>OX457078.1:39085343-41683500 GCA_949752815.1 Conops quadrifasciatus
GCGTCCTTTTTTTCGTTTATTTTCCTTCATTATTTCCGAAAAACCTTCCGATTTGCAAAATTCAGGCACATTTTCCGAACCTCGCTCGCTTTCGCGTCATTAATTTTGATACGTAATATTTGCAGCCGAACCGCGTTGCCGGCCGGCAATTTGTTGCGCACAGGGTGCATTTTATTACTATTTCTGCCTTAATTCGATTGCATTCACTTCGTCGTAACTTATACGTTTCTCTTTCTCTCCCCCCCCCCCTCCCTCCTGGCCCGGCCCCGGCCCACCCTGCTTCCTGCTCCCGAATCAGGAAACACAAAAGCTGCACGTTACCACGCTGCCAACGTATCGCGCTGTGCGTGGCATGAGCTCGGCGATGGGCCAACCGGTCAGTCGTCGCAGCTCGACGATCTTGGGCCTGACCGGATTGTCGGCGGCGGCGGCAGCAGCTTCAGCATCGGCGACCGACACGGCCGCAGCCGCAGCGACAGTCGCCAGGAACGCAACGAGCGCGAGCACGAGTTCGGTGAGTGCTCTGGCGGCTGCAGCAGCAGCGGCCAAATTCAGGCCGAACCAAAGCAACAAAAAGGCCACAAACTCACAATCAGCAGCAGCGGCTACATCTGCTTTAATGCAACTGCAGTACAAGCATCAGCAGCAGCAGCAGCAGCAGCAGCAGCAGCATCATCATCAACTTCAGCAGCATCATCATCAGCAGCAGTTGCTGCCGCCAGCCGCGGAATTCACTTGTGGCTGCGCGGCGGGCTGGACCGGACCGACATGCGAAATAAGTAAGTTTTTAACTCTGTTTCTGCAGCAATAAATAAAAACACACACAGACAACAACAACAACAACAACAACAACAACACCAACAAGCACAGCAAACGCAGCAGCAAACAACAGCCACAGAAATCGGCTGGCGGCTGGAGCCGGAGGTTGTTATGCGTTGAATGCATGCTGTTATCTTTAAGTGTTTGCATGGAGCGAGGAGCACCTTGTTGTTGTTGGTGTTGTTGTTGTTGTTGTTGTTGTTGTTGTTGTTGTTGTCGTTGTTATACTGGCATCTATTAGTTCACTTTGTCTACGTTATTGTATCGCAGCGTCTCACCGAATGCTTCAACGTACGTATTGCAGTCAGCAACTTGCCGTGAATGCTTCCACACGGCAACGCGGCCATGCGGCCCCGGCACGGCGGTGGCGACGATGGCCGGCGATAGAAAAAAATGAAGCGATCTGGCAGCAATCGAAGCTGAAACGATTTCAGTTAATAGCATATTCATTAGACCAGCGCAGCGATGGTCTTGCCGTTGCCGTCGGTCGACGAGGCGTGATATCACCGCCACCGTCGCCACCACCGTCGCCACCACCGTCGCCGGCCGGTACATTCTCGAACCAATTCCAAGCCTAATTATGCACAAAATTTGGAATTCATAATAGTTTTGCAATTATTCTTGTCAACCAACAGAGAAGAAAAAAGCAACTAACAACAACAACAACGCAAACGCGTTTGCTACTTCGTCTAATTGGACGCAATGAGAAACGTGTCAAATGTTCAGGGTTGCATTTAGTAAAACGAAATCGTTTCGTTTATAAACGAAGGCAGTCGCTTTTTGCCTCCGAGAAGCTCAAATGAATTCGCGTTTCTTGTGCGCCATATTAAAGACTTAAGTAACAAACTTGATACTCAGTACTGGCAAAACTGAAAGACTTAAGTGACGAACTTGATAATTAGTACTGGTAAAACTGAAAGACTTAAGTAACGAACTTAATTTTAGTACTAACAAAACTGAGTCTTTAATAAAACAACTTTATACTTAGTACTAATAAAACTGAAAGACTTAATTAAAGAACCTCATTTTAGTACTAATAAAACTGAAAGACTTAAGTAACGAACTTGATAATTAGTACTGGTAAAACTGAAAGACTTAAGTGACGAACTTGATTTTAGTACTAATAAAAGTGAAAGACTTAAGTAACGAACTTAATTTTAGTACTAACAAAACTGAGTCTTTAATAAAACAACTTTATACTTAGTACTAATAAAACTGAGAGACTTAATTAAAGAACCTCATTTTAGTACTAATAAAACTGAAAGACTTAAGTGACGAACTTGATAATTAGTACTGGCAAAACTGAAAGACTTAAGTAACGAACTTCATTTTAGTACTAACAAAACTGAGTCTTTAATAAAAAAACTTTATACTTTGTACTAATAAAACTGAAAGACTTAATTAACGAGCTTCATTTTAGGACTGGTAAAACTGAAAGACTTAAGTGACGAACTTGATTTTAGTACTGGGTAATTTGAAAGACTTAAGTGACGAACTAGATTTTAGTACTAGTAAAACTGAAAGACTTAAGTGACGAACTTGATACTTAGTACTGGTAAAACTGAAAGACTTAATTAACGAACCTCATTTTAGTACTAATAAAACTGAAAGACTTAAGTAACGAACTTGATAATTAGTACTGGTAAAACTGAAAGACTTAAGTAGCGAACTTGATTTTAGAACTAATAAAAGTGAAAGACTTAAGTAACGAACTTAATTTTAGTACTAACAAAACTGAGTCTTTAATAAAACAACTTTATACTTAGTACTAATAAAACTGAGAGACTTAATTAAAGAACCTCATTTTAGTACTGGTAAAACTAAAAGACCTGAGTAACGAACTTCATTTTAGTACTGACAAAACTGAAAGACTTTAATAACAAACTTGATACTTAGTACTAATAAAACTGAAGGACTTAAGTAACGAGCTTGATTTTAATACGGGCAAAACTAAAGGACTTGATTTTAACGAACTTGATTTTAGTACTAGTAAAAATGAAAGACTTTAGTAACGAACTCGTTGTCAGCAAGTGAAAAAAGAAGAAAAGGCTGACTCGACGTCCTTCGACGAGTTGTGAGATGAAAGACTTAAGCAACGAACTCGTTGAAGGAGAGAAAAGCCGATCGCCTCGTTCTGCGCTGACGAGAAGAGACGAAAGACTTAAGGCACAAACTCGTAACGAATCCATTTAGGAAATAAATCAATTTTAAAATCAAATAAAATTTATGGACGTTTTAAAAGTCCGTAACGGCATTACGGTTTTTTTGTACAAACGGGTATGTACGTATGTCCGTATGTCTGTTTGTGTGTGTTTCACAAATTTGAAAAATTTGTCAGCGCTTTGCTGATTTGCTGCTAAATCAACAAACAATTTGAGTAACGTAGCTTGGTTTATGACTAACTAATCGTTAACTAATTCGCTGCATCGTGTAACCGATGCAAATAACAACATTAACTAACAGAAGAAGAAGAAGAAGAAGAACAACAACAACAACAACAACAACGACGATATGGCAACATCATTTGCTTGCTTTCTTCGCTGCTTCTTACAACAGTGCAGTGCAGTGCAGCAGGTTGTTGTTAGTGTAGTCGTCGTCGTCATCGTCGTCGTCTTCAGTAAACGTGGTTGTTGTTTTGTTGGTTGCGGTTTGGTGGTGGCTGTTGTTGTTGTTGTTGTTGTTGTTGTTGTTGTTGTTGTTGTTGTTGTTGTTGTTGTTGTGGCCAAGATAAATCTTGCCATTCGCTTCTTTGAGATGTTTGTCGCGTAAAAATCATTTGCGAGCATTAAAACCTCGTACAAGCAAAAAAGCAGGCACAAGCAGCACAAGCTGAAGATCGAAGTGGAAGAGAGTGAAAGGAGACGAAGAAGAAAGATTATGAAAAAGAAGAAGAAGAAGAAGTTTGTAAGCAGTTTAAGAGGAGAGAGAGTACAGATGATGATATAAAGGTGATGCTGATGGTCTTCCATGCCGTGGCAGTCGGTCTGTCGGTCCGTCCATGACATGGCACCCACCAGCTGCGGTGCCTCTGGCTCCAGCATTGGCATTTGCGTCCATCTATCTCGTGTAAATGCGCTACAAAGCGGCGAACATTTCGCCTTAAACGATGACAAATGAGAGTAAAGTCGAAAGGTGTTAAAGAGCATTTAGTGAGCGTTGTTGTTCTCATTGTTGTTGTTCTCGTTGTTGTTGTTGTTGTTGTTGTTCGTAGTAACCTAGCTACAGTCAAGCAGGTTGGTGTTTGCTTTGAGTTTGAGGTTGATGCTGCGTGTAGCGTGCTTTGCGTGCTTCGCATAAACAAAATTGTGTGTTGTCGAATGTGCGTTAAGCCGTGCGTCTGCGTCTGCGTCTGCGTGGCGTGGCGTTGACGCAACTTCGGGACACTTCGAAATACTTCATTAAAAATAGCTTTTAAGAATAGCTTTTATGTAGATTTTGTACATTTTTTTTAAAACTCTTTTTAGTTTAGCGCACGTAAATATTTGAAATAAATTGAACAAAATGGAAATTAAGCAACAACAACAACAATGACCACAACGACGACAATTTATCAAGCACCAACAAACTTTCTAAATTAAAGTGATGAATGAGTTCAAAACGTTTTAACGTTCATTAAAAAACCACATAAACCCAAAATAAATGGCACCAAAAAGACCAAAAAGACCAAAAAGACCAAAAAGCAAAAAAAGAAAAAAACGAGGGCGCTTTACACTTTTTGTAAGTGTGAACAGAATTTAAAAGATTGAGCCAGAAAATTCTTGTCTGGCGACAAAATAAAACGCTTAACGGATGATTGCTTAATTTGGAAATTAAAAGCGGGCCGTAGCTTTTCGGGCGGCTGCTTTTGTCGAATTTCTTTGACGAAATCGGCTGAGAATTTTCCGACGAAAAAGTTGTCTTCTCAGTCGTGTTTTTGTTGTTGTTCTTTTGAATTGCCTTCTTTTGCAGTCTAATTGTTTTGTTCTAAATTAACACACAGCAATTCTTGGCCACAAACTTGGTCAAATTCACGGCGATTCGGTCTGGTCGGCCCGGTCAAACGTACCGATGTACGCTCATGCTGCAGCGTGACGCTTTGGAAAGCATTCGTCGTTCTTGAAGCGATTTCGTTTTGAAGCGCTTGCGCGTTTAAAGCGTTTTCAGAATTTTTTCTCAATGCACTTCAAGTAGACTTTTTCCTACTTGTCTTGGTTATGAGTGTCTCTACCTCTCTCTGTCTCCCTCTCTCCCTCTCTCCCCTTCTTTTTCTTTACCAAACTCAGTCCTTTCTCTCAGTCTTTTTTTTTTTACCAAACGCCTTTTTCGTGCTTGGTTTTCTTGGTTGAAATGTCTTCCTTCATCCTTCCTAATTTGTCGCTGTGTGTGTGTGTGTGTGTGTGTGTGTGTGTGACTTTCCAACCAAACCAAAATATGAAAGCATCCCATTTTGCCCGCGCGCGTATCCCGCTGTGCGTTCCGCATAGACCAAAAGCTACTCCTTTCACCTCAACATCATCCGTTTTTCTCACTGTCTGTCTGTCTGTCTATCTGTCTATCAGACAGACTTGGTCTGCTTTTGTATCTATGTCGACTGTGTCTGTCTCTGTCTCTGTCTTTATCTGCCTTCTGTTCGAAGTCTGTCCGTCTTTGGTCCGTCCGTTTGTCGTCCGTCAAATTTGATTCGATTATGCTTTAAGCTCTTTTTCTTTCAAGCTTTATTCTGCTCCCTTTTCCTTCGTCTTCTTTATAAATTACTTTTTTTTTTGTTTTGTACAAATCATTTTAAGGGGGTCTCTGCTGCCCCTTCTGTGCAAAGGTCCCCCTCGATCACTCTCAGCGCAGAAATCTCTTGTCTCTCTGCTGAAGTCTTTTGTTGTCCTTTTGTTCCTTTGTTTTAACAGGATCTCTTTCGCGTTTGTTGTAGGTACAAGCATTTCACGCCCCTTTAATAACTTATTACGATGGCCGGGTATTTTTCGGACGCGGCTGTTGTGAAGAGAACAAAAATTGAGTGCAGCTTTAATCGATGAACGGTATAGAAAACAGAAAATGACAACAAAAATGTATAAAGAACAAATAAATCGATGTTGGCCGCGAACACCAACGTGGTCAAAAAAAGATACTACCACGACAACAACAACAACAACAACAACATTACCAACAACATTAACAACAACCGCAACAACAGCAGCAACAACATTATCGCACAATAAAATCATGACTTAACAAAACCGCTTTTTGTTCTTTTCGTCTCAAAAAAAAATTTCCGTTCTAATTGTATGAGATTAAAATCGGGTTTGTTGTTAGTGTTGTTGTTGTTGTTGTTGTTCTCATTTTTCTTATTTTTATTTTTTTTTTTGCTTTTCATTGTTGCGTGAAAGCAAAAACAAAAACAAAAACAAAAACAAAGAAACCGAAGCAATGAAAACATTTGATTTCGAGGCAAAGATAAACTGCAAAGGTTGCTGCTGCTGTTGTTGTTGTTGTTGTTGTTGTTGTTGTTGTTGTTGTTGTTGTTGTTGTTGTTGTTGCAAACAACTTCCACAGCATCCAGCGGTCCGTCCGTCCGTCAATCTCTTGAAATGATTGACATTATGTTTTTGTTAAGTTGATCTCGAAAGCTTTCTAGAAGATTTCTGCTACTCTTAACGTGACTCTTGTTCTTCTTCTTCTATAGCTACTTGATCAACCTCAACGTAATCTTCATCATCTACTGTTTGTTATCATTGTTGTTGTTGTTGTTGCTATTGTGATTACTGTTACTGTTTTTTTTTCTATTTTATCATTCGGTTGCGTTCACCCTTTGCAGATATTGACGAATGCGCCGGCGGTCCCTGCGAGCACGGTGGCACTTGCATCGATCTAATCGGCGGCTTCCGCTGCGAGTGTCCCACCGAATGGACCGGCGACGTCTGTCAGATGGATGTAAACGAATGCGACGCCAGTTACACGACGCATGTTACAGCAACTGCATCGACATCGTCCGCATCGTCAGCATCTGCCGTCGAAGCAGCAGCGGCATCAGCAGCAGCATCGTTGTCATCATCACTATCAGCAGCATCAGCAGGACCTTCAATGGCATCAGCAGCAGCAGCAGCAGCAGCAGCGTCGTCGTCGTCGTCGTTGTCGTCTTCCGCCGCATCAGCACTTGCCTCAGCAGCGTCCGCAAATGCCGTCTCGTACGGACCGTGCATTAATGCACGCGAGTGCGTCAATCTGCCCGGCTCGTTCTCGTGCGTTTGCCTCGCGGGCTGGGGCGGCCCCACCTGCGCCAAGGATCTCAACGACTGCGTGGGCCAGTGCAAGAACGGCGCCACTTGCATCGATCTGGTCAACGATTATCATTGCGCTTGCGCGACTGGATATACAGGTAAACACACATACATACACACAAACATGCCTGCATTGAAATGTTGATTGTTATTGTTGTAGTGGTTGTTGCTTGTTGTTGTTATTGTTTTTCAAATTCAATTTAAGAGCACGCTACAGCCTGCATGAGTTGCATCATGAGATTTCAATTTAAATAAGTTTCAATAAGTTTTCTTTTATTTTTTTTTTATTTTCTTAATAGTTTTTTAATGTTTTAAAATAGTTTTAGTCGAATATTTCTTTAATAGTTCTTAGTTTTCTTAAGTTTCTAATAGATTTTACATATTTTCATAATTTTATTCGATTTTATAATATTATTGTTGCTTTAAATTAATTAAAATTTAATTAAAAGTTAACAATAGCTTCTGATTTCTCCTAATTTTTAGGCAGTTTTTTTTAATTATTAATTATAGCTAATAATTAACAATATTTTAATTAAAAAAAAAATTTTAAAAAATATTTTAAAAATATAAAAATAAATTATAAATTAAAAAATTTATTTTTGGTATTGTATGCTTCATAGATAAAACATATTCATAAATAAATGTTTAAATAATATTTATGTGCCTTAATTTTCTATTATTTTTAACTTTTTTTTTGGTTTTTAGTTGTTTATTTCAACGTTTTGTTTTATTTTAGTAATTAATATTAATATGCTAACAGAATCATTTAATATAAAAAAAAATTGTAATAAATTAAGCGGAATCATTAAAAAAATTCTAAAGCTACTAAAAAATTAAAACCATCGACAAAAATATTTAATAACTTTATCAAGAGGAATACTTTTCACTAAAAAAATGTAGCGTACACACGAAACGCGATACTACCGAACGATTTTCATTAGCTTTTAACTGTTTCTTTCCCCATCCCGCCCCCCCCCCCCCCCTTTTTTGGATTTTTCTAAACTTAAAGAGATTACAATTTTTTGCCTTCTTTTAAGACATTCTTTAACGGCATTCCTTGTTTTTTTTTCAGCCTTTAGTGGCCGTTGTTTAGTTTGTGTCTTGTTTTATGTTTTAATATGAATCGGTGCATGTTGGTTGTTGTTGTTGTTGCTGGAAAAAAACTTATATACATTTTTTCTCACTCTCCTTATTTCGATTTCTCGATTTCTCGCCCGCACAGGCCGCGATTGCGAGACGGACATCGACGAATGTGCCGCTTCGCCCTGCCGGAACGGCGGCGAGTGTGTCGACCTGGTTGGCAAGTTTAAGTGCATCTGCCCGTTGGGCTACTCCGGTTCTCTCTGCGAGGTAAGTGCTGCAACTAATCTTCGTATTTCTCTGTGCTTTACGTATTAGTTATTTATGTAAATAATTTTCATATTTTATTAGCGAAAAAATCTCAGGTCTTCGCCGAGCTTTTTGAAGAGCAAACATTTTGAAGCGTAAGAAGACTACAAAAAATTGTTCTGTTTGTTCTTTTTAAATGAAACGACGTTGGTTTTATTTAAAATAAAAAAAAATATTCGCTTCATGATGCGTGATGAAGTGAAGCGCGTTAGCGAAGATTAGAAAAGGCTTTTTCTATAGTTTTTTTTTTTTAAATCCACCGAAGTTTTGAACAAGTTTTATTAAAAAAAATGAACAAAAAAATATTAAAAAAAAAAATAAATAAAAAAAAAAATAAAAAAAAAATATTAAAAAATTAATTAATTAAATTAATAGAACTAATTAATAATTAATTTTAATAAATGCTGCTGCTTCTGCTTTTTTAATTTTTTTAAATTAAATTCAATTTTTTTTTAATTTCAATTTTTTTTAATTTTAAATGTTTTTTGTTTTTAAATAAATTTTATATTTAATTTGATTTTTTAAAATTAATTTAAATTAAATTCTGCTTGATAAACCTTAATCGAAGGAAATTATATGTCATTTTAGAGACGAATAAAAATGTTGGTTGTTTTTTTTTAGACCAATAAAAATGTTTGTATAGTATGTATATTTCTTATTCACCAACAAAACAACAACAAGGTTAAAAAAAAACCAAGCGTTGCTTCTTTTTGAAGAAAGATTTCTTAAATTTTTTCGGGTCATTTTTTCTCAGGGTTGCCTTATTCTCATTGTTGTTGTTGTTATTAGTATTCCCAAGGTGAGTTGTTGTTGTTTTAGTTGTTTTTGTTGTTGTTGTTGTTGTTGTTTATCCAACCACGAATTCTTCTGAGAATGAAATGTTTCGAAAAGACAGACTCATCAATTCCAATCTTTTTAACGTAAAAACGACCATTTGTCGTTGCTGTTGTGTGCGTTATTGCTTTCTTGTTGTTGTTGCTGTTTGTGTCGTTGTTGTTGTTGTTGTTGTTGTTGTTGTCTTTTTGTTTCGTTGTTATTGATTTTGTCACACACAATTTTTGAATGCTTGAATACCTTTGAACATCATTCTAATCATTCTAATCCTATTAAGAGCAATCAATTGTAATGCTAATGATGATGATGATGATAATGGTGATGGTGATGACTATTTGATGTTGTTGATCATGTTGATGACGATCAAAGAAAGGGACCAAAGAAAGAAGTTGTGCTGAACCAATTAACTGAATTCTCGCACGTATTTGTGGCTTTTAAGACGCGCTTAAGGACTAAAAAGGCTTAATTTTAATAATAAAGAAGAAAGAAAAGGAAAAAGAAGAGGAAGAAGAAGAAGAAGAAAGCAACAATAAGCCCATTCATATTCAAAATAATGATGATAATGACATTGAGAGCGACAAAGTTGATGATGACAAAGGCGTGTACTCATGCATCATTTAAAGATATCGCCGAAAAAACATTTAGTAGAACACGAAAATGATAGGAAGGAAGGAAGGGGCAGAGGAGGTGATAAAGAAAAAGAAAAATTATCATGTTCGTAGAGAAGAGAAAAGATCAATTAGATCGATGGTAAAAAAAAAGAAAACGAAAGAGAAACTTGCTTCAATACCACAGAGATACAATTTTTGAAAAAATATTCTGTTATCTTCATTTTTGTTCTGTTACTTTGCTTTGCTCGACTCGGCTCGGCTCGGCTCTACGTAGTCCTGTTCGCTGCTGATTGCCATCGTTCTGCTGAGCTCTGCTCTATTACTCGATTCTGTTCTGTTCGTCTGTGCTTTGCTGTGTTGTGTTCTGCTTTGCCGTCTACTGCTCTGCTGCTCTGCTGCTGCCGGCCTGCTCTGTTCTTTTCGTTTCTGTACGATTCAGCTGTTATTCTGTTCGGCTCTAGTCAGTTCTGCTTTGTTCGGCTTGGACTTTCTGCTCGGCTCTATGTGCGTACAGAGTCTGTTCTGTTGCGATGCAGTTCAGCTCTGCTCAATTTACATAAATCGTCACTGTTCGCTTGTGTGTTCTGTGCGGCTGTGGTGTGCATATTCTGCTCTGTTATTTTCGTTTCTGTACGATTCTCTGCTCGCCTTTCTGTAGTCTAGTCTAGTCTGTTCGGTTCGATGAAGGCCGATGCTGCTCTGTTCGATTCTATTCGGTTGTTTGTGTTCTGCTATGGTCTCCTACATTTGCTCTGCTCTGCTTGCTCTGCTCTGCTTTCTCTGCTGCTCTGCTCTCTCTGCTTTGCTCTGTTCATTCATCTCTGTTCCGTTCTGCTCTGTTTAAAATTGATTTTAATTCTAATTGACGATGCGTCGCGACGCTGTTATCTTTTACACTAATGTTTATTCTATTTTTTTTTTTTATTAATTCTTTTTTTTTTTATTTTTCAAACTTTTTTATTGATTGATTCTTTGTTTTTGTTTTGTCGCCTTTTTCAGGAAGCAAAAGATCATTGTACACCATCGCCATGCCTTCAAGGACGCTGTCTAAATACGCCCGGAAGTTACTATTGTCATTGTCCACCAGATCGCGCTGGCAAACATTGTGAACAGATACGCCCACTTTGTTCCCAGCCGCCTTGCAATGGTAAGTTCGTGGAATGTCAAGAAATTGATTAGTAGCATTTTTACTGCTCTTTTACACTCAGTTTCCGCTTCCGCTTTTAATATAATTTTCTCTGTTTTCTTTTTTTTTTTTAAACCCTTTTTTATGTTTTTCTCTTTTACAGACGGTTGCTTTGCGAATAGCACGGCCAATGCATTGCCCTGCAGTGGGCGTGGCACTTGCGAAATCGGTGATGTCGGTACATTTTGTAAATGTCATGCCGGCCATACGGGAACATTCTGTGAGCACAGTAAGTCTTAGACCGAAACGTCGTCGCCGCCAACGATCGATCGATAGACGATCGCTAACAATTTCAAACAAATGAAAATTGAATATTGTGGTGGTGGTTGTTGTTGTCGTTGTTGCAACAAACCAAAAACACTTCGAGAAGTTAAACGGACAAGCGCTCAAAAATGCACAGACAGAGAGAGCGAGAAAGAGAAACGATTTTTTTTATGCAGATAAAAAAGAAGATAAATCCACAATAATCCACACACACACACACACACACACACACACACACACACACACACACACACAAGCAAAAGCAATATGAGGTGAAAAAAATGTTATTTAATTAAAATTTTTTTAATTGTTGCTCTCAAGCTGCGAATTGGGCTTGAAGTGAGTGACTGTTAAGTCCTTGTTGCTGACGAAAAGGCAACAACAACAACAACAACAACAACAACAACAACAGCAGCAGCAATCATAAAATTGGATGAAAAAAAAAAAAAACCACGCAAGCGTCAACGAAACCAAAAGAATGAAGAAATGAAGCGAGCTGAAGCATTGATGCTTCGTCTTCTTAAATTCTGGCGTTTCGCTCGATCGACCAAAGGCGCAGAAAATTAGGGAAAAAACAATTTTTGTATATATGTACATATATATATATATTCTATATCGTACTATATAGCGTTCAACTATATACTCTTATATATATTACATTATTTGCAATTATTTGCAATTTGTTACGTTCTTTTTTTCCTCTCCTTCCTTTTCTGCCGCCAGATCTCAACGAATGCTCCCCGAATCCTTGCCGAAACGGTGGCATCTGTCTGGACGGCGACGGTGACTTTACATGCGAGTGCATCTCGGGATGGTCAGGTAAGAAGCTACTGACTAGAAATGTGGACTAGAAATGTCCGCCAAAGTCGAGAAATCCTCGAAAAGAGAAAGAATCAAAGCGGCTGGAGATGATTAAAGTTAGCAATATTGAGGGAGGGCGGGGAGGGTGGCTGAGGGTTGAGGGTTAAAAAATTAAAAAAAATCATATAAAATTATTTGGTTAATTTTTAAGTTTCGTCTGCGTTTTTGTAGTTTCGTTTTTAGTATTCTTGAGTCGGTCGGTTTTCAGGGCACCATGAAAGCACATGAAGCGTCGCCTCTGATGCCTCTTGTTGTTGCTGTTGCTCTGGTTGTTGTTGCTGTTGCTCGCATTATGTTTATGCTATTATTATTGCCTTTATTAACCTTGCCATATTTGAGCTATTTTCAGTCCTCATTATCTGTGTGTTGTTGTTGTTGTTGTTGTTGTTTTTTCTGTGTAATGCTTGCCTCTTTTTATGCGCTCTGTCTCCATGTTTTTTTCACGCGGAATTTATCGATTCCGCGTATTCCAGCCGGAACGTACGAGTATGTATGAACTCGTTATTCGTATTGTGTCTGGATTTGAGGCTACGCGTGCGTGTGTGTGTGTGTGTGTGTGTGTGTGTGTGCAAAATGCCTGCACCGACGGCACGGATATCGATGGGATAAGTTTCGCATTGAGTTAAGAAGTAAAACGTTTTAAGGCCGAGGAATTTCTGTGCCTTCATCAGAAATTGGTCGACTGCAATCGGTTAAACTCATAAACGCCTCTCAATTGCGACGCTGCCACGCTACTACTCCTCCTCCTCTTCTTCTCCTTCTTCCGCTGCCACGCTGCCGCCCGAGACCGCAGAAGAAGAAGAGCAGCACAAGTTATGGACACGAACGCAAGCGCTTGCTGCTAATAAACCGCGCGCGGACAGACTGCGCTATATTTTGTTGCTGCTGTTGTTATCGTTAATTCTTACCGTTGTTGCTGTGGTTGGCCTGTTGTTGTTGTTGTTGTTGTTGTTGTTGTTGTTGTTGTTTGCGATAACTCTTATGCTGTAAGTCGTTGCCGAGCAACAACAAGCAGCAACCTGCCGAGGCGCATGCAGCAGGCGCATGCAACAGCATGTTATACACGCACTTCAAACAACAACAACAACAACAACAACAACAACAACAACAACAACAACAGCAGACACCGACAGCATTAGCAACATCATGGGTTAACAACACGAACCCTTTCATAACGCCAAAAACAACAAGAACAACATCGTCATCACGGAACCGAACTGAACTGAACCGAACTGAACAGTTCTCTAAAGACCACTTCAACACGAGCTCTCTCGCTCTCTCCGCATCCCCGGCGGGAGCAATGGCCACCGGCCACACGGCAATGGCAACGACGTTTCATGATGAGGCACTATCAGACACTTGTGCCGGTGCCTGTGCCTGCTGCACCATATCGGCGGCTGCTGGCACCTTGTTTTCTTCGCTTTTTGGGGCCGATTTGTTTTGGGCCCAGTAAACACAACACAACAACAAAAAGCACGCGAAGAAGAAGCCACAGAAATACAAAATATTTTAATTAAAAATTCCTAATCGTGTGTGAAGTAGGTTTTATCTGATTGCGGCGGACGCAAGCGCTCGCCGAAGGTGTACCAAATACTCGGATGTACCTCAAGAATGACTAATACTAAACGGTCAGGGACGTTCGTCAGGATGGTGCGCGTATGGTGCACCGTAAGTTGGTTGGCCAACTTGGTCAGTTAATCCGCTCGGCAGTCGAGACTGGCGAGATATTCGGAAAGTTGGACCATCGCGGTCCTCGTGGAGACTCGCGGTGACTCGCGGTGACTCGCGGTGACTCGCGGTCTCTCATCTCCGGCTGCCGAGTCGCCTAAAAACAACCTTGCTCCATCCCGGCAGCCGTTTTTCGTCCCAGAAAATCGCCTAATTCTTGGGCCCTCTTTTACTTATGCCTTCTCTCTCTCTCTCTCTCTCTCTCTCTCTCTTTCTTGTATTGCAATAACTTTATTTTCTGTACTTTTCTTCAGGTAAACGCTGTTCGGAACGTTCTACAGAGTGCTTCGTCGGCCAGTGTCAAAATGGCGGCACTTGTGTACCCGGCTCGCTCCAAAGCGGCCTACCGACCCCTTGTCGCTGTGCCCCCGGCTGGGATGGTCTCTACTGTGCCGATCGCATCGACCAGTGCCGCGGTCAGCCTTGCCATAATGGCGGCACTTGCGAATCGGGCACCGGCTGGTTCCGCTGTTTGTGCGCCCAAGGGTTTTCGGGTCCCGATTGCCGCATCAACGTCAACGAATGCTCACCGCAGCCGTGCCTGGGTGGTGCCACCTGCATCGACGGCATCGGCGGTTATACGTGCCTCTGTCCGCCCGGACGGCATGGTCTACGCTGCGAGATCTGTAAGTACCTTCAACATGCTCTTGCTCTGTTGTGCTCTCTGACTTCTTCTTCTTCTTCTTCTTCTCAGTACTCTCCGATCCGAAATCGGCTTGCGTCAACACGAACAACACTCTGCTGCCCTACAACGCCCTCAACCGCAGCCAAAGCTTTCTGACTGGGTCGTCGACGACGATGGCGGGCCACGTGGATGAGTACTGCAATGCCTGCCTCTGCGAGAACGGCACCTCGCGCTGCACCAACCTTTGGTGCGGACTACCCAACTGTTTCACCGTAGACGCCACCACGAAGTCGTCCAACTTGTCGAGCGTGTGTAAGCCGCACGAGGTTTGTGTACCGGCTCTAAGCGAGACCTGTCTGTCGCCGCCGTGCGCGGTGCGCGGCGACTGTCGCGCTCTGGAGCCCTCGCGCCGTGTGGCCCCGCCTCGCCTGCCCGCCAAGCCGGACTGCTGGCCCAACCAGGCGCAGCTGAACGAGAACTGCGCCCGCCTGAGCATCCTTCTGGATTTGCAGCGCGTGGGAGAGGGTTCGTCGGTGGAGGGTCTCTGCTCCATGCTGCGCTTCCTGTTGGCCTCGCGTCTGGTCAAGCAGGCGCACGACAGCAAGGGCCTGCTGATAATCATTTGCGATCTGAAGGCAGCCACGAACGACACCGTCGAGGTCACGGTGGTGAGTTGATGGGCCCACAAATCTCCATGGCGCCTAATAATGATTTACCGTTTAACGATTTCTCTTCCTCTTCCAGTCGTCGACTCAGGCCAACGACTCTCAGCTACCGAGCGTGGTGGCTCTGTTGGGCGAGCTGCTGTCGTCGCGTCAGCTCAGCATCTTGCAGCGCAGCAGCGAACTGCGCAACATCAAGCTGGCCCCGCTGGTCTCCATACTCGAGGTTAAGGTCGAAACGGCCCTCATGGCGGAGGGCAACCGCTCCAGCCTCTTGATCGGCATTCTGTGCGGCATTTTCATTGTGTTCATCGGCTTCGCCGTCTTCATTGGTCTGATTTGGCGTCAGCGGCTGGCGCTGCGCAGTGCCTCGGGCATCAATCTGGCACCGTCCCTGGACGTGCTGCGTCACGAGGAGGAGAAGTCCAACAATTTGCAGAACGAAGAGAATCTGCGACGTTATACGAATCCTCTGAAGGGCAGCAGCAGTTCGTTGGGACGCATGGGCACGAACGGAATTGAGCTGAGCCTGAATCCGGCTCCCGAACTGGCAGCCGTCTCGCCGCTCTCGGTGGCCTCGTCCAGCTCGTCAGTGCACCGCTCGCAGCCGCTCTATCCGCCGTGTGAGTCGAATCTGGACCGCGAGTTGGATGCAGCCACGAACAAGACTAAGGAATATCAACACCATCAGCATCAGCAACAACAGCACCATCATCATAATCAGCAGCAGCAGAAGCGCAGCTCTCAGATATTGCTACACAAGACGCAGAACTCGGACATGAAAAAGAATACCGTGGGATCGCTGGACAGTCCGCGCAAGGACTTCGGCAAGAGATCGATAAATTGCAAATCAATGCCGCCATCATCGTCCACATCGCCACCGCTGCCGCTGCCGCTGCCGCAGGCTCAGTCGGCAGCGAATGATGAAGCGAATGATGTGCTAACGGTGTTGGTGTAGTGCAACGACAACTAGAACTTCAGCGGAAGTGAGAGAAAAGAGAAAATTGAAGGGAATTAGCAAAAAGGGAAAGAATGTTAAAGCAGGAGAAGAAGAGTAGCGTCCTTCTGGTGCTTATTTCAAATATAAGCCGCCTCTCTCACTCTCTCTCACTCTCTGTGGCTTTAACCCACCACGACTTCCATCTTGTGCGCTGCAGGTGAATGCGTGTACTATACACACCACTGCCCTGAAGCATTTTCTCCCCACTTTCGCTCTCTCTCTCTCTCTCTCTCTCTTTCGCTAAGACATCTTATGGTGCATTGATCTCACGCAAACTCTCAATGAATCCTAGAAGCTGAAGACTATTAAGATTACTGCATGCGATCCATTCTGTATTACCATTCATCAATTCACCGAGAAACTAGAGCATGAATGGAGGTATATATTCTGGTGGCATTAGGTGCTATACGCAACAACAACAACAACAACAACAACGACAAGAACGACGACAAGGAGACAACACAATACAACACTGCACAATAACACCAGATCGATGATAAGCCATTTTATAAGGTGCGGCTCTTAAGCTTACGTAGTTCCTCGCCGAATGCATTTAAAACAAAAATTATCAAATTAAACCAGTAAAAAAAAAAAAAAACACAAAACAAAACGTTACAAAAAACCTATGAAATTAAGTAGAAAAAAATAGTTTGAAAAAGCAGCAAAATTTAAGCCATGCAATATTTAACCTATCATAATTAATTGTTAATTAATTAACTAGCATAAGCGTTTATGCACTATGTTGAACTCATAATATTTTAACTGCAATGTAAATAAAATATGTATTACCTTTTAATATAATATAATTTTAAAATTCAAAATCCTAAGCGTGTGATATTAAAGTAGAAAAATGCTCGTATTTTTATACTCTTGATAAAAAGTTGAGATTTCGAAATTATGCAATACGATCGATCCAGTGTAAATAATCTCAAATATTTTCATTCTTAATAGAAAATTAAGTGAATAATACATAGGTTAACGGTTTGAGGCAAACTTACGTAACATAACTTTACGTAAGCGAACTAACGTAAATTGTAAATTATGTGTATGTATTGTAAAATGTAAAGAAAAAAAAGGATAATCTAAGGAAAAGTTAAATTGAAAGCGCACATACTTTGAAACTGCTAAAATATATTGCAATTTAGTTTTTTTAATCTTTAGTTTTTTCTAATTTAATTTAAAAAATATGTAGGTTGTTTTACGTAAATAAGTTTAGAATTTTAATTTATTTATAAAATGCATTTCTTCGATGTTTGTGCTAATTTTAAAATTTTTTAATTACAATATTTTTTTTAAAGGAATATTATTTATTTTAATTATTTTTGTTTTCTTTAAGTTTGAAAAACGAATTAATTGTAGAGAACTTTTAAATGAATAAATAGAGATTTTAATAAATATTTTATATTAAAAGCGAAAAATTAGTTTTATTATTATCAAAATTGATGGAGTTGTAAATTAATAAGCAATAAAACCAAGATTATGTTAAAAAAAATTACAAACATTTTAATAGGTTTATTATCATTTTCACCACATCGCATTTTCTTAACATTCAAGGCTTTATTATAAATTGCAACCATGGGTAACACAGCATTTATGCGAGGTGAGTAACTGCGAAACTCGTCTACAAACTAATCAAAATTAATAATAACAAAAACAAATGGAAAAAGTAATGCATTGAGCTGTCAAACTTGTTTATGAATTCTTTTATTGCATTTCATAGAGGACGTAAAAGGAAAAGCAGAATAGTTAATAATTTGGAGAGAAAAGGCCTTGCACAAACTAAAAGGAGCAGTAAGAATATAAGCCCAAACTAGGTTGATAACAAATTCTTTAACAATTATGAAAACGCTAACAAAGGATGCATAATTTTTCAGCTCCAAGCCAGTCATCTCGGTGAGCGCATATACCAGCGAAAAACCAACAGGCAGCCAGACCAGAAGCCCCCCTTTACAATGTTCAAGTCGTTGAAGTCAGCAATTGTGAATCTCTACGGCCAATATGAATTGGTCACCTGCATCAGTATGTTTGAACCTTGGGAGAAGAAGCTCATAAGTAAGTGCAGTTGCAGGAAAGTTGGTGTCAAGGATATATATCATTTTATTATATAACTAAAGGAGACTCATTTGCAGATAGCATTGTGGCGATAATTTTGGGCCTTTTTATATTCTCGAGTTGTGTCTATCTGCCAACATATATTGAAACTTTTCTGCAGTTCATGTCACCATTACCTATGGACACAAATGCGAAAACCACGGTCTATCCTCCCATATTACAGACAGAAGGAATGAATATTCGATAAGCAGATAGGAAGAAAAAAAGCATTAGCACTATTTATAAACATTGGAAATGTAATTACAGGAATATGAAAATCTGGTACCTTTTGTGAATTTAGAAATTAATTAATTCACCATTTTCTTTAAAGTGTAAATAAATTGTTAAATTTTAATCGATTTGGATAACAATAACTTAGAGGCATTTTATTATTTTCCTAAGGCTCGACATCTATATAAATTGTTAAGAAATTTTATTAAAATTTAAAACCACGTTTTCCGCTTTACAGCTAAGAACTATTTTAATTCTAAACTTTTAACGTAACATAATAAATATAATAAAATAAAAATATATATATATATATCAAAATAGTCTTCTCAATTGTACAAAATAGTAGTGAGATGGATGTTCAGTAATCAAATTGCAATAAAGTTTCCTTTGCCATAGACTTCTTTACTATTTGAAGATTCATGTTTCATCGAAGTTCGAAAAGTCTTTAGTCTTTGCTATAATTCTCAGACTATGTTGTTCGTTATCCATGACAAAAAGGACTCTACTCTGGTGTAAAGTGTTGGATAGCTCTTTACCGGTCCACATGCCGCCACGCCGAACGAGACAACGCCGTATTGAACGTAACGGGGTGCTTTTTTGTAAGGCGCCAGGAAAAAGAGGGGTCCACCCGAATCGCCCTTACACGAATCGATACGATTCTCGCCGCCAGCACAAATATGACTCTCACCGATTTCATTGGTGCGAAAAAGTTGTTGGCAGAAAGTCAAATCCTTGTGAGGAACCAGAGCTTTCAATAGTATACTCGATGTAGAGCCTAAAGCAGAGAATGTGGAGTGTATACGAACCGAGATGCATTCCAAAGACAGCATATTTTATATTCTTTGGTTGTATCTATGTATCGTACGTATGTATATAACTTTGTGTGCTTACCATTTTCTGTGGTACCCCAACCCGAAATGAAATATTGCTGATCTTCTTGTAACTTCTGTGAACTTTCGGTTATCGGTAGACAAACTGGTCTGATGTGAACTAATTATTAGGTAACATGTGTGGACGAAAATTAATAAATAAACTAAATACAGCGCTTTGCTGAGACGCTCCTCACTATTAAATACAACATCGCGATCCAAACGTATCAGCGCAATATCGTTTCTGATGCTTCTATACTGCGGATGAGGTATGGCCTGCTCGATTCCGAAATCCTCCACAGGCGGTGAGCATTGCTGCACTTGACCACGTTTCTGGCAATCTTGCTCCCTGCTCAGATCATGCTCACCCAAACGGACTCCAATTCTACGAACTTGTAGGCATATAATTTTGAAAGTAAGGTCTGTGTTGCGATTGAGACGACTTACAGATCATATTGCTGCCGCACCATACAGTGCGCTGCTGTTAGAACAAACCGATTCGTGATCAATGAGCCGCCGCAATTGTACTGCTCTGGCGAGTTGTAGCGCAACAAAGCCATCCATGGAAACTCGGCTAAGTTGGTCGCTTCCCCGAAGGCTACACGATTGTCGGGCGGTGCACCGCATTGCATAGCATTCAATATGGCAAGACCTCGTCGATTGACCGCCGTCTGCTCGCTGCCGTCTCTAATCTTAGTGGGTGCGGGAGTGGCTGCAGTTGCGGTAACCGTTGAAGTTTGAATTAACTGTACTTCACAACAAATAAAAATCTAGAAAAAGAAAAGAGAGAATGTACACCAACAACTACGCTAAACGTTTAACAATTTTCTCAAGATCTCATCAAGTCATCTTCCATCGACATCGAAAAAAATTTGGAGGTCGAAAATGAGAATGAAAAAAGACACCAGTTTTAAATGACTTTGTTAAAATGGTTTTGAAAATATTGTAAAACAAGGATTAAAATATTTAAAAGCAGTGTTAGATTTTCAGTTTTTGGCGTTTTACTGCTTACTTCGGTACTGGGCGATACACAGCGCCGGGCGCGTATTTCCTCGTAAACCGATTGCGGTATCGATTGTCCATATTTTGTCAACTGATCCGTCAGGTATCGACACTCTTTGTAGTGGACACATTGACCATAGTTTCTTTGCGGTGTATAACAAGATCTCTCTGGAAAGCAGAAGAAGAGGAATATGAAGAGAAACGAGAAGTGCCAAGAAGGCACTTCTTTAATTATTTACACACTTACGAGCTTGCGCGGAACCCTTCATTAAGACAACAATAAACAGCCACAACGACGACAAACCAATGTATTTTGATTTATAATGCCGAACAGAATAACTAGTAGTGATGGAAGATGGTCTTGAAAGAGCCATCGTTAATCCTTTCAACTTCCGGTTTCCTGTTTGCAGTGAAGAACAGATTTTAGTACTTAGGTTGTGTGTATATTTTCTCGTAACTAAAACAACTCGGTTGAAAGTTCTGCATAAGACTGGCATACTTTAGCGAAATGCGTGCTGTTTTTATGCGGATTAACCTGCTGCTGCTTGCACTCAGAACATGTTTTCGCACAATCGATATATGGAAACATGTGTATACGTATTATATTAAACAAAAGTGTTGGTAAGCGATTGGCCAAGACAATCTTCCAACACTGCGAAGCATGTTTTTGCTGCAAGCTTCTGGTGAAAAGAAGTCCCAAAAAAGGGGTCCCAAAATCCAAGCTTAAATCTCTCTCTTTCTTTCTCCCTTATACTTTCTTCTTTTCTCTATCTCAATCTTATGCTCTCTCCCTTCTAAAATCGACTTAGTCATTTTCTGTCGCCGCGATGATTCTTGAACGGCCTTGGTCGCGACCGGCTTTTATTGAGAGTTAATGGGTTTGCGGAAAAAGAATATATGTATATACGAGTATACATATGTACATATATTCGCGAGGGAATCCCCGAGAAATTAAGACTACGATTCTCTGTTCATTTCATTTGATTCGATCGAAGCGAAAATATTTAATAAAATTTCAAATAAAAGAAAATAATTGCTTTTCCAAATAATTGGAAATTAATAAATAACTTTATTTATACAATACAATTTTCGTTTCGCAATATTCTCATCATAATGTGTATGCATGTATACGCATGATACTTATTTATTGAATATTCTTGTATATCAGTGAGTGCGTGGGTGCATAGAATTTCGATAAATATGTCTTCTCAATATGTATTTTTTGAGGCTTGTAAACGGTTATCAATATTAGACATAAGCGTGACAGTACCTTGGAGATATTTAACGTTTAACTAACAAATACAATATTTCTACTACAATAAAGACAATCAGTGAAATGATTGAATATTAATTATTTTAATAGTTTGACAGACAACTTGGAATGACATACAGAACGACAGATGCGCATCATACGATGCTACATAATTAAGTTAGCTACAAATCTCACATAAAATGTAGAAGGAATGAATGCTCAAACAATTTTGTGTTTACAGTCGCATTTCTTAGTTTATTTTTTGATATTTTTATATATGTATATTTATATACTATTATGATATAAACGTATTATGTATTGTATATTTTTATTTACTTACTGGTATTGTATACTTATGAGTGTATGGCTGTCTACTCATGTATAAACACATAAAAAGCACTCGTAATTCATTTAACTTTCATAACAACAACAATAATAATAATAAAATTGGAACTTTATTACTTTCTTATTTTTTTAGTTTAGTTATTTTTGTTGTACAGTGTCTGTCTGTATACCATAAGTATGTAGTAGTAGTAGTAAGAGTAGAAGAGAATAACAAAATAACTAATAAAGAGTAAAAAAGAAGAAATGCATTCGTTGCTTTGGTTTCTCTTTCTATTTAACCTCTCTTGCTTAAATATAAAACGCAAAAATTACAAAAGCAAAATTCTAAATTCTAACAATAATTATTTTAGAATATGTATACAATATCTTTTTCACTGTGTACCTTTAAACAATGGTGGGCGTCGTATAACGACTACCATTTTTTGTCTTCTATTAATGTGCCTCGATACTGCCTAAATTAAACGATATTACATCAAGTGGAAGCGCAGCGTGTGCGAGTGGGTTAATGAGCAACATTTGTGCACACTACAACGTGTTTTTTGCAATAACAACACGTAGGCGTGCAACAACAAAAAAGGGTGCTTTCATGTATTGTAGAATAGGTTGTTTTTTTTGTTTTTAGAATTTCTCTTCTTTTTCCTTTTGGTTTTGCAAGCTTCAAAAGCTGTGTTCTCTCATGATGCTCTCGTAAGAGAGTTGTTGCTTTTTTATACTAATATTTTGTCCTTAGCAAAGACATAAAATAGATAAATGGTTGTTGGCATGTGCGTGTGTATGTGGAAAGGGTTGCTGTAGAATGATTATAATTATACTACCTAGCATCTATTTATACTGCTCTGTGTATTTATACTGTTAGAGGTATGCGTATTGTTTTGTTTGTAGTATTTGATGAGGATGAATGTGTGTGCGTTTGCCTCGTAATATGCATTTATTCATGAGCCTGAGATTCTTGTTGCACCAGTTTGAAACGTCGGGGCGATTTGATCGAGCCATGGGCGCCAAAAAGCGACTTCAGCTGACCCTTCTGAGCTAAAACTTTGCGTATATAGCGTGACACGAGTATCTGAGGGCGTTGCTGCCATTCGTGCATTACCTCTTTGGGAGCATTAACCTGCAAGGAAGAAGAGTTGGTTAGTGAGTGCTGTTGCTTTTTGTGATCTCACAAAGTTCAACCTGATCACCGTTGAGCCGATTCAGCAGAGCCACACACACCACTGCTGCCCTGATGCCAGCATGAAAGGTCAAGGCGGCAAAAATTGTGCTCTCCATTTCAATATTTACGACACCGTGAGAGCGCAACTTCTCCAGGTACTCCATTTTATCAGCTTCTGTGAAGTCACAGAAGGCACCATCCAAGCGTCCTTGACCTATTTGGAGTTCGGAGTAAATAATTTTTAACTAACTAACTGCAACATTGCCGCACCTCGCCACCCTCACCCTCACTTACCCTCGTAAAAGTCATTGGTACAGAGCGTTTTGCCGATTATCGTGTCATAAGGATCATCAGCACTGGCCAATGACTTCAGCTCGCGTGCTAGCTTTTTGTCCAGATTGGCCGGACGATGAACAGTTTTGCCAAGTATTGTCTGCAATATCGATGATGCGGCAATAATCCACACAGCAGCAACAGAAGAAATAAAAGCATGCTTAATACGCGGTCATCATGTTTATACGACGAGTATTGTATAGAAAATCTTACGAATTCATGCGAGTTACGCAATTTGCCATCCAGAGCATCTTCGGTGATAATAACAGTGCCGCCCTCCACCCCGACGCCGCCACAAGTGCCGATCCGGATGAAGACCGGATCGTGGCATTTAGCATGATACATGAGCTTAATCATCTCGTGCATAAGAATGCTCACCGAGGGCGTGCCCATGCCATGGCTGACACACAGCACCGGGCCCACTTTGTACATGGAGTAACGGTACGAGTAGGCGCTGATGTCCTGCAGCATGGTGCCGGCGGGCAATTTGTAGCCGATCTCGTCCATGATGAAGTGTGCAAAGTTTTCCATGCGCTTCGGAGTGCCGCCCATACACACAAACTAGAAAAAAAAAAGGGGAGAAGGGGGGAGGATTAGAATCAATTTTATGCTCTGGAAGCGAGCGGCCCGCTGCCCGCTGTCCTGAGGCCTGAGCTAAGTCAGTTATCAAGTTATCAGTTGAGATTTAAGTCAGCGGTAAACAAAACTCAAGAACTAAAAATAGTCGAGGTCAAATTCCAAAAATTTTGCTATTTTTACAATAGCAAAAAACAACAACAACATCTATTTCTTTGCATGTTGATTATCATCAGATAAGCTCAAAGCGACCGACGATTTGTTCGCTGCGGTTCATTCACTGATAACTCGAAAAACACAATCGTGACCCTAAATTTTTCCGTAAAAATAAATGCTTTGAATCAATTTAAGCTTTGAGGCTCAGATTTAAAAAGAGTATTTGATAAATAGTCTTTTAATTGCA
Organism: Conops quadrifasciatus; assembly: GCA_949752815.1. Lineage (NCBI taxonomy): Eukaryota > Metazoa > Arthropoda > Insecta > Diptera > Conopidae > Conops > Conops quadrifasciatus. The sequence goes on from OX457078.1 coordinate 39,109,829, forward strand.
TCTTATGGATGGGGCAGATATATAAAGCTATTAGATTTATCTACGTGTACATACTCGAATGCAATACGCGAAGCGAATACGCGTGTATGCTAATGAACTTGGTGCTGAAGGTATCGTGCAGTGGCTGCTGCATACATAAGTTTCTCTAAAGGTATTGTGTCTCGTTTAACTACTTGCGATTGTGATTGTGCAACTGGTCAAATCTATTGCTGTTGCTCTTTTGTTGTTCCTCTCATTCATTTCATTTCATTTCATTCATTCATTGTAAAATATGCAAATTTAGCATGTAGGTACATTGCAAATTTTTATTGCATAATAATAAAAATCTTTTTGCCTTCACAGAGAAAGAAAATGAACATATGAGAGGAGTTTATATTCATAACGTTCGTAATGGTTACGAAAATTTATTTAATTTGTTCATGAATTATATATTTTTTTCAACACTTTCGTGGAATGAAAAGTCCATTCGTAATAGCTTCAAGGAGCGAATGTTTTGGTCTTATAATTTTGCAATGACAATAAATTTTAGCTACCGATTTTCAAAATACTTTACGTAGTATTGATACGTTTTGATGTATTGATATGTATTGATTATTTAATTATTTTTACCCGAACATCACCAAACATTTCAACTAGATCGTGGCTTTCACTGCCCAGGGCCAAGTGATAGAGGATATCCTGATCCATCAGTTCAATATTGGGATTGCGCAATCGAACGGTGCCATCGGAATATCTGCAATACAGAAGAAATTTCAATGCAAAATAAACCAAAATAGTCAGGCATAATTAATTTTTATTTTACGAAAAGTAGCACTTAAGGTTTTTTAAGTGTCATTGTAAAATCGTGACATGAATGACACAATCGTAAAAGACACAAGTAGCGGTACTTGTGTGCTTGTTTTAACCAAAAATATGTGCACATTGTGGTTTCTTTTCTCTCTCCGTCAATTTAAAGTGAGAAAATCAATTTTCATTAGTCAAGAAGTCGTCACAAAGTAGACGTACACCAAAAACAAAAAAAAACAATTTTTTTTAAATTATACTAAATTTATGTGTCTGGTAAAAGTTTGGTCAAAAAATCATCAAGTAAATATTGTAGTAAAGTTGAATCCATTGCAATTAATTTTATTTATCTCATTTAAAATATATGAATACATTTCTCATTATATATTTGTATACTCTTTAAGATATTTGTATAATATTATAAAAAATTATCGGATGTTCCTGATAGTTGATGTCTTCAAGAAAGCAATAACGAATCATGCCTGACAAATGCGTGTGAAAGAAGCAGAATCAACCTATCGACTTCTATGCGGCAATCGTTAGCGATTCGTGAACGATTTGTCATCTATGAATCTTGACACTGTTGATGCGTTAATTGGTCGCTTTTGCTCATATAAAAACAGCGCCTGAGCAGGCCGCATGAGCCTCTGCTTTCAAAAATAATAAAAATAATAATTGTTTTCATCTAACAACAAAAAAAAAACACAAACAATTGTGGCTGAATGTTTTAATACTACACATCTTTAATTATACATTTTTATAATGGCATTTTTTAATATCGTTTACCATTTCAAACAAATAAACAAATAAAGAACAAGTATAGAACAAACAAGTTGCAATAAAAATCAAAGCAGATTTTTATACGCAACAAATAATTAATACTCATATTTCTGTGTATGTGGTTGTTGTTGTTGTTGTTGTTGTCGTTTTCACATTTCGATCTTTTTAGGGCATTCGTGGGCACTGCTGACATCTGATCAAGCGATCAAACAAATTTAAATTATATTACAAAAAGCATTATATCGTGTAGAAAAAGACAAAAAAAGTTAACCTGTTATTTCGCATTGCATTCTTTAAATTCAATTAATATAAAAATCTAAAATCTTTTAATTTGTTAAAACGCAAACCTTTAAAAATCTCAAAACAAAAAAACTGTGACTTGGACCACTTTCATAATTAGGGGCACATATAAGTATTTTTCTTCAGAAAACTTTCAAATTTTTTTTATAATTTTTTGTTTCATTTTAAGCTATATATTTCCTTAATTTTATCACTTTTTTTTGCTAACGCATAATTTCTTTTGTATTTGCTCTACTATAAGTAGACAATTTTCTTTATCGTGCGTTAATTTTTTGAAATTTCTTCAAAAAAGAATACTCCGCTTTTTACTGGACGGAGAGTCTTTTCAGTGAGTCACTTCTGCACGATCTCGCTACGTACCTGGTGACCTTGTGGACTTCAGAAAAGATATCGCTATCTTCGTCGTCATCCGGACACCGGCCGCCGGTTCCACTGTGCGCAGCACAATCGTAGCGCTTTCCTTGCAAGTCATGGTCGACTTCAGTTTCACTCAAGACGAGGCCGGTTGGTGGCATTTCTACGTTTCTATCGTTTTTACTTTTTCGTTATGTTAAAAATTTATTACTCTTCTATTTTCTTTGTATAATTCTTCCTTTGGACAATATGTACAATCTTTTTTTTTTTTGGTTTTTTGCTCTTTTTCTACTATGTTGCTTTTTTGCACAATTTGGTTTTTTTTTACTTTTCTTCTTCTTTTTGCGGCGACAACAGCAACAACTTCCGTACGTGCCTCACGTGACGAACGTTCAATTTAAACTGAATTCATTCTGGTCTGGACAAACAACCTTTTATAATTTAATAGCAGCCGTTAAGCCAACAACAACACAGAGAGCATTCTTTGTTGTAATGACACGCATATACATAAATACTGTGCACGAGTAGGTAAGTATTTGTGGAACGGTTGCTTGACTGTGTCACTTGCAGTTTCGTTGTTTGTGTGCAATGCATGGAAATGTGTCAAGAATGGAAACAAAGAGGAAACGACGGAGGTAAAGGGTTCTACCGGCGAAGGAATCTAATTGAAATTGTAGTCAAAGGTTTTTTGCTACGGTTGCAAAAGTTGGATCTTTTTCTTTACGCCACACCGTCAAGATCGTGGCAAAAATATTCTTCATTTCCGGCAGCTGCTGTCTGGAGGGATCGTATTATTTCATCACCGTCCCTCCCTCTTCTCGCTTTAAACAGATGACGTAGGTACCACCATGTATTGATTCATTCATGGTCTCATTTAGAAAGAAATTTGCAAAATTCTCACAGACTGATTGATGGATTTCTTCTTGTTTGCTTCTTCTTTACACACTTCTGTTCTTCAGCACTTTTGGCTCCTCTTTCGTATTGTTATTATTGTTTTAGTTGATTCTACACGGCCGAAAGTACGGTAAGGTAGAAGAAAGATCAGCCAAAGATCAGTCTGTGTATGTGGGTGTGTGTGTGTGTGTGTTGAAAGATTCGACAGGGTGCTTCTATAAGTAATATATAAAAATACTTAAAAAATATGCAAATGAAAAAACTGTCTAACTGAAATGTGAGAAAATTATATCACGCAGTTTTTTACCCGTTTTCGGAAGAATAATAAAGAAGCCTTCATAAGAAACGGCCTTAAGTGTTCAAAACTAGCAAAGCGATAAAAACACAATTTTTTTTTTTTAAAACATTAACTAAAATATGTTTCTTATAAAGATTTCCATTTCTCTCTTTAATTATTACATTTTTCTGTTTACGGTCATTTTACTTTTGTCGATGACAAAAACGTAAGAGTAATATAAACCATTGAAAATCAATTTAACGAAATGGTACTTTTTAAATTTTCTAAAAAGTAAAATTGGTTTTTCTAATCTAAAGATTCCAAACGAAGAATTCCAGAAATAATTTTAGAATAATACTGTTCGAGCTTATCGTTCGAGCTTTCTAACAGACAACCTTAGAGAGACTATAATTAAAGATAGAATATTTATTTGTCCATTTTGTAGAAATAAACGACAGAATTTCCAAATTGTAAAAAAACCTGTAGCAATTAAAAATTTGAAGATATCATATCAGGAGACAATTATTACTCGAGAAGCGCTGATATAATGCATGAAAGCTCCTCTCCTTTAATACTTCTATTATTTTAGCAAAACTGAGATTTATTTATTGTTTAGCAATTTTCACCAACGAGCAGAGAGATGCCATTTTTTAGTGGTATGTTTTCAGTTTAGTAAATGAATTAATTTCAATATTTTTTTATTGAATGTCGTTCTTGACCTCTCTTTTTCTCTTTCTCTGTATTTTTCTTTTCAAGCGTCCATAACATATCAAAGAGCTTTAATTTTTTTGTTTTGAAATAATATTAATTTTAGCTTTTATTTGCGTAATTATAACGTCAGTTGATCTATTTCTACCAACACAATCTTTTCCCGCTGCCCCCTGTGCACGCACACACACACACACACCCACACACGTGCGATCTAAAAAAAGGGGCTCGTCTGGGCGGTGTTTTTTTTTACGCACCTCACTTTTTCTCTTTAATTTTTATTTTTCTCTTACGGTGTGTGTGTGTTTTTTCTTGTTTGTTGGCATAGTTTTGACAATTATGGGTAGAAATCAGCGATGATGGTTGTTGATCTTTGTTGTTTTTCTTTTGTAAATACAATAAAATTTACTTTGTTGTTGTTGTCGTTGTGTGGTTTTCGATAGCTGTTATTAATTGGTTTTGTTGATGGACGCTTTTCAATTTTTTCCTGTTGCTTTATCTTTCTTTAAATTTTTTTTAAGCATTTTTATTTATTTTAATTTTTTTTAGTTTTATTTTTGTTATTTTTATTTTAATTTTTTTTATTTTTATTTTGTTTATTTTTTGGAATTTTATTGGAATTGGAATTCTTAATAATTGTTGACGCTGGTAGAAAATCGCGGTTTTGTTTTGTTGTGAAGTGCCAAATATGATGTCTGTAATTGTTGTAATTGTTGTTGTCATCTAAGAAAAAAGCAAATGGTCTTGCTTAATTGTCTAATTTATGAGCATGTCCCAATTATAAAAACCACAGCAACAATTTTATTATCCTCGCAAGTCCTAAATTAATTACAAATTGCAAGCAATCAATTTGGATGTCTTCGCAACACGCTCAGCAACACTTGGTGCTTTTCTCAGCTAACCCGAGAGCAATATTGTGGCAATTAAGTCAATCCACAAGGACGGCAAAGGACATGCATACTACGAGTACAACAACTACTGCTACTACTAATACTACAACAACTACCGCTAAGCAGAAAGAGGGACCAAGAGCACCAAGAGTTTGAACAGAGGGAGTAGGCCATTGTGAGTAGGCGAAGGAAGGCTTTGTGCATTGGTGTATGTCCCTGCTGTCAATGTTACAATGGCGATGAAAACTCTATCGCAGTGTCAATATTTGTCATGTCTTATAGTCAATATAGTCGTAGAATGAATGGCTCAGCTTAAAGTTCGACTCAAGTGGTTTTCACTTCAGTATGTGTGGATGCTTGTAGTATATATAAAGTATATAAAACATCAACACATGCCAAACTAGCAGATAATGACAGAGCCACGTCAGGTCAAGCAGAATTGTTTCTGACGTTGTCAGAATGTTGTTGTCAGTTGTTTCATGAATGAAGGCAAATACTCGTACATACATATTTAAAATGAAAATTCAAATGAAAAATTTTAAAAACTCATTTTTCTCATGAGTTTTAATTTGATTTTAATTTAAAATAAAGTGCCTTTGCCTTTTGTTAAAAATTACAAATCATAATTTCTCGTTTTTTAGAAGAATTATATTTTAAGTCCATCATGAGCTCATTTTTCTTAAGGTGATATTTCTCTAAGGTAAGCGATTCCGTATGGCATCGAATTTCAACATATTTTCGACTGATTAGCGATCGATTAATTTACTTAAGCATAGCTCTTTTAACATAAATATATGTACATATATATGTACATACGTAAATATAACAACCAGAAGCGTACAAACAAAAAATCATGATTATTATCAAAGGTCTTAAGAGCTAAAAGACTCCTCCTCCTATCTTTCATTCAAAATTATCATATCATATCATCATTAATCATATCACAATTTAGAACAAATGTCACTGAAATGCTATCGTTTTCGAGCGCGTTGGCAAAACGCTCAGCTAAAATTGAAACTTCTGCTCTCAAGGGAAGAAATGAATTATTTTCGCCATACAAAAAACGTCATTTCAATCCGGACGGAAAAAACTCTTTCTCTGAAGGATGTTAAATGTTTTCAATATTTAACAAAAAATTTGTCAAAAACAATTTTTCACATTTGACAAGTAACCAACTTTTGTGTGGCTTTTTAGCAGAATTTCTATAAGATTTTTATTTCTTATTTATTTTTATTTTTTATTTTATTTAACAAAAGAAACGAACATTTTTTTTTTATTTTTACTCAAAACTTTAAGAATTGTAATAACAAAACCTTTGCTTGTCAAGAGCGTGTTAATGTTAATGCTGGCGAAAGTACTAAAAAAGTTATATGAAAGGCATTACTGAAAGATACGAGTATTCAATAACTCAATCTTTCAGCGGTTTTGCGGAACTCAGACGAAAACTAAGACCCTTCCATTAAGAAAACGTCATGATGGCCTTGGTTGGCATCTTCATTTTTCATTCATCTTTCATTCCACCAAAATTGTTTTGACTCATGGCTCGTATATAAAAATAAATACGTGTATATGTATTCGAAAAAGTTTTGTTTAACTTGAAAGTGTTTAGGTATGTTTGTGTGTATCTACATATACTTCAAGTAGCTTATACTTTCTTCTTTTTGGATTATATTGCGGATTTCATCTTATAATGATGTACATATATAGTGTGAGTATCTCTGAGCGTAAAATTAAATTCTTTTTAGAAATACTTACTCATCGATTTCTTCTTCAGAGACCGAATGACTATTACTGTTCAGCAGAGACATGTTTTTCTTTCAAACGTATTAAAGAATAACGATGACGGTAACACTTGAGCACCTGAAAAGAGAAGAAAAGAAACATTATGAAATAAACAAATTATCCATCCTCACAAAACCATAGAGCTGTAAAAAGTAGGTTTTAGATTAATTAATTTGTTTTTTAGAAGAAGTTTTCTTCATAGAAAAATGTTTGCTAAGTCAGGACGAATTCAAGACCATTTTGCTCGAAATGTAGACACATTTAAAATAGAAAAAAACGTTTTAAAATCAGTCCACTCAGTCGTATTTTCGAGTACGAGCCTGATTCTTCAAGCTTTCTACTATGAAGCAAAATTTTAATGCTTTACTATAGACTTTCCTACAGAAGTTTATTTTCTATTAAACCCATTAATCCAGCAATCAATCTAATCTAATCTAATCAACTAACTCTATTTAACTACTTTATGCCACGAACTATTCACAAATAATACTTTCGTGCTTCTTAGAAACTCTCACAGACTTCGAAAAATACTCTGAAAATATCGATTTATTAATCCATCATCGCTTCGGGCGAAAGTATTTTTATTACGAGAATCCAAACCATCGAGAAAGGGCACTGAGTATTCTTGTGTCATTTTTTTTTTTTTTTTTGTTGTCTATTTGAAAGTCATGCAATAATTAAGTGCTATAATGTCATGATTAAAGCGAACACAAAAGTACAATAATTATAAATGTTTGTGAAATTTAATTACTGCATGTATTTGTTAACCTTAAGCTGACATTTTAATGACTTCTTTTTGAATTTGTTGATTTTATTTTACTTCAGATCGCTGATCATTTCAAAGCGCAGCTTAAAAGTGTTTGAGTTTAGCGCTTTAAAACGTAGCAATAATATTGTACCTTAAGAGCAGCGCTCAATGAAGCGTAAATCAATGTTGACGGCTCTAGGTGGAAAACCTATTCGAATTGATGGAATTATGATGAAGCAAATAGAAAAAGGTTTTAATTGAAGAAGAAAAACAACCCTTTGAAGACATACATGCACTTTTCATTTATCAACAGCAAAAGCAACGTGAATGATGGATTTTTATGGGCCAAAGGGGCAGACCAACGCAAAAAAGCAACAAAAAAAAATTTACTTGACATTGGCTAATTTGATAAAAATATATAAAATCATTGCCAATGAAGAGAAGGGCTTGGTTTTGAAACTGTTTGAATCCTGAATCCGTTGGATTTCCGTTTAATTTTTGTATGCAGAAAAACTTTATTGATTTTTCGTATTCGACAACAACTAGAAAGCAGAAAAGACGATGGAATAATGTTTTGTGTATCCTGAAAATATATACACCCACACACATACACAGTCACAAGAGATAGTCTAATGGCATTGATAACTGCCAACAGCACAATTTGATGTTTCCAATGACGACTCGCCGACTAAAGGCGAGGCAGCAGCACCATCAGCAATCATCCACTATAGTATGTGCTCGTGTATAAAACTTTCGGCTTGTCCACACTGGAGATGATTGATTACTAATAATTTCTAACTTTTATTTACCTTTTATAGTAGTTAGTGACGACGACGACAGCTTATGAAGGAACAAGATTGAAGGTTGAAGGTTTTATCTTTGTTTTAATTTTAGCAATTTTTTTGCTAACTCTCAAAAATTTCACTTTACAAATCAATGTTATTATCAATTAACGAACACAATACGTAAATAAAGGTGTACGTTTGTATGCAAAGTTTGTAAATTTGCTATTATCAAATTGCAAAATTTGAGACAAGCAAATAAACCGACCGATTTCGGATTCTTTACCGATTCGTTGTATGCGTCCAAAAGGGTCTGACAACTTGGCCAAACTGTTAACGCGTGTCACCGCGAAGCTGGCAAGAACCTCTCTCTCTCTCTCTCTCTCTTTGTGTGAATTCTCATAAATTCTCACTCAAATCGAAGTTTTGACTCAGAAATTCGCTCAACAACGCGTTGAAAAGGCCTTAAGAGTGCGTTCTCTATTTGAGCGCGTTAGAAAAACATTAAGGATATATTATAATGAATCGGAACAAAAGAAATTCGTAATGAAATACGTCTAACAAAAGCGTAAGAATATTGTAAGCAACAACAACAACAGTAACAAGTTGTTACTGTAACAACATCAAGCGCAAAAATGTTAGAAATGGCATAAAAAATAGCAGGCAAATGAAGAGCGCCGCTATTCATTTTGTAAGTACGAGTACTCAGAGCGTCGCTTTCCATCACTTTGCCGTAACGTTTGCCGACTATTCTGACTTCTTGCCCTTCCTTAGTCCTTGGTACATACTACTTTTGTATTTCTTTTTTGCGCGATGAAGATTTTTTTAAGCTTTTGTTATACGTTTTGTGTGTTGAAGCTGTTGGTTGCGTCAGGACATTTCTACAACAACTACAGCAACAACATACAATTTGTTGAACATTTGCTTTTATGTATTATTATATTGTTATTGTTGTTATTGCTGCTGCTCTTGTTTTGCTTTTAAAACACTTCAAAAGCAGCTTTTCATTCGAATCAAATAGAATAAGCTTGTAATGGTCATACAACAATCATACAATGTCATACAAAGAGGATGAACAGCAAATGACACTTCAGGCTTTTATCAAGATGTATGTATAGTATATATATATATTTATGTAAGTATATGCATAGTTATATTCTTATGAACCTTCATAACATATTCTTATTAACGGTTAGTGGTTCTTTCTGTGGTTGCACTTATCTTTTTTTAAACTTATGCATAAAAAAACTCCTTCAGACGTGAATGAGAAAGAGAGAGAGAGGGAGTAAAATGAATGAATGAATTAATGTAGCCTCTCCGGTCAACGTTGCGTATGTGCAACCATTTCATTAAAATTGTAGTATGGATTTTGTTGAAGCATCATTACTTGAAGTTTATTTACTATTTATATACATACATACATACATATGTATACATTATTTTGTTGTCCTTGAGCCATTTATTTTTCAAAATTAAATGTAATTTTTGCCTAAAGATTGGTTGACTGACGCACAGAAAAGTAAAAAGAATTTCTAACTTTATACTTTCCAAGGGGAAAAGTATATCAAGAACCACCCCTCCCGACCCTTTCCACAAGCTATTGGAAGTGCTATTTTATGAAGGGCACAACCACAATACTTTTTATAAAATAGAATTTCTTTTTTTCATTAACAAATCTATTGTAAAAACCTCTTAGCCATTAAATTCTTGAAACAAAATGTTCCAATTATTGCTTGGTCGGTAGGTTCCACCACTCCGACAGTTTTGAGAAAATGTCATTTTAAAAGGAGTTGTTAAGCGGTTTATTCCAACCAGGCAAAAAGGAGGCCAACAGGAAGAAAGAACGTTTAGCACAAAAGACGAAAAAAAAAAAATAAACCATAGAAAAAAGTGTGTAATTAAAACAAAGATTTTAAGAAAAATAAATTTAAACTAGAAACAAATTAAGGTAAAATTAATGAAAGAAATTAATGAAATAAACACAAGTTTAGAGTTTTTTTTTGGTATTTTATTTGAATCACAGCGCAGAATACAGAGAATTTTTATTGAGTAATTTTACGATTTTACGATCAACTTTGTGGACTTTTTCTTTGCCTTAAATCAATCTGTCATATGTATATATACTCGAATATATGTATGCATGTTTAGTATATAGGTAAAGAGTGATAGATGGTTGTTTGTTTGTTCGTTAGGATTGCATAAATGCGTTTGTATATTATGTATGCATGTCTGTAAATATCTTTTTATGTCTTTGTATTGTTAATTTTATAGAATGATTTGTTTTCATTTCTTAAACACCTTCTAAAAATATTTAGGATAAATCAAAGAGTGTACATATGTCGATAATAAATGTACGTTTGTGTACATAAATGCCAACAATTTATAAGAAGACCAAATTAATCCCGATTTGCATTTACTTATATGTAATCAAGTAATTATGTAATCAATAATGAGGCTTTATACTATGTATAGACATATTGACCGACTATTTGTTCAATGAGAATGCATGACAAACACAAAAAAACTCCGCAAACTCACGCTAGCAGCCGTAAGAAGTACTACATTAAACGAATAATCATTACATTCCACATAAATCAAGTTCAAGTCATTACATTATAATCTCAAGCGTTAACAAGCTGTTCAGGTGTATTCCATTCGATTCGGAACCATGTAGTGTTCAATCAAATACTACGAAAATAAAACATATTTAAAATTATCAGCCTTCGTCGGTTTGACTAAAAACAAGAGCACATCAAAGAAAAAGAAGAATGCTTTAAAAAAATTGCTACAAAATTTGTTATTCTATTAAATTTGCAATTAGTAATGATAATCATGAGGAAACACGGCGCGGGCTGGCAAATAGAAAGGGTCCTGTTGATTGCGATAACGGCGAGCGAAGAAGACTGCAAGAACCTGGAAAGAAATTAATATATTTTAATAAATAGACGCTCCAAAAATTTAATCAAGTACTAAACTGCGTATTTAAGCAAATTAACTCAATGCTAATAAAACATAGAAAAATATAAGAAGAAATCTTTAAAAATTCGGTTAACAACCAAGAAAAATTATCAAAATAATACAAGAAAAATCATATCGAATGAACAATACAATATCGGTATTGTCGATATGTTAAGGTAGATAAATTGCAAAAATAAATAACTTAAAATATACTTAATTAAAATATGAAATAAGCCACAACAAATTTAAATACGAGACAGTTATTCTCACCTAAGCATTGAAAAGATGCCTTTAAACAAATCTTCTAAATCGAAATGAATTTTAAACACAAAGTTGAGGAAGGCGTGCGTATGTATAAATGAAGGAAAAGTAACTCAATGTTATTGTTTCTTAATATTAATTCAAATACGTAAAGCTGAAATTCATTGAAGCATTATTTGATTTGATACCTCGTATTTCAAGGTATGTTGTATATAATACTGCTGTAGTATATTAAAAAATTAATATGAAGAAATAATTTCTTTGCTGCGAAGAATAATTGATACATAATAATACATACACTATCATAATTATACGATATATAAATATATATGGACGATTTGACTGAACAAAATCATTTACAGTTTAATTATAAGCGACCTGATGACACGGCCCGAATTTATATAAATTATTTCATTAAACTAATCTCGTTTATAGTTAGTTAATGGCATATTGGTAAATGGAAACAAATGTTAGAATACGTTGTTGAAGTTAGTATGGGTTTAAAGGAAAGCACTCGGCAAGCCGCGTGGATCTTTTTGGTTGCGATAGCGCACGGTTAGCCACACACCCAAAAACTGTTAGGAGGAAAGATTTTTATTAAAGGTTTAGTCTTCATCTTCGATACATACTCGATTGGAAAGTCAAAACTCTTATACTGACCTCAGTAAAGCTGAAGAAAATACCCAATCCACCGCACAGTTTGAAAGCATAATCAATTTTATCCTCGAGGAATGGTAGACACGGAGGACACTGGCAATGTTGATCGAAGGAACCGGCACAACACTGTTTATTGATAATGTCGCAGGAAGTGTCATTGTTGGTGGAAGTAGAGGTGGTCGAATTGAAGCCGCAGCAATGGAAACTATCCTGAACTTGTTGTCGCATGGAGTTGGATACACCATTCCAGCCCTGCTCAGCAAATTCTTGCTGCTGTTCCGAGTTGACGGCCAAGCAGCTACTGGCGATGGAGAATTGAATGAGGAATAACAAGAATAAAATAATCATATACTGTAATGAGGCGAGTTAAGGATCTCTTCTGGCAGAAGACAAATAATATCTTGCAGATGGTAGCTAGGAAATTGTTTTTTTTATTCAAAAAGGATACGAAAAACAGCATAACTTGGTGATGCTTGACGGCGCCTGCCAGACCTAAAATTGATATCAGAATCAATATAATGCCACACGCCAGGATGCCGCCAACGATAGGAAGATCCGTTGCTATGGGAGCAGCGCGTCCATAGATGCCAACACCAATCAATAGGAAACCAACCAACTGCGAAAATACAAAGAAAGTGAATAATAAAATCCCAATGAAGGCAGGAAATCGATAAAGTTTTCACAATTACGAAGGTATATACTCATAACATTACCTTCTTTGAAATTGACAAATAGTTTTAAGAAATCATTTCCTTTTTTCAACCCTTCTTAACTAAACAAACCAGCTCATAAATGTGGGCACTAACAGGCAACGACGGTTCCTTCGCACTTACCACATAAAGAATATTCAGGGCAATCAAAGCATTCTTGGAGCAAGTGAAGCCTCCACACATCTTGGTTATTTCTGTGTTTGTATTGTTTTGTACTCGACGAAACAATAAAATTTTTAATTTTGCAAAAATTGATTTGTTTGTTCTTCTTGTGTTCTTGTTCTGATTGTTTTCACTGCACTTTCGCTACTTTCGCAATACACACTTCTTTCAATTTCAAGAAACAAATCACATCTATGCTTTGCTCAATCTCTTCAGCTCTATTGTTTGCTAGTCATTATTTGTTAACCAATCATCTGTCTGACTCACTCTCATCCACGGCGAAATCGTTTTGAAACTTCTATATAGTTGTACTATTCTTATGTTATGTCAAATTTATCCTTACTAAGTGCGATATAATTACACTAGAGTACGCTAGTAGCTTAGCATAGACAGAATTCAGCTGTTCTATGGTTCTTAACAAAACTCTATTAAAATTCCGCCAGAAACATCGAAATAGTCAAAGAAAGAGGGTATCTTTTTTTCAAAATTAAATTAAATTAAGATTAAAAAATTAAAATTAAAAAATGTAAATTAGAAAAATTACATGAATTAAGATAGAAAGATTACAAAAAAATTAATTTCATTTATATAGAATAATTGAATTTTTTGACTATCATTAGAACTTTTTTACCATCATAATTTTATATAATTAATTGAATTAAATAATTACAGTGTGAAATGGAGATATAAATTACATTGCGATAATAGAATGCGATGATGATGACAGAATAATGGATGAATTTAAAAGACAAATTCTATTTTAAATTAATATTGGAAATTCAATATTGTTCATTCATATATGCATGTAAAAAAAATATTTAAAAAAAAACTAGTTTAGAAAAATAGTTAATCTTTATTGATGACAAAAAAACAAACTATCAAGCGCCCAACGTGGGGCTCGAACCCACGACCCTGAGATTAAGAGTCTCATGCTCTACCGACTGAGCTAGCCGGGCAGTTGGTCGAACTGTTCCTAACATTGCAGAAATATAAAATATATTGCAAAAATATATATTTGCAAATATATTAATATACATATATATAAAATATAATACATATAAATATATTTTTTATATGCATGTTTATAATTAATAGAAGTATTAAATGTATGTATGTATACTGTTATAATAATTATATAATTAGTCATATTATAGTCAATAACTATTATTATCCAAAATATATAAATTTTTTTTGAACTTTTCTTGAAATTTTCTAATGATAACGTGATCTATTATTTTTATTTAAAACTGAAAATTCCAAGAAATATTTCTCTTAATTCTTGCTGTTTTTCAGAAGAAGCCATGAACTTAACATGAACTAACTAGTCGTCTAAATAAATCTTGATTTAATTACGATACTAAACAAACGACTGCTCAGTTAAACAGCAACAACACGTGCTGAAGACTTTGAAGTCAGCCAAGTTGTGGGACGACGGAGACAGCAAAAAAAAACAAAAGCTAGAAAAATAGAGAATGAGTAAAAAAAGGAAAAAGGAAGGGAAAGCTTAAAAACTAGCGGAGAGCAAAAACTGATGATATCCACGATGCGATCAGTGAAAACGGCGTTGTCAAAATCACTACATTCGTAGACTTTTATTAACACATTCTCAGGAAAAAACTTCGATTTTTACTATAATACAAAAATGCAAAAAAAAAAATTATATGAAACGCTTAGTTGTAGAAATTTTATATCTTCCTTCCATCACTGAAGAGTACAAATTAGGAACACTTTAGAGACGCGGATCGTTTCATGATTTTTGGCTTTTTTTGGTTTTTTTAACAAATGAGAATATATAAGAAGATCGATCTGTGGTCATTGATTTTACAAATTTTGCTGGTAAAAGAAAAAAAAAAACCTAAATTAAAAATAAAAGCAACTTTCAGCACTCCCCAAAGCCGTCTGGGGCACTTTTAACCAAGCTTTTTAACGAAGCTGCAGCTAACGCTCTCGTCGAGGGTTGCCAACGCAACGAGTTTAGTTGAATAGTAGATCATCTGCTGATGAGCGGCCGCTTTGAGAACACTTTGAGTAATAAACGAGTGCATGCATGAAAGCACCTAAAGTGCTTTAGTTTGCTGGTCGGCGGGGAAGGGTGTTGGGAGGATGTGACTGACGACTGACGACTGGCAACGAAAAAGAGGCAAATCAGTTCAGTATCGGTTCGATTTTACAAAAGTCGATAGATATAACAAGTGACAAACAAACAAACATACAGTTACTTGGTTCCGGTGCTCCAGTGAAGTGGAATCGCAAAAAGTTGTGAACGCGAAAAAATAAATCGTCAGTACAAAGAGAAAAAAAAATCTCAAATGGAAAAAGCTTAAATAAAATAGAAGTAATTAACGTTATTATTTTATTGTTAGCCAAGTTTAATGTAAACAAAGCGAAAAATACAGCAAAACTTTAATAAACAATTACTTCTATTAAATGCGAGTATAACATTTGCATAATAAACAATTGTTTCTGAGAATGTTCTAAAATTTTCCTCTAGCAGCAGAATACAATAAAATCGACAGAAGCAGAAGCAGCAGCAGCAGCAGCAACAACAACAACGGCTCCAGGATTCATAGCGGAAGAATTTCAAATATTAATTAGCAAGAATAGCTATTAAAAATCTAATTAACTCGTAATCTAAAGAGTAAAACAAAAATAGTCAGTGGCTAAAAATCAACAACAACAACATGCACATCATTATGCATTTTTATTGTATCATATTAATATGAAATTGTTTATTTAACCAATGCCTAAACCAAACATAAGCTTCCGGTAGCGCCATTTTTCGCATAACAGCAGCCCCCAAAACAATAATAACAATAACAATAACAACAAAAAGAAGAAGAATAGCAGCAAAAACAACTTGTCAAACATTGTTTAAAATATTTACTGAAAGAAAAGAAAAGAAAACAAATTATTCTCATAAGAATGTAAGTAAACAAATAAAAGCACTCACTCGCTGTCTCTTACAAATTCCTTGAACAAAATAAAATTTTGAAAATATTTTTAAAAAACTCGTAATTAGATGTTTAGCTTTATTCATGATTTCGTAAAAATCCTTGCAACTTTTTTCCAACTAAATTAGATTCTGCCAAGTCTGCTACAATATAACGGTCTTCTGCGAAGGTCAACGTAAATCGAATAAGACCAAGAATTCAGCAGGTCTAGAACTTGATTGAAAGTTGACTAAACTCGTGATGAAAATTAATTCCATACGATAATAATGTAATAATAATTTTAATACTATTAACTACTACTATTACCACTACTAATGCCGCCAATACAATACTTCTTTGCATTTTCCATAATATCGTACAGTTTCTGGTGTTATTTTATAATAACGCAATAACTATTTTTTGAACGAACGACTACATTCAACGAGTTTTACTTACATATGTAAATTTTATACTGCTTTAACCCTAACATGCCCGGAAAATATATTTCGCATTTATTTACACATAAATTATAAAAAAAAATAATAAAATCGGCACAGCTCACTGAAACAAACAGCTAAAGCCTGTATGATACCTCACTTTCGCCTACTCTAACAATATACGCTGGCATGAGTGTGAATGCATGCGCTATAGTAGGCAAACGATATAAAAATACAAGAAAAATGTAAGCCCCGGAACATTTTTCAGATATTGTTTTTGACGTTTCTTTCGATGCAAGTTCAATGAAACAACTTTGACAACAACAATTTACAAGCATATGTATGAAATGTTGCAGCGATTCTCTATTGATCCCTTTTTCCCAAGAGAGAGCTATTTTTTATAGCTATCTAGCTTACACGCCACTTGAAAAACAATACGGAAAAAATGAGGTATCATAAGGATCTTGCTGTAAGGAATAACAAATAGCAAATGACAATAGAAATTCTCAAAAACCCATCAAGAAAAGTTGTGGGCACACTTTTGGAGCTATTAAGAATATTTTCTATAATTTTTCAAAATTATTTATAGGGTTAATAATGAATGTAAGCTGTAAAATACCAGCTTACTACGATATTTTCTCACAATGTACATACTATGTATAGCAACATTGCAATTCGAAAGTTGCTTGTAAAAGTTTACCGTTAAGTTAAGGAAAAACAATAAGTAGTCTACGAAAGCATTACACTTAAAAAAATCTAATCAAGCGTACTAAAAAATAACTTCTAACATACCAAAACAAGAAGACGAAACAATCAAGAGACAAAGCTAGTTGTTGAATAGTATGTTTCATTATACACGCTCGTAGCATTTTATGGATTTTATGCTTTGATTAAAATAAAATTATTATCAATTTTCTGAAAAATTTTTCACAGGTTAATTTGGATGCCTTTTAATTAAAGCATTAACGTGATCGTGATCATCATCATGTAAGAGAGCTTTAATCCAATTTGTTTTTTGAAAAAAGATGATGCAACAAAATCTATTTAGTGGCATGTATAGAAAAGTTACATCTATAAGCACATAATGTACATATAAACTCGTAGTTTTCTTTAAATTTCCGAAAAGCTTTAGGCCTCCATTCATTTGTTTCTCATTCATTTTTAATGTGCTTTATTATCTTTTGCTTTCCGTCAATGCTACCGAAAATAAAACATTATTCTGCAACTAACTTCATGCAACAAGTTAGATGCATATATACACACACACACACACATACACACACGGTGAGGACAAAAATCTGTTGAGCGAACTTGACCCAACAACAACGTACGTACGTACGTACATACATACATACGTCGCTAAAGCCTAGACCGGCTTCACTTTCGCGTTGTTTTGGACTAAACTATTCGAATGTTATGTGGTCGTTAAACTTAATTTAAAAGGCAGAGAGAGAGAGACAGCTCATTTGTTGTTGTTGTTATTAGTAAGTGCTATTTTATATACATATATGTACATATACTTGTATATACGCATGCATATTTTATTTCATTTACGCCATAAATGAGCTGAATTTTTAAGCAGAAAAAAAACCGACTTCAATTCATTACTTTTTGAATAACCAACGTTACATGCGTGTAATGACAATTAATGACTTAAAATGTGAATACGTTGTGTACCTTATGTATTTCCTTTAAAATTTTAATTATCTTTTCTTCATTAACTTCTAAATGACCTTCAGCAGTCCGTGTACCTACACCGGCATCTGCATCAATCGTTAGCTGCTTACGACGTAATCGACTGTCTAAAGCGTAGGTCGCGTGACGCAATCATTAAGACGTTCTAGTAACCGTTCTAGTAACTATTTCTTTTCTATACGTCAATACGTTCAACTTGTGTTAACTTTGCTGATAACCAGTTTGTTAACAGCAAAGGCTCTGTCTATTGCTTTATGACTCTTGCGCAATTGAGGCCTTTTTACGTTGTAAAATGTTGGTAACTGGACTTAAGCGAGGGAGGAGGTATTGCTGCTTACTCGCAGGCAGTAAAGCCAGTAAATAACACATAGTCATAGTCATTGTCATGTACTCGTACATGCACGCAATACAACAAATTCAGCTTGTTAATTACACTACGTAATAATATTTGCTTCTTTTTATTATTATTATTTTGTTTCGGTGCATAAATTAATATTAGATTTTAATTTAAGTCTTTAGAATTTGTGGAATTTTTTAATGTATGTGAACTAATACAATTCATAAAAAAAATAAAACGTGAAAAAATATATTCACACGAAATGATGCTGCTGATTGATTGGACGGATGCAAATGTTTTACACATACACACAGACATACTTCGTTGCCGGAAGTGTTGTGGAAACTACAATATGTATGAAGGAAGATTCTGGAATTTTCATGAAAACAGCAAGAGTGAATTTACGACTGATTACGACTGATTTTCGAAGTAAATTTGGATAATTTGGTAGCGTTGTTCAAGCATGAGTCTATTCATGATAGTTTGCCAGACTATACTGAACATAAATAACAACAAGAGCAGTCACAAGGACAGCTTGTATTGACAGTTGTCCCTATCGAAAGTTCTATCTAAGCTAAAAAAACACCCTTTATATTCAATGCGTTTACCATTTATGTAATAAAATATTTCAAAAATCCTTAAAAAAATTTTTTTTTAAATTCAACACAAAATTATTAAAACTAAGTTAACCGGAATGAACTAAAAAACTGAACTTTAAACTTGAACTGAATGAAGTTGGTGTTCATTTTTTTTGCCAATCTTAAGCAGTTTAATTAACAGAAGCATTCATTGTTCATTTTTGTTGTATGCTGACATCTACTTACTAAAATATGTCCTTTTTTGTCTTTAAGAAAGCATAAACAAATTACGCTTCTTGACATTTCACCATCGTGCATCGTGAATAATGAACGATTGATTGCCATGAACCAATTTTAAAACGTAAAGAATGCATCCACATTAAATTTACATTACCTTTTTACACTTGAGAATATTTACATGTAGAAAGCAGATTAATGAATTACGTAAATTATTCAAATTTTTTTTTTAACTTTTCGCCACTTTATCGCCATACAAAAAAGCTTTTAACTTTCAACTTGTGTTTTTCTTTATGCACAATACTCGTCGTACCTTTTTGGTTAACCTCAAAACTGGACAGATTTCGATTTAACAATGATAATGAAGTTGTGGATTTTGTTAAAGAGAATGGTGCGAACTACGTTAATCCCAGCGTTTGGCAGACTTATGTTAATTAGAAAAATTAATAAAATGTTACTATAACAAAGAAAAGAAGAAAGTGCGTCATCTTTTCTTTTACGTTAACTTTCGAAATATGACCATGATGAATACATTGTATCTAATGTTAATTAATCAGCATTTAAAAACAAATTAATTAAGTTATACGAGTACATAAATTAGATGTTTTTATAGAATTTATAAAAAAGTTGAGTTCAAACTTTCTCTACTTACATACTTTGTAATAAGAAATCTTAGAAAATTGTATTATTTGTAATTAAAATTTTCCAAATATAATCGAAACCTAAAATAATTGCTCACTTGAACGCGAATTTAGTACACATGAATAAGATTTACCTTGAACTCTTTAGTTCAGCCAAACTGAATTTAATGGTTCGTTCTTTCTTATGTTGCTAAATCATAAAAGATTCTTGAAATGTAAATACTTAAACCGTTAATCCATTCAATGACCTTCCATTCGAAAGCCTTGTATTCCGAAATGAGCAAAAAATTTGTTACGTTTTTATATTTATCTTCCAATTCTAGCAGACTACTAACATATAGTAAGGTACTCACTCGTACACACACACAACAAAGGTGCCTCTTATCTCATAGCTATTGCATAAAGCTAACAATATACTAACTATTCTGCTGGTATAGTTATACACTTATATGAACATACATATATCCATACTCGTATATATATTAGATTATCTCTGTGACGATGAACAGTAAAAGATTAGATCGAATTTCGGTATTCAAAGTGATCGTTGATTATGTTGCATACTAAAAATGTATATACGATATGCATGTATATACATACATATGTACATATGTATATGTATACATAATGTGTGTGTATTTTTGCGCTTTTTTTCAAACAAAAAATTACCACTTTGTTAATTTTTGACGAACGCTAAAGGTAAGTAAGGCCCTTTCGATGAAATGAGAAGAAAACTTTCAGTCTATTAAGAACATTTCTAGATTCAGTATAAAAAGACCGACCGACATACGCATTTCAGTTTTTTAGGTCCTTGCGAAAATTATCGTCTAATACCGCTTTATCTATGCCGTACCTTCCTTCGCTTTACAGAGAAAAACTAGAATTGAACAACTGTGCTTTGCTACGAGTATTATACAATTTTATTGGCAACTACGAGTATTCGTTTAAATATTTAAGAAACACGTAACAACAAGCTTTCTCTTAGCATCATTACAGCTTTTCATTGTGACGATAATTAGTTTTTATTGTGTCAATATTTTGCCTTTATTTTCTGCAATCGATACCATACCATATTTGCACAATAAAATAGACTCCTAATAATTATATAGCGTAAATAAATTATCTAATTCAAACAAACATCATTAAATTGCAATTACAATTTGAAGAGACAAAGAATTTTCTGTTGTACTGAAAAACCTTTAAATTTTCCTTTGAAAAACCAAACGCCAAATTCGAGCTTACTTTAACGGTAATCTTAAAAGTCATAATTTCACACAAGACCACACAATTTTGGGTTTACAAAACCAACTATATCCAGATAGCACAAAAAGACGACGACAGTTATTCGACAGAGATTCGAAAAAAGCAACCCACACGTCGCTTCCTTCAGTGTGCGGCACGTGACTTTAAGGCGTGACGATCTATCTATTGCGTGAAACTACGACGCCAGCAGCAGCAGCGGCAAAGACTGACAGCCGGCGGTTAAGTTCAGTTAAGTTTATCGACTATTCATGCTCGTGATATTTTAATTACGAGTATATCGCACAATGAAAGTATCGTATTATACATTTTGCTGGAGACGAAACTTGGAGACGGCAATTTCTGTTTGATGGCAAAATTGAACACTTCAAATGGTCGATTGTGGGTTGTATTATCGTGGAGGCGGGCGGGCCAGGCCGACCTTTTAATTATATGAACGTATTAAGGATGATAATCAGTGAATGCGTTCTACTCGTACTCGTACACTCAAAATACTCATAGAATTACTTAAGATTGTTTTCTAAACACCTGACGATCAAATGAAAATAACTTAATAATTGCCATCAATTTGCTTATAGGGAATACCGTACAACAACAACAACAACAATGAGAAGATACGAGTAAGTGCCGCGAGCTGAAGAGGTTGTTGGTGATTGATTAACTGTTCGCTAATTGAAAAGCTTACCTTCCCTTCAATTAAGCCAGAAGCCATAACGATCAGATAATGAAAGATAATGCGCAAGATATGTATGTACCTGATGATTGTTCTAGTGTAGGGTGGGCACCATTAGCCGGATCGGACCGCGCGGTCGTTCATACAAAACTCATTAAATTATTTGAATGTATTGCAAAAAAACAAACGCAACTTTAGAATCCATTATAAAAGGGTTTTTGTGTCGTAGTTAACGCTATTTCCGTTCGCGAGAGGCCAGGATTTTATTGAAACTTATTTTAAAATGTTAAAACAAATGTTTTAGAGCTTTGAAAAATCCATTTTACGTGCCAGATATTTGTCCATATATGTTTTTTTATTAGCCAAAATCTCTAGCGGCTCAGTCATCAGTCATAGTTTTTAGTCTTATTTTAGTTCGAATGCAAAATATCGTATCGTATAATTTACATTTCGGGGATTTTTGTCACTAGCAGCGAAGTGATTTTTGATTACTTTTCAGCATTTGTCGCTTTGTCATTTCGATTTTGGGATTTTCTTTTATGACTTGTTAAATGTCATCATTATAAAAATTGTAAATCACAAAACAAATAAAATCCTGACAATGCCATTTGTTCGATTCGTCATTAATTGAAAAGTTTTCGAAAAATTCATTGACCTCAAAGAGTGTAGCTTAAAAACAAAAAACACTTAAAAAACATTGATTTTTATTTCTTCGAAAAGCAGCTGAAAAAACTGTAACACAAAAATTGCATGCAGAAATCATTTCAGCAGGCCAAGTTAAGAGTTCTGCTAAACTGCATCAAGTTAAGAGTTCGGCTAAAACGGCCGTACGGGCCAGGGATATCGTCAAAAAGGGAGGGATAGGGAGGGAGAGAGAAGGGTAGAAGAAGAAGCGAAGAAGAGTAAGGCTTACCCATTAAGTACCCATTAAGCTGGAGCTAATTTTAGCTTTAGAAGCGTTTTTACAATTTACTTAATTAGTTCTTTTTCTTTGTACCGATTTTTAGGCCTTAAAAAAGCTCAGCAGGATTCTGATAGAAGGAGAAGGCTCGATTGAGGTCGTTAAACTGCATCAATTATGTCTTAACTTAAGAAGTTGTTTGCGCAAAAGAAACTCAAAATTTGCACATTCTTGAATAAATAATGTGTGCACAAGTGAGTGTAGGAGATGCAGGTACCCGGTACCGAAAGCCGCGTTGCATTCAAGTTCAAGTGTTGCTGCTCGAGCGTTTGAACGGTTACCTCTCAAAGCAATCGCACAATTAATGCTATTTTAATCACTTTTGTATCATTTAAATTTACAACAATCGGAGTGCGTCCGTGTGCCGCTCGAGCACGCGCAAAAGCGCCTCGTCAGCGCACCAACGCCGCGCCGCATCGTATCGTAATAGCGCTTAACCTTCCCGCAGTGCGACGCGACGGGCGTGAGTCTTATATTTTTGTTTTTATGCAGCCATCGGCGAGTTAGTATTAATTATATTTTAATTCATTTAATTTCATTGTTTCAATTCTTGATCATTCTAATTCTTAAGTCTGCGATTGAGAAGCCTTAATTTCTGTTGCCTCAATGATTTGTTGCTTATGATTGACACACTTTTTCAAAAAAATAAAGATTATTGTTTCTGCAAAGAATAAAACCAAGTTTTCACAGCAAAACATTCTTCAAATTTCAATTTAATTTTGTATTATTGTAATTCAAAGTACGTGATTAAATTCAAATTAAAGACGCGTAGCTCATTTTAATTGCTTAATTTAAAATCTGAAAAAACATTTTTCTTGTACAACTCAATGAGATGAAAATAAGCTGGAATCGCCTCAAATTGCCTAAAGAATATGAAGTGAAGGAAGAAGAGTCGTCATGAAGTGTACAATGAAGACCAAAATGTAAGCCAACAGTTCAGCAACACTTTGTTGTTCTTAATCGAGTTATTTTAACACTTCAGGCTCTGTTAAAATACTCCTAAGAGTTCGGTTTTCTGTTGTTAACCTCAAGGTTAGAAACATTAATAGTTCTTTAGAAATTATCACGTAATTAATAGACTCTTTTCTCTCTCTCTCTCTGTTGAGTAATAATTATAGATTCTTAAAAACATAGCTGCTGATTGTGGCGAATTATGATGAAATTATCGTTGTAAATTTATGATTAATTATTGATCAATCAGTCTATCATTGGTTGGGAGATTATGAGCACACAAGGTGGTGAGGAAAACATTGTTAAGCAATTAGTAAATGGAAAATAATAACTTATTAATCATCCATTCATCAAAAGGGTGGAGTGACCTACCACTGAAGGTCGTTAAACAGTTTACGATCAATCAGTGACTACATATTGGCAGCATCTTAGAAATCGTCAGTAGTTTAGAAATTATCTATTGCTAAACAAATTTGCAATAATTGTTGAAATTATGCATCATTAATAATTGTTATCAAATCAAAATAAATAATAAATTTTTGAATTTTTTGATGATGAGTTAATTGATCAATAATTGGGTATACATAAATCGATTAGTCAAGATCGATCAGTCAAAAGTTTGGGAAATTGTGATCGATTGACTGTTAATTATAAACATTGCTCCTGTGTTGAAAACTGTTGAGGAGTCAATATTGATTCGATCAATCAAGGAAGTATTGATTTCCATATTAATGATTAAACAATAATTAAACGGAAAATCAATCGAGTTCAGTCATTGAACTAACTGATAAATTGATCACGTTATACATACATATATACATAACTGACCAATTGATTAAAGAATAACCGATAATTGAATTAAAAGCAGCACTCAACTTAACTCATGTATGACAAATTTTACAATATTAAATTTTCATTAATGCATATTGATTGATTATATGTATACGCGTATAATCAGAAAACAATAACTAATTAACGACAAATAGTTCAATGAATAAAAATTAATTATCAGCAGACATTCAGACCATGATCATTAGTGGGATTAAAAGAAATAGAAAAAATTAATTAAGTCCGACTTAAAGTACAAAAAGTATTGCAATTAATGAGCTATTTTAATTGCTGTGAAAAACCCAGAGTAATAAATGTCATTTGAATTCTTCTAAATAGTTCTAAACAAGAACTATTATCGTATATAGGTATATATTCGTATATAAATAAATACATATATACAATATAAAAATAAATAAAAATATATTATTTTCAACTTTACTTTCAATTGTATTTGTTGTTTGGATTAGAAGCCTTCAGTTGTTACAATAAACTGCAATAAAATACACAAACTTTGCTTGAGAAAAGCAACAAGAACGAACTAGAAAATTAACAAAATTGAATCATTTGCATTCAGTCACGAGACTTAACAAACAACAACAACAACAAACAATCAATAATATGCCAGATAAAACCACAATAAATTATTTATAAAAATGCAATCAATTTTTTTTAATACAATTAATTTATACATTTTTCAATTCAGTTGCAAACTGATGAAAAAAGGCAAAAATATTCATCATTCGCAAAATGAATGCAAATCATTTGATACAAATTAAATTATTCAAGTTTATGCTTACGTAATGTTGTTGCAGTTGTCATTGTTGTTGGCGGTATGGGCGGTGTTGTTGCTGCTACTGCTGCTTCGGTGGCTGCTGCTGATAACTTTGACATTTTTAACAGACTAACAACATTTCCTTTGAACGATGTAACTTGAGTAGGTTCAAATTATTTACTATAACAAGTTGAAATAATAACAGCGACATTTTATAGCGTTTGTCATAGCGTTGCCAATTAAATACCATTCGAGCGGTTAAAAGGAATTAACCACGAAAGAGTACCAAAAAACCAACTGACTTCCAATCCTGGGTTTTTGGTCTCTTCAAACGAAATGCATCCGTAGAATAACTATAAAGCACTATAAATTGATTGACTGATTAAATGTTAAGTAACAATAATACAGATTTAAGCTTATATATCGTATGTATGTACATATTGGAGCACATATTTACTCATTTATTCACTATATAGAAAATACCTGAACAAAGTTTGTACCAAACCTTCTCAGAAAATCGAGAATCCACTGAATTTATGTACCAAAAAAAAAACCACATATGAATTACAATTCGTCAATGGATAAAATATTAACGAATCAATTTAAGAACCAACCAGAGCCAATACAATATATATTTTGTTTT
This sequence comes from Conops quadrifasciatus, assembly GCA_949752815.1. NCBI lineage: Eukaryota > Metazoa > Arthropoda > Insecta > Diptera > Conopidae > Conops > Conops quadrifasciatus. The sequence goes on from OX457078.1 coordinate 39,135,821, forward strand.
TGTATTGTATAATAAAACTTGAACTTTTACTTGAACCTGGCTGAATGTGTTTAGCCCTTTTATTCTTTCTCCGTTTTAAATATTATTCAATAAAATCCAAATTAATTGACAAATGAAGGAAGTTGTACAAATTGTGTACTTTACATTTTTCTCTTGACCATTTCTTTTTTTAATTTCTAGAAACGCAAAAAGAAACCTGTATCTTTTTCTTAAAAAACTGCATACAAACTGACGTCAGTTTGTTAGTTCATCAGTTGGGCGTATTGTTTCTCAATAGTTAGGCGCAAAATAATTTCCTTATTTTTCAGTATGTACATAATTCATAATCGAATTGAAATTTCATTTATGTAGCGTGCAAATAAATTAGAATATAAAAACTTTAAAACTTGATTGAATTTGAAGCAACAAATTACAGTTGAGCAAATTAAAAGGAAAACTAATTAATGAGATGTTTTGAAGAAAAAACACAGGTGCTGAAATTTTGAGAACAAAAAACGCATTGTATTTTCTGAATATGTAAGTATAATACAAGTCTGACATATGTATGTACATACGTCCTATATATCGCCTGTACATTCGTATGTAGAATAATGTAAGTCACGTTACATTTTGATCATAAAAATAAATAAATTTCAAACTTTATAACATGGTCCATTGTTTTTGTTAGGGCAAAAATACTCGTATACAACCAAGTACATACCACGAGAACTACAATAATAATAAATTAACTTTTTACTATAGGTTTATACTAATAGGTTTTTTCTGTCATGGAAAACTGCGCTGTTTTGTAAATACAAAGGCATTTTTTTCTCTAAAAAATATGGCAGGTATATTCTCAATATACTCGTATACAGCCCGAAAACCTGACGTGATATCTGCTGAATTCACTTTCAGCTATTGCAAAACCCTTGCTCTCTCCTAATCTTTCAAGAAGCTATAGCTATTTATTTCTGGTTTAGAAAAAGGCTCAATTTTGTCGGCCAGTGTAATCTTCAGTAAGGTTAATAAGAGAGAATTAAAATCGAATTAATTGAACTATACACACAAGAGGGTTACTAAATTCTCGTTATCACTGTTATTAACTTTAACAATACGTTATTAATTTAGCATCTAAGAGCTTTTAACCGCCGGCTTAAGCATTACACGCTCTCGCTCTGGGTCTTGCGCTGCTAACGCACTACTTAAGGGATGTCTGTCAGCCGCTTTTAAGACAACAACTTAAAATAACTACATGTCAGCATGTTTATAATCGCTTAGTCTTTAGTTCTTACTTTCATTTTAGCCCAGACTTAATAGATAGATGCGGCATAGACGTTAGAGAGGCGCTGATCTTGACCGTGACTATGCTATAAAAATCATAAGCAAAGGATTAAAGTTGGAGGACTTAGAATGGATCAGCTGTCATTATTTTTATTTATCGCAAAATGGCATGGAAAAGTTTTGTGCAATTGCGCAATATGCTTTGATTAATTCAATCATCATCATTTATTCATTGATTCATTCCATTTGTCTGCGGTCCTTCTCACGTCCTTAATAAAACGTCTGATTTGTGGTGTTCAAGTGCGCATGAAAAATACACAGAATTATTAAATAATAATTTTTAATTAAAATGCGGCCAGACAACCCTGACCCTGCCGCTCTCACTCTCGCTCGCTCTCGATGCGCTCAGCCCTTCGAGATATCAACAACCATAATTTCTTTAATTGATCTTCAATATTTTTTGGAAGTAAGTACGTGCGTGCAGTTTTGTTTACAACGAAGTACGCTAGTTTTAACACTTTACAACGCGCTTAAATTTTTGCGAGCGGCGGCGGCGTCTGGCCTTGTCTTTGAGGCAGGAATTCAAGGAAGGTAGTAGTCGTCGTCCGTCCCAAGGGAAATACTTTACCGCATTGCTTTGTTATAATCGGAAAAATATTCCATGTTTCCGCGGCTCCAGTAGGCGCCTACATACGTCCCTCAATGCTTGGCAATTATTTTATTTTGCAGTTATCGTTAAACAAAATATTTATTTAAGCAAAACTTAATCAGCTGCTCAAGAAGTATTAACAGTTTTGCCGCATTTTAAGGTCAATGCGGTTAATGCTACAGTTAGTGAATACTGTCGCTAACGAAGGCCCAGATAAAGGCAAAAAACACACAAAAAGGCGGCTAAAGAATGCAGTTAAATACATAAAGCCATAAGATAATATTTAAAGCGCTTTATTTAAGCTGTTTAGCATTTAAATTACGTATTAAAAATTAACGTAAAGCGTTGACATGATAAGCCCATACGAGTACCCACCAAAAAAAAACAAAAAAAAAAACCATCATGCATACGTAGAACTTTTTTTAACTGCTTTCCTATATTCATACATTTTTTGTACACCTTCAGAAAAATTGAAAAATTTACAGAAAAAAGTTTTTATTTGTTTTATAAAAGATTTCTGTAGATACAGAAATCTCAAAGCCACAACAATGTTGACTTAAGAATCCAATACGTTGCCTTGACAGCCAGCAATCATTATCATTCTCGAATGTCAAAGAAGATGTTGGCAAAGACTTGTGTAAAAAAATTATTTTTTGAACCTTTTAATAAAAATATGATGGCGTTGGTAATAAAGTAACAATAAGTACTCAACGTATTCCGAAGAAATTTATAAAAATCGCTAATCGAAATCCATTAAAAATACAAGTACCAACCAATTCCCAAAAAAATCTGCTGAAACCAAAGAACTCAAAGTCACCAACTCATTTACAAAGACAAAGAATATAACACAACAGAAATGCAAATTATTAAAAAATTTAAAAAAAAAATTTTTTAAAAAGGAAAAAAATTGAAAAAACAACCATACTGACGACACCGGCACTAAAGAACTTTGATACATACATCATTAACAACGTCATTCAACAAAAATATTGTCTCGTATTATACTGAAAAGTAGATTAAGATTGAGCTCGATTCCGAGACTGACGACGAGAACGATATCGGAGCGAATCGCGCCGCACGACTACGGCGTGTGCCGCCAGACCGTTTGTCTACAACAACATAAGCTCGTACATACGCTTACTTCACCCACACACGCATATAGTTTTATAAAAGACAAGGTTCGAACCGTGTTTGAAATCAGTTTCGTATAAAACGTCGCTCAGAGACGACGACGACGACGACGACGGCAACGAACGGAAGCGAAGCTAACTAAACACTTCGTAGATTTGAGACCACCGCGAGATCAGTGCAGCTTAAATCGCGATTAAAACTAAAACGTATTCATTCGTACACTTTCGAAAGTTTTCAGAATTCTTAACGTAATAAAAAGTAATTGCAAAAATATACAATTTATAGAATAATATTTTCAGGTTATTTAAAATAAAAAAAAACTAAAGAAAAAGGAAAATATTTGTAAAATTGCAATAAAATAATAGCGTTCTAGAACGGCTGAACGTCAAAAAATTACATAAACTAATAATCCGAAAATGACGACTTATTAAATAAATAAATTGTGTAAAATTATAAATACTGAAATTTTAGAATTTCTAAAATTTTAACGTTTCCTTTAAATACAACAACAATATTTAAGAAATCAACAAAAAAATTAAAGAGAGAGAATAAAAGTCTTAAAATTAAAAATTATAATATAAAAAAAATTAAAATTAAAAAATAAAAAATAAAAAAAAAAATAAAAACTGATAAACCCCAGAAATTCTAAAAGAAAAAGCGAGAAAGAAGAAAGAAAGCTTTAAGACTTCCGAAAGCATCTAAAAAAAAACAAATTTAGTAAAAACAATTTCACTTTATTAAGTTTAAAAAAAAGAAAAACAAATCCAAAATAACATTATAACGGCTCTACCTGTTAAATAAATACATACATATATAGCTTAACAATATTTTAACGATAATGATATTTAGCACTTCGATTAAGATACGAAGCGCTTCTTCCAAGAAATTCATTAAAATTTCGCCACGAGTTTCAAAATTGAACAAAAATTATATTTATAAGAATTTTGAAGAGCTCACAAAATCAGTCAGTTTGAAGCATGAACGATTGAATCGTATTTAAAGTCTTACTAAATTAAACACATACTTTTTTTTGCTTTTTTTTCTTTCTTTCTTTCTTTTCTGTCTTTTTGCCCCTTTTTCTTTTCTTTCTTCGTACGTTTAGGCGCTTTTAATTGTTTTAAATTGTACAATATTTCATCACAATCTCGAGCTCTTAATTAATTAACACCGAACACTTTTAGTGATATTAACTAAAATTTGCGCTTAAAATTAAAAACATTCCGCTGCAGTTTGGCTTGCAAAAAGCCAACAACAATAACGATACACAAACACACACACACACACACACACACACATACCGACAGCACTTAAAAGCTACCGCACAACAAATGTCAACATCTATAAATTGACTAAATTTAGAAAATCTGAAAAAATTATTTCAAAAATAAATAAATAAATTTTTAAATATATTTTTTTTTAAATTTACAATTACAATAAGCCTTCAGTGTGCTCTTCAATGCTCAATAAAACAAAGAAAAATATTGCACCTACAAAATAAATTGTTGTTTCTGAATAAATATGGTAAATATTTATTATATAAGAAATATAAAACATGCACAAATTCAATGCAAATGTCATTGATGAAAAACGTGTTTAAACTGTTTTGCAATGCAGAATAGTAGTGCAGTGTGTTGTTGTTGTTGTTGGTGGTGGTGTAGCGTGCGTGTGCATTAGCACATAAATTAACTCTGTTGCATATCCTGTTTGCAGTCGTCATTACCGTTATTGTTGTTGTTGTTGTTGTTGTTGTTGTAGCAACTTCTTGCGCGGCACCTGTCTAATTACACTGAGCAAAAACGAAATCCTTGAACGATATTTCTTAACATGAAAAAAAATCCCTTTTTTGTATTTTTTGTAATTTTATAATTTTAAGTAGTTTTTTTTTTAAATTAATTTTAATGATATACAACAATTTCTCAGCAGAATATAAAAAAACCTAAATCCTTTTAACGATTTAAAGTTTTATTGAGGTTCTTTGGAAATTATATTAGGCTTCAAAATTGCCTTGACACAAATAGAATAAAATAATTACAACAAAATTGCAACAAAAACGGATTGACAGACCAAACCAGACCAAGTTAAATTTTAAATGAAATAATCAAAAGTTAGGTTTTCAAGCAAGAAGAAAACTAAAACTCCGGACATTTAGAGACGCAAGCACTAAAGAAAAATTTAAAAAAAAATTAAAAATAAATGGTGTTATTATGAAATTTTTAAGTTTTAAATAATGCTAAAATATTTTAATTTGTACATTTAATTTGCATTAAATCTTAAATAAAAAAAATTTTTTTTTGAAATTATTTTAAATATTTTTTTAATGAAATTTTTTAACTAAATTTTTAAGTTTAACTACTTCTTTCGGAAAGAAACAATTCGGAAATTTAAAATTTTGTGCTTTTATAGAAGAAAATATTCACAAAAGAAACTAACTTCATTCATTGCCATTAAAAGGAACAAACTGCTGAGACGCAGCTAAAAATATTTCGCTTGTGTTTATAAGTGTATACTATGTATAACAATTAGAGCCGTATAAAAGCAAAAAAAAAAAAAAAAGAAAACCATTTCTTACATTCGTAAGGAGAATTTTGATTTAAAACAAAAAAAATCCATTAAATGTTAAAACAAAGCTTTTTATTTAATGATGGCTTTTTATTTGATTTCCAGCGCGAGAGTCTATAAATAAAACAACTGAAGCGGCAGCAGCAGCCGAAGTGGAAACAATAAAAGAAGCAACAACTGCATACACACATACATACGTACATTGAAGCAATAGAAAAAAAGTTACTACCTACTACCTTTAACAATACTATCTACTACTAAATACTATTTTAATTACAAAAAATAAGCAACAAAAACCAAACAAACAAACATTAGCAAAAAAAAAAGAGCGAAAATCAAGGAAAGCATCTACAACGGCAGCAGCAGCAGCAGCAGCAGCAGCAACAACCGCAACAACAACAACTCCCTCAGAGCAAAACCTGTGAGCACTCAACACTTCTTCAATCAAGTTGCAAAAATCAGCAACTTGTAACAAAGTGGACTTTTTGAAAGCTCTAACGCTTAAAGCCCAAAAAGCCGGATACAATATGAAAACAAATCCAGCCGCCGATCATGTGTATTTCAATGACGGCTTCACCTGCTCCTCCATCAGCATAACCACAAACATGACCGAACAAAATGGCGATAGCGGAGGATCGCAAGGATCCAACGAATTTATATGTACGTATGAGAGAAAGCCTTTTGAATTCTTCTGTTAGACTTTTCTTTTATGTTCGACTTTTATCACTGTTTTATCACTGACTTTAATCTACGGTTGTCGTTATTGTCGTTGTTGTTATTATTGTTGATTTTGTTGGCGGCTTCTTTGTTACGTTTAAACAAATAACTACGAACGAATATCATTGTTACGACATTTGTAGTACGCGCTGTATGAGTTGCCACAAAAGTGTTCTTTGGGGAAAAATTCTTCTTCAAGTTAGCACCACTAACTTGTTTTCTATCTCTTTCTGTCCGTATAATGACAATGTGTTATTATCAAGTTACAATAAATTGGTGTAAGAAAAAAAACATACATACATACCGCAAAAATATCACAAATACACAAGCGTAACTTTTGCAATTTTTTTCCATTCCGGTCGGTCACTAGAATGGAATCAGTCGAGCATGAAAATCAACCCAACAAAAACAACAGCAAATAGCCACAATCAATACATAGTACATATTTTCATACTAGCAGAAGAAGAAGCAGCATGCATAACCTTCAATACGTTCCACTGCTCGTGGGAAGAAAAAAAAAAGCAAAAACAATACAAAAACAAATACAATATGCATAAACCATTACGCTCATGTAAACAGAAGAGCACGTTCCACAGCAGTTCTGGGCACGCATGCAGGCGGATGTGTGTGTGTGTGTGTGTGTGTGTCTGTGTGTGTGTGTGTGTGTGTGTGTGTGTGCGTTTCTGAATCCTCACAGAACGACCATTAAAAACCGTAGAAACCATTCAAAACAAGCAGCATTACTTTGCACAAAATTTAACAATGCACAAACTTTTCTACAAATTTCTGGCTCTCTCTATGTATTCCTCTCTCTCTCTCCATTCATGGTAAATTCTCTCTATGTAATCATTGAAATTCCTCCTCTCTTCTCTTCTCTTCACAAATCATATTGTTTGCTTTTTATAGCTCTTCAAGAGAGTTTATTAATTCCTTACTCACTCTCTCTCTCTCTCTCTTCCCGTTTCAGTAACCGAAGATGGCAAGAAAATTGCACCACCTGCCAAAAGTATCCACTGTGCGCGTAGCTGGCTTCACGATCGCTGCAAGCGCACTTTTAACAAAAAGACGTTACAAAAGCGATTACCGATCACCCGTTGGCTGCCCCAATACACGAGCAATGATGCTGTCGGTGACCTGGTCGCCGGCATCACGGTAGGCCTCACCGTGATACCTCAAGCCTTGGCCTACTCGGGCATTGCCGGCCTTCCAGCAGCGGTAGGTATCATCAACAAATCTTCTTCTCCTTCGAACCTGTTTGTTCGTTTGTTCTGGTACTTATGCATTTGTATGCCCCACTTTGCCCCACAGTATGGCCTGTACGGTTCATTCCTCGGCTGTTTCGTGTACATCTTTCTCGGCAGCTGTAAAGATGTGCCCATTGGTCCTTCGGCCATCGTGGCTCTGCTGACCTTTCAAGTGGCGCATGGGTCTTGGAAAAAGTCGGTGCTGCTCTGTTTCCTGTGCGGCATCGTGGAGCTGGTGATGGGAGTTTTTGGCTTGGGCTTCTTAATCGACTTCGTCTCGGGCCCAGTATCGTCCGGCTTCACCTCAGCCGTCTCACTCATAATCCTGACGTCGCAAGTCAAAGACATCCTCGGAATACGCGCCAAGGGCAGCACCTTCATCGAAATTTGGAAGCAAATTTTCCACAATATCGGCGCCACTAGAACGTCCGACACAGTGCTGGGCCTAACGTGCATCCTCGTTCTGCTGATAATGAGAGTAAGAGAAATCAAAACTCTCACTGTATCTTACTAACTGTCCAATTGTAGCTTTTAACTTCGCTCAAAATCGGCCCCCACGATGCCAGCAGGCGCTCCAAAGTACATAATGTCATCAACAAAACCTTGTGGGTCATCGGCACCTCACGCAATGCTATCCTGGTCATCTGCTGTGGCATTATGGGCTTCGTACTTCACTCAAGCTACGCCGAAACGCCGTTCAAAGTGATCGGCTTTATTCCTGCGGGCCTGCCGAAGCTGCAGCCGCCACCGTTCTCGCTGGCTGCCAACGAAACTCTGCCAGAGTCTGAGGGAGAATCCTTTGTCGATATGGTGAAGAGCATGGGTTCCGGGCTGATTGTGGTGCCGCTCATCTCGCTTATGGAGAACATAGCCATTTGCAAAGCATTCGGTATGTTTTGAATTTTACAAGCATAAACTGGGCCTTAGCTTTTTAATCTTCCACTTCTTCTTCTTGTTCTTGTTCCGTTCGTCTCCCTCAGCAAATGGAAAAGCCGTGGACGCCTCACAAGAGCTGATCGCCATTGGCGCGGCCAACATTGCCAACTCCTTTGTACAAGGCTTTCCCGGTACTGGTGCCTTAAGTCGCGGCGCTGTCAATCATGCCAGTGGCGTGCGAACTCCCTTGAGCAACATATATTCGGGCGCCCTGGTCATTCTGGCGCTGGTCTTTTTTACGCCCTACTTTTACTATATACCGAAAGCAACACTGGCCGCCATCATCATATCGGCCGTCGTCTTCATGGTCGAGGTGAAAGTGATCAAACCCATGTGGCGCGCCAAAAGTAAGGCAGTTTGTGGTTTTCCTTGTGATTAGTCAATTTTCTAATGATTATCCCTCTGTCTCTCTCTCTCTCTCTTTGTGTTTCGCAGAAAGCGACCTAGTGCCTGGCATTGGCACGTTCGTGGGCTGCTTGGTATTGCCGCTCGAGTTGGGCATACTCATCGGTGTGGGCCTGAATGTCATCTTCATCCTGTACCATGCCGCCCGGCCGAAGATCTCCGTCGAGCTGTTGCACTCGCCGGCGAGCAACGAATATCTGATGATCACGCCCGACCGTTGCCTCATCTTCCCCTCCGTTGACTACGTACGCAATCTGGTGACCAAACAGTCGATGCGCCAAAACGTGCCCGTAGTCATCGACGCCTCGCACATTTACGGTTCTGACTTCACGGCCGCCACCGTTATCGAATCGCTGCTCAACGACTTCGCCAAGCGCCAGCAGCTGCTCTTCTTCTACAATCTGAAGCCGAGCATTTGTGCGCTCTTCGAGACTCTAGCGCCGTGTGAGTTTGTCGTTTACTATCAAGAGAGCCAGCTGGATGAACTGCTCAAAGAGCGCCACTACGAGCAGAGGAAGGTGCTGGCGGTGTGAAAAGCGGCGCCCTTGTGTTAAAAACGGAAGCCAAGGAACTTCTAGATGCTGTGACAAACTGAATGGTTAACTATTTTAGCTGCAATGCCTAATACTAACATTAGTTAAACTACTTAAATTTAAGTTGATAGAGTAGTTAAGAGCAACTAAACTCAAACATTGTTGACGTAGCACTAAAAACAAACCAAAAAATAGTAGTTTAAAGAGAAGCAACAAGTAATTGAAATTGAAAAAGTATGGTCAAATTTGGTTTAAGCAACTTTGTAATAATTCAGCGCAAGAGTTCACAAAATTACAGCAACTAAACTTTGTATTATTTTGTAACAAGACGATATTGAAAACTATCTTAATTAAGACTAGACTAGACTCGAAGCGCTGAATTATGGCTGAATGGCAATTCCGCTACTTCCAAACCCAAAAATAGAACACATTGCAATTTAGTTTTAATTTCGTTTTAAGATTTTTAGATGTGCTAGAGCGGGTCGAGTTATGTGTACGCTTGTAGTTAGTTTCGTAGTATTATTAGCATGTAAGTTGTATAGTTTTATAGTGTCTCATACCGCATTGATTGGTTATTGATCTGATTAAACGAATATAGCCACACACATACATACGTGCGAATAATGATTTTCCTGAGTGCGAGATATTAGCAATAAAATGTTATTTACGAGAATGTACAGAGAAGATTTTTTGCATTCAACATGCTCGTAGATGTTTCACTTTCATTCGATAATAATGACACAGCTCTGTCGTCTCTCCCATTGTCGCACCGGCGTCGGAGTCGGCGTCGGAGTCGGCGGCGCCTCGTCGTTATATATGTATATTTATGTACTTTTATAATTATAACCCGCACCAGTTTAGAGCTTATCGTTCGTTGGTTTGGCTGTTCAAGTGCTTCACTTTTATATCATTTACCGGTAATGACTGTAAACTAAATCAGGTTTTTTTCGCGTTTATTCTTACTTCATAACGAACGGTCCGACGACATTGGCGGCTCTGGTTTCATGGTTTCATATATACAGTGTTTGACACCTTTTTGAATCAGCGCTCTGTTAATCGATAGAGCTTTGAATAAAAATTAAACAAATTAAACAAAAAGAAAATGATTGAACAAATGAATTTTGCAATACAGCAAACGAAAAATACTTGTCGAAATTGGAACCACGTTTCAAGTAGATTGATTAGATTTCAAAAAGTTCAAAATTTTTCATCCAATATATAATTCCTCTCGATTAGTAAATACTTTCATACATAATCTTTTGCTTTTTTATTAACCGTCGAGTTTATTAAGAAATCCTTCTCTATTTAACGCTTGTTTACAGTGTCACCATAAAATGTAGTGTAACAATACCCTTAGACTTTATACGGAAACGTGAAATATGCAACCCTTGGCTGATAGCTTGGCAAATAGCTCTTGACAGCTGTCACTTCACGTCTAGAAAATCGAAATACGCAAGTCGCGGTATGAGTGGTTTAAGAAAACATTTTAATTAAAAAAAGGTAAAAGTTAATTTGAAAAAATCTTCATAATTTGTTCTCCGACAACTGCACACAACATCTCAAATTAAATAAAAGTGTTTCATACCGCCATTTTAGTTGCAATTAATGGTGTACGGCTGCCAGTGTTTGTTGTTTATTAATTTGAACACTTCTACTTTATTCCTAGGTCTCACATTTTCCAAAATATACTAGCAATATTCTACACAGACATTTCTTCTCCACCACTTCCACTCTGCTCCGCTTCGTTTCAACCACAAACTGTCATCCTGCTGTAGGTGTTTTCCTTCAAGTTTTCTGAAGCACTTCTCTTGCTATTCTCAGTACATATTACCTGTGTTTTATCCAGCATCCACCACCGAGTACATCCCATTCATTACCAACATCCACCAGCATTCACTCCAATTCCATCCAAATCCGCAGCAGTTCCTTACCGTACTGCAAAAATAATAAAACTCGTTTTGTATAAAACCGAAAACCAAAAAGAATGTCGGGCATTTTTACCAATTTTGATAGTAACGGCGCTGGTGACGATTCCCAGGATATTCAAATGGCAACCCCTTCACAGAACAGTCCAATGACGAATTCCAGTGCTGTCGGAAATAATGGCACCACAAATAACACAGTGAACAACAATTCCTCCACAGCTGCCGCCAAGTCTGGCTCCACCGAAAATCAACCTGTAAGCTTTTTTGTTACTGTTTCAATCCAACGATTGAATATTTTGCTTAAGCTAGCCTCTTTTCTCTAGGTTCTCACGAAACCCCGATTACTGGAACTAGTACGTGAAGTGGATGTAACCGCACAATTGGACGAAGATGTGGAAGAGTTATTATTGCAGATCGCCGACGATTTCGTGGACGATACTATAAAGTCGACTTGTGCATTCGCCAAACATCGCAAAGTACCGAAGGTTGAGGTGCGTGATGTACAATTGCATTTGGAGCGCAAATGGAATATGTGGATACCTGGTTTCGGCACAGACGAACTACGTCCCTACAAGCGTGCTGCCCTCACAGAAGCGCACAAACAGCGTTTAGCACTCATACGAAAGACTATTAAAAAGTATTAAATACATTTTTACAAAAGAGCATATTTGGCGGTTTTTCTTTAAATGTTGCATAGAAACAAAATCTTTACGAAAAAAAAAACTTCATAAAAAAGAAGAAAAAACGTCGGAAGAGCCGTAAAAAAATTGTTTTTCAAATTAAAAGGAAAATCTAAAATTTTACATGAAAGATGAAAAGTTAAACAAAATTAATTTGTGGATAATTTATATTTATTAAATTGTTTTACTAATTATAAATCATTTTTAATTAATCCCACCACCTTTCTGACAAATTTCTTGAAATAAAATATATAGTATCCAGCGCCATCTACCTTCGGTTAGCCAAAGCCAACTTTTTCATGCGTACTATACCCACTGCAGGTGAGCACGTGTCAAAAAAATTTTGACAGTTCCGCTAAAACGACAACAAACTAACACCGCTTGTGAGTTTTTGTTTCAGAATCAGTTCATACAAAACTAATCAAAAAGAGAATGAAGCGACTGAGTGAGGAACGCGCAAAAATATTATTTGAAAAACTTTCTAAATAGTAAGCAAAATGCAGTAGTAATTAAATATGAACAAGTATTGACCAAGTGTTGGTTTTTCTCACACAGCATCGGAACCAACGTGAAGCAATTGATAGATCGCCCCGACGGAACTTACTGTTTCCGCGAGCAACGTGATCGTGTTTACTATGTTTCTGAACGTATCCTGAAATTAGCTGAGTCGTTCGGCTCGGAAAAGTTAGTCTGCGTCGGAACCTGCTTTGGGAAGTTTTCAAAAACGAACAAATTAAAATTGCATATCACCGCATTGTATTATATGGCCCCATATGCTCAGTACAAAGTTTGGGTGAAGCCTTCGTTCGAACAGCAATTCCTTTATGGAAATCATATTCCTAAATCGGGTCTTGGACGTATCACGGAGAATGCGGGCCAATATCAAGGAGTCGTAATCTACTCCATGAATGATTTACCATTAGGTTTCGGTGTACTAGCGCGTTCCACTACCGATTGCAAGTCAGCGGATCCTCTAGCTACGGTTTGTTTCCACCAATCGGACATTGGTGAATATATTCGCTCTGAAGAAACGCTTTTTTAACTGATTTTTTTTAGTATAGCTTCTAAGATTATCGAACTCGAAAATAAATATACGATTATTTATATTTAATACAAATTTGGAAAGAGTTTTAGGAAAGCTGGAAAGAGAAAGAAGGTGGAAAGAACACGGGCTCAAATTGCTCCCCAGAAAAATCTCAGCACTAAATTTTAGGGCTAACGCAGACCACAATTTGTCGGTGTAAAGTCAAAATCAACCTAGGTTACACGCGCGAGTTTTTGTCCGCGAAGTAGAAAAAATTACAGAGAATAAGGAGTAAAAGATTTCCTCTTCACGAACAACTACTTTTCGCTTAGGAGCAGAACATTCTGAAAAAAAATATAAAATATTGCTGCCTCAGATAAAAGTGGAATCCGTTGCAAGTGTAACCAGTATCTAACGTCACGAAGAAATGCTCGACAGTGTAAAATTGTTACAATACGACAATGCCCATTCTCGGCAAATCACTACTGGCAGCCGTCAAAATTTGACAGCATCAGAAGCCACAGTGGATTGTTGAGACGAATTTGGAAAATTGTATTTTCTGTGTCTTTTAAAATTTTTAGGCAAAAATATTGTATGAGTTAATAGTTAATTGCCAAAAACGCTTGTTAAGTTCATGAAAAATGGAAAATCTGGTAAAAACATCAAGATGGCTGTTTCTTATTGTACACATTATTATAATTGGTAAGTGAGATTGAATTGCATCTGGCTGATAAGGAATCAGTTGATCTGTAGTGGCTGCCTTGATTGCTCGGAACTCTCATTTGCAGTATCCTAGTTTTCAGAAATTCCCTTCTGGGCTCTTGAAACTTACAAAGAACTGGACGCCCACAAGGGGCCATTTCGTCTGAGTCATAATAGAGTTGTGTGTTGGTTTTCTCACATACATTGCGATATTTATATTTTGGCAAGCACACTATATTTGCTTTCGCCAATTGGCCTCATCAATTTCTGTCTATTATTTGAGTTATTGATTTTGATGAACATCGAGGAACGACAAAGAGCGGTTTATTGTCTCCTTAGGTTAATTAAATAATTTTGTTTTCGTTTTCCTGCATTTCTTATACATACATATGTATATTGCTACAACGAATATCAAACTCAGACCGGATCAATATGAGCTTCCGTCTCATACCTCCTCTAAATCTTTACCTTTACTGCACTAAAAGTGTTGTAAATTCTTACTGTTGTTATTTATTTCGCTGTAAATCGTATGTATGAATGTATGTATATGTATTACAGTTGGAGGTGAGCGCATTCGGGACAAATTGTTCGATCCAATAAGTGGCGCTAGTTGTTTTAGACGCTTGAATGGCACACATCAAACGGGTTGTTCCTGTGAGTACAAAGTGCTAAGTTTATGGTGATAATTATTAAAAAATACCATTTATCTTCGCAGCATCACAGTCAGGTTCGGTTGGCGTGCTGCATGTCATAAAAATCGAAGAAGATTTTAATTTTCTCCTCAGCAGCCCGCCGGCTCCTCCCTACGCGGCTGTTATACCGCCTCATCTGTTCACTCGCCGCAATATGATGCGACTGAAGAACGAAGCTGGCGCCGGAAATGTTTCCGTGGTGTTACTGATCAATGCTAGTAACAGCAGGCTGACGAATTTTTCAAATGAGCTCAAATGTCCGAATCAGTACAGCGGCCTGCTATTGCCCAACAGCTCTACCAGCGCGACTTGTAACCCAGATCGCTTAGAGGAGTCATGGAATCCTTATGGGAGCGGTCTGTTGCATGAGGATTTTCCTTTTCCCATTTACTACATTGCTGACGTCGAAGAAATTGAGAAAATAACCAACTGTTTCGAGCAGTTCAACAATTTCCAATTCGAGACGCACGCCCAGCGTCGTCTGTGTGCAGTCGAGGTGAACTCATTTATGTCTGCTGCAGTCAACTCGGAAGTGTGCATGCGCCGCACAAACTTCGTTAACAATCTGAGCAGCACCAAATACTGCGATCCTTTGGAGGGTCGCAATATATACGCGACGCTGTTTCCTCGCAGCTTTTCGACGCAGGCAGATTTGTCGATCGCCGGACGTAGAACGATCGATCCTGCGGAACGATTTATTTTGCTGACATGCCGTTTGGATACCACAACAATGTTCGATGGAGTGGGTGAGTGTGTGAAGTTTTTGCGACAAATCTATGTCAAGTGTAAACGCCTAAAAAATGTGCATATACGTATTCAAATACAGGACTTGGTGCTTTGGACTCGCTCTTTGGCTATGCCACTTTAATTAGTGTGGCCCATACGCTGTCCAAACTGTTGCCGACACCGCCACACACTTCACGCGACAGCCGACGACTCAATGTTCTTTTCGTGGTCTTTGATGGTGAATCCTACGACTACATTGGTTCGCAGCGATTTGTTTACGATTTGGAGAACTTCGCATTTCCAACTCGCTCCACACACACCGCCCCCATTTCCCTTGAGAACATTGAGTTTATGCTGGATATAGGCGTCCTCGATACCACCACGACACTTCAGCTGCACTCAATTACAGAGTTTGCAGAATCGAAAGCAATTCTTGCCAAGCTTCAGAGGTCTTCTGGGACATATGATTTAAAAGTAGATTTCAGAGCTGTCCATGGCTACCACATACCACCGACATCGGCACAGTCTTTCTTGCGCCGAAATATTTCATTTCCTGCAGTTGTGCTGAATTCGAAGCCGCTAAATAAATTTTATCATTCGATCTTTGATGATGCTGAAAACATAAATTTCGTTTATGGCAACACTTCTCTGGACTACACTGAGCTAACAGACAAGAAAACCGCTAGCGATTATTACCGCTTGGATTCGCCCCAAATGAAAGTCCGCCATGTTTCATCCGCCTTGGCGTTAGCACTCTACGAGACCTTGACCGGTGAGGTTTACAGTGGAAGTCAACTGGCGAGTCCAGTTTTAATTGATGAGGTTTTCTACTGTTTTTTGGAGTCTGCGGATTGTCCGTTATTCAGAGCCGCCTCACATCCCAATAGTTTACCAGGGCTGCCAATACCTCCCTTGCGGTAAGCTTACTCTAAGCGTCACACATGTTTCTTAATATCTTGTAATAAATGTGTCGATCTTAGCTACATTAGCGTCGCAGGCGCCCCACAAGAGGCCTCTGGATGGACATATCGTCTACTCGGTTACTTGTTATCACAGAAACGCCCCAATGTATCGCAGGAATATTGCAATAATCTGCCGCTGCATTGGTTTGCCGGCTATAGCAGTAAAGGAGAATGTCGGCAGACCACGCAAAACTATAGTCAAGCTCTAAGCCCCGCCTTCTTACTTGATGGTATGATACACGCGGCAAGCGCGAAAGTTTTTCTTTTATATGATTGCTATTTTCTTCCCCCCCAGGCTACGACTGGAAATCTGGCCAATACTCTACGTGGACCGAATCGACCTGGTCACAATTTAGTGCTCGTATATTGCTGCGACCTTCAAGAATACACGAGATTGCGACGTTATCGGTTGGCCTTGTAGTTTTAGTTATATCAATTTGCTTAGTCTACATAATGAGTAGCCGTTCTGAAATCTTGTTCGAGAATGCACCAAGCAATGGAGATACGTAAGTAGAGCAGTCGGTGTTCCCGAATAAAAGGCATGCATTGCACTAGTTGCGGTTCTGTTTAGAATACTGTATAATTCATGCAAACCAAATCACGTCCTGGTGCAGGCCTCACTGAAAAGATAACAGACATTCCATTCCCTTCGGATTTGTTGTGTTGAAAGCATTATTATGTATGAAAGTTTAGATTTATAGGCAAAATGCAGACTCAATCTGTGTGTGTGTGTACATAATCATAAAAAACTTTGTACATACTCTATTTCTAAATATTTCTTTCATACCAGCAGCCAACTTTATAACTATGTATTCTCTTTTTATGCACCGATTTTGTTATTGCACTTCTTTTTTAAATCATCCCGGTAAAATTGTTTTTCATTTGAAATTTCCAGATTTTAATTTTTCTTTTGATTTTCAAATTCCGTCTAATTTTAACACGTTTTCAATAAAAAATATGTACCGGATCAACTTCGTTTTTCTCTTTCGACATCAAGTCATTTTAAGAATAACAAATCAATTTAATATAAAGAAATTAAATGACCAATCCCTTACTTGAATTTCGAGTTTAGACGATTATTATCGTAGTTCTGATTTGTACATGAACTAATAAAGCATGTCATTTTCACGCCAATATCAAGCCATCATGCAAAATATCTTCATGCGAAACTTGTCTGTTTTCATCATCAGTTTTCATCTATCTAAAGATCAGTTTTCATCTAATAAATTTTTTTTTCAGATTGACGGACTCTACGGCTTGTTAGTACGTAGCTTTAATTTAAATTCTTTTTCAAAACATAAAGGAAAATACCTAAAAATTTATAAAGTGAGGACACAAAAGAAACTTCACTTCTCACATTTTACTACGAAAACCACAGAAACAGGCGCGCCTATATAATAATCACCTGTTAAGACTGCCGCCCTATGTTTAAAATTAGGCACATTTCTTATACGACATTGATAAAATAGTTAATTAAGACAACTGAACGACAAATAATACTATAGTTTTATAGATTAATAAACTAAAGTTCAACAATAGGCTTTAAAGGAGCTCATTTTGCCGTTGTGTTGCAGTCGCTGGCAGCCTCGAAAAGACAGACATTCGAGTATATTTTCAAAGAGGAAAAAACTTGTGAAATGAAAAAGTGTTTTAGCTTTAAGGAAATTAGTTATTTTATACTGTGTATAAATTTATAAGCGTACATATTTAAATTATATACTGCCTATGATGACTTCTATGCAGGCTTTTTTAGAATTTTGTGTGGGAGCAGTTTGACTTCACTTCATCTAAGAGATCTCTAATAAAATCTACACCTTCTCATTTTTTGTTTCATCCGATGGTTTTCTGAGTAGTGAAGAAGAAGATAAAAAACTATTTATCCGATTTGTATATATCTTAGTGATATTTAAGTGATAGTAATAAGAAAATTTAATGGAACAGAACTCTGCACCATAAAATATTTTATTTGATTAAAATCCTGTATTTCTTAATAATATTCATTAAAAGTATGACATTATTTTAATGTTTTAACGAAAAAACGGAAAAATACTGAAAATCGAATTTTAAAAAACGAAAAATTAAATTTTAAAAGTTTTGTGTATACTGTGTACAAATTTTTTAAGGATTAGAATATTTTATCTTTTTGCTTAATCACTCGAAATAGAAATCTTTTATGTGGTTACATGAAAAATATGGTTGCTTCAGAACTTGTTTACCTTAAAAATTTCATCCAAGATGCCGAGTAAGATGATTTTCCAAATGATGTACCTCCGTTGCAGTATCTCTGCATGATCACAGTATGTATGATTCTCCCGTTTCTAAGAAATGGTAAATGGAAATACTAGCATGATCCCGCTAGTGATTCCCCCTACCGACATGATTCCTCTACCAGATATGCTTCCTTCTGTTGCCATCGCCCTCTATGTTGCACCAAACGTAGCAGCAGTCATTGCCATATTCGACACTGTTAGAAATTAGATAACTCCATTGTCAGCCAATCAATAAATTTTATATATTACTGTCATTTGGAAACGGCCTCTATGGTTCAGAAACAATGCAAAACTTGCAGCTTTATTTAATTCATCCTTAGCAAGCATTTCTGTTTTAAATTTGTTAATGAATCTGCAATAACTCTGGCTGATGACTTCAAGTAACCTCCGCTAAGTAACATTACAATGGGAATACGTTGTTGCTGGCAAATTGAGAAAACAAACTCGTCCCGTTCAATCACGCCCTGAGAATATATATACATACAATGAAATTCCCCTAAATTTATTTCTCAACGTAACTTTCAAACCTGCGGCGTAATTTTTAACATGCCTAAAGGATCCCCTTTCAAAATATCTGTACCGGCATTATACACCAGAATATCTGGATGAAACTCTAACAGTGAGCGTTGCAAGCAGCTGGAAAGTTATTAAATTCGCATTCTTCTTTTTGAAAGAAAAAAAAACAAGTCCAACCACCTGCGAAGTTTTTTTAAATAAAGTTCATCCTCTGTGTGTGGCTTCAATTCTACAGCGCATCGTATGCTTAATTTGGCGTGGTGATCACGAGGATAAATCGCCGCGTTGTACATATCCATGATGAAAACGTTCGGTTCATTTTGGAAGTCTCGTTCATGTCCGTTACCCTGGTGAGCGTCCAAATCCACAATCATTGCTTTTGAAACCTCTTGTTCTTCGCTCAGTAAACGGTTTATCAATAAAGTGATGTCTGCATAGGCACAAAAGCCTCCGCCTCTGTAAGAACAACAATGGTGAAAGCCACCGCCAAGATTGATCGCCCAACCAGTCTGAAGAGCTAATTTTCCAGCAAGTATAGAGCCGGCAGTTTGGAGTCGCATTGGCCTAAGATAGCCGCGTTGAACTAATATGTTGGGTACCAGGAATAATGGCGAAATCTCAGATATTTTTGCAGCGTTAACACTCCACTGAAGTGAAAACCAAAAAGACAAGGCATTGGATTCATTGTTTCAAGGACTGGGAAGAATACCTTTAGACTTTTTATGTATTTCCGAGTGTGTACTTGCAACAACTCCTCTTCAGTGATTTCCTCAGGCTCAAAAAAGGTTCCCGATTCCAAGGCAAACTCTACCCTTATAAACTGTTAAAAATACGTCTTTTTCAGGAGTAGCACTTTTTTAACCTCTTTTTCAAACCTTAAATATACGATGGCCTTTGGCTGCATCAAATGGGTGCAACTTCTCTAAACCACCAAACTTTACTCCATATTTCTGAGAATATGCTATAGGCCATTTCCGTGCGGTTCCAGGCTGTCGCACCAATGCTTTCATGTTACTCTCACATTCCGTTGGATGAATTTTTTTCGATATTCCTTTCATTTCTTTAAGCCGATTGCAAATTTTGAAAGTTAAAAAATATGTAAACAAATAAAAGCTGTTCAGCTGATTGTCAATGTCATTGGATATCATGATTTTGCACGAAAGCTTGTGTGTTTGGTGGTGTGACTGAATGACGAATTGAACTACTAAAGCGGAAACGGATGTGTGTAATGTGCAGAAACAATTTTTTAAAACTTTGGAAGTTGATTTATTTATCAACCGATTCTATTTGAAAGACTAATTGCAGGTTATAAATAATGTAAGGTACAATAAATAAATGTTATAACTTGAAAATAATAGTCGGGCTTTGTCGCGGGTATACGTTTATTTTCAAATAAAACGAAAATTCTCTTTTACGAATCTTTTATTCAAATCTGTCAGAATTTGTAATCACTGTACCGTACTGTATTTTATCCCCACTTATTGAGTTAGCTTCAATAGTAAATACCGTTAACGTAACGCGGCTCTCGCTTATTTTTTCATACAAAATTTTTCGTAGGCGTATATTCGCGACAAAAGATACGCGTCTAATATAAAGTATAAATAATGTCAATAATGTTTTCTAATTTCTTTATTAAAAGCTCAAACCTCTGTTAAGCTATTTCTTTTTTCAACCCGATATATAAAAAATGTATCTATCTCTTTATTTATCTAAATGCTTTAAAAGTGGGGACCGCCATGATCGTCAAAATATTTAAAATTATAAATAAAATTGTTATGATCTTCTTAAATAGCAAATTTACGTGGAAATACTGTTGTGGGCTTCCAAGGAAATTGCAACGAACGTACTTTTTGCCAATTGAACGAAATTCGCTACAATTGAACGAGTAAAGGCGCGATTACATGTGAGCGAGCGAAGCTGCGTTTCCCGTTTTTTCAACTACAAATTTTGAAATTTTTATTTCTGTGGATAATTTCTGAAAATGTGAAATTTCGAAAATTTTACTCTTATTAAATACCGTCGGACAACTTTATACAATTTGAATATAGTTACTACACTACCGCAAAATAAAATTAACAATGGTGGCTCCTGCGGTTGAAGGTTCGTCCAATATACCGCTGCGCAGCATAAGATCCATTCAGTTTGGCATATTATCTCCGGATGAGATACGACGCATGTCTGTTACAGAGGGTGGTATAATGCGAGCCATTTCTGTAGAGGACGGCCGTCCTGCTTTGGGTGGTCTTATGGATCCTAGACAGGGCGTTGTGGACCGCCAGTCAAGATGTTTAACATGTGCCGGAAATTTCGCTGATTGCCCCGGCCATTTTGGTCACATCGACCTGAGCCAACCAGTCTTTC
Source organism: Conops quadrifasciatus (assembly GCA_949752815.1). Classification (NCBI taxonomy): domain Eukaryota; kingdom Metazoa; phylum Arthropoda; class Insecta; order Diptera; family Conopidae; genus Conops; species Conops quadrifasciatus. The sequence goes on from OX457078.1 coordinate 39,157,113, forward strand.
ACATTGGATTTTTATTTAAAACTATAAAAGTGCTGCGTTGTGTTTGTTTCTTTTGTTCCAAATTACTGGTTTCTCCGGCCAGTTCCAAAGTTAGGGAGGTCATATTATCCACGAAGGGGCGCCCTCGCCAGCGTTTGAACCTCATTAAAGATTTATGCAAATCGAAAACCATATGCGAGGGCGGAGAGAACATCGATATACCCGTTGAAGGTATTCGTAATTTGCGCCACAGCCATAGTCAATCATTTAAAAATGAGCACGGTGGCTGTGGAAACTACCAACCGCGCATACAACGTACACAAATGGAGCTTAAGGCCAGCTGGCAGCACCTGCCAGACAACAAACCGCAACGCTGTGTCGCGCTTAGCGCTCAAAGGGTGCTGGAAATATTCCGCAACATTAGCGATGAGGATTGCATCATACTCGGTATGGATCCGAAACATTCACGGCCTGATTGGATGCTGATATCGGTGCTTCCGGTGGCTCCGTTGGCTGTTCGACCGGCGGTACTGATGTACGGTTCATCCCGCAGTCACGATGACCTCACTCATAAATTGGCCGATATAATTAAAGCTAACAACGAATTGCGCAAGTGCATTGAGACCGGTGCTGCCGACCATTTGATTCGCGAAAATGTCTCGTTGCTACAGTTTCACGTGGCCACATTAATCGACAACGACATACCGGGCATACCGAAAGCTCTGCAAAAGTCTGGACGACCGTTAAAGAGTCTCAAAGCTCGGCTGAAGGGAAAGGAAGGTCGGATTCGTGGCAATTTGATGGGCAAACGGGTGGACTTCTCAGCTCGCACGGTCATCACACCTGACCCGAATTTGAATGTCGATCAAGTGGGAATACCTCGGTCCATAGCGCAGAATTTGACATATCCAGAAATTGTGACTCCATTTAATATTGAGGTAAAAGAAGGAACCACAATTTTTCAGCAGTTTCTTTCCATCAAAAGTCTTCATCAGTCTTTAGTTTTAAATCATCCTTAATCTAAACGAATATTTAAAAATTCATAATTCTTATAATCATATATGTGTAGATAGTTCCCTTAAGATCTCCCAGTTTTGAGGTATGGATATTTTTATAGTATTTTATTCTAATCTGCCCTTCAAGTTAATGAACACACTTGTCCAACGCGGCAACAGTCAATATCCTGGCGCTAAGTACATTATCCGCCACAACGGCGATCGCATTGATCTGCGCTTTCATCCCAAACCAAGCGACCTTCATCTGGAGTATGGCTACAAGGTGGAGCGCCATTTGCGCGACAATGACTTGGTAGTTTTTAACCGCCAGCCTACTCTGCATAAAATGTCGATGATGGGCCACCGCGTCAAAGTGCTGCCGTGGTCTACCTTTCGCATGAACCTCTCATGCACAACGCCCTACAATGCGGACTTCGATGGCGACGAAATGAATCTGCATGTTCCGCAGAGCATGGAGACCAGAGCTGAAATCGAAAATCTGCACTTGACACCGCGCCAAATTGTCACGCCACAATCCAATAAGCCGGTGATGGGCATTGTGCAAGACTCCTTAACGGGCGTCTGCAAGATGACCAAACGTGACGTATTCATAACGCGTGAACAGTTGATGAATCTCTTGATGCATCTGCCGTGCTGGGATGGCGTTATTCCGAAGCCCTGCGTCATCAAGCCGACAGTATTGTGGTCGGGGAAGCAACTATTTTCACTGATCATCCCCGGCAATTTGAATATGATACGCACGCACTCCACGCATCCAGACGACGAAGACGAGTCCGCTTATCGTTGGATATCACCGGGTGACACAAAGGCAATTAGTATTATATATGATTTTTTTTACGAATACCGGTTATGTTCGTTTGTTCTCTATATACACCACGCAGGTTATGGTCGAATACGGAGAGCTAATCATGGGCATCTTATGCAAACGCACTTTGGGTGCGTCTGCTGGCTCTCTTTTGCACATTGCATTCATTGAATTGAGCCATCAAATAGCAGGCGAGTTCTACGCTAACATACAGAAGGTGGTTAATGCCTGGCTGCTGCTGGAAGGACACAGCATTGGTATCGGTGACACTATTGCAGATCCAGCTACGTACAAGGAAATTCAGAATACAATCGCCAAAGCCAAAAACGATGTCATGCTAGTTATACAAAAGGCGCATCACATGCAGCTGGAGCCGACGCCAGGCAACACTCTCAGGCAGACATTCGAGAATCAAGTTAATCGAATTTTGAACGATGCTCGAGACAAGACTGGAGGGTCCGCGAAAAAATCTCTAACAGAGTACAACAATTTAAAAGTTTGTTTAAGACTCTTTGTTTCTTTCTTTCTAATTGCAATACTTCGTGTATGTAGACAGTGTGTATAAGTTATATACTATCTTATTACCATGCTATTGCTATGTACGCAACCTCCTCCTTTACAAAAAAAAAACAATTCCCAGGCTATGGTAGTGTCCGGTTCCAAGGGCTCGAACATAAACATTTCACAAGTCATTGCTTGTGTTGGTCAGCAGAATGTCGAAGGCAAGCGTATACCGTACGGCTTCCGCAAACGCACAATGCCACATTTCATAAAGGACGATTATGGTCCGGAAGCGCGCGGATTCGTAGAAAACTCCTACTTGGCCGGGTTAACGCCGAGTGAGTTCTATTTTCATGCTATGGGTGGACGCGAAGGCCTCATCGATACTGCGGTGAAAACTGCCGAAACCGGTTACATACAGCGCCGTCTCATTAAAGCAATGGAATCGATTATGGTGCAGTACGATGGCACGGTGCGTAACGCTGAGGGACATATCATTCAGTTACGTTACGGGGAGGACGGGCTCTCCGGCGAGGCGGTGGAGTTTCAAAACCTGCCCACAATACAGCTTTCCAACAAAGCGTTCGAAAAGCAGTATAAATTCGACCTCACACAGACGCGCCAGTTGCGCAAATACTTCAATGAGGAAACTGCTCGCGAAGTAAGTGAATCGTCGGGCATTATCGCGCAAATAGAGGAGGAGTGGGAGCAGCTGAATCACGACCGACAAATACTGAGAATGATATTTCCCACAGGCGATTCGAAAGTGGTCTTGCCGTGCAATCTGGAGCGTATGATCTGGAATGTTCAGAAGATTTTTCACGTGGATAAGCGCGCCACCACAAATTTGAGTCCAATAGATGTGGTGAAAGGTACTCTTTCGCTCTTGCTCCATTCTTTGTTATACTGTAGAAAAAGTCGATCGTACTTTATCGTATCAATAATGGGTGGGTTTTTTTCAGGTGTTCGTGACCTACTACAACAATGTGTAATTGTGCAGGGCTCTGATTATTTATCTCAACAGGCCAATGATAATGCTACCTTCCTCTTTCAATGTCTCGTTCGCTCCACGCTTTGTTCGAAGGTTTTGGCTGAAAAACATCGGCTCACGCCGGAAGCTTTCGAAATGTTGCTCGGAGAGATTTCAACACGCTTTCAATTGTCGCAAGTTGCCCCCGGTGAAATGGTCGGTGCACTTTCGGCACAGTCTCTCGGTGAACCGGCCACACAGATGACGCTTAATACATTTCATTTCGCCGGTGTATCAGCTAAGAACGTTACTTTGGGTGTACCGCGCTTGAAGGAGATCATTAATGTTTCGAAAAGGCCACGTTCGCCTTCTCTGACCGTATTTCTTACTGGCCGGCCTGCCAGAGATGTGGAGAAGGCCAAGGATATACTCTGCCAACTGGAGCACACAACATTGCGCAAAGTGATTGCAAACACGGCCATATACTATGACCCGAATCCAAAGCAGACGGTTGTAAAAGAAGATCAAGAATTCGTAAACATATACTATGAGATACCCGATTTCAATCCAGGTATCGCTGTCCACCATCGCTATCTATCTTCTATGTAAATAAAAATCTAAACGTACATACGTTTGTTCATAACCATAAATCTCCGAAAGCTCCACCGATTGCTTTGAAATTTTACACAACGTTGCATTCGAATAGGCGCGTATTCTTATAGTAAAAAGGAGTATATATAACAATATTTTTATCAGTTCATAAATAAATGTAAATATTAAAGTATTTTTTAATATTTTTTTAAAATATTTTTTCAATTAAATCTTTGGAAGTCAGTTATGGTGTCAAAAAAATATTTAAGAAGTTCAAATTTAAAAATTTACAAATTTTTAAAAAATTTTCATTTGACATCCGACTGAGTCACAGCACCGGGTGACCGGAAATAACTAGTATAACATATAATAACTTCCTAATGAATTGAATCCTGCACCTGTTTGCCTTTTCCAGGTGAGATCTCACCTTGGTTGCTACGCATTGAACTGGATCGCAAGCATATGACTGAAAAGAAGCTGACGATGGAGTTGATTGCTGAGCGCATCGCAACTTCTTTCGGGGATGATCTGAAATGCATTTTCAACGATGACAACGCGCCCAGACTGATAATGCGTATTCGCATTATGAACTCGCAAGGGAGTAAGTTCGAAGGCGCGGACGCCTACAACGACGAGGATGCTGCTTCATTGACACGCCTGGACGATAACATGTTCTTGCGCTGCATTGAGAGCAGCATGTTGTCGGACATGACACTGCAAGGCATCGAGTCCATTGCAAAAGTCTACATGCATTTGCCACAAACGACAAATAAGAAGAAAATCTACATCACTGAAGGCGGCGAGTTCAAGTCAGTGGCGGAATGGATCCTGGAGACCGACGGAACTGCGTTAATGCGTGTGCTCAGCGAACGGAATGTGGACCAGGCGCGCACTTTCAGCAACGACATCTGTGAGATGTTCACGGTGCTTGGTATAGAGGCTGTGCGTAAATCGATTGAGAAGGAGATGAACAACGTTCTGCAGTTTTATGGTGCATATTGCGGTGGGAATTATTGACAGCGGATAACTATGTATGGGTTTCCCTCTCTTTTTGTAGGTCTCTACGTTAACTACCGGCATTTGGTACTGTTGTGCGACGTCATGACGGCGAAGGGGCATTTAATGGCCATCACTAGACATGGCATTAATCGACAAAATACAGGCGCCCTAATGCGCTGCTCGTTTGAGGAAACTGTTGATATTCTGCTCGATGCTGCAGCGCACAGTGAGCGTGATCCAATGCGCGGGGTTTCGGAGAATATACTAATGGGTCATCTGCCGCGTCTGGGTACGGGCTGCTTTGATATGATTCTCGACACAAAGAAGTGCAAATTTGCTATGGATGTTGATGGTGCTAATGGGAAAAATTCGCTCTTCTACGGTTCGATGTTTACACCGCATGTATTTACGGGTAGTGGGCGCAGCAGTTTGATTGAGTTCTCGCCGGCTGTGAATGAGGGCGCTCTGACACCACAATCTGTGAGATCAGCCTGTTTCTCACCACTTTCCGCAGTGAGTTCACCAAATGCGACGCCTGAGTATTTCACCTCGCCGTATTCCTCACCATCGGTCAAGTCGATGAGTTGTTACGATGGCGGCGACGCTTTATATTACTCGCCAAATTCGTCAGTTTATTTACCTCGTACCTCCTCCGGCACTCATGCTGGCAATGATTTACTCTCCAATCTGATGAAGTCCCCGAAATATTCACCAACATCTCCGCAATTTTCTCCAACCTACCCACGTTTAGTACAAGTCCAATCGCCTCAAACACCTTCGTCGGATGGCACCAGTTTCTATTCACCGACTAGTCCGATCATAACCTACAACAGCGTCACAGGCTCTACGCGCTATTCGCCCACTTCGCCCGGTTACTCGCCGCAAACCGGCAACTATTCAGCACTATCCTCGCCCTACTCCCCGCGTGCCGGAGTAAGCTCTATAACTTCCTCCACAAGTGGTGGCCACAAAACCTCTCTATATTCACCTTCATCACCGCTGACAACTCCAGAAACAGCACTGGATGACACAAACTGCAGCAGTGGCAGCGCTGCAGGAGGGTCTGCGGCTTCCAAGAAAACCAAACGCCACATTCGTACCACACCTTATTTCTACCCGGACATAACCTCGCCCTCCAGCGATGCTACATACTCACCAACAAGTCCGATATATTCCTCTACCAGTCCGAACTATTCTGCGCAAACGCCGCGTTATTCACCCTCAACTCCTAGCTATACGCCCTCCAGTCCCAGCTACACCCCGGTCAGTCCTAGCTACACGCCGGTCAGTCCTAGTTATACACCCGTCAGTCCCAGTTATTCGGCGATTAGTCCCCGTTACTCACCCTTAAGTCCGACATACTCGCCACTAAATAGCACCTACTCGCCGACAGTTAGTCCGCAGTACTTCCCACCAGCCACGCCCCAATATTCTTCGAGCTCTTCCAGTCCACGTTACTCTCCGACATCGCCGACATACTCGCCCACCGGATCCAATCGATATTCGCCGACCAGTCCGAACTACTCACCAACCAGTCCGAATTATTCACCAACCAGTCCGAAATACTCACCAGCCAGCCCGAACTACTCGCCCACAAGCCCCGGATATTCACCATCAAGTCCCAACTATTCGGCGACATCATCAAATCCCGCGTACTCGCCCGTTAGTCCATCTTACTTGACATCGCCAGCGTCGCCAATTTACAATCCCAGTAGCGTGCTCAACAGTCCACCGAGTCCAATGTATTCGCCTCCTTTTAATTGATTTATTTATTATTTTTAAAAGTCTGCGGGCAGTGTTGTTCGTTATTATATGACTTTTGCTTTTCTCTTACTTCATTTACTTATTCCATAATTTGTTACAATAATTTGTTGTAATTGTAATTTGTTGTTAAAATTATGCGTTCCATTAAAATACTATTGTATAATAAAAATTTAATATTTTAATAACATAACAAACTGAGCATTTTGTTTTATGAAAGGACTTCATCTCTTTCGGGTACTTTTTTCGATGATTGTATCATCGAAGCGGCTGCAACGCCGCTTCCTTCATATCGATTTCAGACTAAAGGACGATACTTCACCTTTCATCGTAGTAGACAGAGCTAACGCTTAAGTTCAAAAAACCTAAAAACAATTTCATAGCGAAAATAGAGGGAGAACAATTTGTGTTTTATCAACCATAATTTATTATTTAGCACAAGATAAATACCAGTAACTACAAATAATTTACGATCATAGCTAAATTGTTGGAAACGGTATAAAAAATATTTAAAAACATATTTCTACTGGTGTAAGAAAACGTATGACAAACAACAGCAAGATGTCAACTAATCTTATCGGGCGGAGTGTGCCTGACGAATCGGTGTTCTCCGGGATTCAGTCTGTTCAAATGCTTTTCGAATTAATAACTTGTCGAGAGTCATGTTGTGATGCTGTTTTGTGTAGATCGTTTATATACAAAATTCCACTTTAATTCGCGAATCGTTTAAATTTACTAAAGAAATTATAAGTATTTTATTTGAGCATTTCAAATATAATAGACACGTAAGTAAATATGTATTATTATCGGGAATTGCGGGCACGTTGACGAAATGCTTGTTAGAGTGGTCTTAATACGACGCTTTTTGTATTTTACTATATTAACTGTTTAAGTTGTAATTTTCTTTCTACCTGGCGATAAATTTCTATAGTAGACGAAACGTGAGGTGACTATCTGTGTTTATCATTTGATCCAAAACTTGTAATCTAATATACATAAACTAGATTAATAACGTATTCTGCGTAAATAATACTTTTTGCATTTAATATTATTTCAAACCTTTGCGCATCCATTGTTTGGAGGGACGGATTAAGATTATTAAGATCTCTTCAGAATGCGGTGAGCTACAAAAGGTATTATTAACATTTGGATTTCGACTTCCGCAATCCGGAAATGTGAAGACATGTGTCATGATGCATATATTCATACAACAACATTCCTTCGCATTAATTGAGCGGTGATTGTTTAGAAATTGAGGCATACTAAATTAGCATTTGGGTGAGAGAGCAGCGTCAGCGTCGTCATTATTGTGGATTGACGACATGAAAGAATGATATAGAGACTTTTGTTAAAGCTGGCAGAGGGTAGAGCGGCGGCACTGGAAGTAGTACAACAACATTCATGTGTGTGTGTCTGCTTACGCCGCAGTCAACCGGTCACGGTTGAGAATTGACAACAGCTTGTCTGCGCTACCTGTACGAAAGAATCTAGCAAAACATGGTAAATAACAATGAAAACATTTGATAAATAAAACGCAATAAAAATAGGTAGAATTCCTCAGTTTACCACCAACAGAGGAGCCGACAGCAACAAGCAGAAAGCAAGCTCGTTCCACTAAAACAAGTATTTTAAAAAATAAATTTTAATAGAAGTACAATATACATATGTATTGTTGTTGCATTTTTTACCGTTACATCATTTAGTGCACGAAACGCGTAAAAACTCTTGGACGCTTTCCCGATCTCGACGCCACGCCGTCTTGTTGTATTGCACTTTTTACCGCGTCTGCAATCTATTAATAAATTCTAAGTTTCGTTGCCAGCCAGATATCAATTAAGTTAACAAGTGTCAGTCGATTTTGACTAAATCGAGATTGTCTCACGTTGCAAGCGTTTGGGTTACACTTCAAATCAGACAAAGCCTGCACAATTACATCTCGGAACCTTTATTGACGCAATTTTCAGAATCTTCATTCCGGATCGATTGGAAGTTTTGTGCCAACATGACGACCAAGGTGGCATTCATTCGTCACGGCGAGAGTGAGTGGAACAAAGAGAATCTTTTCTGTGGCTGGTATGATGCTGAGCTGAGTGAGCGTGGTAAGTTAAATGAGTCACTCAGATGCCTAGATGGGAGTAATCTTGGTGTTGGCACCTTCTAACTAATCTGTAGGCTATCATATCATGCCAATTAAAAAAAACCTATAAACAATCCATATCAATCTCGCACCAATACATTTCAGGAATTGAGGACGCTTCAAAAGTCTCTGCCTCTGCACTGATTGAGAACAGAATGGAATTCGATGTCGCTTACTCATCCGCACTGAAACGGGCCCAAGAATCGCTTAGGATAATTTTAAAAGAATTAAATTTGTCCAATCTGCCAACCACCTACGACTGGCGTCTGAACGAACGCCATTACGGCAATCTTATCGGCTACAATAAACGTCAGATGGCCGACAAATACGGGGAAGAGCAGGTGAAAAAGAAAATCGATTCCGAGGTCTTCCTCTATTATCTTTAAAACAGTTTTGTTTATTCAACAAGAACATAATGAAGTTTTCAGTTATGTTTAAAAAATTATTTCGCTTCTTATAGGTTCAAATATGGCGGCGCAGTTACGACATTATTCCACCTCCGATTACAGCAGACAACCCTTACTACCAAAGTATTCGCAGTAATCCCGGTTTCAATAATGTACCCGCTGATACATTTCCGGATGCCGAGTCCTTGAAATCGGTTATGATGCGAGTAATCCCGTTTTGGGAAAACGAAATTCTTCCCAACATCACGAAGGGCAAACGCGTCCTTATAGTAGCTCATGGCACCGTTTTGCGTGCTCTAATCAAGCACATTGAAGGTGAAGCACATTTGTTGATGAAGAAGGAAGTGTGTGTACCGACTTGTCTTTTTATCTTTTCAGACGTATCAGATGAAAATATCGCCTCTCTCAATGTACCAAATAGTATACCGTGCATATACGAATTTGATATGAAAACCAAGAGACCAATCGGGAAAGTCCGTTACCTTGCGGATGAGAATTTTCTAAACAAACAAATGGAAAAGACTGCTTCCATTGGAAAATAGAATAGTTTTAAATCAACTATAACTGCTAAAGTTCAAATTATAATTACATTAAAAGTAACGTCTTATAAATGTTCGTTTTATATATTTATACAAAGCGTTTTTATTCAAATTCATGGAGCGAGTGTTCTTATTTATCTGCTTATTCCGTATTCAAAAAATAAGACAATCTTCTCAATTCTGTTATTATCTTCTTTGTTATCAATTCTTTGTTATTTTCGGTTTTTTGCTGGTAAACAGTAACAAATTTCGAAAATAACAAAGCAGAATTTAAAAGATTGTGCTCTTTTGTGTATACCGAATAAGCAGGTTAAATTTCTAATCGAAGAGTAAAAAGAGATATCTTTCCTAATCTTACCTAATAATAATATTGCAAGGATTGATTCTATATTAAGCATACACATCTTGAAAGCGACACTTTAAACTAACGAATGGAAATTCAAAACTAATTTTAAATATTTACTAGTATTATTTAATAAGACGTATGTATGTATATTAAATGCGAGTGGGTTTATCTCTCGGTTACTTCCTACTCCTACTTGAAGCATTTAAAAGCCAAGAGATTGATACACCGATAGCACCTGGTTACATTAGAGAATTATTAACTCTGACGTATCCAAGACTTTCATTCATAAATACGTTGACAACTCTTAAAATGCGAAAACAACAATACAAGGCAACATACAAGTCGTGAAATCCAAAGTAACAACAAACGCCAATAAAAAAGATCAAAACAAAACACAGAAATCTGTAACTGTCAATACAAAAATCTGACAGAATGTCAACACAAAAGAAAGTCGTAAAAGTCGGCTGCGAGAGAGCCGATAGATAAATTGAGAGGAGCGCTAACAATATGAGAGTTTTCCCCAAACGGAGAGAGAGAACTGTGAAGTAGATTGCTGAAAAGCCAATCGATGCCAAATTAATAAGTATCTCACAGATGCTCAAGCGAAACTGCCAGCGGGTTGTTTCTACACAAAGGCCAGTCTACTGTATGTGAGTCCAGACGATAGAAACAGACCTCGTTTGTATGCCAGTTTTCTTCAGTACTGTGAGATACTTCAAGCTGCTGAGAGTAGCAACTTCAGACATCGTCGCGGTGCCGGGCAGCAATGTGCAATATTATTTAATAATGTTGAGTAAAAGCGTTGATGTTGGTAGGCGTCGAAAATATTTCAAAAATTCGTGAGTTTAAAAATAAAATAGTTCGAAGAGCAGAGACGTAGAGCAGAAATTGAAATTTTATTGCGTGAAAATCAAAACGAAAACCATTGCAAGAGGCATAAAAATCGCAAAGAGGAAATCACTAAATAGGAATAAAAAGAATGCTCTGATCAAGAAAAAAAAAAACAAAAACAAAAAACAAATTGTGTAACTTGTTCCAAGCGACAAGAAATGTGTTAAACTATTTGTGCTGAATTTCTTCCTTTTTTTTAACAGCTCGAAATCAAAATGAGCTTATTTCCAATTTGGAACGATTCGTGTTCAATTTCGTTTGCAACTCGATAGCACTAAACGCCAGCGTGTGAATGCAAATCATATACAATCGATGTAACGAATCTGCGCCAGCCTTTCGAAACTAATAAAACCAAAATCCTGCGGTCATCAATGTGTTCACGTTTCCATCGCCATCACCGTCAGCAGCTCCAACATGCAAACACATAGTCCGTAGGAATCAAGCCAGTTCGGCTGAGAAGCAGCTTTTCAAATATTAGGGGAAAATCGATTTTAGTCTAAAGCAATAAAGAGCACTGCGCAAACAATAACATCTCTTCCGGTGATAATGTGGAAAGGTAATTATGTACAATAACTTGTTTTATTTTGTTTGTGCAATATTTTATTTATGCAAATCTCTTTTTTCAATTTTTGCAATTGAATTCTTCAATTTTCTTCGCCACAAACAACTTTCAAAGTATTTCACGTAACTGCTTACATTATACATATGTATGTCAATGAGCACACACATGTACGCAGAAATGCTTCTTTACGTAGATATGCACATATCTTCCTTCTGGTGAAGATCTCCATAAGCTAAACTCATTTCTTCGATAGCTTGAAGCACTTGAAGCCACACTCAAGACGCTTTTGCCAACCAGCCCAGCGCGCTTTTATGAGAAAATTAACCGCAAAGTTCAATTTCAAAGCCATTTCATCCAACTGCTACGACCGCGACATCAACTCAATGCTGATGGTGAGCGAACCCATGAGGCCATACTTCTCCAGTTACAAAACACGTTACCGGTTATCATACTCGTATATTCACCAACTCAATTTATTCCCAATATTTATTGTTGTTTTTTAAAGTCAAAGCGAAGAAGCTACCGTCGCCGCCGTTGAGTCATTTCGAGTCGAGACAACTTGTGGCGGCTTTTAATTTTTACTTACAAAAAAAAGCCTATCTACCTGTGCACATATTCATATAAAAAATGCAATCAGTTACTTTTACGTAGCTAAGACCTACTTAAACCGGAGTTAATATATTATTAACTCCGTTATAATATTATAATATTATATTATATAATTGTTATTATATATTATAATTATATATAATATAACACAGACATATATGTTATGTATGTATATATAGGTACAATGCAGTACACACGTATGTGTGTCAGGTTGTAATTTTACTCTCACGGTTGTTCGTCCCAAAGAAAGATTCGGACTTTAATTGCTAAAGCAACAATTTTGCAACCTACTACAAGTAACTGATTTCCGTCCAGTGGTCGGTCAGTCGCTGGCTCGGTCGTCTCCTACAGTCGATGTGCACTGCCGCTTCATTAGTTACAATCAATTAGCTTTTAATTACATTTGTACGAGAATTTATTTTATTCTCCATCAAACAAGCCGTTTTCCTTAAAAGTGGTGTAAGTCTATTCTTTTTCATTTCGACATTTTTAGAGATTTGAGTATTTTTTGTTTTTTACTCGTATAAAATTGTACAGATTTTGAAAAGATTGTTCTTTAAATTGATTAAAAATATAAAAAGCCGAATAAAAATTTATTCCTATCAATAACTCCTGTTTTCCATGAAGTGGACTTACCGTACTTTCAAAGAAAACGGCTCAACGGTTTTTATGGAAATATTTTATGCATCAGTTTTCATTTTCCAGTAATTAAAAACAAGGGAAAAAAGAAAAATATATACATAAATGAAATGTGATCGATCTGGTCCGACTACTGTTTGTTATTTAACTAAGAAAAAATTTTTCTTGATTATTAAAATTGTAAGAAGAATACTATGCCGACGTAGGGGGAAGACCTAGCTTCTGATTGCTGAAATGGAATCTACCGGCGATAATGTAATTAGCATTGCGAAACGAGTTTTTTCAAAGAAAACAACACTAACAGCAAACAACTATAGAAATAAATCAAAGTGCAGAATACTCAAAGTCAATGTTTGAGTTTTTATGGTCATTTAATACAAGGTTGCCAACTGAACAAGTACATACTCGTATGTATATTTTTTGGCAAAACTAGACAGCAGAAACTGTCTACAACACAACAAGTATGCCTTGGATATATGTATGTACATACATATTTCCGTTCCAACAAAAACTTAGTATTATTCTACGGAAAATATGTACGTATATTTTAGGAATTATGAATATCTGTCTGTGTCTTTCTGTTGCTCTTACGTTTTCTCTGAAGTTTTTGAATTTGGCTTCAGTCGAGACGAGATCACGCGAACAAGTAACGATTTTTCGATCGAGACAAAACAGTTGGGGTTGAGAAATTCTTGAAAATACGAGTACTTGTGTCCATAATTTTGACATTTTCATTTTCAACGCTTACAGATCTAAACTTAACATCGATACATTAAGAACAAATATCTTTATTTCTCGAAGAGCAAATATTCTACTTCTTCTGAAGTTAATTATTTTTGATAGATTTTAGAAGAATTTACGTCATTCCTTGTCAAGTATGGACGATGTGTCATCTTCAGTGCTTTTTTTGTTTGTCTTCTCCGTAATTTATAATTTTCAGGCGAGATGAGGTTCGAGAGCGAGAATGCCTGAATCTCGGTTGCGCGACTATGACTACTTCCCTTCTGGAATAATATTCTTATCAACATTTTATAAAATTTTGAAGATTCCAACTAACTTTATTGTAGTCTATATATAACTAAGATGGCTTAGTTACGTTGTAAGATTAAAATTTTTTTCAACAAATAGAAATAATCCAATGTAAAAAGTCTTTTGTTATGAGGTTATCACATCCTCTTATGAAAAAGTCACAATTTTCTTTTTTTTTCATACTACGACGATTTGCCTTGAGCATCAATTATCTTTAAAATTCAATATACAAAGCGATGCTCTCATAAACCGAGAGCGAGGAGCTCAGCATTACAAAGGAACCACTTCTCTGCTTGATGTTCTCAATCAAGTGTGTCTAGTTGAAATCAGAGCAAAACATTTGCATTTTCCATTAGCACCATTTGCAATCATTAATATCATACGGGTTAGTGCAAATATCATACCGGCACTAGCTACATGCACATACAATAAATATACATTCATATACTATATACGATAAATGGAGTGTAAACAGGCGTAGGCAAAAGCTTTAAATTTCTGTAATTGTAGTCACAAATGTATTGTAGAAACTTTTCAAGTTTACGAATTTTTAAAATAGTTCAGGTCTAAATCAACAGTAGAATTAATGCCAGACGAAAACAATCATCACATAATAATAATAATGTTTATAATTGCCCCGATTGTTTATTTATAGCTCCGAAGGCCGGTGGTGGTCAAAATTATATCAAGGATTGCAAGTAAAGCAGTCAACATCTTGCAAAAAATGAGAGGTAAGTTAATATCATCATTTTTGCAAAGGAATATTTGTATAACTATAGTAAATACAGTAAATCGCCTAAAAAGACCCTTAATTTTTCTTTCATATAATAATCATCACTCAAAAGCTTGGTAGTTTTAAAAAATTATTTTATATTGTATAAACATTTTAATTTTTCATTGATTGCGTTTTGTATTTCATGCGCCGTTTCATAGGCCGAAGGATTCCATTGCCATTACCCAATACCGGGTCAATGCATCGCAAGACCAACAGCTATTATATGCGCGGTATTATAGTAATATCGCTTGTGCTGTTCGCCGTCCTGCATGTTGTCTTCAACTTCAGTAAGTACGAGTATTATAACTGATTATTAAGCTACTTTATCCCAACTAAATATAAATAGATGAAATACGAGAACCAGTCATTGGTGAAGCGACAAATGATTCGACGGCCGCTATAATGTCAATGGTGCCATCAGTATTGCATAAATTTCTAACACCGCGAACTAGAAATCAAACCTTCATGGGTACTTGTAAGTTTGTCTTTCGCTACAATACAAATATAAAATACATTCTATCTTGAGGCAATTTTCTTTCGATAGTACTAAACAATGGTTCTAGTTCAGGCAGCTTTAGCAGTGGTGCTGGTGGCGGAGGCAATGCTGGTGGCTTCAGCGATGTTTATCAGCCACCGAACATAACAGAGATAAAGCGGAGAATCGCTAGATATAATGAAGTACAGATGGTGCTAAATGAGGATACATTTGGACCACTTCAAAATGATTCTGTGATAATAGTAATACAGGTTAGCTACCGCTTGAATCGAGCACCTTTGATGGATAAATTAACATTTAGTATAAACCACTGTCGTCATTTTACAGGTACACACTCGTATTACTTACCTACGCCACTTAATTGTAAGCCTTGCACAGGCGAGGGACATCTCAAAGACGCTTTTAATATTCTCGCATGATTTCTACGACGAGGACATCAATGATCTGGTGCAAACAATAGATTTCTGCAAAGTAATGCAGGTACGCATGATGTCGGCAGTGTCTATAGTGGTTAAGTACTCGTAGATATGTTTAGATAACATTTCAACGTTGCAGATCTTTTACCCTTTTTCTATACAAACACATCCGCACGTATTTCCCGGTGTTGATCCAAATGATTGTCCGCGGGATATCAAAAGAGATCAGTGAGTAAAGAAGGTAATAAAGTTGAAAGACGAACGAATAAGTTAAGATTTTCCACACAGAGCGATAATACGCAAGTGCAATAATGCCCTACATCCCGATCTGTACGGTCACTATCGGGAGGCTGCCTTTACGCAAACCAAACACCATTGGTGGTGGAAAGCGAATCGTGTATTCAATCAGTTGGATGCCACCAAATATCATAATGGTATGCATTATATACCGATTAATACGCTTATGCCGCCGCAATGTTGCTCTCATAGGTTTAGTACTGTTTATTGAAGAGGATCATTATGTTGCCGAGGACTTTTTGTACTTGCTGAGAATGATGCAGGAACGTACCAAGGATTTATGTCCACAATGCAACATACTTTCGTTGGGCACCTATTTGAAAACCTTTAATTACTATACGTACAACAGCAAAGTAAGTTTTCTCTTTATATTTAATTTTATATCAATATTTTTAATATTGGCGATAATTTTACGAGGCCGCAAACACATGCTTCATCATCGCAAAAATATACAATAATTTTGTGCCTTTACAAATTGGTCAACTATCAATAAATGTTGGTGTAATTCCGCTGTGTCTTACTTGAAGCCTTTTTAAATTTCGTAAAGAGGAATTCATGTACTCGAAAAAATTTGTAATTTTTACGAAAATGTAAATTGAATTATGTGAATTGTATATTTTTAGGGAGCAAAACTGTTTATTTGTTAACCGATTCTTTTATAATCATTTTTACTAAAACACTTTACTAACATTTGCGAATATTATACGAATATATGGATGGATGTTTCTTTTTGTCGTTCCTCGTTTTCCAAGACGTTTGATTTCAATGTCTCTGATCGTGATGAATGAGTCTCTCTCGTTCTTACCCATTGCCACACATTTTTTATAAGCGTTACTGCTTTCATTTCTGTTATTCTTTTTATTACATCTTATTACATACATATTATGTATATCCTAATTGTTTTAATTTACAATTTCTATTATAATTTCTGCTCCCGTTTGTACATTTTCGGTTTTTGTATTTTGCAATCGATCGATCGATCCAAATTGAAATTATCGTATTTAAACATTTGCAGACCAATAGAAAATCCTTTAGCAGCCAGTATGCTTCTTCTGGGCTGATTTCTTCTAGTAATCTAATGTTAGGATTTAACAAGAATCGAAACTCACTGCAACTTTCCTCATCATCGTCATCACCGTCATCGCCATCATCACTGTTGTCATCATATTCGTACAATAGATTGCAATCGCATTTTAACGCAAACATTTTTGATTCGAAGAAGTATGTTGGTGATACGAACACGTATACTAATTTAAATAATTTAAATACTAATACAAATGCAAACACACACCCAAACGAAAAGAGCTCTTCGGCACAACAGACATGGAGCTATCACGTTCTACCGTCGTTGTATTCAGTTTATCAGAAGGTAGTCTTTACTCTATACTCTACGACTTTTCTGTATGCTCTTTCTTTATCGTACATAACAAAATAGCATTGATTCATTAGCTTTATTTTGGCTGTTTTTTGTTCTCTTTTATATTTTTCAATTGAAGTACAATATTTTGCATTGTAGATAAATTGACGGTGTGTGTATATATATGGATCTTTTGCTATTATATTTTATCACATATCTATGTATGCATGTACATATTTAAAAAAAAGGTTTCACTGAGTGTTAGGTATATGGTTAAAATATATGATATATATCGATTGCTGCGACAACCGAAATTTTCGTATAGATTTTAATGAAACCTTAACGAGTTGTTGATTTTCGAAGACAGAGCAACATAGCAGCATGTTTTTTTCCCGCCCTTTAAAAGTAAACTTGTATACTAAGTACCACTGTCTACCTGATCTGATCTTTCTCTTCTTGCGAAAGGCCGAAGTTCTTAGTTTTCAATGTTATCAACTGAGAAAAGTGACAGTTCTGTTAATAATTCTCCTACTAACTATAACTTACGGAAGCTCTGAGCAGAGTTTTCGCTAGAGATTAGTTGCAAGCCATGTTTTGTTCTGTTAGCAATAATTTGGTTTTTATTTCGGTTCTGTCTTCACACCATTATATTATGTACATACATATGTTCATTGTTGATATCTTTTACCCAGCTCATATTGGATTTACCAAAAATCTATAATACCTGCTTCATGGTTGTGTACTCGTATGCATTTACAAAATACAATACAGTATTTACTGTATTGGTAAATGTTTTATCATTGTGTTTAAATGTTGTTTATTATTTAGGTTGTTTATCGCATGTCTAAGTTACCAAATACTTGTAATAATAAGCCGAATGCTATTAAATTCAGAGAGGTATCTATCTATTCGTATTTATGAATTTATATTAAAACAGTATACACGATCGTAGTACCCAGAAATGTCATTAAATATAGTCGCGTAGTACAGAATTTAGCGGTTGGAAAAGCTTTATAATGCTGCTTTTCCATTGAAAATCTTATACATAGTTCTTTTAATTGTTAGTAAATACGGTTAGTACTACGGAGTACCACAAAATCCCAGCATATAAAAGATCCCACCCTTTTTAAAGGGTTAGAATTTTGCACAAATCCATTGGTAACAAATTTACAAATTTAAAATGCATTCGCAAAGAATTTATTCGTGCCATAAAGTGTATCACTTTAGACACATTTAGGAGGTTTAAAGTTTAACTACAAACTAATGCAAGAATTGTCGAAAATAACCCACAAAATTACAATTAAAATCAGACCTATTCGACCTGAATAAAAACCTAAATGAAAAGTGTCCAAAATTTAGAAAAGCAAAAGCAGTGTAAAAAATAATTAAAATGTCATGTCACTATAATTTTTTTGTAAAAACTCATGCACTTTTAATTTTTTACCGATGTTAAAGGAAAAATTTTATTTTATCTTTTCACGTTTAATACATATTTATAAAGGACTATACTCCTGCTATTATACGATCATTATATTGTAAGACACATATTATAGTGTCGAAGAGTTTATTGTCTTTATAGTAATCCAAAATTTTGTATCTCTCACTCCAAATCCAAAATTATCTCTCACTTCATGTTTTCTTAGTAAATCTCAGTGTCTTAGAATTTGTCCTCTATATGTTATGCTTGTCTCTTACTACTCAAGATTTGCATCGCATTTGATTTATTATATTTACAGCAAACTTATAGAACCCTTTTAGTTAAAATTTTTGTCAACTTCTTACGTATGTACATATATTATTCATATTGGTAGAACTTAATACTACCCGAAAATGATAAATCATGACTGTTTTGAAATAACGCTAACATCTTTTTTACAACTCGAAGGTGGAGGTTATGCCCTGGATAAGCAGCAAACACAACATGGGATTCGCCTTCAATCGCAGCACTTGGTCCGGCATAAGAAAGTGCGGGCGACATTTCTGCACGTACGACGATTACAATTGGGACTGGTCGCTGCAGCATGTTTCGCAGCAATGTCTTCCCAAGAAGTTGCATGCTATGATTGTAAAGGGACCCAGAGTCTTCCACATAGGAGAATGGTAAGAAGCAATAGAGAGCGTAGAGGAATTCTCTAATGATACATGCAAATTTTATTTGGTTGTTTTTTCTTTTTCGTTTCTACAGTGGTGTTCATCATAAGAAAAAAAATTGTGAGTCCAATCAAGTTATTTCGAAGGTGCAACAAGTGTTACGTATTGCACGTAACGCTGGTCAAATGTATCCAAAAACCTTGACTCTTACGGTACCCAGTCTCATTAAGAAGACAAAACTACGCAAAGGAAACGGCGGCTGGGGCGATAAACGTGATCATAACTTATGCATCCATATGCTACATGACACTACAGCAGCAGCAGCAACATCAGCAGCTGCCGTAGCAGCAGTGGAAAGTTGAATCGCCGCGGCAACAGCCACCAACAATTCATCAAAATGCCATCAATGGATTTAGGCATAGCCTTATAATGAGACCGAAAGAACATTAACTGATAACGGATAGGTTCAGTTAAGTCTAGAGGCTAAAGAGAATTGTTAATCTATAGTTTTGGGCTAACTTTACCCTACAAAATGGCCATTTTTATTTTACTTATAAATTTATAATCACACTTTGAAGATATCGATGAAAGACTGGTGGATAAAGCGTTTTGAAATCGTTTTTAAACCTTTTGAAATTGCAAAAAATCGGGAAAGTTTTAATTTTATCTTAAAGAAATATTATAACTAAAATGTAATTTAGATGATGGATTCATTTAACCAAGAAAATACACTTTCGCAAATTGTTATTATTAATGGACCCATTTAGTATGGGCTCTGTTTCTAACAATTTCTACTAATTTCCAGAACACTTTCTAGTCATAAATAATAACTGTTTTTTTATCATGTATGAATTATTTTCTCACAGACTAGCCAAATGTATATTAACGGATAAATAAAATTTTATGGGAAAACCAGAAATCGTTAAAAACAAGCCACCAAAAGGAAGTTACCAAATACATACATATTTAGAAAAAATTAAGAAAGCTGAGTTCCGTCCGTAAAACTGCTTGAATTTTGGGTGCATCATATTGTACTTTTCGATTTCTTGATTTTTCTGAATTGCTATAATTTTCTTACGCATCATATTTTTGTACGTTTTGTATGCAGAAAATAAAGTTGTGTAACGGTTTAAAGTATCCTTTGGTGGCAAGTTTGAGATAATGAAATCTCGGAAAAGGAAATCTCAAGGTCATGCGGAAATGGACGTAACTCAAACGAAGGCGAGGCTCCGTATTTCTATCATTACTGAGAACTATGAGACGCATTCATTTGAGAACTATGCCAAAACGCACTAGAGCGTGTTAAAATTTGCGGCATGCTGCTTGCGCCCGATGACGGTTATTTTAGTCGGACCTTTGCTGATATTTTATCACATAAAACTTTAATGAAGTAACCTGTCGAATTCTGATCGATCCCATGAAAATGCAATAGTTTCTCTAGAAGTAATAACGTATAGCCATGTTGTTTTACTATTGTTATATAGTATAATTTTATATATGTATGTATGTACTATATTTATATAGAGTTGGGTCAATCCTTCATAAAATACACATCGTTCGACAGTGAGTTTGACCAATTATCGTAGAAACTGAATTGATAATGATTCTGTAGTTATCTATGTATATTTATATATAGATATCTTGTGGCATATATCCTGTGGTATATGTATATGTATGCCTGTGTGTATGTGTGTATTATATTTAATTTTAAATTAACCTCATTCGCATATAAAATAAAATATTAGCAAATTCATAGCTAAATTTCATATTCCACAAAAATTAAATTTATCCGTACGTGCGCATACAATATAATAAATTCATATCTTCAAGGTCTATAAGAATCGTTATGTGTATATAAATGAATTAATTTAAAATTTTTAATTAAGGCGTTAATTTTTGGTGCATTTAAAATGGTATATCACCAATTAGTGTAACAAATATTTTGTAAAAATATTTATGAAGACATTTTAAAGTTTGCGTTTGCTGGTTGTGTTCAACACGTAGTTCATTGTCTTTTATTATAATTAATAGTTCTCGATTATTTAAATAAACATTTTAAATTTAACACATTTCATGTTACTAAACCTATAAAAAATTTTTAATTGTTTGAAAATAATAAATATACCGTTGTTGTTCACACTTAGAACTTTGTAATTAGAAAAGCGTTATAATTTAATATACATATATTATTCATTTTTTCATATACACATCAAAATCTTATATATAAATTAAATAACTCACTTCCTAGTCATCAAGGTCACACAAATTTCCAAGTGCTAATGGAATGCAAAAGTGTTGCAGTTGTTGCATCTGAATGAATTGTCGTTAGAGAAGCTAATATTTAAAGAAATTCGTGTTACAAAATAAGTAATAATTTAGTGCAATCTATTATGTAAAATCAATAATTCCTATAAAACATAGAAATAAATCATTTTTATCAATAACCGCTAATGCATTTTTTTTTTGTTTTAACAGAGATAACCCTTATTATAATACTGGTTATTATACTGACACTGCAAACTGATATAAATACATAGTATGTGTTATTTGAATAAGGTAAATCTTTCTGAAGACGTCCTATCAATGTACGAGTATTTACATTCTGTAGGAAGCCTGAAGAGTGGCATTGATTGGCTGGCCCCATCCTCGCTCTTAAAAGTACCTGCCTTTAGCAGCAAAATATAAAGCTGATTTACAGCCTAGTCTGAATTAAATACTTATTGATGTTTTTATGCTTTTATTGATTTTTTGAAATGTGTCTTGAGTTGGCAATCTCCAAGACGAAATATCCACACCCAAAATATCAAACGGCAAAGTCTACTTCGACTCCGGCAAGTAGATTCATTTAATTCCCTAAAATTTCTTTACATAATTGCGCAGAATGACCTTACAAACTTATGTTGTTGACATAAAACGGATTTAGCTCAATTTAGGCCAAATCCCAATTTAGAAGCTAAATAAATATGGAAATACGGATTTATCCCATTGAAATTGTTATTGTGAATTTAGAGTAAAGTAACTTGAAGCATGAGAAATTTCACCTATGTTAATCTTTTTCTATTACATCAGCGTTGGAAAGGGATACATTTTCTAGAATTTTTAAACAATATCAATAGTAGTGCTCCAACTTTGTGTTATTGTGAGATTTAATAATTAATAGAGGAAGTGATTAAAAGCGATTAAAGTGTTTTTTTTGAGGTACCTTGGTCCTCAAAAGCGATTTCTAAACTCGGCTTTTAAAGGAAAGTGATTATAAACGATGGCTTTGACCGCTGTCGTTTAGTAGCGAACGATAACGCTTATTCATCGAAGGAAAATTGCTTCAAAATCGCTCTCATCGAACGACAATTCTTAGGAAGTGTTATGTGCAATTATTCGATCCCTTCGTACGTGTTTATTAGATCCCTTCGTTCGTTTACTAAAAATGCCAAGATATAAATCGAACGTTCGTTCTGCATTGAAAATCTTGCAATTATACAGTTGTTGTTTGCAATGCAATTTCGAGACGATTCAATAGTTAGTGACTCTCAGAATACCCCTGATAATTTCGTGTAAACCACAGGCAAAAGAGGGCTTGTTAGCAAAAAAAAAAAAAAAACAATCTAGTACTCTGGCAACACTAATAACAAAGTTTTGTCAATTAAAAACAATCTTGAGTTTTATGTACATTTTCTGGATTGAGATTTTAATTGTAAATCCAGGAGTATGATGGCTGGTGATTCGTATCCAAACTTTGAAACCCTTTGCCGGCTTTGCTTGCAGCCTGGTACAGCTACGGTAGATATTTTCTCGAATAACAGCGCCTCAGCCAGCAAACAGCTTTCCATACCTGTGCGAATCATGGCGTGTGCTGCATTGGAGGTATTGCCTACCGATGGTCTACCAAAAACCGTCTGCACGGAGTGCCGCTATCAATTAGAGAAATCTTATTACTTTCGCAAACGTTGTCAGCTTTCCGATAAAAAGCTAAAGAAGCACCAGCGGCTATTGAGCCTTGGCAAAAAGAGCCGAGTTTTTAGTCGAACCGAAGAGGAAGATTTTGAAGACGAGTTGGAATTCGAAGATTCGCAGAACTTTCTGAAGGAAAAGGACTCTGAGCGTCAAGTGGAGGAGCAGAAAAAAAATGATTGCTGGAAGGCTTGGACCAAAGAGATGCTGAGAGAGGAGGTTATCGACACATACAGACAGCAATTAATGGCAGAGTGCAAAGACCAGCTTCGGACTGAAGTGGAAGACGAGTTGATGGATGAGATGCGTATCAGTGTGCAGGAAGAAGTTCGGCGCCAATTGAGAAATGAAGTTCGAGAGGAAGTTAAACTGGAACTACACGAAGAAGTAACCCAAAATGTACGCGAAAGCATTAATTTAGAGTTACGTGAAAAGTGCACCGAACAAGCAAAAGCTGAATTGCGCGATGAACTAAAGGAAGAATGCCGCGAGGAAGAACGTGAACATTTATTGAATGAATTAAAAGATTATCTCAGTTTAAAGCGCAGTAGTAATCTGAAATATAACGAACAGGCCGCCGCTAAGTCGGTAAAGGCTGATGACGTTGTCGTTGCAGTTTATTCCCATGAAGAACAACAAAAAACTTCAGTACCTTCATTTGGTAACACGAAAAAGCGGTTGACCGATTCTCCTCCGCCGTTACATGAAGCTCAGAAATTGAAGCTAGATATTGAGAAAGATTCCAATAGCTCGGACAATGAAATAACCTCTACAGAGCAAACAATATCTTTTGTAGCCATGACCAATGGTGGTGACCAAGCCAACGAAGCCTCAGATTCCAATTTCTTTATTCTAGAAAACGAAGAGAGGGAGGATGATCAAGAAGGAAATATACTCTTTTCGTATAGTGATGAGGATGATTTTCAAGTAACTCCCTCGGAATGCAGTGCAGACAACGGCAGTGCAACATATCAGAGTAAGAAGTTGATGTCATACCAAATTTGTTCTCAGTCGTGTGAAAATCCTGATCATGTCGTTTCAATTTTTACGCAGTTGAGGCCAATGGTGACGTTAAATTTTTCAAAAAAGAACTTGGCAGGGAAACGGAAAACAGTGACGAAGCTACAGGCAGTGGCGATGGGGTTGGCGACCACCAAAGAAGATATTCTTTTGTCGAAGAAGATATTGATAAAAGTGTTCTAATCTTTGATCCTGATGACGAGCAAGAGAACAGCTTAGAAAAGGTTGAGTTCGTTGAATTAAGGAGAAAATCTGCTTTAAGATCGGTTAGTGTTGATATTTAACATAAGAAAAAACTATGCCATAACATCTATCCCTCTAGATAGAAAAGGCGAAAACGTTGGGGGGCAGAAATATTAACGCCGTTACATTATTCGGAAAAGATAGTCACACTAGCGCCAAACAGAACTGCGCCAGAGTCGTGCTCACCAAAGATATAAAAACATTTCAATGTTCCGAATGTCCTCGCGCTTTTACCACTGAGAACTCTATGTTGCGACACATGGCAATGCACCGGATACTAGAGAAAAAGGGCGTAGTTTACAAGTGTTCTGACTGTCAAATAATAGTTTCGTGTAAAAGTGCCCTGAATCGGCACATGTTGAAGCACAGCGGTGAACGACCATATGTGTGCGAAGAGTGTGGCAAATCCTTCATACAACGTGAAATACTAAAGCGACACATTCTGGCACATTCTGGCGCTCGACCTTACGGTTGCCCGCACTGTGAACGATCCTTTTCGCAAAAGCTGTATTTAACCCAACACGTAAACAAGTTTCACACGGAGAATCCAAAAATTCAGCAATACACATGTCATTTGTGCCCAAAGGTAAAATCGCAAGACCTTTCACATTTTACGACATTAACGTTCTATGGTTTTTTAGCGCTTTAGTCATGCTTCTGGATTAAGCCGTCATTTGGCATCGCATAGTGGAGTCGCTTTTCAATGTACCGAATGCGAGCGTACCTTTACGGATCGATCATCAGTCAAACGACATATCGTGCATGTCCATGGAGGTAAGGGCATCGATAGAATTGAATCAATCAGTACAAACGGAGAAGGCAAAGAAGTTGGAGAAACTCTTTAAGTCAGAGCCTGAAACTTTCAAAAATGTCTGCGAATAAAAGTTGTTCAGCCGTTCGGCTTTTATTTTAAAAAGAAATGTTATAATGTCAATAGACCAACCCGGCTGTCCAAAGTGCGTCCTCCCTTCTGCGAATCGACGCCGCTCTAACGCATTATCGCGGGAGCTCGTTCGAAATTATCCCTGCGCATGCATCTTCCTGATCAATGTTAAATCCTTGAGATGAAATGCACGTCGTCAATTCCGCTTTTTTTAAGGAAAACGCAAGGAATATTTTTCAAAAGAATATTTATTGTAATCGATAATCAATAGAGAAAAAATATACAATAAAATTTTTTTTTTCAAACTGCTCCGTCACCGAAGGATTTTATAAAAGAGCCCTTAATAACTCTTTAAAGACCTCAATGACTTAAAAAATAGAAAAGACTTTTTAAAATACAAGAATTAGGTAACTCCAGCTTGTATTTGGAAGATATTATTGTACTATATAGACCTAAGGTATATAAAAATATAAGATTTTGGAATTTAGAAATAAAATCTGTTTTAATTTAAGATAAAAGTGAACTTTGTATTTTAATATTTTAAACTCTTAAGGAAGAATACTAAATTGTAATAATATAAATAATGCAAATTCTTACAACACATTTTAATTAATAACGACAAACAAAAGTAAAACGACTGTGTTGGCATTAATTTCGTCGTAATATTATTGGATTGGATTTGATTTCATCCAATCCATATCTTAGATATGGATTACTTTAATGTACATAAATTGCTAAAGCACAGTTGTACCATATAACAACAAGAACAATAATATTCAAATAAACTGCCGTAATAAATGTTCATAATGACTTTAGAGGTACACCTAATTGTTTAATAAAAGCTCAAAATACTTGAGTTAAAGCGGTTTTGGAAAAAAATATAGTGGGTAAATTTTCAACATGTTGTAGGGCATGTTGTTCTTAGGCCTAATTTAAATAACATTCATTTACTTTTACTTTCAATATCAATAAAAAATATGTTGTATGTCGTGTATTTATATATGTACGTGCGCATGCAACAATTATAAAATTAATAAGCTCCAAGCTCAAATCGGCGCTGCGCTTTTAGCTACTTTCTTGCGTGTCTCTCAGAAGGAAAGTTGAATAATACTTAGTCCGAGTTAGTCAGAGAAGAACGCTGCGATTCGAGAGTATTGGTGTCGGTACGATTGCGTAACATACGCGGCTGACTTGAAGCAAAATTCGAGAAGTCCTTCATTACATCTTTATATGTTTCGTCTTCGCCGTTTCCTTCATCATTTAAACCGATTTCAGCGTTTAAGCGGGTAAGCCGTAAACTGAAGAAAAAATTAATATTTATTTGGATTTATTGTGGTGGTGGATTGATTTTAATTGACAGAACCCACAGCGTTACAATGTCGGCATTTCGTTGATCCACGGCGATGTCCAAAGGCTTCTTGCCGTCATTGGCCTCTAAATCGTATTTCGCCTTGTGCTTGAGCAGTAAATATACTTGCGCTATGTAACCCTTTTCCGTGGAAACGTGCAGAGCGCTAAGGCCATTTATATCCACTGTATCAATCGGCACACCATTCAGCAACAGATACTCACAAGCCATAACAGAGCCCTAAGCAAAAATCTCCATGCGCATAGAATCACTTAAAAATGCTAAATGGTACATACCGACAGCACCGCTTGATGTAAATACGTTCGATTCTGGTCGTTTTTGTTCTTCCAGAGTTTATCGGCGCCTAAGGCAAAGGCCATCGCCATTATTGGCAAATTGTGTACCGCCGCAGCTTTGTACAACAAGAGATTTGCATCGAGATTGGCGAACGGCTGCTTATCCACAATTTCTGGTTGACCATCTTCGCCTTCGGTTGACTCTTGATCGGAGCCCAATATGCAGGGCGTTTCGTAGGACTCCAACTCCAAGTTGTCTCCGATAATTAGAAGGTCTTCCCGCGATATGCTTAATGACATCGAGGGTATGTTGATGGATACATTGTCGTCGTCATCGCACGCATCTATTTGTAGCTCATCGTCCGATTTCGAACTGGATCGATGACGCCGTCGGCGACGTCGAAATCTCTTTACAGCCCATTTGCGTGCACCCAAGCTCAAGGAGCTCGTGTTGTTTGTCTTATCCGAATTTAGGTTGTTAACGGTGTCGGAGAGTTCACCACACTCCTCGATTGAGAGCACCTCGGCTGTTTCACCGCACAACAGTTCATCGCTGGCCTTGGGCATGGAGCACACGAAACGCTTCTCCAAATATTTCGCTTTAATCCACGCCTCTCGCACGCTAATATCGCAATTCTCGGTCGCCGGCTTCAGCTCACAATTGTCACCGATGCGCGCTTCATAGATTCGATTGACCACAGCGTTACCCAATTCCATCATTACTTTGACATTCTCCGTTTCCCAAGCATCCAAAGTCAACGAGCGCACTTTGCTGTAGTGTACGCCCAGACTGCGATGCACGCCGGAACATTCAATGCAAAGCGTTATGCCGAGATTGATGGAAGCCCAGCGCGGATCCGAGCCGCGACAATCGCAACACTGAGAGTTGCCGCTAATTTTGAGAAACTGTTCCCAATGTCTGCGAGGCACAAGAAAGAGATGGGAGGGGCATGGATTGGACGAGTCATGGTTATGTGAAGATCTTCAAGAAGATTATACAAATAAAATGCGGCAGTTGGATTCTTCCCATGAAGAAAGTGGGCTTGAATTGTTAGTGCCTTTCACTGCCATAACGATTATAACTGCGTTTTATCATAATTTTTGCTCTTTATAGTGATTGCTCATTTTAAGGCGCATAACCCAGTTATAATCGTTAGACTAATGCAAGGCAAAAGCACATCAAACTTTCTTTTAAACGCTCTAAAAACTGAATATAGTGTTACCTGATCTAAACCTACGATAAGCGAATAAGATTACTAATTATCGACCGATTAGGATGGGACCGCTTTTGTCTCATTGTATCTCTGTGTAATTAAGTGATAATAAAATGCTTACATTTTTCGCTTAGCGTTCAGCGAACTCGCCGCCAAGGAAGACTGTGGCCTTGAGTTTTGAGTGTCGGATTGTATAGCAGCACCAATGCTTTTCTGCAAAGCCGAGATCCACATAGTCAACATTTCGGCTGAGTCAGCTTGCAAAATATGAGACCTGAAACGTTAAAGGAAATTTAATAAAAACAATAATAGAAATAACAACAAAATCAGAATAACCCCCATAGCTTTACAAAATAGCTTATTCTAATATAGATTTTTTTTCAGTTTCAGTTCAGATCAGTTATGATTCCTTAGTTCCTTAACAGTTACTTCGATATCTAATAATCTAATAATATAAGATAAGATAATCTGATATCTAATAATTCTATTAGAGCTAATACATGCAATATAAACACAGAGCTTTTGGAACGTGCGCTTTTATTAGGCTAAAACCAAGCGATCTTATGATTTACAACAAAGATTTAACAAGAAATTCTTTGAACTCACTTCGTTGGTGAAATCACCTCAAAACAAAATCGGCGATCTCCATCATTTACTGGTCGTACGGTGCAGATGCGTAAGTCTTCCTCCATGACTGAGAATGAATCTTCATTACAACGTTTTCTGTAATGCGAATCCAAATCACTTCAACGGTTACAAAAACAAGAAACAATGGAAACGGTAACGTAAAACGCATAATGATACAGACGCATACAGAAAATAGAAAAAATGTCACGAAAAAAGGAATAAGAAACACAGGAGTATGTATTTGGAGAGAAGATTGCTACTGTGACAGAGAGAGGGAGAGAGAGAGAGAGAGAGAAGCTCACCTGTAAACTAATTGATTATCCGACAAATAGAACCAACGACGACACCACGTTTTGAATCCTTTGGATTTCTTTTTGAACAAGTAGCCTTCAATTTTATTGGAGGTGCTGTTGGTGTTGGTGTCGCTGAAGCTGTTCACACTCATGTGACGGTTTTGCATGGACTTCTCGAGCTGCTGATAATCGCTCCGCAAAGCATTCAAATCTTCGGTTATGTTCTTGAAGAACTCATCGAAATCGTTGCACAAGTCGAAACCTTGATGATAATAAGTAACGCATGCTTGATAGTAATCGAGTAACTGCAACGAGGTTTTAGAAGTACTGAACACCTTACACTGTGGATATTTTATTTGTAAAGTTTAATAGTGCCATAAATTATAAGCATGTGTTTGTGCGATATATTTTAAAAATATGCCAAGCTAATCGAATTAATTAATTCTAAAATACTCAATCGTTTTTCCTCTGGATCTATCTGTGTATGGCTTTGTTTAGATGAGACAGATTTAAATTAAAATATCGTGTAGTGAAACTTATAAGGAATGAATAAAGAAATTTTTTCTTACTGTCGACAATATCGACGGAACTTTTCGTGATTGAACTAATGTAATGTAGTTGACATAATCTAATGCAGTATGTTGGAAGCACGATTTTGTAGCTGATAGAATATTGGCAGACTCTTGGACTTCTTGCGGACGATTCTTGCCAGCCTACAAGCGAAAAATAGTATAAAAAAAAAGAAAAATTTACGCAAAACTATCTTCAGACAGAGTTCTTCCGCAGTACAATGCAACAACTTACTTGAGCATTTTTCGTTAAAGCATTGTCATAACCCTCAGAGACTTTAAGAAAATGCCCCTTATAATCCTTGACGTGGCTGATGTCGTCCTTAACGAAAACTGTCAAATTCTTCAGAACGGTACGATTCGCTTGGTCCAATAAAATGGTATGAAATTTATTCATTTCCTAAATTATACATTATAATTACAAATGCTAAGTTAGACGCACTATATTCATATCCATTTTAGTTTATCTTCTGCATACAAACACGAACCTGAAAGCAATGAATCAGCTTTCCCAGCGCGTTGTGTGCGTTTTTATTATCGGCGAAGTGTTGTTGCAAGTCCCACAGCGACATGGCGAAGGCGCTGGGAAAAAACAACGAAAAGGCAGCCGAAAATTTGAGTAACTTGAGACCGATAAAGAGAAATCCTACCAACTACCTCTGATTCTTAACATACTCCTTGCCCGAGTCCACAGCGGTATTGCAAAGTTTTATTATCTTTTCTAGACGCTGCTCCAAGTGTTCAATATCAGTTTCTTCCTTCGAAATGAACTGCCTGCAGACAAATCAAAATCAAATAGATACTCGTATTAAGAAAACTATTGTAAAAACTGGGTTGTAGGAAGATTAATAAAACAAAAGGGACGCAGACGAGAAGATAATGTATACAAAAATATGTCGGCGTTCGACATCGTTCGTTATCGTCCCTCGGAGACAAAACCTTGCTTGCAATGAAGCTGAACGATGATGTTCTGTATATATTGTGGCTTGTTTATTTTTGCTTTAATTTTAGCATAAACAACAATCGTAAATAATAATCGTATTGAAAGTCATTAACATAAGCACATACATATATGTACAGATACTGCCTTCAGGGGAAAACCTAAGGATAGGTACTGACTAGTATGAAGAAAATGTGGACGCAATAATAATTTGCTACGGTGTTGCTTTTCATTTCACAAGCATTTGCTTAAGATTTTTAACCTATTTTATCAATAGACTATTTTGGTTCAGCCTAATAATAATCTTGAGAAACTTTATTATCTGAAAAGGAAATTATAGGAATGTTAATATTATTCTTGATTTAATAATTTTTAAGAATTTTTTTTTAGTAGCGAGTTATAAGTGGGTGGGGCAAAGTAACTCCTTTCGCACCGTAAATCGGAAGGCAAAGTTATATTGTATATCCTTCGGTGTACTTTTTTAACAACCGCGCAGATTTTAATAGTATGTGGCTCTTCCTTTAAAATACGATATTAATCGCAAATGATTTATAAATCAATAGTGAACACTAAAGAGTATGATTTTTCTGCTGGCAGATCGACTTAAATTGAATCGTTTTTGATTATGTAGCACCATGAATTATGCATTTGTGGCTCGTCTTCTGCACACTTTTCAAGGCCAACACAACTGACGGTGTCCCTTCCTTCTCAGGTCGTGTTCAAAGTGAAATTATTCCATACTGTGAAAGTAAGGATTATGTACCTAAATTTCGGTGAATCCTTGAGGCACTCCTCAAATTCAATGATGGGCCTCATGTTGGTACTTCTTTTCCCTTTTATACGATAAACTGCTTAGGTATTTTATTTTTTGCTCTCTTTCTGGCTGCCCTAATTATTGTTAATTAATTTTCAAGCAGTTTATTCGCGCAACTCGCGAACAATTCAACACTTTTCACTTCATATTGATATGGTATATTTGTGGCTTTTGTATCGTGTATCAATTATCAATTGACAGATTTTATCAATATATATCTCAAGTTAGGTTTTAACAAGTCGAAATGCTGCCGCTGCTGAAATCCAGCTTATCTTAACAAACAGAGACGTAGCGCACTTTCACCAGTTGACAGTCTGTTGCGGCACACAAACCCAGTGTGATGTTGTTTGCTGTTCGAATAGAACCGAATACTCTGTTTTCAGGCAAGGCTTAAATAGTTACTCATCTTTGTACTCTATACCCAAAGGGATAAAGCAAATACACCCAGAAAGTTAAAAAAAAATATATCGAAATTTGTTTGGCCGTCGATATAGTTGTTACATAAATTTAAATTTTCTTTCGCAAAATAACCAATTTATTTTAAAGTAACCAAAAATTTTGTTTATTGTAGCCTTTTTATAGAACCGGCATTATTGGTTGCATTCAGAACGGTCAAGCCATGTTGGCTTTTTGCTTAATTTTTGTCTGAGGGGGTAGAAAGGTCAGAAGGGCTGACAAAGCATTCGCCATTTTTTCTACCCAAAAATTTGTATGCTGCATCTGTTCAGAACTTTCTTCTCTGTCACTCATTTTCAGTGTTTTATTTCCTTCTCGTGTGGCGGCCACGTGGAATTTGGCATAAAGTGTTGTTGTTGTTTAAATGTTGTTGTTTTTCAGCAAAGACTCAGCAAACGTATTCAGAGCACATGATTTATTCTGACAAGAAAAAGCCAACAAGGCTTGACCGCTCTGAATGCAACCATTGTGAATCATATAAATTTTTCCAGTATGTTTTAGCTGTCAGTTCCAACAAAATAAACAAAATAGACTTGCTGGAAAATTAATCTGGAATGCTGGAAGACTGCGAAGAACATGGGCAGAGGGTTTTTTTTTTCAAAATAAATTTTGGTTAGTGCTTCGTTTTAATAAAATTTTCTATCAAGTGCTCGATTTTTCACCATGTTTTCAAGCAATTGAAGTTCTGAAAGCCTTAATTTCCAAATGAATGAAGTTTGTAATTGAAATAAAAAAGTGTTGATAGAAGGAGATCAATCGAAACAGGTCGGAAGGACGGCCCACACCAGTGCCATAAGGAAA
Organism: Conops quadrifasciatus; assembly: GCA_949752815.1. Lineage (NCBI taxonomy): Eukaryota > Metazoa > Arthropoda > Insecta > Diptera > Conopidae > Conops > Conops quadrifasciatus. Next base: position 39,189,778 of record OX457078.1, read on the forward strand.
ACATTTGTCTGAAAGTATGAAGAAGTATTTACAGGAAAATACCAACTACATAATTGCTAATTTTAAGCACGTTTGAGCAATTGAGGAAACAGCGTGGCGTCTTCAACGCGACTTTTGTAGGCGTCAACATCAAACATTAGCATAAACAAAATTTGGAAAATTCCGTGCGTGGTAGCAGGGTGTTGTTACTCGGGACTATGATTGTGCTTTGTTGAAGTTCCAACTAGTAGCATTTCAAAGAATTTCCTTATTTTTTACTTCGTTTCTTGCTTTCTGTCGTCTGTGCTCTGCTAGTGCTCGTTTTTTGTGCTAAAAAAATGTGGAAGTGCCACAAGTGCGGGAAGCCTGTTTATTTCGGTGGGTACATGTTGACACGTTGCTAGGCCTAAAAATATTTGCCTAATCTTACGTAATCTCCAGCTGAACGCAAGCAATCGCTGGGCTACGACTGGCATCCGGAATGTCTACGCTGCGAGGAATGCGGCAAGCGCCTGAATCCGGGGCAGCATGCCGAACATAAAGGAGTGCCTTACTGCCATGTGCCATGTTATGGTGCCCTGTTTGGGCCGCAGCTCTTCGGTCACGGAACACGGGTGGAGTCACACAAGAGCTTTGGCGTGAAGGGGGCTCAACGAGCCGGTGGCGGTCACCATGGACCCTGTTTGCCACGCGATCATATGGAATCGAAATTGAAGGTAATTGAAGGCGTTGCAAGGACATAATCTTTTACCTTTTTAAGATAAACTGGCAATCTGATTAGGGCTTGATGGGTCGGTCTTTTTTTTTGGTTTGAAACTGGAATTTAATTCTTCATATAAAAATGCTTTCTATATGAAAAATTGTATTCAGGTCTACAATCAATTCTTTGACAATAAAAGTATGGAAATTCGGAGTCGTGAGGTTAACAACCGTCTCATCCTTGAGGGCGCGTTGCGGGTGTACTGGGGAGTGCAGGCGGTGATTCACCTGAAGGAAGACGACGATCAACGCACGTTTGTGGTGCGCAAGCGCAATTCGTGCCGTATGTCGAAGGCTGCCGAAGTAGATTTTCTTTCTTTATAATGTTAAACACTACAAAAGCACATTCCTCAGGATAGTATGTCTGATAAGGAGAACGATGGCAGTGACTCCTTGGTGGCCACATCAACCGCCAACGAGGTCGATGCATTGTCCACCGATATTTCGCTTTCGGAGAGCATGACGTTCGATTCGTGCAGTCTCAATGAATACCCAATTTCCGATTTGCCAACCACGCCAGAGGACGACGCCTCGGCCCATCTGACAGCCAGTGGAGATGCTGGATGCAGCGCGGCTGTAGCGAATGGGATTTCGACTGCTGACAGCTCGGACAGAAGCAGCACCACCTTGTGCGAATCGACTGCCACCATCACAATCAGTACAGCATCCACCAGCTGTGTCTCCACTTCACTACCATCGAAATTAGAAAAATTGGAAAAACTGCACTGGGATGAAATAGACGACTTGTTGCAGGTAAGTGTGTGTGTGTGTGTGTGTGTGCGTGTGTGTGTGTGTGTATCCTCTTAGCTATAAATTAACAGTCACTTTCGGCCCAAGGTCGAACGACGCATAAGTGAAAAGGATAAAATCTATGAGACCATGCCCACAAAGTTGCCTTCGTCGGCGCAATCGTCCACTGAGAGCTCACCAACCAAAACAATATCGACGGAAAATAGTACTGAGAGTACAACCACAACAACGGATGGTGCTTCCAGAGCATCCACCACGTCTGCGTCATTGTTGTCGCCTTCCACCACCGCCACCACCACTTCCTCAGACAATTTTATGACTGCCACAGAATCGCTCACTTTGACCACAACCGGCACTGCAGCAACCAGCAGCGACACGGTTGATACGAACACGACCACAGTAGAGGCTTACGACGAAACATCCGACGACGCCACCCTCAAACCTATCGACTTCGAGGACTTTAAGCGCAGTGTGCATCAGGATTACGTCAATGGTGCAAACTCATTTTTAACCGCTAACGACAGCTCTCTCAAACGCAATCAGCCGATAGACCCTTCCCGTATTAATGATTCGTTGAAATTTTATGGTGAGAATCCGATGAGTAAAAGCTTCAATTGTGAACACGCTTTGCGTTCCATCGCTCCGACGGATGATTTGAACCCGAAAAGCAGCAGCAGTCGTGCTTACACCTTGGAGAAGAGCGGATCGGCTTCCGTCGCGGCGGCGGCTGCCAATACCAATCACCATCACCAAGCTCATCATGGACGACAACTATTCGAGAAGGGCATAAATCGCTCCAAGTCTGGACCGTCGTGTTTTGTCTACTCGGACAGTGACGATGACGACTCAACTTTGAAGCCACAGCGTTCAGCCACAATTAGACGCAGCGACGTGCCACCGCGTTACGTGAACATTCAAATGAATTGCTATCCCCAGGAGCACGGAGAAGCGCGAGCACGTGCTGAGAAAAGCAGCAGTGAGTGTGCATCTAGTCGTACGGAGGCTCCTTCCTCCGCGAATAGCGGCGCTGTGGCTGGAGATGAACTGACACAAACGGAAACGGACGAAATGCTTACGGCTGCAAGTGGTGCTGATGGCAGGGCCGATGAAGAACAGCCTTTGCATGTAACAGAGGACGGTGTGGTATTAAGACGTCCACCGCGCACCGGAGCTGCTGCCATAAAACGCAGGAGTGGCAACAGAAGGTGAGCTCAGGCATTGTGTTTGTAAGCAACTACTGGGAAATGTTTATGTTTAGGTCGCGTACAAAGCTAAAGCGTCGCTGCTCCATTAATGGTCATTTCTATAATCGTGAAACTTCTTTCTTTACGCCGCCTTATGGTTCACAAATGTCGGTGTGGGTCACCTCCATGGTTACCACGCAAGAGGTCATCAACTTAGTGCTTGAGAAGTACAAGGTCGATAGCCCTGCGGACAATTTCTCCCTGTTCATCGTACGCGACAACGGCGAACAGAAGCGCCTCAAAGAGTCGGACTATCCATTGATCACACGCGTCATGCTGGGACCACACGAAGATGTGGCTCGTTTGTTTCTGGTGGACGCAAAGAAGACAGACGAAATAAGGTAGCGTACCTTTTTGTATAATGCTAACACTCGTGCACATTCCTTTCTCTCCATCCAGTAATGAAGTCGCTCAATTTTTGAATCTGTCCCTGCCAGAGTGCCGTGCAATTTTAGAACGTTATGATCAAGAAATGGAACGCGAAGTCGTTAAGATCAGGGAGAAGTAATAACCTTGCTTTCGACGGGCTGTGTCGATTACAGAAATGATTAATTCTTTTTCGTCTCTGCAGATATGCTGAGTTGCGTCGGCGCATTGTCAGTCGGATGGAATCTTTGAAGGTTCATTTGTAGGTGGTTCGGGTGGCCGAGAAGTACATACCTAGTATCGAACAGCAATAATGAGCTCTTGCAATAGCTGAGCTCTGATTTGGAATTTATTCGTTAAAATTTCGTAATCGTAATCTGTAATTAGGGTCACTACAGGCGAAGGCGCTTGAATATTTAAATTTTGTGTGAGCTTAATTTAGGAAATTTTTTATATGTTCTACTTAATGAATTTAAGTCTACTAACACTAGGCCCAGCACAATAGGCCTATACTTTTTTGAAAGTCAAGGAAGGAAAGCGTTTACTCTTCACTCTTTCTTCCTTGTTGCCCCGCTTTGGCTGATTTTGTATTTGTAAACGGAAATTATTAGAATTTTTGTAAGCTTTTATTATCTCAAAATACTCGTAAGTAAAACCGAACCAGTGATTGCAAATTATTGTTGATACTGGCCAGCGCTAAAGAAGGGCCAACGATGTTCATATTTGAAAAACATTTTGTTTTCATACCTAACTTTCGTTACCATTTTCATGTAGATTTTCCCATGCTCTTTCATACATAAGCCACTTTATTTTTCTTTTTGTGTAAGACTTGAATTAACCAAAAATTTATAAAGCATTTTTAATGCATAAAATTATACAAAAACGAAATATACTATACTATAAGGTTCAATACCTTAATAACTTTTTGTAATGTATTTTCCACATAAACCGAACAAACTTATTAAAATGTAGCATTTAAAAGTTGAGGAAAACGAGAACATTTATGGTTGAGAAAAAATACGATAATATAGTAACTGTTTCAGAATCAGATCGATTGTTATGAGGCCGTGAATGAGAAAGATCAAATAAAGTTTATAAATTATTAAAAGCATAAATCTTTTTCTTATACATACTACTATATGGATTTATAGTAACATATTCGATAATATTGCATCGGAAGATAGACGACGGCAGCTGCTTAGGTTAAATTTATAATACTTAAAAGATTTTTTAAGTATTTCGAATTTCGAATTAAAGCATGAACTCAGTGCCATAAGAATATGAAAGCAATATAAAACCGTGGAGCCACTTTCTCCTCCTCATTCTTCATTTCTTATTCAGCCAATGCTTCTGGACAATTTTTACTCTTGGGAATAGTAGAGTATTTTCTAGTTTCGTCATGCTAGAGAAATCGATGAAAATATTCTGAAATTGCTTTCAATACAGAGACTCTTCTTTTCTGCTTTTGATCAACATTGCAGAAATGCAAAGAATAAGGCAAAGAATAAGGAAAGAAATCGATTAAGAGTAGATACATTTTTGGTGTTTATTTTTTCTTTTTGTTCTTCTTTGTTTGCGGGTGATGGTGGAAGGTAGGGAGGGAGAGGGTGGGTGGATGGTAGCAACTAAGATTTTCGAGGCGCTACATGACCCATTAGTGTCTGCAGTAAAAAAGAGAGCAGAGCAAACCGAATGGCGCATGTGCGATTTATTTTCTACTCCTATTAGTTTTCGAAAAAATCCCAAATTTGCTTGACACGACTATACTCGTATACAAGTATATTCATTCATATTGTTCAAGTTGGATTAAGCTTGAACAACGACATCCATCAGCTAAAAGCTATCCCAATAAAAGTAAAATAATTTAGTGTTTTTTTTATAAACATAAGTTTTCAAGGAATGTATAGGTTATTATTTGGCTAACGAGTGGCTCTGTTTAACTCATTTCAAGCCACATTTCGACTTTAAAAAGGTATATTATGAGTATAACAAAAAATGTTGAGTAAAAAGCATAATAAATTTCAAAACCCGTTTGAAACTGGTTTTATTGAAGACGGAGAAAAGGGTAAATTTCTCTTATGGGAAAACAATATTGGAAAAGTTAGAGTGAGAGAGCCCATCATCAGACAAAAAAGGAAAAGGAAATATTGGCCCAAAGTACGCGCACCGTTACAACCAAATCGAGAAATTCCTTTAGAGCTGGAGCTCAGTTTTCGATTGAACGCGACGGTGTCAAAAAGTCTTAAAACTGCGAAGCGGAAAACGGTTTAATAAAACATACTAAATACAACAAGAACAACTAACAAGAGTAGGAAGGAATTTAAATTAAAATTAGTGGGACGGTTAGGGGCAGACTGTGAGTGTGTGTGTGTGTTTGTGTCATTTCAGTGGGGGCAGGGCACGGTTTAAGCAGACGTGATTGCGTTTGTGACTGTGTGTGAGTATGGCAACGGAGGGTAGTCTATAGATGGGTGTGTGTGTGTGTGTGTATGTGTTGGTATACATATGTGTATGTTTGAAGGCACTGAATAACAACTAAATCTAATTAATTCCTGCCATGATTTTTTGTCAATTAGTGCGAACTTTTAATTTTTTTAAATGGGTTTTGTGCGATTGAGACGAATATTTGTCTATCATAAACGGAGCATATTTCTTCTCGGACGAAAGAGAAAATCTCTAGAAATTATTACAATTGAATTGAATGGTTTGCAAATCGTAATCAATCATGTCTGTCGTCCGTCCTTCTAGGCGGTGTTCGTAGAGTCAGTCTGTAACATGTTTTGTGCGATGAAGTGTTTACTTCTGTTAGCCACAGTTTGTCTGGTGTTGATGTCATCCTTGCTGGACGGTGCCGAAGGCAAGAAGAAGAAGTACGGTGAAAATGGTGGCGATTTCGAATTCATCGATGAGGTAAGTTTGATTTGATTTAGCAACGACCTTTCTGGTTTATCTTGTAAACATATGAAATATGGTTTATATTTCATTCATTTTGCAATAAAACGTTATAATTAGGATCTGTAACTGTTTATAATTTGCCAAAAAGGCGCCGCGCCGCACCTTCGCCGCAATTTCGTACTCGTTTATAGTCTAAGCGTAGGCGAATTCAGATTGCAGCATTCGCTTGCGGCAGGTGTCAATGGTCGTTATATTTTAAGCCTCACACACATTAAGATACAGAGTTGACTACACAAACACACACACACACGCACACGCGCGCCAATGCACACACACCTTTATATACTATGTATATGTACCTATAGACATTTTTTCTTTGGTTACGTTTAAACTATTCTAAAAAAATTAAACTGAAGAAAGTGAACGAAATAAAATCAATACTATTTAGAGGATTTTTTATTGCCTTTCTTTGGTAGTAATCATTTGCAGAAGACCCACCCCACCAGCACCCCTTTCCCCGTCAACTCCCTAAAACACCACAACAATTCGCCTGCTGCATACTTTTTCTATGAGGAGGCTCGTGGGTCCGTGCCTTGGCGTGTGTATCTGAATGGCAGGAAGGTACTTCACCATACATGGAGACTGAAGTCAAAGAGAGCATATTGGGATAAACGCTTCTTCTACTTCTTCTTCGTCTTCTTTCTTTCGCTTCCTTACTTTTGTCCCTTTTTCGCTATTCTATTTTGTTTCTCTTTTAATTTCTAAGCTATTTTGAATACGATTTATTTTGTTGTCTTTTATTTGTTTTATGTTCATCGTATTTTGTGTTAGTACATTTTATTGCTTATTCGTTAATTGCTTCGTTCAGTACATTTTATTGCTAATTTTTTACAATTTGTGACAATTTGTTTTTTCAACAAATAACAGTTATATTTGTATATATTTAATGCTACCTCTGGCTACCTCATAAAGAACAAGGTCTGATCAAAGAAGAGGGCATAAAATCGTAGGTTTTCGATTTCTATACCTGACCGCGTTTTATATCCGTGATTGGTAACTAATGATGAAAGACTTAGAAGAACATAATGATTAAAAAAAACACGCAAAAGTGACGGCGCGACAAGTTGCAAAAAATCCTTAGTTACTTACGAAACGCTATTGGGTATATTGTCAAGGAGTCGGGTATTTTTTACCATGCAATTCCATGCCATGCACCATCACACAATGCTGGCGCACAATTATTTTCATCATTCTTGCGATACGTTTTTCTGCATTTTTTCTCAAAAAATTAAGCTAACTCAAGTCAAAGACAAAGAACGCATTTTCTTTTGTCAAGTGTTTATTTGTAGTATGAAGCAGCAGGGCGAAGAGAAAGGAGAGAGAAGCATGAAGGGGGGGTAAGATTCTTTTTTTTCTTGCATTCATATTTTGCCTTTGAGGAAGAAAATGCCAGTATAAAGCAACGCATTTGATGAACCTCTATCTCTTTTATGTTGCTACAAGATGTGTCAGCGACAGCAGCACAATTCAGCACAACAATCAACACAATGTGCAAATTTTATGTTTTTTCGTTGCACAGCTTTTCATATGCGGTAAAATTCTAATTAAAGCGTACTCCTGAGCGTTGCAGAAATCCATGCCGTAGAAAGCAAATTGCCAGGATGATTTTAGTTGGTGGTTTCACATTGTTCTGTGATGGTTACCTCTTAATTGGTTAATTTTGCTCCACCTTCTGTTTTATGCCGTGCCATCGTTTTACCACGTGATATATTCAGTTAACGTCATCATTAAAATATGTACTCGTATCATTTCAATTTTAATTTAATAATCGAATATTTTTACATCCTTTAATATGTTATGTTGACACTGATGCTGTAATAATTCAGTACATAAACTTTATTTCAGGTTGAGGCTTTAACTTTATTTCAGGCTTTATCCTTTTTATAACCTTTTTATTATGCTGTGAACACTGTCTTTCGCATTGCCGTCAGTGTGAATGTCGCCAGGAATATCTGGCGGCTTTCATTCTGATTATACGAGTAAAAAACATAGAATACTTTATGACTTGATTTAAGTATTGTTCAAGATTATTATCTCAATGTACTTGGCACTTAGTTTCCTTGGAATTCTTAATTTGAGCAAAAAATCAGCAGCCTTCGGTCCTTATAAAGATTTCGTGATAATATGATATACATATGTGCGTATATATTGACTGAATAACACATAACGACACGTAATGTATTATATTGTATCCTAAATAGATAAATATCCAAACTTTTCAGCTGCGCTTTATAAAAACTCAAAGAATTTGGTTTTAAAAATTGTTTGCTTTAAGTTTTTAATTTTTTTTATACATAACTTCTTTAAACATTAGGTCGAAAAATTCAACTCATTGTTAAAAAATGTCTACTTTCATAGTATAAAAGGTTTTTCCTATTATAAGTTTGAAAACTCTAACGCAGTTGTTGAAAATGTCGACTTTTAAGTTGATGTTTTTAACTACTATATTATAAAAATTTCACTTAATTATTATAATCAATTATTTAACTTAAAATATTATACCTAACAGTTTCTCTAAATGAATTACGGCTCCTTTGGGTAGTTTTTCAAATTGTTCTCATTTAAAAATTCATAAAAAATACGACGCCAAGAGTTTATGCTCAATATAAAAATGGAAGAATCACTCTATCATGCTATAGTAACTGGATTCTCTCTCCCTTACTCTCTCTCTCTCTATCTATCTCTCTCTATTGCCTAAAGACGATGAAGACGAAAATTTACAGCAAAAATGCTTTTAAAATGTTGTAATAATATTGTTAAAAATATGTACTATCGACCGACATAGTAAATGTTTCAGAGAAAAAAAAAGGGTAATGAAAATACTGGAAGCTGTTAAAAATATCTTGCAACTATTATGGAAAGTATGTATTGTGGAATTAAAGCACTACCAACGACATAAAAATTAAAAATACCAAAACTTGGCAGAACTCGTAAATGTTGCTCATTGACGGCAGAATGATGACGGCGATGCGGTGACGTTTTTACGAAGTCGAAAATGGCACAGAATCGAGCAAATTTTACTGCACTGCGTTGAAAAAAGTGTTAAAGAAACCGACGAAACAAAGAAAAAACCAAACGAAAGCAACAGAAGAAAGAATAAACATAAAAAATCAGGCTAGTAAAATATTCAACGAGATTTGCTAGATAAAATTTACAAGAGAGATGCTCTGCAATGGGCAATGCATGAGGTTGATAAGTCTGACTGGATCCTAGAAGTTGGCACAAAATAAGCAAGAGCAAGGCATGGCAACCCAGAAGCTCTGGCGCCGAAAAAAACCGGACCTTTTTCGGCAAATACAAATATGACTTGCGCAAGTACATATTGTATGTTTACAAGCGTGTATATATGTGTGTGTGTGTGTGTGTGTGTGTGTGTATGTGTGTTATATACATAAACATTTCATACGTGGTGGACAATTGGCAGGACTGGTAAAACTTGGTCCATGCTCATGCAAAAAACTTTCAAAGAAAAAAATTGCATTTCTATATTTTTTTTGCACAAAGAAAGTAAGCAGCTTTTTTCTTAATTCTATACATATATTATATGCATGTATATACTATAATGAATGTAATTTACATATGTATGTATATGTTAGTCTCTGACGCCGCCAAGTACGTTCTTTGCGAATGTAAATTGCTGAAATCTCTTCGAAAATCTATCAAAGGCGTGTCGATCGGCATTAATTTTTGCTGAGTTAAAACGACAAATGATTTGTTATGCAAAGCGAGAAAGTTTTATTTGCTTCTTATTTCATCGTGTCAAACGTAAATGCTTTTTCATCATTATCATCATCATCATCATCATCATCATCATCATTATCATCATCTTAGGAAAATTCTTGAAAGCTGCTTGTGTGAATATTGTTTATGCAAATCAGTTTGTAGCTCAGCTATCGATTGAAGCTTATTTTCTGCTGCAGTGTGGAATGGTTTGATGCTGTAACTTCTAAGAATGTAGATATTTAATTTGTTTTTGGCAGTGCCTAATATTACAGAAGTTGTTTGTTACGTTTATCGTTTAGCAAATGATAAATGTGTACAAACATTTTATGGCCGCATTTTGCTTGAATATTCACAGCCTTTAATAATAGAACATTTCATATGTCTAAAAGGTTTAAACTTTCTCTTAATAATTCTTTAAGATAGTAGATTTATCAAGCTCTTTGATAATGGTTATTTTTTAAACTTAATTTATATCGAAAATATTTACTCCAAAAAACATCAAACCATATTCTCTGTGCCAAATATTATTCTACGTAATAATAATAAAAAAATGTATGCAGAACAGAAAAATTGAATTCTGCGCGGTCTCTTCCGAATCTTTGATATTGCAAAGGTATGGAATACATTAAAACTTCGAAAGCTGTAGGACGGTACATGGATGCACCGTACCGTCAAGACGCCGTCAGGTACCAACATTTTCGTTACGTAATACGTATGTATGCGAAGGAAGGAACACACAGAGGAAGAAAGGAAAAAATAAAAGGAAGCGGAGACGAAAGCGAGGATGCTTTAAGAAAGTCAAAGGAAGTCTGCAAATTATCTATCGACGCCATGGCTTCCAAGTTTTATGTATGTCGAAAATGGCATTTGGCTTAACTAAATTATAGCGGTTTTCGACATAAAGCAACAGCACGTTCGGCAATAAAACGCACACGCACAAACTGTAAAAAAAATTGGTGCAAAATTCAAAGCTAAAAAAGTAATTTCTTCGTTAGTGCTCTTCAGTAACTTGTTCTGAACGATCCGCAAGAAGTAACTCTTTCTGGAGCAGTTGGCATTGTTTTGCGAAACACAAACATCACGTCACCACCATCACCACCGTCACCGTCAACAACAACAACAACTCAGCGGCAGCGCCACAATGTCTGTCATTACGGTTTCCTCGCAGTGCGGCAGAGGGCTCGGTTATATTATGAAAAATGTTGCTCCACGTAACGGCAATGATAACCTATTCAGAGGAAGAAAGGAAAAGCAGCAGTTAGTTGGGAAAAACAAAGAATCCATCCGAAAGGCAGAACGCAGAAAAAGAAGATGATGAAGAAGAAGGAAGAAGCAAGGAAAAAACAAGATGGCAGCCTGCCGTGCACAAAATGTAATAACGAAGTTAGAATCAAGTATAGTGCAGACGATATAAAAATGGCGGCATAGGCGGTAATAGAGTTGCCAAAGGGCGTAGAAACGTTGCTGTGCTCAACAAAAAGTAGTAGCCTAGCAGCAGGCTGCTGCTGTGGCTGCAGTAACAACAGTAAGACTTTGTAAACGCTGACAACATATTGGATGGAAGGCTGGCTGGCTTGACAAGATTGACTTGGATGTAAGACGGTCTGGAAGTACGAGTATTGAAGACCAATCATGTGGTCAGAGGCAGAGAAAATAAGAATTTAATGAGGGCTGCTGCTGGCTGGCATAGAGACCACATTGTGCTACGTACATACGGTATAAACTGATTGGTCTGTGGTTGTAAAATTGTTACTACCAACGAGAGTATTGGCCCCTCATAACTGGATTATTTTAATAAAGAAAATCTGGGTTGCTTTAAATATTCAAAGAATTTATTTAAGAGATATTTTATTCTTCTTCAGACACTACAGTAAAATACTCTATAGTTTTTTATCATCATCATCATTATTACGGCATCATGATTGTTCTTTTTTAATAAATTAGCGAAATAAATAATTGAAAACATCTTAAACAGTATTCTTTTGAAATTAAATTTTAATTAAATAAATTTGAAATGAATTTTAATCTTTTTAATAATTGTTTTCTGTCCTTCAAACCGTAAAAACAGGAACAAAGAACAAAGAAAATTGAATTGAATGGATTTGAAACGTGAAACTATTTCTTTGAAGTCAAAGAAATTAATTTTCTTAAAGTTTTTAATTTTCTTGTTATGCGAAAAATGTTGGGCTATTTTTCTTGTTGACGTTCAACTACTTTTTCAATTTTTCGTACATAAACTTTGTTCCTTAGCCTTTGGCAAAAGATAAATCAAACGATAGAAGCAGAAGAAGAAGAAGAAGAAGAGAAGAAGCAGGAGGAGGAAAAAATAAATTAATGTATTGTCGTCGGTCGCCAGAGTCATCAACTTTTAAAATTGAACAGAGAATAAATGTACCAAATGGAACGACCAACAAATGAATGTCGTTCATCGATGACAAGTGCTTAATAATTCGCTTGGCAGCGTCGTGCAAGCGAAAGGAAATGAAACCATAAGTCGCGTCCCGATGGCGACGATGCATCCGCCGCTACTTACGTAATACGAGCACGACGCAAAGCACGGTGACGCAGATTTCATGAGGATTACCGGAAACGAAATGGAGCGAATAGAGCGAATGGAACGAACGAATGAATGAATAAAAGTAAAGCCATCTGCAGATAAGAACACACTCGAGGCGACAGTGAGACCGAAAAACATAAGGACGGAGATGGATTAGAAAACGTAAAGAGTACAGAGTACAGCTCGCAAACTCAATTCAATGTCTCAATTCAGCCATGTTTGCGCAAATAAAAAGGCATATTCAATAAAGAAGCGATCACATAGCCGGAAACGAGCGACAGTCTGTAGATTATAAAAGTCTAAAGGCTAAAGAAAGAATGAACGCTACGTGTATATACGCGTAAAATCGAGTAGATCTTTTAACGGATGAGAAAAATGGCAGCAGGCAGATACCACTATGTTTAGTCTAAAAGCCAGACGATTAAAAGATAACCAAGCATTCTTCAAATGTTGGGCGAAGATGTTGGTCTCTAACAAATCCAAATTCTAATTATATACAACACTTGATATCAGCTTGAAATTGACGGCTGTAATGCGGCTCGATGCTGTGTATGTGTGTATGTGTGTGTGTGCGTGTAGTGTGTGTGTGTGTGTGTGTGTATGTATGTGTGGGTAGTGTGTGTAGCATGGAAGAGAAATAATGTTGAAGGAAGCGTTCATTGTGTTTCTACAGTAAAAAGACGAAAAAGTTGAGGAATATGACTGCCGTTGTTGTTGTTTTTCTTATTTTTCCTTTCATTATCATTAGTATTTTTATGGTATTATCATTATGGAACCTCACATTTCCAGAGAGTACGCACATGGATCGTTCGAAGCATGTAAAATCTCATATTTCGAGGCTAATAGTTTATGGCATGACAGGAATAAAGTTTCTCGTCACATAGAGGTTAATTTTATACATATATGTACGTAGTTACCAACGCTGGGAAAACCCTATAATTTAATTAGAATTTTTTTTTTTTTTTTTAACGTCTCTGTATCTATTAACTCTGTATCTATGTACTGTATGTAACATACTCGTATGTATCTTTTAAGTGCATACAAATTTTTGCTACAAAACTTGCAAACTGAGACATTGCTAAGCATACTTAATGCTACGATTGTGTAAATGTGCACTTTTATTGTAGTTTATGTGAGGTTTTGATGAGTATGTATGTATGTACTTGTATGTACATACTATGTGCCCGTGATAGTGTGTATATTATGTAACGTTATGACGCTTAATGTGCACGTATAAGTTCACTTAACGATAAAAATAAATTACTTTGTAGAATCTGTCCATCCGTCGTCGTTGCCCTCGTCGTTGATGCCTTCTTCCTTTTGTTCCTCACTAGTAAGTCTCATGATTCGTGCAGGAGAAGGTATGAGTGTGTGTGTGTGCGTAGATGTGTGTGTGTGTGTATGTGTGTTTGGTCTAATGATGATCTCACACATGCGATGCGATACGTTGCATTTAATCCGGCCAACAATCTATCTTTTTATCTGCTCAACTGTATAAAATGCTTCTCATTTCTGTAGATTAATGATGTCTACAGTAAATGAGAGTATTCGAGATTTTAATTAAAAAATAAACCCGTCTCATTGTATTTGATCTAAGCCACAGCGAAGTGATATTTCTTCAACTGAATTAAATGTCTATGATATTGCTGTCTATCCTAGTATAAAGTAAAAAAAACGTAGATCAAAAATGTTAATTAACATTCTAGTCTAACAGAAAAGGCTCTCTCAACAGCCTTTTACTCCATTCGAATGCTTTTGAGTGGTTGTAAAGAGATATCTCCGCACCAGTTTCGAATATAATAGAAAATTCTACTTAACTTGTTATTTAAACTAATTATTTTTAATTATTATTTTTTCCTGAAACTAGAAATTTGGGCACATTTTTCTACGCATCATGAATTGAGCAAATTTTGTTCTTTAGCAAAAACAGTAACAACAACAACAACAACAACAACCACAGTTAATACCGAACTTTCATGCGCAAAGGATGAAGTGAAAGGAAGGGAAGGTAGAAATTTTAACCTTTTGCCAGAGTTAGTTGCAGAGAGAAACTTTTGCATTTTTCATGCGTACAAGTTTTGTACCTTTTGCAAAGTTTCACATAAAAGGTTAGCAGCAGCGCCAGCCGCTAGCTACAATATTGTACCAGCAGCTGCTGGCAGAAGAAGAAGAGAGTACGTATGTACATACTTATAGTCACGATAGTTTGTCGGTAATAAGAAGTTTTCGCGAAAATGCAGTAGGGCAATAGTAACAAAAGGTAGTAGGTAGGTAGGTAGGTAGGTAGTAGTAGTACACATCAACACAATTGCAAATTGTAAATTTTGCATTTTTTTTTCTGTTAGCCTTTTGTTTTAGTTTATTTCATTTTTGCTTTAATTCGTACAACTTCTCGAATGTCCTTGCGCAATTCAACTAATTACAAGGACTCAAGCAAATGCTATTGCCCTTAAAAGAGTGAGAAAAAAAAGGGAGAAAAAACAAAAAAAAATATCTTCCTACAACTAAGTAGGTACCGACTGATTGTTGGGGTGAAAATAAATTGCGTTAGTAAAGCAGCAAATTATTTAAAGTACTTTGTAACCAACTTTGGAAACCTTAAAGCCACAAATATTCATACACTCAGACTTTAAAAAAAAATGAAAAAACATACATACATACTTGTATTTTCAAAATACCTAACATTTTAGGTGCGTGTGTTTGTCCGTTTGTGCATGTGAATGTGCGTATGCATACAGTGCAAATAATTACTCTTGCCAACAAACACATGCTTTGGGCCATGCTATAAGTTTGCATTTATAATTTATTGCTTTCCATTATCATAAATTGACAAAAGAGTATCTCAATGTCTGCCACAAGAATGCATATGTATGTATGTGTGTACTCGTTGGGTATGAATAAGTGAGTGTGTGCGTGCCTACATAGTGGTCTGTCTCTACGAATGCATTTAACAAATCGAAATAAGAAACTTCACAATTATTAAATCTATAACAAATTTAATACACAAATTTTAACGAAAATGCATAAAGACAAAGCATAAAAAATACCGAGTAATTCTTGTAATCCCGGGATTTTCACAATCCGTTAAATATACATATTTTGTACACACATTTTTGTTGTAGTAATATTTAAGTTATACACTACGATTATGTGTGTAAACATATGAACAGGCTAATGCAAAACATAAAAAGCTTATGCAAAAACATTAACATTGTGAAATACACCCATCTCATACTCGTCATAAGTATGTATGTATGTTTGATTGTTATGTTCTAACATCCATGAACTCCTGACCCGATTAAGAATATAACATTGCTGGCTTTAAAATATTTTCTTGACTTACTCAAGAATAATAATAATTAATATTTATAATATTTTTCTATAATACTTAATTCATAAATTTGGATTTTAATTAAATGTGTCGAATGCGATTTTTTTCCGTTAAAAACCGAATAATCAATAGTCATTAATTTTGTTTTGTTTGCTTCAATGCTTCGCGCCATTCCTTGCACCCTCTTGCACCTTCTTAAACCACATTTGCACCTCGTAGGATTTTTTAATATGAATTTGTGCGCATGAGAAGGCATATCATTTTAATCTCTTTGCCATCTCGGCTTCAACATTAAGACGACATAAGAACCCATGAATTTATTTATCCATTTCGATAATTATAAATGTATGAAGAAGAAAGAAACTACGTAGTGTTGGGAGTATTTTTCGTTTAAAATTTAAATAAATTATTGTCGGTGAATCGAAGTCGTTGTATTGAAGCAGACCGTAGGTACTAGAAGGCTGCATGAGACGTCTCGAATGATTCAAAACTAACATAGCAACATTTTTGTGTTGATGCAGTGCTTCCATTTGATATCGAATCCAGCCGTTACTGACGCAGGCTTATGTGGTAATATTTTGAGCAGCGCTTGCGAAAGTCACCGCTTGATTTAAAGCAGTGGAAGCGTTTCAGACAACCCCTGAAACCCTTTCAAGATGTCTTGAACAAGCCGTCGAGACGTGAAGTTGGATTCTAGACTGGTTGGATGTCTTTATACTAGACTGGTTGGTACGCTGAGGGTTTAAAATAATACTTATGTAGATGTTGAAAGTAGCTGTAATGGCCATTAGTGTGTGTCATTTCAAATTACTTCAAGAGTTAAATAAGTTTTAAAATTTGTCATTAAAATTATCCTTAATAACGTCCTTTCACTTTAATTTCCATCAATCATAAATTTGACTTGAAATTTCGACAAGTTTTTATTAATAATATCTCTTTTCTTCTCTGCACAAAAGTTTCGCAAAATAAATGGCCGTCTGTTACTTATTCTACTTCTTCTTATTTTTCTTTTGTTTCTTTTGTTCTTTTGTTCCTCACTGCAATTATAAACATTAGAAAATTCATTTTAAACAAAACGAAAATAACAATGGCGATGGCAATGGCGCTGGCGACAATAATCACCGACAACACACACACACACACACACACACAAAGTGACAACACTTTTAATCCTTTTAGAAAGTCAATGCAGAAGCGGGGCCAAATAACGGTTGAGCAGTGAAAAGAAATGATGGAAGCAGCCTGCGGACAACAAAAACAAAAACAATAGCTACAGCAGCGGCAACAGCAACAGCCATAGAACAACAACACCACTAACAACTTTCATTTAACTGCACTGCGTTCCACTTAAGATGAAGCCACGAGGCAGCAAGAAGAACTAGAATCAACTAAAAGCAACTAGAATCAACAACAAACAATATTTCAAATATATAAAAAAAAATATAAAAAAATAATATAAAAGGGCAATTATTCTTTTGGCATCCAACAACGCTCGTTGTCTCTAACGACACAAAAGTTATTAACAAATACGGCTGGAACTGCTTGCAGCAAAAATTGCTGGCCGCCTCTTTCCGACCATCATCCGCATTGCCCAACAAAACCATACGGCAGCAATCGTCGCCGCCACCGTTACCGTCGGCCTGGTCCGCTTTAGTGTCGCTGCCCCACGCCTCACTCGTCACTGCCATCTGCCGCAAGGCTTGGAGAGGGCGCACCCAACCCGAAAAAGCCTTGCTGGCAAATGCCCGCTGGCTGCAGTCAGTTAAAAGACTGAAACGAGATATATTTTTGGAGAAATCTGAATACTCCGAGCTATATTCGCTGCCGAAACTGTTGTTCCTTCATTATTCCTTCTCCAAGAATCAGACATATAGTACATATATCTTTGTTATACACTCCAACTTCAATGGATCAACAAACAAAAAAAGGATGAATACATTAAAAAAGACAAAGAAGCATGTACATCTTAGGAAAAATAGCATTTTCACTTGGCCCAAAATCGATATGTCACCATTTTCAATTAAAGTGGTCGCATCGGTCTCCCGAAATGCAGAACCTACTTCTTTCTCTTTGTGTTGAGATAAAGCAAAAACTGTATAGAATCTATACAGTTTTTTACAAAAAGCGCTCTTCCTCCCTGCATCCCTTTCATGCTTGTTCCTCTTCGCTGCACCGTTTGCATGGCATTCATTGTCCTCCTTTGGTGTCGTCCTTAGCTGTCAGTGTGTGTGTTGGAAAAAGAAGAGGTGCTTCTTCTGCAAAATAGACACAAGTGCTTTTATGGAAAATAATTTGTAAGCCATAAAAGGTTAAAAACTTTTTTTTTGCCAAACACTAAAACAAAGTAACAAACAAAAGACAAAACGAAAACAAAACAAAAAAAGAAAATATCAAAAATATATTGTGTAAAAAATACATTTTTACATTGAAACAAAAGAATTATCCTTTAGCTGCTGCGGCTTCGGTTGTGTCAGTAACGAATGAATGCTTGACTAAAGGAATGAATGACAGAAGCAATGAATGCAGGAATGAATGCAAGAGTGACGGACCGAAGTGTGAAAGTTGTTGCCTGAGCAGAAAGCCAGCAAAACGATAAGGGCAGAAGTGATGTCAGGAGGGGGAAGGCGTGGCAGTGGCAGTGGCAGCAGCACGAAATGACATAAAAAATAAAAACCATAATGAAACTGAAAAGAAAAAAAACAACTGAGATATCATTTAAAATTCATCCGTTTGTGGCAGTCATCCGAGAGCAGCGGAAAAAATGTAGGTCGTCGGAACGACAGACATCATGAGAGTAGGCGGATGAGGAAGAGAATATTGTTTGGGGGGGGGGGGGGGAAAAGGCAGAAATAATAGTAATGGTTGATAAAAGAATTGAAAGCGCGCTGTCAATTTTGAATTGAAATTTCGATTGGTCGTATTTCAAGCGAGGCAGACGAAGAATTAACACATCCATAACCTACATTTATTGTATTTTTATTTGAAATACTGCTGGCAATCATTTTCTCTAGAAACTAAAGCAACGATTATCAGCCATAACGTATTTGTCATTTCAAAAAGCTTTAGATAGCAGTAGTGTAAAATATTGACATTAGGCACTGACGAATATGACGTGCACTCTAAATGCGTTGCACTTTCTCGTTATACACACAGCAAAACAGCAAAACTGTTCAACAAGTTCACGCTGGCAACTCTGTGCGGTTGCGAAACAGCTGAAGTATGTAGCATTAATGCCGAATTGCGGCGCGCTACAACAATTCATCGGCATTTAAAGTGACCACATAAATTGCAGTATTCAGCCGTGTGTCATGCTGAAGCCTATGGTGTGCTTGTGTGTTGTTGTGTGTGTGTGAAATAGTGTGTAAATAAATTATGCATTTACTCCAAAAATGCATTAAATGCCTTTGTGCAAGCACTAACGACCATCATACATCACCGCATGCTGCCATCCACAACCCACAACCCACTCCCCACATTCACATTCACGCCACCGCAAACGACCGAGTTTAAAAATCCACTAGAGTTTTCATCCGCCACCATCATCACCATCACCATCAGGAAGTACCAGTTTTCCTCTTGCCTTCTCTCTCCCTGCGGGCTACTACGCTTCTCATCCATCCATCTATCCTTAGGAAGAAAAGTATAGCACATGATGTGAAAAAATACTGGTACTTTCGTATCTCCTTACGGCATTCTGATGGTTGGTTGGTCGGTTGGTTGGTCGCTCTTTGGCCAACTTTACACAACTTTAAAAACGGGATGTCAGCCTCGTTGAACCACACACACAGGCTCGGCTCATCTCGTGATGAACACATTTTAAACCGTTTCAATTTCCAAATCGAATTCTATTACGTTTGTGAATGTGAAACGAATGAATGAGCTGTGGCTAATGGTTGGAAAATGCGATGCTATGTCCTTCAGACCAGCATGATGAAGTGGCTTAATGGACTCGGTTGGACTTGATGAAGCGAGTTGTTGGCAGTGATTGATAAAGCGGGCGGCGTATGTATGCGGAAGTTGGAATGATGAAGATTTTAGTAACTCAAGCAAATGATTAAAATTTCACAAATTTCTTCACAACGATAATACGATACAATTCATGATACAATTCATTCTTGATACTAAAATAGGTTTTGTTCATCACAATGGTTTGAATTATTTTATATTAATTCATTCCACAAGAAATTATTGAAAAATGTTTGCAATCATGATAATCGTATTACAATAATATCATGATGTCAAGGCAAGATTTTATAATCTTTATAATCCTTTTTTATTAAATTAAATTACATTAATATCATTAACAATTCACTGCCTGAGAACACACTGATCTACTGATTAAAAAGTTCTGTTAAAAAGAAAAATTTATTCACTAATTAGCAAATTTAATTGGATACTTTTTTCGTTTTTGTTTTATCAAACTATTTTTATGAATTTTTTTCTTGCTTTAAGGTTAAATTTACTTTAAAATTTCAACAATTTGATGGAATAATTCCATTGATATCACTAAATAAATAACAATGCACTATTTCGTGTCCTTCGTTGATTCTGTAGTCGGTTGTATTTCCAGCAAACAGCATAAAGCAATTTAAAACTCCATAAAATATTCGTATTATTTCATTCCAACATATTACGTGTATTATAGTAAAGTCTTTGTAGCAATCAAATTGTTGATGCAGAGAGAGAGAATGCCAATATAATCGTATTTTGTAAATGGATATCTATAAACCATACACATACACAAATATACTAATAAATTTACATTTTTATGTATTTTTTAAATAATATGACGCAGCAATTTACACTTCATTTAACATATATTAAATATACATAGTATATTTTGGTTTTGCTTTTCTCTCTCTCCCTCTCTCCCTCTATGTTGTATCCTTAAGTAACATACAACAATTTTTAGATCTGAGTAAAACATATTTATCCTTCTTTTCAGATAAGTAAAAATTCGCCTTATTCACAAAAATCCTTAGAAGAACGAAAAAAATGGATACACGATCCTACGAGTAAGTATTCAAATACGAGTGTACTCGTATGTATGGATATCAGTTTTAACAGTTTTATCATCAGTTTTATAAAATAACACACAATAAAAAATTAATACAATACGAAAGTCTGTTAGAGAATAAAGATTTTTGTTTCTTAAATCGCTATATATTAAAATTCGAATAATAAAAAAAAAACTTTTCGAAGAGAGACATAAAAATCGATTCTAGGCTGATTCAGCGCAAGCAATTTATCGCGAGCAATTAATCGCAAGACAAACCTCAACGCAGATCAATTCGATGCGATGAATTGCTGGCGATGAATTCCTCGCGGTGAATTGCTCGCGATGAATTGCTGGCGATGAATCAGCCGGGCGAGTACCATAGAAAACTAATACTAGAGTAAACTAATACAAAGAGTACGAAGAGTTGGAAGTAACGCGATAGTAAGAGTGATATTATTGCGATAACTCTAAATACTCAATTTCGTAAAACAAGAGTCTGCTGAGTACAAAACTATAAAGCAAAATTACAAGCGACCATTAAATATTTAAAAAAACACAACAATCGATTGAAATATCATTAAATTTCATTCACGTAGGTGACCTCTGTAGACCATTAAATTGCAAGAAACGCGAAATTTGCCTGCTGGAAAATGAGTTTAGTGCGGTTTGCGTGCCCAAAAAGGAGCTGCACAAAAATCGGTAAGTTTTCGGAAGCGGTGGATGGCGTAAGGCGTAAGGGTAAATGTTAGTTAAGGGAGTTGCGATGGCTGGTAAGGGATTAGCTCTTCATCGAATATTTAAATGTTTTATTCACATTTTGTTTAATGTCGCAAAAATTTAACTGCATTCTCGTGCTTATCTCTCACTTGCCGCTAAAATTCTCCACATCAATCTAACGCCACCGACCAAACGACGAAACGACGAAACGACCCACTAACCGACCACCAAACTACCAAAAGTGATGAAATCATTTCAAAGGCTAAATACTTAGAGGAGGAGGCCAAGCGGCGTGTCAATCAAGAGGCCGAGGATGGGGACGACAAGAGCTTTAGCACAGAGGAAGACTCCAGGGAGGATGATGTTTTCTATGAAAACGGCGGCGGTGGCGGCGGCGCTGCAAATGGCATTGTCGACAAGAAGGAGCGAAGAGATGAAGAGGAAGAGGAGGAAGAGGAAGAAGACGATGAGGAAGAGTGAGTAACTGAAGAGTGATTATTCTTCTTTCTGTTTGCTTTTTAGTTGCTGTTTTTTGTTTTTTTTTTGGCAATTATAAGAGTTTTTACAAACGTATGCGCCATCATGAAGAAGAAAATCCATTGAGGTATGAGTCGAGGCTTGTATAAACCTACCTACCGACGAAGGTCATTCAAGGCTCTCTCTCGAATTGGTTGGAAAGGAAGTTGTGTCGGTAGAGAGTTTGTCCTTGTCTCTCTTTAATTTTGAACGCATACACACATTTATTATTTATAATTTGTTTATGACTCAAGAGTTAAAGGTAAAAAATGGTACGTGTGAACACACACAAGCGCGCAAGAAGACTTGCCGAAGGTGGTGTGGGGGCGGAGGGGAGTTAACGAGGCCACGGGATGTGTTTGCATGCCCGTCTTGCTTGCGGTTTATTCGACCTAAACCTAAATAGTAGCTTAACACGCAAATATTTTCACGTTTTCTTTAGCCTTGTTTAGTTCTATTTAAAAATTGTTCGTGGTATATGTTGTTGTTGTTGTTGTTCGCGTTGTTATTTTCACTTTCTGATGGCTATTTATGGATAAATTCCTGGCATTTCAAGGAGATCAGAGTTGCAACGAATGGATGTACATGCATTTGGTAAATGGTAAATTGCATAAGTGGTTACTTGGTAATCGTTAGAAGTTCAAAGGAAAATGAGGATTTTAGAAATGGGTTGAAACAGAGAAAAGTCATTTTAGAAAAAGATTTTAATAATGCGGAAGAACCACAGAGCAACACGTTTTGTGGGATTTTTTTGACTTCTCAGATCTGGTCTCGACTGCCACTAAATTGGAAGCATACAAAAAATTAATATATAGCCTCGGATTTATGCGCATTTTAATTGAACATTTAACATTAATAATTATATTCAGTTTTATAAGTTTGTATGACCGGCCTGTACGGCCTGTACGGCCTGCAAAACCTTCCTGCTTTGGCAGGTGCAAATGACTTTGGTCTCTCTTAACGACCGACCCACAATAAACAAAATAGATCATTCGTGAATCTATAAAATCGGCACGATGTGGCAAGTGTTGCCAACCGCAGCTACATACTCGTGCGTACTGTTGTGTTGTGTTGTGCTGTGCGTGTGTACTTTCGGTCGTTTAAAATGGCTGTCGTGATGCTTATCAAATTGCTTTTAAAATGCATGAATATGCAAATGAAGCATTCGTTTCGTGCGTGCTCGAAGCAATTCAATGATTTCAATGTTAATGCAGAGAATGCAGCAGATTAAGTCTATTTCAAGAATTAAATACGAAATGCAAATTGCAAAGTGCAAAAAACAAAATTGCAAAGTGGAATTGCAAAGCTAAGTGGAAAATCCTTGCTCACCAATACAAGTGAAGAAGGAATACTTAATGAACGACAGACAGGTTTTTTACTGCAGAACTTATAATCGAACAGTTTCTCTAAAATATTTAGTCTTTTAGGACTCTTTATATATACGAAATGCAAATTATTATTATTACAAATCAGTTATTAATTTAAATAAAATTAAAATCTAAATGCAAATTAATTCTTTTATATTTTTTCCCATTTTCACCGCCTGCCTCTGTCTCGCCCCTGCACAGCAACTGCAAGCCATGTCCAGTGGCCAAGCCAACATTCCTGTGCGGCAACGACAACCGCACATACTCATCGCTATGCAGATTGGATTATCATAACTGCATACACTCAACATCTATAAGGATCGCCTGCAAAGGATTCTGCCCTTGCAAGGGTAAGTACATACATACACACATACATCTTCAAGCGCACACACACACACTGCCCTTGTACGTGTATCTACTACGTACAGGGCATCATAAAGAATAGCAGGCAGGACAATTAAGGATCTAAATCAGCTTGACATAAAGATTGCAATAATGATGATGATGATGATGATGATGATGGTGGTGATGATGATGGTGATGATGATGGTAATGAACTACAATAATGAAGTGTTAGTAGGTGGCTTCAAAAAAATCTCAGAGACAATGAAAAAATCCAAAATCAGTTTAAGTCAAAAATTCAGCAGTGACGTAGAGGAGGGGGAGGGGTTGTGTAGGCCCAAATAAGTTAAAAAATTTTCCTACTTGTAGATTATGACAAAAATGTAATAAAATTTACTATAAAATGAAAACAGCAGCAAGAGAATTTATATATTTCTGGGAAAAATTTAATTTTTCGTGTTTATTTCTTTGGGTTGATAAAGGGAGGGCATAGGGGGAGGGGGGAGGGGGGAGGGGGTTATGATAACAGTAAGACAACAAGTATTTTGTTCATACATACATTCGCTTGACTCTGTGCTTATTTATGTGCCGAGTTGTCCAGTCTCTCCGACAATGCGGTCGGTGTAGAGACAGAGAGAGAGAGACGTAGCATGAATGACGAATGATGAATGTTTGCAGGATTTGTAGATAATTGGAAAATTACGAAATTACATTTTATGAGTTGTAGGCATTACTAATGCTCCGTCCGTCACGCCACACCACGGACCATTTCCTCTACTTTAATTTGGCCTAGTGTGATATGATCATTGGTGCATTGGACTAAATTGAGGCAGTATGTGACGTATGTATGAATGTATGTATGTGATATAATGCATATTGCAATGAATTTCAGATGCGTTGGGATGCGTTTTGCGTGACTAGTCAGGGCCTAGACTGCCCGCAAAGCATTCTACAGACCAGTATCAGATCAGAGATCAGAACAATTATTATTAGAGACCAAGTGAATTTCTAACACATTCGTAGATGCATATTTTAAGGTTTTTAAATTTTTATTTTGCATAGAATTTTTATTTACTTTAATACAGTGATATGAAAATCAAATCTTTTTTAGCATTTAATGGCTCTCAACGTAATTTATTCACTTCAATTTTGTAAAACTATTAACTAATATTCTTTACACTGATTATTAAGTAGAATTATTAAGTCGCATTATTCGATACTGTTCCTTTCCTTGTGACTTAGTCAAATACTGTCGCTCCGCAGACGTAATTAAATAATGCATTGAATCGTCCGTCCTCCTCCTCATTCCAATTTGTCTGGAGGCACCAAAGGGTCGGGACTTAGATGACTAATGACCTGTGAGGTTTCGTGGTGGAGAAGAAGAAGCACTATGGTCACAATTAATGCGATACAAGCATAGTATCGAATTGTAATCGACTCTAAGATAGCCATAGACTATGTCTAGGGTAACAGAAGAAAACGGGATGGGTGGTCGAAAGCGCAGGGAAGGAGGCCCCCCCTCCTTATCAGCTCCGGGCGGGGTGATAAGTCTAAGAGTCGACGGCGAAGGGATTTAGTCAACTGCACTTCGTTGAACCGCATCGAAGTTGACTGAAAGTATCGTAAAATCAGCTCTGAATCAGCTGAACACACAAAGTTATGTTACGTTACGATGCTATACGATACGATTGCGATACGATTATTGTACTATCGTAATAAAATGTCATCTGTCTCTCTATGGCTTCCGTTTATATTCATTGCAGATAATGCTGACAGTAAACGCTTACAGCGTTTATCCGAACGACAGAATGCTTTTAATGTTAAATATAAGAAGAGCTTGGAGCAACAATATACAAAGGATAGTGGTGGCAATAGTAACAACAACAACAACAACAACAACAAATACAACAATTACATACTGAGCAACAGCAATAAGGAGAATAATAATAATAACAAAAACAACAAAAATACCAATGACATTGGTGGTGGTGACAACAACAACAACAACATCAATAGCATTAAGGACGTAAGTAACATTGAAGCAGCAGCAACAACAGCAATTACTGTAGAACTACAAAAAAAAAACTAAAGTAAGAAACAACAACAACAACAACAAACACGATAATACGTGATAAACGGAAAAATATTGCAGCATTAAATGCTGAGCGTCCAGTTAGGGACAGTATTGTTGTTGCTGTTGCTGTCGCTTTTGTTTTTCTATATTTCAATGATAAGAAGATTGATTGTTTGTACAACAACAAATCCGACAATAAAATGGAGTACATTTTGAACGTATTGTTTGTAATTTTTTGTAATGTAATAATATTTTATTAGTTTTTATCAGTACCGTTTTTTTATGTAATATCTATCTATTGTCCGCAGGACAAGGACGACAAAAATCGCCATTTCAATCACATCAATTCGCAGTTTACTTTTACCCCGGAGGAAATTAAATACGACAACAAACATTACAAATATCTCAAATACACGGCGTACAAAAAGGTAAGTCGCATCAAAGAATATGTCATATAATACGAGAGAATGCGCCTCTCATACAAGCAACCATTTTGTATGGCACCCGCGCGCTCTTTGTTGAAGATTTTTGTTCTCTGTCTGAGCTACAGCTAATTCTAAGAGAGAAGCGATCAGCCAATCAGCTTGCTGAGCGCACTCTTTGCTTTCTTTTGCGTTTTTGGGAAGGAAATAATTTTTCTCTCTTCTTCTCATCTGCCCTCAGGACAATCAGTTTCAGGATGATAAACATAAAATCCGCGGCTACAACGAAGTCATCGATAAGCCGCAAAAATACACCAAAGCCAGTATGAGTAATGGTTAGTAATCCATTCCAATTTGTATGTATTCCTAATTCTTGACGATGGCCATAATACGGTTATTTCCTCTCATCTGCAGGCTATCCCTCGAAATCGCCGGAATGCAAGCCGCAACAACTGACTGCCATCGGTAATCGCCTGCTCGACTGGTTCTCCGTCATCATGGCTGACAGCAAGAAGCGTCGCCAGCACAACCAGAAGTCCAAGGCACATTTTCCGCCGGCCTGCAAGACCGAAGCCAAATGGATGTTCGGCCATCTGGACTTGAACAATGATGGCTACTTGTCGCTGCAGGAAATGTACGACCTAGAGCACGATCAGAACGAGCGCTGCATCAAGCCATTCATCGACACTTGCGACCTGGATCAAGACCATTCGATCAATACGCGCGAATGGTGCCGCTGCTTCGAGAAAACTGATCGCCCTTGCGCCGCCGTCCGACGAAGAATCGCTGGCGATTTCGCAGGTGAGATAGGTACATATACGGATTGTTTCCTTTCTTTTTCCATACCATAAGCGTGCTCGCAGTCAAAGTAAAAGTCGCTTGTCCAGCTTGTCCAGCTTGTCCCGAAGACTGATCATTTCGTCATTCGTGTTGGTTTTTGCAACTTATTATTCTATTTATTGGTTCTTGCTTAAGAGAAATTACACTCGGCGAACTCTCGCATTTACGCCATTTTGCTTTTTAAAAATTGTATTTATCTGGCTCTTTTTTGTTCCGCTCCGCTCCGCTCTTTTACGAGTACTCACATCAACGCTTACGATCACCTGCTTTTAATTGTACGTCGTTGTTGTTGTTTTGTTGTTAAATTTTGCAGGCGCCTATGCCCCTGACTGCGACGTCCAAGGGTTCTATAAGCCCACACAGTGCCACAACTCGGTCGGTGTCTGCTGGTGTGTGGACAAGCATGGCGTGGAATTCGCCAACACTCGCACTCGGGGAAAGCCCAATTGCGGTAAGAATTGCTAACAAAATTTGGTAAATATTATCGTGACCATGTGTACCTTGTGTGTATCTTAGCTTTTAGAAGATAATGTACATATAATGTAATAATGTATATACAGAGATCATTTTGAGCTCGATATGGATGAACCGAACCATCAAGCTTGACAGTTCATTCCATTCAAACGTTTCAATTTTTGCCGTTTTATTCCTGCAGAGAATGTGGTCAGCAATGCTTCCTCCTTAACCTCCGATGACGAGGATGAAGAGACCGACGACGATGACGAAGATGACGACAGTACGGAAGGAAGTGCTGAGCAAATGTTGGTCTTCTAAATACATTACATACAGGATACAGGAGAGCACTATCAGAGAAAAATAAGGACAAAAACCACTATCAATAATGAAGAACAAATAAAGTAAAAATGAGTTTGGAGAAGGTCGATTGATATAGTCGTTGGGCCCGAAGTTATCGCGGATACTCGAAGAGTTCGTACGATTATCATTTCCATGAAAATAAATGTACACTTATTCGGAAACACAGCCATTTTTACTTAACCGGAAACACAATAAATTTAAATGAAATAAAATTTGACAATTATGTAAAGAAAGTATCACAGAAGAGAAAAATGATTGAAGAAACCTAAAGAAGAACGATAGCATGATGACGAAAACATGATTAATTAATGAACTTTAGTTACTTAAGCGATAACAATTAGTGTATTAAAAGGCAGGAAGGAATTAACTGCTGCAGAGCTAACAAAATGTTTAATTTAAATACAAAAACGGAGTGTAAAGAAAGGATTTATATAGATAAATGCCATAAGTAAGAAAACACGTATTTACATACATACATACATACCAAACATACACACATACACATTTGTAGAGGACACTTTTTAAATGATAAAAAGCAGTGCATAAGAAACGTCGCTGCTGCTGTTGCTAAAATAGCTTGCTACAAATAAGAGTAACTACTAAGTGCTCTCTTCAGAATGTCTTCGACTTTCTTCTAGAGACCGTCTTTTGTCCCACTACATTTCGAAGGATTCGCCACATTGGCAGGCATGCACCATCCATCGTCATCGTCATTAAATTTTTAAAAGATTCAATTCAGTTGACTTCATGCCTACATATAAATGTATGCATATACTATACATGTACACCCACACACACACACACCGATACGAGCACTCGAGAAAGTATTGTATTTAAATTAGGCACATTTAATTAATTTAATTAGAGCCAGCAACTTTTTATAAAGCAAACTTTAAAAGCTTTTTAAACACAAGCTAAAATTCCGCCCAGTAAATTTTGTGATAGGTTTTAAAGATATTAACAAAAACACACATAATTTAAAACGTAGCGACACACACAAACACACACACTAAAACTTTTTGATTTTCTCAAAAGTTTTTTGCATTTTCTCAAACATTGTCTGTCTCTAACTTTTCCATAACTTTTGCCTAAAATAATAAAATGCTTTGTTCATGCAATTATAATCCATAAAAAAATAGCGCTGGCTAAGAAAAGAGGCGTAAGGAAATACGAAGGCGAAAACAAAAGCAACAAAGCGTTGTTTTTTGTTTGTATTGCTACCAAAGTATAAAAAAGTGTTGCCAACTAAAGTAAAAAGATTTATAGCACTGAAAAAGTCACATGCAATAAATCCGGTAAATCTAGTAAGCCCATTAAAGTGATTTGGTAAAGAGGTCTGTCTGTATTTAAGCCGTCTAACGAAGAAAAATACAATTAACAGTATTTGAAAGATGTTAATGATGGAACGTGTCAAAAATGTCAATACTGACAAGCAAAAATTCAGCTCTTTTGACATTTCACTAAAATTAACAGCAAAAATTAAAGATTAGATATTAATTAAGATTCATCGGCTTCGGAAGGCTAAATGATCCTTAAAATCATTTGAATATCATTTACATACTTCGTTCGTTCTTTGTTCATGTAAAAGCTTTCATTTCAAAAATTATTATAGTAAAAAGCAGCAATTCTCAACTTCATACCCAACTCAAAATACGATATTGCTTAAAATGCCGCCGAAATAAATTTAAAAGAAAATTGTAATTGTGCTTAAAAATACATACTAAACAATAAGAAAAAGAAAAAGAAAAACAAAAACAAAAACCGGAACCTAAGAAATTCCCAAAAAAGAATTTAGAAAATCCTTCAATTACTAGCAATTACTTAACGATTATGGCGCTGCTTTAATGAAATTAGAGGAAAATCTGAGAAAACCGAAAGGGAAAAGCTAAGGAAATTATTTATTTAAATGATGATGTCTGTCATCTTGAGCACTCAAATAATCATAAAATAATTTCAATGTTTAAATAATTAAGTAAATGTGAGAAAAAATGGAAATGGAAATAATAATGATAATACAAAAAATTTTCAAAATTATAAAATGAACAATAAAAAGGAAAGGTCAAAAAACATTCTGTACAAAAATACAGAATATTTAGCAAAATTTATGCAAAACAATAAGAAAAATAATAATAATACTAATAACAAGAATAACCAGAGAAGTACTAAACATACATATAACAACAACACAAATAACAACATGATTATAATACGTAACAACAAATAAGTGGTCATACATTAATTAATTGAATAATAAATCAACTGCTAATTTTTGTAATAAAGAAGAATATATTTCGAAAGTAAAAACTAGAAAGTAATTTTGAATTCATAAAAAACTGCACTTTTCTAAAAGAATAATAAATAAAATAGAACACAAGACAAAAGCATCGAATCGTAATGCGTGAATCCTGACAAACATAAAGCTCCATTTTCATCAATAACCAAAAACACTCACTGTCTCCGCATTTCGTCCTTTAGTTTAAACATAAAAATCCTTATACCATACATAATAAGTTTTTAATATGCTTTATATTTGCTCAGTTTTATCTGAAGTGAAAATAAATGAAAAAAAAATTAACGACCAAATTTAGTTTTTAGATTTAGAAAACGCATCCATAATCGTACCTAAAAAACTAATTTTCAAGCCAATCCATATTTAATTATATGCAAGGTATACATAATATTCTATATATAGACACATACAAATACACACACACACACACACACACACACACACACACACACACACAAACGTGGACACAAACATGGACACTTGAATATGCGTAAACCCAGAGACCGGAGTATTGGAATAGAGTACACATTTGAACAAGTAATGATTATTGTTATTGTAATCCTTATGCTCCGGTACTAATTCGCCACTCTGGTAACCATATACATACGTACACGTTATAAGCAACATACTGTTATTAACAGTAACAATATGTTATGTCAAATGTTAATAAAATTAAGTTCTGTTTTCTGATAATTATTCTCATAGTTTGATTAAAGGCATTATTAAATTTAATAACAGCATTAGTTGTTTTTATGGACATGTTTGTTTATTGAGATTCAAATAAAAATATATAAAAAACTAATAAAAACTCATTTTATGCTAAAAAGGGAGAAATTACTTTTTACTTTATTTTTGTAAAAAACATTTTTGATTGCGGAAAATTTTTTTCGCGGCGAAGATAAATTGCTGCACACTCAACCTTTCGGCGAAACTGTGTTGGCAGACATCACAAACTGTGTTGCAAATAATCTTCCCTTTTGTTGTTGTTCTTGTTGTATTGTATTTGTCATATACAGTGGCTAAAACTATTTGCATAATTCCTTGAAAAAATTGTTAGAAAAGCTCTCTAAAAAAAAAAAATTAATAAAAAATTTATCATTGTTGTTGTTGCTTGCATCATGCTACGCTTCGTTGATCGTTGTTAATTCAATTCGTCTATAAAACAATAACAACAATAGCAATATCTACAATAGCGACATCACCGTCAACAGCCACAGCCGTCAGCGACCCCGAACAACCAAACAGTAGCCACCACAAATCAATGGTTGCTGGCAACCCTATCAACTTAAAGTTAACATCGTACCATCGTATGTTAATATTTACGTTGTTGGTTTTTATATTATTATAATTTTTTTCTTTAAATACACAAACATACATGCTTAATTACTAACATTTAAAATGCGATTAAATTAAGATTTCTTACTTGCAAGTGTGTGCAGTTTGTGTGTGTGTGTGTGCGTTATATAAAACACCTCTTTAATATCCGGATGGCCTTTTGTTGCTGCTTTTATTGTTGTTGTTATTATGATATTCATATGGTTCAAGGTGAAATGGTAATGGCTTCGTCGGCGACTGCACAGTTGGGGCAATGTGATGCATTTGATGTGAGGTTGTGAGGATGTGCTAATGTTGTTTGTTTGTTGTTGTCTACTGCTGCCGTATACATTACAATTAGCTGCCGCTTTTTCTCACTTTGACCCTTTTTCTCTTCGAGCCATTCCTACGTATGCATAATGCATTACGTCACGTGATCGTTGACATATAAGCGTTCCTTATTCCGCTAAAGAAACCCACCCACCCGCAAAACATATTTAATCTGAGAGTAATAATTAGGGACGGATAAAAAAAGCAACATTATTGAATTCACTTATCGAAGATTTCCATACATCAACCATCGTAGTGTCAATCAAGGTTCTAATTATAACTGTTATAAGTCACGTATGACGTCACTATGACGGATGGAATAATGGTTTATTGCATTGTGGTATCACAGAATTATCATACCTACATGTTGAGTGATAAGCATCTAGTATATAATTACCGAATATCGATGAATACACCTAGTATTTACAATATTAATTTAATTAATTTGTCTGTCTATAACTTGCAATTTTAAGCATACTCCTATGCAAATATAAATCTGTGAGGATCTGTGTAAAACTGTGTAAATCTGTGCACAAAAATTAGTACCTTATGACACAGTTAATATAGCTATCATACGTTTTTGCGACCTTGGTTGGGTAGAGAAAAATATCTAACTATTTAGAAGTTTTTGTAGGAATGCTATGGGCTTAGTAACAACAACAAATTGCTGCTAATGAAAGATATTTACAACAAAAACTTGTCAACAGTGAAATAGCACTGAATGCAGAATAGCATCCAATAGAGTTACGGCTGAATGGGCACAAATCTACCGCATGCCTGAGGCACGTTCCACAGAGTTTAAAAAAAAAAATTCTCTACTAAAGGTTTTACAATGTACATACATACATATGTACATACTTGTACATACAAAGTCGATTATTTGTATACTGTGTATTGTAATATTGAATTTTCTAAAAGCTAACGAACTAATAACGAATTACTTAAAAACAAAGTATGAGTAAATACAATAATTTACTACAGAAGAAGAATTATTGCGAATGCAAACAGATAATATGGTAATGTAATAACTCGAAAACTTTGCACCTTGAATCTTGAATGGAATCTCGTTGGTTAGTTTCCCACAAAATTCTAACAGTGATACACACCTACCAACCCTTCTCAGAGCCGAACGAGTGTGATCATGTGATGAATGCTGCCGCCGGTAGTTGCAAAGGGGCCGCCGGCGCTCAGATCAGCCTGACTCTAAACACGGCAAAATCGTGAAGTGCAGTTGAATTTTGACGCTTAAGCGAGACGTTAGAAGCTTTCCGTGCATATTGCTAATAAAATTAAATAAAATAACAACAAGGAGCAAGAGTCCGTTAAAATTAAAATTCTTCCATCAGCAAACTTCATCATCATGTGATTAAAGTTGAGGAACGTCGTCGATTACGCTCTTTTAAAAAAGTGTTAAACGCGCTTCGATGGAATAACATTTCGCAGAAATTAGATATAAAAATTGCAATAATGTTTGCCAATCATTGTTGTTTGCGTGTTAAATATTTCAACGGATTCTAAATTCTAAAGCAACTTGAATGAAAAGACCTCCTCCCTCCGATCACGCAATGGATACGCGTCATCGCTTATGCATTAAATTCGCGATTGTCGTCAATGTATTATCGCTGTTTTTACAAAGCGATCGTCGGTTCGTTTGTGGTTAGTTATACGTTTTTGCAGCTATTTTAGATATTTTTATTTCTCTTTTTGTTCATTGATAATACGATAATTAGCCTTTTTTATACACACATTAAGATTTCAGTATTCATTTAATTATTTTTATAATTAATGTGATTTGTTTGTTTCTACATACGATACTTTCTGCACAAAACTTGAACGAAAGTTTTACAGTTGCTATGCGGAGAAAAATCGGTCATCATAAAACATATCATTATTTTTACCATGATCATCTTCTAGCATCAATCAGTTTAAAGAAATTTTCAAATAGTTTTAAATGAAAATATAACATATTTATTTGTTATAAGTAAAAATACCTTCACTGGGGGCACTTTGGGGCACTTTGCTTACCGACTTTGCCAAGAATCTGGGTTCCCTTTAATTACAATAATAAAAACTTCTGGTCAAAGCGCTCCGATGTGACTGCGCTTTCCGCCGACCATATCCAAAATAGGTTTCATGACATAATTTAGTTGGGTTCCTTTCAAAATTCTATTCACGCGACGATATCATGTGTGTATAAAATCAAAACCTTCCGACTTTTCAGCTGCTTTTCTTCTCAAATGTCCCATCCATCAAATGCACCTACAGAAAATTGTCGGTTTTCGGCCCTCACTTGAATATCTCACCGAAAGCAATCGCATCTACGCACTAGAGGGAGGTCACAGAAATCGGTTGAACCCGGATGAAGTGGACAATGGCAAGAACATCGAACGCAGTGACGACGAAAC
This sequence comes from Conops quadrifasciatus, assembly GCA_949752815.1. Taxonomy (NCBI): domain Eukaryota; kingdom Metazoa; phylum Arthropoda; class Insecta; order Diptera; family Conopidae; genus Conops; species Conops quadrifasciatus. The sequence goes on from OX457078.1 coordinate 39,223,874, forward strand.
AATTACAAGCAGAATTTGTTGGGGCCTCTGTAAGGAGGATGATGACTGCATGTCGTATGTTCATCTTCTGGACACGAACGAATGCTACGGCTTCTCCCATTTCGACACAACCCATCGTTACCTTAAGATTCACACAGATCTCCAGATGGTGGCCGATCCAGAAGCGATCTATTTCGAAAAGACTTGCCTCAAAAGTGAGTGAAAAGATTTGCAGTAATGCAGAAGAAAAATGAATGCTTTGATGAAGATCCTCTCACTTCTCTGCCAAAATGCATAGTACCAGAAATGTGTAAGAGCCGACTTTGGATCTTAACCAGAATTCCCGGCACAAGTCTGGTTTTTCAAGGGAAGAAGACCATACCGACCTTGGTCACGCGCCGTGAATGTGCCGAAGCTTGTCTCTTCGAAAAGGAGTTTCAATGTTTGTCTGCATCGTTTGCACCATCGTATCGCAATAATCGCGAAAGGTTTGTTGTATTGTACTTCATAGACTAAGCGCTCTTAAAACCTACACTTAATTTTTACGAAGATATTTTAATGGAGAAACTATCGTATATCTGATAATATTTAACTATGTTCGAAATCGTATTTAAAATTTACAAAACCAATTAATTCATTTGCATTTATTTAAAGCTACACTTGAGAATCTCGAGTGTTGCTGTGAGTGTGTCAATTCATGAGATCAGAGCTCCAGTGAGCTCCAGTGGAAACAATAGAATATTTTTAATTAATTTACATGAACGAAAATGTTATTTTACAACAAGTAGAATTTCTCAGAAAAGTAAAAATTCCCTTTAGCAAATTACAGTCTACTCTAATGGTTAGTATTATTGAGGAAGTGCAATTAATTATTCTATAATAATTGGGAAAACGGGGAACAAAATTATTGGCAACATTTTTATTAACAGTTATCATGTTTAAGCCCTTTTGTAATACTTTTACTTTGTTTCGATTCTTCAAATCAAATCACTCTATTAAGATTCGGTCAGCAAGTGGCGGCGGCGCACACTCGAGGGGAAACACTAGGTCGTTGTATACTCAGTGATAAAGATAAAACGATCCAAAGTGATTCTTTCCGTGCTGCGCCCTTCGACGAGGAATATATCGAGAATCAATGCGTGGAAAGACTGGCGGAGAACGATACTTGTTCGTTTGAATTGTATTCGAACAGTAGCTTTGTCTATGCAGAAGCTCAATATATCGGCCTTACCCAAAAAGAGGTGAGCGTGCATACACACATTCCAAATTAGTTTCAATTTCTAATGTAATTTTAATTGTTTCAACCATGATTACATGGTGGTGATTACAAAAAAACTAACCTCTTTTTAGTGTCAGTCGTATTGCTCACAGGAATCCAAATTTCATTGTCTTGGCATCACATTTTCCTCTGAATCGGGCGATTATCCTTCACGGTGGCGTTGCTGGTTACATTCAGAGGATATTATCTCAATGGGACCGCGTAGTCTTAAGCTGAAAGCGAACTCAGTCTACATGAGAAAGGTGAAATGCTTGGATGGTAAGCTTTTGGTTTGTTATTTAAACAAAATTTACAACAATTTTCAATTCGTTATACTGTGTTCGTTGTATGCACCAGTGCAGGTGGTATGCTCTCCCGAGCAAATGACCATTAAGTACACACCCAAGGATTGGTTCCGCGGCAAAATGTACGTCAGTGCACATTCAGCGGATTGTGTTGTTGACGGCAATGGAACCGGCAGCACATTGCTCACTTTGCCGATTGGTAGCGAAGCCAAAGAGAATCGATGTGGCATACTACGTGCCTACGAAGTTACAAAACAGTACCAAAGGTTTCTATGCGGTTCAGTCACCCGACAGACACACAGATCTGAGAACATTTGTTTGTTTTAAAACCTATTCCAGAATTTTTATCTCAGCTCTAATTGTTATACAGAACAACGCGAACGTGCAGACTCAAGGCGATCGGCTCATTAAAGTGGGATGCATTATAAACAACGACCTCTCGGCTAGTGATCAAAACGAAACGGATACTCAAGAGAAGAGCCTTGAGGATGTTCCAAATGCCATAGCACTAGAGTCCTCTTTCGAATTTTCACAAGAGTAAGAAGTTGTCTAATACTTAACTTTCCTTCTACATAATATTTTTAGTTCTAATGATTTCATTTCTAAATGAATTTCTTATCATAAAACACACTCACCCCTAAAAGCATGCAATAGTTACAGCATAAACCACCTTCTTTATCTTCCCAGAGCACTTCCCGTTGAAGGTTCGGCCTTATTCAATATATCCGAACAAACATTCGTACCCAAGATATCCTTACAGATCCTTGATCTCTCTCATAAGCGCAAACAGGAGACGAACGATGTTCAGATCGGTCAAAATCTTGAACTGCAAATCGTTGCTCAAACGCCCCAACAGCTAGAGCTGGCTGCGCCCGCTTTGTACGACATACGTGCCACTTCGCTGCAGGCTAAGACAAAGGATAACCAGAACTATGTGCTGCTAATCGACGAACACGGCTGCCCAACGGATGTGACCGTCTTCCCAGCACTCGAACGTGTGCGCACGGACAGCAGAAATATCCTTCGTGCTCGTTTCCATGCATTCAAGTTTGCCGGGTCTCCGCTGGTTGGGTTCGACGTTAAGATACACTTCTGTCCTCATCGGTGTGCCGAAATGAACTGTCAGCAAAATGACGGCGAGGTGAAAGGTTTCTCCGAAAATTGGGCCCGTCAGCGTAGACAGACTTTTTACCAGGATGGACGAGTGCAGATCAAAACTCCTGTTTACATATCGAGTGTGATGGATGGGCCGCAAATCCCGGATAGACATATTGCAACAGATGGCGTTCTTAATTACTCGGAAGCTGCCGTCAGCCGTGCTGATTTTGCGTTGCCGCTGAATTTTAGTTTGCACGTACGCGGACCTGAGGTGTCGGACAGTAACGGTTTCATATATGGCGAGCGCGGCATATTACTGATTGCAGACACTGGTGAGTACTTGCTCCGCTTCGATGGTTGACATTCCGTTGCTGACATTTCGAGTATTTATTTACAAGATGACCAACTACATTCGGGTGGCATTTATATTAACCAGAGCCTGCTCATCGCCCTGTTCATATTCTGGTTGTGCATACAAACAACACTGATGTTTGGCTGTTGTTACGTTATTCAGAAGTACAAACGTGTGGCTAGCGCGGAGTATGAGCGTCGAAAAATTCACGAGAGTTTGGAATACTTGGACGGCCGTCGAGTACGATGGGCAGACTCACCAGGTGGATACACTCTTTAATTTAAAGCGAAAGGAAAATCCATTTACTTTAGAACATTTTTCAACGAAGTTTAAATGAAGACAATTAAATTAAACGTTTGTCTTCTATTGTTGGTACAAGTATTGGTACATACTTGTATTTTGGACCATGTTGCAACATTTGGAAAATGTTTTGGAACGTACAACTTCCGGTTAATCAAACGAATTCGACTACTTATATAAAAATAAATTATTTTATTAAGGCAACAAGAAGCATGAATCCATCGCACCCAACTTAAACTTAATTAAACGCGTATTGAATTAGTTGTATTGCATATTTTTAGTTAACTATTTTTTCTGAGAGGTAAGAAAATATATTGAAGATCTAAATCCACATTTTTGAGCGTTTTTATCTACTTCTTTGGCTTGTACTGTTCCCACTTTCGATGATTGAGCTCCGTAAAGTCATTACAGTGCAGAGCAATGTCGCGCAAGTATTTGCTTAACTTCAGCAGCTCCTTGTCATTTTCGCGATTAAGGTGCGCCTGTCTAAAGGGACGAATTCGAAGACCTGATTTTGGGTTCATTAGAAAGTTCCGGCGAATATCGTCGAACATGATGCTGTTACGAACACTGTATTGTGGAAAAAGCCCCCAGATTAAGCCCAGCGGCTTGACATCGATAACACCGCGCTCGACGGTGTGCACTGAAATCATCGCATTCGAATCCAGGTAGAACATGATCTTATAAAGTGCATTGCTGCTCACACCCAACAATTTCATTTTTTCTTCGATCCAACGCATCCCCGTGGCAGACCAGATTACAATATCATAATGTTCATAAGCCGACTCCAGGAATTCGTGCAAATAAGGGCGCATAAGTTCAGCACCTGACTCAGCAACCGAGCGATGGTCAAACAGTGTATAATCTATATCGAGCACCAGCAAATTTTTACCTTCCCGGGGCTCATTTAACATATTGATTTTGTATTCTCTAATGCGTTTCTGAATTTTGGCCAGATAAATAGCCGACTTTTCGAGCTCCTCCTTCTCGTCTGCATCGTCGAAGTCGTTTATTACATCTACATCGTCGCAAGGTACTTGGCACACATCTTCAATATCGGCTTCGGTAGATCCAACCATCATTAGCTTGAAATTTGGCTTCAGTTCCAAATGACTAAGTTTAATATTATCAGCAGCTAGTTTACCTACCGATGCAATGTACAAAAATACATCATTTAATAATAAACGATTAATCCAAATCAAGGCTATCCAAAACCTTTGAACTTCAAGTTAAGAAGTTTCTGGCGTTCCGGACGTACTTGGGTCTTCTTGAATATTTCATGACGGAGCACCGCAACCGTGTCCTGGTCGGTAATATCTGTAATGGGGAATTCCTTGCCGCTCCATTTTACAATCACAGTAGCCTCGCTTACGCCTTCCATTAGTATATAAAATGTACCGATCGTGTGTACAGATTAGTTTGCTGATTAGCTGAAATTACAGTGTTTAATAAATAAACAAAACTGTCCCAAATATAATTATGTACAGACGAAAATGTCAGATTCAAAATGTAGCAAATTGTATAAGAATGAATGATTGCGAGATTTTCAATAAACGAACGAAGTCATTGGCTGCGTTCAGAACGGACAATCAGTGCAAGCGAATGGTTTGTTTGCTGTCTGAGGGGTTAGAAAGGTCAGAAGGGCTGACAAAGCAGTCGCAATTTTTTCAATCGAAAAAGATACGATGGATCTGCTCATCACTTCCTTCTCTGTCACTCATTTTCAGTGTTTTGTTTCCTTCTCGTGTGGCGGAACGTGGAATTTGGGATTGAACTGTTGTTGTTGTTAAATGTTGTAATTTTTCTGTATACTATCAGCAACGCGTTCAGAGCACATGATTTACGCTGACAAGAACCAGTGAACAGCGTTTGTAGTTCCTGAACGCAGCCAATGGCGATCGTTGCTGATAGTATACAGAAAAAAGATAAACAAAGGTGAACATACACTGAAAATTAATTACAAAAGAAATAAGCTGAGCAGATTTAGCGTACAAATTTTTTGCTGGAAAAAATGGCGACCGCTTTGTCAGCCCTTCTGACCTTTCTTCCGTCACAGACAAAATAAAGGTATCAGTGCTAAATGATTGTCGTTTCTGAACGCAGCCAATCTTATCAATTCTGGTTTATTATTTTCGCTCGATTGATAGTTCGGTATTTTTAATAAACACAGAAATCATATAAACACGTCAGCAGAGAAAAAACGTTGTTTACTTTCGCCGCGTATAGATTTTCGTTCGCGGTGCGTTCGGAAAATTTAGAAAATGTCCTACTTGTTTTAAGCTGCTTTCAGACAGAACGCGGTTTTCGATACGCGCTGCGGGGCGATGTTTTTGCCAGGTTATAATACAAAGAAATTTTATGAGCTGTTCAAACAGAGAAAAAGCGTTGTTTACTTTCGCGGCGAATAGATTTACGCGTCGCGATGCGTTGTAAAAATTTAAAAAATGTCCTAATGGTGTTAGTGTTTTGTAAGTGTGTGAGTTCAGTTTTACAGTTTTTGGAGTTGCCAGAGTTCAGATTACCAGTTATCGTTAGACAGTTGAAAGTTTGAGGAAACATTTTTCCAAAAATTTACCATTTTTTGTACATATGGCATCTTCCTATCTATATATACACCCAGTTGATTTGTTTACTTTTGCATCGATTGGCGTTCTGTCTGAACGCCAAGACGAAACCGCTCCGCAGCGCGTAGCGAAAACCGCGTTCTGTCTGAACGCAACTTGAGTGTTTTGTGTGTGTGTTAGTACAGTTCTATAATTTTCTAAGCTGCCAGAAAGTTAAGATTATCAGTTATCGTAAGACAATTGAAACTTTAAAGGAAAAATTTGTAAAAAATAGGCATTTTCTACAAAAATGGCATCTAGCTATCTATATATTTTATGCAGTTTGTTTGTTTACCTTAGAAGTGATTCGCGCTCTATTTGACCACCAGTTCGCAGCGAGAAAATTACGCCCCGCTTCGCGAAGCGGAAATCGCATTGTCTGAAATCGGCTTTATTGAAAATGCCACATCCAGTTCGGAATGATGCCAAGTTTGTCAGCATTCACGCATTTTTGCTGGGATGGATAGATTATTTTGCTCCAGGGGAAAAAACAACAATCAACGAAACAAATGGAGAAGGTAAATGGAATTTTGGGGATCTATTGTTATAAGTGAAGTAGAAGAAGGAGCAGTATATGCATAGACTCAGAATAAGTGAACATTGAGAATCGGGAAACTGTGCAAAGTGCGCAAAAAGTGAAAATTTCGTTTAATGGAAAAGTTTTAAAAACTATTGTGAGGAAAACTTTGAGTATACACAAAGTGAAAAGAACTTCAGGTGTGGTATTTACTGCACAAGAAAGCAAAAAGACTATTTCACTGCATTCGGTCTATTCGGTGCTTGAATCACTAATTTGTGCATCTCAGTGTAATCGGATTACGTCAGCGTATAATGGCCAAGAGCTGCCACTACCATATCAAATATTTGCAATTGTTAACCATTTCATCCAGCACCAAAAGCAGCACGATCTTTCTTGCCCCATCCGCCGTTCAGCAATACGCGCAAAGAGTGCTCTGCAACAGACACGCCCGCCCATATATTATAAAATACACCGACCGTGAACTATCCGGAATCTTCTAAACGCCAGTCTCCTGCTGCTGTGCAATAAAGTAAGTGTTGTTTAACGAACACCAATTAAGCCAAGCTCAATTTATTGTTCTATCTCTCTCTCTCTCTCTCTCTCTCTCTCTCCGAAGCCATGTCAACATCATCAACATCGGCTTCAGCAGAAGGCGAAGAATCCTCTTCGTCTACAAGTTTCGCCACATCTGCTGGTGCATCTAAAAAAGGGTTGGTGACTAGGAAATTTACAGACAATGGGTCTGGGTTATTTTCAATGCCAACTGAATTCCGTTCGGCCCTCAATCAATTCCGCAACAACTGGCGACGCGAACTGCAAACTGAGAATAGAAGTTCAGAAGAGGCGAAATGTTCTGCCAACAACCGTTTGGATGTTAACGCACAAAAACAAGTGCTTGCCGAAAACCTTTTCCACAGGGCAGTGCAACTGGAACAGCGCGGAAAGGTGTACGATGCTCTTCCGTTCTATCGCAAGGCAGTTCAAATTGTTCCCGATATAGAATTCAAGTTCTATGAGCGCCACAATCCCGTCACCAGCGCTAAAGTAGCAAACAAAGCTGATGGAACCAAACGCACGAAGAACCTTAAAAATAATTCCGTTGAAGTGAAGATTGTGGATGATTTGTATGAAAAGTTTCAGTTGGATTTGGCGCATGATTACCAGGGCAAATTGCTGCTAAAAAATTCAGACTCATCGGTACTTTCGACCGCATTACACATCTCAGATCTGCCGCCCGAGATATTGTTCTATATCTTGCGTTGGGTGGTGTCATCACAGCTGGACATGCGATCACTGGATCAGTGTGCAGCCATTTGCAAAGGATTTTTTTTGTGTGCTCGTGATGAAGAGCTCTGGCGTTTAGCTTGCTTAAAGTAAGAAAAACTTAGTCCAGGAATTGTTTTTGTATATTCCCAAAAGGCAACTGCTTAATAATGTCGTTTCTCCTTATTTTCTTTCTTAGAGTTTGGGGCAAGCAGACAGGTACTATTTGCGCAGGTTTCAGTCCCTCCGAAGACGCCATTAAGAATACCCAAACAAAAGAATCGGGAGCAAAGATTGTTTATAATACTTGGCGCCAAATGTTTATCGAACGTGAACACGTCCATTTTCACGGCTGCTACATTAGCAAAACTACTTACTTGCGCATGGGCGAGCATAGCTTTCAAGATCTGTACTACCGGCCGGTGCAGTTGGTAGAATATTTTCGCTACGTACGCTTTTTTCCAGATGGCACGGTTCTGATGATGACAAATGCGGATGAGCCGGCTCAGGGTGTAAATAAGCTAAAGCACCTTCATCAGCTGCATCAGGATGTGTTGCGTGGCCACTATCGCTTGTCGGGTGACACCATTACAATTGCCCTGAAAAAGATGAAACGTCAGAGCAGCTTGCACGTGCAGCAATATCCTCTGCGCCACAGGCGCGGAAGCAATTTTAACGACGACGCGGCCAGAACGACATACTGCATTGAGTTTCGCATAATAAAATCGTCGAAGCGCCGGTATAATCATCTCGCATGGCTGCATTATTCGATCAAGCAAGTCCGCAATAAAGTGGAGATCTCGTCGGAGTTTGATTTAACGCCTTCGAAATACCCACCTCTTTGGTTCTCGCCGGTGCGTAGTTATCATTTAATCGCTGATGCACCTTTGGAATGAGTTTTAGAATATATTGTTTTACTAATATATACAATATTTTTGTGATAAAATCCATGGTAGAAAAAGCATTGGATCACTAGAATTTGTTAACTATCCTTAGACTTCAGGATTGATTTTCCTCTGATTAAGTCTAACTCTTCAACATCTTCCGAAGTTTTTTTAGAAAGGCGTACTATTTGGGACATAGATTGTGAAGCGGAAAATATATCGGTTTTGGAAAATTATATCTTTTGTTAGTTTTGTTGTTTTGAAATTCAAAAAAGTAATACATAGCTGTAGTGTATTATATCCATAGATATGTATATTGTGTGACTCAAAAGTTCTAAATACAATTAAATTCCTATTGAATTAGACTCGCTGTTTCTCATTAATTAGAAATTATATAAACGTTAGGCAATATTATATATATCAGAGTTAGTAAGTCTCGCGCTTTTCTCTAATTTGATAATAAAAACAATGTAGCCAAGCCCATTTTAATTGTTTCCGTCTAAAAACAGCCCTCTCGTCCCTAAATCCCGCTTCAATCTACTGCGATGGGGCGTATTGCGGAAAATCCTCTTTAATTTTTAAAACTTTTCTATATAACGGTAGAAATTTACAAACGCAATTAATTTCAAGCTTTATACGAGTAATAATTCAATAGAGTAATATAATTTTTACAATGAATCTAGAAAGTATTGATTTAAAATATGTATGTTAAAATTTCTACAAATATCTATATAGTAAAATCATACACATAAACGTTTAGACATTTCAACTCAAATGTGTTTTTCCTCAACAAGCACTCAGTTTTATCCATGTCTGAGTATGCTTTAGCTTATGTATAATTATATCTTAAATTTGAAGTTTAAAAAGTCATCAGCCACTCACTAAATGACTGCAGTAATTCGTTCAACTTATACTAAATAAATTAGCATCTTTACTTTCCTTTAAGGAATGATTTAAAATATTTCCAGAATGCACTTGAATTATCATGAGGTTGGGTACCGTGCGTACCATAAAACTACTTACATACGATTAAAAATGCGTAGTGTCTAGTCAGCGTTTTTAAGTTAAATTCTTCGTTCTGCGTTATACGACTTTGAAATACCTAATTTCAGTAGAGGCCTTTTAAGAGATAAGATCTTATACACTGTATACTCGTAATATACATACAGTATGATCATGTGCTCAGATTCAATTTTCTGCTTGCACAATTATGCGCTCATAGCGCATCTTATCTGGCGTATCCCAACAACTTTTTAAGCAGGTGAACGCTAAAACGTTACCGAACTCAATTGGGGCCATTTCGTTATTCTGCTGAAGGCGTAATTTGGGTATTAGTGTGGGTAGTATTTGCAGTTCGCATAAGGTGTCGCCATTGCAGTTGGGGCATTTAGGTACCGCCTCACTGAGTGGTGCATTAAGCAGTGGTAGCGTATCACGTGAATACCTACAAAGTGAGGAATTGTACTGTAACTATCTATATATATTTTTTGTAGAGGTTGAGGCGCCTACCTTAGAATTTGTCCTGGATTCTTCTGAATGGTGGTGATAAACTGATGGAATATAATATCGCCGTGAGCGGGCAAAGCCTTCTCGTATACCTCGTGCTCTTCTCCCGCACCATTGCCACCACCACCACCGCCGCCACCACTTGGTGATATGGCCGTCTCATCTTGTCTCTTATATTCATGATACATATCCCGAATGTGATCATCGGACAGTGCACATCCGTATCTTTCGTATTCGACATGCTGCTTGGACTCTACATCGACGGCTATGAAAAACGGTTTCAATGTGACGTCAGTCACTTTAGTCAGAGGTCCGATTCCTGCAGTGTTTGGTGTGTGCTTCAGCAGTGCAATCAGATCACGCTCTGGCTTTTTTGGCGACTCCACCAAAACCAAGTCGGACTCATCGCCTTCGATTTCAGCACAGAAAGTGGCTGTTGCAACTGCACCGGCCACCGCTGATCCACCGCCACCCGCCGCAGAAGCGGCAATGATCGCAGCACAATTCGCATTCGGGTCCTCGGGGTTGGTGCGCTGCGCCGACTGCACCTCTAGCTGGCCCAAACCGCATATTATTTCATTTTCCATAGAAATGCTCTCGTCTTCGTCATCGTCCTCCTCCTCAGATCCTGCAATTCCGACGGCGGCTGCGCCGAGCAGTCGAATTGGCGAATTGTCATTTTTTTCTATCAAGTTACCATTCTCTTCCTGCTGATTATCGCTATCTGCTGCCGTATCCATTTCTTCCACTGCAATACCCTCATAATCTCCCCAATCATCTGAACCATTGCACCAAGAGATTTTCGGAGTTGTTGACTGCTGCCTGGCAGTCGTAGCCTTCTTGCCCTTTGAAGCCACTGCTGCACTATTAATAAGTTGATCACATTGATTGGACGTGGTGTCCAAATGTTGGGTTCGCATGCAGAGCCAGCTTTTCGAGTTTTGGGAACAAGTCGGATTCAAGCAAGCGAAAATGTATAACGTTCGATGAAACTGTGACTGCTCCAACGGAGCGTAAATCTGGACAATGAGCGATCTAGCGGTGCTACATATGGAGCAGTTCGGTACTTTTATGTCTGATCCCGGCCAGTCCTGAAGCGGGAAATCGATATTTTTTAGGAAAATCAATTATATCATTCAGGAAGTGACCTCATTTGAACACAATGAAGTAAGAAAAAGGATGTAAATTATTATGCAATACTGACTGACTGCTTGAGGAACACGCAGCATTGCTGGAACAAATCTTACCGGGAAGCCACCGACTTTGTTGGTTGTGCTGTTTAACACTTGGGTATGTTTAGCCGTGATTTCTTCATCTTCGTAGCCGAGATAGACAGTGCCTTTGTTCTTCGCCATTGTCAACTTTCCACCGCAAACCAATCAGTTTCGCTGTGCGTACCAAGTTATTAATATTTAATTCTTTTAATGTTTAAATACTGCTGCAGAGCCATCAACACCCAAATCAAAAGTCTGATTTTCCAAGAATGACAGAATACTATACTATCAATTCTTCCTGGTAGAAAATCATAGAACTAATAAACAGTGTTGTCAGCTTAAATTTGTTACAGAATTTTAAATACCGACTCAATTTTTTGTTACAAAATTTGGTATCTAAAGTTATAAACACATAGAAGTCGTTTGCCGTTTTTAAGCTATAAACGTATACCAACGCCTCCGGCAACTTTGTCGTAGCGACTTGTCAAAATAACATTGGCTCTTATGGGAATCAAGAAAATAATAAAAAGTCGATGCTGCTGACGCGTGCGTCTGCGACAAAACTGCGAAATTTTATAATTTTGTCGTTGTCGGCGCTCTTGTTCTTCTTTTGTTTGTTTGTTTATTTATTTCAACTATAAAATTAGAATTGAAGTTTCTTTTGTGAGTATTTACTAATTTTACAGAGGCATTCCAAGATTCACGAACTATTGAAATCGTCTTTAGACGATTGAAATCGTCTTTCGTATTCCAAGATTCACGAACTATTGAAATTGTCTCTCAAATCGTCTTTAGACGATTGAAATCGTCTTTCGGATTCCAAGAGTCACCGAAATAGTTAAAATTCTTGCAAAACGTTGAAATTATCGTCTTTTGGTATTCCAAGAGACGATTTTATCGGATTTCTTCTCCTAAAAAAGACGATCAGAAATTAGCTCTCGTTCCCTAATAAAAATGTAATATTTCAATGAAAAATCTGGTTATATATTTTTTGATTCACTTGTATAGTTATTATTTTCTATTTTTATTTATAAAATAGATAATAAATAGTAAATACATAATTTTTATAAATAATACTAATTCCAATTTTGATTTCGAATGCGAATTAATTCCTTCTCAGAGTCTTCAGCAAAAAATTCCACTAAAGGAATCCATGTTTTTCAATGAAGCTTAACACACGAGAACACTTCTGCTTGCATTAAACCGTCGCTTGTAGGCAAGGGAGATGAAGAGCATGGTAGTTCGTGCATTGAAATTCTTCACTCTTGGACCTGCATGAACAGAGCACAAAACTAACACATACACAATTTTAATTAACGAGGGTTCTGAATATTTCACCAACACATACAAGTGACAGGCCAATCAAAATATTCAACAATATACATACACGGAATGTATTCACTTGAACTGTGCAATACAATGGAATTTTCCATTGTTCACAAGTTCGTACAGTGTTGGAAAATTTCTAACAAAAAAAACAATGGTAATTTTTTTTTGCTAAAATCTAAGCGAAATAATATAAAATATCACAAATATTACTCTACATATAATTCGCGATGTATATTCTATATTTTGGTAAGGTTTATAACTTTGTTTTTCGCGAAAAAAAACAATTTTTTTAGGTTTTTATTTATTCAACATAACTACAATAATCAAAGTTTTGCCTCCTAGCACTGAAAATGTCATCTTGAGCTCAAACTGCAGTAAAAGCAAAAGACGATTCGAGTTTCGTGAATCTTGGAATGCCTCGTTCCCATTTTCGTGACTTTTTTGCCGAGATAGTTTAACGATTGACCTCGAATCTCAGAATGCCTCTGTTAATCATATTGATGTTAGTTTATAAAAGATTTAATATTTTTAGGATGGGTAATTGTGTATAGACTTATTTAAGAGGTAAGGCAATACAAAAATAGCACAAACTGAAACTCTCTGCCATCGTTTTAGCAGCATTAGATTTTTGACTAGTCGCAACGACAAAGTCGTCGGACGACTTTCCATGTGTTTATACTCTTAATCGTAGACAATTGTCAAAATAATATTAGCTCTTATGGGAAACGAGAAAAAAATAAAGTCAGAGCTGCTGACGTGTACGACTGCGGAAAAACTGCAAAATTTTCTATTTGTGGTCGTTGTTGGTGTTCTTGTTTTTCTTCCTATTGTTTGTTTACGACTTCCTCTGTGTTTATAACTTAATTTGTATTTTTTTTAAAAACCAATACATACTAAATTTTTTTTTTCTAGTAGACTATTTTTGGGTAGTTGTACACATACTTATTACAATACTTACATTATTTATTACAAGCAATATAAATGGCTTTGTAGTAGTCCCTCTTGTCAACCTAAAAAGTGGGTACGTATTTCTCTTTGGAACATACACCTTAACTACTTTATGTGAAGTGACCTTAACACTTGAAATTTAATTGGTAGTTATATCGAAGGAAGCCACTGTTGCTTTTAAGCAGAGCGAGCAGTCTCTGTTTTCAAGACTTTTTCAAGTGGTTTTCTAGAGAGATTTAGAAGTATTTGTTTGTTATCGGAAGAATTGTTAAAATTAATTTTTATGTAATAAAAAGGTGATTACATTTACAACAGAAGTTCTGTTATAACAAGCGTGGATAATGTAGACTAAGAGTTAATCAATTTTTTAATCATAAAAAAATTTACGAATATTATGGACACGCCCAACACTACATTGTCACTGCAGGGGATGGATTGATTGCTCCTATTGAATTTAAGCTATTTCGTGTTTCAGCGCACTTGAGTCTCGAAATGACGGAAAAAATCACTTTGGCTGATGCATTGTCTAACGTGGAGGTACTCGATGAATTGTCTCTGCCGGATGAGCAGCCATGCATCGAGGCTCAGCCGTGTTCAATTATTTATAGAGCAAACTTTGATACAAATTTCGAAGACCGCAATGGCTTTGTCACTGGAATCGCCAAATATATTGAAGAAGCGACAACGCATGCCAACTTGGTAAGATTTCGGTGCGTAAATGAACTATTGAAATCCATTAATGTTTGCTTCATGCGTATTCCAGAATGTGTTGTTGGATGAAGGGCAGAAGCACGCTGTTATGTTATACACCTGGCGCTGCTGCTCTCGGGCCATACCGCAGCCCAAGTCAAATGAGCAACCCAACCGCGTCGAGATTTACGAGAAAACCGTTGAGGTCCTTGCACCGGAAGTAAACAAACTCCTCAACTTTATGTATTTTCAGGTACGTCACAGTCACAATTGGTCTATTGGCTCTTTAGTCCTGATCGGATTTTTTTCCTTATTCTTGTAGCGCAAAGCAATCGAAGCTTTTTCCGGGGAAGTAAAACGCCTCTGCCACGCTGAGAAGCGCAAGGACTTTGTTTCCGAAGCATACTTGCTCACATTAGGCAAGTTCATTAATATGTTTGCGGTGCTGGATGAACTGAAGAACATGAAGTCGAGTGTTAAAAATGATTACAGCACCTACCGCCGTGCTGCCCAATTTCTGAAAGTCATGTCTGACTCTCACACCCTCCAGGAGTCGCAAAATCTTTCCATGTTTTTGGCCACGCAGAATAAAATTCGCGACACCGTCAAAGACACCCTTGAAAAGATTATCGGATACGAGGACCTCTTGTCCGAGGTGGTGAACATTTGCGTGCACATGTTTGAGACCAAAATGTATTTGACTCCAGAAGAGAAGCACATGCTGGTCAAAGTAATGGGCTTTGGGCTCTTCCTGGTGGACAGCGATGCTTGCAATATTAACAAGCTAGACCAGAAAAAGAAGATCCGCTTGGATCGCATTGATCGTATTTTTAAGAACTTGGAGGTGGTACCGCTCTTTGGCGACATGCAAATCGCCCCTTTCAACTACATAAAGCGCAGCAAGCACTACGACGCCAGCAAGTGGCCGCTCTCGAGCTCGAATGCTATTAGCCCGCAGGCTGACCTCATGGTGCACCTGCCCCAAATCCGCGAGGATCACGTCAAGTACATTTCCGAACTGGCGCGCTACACCAACGAAGTAACGACTACGGTGAAGGAGAATCCCTCCGACGCCGAGAATCGCTTTACAGCCGATCTGGCTCTACGCGGCTTGCAGCTCTTGTCGGAGTGGACCAGCGTTGTGACGGAGCTATACTCGTGGAAATTGTTGCATCCGACCGACCACCACCAGAACAAGGAGTGCCCCGTCGAGGCGGAAGAATATGAGCGAGCTACGCGGTATAATTACACATCGGAGGAGAAATTCGCTCTGATTGAAGTAATCGCTATGATAAAAGGTCTGCAGGTGAGTGAAGAAACATTTATAAAACACTTGGTACTTCCGTACGTATTTGTGTACCTACCGAAATCATCAGGTTCTGATGGCACGCATTGAAACCGTTCTCTGTGAAGCCATACGCCGCAATATCTATGCCGAGCTGCAAGATTTCTCACAGCTAACATTGCGTGAGCCATTGCGTAAAGCGGTTAAAAACAAGAAGGATCTCATTCGCAGCATTATAATGTCGGTGCGAGAGACCTCTGCCGATTGGCAAAAGGGCTACGAACCCACCGATGATCCCGCCACAAAAGGGAAAAAAGATCCAGACGGTGGCTTTCGCATCCATGTGCCGCGCTTGAATGTCGGTCCCTCGTCGACGCAACTTTATATGGTTCGTACCATGTTGGAGTCACTTATAGCGGACAAAAGCGGTGGCAAACGAACCCTGCGAAAGGACATTGATGGCAATTGTCTGATGCAGATCGACAACTTCCATAAGACCTCTTTCTACTGGAGTTATTTGCTGAACTTTAGCGAAACTCTGCAGAAATGTTGCGATCTGTCGCAGCTATGGTACCGCGAGTTCTACCTGGAGATGACCATGGGCCGCAAAGTAAACAAATGCATGGTGCGCCATCAGCACAACGAAGAGTGCAAGGATTTGATCACCATGGAAAAGCGTATACAGTTTCCGATAGAAATGTCGATGCCCTGGATTCTAACCGATCACATTTTGCAGACCAAAGAGCCGTCGATGATGGAGTAAGGATTGCATATAGATTGCCCCTGTAGATTGTAGACGAATTCTAAAGTAAACGATTCTGTTTAGGTTTGTCCTCTACCCATTGGATCTTTATAATGATTCGGCGCATTATGCTTTAACGGTTTTCCGTAAGCAATTTCTGTACGACGAAGTCGAAGCAGAAGTCAATTTGTGTTTCGATCAGTTTGTCTATAAATTGAGTGAGCAGATTTTCGCCCATTATAAACAGTTAGCAGGCAGGTAAGATTTTTCGGGGTTTGAGTATTTTTCCTAAAGAAAAATGGTATGTACTTACTTTCTTAAATGATAGCATCTTCCTCGATAAACGATTCCGCTTAGAATGTGAGGTATTGGGCTTCAATTTTCAATCATATCCACGGAACAATCGCTATGAGACTCTATTGAAACAACGTCATGTCCAATTGCTGGGTAAGCGGCATCTCTTGGCAGCATAAATGAATTCCTTTATGTGCATTCCTTTACCTTAGGCCGTTCAATTGACCTCAACAAATTGATTACTCAACGCATCAATGCCAATATGCACAAGAGCATAGAGCTGGCCATCAGCCGTTTCGAAGGCAACGATGTAACAGGAATTGTGGTACGCTTCAATAATACTCGTAATAACGATTGGTTGTCGGCAAAACGGTAACAATCGCTCCCTATCTTTGCAGGAGCTTGAAGGTCTCTTGGATGTCAATCGTATTTGCCATAAATTGTTGTGCAAATATTTGGCCCTTGATAACTTTGACGGCATGATCAAAGAGGCCAATCACAATGTCTTGGCACCATATGGACGCATTACCTTGCACGTTTTTGTGGAATTGAATTATGACTTTCTGGTCAATTATTGTTACAATGCAGCGACTAACCGGTAAAGCATCTGCTTCTTCTTCTTGTTACCTTGGCGCAAGGCCAAAATGTAGAAAAATTAATAAAACTCACCTCAAACTCCGACAGCTTTGTCCGGAGCAAGGTGAACCTTTCCTCGCCGCAGCCAATCCAACGCGAGAAGCCGCCACAGATGTCACACTATTATCTTTGGGGCTCGAAGCAGCTGAATGCGGCCTACTCTACGCAATTCGGCCAGTACACCGGCTTCGTGGGCGCACCGCATTTCCATGCGATGTGTCGGCTGTTGGGCTATCAAGGCATTGCTGTCGTCATGGACATCATACTGAAAGATATCGTCAAGCCATTAATACAAGGCTCACTGCTGCAATTCACCAAAACCTTAATGAGCGCCATGCCGAAGTCGTGCAAGCTGCCGCGCTGCGAGTATGGCTCGCCGGGAGTGCTGAGTTATTACCAGGCACATCTGACCGACATTGTCCAGTATCCCGACACGAAAACGGAGTTGTTTCAATCGTTCCGAGAATTCGGAAATTGTATTATTTTCTGTTTGCTTATCGAGCAGGCTCTGTCGCAGGAGGAAGTATGCGATTTGCTGCATGCTGCGCTCTTTCAAAATATATTTCCCAGACCATTTTGCAAAGGTAATAACAATAACCTCTTAATTTCAAATTCAAACCCTTCCCCGTTCTCTTAAAAACACGCTCACTTGCTCGTTTTAGAAAACGAGAAACCGGAGGCCAAACAAAAACGCTTAGAAGCACAATTCGCCAATTTGCAGATAGTTTCAAATGTGGAAAAGATCGGAACCGCTAAGGTATAGATTGCGCAGTTATTAGCCAATAAAACGTATCTTCATTCATGTCACGTTTCCATACAGCAAGCTATGATTGCGCGAGAAGGTGATCTTCTAACGCGTGAACGTCTCTGTTGTGGTCTCAGCATTTTCGAAGTTATACTCAATCGCATTCGAAGTTATTTAGACGATCCGGTCTGGTCTGGTCCGCCGCCCGCCAATGGCATCATACACGTGGATGAATGTTCGGAGTTTCATCGATTGTGGTCCGCTTTGCAATTTGTGTACTGTATTCCCGTGCGAGGCACCGAATACACGATTGAGGAGCTATTCGGCGAGGGTCTTAATTGGGCTGGTTGTGCCATGATTGTGCTGCTGGGTCAGCAAAGACGTTTCGAGGCTTTAGATTTCTGCTACCATATATTGCGTGTTCAGCGCGTCGACGGCAAGGATGAGGATGTCAAGGGAATTGTAAGCTCTTTAGTCTTAACAATTAAAACACAACACAGCGCTATACCAAAAATATAGATACAAGATCCGTATCGCTCGATAGCTAGTGATCGACCGGTTCGCTTACCATGCAACTTTGATTTGTTCAAGTTCTCGCATCTTGTATTAACTTTGTGTTTTCTAAACGAACTTCTAGCTGTCGAACACGATGTGATTGAAATTGTAGCACTGTG
The DNA here is from genome assembly GCA_949752815.1 of Conops quadrifasciatus. NCBI lineage: Eukaryota > Metazoa > Arthropoda > Insecta > Diptera > Conopidae > Conops > Conops quadrifasciatus. The sequence continues at coordinate 39,242,499 of OX457078.1, forward strand.
TTGTTTGTGTGCCACAATAATCAATTCTTTTTGCAGAAATTGAAACGTATGGTGGATCGTATACGTCGCTTTCAAGTACTGAATTCGCAGATCTTCGCCATACTGAATAAATACTTGAAGAGTGGTGATGGCGAGGGCTCGAATGTGGAGCACGTGCGTTGCTTTCCGCCACCACAACACCCTTCGGTTATATCGTCGCATTATCAAGACCCAAACAAATTACGCCAGAGTATTAACAATTGAATGGTGGAGAGGAAGCATAAGAATATTGGTAAACATTTCTTAGCCACATCTTCGACTATGCATAGTCGATTATACACGATACATATTTCTAATAGTAAAATTAAGTGTAACGTATCTGCAGTATTCGCATTTCAATCCGAGAATAACTTTTTTTACGTAATTATAAAAAATGTGAAATTAATTTGATTTATATTTATAAGCATAAGAACACAGGCCGATAATATACGAGCATCGTATTAAGCCTCAATATGCTAAGTTTCTTGCAATGCCTTTCTCTTTTTGAGTCTTAACTTGATGCTAAATATTTAGTCAAAATTTTTAGTTAAACACAAAACGTGTTTTTCGGTCTCTAACAGCAAAATATCTCGAAAATTCAAAAATTTTCACTTAAATTCAACTTATCAAAACTTTGAGAAGGAATACCACGGTTTCGTCAAGAAAAAACTACGGTTTTAGAGAATTAGCCCCCTTTTTCCGGACTGTGTAATTACTATTCGTATAAAGTATGAGTATTCAATGCAATGCAATATGGCTTACTTATTAATTAACTAACCATAAGATATTTAAGACAAAAATTGATGATAGTTATTAATGATTTATGCAAATTTATTACATTTTTTTTTTCTGTTTGTAAACAACCATAAACATATATATTTACGTAACCGTAGGCACTTGATTTGAGTATACAAGAAACGTCAATAAATCTACACATCTCTTAAAAAATGTATTCCATTAATTTTTTATTTTGTGTAAAAGAAACTATAGCAAGGCTTGAAGGCTTCTTTGATTAGTAAACTTGACCTTAAGCAAATTTATGAGTTTATATTGTCATTATCGTTTGCAGGCAACCCTTTTATAACAGGAAAAGTATAAAAAATATGGTTTTAAATAGAGAGAGAATGACAAATTTTTCTAATTTTAAAAAAGGTAATTTATTTTTTTTTTGTTGTTGTGATTACAAATTGGTAAAAGCAAGAGGTTTTTATACAATTGCAAAACTTTTTTGTTCATACTCATAAAATATGTTAGAAATCATTTCTCTACGAGTGCGAAAATCAAAAGTAAATGTCTATTTTAAAAGTTTTTCAGTGTTCATTATAACAATAGCCGGATCAAAGGATCCTGCATTTAATATCGCCTGATTCTGCAGCTAAAGGAATGTTTATTATACGTAGTTTCTTTAATGAGAATCCTCAAATGTGAAGTTTTTCTATTTCTATTCGGGGAAGCTCCTTAATGTTCTTTTAATCGATATAATCTAATGTATTTGTTTTAACTATTTGTACCGCCGTTGCCATTGCAAAGCTTCCGGCTGTCCTTTTCATCGTTTATAACTTCTGAGCCCGATTTATAATGGTACATAATTTGAAAATTGTCCGAGTAATTCCGTGGCAAGTCGAAGTGTATACCATCAGCGCCCAAATAACACGCCCCATAGGCCATACTCTTGGTTATCGATACCAGCTTTATGCCAAATTCTATGGGTTTTCTACTCAGCTCTTCCACAAAACCCGGCTTTAGCAGATGCCAACTATGCCACACCGAACCCACGCACACGATGTTCAAATCGCCCGCTTTGACGAGGTCAGGATGTACTTTCGGCAGCAGAGCATGAACGCTGCGGGCCAAATGCCGTCCAGCATCCCTGAACAGGCTCAAGCAGAGTTGATCGCCTTCTTCCTCAGCAGCGTGGGCTAGTTTTTTGCAGATACTAGCATAAAATGGTTTGTCGAACTTGCCGTAGCAGTGAGTGAGCAGATCCAAACGTGTCTGAACATTGAAGTGATGCTTGATGAGCTCCCAAGTACGATGAATACAGTGCGGCGAGACGGTGAGGTTATCCAAGTGGTCGAAAACGATTTTCATAGCGCGATATGCTATATGCCAAGCTATATATAAAGAAGTCCTTGAAAATTATTAGGAACTTTTCGAATATGAAAGGGCAGACAGTGATAGCGAGGCACATTATGGTATGGTATGGTATGTATGTGTTTCGAAATAACGTTTCTGTTCGTTATCTCTATCTACACGGCCCTTGCGGAGTCAGGGCGAACTCAAGAACTTAAAAAGAACATAAATTGAAATATTTTCTTCTCTACTGATAAGGATGAGTCTTATCAGGACAGACCTTTCCTAAGACAGTCTGTCGAGCTGCCAGCCAAAGGTTAAAATATTTTAAAACTGCCGGAAATAGAGCGATTTATATTCATGTTTGATTAACTTAAAGCTAAAAGGAAGATTATTTCTTCTTTTTGCGTCTAAAAACTTGAAATAGTAAAGAAACCTCGCCTTAAGAAATTATGAATTGTATTTTTTTAAAAGAAACTAATAGAAGAGCGTTATCGGACATTATCACTAGCGGTATCTGTTAGCCGAATGCCACATAAGTACCATTGTCATGTATGTATATTGCGTCTCCAGGAAAACATCGTACATACGTAGTACATTCAATATTGGTACAGTGTCAAGGAACTGATTTTTCGTACTCTCGAAATATAAACAGGGACAATGAAAGTTCTCATACTTACCGCTACCTTCGTCACCCAAAAAATTTCCCCAACCGCCGCAGGAATACGAGGTGCCATCAGGATTTCTCAGCAAGGTATTGGAACCTGTACCCGAAATAATCACAAGTCCGCCGATGGGCGAAGCCGTAAAAACGCTTCCCAGGGTATCGCTGCATACCACATAGTTGTCCGCAATGTCTGGAAAGGAGTCACGTAATTCCTGTTCCAGTTCACGGTTCGAAGCCTCCTAAAAGAAAAATTATTGCAAACTTTTTTTAGACGTTTCGTTCAGTTCAAAATTAGCTCAATTACAATTAGGAAACGTCCATAATTCCAAAGGTTTTTGGTTTACTACAATACATTACGTACTCATTTAATACGGCAGAGAGAGAGAAATCTAACGGAACTGCACCGAACCTACCTGTTCACAGCCGCTCAGACTCAAACCCAAACTGGTCAAGCGCGTTTCGAGCGGTATATTGTGCTCTTCTTTCGCTCTCTCGATCATGTCGGCAATCCGTCGCGCACATTCTGGAATCCCAATCATCCAATGGTTTGTACCAAGACCGGTCGTGGTGGCGATACATTCTCCGTGTTGATTGCAAATAACGAGACGCGAGTGAGTGGCGCCGCTAAAAGTAAAAGTAAAAAAGGTAGAGAGTAAATCGACAAAAACTTAAGGTAAAAAAGTAGAGTTAAAAAATTTGTTGTTAGCTTTTTGTTGCTGTTTAAAGCTTAGATTATATCAATTTTTAATAATCGTTATTATACGATTGGATTCGACAGATTCTACTACGGATCCTTCCGAATTCTATCTGAAGTAGTTTCATGGTCCATCAAACTGTATGAACGACAGTTTGCAGAACAGCTCAATGGATGTTTTCTGGCGAATATGACGTAGATACAAAGCCATTTTAATTAACATGGAGTATCAGAAACCGTTTAAGGTCAATTAAAATATCGGCAACCAATTTATTTGGCAATGCTTACATTCCAGAGATAATGAAAAAATTGGGAAAATGAAAACAAGAAGCCTAATAAATTCCTTATACTCACTCGTACATACATATGTTTATACATTTACATATATACATCAGTATGATCACACTAATATAACGTACAATATATAAGCAAGAAAAATTAAACTGGAGACCATAAGCTTTTAAAAAGAAACCCATTGATGGCCAGGAACTTTATGGATTTATGCATCCTCAATGACCAGCACGAAAGAAAAGATCCTTCTAAAAACTAGTTGTTCTCCAAACCAACAGCCGTTCGTTGGTTAAAAAACCCCAATAAAATAAATCTGTTTCTGTCCTCCTCTTTCTGATTTAACTTATTTCTTGAAATTTCATTAAATTTGAAATCATTAACTTTTTTTTATTGCCATAATTTAATTTATATTTATCGTTATCTTTCAAAAGTTTGATAAAAGCTTCTTAGCTTTTTATATAACACTCGTACTAGATATAATACTAGTACATACTCGTATTTGACATATATAATAGCTAATAATATTGTTATTACCATTGGCGAGATAATTGATAATTATTCTTTTATTGATAATTTTCTGGAAATTTTTTTTCCTCTTGTTTCACAAAAAAATGAATGAATCAATTACAAACCTCACTTTCTTTCAATTAAATAAATAAATACGATTATGCTTGCAATCTCGTATTTTAGCATCATACTCGTAAATGAAAAGAAATGTAATTTTTCAATTCAAACCACTTACGATGCAGTAATTCGTTTACTCTGATTGTTCAAATCAAAATAGACGCTTTAAGAATTCAACTGTAGACGTCGATTGAAAAGAAAAAAAAAATTTCAATTTAAAGAGAGGGAGACATTGTGTGGGAGAGTGAATGTTAAATTAGCATTAAGAAAGCGTTTTAGAAATTGGTTACTCTACGTACGAGAATGCGATTAGTGTCGCATATACATATTAAAAAGATATATAAAGAGAATATGTTTTTAAATTAAATTGTACTATTTTTGTACTAAAATTCATCGATAATTTTAGTACAAAAATAGTACAATTTTCCTAATTAAATAGTTCTTGAAGCAGTGTCGAATATTTAAACTTTCGACTGACTATGATTTTGTTTTGTTCTCTATTTCGAAGGCACGTGATTGCAATTTCTTGTCACTTTTCATTCATCGCAGTCTTTTGTGCTTGCATCACTTTCTTGAGCTATCTCCTGTACTTTGCGTCATCGACAATAATTTCTTTATGGATCTGTCTTTTGAACACAATCTAATATAGATTGAAAACATGATTGATAATTTATTTATGGAATTCAAGACGATCGTGAAGTGTTAGACGTGATTCGCTTTTTCGAATTCGCAAAAAAAAGACGCGAACTAGAGAGAGTGTTTATGTATTTTTTTTGTACATAAATATAGGTTTATGCGCACACATACTCTGAAAAGGATATGATTTTTATACCCTACACTCGAAGGAGTTATTTAAGAGTGATATCCGCACAAAAAAAAACATCCGCCCATTTTCAGGGTGTGTCCCTCCCAATTTTTCACCATGCGGTCGACAACTGCTGGTGTAGGGTATATGAGCCTCGACTAGGCCGATGTTAACGCTTTTGTATTTTTGTTAATACATATTTCTGTTATCAGGAGAAAACATTTATAATGTAGATTTTGATAAAATACTATACTATCGTAGTTTGTATACGGATTTTATTTGAAAATATCAGTAATGAAAACTGATTGTTTTATTTTGTGATATTACAGTTACATAATAAGTTTTATTCGTTCTAAATTTTTCTACAGTAAAAATCTTCTGTGTCCAAACGTCTCTAATTCGAAATTCGTCTAACTTGAAGTTCATCTAATTCAAATAATTATAACCCTATTTTTGCATTCCCCTCAAGCAAAACTAGGTACATAGTTTCATTCTTATTTAAAATTTCTAATTTATATTTTAGTACATGATTTTATAACTTACCCTTCGATACCACCAAACAATAGCATTTTATAATCACGAGACTGAACGCAACACAGGAAATTACGAGTACTTAAGAATATTTGTATGTTTAAATCTCAACACCTTTAGAACATTCTGAAAGGTAAGAAAACATAAAAAAATTTATTAATTATAGACACATACATAGTAATCGTACATCTATCAAATTGCATATAACGAAGTATGGAAACATAATTCAAATGAGTCATTAAAATACTATATATGTACATATACATACATATACAATTTCAAAATGTGCATAAGCGAAAAAAAAAATTGCAAAAACAAATTCACAAAACAATTTGGTGCAAGATCAGCACCATTTTTTGAAGTAATATAGTTTGGCGTATAGTTGGGCCTAAAAACGTTGGTTTGTCGAAGAGTTACTAACGTTTGGTCGCACCTAATTCAGTATAGCATTAAAACATAGTACGACAGTTTTTTAAATATCGAATGATATGCCTTTTTGAATAGTCTTTCGCTAACTCATTTTTACGTTTAGTTTCTAGAAATGGATTTACTCAATCAGCGATTAGTGAGACAGTTCTAATAGAGTCCGTTATCATGAATTGTAGGTCCTTCAGAGTAGGTCCTTCCTTACTTTTTTAATCAAACACGTCTCTACAATATTTCTATAATCTTCGTTAAAAACTAAAACCTTAACTAAAATAGCTGAAAATTGGTTCTAAAATAACTGACATATGAATAAAATAAGTCGACATAACCCCATGGATATATTTTTAAGAAACCATTCAGTTACCTTTATTGCCACCGGGACATGGTTTCATGTTCTCATCTCTAATTAATAAGAAACACACCCATCATCGTTCTCACAGCTTCACACATATGTATTTACCAATAGTTTTCCAATTAAAGACGCAAATCAGTGTCGGGTAAATGTACTTGTTTTCACAACAGTAAACTTGTAATTTTGTACTCACGTTATTCGCTTTTGTTTTGATATCTTCTTTCTATTTACAATAATTTATCTAAGGGGCTTTTAGATACATACACTAACAACACTGCTTACTTACAAGCTAAACAGCTGATTACTAATAATAAATAGTACATATAGAATTTTTATATTTATTTTGCGTCAACTAGAATTTTTTTCCAATACCAAACTTATTTCCTAGAGGCAAAAGCAAACCTCTTCGTCTGTTATCGTCGAGAGTTCCATGACCAGTTAAGTATGTATTAAGTGTGTGTGAAAATCAACATCATACTATCATTAGTTAAACACCACACCATTCACTTGTTTTACAATAACTAGTTTAGGGATGGTCTCATCATTTTAATGTTAACTTTTGCGTGTACAAAAATTTGTATTCATGCAATCAAACTAACATCATAAACTGTGTAAGTTCAAGTGTTACGTTTGCCAAGGCAAGTGTCGTTTGCATACGCAAACAAATTCTGTTGTAAGTTTTCTTAATCGGCACAGATTCAAATATTTGAATTATTTTACATCATTCAAACAATCAAACCAACATGATAAACTGTGTAAGTTCGGGTGTTACTTTTACCTGTTGTTTGCATACGAAACAAATTAAAACACTTTAAATTATTTCAATTTTTGTTGCGTCGTTTCTTTTACTTTAAGTGCTGTTATTTAATTATTTAATTTAATAAAAGTAAATGTACTGGAAGTCTGATTGGCGAATTTACGTGACTGAGAACCACCTACTCACACGTTTCGAAACTGAATAAATTATTGCTAGCGTCTAGTGCCAGCGCATACTAATATACTTTCTCACCAATTTGGAAGTGTGGTGAAAAAGGTGTGAGAGAGAATTAGAGCGATCTGCTGATCACAATGCCAAGGAAATATATAAACATTGTTTAAGCGGCCCATACACGACTCAGATGTCTGTGCAGATCGGCTGTCCGGTCGGATTTAATTTTATCCCCGTTTGGCAAAAACCCGGATTTTATTGAATTATTTCCGTGGTGCGTTAAATGTTGTTTTCCTCTGAAATTGAAGGTGGAGCAGTCTTATGAACTTCTATTTAAAAAACTAATACAAAGCAATTCGAATGTCTATTTTCATCAATGGGTTTTTAACCCACCTTTTAGTGTTATGGAACTGGGAAGGACACAACCGTTTTACACTCCGGCAACACCCTGTCACAACACAGGGGTTAATACGAAAAAGAGATAAGCGTGCCAAAAGATCGGCAATCTCGAACCCTACCTGCTACAAAACCTCATAGTTATTGTGCAGTTACTTTTTCGGAGTCAGTTGCATGAAAAAAACTTAAATGTGACTTCCAAAGAACTAACTTTTTTGTGTTGGCACTTTTTTGCGGGTGTGCGATATTTTTAGGAAAGGTACAAACAAAAAGTTAATATTGAGTACCCCAACGTGTCATACTCTTCGGTAGAAACCAAAGGGGTTGAAATTGATACTTTTGCTTTCGTTGAACATACCATCCTGAGTTGTCAGTATAAGTACCAAACATACCATACCATACTGAGTTGGAGTATATGCCCGGTATTACACGATGACGCCTGACTCAAAAATTTTTTGCCGCCGTAATTGTCAGATCGGCATTTTATTTCGATTGAGCGTGAATTAAATTTTTCGTATAGTTTAAAGTTTAAATTTTTTGTGCTTGTATGTTAGCAAATGCCTATTAGACGCTCTATCTATTTATATATTATCTATATATCTATTCTGAATTTAATATTTCACCAGCGAAATATTAAAAATTGCGTGTGCATTAATTTAACCAACAATAAAAATATCAAAGCTTTTGTCGTCTTGGTTTAACCAGGAGAGAACACGATAAAACCGTGGCAACTGCCGCATGCACAATGGGGTCATCGTGAAATATCGACATAATTTGGTTTGGTTTTCAGATTTGTTTTCTACATGTCAAAAACTGTCAAAATAGGTGTAGTTCGGACAGAGGATCATTGTGATAGGTTGTTTCTTTATGAAATTCCTTGCAGTGAGAACATAATCTGTTAAAATTTATACTTCTGCTGTATAATGGATATGCATAAATACACACTGCAGTCCATTAGACAGGACCTCATCGACAACAGTTTACAGGCGAAAGCAATTATTCAAGTATGTATGGATTGGACATGGTTCGTGAAGACTAACTATACATGCAATCATAACACAGGACATTGTCACTTATCGTGGTTCAATTGGCGAGTTGGAGACGCTAAACGAGGCTGGCCGAGCTAAACTGGCAGCTTTGCGCAAAAGTATAGAACGTTTAGATGATTGGGCACGCGACATCGGTGAACCGGAGCTTTCGAAAGAAGTAGACACTCATCGAGATCAGTTCTCGAAGACACTACAAGCATTCCGTAAGGCCAATATAGCAACAATGTTGGAAATAGAGAAAGCTAACCGGGAGGAATTGATGGCCATTACGGGTGAAAGTGATTTACGCAAAAGGAGTAATGTTGGAGACAATCGCCATAATCGTGGTAGTCTGGTCTCCCAAGAGAATGATGTGACGGAGAAAATGTTGGCTATTTCACGACATCTTTCAGAGACAACACAAAAGAGTGCTATAACTCTGGAGACCCTTGTGGCATCATCTCAGAACGTCGAAGCAACCCGCGATGAACTGAACAACACAGCGGGTACTATTTACCAATCGAGTAAGCTACTTAAAAAGTATGGTAGGCGTGAGTGCACAGATAAGATGCTGCTCTTCTTTGCATTCGTTTTCTTCTTGTCTTGTGTATTTTATATTGTGCAAAAGCGTTTGTTTTAGATAAACAATTGATTATAAGCGTTAAGGGCGGACTGATCATAGAAAAATTCCTTTCGACACAGAAGAGTGACTAATAATGAACCAAGGGAGAGTTAACTGTCCTTTGGTTACAGAAGTTTTAGTTTTATGAAAATATTGTAATTTTAATAGATTTATTCGTTGCTCGTTTTTAAATACGTACATATATTTAATATTAAATCTAAACTTGTTACTAAGACGTCAACCAAACGCGTACTATTAAAGTATGTATGTGAAATCTTGTCTATCTGTTAATATCGAATTACATACAACTGAGCTATGCAAAACCTGAAAGCTATGTAAAACTTTGAAATTCCTATGCCAGTTATTGCAATTTATAATATACTTAAGGGAAAAGATTTTAAAATACTGCACTGCACTGTTACTATATGATTTTAAAATAAAGCTGCTATACTATATATATATATATATATACTGCTATAAATTCCATAAAGTAAAAAATTCTTCTTGACTAAGACCTTAAATAAATATTCCTAAGAATCCTTTAAGATAAAAATTCTTAGTCTACATATGTGGTAAAGGTTGTTTATTTTCTTTAATTATAATTTATTTATTTATATTATAATATTTGTAATACCACACAATATTCACTTCTCTAATTTTTATAATCACTACTAATTTTTCAAGCACTACAAATAAATGCTTATAGTTCTCGTATTTCAATACGGACATTTCGGTACTCCGCCAGGATTCGTAAAGCCGTTGGCATGTACCATGCGACATATCTCTTTGTACGATTTTTGTTGTCTCGAAGGTATTTGGTGTTGAGAACGTTGCTCTGGTGGACTACTGTAATGTCCATTATAGGCCGTTTGCGGAAATTGGTAGCTTTGATAGGGATTGTAATAAGTTCCGTATCCGTTTCCCTGACTTCCATGATATTGATTTGTAAAAATATTCCCAAATAATCTATCAAAAACTGGGCTTGCTAAAATCTGTATTAGAAATACCGTCATATAAATACACAAGCAAAATATTTTCATTTTTAAATTCAATTTCACTGTAGGCAGAATCAAGCTCTTGCTTTTGATGACGGCTTTTCTTTTCAACTGATCTGTCGTACCTTGTATAATACAATATATATTCGAATGTGTTACAAAATATTTCCATGAAATCAAATGTGTGAAATCCTTGAAGGTTAAAAAATGAGTTCAGATCCATACTGATTATTTAAAATAACAAAACTTCCTATATATAGTACATACATACAGACATATGAATGAAACGTTGATAAGGGTCTTGTACATATTGCGGGGAGGGTTATCGAAGCGAGTATTGAGTTAATAAATAATAATCAAAATATGATTATTACTAGAAACATTGAACATGTTGAATCCAAGAAATATCCAACATAAAAACAAAAACTATTAAACTTTTTAAAACAAAAAATGTTGTTTTATAGATGTCGGCTACTATTATTTTACCATGTATGTATTTTGAAAGCCCAGTTTTTATAATTTAACCCTTTATACTTGTTATGCACAATAAAAGAGCTATCACAAAATATTATTTAGGGATATATTTTTATACATTACGTTCGAAGAGATAAGTATATATGTGTTCACTTTTTAAACCTTACAAATTTCTATTAGTCTCTTTAAATTTGCCTTCACTGTAGTTCTTGACAGCTGTAGCAGCCGTAGTGTTTTGAATAGTCCCGTTTGATTGTCACTTTTGTTTACTGTAAACATAATAGCCAAGGCTTAAAAACTACGAGTATAATCCAAGCTTATTTGTGCAAATATTGGGTGATTTCTCAATAAAACCGCAGAATGTATAGAATGGGACGCCCTCATGAAGCCGTAGAGGAGTTGAGAAATTTCTTCAAAGCCCATAATAAAATTAAAGAGCAAAAGGCGCACACCTCAAAGGTAGGATTTGCTGATGGCAGTCTAAAATGAGTCTCAGCTTCATTAATATTCTAATCTACCATTCTATTGGCAAAAGATTAAAATGTTAGTCCTTCTAATAGGTTCACAGCGTAGGTTGGAGTTGCGATGGACGTCGCTTAGCCTCTGGTTCATTTGACAAAACCGTCGCTGTCTACACATTGGAGCGAGAACGTGTGGTTGGTTGGCCAACATTGTATTATGATAGTTCTAAAGTCATTTAGCACTTCTTTACCCTTTCAGAGTAAAGAGAACACGTATCGCGGTCACACCGGTTCTGTGGATCAGCTCTGTTGGCACTCCTACAACTGTGACTTGCTTAGTACGGCCAGTGGAGATAAAACAGTTCGTATATGGGATATACGAGCTGGAAAGTGCTCCTCTGTAACCAATACCAAGGGTGAGAATATAAATATTACGTGGTCGCCCGACGGTAAAACAATAGCGGTGGGTAATAAAGAGGATTTGGTTACATTCATCGACACACGCAGCAATAAAATTCGAGCCGAGGAGCAGTTCAATTTTGAGGTGATTTTTAGGATTCTGTTTCTTTGAAGTTGCAACGGCATGAATGATGGTGGAGTTTCTGTTTCGAATTTTAGGTTAATGAAATTGCTTGGAATAACACCAGTGACATGTTCTTCCTTACCAATGGCTTGGGCTGTGTACACATTCTTAGCTATCCGGGCTTAGAATTGCAACACGTACTGAAAGCCCATCCAGCCACGTGTATTTGTATAGAGTTCGACCCAACTGGGAAGTACTTTGCAACTGGTTCGGCAGATGCTTTGGTCTCACTTTGGGATGCAAATGAGCCGGCTTGCCTTCGTGTGCTCTCTCGCTTGGATTGGCCTGTCCGCACCATATCGTTTAGTCATGATGGCAAATTGCTAGCATCTGCCAGCGAAGATTTGCTTATTGATATTGCACACACAGAGACCGGAGAAAAGGTGGCTGATGTGTCTGTTGATGCGGCAACCTTTACAGTGGCCTGGCATCCTAAGCAATATTTACTAGCCTTTGCCTGTGATGACAAAGACAGTTGCGATAGACGACGTGAAGCTGGTAATTTGAAAGTATTTGGATTTTCAGAATAACTGTTATGATCAATAAATAAATCAATATGCTAAAAATGGACTTTTCTAGTTCAAACAGTTATTTGTTAAGTAAGAGTTTTTAATTTAAAATTAAGCAAACAACGGTCTATCAGTTTACCCCAGCAAAACGGTCCTTGTCTTTTTCACCAGAAGTATAAGTTACCATGTCATGCGCCGTCTATATATTGTATATTCTTTGGTATAACTTTTGAGTTTAGTGTGATAAGAGGACGTCAGCCCTGGGGTACCACAACAGGCCTTTTTAGGCCTATGCTACCTATGCTTAGGCCTATGCTTTAGGCCTAGCTACTTTCGTCCAAATATCATTTGGAAAATATGTTCTCAGTTTTTCAAAAATTACTTTGTAAGTCAAGAGAATCAAGACGAGACACACTGTTTATACAAAAACAAAATTCTCAAGGTCTTCCTAATCGTATGCGTATACGAAAAATACTAACATACAAACATATTTTCCTAAAGATATTTAATTTCACTCGTAAAGTACATATTATTGAGTCGTAAGCTTAATATTTGTTTGTTCTCGAAGCTTTCAATTTAGGTTTCTAAAAAGTTCTCCGAGATCACTTATCCCTGAAATTGCTTAAACTCTTCACAGTTGCTTAAAACATCTATAGCAGACTATTTCTATATCTTTATCGGAGAACAGATCTGAAAGGTGAGATCACAACTAAAGCTTTTTAAAAACGAACTTTCAATTTCATCTTAAATAATAATTCCTAGACTTTATTTTTAACCTAAAAGAACGACTTATGTACGTATGTACTTCCAATTTCGTTCTATCTTCAAAGGAAGCGATTCATTCAAAGCGCCTAAATGGGACCTTATTCAAACAATTCACAACACCTGACAACAGAGGGGCTAGATAATAGATACCGTTGTATTTTCGTGGGGTGTTCTATAATTTTATTGATGATGGTGGGATCAGCTCAGGTCGCACCAACCATGAGAAAAAGTGGAGTAATAGTAAGTAACAGTGGATAGTTTTAAATTTTTAACCGATGACGACTGACGATTAGGAAGTGCGAGTATAGAGATATGTAGATATATAATATAATTAATATAGATAGAACGAAAAAATGTCAAAATCGTTGTATACAAAATTGCAGTCCTATCCCATTAAGGTCGACAAATTCAACGTTAGTCTACCCGGTCGCTCAAAACGTTATGTTTTGAACTCTAGATGGTCTAAGACAACGTTTACATACAGGATTCAAAATTTTCCACAGAGTCTATCTAGAGACATCGTGGAAGTGGAGATAGCTCAAGCCTTCGACGTGTGGAGCAAGGTCTCCAACTTAACATTTACACGAGAAAATAACGAATCGGCTGATATTAATATCGGGTACATACGTACTGGCGTTTTTCATTAAAGCAAAATGTTATTAACACATGAATGTAGATTTTTTGAGGGCAGTCATGGCGATATAGAACCTTTTGATGGCAAGGACGGCATGATCGCGCACGCATTCTTTCCTTACCAATCACTTAAGGGGACAGTCCACTTCGATGCTGCGGAATATTGGACCAGCCGGTCAGAGCTTGGGATTAATCTCTTTCAAGTAGCGGTTCATGAATTCGGTCACACACTGGGTCTACATCATTCTGAAGTGTGTCCATCAATAATGTGGCCAGACTATAAGAAATACGATCCAAACTTTAAACTGGATGAAGACGATATTCGCGGCATCCAAAGGCTTTATCGCCCACACCTATAGCATGTTATCAACAATGATATAAACATTGATTTTGAATTAAAATTAAAGCAAAATTAATAAAAAGAACCAAAATTTTTTGCAGATTGAATGCTTTATATTATGTATGTATATATGTATGTATATGCATTTAACCATAGAACACTACCCGGGTTATGGGTGTACCCCAGGCTTTCCTGAAACTACTGTTATTTTTGCAGTGAAGTGTTTTTGTTTAATGTAAAAACGTTGTTTGAGGGTACAGGAGTACCTCTGGATATTGTTAGTGACAAGTTTCTATTTTGACCTACTCAGGTAGAATGATGTGTACCGATTTACATATTACATACATCTATTACGACATTACATTTTATATAGTCATGGCGGTTTCAGCAGTCAGTGTGGACATAGATCTTCTAGCCTACAAATACCTACTTTGCCCGCAGAACTCCGAGCCGTTCTAGAGAGAATAATAAATTTGGAGCCAGAACCTAACATCCCAATGACTAAACTACCATTTTGGAAAATGTTCGTTCTACATCAGAAAAAGAGATTGCAAATCGCTGTTTTTTGTAAAAAGTGCAATGAGTTCATATATTTAAAGCATTTAAGCGAAGTTTGTACCGAATACTTAAAGTGACTCAAAATTGTTAACATTTATTTATTGCCTAAATTTAAAAAGTTAAAAGCAAGTACTGGTGTACCCCAAGGTAGTAAAATATGTTGTGATGGGTAAAAGACACAGGTGTTCTAGGGTTAAATATAATACACAAATTTAAGTTCAATATTCTTATTAATTTATCAAGCCATACAACTTTTCTTGAACTCATGTGGAATTATGTATTTTTGTATTTTTTAATGAGTATTACTTTTTATAAATTGTTTAAGTCTCAAATTGGAAAATTGTCAATTGCTATCTTGTAAATGTTTTTCTAATCTATTTGCATCAAAATATCATTTTGAAAAATGTTTTGAATTTTCTAATGTTTAATTTTTAAATAAAATAAGTGAAGGCAAAACAAACTATACAACCAAAACAAATTTATACAGCTAAGATTCTCAAGGTCTACCTGCGTAATCGAGAGATATAAAACACGCATGTACTTACTCGTTCTTTATAAGATATTTAGCTCCGCTCGTTAAGTAAATATTATCTAGCTGAAGCCTGACAGAAGCTTGAAATTTTCTTCTAGTGGAACCCTCCGAAAGTTACTAATTGCTCAATTTACTAATTACTTTACCTCTTCGCAGTTGATCTATAGCAGACTTGTTTTATATTTAGACGGGAGAATACATCTAAAAGTAGATATCGAGTTAACAACGAAAGATTAAAAAAAAAGTGCCAGCATATGAACACACCAAAAGGCATTTAAAAACGGACCTATTCATTATTCTTAAATAATAATTCCTAGACTCTATTTTCAATCATAAAATAACGGAAGTGGTTTATTTGAAGCGCCGAAATGGGGTCTAATTCAAATAATCCACAACACCTGACAACAAAAGGACCAGATAGTAGCTTCTGTTGTATTTTCGTTGGATGTTTTATATTTTTATGGATTGTCTCATCAACGCAGGCTGCACCAACTACGACAACAACTAAAACAATAGTAAGTTATTGTGGATAGTAAAATTTTAAAAATCGATGAAAAATTTCAGTCCTTTCTTTCAAAGCTCGGTTACCTCTCAGCTCCATCTCGCAATTGCTCTAAAGATCTCGATACTAAGACTTGGACCCAAGCGCTTAAAGACCTTAAAAAATTCACTGGCTTGAATCTTATCGGCCGCCTGGATGATGAAATTAAGTACTTCATAGCCCTGCCACCACGTGCTGCACACGGTAAATTTACCGCTAACCCACCCGGGCGCTCAAAGCGATATGCTCTGCACGGTAAAAAGTTATCGAAAATGCAACTTACATACAGAATTCATAATTTTCCACCGAGTCTACCTAAAAACATTGTGGAATATGAGATAGCTCGTGCCTTCGACTTATGGAGCAACGTCACCCATTTAACGTTTACCCCAGAAAAGCGTGGATGGGCTGATATTAATATCAGGTACATGCATACTCGTGTGTTCATTTAAATAAAATTGATTTGAAAGTAATTAGTTTTTGACCGCTTTTATTAACGCATAAATACAGTTTCTTTGAAGGCAATCATGGCGATAGATTACCGTTCAATGGAACGGGAGGTAGTCTCGCTCATGCGGTTTTTCCTGGAAGCAGTTTTGAAGGGATAGTCCATTTCAATGCTGCGATAAATTGGACCAGCCAATCAGAGCTTGGGACTAATCTACTTCAAGTAGCTGTTCATGAATTCGGTCACACACTGGGTTTAAATCATTCTGACGTGCGTACAGCAGTAATGTGGCCCAACTATAGCGAATACGATCCCGACTTCCAACTGGATGAAGACGATATTCGCGGCATCCAAATACTTTATGGCATATACGATGAAGTGCTTACGAGTCTGGCGTTAATGAAAATGGCAGTAAACCTTTTTTTCCAATATGACGTTATTTTTCAATGAAATGCAAACTGAACCAAAATTAATTTATAATATTTGTTTCGTAATAAAACGAAAAGCAAGGAATTAAAACTAAAAATGTTTCATAATTTTTCCTATATGTGAGAAATAACTAATTTCAAGATGTCTTTTGAAAACAGCATACTTTTGATGTCTAATGAAAATAGAGATTTTAAAACGATAATATATGCAAACAAATTTAAAGTTAAATTTGTTACATAATTTAATATATATTATGTAACGCGATTCCAACATTAGGTTTTTTGTTTTGCAATCAAACGCCGGTAAGATGATAAATGTAATGTCTAGATCTTTAAAAATTCTCAAAAAAAAATCCTCTAAACTCTAAAAATGGGTTGGTAACGAAATCCCGAAAGACAAAATCCCTAAAGACAAAATCCCGAAACAAAATAATCCTGATGCGACAAAATCCCGAATCCAGAACTAGTTTTTTGGTATTTTCTAGCCTTTTGAACAGATTTAAACCATTAGCAAAGTTCAATTTAACCATAATCAGGAGGCAAGGATCTTAACCCTCAAACAAGAAAATTCTCTTGATATTACAACTTCGCTTCTCTGCCATTGTAAAAAAAGACAATTAGGAACGTATTTCGTTTCGAGAAAAATTGTGACTCAAATTTCATTTCGTGATTAAAAAATGTTCGGGATTTTTCATTTCGGGATTAAAGATTTTTCGGAATTTTGTCGTTTCGGGGAAAAATTCATTTAAAAATCATATGTACGAGTACATATGAACCTTAAAAGAACTAAAATTTGAGAAATTTTTTTTTTTTTTTTTCTGTGAATTCAAATTTGAGAAATTTGGTTTTCTGAGAACCAAAATTCTGTGTGAATATTTGAGATACAGAGCCCACATTTTTCCTAGGTTAAATATTTTATATAACTTATACATGTACATATGTATATATATATGCATTTGACACTACACCAAGGGTTCCCAAACTCTTTCTGGAGTGGAGAAACACTTCGCAACCCCGAAAGTGTTCACGGAACACTTGGCTTATGTTTTTGGTGGTGTAATCCGTATATGAAGATATGCATTTCAAGACAATACACAAATTCAAGTTTAATATATTTATTAATTTAATTTTTTTTTGTAACATTTTTTTTCCAATCCGACATTATTTTTCAACTAAATTCAAACCAAATCAAAATTTTATAAATTAATTTAATTACGTCTGCTTCGTAATAAAATAAAAAAAAAACATCAAACACATAAAACTCAAAACGTTTTATAATTGTTTTCGTATATGGGAAAAGCTCAACTCATTCCATGATGTCTTTAGAAAAACAGTAAATTTGTTTGCTGTGTTAAATAAAATAATAATAAAATTAATAAATAATATTAATATTGTTATAATAATTATATGGATTTGGATTTAAGTACTTACGTGCTTACTTGTATGTAACATGAACAGAGGACTACAATGACTTAAGCACCCATTTAGATCATACAATTTCTAATGTATTTATTATTAGATTACCAGGCGGCCCTCCACTTTCGGATTTAATTCGTTCCTGAAAAGAGTGCGTATGTTGAAATGTTAAAACTTTGCAGTGTATGAGTGTTCTGCATAGGAGAAAATTTTTTTTCATTATCGACAAAAATATTTAGGAATTCGATTTTAAAATGTTGTCGAAGAAGCGAATTGTGCGAAAGCCGAGAGCCGAAAAATTTGTTTTGTAACCAACCCAGCGAATCCTGTGTTTTAAAATAATAGATTAAGTTAGACAAAAGCGAAGAATAATACATTGAAGAATACATTGAAGCTACAAAACCAAGTGTTATGCATTTATTGTGAGTTTGTATTGTGGAATTACTGAGTATATCCTGGATAGAGAACGATTGTTACAGGTTGAAATAAATTCTCACTTCATTGCACTCTGGTGTCTCGGCCACCGCTGTACTTAAGTATGTAAGGAATAATATGCTAAATTGAAAATGTTCCTTTTAGCTATTTCCGTTTAAATAGCATTTCGAAAATATATAGGAGTATTACATTTTTTAAAATTACTGTGTAAGTAAAGAGAATCAAGCCTGATTATAAAGCTGCAATTTTTAAGGTCCACCTGAGTAGGCGAAATACACTAAACGCACACTAAACACAAACACAGTTTACATACGACAATTTAGCTACGCTCGTAAAGTAAACATTACTATCAGTAGGCTCGATATCTGCTTGCTTCCGAAGCTTTGATTTTCGGTATTCACTTGAACCCTTTAAGATTACAAATCGCCCAGTTTACTTTTGCTTTCGGCAGTTGCTCATACCATCTGCAGCAGACTATATCTATCTATAACGAAGACTAATCTAAAAGGAGTCTCATGACGAAAAATAGAAATATTGAAAAATAGAAATATTGAAAAATATAATCGAAAACAAGACTCTATTTTGAATCATAAAATAACGGCATACTTTTAATGTTTTTCTCTCTTCAGAGAAGTGGTTTATTCGAAGCGCGGAAATGGGGTCTAATTCAAATAATCCACAACACCTGAAAACAAAAGGACCAGATAATAGCTTCTGTTGTATTTTCGTTGGATGTTTTATATTTTTATGGATTGTCTCATCAACGCAGGCTGCACCAACTACGACAACAACTGAAACAATAGTAAGTTATTGTGGATAGTAAAATTTTTAAAATCGATGAAAAATTTCAGTCCTTTCTTACAAAGCTCGGTTACCTCTCAGCTCCATCTCGCAATTGCTCTAAAGATCTCGATACTAAGACTTGGACCCAAGCGCTTAAAGACCTTAAAAAATTCACTGACTTGAATATTATCGGCCGCCTGGATGATGAAATTAAGTACTTCATGGCCCTGCCACCACGTGCTGTGCGCGGCAAATTTACCGCTAACCCACCCGGGCGCTCAAAGCGATATGCTCTGCACGGTAAAAAGTTATCGAAAATGCAACTTACATACAGAATTCATAATTTTCCACCGAGTCTACCTAAAAACATTGTGGAATATGAGATAGCTCGTGCCTTCGACTTATGGAGCAACGTCACCCATTTAACGTTTACCCCAAAAAAGAGTGGATTTGCTGATATTAATATCGGGTACATGCATACTCGTGTGTTCATTTAAAGAAAATTAATTTGAAAGTAATTAGTTTTTGAGCGCTTTTATTAACGCATAAATACAGTTTTTTTGAAGGCAATCATGGCGATATAATACCGTTTAATGGAAGAGGAGGTTCTCTCGCTCATGCGGTTTTTCCTGGAAGCATATCTCAGGGGATAGTCCACTTCGATGTTGCGGAAGATTGGACCAGCCAATCAGAGCTTGGGACTAATCTACTTCAAGTAGCTGTTCATGAATTCGGTCACACACTGGGTTTAAATCATTCTGACGTGCGTACAGCAGTAATGTGGCCCAACTATAGCAAATACGATCCCAACTTCCAACTGGATGAAGACGATATTCGCGGCATCCAAATACTTTATGGCATATATAATGAAGTGCTTACGAGTCTGGCGTTAATCAATATGGGAGTCAACTTTTTTTTTCAACCAAATTCATAACAAATTAAAATTATTTATAATATTTGTTTCGTAATACAATGAAAAGCAAGGAATTAAAGGTCAAATACATGAAAAATTTTAATTAACAATATTTTAAATAAAACAACTTTATAAATAAACAATTTTTTGACCTATCTGACGTTTTGTAAGTCGTAGAAAACTAACTTACGATTCTAGGTAAGTTAACAACTGCACGGTCGAAAATTTTGGTTTAGTTTGCCAACTTAGCAGGTTGTCATATAAGTACGTCCTAACCTAAAAGTTAATATCTTCAATCTTGTTTCCTCATTCCCAAATTTTAAGAGGACAAATTTTCATTCGAAGTTTAAGTTTCACGCCTTTCTGTTCACAATTTAAATTTAATAGTTGACAACGAAATTAAGGAATATTCCAACCCAAAGAAAGTGGAAAAAAAATATAAACTAAATTATAATTTTCAACCGTTTGGTTAAGTTTTGTAAGACTATATTCCGTTTTATTTCAATTTTGAAAATTCGAAGAAAACTTAAACTATAGGTACTCAACAATATTGTGATTTTTAAAATAAAATGGAAGGTTTAATTTATCTAAATCACCAGAAAAGAGAAAATTTTATAAATTAAAATGTAATCCCTTTAAAGGATCTGCGTGAAAGTGATTTTAGGAAAAATACTTGTTTTCCAAAACCAGTAGGAAAATATTAATCGCACTTGTAAGAGCCGATTTAGAAGGTGTTGGAAGGGAGGGCGCATCCCAGTTGATTTAGAAGTTATGGCTGTAAGCAGGTACTCAGGTTCCTGAGGTAGAACATTTGAATATATGTATTTTTTAAAAGAAAATAATTACCAAAAATAAATTTAGGATTCAAGACGATTGCGCTAAAATGAGCGTGTCCCAATAACCACGAAAGAAGTAATTTTAATAGAAAACACAGATTTATAATTAAAAATTGTACATTTACGAAGCCAACCCCGAAATTCGCATAAATAGGTTGTAGAAAACGGAAGTAAAACAATAACAAAAACAATGCTTCAACAAATAATTGTAAAACGAACTTGTTTTGAAAAATTGGGATACTTCTCTGACAAACTCGTCCAAAAATCATTTAAAGCCGTATCTTTGTATCTACCGACGTATCGGTAGAGGTCCTTGGCCTTCCCTTTGCTGAAGTTCCTGCTTTCAACAAAAAATCCGTGAATCCAAAAGAGACTGTTTATACTGGTAAAATTCTCAAGATATATGTACCTGCGTAATCGAAAGATATTAAATACGCATGTACTTACACGTTCTTCATAAGATATTTAGCAACGCTCTTTAAGTAAATATTATCTAGCTGTAAATTAAAGACTTAATAAATGAGTGAAGCCGAAACAGACTGTTTATACAGCTCAAATTCTCAAGGTCTACCTGCGCAATCCAAAGATACTAAATACGCATGTACTTACACGTTCTTCATAATATATTTAGCTGTGCTCTTTAAATAAATATTATCTAGCTGTAAATTTAAATCTTGAGTAAAATGAGTAAAGCCAAAACACACTGTTTATACAGCTCAAATTCTCAAGGTCTACCTGCGTAATCAAAAGATAATAACGCATGTACTTACTCGTTCTTCATAAGATATTCAGCTACGCTCGTAAGTTAATATTATCTAGCTGTAAGGTCAACAAAGGCTTTAAATTGTCTTGTAGTTGAACCCTCCAAAATCACTAATTGCTCAATTTACTTCACCATTCGCAGCATATATTTATCTATACGAAAGAATACATCTGAGGTGAGACAACAAATATGAATCTAACAAAGATGGACTTAGATTCGCCTTTACTTATCTCCAATTTCTTTGAATAAAAATTTCTAAATTCTAATTTAGTCATAAAATAAAGACATACTTCTAATCTTGTTCACTCTGTAGAGAAAGTAGATTATTCACAGTGCCGAAATGGTGTCTAATTCGAACAGTCCACAATAGCGGACAACAAAAGGACTAAGTAATAGATACCATTGTATCATCGTAGCATGTTCCGTAGCATGTAGCATGTAGTATTTACACAAGAAAATAATGGATCGGCTGATATTAAAATATTTATAAAGTTTATGATGAACTAAAATTAGAAGCAAAGAAGTAAAGCTCATATTTCATGTTTCATAATTGTTCCCTTATGTGAAAAAAACTCCACATATTTCATGATGTCTTTTGAAAACAGCACACTTTTGGTGTTAAATGAAAATAAATAAAGCTTTTTCTATTGCGTATATATATATATTTTATAATATATTATATATGTATATAACTCGATTCTTATATTAGGAATATTCATATACATATTCAAATATTTCAAAGAGCCAAAATTTGAGAATTCTAAGAGTTTCGGAATATTAAGTCCAGAAAGAGTGTGAATATTCGAGAGATAGAGCCCTAATCCTTCGCAGTTTAAGTGCTCTTTAAAACAATATTATACTAGTTATACCCGGTCATGCGTTGCTGCGGCTCAGTCTGATATGAAATAAAAATTTTAAACGATTTTAAAAAAAAATTTAAAAATTTAAAAAGAAGTTTATTTTCATATATTCAAATACATATGAATATTTTATATAACAAATACCCCTGTAAACATTTGGGCAATTGTCGGAAGAGCGCGATGAATGGACGATTCAAAAATTATCTCCGCGATTGTTTTTAATCTTCCTGGTGATTCGCTGAAGAATCTTCCGCGATCGAAAATGTTTGCAGGGTTGTTTTGACACCAAGACTGATAAAAATTAAATTAAAAATTAAATTAAAAATTAAATATGCATTTCAAGACACTACACAAATTCAAGTTTATTATTTGTATTAATTTAATAAGATCTACAATTTTCTTTCAACTCGTGTGAATTATGCATTTTTAATGTTAATTACCTTTACTTTATACAAATTGTTTAAATGTTAAATTGGAAATATGTCAATCGCTATCTTGAGAATGTTCCTGTAATCTATTATCATTATTTCATTTACCGCTTTCTTTACCATTACCGTTCAAAACAAAAAAATGACAATGCAGAACGGGCGATAAACGAATTGTTCATAGATTAAAAATCTACCCCTAATAGCCTAAACACAGTCAAATTTCGTTGACTACAAATGACGTCGCTAGTGTCAAAATTACATTGGCTCTTTTGGGAAACGAGAAAAAAATAAAATTTCCCCCCACCGTCGACGAAAGCAACGAAAGCTTCGTCGGTGATCGCTCGATTTCTATTTCCTTAGTCACTTAGTACGTCTTGTTCTTATTTTTTAAGGATTGATACAACTGTAATTAACGAAATTGAACCAAACAATACGCACAAAACGTCCAGAATTGGCAAATCGTAACCTCACACGTCATTGACCAATTGGAATAAATTCATTAGGCTTGGCTGATATGTGTTGCCTCATCATGCGTATCCACCGCATCGTGCCCAGTTCGGATGATCATTTGTTCTATGCAGAACTCTGCAGCCCTTCGGGTGTAGGGTATAAAAAAATATAAAATTTTTCGTAAAATTATCGTAAAAGTATATGTTATAAATAGTTTTATACTTTATAACTAGAGTTTTTAGAGTGTAAGCTTGCATTTTCGGTTTCCACTGGAACCCTTTGAGATTCCAAATTGACCAGGTTACTTCTGCTCTAGGTAGTTGCTCATAAAATCTGTAGAACACTATATCTATCTATAACAAAGGCTATCATATCGAAACTATCATAACGTGATAATTTCGTGATCAATTTTTTTTAAAATTTATATATATTATATCCATTTAAAAATACAAACAAATTCAAAGTCAAGATTTTTATAAATTTTTTTAATGAAGCCAAAACCTACTATTTATACAACTAAAATTCTCAAGGTCCGCCGGCGTAATGGACAGATATTAACACGCATGTACTTACACATTCTTTATAACAGATTTAGCTACGCTCGTTAAGTAAATATTATCTAGCTGTAAGCCTGACAGAAGCTTTAAGTTTTCGCCCAGTGAAGCCCTCCGAAATCATTAATTGCTCAATTAACCTTACCTCTTCGCAGTCGATCTATAGCAGACTATATTTATTTGTACGGGAGAATACATCTGAAAGGTATTATCATAACGAAAGAAAAAAAAAAAGAGAACAAAAATAAAAGAGAAAAGAAACTATATAAAGGTATATAAAAGCGGAACTTACATATTATAAGTAATTAATAAACCAACGACACATTTCTAAAGTTATCTCTGCAAAGAAAGTGGGATATTCGAAGCACAAAAATGGGGTCTAATTCAATAAATTTACAACACCTGACAGTAAAAGGACAAGATAATAGCTACCGTTGTATTTTTGTTGGATATTCTATACTTTTATGGATTGTCTCATCAACGCAGGGCGCACCAACAACGATAACAACTGAAACAATAGTAAGTTATTGTGGATAGTCAAATTTTTCAAGCCGATGAACACTTCAGTTCTATTTTACAAAGCTGGGTCACCTCTCAGCCACATCTCGCAATTCAACTAAAGGTTTTGCTACTAAGACTAGGATTCAAGCGATTAAGGACTTTAACAATATCACCGGCTTGAATACTACCGGCCGCCTTTGGCCGGTTAACCAAGTTGATGAAACCAAGTACTTCATGACCCTGCCACGATGTAGTGCGCTCGCCACCAAGGTTAACCAACTCGGTCGCACAAAGCGATATGTTCTGGACTCCGAAAGGCTTAAGAATATACATCTTACATACAGGATTCATAATTTTCCCCAGAGTCTACCTAAAGACATCGTGGAACGGGAGATAGCTCGTGCCCTTGACGTATGGAGCAAGGTCAGCGATTTAACGTTTACCCCAAAAAATAATGGATCGGCTAATATTAATATCAGGTACATACATACATATAACTGAACACACGAGAATGTTCATTTAAAGGAAGTTCATTTAAAGGAACTTCATGTGATGGCAGTTAGTTTTTGAGCATTTTGATTAATGCAGGAATACAGTTTTTTTAAAGGCGCTCATGGTGATGGAATACCGTTTGACGGCAGAGGAGGCAGTCTCGGACATGCGACTTTACCAGGCGGTATAGATGAAGGGACAGTCCACTTCGATGCTGAGGAAAATTGGACCAGCCGATCAGAGCATGGGATAAATCTCTTTCAAGTAGCCGTTCATGAATTCGGTCACATACTAGGTCTAGATCATTCTGACGTACGTTCAGCAATAATGTGGCCCGAATATAGGAAATACGATCCCACCTTCCAGCTGGATGAAGACGATATTCGCGGCATCCAAAAACTTTATGGCATATATGATTTGGTGCTTACGACTCTGGTGTTATTAAAAATGATAGTGAACTTTTTTTTTTTAAATCGAAATTTTTTTCTCGACGAAAATCAACCAAACCAAAATTAATTTATAACATTTATTTTGTAATAAAATTAAAAGCAAAGAATTAAAACTAAAAATATTACACAATTGTTTCCGGAGTTGGCAAAACCTGGATACAGATAAAATCCCTAAATGAATAATCTCGAAACAACATAATCCCTATTGTTTTTTAAATCCCGAAGTGAAAAAATCCCGACGCGACAAAACTTTGCCAACACTAAGTAATTATGATCTAGAGCACTGTTTCTCAACCGCCGGTCGTAACTCTAATCTGACCGGTCAGCGAAAATTTTCAAAATATATATTTAACTTGTTAACAAGTCAACTTTTTTTTGGAAATGTTTTATTAATTGTATTATGACTAATTAGAAACAATTTCAAAAACAATATTTAGATTGTGCAAAAAAAGCAGCAATCACATTGATTTGTACACTTATGCACTGGTAAATAAATAAGAAGTATTCATTGCTTAATGTAGTTTGCAGTTTTTTTTACAACAGATAATTTTTTAAATTAGAAAAAATATTGTCACCGGTCCGCATAAAAAAAGCAGATGTTTTCCGGTCCGCGATGAGTTTTGAGTTGAGAAACACTGATCTAGAGTTGTTGTTCTTGCAGAGGTACTCTAGACGCAGAAAAACTTCGTGTGCAAGACACTCTAAATGCCAAACAACTTTGGTAACCGAGTAAGTGTTTAGAGTTTTAATCCTTTTTCTACGTCGCATTATTTTATTTGCTTATATCGCACCCCGGCAAGAATACTGTCACAACTCAGAATGAAGTTCTCGGGAACACAAGTCATAACCCAAATGAAGTTTCTGGGAAGTCGCATTATAGTGTTTTGTGTTTCATACAACTGGTACTGAAAAGACGGGGTATTTTACGTCATATCTTAGCAAGGAACTGCACAATAATTATGAGGACTGCACAATAATTTTTATAGCAAGTAGGATTGCCGATATTTGAGTATACTTATCTCATTTCCGCAAAAACCCGAGTTGAGACAGCCTTCTTGCCGGGGTGCGTTAAATTCAAGGTAGTTCAAACTTAAATTTATAATATTATATGTATATACGAGTATTACGGGCAAATTGGGTATTTTGGGGATTTCGAAAAATGCCTAGGGCATTATGTTTCGGGCAATATAGACCATTTGCAGGTATTTTACCAATGATAAAAGTTTTACTATTTACATATTTCTATATTTTTGTTATTATATGCGTGGTTATGAAAATAGCCACCAATACTTTCCTGCTCAGCGTATTTATGCAATAAAAAAATTATTTATTGAAGACCAACCGACCAATTTTTTCATTAATTAACGCCCTATTAATGTATTGAAAGCCCCTGCCAAGAAAATAAATATTAGATCTTTTTATATTAAAAACTAATTATACTCCTATAAAATACCGTGCATTATAATGCATATATATAATGAATTTAAAGACACTACACAAATTCAAGTTTAATATTTTTATTAATTAATTATTTAAGTTTATTAGTTTTAGTTTGAATAAATTCATAAAGTATTAAATTAGAAAGTTGGCAATGGCTAAATTGAGAATGTGTTGGAAAATATGTTTTAAATTTTCCAAAATTTTATTTGTAAGTAAACTGAGTCAAGCCAAACCACACTGTGTATAGGCTAAAATTCTTAAGGTCTATCTGCGTAATCTAAAGATATAAACCACGTACATATGTGCTTAAATGTTATTCAGCTTAAGCTCGACGCTTAAATTTTTCTTCCAGTGGAACCTTTCGAAATCAATTTTGAATTTATTAACTATTTGTTGATCTATAGCAGACTATATTAATCTATACGGAGGAATACATCTGAAAGGTGAGATCATAACGCAAGATTAAAAACGTGACAGCTTAAGAAAAATTATGGATAGAAAAATGAAAGATATAAGGAAGGATGAAAAGTATATCAAAACCTTATCAAAACAGAACTTATATTCGAATATATTTATTTCCATTTTTCGTGAATTATAATTTATAAGCTCTAATTCCTAATAATTCCTAACTCTAATTGCTAGCGCCAAAATAATATCATAATGTCAAATAACGACATACTCCTAATATTGTTTTCTCTGCAGAGAAAGTGGTGTATTCGAAGCATAAAAATTGGGCAACAAAAATTGGCAAAATTTGCCAACAAAAGCTATACCTCATTTGGAATATTGGGCCATTTGGTCAGAAAATGAGTCGAATCTCTTTCGAATAGCTGTTTATTAAATCGGCCACGATACTCGTCTAGGTCATTCTGAGGTCCGAATCATCATTCTGATGTGCGTAAAGCAATAATGCCTATTTGAAATACGACCCCAAATTTCAACTGGATGAAGGCGATATTCGAGGCATCCAATTTCTTTATAGCATATACGATGTACTGTCCACGACTATAGTGTTAATCAATATGGCAATAAACTTTTTTTCAAACCCGATTTTTTTTAAAACCCAAATTCAAACCGAGCCAAAACTGTTTTATAACATTTGCTTCGTAATAAAATTGAAAGCAAAGAATTAAAACTCAAATTGTTTCCGTACGTGGAAAAACTCAACTCATTCCATGACGTCTTTTGAAAACAGCACACTTTTGAAGTTAAAAAAAGACAAAGCTTTTTTTACTGTCTGTTACTTTATTCAAAAGTAACCTCCTATTTATACAGCTAAAATTCTCAAGGTCCGCCGGCGTAATGGACAGATATTAACACGCATGTACTTACACATTCTTTATAACAGATTTAGCTACGCTCGTTAAGTAAATATTATCTAGCTGTAAGCCTGACAGAAGCTTTAAGTTTTGGCTCAGTGAAGCCCTCCGAAATCACTAATTGCTCAATTAACCTTACCTTTTCGCAGTCGATCTATAGCAGTCTACATTTATTTGTACGGGAGAATACATCTGAAAGGTATTATCATAACGAAAGAAAAAAAAAGAACAAAAAAAAAAAAGAGATAAGAAACTATATTAAAGGTATATAAAAGCGGAACTTACATATTATAAGTAATTAATAAAATAACGACACATTTCTAAAGTTATCTCTGCAAAGAAAGTGGGATATTCGAAGCACAAAAATGGGGTCTAATTCAATAAATTTACAACACCTGACAGTAAAAGGACAAGATAATAGCTACCGTTGTATTTTTGTTGGATATTCTATACTTTTATGGATTGTCTCATCAACGCAGGGCGCACCAACAACGATAACAACTGAAACAATAGTAAGTTATTGTGGATAGTCAAATTTTTCAAGCCGATGAACATTTCAGTTCTATTTTACAAAGCTGGGTCACCTCTCAGCCACATCTCGCAATTCAACTAAAGGTTTTGCTACTAAGACTAGGATTCAAGCGATTAAGGACTTTAACAATATCACCAGCTTGAATATTACCGGCCGCCTTTGGCCGGTAAACAAAGTTGATGAAAACAAGCACTTCATGATCCTGCCACGATGTGCTGCGTCCGGAAAATTCAACGGCAACCCACTCAGTCGCTCAAAACGCTATGCTCTAGGCTCCGGAAGTCTTAAGAACATACATCTTACATACAGGATTCATAATTTTCCCCAGAGTCTACCTAAAGACATCGTGAAATGGGAGATAGCTCGTGCCCTCGACATATGGAGCAGGGTCAGCGATTTAACGTTTACCAAAAAAAATATTGGATCGGCTGATATTAATATCAGGTACATACATACATACTCGTGTGTTCTTTTAAAGGAACTTGATTTGGAGGCAGTTAGTTTTTGAGCACTTTTATTAATGCAAGAATACAGTTTTTTTAAAGGCGCTCATGGTGATGGAATACCGTTTGACGGCAGAGGAGGCAGTCTCGGACATGCGACTTTACCAGGCTATATAGGTGAGGGGACAGTCCACTTCGATGCTGAGGAAAATTGGACCAGCGGATCACAGCATGGGTATAACCTCTTTCAAGTAGCTGTTCATGAATTCGGTCACATACTGGGTCTAGATCATTCTGACGTACGTTCAGCAATAATGTGGCCCGACTATAAGGAATACGATCCTAACTTCCAACTGGATGAAGACGATATTCAAGGCATTCAATTTCTTTATGGCATATACGATGAAGTGCTTACGACTGTGGCGTTAATCAAAATGGCAATCAATTTTTTGTTTGAAACGGAAATTTTTTTTCACCCAAATTCAAATCGAACCAAAATTAACTTATAACGGGTTGGTAACGAAATCCCGAAAGACAAAATCCCGAACGACAAAATCCCGAAAGACAAAATCCCGAAACGACAAATTCCCGAACTTCCCGAAATTCTTGCATTGCAATTTTTTCTGCATGCCGGCCTTCGGCCGTGGCAGGAATTAAAACCCTCGGCCAACAAAACCATCTTCTTTGCTGAAAAGTCTTCCTCTATCCAGGGTCCTTCTGCGTGCCGGCCTTCGGCCGGGCCAAGGATTAGAATTCTCAGGAAACAAAACCATCTTCTTTGCTGAAAAGTCTTTCTCTATACAGCGTTTTTCGGCGTGCCGGCCTTCGGCCGGGACAGGGATTAAAACCCTCAGCCAACAAAACCCTCTTCTTTGCTGAAAAGTCTTCCTCTATCCAGGGTCCTTCTGCATGCCGGCCTTCGGCCGGGGCAGGGATTAAAACCCTCAGCCAACAAAACCCTCTTCTTTGCTGAAAAGTCTTCCTCTATCCAGGGTCCTTCTGCGTGCCGGCCTTCGGCCGGGGCAGGGATTAAAACCCTCAGCCAACAAAACCCTCTTCTTTGCTGAAAAGTCTTCCTCTATCCAGGGTCCTTCTGCGTGCCGGCCTTCGGCCGGGGTAGGGATTAAAACCCTCGGCCGACAAAACTATCTACTTGCTGAAGAGTCTTCCTCTATCCAGGGTCCTTCTGCGCAAGCAAAAAGTGTCTTTCTCCATAAAAAAACGGTATGCCATGCTATTTTTTCGGGATTTTGTCGTTCGGGATTTTGTTGTTTCGGGATTTTGTCGTTTCGGGATTTTGTCGCGTCGGGATTTTGTAGTTCGGGATTATTAAGAACGGTCGGGATTTTGTCGTTCGGGATTTTGTCCGTCTCCCACTTATAACATTTGTTCTGTAATAAAATTGAAAGAAAGAATTGAAACTCAAAATGTTTCATAATTGTTTCCGTATGTGGAAAAACTTAACTCATTTCATGACGTCTTTTGAAAACAGCCCACTTTTGGAGTTAAATAAAGAAAAAGTTTTTTTTACTGCGTGTTACTTTATTAAAAAGCTTATATATATACATATTTAAAAAAACATTTATTTTAAAAATTCAAGGTCAAGATTTTTATTAATTTGAATGAAACCAAAATCTACTATTTATACAGCAAAGTCTTCTCAAGGTCTACATGCGTAATCGAAAGATATTAACACGCATGTACTTACACATTCTTTATAACATATTTAGCTTAACGTTCGTTAAGTAAATATTATCTAGCTGTAAGCCTGGGAGAAGTCTTAAGTTTTCGTCCAATGGAGCCCTCCGAAATCACTAATTGCTCAATTAATCTTACCTCTGCGCAGTCGATTCTATAGTATATAGAATATTTATTTGTACGGGAGAATACATATTAAAGGTACATACATATATAAAAGCGGAACTTACATATTATAAGTAATTAATAAAGTAACGACACATTTCTAAAGTTATCTCTGCCAAGAAAGTGGGATATTCGAAGCACCAAAATGGGGTCTAATTCAATAAATTTACAACACCTGATAGTAAAAGGACCAGATAATAGCTACCGTTGTATTTTTGTTGGATATTCTATACTTTTATGGATTGTCTCATCAACGCAGGGCGCACCAACAATGATAACAACTGAAACAATAGTAAGTTATTGTGGATAGTCAAATTTTTCAAGCCGATGAATATTTCAGTTCTATTTTACAAAGCTGGGTCACCTCTCAGCCACATCTCACATGACCCTGCCACGATGTGCTGCGTCCGGAAAATTCAACGGCAACCCACTCAGTCGCTCAAAACGATATGCTCTGCACTACAAAAGTCTTAAGAATATACATCTTACATACAGGATTCATAATTTTCCCCAGAGTCTACCTAAATACATCGTGGAACGGGAGATAGCTCGTGCCCTTGACATATGGAGCAAGGTCGGCGATTTAACGTTTACAAAAAAAAATAATGGATCGGCTGATATTAATATCAGGTACATACATACATATGTACATACTCGTGTGTTCTTTTAAAGGAACTTGATTTGGAGGCAGTTAGTTTTTGAGCAGTTTTATTAATGCAAGAATACAGTTTTTTTAAAGGCGCTCATGGTGATCGAATAACGTTTGACGGGAGGGCAGGTATTCTCGGACATGCGATTTTACCAGGCGATATAGGTGAGGGGACAGTCCACTTCGATGCTGACGAAAATTGGACCAGCCGATTAGAGTATGGGATAAATCTCTTTCAAGTAGCCGTTCATGAATTTGGTCACATGCTGGGTCTACTTCATTCTGACGTACGTTCAGCAGTAATGTTTCCCAAATATAAGAAATACGATCCCAACTTCCAACTGGATGAAGACGATATTCGCGGCATCCAAAAACTTTATGGCGTATATGATTTGGTGCTTACGACTCTGGTGTTATTAAAAATGACAGTAAACTTTTTTTTTTAAATCGAAATTTTTTTCTCGACGAAAATCAACCGAACCAAAATTAATTTATAACATTTGTTTTGTAATAAAATTAAAAGCAAAGAATTAAAACTCAAAATATTATATAATTGTTTCCGGATTTGGGAAAACCTGGGTACAGATAAAATCCCTAAATGAATAATCTCGAAACAACATAATCCTTATTATTTTTTAAATCCCGAAGTGAAAGAATCCCGACGCGACAAAACTCTGCCAACACTAAGTAATTATGATCTAGAGCAGCGTTTCCCGAACTTTTTTAAACCCGGCCGATTTAAAGTTTCGCACCGACTTTAAATTTTTTCGCGACCCACCTTATAAAAAAAATTTATTTACAAAACTTAGAAATTAATAGTTGTATAGCATCCGCTATGTAAGTTTATTTGAGAATGAAAAATTTTCTATACACAAATATTTTCATATATCATAAACAATCATTGAAACATTGATCTAAAAAAACAATTCGTACAAAGGTGTATTGAAGTAAAGTTTATATTCTAACAAAAACAAATTTTATTTTTTAATAAAAATCAAAATTCAAGTTATTTGTTTCTTTATTTCATAAACAATTAAATTTTGTTTTACATATTTTGACCTTAGTGCGAAGGATGATTTTGTTTTTCATCAAATAGTAATTTCAAATTAGGACTTAATGATGTTAATTTTGTTCTCAAATTAGGTTCGACATCCAATCTGTTTGGATACTTATTTTTTAAATACACCAAAGCTGAGAACGCAATTTCACTCGTATAATTGGTGACAAAAGGCATTACAAATTGTATCGCTTTTTCGCTTACGCTTGGATATTCCTTTTGACAGCGCAACCAAAAACTAATTAGTGGTATAGTTACAAACACTTTTTTAAAATCGGTGTCGCATGAAATGTCTATTAAATTATCAACTTCTTGTTCACTAAGATTAAGCATTTCTTACTTTAGAAACAATTTCAAAAACAATATTTAGATTGTGCAAAAAAAGCAGCAATCACATTGATTTGTACACTTATGCACTGGTAAAGAAATAAGAAGTATTCATTGCTTAATGTAGTTTGCAGTTTTTTTTACAACAGATATTTTTTTAAATTAGAAAAAATATTGTCACCGGTCCGCATAAAAAACCAGATACTTTCCGGTCCGCGATGAGTTTCTAGTTGAGAAACACTGATCTAGAGTTGTTGGTCTTGCAGAGGTACTCTAGACGCAGAAAAACTTCGTGTGCAAGACACTCTAAATGCCAAACAACTTTGGTAACCGAGTAAGTGTTTAGAGTTTTAATCCTTTTTCTACGTCGCATTATTTTATTTGCTTATATCGCACCCCGGCAAGAATACTGTCACAACTCAGAATGAAGTTCTCGGGAACACAAGTCATAACCCAAATGAAGTTTCTGGGAAGTCGCATTATAGTGTTTTGTGTTTCATACAACTGGTACTGAAAAGACGGGGTATTTTACGTCATATCTTAGCAAGGAACTGCACAATAATTATGAGGACTGCACAATAATTTTTATAGCAAGTAGGATTGCCGATATTTGAGTATACTTATCTCATTTCCGCAAAAACCCGAGTTGAGACAGTCTTCTTGCCGGGGTGCGTTAAATTCAAGGTAGTTCAAACTTAAATTTATAATATTATATGTATATACGAGTATTACGGGCAAATTGGGTATTTTGGGGATTTCGAAAAATGCCTAGGGCATTATGTTTCGGGCAATATAGACCATTTGCAGGTATTTTACCAATGATAAAAGTTTTACTATTTACATATTTCTATATTTTTGTTATTATATGCGTGGTTATGAAAATAGCCACCAATACTTTCCTGCTCAGCGTATTTATGCAATAAAAAAATTATTTATTGAAGACCAACCGACCAATTTTTTCATTAATTAACGCCCTATTAATGTATTGAAAGCCCCTGCCAAGAAAATAAATATTAGATCTTTTTATATTAAAAACTAATTATACTCCTATAAAATACCGTGCATTATAACGCATATATATAATGAATTTAAAGACACTACACAAATTCAAGTTTAATATTTTTATTAATTAATTATTTAAGTTTATTAGTTTTAGTTTGAATAAATTCATAAAGTATTAAATTAGAAAGTTGGCAATGGCTTAATTGAGAATGTGTTGGAAAATATGTTTTAAATTTTCCAAAATTTTATTTGTAAGTAAACTGAGTCAAGCCAAACCACACTGTGTATAGGCTAAAATTCTTAAGGTCTATCTGCGTAATCTAAAGATATAAACCACGTACATATGTGCTTAAATGTTATTCAGCTTAAGCTCGACGCTTAAATTTTTCTTCCAGTGGAACCTTTCGAAATCAATTTTGAATTTATTAACTATTTGTTGATCTATAGCAGACTATATTAATCTATACGGAGGAATACATCTGAAAGGTGAGATCATAACGCAAGATTAAAAACGTGACAGCTTAAGAAAAATTATGGATAGAAAAATGAAAGATATAAGGAAGGATGAAAAGTATATCAAAACCTTATAAAAAAAGATCTTATATTCGAATATATTTATTTCCATTTTTCGTGAATTATAATTTATAAGCTCTAATTCAAATAACGACATACTCCTAATATTGTTTTCTCTGTAGAGAAAGTGGTGTATTCGAAGCATAAAAATTGGGCAACAAAAATTGGCAAAATTTGCCAACAAAAGCTATACCTCATTTGGAATATTGGGCCATTTGGTCAGAAAATGAGTCGAATCTCTTTCGAATAGCTGTTTATTAAATCGGCCACGATACTCGTCTAGGTCATTCTGAGGTCCGAATCATCATTCTGATGTGCGTAAAGCAATAATGCCTATTTGAAATACGACCCCAAATTTCAACTGGATGAAGGCGATATTCGAGGCATCCAATTCCTTTATAGCATATACGATGTACTGTCCACGACTATAGTGTTAATCAATATGGCAATAAACTTTTTTTCAAACCCGATTTTTTTTAAAACCCAAATTCAAACCGAGCCAAAACTGTTTTATAACATTTGCTTCGTAATAAAATTGAAAGCAAAGAATTAAAACTCAAATTGTTTCCGTAC
Source organism: Conops quadrifasciatus (assembly GCA_949752815.1). Classification (NCBI taxonomy): domain Eukaryota; kingdom Metazoa; phylum Arthropoda; class Insecta; order Diptera; family Conopidae; genus Conops; species Conops quadrifasciatus. Next base: position 39,277,879 of record OX457078.1, read on the forward strand.
GTGGAAAAACTCAACTCATTCCATGACGTCTTTTGAAAACAGCACACTTTTGGAGTTAAAAAAAGACAAAGCTTTTTTTACTGTCTGTTACTTTATTCAAAAGTAACCTCCTATTTATACAGCTAAAATTCTCAAGGTCCGCCGGCGTAATGGACAGATATTAACACGCATGTACTTACACATTCTTTATAACATATTTAGCTACGCTCGTTAAGTAAATATTATCTAGCTGTAAGCCTGACAGAAGCTTTAAGTTTTGGCTCAGTGAAGCCCTCCGAAATCACTAATTGCTCAATTAACCTTACCTTTTCGCAGTCGATCTATAGCAGTCTACATTTATTTGTACGGGAGAATACATCTGAAAGGTATTATCATAACGAAAGAAAAAAAAAGAACAAAAAAAAAAAAGAGATAAGAAACTATATTAAAAGCGGAACTTACATATTATAAGTAATTAATAAAATAACGACACATTTCTAAAGTTATCTCTGCAAAGAAAGTGGGATATTCGAAGCACCAAAATGGGGTCTAATTCAATAAATTTACAACACCTGACAGTAAAAGGACAAGATAATAGCTACCGTTGTATTTTTGTTGGATATTCTATACTTTTATGGATTGTCTCATCAACGCAGGGCGCACCAACAACGATAACAACTGAAACAATAGTAAGTTATTGTGGATAGTCAAATTTTTCAAGCCGATGAACATTTCAGTTCTATTTTACAAAGCTGGGTCACCTCTCAGCCACATCTCGCAATTCAACTAAAGGTTTTGCTACTAAGACTAGGATTCAAGCGATTAAGGACTTTAACAATATCACCGGCTTGAATACTACCGGCCGCCTTTGGCCGGTTAACCAAGTTGATGAAACCAAGTACTTCACGACCCTGCCACGATGTAGTGCGCTCGCCACCAAGGTTAACCAACTCGGTCGCACAAAGCGATATGTTCTGGACTCCGAAAGGCTTAAGAATACGAGTACACATCTTACATATAGGATTCATAATTTTCCCCAAGGTCTACCTAAAGACATCGTGAAATGGGAGATAGCTCGTGCCCTCGACATATGGAGCAAGGTTACTGATTTAACGTTTACCCCAAAAAATAATGGATCGGCTGATATTAATATCAGGTACATACATACATACTCGTGTGTTCATTTAAAGGAACACGATTTGGAGGCAGTTAGTTTTTGAGCGCTTTTATTAATGCAAGAATACAGTTTTTTTAAAGGCGATCATGGCGATGGAGCACCTTTTGACGACAGGGCAGGTATTCTTGGACATGCGGCTTTACCAGGCAATATATGTGAGGGGATAGTCCACTTCAATGCTGCGGTAAATTGGACTAGCGGACCAGAGCATGGGTATAATCTCTTTCAAGTAGCTGCTCATGAATTCGGTCACACACTGGGTCTTCTTCATTCTGACGTACGTAGAGCAATAATGTGGCCCTCCTATAAGAAATACGATCCCAACTTCCAACTGGATGAAGACGATATTCGAGGCATTCAATTTCATTATGGCATACACGATGTAGAGCCCACGACTCTGGCGTTAATCAAAATGGCAATCAACTTTTTTTATCAATCAAATTTTTTTAACCAAATTCAAATAAAATAAAAAAAAAAAAAACTTTTGGCGTGAAATGAAAACAAACTTTTTTTTTATTTATTTATTTAGTCTTAAACTAAGCCTTAAGGGCTTGATGTTATGTTTTAAATTACAAATTATATAAAAAATTAGTAAAAAGTAGTAAAATAAAAATACTAATTAGATAAGAATTGTTTTTTTTTTTTTGTTTATTTAGAAGAACAGAATCTGACATATTTAAAATTGAAACAAACAGAATTAAAATCTAAGCAGGCGCTCCGTAGTGGTTCATGTTAAGAAAATCATCCATCGGCCAAAAATCTGTAACTTTGGAACGGATGGAATTTTTTTAATGCGATTTTTTGCAATCAATAACTATGTTGCACAATAAGTAGGCAGAGCCAGCGCCTACAGCAAGTTTAGAATATAAGTAGCATTCAGCATAAACCTTTGATTAACAAGTGAGGGTAAAAACTTTGAGCTTAAGTCGGGACTCATACGATGGTAGTCTTACGAAAGGATCCTATTGCAGATTCCGCAGATATCAAAGAGCCCTACATGGGAGACAATATTCGTGCTGAATTTCATGGCGATGCTTCTACTCGTTATCCTGTAATCGTCGTTTTGTCCCCACTGGGCGGATCCTGCCCCTTTTTGGAAGTATATATTAGTCTCAGACGATGGACTCGGGAATAAAATTGTATTTCAAATTCTTCAAATTTGCTTTACAAGCTCAGAAACTTAGGTATAAGCACGGAAAAAATCATATACGTTATAAAAAGTAGGCGTGGCACTGATCAGATTTTCATTATTTTTAATGCCCAATAGACTAGGATGACAGAGAATATTCGTACCAAATTTCGTGAAGGTACCTTAATTAATATACCGAAATTTGTCGTAAAAGATTTAGTAGCATTTTTTGTGTTTGACCCCACTGTTCGCGGTCTAATGATAAATAGCCATGTAATGTAATCTCTTCAAATTATGAAATAAAAAAAATTCATACATATGTTATGTACGAAGGCTTTTAGAGAACCGAAATTTCTCCGAAAGGAGGTGAATATTCGAGATATAGAGCCGAATTCTTTAAACCTCAAACATGGAAAGTTATTCCACAGAAAATGAACACCCGTTTTGCTATATAAACATGTATACACATGTATATTATTTATGAAATATGTATGTATGTATATTTTTCTACTTTTTGTTGAGAAAAGTGATGTTGACCTTATAATCGAGCTAGTGGAGCTTCGGCGAGGTCGTTATTACTTGTGTCATATGTGTTTATAAAAATGTCATGCTGCTTTTACTTCTTTACTCTAAGAAATGGTTAAATATTCATATTAAATTCCAAATATGGTAATTGTAACGAGTATAATTTGGACAATATGTTTTTTTTTCAAAGAGAATCAAGCTGAGTGTGAGCGTGTTTTATAAAATTCACGAGGTCTTCCTAATCCTATGCGTATTCGAGAAATACTAAACACGCATATACGAACATATTTTTCAAAAGTATTTAATTTCACACATAAAGTACATACATATTATCTATCTCGTAATAATTGTTTGTTCTCAAAGCTTTTACTTTAGGTTTTTAAAAAATTTTCCGAAATCACTAATGCTTGAAATTGCTTAAATTATTCTCAGTTGCTTAAAACATCTATAGCAGATTATATCTATCTTTATCGGAAAACACATCTAAAAGGTGAGATCACAACGAAAAAAAAGGAGATATGATCATCCCAAAAAGCTTTTTAGAACGGAACTATTCATTATTCTTAAAAAATAGTTCTTGAACTCTAATTTTGATCATAAAATAACGACATACTTTTAATCTTCTTCTCTCTTCCGAGGAAGTGGTTTACTCGAAGCGCAGAAATGGCGTCTAATTCAAACAATTCACAATACCTGACACCAAGAGGACCGAATAATAGCTATAGTTTTATCTTCCTGGGATGTTCTATATTATTATGGATTGTCTCTTCAACGAAGGGTGCACCAATTACGACAACAACTGAAACAATAGTAAGTTATTATGAATAGTCAAATTTCTTAAACCGATGCAAATTTTAGTCCTATGTTACCAAGATCGGTTACCTTTCAACTACATCTCGCGATTCCGCTAAAGGTCTCGATGCCAAGACTAGGACACTAACGCTTAAGGACTGTAAGAAATTCACCGGAGTGAATATTACCGGCCGCCTGGATGATGAAACCAAGCACTTCATGACCCTGCTACGATCTGCTGCGCCCGCAATAGTCAACGTTAATTCACTCGAACGCTTAAAACGATATGTTCTGCACAAAACAAAGTTAAAGGAATCTCAACTTACATACAGAATTCATAATTTTCCTCAGAATCTACCTAAAGACATAGTGGAACATGATATAGCTCGTGCTTTCGACATATGGAGCAATGTCACTGGTTTAACATTTACTGAAAAAAACAAAGGTTCGGCTCATGTTAATATCAGGTATGTTCATACATACTTGTCTGTTAATTTCAAGGAACCTAATTAGAAGGCAATTAGTTTTTGAGCACTTTTATTAATGCAAAAAATACAGTTTTTTTGAAGGCATGCATGGCGATGGAAAATCCTTTGATGGCCCGGGAGGTGAACTCGGACATGCGTTTTTTCCAGGCTCGATATTTGAAGGGAGAGTACACTTCGATGCTGCGGAAAATTGGACCAGCCAGTCAGAGCATGGGTATAACCTCTTTCAAGTAGCTGTTCATGAATTCGGTCACATGCTGGGCCTACATCATTCTAACGTGCCTGCAGCAATAATGTCGCGCTCCTATAGGAAATACGATCCCAACTTTCAACTGGATGAAGACGATATTCGCGGTATTCAATTACTTTATGGCATATACGATGTAGTGCCCACGACTTTGGCGGTAATCAAAGAGGCCATACAGTTTTTGTCAAATCAAACCAAAATTAATTTATAACATTTGTTCCGTAATAAAATAAAAAGCAAAGAAATAAAACTCAAAATGTTTTATTATTGTTTTCGTATGTGGACAAACTCATCTTATTCCATAATGACTTTTGAAAAAAGTAGCACACTTATGGTGCTAAATGAAAAATAGCATAGCTTTTTTTACTGCGTATTATTTTATTAAAAAGTTTGTAATATTTTATACACAATTACAATGTAAGAACGTACTCTGAAAATTAAAAAGTTCATATTTACAAAGGCTTTCAAAGGCCCCAAATTTAAGAACTTCGAAGAATTCCGGAGTATATCTAAAAGAAGGGGGAATATTTGAGATATAGAGCCCGAAGTTTTCGCTGGATAAATGCTTTGTATATGTATATTATACATATACATATATGCATTTAAAGACACTACATAAATGTAAGGTCAAGTTTTTTATCAATTTAAATCCATTTTCTTGTGATCCATTTTCATCCAAATATCATTTCGAAAATCTGTCTTCAATTTTTTAAAATTTATATTTTAACTAAAATGAGTGGAGCCAAAACAAACTGTTCATACAGCTAAAATTCTCAAGGTCTTCCTGCGTAACCGAAAGAAGTTTAACATGCTACGCTCTTAAAGTAAAAAACATATTATCTACATAGCTGTAAGCCTGACAGAAGCTTTAAGTTTTCTTCCAGTGGAACCTTCCGAAATCATTAATTGCTTAATTTTCTAGACCTTTTCGCCGTTGATCTATAGCAGACTATATTATCGCTACGGAAGAATACATCTGAAAGGTGAGATTTTAACAAGAGATTAGAAAAGGGATAGCTAGCGAAAAATAAAAGAGATAAGTCTATGAAACTTGTATTAACAAGCTTTACTCTTATAAATGGTTAAATACTCATATTAAATTCGAAATATGGTAATTTTAATGTTACAATTAATTGTTCTCGATAGCTACTTGCGTCTAAATATCATTTGGAAAATATGTTTTAAGTTTTTCGAAAATTACTTTGTAAGTAAAGAGAATCGAGCTGAGTGTGAGTGTGTTTTATACAGCTGAAATTCACAAGGTCTTTCTAATCGTATGCGTATTCGAAAAATACTAAACTCGTATATACAAACATATTTTTCAGAAATATTTAATTTCACTCGTAAAGTACATATTATTTAGCCGTAAGCTCGATATTTGTTTGTTCTTGAAGCTTTCATTTTAGGTTTCCAAAAAATTCTCCGGAATCACTAATCCGTCAAATTGTATAAAAACGCTTTGCAGTTGCTTAAAACATCTATAGCAGACTATATCTATCTTTAACGGAGAACTATCTCTCATCTAAAAGGTGAGATCACAATGAAAAAAAAATGAGGCAGGATTAAAAAAAATTCCTGAACTCTAATTTTAATCATAAAATACTCGTAACAACATACTTTTAATCTCTTTAGATGAAGTCGTTTATTATAAGCGCCAAAATTGTAATTCCTTATTCAAACAATTCAAACCTGGCAACAAGAAGATCAGATTATAACTACCGTTGTATCTTCGTAGGATGTTCCATATTTTTATGGATTGTCGCATCAACGCAGGGTGCATCAATTACGACGACAACAGAAACAATAGTAAGTTATTGTGGATAGTAAAATTTTTTAAACCGATTAAAATTTCCGACAGTCCTATCTTACAAAGCTTGGTTACCACTCAGCCCCATCTCGCAATTTCGATAAAGATCTTAGTGCTAACACTTGGATCCAAGCGCTTAGGGACAAAAAATTCACCGGTTTCAATATTACTGGCCGCCTGGATGATGAAACCATGCATTTCATGACCGTGCCACGATGTGCTGCGCCCGGCAAATTTAACGGCAACCCACTCAGTCGCTCAAAACGATATGTTCTGGACTCCGAAAGGCTTAAGAAAATACATCTTACATACAGGATTCATAATTTTCCCCAGAGTTTACCTAAAGACATCGTGGAAAGTGAGATAGCTCGTGCCCTCGACATATGGAGCAAGGTCAGCGGTTTAACGTTTACTCCAAAAAAGAATGGATTGGCTGATATTAATATTAGGTACGTACATACTCGTGTATTTACTTGAAGGAAATTGATTTGAAAGTAGTTTTTATAGCCTACAGCCGAACGGATAGAGATATATTCACTTTTTCTTCCATTTGTAACGTATTAAAAGAGGCGTAACAGGTAGAATACATGTACATATGTGTATATGTATATAGGATATATACATATGTATATCCTACAAGTTTTTTTTTCATATATATGTATATATATTGTGTCCAGCACAATATTTACTAAAATTAAAATTGAGATCGAATTCCCCTACAAATCATCTCCTTTAGAGGTAGACTTTTTAGAAAATAGGTACCCTATGTCCCTCGTCGGGGTTCCAGCTATCTCCACACCAAATTTCACCAAAATCGGTGCAGCGGTTTAGCCGTGAAAAGGTAACAGATAGACAGGCTTACTTTCGCATTTATAATATTGGTATAGATGTATATATAGACTTTAAGAGTATGGAAATTTCTTTAAGTACATCAATCAGATCGACCAACTGTCCCGTTGTGCACAGATCTTACTGGTAATGTGGGACTCCACTATCGTTTGAAGGTAGTTAGTTTTTGAGCGCTTTTATTAACGCATGAAGACAGTTTTTTTGAAAGCAATCATGGCGATGGAAGTTCGTTTGATGGCGCGGGAGGTATTCTTGGACATGCGTATACACCAGGCGATATGGATGAGGGGACAGTCCACTTCGATGCTGTGGAAAATTGGACCAGCCGATCAGAGCATGGTTATAACCTCTTTCAAGTAGCTGTTCATGAATTCGGTCACACACTGGGTCTAGATCATTCCAACGTGAGTACAGCAGTAATGTGGCCCGCCTATAAACCATACGACCCCAACTTTCAACTGGATGAAGACGACATTCGCGGCATCCAACAACTTTATGGCATATCCGATTAAGTGCATACGACTCTGGTGTTAATTAAAATGGCAATAACCTTTTTTAACCAAACCGAAATTTTGTTCCAACCAAATTCGAACCAAACCAAAGTTAATAATGTTTAATAATTGATTAATAATATTTCGCAATAAAATTAAGAGCACAGAATTAAAACTCAAAATGTTTTATTCCTTTCTGCGTATGTTGCAAAGCTCAACTCAATTCATGATGTCTTTTGAAAACAGCACTCTTTCGTATTGAATGAAAACAAACAGAGCTTTTCTAATGCGTATCAAACTCCGTTATATTGAGTACATGACTTCAGAAAAATTGGGAGTAAATATGTATGTACATACATACTTTTGTTACCGACAATAAAATTTGGAAAATATAGATAAACTTTTGCTGGCGCAGAAGTACTTTTGATAGTTAAAATTATTTGTGTACGCATGCAGTGTCGGAGCGATTGGAAGGAGAGGGGACGGTCCCCCGCCCCGGGTGACACCATTTAAGGGGCAATACTAAGCAAACTAAAGAAGTAACCAGCACCAATAGTTTTTTTATTATTTTAAGGGGTTGCCACCCGAATAGGAAATTTAAATAACAAGCACAAAATCAATTATTACGTATGTATTAAGTCGCAATGGACTCTAATTTTGAGCCCAGCGAAATAACGAATGAACAGTACAAAACATTTACTGAGTAATTTTCACGCAGAAAATATTAGGTGTGTTTTTAAGCCCGATAGAACTTGATATCGTAAAAAAACAAAAAAAGTTTCATTTTAATTTAATTCTATTATCTATTTATTTTAAAGACTAATACATTACCGATGAACTAGTTTTTCGGTATTCTCCAGTCTCTTGAATAGACTAAAACCATTGGCCATGATTATAACCCTCAGATAACAAAATTCTCTCTATAATGCAAAGTATTTTCGCATGAAAAGTCTTGATGCATGGCGGCCTTCGGCCTTGGCAGAGATTATAACTAACTCTTTGCCGTACTCCCATACTCCCTTTGCCATATAATGTTAATTATTAATCCTCGGAGCTAATAAGTTGTTTATTTAAAAAAACTATAAAGCTTTAAAGGCTTATTTTTAAGCTATATGATTATAAATACAATTAGTAAATAAATGCAAAGAAACCTTGTAAAAGTTTTGAAAGGGGCGATGTTTTGAAACCTTGTAAAAGTTTTGAAAGGGGGGTGGTTAAAATTCGAGGTGAAGTAACCTCCACGTGGTGAGCCCACGTGGTTTAATTTAATACGAAGGCTATTAATATATACTGAATTATTTTTCAATACATATTTAAGCAGTCCCAGACACGATTCTTTTGAATAAACTTAAAAGTAAAAACAGTTTAGGGCTCCAGCGCTTAACTAATTTTCCAAATATGTATAAGTTTTATGTTTAAAGTTTTTCGAAAATTACTTTGTAAATAAAAAGAATCAAGATAAGTGTGAGAGTGTTTTATACAGCTAAATTCTCAAGGTCTTCCTAATCGTATGCGTATTCCAAAAATACTACACACGTATATTCGAACATATTTTTCAAAAGATATTTGACTTCGATCGCGAAGTACATACTAGCCGTAAGCTCGATATTTGTTTGTTCTCGAAGCTTTTATTTTAGGTTTCCAAAAAATTCTCCGAAATCACTAATCCTTGAAATTAACATATGTAATAATAAATAAATAACCTTATAATAATAATGATTAAAGTAATCTTGTTCGCTCTACAGACGAAGTGGTTTATTCTAAGCGCCAAAATGGAGTATAATTCAAACAATCCACATCACCTGACAACAAGAGGACCAGATAATAACTACCGTTGTATCTTCGTAGGATGTTCCATATTTTTATGGATTGTCGCATCAACGCAGGGTGCACCAACTACGACAACTACTGAAATAATAGTAAGTTGCGAGTATTGGGGATATAAAAATTTTTTTAAACCGTTTAAAATTTCATTCCTATCTTACAAAGCTTGGTTACCACCCAGCCCCATCTCGCAATTCCGATAAAGATCTTGGTGCTAACACTTGGGCCCAAGCGCTTAGGGACAAAAAATTCACCGGTTTCAATATTACTGGCCGCCTGGATGATGAAACCATGCATTTCATGACCCTGCCACGATGTGCTGCGCCCGGAAAATTCAACGGCAACCCACTCAGTCGCTCAAAACGATATGTTCTGGACTCCGAAAGGCTTAAGAACATACATCTTACATACAGGATTCATAATTTTCCACAGAGTTTACCTAAAGACATCGTGGAACGTGAGATAGCTCGTGCCCTCGACATATGGAGCAAGGTCAGCCGTTTAACGTTTACCCCGAAAAATTATGGATTGGCTGATATTAATATCAGGTACGTACATACTCGTGTATTTATTTGAAAGAAATGGATTTGAAAGTAGTTTTTATAGCCCATAGCCGAAGGCGTAAATGTATGTATATTCTCTTTTTCTTTCATTTGCAACGTATTAAAAGAGGCGTAGCAAGTAGAAAAAAGTAAATATATGTATATACTATCTATATAAATAAAATCCTTGAGTCGTGTATCTGCCTGAAACTTTCCACAGACGTTTCTGGGCATCTAATGTTGATGAGAAAAATCGCAAATTTCAACAAGTAAAAGCGTTAACTTTGGCCTGGCCGAAGCTTATATACCCTACACCCGCACCTTTAGAAGTGAGGATAAAAAGTGGGCGGGTGACGCCCACTCCATATCACTTACAAATTGCAAATTTTGATCTATTAACACATTTACAATAACGCTTTTCTCAACAAACACTTCATTATAACATATAGTATGGTCTGAGTTTCAGCCACGTCGAAGTTAACGCTCTGACCGTTTTTTTATTTTAAGAGTATGGAAATGTCTCAATGCACACCAATTAGATCGGCCAACTCAATCGTTGTGCACAGATCCGACTGGTAGAATGGCACTTTATTTGAAGGTAATGAGTTTTTGAGCGCTTTTATTAACGCATGAAGACAGTTTTTTTGAAGGCATTCATGGCGATGAAAGTCCCTTTGATGGCAAGAGAGGTACTGTCGGACATGCGTATTCACCAGGCCAAATGTTTGAGGGGATAGTCCACTTCGATGCTGCGGAAAATTGGACCAGTCGATCAGAGCATGGGATAAATCTCTTTCAAGTAGCCGTTCATGAATTCGGTCACACGCTGGGTCTGGGTCATTCTGATGTGCGTACAGCAGTAATGTGGCCCGCCTATAGGAAATACGATCCAAACTTCCAGCTGGATGAAGACGATATTCGCGGCATCCAACAACTTTATGGCATACCCGAAGAGGTGCTAACGACTCTGGAGGGAATCAAAATGGTAATGAACTTTTTTTTCAAACCGAAATTTTTCCCCAACCAAAATAAAACCAAACCATAATTAATTTATAACATTTGTTTCGTAATAAATTTTGAAAATATGGATAAACTTTTGCCAGCGCAGAAATACTGTGCGTTGTGAAATGATTTTTATATTTATTTTTCGCGATACGCTACGAACAGACCGTGTAAGTTTGCATAAAGGCGAACAAATTTTTGCAATTCTTTAGCAAAGCTTTAGCCGAGTGCAAAACCATTTAATTAAAATGGAAATAATTGAGCTGTTCTATGTTCTTAACAAAACTTCATAAAAATTCGGCCGAAAACATCGAAAAAGCCATAGAAAAATTTTATTTATTAAATCTTTTTACTAGTAAAAAATTATAGGTCCACCATAATATTAAATAATTAATATTTAATTAATTAATTACAATTTGAAAAAAAAAATATAGAAAAAAAGATTTGTTGAAAAGCAGGAATAGTTAGTTCACAATTGGGACGAAAATTGTATAGCGAAGCAATTGTGAATATAGCGCATTATGGTTTGTGTATAAGACTCACACCTCTGGCGATTTACACCATACATAATGTTTTTATACTCGTTGTTTCATACTCGTTGCGGTTATGTTTTTGGTATTTTGTTATGCTTTGCATTTTCAGGGATATTCACTTTCACCAAACAATTTGACATTTGCAATTTGTTCTTGCTTTTCTGTCTGTCCAATTGGAATGTACGATTTGCTTGCTGTTGACTTTTCAACGTTTTCGACAAACGTCAAACGCACAAAGTGAAAATCGCTATCGACGCGTGAGGACGTTTGTTTCTTGGGGCGGAGCGACAAAGTTTTTCTGTTTTGTTACTTTTGTGTGTGCTCCTACTACAGGGCTTTGTTGTTTTGCAGCAACAACAAGACTGCACTTTATTGCCGTAGAGCAAGACACAGAGCCAACGGGATTTATCGATTTTCTTCCCCTGAGATTTTCCTAGCACACGCACAGCGAGTCCGTGATTGGCAATGAGAAATGAAAATGTGAAAATATCCCGAGCGGAAGTTGAAATTACAAAAATATGTTGGTATAATTCATAGAATTTTACGCAATTATTAAAAAATAATGATCTGAAATAGAAAGGCGGTCGCTGTGTGATAATATCGAAATGTGTAGAATTTGCCGCAAGGCCAAAAGTGCTGCTGTTACTGTTGTTGTTTCAAAGCGGAGTCAGTGAAGGGATGAAGAAATAAATAAATAACTTAGTTAAAAGTTGAAAGCAAATAAGTTATGAGTTATACGAAAAATAAAAAATGCCAAATATGCAAATTGCCAGAAGTATGTAAAAATATTTACCTTTTTTTCTTTTTCCTGTACATAAAGAGAACAAATTTGCAACTGTTTCGCTTTTCTTCTCTTTGATCTTGTGTATTCAGACGAAGAGCAGGAATAGTGAGTAGATTTGTCAATAAAAACGCACAAACAACGAATCATCGAAAAATGTGGATAACTTCCAACAACAAATACGGCGTTGGTGAGTTTATTCGTTCCTCTCCAATATACAATTTTTCATTTATAAACATTTATTTATTTATTTATTTATAAACAAGAAGTTTATAGATTTTTAAGATATATTCACTACAGATTCCTCGAAAAACACTCACTATATTGTAATACTTTGATACTTTGTTTGATTGCGGCACGCAACCCCAAATCTTACTAATCGTCGTGATTCATATTGCGAGAAAAGCAGAGCAGCGCCAGCATCAATTTACTGTCAAAAGAATGATTGCCTCTTTTTGTTTTCGGAGCAGCCAGGCATGCGAGTTGTTGTTGGATCTCGTTTTACGGTTCTGCTTCTGTTGTTATTATTTTCTACAACAGTAGTTCCCAACTCTTTCTCGTTAGTGTAGTTATAATGGTTTCATAAAAGAAGTACATATTATCGCGATAGTCCATCCTTTATAGCCTGAACACAGTCATTTCGTCGACGATGAGCGATGAGCGATGATAGTTGTCAAACAAACAAGAAAAGAAGAACAAGACGTACTATGTGGCTAAGGAATTAGAACACGAGCGACTACCGACGTTGCTTTCGTCGACGAATGCAACGAAATTTTATTTTTTTCTCGTTTCCCATAAGAGCCAATGTAATTTTGACACTAGCGACGTCATTTGTAGTCAACGAAATATGACTGTGTTCAGGCTATTAGTCTTCTTTGATGCCCAATTGATGGGCTCCGGCCTCTTTGGGTAGCCCTGTATTAATTTACATACATACAAATGTACATGTAACATTTTCTGCTTCTGTTATTTTCGTTGACGTAGTGTTTTTTGCTGTTTTTATGCCACTGAGTGCTTCCTTACACGAGCAACCTGTCTGTCTAGTCGCCTGCTTGCTCGCTCACCGGCGTGACTGATATTTTGTTGCTGCATGTCTGGCTGTGTGTCTCTTTTGTCTTTTTTAACAGTGGACGATGGCCGGCTGACTCTTCATACCCAGAGCGGTTACAAGGCTCAGGTCGGTCAAAAGCCTTTGATTGAAAATCCGCCAATTTGGCGGTCGCGCTGAGTTGGAAGGTTGGGATGAACTGTGACGAGGGTGAAAACATTTTATAGAATAAAAAAAGCAGGGGTACGGTAGAAAGTACTATGCCGACGCGACCGTAAAAATATAGCAGCGTTATTTCTACCGGGAAAAGTTGTTTCATTCGAAGCATTGACTATGCCGCTTGACCTTAGCCTTAAATAAAACAATCCAAATGAAGAATTTGAAATAAAAATTACTCTTGAAAACGAAATTTAAAACGAAATTCATCATAATAGAAGTTCTGCCGAAAGGAAAATAATTTAACAAAATTAATTAATAATAAACCAAATAAAAAAATAGTTTATACATTATTCAAAGAATCACTAATACTTTGGTAGATTTTATGCTGCGTGTAATATTTATTCACTTAATTTCTTGTAAAAATCAGGTCTTTTTAGTTATCGATTAAATTTGACATAATCATTTTTGAAGGTTTAAAACTTAAAAGTCGGCTATTGCGAGATTGTTATTTTGTATACATTCTCTACAATGTATACATATTATTTATATTTAATGTGGATGTACATACATACATATGTACTACACTTTAGTTTGACACAAGTGTAAGTAACAAGACAATGACTCATTTTAAGTTAACAGAATGCGATTAAGAAAACATAAGCGGTGTGAAATAATCCGCCTTTGTGAGCCTCTGTGGACAGAACAATGCTATCAATCAGGCGACCGATCGAATAATTTACGCATAATTAGCAACAGTTACAAGTAACGTTATCAGGCTGCCTGTGTAAATACTAATTGTTGTCGAACGCCGTAAGCCTTATCTGCGAAACGATTGATTTTCATACACTTCAGTTTTAAAACTGCATTAGCAAAGAATACACATTGTATTTATTGTACATATGTTTTTTTTATTATCAGTTTTTAATACTTTAACCAGTTGTTAACTTTTATATAAGCTTTCATTTGGCTTGTTTTGATTTTTGTTTTTTTTTTAAATTTTTCCTTGTACTTCGTACATACATACATATATAAAAAACGGAAAGAAAGTCATTTGAGGCAGGTATAAAACAGAGGCTCTCTTCAGAGCGACAGTATTGACTTCTTTTATTGGTTATTTATTGTTGCCATGACAGTTTTTTTATAGAAACTGACGGAAGTTAAATCAGTTGATTTCAGTATTAAAGTTACAGAAAGTTAAAGTTACGAAATCTCTTCTTAAGTCTTAAAGGGACTCTTGTGTATTTTATTCTTTTTTTCTTAACCTTCTCATCAGTTTCGGTTTCGTGTTCCTTGAATCTTATTATTTTTCCAAAAATACACTCCACCTTAGAGTTTAATTACTTTATTTGCAGCACTTCGGCCTCGCCACTGATGGTAAAACTTTGCCATGCAAACCCAGTTCATGGTTCATCCACTCAAGAGTCATTACTCAACAACCCCTTACTTTGTCCAAAATCTTCCCCAACACACACACACCCTCTCCTTTTTTCCTGGTTTCTCGGTATCTACTAGTTCCTGGTGCTTATTTTAAATGGTGATTAGCGGTGAATGACTTTGAGGGCCGTTGGTGATGCTGGCGGTGATTTCGTTTTGTTTACTCGACTCGACAACCCGTTTCTGCATTGTTGCTCTCACTTCTTCCGCTGTTCATTGTTCAATGGTATTAATTTTGAAAACAAGTTGAATTTTATTTTCAATTGCTTCGTGAGACAAACGGACAGACACACATACGTAAATTTTTAATCTCTACAAACGCAGTGAAGTTGAATGAATCGAATGATTTAGTTCTTTTGAAGCGTCATCTGTGGTTCGTCACCATCGACGGGGGCAGGGGGAGTTGTTGGTTTTGCGTGCAATGATGAGATGAGTTCATGGTGAGTTTGTTTCGGGGTTACGGCCGAACACCCTTCGACAACGCTGCGCGCTGCGCCGCTGCGAACAATTGAAAATTAATGCAAATTTATTTAATCACTTAACACGAGTTAGTTATATGAAAGGTTTAGATTGGATCGGATTGATCGGGTTTCAGTACAATTAAGAAATTTTATAATTTAATCAAGGCTTGTGATGGGATGAACTCTCCTCGTTATATTTCAGTTCTCGAGTAGCCAAAATGAGATATAGAAAGGTTTTATAGAAATGCAGGCGATACCGGTCGGTCCTTACCTCTGTTTATACTCGTACTTCTGTAACCCACAAGCGTTCAAGAGATGTTATTACATACGTTCGTTCATTGCTTTGCCATTTTTATCACTTTCTATCCATTAATTTTTTATTTCTTATTGTTTTATTGTGCATATATGTACATATGTTTGTATGTTCAATTTAATTTTGTATTTATATAATGGTTGATATAATTCATTGTTTAGTATTCCGAATGGTAGTTCTTCTTCTGTCATTTATTGCTTGCGAACTCAGTTCCTGTGTCTCTGCTGTTTTATTTCTGTTGTTGTCGATGTTCATTTTGTTTTTGTTTTCGCTGCTGTTGTTGTTAAGTCAGTTCATGTGCCGGACGTTGTATGCTGCTTTATTTGACTTCAAGAAATGCTTAACACAAAATTCAATAGATCGTTTATAGAATTTATACATTCATACCTGCATATATGTATGGATGTACATATATACATATATAGACATATGTATGTATGGATTTACATATGTGCACGTTTAATGATTTCGTATAACATACAGTGCAAATGACAGATTATGTTGCCATGACATTTGACGTCAAGTTTATGCAATTCTTCATGCAAAACCTTTGGAAAAATAATTGAGAATTGCACAACAATTTTTAAATTACTCTGTTACAATAAATTTAACTGTTTCTTGGGGAAAATATTTAAGTCGTTCTACATTTTACAAATCTTATAAACTTTTAAAGTGTCGTAAAGTATGCCCAAAATGTATGCGTATAAAAACCTAGAAATAATAATAAAAATATTTATATCACATCATATCTCAATTCTCTGCTCTAATATAATTATCGTAGAATCTAAACAGCTATAAAATCCATCATCCATAAATACTCTTCTAAAGAGAGGACATTTCAGTTGTGATTACTTTTTTAAGAATGATCCACTCCGGCAGCAGGGTAAGACCTCGCCAACACCCATTAACATAATCGTTATAAGTTGACGGTTTTAATTTGGCGAAATTCCAAAAGAAAGGTTAGCAGCCATAGAAAATACCTTCTTTGTCTGTTTCTCTTCCATTTCCATTTTCTTTCTGCAGTAACTAAAATTTTAACTAAAGTATAGAAATATGTAGCTTTCTTCTTCTAGCTCCGGCCTGCCAACCTCCGTTTACCGGTAGTTTAAAGTTTTTAATGATAATTAAATTTTTTAATTAACCTAATTAAGCTCGAAGAGCTGCTGCTTGGAGATTTTTGTTTGCAGCAACGGCATAACTTAACTTTTGAACGCACAGAAGTTCTGCGTCTGAACGGATGGAAACGCATAGATGGCCTGAGTGCGAGAGTGGTAATCGGTGCGGTGCGGCGGGCTGAGAGGAGCAAGGAAATGGGTAAAGAAACCGCTGTGCCATTGTCCCATGTCGGAAATCTTCATTCAAATTTATGTCGTTTAGTCACACACATGAATACCCATGAGCACACTTTAATAAGAAAATATTAACGAATCATGCATGAATGATGGTAGCGTGTTGATGACGTGCTTGGCCATACAAATCGACGCTGACAATTTCATACAAATAGCAAGATTGCTTGCTATTCATTGTCAATTATATACATATAATGGTACATATAAAGGTAAAAAGAAACCTGTTTGATTTAATAATTACTTGCTACTTTATTAATTACTCATCGGCGAATATAATCTAACTTAACCTAATAACACCAAGGGCTCTTGTTTTAGAACTGTAGGCTGTATGTTTTAGAGGAGAAAATCTCTGGATAATGGAGACAGCTTTCTTGAACAATCCTTTCTTAATATTTTTCCGTTTTTATCACAACTAAAAATATTGTTTTTTATTCTTTGATTACAAAATGTCATGAAAGTTATTTTTTAAATTCTGTTGTCATTTATTCAAAACAAAAGAGAAATTATTTTTAGATGAGCATATTTTTTTTTCTTATAATCTTATAGAAATAAAAAATTCGGAATTTTGTAAAATTGAAAGGAAAAAGCATTGAAAGAAATAAATTGTATAAAGGTTTACATAACATTTGGTGGTTTTAAATCTATACTTTTCTTTAGAGAAAACATTATGCTGCAGAGAGATATTAATCTTCGAGACAGTTCGACACACTGAGAAGGAGATAATGATTATTTTCCTTTTATAATCGTGAGCAACTCTTAAAGAACCCTTTATCAGGTTGATTAGCATCAAGCATTTGCTCTTCCACAAAAAAATGTTTTATACTCGTAGGTGACAATAGCTGTCGCATATGCCTGTAGAAAGAGAGTTGAGATACGGTTGCATACACCCTTTTGTTGTGTTTTCTTTTTGGCGAGCATCAGCGCTGATAAATTACTAGTATTTTTTTATTTTCTTGTGATTTTGTAAGCAATATGTTTTTACAAATCGCAAGAAAATCAGAAATTCAGGAAACCTAAAGTATTTTTTGGTTTAATTCCTTTATAAATAGCTTTAAAGTGTCTCTTATACTTAAATATTTTGCATTTACTTCTTTTTATACTCGAATCAGTTAAATTTTTTTTTTCAAAATTTATTTACAATTTTTTTCCCATAAAAAAACAACCGTAGTGTTTTCAAAGTAGTTTTTTCTTGATTTACTTCATTTTTATGCAATGGCTCGACTCTTTTATGGCTGAAAGAAAACGGAAGTACTTTATAACTTCCGTTACGTAAGCATTCCAGCTATATTTTGGCAACAAGTTGTCTTTCATTCGCCCGTCTCCTATGCCCGTTTCTATTTCGTTCGAACAACGCATTTCGAAATTAGTTAATTAAGCGGTTCTCAAGCTTTCGTATAAAAAAATTGTGAAATTGTAGTTCTAACATTAACTTCTAAACTAGATCAAGAGCTTTCTAGCATAGTTCGAAAACTCAGTTTAAAAAAAAAATTAAAATAAAATGGTGCCTACATCGGTAAACTAGACGACCGAAGAGGCCACTCCAATGTTCTCGCTTGGGGCCGAGCATAGCCCTTTAAAATGTCGCTGAGTTAATTGCTAAATTCTTATTAATTTAATTTGTGACTCTTTAGAAAACGAAGTCGATTATGTGCAGTCTTTATGTTAATCATAAAGCGGTTGCTTGGTTTATCGAACGCATTCCACTTTTATTCTGGCATTTGGCAGCTACTCTTTAGCTTCCGCTCGGCCTCGGACGGACGCAGACGCCGTATTTTCCTGCTAATCCCTGATAAATTTAATTATCCACAACTTTTGATGTTTGTCCGTCGATGACAGTCGGTTTCACAAACGCCTGCCTATGTCTGTGTCACATTAAGAGGGCCCTTTAAAGTGTATGTACTTTAAATTAGTTGTGGCCGCGCTTTAAGACAATGCAGCAAATCGTTCGTCCGGCATTGGATTAGCGTTGCTGCGCGTCAAGTGCTCACAAGTGAACATTATTAAATAAAAGTCCGTCTGAGCTCTTTAGTCATTTGCATTTCAACGGTTCAACGTCAACATGGTTCCGCACGTCGATGGCGTTGATGTCGTTGACGTCGTTCACGTTGCGCTACAACGCGGAAAGAGTTGTTGGCCCCACGGATCGTGGGTGTGGACGGGGGGGGGGGGGGGGGAAACTACAATGAGCGCTGTACTAAGTTTGTGGGAGTCTGTCGAGCGGCTCTGCTCGACGGCGCCACTGCTGTTTGTCTTCACGGCTAAGGCTGGCGAAGAAATGGTGTTGCGTAGAGTGGAGAATACAAACAGTCATCCGAGAGCAGAACTGGCTGCGGTGAGGCAGAAACAGGAAGTCGTGTTTTATTTTCCTCCTCATTATTATTATCATTTGAGCTTCTTATTTTTCATTCTTCTCTCTGGCGTCTCTACGTTTTGCCTTCCCCTCCTTCGTCTGCTGCTCCCCTGCTCCTTCTCGCTTTGTTTTGATAATCTTTTGTATTTTTTTGAGCATTTTCCGTTTCACTTGCTTCGTTGCATGCGTTACGAGAATAGATGGATGGATGTGTTTTGAATTCATAATTTTCAACTTTTCAAGCATTTCTGAAGAGAAGGATTTATTCTCGAGTTTCTTAGTATTTGCGTTATTGATTTCTGTTTATTGCTAGGTTTGTGCCGGTAGAATGGATAGCTAGCATGGATTGAAGGCATCGACTGCTTTGTTTCGATTAGTTACTACAGTTGTCGAAGACCTTGTCGCTATCGTTCGATTGCAAGGTCCTCCAAAACTATTTTTAGCTGGCTGAATGATTGATTTGTCGACTGCAAAGAATTCCTTTTGTTCGCAATAATGCATTTTGGTACTTCAGTATTTTGATGTTTTTGCCGTGCTTTATTCTTCGGATGCCATAGAATATTACTAGCTTTAATAAATTGAAAAAAATGTTACACCGAAATACTCGTCTATTGAATAACATCAATTTTCTCTACTTTCCTTTCCTCAGCCATCCATAATTGGCACGGTGAAGTTCGTTATGGTTTGCCAATCGATGTCGGCGACTCTGTGGAAATCCTGGAGGAGTGCGGCAAGTGGTATCGTGGAACTTGTCCACGCAAGTCCCGGGCCGTTGGGCTCTTTCCTAAAACCTACATTCACATCAAAGACCTGACGAAAACGGATCCGGTGGTGGCTGAATGTACTCAGGTGCTACGAGAGTGGTCTGAGATATGGAAGAAGCTCTATGTGGTATGGCTAAGATAGGTGTTTTCTAATGTACCTTGAGGATTCCAAAATATTCGATTTGAATTGTAGGATCGAGAAACGTACAAGTTTAATACTCTGCGTAAAGTAATGTTCTCTATTCTGGAGAGTAGACGTGAACTTTTGGGAGCGACACTGACGCAGGATCAAACGTTGGAGTTGCAGATGATGGTCGTATCGAAAATTGATTGGGGAAATCGGTAAGTTAGAATCAAATACTTCAGATGCATAAGAAACTAACTGATCAGAGAGAATATTGTTTTAAAATTACATTCAGGCTATGCCTGTGCTGAACGCATTACGTTAGGAAGCCAAGTACATACAACATTCTTTAGGGAGAGTAAACTTGTATTTCAATAAAGTTGTGCTGATTTCACACAGTTTTCTAGTACAATCACAATATTCGTTTTAATAAGTGCATTTTTAAAGTTTAACTTAACTAAGAAAGTCCATAATTTCGTAGGCAGCATTTGGCTATGCGTTAAAAATATGATTAAAATATGAGTTTTGTTCATCCTTTTGTCATACTTTAGTATTATACAACTTTACGATAAGCATTTATTTTTGTCATTATGTGAAACATTGAAGAAACTTTTCCTAAATACGAGCAAATTCGTTAAAATATAAGCTGGCTTTTTTAAAGGATTTCCGAAATACATAAAACCCTCCTACACGAAACATGAAAAGTCTTCTGTTTTGCATACTACTTTTATATATATGTAATTGCACAGATCAGTGACAAATTTCAACAAATTTCAATAACCTTCATGTCCATGATTGTTAAATAATTTTATTCTAATTTTTGTAAATATCTTCTAATTGATCAAAATCGGAATATGATTGCATTATTCCAGACGTACTTAATTGTTAAAATATCCGCAAGGATTTGAGATGTTATACATATAAAATGCCTTAAGGGTAATAAAGGCTTAAATGGTTTAAAAAATTTTATAATCATTGATTTGTTATCTATGTTTCCGTTTCTTTGCCGAAACTCTCCTTGCCAAAGCCCTCGACCTGCGGATAGATGGGATTCATTTCGATGGTAGACGGAGCCGACGGGGTCCGGGAACTACCCAGTAGATTGCACAATTCCTGTATCATTTCTCCGTATGCTTTGGAGTTAACATTCTTCCCCAAAAAATGCAAAAGCAAAAAGTCTCCGATCTGCAAAGGATAAGATTTTAAGCAATTTTATATATATGGTAGGTGCATACATAGATAGTATGCGAAAATGGGGCGAGCACTCACATCCAAGCGCCTGATCAAGCCGGCTATATCCTTGCTTCGAGCTTGACGATAAGCCCGCTTCAAGATGGTTTCGCGTGTGGTCGGCATCATGACAACAACAAGAGAGTAGAGTACAGCAATGGCAGAGATCACGGAGAGTATGATAAACCAGAACCTGATGGAGAACCGGAAAATATTGTTTTAACGTAAAATGAATTCTGACGATTTCTGAACACTTACCATAGGAATATGTAGATTTTCTCATTTAGAATATTTAAAGCCAATACGCAAAGGGTGTCGTGACGTTGTGGAGAGCCGCCCGGACCGAATTTGTGGAAGGTACATTTCGTCAAACGAGGAAACACTTCAATCATCGGATCGAAACGACGGTCTTGATCCATATTCGAAAACTTGATCACGTCAGTGCCGTAGGTCATGAAAGCGCCACCCAAAAAACGGTCCACCATGAAAATATTGCCAATGACATTGACGAAATTCAAAACCTCGCAGAAGAAATAGCCGAAAGAGTAGCCGTTGTGTGAGTTGAGACTGGCCAGGACATATTTGATAATGCGATTCTGACGATCCTTGCGATAATCGTCCGGTATAACAACCATTCCACGCAGACCCTCGGTGATCATATACATTTTACCATCTTCCAAATTTTTCCAAATCCAATGCGGCACATAGAACATGAGACCCTGAAATGACATGACAATAAAGAAGAGTTTCATTGAATAAGCAACCCCGAAGCAACCGTCCGTTACTCACTTGAAAGAACAGCATGAACGGAACCCACTGGTAGTAACTGTGATAGCGTGTCTCCTGTCCATATTCGTTGCCCAAGCCATGGCTGGCTACCTCGGTACCGATTTTACGATGTTGCTGTCCCGGAATCGTGAAGGTGTACGTAATCCAACAAAACGTATTGATGACATCTATCGGTATAGCGCCATCGTTGATGCAGGAAATCGGGTAACCTGATCGGAAAATAATATATACAAAATTTACAATAAGAGCAACCCAAGTAACTGACAATTAATGGATTCTGGATAATGAAAATAGCTGGAGAATTTCATAGTTGGCCTAATAATACTCATAGTTAACTCTTAACACTTTGAGAATTTAGGAAACCTAACCAAGAATTTAACCGCTTCAAGTACTTTGATTTCGTTGAATGTGGTTATTCAACTAATTTAAATATCGTATTTATGTATATAGATGTGTATGTATGTTTGCATACAACGGTGAGATGCACCGTTTCTGAGTGTCATGAGCTTCTGCCCCGTTTATCCATGTCCATAAAACGCTACGCTGTTGCGAGTCGGCATCTATGCACTCCAGCGTTTGCCAACACATTCGCCGTCGCTGTTTCAATTTTTATGCTTGCAGGCGTGTGTGATCATCTTAATTTTTTCCAATGTACGAACGACTGCATGCTTAACAGATTTTAAGTCGTTTTCATAAAAAAAATTTTTTTAAATTGAAGAGCAAGTGAAGTGGTGGTACTTGGTCTCAGTGAAGTTTTAACTGGTTTAAGTGTGTGGGTGTGTGTGTGTGTTTGCGCGGGTGTATGCAAAAGCCGTAGAATAAGTCTATGTGTTACTTTGGAGTGCCACCGGCAGATGTGCCGGATTGTGTGTATGTCGGTGGATTATTTATAAAAAACATATTTAAATATTTCACTCTTTTGAGAACAGCAATCAATAAACAGACCAACCAGACCATTTTCTAAAGATCGGATTTTCTTTGGAAGCTCGTGCTCTCATTTTGCCTGAAAAACCTTTTGATTTAGATTATTTTAAAGAAAACCCTTTTCTCTAGAACAGTTTCTAAAACAACAAATATATACTATACAATATATACTATACATACAAATAATTTTAAAAATATACATTTATAATTTTGGCATTTTTAAGCTGATCGCGCAATTTCTTGCTCTATCAGAATGCTTACAATGAAAATGACACAAAATTAGCTGAGCACTCTGTTTAGCAGATTCAGTTACATGACCACAAAAGCACCTTTTTTACCCTGAAATTATCACATTTCTTTAGGTGCGCATCTAGTGATTAGTATGTCCATATTAAAAAGTGGTTACAAAAACAAAAAATTAACCAGTTTCAATGGATCTTCTTATGAAATAACTTAACTGAAGGAAGAGTGAGTGGGTTTTTTTTTAGGTCTTGCTGGGTTTTCTAACCTTTTTAACTACTCTACACTTTTTCCTAAAACTTTGTCAGCTTTGTACAATTATGTATTTGTTACATAGAGTAACTAATTCAATGTACTATTATAATTTAAATTAAATGATCAATGAACCTTTAATTTTGAAATTGCTCTAAATGTATTAAGTGTTCAGGATAAGAAAACTTCTATTCTTAATATAATCTTTTTCTTTACTAATTCAATCAAAAGATCAATCTCTTAAAAATCTTTATGATTTTTATTGAAATAAGTAGATCGTTATTAATTATGCTACCTTCTCTTTACTTACCAATTAAGTTATTTGCCGTTACTATGATGCAGCAGACAAACAATATTGCTGATGTAATTCGATAATGGCAACGAAAGACCATGTTGTCTATGACAGCTTTGTCTAGAAGGTATCTTATTCTAACGAAGCCAGAGACGGCCGACACCATTCCTAATACGGCCATCCTGATTAAATATTAAAGTCTTTTAAGACGCACCTCCGGCTCAATATTCCGGCCTCAAGATTATAGGTTGATGATTGAGGTTGAGGTTGATGAAACAGTCGCAGAGCTAAAAAGAAAAAAAAATTACTTTAATCAATTCATTGCCTTTGTTTATTCTAATAAAACAATAAATATTTATTTCTTTAGTTCTTAGTGAATTCTTCCTTATATTTTAAAATGTAATTTCTATTTGTTATTCTTTTATTTTTTCGTCAACTTTTTATCAGTTTATTAAGCCTGAGCCACTAACAAATAAATGGATTTTTTATCGTAAAGCCCGAGTAGATTTCTTAGAAGATGGTTCAATTTACATTAGACTAACAACTTATTTTCTTCGCAATTTAAGAGTAATTAAAAAGGTTACAATCCTCAATTAAGCACACTATGAGATTTCCATGCTTTTCTTATTTCATAAATTAAGTCATTGGAGCAGCGAAATCTTCTATGCTGAGTTAAGCATAGAAGATCTTACAATAATTAAGCAAGATTTAAGATTTCCGTTAGAGTCGTCAATGTGTTCTCTAGTATCAAGCGATATGATAATCATTGCTTTGATTTAAATTTTTATAAAAAAAATAGCTAGATTTTTATTAATTACTTTTAATTTTATTAAAGTAAAATTTCACTTAAGTCTTCTTTTTAAGTGGAATTATTTTAGACCTTTGGTAATATTTGAAGAACGAATTTTCTATTCAGGGAGAAAAAAAGCCCGCATATTCTCGGAATGGAAACTTTTATTGGCAAAATACGTTTTAAAAAACAGTTTTTTGCGCAGAGACGAATACAGAAGAGAAGTTTTCTGCATCGCCCTACATTCCGAGGAAAAAAAAAACAAATTCACTGAATTGTACTACTCGTGTATTCCATTTTAGATTAGTAATATGTTTGTTTTATTACTTTTATTTATTTGTTTTCTTGCTCTTTTCATATCTCTTTTTGTTTCTATTAAAACTTCTATTCAAAAAATCGTTTAAAAAGATTTTTTTTTTAACATAATTTTTAAAAACATGTCTCCTATCACGCTGCGATGGTACATCCAACCATCTCTGTTACACACAAAGTGTTACTATCAGTAACACATGGCTGTAACCATCAAGTCGTGGTTGGAGAGACCGTGCTGTGCTCGTGGTGGGCTCTCTCTAACTTTGAAGTGTTCATTACACGGAAAAAATTAACTTTTTGGATAATTAACAAATAATTTTATTTTGACGTAAAATTAAGATAAAGTTGCTTAAATGCAGTGAAAGAAAGTGAAAGGAATTTTTAGAAAAAACAATTAGAAAATATTTTCTAAGCTCAACAAATTATTCTTTTATAATTTTTTTTATGCTTTTACAGTGCTCAGTAGCGGAGTGGAGTGTACGTGCTCTCTTTCTAAGCCATAGACCGATTCAGTAGTTTCTTTTCCAGACGTGTACAATTTTTGCTTTTACGTAATTATTTTCGAGAATCAAGCATTTTGGATATGTTTTGAGAAACAGTGGATTGTGGATTGTTTACATTTTGTAGAATTTTCACCCCGCGTTGGTAGACGACGCAGTCATTTTGTGGGATTTTCTTGATTTAAGCGAAAAATTCTCTCGGTATACGTGATGGTGTTCTGCTGCTTCCTGCAGGCATTCATGCTTGTTCATTGCTCGCACACTCTTATACCGGATTGTGTGCTTCGATGTACCGAAACAATAAATAGCATGATACCATGCATAAGACTTAGACTTTCAGGAACTGGTTTTAAGGTATTTTTCGAATGGCAATCGTACTGCTGGCTCTGACGCTCGAATGATTTGTTATACACTTTCTTCTACATTTATTTAGACTAGATGAATTATTCAAGTGCTTCATTATTGTGCTTGAGTTATATTTTTTGGTACTGCTTGTGGACGCGCTCACCTTTTCCTTTTTGTTATTTTTTCTACTTCATGAAAGTTATTTTTCCGGTGTATAAGAAAGATTTATTTTAGTAAAACTTCTGGGTATGAGTATAAAATTTGTTTGCGAAACAACACTTGCACTAGTTTTTGTTGTAAATAAAGGTAAAAACAACAAACAAAAGCTGCAGGCAAATGAGTCTGCAACCGTTTTGGCTTCCTTAGCGATGATGGTGGTGGCCGTCGCTTGGCTGCTGAGTGCTGTTCCCGTGCGCGTATCTTCTATTGCTGCCAACTCAAAAGATGTTTCGAACCATACTGGCGGCTGGGTAGCGAGTGTAGCGCTTCACAAAACCCAAACCCACTCGACGTGACTGGCTTGTTTCGAAGCCCGAGTTGTTTAACTTGTGCCCTCGTCGGCTCAGCTGAACAGAGCATTACTACATCTGTGAGCTCGCTCTCCCAGCTCTTGAGTCGGACTCTTGACTGAGTCGTGTTGTGAGCATTAATTGCGATAAGAGTGGAATTTCTTAATTTGTCTCTCTTACTCTTGCTGTCTCTATCTCTATCTATCTAGATTTCATGAGTTTTTTGATCCTGGTGCAGCATTTCTTCCTTCTTGCCGCACATTTTTATGTTTTTACTGTTGTCGTCCGCGTAAATGTTGCTTGGCCTGTTGCTCGGCCTGTTGCTAGTTGCTACCTAAAGATTTAATACTCGATCGTTGGCTTGGCTGTAACGCTAGGTAGGAGCCGGTTAGTTGGCTCCGTCGCGCTAACGAAGGTTCATTTAACGTCGATGATTGATCTAAAACATGTATTTGCATTTGAGGCCTGTCATGCATTGCTGTCGGATACACTGGGCGAACGTTTCTGATGCATTAACTGTTGTTCCCTTTTCTCTCCAGACATAATCCGAAACCGAAGTCTTTTTGATGCCTTTGCCGTCAATAATAAAATTAATTGTTGTAGTAAATATTTGAGAGATAAATATTTTAAGAGAAATTAATTTTATTTCCCATAAAAATAGTGATTTCAGAAACCTAAATTGTAGACGTAACAAAGAAGAAGGGTTTTTAAAATTATTAGATTACACACATACCCTTTATCGCTTCAAATGGAGACAAGTTTGCGAATATGCACATACAAATCAAGTTTATAGATTTTCGTTTTTTCCAGTGTAGCCGTTTTCATATGAAGCAACTCCGCACGGCGAGTTTTAATGAGGATTGTTATTGTGCGAGAATGTTCAGAGATTTTTCGTATTTAAACACATTCCCAAACTTGATATCGCGTTTCTCTGTATGTATGTATGTACATATGTATATACACAGCTCGAACAGCTTTTATACGAACAAAACCGCAGAAAACGACTGAGAGAATAAAACGAGTTGGAGAAAAACTTTGCTCGTTGAATTATGCGTACTCGAATATCTAAATACACAATCTGTTAACATTTTGTGTAAAGATATTATGAACGTGTTAGTTTGTGAACAAATCTTCATTGAACTGAAGATTGAAATAAATTATTTAAAAACGTTTAAATATTTTTAAAATCAATATATCATCTTCTCACACCTAACTAACTTAGGTCGGCAGAGAAGTCTAAATAATGCTATCGTCGTATGTACATATATATCGTACATTAGAACTTCACGCAATTTTTTGCAAAGCAAAAATATGACAAACTTTATTGCTTCCAGAAACCGGCTCTTTTCGCGTTATCTTCATCATCACACATATTTAAAAACCTGGCTCTGCTTCGGTTTCCAACCGAAAGGCACACTTTCAAAGGCGTATGGGCGAAAAGCCAAGCTGGTCGACTTGGTTGCTGTTCAAACACACGCGGGCTATGGCGGTAGACTGAGCTGATTTGCATGCCCTTATTCTCGTGCATGCATACACAGTCGGGCATCGCACGAGTCCAGGAATGCCTGACAGTGGCCACTTCGGAATCTTGTTCGTCGTAGCCGTAGTCGTCGTCGTCTTTCACATAATAAAGTCTCGCTTTAAATGACTTTTTTAACGTGCCCGAACCCGGACTCTTTCTTGTTCATTTTTCAACTTCAGTTCTTATGACGCTTGTAAAACATAACTTCTCTTATTTATTGAAGGGAAGGGCAGTCAGGCGCAGAACAAATACCTTTGCCATTAAAGAGAATATTTTTAAGAAAGATGTTTAGTTTGGTTATCATTAACTAAATAACGTCCTCATTTGAACGTTAGGGTTATCTTTTTACCTTACTCGAATGGAGGTAGGTATGTCTTAACGTTTTCCAGCAGTTTGACCTTTCTTAAAATGGTTTATTTATGTACTTCTTCTGATATGCGTTATCAGTTTATAACGCACGCTATGAAACCGAGTTCACTGTTAAACGCACCTACCTGCACTACTCAAGAAGTGGTCGGAAAACAGTGGCTAAGAACGCTTGAACTTGCTGTCATTCGGGCCCTCAACGAAACACTGAAGCTCTTCCCGGCTTAATTAAAACTGGCTTAAAAGAGTTCATTACTCAAACTGCTACTGTTTTATTTCTTCGCTGACTTGGCTGATTGCATGTTGAGCAGATTCACGGCTTCACAGATCGCTCCGAGCACCATTTGCTTCTTCCCCATTTATGGTGGCTCTCGCGTTCTTCGTACCTGCCTCGAAATGTTTTCACTCAACTCAATGCTTTAGTTCAACGATTCTCAGCACTCTTCCTAAATGCTCAAATATTTTGCGTATGTATGGAGCTGAAATGAGAAGTAAACTGGTTTCATGGTTGATCAAGGATAAAACCTGAATAGCATAATTTTCAATAGTATCATTAGTCAAACATACTAGAGACCGATTTTTAATGAGCAGCTCAAAGATTTATTTGCAATTCTTCTAGCAGCTTGTTGGGCTCGTCTAATAGAGTCCTATCTGAAACTTCAAACCAATCAATAGGTACATGCGAGTATATAGAAGCCCTTCTTAAAATATTTACAAACGACTTGAATTGTAAACTTTTCTATTTCTGAACTCAAATGAACGAGCCATATGCAGTGCTTAGAGTTAACCGCAGCTGCAATCAGTGAGAGCTGCTCAAAAACTCAGCGTAACCTCAAAAAAGTCGTTGCCATCAACAAGAAAAAGCAAAATGCATGCGACCAGAAAACCAGAGAGTGCAAAGAATCACGACGACCACGATCACGATCACGACTTGTCTCACTCCAGCGTTCACTATTTGGTGTATTCGGTTTAGAGATTACAGTTCGGCCAGCAACGGTCGACTCTTGGCCCCGCCGCCGCCGCATGAGTACAACAACACTCGTTGTTTTGAGTCTTTCTGTGACCGATTCGTTCACACGCTTGGAAGTATGCAGGTATTGAGTGAATGCTGCCTGACTATCCCATGAAGATATCTTGGTCTTCGCGTAAGCCAGGTAGATCGGAGTCAGCGTAGAACGGCAGCCAGAGCGTCGCATTCAAGTGATGTGTGGTGGTAGATGATTCAATGCTGGGCGCTGCTGGAGTGACGGGGATACCTTGTGCTCGTTTGTTTTTGATGGCTGCATGCGTCATCAGTGCGATATAGTATGTATGTATGTATGTACCACAATAAATCAGAGCTTTTTGGTCTCAATATGCGCTGGATTTTGAACAGATTCAGTGAAACAATGATTAATTTAAAGAAATTCATTCTGATTTTTCTTTAAAGGAGGTTTTTAGTTAGTTTTTCCGTGTAAAAGATACAAAATGTAGGCATTTTCAGACAGAAATATCCAGATATTGATCGAAAGGCAATGGGTTTACTATATACTTTTGTGTTATGTATGTCTTTTATCGCTTTAAATGTACTGTATCTTTTTTATGATTTTAAAGCATATTCTTAAAGTTACCCTAATAGACCCTCCACCATATCATCTCTACACTCAACCTCCTTGGCTATCGTTTCTTTTGATAGCACCTAGAATAAACCTTGGTAAAGGAAATTGCTTAGTCGTACCTGCACCCTTCCTTCATCCACAAGACCCAATTTTTAAAAGACCATGACCCATTGCTAATGGAATCAATCAGCGTAGACTGATTTTTCTACGACTAAGCAGCTTGCTTTTCCGAGGTTTCTTATCGTAGCTTAAATCTAACTTCTTGGATTATATATAATTATAAGAAGAAAATAACTTCGCTTCCTTTTAGTGATCTGAAATGTCTCAAATCAATTCATTTTTACCTTTTGTTCTTTCAGAAAACTTGGTCTAGATTTGGTGCCGCGAATCGGTCCCCTCGCAGTGGACCCACACAACATTGGCATTGTTGGGCTCTATCAAGTGCACGTTACTAGCGCAGACAATGCTAAAGCTTCATCGGTAAGTTGCATGATTACATTCGATGGCTGGACCTGTCACCTTGATAATCTGTTCCCGGTAGAGCCGTGGTACTTTACGACGTAAGACCCAACGGAAAATTCTGACGCATCATCTGTACTTTTGCATGCGTGATTTCCGCCATCGAATATTCGGGGATGATGCCGAAGTATATTTCTTTCTCTATGACGGTAATCCGGCGCGCATGAAACCGTTGTCGGAGCGGTTCCTGGTGAAAATATCCAAAGATGGCTTCTCCGAAAAGCTACACAGCAATTGCACCGTTTTCACCGATTTGGGTAAGCACCGAAATCGGCGTCAGTTGTTGCTTAATAAACCTGATGTACGTACGCTATATATGTTACTCTATATCCTCCTAACCATAGGTGCTGCTGATCTTAATGAGGATCTTCACCTGGTGGCTGTTGTGATGCGTGTGGGAAAGATAATTCATTCGGAATCGATCAAGAAAGTGGAGAAGAACAATGTTTGCTGCAGTGGCGCCGTATATCGCAGACCTTTCGGTGTGGGCGTGCTGTCCCTGAACGATATTTGTCACTTTGATAGTACCGTTGAGTCTGAGGAAAGAGAATATAACTTGAAGGTTGGCATTATTTCGTTTCGCTTTCGTGAGCTAATTTTTTGTACCTTCTTAAATTATTCATTCTTGAAGATCTATCAGTGCGAAGAGAAAGATTTTCACCAACTACACGAACTAATCATCAGAAAATCAAGTGGAAAATTCTCGTTAGTCGCCTCCCAAAATCCCAACAATCATGGTATTGCGGTGTCCTTGAAACTTTTACATGGTGGCTTGGGCCAGGCACGTCTAGAACAACCTCTGCTGTTCCAAGGCACCACGATGACCCGCAAAATGGGCTTCCCCGACGTGATAATGCCTGGGGATGTACGCAATGACATGTTCATCACTCTGGAACGCGGCGAGTTCGAGAGAGGCGGTAAAAACACGGGCAAAAATATACTTGTCACTGTGGTGATACTGGATCTGGCTGGAAATGTGCTTGCCGAGTGTCTTTCGGGTGCGTCAGGCATGGATTCACAAAACTGCTACAAGTCCATGATCCTCTACCATCAGAACTCGCCCTGCTGGAACGAAATGATTCGCCTAAGCGTTCCCATCGATAAGTTTTCCACGGCACATGTACGCTTCGAGTTCCGCCATTGTTCGACGCGGGAAAAATCCGATCCGAAATTATTCGGCTTTAGCTTTGCGCGTTTAATGGATCCCAGTGGGGCTACACTTACAGACGGCCAACACGAGCTGTTCGTCTACAAGTGTGAAGATTCGAGTAAGCTCTTAGCCCCCAATTATTTAAAGCTGCCCTGTAAACCCAAAGACCCACATGCCAAAGTTGAGTGCAGCTCGATCTTCCACAGGAGCTCCAAGGAAGCCTTCGTTGTTAAGTCGCTGCTCTGCTCAACGAAACTCACACAAAATGCCGATTTGTTGTCGCTTCTGCAGTGGCGCGCACACCCGGACACCATACAGGACTCCCTGACGGGTGTTCTAAGGTTGAACGATGAAGAGCTGGTCAAATTTCTGCAGGACGTATTAGATGCTCTCTTTGCCATGTTTTCGAACGAGGAGGGCAACAGCACCCAATACTCCGGCTTAGTTTTTCATGTGCTAGTGAGCATTTTCAGCCTCCTCCAGAGCAACAAGTTCCAGCACTTTCGGCCGGTGATGAATGCCTACATAGAGGATCATTTTGCAGCGGCGCTCGTTTACAAGGGTCTGATTACTTCGGTGGAGCACATGGCCGTTTTTATGACCAAAGCCGAACACTCCGACCCATTCCAGAAATGTTTCGGTTCGCTGGAATACATTTTTAAGCTGTTGATACAGTCGAGGAAATTGTTTGCTCGGGCGACGGGTGGACAATACGAAGACTCTTTTCGGAGAGACCTGCATTCGCTCTTCACTGCGCTGAACGGAATGTTGGCTGTTCCGTCTTACGATGTGATCATTCCGACTCAGGAAGCCTTGCTGAACTCAACCGGAGTGGTACTTGAGCAGTTGAAAGACACCCTTCCGGCGCCCGAATTGGGCATGTTAGCGCGAAACATGCTCGATGCTATTCCCAGAGATGCACCGATACGACTGGTACAGGCCAAACTGAATGCGGTGAAGGATTTGGTGTCTGGAGAATTATTTCACGAAGATGGTAAGTAGTTCGTGAAAAGTATGTGGACACCATACGGATTTTTTAAGTAGGTCTGGGACCTGCATGTTCAAGGGTAAAGCTCGCAAAGCGCGCAGCAGTGTTTTTTGTACTTAAGTAGAAATATTTGAAAACCTTTTGTTCTTCGTCATATCTGCTGAATACACTCACTATTCATCAGATTCTCGAACTGTTGTCCTCTCGGTTGCCTGCAAGCATTTGCGCATGCATCTGGGGCGGCGTGACGAGCTCCGTTTGTGTGCCGAAATCATCTCGGAAATACTCTCGCGTCTCTACGATCTGCAGCGCGAGCAGAAAGAGAAGATCACCAATACTCTGCAGCACGATTTGGACTCACTGTGTAAGAATATCTTGGGTATTCTCATAAAAACCATCATCGTGATCATGGACGGCGCCAATGCGGTGCTGCCACAATTGGTGGCCTGTCTTCTGGGTTTGCTGCAGTTGCTCGACGAAGCTCACTACAAGCGTTTCTGGGACGAACTTGGCTCCAACAAGGATCCGAGGGATCTGAAGGATTTTCTCAGTAATTCGTTACTGGTTTTCGAGGAACTGCTTTCGCAAGATTGGTTGGTCTTCCCCACCGATTGGTGCGTCATGAAATTGGCCAGCAATGATGTGCTGCGCAAATCTCTGGAGGAGTTTGCCAAACCTCTAGTATATCGCTTCCTGGGTCCACTCTCTTTCGACTCGCAACTGTGGTGGTCTTACTTCAGTCTGGCTGTGGCTTTCCTGACCCAGCCGTCACTACAGCTGGAGCAGTACCGTGAGCCGAAGCGGCGTAAGATCTTGCATTCTCATGGTGACATGCGCGTCCTGATGGGCTTCCAGATACTGAGCATGTGGTCTCACCTCGGCGAACAGAAACTGCACTTTATACCGTCCATGGTGGGTCCGTTTCTGGAAGTGACTCTCGTTCCAGAGCCGGCACTGCGGAAGGCAACTTTGACGGTCTTCTACGACATGATGCAATGCGAGCAGGTAAGCAATCTACTAAAGGGTTAAGTCACTTAGAGCTTTTACACCTACGCTTGTTTGATTCTTCAGAGTGCCCGGGGCTCATTCCGTTTAGTGGAGAGCGAACTCATCGACAAGCTGGATCTGTTGATAAGCGAGAACAAAGGAGACGATGAGTATCGCGAATTATTTAGCACAATGTAAGTAGCCAACCGTGGGCCGGTCGGTAGGTGGTCGCCGATTAACTACTAAATAAATCGTGCCATATCTTAAAGACTTCATTTACACTAACTCTTACAATCAATGTTTATTTGTCGCATCCATTCACGCCTGAAACATGTTTTATGCAATCGCTAAATTTCAACTTCGACAGGGAGCATCTGAGCATGGTGTAAGTTAACATTCAGCCCACAAGCCGCTTTGTAGTTTTTTACTTAATTTGCGTTTTGGTTAAGACATCGTAGTGTAGATTCCTCCGCTTGTAAATAGTGATGCGCACGAAATGATAAAATTCTCGATATCGTCTCGACCCCGAGGCAAGCTTCGAGTCTAAATAAGATGAAACTTTTCAGCCGACATTTCAGTCAAGACCGGAACCTCGGACGCCACTGGAATTTTCAGTCGATACGAGGTTCGGAGATAACAAAGGACTTTTCAGCCGACATTTTAATCAAGACCGGAACTTTGGACAAGACCAGAATTTCCAGTCGATACGAGGTGCGGAGATAAGACGGGACTTTTCAGCTGACATTTTAATCAAGACCGAAACCTCAGACGCCACTGAAAAAACTCACGATATCGTTTCCATTCCGAGGCAAGCTTCGAGTCGAGATAAGATGGAACTTTTCAGCCAACATTTCAGTCAAGACCGGAACCTCGGACGCCACTGGAAATTTCAGTCGATACGAGGTTCGGAGATAAGACAGGACTTTTCAGCCGACATTTTAATTAAGACCGGAACCTCGGACGCCACTGGAACTTTCAGTCGATACAAGGTTCGGAGATAAGACAGGACTTTTCAGCCGAAATTTCAGCCAAGACCGCAGCCTCAGACGGGCCAGGAATTTGCAGCCGAGTCAAGATCTCGAGCTAAGAGAGAGCTTTCCGTCTAGACGAGACTAGACTTTTCGCGATAGAAGAGACCAAATGCGAAAAAAAGACCAAAGCCCAAGTGTCGCTCCTTTCCCACACTTCAGGTTGGGATATACCCACCTATATCTTAAAATCGTGTCTTAAACACTGTCAAATCTGTAAATATGAGCTACCTTCCTGATACTTCGGTTTTGTTATTGCTTTTCTGCTACTAACAATCGCTTTTTATTGAGGACTTCGGCTATACTTTGATTGCTTTCGCAATTAAATCCCTAAAAAAATCCTTTTCAGTCTTCTGGAAAAAGTACAAACAGAGAATCCAAATTGGAAAGAAGCCGGTACAGCTTTCATAGCTTCGGTAACCCGCCTGTTGGAGCGTTTATTGGACTATAGAAGTGTGATGCAAGGTGAGGAGAATCGGGACAAGCGCATGTCCTGCACCGTGAATCTGCTTAATTTCTATAAGAATGAAATAAACCGCAAGGAAATGTACTTGAGGTCAGTAGTAGCACTTGAGCTAGCCTAGAAGGCCGTTCGTAGAAGGGCTTCCAGTGAAACTATCTTCTCCGCAGATACATTTACAAGTTGCACGATTTGCACTTGCAAGCTGAGAACTACACCGAAGCAGGTTTCACCTTGAAATTATATGCGTCCATGTTGAGTTGGGACCGGGAAACGATGAGTTTTGCTCCGGCTGAAAGTGTCGCCCAGCCCGAGTGGCAAAGAAAGGAGAGACTGTATCACGAGGTGGGTAGAGGAGACGAGAACTGGTGCATTTAATTTCCATTGACGAATGTTCCTCCCTGAAGATTCTCAAATACTTCGACAAAGGCAAGTGCTGGGAGAAGGGGATCCCCCTGTGCAAGGAGCTGGCCGTACTTTACGAAACACGCCGTTTCGATTATAATAAACTGAGCGAAATTCTCATACTCGAGGCGAAATTCTTTCAAAACATTTTAACGCAACTGCGCCCGGAGCCCGAATATTTTCGGGTGGGCTTTTATGGCATGGGTTTTCCACTTTTTGTTAGAGTAAGTATGACCTCTAACCCTTGCCCCCCCTCCCCGTCTCGTCTTTTGTAATACAAAGCGATTATAAACAAATTTAATAGAATAAACAATTCGTGTATCGTGGCTTGGAATACGAACGCATCGGTGCATTTACCCAACGTCTGCAGACAGAGTTTCCCACAGCTCAGATTTTGACCAACAACAGCCCACCAGATGCTTCCATTCTAGCGGCACCGGAGCAGTACATACAGATCAGCAACGTGCGACCTGTTGGGGACGCGCAGGCCCTGAAGACGGCCATGGTACCGGTGCCGGAGAAAATAGGTCGTTTTTACGAGGTTAGTACTTCCAGTGAAAACTTTTTCCTTTGAATTCTGTTAAATAGTCAGGTCAGTGGACTTAACCAACAATGCAACCAACCATTTTGTGTAGGTTAATGATGTGACGCGTTTTATATACGATCGTCCCATCTACAAGGGGCAGATCGATAGGGACAACGAATTCAAATCACTTTGGATAGAACGCACCACGCTGGATATCGCCGCGCCGCTTCCCGGCATCCTGCGTTGGTTCGAAGTGCGCCAAAAGTCAGTGCAGGAAATTACGCCCGTGGAGTTCGCCTGCGAGACCATGAATAATGTTGGCAAGGAACTTTGGGATCTGATTGTGCAGTATCGCAATGAACCTAAGCGCAACATTAATCCTTTCTCCATGCGTCTTCAGGGCATCATCGATGCTAATGTCATGGGAGGCATCAGCAAGTATCAGGAAGCCTTCTTCACCGAGCAGTTCCTAAAGTCGCCACAAGGACACGGACAGCAGGCCAACGTGCAGCGGCTGAAGACACTAATTTTGGAGCAAATACAAGTGCTGGAACAGGCCCTCGAGCTGCACGGTCAATTGGCGCCCGCCGGCGTTCAACCCTTGCACAACCGCCTGCTGGAACGATTTTCGCAACTCAAACAAAGTCTCTCCGGGTTGGGGCGTTTGAAGCGTCAACATTCCGAAAGCATTGTGAACACACCTCTGCCACCATTGCCCACCGAAAAACGTACCATGAGTTTGGGAAGCACAACGAAGGCAGCGCAAGCGTCGTTCGGCAGTGGTGCACAGTCGCACTACGAACACGATGATATCTATACACGTCCCGGTGAAACCCTGCGCCCCGTGGAAACGGGCAACCTCTCTCTTGGCTACATTGCCGCCTCGCCACGCAACTCCTACCAAACGCTGAGCAAAGAAAGTTTGTGCCTGCCCGAAATCATACGAGATCAACATCAGCCACAAGCGGCGCCACCAGTACCAAATCGCCCCCGTTCGACGGGCTTTGTGGGGGCAGTAGATAGTCCTGAGGTTCCGCCCAAGCGCAATGTAAATCAAAATCAGCTGCATTCACCCAGTGCTCCGCCATTGCCCCCAAGAGGTATAACGCCGGACAAGCGCGCCTCGAATCCAATAATTTTCAATGATTTCTCTACATTGGGCGGCGGGGGAGAGGGCCACGTAAATAGCATGCAGCGGCGTGCACAGCACCAACAACAACAACACCAACAAAACCAACACCAACAACTTCACCAGCAGCAGCAGCAGCAGCAGCAAAATAATCAAAAGTACTCCGTCGTCGACATAAGTTTTGATGATCCTGAATCCGATCATTTCCAGCAACAGCAACAGCCGGTCACAGATAGCGCCCACCTGAATGTTTGTTACGCCCCCAACGAGTTCAGGGACTCTGGTATCTCGACAACCAGTTCCAACGAACTGAATCTCCAGTTAAACAATCTTAATGAAGACTCCTCGAACTCCATCGGGCATCGCGAGCACCGCCGGCTCTCTACCAACGGCAGCCTGGATCACGGCGTCGGTCACACTGGCCTCAACATAAATAATCGGGAGATTTCTGCGAACTCTTTCGACATGGAAGAGATACCGCCGCCCCCCATTCCACCGAAATCGCTAAACGTAGTTGTCGGTCACGACATGGTGCACAATGCATTGGAAGAACTACAACATTCACCGCATTTTTGCACATTCAACAGTCATCCTCACAACATCATGAACACTAATCACCAACATTTTCATCATCCACATAAAGTGCACCATCAAAATGGCTCCGTTGTTGACGGCTACGTCACGCCTAAATCCACAACCGGTGCCGGCTCACAAAGTCCGGGTACAGATGGTAACACTTTTTGAGTTGCAATATGTCGTTGCCATCCGCCACCGATCTCGTCGCCAGCAGCCTCATCAACTTCGGATACGCCAAGTCCATCACCCTCACCCTCACCGTCACCATCGTCACCATCGCCACCACCGCCACCGCCACCACCACCTCCCCCATCCACACTTCTAGCATTCCATCCCAAGCGAAATCGTCAACTTCTTTATTGCAATCAAAAATCACGGGATTACTGTTCGTTATCAATGAACGCTCTGGCATCGCAGACCATTGAGCATTGTTCTTGTGGGTTGACGTTTTCCATTGATCATCTTCCAGCGCCGGTGGCGGCTCATGATTTCCAACAAAATTGCCACAATCATGTCCATCCACAAGAGCCATTATTATCAGCATCGAAACCTTCATATTCCCATAGAATTCAACAACAACAACAACAACAACAACGCAGCTGTTGTAACGAATCGATTTTGCGGCGTCAAGAAGTAAATTACTCTTGACATTAAATTACGAAAAGAGTAAGTTTCTTTCCCAAAAATGAAGTCTGTATACTTATGATGTATCGTATTAACAAAATCTAACCTCTTTTTTAGCAGTTTAGAATAATTTACTCTTCTCCGATTTGTATTCTGTGCTGTGACAGTTTTACGAGAATATGGTTTTTAAGTTGGTGCATGTTACAGTTCGAGAAACCTTCGGCGATCTTCTTAAGGAGTTACCAAGCAAGACATGAGGTTTTCAAGATATCCTGGTTTTAATCTGGATCTGTGAAAAAACACAATTTTTTGTTGCTTTTGAGGTTAGCTCAGGTTATGCACGAATTAATCTTACAGAGAAATATATTGTAATGAATTTTAAAAAAAAAAAAGGTAAAGGCTTCAAAAAATGAAACCACTTTATGTACACTCCTTGCCAAAGAGGAGGAGGAGGAGGAGGACTCCGTGCCATATGGGATTTATTAAGTTAACACAACATTTATAGTTTGCAACCTGAATATATCTATTTCGAATTCTGTTGATTGAATTGCGTCGATCATGATATTAAGGAATATTATTCTGGTTCATTTCGATTTTGTATTTATTTTCAGAAAACCTTTATACTAGTATTAACATAAAAGATGAAGTTGCCAAAATAATTTTTACAATTTGATTTTATATTTGGCAATGTATTCCTAAATATTGTTGTGAATTTCTGTTTTACTGGATGCGTTTGATTTAAGCACGCCGGAATTAATTTATTCGAAGGAAGAGACAGAATTTAAGAATGAAACCACCAAAAACACAAGAAACTAAAAACATAAAGACAAAACCGGGAATTGTGCAAACAACAGAGTTACTAAAGCTTAATATTGAAATAGATAAATAACAAGCTTCATTCTATGTTAACTATTAGCTCCAACGAAGTCAAACAAAGACATAATACAACTATAAAAAAGAATACCTATAACTAACGGTTAACCTAAGAATCTACTCGTATCGAAAAAATTTGCAATTTTTCTTATTGATAAACATTTTTTGATTTATCGTAAAACATATACATACATACTAATTTCAATTCAAGTTTTTAATTTTTCAATAAACATTAAACAACACGCAACGATCTAGTTTTACTCAAATTGAGCCTTGACTTCATTTCATCTATTTTAATCATGCTAAAACTTTGAAAAGCTGACGTAACGAATTGTAGAAATAAGTTTTATTATGCGCATTGGATATACATGTTTATATTTTAATCTTCAATTTGTTAAGATTTTTTGTACATTTTTTACATATAGTGCATAGATACTATCATATTAAATAGAGACAGTAGATTGTTGACGAGACATTTCGAGCGAGATTATAAATAACCTTTAACTAGTCTTCTGATGTAAAAGAAAGAGCAAATACAAAATATACGATACGAACTCAGCATAAAAGCATATTTAAATATAATAAAATTGTATATTATAAATAAATAGAGTTTTTAATTTATGCAGCAATATTTGTTTAATCCGATCCTTTTCGAAACCTCTGATAGCTCTCAACGACGCCAAAAGGTATACAAATAAGACAAAAGCCGAAGACAAGTTAGGAAGGCAACTTTACCTTGGAGAGCCACCGGATGGTGATCAAGTTTAAATTGGTGAGCAAGAAACGTAACAACTTGCAGACAATTCGTTTAGTACATTGCAGGCGCTCTAAAAACGCAACTAACCCTTTGGTATTACCAAGGCAGACATCAACCATATAACGCATATACCGGATATGGTTGATATCCACCGGATGTACCTTACCCTTTACTTAAGCAAGTGTGTTATTTCCTGAATTTTCACGGAAACTCGCTTGTGAAATCGTGTAACAGAAATAATATAGAAATACTTTATTTAATCAATGATGAATAATGATTATTATATTGTATAAAAAAAAGAAACAATGGAATTTCAAGTATAATGCTATAGTAAATAACGATCGATGGAAGTGCCTCAACGTAAATTAAATTTTATCAACGCCAGACAATTCCTTGATGTTCTTTATTAAGTATTTATTATATTCTTTGTAGTTTATGGGCGAAGCTGATTGTACTGATATTTTGTTACGGTTCATATCCTGAAAGCCACAAAAACTTGTTAAATTCCAATAAATTACTTCAAATTGCATTATATATACCCCAAAAATTTCCTGTTTACATCGCAATTTAAAAATAAACGAATTCATGCTAAGGCCTAAAAGTATTTTTCCACCTTCCTCGGCGTCTGCTTCCATAATTTCGCCGATTTCTTGTGAAGAGCGTTTTAACAATTGTTCAGCCACATCGCTGAAGCAAGTGACCCAACGATTCGAGGTCCAATCACAAAGACTCATCTTGAAGGAAAGTAAGAAAGAAAGAAACTGAATTCATGCTTAGAATGACAATGATTAGCGCTTACATTTACAAGAAGTCTGTATTTAAAATTTGCGGATGACGTCTTACAGCGTTCACAACGATAGAAACTATCACCTTCTTCGATAACCTTCTTATTACATTCAGGTTGTGGGCATGCTTTGTATAAGGCATTCTGAGTCCGTACAGTTTGAATCAGTGCCTTGCACACGAAAAAATCAGCCTTGTCACCTGCACCCAAATTCCTGTAGACTGTCTCATAGAAGGTGAGCCATTCGGTGTTATAGTTACCGCTTTCCGTGCTACAATAATTTTAATTAAACCGTTAGATGTTTGCAGACTATTAATCAATTAAATTAAGTATACCGAGTTGAAATCGAGGTGGAAATGTTTTCACCGCCGCCATTGTCAAACCAAAAACGTATTTTGTGCGCTTCCGGAATGTCGGGATTTATTTTCATGACCGAGCTGTTAGTCATACTCAAGCTCTTGCCTCCATTAAATTCAGTGATCCTTACGCCTTTAACCAAAATGACACAAGGAACAATCCCTTTAAAGTTTACTGCCTCGTCGCCCCAAAGGGTAACATTGATCTGAGAAGAAAAAAAAATAACATTTACGAAGCACTTCTGAACACAAAACATACCGCAGCGTTACTTGGGTCCACAAGGGTTAGTTCACGCTTTTTGAATTCTTTGTTTGTAGTCCGTGAAGTGAAAGCTTGCACTTCTCCCACCTCTTTGCAAATTCCAATAGTATCTAAGCCGATAACAAGAACAAAATAAGATTGGATTTCTTCAAACTGCCGCTCGTTACCTTACCTACTAAATCCTTGGGATCCATCTTAGCGATTTGTGAAATTTCTACGAAATCAAATTTAATCTCGGGAATGCCTGAATCCACTTCCTCGCACGGCTGCACAATAGTTTCGTTGGTGAACGACATTTCATAGTCGTTTTTTAGTGTGCAGAATTGTTTGTTCGCCGGTTTTAGTTGGCATTTGGAAATAAAGTAGACCTGATCAACTTCGATCATGCTGTAAAACTTGTCACATTGCTCCTTGAAAACTGTGGCACGTATCTCTCCCGATTCGTCTAATAGGTCCATGCTAAAAAGTTTGCCTTCGCCTCTGGCATTGCTCCAAGTCCTTATGGGAGACTTGGCGGTGACGCGTACCTTGATGACCCACTTATTTTGGTAAGGACTCAAGGCGGAAATAGGACATGTGAAACCGGCTGAAAATGATTGATTCGCAGCATTACTTCCACCGCCAGCGCTATTTGCTCCACCGCTCGCAGAACTGTCATTGGTGTAAACTGGCTTTAGCTCCGTTTTGGATGAAGCCTTATTTGTCCCCTGTTGGCGATTCTCGTTCGAACTGCTACCGCTAGCCTCTGTGTAAACTACGGGAATGCCAATTTTCTTTCCAACTTCAGAGCCAGTGTTCAAGACAGTTAATTCCAGTATGATGAGTACTCGTCTGGAAGGGATGAAGCCGTGAAGTTACGCTAAATGCAGTGCGCCATATATCGCTTTACTTACTTGCCACTGGTATCGGTTTTATTGACCATGGATGTGATGTATTTGTCCACTTGGACAATGGTGAACTCTCCTAATTTTCCTTCAAAGTGCAAGTGGTTCAGTTGCGTGGCCAGCATCGCAAAGCTATTGAAATACTTTCCATCAGATACAAGAAGCCGCAAACGTTCACAATCGGCGCCTGCGATTTTTTTGGCACCTAAAATCTGAAGAACGGGCTTCTCCACTTCTTCGCCGCTCATAATTCGCTATATAAGAATGTGGACAGGTTTAAGGGATTAAAGTGTGTTGTTTAAAATAACCAAATAGACTACCTCAATAATTCCAGTGGTAAGTGGAACAATTCCAGGCATTTTGCGAGTTTCAGAAGTTCCAATTATTTTCCGAAAAAGTTTTTCAAACTGTAAAAATCGCACAGCACGCAATTTATTCGCGACAATTC
Organism: Conops quadrifasciatus; assembly: GCA_949752815.1. Lineage (NCBI taxonomy): Eukaryota > Metazoa > Arthropoda > Insecta > Diptera > Conopidae > Conops > Conops quadrifasciatus. The sequence continues at coordinate 39,320,472 of OX457078.1, forward strand.
CTGACAAATTGAAATCAAGCGGGAAGGGAAATTTTGATCGACAGAAGGGAAATAATAAACGCCATCTACAGTGAATATTTTTTTATTGTGCGTCAACAAGCATAGGTGCAATAAGAGTTAAAAATAAAGTAAAAATGTGTAATAATATTTTATTATCACATATAATGCAGTTTATATGAATTTATCAACTATATATGTAAAGTTTTGTAAATGTATACTAGTTTTTTTAAATAACCGTCAACTTGTTAAATAATTTCAAAAATTTATACTATCAATGCCGAGAATTGCCAAAAAGAATATACATATTTCACTTAGGGCCAGTTTCATAGTGCCACAGTTAGCTTTTAGTACAAGTTTAACTCAAACATTTATTTCCACAGTTGAAGTTTTAACTAAATTCAATCACGGCGAGTTTCTGTGGTTAACAAAAATCTGTGTTTCATCTAGTTGTCAGTAATGTACCATGACGACAACATGACGTACACTATACGTGAGATTTTTCCACACTGTTGTTTTTGTTTTCTGTCAATTTCATTTGCCACTAGGTAGTCGGCAGTTGTCCCCAATTATGATGTAGCCAAGTGTAGTGTATGCAAACGACACTAGTTTAAACGTGAATTTTTAAAATTACTTTTTGTAGCTAAAAGTTAGAAATAGCGAAAAAAATGAATAATCGGAGGAAAGTTCGAACATATCCAACAAATTTTTGGCATTTGACATTTTTAATTAAGACTCCTCTAACGATAAATATACAGTGTGAGGATGCAAAAACGCAGATGCAGTTTTCAAAAAAAAAATCTGCACCGAATTCCAACGAATTTTGGCCGATTTTGCGAGTAGGTCAAGATAATGTGCGTGAAGTAGAGAGAGTGTCTCATCTCGTTATCTCTGATGTGGATGACACTTTAGAAAGGAAGTCTGTTGTTGGTTTTAAATGTTTATACCTCAAATTGACATGCTGCTGACAGAGTTTACCTTTCCTATTGCCTTTGAAAGTGCTCTAAAAAAACATTTTAATTTAGGAGTTTAAAAAAGCTGAATAAAAAATGGTAAAATACTGAATTAAAATATTTATTTGAAATTAACTATTAATTTTCTATTCGATTAGGCTCGGAATGCAGAGAAAGCAATGTAAGTACATGTAATATATATATTGGAAAACCTTTATAAACTAGTTGTCCAAAAGGACGACATTGGCTCGTTGGAGAGCAGCCAAAGAAGCTGAAACTGGAGAAAAGGATAGACGTCCGTACTTAGCTTCAGAATGTAATGACTTGCCAAAATGTGAAAAATACAGGCTTGAGATAATTCGTGAGATTTCAAAGAAAGTTGCACAGATACAAAATGGTAAGAACCGAGTTAATTGAGCACTCCTTTCTATAGCGAAATCTTTGTAGCTGGATTGGGTGAATTTCGCATACGAGACCTTAATGATGAAATTAACAAATTATTGCGCGAAAAGCGCCACTGGGAAAATCAAATATCAAACCTCGGAGGACCGCATTATCGTCGCTATGGGCCCAAAATGTTCGATGCTGAGGGCCGTGAGGTACCAGGTAATCGAGGTTACAAGTACTTTGGCGCAGCCAAGGACTTGCCTGGAGTGCGGGAGTTGTTTGAACAGGAGCCGCCCCCGCCTCAGCGTAAAACTCGTGCGGAGCTCATGAAGGACATTGATGCAGAATACTATGGTTATCGCGACGATGATGATGGTGTGTTGATACCACTGGAGGAAAAAGCAGAGCGGATTGCTATACAGAAGGCTATTCTGGAATGGAAAGAAAAGATGGCACGAGATGGTCGTGTGGAGGATGAAGAAGACGAAGAGATATATGCGCTGGATTCACCAACAGCAGCAGACAGTGAAATGACAGTTAGGGAGTCGAATCCGATGCAGATGTTAGCTCCCCGTTTTACCGCACACGTTCCTGTCCCAACACAAAAAGATATTGAAGAAGCATTGTTACGGAAACGGAAACAGGAGCTTTTGGAAAAATATGCAGGGGGAGTTTATCAATAGTAGAATAATGGAAAGTCGATAGAATTTATATGTTGCTAATCTGTCTTTGGCTCTTCTAATTTTTGGGCAATATAGATCTGCAAATAAATATATGAAAACTATGTGCGGTCCAATAAGTTGTAGAAATTATTGCCATGGAAAAGATGATATATTTTATAAAACTGAGATATTCCTTATTCTGTGTTAGCATGAATATTACGTGATTTTATATTTAATAAATAAAGTCAAATGCTTCATATGTAGACAAAGTTCGCTCCACCTTAAAAGTTTTCAAAATAAAATTTTTTAAATTTTTAATATAATTTTTTTTAAAAAGTAAGCAACGAAATTTTCAAGCACCATGCAAATGCTTAGAATTATCTTCTCGGCTTATGATCATACAATTCTAAAATATTTATGAATAAACTGCATTACCCTCTCAGATTAGTTCTGTGGTGGCTAAGAAAAATCTGTTCATACTTAATTGCTCCTATATTTTATAGAAACTATTTGTTCTGGCAATACTCTTCGCCTTCTGGGCCGTCAATTGCTGAGTACGAATCAGAGATAACGCAATGCAATGAAAGAGAGTTAGCAAACATTAGACGAAAATTAGTAGAAGGCAAGTAAGATATTTGCATTTGCTTGGGCGTATGAAACGCAGAAAATTGTCGCTCAAATCAAAAGGTTCAGGCAATAAATAAACGAAAATGTTAGCATTAATTAACAGAATCCTCGACTGGTTTAAAAGTATATTTTGGAAAGAGGAAATGGAGCTTACCTTGGTCGGGCTGCAGTTCTCGGGCAAGACAACTTTTGTGAATGTTATTGCAGTAAGTATCCACAGTATGGAGGTGATACTTAACAGGGAACAGCCGAAGCTGCTTACAATTGACTGAAGCTGGGAGTCCCAAGTTTCAGTGAATCGTTGGAGTTAATTAATTTCTTATAAATTTAATTCATTCAATTCGTGAAAGAGTCTGGGTTGGTTTCGTGTGGAGGGATGGATGTGGAGTTATCGTCACAGAAATCAATAAACTCACTTGTTTCAGATGATGGTCAAATCGTTCCACCCATTCTCGCAAATCTCTCCATCAATATCGGTGTTGACGATGCAAAGTGGCCACGTCTAGTACCTCTAAGTACTAGAACAACTTATTTGACTATCTTGAGGGTCAAAAGAGAGAAGTCCTTGAAATAATGTACTCCTAGTTCGGACATTGCTCCTGCCAGAAATTTGATAGTTACTATTTCAAGTTAGGGTAGCTTTGCTCCTTAATAATTGATTAAGTCATTCGTACTTGTTTTCTCAATCTCAGTCCACCGCGTTAATCATAAACTTTGTGTAGAACGCTTGCAATGACTCATAATTGGCACATTTGATAAGGCAGAATGTGAGGCTTTGCTCGGTATATGCTTTGCTTGCTCTGGTTTAGAGTTCGATGAAAAAAAATTTCTATGAAAGTAGCAAACGAGAAATCAACAGAAAAATGCATTATCTTTTGTTGAAATGAGTTTAAAAAGAAGATTAAATGTAAATTTTATGCAATCATACTATGTATATCATTGATGCATTTCCTTTTTCCTTTAATCGCAGTCTGGTCAATTCACCGAGGATATGATACCAACAGTTGGTTTCAACATGCGAAAAATAACCAAAGGCAATGTCACCATTAAAGTCTGGGACATTGGCGGTCAGCCAAGATTTCGTTCAATGTGGGAGCGGTATTGCCGTGGTGTGAACGCAATTGTGTAAGTTTCTGTGGTACTGCGTGGAAGAAACATTTTTGATAGCGAATCTTCTCAGATATATGGTTGATGCAGCCGATTTGGAGAAAATGGAAGCATCCAGAAATGAATTGCATTCACTGCTGGACAAGCCACAGTTGGCCGGTATTCCAGTGCTTGTGTTGGGCAACAAACGTGATCTTCCTAACGCTCTAGATGAGATTGGACTAATTGAACGAATGTAAGCATGCCACAATTTACTTACGAGTAACTAACAATTTAGTACTGATTAATGATTAATGTTCACCTTTAACGTTTTACAGGAATCTTTCTAGTATACAGGATAGAGAAATATGTTGCTATAGTATTTCGTGTAAGGAAAAGGACAACATTGACATCACACTGCAATGGCTGATTACACACTCGAAAAGCCAAAGTCGTTAGAGTAGAATCACAAACTTATTTTAGTTTTTTCTTAAGTAGGAAAGAAAACAACAAAATTAAACAGAATCAATACGAACATGATATACATATTTAAAGAAAAGCTAAATACAAATGTTATACATAATACTTACTACAGAAACTAAGTGCTCGATTATGACGTTGGTAGAGTTATGAACAATGTTAATAAGATATCATTTTCAAGTTAATTCAAGCAATTTGTGCGTTTTGAAAAGTGTTTTTCTGTTCTGCTGTAATTTCCGTAATTTTGTTTGCTTTAGAAAGATTGTGTGAAGCTGTTTTTGCTTTTTTTGAAATTCCAATAATGATATTTGATAATTGGCCTTTCTGTAGTATATACCAACAAACAGATAAACAATGTCGCTAGAGGAAATTTTCTTTCGAATTTAAATAGTAAACAAAGCAAAGCAAAACGAAGCAAAAATATAACTACGAAGAAAACGTTGAAGTTTTTAAATTCATTACAGATTTTTTTATAATATATAACTTGTTTTATAAAATCTTTTTTTAGACTTCTATGTATTGCAATTGGTGGATCTTAAAAAAATTATTATGTGACAAATTATAACAAACGAAAAATTAATAAAAACAAATTCTATAAAATTGAAAAAAAAACCCGTCTTATTCAACAATTTGCTGAACCATGGAAAATGGATTTCAACAGGCTAAAGAAAATTAAATAATACTTAAAAAAGCTTCTTTCTCCATTTTCTTTCGATCTTGACGACAGCTCCTTTTTTGGCTCCATTTAAACAAGCCGAGTTAAATGGACGGCCCAAAAATCTGATTAGAAAAATAAATTAGGTTTCAAAATAATAATATTGTTTTTAATTTTAATAAAAGTTCTAATGTCACTTTTTATAAAATTTGATCTCTATTTCTCACTTCATATGATTTAGATTTTTCAAATTTGCTAAACAGAGTCAATGGATTTTCCAATTATTCACCAAAATACCGTAAAATTATTATGATCTTAAAAAGGTAAAGGCACTTTCGGTGATTGACGATGTAGTGAGAAATGGTAAGTATAAACTTGAGTATGTACTAAACTCTTCTTAATTCTTATTATATATATTTAAATTTACAATAAAATATAGTAATATGTCAGGTTTCCTTTTGTATATTAAACATTTTCGAGGATAACGAATATCGTAATGCTTAAGGGTGTCACAAGAAAATGAATGGCCGTCTCATTTCTAATCGTCGAGGAATGCCGGAGTGCAGACTATCGAATATAATTAAGATTCATCGCACGCCTCAACAAACCACCCAACATGTACTTTGACACACATAAATAACAAACGAACACATTTTTCGACACCAGTAATTTATGGCGTTTAAATTGTGCACTTAGAGCTCAATTAGAAATTCCGTAAGAATACAAACATGCACTAGAAGACAAAGAAGAAGAAGAAGGAGTAGCAAGAAGTAGCAGCAGAAGCAGCAATAGAAGCAAGTCAGGAGCAAGGCACTTAGTATTCCATTCCTAGAGGTGCATTCGTTCGTAGCAAAGTCACAAAAAAAAAAATAGTATCTAAATAAAATGCATTTTAAAAAGACATTTTTCAACACTTGTTTTGAGGAATGAGGATGCACGAAGTGAGAGGGACATCCTGTGTATAGATTTGTCATGTTCATGTTCATCTATGCATGCGGAAGATGGCTTCGGAATTCGTTTTGAAAAGGAAGCAAATAAGTTGCTTTTTTGAAGTGAAAAAAGGTGAGGTTAGCTCATAAAGCTTCAGCTTCAGCTTAAAGGATTTATAAGATTTTAATCATCCAAGAGCCATAAATTAATTTGAAATATTAACGAAAAATTTTTTTGTAGAAAAAATTAATTATCGTATAAAAAAAAACATTCGACCCAAAGAGAATTAAATTGATTAAAGTTTGTCTCTTAAGTCTTTGGTGTTTGAAAATCAAATAATGCTTTATGGTTTACATAACTTTAGTTTGTAGAGTATACATTTAAGTATGCGGATAATGGTGATAATGGTGATGATGGTGATGATGGTGATAATAATGAGGATGAGTAATGTGGCTTCTGTTTCCCTGAAAATATCGGCTTATCCTTTGAATTGCCAGAGACCAAGAAGAAGCAGTCGCTAAAGACTGTTTTAAAGCGGCAGCGGCGTGTGTCTTATTCAAATTCGCAACATGTTAAATTTTGCTGAGCGAATGTTATTGTAATTTTGGTATTTTTCCTTAATTTATTTTATTTTGTTTTTATTGTGCCGCTCGAGGCGCGTCCGCGTCCATCGTATTGTCGCAAAATTTCTCTTGAAGTCGTTTATGAGTAGTTGCTGTTGTATACGCTGCTACGCTGCTGTTGTTATTGTTGTTTTCTTATCGTAGTTGGTGTTGTTGTTGTTAGAGTCAGACTCATTAAATAAAATTTACCTTTTTTTTTCGTTTTTCTTGGTGCAAAACATTTAGTCAGATTTTTATTCGGCTTTTGCAAGAAACCAAGTTTGCCCGGTTAATTTTTGTGCCGCCTTTTTTCTCTGAAAAACACTCTGTAGTCACGAGGCAGACATGCTTAAAATTTATTATCACAATTTTTCGGAGGTTCTCAGATTGTTCGCCGCATTGATTTGCATAAAATTTATTACCACAAAACATAAGTTAAGCCTTTTGCTGTCGTAGCACTTTTAAGTCATCATGTTGTCGTTCTGCTGCTGCTGTTGTTGCTGCTGTTGTATCTCGTATCTCGTATCTCGTAGATGGTGGCCGGTGATTAAGTATGATGTCTTGAGCTGGCGTTAATGAGGCATAAGCTTAAGCAGTTATGAGCGATTTTATTGGCCATTTAAGCGTGGCCGTGTTTGTCGAAGCTGTAAACGGCTAAGAATTATCAGCTACGGTATTAATCTTCTGCTTGTGCTTGCTATAAAGCTTTCGAGGTGAGCTGGAAAAAGTTTCAACAAAGGTTGATTTAATTAAGAAAATGTTAAGCTTTTACCAAAGAACGCGCTAAGCGAAAGCGCATAATTCGACAATTAATCAAAAGCAAGGAAGCGTCTGTGGAAGTGTTGACAGCAGCAACAACTCTTAACAATATTGTTGGCAGAGATCTTTCAAGAAGCTACTACAGACAACAGCTAACTACAACATTTTATGCAACAGATTGCAACAGATTGCATAAAATATGATATGATATGCTAACTGAGATCGTGAGCTCAGCGCTTAGCACCGATGCGAGCAGCAGATATACACTAACAATGGCAGCAACAACGACAACAACGTCAAGAGGAAGAACAACAACAACAATAACAACAATAACAATACTGGCAACAGGCACAATACAATAATGCTTAATGCTTTGTGCAGAACGTTGAGGCGAAAACATGATTTAATTTGAGGATTTGGCAGACAATTTTGTTGTTGTTGTTGTTGTTGTTGAGGGAGCACGCAATTGTTTGCAAGAGCAACGTCCATGTTGTTGTTGTTGTTGTTCGTGCATTAGCAAAAGATGCAGAAGTAACAGCGTTTAGTGATTGGTTGAACGATTTATCAGCAAACCTGAGAAAGATTTAAAAGAAAAGAGAAAATATTAAAAAACAAAAATCTGAAGACCTATCGATTGACATTACCACTTGTATCGTAGATCAAAACACTCAAAATCTATCAATTAAATCGAGCCTTGTTTCGCAAATTGAAATTATTGCGCAGCATCCATCGATTCAGCATCGTTAAAGCTTCCAAACTAGGTTGCAGCGACAGATTGAGTGAGTATTGATTGATGCGCGGAGGACTCGCTCTCTACATAGTCTGCTGTCCGTTGCCAAATCATGCCAGCGAGTTGTTGCTTCCACTCGAAGGCAATTACGAGCAACTCTTTAAGATGCGAATATTGTAAAACAGGCTCAATTAAAGCCTTTCGCAGACAGACAGGCAGACCGATAGACAGACAGACAGACAGACAGCATCTGCGCTGAGCGTTAGCTTCTGACCAAAGTTAGCTACGCTGAGTGCAAAACGGGTAGACCACGAGAAAGCGGCAAGAAATGTTCTGTGTACGCGACAATAATTTTATTGTTTGATTGGCTGCAAAAAGCAAAAGGTTTGTTTGTTTGTTGCTGTTGTCTTTTTCCTTTTTCCTTTTTCCTTATTTCTTTTTTTTTGTGGGCTCCGCTGATTTTTGTTGTTTCCATGCTTGGCCGTGCATTTTGTTTATCATTTGTTTTATTATGCCTTTTCTGGTTATCTGCGATAATATTTGGCTGTTGTTGTTGTGGCGATGGCAACAATAACAGCAGCAGCAGCAGCAGCAGCAGCAGGAGTAGCCGCATCAATGCCAATGCCATCGCCATCGCCATCGCCATCGTCTACCCTGTGGCAATGTCATTCGAAACCCAAATTGGGAATCGCCTTAAGACACGATTTCTTGAAATTGCTCGGTGATGAGGTCTGGAGCAGCGAGCGCCTGCGGCTCTGCGCTATACGCGTGCGTGCCAGCGCGAACACGCTCCGTTTGAGCACACGGCCGGCAAACATTTGTAAACATACAGAGCAGCAGCAGCAGCATGGCCCACGAAGGCTTGCTCCTTCTGTCTTCAGTCAACCACAAAAATAATCCACAAACGCTGCAACGACAATAACAAGCACAACAACAACAACAACAACAACAATTGTTAATGCTGTATTCTGTTGTGTTCTGCTGAGGATGCTGCCCAATCTGTAGCGTCCCGGGAACCGTTCGTGAACATGCATTTTTCCACTCAAATTGTTGCTGATTATAAGAATTTGTTGGCTCGTTTTTTATTTATTTGTGTTTTTTTTTTATTACATTCCAACTATTTTGAATATAATCGCAGCAAATTTGTATTTTCTGCAGTAAGTATTGTACATACATACATACATACATACATACATACATACATACATACACACTCTGGTTGATGGTTTAAGTTTTGTTTGAAATTGTTGTTTTTTTTTTTATCTTTGGTTGGTGTCGTTATTGTGGGCCATGTAATTGTTTCGGTTGTTGTTGTTGTTGTTGTTGTTGTTGTTGTTGTTGTTGTACGTCATGCAGCGGCAAGAGAAGACCTTTGACACTGAGCGCAGCACGGACGTCCGATGATGGTTTCTTGTTTGCGATAAAACTTTCGAAATAATCTCATTTGTGCCGTAGACGAAATGGGCGAGACGCATGAAAGAGGTTTGCAAGTGATGGTTGTTGTTGTTGTTTTATTGTTGTAATTAATTTAATTTTAGAAAAGTTTTTTTAGGCTTATTTCCATCAAAACGCTGTCGAAAATTCTTATGAAATTCGAAAGTTTATAACAAAACCAAAGACTTAAGAAACGAACGCCAACAGGAATACTTATCATCACAGCCATAGACCGACCACCCTCAGGTTCGTAGAATTCCTAAAGCTTCTCTCTTAGCTTCTTCCTCTTCTTCCTCTTCTTCCTCTTCTTCCTCCTCTTTCTCTGCTTCTTCTTCTTTTTGTTCTACCTCTTTGTTCACCATAAAATCAAACTCGCTGCTGATGATGGTTTTGTTGTGTTGTGTTGTCACAAACTGTTGACACAGCTGGCATACTTGCAATCAGTATTAGTTGCTGATGTTATTGGTGCTCATCCTGCTGAGTTTGCGATTGTTGTTGTTGGTGTTGTGGCTGCTGCTGCTACTACTGTGGCACGTATGCAAATGTGGCAGAGCTCATCTTCCACAGTATCAAACCGTACGTGGCCGTCAACAGCAAGCCACGTTGACGACGATGAGCTGATGATGATGATCATGAGGACGACCAGGATGGTGATGATGATGATGATGCTGATCGAAAATTTATTCTAAACAACACTAGAACCTATTACGAAATCAATTTATCTGCGCTACTCAGAAGTGTCCACTTCTTTCTTTCTTAGTGTGTAGGTTTTATTGCATGTTGCTCTTTTCGTGCGGTTGCTGTCGTTGCTGCTGTTGCTGCTGTTGATGCTGTTGATGCCATTGCTGCCTTCATCGCTCATATCTCATTGGCAATCGCCAAGGACCGACCTTAACTTGTTCTCCGGAACTCGTAGCTTCGATGTTCGATTTCGTGTCGTACTCGCATTCGTACAGATTGCGAAGGAAAACATGTGATTTATCGGATACGGTGCCGGGCAGTCGGATGGTGGTGACTGTGGCGACTGCCGGCCCCAGCTGATCGCATGCGCTGCCTCGCCGACCAACCAACCAACAGATCGTCCTCTAGTATTAGGCATTACCAAAAAAAAAGGAATAGGTCCTCCTCCCCTTCATTCGCTCGTGCCCCTCCGCCACGCTCTTGCTCGCTCGCGCAGCTCGTTTATCGAGTGATCACTTACAGCTAGAAAGTGTTGCGCTGTGGCAGCCTTTCTGCAATGCTGATTGGTTGTTGGTGTTGCTGATGGTAGCTTATCCCATCGCCAAAGAGTTAGTTAGGTTTTTGGCTGTGTTGGTTGTTGCTTGTGATGCAGCGCATTCTGGAGAATTGCATGCCGTCTGCCGCCGTCACAGACTCGACTCGTAGACTCTTTGCAACATAATGGTTGTCATCGCAGCGACACTTCGTTGCCGTGGAAAATGCAGCGCGACATGCGATGCACTGGCTCTTCCCCCTTCTTCACTCTTCCTCCGGCTGTGTTTTCAGGCGGGAACGCACTCCTCTCACACTCTCACACATTTTCGCCGAATAATAAATTGGTATTTAATTCAGTTGAAATGATCTGGAAGTTCTCAACACCCAGAGAGCGTTCGTTCGAGAAATGTTCATTGAACTTTTCGGCAACCAGCCGCGGATAATGCGATTTCTTGACCGGTACCGTGCGTCTCAGTCGCTGCGCTTCTTCCGCTTAGCCAATTTCCAAAGTAATTCGACTTCTCTCTGGGCCCGCTTCGATCCTCTTGGGGCCCGCTTGTCAGTTGATCGATTCTATATTGATTTCTCTTCATCGGCGTCATCGCTCAGTTCGGTCGGTTCGGTCGGTTCGGTCACTTCGGTCAATCGATAAGCGCAGTCGATAGCGCAGTGTCCAGCTTGTTACAGTTTCAGCACACTTTTTTTCCTTTTTCCGATGGCAGTTTCTTTGTTGTTGCTGTTGTTGTTGGTGTTGTTACTCGCCAGTTGGCGAGCTGGCCGAGCTGGTTGGCGTCTGATCTGGAAGTTAATCTCGTTCAGCTCGCCGTCTGTCTGTTTCACGCCTTTTAACTCCTCACGACGCAACGACTGGAACGAGCGTTGAGCGTTGTTGGTGGATGGTTTGTGTTTTTGGTGTGTGTTTATTGTTGTTGTTGTTGTTGTTGTTGTTGTTGTTGTTGTTGTTGTTGCGTTGCGCTGCTGGGACGTTTTTTAACGTTTTGTTGACTGTTTTTGTTGCGTGGTGACTTCATGTCTCGTTGGTTGTTGATTGTTTTGTTGTTTTTATGGGCTGCTGTTTTTTTGCTCTTGTCGCTGTTGTTGTTGTTGTTGTGATCGCAGTTGTTGTTGTTGTTGTTGTTGTTGTTGTTGTTGTTGTTGTTGCACACCAGGGCAACACTCCGCTAATAAAGATCTCAGGTGTGAACATTTTATTTCTCGCATTTAATTGATGACATTGTTTTGGAATTTTTGCTGGCATTTCGTTTGGGTGTGCGTGTGTGTGTGTGCGCGTGTGGTGCTTGTAGCTGTTTGCATTTTTTTTTGGTATGGTTGTCAGTGTCATTGTCATTGTTGTTGTTGTTGTTGCTGGCTACAGTTCTTATGGATGTTGTCTTCTTCAGCCTTCAGCTCTTGTCCTTCTTCTTAACGATGTAGCCGTTTATTGTCCTGCCGTTTATTGCTATTCGACGCTTTGGTGCTGTCGATTGAAGCGGTTGGCTGGAAACTGTGTTGTTGTCTGCAGGTATTCCTTTCTTTTCGTCTCTTTTTTGCCTGTAGTTATCTCACTTCAGCTTCAGCCCAACATCAGCTTGAGTGATTTGGTATTTTTCGTTTCTACAAGTTTATCTGATCTTAATCACTTAATTTTCTTATTTATGCTTTGAACGCATTGAGGTTGTTGTTGGTGGTTGTTGGTGGTTGTTGTTGAGAGCATGTTGGGTTCTTCGATTAATCTAGAAGACGTATATATGTATATAGAGTGCAGCTTTAATATAAAATTATACTCGTACATACATAAATGTATATTTCTTATTGACAGAGAGACTTTAGAAAAGCTTCGAAAGATATAAAATACAATTTATTTTATTCCTGAGAATTGCGTCCACATGAAGAATATAAGAAATAGTAAGTTATTCCTTTCTGAACTGCTTTCAGAAGCCTTTTGCAAAACTTTGGGGACCGTGAGAAGAGCGTTACGCATACAAAAATGAGGTTATTCATTCCGTGGCTCCCTGCGAGAAGCGAGAGAAGAAGAAGAAGGAGAAGAGTTTTCAGTTAAAAGAACCGCATAGAACTTACGCCTTTCTCTGAGGGAACCTTCCTTCCGTCTGAAAGCAGTACGTAAAACCTTCAGGATCATTAAAAAGCGTTATTTCGTAATTCTGGAAGTCTGTAGTCGTTATCTCGAATGAAAAAGCTACTCCTTTCTGCTCTATTTTGATGGCGTACGCAATAGAGAATGTAAATTTTAGTCAAAACTAGAATATTTTGTAAAAATCCTTGCCTTTAATTTCATTGCTTATGACTTCAAATGCATTTGAATTAGTTTAAATCAGACAACAACAACCACAAACCACTCACGAATTAAGCTATTAAAATGTATTGTAGCTCTTAAACGCATCTACAACAAATCCGTAGGTAGCTGTACCCTCAATGTCGCAGAAACACTTCCAGGAACCGAAGGGTTCAGAAGTCGTGTTCTGTACTTCTTCTGCTCCTTCTTCCTGCCTCCTTGCCCGTCCGGGTTGGTTTCTGGCCGGACTAACATGCAGCCCGAACACAACGTACACGAATCCGACATGCAATACCAACAAACGGAAAGCACCTTGTTAACTAATTAAAACCGAAATGTATGCAAATCAAACCGCCGTCGACTTCGGCTGCGGTCGCACCGCTCCTGAATTTTTCAACAGCACGACAATGGCGCACAGAAAAAGCACAGAGAGCGCTAGCAGCAGCCTCGAAACCTGCAACAGCAGCAGCAGCGGTAATAGCAGCGACTCGATCGAAATCCGATCAATTAAGGATACTTTTTAGATCCACAAACACGAGCGATACGTGCCTCGCCACAAAGCCAACGACGACAAATGCGACGAGTGCCCACGAAATACCAGGAATCGGGAACCGTGCAACAGGAAGAGTGGCCGAAAGAGTGCGAAGATAGGAAGGACAAGCAACGGCCAACAGCAGCAGCAGCCGCCAGCCGCCAGCCAGCAACCTGAGTTACGGAGACAAAGTCATATAAAGAAAAGCGGGCGCCCGGCATTAAACCGACAACAATTGTCTCATACAGCGTCACGCCAGCGTTCGTGGTCGGTCCATTACAAACTTTGAACCTGACCAGATCAATGCGACTGCAGCAACTGCAGCCGACGAATCAGAGCGTACCAAAGTCAGCCTCGACGAAGCAGGCCGATGGATCAGTGCACTGCCTGACAAAATAGACTTGATTGTGGTCTTCGGACGAATGCAGGCAAGTGGAAGAACTTACCGGAGGCAGTAGCTGCCGCCGGGGCGTAGCAGAACGGGAGGCAGGCGAAAGCTGAATTGGTTAATTCACAATGAATTGAAGCCACCGGGTTGACAAGAAAGCACTTAGTGTGGCGTGCGTTTTGTACGGCGGGTACATCATAAAAGTAATCGGTGACATTTAAAGCTCAACATTTTTCAGCGCAGTTGATCGGCGCCAAATATGAAAACAATTGAGTCAAAAAAAGTTATAGCGGTCTTTTGGGAAGCTTGTTTGTTTGATTTCAAATTTGAAAGATACCAAGTTTTAAGCTTTTTCCAACCAAACCGTATGAAGTTTCAAATCGATCATACAGCATTTCTCAAATAAATGAACAGTCTCAAGATTTCAGCAGCAGTTTATTCAGTAGCATCTCTCAGAAGCATAGGGTGGAAAAATTCCACTCAAAACTTCATCTTTCATCATACAAAGAGGGTCTAATTTCGGGTACAAAATCTTTTTCTACGCTTAAAGTTCGAAGAATTCGAATTCGAGTGGTAGAAAATTTCAATTTTTGTAGTATAAACAGTAGCTTTTAAAGCTTGAAATTTTATCTAGTATCAGTACAGGGTGCATTTTTATCCATATAGCATAAAAATACACTACATTTTGTTGTGAAAAAAAACTACTAAATTTGAAATTCGAACAAAAAATTGGAAAGATTCATTTTTCAAACACAAAATGTTAGCACAAGTTGATGAAATAAACCTCAGTTTTTGGAGCGTTTTTTGAACCACGTATGACTCGCAAATGTGATCGACTTTTTAGGAATTCGAAAGCCCGTACTTAATATTTTCTTTGGAATTACGAGTATTCACATTTTTTGCACATCTCTAACATCACAGAACTTCTCTCGCAACGCAACGAAATCAAATCGAAGCCAAACAAAGGCCAACCCATTGACAGCCGTCGGGGTGACACTTCTTTTGTTTTCTGGCCCTCGGCACATATAATTGCAGCCGTGTGGTCCCATCACGTTGCACTGACCTGATTGTTGGGCCAGCTCCGGCCAGCGCATGGCGTGATAGTATGAGTTTGGAGTTCCGGGATTTATAGACGCTGCCGGCGGTCAGAGTTGAGTACTCTTTTACAGGCGAGTTATTCAAATTATTGCCACCGTCCGTGTGTTGTCCATCGCTCGAGGTCGCCTCGGGCGAGCGCTTGGCTGCAGACATACATATGTTTAACATGGCCGAGAACGAGCGGTACACAGAGCCGGACCCAGACCTGCAAACACAAACATCGTTCACAATTTCGTTTCTGATGCAGCATGTTGGGGCACCAAATTCGCGGTATTGTGGTATTGTGATTGAGTCTGGGAACTGTTGCGGTAGCGGGTTTTGTCATTGTTGTTTGTATTTCTGTTAAATAAAATACTTTTTTGTGTCTACCAAGTCGTACGTACGTGGACATACTCGCAGTATGTTATGGCTGCCAGGCTCACTTGCACTTGGCTTAAAGCTTCGCTCATGCGCCGTGCGTGGCTGGCGTTCGTCAACAAGTGTTCGCATTGTTGTCTTTGTTGGCCTTGTTGGCTAAGCAAACATACATACATACATCAATCGTGGAAAGGCTGCCTTTGTTGCCGGAGTCAATTTAGTCGCGGAAGAGGGACGCTCGCTGATTGTCGCGAGAAGTTCAGCAATTTTTGTGCTCCTTCGAATTGCTTTCTTCGACGGCGACCGTCATGCGTGATGCCCAATTTATAGAAACTTAAGGCAGGTCGCATTTTATTGCTTCGATTGTGTAGAACTGTCAAGGTGATGGATGCGCGGTGAGGGCTTGTTGTTGGGTGGTCACATTATTTCGGATTTTGTGCAACAGACTGGCTCTAATTTATTTAGAGAGGAACGAAATGACTTATAAACTAACGTACCTAATTATTACCAACACGACCGTTGGCGAACTTAGCTACCATTACTATTAATCACTAAACAACAATCACCAATCATCATTGTCTCCCAATCGTGCAGCGCCGCAGCCATTATTGCTCTTGCCGCTGATCGTTCAATGAGCGAGCATATTTATTTTGCTTCCGGAGATTCAGATCTCGATCTCAATCCCTCAGAGTTACTCCACGTCGATCGATGGCACCACCATCTGGGGCTGTGGCTTGTTGCAAATTTGCCCTCATGCAATTAATAATTGCATCAAGATCCGAACGAAACTTCGAGAAGTGAACTCAGATTCTCAACGACTGATCGCCAGCGAAGCAATAAACCCGGCCCAGCCATCCTTCCTGGCTTTTAACAACAAAAAACAAGCCCAGCACAAAAACGAAAGACTAGAGAGCGCAGGTAAGAAGATATGCGCCGTTTATGCAGCTCATAACGATGACTTCAAGGCCCGCAGCGCTAAAATTATTAAAGAAAGAATTTGCTAATGAGTGAACCCGGTGCAGTACCTTGCAATGGATCGCAACCGCTGATCGGAGGAGGGGCTTACGAAGAGGGAGTATTGGTATTGTTGTTGTTCGGGCTTATGTGTGCACTTCCTAGATAAGCATCTCGTTTATCGATTCGCATGCGGATGAAAATTAACAAAACTTAACGGCTGATCGCCCAATTTTTTAATCAATCTGCTGTAGGCTACTTTGGGCCACGAAATATGCGACGGATCGCGGAGGACAGCCGTTTGGTTTGTTGGTTTATCGTGCGGTAGGCGTGGGTTCTCTTGTTTTGCCATCTCGTATACTACGTTCCGGACCTCTTGAAGCCTTACGCAGTGAATGCTCGTCATGGCGTTTAGTTGGTCTGTCAAATAGCTTTATCTGATTGCAGTGGCGAAAGAACTCAATGTGAGCATGTCCTTTAGCAAGTTTTTAAACTCGCAAGCGGTGACTGCCCAAGAATCGATCAGCTTTGGTTTTTCAAGTCTATTGATTTTAAAAACCAGGCTCATGGCATAATTTCCTATACAATAAAGGTACTCTTCTCCTCCAGTCTGAATTTCGGAATGAGATTTCAAAACTAAGCATAATCAGTTTTAGAATTTGCCAAAAATTTTCATTCTTTTATTAGAGCAGATATCAAAGATAACACTTGTGCCAGCTCAAAAAAAATTTTAAAAATTTCAAAAGAATAAAATTTTATACTTACACTTAAATACTTTGAAAAAAAACAACATGTTTTTAACTTTATATTTGTGTAGCACCATCGTTTTTATTATTCTTCTGAAAAAAGCACATAAAAGTTGTCACATAAAACTAACATTATTTATAACATTATATTTATTTTAGTATATTATGAAGAGTAACAATAACGATGTTTGTAATCTAGATGGCGTGCTAGATACGTGCTTTCATCCATATCGTCATCGCGGATCACATGACCGTAAATGTTATCTTAATGACTTCTTTCTTAGAATGTGCTAATTATTATATAAAGCTTGCTCGGAAAAATCTCAATACAGTCATTTATCGTCCACCCATTAGTTGTTGGAAGTGCGTTTTCTCTTTCCTTCTAAAAGGATTTAGTTCAGAAAATCTATTTTCGAAATGGGTAAGTTTCCAAAGAATCCAAGTAAGTGGTATCCAAGTAATGATATAACTTGACTTCATGAGTTTATGTAGACCTTATCATTCAAACTGTAAGCTTTTATCGCTCACGAAGTTGTTCTATAATCAGTCTTTATAGCTCTAAACGTCTCTTGTGATAAATTGTATGTTACATACTCGCATTCTTTTCTGTACAATTATTATAAAATTAGCATCTTTCTAATTATGTTTTATATCATAAAGAAATACTATAAATTATTAAAATACTGTCGACTCTTCGTCTGCTCGACTTTTGCTAGATGTTATTTTATTATAGTTTGTTTATGTTTTGGTTTACAAAAGAAGTAATTGTTCAATTGTTGAAATTATTCAGGTTTCAACGAAAAACGAGGACAAAATTATCCCGCATCATGTCCTTGATCGTTTATTTTTGAGAATTTCCATATGCTTAACAAGTCCATTTCATTAACAATTCCTATTTCTCTAACGATTAGTGAATGCTTTTCTTCCGGATATTCCTAAAATTAATTTCTGATTCCTTTCATTTTAGTTTCAAATCGAAGATGCTTCTGCTTCTTAGTTCTAGTATCGTTCTACATTTTGACGAATAGCATTCCAGTATCCATACGAATACCTGTGCTATACGCCGGAGAGACGAAGCAACTCGCCGAAAAATCAACAAACTTCGCCATCGATCTCTTGCGTGCAGTAACTGAGAACAAACCCAGAAGAAACGTGGTATTCTCTTCTTTCTCCATTCAAATAGGTCTAGGAGTGATACAGCTGGGCGCAGACAATGAAACCGCTACCGATCTGCAGCGTCATCTTCCCTCTCGTTCAGTGTTTAGCAAAGTGCTGGTTAGATACAGAAAAAATAATAACTTGGCCACTGTCAGTCGGGTTATATTCAGTCCCGACAGTGCTGTGCTTTCGTCTTTCTATTATCCGGTTGCACAAGATTTTCGTAGCATCAGGGATGTAGTCACGAATGAAGATAGTTCTGGTGTAGATATGAAGTTGGCCTGGTGGTTGCAACAAGCAGGAATGCCTCGCACCAGGACAATATTAACGATGAGTTCCGGCAAAAAAAAACGCCTGGTGTTTGGGAATTTAATGAGCTTCAAAAATGAGTGGCGCAGTAAATTCTCTAAAGCGCATACACAGCTCGAAGACTTCTACACGAGTACGGAGGAGCGTACACAGGTGCCAATGATGAATCGAGTAGGACTTTTTTTGTATGCGGATGTACCGAATCTGAACGCAACTGCACTGACATTACACTTCAGGCATCACGATATGTCGATGCTGATACTTTTGCCGGACCCGGATAGTGACATTTACCAGCTGCAAAAAGCGGTAACTTATGACGCACTTAAAAAAGTTCGTTCTCTGGAGTGTTATCATGAAGTTCAAGTTAAACTTCCCAAATTTAATGTAACCGGCGCTGTAGATTACACAGAACCACTAACTAAAGTAATTGGCTTCAAAAAGAAGTGAGGTGTTCAAAAAGAAACGGGAGCGTATGTATATTTCGGTTGTTGCGATGTCGACAGAGCGATGAAGTTTCTGTAAAATACTGCATTTCGCATATATAATTCATATATGAATTCCCATTTCTTTTTGACCACTCTTGGGTTTTAAAGTTATATTATATGTATTTGGTTTTTTTGTAGATGGGCCTAGAAGGCTTATTTTCTACGAATATGCGTATTTTTGACAACCCCGAGATCTTAAGAGTCCATAGTATGGTACAGACCAACATTTTTTTCGTGACTGAAGAAGGTACAAATGAAGAGGACAGAGAAACTCGTAAGTCTTATTCAAAAGTTTCCAAAAATATATTCGTATTATTATTTATAGGCATAGTTAGGAGTACCTAACCACCCATATTTTTGTCGCTTTTCCAACCAAGTCTTTCTGTTAACAGAATATTTTTTTTCAATATTTTATAAAATAAACGTACTCGTATTTCATAAATACTTTCTTTATTTTTATCTAACGTTCCTAGCGATGGACTATGAAATTCCGCGGAACTGGAGAACCCGTGAGTTTTATGCCTACAGACCATTCATATTCTTCGTCCAGAATGGGGCAGGCCACACCTTCTATGCCGGCAAAGTTGACAAGTTTGACTAAAAGCAAAATTTATAAAAGTTATAGGAAATTCAATAAAATAGAAAAATTAAAAAAATTATTTAATTTTAAAAAATTAAAAAATTTTTAACAATAATAATAACACATGTTATGTTAGTTTTTAAGCAGAATAACTATGTATCTCTGACACATGCCAATCGAGTGTTACTGTCATGAGTTTTATCAGTCGACCAAAATGGGGCTGATAACATCTGATCGCCCAACTTTGTAAGCAATCTGTAGGCTTCTTTAGGTCACGACGGATCGCGAAGGGCATTCATTTTTTAAACTTTATATATATGTAAAGCCGCTGTCGTTTATAGGATTCTTTTGAAGAAGCACGTAAAGTGTCACATAAAACTAACATTATTTAAATGAATTCTTATTATTAACACAAACAATAACGATGTTTTTAATTTTGATATTTTCCTTTGAGCACGTTCGCTTTTATCAGTATCGTGATCGCAGATCACAAGGTCGACAATATTATCTTAATTACTTCTTTCTTAGAATATGCAAATTCTTATAAAAAGCTGGCTCAGTAAAATCTCAATTTAGTTCACTTTCAAGTTGTTTGAAGGGCCTTCTAAAAAGTGTTTTGTCAGAAGATAAGAAATTCGAAATGGGTAAGTTTTCAAAGAATCCAAGTAAGTAATATGATATAACTTGACGTCATGAGTTAAAATAAATATAATCATTTAAACCTTAAACTTTGACCGCTCATGAAAATATTACTTATTTTATTGTATTGTTACTTTGTTACAATACTGTTGTTACAATACTATTTTATTGTATTGTATTATTACTTATTATTATATTGTTCTTTAATTATTACTAGAATACTAGCAGAGAACCCGTCGTGATTTTTTATTTCGTTTCTTTATTAAAAAAAATATTTTAATACTCAAATTAAATTAAAATTAAATTAAAATTAAAATTAAAATTAAAATTAAAATTAAAATTAAAATTAAAATTAAAATTAAAATTAAAATTAAAATTAAAATTAAAATTAAAATTAAAATTAAAATTAAAATTAAAATTAAAATTAAAATTAAAATTAAAATTAAAATTAAAATTAAAATTAAAATTAAAATTAAAATTAAAATTAAAATTAAAATTAAAATTAAAATTAAAATTAAAATTAAAATTAAAATTAAAATTAAAATTAAAATTAAAATTAAAATTAAAATTAAAATTAAAATTAAAATTAAAATTAAAATTAAAATTAAAATTAAAATTAAAATTAAAATTAAAATTAAAATTAAAATTAAAATTAAAATTAAAATTAAAATTAAAATTAAAATTAAAATTAAAATTAAAATTAAAATTAAAATTAAAATTAAAATTAAAATTAAAATTAAAATTAAAATTAAAATTAAAATTAAAATTAAAATTAAAATTAAAATTAAAATTAAAATTAAAATTAAAATTAAAATTAAAATTAAAATTAAAATTAAAATTAAAATTAAAATTAAAATTAAAATTAAAATTAAAATTAAAATTAAAATTAAAATTAAAATTAAAATTAAAATTAAAATTAAAATTAAAATTAAAATTAAAATTAAAATTAAAATTAAAATTAAAATTAAAATTAAAATTAAAATTAAAATTAAAATTAAAATTAAAATTAAAATTAAAATTAAAATTAAAATTAAAATTAAAATTAAAATTAAAATTAAAATTAAAATTAAAATTAAAATTAAAATTAAAATTAAAATTAAAATTAAAATTAAAATTAAAATTAAAATTAAAATTAAAATTAAAATTAAAATTAAAATTAAAATTAAAATTAAAATTAAATTAAAATTAAATTAAAATTAAATTAAAATTAAATTCAAATTAAATTAAAATTAAATTAAAATTAAATTAAAAATAAATTAAAATTAAATTAAAATTAAATTAAAATTAAATTGAAATTAAATTTAAATTAAATTAAAATTAAATTAAAATTAAATTAAAATTAAATTAAAATTAAATGAAAATTAAATTAAAATTAAATTAAAATTAAATTAAAATTAAATTAAAATTAAATTAAAATTAAATTAAAATTAAATTAAAATTAAATTAAAATTAAATTAAAATTAAATTAAAATTAAATTAAAATTAAATTAAAATTAAATTAAAATTAAATTAAAATTAAATTAAAATTAAATTAAAATTAAATTAAAATTAAATTAAAATTAAATTAAAATTAAATTAAAATTAAATTAAAATTAAATTAAAATTAAATTAAAATTAAATTAAAATTAAATTAAAATTAAATTAAAATTAAATTAAAATTAAATTAAAATTAAATTAAAATTAAATTAAAATTAAATTAAAATTAAATTAAAATTAAATTAAAATTAAATTAAAATTAAATTAAAATTAAATTAAAATTAAATTAAAATTAAAATTAAAATTAAATTAAAATTAAATTAAAATTAAATTAAAATTAAATTAAAATTAAATTAAAATTAAATTAAAATTAAATTAAAATTAAATTAAAATTAAATTAAAATTAAATTAAAATTAAATTAAAATTAAATTAAAATTAAATTAAAATTAAATTAAAATTAAATTAAAATTAAATTAAAATTAAATTAAAATTAAATTAAAATTAAATTAAAATTAAATTAAAATTAAATTAAAATTAAATTAAAATTAAATTAAAATTAAATTAAAATTAAATTAGACAAAAAAATACAAAGTTCTTTGATAGAAAAAGTTGTTTAATATCGTAAAGATCTAAACATACATACATCTTATTAATTACCTAAGAACTTCAGAATATACAATGTTTTTTGTGTAAATACTTTTATTCTTCTTCTCTCTTCCGAGGAAGTGGTTTATTCGAAGCGCCAAAATGGGGTCTAATTCAAACAATCCACAATACCTGACAACAAGAGGGCCGGATAAAAGCTTCCGTTGTATCTTCGTAGGATGTTTTATATTTTTATGGATTGTCTCATCAACGAACGGTTCACCAATTACGACAACAACTGAAAGAATAGTAAGTTATTACGGATAGTAAAATTTCTTAAACCGATGCAAATTTCAGTCCCATGTTACCAAGCTCGGTTACCTCTCAACTACATCTCGCGATTCTACTAAAGATCTCGATGCTAAGACTCGGACACAAGCGCTTAAGGACTTCATCGCTAAAGAATTCACCGGCTTGAATATTACCGGTCGCCAGGTTAATGAAATCAAGTACTTCATGGCCCTGCCACCATGTGATGCGCGCGGGAAAGTTACCGTTTACCCACCCCGTCGCCTAAAGCGATATGTTCTGCACGGTAAAAAGTTTACGAAAATGCAACTTACATACAGAATTCATAATTTTCCATGGAGTCTACCTAAAGCCACGGTGGAATATGAGATAGCTCGTGCCTTCGACATATGGAGCAAAGTCACCAATTTAACGTTCACCCCAAAAAAGGAAGGATCGGCCGATATTAATATCAGGTACATGCATACTCGTGTCGTCATTTAAACAAATTCATTTGAAGGTAATTAATTTTTGAGCGCTTTTATTAACGCATCAATACAGTTTCTTTGAAGGCAATCATGGCGATGGAGTATCGTTAAATGGCACGGAAGTTCTTCTTGCTTATGCGGCTTTTCCTGGAAACAGGTTTGAGGGGACAGTCCACTTCAATGATGCGGAATATTGGTCCAGCCAATCAGAGTTTGGGTATAATCTCTTTCAAGTAGCTGTTCATGAATTCGGTCACACACTGGGTCTAAAGCATTCTCAGGTGCGCACAGCAGTAATGTGGCCCGACTATAGGAAATACGATCCCAACTTCCAACTGGATGAAGACGATATTTACGCCATCCAATTACTGTATGGCATAAACGATGTATTGCTTACGATGGCATTAATCAAAGAGGCAGTGAACTTGTATTTTCAAGCCGACATTTTTTTAAAACAGAATTCAAACCATACTAAAATTAATTAATAATATTTGTTTCGTCATCAAATTTTGCAAATTATGGAAAAACTCCACACATTTCATGATGTCTTTTAAAAATAGCTTTTTGTGCTGCGTCTTATTTTAGTAAAAATCTTATATATTAAACAATTTTAAGGTAAATTTAAACTTTGTGTAATTTGTGAGTTGCGAAGAAAGTACGGTTTTGTTACGGTGTAGGTAAGTTTCATTCGGAGCTGCTTTTCTTTTGTTAGCGTTAAAAAAACGTTAAACGGCTTAATGTTTGGGTGCCACATCTATTAACCGCGGCTAAATTGATTATAAAATTCCGATTGGATTATAAAATTCCGTGGAACTTCAGAACCCGTGAGTTCTATGCCTACAGACCATTTATTTTCTTCGTCCAGAATGGGGCAGGCCACACCTTCTACGCCGGCAAAGTTGACAAGTTTGAGTAAAAGCAAAATTTATAAAAATTTAATTTAAAAAAATCAGTAGAAATTCATTAAAATAGAAATTTCAAAAAAATAATAAAATTCTTATAAAAATCTAAAATTGATTTTTTTAAAAATTTTTTGTGTTTTGATTTTTTTTATATTTTTAATTATTCATTCTTTATTTTTTTACGAATTTGGGGTAATTAAATTAAATTAAAAATAAAAATTGTATGCTATTAATTTGTATATGTTAATTTTATATATAATTATGTATTGATAATTTGTTTTATACATATTTAGAAACCAATAGTATATGAGTTAATTTGAGTTCAGTCGTCACTTCGGTAATGTAAGTTATGCAAGTTATGCGAAAGTAACTTTCACAAATTAGTTGTTAACGTTGATTATTCTACTCAACAACTTCTAGTAAGAAGCCGGAACATTATTTTCCTTTGCCCGATTGCTTAAATATTTCGTCTGACTGATTCAATATATAAAATTAAACAACACACAATAAAATTCACAACAAAATTTTATCACTACGAAGTTGTTTACTACTTGTTTGGTATTTAATCGGTCATTCGAGTGTTACTGTGTCGAGTTTTATCAATCGAGCAGAATGGGGCTGATGACATCCGATCGCCCAATTTTTTAATCAATCTGCTGTGGGCTACTTTAGGCTGCGAAATATGCGACGGATGGCGGAGGGCAGCTGTTTTGGTATCTCGTACACTAAGTTCCGGGCCTTTTGAAACCTTACGCAGTAAAAAATGCTCATAATGGCGATCAGTTGGTTTGTAAAATAGCATCTATTGAATAGCATCTATTGATTTTCAATACCAGGCTCATGACATAATTTCCTATACAATGATTCCGGCAGCCTTATTTTCGGAATGAGATTTCCAAAAAGTTTCATTCTTTTATTAGGGCACATATGAAAGGGCAACACTTATGCCAGCTCAAAAAATTTTAAAAATTAACAAAATTTAATTCTTACATTTAAAAAAACATTTTCAAAATTTATATTTATGTAGCATCGTCGTTTTTAGGGTTGTTTTGAAAAAAGCACCAAAGTTGTCACATAAAACTAACATTATTTATAACATTATATACATACATACATACACACATACATACACATATACATATGCATATAATAATTTAGATTAATAAGAAGAGTAACAGTAACGATGTTTTAAATCTAGATAGTGTCTTTTAGCTCGTTTGCTTTCATACATATCGTAATCGCAGATCACACGGTCGTACTCGTACATGTTATCTTAATGACTTCTTTCTTAGAATGTGCTAATTATTATATAAAGCTTGCTCGGAAAAATCTCAATTCAGTCATTTATCGTCCACCCATCAGTTGTTGGAAGTGCGTTTTCTCATTCCTTCTAAAAAGGGTATATTTTAGAAAATCTACTTTCGAAATGGGTAAGTTTCCAAAGAATCCAAGTAAGCGTTATCCAAGTAATGATATAACTTATATTCATGAGTTTATGTAGACCTAATCATTCAAACTGTAAGTTTTTATCGCTCACGAAGATATTAGTTGTTCTATAATCAGTCTCTATAGCTCTAAACGTCTCTTGTGATAAATTTTACATACTCGCATTCTTGTCTGTACAAATATTATAAAATTAGAATCTTTCTAATTATCTTTCGCATTATAAATTATAGTTTGGTTATATAAGATTCCGCTTCCTAAATTGTGCATAGAAATGTACGTCTAATGGTGATTTATGTGCTCGTATAATTTCGCATATCGTACACCCGAAGATAAGGGATAAGAGGACCTTGTCCCTTGTTTTTAATTCTTTAAAGCAGGCGTCGGAATCACCTCCTAAGTCGATTTAGCTTCGTCTGTCCGACTCTGTAGAAATGAAGATTTTAGAACGAATAAAGATGACGACACAAAAATTCTTTGTCATAAATTGCTCTTTGGTTTTCAGGTTTTATTTACCAAAGAGATCTTCAAGATTCGTTTTTAGAGCTTAATTTATCTGCTTGTAGTGCAGAGCTAAAGTAAGAAGAAATTGGTTCTCAAACTTACTGTGTTTAAGAAAGTCGTCTTACAAAAAATGGGTTGTTACGGGGTTACAAAATAACAAGCAATGCAAGGGTTAGCGTTTTTTCTATCATGGCTGCGAAATAAAGGGAATGAATGAATGAATGAAAAAATCATTCGATAGTTAAAATCATTTAGTAACTAACTGTCGATAGTTGGAATCACTCTATAGTTCCTAACACTTATACTTTTTAGAATTTTCATTTGATTACCAGTTCCATTTAATTAACAATTTCTATTTTTTAACGATTAGTGAATGTTATTCTGACATTCCTAAAATGAATTTCTCAATCTTTTAATTTTAGTTTCATATCAAAGACACTTCTGCTTAGTTTTAGTATCATTCTACATTCTGTCGAATAGCGTTCATACAAACGCACAAATACCTGTGCTATACGCCGGAGAGACGAAGCAATTCGCCGAAAGATCAACAAACTTCGCCATCGATCTCTTGCGTGCAGTAACTGAGAACAAACCCAGAAGAAACGTGGTATTCTCTTCTTTCTCCATTCAAATAGGTCTAGGAGTGATACAGCTGGGAGCAGATAATGAAACCGCTACCGATCTGCAGCGTCATCTTCCCTCTCGTTCAGTGTTTAGCAAAATGCTCGATATATACACGAAGAATAATATCTTGACCACTGTTAGCCACTTTTTCCTCAGTGGCGACAGACCTATGCTATCGTCTTTCAATTATCCGGTTGCACAATATTTCCGTATCGCCAGCACTGAAGTCAATATTGAATATGGTGCGGCTGTAACAACGAAGTTGTTCTGGTGGTTTGAAGGGGAAGGAATGCCTTGCACCAAGACAGTATTTTCGGTAAATTCCGGTAAAAAAAGGCGCTTGGTCTTTGGCAATTTGATGAACTTCAAAAATGAGTGGCGCAATAAGTTCTCCAAAGAACATACACAACTTGAAGACTTCTACATGAGTACGGGGGAGAGTGCACAGGTGCCAATGATGAATCGAGTAGGACTTTTTTTGTATGCGGATGTACCGAATCTGAACGCAACTGCACTGACATTGCACTTCAGGCACTATGACATGTCGATGCTGATACTTTTGCCGGACCCGGATAGTGACATTTACCAGCTGCAAAAAGCGGTAACTTATGACGCACTTAAAGAAGTTCGCTCTTTGGAGTGTTATCATGAAGTTCAAGTTAAACTTCCCAAATTTAGCGTAACCGGCCCTGTACGTTACACAGAGGCATTGACAAAAGTAATTGGCTTCAAAAGTACGTGAGCTGTTCAAAAAGAAACGGGAGCGTATATTTCAATCACTGATATTGTTGTTGAGATTTCGACAAAACGATGAAGTTTATGTGGAATTTCGCATATATATTTCAAAGATGATATTCGGTCATTCAGGGCTTATACGATAAACAAATTCCCATTTCTTTTTGATCACTCTTTGGTTTTATAGTTCTATTATATGTAATTGACTTTTTTGTAGATGGGCCTAGAAGGCATATTTTCTACGAATATGCGTATTTTTGACTACCCGGAGCTTTTAAGAGTGCATAGTATGGTACAAGACAATAATTTTGTTGTGGCTGAAGAAGGTATAAACCAAGAGGACAGAGCAACCCGTAAGTCCTATTCATAAGTTTACAAAAATACTTTTTTCTGTTCTCAGAATATTGTATAATTTTCCATTATTTCATAAAATAATCATATTTCATAAATACTTCCTTGATTTTTATCTCACGTTCCTAGAGATGGACTATGAAATTCCGTGGAACTTCAGAACCCGTGAGTTCTATGCCTGCGGACCATTTATTTTCTTCATACAAAATGAGGAAGGCCACACCTTCTACGCCGGCAAAGTTAACAAGTTTGAATAAAAGCAAAATTTTAAAAAATAATTTAGGTAAATTTTTAGAAATACATAAAAATAGAAATTCAGAAAAATTAATAAAATTCTGCTAATAACCTCAACTTTTGTATTTTTTATTCTTAATTTTTTTCTTTTTTTACAATTTAGGATTATTAAATTTAAATAAAAAAACTTTTTATTTTATTAATTTAGGAAAATAACAATCTAAATGCAAATGCACAATAAGAAAATAACAAAAGTTTTCTTTTTTAGTACAGATTTTTATACCATACTCAGTGCACTGAGACGAAATTTCAAAAATAATTAGCATTAAAATCAAATAGAGTTAAAAAATAACAATCGAAATATATACATATTTTAATTTTTTAAAAGTTTCACAAAATATACATACGTTATACGTCATGAAGTAAAAAACTAAAGGAAGGATGAAGGAAGAAAAAACACGAAAACCCGGAAGCAAAAGCAAATTATACATAAATTAATTCTAGTATTAGAGGAAAAGTACTCAAATAGTGCATGGCTAAACTGCGTCTTCTATTTACAATATATAGCTTATAGCGTACAGCTTGTTTTATCGCAGACTAGAATTGTCCGAAGTGATCAATCAAACTTTCGTAATCTAAAAACATAACGCGTAACCTGATTAGGTGCAAGTTCCGATTTTAGTTGAGATCGAGATTCAAGCTTGCTGTACACAAGCCGAGTAAGTTGTCCGAGTATAATGGGTATTAGTTGAGCTGCAAGCTTGCGTCTTGTTTCTGTTGGAATATACCCAGCAGATGCTCGCAAATTGCACAAAATAAACTATACCCTTTTTATAACGTGGTTTATGTGATCTGTACAAGTTAGGTTACTATTGATTGAAAAACCAAGATTGACAACATCGCTAAATAATTTCAATTCCTTACCATAAAGAAGTAATATATCATTACATAAGTAAATATAATTATGTAATGATACAAAATTACATAAATACTCGTAAGTATAATTTTCCGAAAGGAAAAAATTCCGGCCAGCCAGCGTTATTTAACTGAAATATTACAAAGTCAAACAATAACAATGTAGCAATATGTTTTAATGTAAATATTGTCTTTTAAACACATTCACTTCCAAAACGCCCTTTATACCTTATGTTATGATATTAGAACTCAAGGCCGCAGATGTTTTTACTTACGTTTTCTTAGAATATATTTTTAAATTTTTCTTTCCCATTTTATTTTCAAGAAAGGTATCAAAAGCTTGCTCGGAAAAATTTGAATTCAGTCATTTATCGTTCACCCTGAAGTTGCTTGAAGTGCTTTCTGTTTCCTTCTAAGAAAGTCTTTATTTTAGAAAATAATAATTTCGAAATGGATAAGTTTTTAAGGAGTCCAAGTAAGTAATATATCGTACATCTTATCATTCAACCTTTAAGATTTTATCGCTCACGTAGATATTAATAATTAGCTGTTCTATATATGTATCTGGTCTCTATAGATGTAAACGTTTTATGAATTAAATTGTACGTACTCCTATTATTCGTATTGTATGTATGTATATGTACAATACTCTTCTTCTGCTCTACTATAGCTATTATATTATAGCTTGGTTATACTCGTATAAATTATAGCAGGTATTTACCATAACCAAGCTATAATAGACTATGGTAGAGCATATTTATGTAGAATGGAATAGAATAGCTATAGTAGATCAGAAGATGAGTCCACGTTTTAAGAATTTATAGTACAATTGTATATGGATATTTGTACAGAGAAGAAGATGGAAGATTGTGCACATCATTACTCGTCAGATTCTCCCCGAGAGTCAAATGATGGTATACATATTTGTTAGAAATTTAATGTATATTGTTAACAGATCCATTTCATTAACAATTCCTATTTCTCTACAAGCATTAGTAAAGCCTTTTCTTCCTGACATTCCTAAACTTAATTGCTCAATCTTCTAATTTTAGTTTCATATCGAAGGTATTTCTGCATAGTACTAGTATTGTTCTACATTCTGACGAATAGCGTCCGTATTAACGCACAAATACCTGTACTAACCGCCGAAGAGACGAAGCAATTCGCCGAAAGATCAACAAACTTCGCCATCGATCTCTTGCGTGCAGTAACTGAAGACAAACCCAGTAAAAACGTGGCATTCTCTTCATTTTCTATTCAGATATGTCTAGGAGTGATACAGCTGGGCGCAGATAATGAAACCGCTACCGATCTGCAGCGACTTCTTCCCTCTCGTTCAGTGTTCAGCAATGTGCTCGATATATACACGAAGAATAAAATCTTCACCATTGTCAGTCATGTTTTATTCAGTGCCGATAGTGATGTGCTATCGTCTTTCAATTATCCGGTTACACATTATTTCCATAGCACCAGGGATGAGGTCAATGTTGAACATGTGACATGGAAGTTGTTTTGGTGGTTTGAACAGGAAGGAATGCCCTCCACCAGGACAATATTTTCGGTGTTTTCCGGTGAAGAAAGGCGTGTGGTGTTTGCCAATTTAATGAACTTCAAAAATGAGTGGCTTAATAAGTTCTCCAAAACAAATACACACCTCGAAGACTTCTACATAAACACGAAGAAGTGTGCACAGGTGCCAATGATGAATCAAGTAGGACTTTTCTTGTATGCGGATGTACCGACTCTGAACGCAACTGCACTGACATTGCACTTCAGGCACTACGATATGTCGATGCTGATACTTTTGCCAGACCCGGACACTGACATTTACCAGCTGCAAAAAGCGGTAACTTATGACGCACTTAAAGAAGTTCGCTCTCTTGAGTGTTATTTTAAGGTTAAAGTTAAACTTCCCAAATTTAATGTAACCGGCCCGGTACGTTATACAGAGGCATTGACAAAGGTAATTGGCACCAAAAGTATGTGAGGGGCTCAAAAAGAAACGGGACCATATAGTCGTATTTCGATTGTTGTGATTTCGCCAAAACGATGAAGTTTTTGTAGAATACTTTATTTCGAATATATATATTCTTTGGGGATGAAATGGGGTCATTCACGACTCGCACGATTTAATATTGCCCATTTCTTTTTGATCACTCTTTTGTTTCTTAGTTTCATTATATGTATTTGGCTTTGTAGATGGGCGCAGAAGGCATATTTTCTACAAATATGCGTATTTTTAACCACTCCGACACCTTAAGGGTGCAGAGTATGGTACAAGACAATAATTTTGTTGTGGCTGAAGAAGGTGTAAATCAAGCAGACAGAGCAACCCGTAAGTCTTATTCAAAAGTTTTTCAAAAAACTTCCAAAGAGACAAATACAAATGGCATTTGTGTCCCTTTTCCAGCGTATCTTTCTCTTAGTAGAATATAATTTTCTAATATTTTATAAAGTAATCTTATTTCATAAATAGTTTCTTCATTTGTATCTAACGTTTCTAGAGATGGACAATGAGCTTCCGTGGAAGCTCAGAACCCGTGAGTTTTATGCCAACAGACCATTTATTTTCTTCGTCCAGAATGAGGCAGGCCAGACATTCTACGCCGGTAAAGTTGACAAGTTTGACTAAAAGCAAAATTTATAAAAGTTAAATTTAGAAAAATTAATAGAATGGAAAATTTATAAAAAAATAGATATTCAGAAAAATTAATAAAATGTTTATAAAAAGTTGAACTGTTGATTTGTTATTTAATTTTTTATTTTTCACGAAATTTGGGTAAAACTACTTCAACGGTGGTCCAGGTTCGTTACAGATAATTTATTTATTTAATTAAATTTAGTTAACACAGGGCACGATTAAATTTGAACAATCCTTTCTTATTTATAACTTATACTTAGTACTTATGTATATGTAGGCGCGGCCGTGACGTTGGTGTGGCTACAATGCGACTTTAATGGCGATAATGCAGTCTTGGCCGCAAGTACGGCTTCCGGCTTCTAATCGGCAACAGGGCGTATTGGTATTTGGTATATTGGTATAAAAAAATTTGGTATATTGGTAAAAAGAAAGAGCGTATTGGTATAAAAGAATTACAAGGTCACTTTCTTGTCCCTGAACACACATGTAAACACCTTCGCCTTATTGTTCCCTAAAAAAAAAACAACAAAGATATCAAAGAAAACGTTATTTAACTGAAGGTATACGAAATCAAACAATACCAATGTAACATGTAACAATATGTTTTAATGTAAAACATATTTTTAAACGTTTTAAACACATTCACTTCTCTCCAAAAAGCCCTTTATACATCACGATATTAGAACTCAAGGTCGCAGATGTTTTTACTTACATTTTCTTAGAATATACATATTTTTCAATTTTTCTGTTCAATTTCATTTTTTTAGGTATTAAAAACTTGCACGGAAAAATTTCATTTCAGTCAGTTATCGTTCACCATCAAGTTCTTTGCAGTGCCTTCTCGCTTTCCTTCTGAGAGTGTTAATTTTAGAAAACCGATTTTCGAAATGGGTAAGATTCAAAAAAATACAGGTAAGTACAATAGTATGGTATAGCTTGACGTCATGAGTTCATTTAATTCAAATTTTAAGCTATAATCGCTCACGAAGATATTACTAATTCGCTGTTCTATAATTAGTCTCTATAGGTCTTACAAATATTATTGAAATGTACAAATATTATAAAATTAGGATCCTTCTAATTATATAAATAATATGAATTCTTCTTTCTATGAATTCTAGTTTGATAATAAGAGATACCGCTTCATAAATTGTGTAAGGAAACGTCTGATGATGCTTTATAATTTTGTCTGCCCTACAGCGGAAGCGAAGGGATAGGAAGGCCTAGTTCGTCTGTTTTTATTATATACATACTTCAAAGCAGGCGTTAGAATCACGTTTTAAGTAGATTTAGCTTCATCTGTCTGTTTCCGTCTGTCTGACTCTGTGGAAATGAAGATTTTAGGAAAACGAATAAAGATGAGGGCACGAAAATTTGTTGCCATAAAATGTTCTTTGATATGTTTCGGGTTGCATATACCAAAGACCTCCTTATAATACCAAAAAGGATACCAATAATAGAATGCTTATAATATGCAATAGTACTCACACTGTTTGACATTCAAAAAAATAATTTCTCTATCTTTTTTTAGTTCCATATCGAAGATATTTCTGCATAGCTCTAGTATTGTTTTACAATATGACGAAAGGCGGTCATATAAACGCGCAAATACTAACCTCCGAAGAGACGAAGCAATTCGCTGAAAAATCAACAAACTTCGCCGTCGATCTCTTGCGTGCAGTAACTGAAGACAAACCCAGTAATAACGTGGCATTCTCTTCATTTTCTATTCAGATATGTCTAGGAGTGATACAGCTGGGCGCAGATAATAAAACCTCTACCGATCTGTTACGACTGCTTCCCTCTCGTTTAGTGTTCAGCAAAGTGCTCGATATATACAGGAAGAATAATATCCTCACCACTGAAAGTCGGGTTTTATTCAGTCCCAGCAGCTATGCGCTTTCGTCTTTTTATTATCCGGTTGCACAATATTTCCGTAGCACCAGAGATGAAATCAATATTGAAAATAATTTAGATGTAGATATGAGGTTGTATTGGTGGTTCAAACAGGAAGGAAGGCCTCGCACCAGGACAATATTAACGATGAATTCTGGTGGAAAACGGCACTTGGTGTTTGGGAATTTAATGAACTTCAAAAATGAATGGCGCAATAAGTTCTACAAAACAAATACACACCTCGAAGACTTCTACATGGACACGAAGAAGTGTGCACAGGTGCCAATGATGAATCAAGTAGGACTTTTCTTGTATGCGGATGTACCGACTCTGAACGCAACTGCACTGACATTGCACTTCAGGCATTACGATATGTCGATGCTGATACTCTTGCCAGACGCGGATTCTGATATTTATCAGCTGCAGAAAGCGATTACTTCTGACGCACTTAAAAAAGTTCGCTCTTTTGAGTGTTATCATGAAGTTCAAGTTAAACTTCCTAAATTTAATGTAACCATATTCGTAAATTTCACAGAGCCATTGACAAAGGTAATTGGCTTCAAAAGCACGTGAGGTGTTCAAAAAGAAACGGGAGCATATATGTATTTCGGTTTTTGTTATTTCGACAAAACGGTGAAGTCTCTGTAGAGTATTGCATTTCGCATGTCTAAAAATTAACAGCTCATGCGATACACAAATTCCCATCTCTTTTTGATAACTCTTTGGTTTCATAGTTCTATTATATGTAATTGACTTTTTTGTAGATGGGCCTTGAAGGCATATTTTCTACGAATATGCATATTTTTGAGAAGCCGGAGACTATAAGAGTGTATACAATGTTACAGAAAAATGAGTTTATCGTGACTGAAGAAGGTATAAACCAAGAGGATACAGCAACCCGTAAGTCTTGTTCAAAAGTTTTCAAAAAGACTTCCAAGGACACGACAAGAAGTGGCATTTGTGTCTCTTTTAAATAAAAATCTTTTTATTATTAGAATATAATTTTGCAATATTTCATAAAACAATCGTATTTCATTAATACTTTCTTTATTTGTGTCTAACGTTTCTAGAGATGGACTATAAAATGCCCTTGTACTTCAAGCCCATTGAATTCTATGCCTACAGACCATTCATTTTCTTCATACAGAATGGGGCAGGCCACACCTTCTACGCCGGCAAAGTTGACAAGTTTGACTAAAAGCAAAATTTATTAAAAATTATTTTAGAAAAATTTATAGAAATTCATAGAAATAAAATTTCAGAAAAATTAATAAAGTTCTTATAAAAATCGGAACTTTTATACCTTTTATATGTTTAATTCTTAATTTTTTATTTTTTATGAATTTTAGGCAATTACATTTAAATTAGAAGTACATTTTTATTTTATTAATTAAAAAACGATGGACTTAAAAAGTATTGATAATTTGTTTTATACTCGTACATGTTTTATATGTACATATGTACATAGAAACCAATATGAGTTCATTTGAGTTCAGTTGTAATTTTGATAGTGTTCGGACGTGGGTTAAATAAATATCCTGTAAGTCTGAAAAAGGTCAGCTTTAAATTGGGTGTCATGACGTAAGTGTATACTGTGCTTACTGCGACTTTGATTGTTATATGTAGGTACTTTCCCATTAATTTACTAGATAATAGAGTTTTCAATTATATTAATTGTTATTAATTATTTTTAATGGTCCCATTGAGAAAGTCAAATGGCATTCTTTGTTTAATTATCAAGATATCTCTAGTTGCTATGACATTTTTCTAAATAAATGAAATAATATTCTCTCTGATTTTTTTGGTGAAAAAAGTTATCTTCATAGTAAAGCGAATTATAGTTTTGAATCGTTAAGAACATAGATTTGCGCGCACGTGGTTATACATATGTATTTATAAAAATCGTTAAAAAACTTGACGTCTGCCTGTGTTGTTCTTTGTGGATTTAGGTCTGAATAGCCAATCTCGTGATTATATGGCCAGGCCGAACATAGAGCTTTAACAAAGGTAAGCTTTAGCGTTAGAAACTGCGTCATATTTCCTTAACAATTAACACAATTAACAATTATCTAAAGTATGTATCGTACAAAAACATGAAGTTAGCGTTTTTTTACTGAAAAACTAATTGTTATTATATCTGAGACAATAACAATATAACAATATGTCTTAATGTAAATATCGACTTTTACGCACATTCACTTTTATCCAAAAAGCCCTTTCTACATTACGGTATCAAGGTCTACCGACTCAAGGTCGCAGATGTTTTTTAATCAATTCTCTTATAATTCAATTTTCAATTTTTCTTTTCCATTTTAGGTAAAGAAAGGTATCTAATGCTTGCTTGGAAAAATTTTAATTCAGTCATTTATTGTTCAAGTTGTTCGAAGTGCGTTTTCTCTCTCCTTTTAAAAAGGGTTTTTTTCAGGAAATAATAATTCGAAATGGATAAGTTTCCAAAGAATCCATGTAAGTAGTATGGTATAACTTCAAGTCATGGATTAATATAGATATTATCATTTAAACTTTAAGATTTAATTGCCTACTAAGATATTACTTATAAGTTGTTCAATTATGATGTGCATTGGGCACATCACTACTCGTCAGACTCTCCCCGACAGTCAGATGATAATATATATATAGAATATTCTATGGTTAACAATTCTATTTCTCTAACAACGATTATGCTTTTATTCCTGACATACCTAAAATTTATTTCTCAATCTTTTAATTTTAGTTTTATATCGAAGATATATCTGCATAGTTCTAATATCGTTCTACATTCTGATAAATAGCGTTCATATAAACGCACTAATACCTGTACTAACCGCCGAAGAGACGAAGCAACTCGCCGAAAGATCAACAAACTTCGCCATCGATCTCTTGCGTGCAGTAACTGAAGACAAACCCAGTAAAAACGTGGTATTCTCTTCTTTCTCCATTCAAATATGTCTAGGAGTGATAGAGCTGGGCGCATATAATAAAACCTTTACCGATCTGCAGCGACTTCTTCCCTCTTATTCAGTGTTTCGCAAAGTACTCATTATATACTCGAAGACTAATATCTTGAACCCTTTCAGTCACTTTATATTCAATCCCGGCAGCTCTGTGCTTCGGTCTTTCGAACGTCCGGTTTCACTATATTTTTATAGTGCCGGTAGTGAAGCCAATATTCGTGTTCGCGGAACATTCACGTTGCCCTGGTGGTTCGAACAGGAAGGAATGTTTCGCATCAGAACAATATTTACGGTGAATTCTGGTGAAAAAGAGCACTTTGTGTTTGGGAATTTAATGGATTTCAAACGTGAGTGGCGCAATAAGTTCTCCAAAGCGCATACACACCTCGAAGACTTCTACATGGGCACGAAGAAGTGTGTACAGGTGCCAATGATGAATCAAGTAGGACTTTTCTTGTATGCGCATATGCCGAATCTGAACGCAACTGCACTGACATTGCACTTCTGGCATTACGATATGTCGATGCTGATACTCTTGCCAGACGCGGATTCTGATATTTATCAGCTGCAAAAAGCGGTAACTTATGACGCTCTTAAAGAAATTCGCTCTTTTATGTGTTATCATGAAGTTAAAGTTAAACTTCCCAGATTTAATGTAACCGGCGCTGTAGGTTACACAGAGGCATTGAAAAAGGTAATCGGCTTCAAAAATACGTGAAGTGCTCAAAAAGAAACGGGACGGTATATTTCGGTTGATGTGATTTCGCCAAAACGATGAAGTTTCTGTAAAATACTTCATTTTACATATATATTTTTCATGGATGAAATTCGGTCATTCACGACTCGTACGATTAAAAATTGCCCATTTCTTTTTGATCACTCTTTTGTTTCTTAGTTTTATTATATGTATTTGTCTTTGTAGATGGGCCTAGCAGGCATATTTTTTATGAATATGTATATACTTGACCACCCCGAGATGTTAAGAGTTCGTAGTCTGGTACAGAAAATTGATTTTGTCGTGGCTGAAGAAGGTATAAACCAAGAGGACAGAGCAACCCGTAAGTCTTATTCAAAAGTGCATTTGAATGTCCCTTCCAAATGGCATTTGTGTCCCTTTTCCAGCGTAATCTTTCTCATATTAGAATATAATTTTTCTATATTTCATAATATTGTATATTCGTATGTTTTTAAACATTTTCTTGATTTTTATCTATCGTTTTTAGAGATGGACTATGAATTTCCATTGAACTTCAAACCGCGTGAGTTCTTTGCCTACAGGCCATTTATTTTCTTCATACAGAATGGGGCAGGCCACACCTTCTACGCCGGCAAAGTCGAAAAGTTTGACTAAAAGCAAAATTTATAAAAATTAAATTCAGAAAAATTAATAGAAATTCAAAAAGTTTTAATAAAATACATATGTACGATATATGTTAAGAACCTGAAGTTCTATATTTTTTAGGAACCCGGTTTTAGAGTTCAATTTATCTGATCTTCAACTTATCTGTAGCTCGTTTCTGTAACTCAATCGAAATGATTTTCAATTCTCGAGACGTCAGTTCGATTCGATTTTCGACTGCTCATAAGTAGTAGAAAAAGTCAGTCGAATCTTTTCTATTCGATTCTGTTACAGAAACGCATATTTCGATTCGTTTCTATAACATTGGAATTGAAACAAAAGTCAATCGAAAATTTTGATAAGTAGAATATTTTCCTATTTCGATTGCTTTTTTACAGAAACAGTAGGATAGAAAATGACGTCAAAATGACGTATAATCGAAAAAACTAATAGAAAAGAGCGATCGAAAAGAGTTACAGAAACGAGCTTCTGATTTCCTATTGTTTTTTTTTTTTTTTGGATTTTCAGATTCAGATTTCCAGTTTGACCTTCAGTGATCATATTAATCCTAAAATACATCCATTGTTAGAGGACATCTTGAATAGGGTTCCTTTGTTTGGAATCCCTTTTACACAGTTCTTTACGCAGTTTTTTTACGAAAATGCGGGAAATAAATTAATTTATTTGAAATTTCTTTGTATTTAAGTTGGTTAAAAAGGATGAATAAATTGTTTTTTAGATCCATTATTGTATTATTGTACGAAAATAATTCGAAGGTTACTTTCTTGGCCCTGAGCAACACTTATGTACATACATATGTATACACCTTCGTTTTATTGTTTCTTTTAAAATATAAAGAGCTTACGACTTTATTTAACTGATATATTACGAAGTGAAACAATAGCAATGAAACGTTATATTTTAATGTATATATTGTTTTTGAAACACATTTACTTTTAAACGAAAAGCGGTTTATACATTACGATATTAGGACCAAGGTCGCAGATGTTTTTACTTACCTACTTTTTCTTAGAATATAATTTTCAGTCTTTCTTTCCAATTTTATTTTCAAGAAAGCTATCAAAAGCTTGCTCGGAAAAATTTTAATTCAGTCAATTATCGTTTCTCAAGTTGTTGGAAGTGCGTTATCGCATTCCTTTTAAAAGTGTTTATTTCAGGAAATAATAATTTCGAAATGAATAAGTTTCAAATGAATCCAAGTAAGTAGTATGGTATAACTTTAAGTCATGAGTTTATATAGATATTATCATTAAAGTTGAAGAGTTCATTGCTCACGAGGATATTACTATTTAGTTGTTCTATAATTCGACTCTTTAGGTCTAAACGTCTTATTCCATTATCCATAAAAACGTCTTATTGTATTGTATTAATTGTATTGTATTAATTGTATAAACTCGCTTATTATTACAATATGCGAGTATTAGTACAAATAATGCGCATATTAGTAAAAATATTATAAAACTAGAATCCTTGTAATAAACTTTTATATTACATAAATATCGTACTACGAATTCTCCAAATACTGTGGAATCTTCTTTTGATCTACTATATTTTGGTCTATTATTTTCGAATTTCGAAATCTAGTCGAGGACGAGAATTGTGTCGCATTGTGCACATAATTACTCGTCAGATTCTCCCCGAGAGTAGATTATGATATATTTTTCTGAATTTTCATCTTGTTAACAATTTCTTTTCATTAACAGTTTCTATTTCTCTAAGAAGCTAATAATTCACTAACGAATGCTTTTATTCCTGACATACCTAAAATTTATTTCTCAATCTTTTAATTTTAGTTTTATATCGAAGATATTTCTGCATAGTTCTAGTATCGTTCTACATTCTGATAAATAGCGTTCATATAAACGCACTAATACCTGTACTAACCGCCGATGAGACGAAGCAATTCGCCGAAAGATCAACAAAGTTCGCCATCGATCTCTTGCGTGCAGTAACTGAAGACAAACCCAGTAAAAACGTGGTATTCTCTTCTTTCTCCATTCAAATATGTCTAGGAGTGATACAGCTGGGCGCATATAATAAAACCTTTACCGATCTGCAGCGACTTCTTCCCTCTTATTCAGTGTTTCGCAAAGTCCTTGTTATATACAAGGAGACTAATATCTTGAACCCTGTCAGTCACTCTATATACAATTCCGGCAGCTCTGTGCTTCCGTCTTTCAAAAATCCGGTTGAACAATATTTTCGTAGCGCCAATAGTGAATACGATTTTCATTATGGTTCGCTTTTAACAATGAGGTTTCCCTGGTGGTTCGAGCGGAAAGAAATTCCTCGCACCAGAACAACATTTACGTTGAATTCCGGTCCAAAAAGGCGCTTGGTCTTTGGCAATTTGATGAACTTCAAAAATGAGTGGCGCAATAAGTTCTCCAAAGCGCATACACACCTCGAAGACTTCTACATGGGCACGGAGGAGCGTTCACAGGTGCCAATGATGACTCAAGTAGGACTTTTCTTGTATGCGCGTATACCGAATCTGAAAGCAAGTGCATTGATATTGCACTTCAGAGATTGCGATATGTCGATGCTGATACTTTTGCCAGACCCGGATTCTGATATTTACCAGTTGCAAAAGGCGGTAACTTATAACGCTCTTAAAAAAATCCGCTCTCTTGGGTGTTATCAAGAAGTTCAAGTTAAGCTTCCCAAATTTAATGTAACCGGCGATGTATATTACACGGAGGCATTGAAAAAGGTAATCGGCTTCAAAAGTACGTGAGGTGCTCAAAAAGAAACCGGAGCGTATATTTCGGTTGTTGCGATTTCGACAAAACGCATTCAGTAGAATATTGCATTTCGCATATACATATGTACATGTGTATGTATATGTGTATGTGTATGTATTTCAAGGATGAAATTAAGAACAATCTCCATTTCTTTTTGATTACTCTTTGCTTTTATATTATATGTATTTGGCTTTTTGTAGATGGGCCTAGGACGCATATTTTCTATGAATATGCATATTTTTGAGCAGGCCGACATTTTAAGAGTGCATAGAATGGTACAGAAAAGTTATTTTATCCTGTCTGAGGAAGGTATAAACCAAGAGGATAGAGCCACTCGTAAGTCTTATTCAAAAGTTTCCAAAAATATCGTATTTTATTAATACTTTCGTCCTTTTCTTTTCTAACAATTTTAGAGATGGACTATGAAATTCCCTTGAACTCCAGAACCCGTGTGTTCCATGCCCACAGACCATTCATTTTCTTCTTGGAAAATGAGGCAGGCCACACCTTCTACGCCGGCAAGGTTGACAAGTTCGACTGAAAGCCAAATTTATAAAAATCTCATTTAGAAAAATGAATAGCAATTAAAAAAATTAGTAAAATATAATATAAAAATATAATAAAAAAAAATACATAAATGGAGCGAAGAAAATGAAGAAGGCTTCTTATGGTAATGAAAAGAAAAAATGGTTGATTTCATTTTCAATCAATTAAATCGTTTATATAAATCAATAAAATTGTAAATCTGTTAATTTCGAAATGAATTAGTTTTTCTACTTTGAGTTCTATAAATTTTTCAGCAAACTTCTATAAAAAGAAATAAACATAAATAAATGAACACAACGACCACAAGAGTACGATAACATTAATAACGACAACAGACAACAACAAAATTCTGTTGCTTTGCTGTTTGTTTGGAAACATTGCATGCAAATAATCGGAATCTTGCCACATCCATCCCCCCCCCCCCCCCCCCCTTTTTGGTCCCAAACAGCTGCCAATAGTAAATGAGGCTGCACAAAGCCATACACAAGCCGTTTTACATAAAGTAATACATCTTCACGATATGTCGATTTTAATTGTACATGCTCGAACGCGATGCTGCGCCGAATTTATGTCAAGCAGCGACTAATAAATACGTCAAGATGCTGAGGCCGAAGTTGTGCTGTGGGCTGTCGGTGGCAACGATTTGAAAGAAGCACTTGCTGATTGTATATACATACATACATGTGTACTATGTATACGCTTATGTGGGTGTGGGTGTGTTTGTGGTTGTTCATGTGTTCCAGGCATAGAATCTGGTCTTAACATTTTTCTTTGCTTGACTCTTTGGTTGAACGTGATTGGAGTGTGGCTCGGTGGCGGGGCGAAGCTCTGTCTATATATAGTGTCGTCGTCATTGTGGTTGTGGTTGTTGTTGTTCAGTTCCTGTCCAAACAACAACAAGTTGAATTGTTCTTGACAGTTTCGTCTTTATCGTTGATTAATTGGTGTTTTTGTTTTAGTTAAAACGGTTTTTAATTGATATGCAAGAACTGCAAGAACAACAACAACAACAACAACAACAACAACAATCTCAACAGAAAAGGAAAGATATGAAACTTATTTGAATTAAATTAATTGCATCAAAATGGTGTTCATGTGTTGTGCATTCGAAGCTCAACAACGATCTACACAAAAGCAACCTACTCGCACCAACAAAAACGTCGTCATTATGCGACGGAGTTGGAAAATGTGGTCTGCTGTCTGGCATCTGCTGCACAAACAGCATTCGCTGCAAGCCAATAACACGGTAAAACCAGCTTACATCAGAAAAACTACAACAACCACACGAAGGAAGGCCAAAAACAAGCAGCGCAGCAAACAGGCTCCATTTCGATCGGTTGAAGTTTGTGCTTTGGCTGGTGTGCGCTTGTGTGTGCAATTGTAAGTGTGTGAGTGTGTGTTGAAGGCATCAACGAATGGGGAAGTAACCGAGAGGCTCCAGCACAAAAACAATAAAAATCACTGACTGCAATCATGGTCCATGAATTGCAGCGCAGCAGCCGCAACCACAGCCGCAGAGCATCAGCAGCAGCAGCAGCAGCTTAAGAAATGAGACGACTACAGTCAAACAACAATAACAAAACTTACAGCACCAGCAACAAGTCGAACAACAACAACAACAACAACAACAACAACAACAACCACAGACAATCATGCAGCCTTCTTCATGTATTCTTGTTAAGAGCGGGCTGGTGGCCACTGTTGATCTTGTCGTCGATCGTTCGTCCATTCGTTTTTGTGATGGGAAAAGCAGCAGCAGCGGCAGCAAGAGCAAAAAACAACAACAACAACAACAACAGCAACAGCAACAACAACTTCCATGCCAATAACGAAAGCATAATAATTTATTTTTGTTGTCATGCGAAGCTGGAAGATGCTCCGCCTCAACCAATCAGATTTTCCGATGGTTTGCAAGTTATTGGCGATCAGCTCTCGAATATTTTAATTGCTGTCGAACATTGCCGGCAATTAAGTAAACGCCGACGAAACTGAAATTGAAAAGAAATGCAATGCAAATCTGCCGATTTAAAGACACAACGAAAGCGAAAAAAAACGATATGATAAAATATAATTAACGAGAATGAAAATTATATTAATTTTAATTTAAAATTTTTTTTTTTTTTGTTTTTATTTTTGCATTTTATTTTTTTTATTTTTATTTTATTATTTTTTTTTGTTAGTGCAAATTTTATCACGAGTATTTTCCTGCGTTTGTAACTTCTGAAAGTTTTTTTTAGTAAAATAGAAATTATAAAAAATTTGCTCAGTATATTACTCGTAACTTTATAATTATAAAGAGCCTGCTTTAAACAGAAATTTGAACCAAATTATAGATAAAGTATAATTATAGATAATAAAATTTCATTGAAAAATCTTAGTCAGTAAGGAATGGCCTGTTTTCATTCTTAATTTCACACTACATTTCGCAGAAAATTACAAAGGTATCAATAAAAATAGCAAGCCCAATCCGCTTTCCCTGTCTCTGGTTCTTACCGGCAATTCATAGGCGACGCCGAGAGGTAATCAGTAGCTTCCAGAAGCACTAAATTCTCCCTGAAATATTTATTTAGTTTTTCAAATCGTCGTCAAGTGATAAGAAATCCTTCCCTAAACGGCTTCCACGACACCTATGCGTGTGTGTGTTTGTGTGTGTGGGGGTGGGGGTGGTGGCTATTATTCGCTCTCACTCTCTCGTAAATCCTGGTCAGTGCGTTTACGAAGTTGTAACGCATTCAACCGAAGGAATCGTTTAACTAAATTTGTCCATTTTATCGTTGTCGAGA
Organism: Conops quadrifasciatus; assembly: GCA_949752815.1. Lineage (NCBI taxonomy): Eukaryota > Metazoa > Arthropoda > Insecta > Diptera > Conopidae > Conops > Conops quadrifasciatus. The sequence goes on from OX457078.1 coordinate 39,363,998, forward strand.
AAGACTAGGATTTTCCCTTTTCACCCCACCCCCTCCCCCGCCCCCCTTCTCCAACAATCACTGCTCGGTTGGACCTAAACATTACCGATTGATATTGCTTTACGCCAAATTGTATTTTGAAAAAGAATTTCGAGGAAGAAAATCAAAGAAAATCGAGGGGAAATCGTCGAAATAAACGAGGATGCGTCATCCAAAGGGTTTACTCGTTAATCCTCGGCACTTTATGTCTGTAGTGTAGCTGTCGGTCGCCTTCGACTTTTGGTCCGGTGGTGCATGCATCCTGCAGGATAACATTTTATTGCAGAGGATTAGGCTTCATCATTCCCCAGTTAATCTTAGGGATGCGGGGTAAAAGGGCGGCAAATTGAAATGGTCAACGCGCGGCTGGAGGAAGGGTTAGCGTCCGGTATGTGGCTCGGTGCGGATAAGTTCAAGCTGAAACCATTCTACCTGAAACCATCCATCGTTGGTCCATCGTTGGTCGTTTTAGATGTTGGAGAAAGCACGTGTGGGATTTAGTCTCAATATTATTGTGCAATAACCGGCTGGCTGTATAGCGAATAGAAGAGTATCGTATTAAATAATGATTTAAAAGAAAATTGCAAAGTAAGGGCGTGATGAGCCACCGATTTTATGGCACACTCTGATGTTATTAAAGCGGCGCGTGGTGGTCACTTGATAAAGCAGCTTAAGTGTATAAGTTTCTCGTTTAAGTTATGACATGCTCGTATATCGATGATGATCCATAAAATCGCCATATCGTCAATGATCCAAACGATTCAATTGAATTCAGCCGACAATGAAGTAGCCCAATTTTGCCGGGTAGCTCTTTTTTCTAATCTCTATAGTTATATAAACGCTTAGCGTTTTATTAAAATTCGATTATTTTCGAGTATTATAATTCGAAGGTATTGTGTATTGACACCGATGTCCTTACATTGTGTGCTAGTCCGTAACGCCTTCCCTACATTTGAGTACCAGGTACTTCCTACTACCGCCAAGAAAGGCAATACCACAAAGTCAGAGGCAAAAAGTCGACGTCACTTGGCCCCTTCGGAATAAAATCATCATAAATAAATAATGAGTAGAGAAAAACGGATGAATAATTCGACAGTTGATTAATGTAAAACAATACCACAAACGCTTAATGAAGATGATGTGTGGAAACACCTTTCAGCAATTTACGATGCCAGCGACAAAGTCCTCGCACGGATGGAATTCGTTCTTTCTACACCTGTTTCGTGGTTCAGTCGTTTCGGCGACTGAGTTGAGTGAGCCGTACTGCTTGCTACTGAAGGACCTGTCGAGACCGTGAGCCGCAGAGTCGTCGGAGAGTTGGTGGTTGATGGTATTTCTTAAGAAAGAGACGCACACAAAAGGAAACAGCAACCACGAAAATATTGTAATACTGAAAGTATTGTTCAGCTGCAAGGTGCAAAGATACTGCCCTGTATATGTTGAGACTGTTGAGAAGACAGTGTTGATAGTTATTCTGGCTGAAATTTACACAAAGAAATATGGTAAATATCACCTTCTTTCGAAACTGAAGAAATACGTAAGAAGATGTTATTTGTAAGTGCTGTAGAAATTCGTTTAAAAAGAGCAACCAATTTCTTATTTTCCGGCAAAATTGTGCTTACCTTTAAGAGACCAAAAAGTCGGCAGCTTCTCAGTGCTTCACTTCCATTCCATTACTTCCGTGTATTGAGGGTTAATCTTCTCCTCTTGTGCACCGAATTTTTTTTTCTCTTACTCATAAAATCTCCCAATGACTGCAGTTATCCTTCGCTGTCGAGATTCATAGCAAAATCAAATTGCAAAATCACATACTTCAATTGATCCCTTCTGCCTTTTGAAACTGTTGTAAATTGCGGAGAGCGAGAGAGAGAGAGAGAGAGAGAGTACGTAAACGGATTAAAAGCGATTCAATTCGCGCTTCAACGATTAAAACTATTCGGTGCATTGAGGTAGCATTGACAATTGATTGTCAGTGACTGCTTCGGATAGCGACCAAACGATCACCAATCAACGAGCGACCGATAGCAGCCACAAACTATTGCTGCTTGAATAACAAGGGTTCAATAGAAACAACAACAACAGCAACAAATCTATAAAACCAATTGACATGATGATTCTTCGTTCAAGTAAAAACTCAAATTGATTCTTCTTTTATTCTTTAATATTTTTGCAATTTTTTTTTTTTGCATTCCTTTATGGCAGAGGCGTATTTAGGGGGAAGAGGGGAGGGTGGTCCCCGCCCGCTTCTGTCGGCTGTCGGGAGTAATAAATCGTTGCCAAAAATTATACTTTTCTCATCTTCATTTTACAAATCTACTAAAATTTCTCAGCACTGAAATGATTTCAAATGCCCTCCCAAGGAAACGTAGAGCGCCCCCTCCTTAAAAACGCCCCTGATTCATTCATTTTACCATGATCGTCTGTCAGCTGAATTGTCAATGACGATCGTCGATTGAGGCGCTTGAGTTGTTTACGTTTGTACTTATGTAAGTTTGTTTGCTGTGACTGTTGTTGTTATTGTTGTTGTTGTTGTTGTTGTTGTTGTTGTTGTTGCAATTTTATTTTTTCTAATCGTATTTTTGCCGATTGAGCAGTGTTTTTCGACAGATTTACGAGCCACACGCATTGACAACCATTTCACATTGTTGACGGTAACCAAAAAACAACAACAACGACGACGATCGTTAACAAACTGGGAATAGCATTCAAATCATTGCGTGTTTTTGTTGTCGTCTAATCCTCAGTTGTTCAAAGAGCTCTTCAAGCGGAACATTGAAGGCACATTGAACGATCAAGCGACCTCAACAACGCTTCGTTTATCGGATTTATTACTTTGTTAGTTTTTATTTGATTTTCAATTGAATTCGGTTTTTGCCAATTTTCGCTCTTCGGCAAATCCGTCGTCGAATGCGCACTGGCGTTTTCGGCTGGCGTTTTCGGCAATCAATCCCAAAACTGCACAATCGTTGATCATGCCCCAATGCATTGATCCTCTTTAATTCGCTTTGGCCTCACAAAAAGTTACGTTTCATCGCGCGTTAAATAAATTGAGAAAATTTTGACGGCGGCTGTTGGTTTTCAAAATCAATATCGATTTCAATTTCAAAAGACTGACAGCGGCCGTAGCAGTAGCAGTAGCCACCGCCGTTGGCAGTATTTGACAGTATTCTTGACAATAATTCTAACGTCTTGCGATCGCCAACGTCTGCTGTCTGCTCGCCTTCTTTACCGATCAACTTGTTACGCGCCGTTTCGGAAACCGATTGCGATCTCGCAGCCGCACAATGATTGTTAAATTGCCCGCATTAATTATTGCTAGCTGCATGCTCAAACTGATTAAGTTTGACATCATGAGCAGCTAATTTTTGTCTATTTCAGCTCGTTGCTATCGCGATCAGTCAGCCGCTCGGTCGGTCGCTCTTGTGCACCGACTGAGCAGCTGAACACACTCCAGATCTCGGCGCGCGCGATAACCGCATTAAGTTTGAAAAATTGCCGTGTCGCGAAGGTGCCGAACGCGCATGGGAACGCGATTTGTTTTGCAGCGCGTTGCTTAGATTAATCTACAGATTTTATTACTCAAAATTATTCAGATACGATTATACGCAAATGATATGCGCAAACTCAATGCGTCCCACAACAAAATTCAAAACGAAGTTTGTCGTTTTTTCTCCAAGAAAACATACATATGTTGCAATTGATTGAATTCGATTAATATAGTATATTTATCTTTTAACGAATCGTGTTATCGAAAAATTCAGAAAAGTATACTTTTCGAGCCTAAAATCGAAAGTCGTACCGTTCTCGTACTCTAAGAGTGTGAGTTAGAGCAATCAATTTTATGGGTTTGAGAGAATTTTGGAGTCTTTAAAATTTTGTAAATTCAGGGAAAATATGTCAATGACAAAATGGTCTCTTGTGACCGAGAGTGCAACTCGTTGCTTTGAACTTGAATTGATTGTGGGAGCTATTCGGACGATCCAAAGGGGAACGTGTATTCGTCTCCTAGTGCTGTCAATGACATTCAGAAAGAGAAGAGCGCACCTGATGTTACTCGCTGCATCAAGCGCATACTTCAGGATAGCACGAAAAGGGAGAAAATTTCGTTGAAAAAAAACTCGTATGCGATGCTTATCTTTTTAATAATAAACTCTGAGTTTTCAAACAACAAACAACAAACGATACGTGGCACGTCTTGGTGTCTTTTGAACAGCGTTGCATTGACATCGCGGGAGTGGGACACATTACGCAGAATGATGATGACGGCGGCGCGGCGCAGCAAACCGTCGAATGGACGGACGAGCGTGGTTGCAAAGGTTCGTTTTCTTACTTAATTGAATTTCGTGTAACACGAAAAAATAATTATTAATTAACAAATAAGCAACGCGATGACGACGGCGACGGCGCAGCGCTGTTCAATTGTGTTCTCTGGTGACAATGAAAACGCAAACGCTAACGAATATGGCGCAAATTGACACGGCAGAGGAGTTCAGCAAACGAATGTGAGTAATATGCACTCGCTCAATTGAGATGTGCCTCAGAGTTTTTGGTGTAACTATTCGTTGTTCTTTTGCCGTTGCTCTCTGCCAGCTCGCCAGCTGGAGTAATGGCCGTCCAGAAGGCTATTGAAATAGTTCGTTGATGCTCTCTGAGAGGGTGAAACCTAATTACATTTATTAGTTGTAGTCTCTCTTTAGCCGTCGCCGTCGCCGTCGCCGTCGTCATCGCGCGGTTGCAACAAAATGCTTCAAATGGCTTTCGGCAAAGCCAAGAGAAGAATTATTTCCACAACAACAATTACAACAACAACAACAACAGCAACAACAGTAACAGTAGCAGTCGCATAGTAACAACAACAACAATGGAAACTGACTGTTACTTTTTATTTTAAAGCAAGTTCGCACAAACGGAGCGCACGGAATGACCACTTTAGAGGCAGAATGCATTTATTGTTGTTGTTGTTGTTGTTGTTGTTGTTGTTGTTGTTGTTGTTGTTGTTGTTGTTGTACGTGTAGGTGTATGTCTTTAATCGCATTTTCGGTCATATTTTGTTCACGATTCCGATGCCGCAGCACAACAATTAAACCGCCGCGTGTACCCAGGTATAAAGATTACGATAAGAATTTTTTTTTTGTTTCTAGCATTTTTTTTTTGTTTTTTTTTTTGTTTTGTTACCCGAGTTTTTTTGCTCTGTCCCGGCTGACCCTGAGGCTCGTTTGTGTTTGGTGCTAACAATTATTTTCATATGCTTTTTTTTTGTTACTTTTACTTTTCGTATGCAGTTAAAAAATGCGTTGGACTAGTGCGCCTTCGAACCACGAGAAATTCAATAAAGAACAAATTGTGTCTCATGACACATCAGGAGAGATATTCTTGGGGTGCGTGCTCTTTATGACGGTAAGGTTTGTCCTTTGGCCTCCATATCAGGCCTTTTTATATTTAAAAATTTTTAAAAAACAATTTTTTTTTATATAATAAATACGCATACATTTTAATATGTATCACCATTAAATGGTATATTAAGTTTACCATTAAGTCTTTTCTCAAGTTTCAATTTATTAAAATCTGGCGCTTCTCTTAAGTCTTAAAGCTTTTCTAAGCTTTGAGAAATTTCTGCCAAAATTCAAGTTATTGTGATGGGAAAAAGCGGTTATTTTGAGCCAAAAAATTGGCCTTTAAAACAATGATAACATAAAACTTTGAGGCATTGCGCATGGCGTGGTTAACCTGGTAACCTGGTGTCCCGAATCAGGGCCAGATTTATTCCAGCCGCAGCCAAAATGTCAGTAACTGGAGGTTTTCGGTCCGTTTTTTTGTTGGTGTGTAAATAAACAAATGGCAGGAATAACATAAAAACAACAACAACAGCAACAGCAAGAACAACAACAACAACAACAACATCATCAACAGCAAACAAACAATTCAACACTAAAGGAAGACTCTCTATGAATTATGCGCGCCCACAGCTCAATAAATTTTCACTCTTTCGCAATAAAGGAAGCAACAGCAACAACAACAACAACAACAACAGCAACAGCAACAAACAACTTCGAGAGAACACACTCGCGCACATGTACCGACGACGCTGACTGTTCCTGTGTCCAAGTTGAGCCAAGTTAAGTTGCCAACGGCATATGAATTATTTGGGCACGAAGGAAGGTATTCGCAAAGGAATTTCAACACGGACGAGAACCACAGCAACAACAGCAAAACGAGGAACGAAAAACGAGTAACAAGAACAAGAAGAGCAAAACAAGTGCCTGCCAAGCTGCGCACAAGCTGATGTTGTCTCGGCCGTTCTACTAACTCTTGGCCACCATCAACTCTTTGCCACTTCTACACACGGTACATACTCGTATCTTCGTCGTTCGTTCCTCGTCCTTTGGCCCGCTTCATTTTTCTCTGAAGCTCGATGCTGGAATGGTAGAACTGAGCTCGGCTGGAATTTAGAGACGACTGCGCAAGAATCCGAGTTCAAGCAACGAGATCAATTCGACAACTCCGGGACCTTTTCGGGCAGTTGTTGGTTGCGGGTGAGGAAAGGACACGAGGAAAGGGTGAGGAAAGGACGAGGCAACGCTGAAGAAAGGGTGAAGACGTAGAGGACGACGAAGACTCCCATGATGACTCACTCGTTTATTGCTCACGTTTTCTCTAACTCTAGCGAGAATGTACGAAAAGTAGCTTCGCAATTGCTGCCGTCGTCCCCTCAGCGATTGCGCCAGCCGGCGCGGCAGCAACTTGTGCAGCCTGATTTCTGAAAAATGCGCCCAGCAGACTGCTTGGGGTCGCCTGAAATGAGAAAAAGTTCGTCCGTCCTGCGGTTACGTTGGTTTCTTGTCCAAGTGCTTACGTCAGATTGTCAGATGGTTTGTGTGTCTGTCTCTTTATCCGTCTATCTGTCTGTCAGAAACGGTTTCAGCTCTAGCCAAGCTAGAAAGAATTCATGGTTACCAACCAGTCAGTTGTCTGTACCACGATGACGACGACGACGACGACGATGATGCCGAAAATATCAGAACATCTTGCTCGACTCGACTCGTTTTTGTCTAGGATCAACGATGAGATTCTCGAGGCCTGCTGCTGCTGCTGCTGCTGCTGCTATCCGCGGCCGTATCTGGCATATTTCTTGATGGTCTTCTATTAAAATAGTTTATTTAGCGGCTCGCAATGAGCCGCTCCGCGCGTTCCCAGAATTTCCGCTTCGTTGGCTCCGTGGAAGCTCGGTTCGGGCCAGCTTTAAAGCTCGCCGGGCAGAGCCGCCTGCTATGAATTCTTGTAACTGCTCATAAACAATATGAAAGGCCTTTGGGTGATGAGCTATGTTGTTGTTGTTATTGTTGTTATAACCACAATGTTGTTTTTGTTGTTGCGGTCTTTGTGGCTGTGGTCTTTACTGTGGTCTACTGTGGTTTCTATTGAAAGCCGTTTTCGTAGAGTTTATTTGTTATTGTTACAGATCAACAAGCGCGATAGCTTCCAAACTATTGTAGAATTTTTGATATTTATGTTTTTGGCTATTTTTGAATTTTTAGTGTTTGTTGTATTTGTTGTATTTGTTGTATTTGTTGCATATTAAAGAAACCGTTAATATTGTTCAGGCAACACTAAATTAAGCAGACGAAGAAGGAGAAGGAACAATAGAAAAAGAAAAAAAAAAATAGAAGAAGAAAAAGCAGAAGAAGAAGAAGAGAAGAAGAAGAAGAAGAAAAACTAGGAGAAGAAGAGGAAGAAGAAACAGTAGAAACAGAAGAACTTGTTAAAGAAAACGTAGAAGCTTTACAGTGAGAAAAACTGAAGTGAATTTCAAAAAAAAACACTCTTAAAAAATCCTTACTGAAACATTATGTTAACGTTATGTTAACTGAGCTTAATTCTGAGAATACATTTTTAACGCGGCTGCTGCTCATTTTATCAACAGATCAATAAATTCAGTCTACAAGCGGCAAGAGAGGCAAGAGAGACAGGCTCGAGCCAGGACCTCATGGCCGGACAAAAGTAAGTCCACACACGCTTCTCAAGTCAACTGAAATCATAATATTTGCAATAAACATGAAACTGATGCTGAAACAGCAGCAGCAGCAGCAGCAACAACAACAAGAAGAACAACGACAACGTCATCGCTGGAATAAACTTCTTTGTTTTTGGAAGATCAAGCAAGAGAATCAAATACAACCACTAAGAACCACAACAACAACAACAACAACCAAAACTGAGAGAACCAAAACAACCGTCAGCGAAAATACAATATTTTGTGTGAAATATGACACCTTCGTCGGTTCAGCCGGTTACTGGATTTGTGGCCAGAGTTGCCAGAGAGATTATTGTGGGAAAGGAATGGCCTTTTTTTATTAATCGAAGGCTGAGAGTGGAGTTGGAGGCTGTCCCCTAAAGACAATAAATTATCAGGTGGCTTGAGACAGCTGGTAAGTGGGTGTGGCATTATTGAAACAAAAAGTTGCGAAGCTTAAGTTACGAATATGAATTCTACAAAACGTATTTTGGGTTGAAAAATGTTTGTCTGTAACCTCTTTTTTAGCCTAAAGCATAAGTTTTATACCACAAAACGTTTGTCTTTGGAATAGTATCAGTTCTAGACGTGTCGAGACTTCTTAATATTTGTATTTGACTTTTAAAAATTCATTTTAGGCTTTAAATATCCGTTTATGAATCATGAAATATATATTTTAGCACTAAAACTTCCAATTTTAGACCTCAAAACATTAGTTTTCTACCACAAAACAAACGCCTTTGATCTAAGAACACGTATTTGAAACCTGCCACCTTAAATAACTGAATAAATAAACCCTTTTAAGCTCTTTCAGCATCATTTAGTCTGAAAAAACAACCTCAAATCAACCCACTCGGAACGTTTTTTAAGCTCAAAATTTCGTTTTTCGCTCGAAATATCCGCTTGTACCTTAGAATCTTAATTTTAAAGCACAAAATATCCGTTTAAGGCTCCTTAAATTATTATTGTGAACCTCGAAGGGGGCATCCCGTTTCTTCTGAGGACTTTTAATTTATGTAGATGTTTTTAAAAATGCAGAATAAATATTTTCCCAACAATATTCTTGCGCCAAAACAAAATGCTCTATCAATTTCCGAGCTTGGAATTCAATATAAGTCCATTGTTCGGCCGCCCTCCAGCTCCTCCGCTCATAGCCCTGGACTATACCGAATGAAATTTATGACAGACCAACGAGTTTTCCGATACGTATCGCTACCACTGCTTGAGAGAGAGCTCGTGGTCGCACTAGATCGGTTATTATTATATTTTCGTCTTTTCTCGCGGGTCGGTTCGGTGTGGAACGCATATTCCACGAAATGCGACATCGCCGGCTACGCGCGAGCATGCAAGGCATCCTTGACAATTGCATTTAAATGAGTATCATTATATTCGAACGCGCTTTCATGTCCGCATTAAGCATTCTGCGCAGTCCGTGCAGTCCGCGCGCGTACGCAAATGATGCATACGCAGCGTGCAGATCATCTGCGATACACGAAATCAAAGAAGAATTGGTCATCGGTCGTCTGTGGTTCGTCTAATGTGCGGCCGGCTCGGTTCGGTTCGATCGCTTTTGCAATTTGATAGCAGCTCCTTAAAGAGCTGAATGCAGCCGAGCCGTAGGTACGATGGCGGATAGCAACAGCAGCAGCCGTCGCAGCTTTAATTTGGTCGTCATTACCATAAACAAGCATAGAACGGTCGAGCGATCGGTGGGACCAACCGACCAACCGACCAACCGACCGACGGACTGTACTCATAGTGCGATCCATTGCAAAAACGCGTTGCAAATATCATCGCATCTCAGACGCTCAGTTCAGTTAGTTTTACTTTTATTTTAATTTCTCGTAGGTCTATACTGGTTGCTCGTGTGGTTGTTGTAGTTGTAGGGATTTCGGAATTAGCGGCAGTATCGGTTCGCGCGTATGTGCCTACAGCTGTCATGTTAAATGACATTAAGCACACTAAACGCACTGTTTATGCAACCATAAGAACTACACCGACCGACAACGATTTAAAACAGAAAATATTTTTTAAATTCTGCTAAAGCGATATCAATCGCGAGGTTCGGGCCAGAAATCTTCGGTCTAGTATAATTAATAGAAACGATGTTCCTTTAAATTTATAAACATTATTTTGTAATCAATGAAAAAAAGCCATTTCTATTCATTGAAATTGCATTAACTGTTGCAATCACGTTTCTATATTGTACGTACATCAACTGCAATTAGATAATTTTACAAATAGCAATTAAATAATTAATTAGCATGAGGTTGTTTAATTCCATTAGAATCATACTAATTATATTCGAAATGTTATCGGCGATGAGCACAAACGCCATTATAAAATTAATTTGCACACACACGCACGCACACACACGCACGCACACACACATTATTGCATTCTGCTGTCTTTGCTGTGAAAACTAACACAGAAATCGAAAATAACGGCAAAGCCCAACCGACACTGTTTTAGGAAAACATGAACGAATCAGGCACGACATTTCATTATAGTGCAGGAAGAGTGTAAACTCGCCCGAATCAGCGACAATGATAAACTCTAACACTTCGTCTTTTTATACGCGTTTTAATAGTATAAATAGAGTCTACTGAACGTAAAGTGCTCAAAATGTTAAGATTTTGAAGTGAAATCAGAAAGCATTTCGTGTCTTTGTCACTGAAAAACGATAAAGGAGCATGAACGATTTGTCGTCAATGAATTTCTGGTCTACTGGAAATAACTACCACGTAACGTACTCATACAACATCAGTATGGACACCAATACAATCACATTCAATACAGTTTATTACAGCTTATTGATATTACCGTTTGTTAGTTTGTGGTGAGAATGCATTAATTTACACAATGACATTAATAACAATAGATACCTACCACCACAAATGTAATTTAGACGTAATGCTTTCACGAAAAGTGCCCCCCGTTTTGCCCCGCTGCGCCACCAACGAAACAATTCATATGCAAATTATAATTAAATTGAAATGATAATGATATACATAAGTGTGAGCGGTATAAAGCATAAGTGAAGTGTGTGTGTGTGTGTGTGACAACACCACCAACACCAACACCACCATCTCATCTAATGATACCAAAATTCAATTTATATTGTACGCAGCAGAAACAAAAGGACAATGTAACGCCATCAAAAGGACAGACTACGGCAATGCGCTGGAAGATCTTTGTTGTACGAAAGGGTGAAGTGATAGAGGTTAAGAAGAAGAAGAAGAAGCTTAACCAATTGGACCATAGCCATATTCATGACATGAACTGATCTGACCGATAAGAAGCTACGCAACAAAATTTGATTTAATTAATGTCATGCTAAGCAACAACGGCCGTAGATCGTCGAACATTCTGATAATTTACACTGTATTTATGACGTAGAGAAATAACCGTTTTAAAGGCAGCAGAGGCAGTACATATATCTATACATATACTCGTATATATGTCGAACCAATTCAGCCAATCAAGCGAGCAACCAATCGATTGTAAGAAAACCATTCGCCATTCATTCTCTATTCATGCATGACAGAATTAATGAGGGCTTGCACGATTGTTAACACAGTCTCTATCTATTGCTATTCTATTCTATCCTTACCTTAATGTAAAGTGTTGTAGTGGTTGTTTTGTTTGTGTGCGTGTGCGTTGTGTATAAATAAACCCTTAAATTAGTGACTTTTGATGACGGCCACACAAGTAGTTTCTTTCGAAACGAACTTACCCGTTTTATGTATATGGTTTTTTTTTTTAATGCATTCGAGAGTTGAGAGCCTGACAAAAAGCAACAACCACAACAAGCAAAAAGGCGAAATAAATTAATACAAGTATATTCCGATCAAAATTGACTTAATTCACCAGAAAAAGAGGCCTTTTTTGTCATAGAAACATGGTTTGTGCGGGCGCCATCAATTAATTATGAAAATTCAATGACAAAAGGCAACAACAACAACAACCACCACAACAACAACAATAACATCCATTCGAAAATGTCTTAACAAATGTAGGCGGTGCGAGGGACGAGTTTATACGATACGATACGATTCGATACTTATCGAAGTCTCTGTGACTGTGCGTTTATTGTAAACGCTTATACTTGTTAATATTAGTAGTAGTAGTTGTTGTTGTTGTTGTTGTTGTTATTCAGTAGTCATTCCTGCATTCTTGGTCGGTAGCCACCAGACTGATATTATCTTCCTGTAACCGAACATGTCATGATGTCGTGGCCCTTTTGCCTCATATTTATGAAGGTTCCAACGCGCGCATTATCTGATAAACACAATCTTAATATCATTTGGATTTAACTAATTAGTTGATGTTGTATGTTTATTCGATGTTATGTCGCCCAATCGTTACGAAAAATGCACTACGACGATGTCAGTGAAGTCGCGAGGTACGAATACAGCGAAAGGAAAGAGTGGAGAAATGCAAAAGGCATGAAAGGATGTAGGAAAAGATGAAGGGAATGCAGAAAAAATAAATACTGAATTCTGAAAGAAGCATCGTAGATAACCTGGCCTGGAGAGAATTGATTAAGCCTGAAGAAATGAAAGCATTAAGCAGCAGCTTCGTTTAAGTGTCGCCTAAAGCGTATACCTTCTACGCTCGATATTTGATATTTTTAAGTAAGATTGGCAACACTTTACGCTCCTTCACTTTTCTCTTTCTTTTCCCCCATCATCATCTTCCCTTCTCCAGTCGGCAAAAACCTCAAAATCGCGCTCTTCAGACTTGCTTAATGTTAAATTTATTGATTTTTGGTATTTCGTTAAAGTTCGTGTGAAACTTAATGATTTGTGTTAATGAATTAGTTCAATATTTTATTGTTGTTGTTGTTTATTAATGTTGTTGTGAATCGGAATCGAATATGTAAATAATTTCTGTGAAAAGTGTCGTTCTTATCAATTTCGAAAAATCTCCGAAACGGTTGATTTGTTGATATCATGCGAAATTAAATTAATGCGAACAATGATATTGTGTGCTGCGCTCTGGCGAAGGCAATGGTGGTGCGGCGAAAGGGGGTGCGGTTGCAGAGGCGGTATTATAAGAATCTCCAAAGTAGTCTATTCGAATACGCAATGATTATACTACGAATCGTTTATGATTCAACTATAAATATTTCGCGTCTATGAGTACTACTTGATCTTACTTTGAATCTTTAATGAGCATAGTAAGATACGAGTATCATCATGATATGATATCATGTCATGATGTTATTATGATTATTGAGAATCCTTTGTACTGTGGATTTTTCATAATTTTACTGTGAATTTTAGCATGAATGACCATAGCATGTTAGATGTTAGATGATCCTACTGTGAGTCTTTCATGATCATACTTTACTAAATTTGTTATGATAATTTTATAATCTCTCATGATCCGGATACAATCTTTTATCTCTGAATAATTTATTCTTTTATACGTTTACTCACAATGTTTAATTTTACAAATAAATACTTAAATAATCTCATCATTATTTCAATCAAATTTGGTTACGATACGTTAATATTTTAGGTAAAATTTTTGCAAAATACATAGTATTAATAGTAATTATAATCGTGCTAAGAATTATCATAATAAACTCATTGTTAGTTATTATTTTTTGCAATGTAAATGTTCGTGAAATAGAAATTTGCTAAAAGCTTTGTTGCGAGAGCAAAAATGCAAAAAAATGGGACAAAAATGCAACAAAAAAAAAACGTTCAAATTTGTCATGCATTGTAAAACATTGCTACAACACTAACGACAATAACAACAGCAACAGCAACAACAACAACGGCAACAATGCCAAGTTTATTTTACGAGTAACAACCATCGACGTTAAAATTATTGAATGAATGCAAGCGGAAACGGATGTGGGAATTTTATTTTCCTTCGACTGATGCATTTTGGACGGATGGTTGGGTAGAAGGGAAGGGAAGGGAACGGAACGGAACGGGGTAGGTGGGTGGGTTCGGGCTGGGGCAGCGCGCAAGGTAACAAGGTAAGAGCGCCACGCTGTACGCCTAATTATTGTTGTTGTTATTGTTTTAAGGGTCGTTGAAATAATTGCTATTGTTCTTGTTGTAGAAGTGGCCTGTCGTTGTTGTTGTTGTTGTTGTTGTTGTCTTTCTGTTCTGTTAATGATAGATAATACGCCAAAAAAAAAATGGCATTTCCTTCGTAGAGTTTGCCATTTTTCTTTCTTGTGTGCTCTGGCTATCATTAGTGGCGTTTGTTGTTGTTGTTGTTGTTGTTGTTTTCGTTGGCATTTCTCATTGACACAAATCTATGCATTATTGTTGAAATTATTATTATTATACGTAATTATTCGTTTGCAACACGTTTTCCATGCGTTTAATTAACCATGGCCAATAGTGTGGAGAATATGGCCGAAGGGTGAAGGGTAAATTGGCTGTGGTCTTAATTTTCTTATTGAACAATTTTCTTATTCTAAAAATTCTGATTAAAAAAGTGTGGACTTTTTAAAAAAGTTGTAGCTGCTGCTCTGATTTTTTTTGCTTAATTTTGCTTAAATCTGTGCTGATTGTTATTGTTGTTTTTCAACAACTAACATGAGCTCTCGTTTTGAAAAAATGTTCGACTTAATGTCGCAGAATTGACAGCAATGTTTTTTTGTTTGTCGGCTGCTGTTGCTTTCTCTTCAAACGACGCTACACTTCTCATGTTTAGCTATTTCTTAGATAAAGTTCATCGCATTTAATTTTTTTTCGACCCAAATTTCTTCTACCGCTTATAAGAGTTGTTCGAATGAAGTCATTGTAAAGCGATCGGTCGGTCTGCAGCGTCGATTGCGTTGGGTTCAAAATAAAATCAAATGAAATTCAATAAATGATTAATTGTTGCAACATGATTTGGCAAAACGAAAAACGAAAAAAAATTAAAATCAAAACGAAAATCAAAAATTATTACATTAAAGAAAGAAATAAAAAGGAGAAGAGAGAAAAAAGAAGCCTTTTAAATCATAGCAAATAACATTTTCTATGAATTCTTTGCCACAACTTAATAAACGGGAGGTGCTCGCACGTTTTTGTTGTTGTTGTTGTTGTTGTTATTGCGTTTGTTTTTGTTCTTGTTGTTGTTGTTGTTGTTGTTGTTGTTGTTGTGGATGTTTGACGGCAGCAACAAGTTCTTGTAACAGCCAAGAAATATCTATCTTCAGAGTTAAAAATTATAAACGTTCATGTTTGAGTAATAGTTGTTGTTGTTGTTATTGTTGTTGCGATCGCTATTGTTGTTCTTGTTTTTTGCTGCTGTTGTTTTTACCGATGTTATTCTGTATGCGCGCTGCGTGCGTTTATGCTTATTAAAAAATGTATGATGAGTGATGAAGACATCCATCCATTCATCTATTCATTCATTCAACCAACCAACCGACCAACGCAGCATAGCAATCGTTCACTTATTCAGTCATCTAACACACACACACGCACACAGTTGGCTTGCGTCCGTCCGTCCGTCGCCTATGCGTTGAGGTGTTGGAATTAACGCAATTTTACATTCAGAATTACGCTTTTATTGATAATAAATAATGATACGTATGTTGTTGTTGTTGTTACGGTGTGCAGTGAATTATTATTATTTGTTGTTGGTGTTGTAGTTGTTGCTATAGTTGGCCTTGGTGTAGTTGTTATTGTTGTTTTTTAGTATTTTCCATCGTAATTGAACAATTAAACTGTGAAATCATCTGGAAATTTATTAGTTCTGTTAGAAATTTTATGATTGAGAGAAGAGTGTATAAATTAACATATACACAGAGACACACACACACACACACACACACACACACATGCATACTGTGCACTTACAAATAAATACTAGTTCATATTTAGATTCTACAATATTTTAATTTTTTGTCGCTGCTGCCTGACGAGTTCGTTTCTTAAGTCTTTGGTTTTCATAAACTACGCAAGCTATCGTTTCGAATAAAGAGAAGTTTCTTCAAAAGTATGGAGCCTTAAGAGAGTGTTTTAATTGGAGTCAAGTTCATGAGGAGTAAGGCTACCAATTTGTGAGACAAGAAGACACAGAACACGAAGCATGGCCTGACAAGAAAGAGAAATGAAAGGGCAGAAAATGGCAAAGCAAGGAAGAAAGGTCCAATTTCTTACCAGCAGCAAGATACTTAATATTCTGCTTAAAACAAGCCATTCGAAAGTACACTAAAAATTCGCATAAAAACCAAGGAAACAAACAGTTTAAAGAAATTGCTGTACTATTTCTTTGTTAACAAATATCTGGCTGCAAAATAATCGCTGCTAGAAATAAAAAGAACTTTGATAATTAAATTTTCATCATGAATTTTATTATGTTTTTTAAGTTTTAATGTTTTCTTCTCTTCTTTCACTTAAGTTTTCTTATTTTGTGATTGCCATTAAATCGAATGCTTTTATTAATTACAATTAAATTACATTAAATTTTATGCTTCGTTTTTTGTTCTTTTGTTATATGTTTCATCAGTATGGCCGATTAGGGTAACTTTTTTATTAAAATTACAATAGTTTTATAAACAGTTTAGTTTTTTCTATAATCTAATTAATGATGATAATAATTACAATATATTATTTAGTAATACTATTTATTTTTTTGCGTTTTTTTTCGTAGAAAAACAGCAGGTTTTTCATAAACCATATTTTCTTTTCATATAAAACGATTTTAATTTTAATTGTTTTCACTTTTTTCGCTTTTCTTGTCAGCTTGAGCTGTTTTGCGGAGCGAAGAAACAGAAACAGAAACCATTTGCAAATTTTTTTTGCTCTTTTATTATTAAACTATTTACACAATACTATTAAGTTAAAGATTTTTAAAATAAATACATTCAGTTTTTTTTTGTGTATACAAAGTTACTAAAAGTGAGTATGTCGAGACGTTGTTCAGGTCAGTTTTTTTTTGTTTGCAGTGCAAGGAGTAAACTCGCCAGTTTTGTTGTTTTTGTAAGCTAGAATAGATATTAGTTCATTCCTTTTTTTTTGCTAATTTTCTTTTGGACTAAAATTTCTTTAGTAGCGCGTTGATTTCATGAGAAATCCTCACGGAAGTTAGGAAACGTCACTAAAAGGGACATTTTGTAATTTTTGGAAAAACTCAAAAACTCTATTGTTGTTGTTGTTGTTGTTGCTGTAGTTTTTAACCACTCAAGATTTTTTCGCTTGAAAAAGTTTTTTGTTTTCATTAAAACGACTGCAAAATATTTATAGCAATTACTTTTTTATTGAAAATATTTTTTGTAAAGGATTTATGGACGTTTTTTCTTTATTTCTAAAATGATCTTAGCTTTAATTGTATACAAATCCTCAGTTTTATTTTTTTAAGAAAAGAAATGTTTTTTTTAAATTGTTGTTTATTTGATGTCTTTTTATTTATAATACTTGTAGATTATTAAAATTTTGCTTGCATTTTTATGCGGTAAATTTTTTCCTTAAATGTACATTAACTTAAGGGTAAAAATAATCACTAGTTTCTGGTGCGATTTTCCTTTCTTTTATTTTTTATTTAATATTAATATTTACAGAATTTGCTTAAATTAATTCTTCGAATATGTACAGCTTAAATTATCATTTAACTAATTATTCTTTTTCTAATTTACAAGACATTTTTTTTATGGTCAGTGTTTGTTTTTTTTAGCGCACGTAAAATTTTACAAATAAATTGATTTATGGCAAATAAACTGAATTTCGTTAAAACTTTTATTAACAATAAATATTTAAATGATGTCAATTGAAAATTGAAAATTTTATAAAAATATTAAAAAAATAAACCAGAAAATGTACAGGCTTATTTTAGGCAAAGGACACAAGCATTTATTTTATTTGTGGAAAACCTTCACTAAACTAAAAAACTGTTTGTGGATCCATTACTAATTAAATATACGAAAGTAATTTTTGTCCTGGTGGCAATAAAAGTTATTAAAATACATTTTATTAATTAATTGCACGCATTTTAAATGAAAAAACGTCGTGAAAACGTTATTAATTGATGGCAGTTTATAGATTTTTCGAAATGAAATGAAGAAAAGCAAAAAAATCGGTTCTATAAAATTTCTTTTTCTTTGTTTGTTTATAGGAATCAAATGAAAACAATTGACAAAAACAAATTCATAGCTCAATACTCAAAGTATTCAAAGTAATTGCTAAGCATCATCATCGTTATCATCCTCCTTATGATCATCGTCAGCCAACTAAACAATTGTCCTTAGCCTTCATAATCCTTTTAAGCTGGCGCTTCGCTTCGCTCCGGCTCAGACACGTTAACAAATGTCAAGAATGATGGATTCAGCTTCGAATGCGCTTCGGCCCTTAAGAAAGTCACAACCAAATGAGCTGCAGTAGATTCCGGACATCGCAAGCCGCAAAACGAAGGCCGCATTTTTCTACCTCTTCGTTGTTAATCCATCGAAGGATAATCGTCTTTTCGTCTTCAGCGGTCGCTCTGCCGAAAACACTCTTGACAGGTTGATTGTTGTACTGTTGCTCGATGCTTGTGCTGCTTCATCTTCTTGTCATTCCAAGGAGCAGCAGCTCATTAGTAGAGATTTGCGGCTGACGACGCCGCTTGCGGCTCAGACGTCGTAACGCCTACACCGTCGCAAGGATTATTGGAAATTTCCAATTCATGTCCTTTGAAGGCGCTTGATCTTGCTCTTCGGAGAGTAGTAGAAAAAACGGGTTGACCAAGTCGTACATTGTTAAGGTTGGTTGGTGGTTGTGGTTGGTGGTTGTTGTTGTTGTTGTTGTTGTGATGGCTAAAGTGCTTTTTTGCTGTATGCGCGTTTGTGCGTGTTTCTGATTTTGTTGTTGTGAAAATTTCCTGGATTCGTTAACGAGTCGTCGCTTCGATTGCGTTCGGTTCGGTTCGGTTCGGTTCGGTGCGGGGCGCTCCGTTTCGCTTCACATTTCGGTTGGCATTTCCTCCACATTCACGCAATTTAGTTAAATAAATTA
This sequence comes from Conops quadrifasciatus, assembly GCA_949752815.1. Taxonomy (NCBI): domain Eukaryota; kingdom Metazoa; phylum Arthropoda; class Insecta; order Diptera; family Conopidae; genus Conops; species Conops quadrifasciatus. Next base: position 39,382,979 of record OX457078.1, read on the forward strand.
TTATTCAAATTATTGCCGCTCCATCACGTGTAGTCAGTGCGCCAGGTGCCCTGCGAGAGACCGGCAAAGGCACGAGAGGACAAAAGAGAAGAGAAAAGGAAGAAAGAAACACATTAGCTTTCGTGTAAGCTTCGAACGAATGAGTTTTTCTGGGACGCCAACATGATTTGTGTTGGCAACGCAGGCAATGCTTGTTCTTTAGCAGCGCACCCTGCCGCCTACGCCTACGTACTCACCATCGATCCCAAACCCAAGTGATAGGGTTGCGAGTGCGGCACCACGCCGCCGCCCAATGAACCGGCCGTGGAGAAGCCACCCTGCAGGCCGCTGGAGGCGCCCAGAGCGCCCATGCCGCCCGTGTACCAGCCTCCGTGCATGTGCGCGTGCGCTGGATGCAAGCCGCTGGAAAGGTGACCATGTTGTGCTGAGAAAATAAAGAGAGGGAGAGAGAAAAGGTAGACATTTTAAAGTCGGCACCAAAATGAAATGCGAAAAAGCATAACTCGATAACAAATTCTCCCGCAGAAACCAGACTATATCGCACCGAAAGACTCTTGACGCATTGGATCCAAATCGCAACAAATATCGGTCAAATATAGTAAAGAAATCGTGTCGTGCTGCTCATCAGCAGCGCCGCCATATCTCGAAAACCTGACGTGCCGTAAGACGTTCTGAGCACGCACGCATTCTGTTTCCGTTTCCGTCAAAATCCTTAAGGGCCTTATTTTAGCTGGACTTCTGGTTCAGAAGTTTAGCCAACATTCACGAGCGTGTACTTACCCATTGAGGAGAAGCCGCCACCGAAGCCCTTCGAAGGATCCAATGGCTTGAAATCGCCCATGCCGAATTGACTGCCGATCGGCAGGCAGGCACCACCCAAGCCCTTCTTCTTCTTCGACTTCGAGGACAGCTTGCGGTTACGTGTCTGTATGCCCTCTTTCTTCATGGTTAGCGGACGATTGACCTGAAAGTTGAAAGAAAAGCGTTCGAAGGTTCAGCATTGGTTTATGAGGCGCGAAAAGGAGCTAAAGAAAAGTGTGTGAAGAAGAGAAGAGAAGAGTGTATGTTTGAAAAGAGAGAGAAAGAGAGAGAGAGAGAGAGAGAGCTTTTTTCATTCCCACATGGTTATTTCTCAAAATAGGCTTCAAACAAAAACAGCCTTTGTCGAAAAAAGGCATTTAATTTCATCGAATTTCTGACGTTGTTTTGCTTTTTATGCAGTCTGCTACTTTGGCATTTTTAGAGAGGTGTTCTCCCCTCTTCACCCACCCCAATACACGCCTCCACTGCCCCTCTTTTACACAACAATTAAACCGCGTGCATCAGTTTCCAGCCGTTTATTGCGTTTCTCTGGTACGTCAAGGTTGTTAATTCACACTTTATAAAAATGAAGTGTGTGTTTTTTGGTCTCAATGTTGTTGTTGTTGTTCGTGTTGTTGTTGTTGTTGTTTTCTTTTACATTCTTCCTCCGTTTTCTTGGTTGCGTTCGAGCGTGATTGGTTTTTCTTGTTTTCGGTGGCGTTGGTGTTGCTTTTGCTGTTGTTATCGTTATTGTTGTTGTTGTTGTTGTTGTTGTTGTTGTTGTTGTTATCGTTATTGTTGTTGTTGTTTTTGTTGTTCCCATTGTAATAGCAACACCCAACAGCGCGCAAAAAACGAACTATTACACATTTTTTTTTTACAACTGATCTGATCTGATAAAACTTTGAAAATGATTATTTTGCGTTGATAACAATTGGCGCGCTCTGTTCGCTCTTCTGCTACCAACACACTTTTTTAATAGTGTTGTTGTTGTTGTTGTTTTATCGCTTGTGAAAAATCGCGCTGGCCAGACCGAGTTTTTATGTCTGTCCATGAGTTGTTGTCTCGAGAGTAGTTTCAGTAATTGTTCGGAAGAGGTTTCAGTGCAACAATTACAGTATCATGTTGCCCGCATGTTCATCATCATCATCATCATCATCATCTTCATACTCATTATCATCAGTGGACAACCTTTTAAGGGGCGAGGCTGTTACTTCTTTTCGGCTCTGAAGCCGAAATGCGTTGTCCTTGATTGGAGCTAGACAATAACAACAACAACAACAACAAACAAATCCCTACAAAAATATTCGAGAGAGTGCACTCTACTCTAAACACACACACACACACACATACGGTAGTGCTGCGTGCGAGCCAGATTCGTCGAGATTTCGCCGATCTCGTTGCTGAATCTCGCTTTGGATCTCGTGAAATGAACGCGCGTTGTCGCATTCGTGTATTTCCTCACTTCAGGGGGTTTCACTACCCCTCGTTGTTATTGCCGCATCCTCCACAGGTACCTCCGAGGTACCTCCGAGGTGCCTTTAGCTGCCAAAAGGTTTGCAATTTTGTTAAGATGTTGTCTGTCCCTTTTGAGATTTGCCGCCGCCACCATCGTTTGCAAAAACTTCAAAATCCCGACAGAAAAGAAACAAATGTTACGGACTCACCCTCCCGCCCCTCCGTAATTCATCCCTCTTTTCGAAGCAAAGCCGTCATGACTGCTGACGCGGTATCAGTTACGACTGTTTGAAAAGGGCGCAGCGGATGCTGTGCGCTGCCGGCGACCCGTTGCCCGTCCAGCATTTCGCCGGGGACCGGGATCAGACCAGGGGCGAATCGGGGCGGAGGCTTAAGTAATTGTTCCGGTAATTGATACTTTTTTAAGGCTTTTGTGAGAGCAATTACGCCACCGCGGATTTGTGCGGAACTATTGGGCTCGAGTACATCGCTAGATGGCAATCACAGTGCGTTGACAGTGCTGCCAGATGACAATATAAATTGCAACAATTGACAAACACAGTCGGGCGCGGCGCAGTTTCGGTGCATCGAAAGAGGGACGCCGAAAACAGCTGCTGCAGGAACTGTTTTGGGTTGGTTTTTTGTTTTCGTTTTTTTTTTTAAACAAAAGCAGCAAACGTTAAGTGGAAGAGAGCGAAGTAAGTAGCAATTTTTAGCAACAAAAAACTGCTTTTATCAGAGAAGGATTTTGCCCCCGAAGAGGTTGGCAGCTCATTGATCGAGCTCAATGATAAAATATGAACTCATTCTGCTCTAATGTTGTCGATTTCAACTTTTCCATAACGCACCACCATCTCCGTCCGTCCGTCCGTGCGTCCGTGCACCGTCCGCCCTACAACAACATCATCGCGCCTCTGCAGCGATCGCCATCGTGCGCTCTGCATGTTGCGATCTCATCAAGGATCTCTCATCATGTCAAGCATGAAGCGTTAATTTGCTGAACATTATGCCAACGTTGCACCTCATTAAGACGCCATTTTTTTTGCTCGGCTCTTCCGTAATCATTAATAAATTAAGCAGAATTCAGCTGCACTCATTAAGCAGTCAAATGAGTGAAGCGTTCGGCAGCTTCGAGATGTGTTGCCGGGATTTATGGTATGCATGATGCGAGTGCTCAAATGATGCGCATCGCGGCCTGAGGGCAAGCGTTTTTGACAAGCTTGCACGCGATCGCGATCGACGAACTTTCGCGAAGAGTTTGCAAGAAATAAAACAGCGAGAACGTTGTTGTTGTGGCATTCTTTTAACTGTTTGGGTGGCCGTTGGGGGTCGAAGCACCCTCCGCAGAAGCGGCGAGAACAGCGAGGGCCGCCTGGGCAGCCGCCTGGGCACCGAGTGCACAGAACGCGTGCGTTGTAAAGAGCTAATTGAGCAGAACGTTGCTGGGGAAAGGGAGGGAAAGGGGGCGGGGGCGGGGGCGTGGGTGTTTCGGCAAAGTATTATGTACGCTGTGGTTCTGGGCACGCGCGACTCTACTCTCGACGGCGGTAATACGGATGATGTTTTTGCCGGGGTAGTGCCGATGCTGAGAGGCGCCAGTCGTGTGAAGGCGTTTCGCAAATAAATCACTTTTCACTTTTGAACGATATTCTTACACTGAAAGAAGCGAAAATAAAAGAAAACATAGCGACGCTGCAGCATATTTCTCGATGGTCCCGTTATTTTTATGGCTCATAAATTTCCGAAGCGATCAATCGGTATCTCTTTGCGCAACAGTGGCCACTGGTTTGTGTTCTTTTTCTTGCCTTTTTGTTTTTGTTTTTTTTATGAAATTTTTTATTTTTATTGGCGCCAGCAGGTGCCGAAGCTACCTGTTGTGAATTTTTATTTACACTTTTTTCTACATTCTTAAACTAGCTCACAAAACAGACGGCAACAAGTGTGTGTCTGTGTGTGTGTGTGCGGGTGACCATCGTCATGCTGTTTGTCGTTTGTTGGAGACGCTGGCGACACCGACCAAAAAAACATACTTCATTCTGACGCCATCATTCGGACTTGACTGATAAATAAACACACAAACACGCCCACCGCCAGCGTACTTATACGATTTTCGAGGCGTGCAAAGCGCAAGGACACACCGAGTCGGTCAGTCTGTGCGCAACAGGACATCAGGCAAGGCTCAAATGCTCAAACGGTTGAGTACGAAGAGGCCCGCCAGCATCGCCAGCGTGCCATCATTTCACTGCGAACAGCTACGCAGCAGGATACTTGTCGTGGGCCTGATGTCATCGGGCCTTAATCCCAACGAGTTGGCCCAAAGACAAAAGAAAAGTGCTTAAAAGGCATAAAAACGGGGACGAAGCATTCTTGTTATGTTTTAATGATTTCATTAGCTTTGATTTGATGACTTTCTTTCAAAACAAAAATTAACTAAAAGGGGTCAACATTGAGCCGCTTCACTCGGGATCTACCACAAAAGCGGCCACAAAAGTTTGAACAATTATAGTCAAAGCCCAAAATCATTGTTTCATCATTAATTCCAGAAAATTATCTACCGATAATTGGTCTAAATAAAACTTAGCTCATTCGGACAGTTTTATTGAAACTTTAAATCTCAAATCCAAACCCCAAAAACCCCCGCTTTATTTATGACTTTTCCTGAAACGTGTCTGCTGCTTTCTGCAAACTGTTCCAAATGTTAGGCCAATTAATTTTCGCAAATATGTTCGGATTGAATCGCGAGAATGAAGCTAGACCGGACCAGACCAGAGCACTGGTTGTGTGGTCAGTCCTCAGACCACCCACTGAACCCAACGACGCACACTTCACACTCCTGAGGCGGCCCAATTCGTCATTCGGAACGCATGAAGCGAAAACTGCCAGCAACATTTGCAAAATACTAATGAGAGAGAGAGGCGGTGGGTAGGAGTGGGGCGAAATAGTGCAAATTCGGTTTACAGATTTTCCGATTTTGTGACCACACACCAAAGCGTTTTATACCCACGACTATGCGTCGCTGACAGACTCTATGAAACGCGAGTGCATTACCCGCATCACATAGTTTGTGTGTGTGCGTGTGTGCGTCGACGTGCAGTGCTGCCAACATGTCAGTCGCTTGAACCGCGATTGTCATCTTATCGAGATCGGACAGTGTCCAAACAGAAAACAGAAAATTGCACATTTTCCATATTTTCCAACCAAGCAGCGAGCATGTGAGTGCACTTGTGTGCCTGTGCGTGTGTGTGGCTATGTGTGTTTTTGTGGAGTACATTATTAATTTCCATACGTGTCGGTCGTGGGACCATCAGTGCTGTGGTCGGGATCATTAGTGCCCGCCGAGCAAAGCAAAAAAAGGCAATGGAATGGTTGCCTTTTTTTGCTTTGTGCGCCCGAGGCGGAGGAAAATGGGGAAGGGGACGGGGTGGGGGGGAGGGGGAAGGGTGTTAGATATTATCAACAAGCGTTGCCACAACGCTACTGCCGCTAGTTCATCAAAAGTTTTCAAGATATTTAATTTCTAGCGCGCTTTCGCGCAGACTGAACATTTTCAAACTGATAGCGCAAAAAGAATTTCACCGAAACTCTCTTCGACGACTTTTCTGTTGCACACTTTAGAAGCCTTAAGGTATGCAATACAAAAAAAAATTAAAAGCAAAATTTTAAAAATTAAGCTAAGGCTAGAAAAAGTTACTTAATTAAGCAATGTCGCACGGAGAAGAGCTCTTTATACAAGAAAACAAATTAACAAAGGATGAAACAGTAGATGAAACTCACACAAAGAGAGAGAGAGAGAGAGAAAGAGTAAATTGTTTAATGCTCATCGGATGGAAGAAGAGCCCGGAATTTAAACTTCAACGAAACGAGCGCACTTAATTATAGATTAAATTTAAATTTCAAGCGCGCCTCAAGTCATGACATTTGAAGTATTGTTGTCTTTGTTGTCATCGATTAACTTGCAATTCTTTTCGAACCTGGCAATGCTGCAATTATGTATTTTCTCGCAAGTATTGAAAAAAACGGCACCTTTCTTCTGCGTGACCAAAACAACTTAGAACTTTTTTCTATACGCTTTCGTAACTTCTACTTTTTTTCGCTTATTTTCTCCCTTACTTTTGCCTTCGTTGAAATTTTTAATACTTTGTGAAAGTAAGACTCACTGACGTGTAAATGACGTTTCAGAAATTAACTTTTCTTTAACAAAAGGAGAATATTTTGTAAGTTTAGAGGGACAAGAAAGACCGAGGGGAGACCCAGATCCAACGTTAAAAGAATGACCGCCGCCAGGCTAAAAATAAACTTCTCTTTCTTTTCTAAAAAGAAAGAAAAGCTGGCCATTTCGGACTGAGGCTCCGTAACTGGCCCTCTTTCCGTAAACCATTTGCGCTAATGAATATTTAACGCTGTTCCTGCGAACGCAACTCATTAAATATTCATTCCTTTTGAAAGAAATAGCTTTCGAGTTTGAGGCAGCGAAAATCTCGGGGGCGGCGGGCGATGGTACGAAGGAGTAGAAAATGACACAGTTAATAACTCAAAAACTTCGTGGGTTGTTTGACTGAAGCTGGAAGCTGATGCTCCTGCGTTGTTGTTGTAGTTGTGCAAAAATTGAATTTACCTTCCGCCTCAATGAAGCGTCACTGTTACAACAACCACACCCACAACCTCCCCACCCCTCCCCGCCCACACCGCGGGCCATACCACGTGCCGCCACTGCCACTCGACGGCACTCACCCACCGTGCTACAGTCAGTGCTTCCTGTTGTTTTATTATCTCGCGAGTGACACCGATTTCCGCAATTTATTTTTCCACCACCCCCCACCGCCGCCCCTCCCGCCGACTCCTGCGGAAACGTTACAGTTATCCACCGGCTAATATCGGTTATCGCATTTTCTCAGCGCCCGCACCCAGAACCAGCATCAGCCTCAGCTTATCTTATCTCGAAATTCGTTTTTCCACCAGTTATGTTAGTAGCAGCCCTCAACCGTCAGCCGTCAGCCCCCGGCCATCGGCATCACCATCAGCATCTTTAAATAATCATCAGCAATTCATCAACGCGTCGAACGAAGGGGAGACCTTTCCGTGGCTGGATTCGTTGCTTTGTGGTGGTTGCTCGATTTAACACCCAGCTCGGAGAGCCGCAGCCCTGCGGAAGGGGCTGGTGAGCGAGCGTGTGAGCGTGCTTTAATCTTGATTCATTTCCGTCAACCCGCGGAAAGCGGCAGGCTGAAGGGTGGTGCGTGCGATGTACTCGAAGGAAATCAGCTTCCGTTGCAGCAGCTGAAGAAGGAAGGGATTGTTTTTCGCGGGGGATGGGGAAGGAGGGGGAGGGGGAGGGGGAGGGGGTTGTAAGGGGCTGAGGGTGAGACTGAATTTCGAATACAAAATTCATGTCGAGAAATCGTATAGAAGCAGAAGAAGAAGTTTTCTGCAACTTTGATTAAATGATGCATGAAATCGCTTAAGCACTAAAGTATCTCTCTCTCTCTCACTCTCTTTTCACTTTCACTGCTGCTGTTGCTGTTGTTGTTGTTGTTGTTGTTGTTTTCTCCTATTAAACTATCATCAGCGGCTTAAGTGCCTCGCTCGACGAAGTACGAAGTACCTGAGTGGAGAAAGCCGCCGAACGCAGTGTCGATATTTGTTCGAGCGATTAAAATTGTCATTTCGGAAGGACCATTGACAAATAAACTTGACAGGATTAGCGATTAATGTTTCCGTGCTTGTATTTCTAAGCCCGACGACCCTCGCAGGGCGAGAGACCACCGTCTTGCTGGTCGCTGCAGCCTGCAGGAGTCGCCTGGTCGCAGTTAATCGAATGCAAATCAACAGCGACGACCATCAGACGTCTTGTCGCACAGCAGTCGGAAGAGGAAACGGGCTCGCATGTTTGTTGCCGCCGCGCTAAGAGAGCGTTGCCGGCGCGAGGGCGGAAGCAACGCCCTTTAGCCGAACGCGTGTGAGTTTCTGCTTTGATTTTGAGTTAAGGCAATGATTTGCATTTTCCTACAACTCGGCTCAATCTTATTTCTATTTGCTGCGAGTATTCACGACTCATCATCTTCTGGCTTTTAGTCTTACTTTAACGCTTGCTCTGACTCTGACTCTGACTCTGTCTCAGACTCTGTTGCTTTGTTGCTCTGTCTCTTACGTTCTACGTTTAGCGTACTTACATTGTGCAGTTTGTAGTAGAGGCCGCAGGCGTTGCAGACCGGCTCGCCGCTGGCGTTCCGTCGCCAAAGGGTTGTTGTTGTGGTTTTGCAATTGGCGCACGATGTCCCCGCTCGTTTGGCGGCACTCTGGAGTGACTGCAGCGTCTGCGTGGGGTGAAGATAAAGACAAAGAAGAACAAGAAGAAGAAGGGAAAAAGTGGTAAGTATGGTAATTTTTGGTGGTAATAAATTGTGTACGTCTAAGGCTTACTATATACGCGGTTTTTGTGGTTGATAAAAATTTGGTGGCGGCCGTAGTTTTTTGCATGACACTGAAGACAGCGCAGGAAGGAGTAGAAAGACACAAAGAAGAAGAAGAAGAAGAAGAAGCAGCAAAACAAGAACTCATACGAAGGGGTAGCTTTTTTGTTTAACAATTTTTTGATGAAGGGAGAACGCTTGAAAGCGATCGAGAAAGGTTTCCCACAAAAAGAAAAAAACCTAAAGCAGGTGCAAGTTTTAAATAATTATTATTCATTGTTTGTGTCACATTTTCGTTGTAATTTTTTTTTTTAATTTAATTAGCATAAAATTAAATAAGTATTTTCAGTTTTTCAATGGCAAAAATATTTTTATTTATTTATTTATGAATTTTATTGTAGAAATAATATTTATTTATTTTTTAATATTTTATTTTAATATCAAAATATTTTATTTTAATATAATAATATTTTATTTTATATTAATAAATATAATATTTTTTATTTTATTAATATTTAATATTAATTGTTTAATATATAATTGTTTAAGATTAAAGAAAAATTGTTTTAATTGCTTTAGCGCTAAACCGCTTCCTTCACTTTTCTTTTCATTGATTTCGCTCGCTATTATATCCACTAAAGAGTTTAAATAACTCAAAGTATTTAATAAAAAGGTTTGAAAACAGTCGAACTTGTTAATTCTGTGAAATTATAACAATAATTATTTATTCAAGAAATACATAAAAATAAAACTTTAAAAGTGTATTGAAATGTTGGCAGGAGCATAAAAATTCCTCCATCAATCAACTACGGTTAATTCGTTGAGTTTGAAAGCGGTTACTTCGTGAAGCTTTTTGTGTTCAGCTTTTTGCATTTTTTTGGATTTTATTTATTTACTTCACGCTTTTTCTTTATACTGGTGAGAATTTTTTCTAGTCGAAATCTTTGAAGGAATCGTTAAATTGATTTGTAGCTCCTTTTTTTTTACACTGCGCTAAAGAAAAATCTCCATAAAAAGGCAACAACAACGATAGCAACCAAAGCACCAACAACCAACAACACCACCAGCAGAAACGGCAACAACAACAACAACAACAACAACAACAGCAGTAGTGGTAACTAAAGCAACCAACAACTTTGTCGAATTGTCATGTTAACAACTTAATTTATATACGTTAGCTGCGCTGTACGTACGTATGTATGTTGTTGTTGCTATTGGTATTGTTGTTGTTGTTGTTATTTATGCTGTTAATTTCGTGTGTGTTGTTGTTGTTGTTGTTGTTGTAGTTTGGCATCTTGGTCTCATTTAAAAGTTTAAACCAACAACGCTCGTTCGTTCATCCTCGTTTTGTGCGACAACGCTTTTGGACGCCAAAAATCTGTCTGTCCAGTTGTTCCTGCTTCTTCCTCTCTCTCTCTTTCTCGCTGTCTCTATCACCGCGCTCTTCTGTGGCTTGCTTTTGGAACCAGGTCGTCCCATAATTACTAAAAATACGCAAATATTTTACGCTGGCGACGACAACAACGCAAAACGAAACAACACGACAACACGACAAAACGGTACATGACCAAAGACGCGACAACGACACGACGACAATCAATAGTTTTAGAAAAAAATAGGAAGGTAGTCAACGGCGGGCATAAAAAAGGAGTATGAGAAAAAGGGTTTGTGAAAAAGGAGTAAGAAAATTTCAGCTTTGTTTAATGAAAAGAACTGATTTTCCCGTTTTAATTTCTATTTACGGTCTTATCAATTGCAGGGACCACCCCCGCCGTTCTTCCTGTCTTCTTTTTCTCCGCCCGTTAAATATTTCCAGTGAAAAAAAATTGATTTTTAAGAAAAAATTTTTAAGAAATTTCCTAAAAAACTCCCTTGATTTAAATTGCCTGTTGCCTACTACGACAACCCATTGCCGTCGAAGAATTGCTGACCATCGAGCTGATTCTGGGACGGACAAAAGAGAGCGAAGTGCAGGCAGAAACTATCAGAGGATGCTGCAGGAAAAGCGGTTTGAGGCGACTCCGACGCAGGAGCTGAAAGATCACTGAATGCATGCAACCCAGAAATTGCGTGAAATATTTGGCGCTGGTTTTTTTGTAAGCGACGCAGCCGCAGAAGCAGCAGCAGCAGCAGCTTGTTTAAAAGAGGCATCATTTTTTTATACACTCGTAGTTTTTTTCTTATTTTGGTCTTCTCTCTCTCTCTCTCTTCTCTTCGTTTGATACTTTATTAAAATAACGCGAACGCGAACACGGCCGCGGACGCGAACACGTACGACGCATATCAACGCGTTGCAACGCAATTCGTGGAAGTAAAGAAGGAGCATTTTGTTGTGCCTTTTTCGGGCAGTTTTGTTAAGTTTGTCGTTTTAATGAATTGAGGCTGCTGTTAACTAACTTATAAGTTGGTATCGTTGTGCTGGTTGTTGTTGTTGTGGTTGTTACTGCTGCCTGTTGGTTTTTCCTGTTTGTCTCTGACGTTGTTCAGGCTAAAAGCAGCGAATGTTGTCAGTTTGTTAAAGCATTTAAAATGCGTTTGTCACTGATCAATGCGACATAAGAAGAGAAGAAAAGGTTGTTGGCGGTTTGTTGTTGTTGTTGTTGCCGTTTTCGGTACAGTTGTTGTTAGTAAAGAGATGCACAGAAAGACGCAAAAGAGCAGTGAAAACTTAGAATTTTTCGGCCCGAAGAAAGAATGAATATCGTTTGAGTTTTGACGCATTCAAATAAGATTTTCAGAAATACAAAAATATTTTGAAAGAAAAAATACGAGAATAAATCGTTGATGTATTTTTTAAGCTTTGTATTTTTTTTTTTTTTTTTTTTTTTTTTGTTGAATTTTTATTCATTTTTGCTAGACGCATTCCTTCATTCATTCATCTATCCAACCATCCATCAATATTTTCACCCACTTCGGCCAACAGAAATCTGCAATTCCTGGCTCGACTCCAGAGACCGCGCATTAATCTTTGTCAACATGCGGCCAAAAATGACAAACTGTCAAAAATTGACAAAATTAATTGGATTCAATGCGCGCGCGTTCGCAGTTTTGTTTTGCACTCAGCAAAACAAAATGGCGCTCTTTTGGCGTCCATGGCCAAAAACCAAAAGCCGAGCTATCAAAAAAAAATGTCACCGATTTCTTGCAGTTTCTTAAAACTCAAAAAGCAAACCCACACGCATGCCATTCACCGCTGCCCAAACATCCCACACTTTCACTTGTGGCAACACACACACACACACACACACACACACGTATCGTATGTATATACATAGCAGCGTGCGACGCTGAAGAGACGAACGGCAAAAAGTCGCACCTGAGAGATTTATTCGCGGATTGGAAAATCAATAACGCAACAAACACAAAAGGAGGAACAACAACAACAACAACAACAACAACAACAACAACAACTGAGAAAAGCCATTACTACTATGGCTTTATTGTTTGTTTGTTTTTTTTATTTTTTTGGTGAAAACATTGTTTTGTGTCATGCAAAAAAAAATCATTTGAGGTCAGCAACGTGCACCAAACAAAATCAAAAAAAAACAAAAAAAAAAAACGGAGCCCACGACTGCTCTTTGCCGGGCGTTTCACGGCGCCATTTTTAAAAAATCTCAAACTCATCGCAAAATCGTCAGATTTTGAGTATGTAAATTGAGCAGCGCTCTCGACGACGCGACGCGACGGCTCTAATGAGTCGCAAAGACTCATATTTCAATTCGGTTTTTAAAAATGGCCGATTTCTCTGTGATTTCCAGAAATCTTTCATTCTAGGACGTTTAAATTTATCATTTAATTCTTAAAAAATTTCACTTAAAAAAACCCCGCCGCAGGTTTTCCCCTTTTTTTCTCATTTTAATTTTTTCACAGTGTACCTCACAGTGAATGATAAAGTTTTCAGTGGCTTTGTAGATCGTAAATTTATTTGGTGCCTTGAAAAAAATTGGAAGCGACAAGATATTGTTTCTTTCCGTCTCGGTTACTGACAAACATTGATGGTAGTCGCAGTCGTAGTCGTAGTCGTTGTTGCTGATGAAAACTCTTATCATGTTGCCATCAAAAAAAAAAAAAAAAAACATCAAAAACACTTAACTACTTTCTGGTATTTTTCTAAAAAAATTATGGTACCTACGAATTAGTTCGTCAGGTTCTTTTCGGGTACACCGAGTTGTTTAAATCGAAAATTGATTTATTTTAATTTCAACAAAGATAAGTTTGTTGCTTCTTCGGTTTTTGGCTTGTCAGTTTTATCTTCAATGCTGACTATCTCGCAATCGGCAAACGTCAATCGTCAATCGTCGCTGATAATGTCATTTGCTAGAGTGACGCTGTCTTCTCTAGGAATGTACCTGCCGCGCCGCACACCAAAAAAAGCCAAGAGCAAACACAACTGTACGACTATGATGACTTTACACTTGTGAAAAGGAAATTTCGAAAAAATTGATAAGATTGACAAACGATAAGAAGCAGTATTGTACGCGTATATATTGAGAGAGCGTGAAGGTAAGTGTTAAGGAAAGAAACGAAATGAAGTGAAGTTAAACTTTTGGGTAAGAAAATGTCTGGCGACTGGCAGGAGAGGGCAGTAGGAGATAACGGTATTAGTTTTTACATGTTTTATACATATACACTTCTATAGAAATAGTTATAGTATTTATCTTGATCATAAACGAGCTTTTCATTTTGAATTCTCAACCGAATTCTCTTCACCGCCGGCTTTCGATAATTTTCTAATTATTCTCTTATTCGAATTCAAAAAGATTTTATTAAAAAATGCTGTTTAAAAAGTAGTCTCGCTGTTAAAAATTTTAATTCTGCCAATATAAAACTGCTCCTTTTTTAGTGCCACGTCAGAGCAACGCAACGACAAGGCAATGTCCTTTAACATCTAAGATAATGCGTTAAGTTAAAAAAAAAATCATTACATAGCCACATAAGCACCCTCTCTCTCTCTGGCGCTCTCTGGCGCTTACATAACCCAAAATCGTTCGGTAAATAAGTAGTACTCTCGTAGACTGTGTGCTATTTCGACACGACGTACATACGTTATATAATTTTTATATACTCGAAACTCGAGTATCTTTAGTATCTTATGAACAACCCCGACTTTCATACATAAACGCATACACTCAGACACTTTCGGCCGTGTAGACATTTTCCCATTTATCTACAACAAACTAATACTAATGCAATGGCCGATGCCCGATGCCCGATGCCCGATGCGATGCCATCTACGAGATACGAGTGCAAAAAACTTCTCTATCTGGCGTTTGTGAAGGACGATAAGATGAGGATGCTGGTGGCCGCAATTTGTATGCAAAACCACTCGGCATCTCTCTATTATAGATGATGTATGTACCCTTCCAACGTACATAAGTCGGTAGCTATCTGTAGTATATAGTCGGCGTATATACGAAGGACTATCTCTACCCGTTTTCTTTTCTACGTCTATATACTTTTACTCCTATTTCGGAGGGGGTTGAAATTAGGGGAAGCTCAGCATAAACAAGATGAAGAATGCCACAGCGCAGTATAACGTTTCTTTTTTGAAAAGAGACGACGGGCTGCTGCGAGGGCGAAGTCCTGCCCGTCGGCAAAACACAAAAATCTTTCACTTTTTGTGTTGGTCTTTTTCTATAAGTATCCTTTGTTAAAACACACATAGCGACAGTGAAAGAGTAGTAGAGCGAAACAGGGAGAAAGCTCTCTATGTATAAAAAATCGTAAGAATTTTTTGCATGATTTTTAAAAACATTTTATAGCCGCATTTTTTCGAATTGAATAGAATTTAATGTAATTTCTCTTATTCACCCTAAAGTTTATTAGCTCGAGTGCGAAACACCTTTAGTTTTTCAAAAATTGTTTTCTCTTTTTCTTTTTGTATACGAAGTTATACGAAATGGGTACGCAATGGTTAGCGCTGAGCTTTAAACGAGGGTTGATTTTCCTACGAGTCTTTCAGAAGGGTGTTTTTGAGGTTAGTTTGTTGTTGTTTTTGGGCCCGTGTTGTACACGTTTGTCACATGCTTTGTTGATTGGTTGTTTTTTTATGTGGTTTTTTTTACTTTTATATTAATAGTTTTTGTTATACCGAAAAGAAACTAAGTAGAGAGAGAGAGAGAGAGAGGGACAGAGAGAGAGAGAAAGTGGTTGAAGGGAAAATCCTGCTAGAAGTTGAATAAATCAAGGTTTGTGAAGGAAGAAAAGTAACGTACGTTTTTTAGCACAAAGAAAAAAAAAATCAATTATGGAAAATTTTTAAAACGTTATAAATTTTGTTTTGAACAGTTGCCCTGTTTTAGGTTATATTTAGAAAACGTGTGTCCTTAAGCGAAGGTAATTTTTGTTAGATTAAAAAAAAATAAAAACTGTTAAAAAAAATTCACGAATTATGTGAAAAACGAAAGCTTTTTGCTAAAAAAGAATTAAGCTAAAATGTCAGTAGGCGTATTTTTGCTGTCAAATTTATTTCCTGTTTATAATTCGGAATAGTTTTTTCTAGCTTAGCTGGAAAAAAAAAAATTGAATACAAAATTAACATATAAAAAACAACAATGCTTGTAGATATTCATAATCGCGTAAATTGGAAGACCTTTTGTTGCCAGATTTTTTTAAGGACAGATTTTTCGTTTTTATTGAAAGAAAAAGTGGTGAAGAAAATTGATTGTCTTTGTATTTTTCGTCTTCGACAGAGTCTTTTTGGGTCTTTTCAAAGCTTGTCTGCCATCGAGTAATTGCCACCGTGAGTCTTTCAGTGTATTTATAACATTTCAACCAGCAATGACATCAATTGCCGCAACTGGCGCAACATAGCAACATAATGAATGTTAGTCATTTCGTTGTGTTCAGTGATTTTTACGACCAACAACAGAACATTAGCAGAACACTTCGGACAAAATCAATTTAAAGTGTCTTATAAATTGTAAACAACTGCCAACTGCCACCCCCCCTCCTCCTCCAGACGGCCATCAACTATCACCGAGCTAACCGACCGACCGCACCGGACCGGACAGACCCATCGAACAGTAGCTGACTTCGAGTCTTTCCGCCTGTCCGAGAATGTCATGTCATGACAGCGTCCCTGGAAGGCATGAAAATCGTCATTAATATTTGTCACCGGCCCGCTCTTTGTGGGCAGCGACTAAATAAATAAGTATTCTGCTCGCTCGCTGCTCGACGCCACCGTCGCCGCGGCCTGAGTCCATGCCGTGCTACGACCACGTTGTTCGACCAAATGGATGTCTATTTAACACGCGCTCTCACTCCTACCACGTCTTACAGGCTTAAGGTTGTTGTTATTATTGTTGTTATTGTTGTTGCATTAATTTTGTAGCCATTGTTGTCACCGAACAAGGTTTGGGTGGTTAACAAAGGACACAGTACATACATGCACGTAGGTACACGTACGTGCCACACACACACACACACACACACACACACAAACGTGTCAATGTGTATGTACTCAATAATTAAGCGGGCACCTTCGAGGGGGAAGGAGCGAAAACATCAGCCCGAAGCGAAATTAGTGACAAATGACAGGAACCATTTTCATAAAAATCGCTGCGTAAAGTCGACCGCCATAGAAACGGGCGTCTAGAAAACGGTCAGCCCAGTATGACCATTCGTATTTGGTGTGCTCACAGTTTTGGCATTTTGGGACCGATTTCTGGACCATTTTTCCCAACGCGTCGCACAAAACGCGTACGCAAACTCCTCTTTTTTGCGAACGGCTTTGAAGTGGCTCTGCTGAAACTGAAAGATTTTTGTCATTTCTTCAAGCATTCGGCTTAATTTGTTTATGACCGAAGGCCTTGCGGTATACTTGCGCAATTTTTAACAAGATCGATCCAAGATCGACGAGTTAGTTCGACGAGATTCAGGCGCTTTAAGTCGGTCGCGATTCGGAATTTTAACATTCGTTATTGTTGGCGCTTGTTGTTGTATTTTATAAGGTTGTAGCTGCACACACACACACACACACTTATAAATACGTCTCACGGCTTGTTTCATTATGCTCCGGTTACGCCCCTTTCAAGAGCAGCGCACCGGAGCGCACCGTTTAGAGGCCGCTTCGGTGCCGAGAAACCAGCGCAAGAAACTCCAGAAAAAAAACCCATTAAGTTGTAGTTGTTGGTGGCTCCAAAGTGCCTCGAAGTGCAACACAATTTTTGTTGTTGTTGTTGTTGTCTTTTTGATATCGTTATTTTTTAATTGATCTTCGGTCAAACATACTGACGCCCTTTGACAGACTGACTCACTAAATGACGCCAGAATCATGCGCGAATCTTGGGGCTGCTGTGCGTGTTTGTGTGTGTGTGTGTGTATAAAGAACTCCCTCAGGATCGTTATGGTTATTGTTAACCTCAAAAAAAAAAAAAAAAAAAAAAACAGAGCCCCCTTTTTTTCTGGTTCCCGTCACTCACTCCCCGTCATCGACATCGTCATCGTCATCGTCATCGCCTTCGTCCTCGTCATCATCCTTCGCGCTGCTTGACGAAATGCTGCCAATAAGAACATTAACCACGTTTCGATTTGCGGCAGCAGCGTCTGCTTTTGTCTTAACAAGATCTAGCTTTTAATACCTTCAGCACAGCTACGCCCCCAAAAGGCTCCAAACGACGGTTTCGGGAGCGTTCAATGAACCCGCTTCTGCCCCTGGTGCCTGAGACCAAAGGAGGAGGGGGCGCAGGGGCGCACACTCCTGACGTCGACGCTTGAGCAGGTTCGCGAAGGCTGAATTTCTGATTTATTCATTTGCGAGAGGGACGGTCTGCTCTTTTCCTTTTCCTTTTTCATTTTCTTCTTCTTCTCGTCTGATCGATATTTTTTGCGCCTCTTCGCTATTCGCTCTATCGAACGTTTTGATCGGCTGAACCGATTTTTTGCGCCTCTCCGTAGCAGTTAATTTTTTGGCGTTTCGGCCCACATGTTCCGAACATGCTGCTGCTACCGCCGCCGCCGCCACCGTCGCCGCCGCCGCTAAAGGGTTTGCTTTATTTTGATTTTCCTTCGATCGACCTGTCGATATTCCCACGGTTTTTAATTTATGGATTTTTATTAAAAAGCATTAAATTAGCGCAGAGCGCGGAAGTTCAGCTGATGCGCGCTGATGACGGCTAAAGGCCGCGAAGGAGGCTGCATAAACATATGGTAAGCGTTTTTGGAACCTGTTAAAGAGTTGTTGAAAGTTGTTGCTGTTGTTGTTGTTGTTGTTGCATGGAGATGTGTTAATTTGTTGTGATTGCTTTCGCTGGCATTTTTGTTAAAATTTTACACAGAGCGTTTCAGAATAACCGAAATTTTTCCCAAATTTTTGCAATTATTTTGAAAATAACACAAGTATTTAATTCTGCCTGTTGTTGTTGTTGTTGTTCTGGTTGTTGTTGTTGTCATCATCCAATACTGTGCCTCTGAATCTCTCGCTGTAACCGGCTGTCTGTTTTTTTTCTCTTTCATTTCGTTTCAATGAAGAAGCATCTCGAAGGCAATCGAATAAATTTAATACTTAAGTAATTAATGCAAAAAAAAAAAAAAATAAATTCTTATCGTGCAATACGTTGACGTTTTTAATGTACAATAAAGCATTAAAAAACCAACAACAAACAAACAAACACAAGAAAAATTATTATTATTATTAGAAACAAGTTAATAACATCGTTTAGATAAAAATTTATTGTGTGAATATTGAAATTAATTACGACACCAACAACGGCAACAACAACGCCAACACACATTCAGCATGCAGCCCTGCAGCGTCGTATGCGGCTTTACGACGGCTTTATGATTTCTCGGTGTCTCCGAGTCTCTGCGGCGGACAGTTCTACAATGCACATTGGAGTATGGCTATTTCGTATGCGACATGGTTCGCCAAGAAGGAGGTGCTTCTTTGCATAAAGCAGGACCAACCGATATTGTATATAACTCGTTTATTCCGATGGATTCCAGTAACGCTAGCGATTGTGGTTCCATGAATATCTTGATAAACTTGAGTACTCATAAACTTCCGAAAGAATTTTTGCAACCTCTTTTAAATACTCTTTAAAATTTTTTAACTAAAAACTAAGGAAACTCTTCTACAAAGCTTTTTTAATGCGATATCTAAAAGATGTCTACAACAAATGCCTTTAAAAGTCTCCGGTTTTCTAGTACAAAATTCATTAATTTACTCAAATTTTGTAGCAAAAGCCTTTTCAAAAACTTTCAAAAACCTTAAGAAACCTTTTCTTTAAAAGCCTTTAAAAAACGCCCCTAAAACCTAAAACTTTAAATCCTTTAGAGTCTAAAAAATGTTTCCAAGCCTTTGGAGTCTTCAAAAGATTCTTCGAATTCTTTTAATTCTTCGTCGAATGCTTTAAAAACCGCAAATTTGAAAACAAAAGCCTGAGGAGTCTTCAAATTTTTCAGCCAAAAGCTTTAAATTATATAAAAAACAGTTCTCACATTTTTTATGGAAAGCCTTAAAAGCTTAAAATTTTAGAAAAAATCAGTTAGATTTTTTAAATTTCGTCAGCAAAAGCTTTTGAAACCTCAAATTTGAAAGCCAAAAATTTGAGAACTCTTAAATTTGTTTACAAAAAGCGCACAATTTTTAAATCAAAACCCTTAAAAGTATTAAAAGTTTATATAATTCCGATAGTTTCGACCACGAAAAATCAAATTAATTGAATAAATTTGGCAAAAACTCAAAACTCGCTGAGTAAAACTGGTGGCAATCTCTTGGCAAAAGTGTAGGACATAAATGCTTCGACTAAACCTAAAATGGCAAATTTATTCCTTATTAACCATTTTTTTTTTGTTTTATATATTCCTTATTATTCGTGCTTTTGTTTGTTTTTACTTTTTTTATGCGGTTTACTACCGTAAGTCACGATCTTATGAAAACATGTCGATTTCGAGTGACGCAGGCAGGGTCTACCAGTTTTGTTGTAATTTTCATTGTAGAGACTTGCGAAGTGTTGTTCAAGTAGGTGTTGTTGTTGTTGTTGTTGTTGTTGTTGTTTTTGTTGTTGTATATCATTGCATTTCTTTGTGGTAATTATTATTATTATTATCAACAACAACCAAAGCGACAAATAAGAATGAATGAAGAATTTGTTGTTGTTGTTGTTGTTGTTTTTTATTATGCGGGTGTCTACCATGAACCTGCTGAGTCAAGTTCAAGCAGACGAAGAAAAAGAAGAAGAAAAAACTTCATTGGCCTTCAGAGGAAAAAGCGATGTATGTACATAGATTTGAATGAAGCCCATTATAAAAAAAAATTCTGTGATTATTTTTTAGCAAAATTTTACAAAAACTGAAACTAAATATTGAAGATTGAGATTGCATAGATTTATGCTTTTCAATCAAATGCATTTTAGTAGGTTTTCAGCCTGAAGCTGAAGCATGCTCATTCACTGCTTTTTACAATAAATCTCGAGATTTGTTCGCTTTGCATAAACTCTTTGGCAAGCATACATAACAGCTGGGCCTGGCCTGGCCTGGCCTGGACGGGCCGGATCGGGTCAAGCCGCTAACTCAGTCAAGGTGAGCCTTTTCAATGTTAAAAATAACTCAGAACGCGCTTCGCTTAGTCAGAGTGAAAAAGCTGTTGGAAAAAACCAATTGTTTTCGCAACGAGCCGTGCAGCGAACGCTGTCGAGCGCGTGCGACTTCGCGCCAAACGGCACCGCTGCTGCTCAAGCGCCCAGCCGGTGCCAGAGCCGGATGCTGGCTTGCTAATTGTGGCATTTTTTCCTGCTTATTTGTGTTTTTTTAACTATTTGGGAAATAATAATAATTATTTTTTCTTAGTCACCTCAAAAGAGTTGCTGCGATCGCTGTGTATTTTGTAAATAATATCAATATCGACAGAGTTAAAAATAAAAATTGAAAAAAAACTAATTAAGGTAAAATTTTTGTTTTGGAAGCCGATCAAAAAAATGTCAAAAACACCAGTAAATGGTTCCGGATTGAGGTCTCAGGAACTCGGGAAAGAATTGCAAAAATATTCTCGCTGATAATTTGAATCGCCGCCAAGAAAACTCTGTACTCGTCCGCACTCGAGATCCCAAAGGATTAAGTCAGCAATGGGTTAAAGTAGCTCTTGGTAGGCGAGCAGGTACACGCGACACTGGTATTGTCGTACGGTAGTGCTGCACTTGTTGCACAAAAACCGCCGACAATAGAACGAACCGGAGAACGAGAGACCAGAAGACGGCCATAAGAAACGAACAGTCGACAAGCGGCGTCATTCGGCGACTGTTGGTGGCTTTAAAACATTTAAATCAATGCAATTGCCACCCAAAGTGATGCATTGCGGTGCCCCCAGCAGTGAGAGCGGCGCGATGGTAGTGAAGGCAAAGACGGCAACGACGGTAACGACGGCAACGACAGCGGTAGCAGCGCTGATGGCGACTCTGTCTGTGACTTCGACTGAGTCTGAGGAAAACAATTGAATTGCTTTGCAAGCAACGACTGGCGATCAGTGCAAACGCCAGGCTGACTTTGATGAGGCGCATCCTGTTCCTGCCGGACGACATGACGGTGTCGCGAGTCGCTGACACACGGCGAGTCCAAATCAATGCTAATTAACAGATGAACTTTTCGTTGCTGGCGACTGGCAGAAAATAATGCCAGTTTCTTCATAGTTACCTTTAGCAGGTTTATGAGTTATCAACAAAGAATTAAAAAACACACACAGAATGAAGTTGGCCACAGCAACAGCAACAGCAACAGCTTGCTTGGGCAATAAATTTTAATTTGTTGCATATTTTCTTGCAGGCAGTAAAAATGTCATCGACAACCGCAACAAACAACTGCATCGAACGGCTTGAGGCTACGCCTTCCCGCTGTGAATTTCTTGGGAATTCCCTCGAGCCTCGCGTTGTTGGTACAGCCGGACTGGATACACGAGCGACCACACTCACCTCCACACACACACACACACACACGCACACGCACATAGGTAATAATGGCATATTTATGGTAATGTCTTGGCAATCAAATGCATTCAACAAAATCATCACTAAAATCTGTTGAGCAGAACCCAAAACGAGCCGGCCCGTGATGCCCACTAATAGACCAATTTATGCATTTTTGGTTGCTCTTGTTGTTGTTGTTGTTGTATTTATACCTAGACCGGGTTCATATATGAAAATGAGTCGTTTCGGTTTGGTTTTTTTCGAAAAAAAAAAGTTGATGACGTTGTAAAGAGTACCTAATTTTTGATGTAGTTGGCGCCAGCAGCAGCGTTCAGGTGCCAACTTCATCGGCAAACCCTTAGCCCATTACAACAGCTATTAAGGGAACAGAAGAAGAAGCAGATGGAGACGCAGAAGCAGTCGAATCAGCAGAAGAAGATGTATACACATCTAGATCGGAACAGATACGCATCGAACGGGAATGCGAATGGGATGGTGAGTGCGACCAGCGTCAGAGTTGGTCTGTCCGCCCATTTGTCCCCTCTGTTCGCTGGTCTCTCCTTTGGTGAGTGGCCACTGATCGTTAGCGTCAAAATTTTAGTGTTTGTTTCTGGTGTCGCCCGAAAAAATTAAATAAATTGTGATTTCCAAGAATATTATGACATTCGAGATGCTTGACGACGACGCCATGTTTCGTCGAACGTTTTTTTCGTGCTCACGCGCTGAGCTATAAAACCTACATGGTTGTTGTTGTTGTTTTGGTAGAACTGCAAATGAGGCTGCAGAGAGACATAACAGGGCAAGAGTAAGCCTTGTAACTATTTCGGCCCGAATTGACCCGTTTCGCCCGTTAAACAAAAAACCTTAAACGATGGACGAATTGTGAACGATTCAGGGTCGAATTTGGTTTTGGATTTAGCGGCTTAACCTCCTCAAAAGCGAGTACGCGCCTAAGTATTCGTCTAATTTCGGTTCTAGTTTCTAAAACGAAGACCAAATTTTGAGTGTTTACTTTCTTTGGAACTTACCAGTCTTCGCTTTGGTTTGATCAGCGGTCGATTTTGCCCGTTCATTTTGTAGTATAGTCCACAGGCGTTGCACAAATAGTGACCGGTACCGTCGCGTCGCCACAAAGGAGTCGAGGTAGCACCGCAGTTGACGCATTCGCGACCTTCTGAAAAGGAAATTTCAAAATAATCTAATGATTAGACGGAAAATTTAAAAAAAAAAAAATTTAAAAACGATAAATTAATGAATTGCTATCGATACTGTATTTACAAAATGTACATAGTATGTGTGTGTGTGTTTTTTGTGTTTATATGTATGAATTAAGACAGTCTTAAAGCTTCCAAGCGGAAAATGTTTTACAAGAAATTGAAACAAATTTTTATTATAATTATTTTTAACATTTGTTCCATTTATCTCTTACGACGATGACAACAAAAACAACAACAACATTATCATTTGGCCGCAAATTATAATTTTTTTTATTTTCTTTTTTAATTTTTTGTGGGTATTACAAAAACAACAACAAAACCAACTCAAAAGTGCGCTTAGTTTTTCAGTAACGACCACAAAAAAACGATACTAAACGCCAAGAAACCTTTAAAAAATGTTTCTAAAATAGTTATTACTGCAACAACAACAACAACAACAACAACAACAACAACAACGTCGACGCACCAGCGCTGCCAGCCGCCGAAATAGATCATAAAAAATGTGTACAAGCGCGTTAATGGCGCTTTCTTTGCGCGGCACATTAAAACTGAACCGTCGCTGCTGACTCGGTCTCAAAAGGTCGCGGGTTAGCCGCGAACTCATGACCCGCCAGAAAAACACCAGCTTCGCAGACGTTAAGAGCAAGAGCGCGGCTTTAGTGGTGCGGTATGTTGTTGTTGTTGTGGTTTTTTGGAACAGTTAGTGGCGGTGGTTGTTGTTGTTCGTTGTTGCTGCAGCCGCACTCAAGCCTGACATCGCTTTTAATTGTTTGACTTTTGTTGCTCTTTTTCTTCCCCCAAACATTACATTAATGCTGTTGTTGTTGTTGTTGTTGTTGTTGTTGTTGTTGTTGCGATTGTGTTTTTATTATCCACCAACGCAAGTCGCGGCAAACGTTAATGTCGGTACGTCGGTACGTCGGTATATATTTTTTGTTTCGTTTTCGCAGAGTAACATAAAATTACTATTCTCGCTTTAATTAAAATGTAAAAGAGCGGCAAGAGAATGACACACACTAAAAAAAAAAAAGAGAAAAAAAAGGCAGAAAACGTATCCCTTTGAAAAAACAAAAAACGAGTCTTTGGAACGAGCTCAAATCCATCATTTCCGCTTCCCTGAACGTCGCTTAAACTCTCAGGCTCGCGGAATTCGAATCGGAAAAGAACGAGACCACAAGAGAACAGGTAATGCCGCAACAACAACAACAACAACAACAACAACAACAACAACAACAACAACAACAACACGCATTAGAACAAGAATGGTAAATATCATTCTTTCTTTTATTCATTCATTGCTGGCAAAATTTGTTGCTGCAAAAAGCTACATATTACAACAACTGCCAACAATGGCGTATTGAACTTATGATTTTTTAGGGGTGGAGGGGGGGGGGGCACATTCATTTGCGTTTCATTGTATCTATAAACATCTTAAAATATCAGCTCAACTGTAACAAGTTTTGACATCGCCCCCTCGCCCGCTATTGGGCCCGAATTTGGGACACCTCTGCCAAAAACCAACTAAAGCGCCACTGCTGGATGTACGCAATATCCAGAGAAACGAACCTCTTGGACCTTTTTATTGCTGCTTATTGTTTTTGTTGTTGTTGTTTTCGTTGTTGTTGTTGTTGTTGTTGTTGTTGTTTCTGCAAAGCGTCCAACTCTCTTTTGGCTTTTTCTTCAAGAAGATGACTTTTTGTTTAAGCACAAAAAATTGTTCAAGCTAAACTTGGTGTATTGCTGTTGTTGTTTTTGGTATTGTTTTTGTTGTTGTTATTGTTGTTGTTTTTTGTGTTTTGTGTTTTCGACAATAATGCCGTTACTTTGTTAGTTAGTTTTTTTTTCTATCCTTTGACATATTTCTTTTTTTGTTATTAACAAAAAATAAAAATAACCTTCTTCAAAATTCAATAAGAAATTTCTTGTTTTTTTTTAAATTTATTGTCTTTTTATCTAATTATTTTTCACGATTATTCTTCTTAATCGCAAAGTATTCTCCGAATTTTCATTCTTCTTTAAAAACCAGAAAAAAAGGTGTTCATTCGGTGGCGTTTAAAAATTTCTCTACGTCCGAACAATGGGTTTATTTCAGGAAACCTAAAGATTTATCTAAAATTACTCAACCCCCCCTCTCCGATCCCCTGCGGTTTTTAGCGCCCCGTTAAGTGTTTCTATGTTTAAATAATAAATAATAATTATCGCAAAACTATTTCGGTGCGCTTAAGCTTTTCATGTTAAACCGTAGTGACTGACCAACCCTTCGCTAAGGTCACTACTTTTTGTTGGGGGGGACTTCAGCTGTCTTCGTCGCCAGCTGCCAGCTGTGTCGAGTTGGTTCGCGCTTTTGTTGGTTCGTGCGTTTTTTTCGGTTTTTCTCTTAATGTCATTTTCCTGACCCGCGAACATTAAACACTTTATGTTTTGACACAATTCGAAGAGAGCAGTTCGCCCACCCGCCCTTCCCCTGCGACCTCCCCAAGGCCCAGAGGCCAGCCCTTCATGTCATTCTCACTCTGCATCTATTAATTCTGGGCCGATTGTATGCGACCGTATTCGACCGTTTTCGACCGTTTTCGATCGTCTTCGCTCGACCGCTTTGCCCCAACCGATTCTGCTGCTCCTTTTCTGGGTCTTTTCGTGTGTGATTTCTTTCTTTTGTCACTTCGAATTTTCGTGGAAATCTGAAATTTAATTTAATGTCGACTGGTATTATGGTCTTCATTTGTTTGGGCCGCAGTTTCGTTACGACGGATTCTCGCTTGCGGCGAATGAATTTTTTCAGAAATTAAATTAAATGCTCTGCGTGTGGACGCAGTTAAGTTGTTTTTGCTTTAATGGTTTGTTGGTTTGTTTGTTTGTTTTTATTTCTTGCTTCTTATGTATCAATTTGGTTTGTTGTTTTTGTTGTTGTTTTTGGGCTGTGTGCTTGTCATGTACGAGAATTAAGGCAGTTGTTTTTTTTTTTAATTTTTAGCATTTTACGACACATTCTTTTTTCTTGTTCATTGTTTTTCATTTTTGTTTTGTATTTTTTTTTTATAATTAACTCCTTTTTTTTTGTTGCTTTTAATTTAATTGATCTTTTTGGTAATTATTCGTTATTATTCAAAATTTCTTACAGATGTCTTTTCTGTCACGTTGACAGAAATTTTTTAGAAATTGTTTTTCACCGTTAAATTTTTAAAAAAATTTCCATATTAATATTTTTATTTTAATTATAATTATAATTTTTATTTTTAGACTTTTTAATTATAATTTTTTTTTAATAAATATATAGTTCTTATATATATTTATTTTATATTATATATATTTTTGTATAGACTTTATTTGGGTTAAATTTTCTTCTTATTAATTTTATTCCAATTTATTAAAAGGTATTTCCTTTTTTCGTTTTTTCTGGGGATTTTTAAGGTATTATAACGCAGTGTCTGCGTCTACCGTCGGTAATTGTGCTTGTAACCGTTAATAAATCAAGAAGTTAATGATGTTGATACCTTTTTTCTTACTTCATTTTTTTGTTATAAATTCTTTCTTTTTTAATAAGAATTACTGACGAAAAAAACAAAGCCAAACAACAAAAACCACAAACACACGCCTTTGGATTTTTCGAGTAATTTTGAGCATTCTTGGAGCATGCCTGAGTGTATGTGTGTGTGTGTATATGTCTATGTGTGTTTGTGTGTGCTTGTGTAGTATAAAGACTTTAATACGACTTTTTTTTGGTTTTGACTTTGTTTTGATTTCAATTTATTTTTCTCTTTTGTTTCTGTTCAGGTTCTTGTTAGTGTTATTGTTATTGTTATTGCTGTTGTTGTTATTTTTATTTTTTTTTTGTTTTAGTAGTTTAAAGGCTCTTTGTTTGTACGTATAGAGCTGCGGAGACGCCACGCCACGCCGCCAGCATCATCAAAATTGTTTTTTTGTTTTTTTTTTGTGTGGACAAAGCATGCATCATCGTCGTTGTGACACTTTTTCTCTAGCATTTTTTACGTGCAGCATCCTTTATTTTTTTCTCTGTTTGCTTCTGTCCTCTTCGTAATTTTATGGCATTTCGTGGTAACTTGTTGGTGCCTACGTATCTTTTATTTCGACTCTTTTCTATGATTTAGTGTCTCTGTATCTTGTAACTGTTTACATTTCTCGGAAATTTGTGTACATCTCGGTATTCGGTGGTTGTTGGGACTGTCACCGGCGAGCCCTCGCATAAAGAACCTGTCTTAATTGGCCCCGTTGTCGGCCCTGCGAGGGCTGAGACCACTTGGTTGGCCTTTTTTCGTCTATTTGCGACTGAGTGGATAACGTGGCCTGAAGTTGCGGCTGCGGTGGCTGCGGCGGCTGCTGCTGCGGCTGTCATTTGAAACTATTTTAGAATTTATTTGATACCGTTAAAGATTCGGGACACGATAAGCCTGTCGGTCTCTCAGGAATGAAGAGTCTGCGGCCTGAGAATCACAAGGATTTTCCAAGAGAGGTTATCCTTAAAGGAATGAGAGGGAGAAAACGAGCGCGATTTCTCTAAGAATTTCTATTATTAGTTACGATAAAATTGGGTTAATTTAAAATAAAAATTATTTATTTTCCTTGGAAATAATCTTTATCCAAAGTTTCTTGCGCAAATTTGAATACATTTTGTCTAGAGCGAGACGAAGAACACGCAATGTTTGCTGGTGAACAAGACAAAAGACATTGGATGTGAGTAAATATTTGTCGATTTTGAAAAATGCTGAGAAACTGAAGAGAAACGAAGGTATTTTGAGAAAAATTCAAAACTCAAAACTGAAAAAGAGAACGAGAAATGCAAAGCAGGCGCAACAACGCAAGGCTTAACATAAAAGAACAAAAAAAAAAAACTTGAAAAATAACAATAATAACACACAATAAAGACTCCTCAATAATACTCGCAGCGCTTTTTTTCTTAATTTTTTTGTTTTGCTGCATGCGATCCCGATCGATGGTACGCCTGGCATTGCCAACAGCACGAGCATCAGGCCTCGAAGCGCCTTTTTAAAGTCAGCTTATGGTCACTTAAAAGCCATTCACTCACGTCGGCCAGCAGCGCTACCCATATCAATTACTCGGGCTCATTCCTAGCATTTTTTATTTTCACCTGATCGAAAAGTTGACAATGCGTACTCACGGCCTACTTGACGTGCCTATCCCGGCCCCTGTCCACTCTCCCTGTGCCCTGTACCTGCTCCCGTCCCTTCTTCTGCTCCTTCCGCCGCATCGTGCCCCCCGTGCCCGTTTATCCTGCAGTAACGCAGTTGTTACCCTGCGAAATGCTCCCAAGCATCCCAAGCCTTAGCAAGACCGGCGTAGGCTGCGCTGCCCTGCTCCGCGCTTCGGTATCTGGAGCCGCTTATCTTAACTGCGAGTGCAACACATGTTCTTGCGCCCGAAACTCAGCTCAACAGCAGATAAACCGACCCAGACGCAGTCTTTTTTCTCTTATTCTCTTGCTGTTGCTCTCCTTCTGCGTTGCTTTGCTTTTTCTTGCTTTCTGGCCACCTTCAGCAGTCCACTCGTACTACCTTTATGCACCTTCTGCGGCTGCGGACGCGAAAGGTTGAGAAAATCAAAACCCAATTTAAAATCCAATAAGTTTGCTGCAGCCCCGTAGTCCGAAAAACTGTCACCCGAAAATAAAATAAATGCCCGCACAAGTCAGCATTCGTGCCGGTGGTTGCTGCGCCGGTTCGCTGGCTCGGCTGCTCGGCGCATCCGCACTCAGCCGGCTCCAGCTGCAGCCGTCCGTCCGTCTGTATCTTTTTCACAAGAAAACGTTTTGTAAGTCTTCTTTTTCGTTGTTCGTTTGGACCCAGCAGCCGCACAATGTTACTCGCTTAATTTTCAAGATCACTGCCAGTAGCATCAGCAGCAGCCTCAGCAGCATCATCGTCATCGTCATGATTGCCTTCATCAATATCATCACTGACCACAGCGCAAGCACAAGCACACGCACCAGCAGCACCGTCTTTTCAGGCAACTGCTATGTTTTGTCAAAGATTTGTTGTTCTTATCCATCGTCTTCTCGCGAACAAAAGACTTAAGACACAAACTCGCTGCTGTAACTGCCGTCGCTTCTGCCGCTGTCGAAGCATGAAATTTGATGCAGGCTTTTAAAACGCACAGCAGCAGCAGCAGTTTTTTTTTATTGTGTGCGTGTTGCATGGCAAAAGCAAGTAATTGCTGAATTTATCAAAATATTTTCATTAGCGCGTTTTTCCGCAAGCTTGTAATAGAAAAATGTGCTAAACGTGCTACAAAAAGGGTGCAATCGGTACAATCGGTGCAGTCTAGCGATCTACAAACAATGTGCGGGTGCATTTACGAGCCGTTTAAGTGCCTCTAAAGCATTTACGCATGTAATTTTTGACGGCTTGGCGATTACGAACCAGCCGACGTGGTTTTATTTTCACGTCACCGCAAAGTATCCATAAAATCAAAGAGCAATCACGTGCGTGTATTCATAAAGTCATAAATTCTTTTGTAATCTCTTCAGCAGACGCCACTGAAGACTCGTGGGAATTGTGTGCATTTAAAAAGGCCTCGGAGGGGAAAGAGCCTTTTGTTTTTGAACTAATTTTGGCTACTGGGCAAATATTTTGGGAAAAATTAGCGCTAAAAGCAAGAATTTCTCTAAATTTTTTTCTTTATTTTCAATCAATTTTAACAAATCTGATTAGTTTTGGAAAAATTAGAAATTTCCCTAAAAATATCCCAAAAGGGAAATTTGTATTTCTTCAATTACTGACTTCCGCGGGCAAGATTTTAACTAAATTTGATTACCACAATGACATAGAGAACCGTTCCTAAAAATTCCCCAAAAGGGATATTTTTATAACTTTTTATTTTATCGAGCTATAATCGAAATAAGTCTTTCTTTTCCTAATTACTCATCTTAGCATTAATTGCAGCTTAGTGCACTAAGATTTCAAGGGAAATTCGTTTGTTATTGCTATCATTATGCTCGCTCCGCAACCAATCTTCACGAATTGTTTACAACAAACCACTACAAATCTCTAAATTCCCATGGTTTCAAGTCTTGGCAATGTGAAACCTGGTCCAAGACGACTACGCTCATGCTCCACAACAAGCAGGTGTGTTCATGGCGACGCACAAACGCTGCAACGCGTGCAACAAAACAAAGAAGCGACCAAACAACTTAACGTCTGTACATAGAATCTACATAGGTACGTAAGTGCATGAGTGCGATGCAAGCCCAGCCGCCTGAGCGGAGAAATTGTGCTGTCATTGTGAACTTTTCGCACGGGGCGGTCGCAACGATGCACCGTTTTAATTGCTGCTGGGCGTCTCTTGCCGAAGGGATGAAGCGGGCGGGGGCATCTTCAGATTGAGGGAATGCGCATGTTTAAGTGCGGAATCCGCGACTTCTGATTAAAGCCTTCGTATGCAGATTTATACGGGCCGCGGCGACGGATGGAGTCTTCGCAAACGCGTTGAAGTGCGAGAAACTCTTTGCATGAGTTCAAAAAAGTGCTTCACACGGCAGTGCTTTTTGCCGCTGCGTCGAAACAATTGTGTAGCGTTGCGGTACTTTGTATGCCAGTAAGCAACTGTACTCCCCCGCGCTCTCTTTTAACACAAAACTTCTGGCGGTTTCCGAGATTTCCTGACTCTTTGAGACCAAAAAACTCTCAGCATGACTTTATAAATAAAAATTGCAACTTAAAATACTTAAATCAAACTTAATACAAACACAAACAAACACAAGACACACAGAGAAACAAATGATTACTGATATATCGCTGTATTCACCCACACCAATCAATATCGTATGGAGGCTTTGTCTTGCTTACCAGCGCTGGTTCTTGGCTTCGTCCGCTGCGGCTTGACGTCGCCGCTCTGTCCGCCCGCGCTGCCGCCGTTGGTGTTGTGGTGGTGCGTGTGTGCGTGGCCGTGGCTGTGTCCGTGCCCGTGATGCGCTCCCGACATACTATGCCGCACCACCGCCGAGGCGGCCACCGCGGCCGAGGAACTTTGGAACATGCCACTCGCGGCAGCAGCAGCCGCAGCGGCCTGGTGATGCGCCGCCGCCGCATGATGATGTGCGTACGAGGCGTAGGACCCGTCGTAGCCGACACCGCCGCCGCCGCCGCCACCCCCACCCAGTGCGCCGCCACCGCCATTGCCGACACCGCCAGAGATGCCCGCACCACCGCCCAAGTTGCCCAACGAGCCGGCGTAATGAGACTGCACCGAGCCGTCGAAGAGACCGGCGGAGCCATTGAGTGCCGAGTTCGCGGAGTGGGCGGCATTGAGTGCGGACGCATGGCCGCTATTGTGGCTGTTGTTATTGTTTGAAGCAGTCGCAGTGTTGTTGTTGTTGTTGTTGTTGTTATTATTACTCGCTGAGCTATTATTATTATTGCTGTTTGTGTGGTTGTTGTTGTTGTTGTTGCTGTTGTTATTATTAGTACCTTCACGTTGCTTGGGCGCCGTCGAGTGCTGGCCGCCATTGTGCGCGCTGCCAACGCTGCCGTTCGGTATGGTGGGCTTGATGTCCAGCGCGCAGCTCGCATCCGATACCGAGGTGGTGCCGGTGACCTGTGCCTGGTGCATGAAGGCGTTGACAACAGCCTGCGAATGAGAGAGCACGATGAGAAGAACAAGACACGATTAGTTAAAAAGTTATATTTATGGATAATTATTACAAGAGAAAAGATGAGGAAAAGTAGGGCGATGTAAATTTCGGATATCTCTGTCTCGTATCGAGAGGGCGTGACATCAGCCTGACTCGAGTCGTCCCGAGCTTTCATTCGGTATGAAAAGCGATATATCTCTCTTGCAACTGGAAAAGTGTCTGACTCTTTTCGCGATCTCCTCTCAACTCGAAATAGTCCTTTCTTCTCTCAGGTTCTCGTCTCGATTGAAACCTCTGTTTTTTTCTGGGGCAAAAGAGCCACCCCCCCCCCTGATCTCTTTCGCCAAAAAACACCTTCGAAAGACGAAAGTTTAAAAATCGCCCCCGTCCCGTTTTCTCCTGCCCTGACTTTATCAGTCTGCTCTTCTTTCTTTCTCTGGGGGCCGTCCCGTTTTCTCCTGCCCTGACTTTATCAGTCTCCTCTCGGGGCTCGTCTCGACTAAAACTCTCTCGAAAAAAACTCTGTTTTTTCTGGGATAAAAGAGCCCCCTATCCCGTTCTTGAAAACTACTCCTGAAGGAAGAAGGCTTGAAAATAGCCCCTGTCCCGTTTTCTCCTGCCCTGACTTTATCAGTCTCCTCTTCTTCCCACTCTCGGGATTTCTCTCGACTGAAAATCTCTGCTTCTTCTGGGCTAAAAGGGCCCCTGAAGAAAACTCCTTCGAAGGAAGAAAGTTTAAAAATAGCCCCTGTCCCGTTTTCTCTTGTGCCCTGACTTTATCAGTCTGCTTTTCTTTCTCTCGGGACTCGTCTCGACTGAAAATCTCTGCTTCTTCTGAGCTAAAAGGGCCCCCGAAGAAAACTCCTTCGAAGGAAGAAAGTTTAAAAAATTGCCCCTGTCCCGTTTTCCTGCCCTGACTTCAACAGTCTCCTCTTCTTCTTTCCACGTTCCCGTGTCAGTATGGCTCACCTGATATTCGGAGGGCCCGGTTTGTACTGAATCAGGTGTTGAGTCCTTTGGCGGCGTCGGTGGGAACGGAAACGAATGCTGGCCGGCTGTCGTCTGGTGGCTCTGGCCAAGCTGGCCCATCTTGTGCTCTACCTGCGGATCCTGAGGGCAAGCGAAGGGACTGCCCCACGGACTGGCGGGCGCGAATGATTTATGCTCGCTGGTCAGCCAAGAACTCAGAGGCGGATGAAAGTGGGGCCGACAGACTTGCGGAGACGCGTGTGACGATGGCATCCGGGAAGCTGTGAACGAAACCAGATCAGAGAAACACATTAGCACAAGAAAGAGAGCGAAAGCGAAAGCGAAAGGTGGCCGAACGGGTCGCTGGGATAAAGTGCCAAAATTGCCGAAATTGCGCAAGGTTTAATAAATAAAAGCACGGATAATCAGAAGTATTAAATCAATTATGGGAACAATTTATAGAAGCCCCAACAACGGCGCGTCGGCTGGCGGCGGCGCGCAAGTACATAATCGCACAAAACATGACGCAAACATACACCAGAAGCGATCGAGCCTAAAATAAATGACGTTTCGGGAATTTATTTCCACCCGGTCATGCCCGGTTTGCGGTCAGTGTCAGGCGCGCGGCAAAAGACCGGGCGAAAATCAGAAGAAAAACGCAGCAAGTGTTATAATTTATGGTGGCCAGCGTAACGCACTCACCGACCGGCTCGAAGCGGACCGATTCGGCGCGAACGGAGCCAGGCCAGGCCAGTGCCCCGGCGCGGGAATAGGCAGCCTAGAAGGGGCCACTGCAGCGGCGGCAGCGCCAACTGCAGTGCTACGGCCTGCGATTGATCGCACCACACAACTAAATTTAGCCCAAAGCTTCCGTTTTTTTCTTCGTTTCTGTGGATTTTATTCGTTCTTGCTTCGTCGTAAATCCCGCCGCACTCAACCCGGCACTATCGAAACTTTGCATACTGACGTCTGCGCGGTACTTCTGTACGTCTCTGTCTGTCCGGCAGGGTTTGTCTTTTGTCTTCTGTCGTCTGTCCATCTGTTGGTGTGTCCGTGCGCTCTGGATTGTCATAAATTGTTTAATTTGTATCATAAACAATCGCGCTAAACTTTATCCTTAAGCTACGGAGATCGATCAAGATCGTAGCGATCGGTGTCGGCTTTGGTGTCCCCGATGCGAGTAGCCGCCCGAACCGTGGGCAGGTGGAGAGCGGGCCGGAGCGGGAGTCCGCAGGAAAGTGTAAGCTAATGTAGCGCGGCATATAATTTAGCAGACACCAAGTGAGATTTATGTGCCTTTGCAAGAGGCCAAAAGCCGGGTGAACCCATCGAATATGGCGGCCGCACAGTAAAACGCCGATCAGCTGCTGTTGCTGCTCCCGATGTTGCTGATTTGAAGGCGGCTGCTGTGTACAGATGGGTGCAGTGGTTCAATCAGTACACTTTGGGTACGACTCTCCTCTGGCGATAGATACCAAAGCTAGAGAATACAATGCGCCCACTTTGACAAGAAAAATCTATGAAAAGGGTCCTTAGGTCTCCCAGAAAGACTGAGGTCTCTCTAAATCGTTGGGACAACCTGATAATAACGGGCTTGGGCAAGCGTTAACAGCAGAACCCGGAAGACTCCGGCAACATGCAGTGTCTGCAGCAAATCCGGGCGCTGTAATGCCATGTGTCGCCTCATTGTGTGCAATCGCGTCACTCCAGCGAAATGATAATAATAAACAGAAGCCTAGAAACAGACTGGAAACAGATCACCGGAAGATTAAGACGATCCTTACAGCAGCCGCTGAATGAATGATCAACCGATCGATGATGATCGCAAACGTCAGTATTTGCGTGGTACTCGTAGTAGTACCTACCATTCATTCTATGTAGGTTTGCGCCAGTCTGACTGACTATTGATCACTGATCATTGCGCCGAGATCAGCAGCTACCAAGCCATTCGTGCGGGGCCCGTCCATCGGCCCCCGGTTTGTTGGTTCTTCTCGTTTGGGCTAATCCAGCGGCCGGCCGTTCGAGTGTCCGTGCGATCGCGGCTCGCTCGCTGGCTCTCTTGCTCGGTATGCTGTCGATCGCTGCTGATGATAATTCGCATTTGATTATCATAATAACAGTTTTTTAGCCAACATTATGTATGTACGTGTGTCTGATTATAGACATTATGGACAGCAAATTTTCCATCCTTCTTTTTCTTCTGCTTCTTCTTCTTCTTCTACGTTTGTTTTTGCTGCCGTTTGTTTGTCTTTGCCTTTTTTTCTGCGGCCAAAAGAACACTCTTCTGCGGCCTGTTCTGCGGTCAAGTCGACTTAGTAGAGAGACTTAAGTCGACGTACAAACTTTAGTAATTGTTGTTGCTGGCGTAATTGTTGTTGTTGTTGTTGTTGTTGCAAAAAGCAAGCTGTTGCAAATGATTCTGAAATCAATACGAACGAATCTCAAGCTCAACAAACCGTTCGCTCATTGACGAAGTGAAACGTGAATCGACCGTTTCGTTTCGTTTCGTTTGTTGGTTGGTTGCTTGCTGGACCCCTTCTCCCCCCCCCCCCCCCTCGCTGCCGACCCCGTGCGCTTCCCTTGTTGACCGACCACGTTCGTCGATTATGCTCAAGTGCAAATTCACCAACGAAGATTGCAAGCAATTTTTATTTGCTCTTTCGTCCTGCATTCTTGCCGCTTGCGATAGCTTTTAATTTGAGAAATTTGAGGTTTTTCCGCGGACTTCACTCGCGAATGGGCCAATTCGTTCGCCCTGAGCCGTGGAACAAGCCGCAGCGGCTTGCGGAGCAACACCGATAGCAATTTCACACTTCGCCATAATGACACTTCGCTGAAATTCAGCGCCGAAAAGACTGTGATTACATTGCTCAGGTGTCGATCGTTTCGCGGCCCGTCCGTCGGCCATTTGTCATGCGGCAATCATACCGAAGACGGATAGAAACGCTCGTAACGAGATCGCCAGTGAAGCAGTCTGTCCGCAGATCATACGAATTTCGTGCTAATAAAGCCTATCGCTGCGCTGTATAATTTGTGGTGTCAGACGCCGGATTGAGTGCTGACGCGGGGCGAGCGTCAAAATTATGGGTTGCCTTCGGTTGGTGGCAGAAAGACACAGAGAAGTCATACGCTGCAGCTGAAGCATGTGCGAAATGTGCACAAGACAAATATTAAATTGGCGCAAAAGAAAAAGGGGGGCAAAGCGGGACACAAAGCACAGATCGAGGCAAGCGCGTTCAGCTCAAGCTCAATCCGACGAATACAACACAACACAACACAACGCAACGCGAAACAATATCGCCAGAGTCTGAACGAGGTGCTGAGCCCAGAGTAATTGCTGGGGCGGAAATGTGGGGCACGTTGTGACGGCCCAAATTAGCCTGCTAGCAAGGAGCGAAGAGTAAATATTGGGTTGCGTCGGAAGAAATGACAGCAGAAGAAATGACAGGTTGAGAAAGGCTGGGCGCGAAAGAGCGCAGAGCAGCGCAGTACAGTTGCTTTGAAGTCGATACAGATGGAGACCGACTTCTAAGCACGGTTTGTTTTAAAGGCCTCGGCATTTGTCACCAAGATTTGGAGTCAGCGAGCGAGCGACCAATGGTTGCTTTGGCTGTGTTTGACTTGAAGATCTCGAGGGGGGCTCGCCAATAAACTGAGCTTAAGAAACACCGCCATTAAAAATGTCGCTCGTCGGAATAATTACATGCGACGAAATGTTGTAAGCATTAAAACGATTGGGCTGCCACGACGAATGGTAGGTAGCATAAATCCCGCTAACAGCAGCAGCAGCAGCAGCAGCAACAACAACAACAACAACAACAGCAAAGAGTAATATAATACTTTAACAATATTAACGAGTTGTGAAACGAAAACAATTGGCGGCATGCAAAACTCAAGCTGCACCAACCAAACCATCGCTGGACAAAGGAACGAAGAGAAAGATCGACGCAAAGACAGACAGACAGACAGACAGACAGACGAACAGAGCGACGGACAGACGAGCGGGAATCAGAAAGACCAAAGAAAGCTTCAAGAATGCAGCTTTTAGGAAGGACGGAGCACGGTTAAGCCTGCAGGAGGACGCTCTAGCGATTCAAACTGAAGCTTAAGGTAGCAACAACAGCGCTTACACTTGAAAACAAGCAACACGTCCTTCATCTTCTTCTTCTTTATTATGCTTTTTGCGCACAACAGTAAAGCCAAAGCAGCAGCAGCAACAACAACAACCACCATAACAGCAACATTTTATTGAAGCGAAGAAATCACGGCGATCACTTTTCAAAGTGACAGATCAAAGCAATTAAGCCGCCGTCCAGGCGCGCACTATACGAATGTACATACTCATGCATACATACATATAAGACAGAAGAAGAAGAAGAAGAAGGAGAACTGAAAAAAGCCGGCTGCTTATTGAAAATTGATTTAAGCTCGAGCGAGTTAAGACAACTTCAACGAGGCCGGTTGAACGTTTGACAGCTTCACGGTAAGAGACAGCAACAGACGAATATATCACGCGCATGCATGCATGAGAGAGTGAGTGAGTGAGAGAGTGTGAGTACTGATGGATGACAAATCCATTCAATAAAAAATATAACTACGCTTTAATTGTTCTTTAACTAGTTCTACGTTCGACCAAATTGAGCGGCTCTCTCAGTTTTCACTCTTTTTGGCCGAAACGTGAACGACATAATTAATTGTGAGCTTTCTGCCAGTTGGCAGCGTCTGAGCATTTGAGAGTCATTTGAATGAGGCGGCCGGAGACAGGCGGCGGTAGCGACAGCGACAGCGACAGCGATAGCGTTCGCTTTGTTTTGGGAATGGCAGGTGAGAGAAGGCAGGCGTCAGAAGTCAGAAGTCAGCTGTCAGAGATGAATGGTATACGACGAATATGGTCTAATGAGCAGGCGTCGTCTCGGTTTATTGATAATGATGAAGACATTGATGGAGAATTCTTTAAAAAAGCTCTTTGAATGAAATTTTGGGGCGAAATGAAGAAGTATATAAAGTTACTCGTTTATAAACCTTTTGAAGACTTATAGGCGCGTTCATTTGAAGGCGCCTTCTGTCCTCTCTCTCTCCTAACATTTTTAATGTAAGTCATAATAATATCCTTTGTGATTTGTAAAGAATTTCTTTCCAAAATTAACTAGAATTTAACAGCTTTTCTTGCTTTTTATTGTAAATTCATCTTAAAAGGGACAAAAGTTGTCGTTTATGCCTACAGAATTCGTTTTATTCTTCATTTATTTTGATCTGGCAACCTCTCTCTCAATTCAATTAGTTAAATGAACTCTCTACACAGCAACTTATCACACGAACTTATCACAGAAACAGATGCTAAAACAGCTGAATACTGAACGAATGCGGACGGACGAAGTTTTTTCCCTTTTCCATTATCAGTCTGTCAGAATCGGGAGCAATCAGAAGCAGGGAGAGAGAGAGAGAGCGGAAGCCAACGTTGCGTTATCGAGCAGATCAAATCATTTAAATGAAAAGACCAGAGATGCTGAAGGAAGGGCCGAACGAGTCACTAAACAACTGAAAAACGGGTGAAAGGAAACGTACCACGTACGTAATGAAAACCGGGCTCCGCAGCCGTAGCCGAAAAGCGAGAAAATCTCGATAAGAAACTTGTGACAGTTTCAAAGGCTGGGAAAAAACGCTGCCGAATGGGTTCGAGGCGGAATGAGTGGGCACTCGAAGCACCGACACCCCGAGAGTGACACGAAAAATGCGCTCTGGAAAATGCTTTTCTGCAAATTACATTCGCACTTCGTGAAAGAGCAAGAGTGAGAGTGAGAGAGCGAGTGCGGCAAAGCGAACAGCGAAAGGGGGAAGGATTCCCGGTAAAGGGCTGGGAAAGCCTTATCGGTTAATATAAATCAAGTCCACAAGCGGATTAGAACGACTTAATTCCTCTCGAGGCGACGCCCGAGCGACGACTGACACAGCAGCAGCAGCAGCAGAGTGTAAGCGCCGCCACCGTCACCAGCGGGGTCAGTGAGCGGTCTCGTCAAGCTGATTATTGAGTGACGAGAAACAGGCTCGAAAGTGAGACGAAAAAAAGCGGTGACGCTAATGGCATTTAAGCCAATGTTGGTCTGTCTATAAAGAGCACATTTCCTTTTCCTTTGTCAACGTCGTTGTTGTTGTTGTTGGAGACTCTAAAGACAGGGGGATCTTTCTTTTTCACCTGCTTCAGGACTCAATGGCTCGAAGAGAATTATAACGAAAGAATTCTTTGAAAAAAGTCATTCTCAACGATTCATTCATCATACAAGAATGATGGAAGGAAGGAAGGAAGGAAGAAAAGAAGGAAGGAAGGAAGGAAGGAAGGTAGAAAGGAGGCCCGGAAGAAAAAAAAGAGGAACTTAATAAAATTTTAATGAAGAAATATCGGTATTTAATTCTTTACAAACAGCATGAAAGAACACACAAGAAAAATTGTACCCAAAAACAACAAAAATAAACTTCTACAACAACAAAAAAATTTATGATCGAAAAATACCCGAAAGATTATAAAAAAAGTAAAAAAAAAAACACTTCTAAAGGTGTTCGATTGGCCTGAATTAACTCACGGCCTTCCTACACAACGCAACGCAGGGCAACGCAGGGCAACGCAACGTAGAGCAGGAGGCCTTGTCATTTACTGCGGCCTGATGCGGCGTCACTAATCGTTGCTAACAGAGCGTCTGAGAGCGCCAAAATTTCACCTGCTTCGGAGCGCCCGACTGTGGTAGGAGAGCGTGTGCAATGACGGTCGTGAAGGATCTGGAGCTGCAGCGACGTTTTGAGCTGGTCTTGAGGAGGCGAAGTCAAGTCGAGTCAACCGCGGCTGCAGCCATTCAAGCACTCTGGCACTTAGTGGCAGTCAGTCATGCACTCGAGGGTGCTTCTTTTGCCGGCGAAGCAAGACACGTCGCCGCTTAGATTGCTTGAACGCGTGCCACGTTCCTCCGTCGCCAGCACATTGCCTTGACCCTTCGCGCTCACTCGCTTTCGTCATTAATCCTGCTGCGGAGCCGGCGAGCTGCCTGCGCCGTGCACCTGCCCCCAATTCTTCGGAGCTGGCTGCAGCCGAGACTGCAACTGCCGACGCGCCGCCGCGTCGGAGAGAAGCAAAATTAGTAGAAGCGATCGCGAAGGTGTATGAGTCTGGGTGTGCGTGTGCGTATGTGCGTGCAGGCTTGCGTGGTCTGTTCAGTGGCAATCAACTATAACGGCTTCTCCGGACATTCGCGGTTGGTAACAGTGCTGTCGTTGTCGCTGCCGCTGTCGCTGCCACTGACGCCGCCGATTGAGTCACCCGCTCCAGGAAGCAGGTCAATCGAGACACCTTGACTTGCTTTCTGGCTTGCCTCGTTGTTGTTGTTGCTGTTGTGCTGCTGTTTGTTTTAATTAATTCTTGCGCTATTTTGGATTTTCGTACAAATTTTTATTATTTTTTTTCTTGTTGTTCATTTTTTCGTTACTGTTCGCGTGTGCGTTATTCTTGGGCGCTAAAGTTGTTGTTGTTGTTGTTGTTGTTGCTAACATAATAATAACAACTCATTGCAGCTCACTTGAGCGATACGCTGGCGCATTTTAATGCGATTCCGGTGCGTTAAAACCGGTCTGGCTGCTTTCGTTTGCCATGGCAGCTACGAGATGCAGCCAGCAACAACAACAACAACAGCTACTTTGCCAACAAGTTTTCGCAAGAAAGTGTTGCTGGTTTATGAGCTTTATGAGCTCGAATGTACGCGTATTTTGTTCTGAAGCCTAAAAATCACAAGAATTAACAATTCAGCATTTACAATTCTTTAACATTTTAGCACTTTAGTAACAGCAGCAGCAGACGAAACATCGCAGCAGCAGCAGCAGCAGCAGCAACATGCGATGCAATCTAAGCGGCGCAACAAATTGCAGCGCGAGGCGTTTCTGCTATTTTTAAAACTATTTGTTATTCGTCGTTCATTCTTCGTTCATTCATTTATTCGTGTCATCCATTAATTATTCTCCGCCTTGAATGTGGGTGTGTGTGTGTGTGTGTGTGTGCATGCCTTTCATACAGGTTTGACTCTTCTGAAGAACTTTCGAAACGAATCGAATCGATTACGGGCGAACGTCGAATTATCTGGCGCTAACGGCGCAATGCGCGCCAAAAGTCAGAGAGCAGCTTACAGCAGGTTGGCTGTCGATTACGTTGGGTTGGATTATGAGGAGGAAGAAGAAGAAGAAGAAGAAGGAGACGTTTATTTATGTCTTTTTGTCAAGCTTCATATTCACAGTTGAATTCTTAGGAAATACTCGCGTTAATTCTGTCTGCATCTGAAGCCTCAAACCGTCAAGAGATCGCATGGAAGGAACGAATATCGATTTTTTTCAACTGAATTTCTATAAAATTCTTAACAATAATTGTCGAATTTATCGTAGAAAAAAAGTGTTACTACTCAGAAGATTTCCAAAAAAAAAAAAAAGGAAAAGGCTCATTTCGTGGGATTTATTCATTTATCCTTGCGCGACTATTTATGCGGTATTTATTGTCTATTTGTTGTTGTTGTTGTTGTTGTTGTTGTTGCTGCTGCTGCTTCTGGTCAGAAGAACAAAACTTTGATTGCAACAACAAGAACTTATTGATCAAGAACTTTTTTAATCGTTATCATCGTCATCATCATTATTATCATCAGGTTTTTCTCTGGCTTTTCTTCAGCATTTTGTTGCCATTGTCTTTCGTGGCAGTAATAGTTGTTGTTGTTGTTGTTGTTGTTGTTTCTGCAAAAACTAAACCACCGTAGCGCACTATTTGAATGTGCTTGTATGTATGTATCAAACAACAACAACAACAACAACAACAACAACAATAGAATTTCATA
The DNA here is from genome assembly GCA_949752815.1 of Conops quadrifasciatus. Lineage (NCBI taxonomy): Eukaryota > Metazoa > Arthropoda > Insecta > Diptera > Conopidae > Conops > Conops quadrifasciatus. Next base: position 39,424,193 of record OX457078.1, read on the forward strand.
GCAGTAAAATAGAAACAATAGCAACATCAACCAACAACAACAACAATGAAAAACAACGCATTACCAGCCATGGGGCAAGCGAAGACCTAGAAAAAAGATGGCGTACACCAACGCAGTTACTGTTCGATGAAACAACAACAACAACCAGCTCAGCCCGAAGCTTTCCAACCATTTCGAGTCCACTGAAGTTTGTAGCTGTTGAGCAGCTAGTTGTTGTTGTTGTTGTTGTTGTTGTTGTTGTTGTTGTTGTTGTTCGCTGCTGCTCTCGCTGTTACTTTATAAAGACAGGCTTAAGCTATTTGTTTTAAAGCAGGCGGCTGCAAACAATGCAAGTGCCTGCAGCAAACATACCAAAAAAGAAACCACAACAACAAACAACAACAACAAACAACAACAACAACATCCAACATCCAACTAGCCAGCCACCTTCGCCACTGGATGGTGAGAAAAAGTGGCGACACACGCGAAGAGAGAGGAGGAGAGCAGGCCATAGAGAACGCGAAATGGGTGGGTTTTGTGGGCGGGGAAGGGGAAGGGGAAGAGGTGAGGGGGAGACGGAGGGCTGTATAGCAGAATAGAACCGAGCCATAGTTTTTCCACACTTCGGCGATTCACTTTAGGCAAATAAAGTTGGCAAAGTTGTTGACATTTTGGCACTCATTCGCGTACCATTCGGTGGATGTTATTTGGTATCTGCCTGTGTGATACTCAGCTACGCAGGCAGGCGCTGTGTGTGTGTGTTTGTGTGTGTTTTGTCTCTGTGTGAAGCGCTCCATATTTTTTAATTCACACTTTGTGTCTTTTCAAAGTCCATTGTTCGTTTTGTTTCTTTGCTCCCGGCATTTTACTACTTATCTTATAAAAATTTCAGCTTTCGAAGTTAAAAAAGCACACTTTTCTATACCCACATGCTTTTCAAAAACTAGTTTGTTATAAAATTGCATCCCAAAGTGTTCAAAATATACTCAATACGGTGGAAATATTGAACCGAAAATTGAAATATTCAAACATAACCTCAAATTTGCAACCAAAAGTTAAAAATGTCTCTTTTTGAGCCCAAATTCGCAGCCTAATAAAAAGTAAACCTAAGCTCTTGACGAGCGGTGTGGAGCGAAGAATCGAAGAAACCGCAGCAGGAGCGTCGTCATCATCATCGCGCACATTGCGAGCACGATCATCGTAGTCATCATCAGCGGCAGCAGAAGCACCATCCATTAGTAGTTCCTTCTTGGGCTGCTCCCGGTTCGTGATCGTATTTCAGAAACGTAATCGAATCTTGCGATCATAATTTTTCATGGCGTTAAATATTGCGCGTCACAGCTTGTTAAACAACCAGCGGCCAGCAGTCACCAGCAACCATCAGCTACCAACCAACCAATCGGCCAAAGCGAGCCACCAATCGTCCGGCAACGGCTGCAAGAGGTGCGTCCGTCCGTCCGTTCGTTCGTTCGGTTCTCACTGCAGGAACATGTTGAAAAGATTTCCATCAACAGCCATGGACACAGATACAGATACAGATACAGATATAGTTACAGATACAGACGGCGATATGGCTACTGATGGGTACGATACTCGTACCCAAAGTCGCCGAGATCTGCAATTTATAGAGTTGCCACAACTCGTGCTTCATTTTGTCTCCGCGGCCACAAATCAGTTCAACCAAAAGCAAAAATCTCTCAACTTCTTCAGTTTTGGCGCAAATCATATTTTTGCGCCCGAACAAAAAAGGTCGCGCGCAAAAAACAGCGACCAAATAAAAAAAAAAGAGAGAGAGACTTAAGAATAATTGTGCTCGGCATGCTTAATCAAGTTTACACGCCGGCAAACAACAGCGGCGACAACAGCAACAACAACAACAACAACAACAACCGCCTCTCGGTAGCAACTACATACATACATACATACATACTTACAAAATATACATTTTCGAGTTATCACTTGTTCGCGATGCGTCAAAAATCGCTGACAAAAAGCACTGTTTGACAGTTCGAGCGTCAGCGAAATCATTAAAAGTGACAGCCGCTTTTTTATCGTGCGCTTGCCGGCCGATGGGGACCTACCAAGCGGCCGGCTCTGGCCGGGCATGGCAGTTCATCAATGGTCCAGCAACGGGATGCGCCAGCCGCGCCGTCATCTCTGACAGAACACAAGCAGACCGCTTTGTTCACGCAAAAAATCATCGAATCGCCACGAATCCGAAAACGAAACCGGACAAAAACCATTGACAAGACGCTAAAATGTAGCGCCTACGTGAAGCGCTTTAAAATGTCAGCGATGTCTTGCTTGCTGCAGGCCCCAACGGTACCGAGGCAGGCGCTTTGCAGGCGGCTGCTGGACCACCAACCGACCGGCGCGAGCCCGGAGCCTGGAGCCGGCCTGCGCCGCGATGTCAATAAAATAAATAAGCATCCTGTGACATTTATCACGAATGGGGCTGTGCACGTCGCGTACGTCGGGGGCCAGGCGACCCTGCTGCCGCATGCATAAATTCATAAGCTCGAAATTCAATTGAGCCTCTCGCGACGCCTCATCAGCATTGTTGTCGTTGTCGTCGTCGTCGCTGTCGTCGAGTTATTGTCTTTGGACGCCGTTTGAGTCTCAGCGTGCGCGCCGCGGCCTCATTTTATTAATAATAATCATAATAATATTTATTAAATTATGCGCAGCGGCCTCTGAGTCCTCCGCGGGCCTTCGGAGCATGCCCAAAAATTCCGCGCCTGCCGCCACAAAAACTGCTGCGACCCGAAAGAGTCGCTCCACTGAGCTTGCGTGCGCGCATGCGTGCGTTTTTCGTGCATATTTTCGGCAAAACGTCGCCTAACGTGTCGCTGGCTGCCGGGAGGTCCTGCCTGTTGGGGCGAGTGATACAAATTTCGCCAGCGCTGCCGGCGCAATCGCATGCGCAGCTACTGCCGTCGCGCAACGTACCGTAAAACCGGCTTTCGTGCAGCATTCGAAAGAGCGCCCCGGTCGCCCCAGCTGAGAACCTCCGCAACGAAGCGCAAATTCTTATTGAATATTTTATTAGCCGGAATGATATATTTTTTATTTGCCATTCTTCGTTTGCAAGCAGCAGGCCCTTTGCTTCTTCTGTGCTTTGGTACACGATCGCCTTCTGCGATTCCGCGGAATACCTGCTGCCAGCCCTGGTGAGTGGCCGAGTGACTTGCTCCTTCTGGGCTGCGCCTGGCTGGTGCTGGGGGCTTCCTTCTTGGCGGTGGCTCCGATCCGTGCGCATCATAAATGCAATCGTGAGTTATGCCGGCTTCGATGCCTTCGCCAATGCTTGCGTTGTGCGCGATCATACGCCCCAGACTTTGTGGTTCTCCATCGGCAGCGACTGTTTGTCTGCTGTGGCTGTGGCTGTGGCTGCTAGAACTGTGGCTTGACTTGTTTCCAGGAACGTCTTGTTGTTGGTTCAGTTGAAAATTTGGTAGCATGCGGCCTGCCGCAGTTGGCTGGAATGGCAATGAGTGCCCTTCTTGCCAGCTATTTTCATAGACAGCCGGCGAGTCAACGGGCTAATTGAACTGGATCTAAACGAAGACAATGCGACAGCGACAGCAAAAGATAAGCAGCAAGCAGCAATGGCGTATCGACGACTGTTTATCGCGCTAAGAGAACCTTCTTTCGATGTTGTTCTATTGATAAATACTTTATGATTAAAAGTGAAATGAAGACTTCATGACAATATGATTAAGAACTGATACGTATTCAGAAAAATGAAACAATTCGTGAACTCAGAATATCTTCATGAGTTTGCTTCTCGGGAGAGAATCTGGCTCTCGTCTCAGCTTCTTAACGCAGTCATTGAGTAACAAATAATCGTTTCACACTTCATTAAATAAATCAATAATTAGCAAGTACACCCACCTCCTTCGTGTCCATGCTGCTCTCGCCAACTTCCACGCGACGGCGACCGTTTGCGGCGATCAAACAATTATGAATTTTGCTAATAAGCATTGTCGCCGGCAAAGACTGCTGAAATTAGTTGCTTGCAACACTAGAGGCCAACGCGGCAGCATCTTCAATGGTCAATAACTATAATTTGTGCACTTTTGCCGCGGTCGCGTACAAAGCAAACGCGCAGCGAGCGTCGACGGACACAACAACAAGACATTTTGTTGTTGCCGAACACATTACCGCATGCCGTTTATCATTGCTATTGTACGATGTTGTGCCTGTTGTTGTTGTTGTTGTTTCCTATTATTACTGCAAGTACTCTTGCTGCTGCGTCGCATCCATGGCCATAACTTTCAGCTAGTCCTGAAGATGCGTTGTTGCCGCTGGCTAAAGAAGAAGCACCAGCAACGTCTAGTGTGCGGGTGTTTTTGTTGGTGGCAGCCACTGTCCGTCGTAATGGCTGCATTTACAATCGACGCGACATCAGTTAATATTCAATATTGTAATTGTTGCCAAACGAATGGCTGCTTTGGCGCGCGCTTCTGCTGTTGTTAATGTTTGTTATGGTCGACGGCCGATGGCCGCGTGGAGCAATATTAATGATGACTGCCGCATTTGCGCTTTGTTAGCGACTGCCGACCGGCACGGCCTCTTGCTGCGGCCGCCCGCGGGCCTTGGTTGCGTTCTGGGAGTCATGTGGCGGTGTGCGGCGTGCAGCGGCGGGCAAGGGGGCCAATTTAAAAATGACAAATCACAACAAGTGAGCACAAGTGTCAGCGGTAATGAGGCGACCATGCGGGGACATTGTTTCGTTATTAATACGTTCCTGGGCCATGCCTGAAGCGGCGCATTAATTTTGTAGCAACATGTTGCTGGTGGCTGACTGCCGACTGCCGACTGCCGACTGTTGGTTTGTCTGATTATTGATGGAAGCGAAACACGGTGAAGCTGGCAGCAGCGGCAGCGGCCGCGGCCACGGCTGCTGCGTCATGCGAGTTCTCTCCTTTTTCTGCTCCTTTCTGGTGTCTCACTTTTTAAATGGGTTGTAGTTCCTGGAAGGCGTCGTGTTTGGTTTGTCACAGCCGCGCCGCGCCGCGACGTGTTGTGTCGCTTGACAAATGATGCTAGAATTCGATGGCGGGGAAGCTTTGTTGGAATTCTTGTGACAGTTGAAGCAATGTCGCCACGAGCTTGGCCAGAACGAGCATAAAGACACACACAATATATTGTGGCTGCGTCGTGGAGGCCTTTGACCAGACAAACGGAAGTCGATACCAGCCGAGGCGTCGTGAAGAGAGGCGTCGTAAGAAATAATTTCCTAAAGCGGCATTTTAGTTGCCGCCTGTTGGCCTCTAAAAGCAGCGACTCCAAATAACAATTTCCGGTGTTAAAAGATTTCCGCGAAAGGATCAGCTTTTAAAAATGCTTGACACATTTTTTTCTATGAGAAATGGCATTTTTGGTATTTTTTTTTTTTTTTTAAATCGATGGAATATTGAGGATGTTGATAAAGGGTTTTGGTGTCTTTGTCGGGAGCTGATCTAGCCTTTGAATGAACGAAGTTACTTCGTCTTTACGTAGTAACGCCTTTGAAAAATGGTCTTTCAAACGCCTTTACACATCTTTACAGAACCTCACACATCCTCAAACATCCGCATACATCCTCATACAGCCTCACACATCTTTACACATCTTTCTCTGCACTTATCTAGGTATGTCCTTCATTATCACGGGCTACCATCACTGCGAGAGATGGCGAATCTGTAGCAACCGATTGGTTCGCCGTGCCTAAAATACCGCCTTATTTACGCAGCAGCAAAGGGTTCTTACAACAAAAGCGAGTATCGTACAATACATGGCAAAAACAATGCAACACACGAACAAAGTGAAGGCTGTCATTGATCGATAGTCGTTGTCGTTGTCGTTGTCGAAGTTGACTGACAGTTGCTTGATTTTCACACCAAGCCCAATCGGAATGTATGTAGCTGCTGCGCGTGCATTTAGTAGACAGCACAACAACACAACAGCAACAACAAAAGCAGCTACGAACGTACTCAACTGCGGCAACGCATAGAACGCATAGAACGAACGAACGACGCAACAGCGACAAGCATGACTACAAGCGTTGTCAAATTAAAATTCAGCAGATGTCGTCAAAACAAGCAGTGCGGGGCGAGGAGGAGGAGGAAGAAGAAGCTGAAAAGGGGCCCCAAGAGCGGGAGATAGTTTCTAGCAACGACAATGGCGTCGGCAACTACTGAAGGCAGGCACCTCCAAGAACGCCACTTGCCGGTATGCAAAAACAGGCGAACAGGGGGCGGGGTGGGTGGCGTGGATGTGGGAAGTCAATAGGAAGCCGCCCTACGCTGGCGAATTTCTACCAGGATTCGGCACTTACGCGGCAGCGGTGTTGTCAGCGGCTGCGCAGCAAGGTACGAGTACGTTGCGTCGTACGTGCTGCGAGCTGATGACGGAAAGCACAGGAAGGTGTTAGGTGGAGAGAGGAGGCGCAGGACACGGCAACGATTAGCAGGAACTGACTTGCATCGCCGCGACGCGTTGTTCGGTGGCCAACGAGGAGCCACAACCACTTTATTAATCCAAGCGGCACGTACGCGCATCGCATGTTTCTGGTGACATTCCGCAAGTGTAGGCCTCGACGCGGCGACAACAACCACAACGAGTCGATGCGGCTGCCCGTCGTTGTCGTTGTCGTCGTCGTCGTTGCTGTACATTAGAAGCTTGCAATAATTATTTCGTTTAATTGAGCGCGCGCTCTTGAGTCAAGTCGAGCCCAACCCAGCTCTACACAATTCCAACCGGTCGGTCGGTCGGTCGGTCGGTCGGTCGGTCGGTCACTCGGCCGATGTTAGCAGAAGCTCCAAGCTAAAGAGGACAAGCATCCGCACGGAGGAGCCGTGTGCCTGCAGCCACTATTTAAGACGTATCAGCGCGAACACGCGGCTGTCATCAGCATGCGTAGCCAACATGCAAGACGACAACGACTGGGCGGGCGGGTCGGTTCGGGTTGGTTCGGTTCAGCTGCTCTCACTGACGCTTTCGGGCGTTGGGTATGCGCCGCAGCCGGCCAGCAGCTCCATGCAGCTGACAATCACTTTGAAGTCTGTTTTAGATGAAGCAAAAGTGCCGCCGCAGGCTGGCCGGCTGGCTGGCGGCCCGTTCGCGACATTGAAGAGGGACGACGTAGCGGCTTCCACGCGGCCGACTAATTAAAACATCTCGCAACGGCGTCTGAAGCTGCGGTAGATTTGTCGATGCTAATGATGAGCGCGAGATGCCGCTGCGCAGAAGATAATCATAATCATGATGATCACGATGATCACGATGCTGGTGATGACGATTGTATTAACGGCGATGTGTTGAGCAGTATGATTTACAATTGCATTGCGCTGCGGCGGTTCAAGACGCCGAGGCATGCGGCAACGCAGGCCACGCGCAATGAATGACCGCCACTGTACTGACACACGCACACGAACACAGATGCGCTGCATCGAGCATGGAGCTGCAGCATCGTACGATGTAAGATTTCCAAGAATTTGGGTCATAATTAATGCGGCATGATTTCAAGACATTTTAATCAAACGAATTAATTTCGAGCCTCAACAACAGTAACCACATCAGGAGGCGGCAACAAGAAGAAGAGGAGCACCGTCAGCGTCACTGACACCGTCACCGATACAGTGAACAATGACAGTGACAGCGACAGTGACAGCGACAGTGACAACAACAGTGACAGCAATAAACTTCCGAGCTGAATCGATAGAAAGCGGCCACGAAATAGTCTTAGAAGATTCGAAATTAATCAGATCAAATCAGAAGAGTAGCTCAAAGACTCGATACTCCAGACTCTCGAGGCCTCAACTGACCCCGTGTTTCTTTTATAGAAGGGTTAACTACGATGAAACAAAACAAATAAATGTCTCCGTATTTAGTCCAGACTCAAACCACGTAACAACGTAAGCAATCATCAATCATTGCACTAGTGCTACCCTCACCCCCTCCCACCTCCCCCCCTCCGTCTCCATCCACCTACCACCACCTGCCTACGCGCGGCTCCATCAGCATCCACCCAATCGCCAGCCATAATTCATTCTTCGCCGGGCCTGGCCCGACTGCGGTAACGTACCCCATACCGTTCGAACGCACAATTCGCTGAAATCTCGCGCTCCGGGATTAAGATTTGTTGGCTGATTCTTGGCGACTCTTGGTTTGAGGCGGCCTGCGTTCGCGAATTGTTGCGTTTTGCGGACACTGAAAAAACTCGCCGCTGCTGCTCTTGTTGTTGTTAATATTATTTATTATTATTATCACTATTAGAATATGTTGTTGTTGTTGTTGTTGTTGTTGTTATTCCCTTGCCTCGTACATGCATACTGGCAAATTACAACAACGATTACAGCGCGTTAGTTGATGTCGTTACCATTGCTACGACTAGTAATGGTTGTTGTATTGGATATGCGCGATACTTTGAGTCGTTGTTGTTGTTGTTTTTGTTGTTGTTATTATTCTTCCACTCTATTCAAAACTTTCTAAGAAATCTGTTGTTGTTTTTTCTTGTACCACGATATTTATGATCTGTTCCAACGAACATGGGCCATGGAGCGAGCCCGCCAGACAACCGAAACAGAGACAGAAGACAGAAACAGAGACAGAGAGTGGTGGGTCCACACCTGGCTAGATTTCAGACCTGGATGGCATCCTTTTTCGATGACATTAAACACTTTCTTTGAAAGGAAATTCACAAGAAAAGTATGTTTGACAATCGATAAAATCACATTTCTTTAGTCATAAACTGATGAATATCATGACAAATCATGGAATACATTTAATGTATTATAGTTTTTTTCTCTTCTTTTTTTTTGGATTTTAAAGATCACGCAGAAAGATCGCGCTCGGTGTACTTCTTCCTCAGTTCATTCTAAATCTCGTCTGTTCATCTCTTGGTCATCTCGAGGTCGAAATATTGCGACTATTATCTCGAAAAAAAAATCAGCTTTCAACTTGATTTTCCTCAAAAATTTTCTGCCTTCTTTTAGTTTTTTGTATTTCTAATTGAGTCATTTTCGCTTACCCTCCTCCGACACTCTGGTCCGGAAATTTATAACCCTTTTTTACGACAAAACTTGGTGTCGTGACTGCGACTGCGGCACTTAACAGCCGTAAAACACTTTGAAACTAATCAAATTGCATTCAGACTATAAACTTTAAAACAATCCTATCGACGCGTCATACAAACCGCGTGGACTTAATAAAAGCTTCTGTTCTTTGAGTTTAAGTTTCATTTTTCACACCGAAACGATTTCGGAGTTGCCACAAATTCGACTTTTTTAATATCTTCATGATCATGATCATTACGGACGTTGTAAGCGTACAAAAAGACGCTTAAGGCAATTTTGCTAGTTGTGAGTTTTGAAGTTTTTGCGCTTAAATTTAGCATTTAGTTACGATTGGTTTGTATACTCGTAGATTCCAAAATATTTACGATTTCATAAAATTTATAATGACGACAAATTGTTGTTTTTGTAGAAATGTCGAGAGAAATGTCAGGGCATTTCATTAACATTCTAAAGGAAGTTTTAACCTTGAGCCTTGAGCCCTGATAATTGTATTGTATCGTCTTATGGAATTTCATAGAAAAAAACTTGAAAATAAAAATTTGATTTTAATCTTTGAGCATTTTGTGTCTAAAATTGTTGTTGTTGTTGTTTGAATAATATAGTATGAATATTTTTAAAAGAAGTTTGTTGTTATTGTTCTTTTGCATTTTTTATACTTTTTACACAAATTAAGCAAAATTACGATAATTAAATTTTACTTCTTTTGAAAATCTTGCAAAAATTATAATTTCTAAATGAAACTCTTTGTGAAATAAAAACTATATTTAATTGTTTTGGAAATAATTCAACAATTTCTTAAGAAAACTGGAAACTATAAAAATATTTCATAAAAAAATGGGCGCCTTAAAATGGGTAAATTTCAATCAATTTAAATTGAAAATATTTAATGCATTAAAATTCATTTCATTCAATTCATTAAATTAAATTAAAAGAAAAAAGCTTGTAGAAAAAAAAAAATGCTGTTTGAGTGACAAAACTCTGAATTGAACTCTGAAAAAATATTGCACAAAAAAAAAGACAAATCTAAGTAAAAATAAAGAAATTTTTTTTTTAATTTTTTTAAAGAAAGAGCAAGCGGGAGTTTGTCTGCTGCGAATGGTTCTGGCAACAGCGACAAAGACTTTGCTGGCCACGTTGATGCTTTGGTCAAAATGGCTGTCGTCGTTACACTGTTCAAAATTTGGGCTTAAACTTATACTTTACTTAAAAATTGTCGAAAATTACGAATGAAAATTTCGATTTTATCAGTGTACCATTCTTACTTTTGGCTTTCAAAAGCAAAATTTGTTTGTTGCCATATTTTTTTTCATTTTATTTTAGTTGTTGTTTTATTATTTTTATTGCTGGTTCTTATGGTTTTTATGGCTTTTAATGGAAATAAAGCAATGATATGTATTCAACATCACGCTTATGCTTTAGCCTTAAAATTTGTTATGATACTTTTTTGTTTTGATTCTACTGGTCTTTTGTCTTTTTTTTTTTTTTTGATTTTGTGACTTTTATATTTTCTTTTGATTGTTTTGTATATTTTATTTCAGTTAAGTAATTACCAACGGCTGTTTTTTTTTTAAATTATTTTTCTCTCTGGTTCGGTTTCTTTGCTTTTATTTCGTGAAGTGATTTTATTTTCAGTTTTTATTACTATTACTTTCGATTCTATTTTTATTTCTCCTTCTCTTTTGCTTTTTCTATTTCTATTTCTATTTCTATTTTATTTTGTTTTTGTTTATTTTATATTTGATTGAGATTTTTTTTATCGCACTTTATCGTGTTTTAATTTCTCTTTTATTTTATCGTATTTGAGCTCGTCTTTCTTTGTTGGTAATACTTTTTAACGATCTGTCAGATTGCTCCAGCCAAACATTGACAACAACAACAACAACAACAACAACAACAACACGTTTTTACGTGATTCCAGGGAGTAATTAAATTCTTTTTATTACAGCTTCGAGCTGCGAGAGCTTAAGAATTGAATGCGATAGTTTGCGAATCGCTATGGACTGTGTGTGTGTGTAGTGCTTGTGTGTGTGTGTATACTTCTATTCATTGTGCGAAAGTACTCAATTTAATTGTACTATGCCGCTTCTTATACCATAAAATTATAAATTAAATCATCATCATTTTATACTCAGTCGAAACGCGCCGCGTCGGGCTCTTTCAATTGCAAAAAAAAATTGCAAAAAATTGCAAAAAATTGCAAAAAAATTATATTAAATTTACAGAAAATTTTCCATTAAAAATACTTAGAAATTAGGAACATTTTGTCGGTTTGACTGCAGTCAGTCTTCCACAAAAAACATCCGCATTTGTGTGCCTGCAAAATTTTGCCCTAAACAAAATGTAATTAAAATTAATAAAGTTGTCGATAAAGTTTGTAATTTTGTTCTTCGGAATCCTCATACGAACGCACACAGCCACAAACACAGCCACAGGATTTAACGACTTAATCCGCGGCCAATCAAGCAATCATCATCAATAATAACCAAACATTTTTGACATTTCCGCTTGATTGCTTGAGTGCGAAATGCAACGTCAAATGTCAAGAAAAGGAGACAGAGCTGTGCTGCTTCTTCTTGAAACACCAACAACCACAACAATGACGACAACAACAATGCTACGAAGAGCAGAAGAAGAAGACTTAAACAAATCCACCAGCAGCAGCAGCGGCCAAAAAGTCAGTCAGTCTCCTTAAAGGTTTAGCCTTTCCAACAACAACAACAACAACAACAACAACAACAACAACAACAACAACAACAACAACAACAACAACAACAACAACAACAACAACAACAACAGCAACAACAACAGCAACAACAACAATATTCAATCATTGATTTGAATGATGATTTTGAATGATTCAAGCAGAATGAAAACGACTGGCATCAATGAAGCACATTTTTTCCTTACTTTTTTTTTGTAAAAAAAAAATGGTAGGCTTTTGTTTTTGTTTGGCCTTCACGGCAGCAGTGCCGGATTAGCCAGAAAGCAGAGGTGCTGGCAGTAAATGGGTTTTGGGCCGCGCATTCAGGAAGAATATGCGGCTCAGTTTCCTGAACGACACAATAATGCACAATAAACTGGGTCAAATTGTGAAATATTGAAAGCGAGGGAAAATTAATAAATAAATTTATTTAATTCTTTATAACTTAAGGCATTTACTTTATCATTAATGATCTCTAAACGGCGCGAAAAACTATCTTTTTCGAAATTGAGGCCTACAAAAATGTTAGTTTGAGTCAAATTTTTGGAGAAAAAATACTCATAAAAACGAGATTCGCAAACGAGATCACATTAAGCCGCTAAGAGTTTGCTTATCAACTTCATTTCAAGGTGCCACGGCCCCGACTCGAAGGCGCCACGGCCTGGCTGCTAATCCAGCACTGCTCTTCACGGCTGCTTTTGCTGTTGTTGTTGTTGTTGTTGCTTCTTTTAAATGAATTAAACATTAAACGCAAATTTAAACGAAATCAACTTTTGACTGATTGATCACTTTGCGTGCCGCCAAAAAAGAAGAAAAGAGTTACGAAGATTCGTGAATTCCTGCGCGCTACGGCCTCTCTACAAAACGGGAATTCCTTGCGCTTTTTCGGCACACGCAGGAGCGGCATTGGCCACGCACACTACCTGCCAGGGCCGCTCCTGGGTGAATTCTCTAGTCTCACGTAACGCTAGTTGCGCTGCTTTCAAGATTTTATAGTCGCTGAGGATTTTCGATTAATTTTGATGAATTTCGACTAAGACTTCATTTGATCAAGCATCCATAAATGACTAATCTGATGATTTCCATGGAAATTGAACAGCGTCGACCTCACAAGATTGCTATATACCGAGAGCGCCCTGATTTAAGGGGTTATCACTTACCCTTGAGGGCTAACCTCGAGAACGAAGACAAAGTTATTGATAACTTCATCCTGAACAATAAAAAACCACAACAGCCTAAGTCTTCTACCCTTGGGGGCCTCTTTCCCCCCACTGCGGCCTTGTTTTCGGGCGTTAACGAATGGTAAATAATTTAAATTTAAAATCAATTTGGCAAACAAACTGAGCCGCATTGATGCATGTCACAGTGACAGCGTCAAGCGCATCGAATGCACCAACAACGACCGACGAGCGACGTAATAAATTTGAATAATATCGAAGCGGCCGAAGAGGAAACGTGGCGGCTCCTACACACTGGGCCCGACACGAAATTCAACTGTCAAAAAATCCGGGAGAAGGTAAGAAACATTTTGCTAACGCGAAAGGCGCGACTTTTACATACTTTTTCAGGTGATTTTTCTTGCCTTTCCTTGCTTTTTTGTGGTAGACGTCAACGTCAGCGAAGGCACGAAACTTGTCAAAATCAGCAAAATAAGAGGAAGGAAAGCGAAGAAGACGAAGAAGGTGAAGAGAAGAAAAGAAAAGAAAAGAAAGGGCGCTTGTAAAAGTATTGCTCTTTCAGAGCTTTTAAAAATGTTCGTTGAGTGAAGGGTAAGAGCGAGGATGGGAGCCTCAGGGGGGAACACCTCAGACGTGGAAAATGTCAAAAAGATTTGCCGGAAGCACCAACAGACATTGGCCAAGGAGTACGCCGAGGCAGTCATGCTCCGGTGATCAATTTTCTTCAATTTCTTTACAAAACGACTGACATTCGGCACAAAACGGTTGCAGGTTTCTGCCAATTGGAATTGTTAGGTACTTACTGTGTTGATGGTAACTCGGATAGTAACGTCTGTGATGGCCATTGCTCTCCAGGGCGTAGAAGGCGCTCATGTCCGTGGTGTCCAGGCCGAAGCCGCCGCCTGCGCCGCCCCCGCCGCCCAGGCCGGCGCTGCTGCCCATCGAACCGGCCCCGCCGGACAGACTGTGATGGCCCAGGCCGCTGCCGGCGGAGCCAAGGCCGTTCGATTGGGGCGAACCGCCGCCCAGGCGCGGGTTGTCGTACCAGCTGCGGGCGGCCGCTTCCGCTGTTGACGTCATATCCATTTCGAGTATAATCTTGAATGTTTTTTTGGAATCTGAGCGCGAGGGAAAATCGGATCCGGTGACTGTGTCGCGATGCCGGAACAAAGAGCAAAAGTCTAAGCAATTTTATGGCGGCGCTTTTCGAATTTCGAATTATTTAAATACTCGTTTTCAAATTATTCAAATCACTTTAAGTATTTTAACATGATTCACTTTTTTTTTTTTATGAGTTTTTTATGCGGTTGTTTTCGGTGATATTTTCTTGATCCTGTTTTAAGCAAAGTCGTTGCTGTTATTGTGGTTTTTCTAAAAAATTATGGAAACAAATTTGTTAAAAACACGATTTAGTTTTTTAGCCGCAACGACCTGACCGTTTGTTAAGATTTCATTATTTTAACAACAATTTATTGTCCTTTTAAATTTTATGGGCCATTTTTTAGATACTTTGACAAGTGTTAATCGTTAATAATTGTTAAAAAACAGCTCGTTAACGCCGCTATAAAACGCTCGCATACTGGAATAATCTTCGAGATTAAAAATATTAACAAAAAGAAGCAACCGTTTTGAAACGCATTAACCCGTCTCGGGACCAAGTAATAAAAATGTCACAAGTCAACTTGCTGGAGACCTGCTTTAAAAATCTCATGAGCCCACAATTATTTATGATTGTTTATTTTCCAGACAATTGCTGTTGTTGTTGTTGTAAATAACATCTTGTGTGTCCTTCAGGTGTGAGAATTTGGGTTTGGTTTGTGGTAAAAGGCTTCCTTCCTTCCAATCCTTACAAATGATTGATCATCGCAAACGAATCCTGTGGTTAATTCTGCTGAAGCAGAAGCAGGATCGTTGGCTGTTCAACAATCTTGTTGTTGTTGTTGTTGGGTTTTATTGTCCGTTTGTTTGTTGTGTCAAAGCGTATAAAAGCAGTTGACAATTGTTTGAACAATATACAATTCGTTTCAGAAGCGATTTCTGTGGGCGTTCAGACAATGGCTTGGCGCTACTACTGGCGGCTGGTAGTTGTGGGTCTTCTTCTTCTTTTTACATCCCAAATATCCATTGTTGTGACAATAAATTATTTGTAAAAACTGAAGTTGTGTGATGAAGTCTGAAGAGTCATCATCGTCAGCGACTCTTCTGACGAAGCTGATAAAAATCAAAAAGTTTTATTAAACCCATTTTCATGTGATTTTATAACAAAGTGGACAAAATGAGAGGCTAAAAACCGGGCTAAAATATTTCAAAACTTCTTAATTTTTTTATGGTTCCTCGAAGAGCTACTAAAAATTATCCAAAGTTTTATTAGGTCTTGATAAAATCGTCTTTTTTTGTGAGAAATTTCAATTTTATGGTTTTCTTCATTCGTTTTTTTTTTTTGGTGTTTTTCAATTGTATCAAATTTTTAATTTGAAACAAAATTAAAGATTACGTGACGATGAGGGTACGATAAAATCGTTTAATTATCATCGCCCATAAAAATTTTTGAGAAAATATTTGAAAAAAATGGAAATATTATTGATAAGAAATTGATTAATTTCGAATTTATCGTTGAAAATGATTTTTCAATTTGTTGTGATTGATGAAATTTGTTGCGGTTGTTCTTGTGGTTGTGTTGCTGTTGTTGTTATTGTTGTTGTTGTGGGTTAGCACTTGTCAAAACACTTTTCACTGTTGGCCGTTGGAACCAACCAACAACGGCAACAAAAGTTTTTTTGTGTCTGAAGAAAAAACGAAATTATCAATCAGTACGTACTACTTTTACTACGTTTATATGACTTCTGTGATAATGATCGTGTGGTCGATCGAGTGATGGCCGTTCATAAACGTTGAGAGGCACAAAACGTTCTGTCTTCAGGCTGCGCAGACAAATGCGATATAATCGAGCTGCTTTTCAGCTAATTTTCGGTTTATTATCAACGCAACGATTTCTGGTGATAACAAAAATGACCTTTATCACTGTAGTTTATCACTTGATCAATTTAGCTTGCTGTCAAACTTTAATGAAACCTTAACAAATTGTTCGTTCGTTCGATTGACAGCTGCTTACGTTTTAATGCCTGCAGAAACTCGGAGATTGCGTCAAGCTTTCTGCTTATCCTTATAAATTTATGAGTTTATCACTTTTGTTGGCTGTCGTTTGGTATTTTTTTATGCCGTTTTTCAACCGTTTTCATGTTTTCTTTAACATTTCATAAAATTTCGTCGCTGTCTGACAGCGTCGTTAACACATCAACAAAAGTATTTTTAATCTCTTGGCGCGTTTTCGGCGTTAGGCCGTTGCGATGATGATGATGATGATGCTGCACGCGATAACAGAAAACGTGTCCGCATTCGGTGCAATTTTGCCACAAAGTAACGCGAAATCTCACAAAATCGGGACTAATCTGATGCTGACGCAAGGTATTAGAACGCGCGGCGAACTCGCGACGTACGCTCCTCTCTCAACGGAAAGAATGGCAAGCAGCGGCTGGCAGACGACGCGCGACAGCAATCAGACTTCAAGCAGTAAAACGTAGCGCTAACGACGATTGTCGCCCTGACGGCAACGTATAAACACAACTTGTAAACACGTCAACGGTCACAGACCAACTGAATTCAGCAAAGCGGCGCGTTGTACGAATGAGATGAGAACAAGGGCGATGGCAACAGCCGTCGCAGCAGTGGCCAACCCAACGCAGCAACAACAAAGCCAAGCATTGAAAGAGTTCAGCTGCAGAACAGGCCGGTCCAACGTCGTCGTCTGGGGGAAGGGCCGACAGCGACTGGTTTTCTGTGACGACCATTTAGTAATGGCCGTTAGAAGGAAAACACAAACTGCTTGCGGTCGCCAGCTTGCGGCCTGCAGCTGAGTGAGACAGAGTGAGGCGTCAGTGTAGGGGATGTGCCGTCAGAGCTTCCTCATGCCTTTCCTTTTCGACGCATGCAGTCGAATACGACTGAGTAAGTTGCTAAAATGCATTAAGAGAAAAACAACACCACGGCACGGTGTTGTTGTTGTTGTTGTTGCCATTGTTAACCCCTGCCGCATTTATTATTGTTGTTTTTGGGTAGGCCAAAGAGCTTGAGAGAGAGTTTGCGTTTGCAAAGGATGTTTCTTTCATGCTGGCAATGCCGAGGCTGTTTTTCTCCAACTTCTCAGAGTTTCTGTCGCACTTACTCTACTCGGCAGCTTGCGGCCGCGACTCTACATGTCTCTTGTTTTTGTGTTTGGCCTTTGACAAGCTTGTTAGCACACTTGAACGCATTGTTCCATGCGGCGCGTCAACGGACGGTTTGTGGAAGAGTGGCTTTGGTTTGGTTTTCGCTGCTCTCTCGCTCTCTCTCTCACGCTCGTTGGTTCGGCGGACAGTTGTTGTTATTGTTGTTGTTGTTGTTAGTCATTGTGATATTAGGTGTAGGTTTATTTATTCAACACAGTTTTTTATTCTCTGCTCATCCTCTTTTAGTTTTTGGTTTTTATGTTGTTGTTGTTGTTTTTCTGTTGGGCAAAAAGGCCATTTTTCTAGTTAGTTACACACGCGTGACAGAGACAGAGAGCAGCATGCGTTTGGTCTATTAGACTATTGCGTGAGCATATGCAGGCGGCTTCGGACTGTCTGTCTGTCTGTCTGTCTGGTTGTTTGGTTGTCTGTTTGTTGTTTTTCTCTACTTTTTTGCTCGGTAATTTTTCGGATTGTTTTCTGCGCTTCGTTGTGTTCGGTGTTCGGTAGACATTTTTTGCCGGATCTCGTGCTTCCGTAACCGGTTACGCATTCGGTACTATTTTCTTGTCTGTTTTAAGCTCGATTTTTGATGACGTTTTGCCATGACGTTTATAAATGGTCCGTTTTTCGGTGTCTTTAGAATTTTTTTGTCACTCAATTTTCACTCTGCTTTTGCTACTCCTTTCACCTCTTCTTCTTCTTCTTCTTTGTTTTCGAATTTTTTCTTTAAATGCAATTTATTCTTATTTCGTGTCACTCGCGTTTTTATTTGGGCTCGGTTTTTTGTTTGCTTCTTGCTTCTTTTCTTCCTTCCTCTCTTCCTTCCTTCTTCCTTCCTTCCTTCCTTCTTCGTCGCGTAACAGCGTCAACTGTCGGAAGGATCAATAGCGCCATTATTTTTTGCATCACAGTCATCCACCGTCATTCACCTTCGTCATCAACAACAACATCAACATCAGCCTGTGAAGCATTAGTTCATTCCTTCCTTCCTTCCTTCCTTCATTTTCTTCCCCTCTTTCCTTCCTTCCTTTTTTCGATGCATCTTCAGCGTATCGAAGGAAAAATGCTGTGCTTTTTCTGTAGTTATTTGTTCGTATTGTTTGTTGTTTTCTGTTTTTTTCCTTTTGTTGGTAATGTTTAATTTTTTTTTTGTTAATTTCTTTATAGAGAACAACATCTATTTTTGTCCTTCTACTTTGGCATATCCTTTTTTTTTGTTTTTTTTCTCTCCTTTTTTTGCTTTACCCTTTTCTTTGTTCATTTTGTTCATTTTACGCTCGTTTTCTTCAGTTGTTTGGTTCCACTGTGCGGCACGGCACCTCTTCATGGCTTTATCCTTGCGAAATTGCGCTTGGGTTTTGTTCGCTCTTGTGTTTTAAGGACCTCGTGCTTTTTTGTTTGTTTGTTGGTGACACAAAAGTGCTACGTTTGCGGTTTGATGGTTGCTTTGTTCGGTTTCGTTTCGTTGTTTTTCTGTACTTTTGGCTGCTGCAACAAAAACAACAATCACAACAACAAATTCGATTTCTTTACGGTTTTTCTGTGCCTTTCTCTTGACACATAAACATCCCTTTTTCTTTACAAATGAACATGTTTTTGCTACAGCTTTTTTTGAGCATTTCGGGCACTATTTTATGTAGTTATCTCCACTTAAAGCCGTGATATGTTTTTTAAAAAATTATAAAATACATAAAATATAGAACAAAAATATTTGGCCGATAATTAAAAATGTTTTAAAGCCAATTGAAAACATCCTTCCTTTCAAAGCTTTTCATATTCGCCAGCTTTTTATTGCATAAATTTTGTTGTTTGCAACAAGCGCGCGCACACACACACACACACACCCAACATGAAATATCGAATTCGCAATTGTTCGTGCTTTAAACAGCGCAAGATGCTGCAACCAAGAAGAAGAAGAAGAATACGAAAGAGCAACGTATTTATTTATTCTCAGGATATTTTAGGAATCTTTATGTGAATCCAAAACCCTTCCTTTCTCCACCCCCCCCCCCTCCCCACCCCTCTCTTGCAACCAAACAACAGAAGCGCACGGAATCCTTTTTTGGAGGCATCCCTTTTTTCTCATCGATGCACGCCATGCATGCGCATGCATCCATGCTTGTGTGTCATGCGGGCCGCGCGTAGCAGATGTGAAAATTTCGCGAGTTGAGTGCAAACTACGAGGTCGATATAAATAATTTGTATCTAGATAAAAGACGCACGCGGACGGATGCAGCAAGCGGAGCGTCGTGGCTGCTGCGACGCTGCCGAGGCGAGCGAGAATGCAAGGAACAAGTGTTCGGGAAGTACCATGAAGGAGGAAGGAAGGAAGGAAGGAAGGAAGGAAGGGAAGAAGCAGTGGTGGAGAGGGGGCGGGGGGTGTGGTCAGGACGGCTATGCAGTGTAGTGAAGTGAAGTGGAGGCGACTGGAGCATGGATGTCGAGGCTTCTTAAGAAACAGCTTGTCGTGGTTTTTGTGTTCTTTCTTTTTTTTTTGTGTCTTTTTCTTTATCTTCTTTTTCTACGTATTCCTTTTTTTTTCTTCTCCGAAGCTGGTGCATTTTACCGCCGCAGGCTAAACGTGAATTACTTTGAAATGAAAAAGAGACCACAAAAAACGCGCAAAAAGGAAAACGCAACCGAGAAACTTTTTACTTATTTCTCAGCATTAATTTAGAATACAGGGTGATTAATGGACAGCGCTGCGATGTTGTTGTTGTTGTTGTTGTGTTTGGTGAACTGCAAAGAGCAAAGCAAAGCAAAGCAAAGCAGTCGCAGGATCGAATGTCGTTGGTGTTGTTGTTGTTGTTGTGTTCGTTGTTTTTGTGTTTTGCTTAAAACTTAAGAAACTTAAATTGCTTGAAGATAAATCTTAATTTATTTCCAGAATTTTGCAGCATTTTTTTTTTATGGTGTTTTTTGATAAAAGATTTTCATCGACGAATGTGTGCGCATTCTTTGCGATCTATTGATTCCTTGCGTTGCATTTTCGGTGCATTTCGGATGAAAATTCATTATGAATCGATATCAAGTAAACTAAAATCGCGCTAAAGTAAAAAGTTTCTTCGAAAATTTTGTGCAGAAACTAAAGTCAAGCATTTAAAAATCTTAGATTTAATGAACTAAAGGATTTTCTAATTGAAGCCTTGAGTTTTCAGAAGCTTTTAAGGTCTAAAAATGCATTTCGTGTACCCAAAAGTTTATTTTTATACTACGAGAAGGTAGTCTCGATTATAAGCATTAACATAAATATAAATTCTTGAAAAATTATATTTAGATTTCGAAGCGTGTGCACTCATTTCGGCCAAATGTAAGGCCTCGCACAGCAACCGCTCGCTCTGGTGCTCGCCTCTAATCAGATCAGATCAGATCAGATGCGAACAAATCTAGCTGCAGCTCGCGCGAGCCAACGGCGGCCACTATCGCGTCATCGTTGGTTCCGTCTGCCGTCAGAGGAATACACACAAAAACGCGACATCGCGAGACAGACTGAAGACAGAAGAATAACGTATAACCGCCCGCTAGAAACGGTTCTCGAGTAATTGGAATCGCGAGTCGTCGGCGATGCCACCACTGACCACTCGCTGAGCTGAGGACCCATAAGTGCCTCTGAATTCCTGAAATGAACTCAGTCAAACTTGCGATGATCTGGCCTTTCAGGCTGGACACAATGCCATCGAAGACATCGTCCACGACATGTCGTCAAAAGACAGGCGTCTCTGATCGGCCGTTTGTCACTTTGTCGCTTTTTGTGTGACACTGTGTTTTGCTGGTGGTGTCTGTGTGTGTGTGTGTGTGTGTGTGTGTGTCATTGTTTAAGCATCGCATGGTGGCAGGCAGACGCATGCTGCGCATAATTTTCTGTTGATTATTATCTAAAATAATTGTTTCAATTGTTGCTGTTTAACCCTTTGGCTACCCAAGATTATGCATATGTATGTATAATTTTTTCGTTTTTTTTGTTGTTGTTATTTTTGTTAATTTTCAATTTTTAGTATTGTACAAAAAAAAAAAAATTGAAGCTTTCAGTAACAAAAGCATTCAAACAATGCTACGAACAACAACAACAACAACAACAACAACAACAACAACAACAACGACACGCTGTTTACATTAGTCTGGAATTACTCTAAAGGGTTCAATTGCCCGCAAAAGTATTGTCATTTGCACTTTTTTATCGTCTTTTTTTTCTTTGTTTCTTTGTCTCTTCTCAGCAACGAAAAACTGTGGACGCTTAAGGTTACTTCAACGGGCTAATGTAAACTCGCTTTAACAACAACAACAACAACAACAACAACAACACCACCACCACCAACGTCCCACTAGCTCTCTGGTTAATTACAACAATTAAATAACGCAACACAACAATCGCGATGGATGATGGCATGCAAAACTGATTGAATGACTGCACAAAGTCACATAATCAAACACACACACACACAAACACACACACACACACACACACACATACGCGCAAATAGACAGCCGGCCATTTCGATAAACATCGATTCAATTTTTCCAGCTTTTAAACAAAGCTCAGCCGACGCGAATTGAGCCAGCCGTTTCGGTGACTGTGGATGCCGTTGGTGGTTATCGATAGCAATCTTTTGCACTGGTTTCCGCATCGGCGACAGAGGCGGTTTGTTGTTGTTGTTGTTGTCATTGGTGTTGTTGTTGTTGTTGTTGTTGTCATTATTATTATTATTATTGCAGTGCTGCGGTGTTGACATAAATTTGACATTATGCTGGCACGTATTTATACGCAATATATTTAAATTAACTGCAACGCTTCGCTAAAATTAAAAATTAAAAATAGTTTTTTATTATTATCTTCTTATTAATGGTATTGTTTTGTTATTACCTAAATATTATGATTATGTATTTATTTATACTTTTGTCATGTGAAAAATATAGATTTTTTTTTCAAAGAAAAATTAATTTTATTATGTACCTATAGTCTAATTATTATTATAAATAGCTCTGAAATACCATTTATTGTGTTTGTATGACTTTGTTTTAGTTTTTTTCAAAAATTTTTGCCAGAATTTATCGTCTATTTTCATCGTTTTTATGCGATTTTGGCAGAAGACTTTTTCATGCAACAATTTTCGTCAGATTTTTGGGTACTTCTTATCACTCTCGTCAAATCTCAGAAGCAACAACAACCACAACCACAAAAAAAAAAAAAATGAAATTACATTGTAATGAATTAACAACAACAGCAAGCAGCTCAGTGCATTTGTCATCGCGCTTGGGCCGCCATATTTATTTATTTATTAATATTTTGGCAACCATTAAAAGTTCTCATACGCGCACAAAACTCGCGTTAATGACGTTGTTGCAATAGATCAATGGCATTGGTTCTCTCTCTCTCTAACACACACACACACAGCACGTTGCCACCCAACGAGAATTCTGCAGGAATTTTGGATGGGATGAGAGCCAGAAGGAATCAAAGAAGGTTTCGAGGAATCGATATAAAATTAAATAAAAAGCAAATTAAAGAATCCAGTCCAGACTAGATCTTTCGTTTCTACTTTCATTTACAAAAACTATTTAATGCTATAAGTTTTTCTATAATGATTCGAGCTAAACAAAATCATATTCTATCGATCAGTGTAGTCTGTTCCTACAATTGTGTCCTAATTTTGTGTGTATTTTATTTAGTAGCTCTAGTAGCTCGTCCTGAACCAGTGGCCGCCGTCAACTGACCACGGTGACCGCGGCGATGGCGCACATCAAATGCAAATTTCATCGCTGGCACGAACAAAAGCTCACATTTCAGACAATCAAAGCTCGTGAGGCGGACAAAACGGACCGACAGTTAAGGCGGGCAAGTGGACCGAATGTGTTGCAGTCCTTTGGCCTTCCGAATGGGCCAATTATGCAAATGTACATACTACGCAGGCAGAAGGCTAAGTGGCCTGAAAGCCGGTCTTCTGTCGTTTGGAGGAGACTTTGTAGAAGCAATCCACAAGTTTGAGCCGCAAGTTTGATCCTCCTTTAAGCCTTGTTTTCACTTATATAGAGGTACGATTTCTGACCTGATTTAATTTCTAAACATTGGTTTCGATTTTCTTTTATAAATCTCTTTAATGAATTATGGAAAGTTCCAAAATGTGATTTTTTTCTAATATAACACGAGCCATGGTATGACCCATTTTTGTCCTGTTTTCCATTTCATTTACGCACACACGCACACACACACAAACACACGGGTACTCACACACTTTTCTCAACCACGTAAACACACTAAAGCTGCAAAATAATTGCAAAAGCACGTACGAGCCAAAGATTTGGTCGCTGAGGAGACGTGGAATGGGTGTGGGTAGTGCCCGGTGTGAGGGGGGAGGGGGTGAGGAAGGGAGATTTTGCAGTTTGTTTGCCTGAAGTCTGAGATTCGTACTATTTTCTCTTTTATTACAAACATAAGCTTGCAGTCGTTCGCTTCCCAGCAGATAACTGAGCACCGCATTGCACTCTTCATTGCATTGAATCGTCAGTGATTACTGACGGAAGAGCACTAGTAATGTATGTATGTACATATATGTATTTTAAAAACTTTTCCAAATATTTGAACTTTTCTTCATTAAAATGTTTGTAAAAGAATTTCAACAATTTTGGGTAAATATCGAGAGCGTCTTCCTTTGCCTCGAAATCTGTAATTGGGTTATCACGAGTTCGATAGTCGGTTCTGTGGTAAAGCATAAAAGTGTGTGCGATATGTTACCTCATCTTCCTTTACGCGGTAACCCATAAAATCACGCCTGATATCCCGCCTGCTTGATTCTTCGCTTCCTAACGTTGAAATTTCTCTACAGGGTCAGTCAGCAAGCCATTTAATGCACCCACAAGAGTACAAGGGCACCCTCTCTCTCTCTCTCTTTTGCTCTCTGTGACGGTCTTCGTTGCTTTTTCCGGAAGTTAGACGAATAACAAACTCAGTTTTCAGACGAGCTGGTCATCGACAAAATGTTCATTTGACTTTTGTTGGACAAGTTTATGATGTGCGTCCATATTTTCTTCTTTCAATTGTTGTTGTTGTGCGTTTGAGTTAGAGGGGTGAAAGTGGCCCCCAACAACTCTACTCTACTCTCTCTCATTTTTAACACTTTACGGCCTGTCCTCTCTCTTCTTGACCGAATGCCTGAATGAAAGTCCTTTTCTCTATTGTAACCTACACCTTCTTCCACTTCTTGTCTTGAATTTATGTACCTACTTGTTGTTGTTGTTGTTGTTGTTGTTGCTGGTTTTTATGGTAATGCCTGACGTTTATATCGTTCGGGACACTTGGACGTCCGGCTGTCCGTACTTCTAGCAAGGTTAAAGAAGGATATTCGTTAGTAAGCGTTGATTTGTAATAGTTTTTGTTGTTTTTGTTATTACATATTACGTTATTAAGCATGCTTGTTATGTTGCCATTGTTCGTCTACTTCTGCTTCTTCTTCTTGCTCTTCTTGCAGCTATTGCTTGTGCTTGTTTCTCGGCCGAATGAGTCCTTTCCTCGCCGTGACTACCTTCTGAATTATAACGTGTCTGCCGGCATAATTTTACGATTTCCTTGAGTACAAAAGTTGCGGTTAAACGATTGTGCGCGCGGATTTATGTATCGTTTCCTCGCTACCTCGCCACCGCTCTTCCTGCCAACCTGGCAGGTCCTTTTCAGCGGAAAACGACGAGAAGGCGAAAAGCGGTGATGAGCTGAGCTTCCGCGTGCCGTGTTCGTATGGGCCACGTGGGCCAGACTCGTAACTCAACTCAACTCGCTGGCAGGGTGCATGCTATTGTTGTTGTTGTTGTTTATTGGTTGTTTTTTCCTAGAGTAATGGATTATTCATGCATTTTTCTTGCAATAATTCAAGCGCTTTTAAGGATTTATTTGAAATTTGCACGTTTAGCGTTTGTAATCGTGTCGTATTTCGCGGTCGCGGAGGGAGGGAGCAGCCCCCCTGGGCTCGGACTCATACCGCTAGCAAGAAATCAAAAGGAAAAATTCAATTTCTCCCAGAAAATCATCCTTCATTTGCCCATTTTTTCTCTTTTATTAAGATATGAAAGAAAAGGAGTGCACGCGAGTGGCGCCAAATCATTAGAGTGAGCGACAGCATCTCTATCAAAAGATGGACTTCCGCAGAAATCCATTTAGTTACCGATTAACTGCGACATTCCACAACAAAGCACCAAAGATAGAGAATAGCTTTAGTAACGATGGCGATGCCGAGATCTCTTCATCTCTTCAGGAGCGCTTCGCTCTACGTGTAGAAAATGCTCGGTTTCTTTTGACGAATGTACCGAGAATTTAGTACTGAAAAGAGAAACTGTCGAATTTTGAGCCGTGGCCCCAGCAGTGAAGGCGCGAACGTTCCGGCAATTCTTCTGCTCCAGCTCTTCTAATTTTCTGTTGATTTTATTGAAATTCTAGAGAATAGAACTAAAGAAATTCAATAAAATCCAATCGTAATAAGTTTAGTAGTTAAATCGGTATCAGTATCGCCGACGCGTCGACGCTCTGCCGCTCATTAACTGCACACCAGCCTCGAGATTAGAAAACCTCGAGATTAGACCGATTTCCGAAGAAAACGCATAAAAAGCAGGCCAGCTTTAATTGACATCCAGCCAGTTTTGGACGGCGACGGCGATGGAGACGGCGACGGCGACGGCGACTACGCCGAGTCCATTCCGTGATCATCGCCGCGATTTCGATCGGCGCAGAGGAACCAAATCATTTCATTTGTATGCAGCACAACATCGAAGCAGCAACAGCTCGTAAAACGTAAAGGAATCCATTAAAATAAAAATTAAATCAAAAAGTGCCGAAATTCCGAAATCATCTGAAACGAGCGTGATCATCGCGACGACGACGACGACGACGACTGTCGAACGCTGTCGGGAGAGTGTGACGAGGTTGATGACGAACAGGTTGAAGCTGTTTAGATAAAGAGAGAGAGCGGGTCGGAGGGAGGGGAGAAGTTGGGGGCAGTTAAAAATTAAAATGGACGCGTGCTCGCAGGCAGAAACTCATAAAATGCATAAAATAATTATAAAAGAAAAACATTAAGAAAAAACCGAAGCAAAAAAATAATTGCGGAATTA
Source organism: Conops quadrifasciatus (assembly GCA_949752815.1). Lineage (NCBI taxonomy): Eukaryota > Metazoa > Arthropoda > Insecta > Diptera > Conopidae > Conops > Conops quadrifasciatus. The sequence goes on from OX457078.1 coordinate 39,450,474, forward strand.
AAAAAAAAAAAAATTTAAAAAAAAACTTCTTCAGGGCAAACGCCTACAAAAGCGGCAACAACAACAACAACAACGACTACAACAACGACAACAACAATAACAATAATAATAAAAATAAGCCAAAGAAGAAGAAGAAGAAAAAGAAGCCACTGCCTGTCAGTTGATGTTAGTGATGATCATGATGATGAGGATGATGATAATGCAAGTGATAAGCTTTAAGTGATACTGAAAGTAGCAGAAACAACAACACCAAGCAAACAAATTAATCCTGTAGGAAGGCTACGGTCATAACAAGCAGGTATCGTGAAATTAGCCAGCTTCGAGCTAAGGCCGAATGAGCGGCGGCGGTGACACTTTCTCGGCCGTTGTCAAGATTTGAGCAAAATTATGTCAATGATGACAAAACAAGCCGCCAGCAGGGCCGGCCGGCACAGCGAGCGCCGTGACGCAATGCGTCGGCGACGACGACGACGACGACGAACGACCATCTGCGCCTCTTATCAGCGAACGCCATCGAAAATGTGTAAAAAATCGGGCACATTCGTGCGACAAAGTGGGACAGAAAGGCACTCGGACACTCGGAGAGAGAGAGAGAGACAAAGAGAGGGAGAGCCTGAGTAAGCGGCTGAGCGAGGGAGGCAGAGTTTATGAGGACAAAACGATGTCGGCTCATTTGAAGACGCGCTGCCGCGTTGTAAACTCAGTTGCAGACGCGTTGAAGATGGACGGCGACGCATCATCTTCTGGCTGTAATCTCTGATGAGTTTATTCTTTTTATTACGTTATTAAAAAAAAAAAATCAAAACAAACGTAACTGATTTTTTTCCTGCTTATACTTTTGAGTAATAAATAAAATCCTTCAACAAGATTCCGAAGGTGTTGCGAGAGAGTGTTGTCGGAAACGATTCGGATCGCCCGCAGATGAAACGCGATATCTGCAAAAAATCTTATAAGACTTACTAAGTATTCTGAGATACATATATACAAATTGAAAGCATTAGCAGCAATATGGTCTAAACAACAACAACAACAACCACAACGATGCATTGTAATGATTGTGATGACAACAATTGTGAGAGACGACAAACCGCAAAATGTGTGTGTTCACTCAACGGTGTTCGATGTTGTTTGCGGTTGAATTTGTGAAGCTATCGGTGTTGTTGTTGTTGTTGTTGCTGTTGTTGCTGTTGTTGTCATTGTTATTGCAGCTTTTTGAAGTGGTTGGTTGTGCGTATGCGGTGCTGCGTGTGACAGCTGTGACAAAAGGCTGCTGGCGATGTCAAAAGAGAGACGAACGAACGATCGAAGGAAGGAAGGAAGGGAGGAAGGAAGGAACGAAAGCAACAAAGCGCAGCAAAAGTGCGCAGAGTATGTAAATAAATAGCAGCAACGAAAACGAAAACAAAAACAACAATACTAAATACAATAAAAAGAAATTCCAACAACACACAAGCCGGCAGCAACAACAAAAGGCGAACGATCGGTACTGCCAGAATTTAAAATTCACCAAAAGAACTCTCTTGTAAGAACTCTTAAATATTTTCTGTCTCTGCCGGAGGCCAAACAACTTGTGAAAAGTCCTGTGAAGGGTGGATGCAATTTCGTGAAAGTACGAAAGGAACACTCCCCGCCCCAGCGCCCTCTCTTCCCTAGAAAACTTTCCCCAAAGAAACGGCAACAACAACAACATCAGCAGCAGCAGCAGCAGCAGCAGCAGTAGCAGCATAAAAGGCATACAACGTTACATAAACTGATAATGGAACCGATACAGCAAACAACCAACCAAACAACCACCAACACCAACCAGACGACCCGCTCCCAAAGCCAACAAAAACAACAACAACAACAACAATCACAAATTCAGTAGTAAAAATTGTGTACCATTTTAACAGAATATTCTCCTGCTCGAGGAGCAGCGTATCGATCTCGGGCAAGCGTTGCGTTGCGCTCTCCAAAAACAACAAAACAACACCAAAAAAAACCAAAGAGAAAACGTTGCTGTGAATAAGAAAAACCGCAACAACAAAGAGAGTATAAATTAAAAGCTATTCGCAGAGCGCAAACGCAGTAACCAATTAAAGAGCTCTGAGTTGGCCACACCCACAATAAAAATGGCGAGCCACAAGAGAGCATAAACTCTCTGGCAATTGTGCAGGATGGCAATAAATTCAGGAGAAAAATTCTACAAAATGCAAGTGAAAAAGAGAGAGAGAGAGAGAGTGTGTGACAAAACTGTCCATTCATAGCTGCGCTGCGCTGTGTGCTGTGTTGTGACGCTTTGATCGTATTGTGAGTGAGCGAGATGTATAGTTTGCTGCACTGACATTTTAAGGCGAATTCATATTCGCTGCTGGAAAACCTTCGATGATGCTGCTGCTGCGGCTGCTGCCGTTAGAATTGTTACAAAGGAGTCCAATTGTAGTTGCCTGAAAAATGAAGAGCGCCAGATTAATGCTCACGACTCTCCCTCTCTCTCTCCCTCTCTCGCTCTGTAGATGCAAATCAACCCTTTCAACTCAGCTTCAAGCTGCGTATGATTTCCATTTACGCTTTGATGGCTTCACCGTTGACTCCGCCGCTGTCGCTGTTCGCCAGCATCGCCTGACAGATGTTGCCCCCAGACAACAACAATTTTGTGGTGTTTGTTATCATTTTGACCAACATGACCAGAGTCACCGGGACCGCACTTTTGCCCGCCGCTCCCGCTCTTTACGCCTTCTCTTCTCTTCTCTTCTCGTCTCTTCTCTTCTCTTCTATTGCACTAACAAACGCTTGTTCAAAAAGCATTTTCACTTCATTGAATGGATTTATTCGATTTGCTGCAGTTTGTTTTTTTCTTTTTGGTTTTTAGTTGTTGTTGTTGTTGTTGTTGTTTTCATTTTGCATGTTGCCTTTTACCGAGTCTGTTTGATTCGCTCTCGTCGCGCTTATCAAAGATTTTTAATGGATTAATTCTCTTTTTTTTCTTCGTCCTTCTGCTCCTTTTGTTTATTGTTGGCTTCAAAACTTCATTGTTGCAAAAATTGCATATTTTTTAATAGTCGCCGTCGTCGTCGCTGCGGCTTGCGGCCGGGCTGCTGTTGCCAAACGAAAATGCGATAATTGCATTCGGTTTGGTTTTAGTTATCAATTTCGCAATGGATTCCTTTGTTTCTTGCTTTCAATTTTTAATCTTTGCTCCACCAACGCCACTCTGACCCTTCCCCCGCCCCCCTGCCAACATTGCACCCGCTCCGCAGAGCGGTCTTTGCTGCTGAAAACAAAAGTTTCGATTGGCATCGTGTTGACGATTGATTCTGCCCTGCATTCATGACGGCCATAGGTTCCTCCGCAATCAGTGCCAGCATCAATTTTATGATCATCATCATCGCCACCGTCATCATCATCACCTTTATTATCATTACGTCATTACGGTCGACGCTGCACGACTTTGTTGATTGAATTCTTTTGTTTCATGCAAATCGCTTTGTTTGCGTATTATTTACAACAACAAAAAGCAGAAATTGTGTTTTATTTTTTTCATTTTATTTTCATTTAATTTATTTTATTAATCGAGGCTGAAGAGTGCTCTGCTGACGAAGAATTGATAAAGTAAACAAGTTTTAATTGTTGTTGCGAAAATAGAGATGATTTCTGCTTTTGTTACCTTTTGGTGCCTTCCAATCGATACCGTTTCAATTAATAACGAAATCGTCATCGTCATTTCAATATTACGGACAGAAAGAAATTCAATTAAAATAAAATAAGAAAATGCGCCAACAATGCCGAAAGCGAGTGATCGATGATGACTATAGATTATTCCGGACCTTCGTGGTTTCTTCAGGCAGAAGCAGAAAAGAGGCCGCGGCCCAAAAAGGAAGAACCATTTCTTCAGTTCTTAATAAAATATTAATTTTTTATGAACTTGCGCTAAATCTGAAGGAATTTTAACGAATGTCAACGTTATTCATGTTTTTTTTTGATAATTAAAAAAATTTCTGTGGACATTTTTCTGTTATTAACAACAAAAAATATGGGACAAAAGAGAAAAAACCAAAATTCCAAAGAAATTTGAATTAAAATTTGGAAGAACAACAACAATAGTAACACATATCAATAAAAAGAAGCACCTTTAGGTACCTTCAGGCGTTCCTTGAAGGCAAACCTTTAACAGTTAACAGAAGGAAAATTCATCTCATGATCCAAAGAAATGAAAACTGGTAGAAACAACAACAACAACAACAACAACAACAAAAAGAAATAAAATCATTAATCCTTTTATGGTCGGTTGGTCGTACGACGAGATTCTTGAACAACAAAGAAACGATACTGAACGAAAAAAGAAAGGTTTTTCAAAAGAAAGCAAAACTGTCAAATCATTTGAAGAGCTTCAAAGAGAGCTGTCTCATTTCTGGAAGCACTGCGACAGGATTAGTCATCATCACTTTCTTAATCGTCGACGATTGTGGAATAATCATCGATATTGTTAACACTGAATGGCCTCAATCTCAGCAGCGTTATCGTTGTCATTATTGTCATTATATTCTCATTATTTTTTGCCGAATTATCACAAGCTTTTGGTGACGAAAGTGTGATCGTCTGTGTCATCATCGTTTTTATCACCTTTTTCTCTATCATCAAAGTCTCTCTCGCTGTCGTTTCTCTCACTATCGTCTCTTTTAGCATCTTAGACGTGTCTAATTTCAATCGTCTCGAAATTAATTATCATCGTCCTTGTGCTCTCCTCATTTTTTACAGAAGTATGCGAAACTTTGACCATCCTTAACGTTATCATAATGTTTGCAATTATCATCACGCCCCCTGAAACGTCTCAAAACCGCCCTCATCATCATCGAAGCGCCTGGAAAAAAACAATTGCTATTTTCAATTTTATAACTCTAAGTATTATCATCATCGTTATCATCGTTATCCGAAGGTTTTCATCATTATTTGCACTAACATCATCATTACTCATGATCGTGGCCACCATCATCATCATCATCACCATCATAAATGGCTCTGTTTTGAAGGCTGCGAAAAGCAAAAGGATCGAAGGATGGCGACAAGTGTCTCTTCGGTTCCCCAAAAATCGGGTTATGATCCTTTAAAACCTTCATAGAGTCATATTACTTTGATGTTGTTGTTGTTGACAATGGTTGTTGTTGTTAGTATCGTCGTTGTTGTCACAATTCGTGACACAATTTTCCCGTTTTCTTTGTGTTTTCTTTTTTTTTTTGCTCAGTCTTCTTCGAATCTTCCCGAATTCGGTGGATCCTTTTTCACTCTCGCTGCTGGTTGTTCAACCATGTTTGTCAACAATCGAACAAACAACGCCGACGACGGCGACGGCGACGACGACGACATTGATTCAATGATTTTCGCGTGAATGCATCACTTTTGTTCATCACTTTGAGTCTCAAAAAAAAAAAAAGGTTTTGAAGTCTTTTGTTTGGTGGTTGTTGTTGTTGTTGTTGGTTGTTGGTTGTTTGTGATCGTCATCAGAATCCTCGAAATGACAACTATTTGATGCGGCGCATTTTTTCGATTTCGGGACAACGGGCTGAGACTAGAATGGTACCCACTAGTACCGATCGATTGCTATCAATTAACAATAAACAACAACAACTTCATTTTTGTAGGAAAAAAATGAGGAAAACAAAGAGTTTTATCAAAACGATGACATTGTCGATATAATTTCAACAGTCAGTCAGTCAGTCAATCACTCAGGGCTTCTGACAATGATTGCGGCCTGATTTTATATAAGAAAAGAAATTTTTGCTTCGTAAATAAAGCGGCTTCAGAGACGCTTTGTCAACCTTCAAGTTCTTTCAAGTGATGCACCTTTAGTGATCTTTAACCTTCGTAAGCAATTTTTTATTGAGTATTTTCATTCAAGCCGCCTGATTTTTAAGAGTATAAAGAAAAATTCTTATATACATACTTTTGTTTTTAATCAACATTTTTTTAGTTAATTTTTTTTTTTTTGTTGCATTTTGCTGCGGCCTCCATCATCAGCCTCTTTTGTTATTCAAATTAAAATTTGCACTCGGATGTAAGCACCGAGGATACGTACAGTCATCAGTTTTGTCATCGCCCTACGAGAAGAAAACCTAAAATGGCAGTTACTTTAAATGAGTCGCGTCGATCCTGGCAGCAGCGTGTTCAATTATTATTCAAAAGTATCTTTCAAGGAACACGTACGGGCTTCCGAGAACTCAGCCGTAGCCGTAGCCGTAGCCGTGGCCGCAACCGTAACCGCAGCCCAAGTAGCAGCCTCAGCCTCTGCCGCAGCCACCGCAGCCTTTAACCAATAATTGTTATTCAAAGGAATCGAAGAGCAATCAGCAGATCCATGATAAGACATGTTCAGGTGATGCTGGCGGGCGTGAGAGTGCATGCTTGTGGCTGTTTGTGTATGTGTGTTTATCTGTGAGACGTACATATGTGTGCTCAAGTCTCTGGGCGATGTTTTGTGGCTCTCGAGTAATCGAATTTGTTGTCAGTCACAATCAATTAAATCCACCAACGAGAAATGAAAAGTGTATCTCGAGAGAGAGAGAGAGAGTTAACAAGCCCTCTTCCCTTCCTCCCCTTCCACCCCCGTTCACTCCTTCATCCGGAAATTCTAACTTCCTCGAAAATTCGAAAGTGATTTGTCCGAACTTAGGCCTCAGCTCAACGTTTTTCAGCTCAATTATTTCAATCGATTCGTCCATTGTCGCGCTGGCATCCTGCGAACAGGCTTCACAGCTCTCCGAGGGGCGAGGGTCACACACGAACGAACGAGCGAGCGATTCGTTGCAGAACGAATGCGATTGGATTTTATTGCTCGTGACCAACTCAACTCTCGACGCACTCGCGCGTCGAAGGCTCACTAAATTATGTCGCACTTTGATTTGTTGTGACAGGCCGTTGGTGGGAATGACAAGTCCGCAGCGCGACTGAGTCCCGCCGCAATCGAGTTCTAATTGCGACATGGCCAATTTGAGGCGGCGGCGTGCAGCGTGCAGCGTCGGCCTCCAGCCAGCGCCAGCGCGAGCTGCAAATGAGTTGAGCAAGTTGTTGTGCGGAAATTAAGCGAAGCCTAATTTTATTGCAATTCGGAACATTGTTCGCGGTCGCAATCTGAGGCACTTGATGGCATTTCAATTGATGGTTCTTCATCACTCGGTTGGTGGGCTGCTCGTTTTGTTGCTATCAGTGGCTTTGGGTCTCTGAGAAACTGAAATTCCCAGGATAATTATTTCCGGGACAAATTTATGGGCCTGTGAAAGTTGCCGGCCACCGCGTTTGGTTCAAAACTGAAGCATAAATTCTCAACTGAAAAGAGTTGATGATGAACGAGCATCTAACCAAGACTAATACATTTAGAAGGTCAAAAGTCGATTTTCCAAAAAATTTTCAAAATTCAAAAAAAGAAAAAGAAACTTTTTTAATACTCTTTTACTGTTTTACTACGAGTATTTTAATAGACAAAGTATAAAACACTTTTTCTCCAAATACTTCAAGACCAATTTTTGGTATCGTCAACTCGATTTTATCAACAGCTGAAGTCACCGAAGAGTGCTGAATTCATTTTGGAATTTTGCTAAGTTTGTGAATGGTGCCTTTTTTGTGGCTTTCTCTGCAAGAAATCGTTACGAACGGACTTTAAATTTCAGTTGTCAACATTGTTGGCGCACTTTCAGAGGCTCCTTCAGCGGCAACATCATCGGCACCATCATCAGCATCATCAGCATCGTCATCATTATTAGCATCATGAACATAAGCGTTGTTTTGCCCTCACCGAGGCCGCTGCTGCTAACGCCCCTCCGTCAAACGCCACTGCCACTCCCGCAAAGGTACCATAAATATTCGGGGGCTGTATATTTTGTGTGTGTGTGTGTAAGTGTGTGTGTGTGTAAGTGTGTGTGTGTGTGTGTGCGTCGAGCAGCAAAGTTTTCTCAACTTTTTGCGACTTTTTGCGGAGAGCCCGTAAATCGAAGACTTTATGAAGTTGCCTCCTCCTCCTTCCACCCAAAATCCCCCCCAAATTGCTGAGATTATGTTCGTGCCTCTGCACGTCTACCAATCTCTGGCCTCATCGACGAGATGTTGATGACATTCCGTCTCACTCTCAGCCTCATCAGCCTTCTTACAGCAGATACTTTGTACAGATAGCTTTTGTATCTACCATCTTATCTCAATTGTGCAGTTAAACATTCGTTTTTACCGTCCCCCACGTAACCATTTTACGACACTCAGCGTCGGCCACACGGCGCACACGGCACACGGCACGCGTCACCGAAACGGAAATCTCCGGCCTCCAGCGAGTGGAATCGAATTGAGTTGATGTTGTTGGAGTGGCGCAGTTGTCGTTGTTGTCGTTGTTGTGAATGTTGTTTGACATCGTCGTGTCCTTGCTTGTTGTGGCTCTCTCTCTCTCTCTCCCTCTCTCCCTCGCTCCCTCTCTTTGCACCCTCTGGCAGTTGAATTTAATAGAATTGCCGAAGCATAATTTTTGGCATTGTTACCGCGGCTACAATCACTGCTAGTGCGATATTGTTGTTGTTGTTGTTGTTGTTGTTGTTGTTATTATTGTAATGACTAACGTCTAGCAGCAACGAAATTCCGCAAATCCTTGGATTTGTCACAATCGAGGGCTGTTTTTTTTTTCCTTGTTGAAACGTTTTTGTTGTTGTTGCTGATCTTATTGTTATTATTTTTATCATTATTGTTGTTGTAGTTGTTATTGTTGTTGTTGTTGTTGTTGTTGGTCTTATTGTTATCTTTTCTTATTATTTTTAAAGCAAGAATTAATGTTTGCAATTCTGGTTCTTTCCGAGTTTTTTGCAAGGTACGTCGTAGTTGTTATTGTTGTTGTTGTTGTTGTTGTTGTTGTTATTGTTGTTGTTGTTGTTGTTGTTGTTCCCGGGCAGGATGTGTCATGAGTTAATTTTGACTTTAATTAAATTTAAAACTTTTTCACCAGTTTTTTTTTTTTTTTAAATTTTCGGAAGTTGTTGTTGTTCCCTTAACGGTGTTTAAAGGTTTTGCTAAGGATCCAGAAGTTTAGGAGGGGAAGGGGTGATGGGGAAGAGATGATCTCTAAAGTAGTGTGAATTGGGCCTTTTTAGGTCGTTGGTTCAATGAAAATAAATGAAGAGATTTTCTAAGATTTTCAAAATGTTTCAAAGGATTTTGAGAATTATTCTTTGTACTTCCTTTATATCAGTCTAATACAAAAAACACTGTAAGGAAGGAAGGAGGGAGGGAAAGAAGCAGGAAGGACGGCAGGGAGGACGACTTCGTAGCAAGAGCCTTTTGCGGCAAAATGAATCGCGGCCACAACGCAACAACTTAGCGCTTTCTCTTCCAACTTCTCTCACGCCAGCCGGGAGAGAGGCTGGAGCAGCAATTGCGCAGACCACGTCACCGGAGGGGATGGTTTTACAACCCGTTTTGAAGTGGGGCCGCTGAGGCGCTTCTCTGCCGTTTTCATCTGCCCCATTCAAAGGTCACCGCACCACCGCACCCCCACACTGCAACCCTTCCCCCTCCCCTCGTCCACCCCCCTCCACAACCTGTCTCTGAAACAAGCGGGAGTAGAAATGTTTCGCATAAAATGTTATCTGGAAGATTTACGAGGCGACTTTTCGCTTCGCTCCTTCCAACGCGCCCCTCTTTCCGACCCGTTCCGACCGGTTTCGTCCCATTCCTCCCCGGGGGTGTACCAATCGTGCGACCCTCTTCTGTGAAATATTAGTGTGAGTGTGAGTATGTTGGTTTGTGTGAAATGTCTTTGTAAATGGCTTTGCGCGTGTGTGTGTGCCTTCCTGAGGGATGAATGAAGGGTGGTCGGTTCGGGACTGCAAGTGTATCTGCGTGCCAGCTTTCTTCTTGTCATCCATCCGTGCGTTCATTCGTTGCTTCATCTGTATTTATTTATTCTTCTTGCGTTAGTATTTATTTCTCGCTGCTGCTGCGCCGCCATTTATTTGCAATTGCTCACTTCTGGCTCCCCCAGCGGGAGGCAACGGGGTGGGTGTGTGTGTGGGTATATCTTATCCCCAAGCGCGTATCCGTGTATCTTTGTATCTGCACCGCAGCATTAACTGTACGCTCAACAGCTGCCGCCAGTGAAGAAAATGCTTATCGCCATGCTCGAGATGTCAAAGGCGAAGCTCAAGAAAAGTCTTTGCCGGATTTCGGTTTCGGCTTACCCTCTTCATCGGTTTGTTTCTCCGCTTCTGCTGCTCCCTCCCTTTTTGCACTACACTGTTCGCAAGGCCTAAAAAATAGCAGAAAAGTTGAAAAGTTTTCATGACTAAAGGTTGAAGAAATATGAGAAAGCTTGATTTTTGATTTGATTTGTTTGTTTAGCCAAGTTTGTTTATAATTCCGAAGTAGTTTTTCGTTTATAAAATAATACTTTGCTGTCATCGATGCAACATTAAGAAGAGCCATAAAATGTACGGGTACATTGGCGATTTCCACATTTTCACCCTCTTACTTCGTCCTGGACTCTTTTTTTAACGTAGAAAATTGAAATTTTCCTTGTTTTTTTCTTTGAATATTGACAAATTTGGAAATGGACAAATGAAATTTTGTACAGTGTACGTGGAGCCCGCTGTGAGTTATGTATTCTCAGCCGATGATGGCTGTTGTTGCTGCTGCAGGAATCCGCCACTAAAATAGGAACCGTCTAACCGTCTAAGGCTCGTACAAAAAAAATAGCAAAAAATTGGCTTCATGCGAATTCCTCTGCTAAGGATTCTTTATTTCTTGAGGATTCTGGTAAAGATTCCTTTTTCTTGTGAAGAGGAGGGAGGAGAGGGTCTTTCGAACTCTACTACCCTCCGAGTCCTGCTGGTGCGATGGCGGCAGGAGCGTTCTGCGTGCTTCGTGCATGCTTCATGCTTGCGTAGATGCTCTTGTAATTTATGGCTCCTGCGCTGGCACCGTTCAAAATCTAAGCATTAATCCATCTTGTGTTTAGATCGCCAAACTGAGATACCTCGCGTGGTACTTGCAGATACACAGATACGTACATACGTACGTACGTACATACAAGAGCGGCGTACAAGAGGGTTTGCGACGCACGGAGGGTCAGCGTTGGATGGATGGATGCGTCGATGGATGGGCGAGTGCAAGGATGGATGGATGGATGGCGGTGGATGTGTTTTGTATCTGCCAAATAAGAGACGCTGCTCTTTTGGCCAAGTTTAGGTAAGTAAGAGGTTGTTGCTGCTGCCGTCGCCGCCGCGTAAAATTAAACTAACGTCGTTGGCATTTTAGACGATTCGTGCAATTTGCGCAGAATACTTTTTCACTACTAGATGTGTGTGTGTGTGTGCGTTTGGTTATTTATAAGATATGGTTATTTCTTTGTTTTGTTCTGCTCTAAGAAAAATGTCTCATAAAATACAACAAATGAGTAAAGTTCAAGCGAGCGCTCACACGAAAATGAGAAAACTTATTGCGCAACCCAACAAAAACAAAAACAAAAACACTACCCCATTTTTCGTTCTTCCCTCCGAAATGAAAAAGTCATCCCCATGACTTCGAGAAAAGTAAAATTTTGCAAAATCATGGCGTTTTCTCGAAGCGAATTTAGCTAATTTCATGTAAATAAACACCAGCCGACCCTTCGCACGGACCACTTGAGCTCTCCATTGAGTAGCACGCCTATAATCAGAGCAGTCGCGCTGAGTAGCTAATAAAAGGGCCCTGCCTGGAAACGGCGTCTGAGCCTGAAGTGCACTGGAGCACTTTAAGGCCAGGCCAGTGCGGCCTTTAGCCGCCAGCGTAGAGCGAACAAACATTATTGACAGTATTGATGGAACGATGGACGGATGGGTCTTCTCTTCTTCATTACCAATTGTTTGCTGCAGCTACCTTCGTTGGGGGCATTCCTGCAAGTCATGTGACTTCGGCGAAGGCCGCTCTTCAGTGCACGATCATCGACTGCTGCCGCAATTGAATTGTTTGAATGAATGAATAAATGTCGGAGGCGTCACAGACGTGAAGGTTCGTTCCGCGGCAACGTTCGTTCGTGCTTCCTCCAACGGCGGCTGCTGCTCTGGCTGCGTCGCGACGCGTCGTTGAGTGCATTTTGACATGGTAATTAAAAGACCACGTTTCGCCGCTGAGGAGCGCAGCAGCGAGCTCTTCTAAAAGTTGCTGATGATCAGCAAGAATTTCGCGCACGTGTTTCAGTCGGTCGGTCGGTGCCGCAGGCTGAACCATCAGCCGATCCTCGTCCTCAGAATGCTTTAAAACGAAACGAATTTACGACTTTTTCTGGTAAGTGACTACACCTACCTTCCCCCTTCCCTCTTAATATAAACCCATTGTGCTCAATTTGTCAATTTAATTATTCCAGATTGTTCCAACGCATGGTGCGCCGATCATTAATACGCGTGCACACTATTAAAAAATCCAATCAAAAGCACTTCCTGAGAATCACGGCCATTATCTCCGTGGAGTTGCTGTTGCTTTTGCAGGCACACACACACACACACGCCTACACACTTACCACGGCATTAGTATTGATCGATCTCTATAATCATTGAGTGATTTCTGATGGTCGTTTCGGAGATCTGGCGGCTCAGACGACATGCAGCAATTGTGCGATCATTGATCATCGCCAGGAAACAACAAGGTACGAAGTTGTCTGCCTTTTGAGTGTTGGCTAGCCCGACGTTTAGCCGGTTGGTTGGTAACCTGACAGCCCGCAGGCTGCCTTTCTGACGTAGGCGACATATCGTACCGGCGAGCCTGGTTAACCACACGAGATTGACTCCGCTGAAACCACACAACGCGCTGTTGATTTATTCCCCGAAGGCTCGAAAGTGATCTTTCAAAATCATGAAAATGGTAACTACGCCAAGTCCCGGGAGCAGCGAGATGCTGGTTTTCTGCTGCTGCTCGGTCGCTCGGTCGATGGGTCGGTCGCAGTTCGGTGACAAAGTATCAAGGAAGGTAGAGGTGATATGTGTGTGTTTGTGCGTGTGTCAAGGTGTTCCTACTAGATGTCAATTGATACGCTCCTTCGTGACGAAGACGGCGACGGCGACGGCGACGGCGACTACGACTGTGGCGGTGATGAGGATGACGACGAAGACGCACACGAATGATTACAAATGTCATACGAAATCAAAGATATCCATAAATCATGCGCTGGCAGAGAAGCCCTGTGGAAGGCCTGCCGACTTCATTCCAGCCATTCATTTTCCGAGGCCTCGCCCGCTTTATTTATTACTTTCAAGTACTTCGACTTGTTTGGAATAAATAATTGGCACGAGACGGACGGACGGACGGACGGACGGACGGACGGACAGATGGGCCGTCTGACGGATGTTGGTTGCTGCTGTTCATTGGCGCTGCTGTTGCTGTTGATGACGATCGCCTGCCGATGACGATCGAAGAATTATGAGTTTATTTAGTAATAAAAATAATTCTGATGATAATCAATCGGACACGTTTTCAAATTATCTCGCCGATCAGACAAGCACCAAAAGAAGCTAGCAGCAGCAGGAGAAGAAAACGAGGAAGAAGAAGAAGAAGATTGTCTTTAGATAAAGGCATTACAGTAGCGATGTCATTACAATGTTCATTTGGAAGTCGGTTCAGTCGACACCAAAATAAAGTACAATATTCAGGTTTTTGTTGTTGTTGTTGTTGTTGCGAGTGGTTTTTAGAGGTTTGTGAAGAGGAAAAGAAGAAGAGTTTGAAATCTGAAGAGCATTTAATTTGTCCTTTCCTTCCAAAATATGCAGCAAATAAGTATTTATTCGTAGGTACTCGTTTTTTTTATGCTCTCTTTTTATGCGTACATTCTCGTGACTCTTTAACATCACAAAACTAATCATTAGAGAGCTTGAAATTAGGCTAAATCGAGATTTTTCCTTCACTAACGCAGCAATAAATTAACAAAAATAGTTTAAAAAAAAACTCTAGCCGTAATAAAAGTAATTCCTCCCAACACACACACGCTCCTGCAAGCACCACGCTGCAAGATGTACCACCACATCGACGACTGCGGGTCCATAAAACTCAAAGGGTTCCATTATTTCTGAAAGTGTTTCTGAGCCAACGAACGGCCAAAGAGTTGAGAAAGCCTTTTAATGGCGGGCAATTAAACAGATGCCATTTGTTTTATGCGCTTCGGGCAGAGCAATCTGATAAATGTTTATGATTATGCTCTTCTCGGGAGAGTGAGAGCGGCATTGTTGCTGAAATGTTAGCAGAGACAAGAGAAGAAGCAGCGAAACGAGAGGCATCAAGTCACTAAAAACAGCAGAAGCAAAAATTGAAGAGATGGCCATTAAAAAATTGGTTAACCGGTAACCAGACTTGACTTGACTTGACGACGCATTGCTGTTACTTGTGTAATAAAAATATAAACAATAACAACAACAACAACAACAACCTCAACGCAGGCCAATAACAAAAGAAGAAAGTAATTTAAATAAAATCTTTGATCGACCAAACCTAACCTAACCAAACAGAAAAGAACAGAGAGAAAAGACACACGTACTACGTAGTTAAAGTGAGAGAGAGATTTACGACCTCCCTCGCTCGAAAGTATGCAACAATAAAAGTAATAAAAGGCTTTATAAAATATTGGACTCCTAAAAAGCACGAAAGCTAGCTTCCTGCAAAAACAAAAATGGCTATATATAAAGAACAATATAATATATGTATAATATAATAACATTTAGTAAGTTTTTATTTATAAATATATATAAAAGTACCTTTTTTGTACGTATAGACATAAAAAAAAACTGTATACAAAATAAAAAAAAATAAAATTAAGGAAATAAAATACAAAAAAAAAAATTTAGAACCTTTTATATCGCATAAATCTTCAGGAACAACCACAAACGGATATTATAAAAAGGATTCGTATTTTTTGTTGTTGTTGTTGTTGTTTTACAGCCATGTTTGCCAGTTTAAAATTAATAAAAAAATATAAAAAATGTACTATTTTACCGCAAAAGAAAAAAAAAAAACAACTATGGACCAATAAAGGAAAGGCAGAAAATAAAAGCTTGTAAAAACAAACAAACAAATAAAGGAACGTTCGCAAAATTGTGTAAAAAATCCTTTGGTAGGTACATAAATATAATGAACTACTAAAACTACTAAAACACAAAAGTGTCAAGCCAGATAAATTATGAGATCTCTTTGTGGATTCCATTTCTTTTATATTTGCCACGCTCCAATCAACCAGTTTGACCTTTTGTTTTATAACCTTTTTTTAGATTTTATTTATTTTTATTGCAACCAACACCACTAAATCGAAAACACTCGCCAACTTTCTTTCCCGGTACAAAGAAACGGTACGGAATAAAATGTTCCTAATTGGTGCACAACAGCGAGATTTGCCGAGATTTTGGGCGGTCTCGTTTCGACGGAAGAAGTTTGATGCAACGCGACTACAAACAAAATGGAATGGAAAACCCATCTTCCATATTTTTATCAACGTTTATCTCTAAGAGTAACACAAGAATAATATGCAAAATAATTTTGGACAAAAATATTGCCGAGAAATTCTCGACTGAGAGGCCTTGTCCGTAGAAGAGGGCCGTTCGACCATTCTCGAATGTAAAATTTTTGGCTACAATTTCTTCTTAATCTATTCCTTACTCTTCTGAAACTCATTCGAGCTGAAGAAAGTGTTGAAAATTGTTAAAAATAAGCGACAAATTGGAAGCAAATCGTCTCTGAAGAATGTTATAAATAAACTCGTGAAATCAGGTTGCCTGAAAAGGGTGCCGAATTTATGCCGAAGAAGTCTAAAAGTTACATCAAAAGAGTCTTTCTTTGCGACTGAATGAGTTTTATGACGACCATTTATTGTTGGAACAACTTTACTGATTTGACAACTCGTTCGTTATCCCGAATATTCAGCACAAATACAATAAATCATTCGTCAATAGAGAGAAAAAGGGTTTTTCCTGCGATTTTCCGAAAGGCCCTCAATGAAATGGCCCAGTCACTCAATCACGGACTAACTACGCGGTTACCCAGCCACGAACCGGCCAAGCTACCTGTTGGTAGCGACTCCGATTGTGTAAGGTTTTCGGTGACCTGAGCGCCCGCTGAGACAGATCGGGAAATATTTTTGTAATGTCCTTTTGCTGGCGCCAGACGCTGGCGAGGCTTCGAACCTGTCACACTAACGACTTCTGCGAACACAAAGGATAATCCTGGCTGCACCAGTTACGAGTACTTACCGGCCTGGCCAGGAGGACAAAAAGGAGTTGAGCTGTTTGACGACAGAGGCTGGTGCGGGATCAGCCCTGCGCTGTCTGCGCCGGTATACGCAATTCTTTTGTGAGTTTCGAGAGGCAGGATCAATATTTTTATTGCCCTTCAAAACGGTCGCAGGGTTTATGCGATTCGAAAAAGTAATAAGAAAACATAAGAAACCCGGAAAGTACTTTAAAATAAAACCAACCAATGAGTGCAGGAGTAGAAGAAGAAGAAGCATAGCATAATAGACCAAGTATGTGAAGATTTTGGCCTGACACTGTACTTAGATTGTCAGAATTTCGCGGTGCCTTTAGTCTGAGAAAGTTACCGAAATGTCCTCCGATTGCGATCGTTAAGCATCCTATTTCCTAGGATCAGCACAACAATTGCGATCGCTATCAAACAAAATATTTTAGCACTCCATGCGCAGATTAAGCACGGCCCAAATCTGGATCAATGCGAGATACGATCATTTCTAAAGCTCCATACTTCGAAGCCATTACGATTATTTCGCCTTTGTCGTCGTCGTCGTCGTCGTCGTGGTGTCTCTTCTGTGTCTTACATTCTCGGAAGAGCAGAAGAGAAACGGCCGACTCATGATCGACGACCCTTCACTATCAAATCGAGATCATCATCGTCGTCACTAACGCTTCTTAAAAACCTTCAATTCAGCTCGAGCAAAAAAGCGATCATATCAGTTCCGAAGGATGCAGAAGATGATTTTCATCTTTCCTGGATTTCGTCAAGCTTCTTACTCCGCCCGGCCTAATCCTGGCGGTGCAATAGCGGCGGCGATCGGCACTCGACTCAGTGCTAATGATCGTGAAAACTGGACCAAACGTTAACTTCTTTCTCTTTGTTCGCCACTCTTTGCGTTTAGCCGTGGGCGCGGCGGCCTATCTTCATCTGCATCATGCTCGAGTTTGCAAATCTCTTCTTCTCCTTCAGGTCGTCTGCATTGTTGTCACCAGCCGTAATCCTTTAATCGCCAACGGCGACACTCGAATTAAGACAAAGCGGGCAAGCATTCGACAAAGCCTGACACAGACACGAAGCACTTGAAACATGACAATATCAATTTGTTCGCACAAAGCAAAAATCTGATAATCAGTACAAACACATCCTTTGTGTCCTTTGTGAGCCTGCACAATGCAAACAAAACGCTCTGAGCCAAGCCTAATGCCTCAACATTTTTTGGTCCAGTTCCAGTATCTACGGTCTCTACGGTCTCTCTGCGTCTCGGGCAGTCTCCGTCAGGTTTAGGCATCGGGATGATAGTTGGTTTGTTGGCAAATGAAGTTGTTAGTGAGATATTTTTGCTCAGTCGTTTCGATTTGGCAGCAAAAGTTATCAGCCGTAGGTAAGTATGATGTTGTAACGAGCTATTATCCGTTCATAAATTTATCGTAGATGAAGTTGTAAACGTTTTCTGGATAAAGCATAAAAAACCGGGATAAAAATTAAAAGTAGACTGTAATCGAAAAATTCTAAAAAGGGCTTCTCAAAGAGAATTATTGCGGGTTGATTATTTGGAATTGCTGCAGATTGTTTGAGAGAAGCGGTAACGGTATAAACCGAGATACAACGCCTTTGTCATGATACGACATGATGCAGCAACAATTCTTTAGACACTTTAAATCAAATTAAGTTCAGTTTATTAAGCTCATAAAGTTTGGAAAGAGATCAACTACGAACGATCGATATTTATCTCGCAACAAATGCCGAAGGCGTTATACTTTCCATTGGAAGATATGGAAACACAACAACAACAAGCACAGTAGAAAAATTTTTCATAAAAATTGTAAGAAGAAGAAGAAGAAGAAAAGGGCGAACAGAAGCAACCAACAATTGCCCAAAAAACTTTGTAACGACATGGAGAAATTTATCAGATGCAGCGACGACGCGACGTGTACAAAGAAGCTCGCTACAAAGAGACGGAAAGGTGGAGCGTGTGTGTGTTTGTGTTTGTTTGATTATGAGCACCGCCTTGGTTTATTTGTTTTATTTTGACAGTCGCTGTCAATCAAAGCAGAGTTGATGGTAACGACACTTCATTAATGATCGACACTTTTCTTTCTTTTTTTTCTCTCAGATGTCACCTTCCTTCGTTGTGTGCGTGTGTGTGTCGGTGTCATGATCATTAATCATTTGGGCCAACTTAAGATTTTTGATAACAAAATTACGCCGTAAGCGCGGATTAAGGTGTGCCTTGGGGGCTGATCCTCTGACGTTCGTCGCGATCGTCCACTTGGCCTCCAAGTAAGACTTCTTTTCCAACACAATTTAATTAGTTTTCAATTTAATAAGTTCAACTTGGCATGGATTTGCTATTGGGAAAATGGCTTTGTTGTTGGGTCAGCCACAAATTGACAAAATTACCATCAACATTAATGTCACAAAATCTCTTTGTGGACGCAATGTTACGTTTTCGTGGACGTTTTCGCAGAGAGGGTGAGAGAGCAGTGACAAGTGTTCCAGCAGCGGACTATCGCGGTCTATGCGTCGCGCTGAAATCGCGCATACGAAATTACTTTTTCAGGCGCACTTGTCGCATTCATTTTATTGTGGCAATTATTTGGCTAACAATCACTCGAACAGCGGCGGTGACAACAACAACAACAACAACAACAACGACAATCACTATTCGCCCCCTTTTTGGAAGAGTACTCGCCTGCTTTCGGCGGCGTATGTCATTGTTTGTGCAAAATTCTATCACGTTGTCAATTAGGGAGGAATAAAAAGAAGAAGAAGAAGAAGGGTGAATTGTATTTCTTGTTGTTGTGGTTGTTGCGCTGCTGTCCGGCTTCTCGAGTTTCTAAATTTATCTCCTTGCATCATCCTCAGCTCAGCCATTCTCAACCAATTGATTTGTGTTTTTGTTGTTGCTTTTTTTTAGCCCATCAACCCCACAAATTATGGCTTAATTGAGTCATAAAACCACATGTTCCCAACTTTCGAACACTTTGCGTAATTGTTGTTCTGCGGCTGCGAAAAGATTATCAAAAAAGAATTACTCCAGCGCTACTTTTCAGATTTTGAAACACATCAATGAGGAAGAAGCAGAAAAAGAAGAAGAAGAAGAAGAAGAAGACGAAGAGGGGAAGGCAGCTGGTTTTGCAGCGTGATGTGTTTTTGGGTGATATTCCAGCACTATATAGGATTATTGTCAGTGCATATGTTGACATTTCGAAATCGTTGTCAACTCGATTGTAAACAATAAACAAACTATATTGTGGTATAATTAATGATCTTCACCTACCCCCTTACCCTGTCCTTGTTCATCGTCCTAGTACTTTCTTGCAGTGTTTATTGGCAGTTTTTGCGTTTGGTTTTAAGCCCTTTTTCGAGGACTTCAAAATTCAAAGACTTCAAGATTTCGTAATCTTTCGCGATTTATGAAAAACTTTGAACAAAAATGAGAAAATGAAATCTTAACATTACTAATTTAGCCTTAAAAAATGCAAAAATTCTGACATAAAACCAAAACGAACCGTTTCTAGAAGCGCAAGACTTCTTGAAAGCGTCCCTGTCTCTCTGCGATGGTTGACACGCTGCTGAACGAATTTCAATTCTTTCCATTTTTTCAGGATTTTGTCATTAGACCGATTTTTACCCCGATCATCGGATCCACCAACGAACGGCGGGGCGATCGCAGCAAAACCATGCAACAAAAGAAAAGGAAAGAAACGCTGAACAAATGTGACCGATCGATCGATCGGTTGTTTGGTCGTTTCGTCGGTCGCCCGATTGTTACGTACCTACCTCGGCTGTTCGTTTTGTTGATGTTTGCGAGGGTACGCGATCGAGTATTCGCGATCGAATCTTTTATTGTATCTGACGATCTCTACGCTCAGATAAAATTAATAATTGAGCTCTTTTGCATATCATGGGAACAATCTTGCCGCCGAACTGTTTCGTGTCACGCCTGGCGTTACTGCTGCTGCTGCTGGCTGCCGCTGCCGCTACCGCTACCGCCGCGAGACAACAACCGAATGTGACACAACAAAAGATCAGAACACAATTTATTTATGCGCAGAAGCATAATAATAATTTGTTGTATTTATTAATTTTTTTTTGTTTCCTACACCTTTTTGTGATATCCTTTGTTCTTTGTCAGGGTGTGTGTGTGTGTGTGTAGATGTAATGTTGTATAATCTGGGAGAGATCAATTGTTCCTTCTTTCTTTAAAAATATTAAAATCAAGACGCATTGATTAGAAAAATGAAGGCAATACTTTTAACATTGCAGCACTTTAAAAAATGAGGGGGGAATGGGGGGGGGGGAAAGGAGGGTACTATTTGGGACACATCTGAGAAGGTTAAGTGCTCTTAGTACTATTTTAAGTTTATTGCGCTGGCAATTTTTACAGATTTCTCTTCCTGTATGAACCAAAGCTAATTTCAGCAACGAAAAAACTACACCCTGTTATTCTTCTTCTTCTTCTTATATATCTTATATTTTTATATCTCGCAGCTGAGACAGTTTCGAGGTAACGCTAACAGCAACAAAAACCACCACAGCAATAACAACAAATTACTTGAGGCCAGCCGTCGGCACTCTGACCAAATTCATTCAATTCAATAATGAGTGAGAAAGCCATCATGTGTTGCACTAAAACAAATAATAGAACTTATTGTTGTCAATCTAGCAAACACATGCACACACACACACACACACACAAACACAAACGCCCACACTCAAACGCTTACAAGGAGAAAATACAATACATTCGTTGAAAGCAAATTCAATGAAAAGCGCTCAACCTTCTTCGGCTTGGTTTTTTTTTTTGCTACGAGCCATTCGGGCGCTATAAATAATGAATTATTGCATAAATGGGAAAACAACAACAACAAAAAACAACAAAAACAACAATAACACAATAAATACTACTGCTGCTGCTGCTGATGACTGTCGATTTATACACGTTTAAAAAATTTGCATCTCATTTTTTAACTGATGCTAAATTCTTTCAGTTTGACTGACATTTTTTTGAGGTTTCTCAATTTTAGGAGTATTTTTGTAATTTGAATTTTTTTCAAAATAATGCTTTGAAAATCGTACAAACAAATTGTTTAATATTAAAGTTAACTTTTTCTGCGTTGAAAGTTGAAATGTTCAGTTCGGTGAGAGCAAAGAAATGAAAAATGTTACGAGGTTGACTTTTTATTCTACGAACGTTGCTGAAATTGAGAATTTATACTTAAGTTTTTTAACCGTGTACTCGGTGTAAATTCAATAGAAATTGTATAAGCCTTCAAAATATTGTATGTCATTTGATTTCGTCCTGGCTTTGCTTTCGATGCCAGGCACATGCACACACACGTTAAATTTCACAAAACAAAGGAGACAAGAATTAGAAAAAAATATGTCCTTTTGCAGGCTGCAATCAAAATGTAGGCGGTGGCGCTGGCGCTGGCGCTGGTCTACCGCCCGCTGATCAACCTCAATCAACCGAAAGGACAATCATTGATCCTCTCACGGTATTGTTTAACATACAGAGGTAGTGTTTGTTGTGTTGTCGTTGTTGTTGTTGTTGTTGTTTTTTGTGGGCGACCTTAATGGTATCTACTGGGGTATTTTTTGGATATTTTATGACCGCAGTCAACAAAATAAATCGATTTATTAAGATTTCTTGTCTTTAGTCTTTGTATTATTGTTCTGTTGTTGTTATTGTTATTGCTATTGTTATTGTTGGTGTTGTCAGGTTTTCCAGATATATTTATATGATTTCTTAATGGACTGAGTTACTAGTAGAGATATATATTATAGAATATGTTTTATATGATTTTGAAAAAAGGAATTACGATATTCGTATTAAAAAAAATTATAAAAGTTTTTCTAATTGGAAAAACTGAAATTGTTAAAATAAAATAATTTACATAAAAAAAAAATAAAAAAAGAAATAAAAAATTTTTTAAATATTGATTATTAGGGTAATATATCGAATAAATTAGTCATTAGGGTAAAAACAGCAACCCTTCGCCGACCTGCTGTTGTATTTTTTTTGTGTAACAGCTTTTGTTGTTGTTGTTGTTGTTGTTGTGGTAACATCTGAGCTTCTTTCTTTCGAAAACATTGCAATATTTCTAAAGAAATTCTGACGGACCACAAAAATAGCGGCATCTTGTGTGGCATCATCGTGTGTTCTGCATAAAATTGTAATAACTTCGCCACCGCCACCGCCACACTCGTTTTCATAAACTGTAGAGCCACTCGCTGAAGGGTTGCGGTGCATGCAAGTGGCTGCGAGAGGTCGAAGTGCATTGTTTTCGGCTGAGGAATGAGGCCGGGTTGGTGGGTCGCTGAGTACCACCATCAGCACGTTCACTCAAAGTGTGCCACATGATTCCGTCACAGCGTTGAAGTGGTTCAGCGCGTGCCTCGCACTCTGTTTCGGAATTCACCACAACAACAACAACAACGAAAGCTATTGAACTCATTATTTGAAATAATAATAACAACAATAACAACAAGACACGTTATGAGCAGAGGAACAAGAACACAAAAACACCAAAACACAAAACATGCTTTATGTAAGAATTGTAATTTTGTTCTTTGTTTTTCTCAAGCAGCAAAACACTCGGGAAGCACCACTCGAAGGGTTAAGCCGGGGCTGCATTTGTTTAGCTCCATTGAGCGCTACTATAGCATCAGCTTAATTATGTGCGGTATTGTTGGGCAGAAAATCATATCCTAGAAAACGTGCAGCATAAGGTTTTGTTTGGTGTATGCTCGTAAACCGACGACGAGGTTGAATTTCTCAATTCCAGAGAGTATTTTCTCATCTAATTTGGTCGCATCTAACTTTTGAGCTGTGCCGTGTAGGTCTAGGGAAGACACTCCTCCAGTTCGGTTGATTGAATCGGTAACCAACCCATAAAGACCAAATTCCGCAAAAGCTAAAAATAAACCGTTCGTTGTCTGATCAGCATCAACATCGACAAAACCTTATTAATTTTATTACCGATTACTTTTAGCTGAAAAATAAATCCAGACTTTGGATCTTGCACAGACCAAAGAAGGAGAACTTAATTAAAATACTTTTTAGTTGTTTTGTTTTTGCTTTTCTTTGGTTTTTGTTAATTTTATATTGCTTTTTATGACATCTTTCAGTGTTCAATGCTGCTTTTATGCTGCGAGCACAATCGCGATCACTTCGAAGAGAAATCGCGGTGCCGCATTTGGTCTGCCAGTGACGACGGATCTTGAGGTTCCGATATATGTATGTACACTGCTGCCGACATTGTTATGATGAAACTTTCAATTTGATTAGATTTTTTGGAGCACTTTTTTGGAACAACATCATTTCTTTTCTTATCGATTTCTATACATAGGAACAACTTCTTGGTGGCGTATGGGCAAGGGCTCCTCTCCGGCCCAGCCCAAAACCGTACAAAACCGTTTCAGTAGCAACGAAATTAATTATCGCGTTATCAGCAAACAAGAATGATTCGAAGGAAAATTAATTTAAACACCTTCGGTCGTTATCGTCGAAGATAGCCGCCTTTTTGGTCTATAATTTCAATTCTTTCGACAAAAGCAATCAAAGATCGGTCAAAGCGATTAGTTTGTGAAGAGATGATGTTACCATTTGTTGTTGTTGTTGTTTCCTTGCGGTGGTTGTTGCTCTTCATGCTGGTTGCTGATGATGAAATACGTTGCTGAAAATAAAGCAGGACAATTTCCGACAAAATTTCTGACAAAATTTTTGACAAAAGTAAAAACTGTTTTGGAGACTCTCTTTTCCAAACTCTTTTTATATAAAGTCGTATTCAAAGATATGAGAGGACGAACCTTCATTCCTTTTTTCGTCCTTTTTGACTAATCATGAAACTATTCGCCGCAAATGACATTTTCCTGAACAGAATTACAAACGATTTACGTAAGTAAATACAATTTAAGTAAAGCACATAAAATGGTGGCGAGACTGACGAAGGACTGATGAAGGACCCTCCATGACTCCAGCATAATTTTATATAATTTAACAATTATCGTTTGAGGGGAAAAATTAGATGCTTCTGAAGGGCCGGGAATGACTTGCTCGAATTGTGTCGTAGAGGTACCTACAAGACCGAACCATGTGGGCACTTCATTGAAAACGTAACCACTTGAGTTTATTTCGCTGTTTCATGGGTCAAACCTGTCACAGGTACAAGGACGGACGGACGGACGGACAATTGGTAAACATTTGGTCACTAATGTTGGTTTTTCTGTAAATATTTTTAATCAATAAATAGTAAAACAATATGAAATAATTTCTGCTGGAGTTTTTCACTTCGACTCAGTCGAAATCGTTGCGCTCAAACGGCCGATATCTTTATGATACGAGTATCTTTCTAAATTTAACTCTTATCAGTTACTGATAATCGCTCTCTCTTCGTTCGATTTTGGAGAAATAATTTCCTTCGAGTTTCGAGGAATTTGTGGCGGAAAAAGAATTGAGAAAGAATTGTTTAGTCTCTGGCAGAAATCTATTAACATGTGGTGTTGTCTGGAAGCTGAAACTCCGGCAATTGTGATTGCTATCGGCACATCTTTTACCGAATTTGGCCAAAGAAACCATCATCACCATCTCATGTTCGCCGAGCGCATGGATAAAATTGAATGGAAAAGACCACAAAAAATTTGCAATTTTTACAAAATCCGCTCAAACGCTCAACGCTTTAGCAGATCATTCAAGATAACGATCCGCCGCTCGGATATCCGTCGTTAAAAAAGTACCATTTCAGCCGATCCGGATCCTCCCGGAATATGCTAAAACATTCTCTCGAATTCTGCACCCAAAAAAGGGAGAATCCAAAGGGAGAAATCCAGAGGGAGAAAAGTTCTTCCTTCCGATTCTGGTGCCGAATTTACCAGGCACCAAAGGATCAAATATTGAACAAGAATTAAAAGTATTGTTGACGTTGAAAGGCGTGCAAAATTTCATCTTATCGGCGCATGCCGGAGTTTCGATCGGTGCCCGTTGGTCAAAAGAGGCCTACACACAATTCGAGCCACACAACATTTTCCTCTCGGTATTCAACAATTATTCAATACGATGATCATGTGCGAAATTTTTGCTTGACACTTTTATTTGGGTACTTTTTTTGTTCTGAAAACCTGAGGTCCTTTTGAAGCCACGTAGTGCGTGATTGTATCGCAATTTGCTGTTGCTTGCTGGCTGCCCTTCGCCGCAAACAATTCGTGTCTTGATGATGGTCAGTCGATTGCTGGCTGCGCTTTGCTGTCATGCGGTCATGTTGCAGCCTTCTTCGGCGGCGGCGGCGGCGGCTGCTGAATGTGTTTGTGCGGAGCCTGCCCCGCTTTGTGTCAAATAACAAATAAGGCTTCCTCACTACAAACGCAACCGAGCGACCCTCAGCCGCAACCGCAACCGCGACACGGCCCAATACAAACGCAGAGCCAGTCATCATTGCCGTCGCCGCCAGTTCAGGTTCAGCTTATCTGCGCCGCACGCAGAGACACAACGCTCCGCCGTAGATCGACATGCGTTGATTAGAGCGGCCGGCCACATTCGGCAGCAGCTTGCAGCAGCCTCCGCGCCTGACATTCGGACACGTTGCCAATAAATTCCCAACGCCATCACTGTCACTGCGCGGCGGACTCACTCACTGACGCGCGGCTCATAATTATTTCATTATTTCCCGTTCTGCAGCCTCCAGCGCTGATTATCGCGCCGGCGATTATCAGTCGGCAGCCATCTTTATTGTTTGTTATGATCCTCTTGTCATTTGTTGCCTCCGAATCTGAGATGCGTGCTTCCTGCACGGCCTGCTGCCGGCCGGAGGAGGCCTGCGGATGCCTGCGGAGGCCCGCAGACGTGGTCGCTTTTGTTTTGGTCGCTTTGATTGTGTTTCTATCGATGATTTTCAACAGATTGCCGTGAGATGTTGCTGTGATTAATGTTGGCGCTGTGATATTGACAGTTGGTTGGTGATTTGGTGGAACGATTGATGTCATTTGGAAGGTTTGGGAGATCTTCATTGGTGTGCGGTGAAGGAATGTGAGGTTTAGACGGAAGGTGGAAGGTTTTTGTGGATGTATATTCAGCGACAGCGTTATTTTGAAATGTCAAATGTGTATATATTTAGTCAAAACCATGCTCCCGATTCTTCTTCTTCTTCTAACTTTGACATTTGCTTAATTATTTTTGCACTATTCTTATCATTGTCCATCGATAAACCGGAGCCAACGAAATTCTTGAAATTCTATTAATAAACACAAAAGACAAAGCAGGCAGACAGACAGACCGACCGACGGACGGACGGACAGATTGGCGGAGAGATAGATAGACAGACAGACAAAGATAGACAGACAGACAAAGAAGTAGATGCAAGGATGGTTTGTAGTGCGCGAAGAGAGAGTAACGTGAAGAAAGAGAGCAAACGACAACGTTCAAGCTCGCGAACAAATAAACTCACGAATATACTTACATCCAGACAGACAGACCGACAGAGAGACAGACAGCCAGAGAGTCATGTAGACAGCCCGGCATACAGATAGACCGATATACGCAAACGAGAAAAAATTCCAGAAATACTTTTATGTACGTACATTGCGCACGGACCGAATATTTAATGATTTAATGATTTAATCTGTGAATCGGGGCAAACGATTTCAGCCACGGCCACAACCGCACAAGTAACACTGACACCAACACCGACCCCGACCCCGACAACAACAACGACGACATCTTCGCGGCCCGGCAGAGACGATGTGTGAACAGCGTGGCAGAGATTTGCTTAATTTTCGAGATTTCGTCGAGCCGCGGAACGACGCGAGTCACGTGTTAACAGAAATTGCAAATAAAATCGATGGCAGATAAGCGAGAACGCGAGAACGCTACGAACGCAGAGGACGGAGCGAGCTGCTCGCGCCGTACCGGGGACACCTTTTCGCGGGCAGCCTAATTAAATAATTCGTAGAAATTCTTGTTCTCGGAGAAGGACGAGAGCGTAATGAGGAGGGCGGGAGCGTAGTGGGAGGGAAGCCATTGAAGTAGCAGCAGACGCAAGAAAGTACTGATACCTTGTCTTGGATTTTGTAAGAGGCGAGAGAGGAGAGGAGAGGAGAGAAGAGGAGAGAGTAACAAGAAAACCCCTTCAGAAGTCTCGGGGTTTTCAGATCAAAAGAACGGCTCGGCGATAGTTTCTTCAGAAAGACAGAGTGAGAGAAAAAGTTAGGTTTTTGACAGTTTTGCAACAACTTGCAAATTATGCTATCAAAATGCTTCGACTTCCGACAACCGAGAACGCTTTCCCGACACAAAACGAGGTCCCTGCAACCAGTACTCGGGGCTTTCAGCTCGAAAGGACAGATCGCTGATGGTTTTCTCGGAGAAAAGTGAGGTTTTTGACAGTTTTGCAACAACTTGCAAATTATGCTATCAAAATGCTTCGACTTCCGACAACCGAGAACGCTTTCCCGACACAAAACGAGGTCCCTGCAACCAGTACTCGGGGCTTTCAGCTCGAAAGGACAGATCGCTGATGGTTTTCTCGGAGAAAAGTGAGGTTTTTGACAGTTTTGCAACAACTTGCAAATTATGCTTTGAAAATGCTATCCATGTAGAGAGGCGTACGGAGCGTAAAGCCAGACTCTACAATACACAGGAGAACCGGACACGATTTCCCGAGAATACTTTCTTTCAAAAAGTTTATTTGAATTAATAAGATTTTTGCTCCTTGGTAGCAAAAAAAAAATCTGATTACAAACAAGGCTTAATTTCGTTTATCCAGCTGCTGTTTCGAAGCGAACTCTTGAGCGCGCCAGTTGAGCCAAGATCCAACTGATTCCACATTTTGCCTTCCGTTGACTCGTAACCACTTCCGTTCACCATTTTGTGCTCCTCGCCAGCGACGCCGAAATGTTCCGAGGCAGCTGCCATCATTTCCTGCACTTCTGATCCTTTGTGTCCGCGCAATATCGAACGAACTTCTCGGCGAAATCATCGGCTCTGCCCGGCTGATATTTCTGGCGACACCGCGCACGAATTGTGCGGGTACACTGAAGCGGCTCAGCACGAGCGAGGTCAACAGGGTGCAATTAGTATGAAAAAATCCTTGCACATACATTTCAAAAAAAAGAGAGAGGACGAGAAAGGGATGCAAATTGCTGAGACTCTCTTGTTGTGACTCCGTTCAAGAATTTGTGACCTCAATAAAACTGGTGACCTCTTCTGATTCTCAGCGAAGTTATCGAACGCCCGACAAACACGGCGATGACAGCGCGCATCAAGTTATCGCCGTCGATCGACAGATGTTCAACATGAAAACTTCAAAGTTCACGATCAAGATCGGCGGATAAGAGCGACAACAACAACAGCAAGCCGGCGAATAACACAAACGCCCCGTTTGCGAAGCCGTCGAAACCCTTCGATCTTGAGCCACTTTTCGGAACGCATTCACGAAGTGGAAACAACGAACGAACGAACGAATGGAACCTTCCACACACACACACACACGGCTCCTTGGCCGTTGATCTGGCGCTGCGTTAGCGTCAGTCTTCCGTTAATGCAGGCGCATAAAGAATCAAATGCTGTAAATACAACAACAACAACAGCAGTAAACGATCAACCATCTACAACAACAACAACAACAACAACAACAACAACAACAACAACAACAACATGATTTGATCCTTTATTTAAAGCATTCACCAAAAAAATGCTCTCACTCTTTTTTTTGCTGCGCTCAAAATCAAGCTCTTTTGGACTGCGCTTGTGCGTTATCAACGCCGATTAATCTTCATCGCTTTTCCTGATAAGTCGTCGTGTATCGCAGCGCAACGCAGCGCAACGCAACGCAGCGCAACGCATCGCTTCATAACGCATGGTAAAACCAAGCAACATAAAGCGAAAAGCAACAACAACAAACAACAGCAAGAAAAACGCCAAGACTGCAGAAGCAGTTACGACAACAGCAGCACCGACAACAACAACAACAACAACAACAACAACAACAACAACAACAACAGCA
The DNA here is from genome assembly GCA_949752815.1 of Conops quadrifasciatus. Classification (NCBI taxonomy): domain Eukaryota; kingdom Metazoa; phylum Arthropoda; class Insecta; order Diptera; family Conopidae; genus Conops; species Conops quadrifasciatus. The sequence continues at coordinate 39,479,675 of OX457078.1, forward strand.
ACAACAACAACCACTACGCAAGCAGTAGCAGCCTGCTGCAGCGCATCATATTTAAAATTATGATGGCTTCGTTGGTGCGCTAATGCGGAAGAAGAAGAAGAGGTCGGTGGCTGCTAGTGCTGCTGCTGCTGCAACGATCGCAAAACAATGGCGCGCATTTGAAAAATTAAACATAACTTCTTCTTCTTCTTCGATCCTCACGTTCGAGAATATCGCAGCAGCAGCCTTCAGATGATGATGATGGTAACTGGCGGGCCATCATGCTGATCAGTTTGCATAAATTTTTGACGAAACAACCAAAGGAGAAAGAGTTGCATATTGTGTTGTTGTTGCTGTTGTTGTTGTTGTTCTGTCTGCCGTTGTTAATGGCGTCATTGTCAATATGTCAACGACAGTGTTAACATGCGATTTCTCTGTGCTACAATGATGGAAGCTGGCTGCACCGATAGCGGCATCACTCATGCATTCGTTCAATCATTCAATCATTCAATCCTTCAATCATTCAATCCTTCAATCACTCAAGCAGTCATAAAAATCGCTTGATCTTCGTTCTTCGGACGAAACGAATTTGAATATAAACAGATAAGATCAAATTTGATGGATTTTAAAGTTAATCCAATCATTTCTATACAATTCTACAAAGGATTTATTACAGGATAAAAGGATTGGGGGAAAGAGAATTTTGTAAAAAATTTTTCTCGAAGCGTTTTTCTTAAATCAGTGGCGTTTTTTAAGAACAATTTTTGGCGTTTTTTAAGAACAATTTTTGGCGTTTTTTAAGAACAATTTTTGGGTTTTTGGTAAACGGTTTTGAGGAATAATAATCACGTCAAAGCGTGGTAGAATATACTCTTGTGATGCTATAGTTGAAGCATACATTACCGTTATTGCTTTATTCGTTTGAGAATAAATTTGCTACAAGTCTTCTTCGTTTATGTACATCCTCGTCTATGCCTTTTGAAATATGCATCTATTGTATATAATTTTCTATATCTCCTGCAGGATTTTCTTCTATTTCCATAAAATTAGGTACATTCTCTTTAGGACGGACCTTATTTCTTCATGACATCAATTTGCCGCATCTTGATGCTCTTCGTAGAAAGTTATTTGCAAAAATACTGTGTAAAAGCACTGTTTTCTCTCTCTCTCTCTCTCTCTCTCTCACCCTCTGCTGCCAACTTAAATGTCAACTGCAGACATTTCGTCCTCTCGACGACGAAGCCAAACAAAGCCACAGAATATAAAACAGCAAACATCATTTCAAAGATGCTGAAGAAGAGAAAATCCTCAGCGAACCGACGAACCGGCGAACCGAATTATTTTGTTGCTTATCGGAGCAGGACATCGGAATGAAATAAAATCTGCGGCGAGGCAAAACAACATGGTCCTGCACAAGGACGAACAACAGAGCAGCAGAGCCGCTCCCTGAAGGCACCACAATAGAGAGACAACTTCATGCCGGCAACACACGCGGACTCCCGGAGTCAGTTACATGCAAAACGAATTAAATAATAAAATGGCGAAATCTGTTTCACAGCATCCGAGTACAACAAAATGGCGAAGATTGCAGCGCTTCAAGGCCCGCAAGAGGGCACCAACTCCTTTCACCAGAAACGAGCACTGTCTTTACACTGTGGCTATAACAAGGAGGGAGGGGCGGGGGTGGAGAAGGGTGTTTGTGCTTCTATCTCACCTTTCTTTCTCTCTCGTTTCGTTGTTTTGTTTTGAGCCATTTTCGACATAAGCTCATCGCGATTGCAGTGAGATAATCGCGAATGTAATTCAAATCATTATGTTCTCCATTTCGTTTGTGTTGGCGATAGATAATCAGGATGGCATCAAAGTCAGCAACTGCTGCCGCCGTGGCCACCGACGCTGGGCGATGATTGTTGTTGCTCGCCGCAAAAACGACCATCAAAACTACTACAAAGCATCCAAAGTGCCTGCGATAACATTACATGAAGTCTTTGTCGTTGAAATGATGAGAAGGTAGGAGCGAAAAACTGCTGTTGTTGGCAGCAGTCAGCAGTCAGCAGCAGCAGCCGGCGCTTTCATCAAGTGGAATGTTGGTCTCGGTCGCTCGGTCGTCCAGCCTTCGATAGACACACAATCATTATCGCAAGCAAGCAAAGAAGTTGATGATGTCATCATTCAATTACGAGATAAGCTCTATTCTCCGAAGCGAGCGAGCCATGAAAACGAGTACGCCTCAGCAAATGTTGTTGGTGGGCAGAGACAGTACTTCAGATCAGTCAGATTTCCGTTTTTTTCTGGCTTTATTGACTTTGGTTTCTTTTTTAAGCTGTTGGAGCTTCTCATCTTTTTTTGGGTAAGAATAAATTTCACTTTCTTTGCTTCGGTTCTGGTTACAGACGTCTAATCTAAGTACCGACGATTTTGGAGAATGTTTAGGAGAATATTTTCATCACGAAATTCTCTGATGAGCCGGCGGAGTCTGCCGGCTTCGACGTGGTTGCGAAAGAACAGAGCACTTTGTTTAAAAATAGACAAGCTTAAAAGTTAACCATAAACAAACACGCGTCTGTGTTTTAAAGCTTTAGGAGAGCTTATACGGCATCCCCCTTCCCCCAACCCCCAACCCCCCGCCCCTTCTCTCTGCTCCATCTTCATCGTGAGTATTGCCTGCATTCTTCTTATCAGCAGCGCGGCTCTGTCCTGCTCTCGTGTACTCCGTCGACTCTGCGCGTTAACGAGAGCCCCGAACTGATAACGGGATCTCTCTCCATCTCCACCGACTCGAAATGTCAATTTATTGGCGAGATTGTCGAAGCTTGTACCCGGAATCCGCGCGATCAACGCTGCGGCGCCAGTAGTTGTCGGGATTAGATACGCGCAGTACCACCGCTCCGCACGCGCCCTCGAAATCGTTCATTTTCCAAACTAAGAAACGCTAAGCCCACGCTCCGCTATGAACACTTGCGCCTTACTCTTCTTACTGATCGCTTGGATCATCAGGGACGCCTCGACTCTGCAACTTAATCTGACCGCGCAGTGTGCCGGCACTCACATCTATTTCTGCACCCTCGCCAATGTGGCCAGCTCCCTGCAGGACCCACTGACCATTGTCAACTCCAGCGCTCCGCAACTCAGCGAACTGATCGTGCGCAACTCGATCATCGGCTGGCTGCCCCAGGATGTGTTCGTGCAGGCGCCCAATCTGCACGCCTTCTTCATGCACGACTGCGAGCTCAATCGCCTGCAAATCGAGGACTTCGGGCAGGCCCAAAAGCTGCAGAAACTAATGTTGCAAAGCAACCGTCTGTCGGAGCTGCCGGAGAGGATCTTCTCGTCGGCCTACGCCTTGCAGGAGCTCCACTTGGCCGACAACCACATCCATTTGGTGCACAGGCAAGCTTTCGCGGCACTCGATCGCCTGCTGTTCCTGGACCTTCACCAGAACAGCCTGCATGAGCTTCCGCGCGATCTGTTCGCCGACCTCAGCCGCCTCGAGTACGTCGATCTCAGCCGCAATGAACTTGAGCGCATCGACCGGCAGACGTTCGCCCACAACTCGAGGCTGCAGACCGTGCTGCTCAGCGACAACAAGTTTGCCGTGTTCGAGAGCGACGCTCTGCAGCACCTGCCGCACCTGCACCTGGTCGATCTCAGCTACAGCCATCTGCAGGAGCTCAGCCTGCAGTCAGTGGATACACTGCTGTTGCAGAGCAGCGGCCTGAAGCGCTGCACGATCCGGCAGAGCGTTATCAAGCTGCGGGCCAGCAACAATCTCCTGGAGGGCCTCAGCGTGGGCGATAAGCTGGCTGTCAGAGAGCTGGAGCTGCACGGCAACTTGTTCGACTCGCTCGACGATTTCGTGGGCATGCTGAATCTGCAGAAGCTGGACATCTCCAAGAACAAGCTGACGTCGCTGCAGACATCGCGCGCGCCCGTCTACCTGCCACTGCCGAGCCTCACCAACTTCAATCTGGCCTCGAATCAGCTGCAGAACCTGAGCGCCGACAGCTTTCTGACGCTGCGCAAGCTGACGCACCTCGATCTGGCCTTCAACCGGCTGACGCGTCTGGACCAGCGTGTCTTCGAGCCACTGCCCAGCCTGGAGAAGCTCTACCTCGAGGGCAACCGACTGCACCGCTTCGACTACGAGCAGCTGGCGCGCACGCACGACCAGCTGAAGGAGCTGGGCATCTTCAACAACGACTGGGACTTTCCGTACATGCGCGCCATGATTGCGTTCCTGAAGGAAGGAGCCATCAATCTGCCCATACGGTTCGGTCTGAGCGAGATCTCGGAGACACTGCCCGCCGTGGAGCGTCACGGGGCGAAGTCGGGTGGCGACGGCGGGCCGCATCACCGTTACGCCGCCGCCGAGGCGTTGAGTCAGGTCGGCGAAGGCAGCGGTATTCATCCGTATTGGACGACGCGCGACATCTTGGCGCTGACGACGCTCGTCGCGGTCATGTTGATATTGTTTTTGCTGTTCTTTCGGATTCTGCAGGAGGAGAATTGCTTCGCCGCGTGCCGGAGCAGATTGAGGGGCGAAGACGGTCATGTGGGGATCGGCGGGCGCAACAGGCCTCGCCGCCTAGCCGAAGAGGACTCAGAGGTTTAAAGTCGAATTGAAAAAAAAATGTGAAAATAAGAAATAAAAGCGTGAAAATGGCGTGCAAAGAGACTAAGTTTTTTAACTGAACCGAACTGAATCGGTGCCAACGGTCGGTGGTATGGACTGTTTTGGGATACCGATACAGCCCTGAAGAGTGTGCGATTTTCAAGAAGCCCCAAAATCAGTCCCAGATCATTGAACCGCGCAGCGCGGTTACCATCGTGAACCGATTGTGGCTTTAATATTGTTGTTGTTGTTGTTATTATTAGGCTTTTTATTTATCATTCACATTTTAATTGCCCGGACTGGTTATACCGCCCCCAACAACAACAACAACAACAATCACGGCCTCATATATTTTCTCACAGGATTCCGACGAAGACGAAGACGCCGAAGAACCGAAGAAGAAGATTCAATGAGACAGGACAGGGGCGGTTGCACGGAAGGGGTGTATGGAGAGGGGTGGCCGACCGACTGCGAGTATTAATGATGTGCAGCACATCACACTTTTCCGAAGTGTAAAAAGTGTTCCCGATAAAATCGAAGCACCATAAATTTGCACTTGCGCCGGCCTCCGCGGCAACACCTCTCAATCGCCGAATGCCACAAATCCTCGGCGAAACCACATCGAGGGCGCACCGAGCGCAGCACGCGGTGCCGCTCGATGACGCCCATGCCCCGAACAGCAATAATACTGTGTGAACTAGGCAGGGACAGCGATCGGGGCCACGGGGACAGACATGCCACGCAGGGGGCAGGGGTGAAGGGAAGATGGCGGGGGGGGGGGGGGGGAAGAAGGTCTGCGAAGGCGAACGAAATCAAATGCATCCGAATCAATGCCGGAGAAATTACGAGGACCAAAGAACAACAAAGCAACAACAACAACAACAACAACAACAACAACAACAACACTGGCAAAAATATGTATATTTGAGAAATTGGTCAGTTGTGCTTGGTTGTGCTTGTGGCTGTTGTTGTTGCTGTTGTTGTTGTTGTTGTTGTTGTTGCCACAAATCACGCTCCAGAATTTCGCTGAACAGAAATTCGCCGGCAAGAAATCGAATGCGTCGAATTATTGGAATTTTTTTGATGCTCTTCGTTGCGGTTTCACCCGCAGTCGTTTCTGGCAGTCTGCGATGGCGACGGCGCTGGTATCGATTCCTCGATTCTGGGGGCGGCAGGCGTGGTCCACGCACCTCCGCTTCCAGCGGCTACACTTCTTTCCAAAGCAGGCTGCGTCGGTGCAGACGTTGCAGACGACGGTGGACTTGCTCGAGGTGTGAAGTTATATAATTGCAGCGTGCAGAATACACTCGTACTAGTTCGGAATCGGCGGGTCGGTCATGGTAACCAAGGTAGAGGGAATCATTCTGTGTTCGCCTTTTAGTTTTATTTCATTCTCTGCGCACTTTTTTCACAAATTTCTTATTGAAAGTCGGTCAATTGCATGAGAAGAGCCTCTCAGGAGACACGCCAGAAAGTCAGAAATAAAAGAAAAAATTACAAAAGCGGTCTATCTTTGTCTATCTTTTGTGATTTGATGAAACCGAAGCGGTTTGAAAGTAAACGGCCTTAAACGAGCATTCCTTACAGCGAGCCAATGCTTACTAGCTTCTGGTGCCTTCATGTCTCTCTGTTTCTCTCTCTCTCTCTCTCTCTCTCTCTCTCTCTCTCTCTATCTCACCATCTGACTAACTGTCAGACCTGACAGCTCGTTGCTATCGAGAGCTGACACATCGCTTCAGTTTAACTTTCAAATTAAATTAAAGAAATAATTTGAATACTAGCTGCATACGGCGTGCCGGCAACGCCGTAGCTCCGGAGTCCGATGCCGATATTTTAAATTAATTATGCAGCCACGATTGCCGGCCAAAGCGCAGGCAGCAGCAACATTCTGCTGCATGTCGCTGCAACATTATAAATAAATCAAAACACAATTTCTCAGAAAAGGCGATGGCATATCAAAAGCCACTCGCACGGACAGACAGACAAAGAGACACAGCCGGACGGACGGACGGACTGGCGCACGGACGGACTGGCGCACGGACGGACATGTGGTCATGAGACGGCCAGCAGGGCGGAGCGGTGGTGGCTTGTGGCGTGTATCCTTCGCAATTACTCTCGAACGATATCCGTGCATTTGCGAATCTCGCAAAATGTATCTGGGTACGTCGTCGATGGAGCCGGCAGCGACACACACTTGTAGTTACTCGGCTTCAGGGAAGGAGAAGGGGAAGCAGAAGGCAACAGACGAGTGACAGCGTAGCCTATTTTGCATAACACGCCTTTAGTGGGCTTATCAGAGAGAGTGAGAGGGACTGGGCTGGAAGAGCCAGCCAGCCTTCTGCCAATTGGTTGGTTACTGCGAGGCGCCCATTTGCCCACTCCGGCAAATACTTGAGGACAGGAATTGCGAGCTCGACGAGCAGACATTTGAAGTGATTACGGAGTCGTTTATGCTTCCTGCAACGCACTTGCAAGAATTCCGTGCATAAATTAAGCGAGGCTTCTCTGGTTAGGCCGGAGAAGGGCGACCATGCCCTTTGTCGAAGGCCTAAACGAGTCATTACACCGCACAAGCCAAGCAGAGAGCAACGTGTTAACAGAGAGGACCGAGAAGAAACATTTCCTGATTAGTTTTCCAAAATCTTTCCCGGAAGCAAAACGAACATTTAAAACTTCTGCATATTTTTCCATTAAATTTATGAAAAACGTCGAGCGCTTTTCTCTGATTTCTGCTCCCTTTGAACCCTTCTCTGCTCGGTGGACCATTGAGAAGAACTCAATCCGTAGACTTTCAGCAGGTTACAGAATTGTAACCGCTTTGTGCAGCATAAACGACCAACGATCGAGCATCATCGCAAATTTGTAGCTTATTTTGTTGGTGTTCAATCGTTTGTCATTAAATCCGTCCGTCGTTCTATGTGAGAGCGACCCTCTGGCAACCCCTCAAAAAATGCTCGAAATGCGCGCAAAGAAACATCGCCTGCGTTCGTTGCCTTCAGTGCGATTTCAGCCCGTCCGTCATCATTCTTTAGACGCGTCGGCACGCGTCGCCGCTTATCCGAAGTCTTAGCACTCGCTTGACTTTACACCCATCGGTACATATGTCAGCGATATCCTCGTGGGAGCGGCACTTAAGTCGGCGTGGCTCAAATATTTTCGGCCTCTCTGTCACATCAACAGCGCCCGGCACTTGGTTGGCGGCCGTGGCACGAAAGCGCGTGCAGGGTGGGACGAATAGATGAAATAGTAACAAAAATTTCTCTTGCATAATCTCGACCTTCTTGCGAATTCCGAAACGAGGTAGAAGAGAATAAATTTGGATTTTTCCAACGAAACTTAATTTGGTTTCAGTTGAGAAGAGAGCCGAAAAGGAGAGGACTTTAAGGACATTTTTCTGCAATTATGCGCTGTCAATTTTGTTCAATTTTGAGTCAAAATGAAAACCGAAGAAAAAGAGAATTTTTTCTCTGCAGTTTTTTGAAAGCAGTTTTTCTAAATGCACCCACTGTCACACACTATTGTCGTACCCACAGCAGCCATATCGACAGACGCAGGGCACTGGCGCGTACTCTATGAATTTTTATTCAAGGTTAGCAAATCATCCCCTTCGGAGGGGTTGAGCTCGCAGCACCAAATCGCGGTGGCTGACACAAAATCCGAAAATCACAAAATTATTAGAAACGAGCTTATGAAAGGACTAATGACGACACGTTCGACCTGAAGAGGGCGGTGGTTGGCGGCGCGGCGCGGGGAGGAAGGGCGGCCAAAAGTCAGCAAGTCATCCAGTTAATCCTTGATGGTGTAAATAATACGATTAACACACAAAATGGGAAGCGCCGTCGGTTGCTGTAATGAGCAGCGGCAGCAGCAATCGAGGCGGCAGCGGCAGCGAGACGAGAAGGCGTAGAACGGGTTGGCTGACGGTTGATGTGAACAATGTTTGCAAATCATAAATCATGGATCATCGTGCCGTGAGAGCGAAGGCGTGGACCGCGCGCCACTTTGTGACATTTAAGCATCCTGTGAACGGATTTCTGCGCCATCTCAAATGGTTCCTTTTTTAGAAGAAGCTTCAATTTTGCAATTTCTAACGATTTTTGAGGCACAGAAAAAAGCAAAAGCGCAAAAAAGATGAAAATGCATTCGGAAAATAGTCATCGAATTGCAAAAGTTTGCGGTTCGCGGGCGATAAATCGATCGGCAACAAGCACAAAGCACAGAACACAAAGCGGCGCAGGGCACAATGGCATGCCGCTGCCGGCGGTCTATTAGCGGTAAATGTGTAACGCACGCACACAATGAAGGGTGCTGGAGGGAGGCGGTGGGCGGTGGGAGGCCGCATTAAAATCTCTTTAACCCGAAACTTACGGCAATCGCTGAATTGGAAATAATTTTATTAACTTCGCTTTTTTGCGCATTTTCGTGGCATAAACGTATGGTTGGTTGTTGTTGTTGTTGTAGTCGTTTGTTCATGTTATTGTTTTCGTCGTTATGAGCACATAACGTAACTATGGTTCGCCCCGAAGCCTGGGAACCGGGGCCGGCTGAGGTCTACCAAGCCTAATCGCATTAGCACTGACTTGGATTTAGTTACTCTTGGCTCTTGGCGGTACGATTTCCCGGACAACCTCGTTGGGGAGAGAGGGAGGGAAGAGAGAGAAGTAGCTGTTACTGGCTGTGACGATCTCGCTTTTCTTGGTTGGAATGAATGGCGCGGGTGGCCACTCAGTCGTGAATGGATGCATCGGCTTAGAATGATATGTTTTTAGGCAGTGAAGCAGCGAGTAATGGCTTCCCTCCCCCCCCCCCCCCCTTCCCACTCCTTCCCCTCCCTTGAAACAGCTTCTCTTCTGCTTATGACGATGTCTTAGTTGTTGTTGTTGCTGTCTCGTGTCAGCAACTCATTCACCGAAAACGCTTAGTCAGTCATTTCTAGCAGACAAAAGAGAGGCCGAAGAGGCCAAAAGTCTCAAAATATGCATGCAGCACCTTCAAAATCGTCTCCGCTGTAGAAGAATTCTTCTTCTTCTTAAGAAGAAATGTAAGAAGTAAGTAAGAAGTAAGAAGAAATGTGTCTTTTGATAAAATTTCAACATTCTATTATTCTCGTTGAGTCTGCCTGCGAATTGAAGATAGAAATGCGAAAAAAATATGATCAACTAATTCCTTGATTTTCAACGTTTTTCAAAATAGTTATTAAAAATTTCTAAAATTAAGATAAAACCAGAGTTTTTATTATAATAGAATTTGGCCTCTGAAGTTAGTTATTTTTCCAAACAAACAAAAATTTCCATTAAAAATTGTCGTTAAATAATTTCTGGGATATATTTTTATCGTTATTCGGTCTCCGAATAAGCTATAAAAAATTGTTTGTTTTTAATAGATTTCTTTTCTTTTCTTTTATAGTAATTAAACTTGATTTTTTTTTTTTTAAATTAACAACTAATCAAAGTTAAAACAGAGAACTTTTTGTATTATACGTACAAAGATTATTTGAATTTGTTTGAAGCCTTTCATTATATTAAACCCTTTTAAAGTTTTGTTTAACCCTGATTTTTATCACTTTTTTATGACGAGTTTTCGAAGCCATTAAAACCGAATAAAATGTTAGCTGCCCATAAAAAGAACAACCACAATGATGTAGCAACGATTTCACACCGGAGTGAGTCCCTACAGGACTCCCACAGAATGGTAATTAGTGGCCTGCGATAAAATAACTACGCTTTTATGAAGTTCGCTTTTTACTCTGCGGCTTCGAAAACGCAGCGTAAAAACAATGAACGAATGCAAGAATTATTCCCTGGGATCAAATTAAATTTCGAACACGATGTGACAGGAGTAGTATCAATAATAACAACAACAACAACAAACAACAACAACGGCAGCCATGGCCACTATAGCGCACAAAAGTCAGCGAAACGAGAACCATTTTGGTTGCTTGCTGTTATATTTGTATCAACTCGTTTTATAACGATTATGACGGAAGATACCAATGATGATAATGATGATGATGATCATTCTTTATCTTGTTGTGATTAACTTTTTTTAGTTTGGAAAATTGTACGTTTATTATCGCGTTTTTTTCCAAAAGAAAACGCATGCATTCATGACGTCCTTTTTCTAACGGGTCGACGGTTTTAGTACTGTTTGTATGTGTGTGTGTGTGTGTGTGTGTTCACTTATTAGTCTAAAAAAAATTATATAAATTGTAAGAGAGCAGATCTTATCTCTTAAGATAAGACTTTGTAGAACTCTTAATGAGCGGATTAATTACAAAAGGAGCATAATTTTATACTCTCTTCCTCTCTTTCTTCGACTTTCAAAGATTCAGCGTTACACAGTCGTTGGGTAAGATCGATTTAAGCACAGTTTTCTTTAACGAACTGATAATGAACTAACAAATAATTGTGTTAAGTTAACCCTTGACAGGTCATACTTTCGTTTAACCGGTGCTCTTGTTCTTCTACGAGCATCTTTAAATGTTGCCAATTTTTTTCTTCTCTGTCGCGCTTAAAAATTCATTTTTTTATTCATAAATATCACACAAGCGCTGTCACTTTGCCGCGTCAGACACGTGGTGTGCTAATTTCCCGGCACGTTATCGCAGCGACGTGTGGCCCGAAATGCCGCTGCGTGTGGTCCTTCGGCACGGCAGCCGGATGTGCCACAGTTTCAGAGCCGGCCGAGGAATCTCTAGCACGTGACCTGCTGAAGAAACAACAGACGAAGTGCTTAAAGAGCAAACAACAGCCACCAACAATGGTCTCGATCACAATAACGAGCCTCTTTCTCCGGTACTCGCCGGTACTCTTCGGTACTCTCCGGGCAAGCATGAAGCTTGATAGCTCGACACTCGCATGAACGACCGTAATACGATAGCCATACATCAAAATCAACATTGACGGCAAACAACAACAACAACAACAACAGCAGCCGCAAAAAAACCACCAAAAACAGCAACAACAAAACCTCAGTGAACGAATTAAATTACCGCCGACGCCGCGTGAAGTTGGCGGATTAAGTAATCAGCTCTTGATCGCTGCACGCTGAGAAAAAGACCGCAATTAAATTGAAGAATGAAGATTTAAAAAATACTCGCTTGAAAAGAAAACAAAAAAAAAATGGTGGAAATAAATCACTGGAAGGGCCAAATGAAGGGCCAAATGCATAGCGCTAATTCCTTTAGGATTCCACGGCCTTAATTTGCATCCACGTTTTTCCAACGACCACAAAAAGGCTATACAGAAAGAACCACGAGAGGGTGGCTACCATGCAGGACTAACGTCCTCAAAGCCACCATTTTCCTGCTACGCAAGGACCAACACCCGCATGGTCTTCATTGAGCGACCAACCAACGCCATTCCGCCGCGTGTGACGCACGACAACGCAACTCAGACGCAGCGTTGTCCAACCGACCTTTGTTTCCTTTCCGCCGCCGCCGGCGCAGGTACCGCCGCTGGATGGACCGAACTGACCTGGCCCCCAACGAGCGGCTTCGCTTCGCACCAAGTTAATAAATCGTATTTTTATCAACGGGCTATAAATACTGCATTTTTAGCCATTTTCGATTTATGACCGTTATTTATGTTTCAAAAAAGTGTTTCCGTTTTTTGCGTGTAAGCGCGAGGGGGGCGGAGGCGGGGGCGGGGCGTATTTGAGGTCTTCTTAATTTCTCATCAGCTCCGGGCGAGAGCTGCAAAATGTTTTCGAAACGCTACGCTTTTGAATTTTAAGCGCTAAGCGTTGTTCTCGTGAAAAGTATTCTGCAATTATCGTGAGTTAATAACTCAAAAACCTAATGCCCTCCGCTCGCACACCCGCCCACCTGCCCACCTGCCCACCTGCGCCTGTAGACACCCACCCTGTATTCTTGTTCAACCATGCAGAAACAAATTACAATATCATAAACACCTGAAACCCACGATGCCCACGACCGCTCGAGGACTGCCTCCAAAGAGTGCTCTCCTCCGAACACATTCGCTTCTGCAGCGTATATCGCGGTCGCCATCGGTCGGCGTTCCTTGGTAATGGCTTGTGCATGACTTCAACGTCAGCATCCATCCTCTGCATTCTCCTTACCATCCTCTTCGGCCGCTTGATGGGCCAGGCATCATAATAAAGATCGATTCGCGCTTAAGCCGTACGAGGCGAAATTCTGATCGCGCGGGCTCGCTGCAAATCGTTAGAAACGCCCACCACTGGCAGCCACGAACAATGCGCGAAGGCATTTTTCCATTAAATTGTTAAATAATAAATTAATGCACATTAAGATCGTGTACAAATCCTTCATCTTTAGCTGCGTGCACTTCTTCTGCGCACTGCAGTTACTGCAGAGAGAGAGAGAGAGAGAGAGAGAGGTGGGCTAGAGCAGGAGTCAGTGTTGCAAAGTGTCTAAACATTTAGCCTATGCACACACCCACACAAAAAGCATGAACAAATATATTCATTCATTTTGATCAGCATTATTCGTTCCTCAACGTTTTTGCTTCGTTTTTAGCCCCAAAATTTTAAAACACATTTAATTCTTTTATGACTAAAAGGGTTTAGCTTCAGTTTAAGCCGATTCCAAAACCTTCTGCTGCCTCCAGAAGCTTTCACGGACCCTTGAAAGCTCAAGCAAGGCGGAAAAAACAAATCGAAGAGCTTTATAAACAATTTGAATGTTTTAAAAACCTTCAGAGATGATCTACTCTACGCGCCTTCACATTTTTACACGAATGTACCTTTTCTCCAACCTTAACCTTAACCTTAACTTCAGTCATTATGACGGCCTGCCTACCAACACTGGCCGCTACTAAATCAAATAACAATCGTGAAAAGTCGCTGCTCGATCGCCTCGAATCGCTTCGCTTGGCGTTCTCTCACCATATTTTTCGCAACTAATCGGATTTGTGGAGGCTGTGTGCGATTACGACTCCATAAATAAGGTGCCCGTTTGCGTTTGTAGGCCTCAAATTACCAACGAGGCTAATAAAGCAGCACGCATCGCGAGACCAGAAGGAAAGAACCCAAAACGGGGCAACACCGAAGAACAAGTGCGCTTTTTTTATACGCTCGAGATCACAGCGTCGTCGTCAGCGAGCAGCGAGCAGCGGCAACGTCATTATCGCCATCATCGTCATCGGCCTCATCATCATCATCATTATAATCGGGCGCAATCAGCAGCCGGCGCAACCAACAAACATGGTTCGAGGAAATGGCTGCTCAACTCCATTTTACGAAAAGTCTTAACAAGTCTTACCCAAACCGAAAACAAGGAAGGAACCAACAACAACAACAACAACAACAACAACAACAACATGCTTGAAAACCATTCATTGGCACTCGCTCGCTCGTTTCTGTTTTGTAAATTCGCGCTTGTGCGGCTGCGGCGGAGGCAGAGGCAGAGGCAGAGAGGCCGCAAGAAAGAGGCCAAAATAATTGCACTTGGCCGCAACGTGATAAAAACTATGCGTCGTCGTCGTCGTCGTCGTCGTCGTCGTGGTTGTTGTTGTGTTTCGGGCCGTTGCCAACATTATGGCCGTGTTGTCGGGGCTGTTGTTGCCTTCTTTTTGCGCTCTTACATGCCTCCCAAATCGTGTGGTGCCCGCGTATCGGCAACTGTTAAATGGTTAAATGGCTTCGTTTAAGCACCAATTTTATTAGCCGTCGCTGCCATCGCGCTACAGCGGGCATGGCGCGAGGGGCCGGGGGCAACATTCAACATGCACCGTCATCATTGGTGCAAGTGGACCGCACAAAAAAAACCCAAAGATCCAATCACGTTGCAGCGCGCAACGGAAAAGTAAGCCACAAAACGACCAAGAAAAGACTCCAAGAATTAACAGCGTTGTATTGTAACATATTACAGCAGGAACAACAACAACAACAACAACAACAACCATCACCGAAAAACAACGAACACATGTTGCAGTTTCTGGTTATGCTGAAGGCGTACGAAGAGTCTGAAGCAGGCAGGCCTGTTGTGGTCTGAAGGATAAGCAGACTCTCGCTCTCTCTCCTCGTTTGCGGAAGCACGGATGGACGCCGCGAAGGACGCGTTGAACTAGCTTCAGAGTCCGTCCTCACTACCGTGTACCGTGTATCGAGTGGTACACTAAACGACGGATGCAACCTGCCTCGTTCGATGGCAACCATTCGACGAGACCTCAATCAGGCTCGGTCTTAGTTATTGCCTTAGAAATCGAATTGAAATAAGTCGAAGTGCTTTCTCGGCATTGATTCAGAGCTCATGGCTCTGGATTTAAAGACTTCCAGATTGGTGGAGATTGTCTGTGGACAGACGATCGGATTGTCTATGGATAGACGATTTAAGAGCATTTACTTGGAGCATAATTTTGATAATGATGGAAGATGAAAAATGATGAAACTCAACGTTTCGGTTTGAGATATTAACAAGTCTAAAGTGTGTCTCTAGACAAGTCTGTATTGTCTCTAATAGACCATTTTTGACAAAAAATTAAAAAAAGCCGTTAAAAATCACCATCGAAAATCACAATCTAATAATAATTAAAATAAATAAAAAATAATATACAAAAAAGAGTAATAAATTTGCAAACAGTCCAAATAATCAAATCAGGAAATTTATATAAAATCCTAATACCTTTTTCAACATATTTTTTTTATTAAGTAGGTACCTCGACACTTCTTCGGTGCTTCTCGACTTTCGTTTTTGACTCAATTTCTTTTGCAAAGCTTTTCCTGAAAAATGAAAAGCGATCAATGAAGAAAAACGCTCCACAAAAAGAAAATTTGCGCAGATTCTCATTAACGATAAGACTGCAATTTTACACAACATGCAACAACAACAAACGAACCTACCACTAACCGACGTTAAAACGACTCGAGTTCAGTTATTGACCCATGTTTTCTAGGAAGGCGCCTAATAAAAATCCAAGTGCCTTCGTTTTCGTGACAATTAAAGAAGCATAAAAGAAAGACTACTATCTTTTACGCGGCTCTGGCTAATGGAGAGCAGTTATTGACGATTGCTGTAGGTGTTGACAGGTGCAGACAGCAACAACTGGCCGGAATTAATTAGAAGAAGCCACTTTTGAATTGATCAATCAAATACTCGTTGAGAATATTCGTCAAGCAGCAGGCGCTTTCTTTTCGCGGTAACTTCGCCCCCCCCGCTCAACCCTCTTCTCCCCCAATCGCCCGCCGCTACAGAACCTAAACGAGCTGCCAACTTGTGACCCGCAATTCGCTCATTTAGATCGCAATCTCTCAGCGCTTTCTTCACCTTTCTTCGCAGAAAGCGACGGCATCGAGGCAAGGCGTCGACATGCACCTCCGCGTGGTACCGCCGCGCGGGCAGAGTGCAGTGCGTTGCAGCGCAGCTCGTGGAGGCGCAAGGCTTCAAACTGCTTCGTCGCATCATTTTCGGGCGGCACGTTTCACATTTTAATAACTAACATTAGTTCGGTTAAGGCCAATTTCTCGAATCCGGCCTGAGCGTGTGCAACGTCGCAGCGTCGTAACGTCCTTGCTTAACGCTTGTCGATGCGGCCGCGAGGTGCGTTGCGCGCGGTACGAGTATGGATGTGTGAGGCGCACATCTTGTAAATTTGCGACTGCAGCAGGCCGCAAACGACCGAATCGAAAGACTGTTAGTGATGCCAAACAACAGAGCTGGAACGAAAACAAGAGCAAGCACGCCCCACGGTTGACCGACCAACCGGCCAAAGGATGTGGCACACACAATGTTTCCCTGCCGATCATCGATATCGGTAATCAGTTAATCGCCCAACGCCAAAAACGACTAAACACTCAAAGAGCATCCATCCACGACGACCGGCCCTGCCCCGGTTGCCGCACCACTCCTTCCTTGCGGCACGGCGACGCTACCACGCGGTGGACCGACCCAGCATGCTTGGCTTCGAGGGCTATGCGCTAATGTGCGCATTAAAACGCTGCGCCATGCGTTCGGAGGCGCGTCGCATGCGTTCACGAATTGGGGGCGTGAACTTCATAACTGGGTTTCCATTAGAGGCGAAGCTTGGCGTTCTGGTCTGCAGGTTGCTGGCGGCGGGTTGCGTGGTAATCCTTAGACTTATGCAGTTGCCATCGTCGAATTGAAGAAAAACTGGAGAAGTAATTTTAATTACTTTAAAATTCAATAGATATTAAATATAGATCACTTAACATTCTTTAGAAATCGTAATTTTTTTATAATAAACCTTAATTTTTATTATACACGAGCTCTTAAATTTGTTTACTACATAGTAAAAAAATTTAGATCCATCATAATTTTAAATAATTAATTTTTAATTAATTACAGTGTCAGTGCTTCTCTTTCTTATATTATTGATGGTTGTGACAGCGCCATCTATCGGCCGCTAGCAAATATTCAACTAAATCACCTACCTCAGTTACAACACACCCCAAACGAGGTGAACTTCTCAGAGAGACAAATTGAACGAGTATTAGCAACTCGCTTGTTCCGACATCATTATTCGTTGGCCGCATTCGCTCCCGGCCAATAAAAATTTCGATTTTCTGTGACAGCTGTTTTTTGCATTTCATTTTAAATCCTTCTTTCTTGGCATTCTCACCCATTGACATTTCGTAACAGGCAGAGAATTTGGTTCCCAGACTTTTTTGTATTACAAAACTTTTAAAAATTGTCTATAAATAAATTCCGAGCTTAGTGAATAGTGAGACTTAGGACGAACATTTTCCAAATTCAACGAGCCGAACGCGAGCAATTACAATAATGCGGAAAACAAATACACTAATTTAGGTTTCAATTGCAAAAATTCCTTTTGGATATCCGTGGGGCAAAGGAACCAAGGCACCACGCACCACCACCACTACCAGCTGCAACACCCACCGTTATTTAGGTATTTCGCTTCGAAGAAGAGCCAGAGAACTGCAAGTGCAAACGCAAAAAGAAGACGGAAAAAATAGTGAGAAGAGATTAGCTCGAAAAATTTACTCTTCGAATCGGAAAACTTGAAGTTCTGAAGATATTTTAAATGATTTTTTGTCGCCGTAGAGCGGAAGGTTAACGTATGTTCTTCACACTCATTTGCAGAAAACCAACAGGAAAATAGTGAACGGACAAATAGGAATAACCTTCACGCCGCTGCCACGGATCCTCTGCAGCTGCTGCTCTCACACCCAGCACTGTAGACGACACCTGCCGCACCATTCTGTCGAAACAATGACTTCGCCACTGCAGCATCTGGACATATTCGAGCTGAAGCCACTGATCACCAACCTTAGCAGCAAGCTGTCCACCGTCATCGAGTTCGATGCCCGAAAGCAGCTGCTGTGCCTGGTGTCGGACGAGAACGAAATCGTGGTGCGATACACCAACGAATGCGGCCAGGAAGTCTTGAAGCTGATCTCATGGTTCCGGCGCACGAACCGGGTCATTCACGATGTGTGCTTCGATCCAACGGGCAGCTGGCTGTTAGTGCTGTGTAAGTAGCCGTGTGTGTGTGAAGGGTTTGTGGGTGTTGGGAGGTGGGTGGTGTTGGGGTGTGGGCGGGTGCAAGCAGCAATTTTCAAAAAGGTATCGATTTTTACTCACTGCCACATACGACATTCTTGTCGCCGAGTTCTGCAAAGTGAATAATAATTGCTTTGGCTTGCCCCCGCCGATTAGCGCTGCCGCAGCCGGAGCGCCGCAGGGGGTGGTCAGCAACGGTGGTGTGCCTGTTCGTTTAACGCTGTTCTATTATCGCCATCTCTGCTAGACTGCGCGACTGTTTGTGCAATAAATAGATTTCTTTATCATTCGTATTTGACTTGCTAGGGGCAATTGAACTCGCGCTTATCTCGCGACGAGCGGAAGAGTGTCAAAGATATCGCACGCTATAAAGTATTTTTTCCTTCAGCGAATACCATAGTTAGAATTGGCGTTAACGAGGAACAGCTCTCAGGCCTTCCGAAAACCTTTAATCCTTATTTTAAAAAATTGAAACCTCTGCAAATTAAATCAATAGCCTGTTTTCAGGTTTCGACAACACGCTGCACATTGTTCCTGCCCTCTTTTTGGTCGACAAAACTGTTGCTTCCCAGTCGGGACAGTACCCCTATAGCACCGCACAAGTCACCTCCTACATAATACCCTTCGTAGGACCGCACGAATGTCCGAACTCGAAAAAATGCCCCAACCACACGGAGCGAATGTCAACACCCAAGCCGGCCTTCTCAACATCAATGATTGAGTGCAGTGAAGGTGGCGCTAGCTGTGAAAAGGTATCTGTATCTGTATCCATGCCACAAGTGCTGCAATCGAAATCCGTGGACCAAAATCTTTTCAATCTGACGACACATAGAACCGTCCAAGCGAAAGAGGAGCCACAGCAGCAGTCCGTGCCTGCCAATCCTGACGGCGATGCTGCGAACAGCAATCAGATCTTACCTTTAGAAGACCACTCTATTGATGTCAGCGCCTCCGAAATTCCTCTCAATATGTTGGCCCACAACGCAGCATACGGCAACCGGCTAGAACAATGCGCCACTGATCAGGAGATGACCGTGTCCTTCATGGCCTCTAAAACTTGCCCCTACCCCTTGTCGGTGGTCTGGTGGCAAACCATCGAGGGCCTCAACCGTGCCATAATTGGTTACTCAGACGGTTCCATTTGTTTTGTTGGTCTAAGTCCGAACTGTCCCTTTGTAGCGAGCACCGCCATCGAGCACGGTTCGGCCATGAAACTTCTTATATGTAGAGAAAGCACCTTCGAAAGCTCAATGTTGTTGGTAAATTGGGATCGATTTGGCATGCGTTGCTCAGTGGTCATCAAGCTCAGTTTCTTTCATTCTAGATCACGTCAACGCTAAAGCAACAGTACAAACTTCTTCTCGAACAGAAGGCCATTAAGTATACTTATCCCGGTGACATCTCGCCCTCTTCCACGCAAGCGCGCGACAGCGACTGGCAAATAGTTATGCCGCTAAAGTCCAACAGCAACTGCTCGGATCCTGCCTCGGACAGCAGTCAGCTGGAAGAGGATGTCTTTCTTAAAAACGACGAAGTACCGCCGCAGCCGCCGTCGCTGAACACGCGCTCCCAACCGCCCTACCCCCCGCCGACCCAACCAACGCAACATTTGCAGTCCGCGACAAGCGCACAAACCCAAAACAATCATCTGTCGCCACCACCGATCGCCGCGGTGCCTGCTGCCTGCAACTCATCGAACGAAAATTCTCAAACGATGGTCTCGTCATCGACAGGCGGACTGCGCTTCCAACAGCAGCAATTATCCGCTACCGATTTCGATGACACAAACGGACGGGCTGGCATTTTGCCAGCGGCGCGCGCTCGACTCGCGTCACTCAAAAGTTTGGGATCGAAAAAATTAAATGCCATCAAAATGCGTCTGTCGGACAATCGCCATAAACTAGAGGAATGTAAGTGAAGGAAGGGGGTAAAGACTAGCTAAATGCAGAGGCGTACTTAGTTTCGATTTCGGTTGTGAGCCGAATTTTTTTTAAACTTTCAAACCAGTTTGAAAATTTTACTTACAAAATGGATGAAATATAATAAGTGTGAGGAATCAGGAAACACCGAAATGTTTTTTAAAACGATCTATCTCCTCTTCGGGGTGGCCTGTTTCCAGACCTGGTCAGACTCCTTTTAACTACGTCACTGAGCTATTTTCAATTCATTCAGAAATATGAAATCTAACAATTAGTAAATTAATGTCGCAGTTAAGATAAATTTCTCTCCTTTGATTTTTTAAATATAATTATTTTCATTTATTTCTTGATATTTGTAAAGTTTTCCGGCAGGGTTTGATGATGATGATGGGTTTTGGAACGAATTTCCGTTAACCCTTTTCACTCTTGGTTTGGAGACAAACCGGTTTGAGCCATCTTTAGATGGTCTTTTTCGTTTCGGAATTTATAGTTTATTTAATGAAGTGCAATAAACTAAAAGCTGTAATATTTATGACGTTACTGAACTTGTTATAACTTCTTTCAATGTGCCCTCAATGCGCGTCACGTCACGTCCACGTCATGTTATTCTTACTAATTCGATCGCTTAGTTTTTCAAATATTCTTTATAATATTCACAAGATTCCAGACAAAAAGCGGTGAGTGAGCAATTTTGCAAAATTACATTAGCACCGCGTCATTTAGTTAGCTGCGATGGTACATAATGTAGACGTGCGCTTTCTGCAAAGATCCCATGCTCCGTTTTTCATTTTTGGCTTCAGTAGAGATCAGACTTAGTATGTTTAAGTATCAGATTGCGGTCAAATGAAGACAATGCAGACACTTTATCAGTCTTTCATTTGCTGTATTGCAGACATGCCTGAGAACAATCTGGGACACTTTACCATTATGGATTCGCCCTCGCTAACGCCGGAAGTGTTGGGGAATGCGGTGGGCTCCTTTTATACCATCCAGAATTTGCGCAGTACCTATCTGCTGAGTGCGCTGCACAGTCAGTCCGACACTTTGTCGGTGCACAGCATCGACATCAACTTAAAGCCACTCTTTCTTTACAAGATTCCGAAGAATTGTCACGATATTCTGATAAGTTCAAATATTTTGTATTCTATACAATATGTCGATCTGGTGGACCCGAAGGAGACCGATGGCGAGCTCTTGCAGACAGCAATAAAGACCACGGATCAGAGAGCAAGAGCCCAAGAGACCGAAAAGCACACTCCATCCGCGGCCGAGGGGAAAGAAAGGAAGAAAGAGCTGAATGAAGAGCTGGACGAGATTTTGAAAAAAGCTAAATCTGCCATTAGCCCGGATTGTTCCCGCACAGAGAAGAGCTCGACATCGAAAAATAATCTCATAAATGCAGTTGCTGTAATCAGCAGCGCTATGGCTTCACTAAAGAATGGCGAGGAAGATGTAAGTAAAAAATGGTACATCATCTTTAGACTGCATTGTATTACGTTGTTGGTAATGTAACACCCTCTGCCTACTTTTACAGGCCAGTAAAAATCCATCACTTTCTCCTTTTTTTCAAGGGATAGCCTTGTGTTTAGATAGTAGAGTGTCTGCATGTCTGTTAATGCAGATTTTACTGTAATATACTCATTTACTCGAGGTTCCATCATTATTCCTGCGTGTATACTCGTACCGTCTGGAAGCCATCCATTTGTATAAAATTTTTTCTAGCGTTTGTACGTTTCTTCCTTCTTCAGAAATTTAATACTGCATCGCAACTCGGCATCTTTCGCTTCGAAAATGAAACCGTGCTCAGCCTGCATCAGATGGCAACGTATCGTCTCACGGAACCCGCCGAACCCATTTCCAAAGACGAAAAATCGAAAGCCTTCGAATACAAAGAGATCCGCTCTCCCATGGACTACGTGAAATTCTACGAGACGGTGGATGTAGAGGAGGAATATTCTCTGCGCCAGATGGAGATAATGAGAAGCGAATTCCCGAGGATCAACTACGACCCCTGCTACGTGGTGACCAATAAAAATGTTTACTACATACAATTAAAGTGCGTTATTGCGTTATTTTCGCAAGCCTTAAGTGCATTAAACTTCTATGACTCTTTCTAAACTCCTCTTACAGAAAGGAGCCGTTTGCGATATTCCTCGATTCGGCTCTGGCCGGGGAGTGGACGCAATGTCGTGAGTTCTGCAATACTTTTGATCTGCCTTACGAGACTTGCATTGAGTTCGCTGGCGATTACCTGCTGCGCCGGAAGAAAGTCGCTCAAGCATTGCTGACCTACAATTCGGCACGCATAAAACCCATCCGCACCGCACTCAAGTTGGCAATGTTCGGTCAGACCTACACTTTGATGCACCTCTGCGCCATGGCCCTGAAGTCCACCTATCTACTAAAATCTCGCTACTTCGGCAGCCCGATCGTAAAGACGTTGCTGGACGACATAACGTACCGTCACTCGGAAGATGTACGTCTAATATTGCCGCCGAAGCCCGCGTCGACGGCTGGAGTGTTGGTGAATGAGGGAGCTTCCTGTAGTGACTACGTTTACGGTGTCGACGAGTCCATAAGCAGTCTGCAGATGTCTCCGTCTTCGCAGTTTCATCTGGCCAACTTGTTGCTCATAACATTGGCCGAGAAAGCAGTTAATGACAAGAACTATTTACCCCTGTGGTGAGTTGTCCTGTGTGTGTGCGGAGTACACGACTCTGGAGTCGATTATATTAATCGTCTTTTGCAGGAATTTTCTCGTTGCGAACAATAAGTTTCACACGAACATGACCAGCATTGTCCTCTGTCAGAGTGGCCTGTTTTCCTCGGCGCTGGTTCTGGCCAAAGTGCGTGGAGTGTGCATAGACACTTTTGTCGCCTTGACCAGCGTGGTGGGCCAGGAATTCGGTAAATGCTTTGTTGTCACTCTTAACATATGAAACAATAAATGTTTTGACATCAGGTTGGTACTCAGAGCTCAATGTCTGCCTCTACAACCTCAGCGAACCCATCTTCACCGAGAGCATTACATACTTGCCGCATGTGGCTGTAGATTATTTCGTCTTCTTGCAGGAAAAATTAGAAAACATACGCGATTGCGTTCTGAAGGTGCGGTATTTTGTTCTACGTTGTTGGTGGCTGGGTTCGTTAACATAACCATTAATACATTTTTACAGCGCCTGGAGCAACAATTAAATCCTTTTGCTGCCGTTATGCGTCCCATTGTGTCGCACAACTCATCGGGGCGCTCCGAGCAGAACTCGAACGACAACAATGCCTACTTGTTCAATTTCTGTAAAACCCTCATCGAGACCTATTTGGCCGTCCTTATTCATATCGACACTCAGCGGTCGAAACGTGATAGCATCATCAATGCATTATCCTCCTTCAAACTCACCTACGAAGACAATCAGGTGAGCTGGGAGCGGGTTGGGTTGCCCTTACAAATCATTGTTACTTTCAAATGTTTCGATTATCGTTACCGACTTCGATTATGGACCAGTTTGCCATCGAAACTTCAAGATTCAAGCCGATCTCTGCGGGTTGTGCCCATTGCGCCTGCGTGGTCGATGGCGTGGCCTACTTCTGGGGTTCAAATGGAGTGCCTTGTAATTATAGTGTCAGCAAGTCTTCCGGTAAGTAAAGAAATAAGTTTTTTTCCAAGTCTGAAGATAATTTCTGAAACAGAAGACCGATTTATACATGATTTTCGCCATTATTCTTATCAAGGGGTTCTTGATTAAAACACATAAATAAACACAAATAAGCACATAAGAAACATGCGTTTGCCATTAAAATAAAAATAAACATTTATCTGATACCATAGAACCACCGGAACCTCCACACGCTGTCAAGTGTCTGGAGACGTTGTCGCAGCTAAACTTGGAGGTCCATGCAGTAAAATGTGGTCGCCAGCATACACTAATTTTAACCAATAACGGGGTAGGTGTAAGAATTTTTTGTAATATCTAAATGACTAAAGATGTTGCTCTTCAGTTGTACGCCTTCGGTAATAACAACTTGATGCAGCTGGGGATAGGACGAGACATGCAGATGTCCTTGCAACCCATGCTGGTGAAGGCCTTGGACGGCAAAGATATAACTGTTCTGGAAGCGGGGCAGTACCACAACGCGGCCGTGGCAGATGGATTGCTATACACCTGGGGGTCAGTTAAGGAGCCACTCTTCCACTCTCTATCTAATTTATCCAATAACAAACACAATCTCTCTTCTAGCTGGGGCGTCTATGGTCAGCTGGGTCATGGAGATAGCGAAAATGCTCCCGAACCAAAATTGGTCTCCTTTTTTAAGAATAAGGTCGGCGGCTCTACTTGTGTAACTATTTAGTGTCTCGGTTTTTAACTCTTCCTCTCCTGTCATGTGCAGAAAGTGCTGCAAGTGTCGCTGGGTCACGCCCACAGTCTGGTGCTGTGCAAGGGGCCGCACAATGAAAATCATATCACCGAGCTCTATGTCTTCGGGTCCAATCATTTCGGTCAATTGGGCATTGGCTCGAATCTGTCGTCCTTGGATAACTATATCGGTGAAATGGTTGACGAAGTGGCTGCTGGGGGCAGTCCAGGACCTGATGAGTTCCACTGCGCCACGGTGGTAAAAAGTCTGGTCCCAATCAAGTTGGATGTCGGAAGCAAGGAAAGAATAAGACTGATACATACCAAATTTTTCTCTAATGTGAGTAAGACCGCAGCAGTTGATGCCAAATGTGTTGCATTTATTATAGCAAAGTGTTTCTTCGTCTGCCCTTCGGCAGTTAGTTGTTGATGAGCTCGAGCACATGTATACGTGGGGCTCCTCTCCGCAGGCGCTTCGGCTGGCGACTCAAATAAAGCGCCGCGCAAACGCCAAGCAGAAGATTGAGGAACACCAACGGCGCGAAATGAGCAAACAATTTGAGGCTACCATGACGAATGTCGACACATCGGGCGATGACGAGCCGGACGAAATGGCTGACGCCTCGGCTGCTACGCCAGCGGTTAACGTGGCCGATGATATCGCATTAACCTTGACAGCAGTAGTGGACGATTCGGTGGGAGCTGTGGTGCGGAAATCAGAGAACGCCGGTGAAAAAAAATTGCTAGAGCGTGACGAGGAGGACATTACTTCAATCGGAATCCACGAAACTGTCGCGACCGGAGCTACCGTTATACCTGCTTTGCTGGACGACGTAGTGGAAGAAATTATCCAGGAGTTGCCAAATAAACTCCAAATTATTGAAGATCAGCAGCCCGAAAGGATTGAGCAGACGAAAATTCTAGTAGAGGAAGAAACACAGCAGCAGCATTTGGAAGACACGTCGGAGGTTGTTGCAGAAAGTCATAAAGTAAGTTATAGACGACATAATTTGGAGCAAGACAGCAAGCAGCAAGTTCTTACCCATTTTTCTATCTTAAGTGTATAACGACTAAAACTGTCGATTCGGAGACTCAGCCTAGAATATCTCGGAGGACTCAGGGCGTTCGAAGAAAGCATCCATCGACTGAACCTAATACTGTTGTGTTCATTACACCCCAATCCGCGGACCCCGGCTCACTCACACACTCTCACTCCTTTTCTAAAGAGCCCAAAAAGGCTTTTACTATCCCCCAGAAGCAGCCGTTGGTTGAAGTAGATCCTTGTGAACACATGACTCCGCATCTGGTGGATACCTCGGAGGTTGCTGGACAAATCAAACAAGTAAGTGGTGGTGAACGCAACCGCATCAGTATCAATGAGACTTATTCTATCTAATCCGGCCTTCTCCAGCTTTCTAGTGGACTCTTCCACTTTGCACTGATCTCCTCCTCGTGCACGCTGTACACTTGGGGCAAAAACCTGGAACACCAACTGGGCACCGAAGATAAGGAACGCCGGGCTGTTAGTAAGCCGGCGCCCATTGATAGCATCGAGAGTCCGATGTACGTGGATTGCGGTGCCGATTTCACGCTAGTTATGAGTACGGACTTTGTGGTGAAAGCTTTCGGCGGTAATTCCAATGGGCAGGTAACAAAAAACGAGTTCAAAAAGAGAATCAAGTGTTAGGTTTATTTTTATTTTCAGTGCGGACGTGATCTGGGCGCTTCAATCGACAAGCTTAAGCAACGCGTCGTCTGCCTGCCGACGACCAAGCGCTTGATGCGATTCGAAAGTCAGTGTGTTGAAGCACCGGTCGAAATCAATCTGCCCAGACCTCGAATACGCTTGGACAACGAGCCCGTGCGTTATCTGAAGAGCATACCAAAATATCAGCCAATCTTTGTGCAAGAAGCGTGCATCGAATTTACCAACAACTACGAGCGTCCATCACCTTCGCAGCCATACAAGTCCACAATGAGTGATCATCATGTCGGCGGCAGCAATCAGCCCGAAGTCGGACCAAACTCAGAGGACCTCATCTCGAGTCTGGAAAATTTAAGCCATAACGACGCTTCGTGTGCAAACTGTGCTAGCAATCCGCCAGTAGCCGTGATTATGACAGCTTCGGGTAACAGTGAAGAAGTGGTGCCGACAAATGAACGCAGCAGCTCCTGCGACTGCTCGCCGGGAGAGCAGAGTTACGCGCCTCTCCCGCCGACGGAAAATGCCGAACACAGCATCGCGTTTGACGCAGCAGCAGTCGTAAAGTCAGAGGACTCGGAACCGCCCGAGTCACAGAGTACACTCGGCGATGATGCAGCTATTGACGACAGTAGCCAGGAGCTACGCTCCTACATTCACTACTGCCTCTACGTCTTTCATGGACTCTATAATCCGGAAAAAATACGAGATTTCTCTAAGGAGCGTCCTGAGTACCGCATTCGCACATACATGCTTAATTTTAAATTCGTAGACGCTTTCACAGAGTGTCTAAGCGCGTGCAACAGCTCGGAGAAATCGCTCAAAATATTCGACTACTTCACGAAGGACACCAGCTTCGTGCCGACGCGGCGGCAGGATTTGAAATTTTTCATTTGCGGTCTATTCAAGCATTTTATCGAGCGAAAATTCGACATGCCCGACTGCGAGAGCTTCTTGCTGGCCGATCTGGACTACTACCTTCTGGAGTTGGCATACGTTCTGTACTTTAACAACAACAAGACGCTGCTGGAGCAGAACTTGAACGAAAAATTCATGAGTCTCATCAGCGCTCCAGATGCCAATCAGAACAGCGAGGACAAAAGCAAGTTGGGCGACACAGACGCTATTTTCGACACTTTAAGCGTGAAATTTAAAACGACCGTTTGTCAGAGGCTTTTGAAACGCTATAATAATAATTAGTTAGTTGTTTGCTCGTTGTATTTAAATTATGTTGTTTGTAACGTTTGTATTTTTGTATTTTTTCTATTTTAGTTGTATCTAACACATTTTTAATCTTAATAAGATATACTTACATATGTATATATACGTCTTCTAATGGGAACAATTAGTTAAAAGCGCCGTGGACAATTAAGAGGCCCGGAGCAAATCTCTCTTAGATGTCTATTACCATATTTAATTATTTTCATTTAAATCACTATATAGAAAAGATTTTGAAACTTAAAATTAGTGTTGCTTTATTAGATTAGTTTCATTGAAGTACTGAAAAGATACGCTTTCCTTCCTCCGCTAAGCTCGTTGCAATACTGCAGTTTCTAAAGAACGTGTTGGAAACATTCTCTTTGAAGCCTTAAACATAATTACCTTTACATTTTATTCTATTGGCTCGATTTTTGGCTTATGCGGCACCAGAAAGCAATTAAAAGCAATTCTTTGTCTATTCGTGGTTTCGAATTTCACTGAAATGTTGTAAGATTTTATTAGTAGAATATTAAAGAAAAAATTGAATTAGAAATTCAGAGAAAATTAAAAAATTTAGCTTGCGTAATTATCATCAATGCTGGAACTATGTCTATTGACGACGCTTTACTTTTTAACGGGAAATTTTACTATAAGTAATTATATACAAAATAATTATAAAATATACGAGTATATATATATATTTGTTGCTATATGAACTGAATGGCTTTTTTGTGTAATTAAAAATGAAAACAAGTAACTATAGTCGTCCCAGACAAAATACGGTTGGAAATGAGAACTTTTATAATTGTAATTAGCTTATGATCGAACCTCAACAGTTAAAAACTAAGTTCGTTTAATAAAAATATCTCATTTATTTCTTAAATCGCAAACTACATTATTCCATTACAGAACTTTTCTCACACTAGAAAGTTATAGTTTAGATATTCTGAAGTTATTGTCGTTTACACCGAATTTTACCGTAATTGTACCGAATCGAGTCTTCCTTCAGAGTTTTATTCTGATTCCGTCTGTTGTCCATCGTTTGCTTTGTAAGCTCTTCAAAGCTTTTTCACAGTGAAACTGTTCCTCTGAGCGCTCAGGCAATGAATCTTTCAACTGCGTCAACTGAGCTACATCCTTCAGCGTGGCCAGAGCATCAATTATACCTTTAATACATTTCACTTTTTGTGCTACAGCTAGTTTGCTGTTAGCGTTGTTAATTTTCGACACAAAAATATAGAGTATCGATGCTGGCGCTTGCAGGTCGAACAGTCGCATGATAGCTGCCTCTAGCGAGAAGCTGATGTGAAACTGTTTTTGCTTAAGAGGATGCCAAGTAGATACGCGTTCAAATAAGCTCTCCAAATCGGCATAGGTTTGCGCAGTAGCCCGTTCATTCAGTGCGGTCCATTCAAATTGTGCAGCGGAGATCTGCAGGTCGACGCATAGTCGAAAGGGCGAGGTGATTTTCTGCAGGTCTGGCTCCTGCCAGTTAGTATTCTTCCGACAGCATGCAAACAGCACTTCGATAGGCGTCGAATCCGCTTGCACCAAATTATCCAGAGCCGTGCGCTCATTTGCCGCGAGCTCTAAAATTTTTAACTCTGTCTGGAACACTTGCTGGTATACTCCAACAACAGCTGGAGCGGCACTGTAACTCTTTATTAGTTGACCTAGCTTCTGGTGCCTAACATGAATGTCTGCAGGTTTGCGGTTTTCATTTGTGTTTTGGTGCAGCATGCGGAACTCGTGCAGCGCGGTTTCGTGGCGCGTGCCGAACATTTGCTTCAACTCAGTCGTTTCTGAAGAGAACTGTGAACATTGCGTCAGGTAGCTGATATAGTACTGTAGTGCCTTTGGTCGTTGCTTCAAGATATCGTGAAACTTGCCGCTTTTCAAAGTTTTTTTTAGAAACAGCAGTACACCGATTACAGCATCGCCACCACCATTAGCAAAGACAGCGTCCAACAATTGTTCCTTTTCGTGCAACGATCTGAAGACCTCCAGTGGACACTGCTTACCCAATAGTAATTTTTGGGCCGTAGCCTCAGGCGATGGGCTATACAGTGTTGTCTGAACTTGTTTTCGTAACAGTTTCAGCTCTTCCTCTGGGGACACACCCTTCGCTAGTATTTTTTCGTTCAAAGTTTGCTCTTCCAGTACTAAGTTGAGCGCCTCTTCCGATATTATTGACTTGATGCTAAGATTGAGAGCGGGACCTAAGCTCAAATCAAAGCTTGCCTCCGAGATGGTGTCGTCATTGAGGATATTCGAAGAGCCCCACTGTTTGCTGTAAGCACCGGTAGCAACAGGGGCACTTATTCCCTCAGAAATGCTCCACTTAGAGCCCTCTTCATCTTCATCATCATCAAAGCTGAATGCTTTGCTCGATGATCGATTCCAATAACTTTCGCTGTCCACTTGGTTGTCCATTGCATATAAAAAAAATTGTTTTGTTGTTTTAAAAAGTTATCAAACCCATCATAACAACACTTTCTTATTATGTTTGAAACTCGTTTGGTACCTGTTCTGTTGTTTTACACAAAGCTTGGAATAGAATCTGTTTCCAGGGGTTTGTTGTTTGCTTAAAACAACAATAAAAAAGTCTCGTGTAATAGCGGTTTCTCATCCAGAGGCTGACAGCTGTATTCGAAGTGTTTTCTACTTGATTTGTTTAATGAAAAGTATTAGTATTAAAAAAATAGAAAATATTGTAGTAGAAATTGTGCGTAGTATTTTGCAGTCAGTCAGATTATTTTATTATCAGGCAAAAAAATTCTACAAATCTAGGAACTCGCAAAAATCCCAATACTTAGTTCCGTAGAAAAGTGAAGCGAAATAGGTATATACTTTGATTGCCAAAATAACAATGAAACAAGCCTGAAAATATAAAAATTCCTGATTCGTTTATTTAGAAATTGCTTCCCTGTTTTAAAAGATTTCAATTTTATTATAAATATTCATACTTACATATGCATATTCATCAATTTCTTGCACTTTGGAGAAATTCCACCATAAAGAAGATTGCCAAGTTTGCAAACGTTGATAATTACTAAAGTTTCAAAAATGCCCCGAAATGATTAATAATTAATACTATGTAGAAGCAATAATGTTGTGCTTTTAAATTTATTGTAAATTAAGTTAGTTCCATTCGAACGACCTCCATATAAAAATCATTGCCATTGACAAAATCTACTGCTCAATGTATATACATATAATTGTGTATGTAAATTTCTGTTAGAAAAATTAAATGTTAAATTAGATTGAGTTTTTATGTAGATTATGGGCTATAATACTAAGTATTAACCACAAACAGGCAAAAGCGTCTGCGCACTACTTGACAGTTTTTAACATTTAAGCCTAAAAAGAGCCCATTTATCTATTAACTTTTATTGGCTTAGAAATAAGTTCTGAAAAATAAAGCAACAACCAGATATAACCATAACAGCGTATTAACCGTATGGAAAGAAAGCCTTTAGAAATTTTGTCTTTGTCTTCTTTCTTGTCTTTGTCATGTCGGGATCTTATCGTGATTACCTGAAGTGATCGTGTTTTTTTTTTGTTTGGCGTTTACAAACAAAATCTTTTAGTATACTCGTAATTATTATTGAAACAGTTTTCACGGTGACTCCAAGATCGCTGTCATCCGCGATAACTGATTGCGAGGCTCACCGAATAAAAAATAATTATTAGAAAATTGTGATAAACAAAGCTAAATATGTTCAACAATTTGTACTTCTAACACTCACTGCTTCCATCTTTCTTGTCTCTTATTAGTTTTAACCTTAATGCTGAAGAATTAAAATAAGCTCATCACATTGCTGACAATTGAGTTTCTCAGAAAAATGAGAATTTTACCTAAACTAGAAAAATAATTTAATACTTTTACTGACTTAAGACTAACCATTAACATAATGATGCATTTCTGAAATCGCATAATGCTGCGAGTATGCCTAACCTGCTCAACTTATAGCTACGAACTCTGAATAAGTGCTCTTAGATGAAATCATTGAGAAAATTAAATAACGTCATGTTGCCCGTGCTGGCCGCCGCCGAACCCCTTCGCTATGACTTCTCCCGGCTACGATCATTGCCATCATCTTCATCGTCAGCGTCGCTTAAATTGACCGCTGAACAACTGGTAATGGGTTCCGCTGTCCCTGTGGGAAGGTTGCTGCTCGAACCGCCGGCTGGTAATGGGCCGGGGGTTGCTGTCGGCATTATCGCAGCCGCAATGACGGGCACACCCTCAACCACAGGAGCCGTGCTCAAAGAGCGGACGAATTTTTGCTTTTGCCTCTCCATCCGCTCTTTTTCGCGGGTCGCTTTTAGCTTCTCGAAATCATCGTCTTCGTCTACGCTACCGAGCGTCTCATTTGTTGACTTAGCGTCGGCATCTTCAACTAAAGTAAGGAAAAAAGATACGAAAACGGTTACTACAAATTGGTAACTTTTGTGGAAGGAAGGTTTGCAGGGATTTATTATGGGGACAATTTGATCAAAAGACAATCATTCATAACGCAACTGTAACAATCTCTACAATAAACTATTTTAGCATGCTGTAAGTTCTAGCAACAGAATATTTATCATTAAATCCGTTTTTATATAACTTGCGTCTAAAAAAGTCTTGGGGGAGAAAAAGGGTATTTCAATTCGCCAAATGTTAGGTCATATCTTTAAAGCATTGTGTTAACGTCTGGGCAATAAAAACCACAACAATAACAACAACAACAACAACCGACTATGTATATCTCAAATCTAATATCGGAAACCTTTGTTACGACTTAATTACCCTGCGATAGAAACCATCTGAAAATTGGCGGGGCCTCCGCATCTCCCTCTGGTTATTGGATTTTGTAATAAAACAAAAGTATTTAATAAAAAAAACACTGAAACGCACTGCTCTCGAATCCTCACCTGTCTCCCGACTGCCTTTCTCCTTGTGGTTCTTATCAAACAAAGACTTCGTGCTCTCGCCGACCGGTGAGCTAGGCTCGGTGCATGCCATGCGCTGAGAGTCCATCGTTGGCGCTGAGGTACTCAGCAAAGCTTCCACGCCGCCCGGAGGGAACAAGGTCGGCTCATTGTTAGAAGATGTGGGTACGTAGGAGATCGGGCGTTGCGGTATATCGATGGGATCCGTACGGCCGTTCGAGCCACCGCTGGAGCTTTGCATAAAGATGTCGCGCACATTGGGATGCGTGCTGTCGTTGCCGCGCACTGAGGTGATTGTTTGCTGTTCGTCGACCTCTTCAATCACCTGATCCGTTATGCGTATACTGCCCGGCGGCTTCAAATTCGAATTTGCCAGACTGGCTGCACTGGCACTGCCCGGAAATCGATACTTTTGGTTCTCGTCAACTGGCGTAATTGAGCCGGGACGACCGTCATCGCGACTTAGGAAGCGCTTGAGAGCCGAAGCTACTGTGTTGACGCGCGACAAGGTGCCGCTCAGACTGACTAAGCTGGGTGAAGAGCCCGGTCGAGTCTTGCCGTTACCAGCCGTAAAGTGGATGCCACTGGCATCGTCAGCCTGCGTAAAGGAGAAGACAAGAGCGGCATTATTATTAGCTTTCGAAGCTATAGTAATTTACTTTGACATAAGAGCCCAAATTTGCCAGAGAACTACGTAAGAGGTTAACACTATGAAGTAAAAAAGTTAATTTCACGAAGTTGGTGCGGTTTTATACTCGGCAAAAGCGTGCATCAGTGAGTAAGCAAAAATTAAAACAAATAAATTTAAAGCCAATTAATTAATGAACTGTTAGTTAATTAACAAATCGTTTGTTCGATTGTTTCCAAAGGTTTTTTAAGAATTTTAAATTATTAAATAAATTAAAGCTTTTTAATATGGATTTAGTTGCGGCAGAGTGTTAAACATATTCTCGCAATTATTTACACGTCGCTACGTCGAAGCCTTACAAATACCAGTCACCGTTTTTGGAAAGATTTTTAAAATATGTATATGTATATCTTAAGTCTTGCGGCTTTCCACAAGTCAATCACCAATCCGTACAGCCAGGTTAGCGACACAGAGAAGAGTGTTAGAATCGTCAACGGAGGAAGGTTAAGATTTTGATCCGCAGAATGTTAGACAAGCCAATTGTGTTTGATCGACAGATAGAAGACGTAGAGAGCAGTTCTGGTTCTAACCTCTTCTTCGTGAGCATTTTCGGGGAATTTATAAATTACGGTCTGGCCCTGGCCCGGGGGGGCCTCTTTACCAACCATTTCGTCGATGCGCACGCTTGACAGATTCGTCGGCATGGCAGCGCTCTTTGAGACTTCAATCTTGGCGGTGGACGGTTCGGGGTGCTCTTCGCGGAAGCGTTCCGAAGCAATGGTGTACGGCAATTCATTGGGAAATATCTCGTCCCAATATTGATCCTTGATGAGTTCCGGATGCTCGTGATGCATTTCATCCACGATCAGATAAGATACCTGAAGATTGCGATCCACCATCCAGTTGACCTGAAGAGAATAAATTTTTTTCCGTTTCATATCGCTTCCGACAGAATACATAACTACGAACCTCGAAGTCGTCGTCATCCTCGCCGAAAGGATTTATCAGAGATTCAGCCACTTTGAGCCAGCCCATGTAGAAGAAGAACTGCAGCGTTGTGAATATCGGAAAATACAAGTCGATCTTGTTGTTGTCATTGACGCCCTTCTCCTCCGTCCACTGGTGACCCATGACGCCGCTCAGGAAGTACGAGTACACCGCCAACGTCACTACTTGAGTGTAGACGAGCGGTACACTGATGGTGTCGTATGATATCAGCAGACCGCACTGGCCGCGAAATTTGTTCAACTCGTCGATGATGGTCTTGACAGCGAAATCGTCGCGTATTCGACCTTCCTTGCGGGCACGTGTGATGATGCTGGCGGCCCAGACGATGGGCAGCCAGTGCTTGGAGTGGCGGGGAAAGCCCTTATTCATGCTCTCGATGATCTCCTTTTCATTCTCATTGAGCAGACCTGCCTCCACCAGGTTGGTGAGGTTGGGAAAGCGCTTCTTCACGCGCGGCGACACGTTGATCAGCACCATGGTCAGGCAGAGGCACACGTAGCGCATGATCGTGCGACGCATTACGCGGCCGCGCTCGTCCTGGCCGTGCACGTTCGAGGAGACGAACACCGCAATGGGATCGGGCCAAGGAATGCTGGTGTACTGATTCCACCAGCGCGTCATCACGATGGAGACGTAGAAGCCGAGCACAAACGACAGAGGAATGACATCGCTATAGTGGTAACAGTACTTAACGATGGCCTCGAACACTCTGCGGTTAAGGGGAAGAGTTTTTGATAGAGAAAAGGGGCTCATTCGGGTCATTGCGGTATTGTGATATTTATGTACATACAGTTTCTGTGCGCTGTCAAGACCGAAGCGATACGTCATGTTGAGTATGTAGTAGAGAGAAAGGAAAGCAATCAGGTCCAGCCAGACTAGTTTGTAAATACTGCCGCGCCATCTACAAAATTAATTCATATCAAATATTATTCAACAAATGTAAGCATCTCTCACTCTCTCTCTCTCTTTCTCTCTACATATCAATTGAAGTCAACTTTTGATATAAATTTTGATATAAATGTCATTTTGATTGATCGATTGGTCGAAAAGTGTGTTTTAGTTTTATGAAATTGTTGATTAGCGATTAAAACGGAAATTAAACGAATGTCATTATCAGTCTCGGGTGTTATTTTAATAGGCCAATCCATATGAGCATCCATATATAGACACACACACACTCCAGAATACCTTACGAGTAAACGTACGAGTAAATTATCTTGAACAAATGTTATAGAAAAAAGGCTCTATATCAGAGGCGACGCACGGGAAGTATACAAACCTTTCAATAATAAACAGTCGGGGTTATCAGTTGTCAATTTTTACGAATGAAAGTTTAATTTTTATTTAGAGGCTTTATTAAGATAACTTTATATATTTAGCAACAAAAGAAAATATTGCTAAACAACAAGAACGACATAGGAAAATTCAAATTGATGCCATTTTTATATATTGCGAATTAAGTAATCTCTATTTAAATTTAGGAAGTCCACATTTACCGAAGTTAAAATTAATTTTGAGGAATCACTTTAAGTCTGCATGCATTACTTTTAATATTTTAGTAAAAAAAGAAATCTAATTTTAAATGCAAATACGAGAAACGATACTAATTTTTTAAACAAATAAAATCCATAACTGAAAACGGCAGCCGAACAAACAAAGTGAAGTCAGTTAATGCAAAAATGTGTCCGCGACCTCCCTGATAACGTTCCTTTCACGCTTAGTGATTATGCAATCATATACTTGTACTACATTATTATATGACATCAAAGCATATCACAAATGTGTCATCACGTCAACAATTCTCTGACATCAGAACAGCGGAATATAAAGGCTTAAGACGGTTAATACGATACGACAAAATGAAAGACCATCGCATCGGGGCAGCAGGAAATCAAATTATCTTGATTACAAACTCTTAACATTGACGAGAACTGCTTAACAAGAGGCGGATAGTTGATTATGTCCGTCAAATGAAATGAAATGAAACTTCGTATGGCCCAATATTTTTTATTTTAATCAAATTCATATTCATATTGAATAAGAAATGTATACGTTTTAAAATAGGCCAAAATAAAAAATTAAATATTATGAATAAATTTACTCAGAGCTTCAATTTGCAGTATTTTGTTAATTAAACTTGCAATAATTTGCAAGGTTCTCATAAAAATAGAGCTCTTGCGTCAGCAGACTGAGAGGCAGAATTCGAGAGTCACTGACACTTCAGCAAATGCGATATAGTCATAATAATGATGAGCTTGACGATTTTTGTGTTTTTTTGGTTTTTTGCACATTAATTTCTCTACAAAAAATTAGTATGTAAATGGGTTTTCCAATAGGGACGGGTCGATGTTGACAGTCTGTGGTGGCCATGTTAGTTTAGCGGCGTCTGTCGAATCTGCTGTTTATAATTTAGTCAGTAATGCCAAATCACCATCCATGGCAAGTTACATGATTGAGCACCATGTCAAAGTGATAAAGATGTCGACAATTGTCAGCATCGACCCATCCCCGCTGGAAAACCCTTTATTAGAAGAAACCTTACCTCAATAATAATTTCAAGAAACAACCGAAACCCCGGCATGTTGCCACCTCGGCAGTGTATGTTATCGTCATCTTCTCAGCCTGTAATGCTTATCTCGCCTCTTAAGCTTTGAGTTGTTAGTTTAATAATTAATTTTATGATGCTTTCCGTAAGACTTCTGTTATTTAGCATTCAGTTTGTAGCTAAATATATCACAGTTCGTGGTTTCGGTCTATAGTTCTCGTGAGGCGACACATACTCTGTCTGCTCTGGCGGGCTAGAAAAACACTAAAGAAAATGAAATATTTCGTAGATAATGCATCTAATCTAATGAAGTCAAATCAGTAAATATTATTTGAATAATGGTTATGACAGACACAACTACAATAATTATCTCTCTCTCTCTCTCTCTTGAATCTTCGAATAACTCAATTTGTCTGATGACTGTTAAAAAAAAATATAATAAAATAAAATAAATAAATAAAATTCTCAATTAAAACAAGTTTGATCCTCCATTGAAGGACCTAAAGTTTAGCCTACACTTTAAAGACATAAAGTAACAAATAAAAAAAAAACGTCACTAAGGCATCGTGGTTCTAATGGAAACGACCTACTCGTACAAGTAAACAGAGCCAACGGCGCTCGAGTGGGTATATCGAAAGTCAATACAATTGTGACCTCGATACGAGTATTATTAAAAAAATTCACTTTAAATTTTATTACGCGTAGCATGAAATGTCATTGATTAGAAATAAAAACTGAATGAATTCAAACAAGTTCTTAGAATAAAACTTTTGATGTTGGTGTTGCTGTTTAAAAATGATAAATCTCATATATGTATCAAATTACAAAAAAACCATGTTAGATTAATTCCTAAAAATTTACATAAAGTAATTAACTAATAAAATTCTTTATACATACATACATAATATATTTTTTCTGGGTTTGAAAAATTTTGTAGTGATAACTCAATATGAACAGAATTTTAACACAGTTACTGAAGATTGTGGAATGTTTATAAAACGTAATAATATTTTTGTTTGTTTCTGAGAAACTAGATGAAAGAGGCACAGAAGCCCAGTAAAGTATAGCTTTCATATTTTTGAAGTACCCTGAATTGCCCCCTTTTAGTGTTAAGAAATATGTTGAAAATATTGCGTCAATTTTGAAAGAAACCAGAGTAAGATGGATTTCCGTTTTGAGGATATAGTATTGAGGTATTTAATATGTATTTTAAAGTATCTAAACAATACCTTTTTGAAACCGTCTAAAACCAGGTTGTTAGATATAGTTTACTTGATTACAATTTTTTTTTAAATAATTTTTATTCATCAATTATTTTAAATGACCCATTAATCGAAAGCAGAGCTTTAAAATCGTTCAATCCAATACATACTTATTTTTAAAACTAACAAGTATGTCGTTTATCTTTACAATAATTGTATCCATTACCGGGAACAAGTATTTAATATTAATAAAAAATACTTACCTACTCCTGCATGTCAAGCAACGAAATTAAATTTAATTACACAAAAAAGTGCCGCAAGAAGGATAAGTGTGTAGAATTGAAAGAATAAACTGAATTTTAAATATATTTTCTCTCTTTCTATGATGGATTTGGAGTACATGTGTATGCATAAGTAGTACTTATTAAGTACATAAAGTCATACATATATCTTATTGTATTATATACATTAATGTATTATATACATTATTATTCATTATTATATACATATTGGTATGTATGTAAATTTTTATACTGAACTCACAACAAAAATTGAAAAAAAACTGTTGTTGGGTATTTCTCCGTAGACACCATGTCTACACTTTACTAAACAAATCAATCATAAAACTATATACTTACGAGTATGTATTGAATTTTATTTATCGACAACTAGACAACTATTTATTTCAACTAGGCGAAAATATCCAATAACAGGTGATGTCATTTTAAACGTGTATAGAATATTTATAAATCTCTATCCAAAACGATTTCAAACAAGTGAGTAATTGTTTGGAATACTAAATATACGAATACTGAAACCATTTTCCCATAAACTACGCCAGTGTAAGAGTTTCGAGTTCAATTTAGTAAATTAAGCTTAAAGACACTTTCGTCAAGTGTAGACCGGTAATAGTAGCTATTGACATATAGCTCTTTTAATAGATTGACAGAAGAAATATTTTATAGAAACTAAAAAAAAAGGCCGATATTTTAAATGTCACAATATCGAAATAGATATTGCAGTGGACAATGATGAATTTCGCATCGCATGTAGCTCATTCCCATCGTCGTCGTTGTTTTAGTTGTTCGTGTTCTCAGAAACAACAAGCAAATATAATTAAATATCACACATTTAATCATACATATGTGTATATACTCGTACAATGAATACCAAACAGAAACAAACAATTTCGTTATTGTAACTCTGAGAAGCAGCTGATTTTGTAAAAGCCATACACGAGCTTTTGTGTACGCCTGAGCCACGTTTGTGTCTTAATTTATGACATCATTTTGGGATGAATTACTATCCATAATTTTTCTATTTTACTGACTATTGTACTCTACATTTCGCTGTTTTCACTGACTAAATGATTTATTTTATGATTTATAAATCCTATATTGCTGATATCGTTGAAAAGGTAGAAACTGCAAAAAAAAAAAAAAACCAAGCTACAAATTTTGCACCCAGCAATTCTCAAATTTTATTTCGGTTTTTAAAATGAGCGATAGTAATATATAAAGTTTTTAATACGTTTAGGATTTAGATAACCTTGTAATCGCTTTCAACGATGTAACTGGTGCCGCGCCAGTGGCGTAGTTAGCTGTAGGAATCATAATCGTGTATGGCCGTCGTAGGGTCAATTCAGTTGACAAATGGAATGATTTTTGTATGAAAAAACCAATGCAAAAAAAGAAATAAAAATAAAAGAAAGAAAATTAATATATTCTTTATATGTATGTATGTACATATATTATTTTTTTTTCATTAGCTTTTACAGGTGCGGAGTTCGCATAAGTGGATCTTTTAAATACATACGCCACTGCCCTCCCCTCAGTGCTATAAATTCCGCACTCTTTTCTCTTTATAATCATAAATAATTACTTAAACTAAAATGCTCAACAGCCTCTGAGAAGTATAGGAGTTGCCAACGCTGAGTTTTTTTTGATATATAAATAAAAATGTTCAAATGGCAAAGTTAAAGGCACATTATGTGCTGTACTACTATTAAGTGCTGTAAATCGGTGTATGACAGCATATTTGTAGATCCTAATTTAAGTAATACCAAAGAACAGAATTTAAATATTAGAAAAAAAAATATACATATATGTATATTGTTGGTATTTCCTTTGTTTACACGCACACAATCACATGAACTGCTTCAGAAAGACTGTTTGACAACATCACTAAACAAAACAAAATCATAAAGTCCATCCGTTGTAATACTTCTTGACGGAAGCTGTAGTAATTCCCGGTACTTATTTAATCCTTCTATATTTAAAAAATTGTTCTTCAGTACACATTTCATATAAAGTATTAGATTTCTTTTAGGACAGCAAAAAAATTTTATAAAAATATTTCTGAAATTGGTTGGCCCTGAATTGGGCTGGCTATGATTTGCTTGAAAAAATCAGCAAATTGAAATTATAAATAATTTATTTTTTTAATTCATTCTGCTTAAAAATTATATATAGTTTACGGTGGATAGTGCTAAACTTGAGGTAAGGTGAGCGAATAGACGAAATGGGTTTTTTCTCGAGCGTAATCAACATCAAACACATACAGAGAATCTCAATTCACGGAGACTGAGCTGAGTCAACGCCATAAAACGCGGAACTTGAATTATTTAACGAGTAATTTTATTTTTTTTCTTTAAAAACTCTAACACTTTATTCATTAACTTTTGACTGCCGCAACACAAAATCGATTTCATTCCGTGATAATGCAATGGGAGTCCAGTAGCAGCTACAATAACAACACTTACAACTGCAATTGGTCACATGTTACCGGATTAGTTTATTAATCAAAGAAGGTTATCGGAGATTCTGAAGGAATTTTAATCGGCATTTCTTGGTACATTTCAAGCTACAATGAGGATTGTGGAGTCTCACGCACTTTTTTATAATCATTAAGTTCGAAAGTTCATGTTTTTGACCAATCCGTAGATCATAAGGCCATACCTCACGCACTTGATGATCAATATATAAAAACGCTGGCTGTTGTTCAGGTAAAGTATCCGACACAAAGTAAAAAACAAGCAAAACAATGCTAGACGATTTTATTTAACAAGTCACTACGAATCTATACGTAACAAAACACAATTACTAGCCCTAGTGCGACATCAACCAACCGCACTCGACCAACAACAAACAAAAACTGAAAGCGAAAAAAAATTAGCGAATTCGCAAACACATTCTCGTTTTCAATGTTGCTAACGTTTAACGTTGATATTCACGTTTGCACCATTCTAAGTTCACGACAAATAGTAAATTTTCGCCTTTAAAAATAGTGCTCGTATTATGCATTTTTTAATTGATTCATATCAATAGGTTTTAGTTTAGGTTATAAAAGGCAAAGAAAACGTTTTTTTAAATAAGGTTTTATTTTTATTTGAAAACATTTACTCATATGGCAAGGTTTGAATTATCCCCATTCTTTTAAACAATGGATGTTGATAACACTTGTACGCATGAAAAATGTTCACCTCTTTTGAGAGTACTAAATTTGTCTTGGGCTGTATTTACATGAGCGTAGAATTATCATTATTTTGCTCACGCAGGGTGAAACAGTTGTTTTGGAAACGAAACAAATTGTAAAATGAAATTTGAATAAAGTTGAGATACAGACTGACAATAATATACTGAAATCAC
Organism: Conops quadrifasciatus; assembly: GCA_949752815.1. Taxonomy (NCBI): domain Eukaryota; kingdom Metazoa; phylum Arthropoda; class Insecta; order Diptera; family Conopidae; genus Conops; species Conops quadrifasciatus. The sequence goes on from OX457078.1 coordinate 39,520,863, forward strand.
GAAAACATGCCTTGGAACTCAGGCCCAAATTTTTGATCAACGAACGTTACGTTTATCGTTAATTGCAATTATTGGCAATTGCCAGACGAAAATACGAATAACGCTATAAAGAGAGTGGTTTTCTATGTTGGCAACTCTGCCAATTTAGAGCAAGTAATTTCGAGAGCATTTTTAATCGTGGTGGATTTGATATACTCCTTTACTTACTTTACAAATACAACAATTGAAAAACCGAAGAGATTATTTAATGGCATTATTCCGAAACGTAAAGTTAGCGTACGTTCATGAAATGTAAGTAAAAAAAGTAGAATTTTGGATTTTGCTTTCTGTGAGATTGTTCTTTAGCAAAAACCGCTATTGAAAATAATGGGATGGAAAAAAACAAATACGATGGAAAGAAACAAAAAAACGAAAGGAGGAGAACTTAAAATATAATAAAAAATTATAAAAATTGGAAAATATTAAAAACGGCTGCGAAGACCAAAAATTATATAAAACTAATAGAATTATATAGAAATATAGAACTTATCATTGATACAAATTGCTGGGAGCGTAGCAACGGACTTAACCTGCGTATAAAGCGATATTCTCCTAGATAGTTACGCTGATCGTAAGTTATCTCTAAGCTAAGGAAACACAATACACTTTAGTAAACCTTAGTTTTATTTCTTTTTGTTACAATTGATAATAATATTACATTTCAACAGTTTTATTGGTTGTTTTGTAAAAAAATTTGGGTTTTTATTTATACTGGAAGGTTTTTCCTTTACGATTTTACCAGCTAATGACTTAAATGTTACTCTAATAATATTTGTAGCTTTAGTAAATTTCTAAAAATTAACGCAAAGGATTTAATTTTTGTATATTTTGCGTTATATGTATAATACAATGCTATAAATCTTTCCCCGAAAAAGATTTCAAAGGAAAATTAAAGTACTCATAATTTTCTGAAAACATAACGAAATAAATACAATAAGTTTTCTGTATAATTTTTAATTAGAATATTCAAGAAGATTGAATTTCTTAAATTGAAAACTTAAATTATGAAATTTCGTTATTTCTTTACAAGAAAAACATACTCTCCATAATAATAATAATAATGAAATAATTTCAAATTTTCATACTCTTGCGAACACTTTATGTGTGGGTGTGTGTGCGTATTTCTTAAAAATATGTACAATGAAAACTTATTCGCTTTTCGAATTTTCTACTACGGATTGCTGGGCGGTCCGCGGGCGCGTTGTCCATGCATTCCGGAATGTCTAGAGCCGGGCCGTGAATGCACGATAGCGTAATGATCATTATCGATGGGTATCGACCTTCAAGAACACATTATTTCGGGAGTTAAAACGTGTCAACGGGTATAGCAAACAGATTAGCAAAGAGATAATTATTGATTAAGTAAAGTGTTAAGATGTGGCGACATTCTCGACAGTTTAGTTAGTAACCGACGTCCAGCATTCACCGACAATTTAGTAAACGTATTTGTGGTAAAATGTAATATTTTTTGGTAGATTATTTTTCAACTCATACAAGATTTAATTAAGTATGTATAGAAGAATAGCTGTGGGAGACATTCATTGGAGAGAAGAGATGCAGACATAAAAGTGTTTTTTTGATTTGTAGTGAATGAACATGTTGTTGTTGTTGTTGTTGTTGTTGTGACTGTAGCTGTTGCCGTTCTGTACACCTGTGGTGGTCGGTGGTCGGTGGTCTGTGGTCTGGACGGAATGTGGCTTGAGAGAATCGCTTACACGAAAATACAGAGTGAGGCATGCATGCTTGAGTACGGTACACGGAGAGTATGGGATTGGGTCAAGGGGGCGCTTAGTATCGGTCTGACCTATTCGAGTGTATGGTGGAGCCGCCGCTGGTGTAGCCTTTGTGCGCGTCGCGGCCGTGCAGCGAGTAGCGCGAGCCGTACTGGCTGCCGTGCCAACTGCGGTACGGGTCGTACTCCTCAATGATCGACGGTTCCTTTTCGATGATCTGCAAATCAAAAGTCAAATGATAGCATTTATTTGGAAAGAAACGCCGCAGATTGACAGCGATTACCTCTGTGTTGGCACAACTGCAGCTCATGGCGGTGCAGAGGAATATATTCATCAGCAGCATGATCAGGAAGAGCACGCCCAGTGCAATGGCCAACCAGAGCAGCCACGTGGGCCGGATGCCGCCTTGATCGCAATTGGCGGAAATCTCTGAAGAGCAGAAGGAGTAATGGTTATGAGTTATGAGGTTATGAGGTAAGGTAAAGGGCGCTTACGTGGCGCCTCTGCAGGATCGAGCACAAACACCGTGGTGGCGGCCGCCATGGAACCCTCCTCATTCGGGCCGACCTTGCGACCGCCCTTCGTGCCCGAGCCAACACCACCAGCGCCCGCTAAAGCTATCTGCTGGCAGTCCTCGTCGTCGATGCAGGGACCAAAGCACTGAATGACATCGCATTGTAAGTGTACCTCCGAGCCTGAATGATTGCAAGAATAAGAAATATTTTATTTGATTATGCTTTATAAGATTCAAAATGGGGCAGCATTGTACCTTCGGGAAACTTGAACATGGATTTCAAAGTGGCCTCCGCCATGGTACCATCAGCATTGGTAACGAAACGGCTTATGATGGCCGGATCGGTCGGGCACCTGAGGAAGAGGCCGGGGAGAAGCAATGAATCGTTAGGAGAAGCTTTGGTACTAATTGCAGAGATCCAAACTACTTACCCCCGCTCGTCGATCAACGGGATGCTGATGTTCTTCTTATCGAAGGCGAAACAGTTAGCCACGCGTATGCCGTAGGTTCCTGCAACCATGAAGGATAGATGCTGGTGCTATTACTTAAACATCTTCAGAAGAATCAAACATACCATTCGGTTTCGTAAACTCCGCGCGTATCTTGTACTCGTGGCCGTAGACGGTCTCACGCACTCGCCGATCATTTTCCAAGAACTTCAGAATGACATGAGCGTTGTTGTCGTCGCTGTGAGGAGCCGGAGCAACAAGACAGAGAAGAAAAAGAAGTTAGAGTAACTGTAACAGAGAACGGTAACAAAGCAGGAAAAAAGAAGAAGGAGAAGAAGAAGAGGCATATCCTCTGTTGAGTTGTAATTAAAATTATTAAACAATTAAATGGTTTAATTAGACAACGTTGCTGCAGTTACTGAAGCCAGTTTCTAATTATTTCGTAATTGTATCGTTATGTAACATTAATGATGACCATGCATGGAGAATTCAACAGACACACACAAACACACACCCACGCAAACACACACACAGTTGGATAATCAATATTTAACAGAGCAGAACATTTAATATTAAATTTTTGCTTGCAATCGATTGGCAACAAAAAATGGCAAATTAAAGCTACGATAGTTGTTGTTGTTGTTGTTGTGGACTTCTCTAATTAACAGTATTCGATGGCATGTTGTTTTGTTGTCGCAAACAGAAGTTTTAAATTAATCAAACGCGTTCGTGTCTTAAGTCTTTTGTTGCCAATCAACAAAACTTACTCAAGCTGGACCGCATTTAAGATGGTTTTTTGTACCAAATGAAATCAGTTCAAGGAAAAAGAAAACGGATTACGAAATTATTTAATAAATTAAAAAATTGGAAAAAATCTACAACCAATAAAATTTTTTATATTTAATTTAATTTGATTTAATTTAATTTTAATATTTTTTATATATTTAATATAACTTTATTTAATATTTATTTAATTTAATATATTTAATTTTTATATATATTTTCTGTATGTATTTATTTAATATATATATATAGAGAGATCTTTGCAGAAAGGCGAAAACTTAAAAACCTACGCTTTTGCCAGATTAAGTCAACATTTTTGTATAATTCTTTGCTATTGAATTTTTTATGTTTTTAATGTAGTTTCTTTAGATATTCTAAAGAAATTCTTTAGATATTTAGATATTTAGTAATGCTTTCATTGAATTGAGACTCACTTTATAAGGATTTAATTTAATCGTTGAAAAAAATTCAAATAAAGACATTTTTTGTATATAAATTGTAGAACATATTAGCTTTCTAATGAAGTAAATTGAAGTTTATCGATTCTTAAATTTTGAAGTCTGCAGTTGTTCAAATTCTACAATTATTTGCTTGGTTTCAGGTAGTTCTTTTGTTCGAAATACTTTAATAACCACATCGATAAGATCGATAAGAAATGTTCTTGTGTTTGCGTAACTAAAAATTCTTCTGTCACTCCAAAAAATCCTTTGAACGCAACACGCCACCACAAAGCCTGTTGCTTTGCATGCACGCCTCAAGCCTTCCTCATACGCATCCATAACATCAAGAACTTACCGCGCGAAGCCGGATTTGCCACACGTGATCACATAAAATTTGTCATCGGCCAGCTCCAAGGTTTTATGGACTCGTACCGCCAACTGAATGGAGCGTTCCTCGGTGCGCTGCAAGAGAAAAGGAACACCGGCGATGAAATCTGGCTAAATCATTGTTACCGCGAAAGATACGATTATTGCGATATAAAAATATGTATCTTCGAGTATCGTAGAATGTGTGACATTAACTATGATGACACGCCCGTAAATATTCTTTCAGTTTTGTTGCTATTTGAACGGTATTGGCTTCGTTTGAGTTGATTACTTTGCCGACAGGCGGTGGGAAGGAAGGTGAAGTAGCGAGGGGGGAAATTATGGAGGGTCAAATTCAGGCAGCGAGTCAGCCGGACCCCTGGGAATAAATAACCCTCGGACACCTCAGAAGTTGTGTCTATAACAAGACTTCGTCAAAAGTCAGACAAAAGATTATGCTTCTTATGGCTCCTTTGTTTTTGTTCTTATGGTTGTTGTTGTTGTCGTAGCAGTACCGTCTCTTTAGATGGTAAAATGTACTTAGTAGTCTTAGTTGTTGTTGTTGTTGCCGCGGTTTTTACTTTAAGACGGAAATACAAAGCGACTTCAAGTGTGACGCCAACCAAAAAAAAAAAAAAACAACCGCCATAAAACGGTCTTTTCATAGTTGTTTGTTTTCTCCTTATTTTTATGCTCTTTCTTTTTCTTCTTCTTCATGCTGAAATTGTTTGCCTTTTGATTTGTTTGTTTGTTTTTTAGCGTTTATGTTTATTTTTTATTGAGCGAACGGACGCAAATGTTGAAAATATCGAAGATGTTGCGAAGTTCTTCAAAACGGCTTTATTCGTTACATTTTTGCCCTTTCTTTTTCACTGAAGTTATAAAAAAATTTTGTATGAAAGCACTTCAGTTGACCTCTGAAGGTTAATTAAAATGGTCGTAAATAACGCAATATTTGCATCGTGATAGCGCTTAATTTTTATGCTTAAATGTAGATTTAACAGAATCCATGAAGCATATGAAAAAATGAATTTACATTAAAAAAAGTGTGTAATAAAATTTCTAGCAGTTCTCAGCAACGCTTTTAAGAACTCATTTTCTCATAAAAACTCTATTAAATTCGTATAAAATTAAGTGCCAATCGCAGTAAATCGTATCAAATCGATGCTCGCACAAACTACGAGTATCTTAAAGAAACATTCCTTTTAAAGGAATGTTTTTGTTTTTGTTTCTGTTGAAAAATTTTGCTGTAACAAAGATTCATTAACACTTTTTAACACATTTGGAATCTTAATTTAGTTTTTAAAACCGCTAAAAATTGATGAGCTAAGGATTTTTTTAAAATTTTTATAACAAAAGCTATGTCAAAGAGAAAAGAGAGGAGCAGAGAAGAGTTCTATTTAGCATAATTAGTAACTTATCTTTTTAGGCGTCAGACGGAAAATGAAAATTCATTGAAAGCAAACAAAGGAGAAGGCATTAAAACCTCGTTAAAAACTGCTGCTCACAACAACACCGCCTATCCCGCCATACACAATCCCCGCTCTCCGACGCCACCGCCACACATTCCGCGACCCAAAAGGCAACGATAATTAACACAGCAGCCAGGGCGAAGGCGCTGAAGATGCAGAAAATGAACCTCAAAGTTAAACAGTTTTGCTCGCGTGCGAACTCAGCGGCGAAATTCAGCCAACACTGAGCGAATGACAATATAAGTTAGAAATGAAGGAAGGGAGAAACGAGTAAAGGAGAAGAAAGAACAAAGAACATTGTGAATGCTACGAGTGTTATAAAAATAATGCACAAATGTGCCATAAGTGGGCGTGAGTCATAAAAACGCTACCGCTCTAGCAATATTTTCTGCTCAGCGCAATCAGCGGCGTTGTTTAGAGAAAGAATGGAGAAAGGAAACCTACAATAAGTGGTTCCTTTTTCTTTTTTTTTTTTTTTTTGTAGAGAATTTCCATCATCACCATCGTCATCATCAGTTGTTACCAATTGTTGAGTTATTCGTTTCATTTTCCGCTTGAGTAATATTCTCTCTTCTGTAATCTTCTCTCAATGTTTTCACGTACTTTCAATAATTCTTTCTGGGAATAAACAGTAGATAAAATAAATCTCTTGTTGTTTTTTTTTCTTCTTCATGAAATAAAGCTTTCTTTTTGTGTCTAAAAAAAAATCTCATAAAAACTTCGACGCGTTTCATTATCGCGAGATCTGTCGCTGAACAGATTTTCGGTTTTTCGGGGCTTTTTTTTCAGATGAAACATGAGGATTACAGCCACTGCAGCCGCTCCTACAAATTTCAAGACTCTTATTAACAGACCAGCAACAACAACGATGACTATGACTATGACGACGACGACTGCCAAGATTAGAAACTAATGATCCTCTGTTTGTACAACGCGAAGACATTAAATAAAGTCCGTCTGTAGCTACAACGAACGCACTTTGAACAAACGACGTGTTCACAGACAGACTGACAGAATGACTTCGACTTGATTTATAGAAAAAAGTGGTACACATTTCACAATTTTCTTAACTGGTTGTTGCATGAATTGAGAAAAATACATAACAACAATCTGGTTGTATTTTATTTGATCTGGTTGCATTTCTGAACTGAAATTGTTTTTGTGTATAATAACAAAAACATTTTATCATGCATGCGTGCTTGCATGCATGCACGAACAATAATACAAAAAAAAAAAACAAAAAAAACAAGGTCAAAATGTCAGTCATCAACAATTTTCTAGCAAGCAATTTGTTCTGTTGCAAATTGTTGCAAATTTATAAAAATTGCATAAAAATAAAAAGAAAAAAATATTCACGAAAAAAGATTGGCAAATTTTTTATCAATTTATTTATTTAAAATTCAAATTTAAACGGTTTATTTAAATGTATGTAGGTCACGAAATTTCGCGAAAATGTACATCGTTCCGCTAAAAAAAAATCTAATCTAACGTAAAATGACCCACGATTGTCACTGCATCACTATGTTCGTGTAAACTCGAACAAATATGATGATAATTCATGCTATAATATAATAGTGTCAGGGCCGCATTAAGCCAGTACGGGCGGGCCTCTTCTGGTTGGAATATAAAATTAAACTGGTCGATATCTTCGCGATTTAAGCTAATTTCGAGCGTTGGCTCTTATTTTTTGTGAAATAATAACAAATTTGAACTCAGCGGTTACAACGATCATCAACCCGAACCATATGCTTCTTTCACTTGAATAATAGTATAGTGTAATATATAGCCTTCTCCACAATTTATCGAATAGTTGAGACTATTGCCATTATCATATACTATTTTACAATCTTGTCCAATTCTTTTGGCAAACATAAACGAGGCGGCTGTTAAAAATCAAATTTTGACGTTCTCTGGGCGCAAGGCCCCACCTAACGTTTACTATATGGCCAAAACCGGCACCGTGTAGGGCAATAAAAAGCGGCAAATAAAAACGAAGGTAAAAGCAACAGCATAACAATTCATATGAAACGAAAATCTCAACTGAGATGCTGGCATCGAAGGCCAGCAATGAAGGTGCACAGTTTGCGGGTGCAGGAGCGGCTGGTTGTCGACACTGAGGCGAGGAACAGACGGCGATAAGACACACCCTGCCGAGTGTACCGCGGCTTCGTTTCATTTCATCGCAGCGATTGCTTTTAGAATTACAATAAAAATAATAATACGACTTAACGACGAAAGGCTGAAATAATTTTGAAAAAAAAAACAATCAGAGATCTATGAATTTTAGTATCGTAAATATACTCTCACTATAAGGAATATAGCAGGCGATTAAGCAGCAGCAGGAGCCGCAGAAGGAGGAGAAGAAGGAAGGGGGGAAGCATAAGTGAAAGCCAGAAAAAAATTAAAAAAAATTCTATTTATAAGTTTTTTATAAAGCATTCCATTTTGCTGCTTTATGAAGTTTTAGAGAAAGTCGCGTCCGAAATGCACAAAAGAATATTCTGATAAAGCGATTCCTGCAAACGTTTCGTACTTCAATCAATATTCAAGCTTGTTTTCTGAAGTACCGCCGCCGCCGCCGCCACCGCACTCCAAGCCTCGCCTGTGCGCCTGTGCGCCCTCTTTTTATTGAGATTATAAAAATTGAACTCTCTTCGCACGTAGAATTTATACAAGCAGATTAATTGTACTCGTAGTTGTTGTTGTTGTTGTTGTTGTTATTGCTAACGTCATTTCTGTCCTGTTGTTGCTTGTTATTGTTGTTGTTGTTGTTTTTGTTATATACATACGTTACTTTTTACTGCATTGTACGATATTGCGATAGTTTTTGTTTCGTTTTTCGATCCATTTTCCCAAAACGACGCGCGACCGCGCGACTAACAGCAGAACAAGCGTTGATCGTTGTTGTTGTTGTTGTTGTTGTTTTACCCACTCACTAACTGGTATTTTATTTATACTATTTTTATTTCTTACCATTTTTTGGTGTAATTTTCTTCTATTTTTCTGTGTCTTGCGTGCCGCGTCGCAGCATTTCAATTGTTAACAACAACCAACAACAACAACAACGACAACGACAGCAGCGCCAGTCACAACATGTTGTTGTTGTTGTTGTTGTTGTTGTTGTTGTACTTTTTTGTGTGTGCTGCTGATTGACTGACTGTTGACTTGACCAAGTTAAGGTGTGCTTCTTCTAGTCGATAGCAGCAGCAGCAGCAGCAGTTGTTCTCATTGTCGCTGCTGCTGCTGCTGCGGTCGTTGTTGTTGACAATTGTTGCTGCTGACAATTGTTGTGCCATTTCTTTTCAACTTTTTTGGGTTTTTTCAGCAAAAAAGAACCAAACAACGGTTGGTTGCTGAACGTTGCAGTGAAATCAACGCAAGATTCTTGATGATTTCTTGTTGTTTTTGTTAATAATTTTTCGCAATAATTTTCAAAAATTTTTTTTACTCAAAAGAGCCACTTTTAAAGTGGCTTAATTATTCATTATTAACAAATTTGAACAAAAATAATGCATCAATTTTCTTCAATTTCGCTTTGCTTCGTTTATATCTGATGATTTTTTATTCGCCAATTTGTTGCATCGACCAATTTGGTTAACAACAACAACAACAGTAACAACAAAACCAAATTGTTCTCTTCTCGCTTGAATTTTGGCCAATTTTGCAAACCATTTTTCTGCCACCAAAGACCGGCGAAATTGTCGCTGCTCTTCCATTCTTCATTCGCGTTCTTCGTCGTCTTAACACTTCTCTTCTTCTTCTTCTTCTTCTTCTCTCGCCCGTCTTTCGCCGCCTCGCAATTCGCTGCAATAATTTGCATTTTCAAGCGTAACCGTTGCGCTCAACGCATTTCAATTATAATCAACTCGAAGCATTGAAATCACGGCAAATCGCATTCTCGGTGCAACAACAACAACAATGATAACAACAACAGCAACAACAACAACAACAACAACAACAGCAGCAGCAGCAGCAGCAGAAGTAGCTTCAAAGTTCAATTCTAGTTAAGTTGTTAAGAAAGCCAATTGTACGCGCGCGCGTGTATGTGTGTGTGTGTGTTTGTGTGTGTGTGTGTGGTTAGAAGGAGTTAGTGCTGCTTACATTGGCACCACTCACGTTGCTGACCAGGATGCCGCAATAGTCGGGCGCTCCCTGCTTGGCCAAAAGGTTCAGGCTGAATGCGACCGAGTCCGTGCCGTCGCCCATCGCCATGCAGGCGGGCGTTCGGTGGTCGCGGGCGTGCACGGCGCCGCCGTAGGATCCGTCGAACTTCACCTTGACGGACATGGTGCCCGCCTTGCAGGTGGCCGAGACATGCGGGGCGAACTCATTGGGTGTTCCGGGTGGCTCCTGGGCGCCGACCTGTGGAGGAGAAGGAGAAAGATGAGAAATGAATTTGAATTAATATTTTTAAAATTAAAGAAATTGCTGAAATTGCAAGAGGAAGAAGAAGAAGGGCTTATTTAATTAATACTTAATTAATACTTAATTAATACTTAATTTAATACTTAATTTATACTTGATTTAATACTTAATTAATACTTAATTTAACACTTAATTAATACTTAATTTAATACTTAATTAATACTTAATTAATACTTAATTAATACTTAATTTAATACTTAATTTAACACTTAATTTAATCTTAATTTAATCTAATCTCTTCATTTAAAGAGATAGAGAGAATTTACAAAAATCTAATCTCAACTGAAATATTGTATTTGTCCTTGTTGTTGTTGTTATTGTTGTTGTTGTTGTTGTTGTTGTCCTCATTGCCATTAAACCGGCAAACATTGACTGTTCTTCTGCTCTTCTTCTTGTTATAGTTTTCGAAAGCTCTTCATGCTCTTCAGTCTCCCCCAAAAAAAACTTTCACAATTGCTTTCTCACAAAATGCAGCGCGTAAAAAGCGGCCTTTCAATTCGAAGTTCGAACATGATGGTAGCAACAGACTGGTCGCGTGCTGCATTTATCGCGAGGTCAGAAGCCAAACACGGACCAATTAAGAGAAATGGCCCATTCAGAAGCCCATCCTAATGAAGGCGCATGCAGACGAGTTCAAAAGGTTTTAATTAACTTTTCAATTCAACAACCGAAAAAAGAACCCAAAAAAAAACAACAAATTAGCACAAATTAAACTTTCCATTCTGATTACTTGTAAAAAGAATACTCCAGAATACTTTTGAAAGCATTATAAATCACACTAACCGTAGAGCTATCTCTGGTCTGGTCTGCGTTCCACTTAATCGGAGCAACCATTCGCTCACTCTCTGTTCTTCTTCTTCTTCTTCTTCTTCTTCTTCTTCTTCTTCTTCTTCTTCCTCTCCTTGCCGAAATTCTATAGTGACCGAAATTCTGCACAGCGAAAAAATGACCTGGATTGCGAAAATCTGCTTTTGTAAACTTGAATGCTGCAAAGTTGGCAACACTGTTCAACGAGCCCAACGAGATCGAGTGTTGCGCTGTTTCTTCTGCTCTCGACTGTCGGCAACAGGCAAGCAACGACAACAACAACAACAACAAAGACGTCAACGAAACTCCCGAAAGGATTTGCTCTTTGTTGTAGAAATTGTAGCAAGCGGTGCTTGATTGGTGCATGCGTGGGCGCAATTTTGCAAATTAGTATCAAGCGATACACAGATGCAGTGTGTAGATGTGTGCCGATTGTAGGGCATCACGAAATACTGAAGGTAGTTCGGCCCGATTATCGTGGTTTCGGAAGACTTCGAATCTCGAGTAAACAAGGTCGATGTGATATGCCAGAAAGTGTTAAGAAGTGAAGAGTCTTCATGAACGCGCCTGCCGAGATCACGTTATTGCATCGAATGGAAAATCTTGTTTAATATCGTGATCTCGTTTCGAGCGAAAAAGTCTTGTCTCATCTTAAGAGACATGTGTCGAATAGAAAAGCTTCTTGCCTCATTCTCAGCGCGATTTACCGCGATTTTTTCTCGTTCTCGGTTCTCTTCGGTGACTGGTAGAGAGTCAAGTAGGATTTCAACGCCAAATACAAGACGATATCAATACGAGATTGAGAATTTTACCGCTTTCTCGTGGCCATAATTGGTGAGCTGCTGTCGTTCAGTTGTTCATACCTTCATACCTTAAGCTTATGATTGTCACTAGTAGTGAAAAAGACACTGTTTCTCTTGCATTAGTTATGCAAATATTCACACACAGAATATCGTTGACGTCTCTTCGCCGACCGTCTTTTCGCAATGAAAAGACGTGCTGCTGGTATTTCGCACGTTTTCGCCGTTATTTATCAACAGCGAAGGATCAACAATCAAAGAGTAGGCGACAGTCAAGCAAACACGAGGCCAAGTGGCCAATAGAATAGACCGCGAAGATAATGGCTAACAAACAAAGGAACAAATACAACCGATAGCGATAGCGATAGCGTTAGCGCAATGGGTTCAACGTACAGCAACAAACAACCGGAGGTCATGCAGGAAAATTCTCATAGTTATTGTTGTTGTCGCTGTTTATTGTAGCCTTAATGGAAACGCTTTTAAACAACAACAAACAACGGAAAAACAATCATAAAGCGTTGAATTTTTTTTTTTTGGCATTAATTAACTGCAAAAAGGCGTGGAGCAACAACAGCAAAATATGACTGCAGAACTTGCTCTAATAAATTTACTTACTTGTTGTTGTCACTGTTTTAAAAATTGTTTTTTTTTGGTGTGTTATTAATATAGACAATAATATATAAACAATGCCAGAAGTTGCACGATTTTTAAGCGGCATCCAGCAACCGAGAAGCAATCTCTGAAATTCGAAGAAAAAAATGCAAAATGCAGCTGTTAAAAATGCTAGGAAATGAGTGAGAAAGAAACAGTTTGCATTTCCATTATTTTGAGGTCCGTTTGTGTCTGCAACAATCAAATCAAAAAGCAATTAAAATTGCTTACTTTGCGACCCATTCAAGGTGCCTTCAGCACCAAAGGGTTAAGATACTAATTCGTGTCATTATTCATTTGTTGGCCTTCGAACTTCGAACCGAACAAAGTGAAGCCGCTTTCGAGACGATGATGCCTGGCTTTATTGCAGACCAAGCCAAGCGCCTTGAGCGACTGCTGCTGATTTGCTGATTTCTGCAGCCACAGAATCCAGACGTTTTGCCAGAGTTAAAAAACCTAAAGTTGCTGCTTGTTCTATGCCAGACAATTTTTCATCATTCTATCTGTCTGTCTGTCTGTCCAGTTGATGATGGTCAGTATCAGTCTGCCAGTCTACGTCGTCGTCTTCGAGATAAGCTGAATTTTTCAGTCTGTTTGAATGATAGACAAAATAAATTGCAAGAACAAATCCTACAACAACAGCAACAAAGAACGGGACGGACCTTTAGTCGAGACGAAAATCGAGAAGACCGCGACAGACTCTTTTACTTGAGGCGAAAACCGAGAATGAGGCTACCTTTTTCAATCCAGAAAAGGAATGAGAACGAGACTGGCATTTTTAATTTTAAAAAATTTCTAAATACTTTAAAGAAAATATTGCTGTTTTTTTTATTCCTAGCTTTTTTGAAAGTTGTTCGCTGCCAAATTGCTTGCAAGCGAGACGAAAACCGAGAAAGAGATAAACTAGAGACGAAAAGCAAGACAAAACTGACTTTGAAGCAAGGCGAGACGAGTACCAACCGCGAGATAGGCCTCTTCAGCCGAGACATGAACCGAGAATAAAGCAGACTTGTCTTTTTATAAAAGACGAGATCGTACTTCTTTTTTTTTTAAATATACTGCATTAATTCTACAGCTTTTTCCCAACGATTTCGACTAAAGCGAAATATTTACGCAATAGCAAATTGTAGCAAAAACAATGACGACAACAGCAACAGTAACAACAACCAACAATGCAGCTGCAACTGAACGAACGATGCCGCTGATCTCGAGCAAGCAAAAATATCTCACAGCATTCAGGCGCAAGCGTGCGTGTGTTTGTGTTAGAAACCAAAAAATTATCCACCACAAAAAATGCCGCAAATTTGCGCTATTTTGGTTACATTATTTTGAAACTGGTTGTTGGTTGCCAATAAATTATAGCCCAAAACTAAAAAAAACAAAAAAAAAACCAGCAACAACAGCGTCAACAGCGACAACAACGACCAGCGAAAATAAGCAAAAAAAAACAAAAACAGCAACGGGCTGTAACCACCGAGCGTCAGTTGAGAAAATGTAACGTTGTTGTTGACGCCATAGTCGCCTTCAGGCATAATGGTACACATAAAACCTCGCTATGCCGCTGCACAGCTGCATTTGTTGTTGTCTCGTTGCTGTTATTGTTGTTGTTGTTGTTATCTGTATTGCCACCAAATGCACCAGTTTAGAGTTTTTGGTTTTTTGAAAAAAAGAATGGAGCTATTTCTTCGGTATTTTCTATAAACGGGTTTATTTTGGAATTGATTGAGCGTTACTTAATAATCCTCATACTTACACACACACACACACACACACAAACATACAACCATATTTTTCTCAAAAATGTAATTGCATGTATGCTTGTTTTTGCAAGTGTATACGTACACCCATATGTATGTGTACACGTAATAATGACTCAAAAGTGCTTTTTAAACCAAGAAAAAAAACCTACCAAGATTAATTTATATTAAATTTTTAAATGGTCGAAATGGTATAAATATATTTTGCAAAAAAAAAGTTTAAGAAGTGACAATTTATTTATTTATAAAATTATTTCCAGGAAACCTAAACGACAAAAACCTCAAAGTGATCGTTTTATGCGTTTTATTAGTTTTTGTCTTTAAAAAAATTGATTGACTTTATATAAGTTAACGTTATTCTATAAATTAATAATCATATAATTCACTAATAATTTTTTTTTGTTATTGATTAATTTTATAGAGAAAAAGAAAAGGACTTTAGGCGACAATTTTTATGAGAAACCGGCACAAACGACTTCAATAAAATCTGCAACGAATTTCTTAAAAAATAACCGAAAAGTACGATTTTCGTGTTACGAAAGTATTTTCAAAGGAATTATAGAGAAAAAAAATTCGAACAAAAAAAAATTGCCGTCCGACCGGCTTTTTTCTTAAAAGAATACATAAATTCTCTACTTGATTGTATCTATTAGATTATATTTTTTTAATAAAGTTTAATTTTTAATTTTCATCATAAAATTTTCCATATAAAATTTCACATGTCTTGCATTGTAAATAGTTGTTGTTGTTGTTGTTGTTGTGGTTGTGTTAAAACTTACCTAAGATTATATCAGCTATATATATATATACACTCACACATACATAAATCTACTATAAAAAAGGAGATAATTTCAATATAACGTGCTGACTACAATTATTCGAAAATTGCTTACTTTTGTACTTCTTTAATTTTCTAATTTCTTTTAAACTAATCCTCGATCTAAGTAACCGATGTCGATAGACTCTCGGTTAGACCTTGCATACCGATACGCCTGGCATCGAATTGATGAGGTCGGTTCGGGCATCGGGCATTTTTCTTCAAGTTCAAGCAACTCAAGCGCTTTAATTCAATCAAAAGATTGATTCTTTTTCTGTTGTTTGACGTTTTCGTTTTTCCTTTGAGCTTACAGAGTAATGGATTTTTTCTGTTTTCATTAGGAAAAGCATGATTTACCACCAGGCACGATTGCATTAAATCTCTTTAATGTTCCTTCTCAGCGCATCAGAGCAACGTATAGAGCGTTGCTGAACAGAGCTGAGCAGAGCGGAGTGGAGCGGGCTGAACAAAGCAGTTTATAGAAGAAAAAATATTGCAAATCATGTGAGTTAATGTGAGCTTGCTTTCTTTTAATAGATCGATCGATCGAGGTCATCCATCCTAACGAGAAAAGCTACACTAATCTTCTCGATACTGAAAATCTTAATAATTTTGAAGCATTTCGAAGGCGTTACAACGAGAATGAGCCACAGAAAAGAAAGTTTCCATCAACGCCAAATGCATTGGAAATCCAATAAGCGAGGAATGCGCTGAAGAAAGTGTTCTCAGGCATTCGTTTGGCGAAAGGATCCCGTGATTAATAGCGCAACCTGCGATTATTCCGGTAGAGAGTAATGCTCTTTGCCGCAACATCATTAATCATTTGTTATTGCGTTATTTATTTAATAAAGGAAAAACCAACAGACCAAATACTTCCTAGTACGATATTTGCAGAAAGAGAAAAAAACCACATAAAACGAAAAACAAATTTAATATAAAAAACATGAAAAATTGAATCCATTCAACCCACTTGAAGTCAGCCGTTAACCATTTCCTCATCAAGCGCGACAATGAAGCTCATCAAATAGTTTTTTGTAATAACGATAAACTCGTAACGAACGAAATGAATGTATGTAAAAACCACAATCGCAACAACAACAAAAGCAAACAACAACAACAGCAGCTACACTGTGCTACAAATTGCTCTAGATATTCCGTCCGTCAAACAGTCAGAAAGAATAATAAATACAAGAATACTACAATATATTTTTTACGTTTTTATTGGAATGGAAAACTTTCTCCGTCATTGTTATTGAAAATGTTGTGCATTTCTCTTATTTGCATAAATTCTTAATGCTTTCTGCCTAATAGAAATTGAACAAAAAATAATAGAAAAAAAAACCATCGTAAATAAAGCTGAAATTAATGCCATTTCAAGAAACAACGAATGTGCACAAAAACCATTCTTTATCCATAGAGAAATTGGCACTTGAGAGAGCAGGAAAATGAAAAGGAAAAGCCTCTCATTTTTGTTCTACTTTTTACTAATTTCATTTGTCAATTTTGACACTAACAAAAGACTCCAGACACGAACTTAGGAGTCAGAAATCAGTCTACTGCTAAAATTCAAGTTCGAAACATTTCAAAGCTTTCGAATGCGAGTAAAAAACAAGAGTTCTAAACAAATTTAAATAAATCTCATAAACGAATATAGGTCACAAAGTAGAACAAAACTTGACAAAAGAATTCAAAAGCAAGAGTTCATTTTTTTAATCTTAGCATAAAAGAAAAACCGTTTTATTAAACCGTAGACCCTTCATCGATACGCTTATATTTCGATTTTGAGATTAGGTCGTTGCAGTTAAGAAATGAAAGAAATTAATGAATGAAGAAATGAAGGTTATTTATTATTATTGTTATGAAAGGAAAAAAATAAAAATATAAAGTTATTGTTTTGTGTTATTAGCAATAAAGCGTTAAAAAGCGCTAAATTGACAACTAAATCGTTTTTTTTAGAATTATTAAAATTATTTCTGCTAAAACTGTATTGCATAAGAAAGTTACGATAATATTTTAACTGATTAGCGCAGAGAAAAGCAGGTTTTCATTGCTCGCAAAAAACTTGTAAACCTTATGCTCTGAGTACAATTTATACCATTTATTTATTTCAGTGGAAAATACATATTTCTATTTATTGCGTTAAATATACATATTTTTAATTTAGCATCACCGTATTCTCTTATACTCGTATCATAATGGCTGATATCATTCGGTTTGAAATGATTAAATAAATTAAATAAATAATTAAATTCTTATTAAATTGTGTATTTTTGTTGTATGTATTTAACGCCTTCTGTAATTGCGAGACACAGAAACTGTGTGGGCACGCACAAAACAAAGCCGAGATTTTAAAAAATTTAAAAACTTTGGGTATCGATTAATCGATACGAATAATTAAAATAAATTTAGAGAAGACAAAAAAACTATAAAACTTATGAATATTGTATTGCTGTTAATATTTTTCTTGCTCTTTCATTCTCATTCGCATTCATAAAACGACTCTTTTTCAGTCTCTTTCACTCTTTCGCGTTCACAATAATTTTTTCAATGTCAAATATTGAAATAACTTTTTTCCGATTTGCTTTTTATGTCAATACGAAAGCTTTTTTTTGAAGAGTAGCTTTTAATGAACATCATTGAGGAGTATCTCATGTTCTTTTATATGATTATATTATTATGTAAAGCGTTAAAGCACCAGCGTATGATGAATCCCATCATCTTCATTAACTTTAAACAATGTTTTTAGTGTGTTTTTCTTTTTTTTTAACTACCGAAAAAAACGATTAACAACTAACAAAAAGTTAGTTTAGTTTAATTAAGATCTTCAAGAAAAAAATTGTTAATAATAAAATCCACATACATTGCACTTAATGTTAGTTAATTGCTTTCTTAAACACAATGACAAGGAAATATTAAAAGCAATGTAAGAGAAAGAAGATGTTGTCTTTTTATAATTGCGATGCTGATTATCATGCCCCTGAATCTTTATAACGCAACCAGAACTGATTTCATTTCTCGGTAGAGAGAGAGAAACACACAATTAATAACAGCGAAAGCTACTGTCATTAATTTCATTAAGGTTGCTTTAACCTTCTCATTATCTTCATCTACGTACACAATGAAATTTTCTCTCCGGCCTCAGAAAACAAATGAAAAACGTTGCTCCATTTAAAGAAATTACCGCAAAGTAAATGCGACATAAACACATTCTGAAGAACAATGAAAGTGTATTAAAAAATTATACTACTAATTTTTAGTATTCATTAAAGAGAACTCGACTATTCGGAATTTCGTCAAATGCCGAAAAGAAAGTAAATTTTTCAACAATTCTGAAACTGACAATTTTAATGCTTCAGTCTTGGATTCGTGTGAACATTTAAAAATTTTGAATTAATTATCAAGTTTCATCTCGGAAATAATTAAATTAGAGACTTTTTAAACGACACAAGAAATAAAATAACAAAAAACAATGATCAGTTATGAAGATTTATCATAGAGACCCAAATGAATATGCGTAAACAGATCTCGTGGAATTTTTTGCTTTATATTTTCATTTAATTCTCAAAAGCAGAATTCTCAATTCTTTACGGAAGCAAAATTAATGGTCAGCTGCGGCTGCGGCTGCTGCTGTGAATAACTTTTTCCACCAAAAATTATGCAGAGCATAACAAACAATTATGTACTTGCAGATAAAAAAGAAGAGGAGAGGAGCGAGTGCGAGTGCGAGCGGAAGAAAAGGCAGGTGGGAAGAATTACTCCGCAGTAAAAACGGAAGATTTTTACTTACATGATTTATGAAAATTAAGCTCAGACAAAGAAGCGGCGCTGCAGCGAATTGTGCAGCTCTGCGTTTCGAAGGCGTTACCATTGCGCGTTCGTTTCTTAAGTTCTTCGTTAGTTTTCGTGGCTGTTTCTTTAGAAGTTACAAATTCTCGTTTGGAAATTACGAGATATCGTTGCTGGAACTTTAATATATTTTTATTTGTTTTTTAACAATTCAATTTGACGTTCTAGAAGGTTGAAGAAATATGATAATTTATTTATTTTGTTTTTATATGGCTACAATATATTGAAATATCGAAACATGGTTGCTTGTTTTGATTTCAGTCACGTTTTACATCGACAGGTTAGTACATGAATGTGTGTGTGTGTGTGTGTGTGTGTTTGTAGTGAAGCTGTGTTAATTTCTATGAAAAAAAAAAATTCCTGAGAACTTTCTGAGTCAATTTTGCAATTTCCCTTCAACTAGCAACAAACAACAATGACAAAAACAACATACTTAAGGCATGAGTCACCTGCGCGCAGTTAAAGATATCTGTCATCATCAGAGGAAATTCATTTCGATTTAATGGGAATGGAATTTCTTAAGGATATACGAGCAGTGTGGCTCTTTTTTGTGGAATTTTTACTCAGCCAACCCCGCACTTTATGACCTTCTGAAAGTATATATTAAATTAGTTTCGTGGCTTAAGCTCTGAATGTGTCTGTAGATTCTCAAAAATTGACCAAAATCGTTAATCGTTTTGGTATCGTCTAAAATAGAGAAACCTCAAAAAAGAACATTTCAAAATAAGTCAGTTTTAAGTTGCTTTTGTTTAAAAACCGTGCCGCGTAACGTGATATAATAAACAGACACTAGAATTAAAAGAAAGGGAGACAAACGTCGGCAATACAAAAACAACTAAATAATAAAGAAAAGATACTCTAAACAAAAAACAAGTAATTAATTCCATTATTATTTCTACAGACAACACACTGCTTGCATTCTTACATCATCATAAACATCATGATCATCACCGTAACCGTCGGAGTGACACAACGCGGCACGCAAGCGACGCGCGTTTCATAAACTAAGCTGCTTGTCAAGCGTTCAGCGAATCTGGCAACTGACGAAAATGCGTTGGTTGCGACCGACGCGTCCGTCGGCTTCAACGCAAAGCTTGAAGTGTTTTAAGCTGACGCGAGATGAACAAACGAATGGGCGGGCGCGATCTGATGCGCACAACGCATGGAGCGGATGGCGATTTGCAAGGCAAAAATAACAAAACAAAAACAGAAACAGAAAAATGCCAATCTGCCTCTGACTGTGTCTGTGTTTGAGTGCGCTGTCATCGTCTGCGGAATGCAAAGTAAGAAAAATCATCGGCACAAACAAATTAAAGTAAAAACACTGAAAAACTAGTTTCAGTCAGAACGAAATCAAATGCGCGAGAAAGTCATGGAAGAGAGCGAGAGAGAGGGGGACTGTCAAGGTTTGGGCATGATCAGTTTAAGCTTCAAAACAACCACACAAACACACACACTTTGAAAAGCAACGGGCGACACCAAGGCATAAACTATTCCTGAAGCTTTTCTGTTGTCGTTTTGATGATGTCTTTCACGCTTTATCAGTGAAGTGCCTTTGATAGTTATTGCAGTAATATTTTTGAGGCGTTTTGACTTTTTCTTTACAGAAGATATATAATTTTTATGGCAATTTTATAATGACTTGTGCTGCAACAACGATGGTAGCTTCTTGTTTTATTTGTCGTTTCGTTCAACTTTTGTTTTATGTTTATTCAAGTGTTTTCCGTAAAATTTCACTTTTATTTCGTAAATTAACCTGTTGATAATCAATTTTTTCTTTGTTCTTTATTGAGATTATTTTTATCGTTTGGTTGGTCTTGTGCCACCATCAGTCGCTTCAACCAGTCGTGTATTTATAAACTTTTCCGCTCGAAAGTCTCGCTTAAACTAATCGGCGTTTCGTGCGCATTCCAGCCAGTTGGCCAAGTCTATGTACTTACATTTTAGCCATGTTCTCGGTCTCTTTTGTCAGCTCCGTTTGCAGCACTGGCTTTTGGCAGCACTGGCTGGATTTGTAGTGTCGAATTTTTCGACGTATGTTGACGCACAAAGTTGTTGACTGAGAAGAAGTTTATTTCTCCACGTGAAATCTCAAATGTTGGTAGGAGAATGGTTGCAGCTTTATGAGATAAAACTAAATCAAAACAATTAAATTTCAACTAAAAATTTTCTTATTAATATGATAACAATCAGACAGAAAGGTTGTAACGGTCATAAATAGTCATATGAAATAAATAAATTATTGGCACAATTAGAAGTTCACAATTAGAAGCCTCTCCTAAGCGTACAATTGTGAATAATGCTTGAGCACCAAACGAACTCCGCAAACAACAACTCTTAAATTTAAGGCAGCATATACAGCAACCAAACAGCACTAAATGAAACAACAACAAGCAGAGAAATCGTGAAATGTATATCAACGAGTCCATTCGTTCATTTGTCCATTCGTTGACCATGCATAGTTGTTGTGTCACTTTTGCTCGCACAATCGCGTATGTAAACTCGTTGCTGTTATACTCGCCAGAGAGCTAACGTCTTTCTGAAAACATGGTGACATTTCACTATTGTGCATGGTGGAGTTATTATACAGTAATGGCGAAAATGGTGAATATTTATAAAATTAACCAAAAGTTCGGAACTAAGAAAAGGAAAGGAAAGTGTTAGCCATTTTCGTCAATAATTCAATAATGCACAATTTGTCTGGAATGAATTTCAGGACCACAATCATCAACAACCGATTATGAATATAAAAATCTTATTTAAAATAGTTCAATTTAGTATCAGTACTACATTTATTAAAAGTACAAGAAATTATCAAATTGTGCAACAATTTATTATTTAAACTGGACCGAAGGTAGTAAGTATTTTTTTCTAATTGTAATCGCGCACATATTTTGATGTCTTAAACCGACTACTTGCTGCGCGGCCAGTAACCAGATTCTTATCAACCCTCAACCCTCGAAAGCTCTATGAACGAGAATTGCTATTCTCTCTAACGGCCAAGCTTTGTGTCAACCCTTCGCAGCCAACGACACCGACTTTGACCGAAGTGTGTATAGAAAAATCGAAGAGCCAGCAGCCATGGTTCAGTGAAAATTTCATCCTTGTGGCAATCAGTTCAGCTCTCGGAATACCTTCAGTTGTGAATTCAGTTACCCTTAATTCGGCTGCATTTTTCTCATCATCAAATACCAAAGATTTCACAATGGAAAACCATTAACTTTCAGTCACAAGAGTGAAGTTAAAAAAGCAGTTTCTTTTATTATTTTTTACAAAAATTCCAAAGACCTTTGCAAAAGTGTTCTGTCTGGTGGTGGTGCAGCCAAAAGAGGTGACCATTTCTAATGGTTTTCGAATCGATTGAATTTTTCAACAGCTAAATCAATTTTCGGTCTTTTCTCTATATGCATAGAAATTTCGTGGATACCGAATTGAAGGATAAATACAATAAAACAAATTACTCACGAATCAATGAAAATATTCGCTATTATTAATAATACGTATTAACAATTAATAATAATACGTATTGACAAGGTTTATTAGCAAAAAAGGAAACTGTTTATAAAGAAAATTGTCTACGAAAAAAAGGATAAAAGCAGAATACAGGGTGAGTTGCAGTTGATTGAAGTTTCTTCTGGAAAATAGTTCTTTAAACAATATTTTTTAAGAGAAAATTAACGGAAAACTTTTTATCTAAACTTCTTCTTTTTTTTTTTCTCTTTCAAACCAAACCTTCAAAGAATTCGGTCTTTTTTATTGGAAGGTCTAACACTTACGCGAGTATGTTACTGCGTATTCTATTTTATCTAATTCATATACAACAGTTGTCTGAATTAGCTTTTTTGTTGGTATATCTGATTTTCTGTATACAATTCTTGAAAATTTGTGATCTCTTGGGAAGAGTTAACGAAAATGGTAACTGGTCCGGTAATCGCTGTAGTTGTATTTGTGAATGAATTGCTTGTAAAATAAATAGGCGTGATTAACATGCATACACACTCGTCCATAGTAAATATTATTCGTATGTAAGCAAGTGTTGTGTGTATAATTTTAAATTCGAATCAATTTTGGTGTGTTCTGAAAAAACAGCTGTTTTCCATTTTCCAAAAAAACGAAGAGTTTTATAACGTATTTCGAACTTTTAAAAACTTAAATCAAATAATCATTATCGTAACATATTTTGATCAAAAGTAGATTTTTCTCTGTCAAAAATTCACTTAGGTTTTATAAACCATTTGAGAAATTAATCGGATCATTTCTTCAGCTATTTATTTTTGGCTGCAGCCTTTTCTCAAGGTTTGTTTCGTCTCTATGCGTTTCAAAAATCACCCAAAATCTCGTCTTCCATGTAATAATATTTCTTATGCAAAGTTATATTTAAATTAAACTAAGGTCGATGTCATGATACTCGTATTTTAAAATTAAAATCAACGAATCGTTCAGCGAAAACTCCTTATATCGTTCCGTAATACTCGTTAGTGTTTCGTAAGGGTTAGATAATGAAGTTTTGAAGTTCAAATTTTGTATGAAAGCCAACCGGATTCAACGAGTTTTTCGTTCTCTCAAATTTGACCAAAACATCACTGAAAAACTTCAATACGTAAATCGAAATTAAAAACAAAAGGAACGGAAACAGCAAAAAGAAAGGATTCATTTCATCACTTCTTTCTTCCCGTCCTCTTCCTGCCTTTACAACGCCCCCCTCTTTCCCATCACAGCCCTTTCCTCATGCTTTTACGCAAACAGAAAACAGAAAATTTCATGAGGTCGAAGACTTTTGGCAGAATCCTTTTGTGCGCCACTCGAGTCCAAATGTATACTGCAAACTGCATCCACGCCACACTCCGTGGCCAAAGCAATAAAAGGCACAATGCACTTGCTCAGTCGCAGATATATATGTATGTACAAACACACATACGAACACACACACACAGAAGCAAGCAAGCAAGTGTAACTTTTCATATATTGCATAGCACTTAAACCGAGTTTGAAAGTGCAAATGCGAAGGTAAAGTTTCAATCAAAGCCTGGTAGCAAAGTCTGGTAGCAAATGATTTTCCAAATAAAAACGTTCGAACCCTTTTACTGGCCCGACTGCGCGGTAAAAACGTCAGAAAAAAATACCGAAATAGAAGAAAAAATGAAGTCTTAGTTTGAAGATTTCAAGAGGAATTCAATTTCTTGAGAGCAAAACACACTTGAATGCAAATTTTAAGATTTATAATACTTGTAGATAAATAAAATATCATAACAAGAATCTTTTTGTTGCCCAAAAAAAAAATGTCACAAAATATCGTATGTATTTATGGCACTATTACGGTGGTTCTGTAAAACAAAGCCAACTTTCAGCATGTAATTTTGAATTTGGAATCATATAAATCTACATATTATTTCTTACTTGTTGCCCAATCAAGTCATCAATCAATCAACAGAAATCATAAAATGTGTCAAAATTATGACAAGAGTAATAAATACAAAGCTTCTGACAGTAGTTATGTTTGCTCTGTGTGTGCGTGCGTGTATCAATATGTATCCGTATACTCGTATTATATCGTGTTCGCCTCCAACAAAGTAATAAAACGCCTCCAGACGCCTCCGCATTTCATAAACTGAAAAGACAACAATCATGCGTTCGTTCCTTTAGCGCTTAACAAGAGCAAAATTCATTCATGACAAATCGTCCATGAATCAGTAACGATGACGCAGGTATTGAATTTTCTTAGTTTCTCACTTTTTACAAGGTTTTTCTTTGAAAGCACTTTATACTGTGAAGACTAGTTTTAATAAAAACTGAAATTGTATGCCAAAGAAATGAAATGTGTGTGTGTGTGTGTGTGTGCCCTCGAAGATAATCGTAACATTTTTATATAAAATTCGATCGATTGATGATTAGTGTAGACAAGTCGTCTGCACGATACATGTACACTGCTGAAATGTAATGCATGATTCATACATGTTTTCTTAAAGACATGAACTATCAGGCTGCTGCTGTACAAAAACATCTCATAAAATTTGGAACAACGACGGATACGGAAAGCCCTCAACTAGCATTGTCGCGATGCGCCGGAAGTCGCGTTACTCTTGAGGCAGAGCGAACAAAATGCCGGCGACGTGACTGCTGCGACAACTTATATAACTTTTTATAAACATAAATAAAAAGTACATAAAAATGTGTTTTTCACTATCTAGTATTCTATACAGACATAACCAAATACATGAACTGACATGATGAAGAGAAATTTGGCAGGTGTGTATGTGTTAGGTATATAATATGTATATGCAATACATAAAAGAGTATTCAATGTATGTACATTAAAGTGAATCAAGAGAAGGAAGAACTTCATCGAAATGGCAAAGGTTCAACTTTAAATGTGTCATTGTTAGTGCGATTATTGTGTTTGGATGAGTGTGTGTATGTATGTGTGTTCGAGTGTATTTATGTGACGCTATTATTTACGTGGTCGAGAGGACTAAGAAAGTGCCTTTTTGACATTTACGAATAATGAATAATAACGAATAATGAAAATAAAACCGACTGAAGTCCTTCAAGACAAAGTTTATCGAATGTGAGTCCTTTAAAAAGCGCATACAATATTTGCTTAAGAATAACTTCAATATACTCTGCTTCTTTAGACTTTAAAAAACACTTTTTAATTATTTTAAGGAGTTCTCATGATTTTCTATACGTTTTTTTTTTTTGGTTTCGTTAAAATCGAAAACAAATTAAGTCCAAGCTCTATTTTTTGTTTTTATTTATTAAGAATTTTTAATTAATTTTGTTTGTTATATTTATATCAATTATTTTTAATCCTTCTGGAGCTGAAGAAGTTCTTCCGTTCCTTTTTATTCTCTGGATTCATTAAAAGTCTAAAAAAGACAAAGAAGTTTTGGGTCGCGATTTCATTTCTCTTTTTTGGCCGCTTTTGACTACCACTCGGTAACTCTGCCACGAAAAACGTGGCCTATTCTTCTTTCGAGAGGCGTTCATTTTATATGAACGCTAGAAAACTTTGCTGCATTTACTGAATGTTTCAGCCAAAAAAAAAGAGGACGCACAAATTCAACCATTTCTCCGGCGCTGTCAACAGCGACGTCTAGCAATTTTCCCGTTTCTGCTGTTACGTAAGGATTCCATTACGTAAGTGCTTCATGGAAGAATGCTTACTGCTCTGGCTGCTGGGGCTACTGCTGCCGTTACTGCCGCTGCCGCTGATTCCTCTGCTGCGCTGCTTGTGAATCTCTGAGATGCAGTCTGTGTGAATCTCCTGCAGAGTTAACCTACTTTTCTATTATCGTTCTTCTGAATAAAGTCGTCGAATGTATGTATTTCCGGCATATTTGTTGGGCTGTGTGTTCACGCACACACAAACCCACACCCACGCACGCACACTTCTCTACACTTGACAGAGTTATTGAAGAAGTGTAGAGAAATATTTCATTGCATGAAATGAAATTAATGAAATTCTGCAAAAGTATTTTTTCTCTTATTATTATCTTATTTTCCCTTCTAAATGACATGGAAAAACTTTTTTTTTATGTATTTTAGAGAATTTCATTAACGTCTCTCAACATTTATATGGACTTGAATGCTGCGATAAAGCATTTTTCGCCCATAGTTTTCAGGCTCTTGAGTTTTTATGCTTTAGGGATTGATAGCATTAAAAATCGCGTATTTTTTTTAATTAATTCTAGCAAAGGGTGAAAAGTAGATGTTAGAAAAATATCTAAAATACTAAAAACTGAGCAAACAAAAGCAACCATAATTAGTTACGCTACAAAATATCAAATTAGTCCGGTAATTGTTTACGCAAAAGCTATCTTTCTCAAATTATAAAAAGGAAAATAACCACGAAAAACAACGGATAAACAAAGTAGCCATGAAGATAAAAAGGAAATGGGGCCGCTTTGAAAGCAGAGGAAAAAACTAAAAAAATTACAGTAAAAGAAAGAGCGCTATGATTGCGTTGTATCTCAAATATTTTTTATAAAAAAGACCTCCAGGAAGAAAAACAAAAGAAAACAAAGCAAAAATTAGAATAACAAACGAGTAAAGTTCATTAATTCCAAGGATAACAAAGAACAAGCTAAAGATGTTTAAATAAAACTTTAGTACATAATTCTCATGACTTCGCAAAAGTTGCATGATAGCGGGAGATGCCAACATGTCGCTGGTATTTCCACACTATCGGTGAGTTCGTTGAAAGTTCACCTTTTCGCCAAAGAAAGTTAGCTCCGTAACCTCAAGAAATTCAATCCTCAAACCTCAATCTTTCATGCATACAATTTTTCCTTTGTTCACGAGGAAAAATGTTGTCATTAGCATATATTTGAGCTCAATTTACTCAAGGGACAGTCGGTTGAGTCGTTAATGATGATGATGATAACAGTTCTAGATTTCGCTTTTAACACGCAAGCACCTGAATTGAGTGTTAACACACCCGCCCCCGCCTCCCTTTAACCCTTTTCTGATCAATTTGTAGGCCCTTAGCACCTGCACCATCATTAAATAATCGATTTTAAGAAAGAGTAACTATGTATGGACACGGCGAATGGACTCTAGAGCACTTTAAAATGGATTTAAAACGAATTGAAAAAAATTGTTCAATTGTGATATTTTCTAACGTTGAAGTTTCCTTGACAAATGCCTTTTTTTTGTTGAGCAAATTGTGGCAATACCTTGTGGCGACATCAAGTGTGTATGTCATGGAATAAACTACTGACGCCACAGAAAAAAAATAACACCCACAATATCTTTATACTGCTGCCAAATCAAAGTTGGTCGCAACGAAAACAAGCGAAAGAACAAGCAGAGTTTTTGAAGACCAAAGTGCCATAAAACTAGATCAACTGACTAGAGCGCGTCACTGCTCAATGGCGCCAGGTCTCCGGAAAGAATAATCCGTAGTGAAATGAAAAAATATTTCCTTGCAATTGACAAGAATATTTCAACACATTTCGAGAATTACACAAGCGTGCGTACTCGAAGTGCCACAATTTCAGAAGTTTTGATGTAGTCTTTCTCTTTCCCTTTTTGCAGGATTATCCAACACAACCGCCAGCCATAATCATAGCTTTGGAACTCATTGCTCGCTGATACAAATTGCACAGACACAGACGCAGCAATCAACCAGTCTGTCAGTCCACAATCAATCGGAAACAGCCCACACGAACCGCACCGCACCCTTCGTACTGAACAGCCAGCCACTGTTTGGTACCGCGCCCCTTTTTTAGGTCAATATTAGTGCGATCGCAACTGCTGGGTGTGGGCGAATCTGCGCCCCGCCGCCGGTAAGTGAGCCCTCATCGTTGATTTTGCATTCAAGCATCATTCCCTGAACTATACTTATCACATGCGAGTACTGTCATTTTTATGATGCTCGTATTATGACATTTTTATGACACTTGTTTTATGCTTTTGACATGAATCCACAGTTTGTTTATCACACACTCGTCTCATGCGATATTTTTGTAAGCAGAGTAACCATAAAATGCACCAACGCTTTCGAATCACTTCGCTTTAATTATTTTTTATTTATGTACCATATGAAATTATGATGATACTAAATATATTAGCTAACTATATTCTGCACAAGTATATAAAAAAATATCACATCATAAGCAAAAAACGTTCGCAGTTGCAGAATATTTTTTTTTTTTTGTTATATTTCAAAATGGAATAAGAATATTTTTCCTTGATTATCTATTTTTAATTTTTCACTATTTCGACGGAATATTTTAATTCGTTTTTATCAATCTTTTATTCATTTATTTATTTATTAATTTATCAATTAATTTAATTAATTAATTTAATTTTTAGTTTACCTTTCAATCTTTTTCGACTATTGCTTTTCCATTTCCCCCAAAAACGAGATTTCAGCGTTGCAGAAAAAATATGTAGGCTTGTGCGCTATTCTTAACGGTATTGCGAGTGTTGCCTCAATTAACTGCTTTCAATGTGTTTTTTGTTATTTTCATTCAGCAACCGTGACGGCGGTTGAAAGGTCGACCGACCGACCGACCGCCAGCCTACCCCTCAACGATAGTTGTTCGTGATTCAAAAAATCGATTTGTGTAAAATGCAAATGTTCTATTGATTCGACTCCGGAACACGTATAAACATCCTCGTGGACACACACACACCCACACACACATACTTATTCGCATACTCTAACACACACTTCCGCATACATACCGTGTTGCGCGTCGATGAGTTCCGTTTACAGACTAAAGTGACAAGATGTCTTCTTCGTCTGCATCTCATAAAATTTCGATTGCGGTTAAGTCAATATCCTGACAGTACTAATAACAACAACAACAATAATAACAACAACGACCACAAAAATATGACTCAGGCAGGGTTTTTGGCTTCCGCCTGCCAAGATGTAAACAATGGCAATGACAACAATAATGATAATAATAATGATGGTGAAATTGAAGTTGCGCTTAAGGTCGATAAAGGTTTTGGTGTTGTTTTTTATGATGATGATGTTGGTGATAATGATGATGATAATGATGTTTATTATGTAAGTTTTTCATTTTTTCATTTCAGATCTTTTTTTGACTTATAATTCCGATTTGAAATTTTTTGTAAAGGAAAGAAAGTTACTTTTCACAAAAAACTCTCATGCTATTTTATTGATAAGTTGCGAGCATTCAATTTTGTTTTTTGTTTTTTTTTTTAATTAAATTTTTATTTTAAATTTTTATTACAAATTGCTTTTACAATATATTCAATGAAATTTCGCTTTTGTAAATTTAATGATGTTTTAGATAATTTCTTTACATGTAAAAAACCATATGTTTTTTATGCTATATGATGTGATATATCCTAATTAATTAAAATAGTTTGTAAGAATTGCACTAACTGCATAAATTATGAACCTTAAGCCCTACATCAGCCAGCCCCACCACAACCACCATAACAATCCTCGATTTACACGGTAAATTGGTTCTTCGAAAAGGGCGAAATGTAAATTGAACTCCACAATTCTACAAAATGCAAATTGATCCTATTAATGTGTTACTTAAGGCCGTGTAAATGGAACTTCTTAGTCCATTATACCAACTGTGGTCAAGCGAAGTGCGTAACGACATTTCGAAAACCGTGTAAATTAAGGTTCACCTATATCTATACATATGTATGTATGCACATATATTAAATAAGCTTATATTATTTGAATATATTTTATGCGAAATAAAATTAATATTTCTCTTAAAGTTTTGACCAGGTAAAAATGGTAAAGATACAAGATGTCAAACCTGAAGAACGTAATTCTTTTTTTACTATCACTCTTTCTTTCTCTCTTTCTCACTCGCTACCTTTTTCATTCTTTTCTCGGAAAATATAACAAATCCTCATTCCATTTTTCAACATTTCATTTCTTTCAAGAGTTTTACTAATCATAGACCTAGAGAAGAGCATATGAAATTTTAAGACTAACACTGAAGAAATAAGGATTGAAAGCGAAACGAAAGTTTTTATTATTTTTACCATCTTTTCATCGGTGAGTTTTCATTCGAAGTTAGCCGAAGTTGAAAAGCACGACGCACCCACGAAGGCTAGAAAAGAATAGCAAAAAAAAATATTTCTATTATAATGGAACCTTAGGAAAAGGGAGAAAAGGACTTATTTGCATAATATAAAATCTTTCATAGAAGTCAAAATTTAATGCTTTCAGCTTTCACTGAGCACAGAAGCACTGCTTTTTATTTTTATTTTTTAGCACTTAAAAAAAATAAATTGCAAAAACAAGTTTAATTTAAAACAATTAGCAAAAAGTTACCAATTTAAAAGCTTAAAGCATTTTAAAGCATGCCACCACTGTACTGAAAGTATGCAAAAATGCCTCCGGAACGTATGCAAAAAATTCCTCCTGAAAGTATGCAATCAATATTTTTCTTATTTTCCACCAGAATATGCTTAAATTTAGGCAATTTTACTCAAAAAATGCACTCACAAAAAATACAAATCTTATCTACAAGACCTTGCCGCCTTTTACAAATCAATAACGGCCGTTAAATAGTTTTTCTTTCTTTTTCTTTCTCTTTCTTTCTCTTGCTCTACTCCGTTGTTCTTGGTCCGCCCGTGTACCGGCCGGTGGCGCTCTTCCACGACCAACCTTTCTCCCTTGCAGGAGCCTAAAAGCAGCACCCTGAATTTCTCCTCTTTCAAAAGTAGCTTCACTTCTAATGTTAATTTCCTGAAGAGAAGGTAAAAGCATTAAAAATACTGAATTAAAAAACAAAGATGAAGGCACTGGAAGAGGTCGTACTAATTGGAATTTCATATGTTTTCTCTTTCTTTCGTTTCTATACGTTTCTTGTTTTATTGCATTTTCGATTGGTGATTGATTAATTGATCGATTTCTGTCGAATTCCGAACCGAACCCGGTGAACGATCACTTGCACACACCCACCCACCCACACACAAACACACGTGCACACCCACACGCCAACTTGCTCGATTGTAACTCTTACCATCACCGTCACCAACCACCACCATTGCCACCACCTTCACCGACACTACCTACCATCTCGCCATCGTGCCGCAGATTCAGCTCGGGAGATCTCTCTTCCGAAGCCGACGATGTGGATCCGAACACCTTGCCGCCAGCGGCTCGTCCCATCCAGGACCAGCCCACGAAGCCGCCCAGCAGTGGCGGCAGCATTGGAGGCGTTGGCGGCCCACCGTCAATGCCGCCACCACCGGCTCCAGGGACCGTGGTGCCACCGCCGCAACCCGCCGCAGTGGCTCCGGATCTATCGTTGAGTTTTAGCGGCAGCAAAGTAGCTGCCACGCCCGCGCCGCCGCGTGGTGTCAGCGCTCCAACGAGTCCGGCCAAGTCGCGCGAGAGTCTTTTACAGCGAGTGCAAAGTTTGACCGGCGCCGCTCGAGATCAAGGAGCATCGATTTTGGGTATGTCTTGAGAGTTACTGATTTTTTTTTTCTTTCTTCTTTTGCACTTTTGCGTATGCGAGATGCAGAGTCGGCAAAACAAAGAAGAAGAAAAGAAAGAGGCAAAAAAAAGAGACCAAAAATCACCCTTTTTGCGTTAGACTAATTGACGGAACCACAGTTCCGGGACCACGGAACCAAACCAACCAAACTCGCGTAACAAATTCGCTAGAACTAAAACAATTATGTACCATTAATGTTTCTGCTTTCATAATTAATGAGTTGCTCTAAGTTAATTAAGTTGCGAAGTGAGAACTTTCTACTTCTCTTATTCTTCTACACTTCTCCTCTTCTTCATCTACTTCCCTCAAACCGAACTAGGCGCCGCCGTTCAGAGTGCCACCACGCGAACGCCAACCTTCAACAAGGACAAATATTTTACTCTGCTGGTGCTGGACGATCAGAATACGGACTGGTCCAAATACTTTCGCGGTCGCCGTCTTCATGGCGACTTTGACATCAGAGTGGAACAGGCCGAATTCCGGGTAAGTCAGTGAACGGAAGACGCTACTCTCCTCTCGCTTCTTGTCTAGTCAAGCTATGACCAACCATCTGCTGTTCTTTTTAAAATAAACACCCTTTAAATTGTCTGGATTTTGTGTTTGTTGTAATGGCTGCAGGATATTTCGTTAACCGCCAGCGCTGAGAGTGGGCCCATCATTTCCATGGCTGTCTATCGTGGTGGTACCAGGGTAAGTACCTGCAGCATCTAATTTGGAAAACAGTTCTCTGAGCTTATCTAAATTCAGAAAGCTGTACAATAAATTTCAAATATATTTTATTATATAGAAATTCTTTACGTCTTTGAGCTCAGTGTTGAAGATTTATATTAATATATGGTTTTAGTGCTTTTGTTTTTGTAATTGTTGTCATTACCGACTTACGATTAAAACTTGTCGATGAACAAAAGACTGTGCTTAAGACTTTTGTGTCTTCTTACGGTCTTCTTATTTTTAATGAATTACTTAAGCTTCATGAAAGCTTAACAAGAGTACCTGATGCCAATGTCTGGCTTTGTGACCCTAAAATGGAAGCCACTCAAAATATTGAAACAACTTGAAAATTATAGAGAAAAACCATTTAAGCAAATGATGAAAATCAATATTGACTCAAAAACACAAAACGTGGAAGGCTCGCTAAATAGAGCTTTCTAGCCGTTAACATATTGTTAAGAGCAGGACTGAGTTCGGTTCGTGAGAATCGTAAATAATTTATTAAACTTCAAACGCAGTCAAAATAAACAGAAAAAAAAAAAAATAATGGACCGCGTGTCGTTATTCCATAATTTTGGGTACTAAATTTTTTTGAAAATTTGTCGCTTTTAAAATTTATCTTTTTTAATAAATTATTGAGAACTCAAATGTATAAATAAAGAAATTTTTTTCAAAAGTATTTATTAACAATGCTTGCCCGCTCAACAGGTTGCCCGCTCTTTTCGGCCGGACTTTGTACTCGTGCGTCAGCCTCCGCGCGACGGCTGCACTGACTTCCGCTCCACCATACTCGGCCTGAAGTACGGCGGAGTACCGAGCATCAATTCGCTGCACTCAATTTATCAATTTCAGGTATGTGTATATTCCGCCTACACCGCCCCGCCCCGCCCCCGCCCCTTCTCTTCTTCGAAAGAAAATGGAATTTCAATTTAATTTAAAATTCGACGTTTCCGTTTCAGGATAAGCCTTGGGTCTTCGCCCATTTGCTCCAACTGCAGCGACGCCTCGGACGAGATGCTTTTCCACTCATCGAGCAGACTTTCTTCCCGAATCCACGGGATTTGGTAAGTCCGGGAACAAGCTCTACATTTTTTTTATACTCACCAAACCATCGCAAACGTTAAAACATCAAGACTAAGAGAGAAATAGTGTTTTTTATTTTAATAATAAATACAAATAACATTAATATATTAAAGCTCTAACTTTAAAAAAAACGTACGTACAATAAAACAAAACCAAATCAAAACACTTCAGCGCAGAAGAAAAATAATAAAGAATGAAAAAATGTTTTTGTTAAATGGCAAAAATCGCTCAGCAGCTGCAGCGGACCCGGACCCGGACCCGGACCCGGACGCTTATGGGTCCGCCTTGCACGCCTTGTACGCCGGTGTTCTTCGCCAATGACACTTGGAGATAGTGCCCTCGGGAGTGCGGTAAGTGATGGGCGTGCAGGCGCTGAAGTCTGTTTCGCACTTGGCGAATGGTGACCACTTGCAGGCGCTGGCGGTCTCCCGATTGAGCAGGCACGACTGGCTGAAGCAAGGCTCCACCTGAAAATGCAAGTCGGTTAAAGCGTGCAGCGCCGGCCTCTCAGCATTTACTTACCGAACAGTTACAAGCTTTGCGATAAGCGCCCGCGAAACCACGGCGCTCGACCAGACTCATCTTCAGATACTCTTTGACGTAGCTGCATAAGCTCAAGGGGGCGTGTGCGGCGATCATGTACAACTTACCGACTTGCAGCTGGATGCCGCACAACGAGTCCCAGCCGGCCGTGACGAGGCGTCCGTGTTTGAGCAAGGCGTGTCCGTCGTCATTCATCTACAATACCACAATAATGTTCACAATAAACGAACGATCCATGAAGAGTATGAAATGATGAAAAAGTAGAAAATTTTTGAAATGTTATTCATCAAAGACAATGGTTTTCTCGCTTCTCATTCAATTCATTCGATATTTTAAGATTGACAATTAATTAAAGCATTAAATGCTTCAGGGCAAAAGCTTCTCTTTCGTTGTTCTTCTACAAATTTGTGGCTCAATTTTTCAATTTTGCCATTCATAAATACTTCGCAATTTTTACTATTCTGTCTGACCTTCTGAATGCACTCGAATGTCACTCGAATATTGTTGGCGTGTTAAGACTTTTCCACGCAGGCGAGACGAGACCTTCACCATGATCTTACGTACCTTGTAGGACTTCTTTATCTCCACTTTGTAGACCACTTTGTCCGCCACCAGACGATTAGATTTTCGTAGTACTCTCACGATAACAGCTGCAAAGAACGAAAACAAAAGCAAATACAACGAGGTCCGTGAGTAAAAGAAATGCCGCTGAATAATCAGACGACCGTCCGGGTACGGGACATAAGAACCGGAGCAGCAGCAGCACAAAGTATGCACCAAAACTGTGTCAGTGGGACAAACGATAGACGATAGACGATAAACTCGCGCGGATTCTCTAATCATGCTCTATTCATTCAGTTATTCATTCAATCATGGCATTGATACACAGCAACAGAAACAGAAACAAAAGCCAAAAGAGTGAACGATTTATATGACGAAGCTGATTGATGCCTATCGCGAGTATGCTTGAGAGATGGTGTCAATTATGACGCGCAGCAAAATGACAATATTGTACGTTACTCTTATTAAATAATGAGAAAATAACACCGTCATAACGATTATCGTGGTATCGTGAAGAAAAAATTGCTGAAGGTAAATGAAGGATGCGTTTATAGGGCCCCTCGTGGTCATTATGATGAATATGAACTATTTTAGAAACTGTACTTAATTCGGACGACAATAATTTAAAAACTAAAACTTTCATATTACGAGTACTTTCTTTATGATACCGATAAACGCAAAGGGATGAAATAAAACGGGATGAAAACTAATGGTTAATTTAATTTTTTACTTATCATTATAGCATTCATCATCACTGTCAGTATAAATGCTATGATGATGGAATTTGGATTGAGTAAAGGTGGTCAAATTATTTAAAAAATATATACATAAATATTTCTGCTGATCGTTATAATCATGAAGATTATGAAAGTAGAAGAAAATACTATATTTTTTTGAATTGAAAAATTAAATAAAACATTTTCCTTTTTAAAATATTGAGGCTAAAGATGTTATTGATTCATTAAATAGCGCTTTAATGACAATTCATAGAAACAATTCAGTGACTATGAACCTGATGGTCCTGCTGATAACTGATCACGATGATGAAGGAAATGAGGCATGAGATTATGAACAATGATAATATTCATGACAAGACCGTTTTAAAGTGATGGCGATGACGCCGCGCCGCACTCAGTCAGCCACGCGAACACGCGACGATCGCTGCAGCAGGAAAGAAAGTTTAACCAGAGAAATTGCTTGCTTGCTGGCCTCACACGGAATCCGCGCTATAAAGTTACCGTCTAGGCAACAATTTCTGCAGAAACTCAACGAATTGTTGTTGGTGGTAGCGTTACACTTTTTCTTGTTCTGCTTTGTCGCTAATTTATTTACCGGGCCGGTCGGTCTACGGGCTTTTGTGTGTCTAGAGCTTTCACTTGCGTTAACTCGGCCGTCGTTGTCCAGGACGGCGGTGCACACTTTGGTTGTTTGTGCCCGCCTCGGTCCCAGCAGTGCCGCTGAGGTGAGGTTCACTTACCGTAATCAGCGTTGCAGAAATGCGTCTGTGGATGGAGGGGCATGCAGGAGCACGCTTGCGCTGGCCTGCCGCCGAGGGCCAGCAACGCCAACACCGCCAACGCCGCCAAACTGAGATAACCGACGCTGTTCATTTTGTGCTGCATTGTTACCGCTGTTAGTCGGGCGTCGCCGCCGCCGCCGCTTTACGAGTACTCGTATAAAAAGAGTGTTGAGATTTATTTGCCGTTTGACTGTAAGAGAAAGAGGAAAAAGGAATCAAAAAATTGCACATTGTGCCCGGTGGCAAAGACAGCGATCCCAACGCGCTGCAGAAATCAAATAGAAATCAAATTCAGATTCAGCATAAAATGTCTTCAGGAAATATCAATACATCTGCACGTTTTGAGACTGAAGCAGCTGAAAATTTTTCCGCTGAATTTCGGCTTGCATTTATTGAAAATGCAAAGGAAAAACTTTGCACTGCAAGCAACGCAATGACCAAGAAGAAGAAATTCGGTCATTCTATTAATAAAAAACCGACACTTCAGGCTCGTAATAATTTCCAAATTTCTGCGAAAAATATTGTAATAACATCGTATTTCTACAACTAACATTTTCAAGAAAACAGCGAATTTTATTGGTCAAAAAGTCAATAAAGCGCAGCAGTCAATATATTTTTGGAAACAACAAAAACAACAACAACAACAACAACAACAACAGCAACAAAAAACAAAAATGAAAAATACTTTCGCGAAAGTTTTTTACACAAAAGAAAATAAAGCTTTTTGAGCTCAAGAAAAAACGCTAGTAGTCGAGAATTTCGCGAAAATTAGTATTTTTATTCGAGATTTTGTTGCTAAATAGTGTACAACATTTAGCGATGCCAACCTTACAATATTAGGTAACAAATATCGATATTTTTCTATTCTTCTTTTTTGAAGTTTTCGCTTCCAATTTGATCAACCTTTTTTTGGTCAACTTTCAGGGCGAGAGAGATTTTCAGGCGAGACGAGAGAGTTCGCCAGTTTAAGCGACGATGTACTGCACTCGTAGCAGAACGATATTGCCAAAATATCGCTCTTGTGTTACCTAAAATTACGTAAAAATGATAAAAATGATAATGATGCGTGAAGATAAAACGCACGATAAGTAACGATTATATGCTCGAACTCGAATGCATGATTTTATTATACAAAAAGTGTCAAAGCTTCTCGTTAAGCGTCATCGTTAGACGATAGCAGTAACAACAGTTGGTTAAAATACGGCCACGGCTATTGTTTTCTATACATTAGTGCTTGGCATACATAAATTTGAGCATGGCATGCATGTACGATTCTTGTTAAGTGATACTACATGACACACGAGAGACGAAAATGCAACCGCCGCCGCGACATCAACAACTTGTAAGAGACACCGAGTACAATGAGAGTCATTTCAACGCTTGCAAAACGTCTGTAGCGCGACACCGCACGTTTTAGGCAGGCAGTGTCGCATGACAGCTGTCATGAATGACAGCGTTTGACAGTTGGCGGTTTCTGGTGACGAAACAGGCACGTTGCAATAGCTTCAGCGGCGCGTCGTCTTCATAGTGTGCAGATGATAGCGGACACTTTTGGTATTCAAAGAAAAAAATGTTACAAAAATCTAATGCCATCGGTACACTTTATTGCCACTACTGTGAATTCTCGTCTATTCTTGTCTGAAAGCATCGGCAAGGAACTAGACATGATGGTATTTATGAAAGTAGAAATCATTTTAGAGTGATTTTTCTGAAAGAATATTCTCGGCCAATTGATGCATTAACCCCAAAAATGTTTCTATTTCGCTATTATCTTTGGTCCATCAATTCGTCTAATTGTAATAATGCACGAGTGCGCGTGCGATCTTAATCGTATGTAGACGTATCGCTCAAGATGCATTCGCACGATTCAATATGACGCGTTCAGACGAGTCTTCGCCGCGGCGTGAATGAATGCCTGCAAATGCTTTTAATTTAATTAAGATCGACTGACCGACTGGTTGACTGGCTGACTGTCTCAACGCTTGACTGACTGACTCATTGACTGAGCGACTGTTCAATCGACCAACGAAACGTTGGTGCGGCTCTGTTCTATTGCTTTCTTGCTCGTCAGCGAGAAGCGTCAGTTCTCTTTTTTTTATTTTTATCAATAAATTTTTATTGATTGAATTCTAATTATATTGATGTTCTCTACATAGTTGTGTGAATGACTGAACGAATGAATGAATGAATGAATGACTGAACGAATGCATGAATGAAACTACGAGTATTTGTGACTCCTCTTTCGAGAGTTTCCGTAAAATTGTTGTGAATGTTGTTGTTGTTTTTTTGCTTTTTTT
This sequence comes from Conops quadrifasciatus, assembly GCA_949752815.1. Classification (NCBI taxonomy): domain Eukaryota; kingdom Metazoa; phylum Arthropoda; class Insecta; order Diptera; family Conopidae; genus Conops; species Conops quadrifasciatus. Next base: position 39,559,432 of record OX457078.1, read on the forward strand.
TTATTTAGATTATTTTGCTACTTGTTTTTTTGTTGTTGCTTTTGTCGATAATAATTTTTGCTTTGTTGCTATTAATTAAATGGAAACTAAAAGTGTCTGTTTTTGTATTTTTTTTCGTTTTTAATTGATTTTTGATGTGAATAATTTTTTGGAATTTAATCGTAATATTTTGACGGAATCATTTGAAGAAGCTACTTTAAAACTTATGGTCTTATGTGTTGCCACATTGAGGTTAAGTATTGTAGATCGGAATGAATGAATGAAGTTATGGCTTAATATATTGACCATAAAAATTCGTCAACTTGGCTAACGTTTTGAGCTAGTTTTCTTTTACAGCATTTTACATTTTCTTTAAGTTACAAACTTAAACACTTTTGCCCATTTTCGTGCGTGACTACTTCTCGCAGTAACGTCATTGTGGCCACCTCGAGCATGAGAACTCTCTCAAATGCTCTTGCTTTTGTTTGGCTTCTTTGCGGACTCTGCGTAAAAAGTAGTTTATTGTTGGCGTTTTCGTTTAGCTGGCGAAATAATTAAGCTGGAATCGTCGGCGCAGACCTTAAGACGCAGCCAATGAAATAAAGTCGATAAAAAAACAAAATAAGCGAAAAATTCAATGAAAAAAAAACCGTAACGTAAACGCTTTGAGAGCTACGTCGTAACAGCGTAATCATATTAAAATTTCATCATAAATGCGTATGTTTGTGTATTAAAGCATCTGTTTGCGAATAGATAGTTCACGTCGACAAAATTTCGACATTTTAATGCTTTTCCAGCAAACCTGCATACATTTTCTAAAGATGAAGAAAAACTCTCAGACGCCTCCAAACATGAAACAATCAAGTTATAGTCTTTGGTAATCATTTAGAAGAGCTCTTAATCAACGATCGATGACTTCAAAACAGTTGAACAAAACTCTTAAATGTGTTCAAAAAATGTTTTGAAGAGTTTAATGATTGCTTCCGATTTCATGTGAATCGAATTATTTCCGGCGCTCTTCCATTGATAAGAGTAAAAAGCAAATTAAGGCTAAAGCAAATGGATTTCGGGGTGATAAAAAAAAAAAAAAAAAAAAAAAAAAAAAAAACCCGAAAAAAAAATTGGGTGCGAAGGGGAGTAGGAGAGGGGGGGAGGTGGGGGTACTTTGGTTAATTGCAATAATTGAATGAAAAAGTGCTATAGAAACGCTCGAGAAAAAATCTTACGAGGCGGCTCATCTAAAGTTATACTGAATACTTATTGTACTTGTAGCTTCAGGAAAAGTTAAAATTAGAAACTTTAATTTGTTGCTAGTAAATAAATCTATGTTTTTTTTAAATGTCTTCGCGTTAGAAAACACTGCTTCTATATACAAAGAATAATCTTTTGTTTGCTATTTTGCGCTTTTCATAACAAACATTGTCATGACAAAATAAATAAATAAAAAATGCATCAAATACAGAAATACTTAATACCTTTTTTCTACTCGTTCATTTCCTCTGCTTACTTTGCTCTACTTTGTCATGGTTTATTTTTTCTGTGGTTACTGTAAAATTGCATCATTTTCATTCTTCGTCACCGCAAAAAAGTATCATATTTTCAAAGAAAATCCAAGTCAACAAATTGTGACAATTGTTTCGAGAAGAATTTATTGGGAAAATATTTATTTTTCGCCTCCGTTACTCATAAACAAATGCAAGAAGCTGTTTTTGTTTGCTCGGAAGCAAAAAAAAAGTTAAAACAAATTAGAGCAAATTTCGCGTCTCTATAAACTAATTAAAAAAAGTAAAAGTAATTAAAATTGAGACACTTTGTGACTATTTTGGGAGTTTATTCACTGCCGAGTGCCCCAAAAAAGAGGCCGGAAAAATTTAAAATTGCTTTTGAAATCGTATAAAAATTGAAGAAAAAATGCTGCAAGGTTAAGCAGAAATTTGAAAATCTTGATTTTTCAGTCTGATTTCGATTTCGCATCGAGTTGAGGTGCATAGATTGTGAAACACTTCGTTGAACAAAGCAACAACAAATCAGCTTGATTGCTGACAATCAATCGGCGGCTACTGTCCCCGCCACAAACACGCTGAAGCGCGGCTAGTGGCCGTACGCGCCGCGCCGCAGCCATTATGTACCATCGGACTGTATTGGGTTGGTTTCTTTTGTCGATCCCTGGAGCCAAACCCCAAACGATTTGTCGTCGGGTTGTCTTGTCATACGGTCGTTCGGCGAGACCGCTTTTCATGCTAATCTTAAAACGTATTCGCTATTTTTCATTCGTCTGCGCCCGTTTGCACGAAGCAAATTGTTTGTGGCAACAAAATGTCATCAACAATTAACGTAATTACGACTATTTGTACACACACGGTAATCGTCGGCCATCAGATTTGATTTATTTTATATGAAAATGGTGTGGCTTCGGCTTCGGCTTCGGCTTCGGCTTCGCAACGCTCACGCTGACTTTGAATGCAATTCAAATGAGTTTTGTTGAGGCGCAATCGCGCGCTTGTTGATTGTTCAATCAGCGTTCATTAGAAATAATAGTATTTTCTTACCATACAAGAAATTAATTAATGATTTTCAAACGAAACGGATTTTTTTTCACTGAATTTGCATTTGCGTGTTTAGCTGTGTGTGTTTGTTAGTCGGTCGATTTCACGAAATGTTAATGACACTGAATGATTTTATGCTAATTTCTATTAAAAGATAATCGTTAGATAGCTCTTGCTCTCTTGCTCTTGTGTGATTAAGCTTCAGTGTGAGCCTCGAAGCTGCTGAGCAAAAATACAAAACCCAGACAATATTTTGTGAATGCAGTTTTCATTGCTATCGATCGATCGATCGATCATGACTCCAACGCATTTGTGTCGACATTGATTTCGCGCAAAGCAATTGAAAGCTCTCTTATCTGCTGATAATCAGGATGCTTTGTCAGCATTGATCACTGCAGCACTAACGATCATAACAAATGATTGTGTTGACAAGATCGAGGATTAGCAGTCACAATAAACACAACGACGAATTGATTCTTAACAGATTTAAAGGCGAGCTGCATTCGCTGACGATGCGCGGCCGTTCAGAGGGCTTGACTCGAAAGGAAGCAAAAAGAAACGAATATCGCAATAACCACAAAATAAAGTAACCACAATGAGAAGTTGTTTAGAGAAATTCTGTGGTTAATGCGGAATTTTTTGTCCTGAATTTGACCGTTTATGCTGCATTCAATAACAATGGAATTAGTTTTCGAAGAAAGCAGAAGGTCTAAGAAATGATACTATGAAAATGATACGATAAGAATCATATAAAATCGGCTGAAAAGTGAAAAATCTCCTTGATGCTTCTAACTGATCGCATTAATAATAAAAGAGAATATAATATTTTAACCATTAACTGCTGCGCGTTTTTTAGATGCTGAAGAAATATCTGCAAAGTGTTTAATTTGAATGTACTGAAAAATGTTAGTAAAATGTTTAAAAAATTCCATTCCATTCAAAACGTTCAAAACCCAAAGAGTATTTTTCAAACTGATTAACACGAAATCTGCTTGTATTTCGAAAATATTTACGATGGTATATTAAATTACAAATCGAATGAATGTGTCGACAACGAAAAATGTCAAACGCTTCTTCAACCTTTTTTGGTAATTTCTCGTATTTCATAAATTAATTAAAATTTGGTCACGTAGCAGACACATTTTATTGATCCAAAAAGAACCAAAAAGAGCACGAAATGTAAAAAAAGAGTACCAACAACAGCAACGCAACGAAATCCAAAAATATTTATTAATATTTATGTGTCTGTAAAACATTGTGAAATACATTAAAAAAGAAAAGAAAAATTATGCTGATTTTTAAAAATTAAGCATAAACGAAAAATGCATTAAAAAGTGTATAAAAGTTGATTGTTGTTGTTGTTAATAACGATATTAATGACAATGACCATGGATTAAGTTACAAAAAAGCGCGAATGCTAATTATACACTTACACTTTTTTGTTGTTCACAATTAAAACATTGTACTCATTAAAGATTGCGCTTTAACGAAGAAACCAAAGACGTTATACATACGTTAAACGAATAACGAGAATGCAATTTTTTTTTATTTTTTATTTTTAGAAATTTTAGAAAAAATCGCATACTTATTAAGAGTATTCGTTCGACTGACTATTAATGGAGGTAATGTTGAAAATAAATTGTTATTATTTACAAAAGAAATTAGATATTTCCACGTCACGAATGTAACTCGTTAAAGATGCGATAGTTTTTTAAGAGAATGAGATTGCAATAACTTTTATTGTTACTTTTATTGTTTTATTGTTTTAGTTATTGTTATTGTTATTGTTAGTCGCCAGTTTTGTGTTTGGTCTTGCTCTGCCGCAAAAATCAGCGAGTAACGAGCGAAACGAATGACGATTTTACACAGAAACAAATAACGCAAAAAACCTATTAAACATAAAAAAACCAACCAAACTCTGAATAACTCGCAATGATGACAATGATGACAATTACGCTGAAAATAGTCGTAGGTAGTTACGTCTGTTGGCTTTAAAAATAGCAGAACATGATAATATTAATCCGATATTAAACCACTAGAGCGACCTCTTCTGGTGGTTGCTCTCTCTTCTCTTTTTCGCAATGCCTGAATATCTTTGTTAGTATGATTTTTTATTTTCTTAAAGACCTCGTCTTTAAATTTATCATTAAATTTAAATATGTATAAAAAATATGTATGTTTTTTTTGGTATATATGTAAAAATATGTAGTTTAAAATTTAAATAAAATCAAATAAATATGTAAAGCCAAAATTTTTACAAAAAATTCACAAAAAAATAACACCAAAAAATACTAAAAATACAACGTCTAGTAAATAAGGATTGCCATGATTTTTGTTTGCGAATTCGAAAATGCGAAAATGCAAAAGCGCGCAACCAACCGATACCACCAACGGATACCATCGTGCGTATGTATGTATGTATGTGCACACTTAGTCAGCAGCATTTGCTTAAAAATTCTTCAAGTGCACTCGAGATGCAGAGCACAATTTCATGAGGTTTGTTTGTTTTGTTTTTAGTTTAGGATTTTTGTTTTTGTCTGATTGAAATGTATTTTTGCAAAGCATACAGATTTTTCTCTTGTTGGTTTTTTCGACCAAAATCTGACGACGTTGTCACCAAAATAAAGAGCAACGGATCGAATTTAATCGATTAACAGGATATTGTAAAGCCGCTGGACTTTGGTTAAATTGGCTCCAGCCTTTCAATTTCAGAGCACGCTTTAAAAAAAACCCAGTTAATTTCTTTTTTTTCTGATTAAGTTAAGCATTTTTGCATTTTGAATGCGTTCTCTTAGTATGGACGTTTTTCTTTTTTTGTGTAATTCTTAAATAAACTGCGCTACAAATTGAACGATGTGCGACGACGTATTACGCACGACCTCCATGGAATACGTAACGATCTCGTACGCAAACAGTTTTTGCATACTTGCTTTTCGTCTCGATATCTTGACATAGTTGCGATCAAGAAGGCCTGCATGTCCTTGATTTTAATGGGAAAAACCAAAGCAACAACAACAATAACATAAACGAATTTCGTTCACGGATTGAAACTAAAATTAAAATAAAAAAAATAGCATTAAATTAAAGAATTTTCAAGTGAATGCGAAGTGACGAATAGCATGAAAGTTTAAAGACTTTTTAGTCACTTACTTCGCATTTCTTCTTCAACAAATTTGGCTCTATTGAACAGTAGAAGAAAAAGAAAAAGGCAAAGGCAACTGCTTGATAACTGCTATTAGTTTTGACAAGCCGTATTCCGTTCAAGACATAACGAATCGATTGACAACAAACAGTCAACAATCAGCATCCAAGAAATCAACATTTTCACACATTATATAACAAATTTCACACTAAAACACTTTTGAAATGAGAAAAAAAAACGAAAAATAGCAACAAAATAATAAAATACTTAAAAAAAAAACCAAAGAAAAACTCAGTCAAAACCAATTTTAAAAACAAAACTAAATGAGATTTTAAAAAATATAGTCCACGTTTACAAAATGGAAAAGAAAAACAAATGAAAATGCCTAAAAATAAACCAAAAAGTCAAATGAAACCAAAGAAAGAAAAAAAAACAAAAAAATATCAAAACAAAAACACACAAAAAACACTCTTTTACGGATTCTTAACGACGCAAGAGATTCGTAACGACCTTTACGAACCTTCAGGTCTTGGATTAGTTCATCCCTGATTGATCGATCCTCAGACTCACCCGTATTTGATTGATCCTTTAAAGCCTCAGCTAGGTCAACACAGCACGATCACAAAAGTGTCTCGGAAGAGACACCGTTGAACCCTTGCGGTATTCGCTGCAGGCTGCAGCAACACAAAGTCTCTCTATTTTTATAAAAGCGAACAACAAAGAAATTTTTTTTTAATTTTTCAATTAACGCCGAATACTTTGTCTTGAATAATTCGTTATTGTTTAGAATTTAAAAATACAACAAATTTAAAGGCCTCAATTTGCAAAAGTATCACACGCTCGCAAACAATTTCCTCACTCTTTGATCGCCGACACCGGAATTTATTTCTTATTTCGATCACTTCGATTAGTTCCGATACGTCTTGCTAACAATCTGCGACTAAGTCTTCGAATGAACCGAACGAGCCTTTTAAAAAAAATCGTCGCCCGCAATCATCGCGACGCGACGGTTTTGCTCTGCTTTACGACGATCTGCTTGCTCTGCCGTACTCTCGCTGGCGTTCTCACTGCACAGGCGAGTGCCATTACAACAACAACAACCACCACAACAACAGCGTCCACCAACCGGCTTTAGAAGATTCGTGCGCCGATTCGGCTGCCGCGCACCGAACAGCACTCGAAGCAAACGAGCTACTAGCTCGAATTGGAGCAAACATTTGCTGATTGAGCAGCGTTAGTCGCGACGGCCGGCGCTTCGTAATACTTCGCTTTATTTGCTTTGGCTTGAGCTCGAGTATATCGAGAATGTGCGGCTACGAGAACACTGTACCGCCCTACCGCTAAGGGTTTCTCTTCGGCAGAGACACAAATACTGCAAGTCGATGCCGCAGCAATAAATTTCGATCGATCCAGGGCGATTATAACTAGTTAGAGCCGGCAGCCACGCTCGCAGTGGCAGACGCAGCAAAAACCGAAACCACACGCGGCGTTTCGAATGTCTCCGAGATACAATTATTGCTGTAAGAGCATTTGCCGAACGTCATAAACTGCAAAAGAAATTCTATTTGTTGCATACGAGCCGCCGCCACCAGCAGAGCTTTAGATCGAGCGAGCGGCATAAATTATTACCGGCTCGAGTTGCACCGAGCTCCGTTGCTGTGCCAAAGCTGTTATCAGTGGCAACGCAGGGACTCAATGTGGTCAGTCATTTTTGTACACATACCTTTGATACTTGGGTGGTATCGGCTACGATAGTTCTTATGGAAATTATATAATTATAATCCGAAAAGTATGATTTAACAAACTCTTTTATTGTCATATGGTTGCCCTGACCCTGCTTTAATAGCGTCATAAAACGTCAACCGTCGTTATGATGTCGTGTCGTCAAAGCACCATCACCGCACGTCGATTATATTGACAGAACTCTGCGCCAGTTTAACGCAAAGTGGTGCCCGCGCACGTGCCACCACCACCAGCCATGCCGTCCTCCATAAGCCGCTTGGGGCGCACTGCATGAGGCTGGCTTGTGGGTTGAGAGACGATGATGGGAGGCATGATTTCCCAGCGACTGCTGATGCGTCAGTGAGTTTATTTAAAGCGCGTGAAATAATCTCGGCGGAGGAAAGCAAAATCACAGCCATTGAGAGAATTGCTTGGCGGTGAACGCGCCTGCCAACAGCAAGGGAATGACTATAGCACTCTCTCTCTCTCTGTCTCGTTCTTCTTCAAGTCTCTCTCTTTGTGTGTATGTATATTTTGTTGTTATCTCTCTCTGCTTGAGGTGGTTGATTGCTCGATTTTTGTCACTGTTTATGATAACGATGCTCACGTTGCGCAGTGTATGGAAGGATTCTGCACCATGATGTGTGTTGTGACGTCATGATAGTAATTCAAAAATTGACATCAGCTTTTTCGATTCCACTTCGGTAGAAGCGGAAATAATGGCTATGTTAAGCTTAAATCATAATCTTAAGTACTTTTGGGTAAAAACTATTTTAAAAACTATTTTAAAACTATTTACAACAAATTTCTCACTATCAAGGTTAGTAAGCGAATTTCTTATTAAATAATTCACACATTTTTAGAGCACTTCCAGTGAAATTCGAAAATATGACAAAACGGAAGTGGCAAAATTCCAAATTTTTCAAATTAAATATTTCAAATTTGGCTAATTCAACAAACAGACTTCTTATATTTTGTTTGAAATTACAAAAATAAATACTTTACTATTCACCTTCTATTCTCAAAAAAAAAAAAAACACGTTACACACCAACATTTTGGCGCCAGGCCAATTGACAACTAGAGCCCAAGAAATGAGTCCCAAGAAATTTATTTATGCTAATATTCATTAATTTTTATCGTATTAAAGAAAAGTACCCAAATTAAATTTTATTTATCTTTCGCCTATTTTCAGTTCAGCTGGACGCGTTTTCCTTGCGTCTTGAAGGCGGGCCACTGCCATGGTGGTGTGGCCACCGCACGCCTGGAGAATCCGAGCGCTCTACAAGACGCCGCCGGCCTCGTCAGCGGAGCCGGCAGCGAGACGCGCAGCTACTGCACCATCGAGCCGTACATTGAGGCGAAGTTCGACGTGCACATCCAGAAGATTGGCAACAGCTACAAGGCGTTCATGTAAGTACGAGTACTGGTTGCTGTTGTTGTTGCTGCTGGCCCGGTTGTTGTTCTCACTATCTCGCACTATCTCCCTCTTGCTGACGTTGATCTCGTTGTTTCGTTGTTGTTGCCGGCATTTCTATAAATTGTACGCAGGCAAAGGATTTCAAGTACGTCGGCATGTACGAGCATTTAATTACGAGCTCTTTTTGGCCCGCTTGGAATACCTGGCCGCAGACGTCAATAACTGGATGGCAGTGTCTCTGTCTGTCCGATTCTTGGCGACCTTGAATGCGCTTATCTGACTGACTTTTTGCTTACTGAAGTGCTGCAAGTGCAGCATTCTTCCACTTTAACGTGGTTTCGCCTGCCGCCTGTCGCCTGCGATTTGCATGGATGCAGCTGAAAGCACTTAGCGGTTACATGCCGTCCGTATATCGTTGAATATCTATCAATAAATTGCCCACAAAGGCGCCGGGAAGAACGGGCGAGGGGCCTATCCACAAAAGCATAATGGTACCGGCGTGGCGACAACGACAACGACAGCTGCAGCGAGTAACGAATAACGAATAACAGCAACAAAACAGTGGAGCCGTCGCCACGATTCGCCAGCGGAGTTCATTGCTGCAGCACTTGAACCTGAGTCGCTGAGAGCAGTTAATGGCGGCGACTCGACTCGAGTGACTGCCGCCTCCTTGCAACCACCCGCTTAAGGTCAAAGACCTCCCTCAACCACCTTCAGCTACAAGTGATAAATCTATAGTCCCCTTTTTGTGCCGCTTCAGGCTTTCTGCTCTTCCCTCCCTCCCTCCCTCCCTCGCTCCCCCTTCCAACACCCTGCCAACCAGTCCATTACACTTGAGCAAAATTATAGTGTTTAAATTGTAGAAAATAAATCTCGTCAAAGTTCCGTTCATTCGTATTTTACCTTCCTTTCTCTTTCCCGCTACTGGTTTCAGCTTACTCTCTGCTCTTTTCCTCCAAAAACCCTCATTAATTTTCTTCTTCTTCTTCTACTTTAAGGCGCAAATCCATCTCCGGCAACTGGAAGACGAATCAGGGCTCAGCCATGCTCGAACAGATCACTTTGACCGAAAAGTACAAAAATTGGATAGATGAGGTGAGTACGTGTAGAAGCGTGGTGTTGTTGTTGTTGTTGTTCTTCTTCTTCATCATAATCATCAAACTATGAGTACTATAGCATTCAGCGAAAAATCTCTCGTGTCTCACGTGCGTTGAATGAACGTAGAAAATCTTCGTTTTTTATCTGCTCGCCGATACTTATCGAAAGCTGCAGATTTTAATGGGTCTCAGCGTCTCAAAACAGGGTGATTTATCGGAGCTTTGGCTTCCGGTGCTCTTCCGCAGGAGGGTGATTTACCATAGTTATCAGGATTGATGTGAAAGTAATAACATCGTTCATCGAGAAATTTGATAGAAATCTAACGACAGAAACTTAACGAAAGTTGAGAATGTTCGATATTTCAGTTTGTATTTTGACAGAAACCGAATTGAAAGAGCTGCATTTCAAGGAAACACCTCTAACGAGTGTTCTCTCTATCTCTCTCGGAAACTACGGTCACTGAATAACTCTTGTTAGTTCTCGTCTCGTCTCTCTCGAATTTGATATTTATTTATTTCCTCGCTTACTGCATGTAGTCATCATCTAAGGTTAAATAAATAAATTATCTTGTGAAAAGCTATAAATCTGTATACATTAGACAGCCCACCCCCGCCCTTAACCCAATTTAGACATTTTACACACTGCGATGACGAATCTTTTACAAGATTTTAATCGGAATTCTTGCTGTTTTAAACACAGAGACCGACTGAGAGTGACTCACGGTGAACCGACCACATGAGCGCTGCGGCTCCAGGCCTTGCCACAGAATCGAGTTTGCGGGCAATTTTCCTAATTTACATGCCATTCTCATTAGCGGTCTGCAGCTCGTTGATGAAACGATGCCGAGCCAGGCAAAGGAAACAGCACTTCTAGTCTTCTTGCCTTCTCTGCCTTGAAAGTCGTCTGGGACATTCTAGAGCTTGTGACATAAGACGCGGTCGGTCGGTCGGTTAGTGCTGATGTTGTTTTTATCTTATGCCGCAACCATGTTTATCGTTGAATATTTGTCCGTCGGAAGGTTTGCGTGTGTGTAGAAAATCTAATGTTTGTTCGTCTGTCAGATTTCAATCACACAAATCAGACTTTCCGTCCATTTAAATGGCTGTCCTTTTCTCAAATCTATTCGACAGACCGCCTTCACGCATCTCATATTTCTAGAGTCTCTATAGAGTCTTTCTTTGCGAGTGAAATCTTCCGAGATTTTGGCGAGTGGCCCTCCGCCACTTTCTCGGTTTTCATCTCTCGGCTGCCATTCTTTCAGCCAAAGCGTCGGGCGGTTCATCAACCGACGCGTCGCTTGCGAAACGCAGACGTTTGGAGAACATCAGAATGTCTCGCTGTGAATGCAGCAAACAAGCCCCGCTTTGTTCACATAAATCTGCTCCACAAACGTCCGATGCAGTTTAAATCTGTCCCTCGCAGCGTGATTCCTAATTAATTATTCCGATTTAAGAGCTGCTTTGATTTTCTAATTCAAACCATGCCGCACCAACGCCTTGGCGGTACGTTGATGAGTAAGCTTCGCTCTTTGAGCGGGCGGGCCGGCAGTTGACCCGGCATGTGTTCGACGCGCTATCTGAGTGAGACTGGGCGCGTGTCTGTCCATGAGAACCTTCACTGAAACGAGCCTCCCATCTAGAATACTATCGCCTTTAAGGGCTTAATTATACTGATACGTTGTATTATGTGTACCAAGAACCTCCCTCCATAAATCGTTCGCCAGTACCTAACCCTTTTATTCTTTGACTTATTGTGTTGTTACAGATTTCAGAGCTTTTCGGCGGCATGGAAGTGTGCGGTATCTCGGTCGTGGTCGCCAGAGATGGTCGTGAGCACATCATCGGCGCTTGTGACTCCACATTTCCTCTCATGGGCGACACTCAGGAAGAGGATCGTCGCCAAATCGCCGATCTGGTTTCCTCTCGCATGCAGGTCAGCTCAAATCCTCCTTAAACCAGACCCAAATATATTCATAAAGTTCCATTTTCCATTTTAGAATGTTTGCCGCCCTGCGATTGCCCAGTCGGGCCCTACTAAGTTGCCCTCACGCTCTTCGATCTCTTCTCGCGGTGAGAGTCCTACCGACGATGTGCCACCGCCAGCTCCGACTGGCCCACGTCCCACCCCCATGGGTGGACCTCCTCCACCCATACCCGAACGCACTTCACCCGCGGTCGGCTCGATTGGCCGCTTGAGCAGCCGCAGCAGCATTTCCGAAGTCCCCGAGGAGTCGGCCGCAACCACGGCCAGCACTTCAACAATGCGCCGCGACTCGCAGACCTCGCAGGCCTCCAGCGCCTCAACGGCCTCCAGGGCTCCACAACGTCCTCCGCAAACTCAATCCTCGGTGGTTGAGGATGCGGAGGACACCATGAAGAATTTGAGGAAGACGTTCGCGGGGATTTTCGGTGACATGTAGGAATTAGCGAATAAGAAACGCGGAAGAGCCGCCAGCGAGGCGAGCAGCGGCAGCGGCAGCGGCAGCGCATCTTTCTTGGGCAAACAGTTCTCGTTTTCCAGTGTAGCGGGCAAGAATTCTGCCCCGGCCGGTGACATCATTGCGACGCAGCCGCTAACAAAACCTACAACTGGCGAGACAGCGGGCTCAACTGAGAAGCCAGCCCCAGACGCACGCTCCGACAATTCGTCTACGTCCACACTCACCGCGGGCAGTGTCAGCATGAGCGCCAGCTCGGCCGCCAGCCACAGCAGCAAGCCCTCTTCCAGCGTTTTAGACACCTTCGAGCAGGAACCAAAATACAGGCCTGTCACCAACTTCGAGCCCCAAGAACGCATCAATCCATTTGACAAGGGCGCCGCCAAGACCTCGGCTCTGCCGCAACCACCTCTGGGCAGTGGCTCGGCCACCTCGTCCACGTCCTCTTCGTCGATCTCGTCGTCTTCGATTTCGTCGCGCATCAATCGCAGTGGCAATATCAAATCTCCGCTACCGCCCGCTGGTCCGCCTCCGGCTCCGCCACCAACAGCGGTCGTCGTCAATCCCATTATGAGCTCCAGCTACAAGAGCACCACCAGCTACTCGATCAGCGAGGTGACGAAAGAGAGTAAGCCAACCTACGGCAGCTCCTCGTCCATCGAATCGAACACGAAAATGGAAACCACTACCACAACTTCGGCCACTGCGGGAGCTACCGGGGGCGCCGACACCGACACTGCAGACATCGCGGACATCGCTCCGCCCATCTACGCCGCCACCACCAATCCCAGCCACCCCCACGCTAACACCAACACCAACACCAACACCAAAGGGCAGATCGAGTGGAAACCCAACATGGCCTTGCGGTCGGCCAGCGTTTACAGCGCCCCGGCCGCGGTCACCACCAACCTGCCAGGCGATACACCCGGCTACGGCTCGACCACCAGCCCGGCTCCGAACGGACTCAACAGCCAGCAAGCCGAGATGCCCGCCTACACACGCCCCTCCTACTCGCGCTCCGAAAGCAACGGTAATTATATAGCGATCGGCGTCCTCCTGGTCAGCCTTAGTCTAAGGAAGAGTTAATCAAGACCGTCCTACTTTCAAGCAGAGACCAAACCAATTCTAGCTCTAAGCCAACCTCATCATATCATTCATAAAACATAATAATCATTTAGCATACGGCAACAACAACAGCACTACAGCTACTACTCGTACATAAGCATCACATTTTCAGCCAAGAACCATGAAGGCACTACATACTCGAACCTAAGTCCAAGAACAAGCATAGCGTTAAGTACAGACATGTCTCGGTAGAGTGACGAATACAATAAACTTAGTCCAAACGTAGAACAAGCTACTGCAAAGGCACTCATGTACATACAATATTACTCCATCCTAGCCATTCGGTCAATCAGCCTTATCAGCCTTATCAGCCTTCCCAGCAGCCTTCGGCCGCTTTTTTCCTTCAAGTGTTGCAATTCGCAATAGATTTTTCGTCTACGGCCGCAGGCAGGCAGGCAGGCAGGCAGCCAGCGGCGAGGTGCGATTTGTTTTGGGCCGCTCCGGACCGCGAGTGGCGTTGGAGTCCAGCAGTTCCTCTCCATAAACGCAAGTAAACGCTCAATCTCAAACGCAAATAACTGTCTAACTAAACACGTCAGACGCAGACGCGTTCTACTCTTCACTCTACTCCAGTGCTATCAGCGAGTATAGCGCCATCACCCTCAGAACAACAGCAACAACATGATAATATTATTATTATAATATGATATATAGCAGAACATCTCACCGCATTTAAAATTTTTTGGCTTTGGGCACTCAACACAAGACAATACCGGAATCACCGATCGATTTCAAAATTTTTTTTTTATTAAAAAAGAAAAACCAAAAATCAAAAACAAAAAACTAGCTCGCTTCGTAAACTACTTGAAATTGTATGGATTGCGCTAATTTTTTTATATCAGTGTATGCCTTTAATTATCGCTATTTGTGTATGTACATGTACATGTATTTGTATAAACGTATGTATGAGTGATGCGTTATCGAATATCGATCTGAAAATGCAACAACTCGAGGAGAAACGAAACGAAAAGCGCTGCATTGACGCGAATTGGTGATTGTCCTCACTAAAGAGAAGTATTAGGTTTCGAACTATGCTACATTTTCAGTTTAGTAAGAGTATTAATGATGAGAGCAGAGAGGATAGTGTCCAGCGAGGAAGTAAGAGAATATTTTTAATTAACTTGCAAAATGACACTGAAGAATTCTCTTCGTTAGTATTAGTATTTAGTTAGTATTTATAAAATCTTCAACGATCAGTACAATTGAGATATGATCATTCACAACGCTGTTTCACCATTTTCACCACAACCATTCACACAAATCGTTAATTATTGTCATTATTAACGTTCGAATTCTGCAATTGGAAACTGACTTTTCGAATACTTACTGAAGGCGCGTGTCTCATTTCGTGATAAGCTCATTTGAATTCATCTCGTATTTATTTTTGAAATGATTATTGTGAATATTGTGCATTACACCGCTATCATTTCGATTCATTACTAGACCATAGGCCGTTACCATCATCATCATAGTGTGGTGCCCTTTGCCGCTATAAAAATTTCTGGGAATAAAACATAAAACAAGCTCGATTTTGAAGACGATATTTTGATAACTCAAACCATAAGTCATCATCACTCATCCAACATACTCGTACTTGTCTTTGGTTCAGTAGACTTGAAAGCATATGGTTCACCACATTCTAGAATTGGCCACAACACCTTTATTATTTATAACTTGCACATTTTTTTTTCCAATCACTTTCGTCTTCCGCTCAATTAATCGCTTCAGAATCCAATTAAAACTATTTGTTTATGCTTTCAGCTTCCAAACAATCCGATCTGGATATCATCTTCGGGGAGGACAAGGCGCCAGCCTACACCAACGGCAAGTACACCCGATCGAGCGGCTCGCTGTCCGATGCGGAGTTAATCTTCGGTGGTCCGCCCAGTCACAAAAGCGACCGCTTTGGTTCCTCGAAGAGCATGAGCGTCACATCGGACCGTCACAATAGCGGCGGCGGCGTTCCTTCATACAAGATCTATGAAGGTATACAGAATGCAGCCTTCTCCGATTACTCAGATTCGGCGAGCAAGCACAGCGGCAGCAATGCGAGCCTCAACTCGTACTCCAACTCGTTGCGTTGGGACAAACCAAACGAGGAAGACGAAGAGCTGGACCTGAAGTAAGCTCCGAGCCCCTGCCACATAGTATCCACTTCCTGCAGGCACGTCGGGCAAATACCATTCATCACCACCCAAGACAAGCAGACGAAGACATTGAAGCCTATTCGCCTCCAAAGTTTCCTGGTTTCATCCAAACGTACCCCACACACACCGCCAGACCTGGTCCTCCCATAATTAGTGTACCCATTCATGTTCTATTAAGGTAAAATGTGTTAAATGGTGGCTGGAATTAAAGGCAGAAGGAGCCACACATGTAATCTATCTAAAGTGTTGAATACATATTTATAAACCTACAAGCATTATAAAATATACGCGTATACTAAATTAATGTAGAGTATGACACACATCGTAAAAGGAATAAATAGATGTTAATCAGCACACACTCACACGCAATTAGACGCTGGCTAAAAGTCCGGCCACTGCTCGTGTAGACTAAAGAAAGTGTTGAAACTGATCTTTGCCGGTGTGCAGAGCCCTAGAGCAGCTTAGTTAGGGTTAATTCAACGCTTTCCACGCCTCTCCCACTTTTTCGCACTCGCTCAACGCATTACGTATAGCGTTGTTTTCTGCAACGTATTACAACTCGTTACAATACTCGCCTCTCTCGTTGTATTGTTTATTGTTTTTGTGATCTTAGGCAAAAGTTACATTCTGACATTTTCGCTTTGTATTCTTTCTCGTTGTATGTACTAACTTGTCATATTTACTGTCGTCTCGTTGTAAAGACCCTGGCATATTCCTCGTTAAAGTAGTTCAATAAGAATTGAACAGATTTTATCTAATGCTGTTCGGTTTAACCTCAATCTCACTTTGCCTTCCTTGTTCATTAATTATAGGCTCTGAATTTTTCCTAAATGTTGTTGTAACTCAAAGTGTATTGCTTTAACTATCGTATAATTAACTCAACTTGAGTTGCTAACCTGCTAATTTTAATTCTCTAGTGTTTATGCTAAATGCAAGCCTTTACGCTAAATCAACACAAGAATCTAATAGTTGTCTTAATCAAAGCTAACATTTTAAATAAACGTATTTACTAAAAAACCAATTCCACAAAAACAATACGCGTAGATCTATAAGAATGAGGAAAATTATTAGCATATAGTATATTTATTCCACATGAGATGTAAAAAAGACGGAAACTTGACTGGTTAAAACAAACAAAAAAAAACAAAAATCCACCCTACTTAACATTTTTAATAGTGTACTAAATTAATATACAATATACAAAAATATATGTTGCAAATTTAAATTAATGTTAAAATTTATTACATGGAAAACGCATATTATGTACACTCCAATTATTAAAAATAAAAATGAATTTAAAAAAGAATATTCCAACATGAGACACAATTATCTAACAATACTACATATATACCGTATTATTAATATATACAATACATTAACTTTAATATTATTAAATACTTTCTCTGTCCGAAAATAATAATTCCTTTTGAAAATTTTAGTTTTCTTATTTACTAAGAGTAGAAAAGTTTTGCTTTTCTTAGTCACGAATAACAGTGTTAAATTAAAATGGGACGCACATTTTGGAACAAATTTTTGGGTGAAATTGAACGCTTATATTCGGACAGAGAGAGTATGTATTATTACTATTAAATGATTATATTACAATACTTAATAAACAACTATTATGATAAATAACTAAAATTGACAATACGAGACACAAAATAATACTAAAAACCATAAAACTATACACTTTAAAGATAAAGAAATAAAAGCATTAATAAAACTCTAGCATAACCACACAAATTATGTTATGTATGTTATATATTTCAATTATGATTATTATATAATTATCTTATAATGTTTATGAAAATGCAGTAAAGAACTTTTCTTGTGGCAAAATAAACATACATTTTAATTATGTATAATCAAATGGTAAGGCCTAGAAAAAGATTAATATTCGAAGTAGAACATACATGGTTAAATATTGTATTGCTATCGTATTACGAAACGCCATATTATGAGACATTAAATATTAATATATTTCCGGGATAATTCAAACATTTAAAATGAAATCGAATTGAATTGAAGTGTGGTTTATTGGAGCAAAATTAACATTTAATAAATACAATGCAATAAAAACAAATTTACAAAAAACACACAAGCGTAAGCAATTTGATTAGTTTTAATGCTGTGCTAATTAGACATAAATTAATCACCATTACTAAAGTGTATACGTCATACATTACATGATCATACATACATACATGCATACATACCAATACCGCAATCGAAAAAAAATTCATTTTAGCCAAGTCTAACACATAAACATTAGGAAAAAGTGGGAGAAACTCTTCAGTTTAATAGTGCAAAAAATTGTAAACTAAAAAAAGAACACATTTCATATATAAAATGAAATCAAAACAAAACAAAACAACAACAACAACGAATTGAACACGGTTAAAATTGAACTTTACTTACGAAAACAAAACAAAATTTAAAATCAAAATCATTGAATAAACAACTGACGTAGGTACATGATCATTAAAACCAGCGGATGAAAATCAGCAAATAAGAAAGAAATTGTTTTAAAGAAACATAATTATTACGAAAGTTTCAGTCGTTAATAAAATTCGGAAGAATCTGCTTAATTTTTTTTTAACTGAATCCTATAATTTCTTAACTAGATCTTGATTTCTTTGCCTTAAAAACATACCTACTATCATCATGTTACGTACTACCGTTTACGATACCATGAGATTCGTAATAAGCTAACTTTGACTATTGATTTGGAACTCTTTCAATATATCAACCTTTTCACACATCAACCTACATACTCCTCTACTCACCTACTCATACCTACTCTACTTACATACTCGTACATTCAAGTCTTCTTCGAAATTCAAATATGAAGAATTTTCTTCGAATATAAGCTATAACATTCCTACATATTCAAACAATATCATTCATACGTATGTACCTTCATACAAACTATAATAAATATACATTAACAAGAAATATAAATGGTACCTTTAGTAAAAATTGCTCGATTATCAAGAGATTATTCAAAAACAGAGTCCGGTACTCAAAACTTACAAAAATAATTTCTAAAACACAATTCCCGAGCATTGTTATTCTATAATATTAGTTGTTTTTATTATAATTATATTATTATTAAAGTTCAAACAGTTTCTTAGGTGAATTTTTAAAGAGGAAAATTTGTTATTATTCAATAATTATATATGTATATGTAATATTATTTAAGTTATTTAGAAGTTGAAAACGCACATGACAAAGGCCTCAAAGATACAATAAAAAATGCATAAAACTTCTTAGCTACAATCTTGAATATATCACAAAATTTCAAGAGATCAAAGAGAAAAAAGGCGATAGTAACTGACAGTCGATCGATACATAGATTCTTAAAACTAATGAATCTGATATATCGCCAACTTAAACCCAATTTTTTGAAATACTCCAAATTAACTTACGAATCTTTCTACCCAGATCGATCCTCTTAAAAGTAGATAACTTCTTCTTGATACCTTTTGATATTCGCAAATCAGTAAAGTGGATATAATAGTTATAGCCTTCGAGTTAATTTTTTTTTTTTCTCAAGTAATTACATAATCATCCAGCACCACTACACCTACAAACCCATGCATATTCATTTACAAGTTTACAAATGCGTACTTATGTACGTACATACATATATATAATTAGCAGCAAATTATACACAAAACATATAACTGCAAAAATTGCGTATAAAGCAAACAATGTTATTAAATCAAAAATTATACCTACATACTCATAGTCATAAAAAATATCATGAATGCACACAAACATTTCAAAATCATACAAAATAATGCTAAAAACATTACTTTACTCAATTACTCGAATAAACCTTATTCGTCGCGGTTTGGTCGCACGCCAAAAAACAAAATAACGAGTACGAGTAAAGCAAGAAATTATATACAATACATCCTAAATGTATACATTAATTAATATAAATATATTCTATACTATACCAAGAAGAAAAAAAAAACAAAAAACCAAAATGTACGTGTTGTATGTAATTGCAATTTATATGTATGAATAATGGCAACAATAAAAAAGCGAGTTAAACAAAACAAATGTATTATGAATGCAGAATATCTTTTATTCGTATGCATAAAATAATGTTTAATTGTTGTTTATTTCCAATTATTTATTTATTTTTTTATTAAGTGAAGTTAATTATATAATTTCTATCATCTACAGAAGATATTCAAGCTATTAACGATAGTTAATATGGATTTAAATAATAGTAACGAGTAAAAAAAAGCTCGTTTTTTTCGTTGCTCGTTGCTAAACCAAACTCTCGGTTAATTCTACTCTGCTCTGTACTCGCCTCTCCGGTTCTAGTCGCTGGTTTGACCTTTACACAGGTGTAATACAACCTCCAGCACTTGTAACGATAACTACTCGTTAGGATTTTTTAAAGGCTAAAAAAAGCAGTCATAAAAACTTCTTGCACGATATAAACGAGTATGTTCAAGAGCTGTTATAAGAAATCGTGATATTTCTTCATTGATTAGCTTACATTGCGTTGGAAAAAAGAAACGCTTTTTAAATTCTCTTTAGGATTGAAATGCTTTCGAAGGCGTCACCCTGTATATTTGAATGAAAACAATGCTCCTGAATAAATACATATGTACATATGTAAATATTTCCATGCGATGTTGTTATTGTTTTGTTCATACATATATGATTTTATAAAGAAAGGCACCGCTTGCGTTTACCTGTTCGTTGTTGTTGCTGTTGCTGTTTCTGTTGCGGTGCCGAAATCCTTGAAGCAGAAAAATGCATTCTGCGGGTGCGTTTACTTCAAGCAATTTCATCTCAGAAAAATTACAAAATTTGTGGACGACTTTCCATTTCGAATGCAGTTGAGGCAACAGCTCTGCTCTTCCTTTTTCCGAAGTCATTGCCATTTAAAAACTATAGCAATCAACGTAATCGTTAGAAACCACTAAACTCCTCAGGTAGCCGACGGCAGATGGAAGGCACTTTCCCACAAACTGCCTTCAACGTTGATGGTTGATGGTGCGTAAGAATCGCAGGCAGGCAGGCAGGCCTTAGTCCAAATAAAAACCTCAAACTTGTCACCGGCAAATTTAGTAACATTCAACAAGTGCTACCGGCAACAGCAACAGGCGGGAATAAGTTAAAAAAACAACAAAATAACAACAACAGAGTGTTAGAGAAAATGCGGGGCAATTGTTCAAAACTCTTGATACTGTGTGTGCTATCTCTCGCTATTGGATATAATTGTGAAGACCCAAATCGGAGCTCTGAAAACGAAATCATCGAACGCCCAAACTCATGGCTCCACAGGGCGAAGGTTATATTTGCGACTCCGGCCGGGCATGTGATGATGCAGGTAGCGAAGGAGCTTCTCAATCGATCCGCTGGCAACAGCCAAGTATGCATATACAATACATAAACTAAAATCCTCGTAAATCCTTAAGCTGCTGATGAGTTTCGTTGTACCTTTTTAGGTGCTGAGTCTCAATCTGACTAACCTTTTGATTATAGTGTTGCTTAAAGTCCTAATTTTTGCCGCCGGTATGCTAGGCGTCGGACACTGGAGCTCTTACGGTTACGGACGCTCTACTGATCATAACAGTCCCGGTAATTTCATGAACAGTCGCCTTTTTGAGGCGTCTTTTTCCTGGACACAAATCAACAGAACAAATTTTACTTACAGCAGAAGCCCTGCTCGGTTTTGGAGAGAGTGAAGGCTACCTAATCACCGGCTTTCTGGCCGCCCAAGGAGCTGGAAACCGTGACTGTCTCTATGCGGCGGCCTGCACTAACCCCAGCCTGGCATACGAGTACGCGCGGGCAGCCGAGGCACTAATGATTGGTATTGAAAAATTCGAAGGGTACGAAAAGTAATGCTTTCTTTTCGCAAGCAATATACTATAATCGTCCTCTCTATCACAGAGAACCTTCGAGCAATCCGCAATACAAGGAACTAATTGTGCTGGTGGAACGGGCCGCTTACGACGGTTACTGTGGAAAGTCCTGTAACACAACCGTAAGCTGTGACGGCTTGTGGTAAAAGATTTTCGCATTATTTGATCAACAGTTTATTAAGTATTTATTTCTTCGAGTCTAACTACTAAACAACTATCGATAGATGAGCTGTTTACAAAGATTTACTATTTAGACTTAAAAGCGTAGTGACTAGAAGACGATAAGGTCCAGAATTGTGGCAATAGTACACCGTTCCATGTAATGTAAACTATGTTAATATAAAAGAGAGATATTGCATTTAAATACATTATAACCATTTCAAAGAACAACTTCTTGATTATACAATATTTTTGTGGCTCTTCATCTACTGAATGATATTCGACTCATTGGAATTCTCAGAGACCGCTTTCATGTACTCCGGGTAGTGCAGGAAACCGTCCTTATTGGTATCAGCAATCAGCAAAAACTCATCGATAACTTCTGCAAATTATTTTTCTGAACGTTAATAACGAGTAACGAGGTGACGATGGTGGTGTGGTGTGGCTCGGAATGGAGTCAGTTAGGACAAACTCACCTATTATATGATTCAATTCTTCGGTGGCATTGTACAGAAGATCGTTCCGTTTCTTCAGATCCTCCTGATGTAAAGCTGCTTGCAGCATTTCCAGACCATCGAGGGCATTATTGTTGTCACTGTCATGAATCTATTGAAAAAGCTTGATTAATTTCGTATTGAACGGCACTCGGAAGTCGAATGAATTTAACAGTACTTACCTGAAAATAGTAGAAATGTTTCTCCTCCTCAGTCAAGTTATCGAGATTAATGCTGACGCCCATATCTTTTAAATCATCCTCAATATGGCTGAAATGTTAAATGAAGATAGAAATAAAGGTCTGCTCAATGGTCTTGGAATAAAAGTTTTATAGTGTGCTATAAAGCAGTCAAAATATGCTCCCACATACTGTTCCTCATGCGTCAAATGTTGGTCAATTTGGCGTGTCTTCGCTGGCTCACTGCGCGGATGATGAGGACCTCGCTTAATGGCTGCCGTGAAGCAAGGAAGCTGACTTACAGTCGTAATAGACATAATGAAATGTATAAAAATTACAAAATTACACATTTTAACTAACAATCTCGGCCTCACTCGAGTGAGTGACCAACTTGCGTGAGTATCTGCTTAGCTGTCAAGATTCGGAAATCGAAGGTATGGTCAGAGAAATCAATGAACTGTTGATGGTTGATGCGCAGCCGCATTTCAAGTCCAATAAAGCGGCATACGTCAGGAGAGGATACTGTTGTGACAACGATACGATATACTTATCGTTATCGTAAGCGAGTATATCGTAAATGAATATTCGCAATTACGATGAACTGACACGCAAATCGAAATCGACGCTCGTTTGAAAACCGAAATAAAAAAAAAAAAAACAAAAAAACGTTGCTTCAGTAACAACAACTTATTTTGTCAATATCTATAAAAACTTATAGCATCGAAATTTGTTGAAATTCTAAATTTGAAATATTCAGCATCTCGTATAGAACGTCCACAAATAAATTTCTTTATTACACGCATATTTACATATTTTCGAGAATTTTTGGAGTTTATTTTATTTTTGTCAAAATGTGCGAAAGGTTGTGCGACGAATTTGAGACTTTGGATCCGCAGGAAGAATTTCAGAAATTTGTGAAAAGGAAACCGATGGTGAACGCCGAGAAATTGTACGAGGGTGTGCACGTTAAGGAGAAGGTTCTTTGTCCCTGTGAGTAGGCTTCATTCCAAGCTCAAGAGCTCCATTCGAAATTCATATTGTCTCTGATCTTCTTCTCGCTTTCCAGATAAGTTTAAAGGCTATGGAATAGAGAAAGAAGTAAATAACATGTACCGTACACACAACTCCGAGTACGGTTACTATTCGCCCAATGCCTACACGATTCCGTCGCGCTACTTTCCACTGTCTCAGAAAGTCTCGAACGAACTCTTTCGATGCGGCATGTACCGCAACTTCTCGCTGAACATGCAAATGGATCGTGCTTTCTACTGAACCTCAACGCTCCAACGAAAGGATTTTCTGGTTCTTTTCGCAATGAGCTAAAGACTCTGTAATTTACAATTTAGAGAATAAAATGTGCTGCACGATTGACAAAATGAGACTTGAGTTTTGAAAGATTGAGGACAATTCTGCGGCCTTTAGGATTTCAGGGTTTAACGTATAGTTCTTGAAAAGACGCGCAATAATTCGTAGGAAATTGAATGCTGCTGACAAGATTTTAGGTTTTCATTGGAAGAAATCAGTTGCTGAAATAGCTTTTGGCCTTACTTCAAAATAATGAGAAATATACATATATGTACATTCTTACATACTTCAAAATAAAACTAGGCTGAAATAAAGCAATCAAGGCTGCTTCCACGACATTAATTTCTCCAAGTAGATAAATATTTAAATAAGCGAGCACCATGAGGTAAGACAGAAGCCATGGCTTGGTTGTCGATAAGGCAACGGGCACTCTTCAACGAGCCTCACTTCCGAACTCTGTCGAATGACTTTCAGTGCCGTCAAGCAGTTATTGGACGCACTCTTGTGGGACATCTACGGCAAACAGCAACTGGAGTGCGTGCGAGACGGTCACCAGACCGCTCAGCAGCGAAATCGCAAGACCAGAAAGACTATTTTCAAGATGACCACAAGCGTTTCGGGAGTCACTCGCGATCCAAAGTACTTACGAAAATTAAGCGTGCGCAAGTTAGTGGACGTTAGCGCCATTCTGAAGCTGGAAATTCGACTGATGGGCTTTTTTCTGGAGCGTGTGCTCATTAGCCGGGACCGCAACCGAAGACATCAAGAAGTGTTATGCGGATTTGTGGACGCCATCTTGCGACTGGAATGTCGTAAGTAGAACAGTTTAATTAAAAGGAAAGAAAAGAGTTTTGAGTATTTGAGGAAAGGTTTAAGAGTTTGGAAAATGAGGAAAGAAAGAGCATTTGGCTCTTAAGATTGATAACGCCTCTAACCTAATTTTTCATCGAAATTTAAGTTATGTTTTTTTCCAACAAATTATGGTTGTGGGACCACTGTGCACCGTAAAATTCACAGCTAAATCGTAATAATATCGTTTGTCAAACTGTCGTCAGTGCCCTCCAGAGCGCAGACGCCGAAAGTGTCAAAAGTAGCGATTGCAGACAGTTGGAGATTGCCGATTCATCAGGCGGAGAGTTATAATCAGTCAACTTCTAAACCTGCAGCCGTTAACTTGTCTTCTCTTCTTTGTGTGAGAGTAATTCGTAGAGAGAAGAAACATTGGCAGCGCCACATAAACGGTATATAAGGCTATACACCACCACCATTCAACGAACCCACACTGTCATACGTATAACCACCCCTGTGCTTCTTTCTACCCTTGATAATTGACGGGTCAGTTGTGTAAGTCAGTTGTTGGGGCGCGAGAGGGCGCGTTTTGGCAACACGACCTTCTTGCGAAATGGGAACAACTCATTAGATACGCTTAATTAATTAAAACCAGCAATAAATAAATAAAAAAAGAAAGAAAGAAAAAAAGAAAGAAAGAACTTTCTACTTTTAGGCGTTAAAGTGAAAGAATTTGTGCAAAATTTGAACAATTTGCACTTGTGCAAAAGAAAAAGAATTATTAACAAATGATCATCAACTATAAAATATTATAGTTGATAATAACGTTTAAAAGAATTATAAGTAGCCCCATAACGATTGAATAACAAAAATTAACAATTATCGATCTCGAAACGTGTACGCAAAAAGTGAGAAAATGTGTGGCCCTTACATTTGTGGCAAGCAGTAACCGCGTTATGTCCTCCATCCACCGACTGAGCCATTTGACATTTCTTTGAGCCAACCACGTCTGTCTTCGTCGGTGAAAATTGTATTAATATCAGCAGAGTTATGCTTCGCCCTTTGAATACTCTGGCCCTTGTGAACGTAAGCAAGCGAACGAACTGTTTACTGTAGAATGCCTGAACCGGAAGGGGTTGGCCCTTTTGTGTTTGCGTTGTTGTTTTTCCTCTCTCTTTGAATTCGAGCAAAGTAAAGCAAATCGAGTACTTTTAAATTCATTTTTCGATTGTGTCCTCGACCCAGAAAATCAAAGAAAAGGATTTTAGCAAAGAAAATAACAATAAGCTTAACATCTTTAGTATATACTAAGACAACATCTCGTTGTTGTTGTTCTTCTTCTTCTTCTTCTTCTTTATCAAACGCTGCTTTCTCGTCTTTAGCAAGTTTTACTTTGTTATTAATTGAAAACGTTGAAAAGTAAGCGTTGAAAAGTTGAAAGCGCGTGTGGTAACCGTCTGCGTACATATGTCAAGTGGGCCACTTTCATATCGATTCTATATAAAAACCACAGCGCTCACTTGAAGGCAGTTTTTAACAAAAACAAATTAGAACAAAATTCAACAGTTTTCAGAACAACAGCTTCTTTTTTCCGTCGTCTCCTTTTTCTACTTCTTCTTTTTCTTCTTCTTCTTCTTCTTGTTTTTCTTGTTCTTTTTTTTCTTCTTCTTCTTATTGTGGTTGTTCATCTTCTTTTCTTGTTCTTCTTCTTCTTCTTTTTCCATTTACTTTAGAATTTTGTAGTTTTCATGGCTGAAAATCGGCTTGCATGAATTTGCGATGATGGCATTGAGCGCCTGAAAGTATACCACAAAATACAATTGCATAACCAGCGCCAGTGACGCCTACTTCCTAGTAGTTCTTCTAACTTCTTCTTCTTCTTCCTGTCCCTCCTTCACTTCCACCCCTGACAAAAAACATCATAGATGATCGACATAACCACAAAAACAACAACAACAACAACAACTGCGTCAGGATATTCAGGAAAAACCGTCTAACATGGGTAACAAAATTTTCTAACACTTTCGTTATTTAACACAATTGATTGAGCGTCTAAAGCGCTAGCGCCAAAACACGATACTGCATTAGCTGTATACCGTACAATATACCATAAAACATATATACCATAAAAAGGAATTAAGGCTTGATAAAATCTTCAATTTTATTGTTTATTTTATTTGTGACAAGCTCTTGTATCACATGCGTTGATTATTTCCAATATGCAGACTGAGTCCGATTCTACTAACGCCAACTCTTTAATGTCAATTTTTAAAAATTATTCAATATATATCGTGGCTTTGGAAATGATCAAGCCATACGCAATGCAATACAATCCTTTTTCAATACATAAATCTAATCTATACAATTGCAAACTATTTTCTTTAAACTTTAATGTTAACAATCGTCTCAAAAGGTAATTTCTATTTAAAAACTTTGCATACTTCATTTTTGCTAAGAAGTTTCTCATTGCAAATCATTCACAACCGATGCCATTCATATACGAGTACATACCTTTATGCTTACATATATAGCCCGGCATGTTTTATACATTATAGCACACTCTTTACTGGATTTCATTTCTAAATTCGATCCTCTTAATGTTCATTTTATACTTATTCATTCATTTATAAGTTCATTTTAAACTTAAATATAGTATTAATAACTTAACTCGTAGAAGATTATAAAATTATTTGTTGGAAGCTTCGAATCGGAAAAGGAATATGTAACCCACACAAACAAAACATGTACCCGAATACTACTCACCCATACATTGATTGCTTTTGTCCATTTGTTCATTCACATAAGCTTGGTTTGTACAGATTTTGAGCAAATTATTGCTTGTTCTAAATATATCTAACCTTCTTCCGTTTTATGTAGGCAGCACCATTATACCTATATGAGTCGCCCTTTTCCTCTCTTTCACACTAATGTTATCACATTTAACCCTCCCACGTTTTTCATACGCCTGCAAAATTTCCATACTCGTAGTTTGACTTCCTCCCACTCTTTCTGCTGGGTTTGCGTTTTCTGTTTCTTCTTCATCTCCTTCTCCTGCACACAACTGTTGCTTGTATGATATAGATAAAATTGTTGTTGTTGTCGTTGTTTTTGCTACCATTTGCCAATTATCATTTCCATTCCACTTTCTGTTAACCGAATCATCGAGTTTTAAATGCTGCACAAATTATTGTATAAAATTTGTACATGCCTAACGTATCCTATATACATACATATACATAAATATAGCCTTCGCCTACTTCTTTTTCTATGTATTGATTGACACACACATACCTACCTACTCACACATACATATGTACGTATGTCCATATGTACGCTGTACTTGTACATATTGTTGTTATTATGTTAAATGTCAATTCTATATACCGTATTTCTTGTCGACGGTTCACTCCAGATTTTGGCAAATTCCTCAATATTTTAAATTATTGAAAACTACTAAATGATGTTTAATATTCCAAACAACAACCAAACAAAAAATTAATAATAAATCACTTTAGATCGTCTCTCATTTATTGGTGAAAGTTCTTTTAATGGCTATAACTTTTTGTACGTTTTTATGAAACAATCACAAAAGCATTCCTCTGTAATTTGTTACTACTAAACTACAAAGGTAATTTCGTTTCTAAGTCGTCTTAAGAACTCATTTCTTTCCACCACAAAATTCTTACGAAGATTTAAGAAAACCTACAGAGCTGTGCCAATTTTTTAGTACATCGTCTTGCATGAAAGAAATATATACGAATTTATCATACCATAATTCATTCGTACCTACAAACGGTACCAACAAACAGGCGTGACAAATATGTCAAGGGTAAGCGTTGGAACGTGCGTTACTGCAAACTGTAGTTCTATAAAAAAATCAAATAAATTATTTGCGAAGATCATGCGAAGAAGCACGTTCAGTGACATTGCTGGCCATCATGCTTCTGAAAATCTGTCGCTTTCGTAGGGCACGTGAGTTCATCATAACGCGTGCCTACTAGCTAACGCGTTACCGGCAGTCGAAAGTGGCAATACCGTAGATGCAACCTCATTAATAGTGTAAAAATAGGCATTCAAAAAATAATGAGACCAAAACAATGACTTCTTGAAGTCAGTAAGTTTGAGTTCTTCTCAAGTTAGGATCTGGTCTTTAGCGGAATGTCCTCCATTGCAATGAACCGTTTGTTAGCCGCGTCAAATTGTCTGCATGCAGTAGTAGGGACAAAACTAATGGCTACAATAAGAAAACAAAAAAAAAATTAATGTCTGTCCGCACTTTGAATGCACGTTCAAGGACAATGGAAGTTGCCAAGTGCAAGAATTGCAAAAACATGTTTGCCAACTTGAGAAAAATGCACAAATATTTTTATGTACGGAGCGGCAGACAGTCTGTCACTGAATTGTTTCTTCATTATCCTTGAACTGAGAAAATATATTGGAATTTGAAAACAAAAGTATTTTTACGAAATGAGAAAGTTACAAAGTTGCATATATATGTATATTCCGCATCCAAACATTCATTACGAGTATATACATATATAAATGTATGTATATAAATTAGTTTTGTATAAGAAGTACATAAAACATACATATATGCATTTCCTGCTCTTACTTCGTCTGCTGAGACCTCACTTTTATCATCCTTAGAATCGCTTTTTCTTTCTGTTATGTATTCTGTTTATTACAGTTCTTTGCTATATTATGCTAATCTTCTCCTCAGTGCACCTGTATAATGTATTCTACAAAAATGTGTGCTCTTAAGTGAGTGCTCTTGACTTCAGCATCCGTCGTAGTGTCCTTAATGATGGATGATTATCCGTCTACAATCTTATATTTTTCAATTGACTTCACCGAAAACGTTTAGATAATACTCTCTAAATACTTTCTAAGAGATAAAAAAATGTACAGAAAATTTCTGAAGACATTCTCTAAAAATATGAGATACTCATAATCATCATTTCATAATTCCTTTCATATTTCAGGCCATCATTTGATATTTATTAGTCGTTATATTTCCTAATAAAACCTTTAGTAATACATAATTATTTCTCAATTTAAACAAATTTCATGGACATTTTTTTAGTAAATGGTACCTTTTTTCAACACATAATTTCATGATATTCGTACATTTAACCAATCTGTAATTACAGAGTGTTTTTAGTGCTTTAGCTTTTTATTTCTTTGGCTTAGACTTAGACCATCAAAGTCTCACACAGATTCCTCTTTTGCAACGCACCGTGAGTGGTCGAGCACCACTAATCGCGCACCAATGAATGCATGTCATAATCATCGAGAGCATCGATTCCACCGTTTTTGTTAATCCTTCAAAGCACTTGTCATGTACAACGACTCGCTTTCATAACATTCATCATAGCTTAAGTGTCACGATAAGGACATTTTATTCAGCCTGAATGATTTGTGAGTAACCCTTAGGAAGAGATTTCTTTCAAATCTATAACCTCTGAAGTCGTGCATCTTTTGCTAAAATGACCAGAGATCCCAGAGATCCCCTTTTTGGGGTTCCTCGCAGATCATTTCGCTATACTCAAAAATTATACTGTTTAAATTATGTATTTTCTGGTTCTTCTAAAAACTATATTTGTACTATTTTTTCTTTTTTCTCGACAATTCTTTTTTACTTATATTATGCTAAAATTTTCTATAAAAAGTTTGCATACTGCACGGAATTTGTAAGTCTCACTCGGCAAAGCAATAATTGAAAAATGCGCCTGAACGCGTCTTTCCATTCTGACTAAAACACGTCTCTTGTGTGTGCTCTCTTGGCTCGTTTGCAGACGACGCTGCTCCGAAGATGCGCTTCAGCCTATCGCCGCCACCAGCAAAAGCCGATTCCGCTACCATGAAAAGCAGCAGAACCGACGCTGCCAGCAGCGGGAGCAAGAGCGATGACGAGGCAACAAGCACCATCGACGAAGCCGCATCGGACTACAAGCAGTGGCTGCACGCAATGAAGCTGGTGGCACGTCTACCGGGCGGCATGCCCCCCGAGTTTCGGCGCAAGGTACGAGCAGCAGGGAGGAGTAGGTGTCGGTTGTGCCGCTTCCGTCACCAATTTGTTCCAAGTCCCAATGAGTGAACGTTACATTAACTTTGCCCTTACAGTTGTGGTTCTCCCTGGCGGACAAGTACCTCAAAGCGAAGAATGTGGACTGGGCCAAGGAGGAGGAGAAATGCTTCTGCGAGAAGTGGCGCGAGGATGACGACGAACTGGGCATACAGATTGTAAAGGTACGTGCTGGCTGTCAGCGATTCCTATGGAAATCATTATAATTGGCCTCTTGCCACCGCTGTGTAGGACCTGCATCGCACCGGCTCCAATCTGTGCACCGGCCCTGCCGGCAATATCAACCAGGCCAAGTTGAAACGGATTCTTCTAGGCTACGCACGCTACAACCCGGAAGTGGGTTACTGCCAGGTAGCTCTGTCTTCACTCTCTAGTCTTATAAAGTTGCAGCTTAAACTCTCTTCGGATCCGCAGGGCTTCAATATGCTGGGGGCCTTGATATTACAAGTAATGGACAAGGAAGAGGCCGAATCAATCAAGGTGATGATTTACCTGGTCGAAGGTGTGCTGCCCCCCGGATACTTTTGCGGCTCGATGGGCGGCCTCCAGGCCGACATGGGAGTCTTTCGGGAGCTCATGACATCGAAGCTGCCGCGTCTGGCGAAACATCTTCAAAAGCTGCAAGGCCCTCTCGAGAACGCCTACGAGCCGCCGCTGACGAATGTCTTCACGATGCAATGGTTCCTCACCATGTTCTGCACCTGCCTGCCGATGACATGTGTCCTGCGCGTCTGGGACCTGGTTCTGATTGAAGGCAGTGACGTGCTACTGCGAACCGCGCTGGTACTGTGGAGTTTGTTGGAGGAGTAAGTTGCCAGCAAGTCTGTGTTGGTCATGTTTCGTTTTGCGCGCATTCGGTCATGTGGTTCGAGGCTACCAAGTAGAAAGTAGATCAACTAGCTTCAGAACAAACACAGCGGAAATAGCTACAGTTTGCTCAAGTACAACGGACGGATAAAGTAATGCGTCTGTCCTTCTGTGAAGAAACCATCTTGAATTGCATAATATTACCTCTAACACCAAATAGATTATTTTCATACTATCCGCGAACCATTGTTCTAATGAAGAGAAGATCTTCCAGCACTAACATTTTACTATTTCAGGCGCATTCTCTGTGCCCGCACCGCTGACGATTTCTACTGCAAAATGGGTTCCTTCTCTAGTGAGCTTCTTAACGGACACCTCGTAGATTCTAACGGCTTGATAGAGAAAGTTGTGCAGCTCGGACCGATACCGGACATTCAACGCCTACGAGATAAACACCTCTACAACATAGCACCCCTCCGGAATAAACAAGGACTACAGTAATTTTGAAATCCTTCCTTTAAAATTTGAGCTTAACAGAACTGGTACATTTTTTTTCTCTCTCTCAGGCTTTACTTCGACGAAGAAGAACCCGAATCTGATGAAGAGTCTCGCCTAGCAGTAGCTACGGTTTGGGGCATACCTTGGGGACGCCGCGGTTCAGGGGGACATACGTCAGCTAGCAAAGTTTTGC
Organism: Conops quadrifasciatus; assembly: GCA_949752815.1. Classification (NCBI taxonomy): domain Eukaryota; kingdom Metazoa; phylum Arthropoda; class Insecta; order Diptera; family Conopidae; genus Conops; species Conops quadrifasciatus. Next base: position 39,591,452 of record OX457078.1, read on the forward strand.
AACCGGAAAGTAAGGATCGCCTTGCCCTCGATATATCGCTTCTAAAGAAGCAATACGACCGTCTGCGAGAGCGACAAAAGCAGGCACACATCATCCTCACGACGGCCTGCTCAACGGCGGCACGACAAAGTGTCACCCACACTAATCCGGCGCTTCCTGTCAATCAGCTCCTCATGGGTCGCTCCGCTATTGTAACAAACAGAGGCCGACGAGTGGGACCGCCAGCGGGCGCCATTCCACCGGCACGCAAACCATCCCTTCCAGCAATCCTCCACAAGCCGCCAGAAAAACAACTCCGGCGAGGTGAGACCTTGCATTGGCGTGACATGGACATAAGCAAGCGCCGTCGGGACAGTCTCACTTGGAAGGAAATTAAAGCCGATCGGTTGTCGTTGGCGTCACATGGTAGTTCAGAGGACTTACAATCGCGTAAGATACGCACTCGCATGGGCAAGAGTGACTCGTCGTCTTACAGCGAGGAGGAAAGCGACGGTGAGGCGTCCAGCACCGACACAAGTCTTTGCGATGAAGATGATCCCGTTGCAGGCAAGGGGAAGTCACTCGCTTCATCGTCCACAGAGAAGAGCCCGAAAAAACGAGACAAGATTTCTCGCAAACAGAAGGAGTTAACTATGAAATTAAAGGAAACAACAACTGCCGAAAAGGAGCCGACGATTGAACGCAAAAGACCGAAGTCATGGGGACCAACAAATGACGAGATCCCCTTTATGTTAATGTCCAGCGACTCGCCGGTCGACGAAGGGAAACCGGCTCTGTACAATGATTTGACAACCAGAGAGGATGAAGATAGTGCCACCGAATGTGATCGTACTGGCTATAAGTTTGGAGAGGACTTTGGCTGGACAGACACGAAGTATTCACGAATAGCTGGAGACCTAGCAACATGCAAGCTCGGCGCTCTGCATATACAGACAGATGTTTTGGAACTTCCGGTCATCACCAGCGCAGTACAACTATCGCCTATACCGAATATAAGCAACTATCTGGACACTTCAGCAATCAGTCCCATGCCAAATGCTTCGGGATCCTTATTTCTAGACTCGATAAATTCGCTTGGAAGTGGAGACGGTGAAGATGCTAAGAATTTTGACGTTAATGAGGACGGTGTGACTAACGAGTACTTCGAGCGAGTCAATAACGTGGAGAGACCTACTCAGCTGGATCTGTTCTATTCTCTCAGTGAAGAAGACAGCATTCGAAATGCCTATGAGCTCAGAGAAGAAGGAGAAGAAAATCCAGAGAATTCAACTCAACCCGCAGAAATAGTAAAATCTGAAATTGAAATGAGCAATCCTGGTTATACAGAAGAAGAAGAAGTTATAGAACAATGCGAGGCCACGCATGAGCTAAAGGAAAAACCAAAAAATGATACTTTCCTGAACGAGCAGAGGAAGCATTCACTTGATAACCCTGAAAGGTCTATAATAGAGCATGAAGACAAAATTGAGCAAAAAGAATCAGATTTAGATAGATCGAATGGTTACAACGAACAGCATCGACTAATGGTGTTTGCCGAGAGAGAACATCCTACAACGCTCTCGAAGCAGTATGACGATAACGACAATAAAACACGAGAGTTTATTAAAAATTCAACTGAAGACGGGAAATATATTCATAGAAAATACTCTTTCAATGAATCTCTCAATAAACGCCGAGATCCGCGAAGGTTAACCATAGCCCGATCATTTACCATCGACTCAGAAGATAAACACCTTCGAACTAATACTGATTTCGAATACTTAAAGGAACTAGCCAACCCCGAAAAGAAGACAGTACCCTCAACAGAAGAATTAGAGGACAGATTTAAAAAACTCGAAAAACAATTGAGTGAAAACAAAAAAACTTCCGAAAACTCTCTGAGATCAGATGAGAGTATGGAATCCCTCTGTCCGGATAATTCAAGGTCGTCTGCGGAAATAGATGCCATAAATCTGAAAGGCAGATACCAGTCACGAATACCTTCCACTGTAGAACTAGAAGACCGCTTTAACAATTTGGAGCGGCAACTGCTAGAGGAAAAGGAAAAGCGGATTGAAAGTCAAACCGTAAGTCAGGAGAATTCCCAAAACGAAATACATTCAGAAAATGTAACTAATTTAAAGCCTGCTACCAACAAAGAAGTAGAGAGCGAAACAACGACAGACCCTGACAAAGCTCGACTCGAAAAGACTTTCACAAAAAGCTTATCATCGGGAGAGAACAACTCAAGCAAAAAGTCTCCTTCGACTCTGGAGCCCGTAACCTCGCTGAGTTCGCCGAGCAGCAGCTCGAAAGAAACCATTGCCCGAAACGATAAATCGAGTGAATGCGAAAATAAAGAAATCAGTAGCCAAGACGGAAGAGGAAAAACTCGTATGGATGAGAAAATCTCTTCTCAAAGCCGCGAAACGGAAACCGACACGCGAAACGATTCACCGAAAGTCGCAGCGGATAAAGTGACAGGAGGAGCAAAGAGTCAAAATCTTCCAACGACAGCCGAACTGGAAGACCGCTACAATGCCCTGGAGAGAAAGCAAAGTGTGCCCAAGAAGACATCGCTCAAAAATGGAAAAGAGCCACCAGACGAAATGGTGAAGAACGGAGGCAAGGACCACACATCCCCAGCAGATCAAGACGGTACTACAGAAAGAAAAAAAGCCGATATTGCAAGAACCGAGTCGAAAGTATCCGCCAAAACTAAGTCACCGCCATCAACAGAGGAGTTGGAGAAACGGTTTGAGGCGTTGGAAAGAACATTGAGTTCAGACAACACAACTAGTTCTAAGAAAGAGGTAGAATATGAAGATAAGAAGCCCACGAAAGGGTCACAGAAGGGCGGTGCTGAAGTAAAAAGTGGGAAATCCCAAGAAAGGACGGAAAGTAAATCACAATCTTCACAATTACTTTCCGAAAAATACGAAGCAGCAGAGAAAAAGGCTACCAAAGAAAGGTCCGCGAGTGATGATTCTAATGAAAAAAGCTCCAGTAAAAATTTGCCAGCAAAAGCAGACCCCATAAAAAAAGACAAAACTACGCTAGATCAAACAGAAACAAAACGATTAGCAGTAAAAGGTTTTCATGCTCAGTGCAACATTATCAATGATCAACTTGAACAAGCAGAAAAAGCCCCGAAAGCCTCCAGTTCCGAACAGAGTTCAAAAAATGAACCGAAAAGTTCAAAAGAAAAATTCGGAGCCAAAGAAGTAAGACGCGCTTCTGAGCCACCAACTACCGAAGATCTGGAAAACCGCTATGAAGCTATTACGCGAAGAATGAGTACGAAACCATTTTCACAAGATGCAAGTAAGCAGAAGATGCTGGAAAGACCGAATAATAGAGTCGAGAAAGCAGCACAAGATATAGAGGAAAGTACATCTGTAGAGACTGACGCACCACAAGAGAAAACCGTGAAGTCGCAGCAAAAATCACAGCCTGCTTATTCTAATAACGAGGCGGTGGAGAAAATTTCAAACGAAAGGGCAACTTCGTTAGACGACAAAGAGACCAGAAGACGCTCTTCTGAACCACCAACAACAGAGGAACTGGAAAAACGTTATGAAAATCTGAAGCGACGGATGAGTGCGAAGGCGGACACTCTAAAGGAATCCAGTGAAGAAACAGAAGATTCACGAAAAATTCACGAAAGTAAACTAATAACAAAATCAGATAAGATCGCCGAAAAAAAATTAGATGCAATTGAACCAACAGTTGAATTTGATCGATCCGGATCATCCCACCATCAATCTAAAAAGGTTGCTTCGGAGAACAAAGAACATGAGGAGAGTCTACGGAGTGACGTAGCCTCAGCTTCACAAGAGCAGGAAGGTGCAAATATTCCGGTTCCGCCACCAATGCAAACTAAACCATATAAAATCGTTAATAGTTGGGAGCACAGCCAGCGTAGAGCACTGGTTGCGGAGCTACAGAGAAAAATGACACCTAATGATGAAAATCTTAAGCCAAGCGACATAAATCCCAATCGCAAACCTACGAAACAACGACGCCCTTTAATCGATGAGACCTCGGAAGCACATGCAGCCGCTTTGAGGAGGCTGAAAAAGGACGAATCTTGGCATGTGAAGCCGCACAAAATGGTTCGTCGTTTTTCTGATTTGCCTTCAAGAGCAGATCTTGAGAACCGGGTTAATTTTCTGGAACAGCAATTGAGTCTGAAACTCATCAAGCAGCGTTCTGCAAGTGATTCCGAAGTTACATCGAAGACGCGTTCCAAAGGGTTCAGGGGCGATAGTGACGGACCCGGTACATCACCGAGACTGCCTTATGATGTCGATTTGGAGAACCGCGTAAGAGCTCTTGAGAAACAACTGAGCGAAAATAGCCTCAAGCTATTTGAAACCACGGAACAGAAACCTAAAATAAATGGCGATCAAGGGGCTAATAATCCACCTCCTGAACCCGATCCCCAAACAGGCATGGAGCTGGTCAGATATACGCACTATGGAGAAATAGAAGAATCCGAGGCAACCAGACCGATTAACATAAGCATAAACATCAAGATGCACCTTAATAGAGACAGTGAGGAGAAAAGGCAAAAAGCTGTGACCAATGCAACAACAACAGAAGATTTAGAAAAGCGTTTAGAAGTACTCGAAGAGCAGTTATTGAAATCACGTCAATCAAAAAGCGGAGAGATTGCTGAGCTTGCCGAAAATAACAAAGAGATATTAAAGCAGGCTCCAGAAGGATCTTTCAAAGAAAACGATGGCACAGAAAACCAAACTATATCGGATACAGCTCAACACTTAGAGGAAGAAAGACCGGTCGAAAAAGTTGTAACCACCTCAGAAAGAGAAACCAACTCTGCTAAAAAAGACAGTCAGAAGGTTCTGAAAACTACAAACCAGACTGTGTCGGATAGTGTTAAACACAAAGAGAAAGAAAAACCAGTCGAAGAAGTTATAACCACGGCAGAAAGTAAAAGCAGCCCTGCTAAAAAAGATAATCAAGTGAGTACCCAAACCACAAACCGAACTGTGTCGGATAAAGTTCAAAACAAAGAGACCAAAAGACCAGACGATAAAGCAGTTACGGCCACCTCAGATATTGAAAATAACGCTTCCAGAAGGGATACTCAACATATTCCCCAAACAACAGATTTAAAAGAGGGGAAAACCCTTTGTAAGGAAACCAACGAGAGAGAATTGCAGAATCAAGCTGGAACTAAAAGTTGTTCTACTATTAACGTGGAAGAAAACAGCCAACAAACGCAATTAGGTATTGCTCCTGAGGAAGCAGGGGCAGAAGATCTACCGATTGACGAGATACAATCAAAGGTACGTCCCCCTGCCAGTGCAGAACAACCTACAGCAAAAGTAGAACCCTCAACATCTACTAAGAATGGCAAACCTGAGGACCGTGAGGGCTTACAAACATCGGATCTGACAGAAGTCATAAAGGCCGATTCAAAGAATATGGTACTTCTGCTTGAGAACGATCCGAAGCCCGTCAAAGTCCGTCGTTTGACCAGAGCTAACACTGAAGAACTAGAAGGTTTACTTCAAGCTCTTGAAAAGCAACTAAATGAAAGGAATCTCATTAAATCGGACAGTGGCAAACTTGTCCGGATCGATTCTTCCCACAAAACACCTGATAGTTCCAAACAGTCTCAGGCCATAACAGATCTTTCGAAAGAAATTCAGGAATTCACAAGCAGTAATCAAAATAAAAAGCAAGAAAAGCCGGCAGGGAAAAAAGAAGTGGAGGAAGAGGAATTCGATTGGGGTCCGGATCCAGTGAAGAGACATTTGAAACGGAGTACTGTTTATCTACCATCTACGAAAGAACTTGTGGCTAGATATAGGTCCCTCGAACGTCAAATTCGACTGCTGGAGGACGTCGAAAAGATTGATGTCGAGCAACGGCTGAATGAAATAGAACGCAAAATAAAGCTGCAGTACTCTCTATCACATGAGAAAGATCTATTTAAATTTTTAGATTTATGCGAAGGCAAACTTCCTGATGATGAGCCTGCCGCTGCAACACCGTCTAAAAATAAAACGACCGACAAAATGTCGAGTACGCATACTTCACCATCACGATCGCGCTCGCGCTCGCGGGAGAAAAGTCCATACATATCACCTTCGTACACTCGTGAAGGAAGTCCCTACACATCTCCTTCACCTTCGCGCAAAACCAGGCGCAGCCCTTACGGTTCTCCAGTTCAACATAGGGACGACGCCACACCCGAAGACCTTCTACCTAGCACAGAAGATCTGGAATATCGCTACAGAGCTCTAGAACTTGTCAGATCCAAATCAAAGGAGGGTATAAGCACGAAGGCCAAAACAAAATCTGTTCTAAAAAAGCAACCCATACACCCTCTCGAAATGTTGTTGGATCCTAGTCCCGTCGAAAGTGATGTACCCACCACGGGCGAACTGGAGCACCGAATTCGGGTGCTCGACGATAAGACGCGTAAGACCCCTTCACCTCCCAGAAAATCTCTTCAACGCTCTCCCACAATTGAGGACATTAAACGGCAGAAGATGATAGAAGGAAGAAAACCAAAATCGCCCATACATAATTTGGAGACTCTAGTAGCATCACCAACCAAGAAGGAACCCCCTACAGAGCAGGAATTGGAAGCACGTATGCGTGCTCTTATGGAAGAGCAAAAGTTTGACTTTAAAATGCAAAAAAACTTCAGAGAATTCAATCAAAAACTAAAAGATGTCATTTCTCCATCGTTGTCATTTGAAGAATTTAAGGCAGCGAAATCTAGAGAAGAAAGCCCCAAACGGCCTCCGACACCAAAATCAGCAATTAAGGACTATGATGTCGAACACCGGCGGCACGACAATGTTATCCTGAGGACAACAAGCCCTAAAGCCATTCGTTTTCGAGATGATGAAGACCGTAGACCCAAATCTTCCGCAGGAATTCTTGAGTCCAGCAAAATGGTGGGCACTGCCGATGGTGTACTTAAAATAATTGAAGAAAATTCTAAGATGCTCCAACGTATTCTTAAGAAGACTCTTGCAGATTCCAACAGCAGCAGTTTAAGCGACACAAGAGCAGCTGCCGAAGGCCTTGGAGGACCGGGACTGAGACTGATGAGGGTTTGCTTTAAAAATGAGCACTTTTGCGCCCAATGGTTCCAACTAAATATATTGAATATTTACAGGAGACTTCGCCTTTGCGACGCACTGGAACTCACACTGGAGTGCCCCTCCGCACTGATGACAACATAAATGATCGGTTGAACTCTATCAAGAACACGATCAAATCCATTGATTCACTTTGCGAAGAGAAGCCTTATCGAAGGGGAAAATGCGAACGGTACATTGACTCGCTCTGCAACGAGTCGGCCTACTTCGCAACGCCTAGCCAGAAGTCGTCGCTGGAGGACCTCTCGTACAATCGCAGATCAGGCGAATACGCGCCATCGATACATATTTCCGATCATAGTCAAAGGCTTTCAGAACAATATCTCAGTCGCTCCGTGGGATCGGCCGAATCCATTCGCTCGGGAAGTCCAGTGCGCGCCGCCAGTCCTCTACATCATCGATCGACGCGGGATCTGCGGCGGGATATCTCACCGCGTCGCCGTTACGGTGACGAGGAACGTGAAGAGTACGAGAGTAGGGTAAGAACTCGTGTTAATCTGTTGCCAAAATATTATTTAGACGATTCTAGCGAATCGTTAGGTAGAAGTAGTTTAACTAAGTTTCATAACAAAGTAGATAACGAACTAGATACATACAAATTTGATGGTAAAGCACGATCCAGTTCACGATCGGTGTCTAGATCGCCGTTGAGGTCGCCGTATGGATTGAGGGAAACGGTGACTGCCACCAGCAGGGACAACATAACACTAAACAACAGCCACAACACCGACGACAACACACCAATCACAAAACCAACAACGACCACACCACCACCGCCACCGCAACCAATAAGCAACAGTAAGAGCTGGGAAATGGAGCTGAGAAGTGCCTCCCCACATACTCGCCCGATGTCTTCAGCAGAGAGTCCGCTTAGCTACGACTCCTCCCTGGTGCGCTCCGGCGCTCCAGCATACACTCCATCCAAGCTAGAAATACGCCACACCACAGTAACATCCACATTCTACGATCGCCTGCTGGCCGAAAAACAAATTGAAAAATCATTGTCACGCCCTCAAAGCAAATCCCCGGTGGTGTCACCTTCGGTGGCGTCGAAAGGTTATATACACTTGAGTGCAGCTGGTTCCAACGTAACCTCAAAGTCTAGTGGACTTTCACCAACGACATCAGTGTATGGACCGGGAGGAGTGAGCTTTGGCCCGGTCGCTGGAAATCTACCAACCACCAACGCCAGCGATTCCGCTAGCGCCATAACCAACAACACCAATACTGTAACAGCAAATATAACCAATCTGACATTTACATCGTCGTCGTTGGGTAATTCCGCCATTTTATCAAATTCATATCTCCCACGGTTACCGTCAATAACCGACAGTTACAGAACAGACTTGGGTACAGCATTAAACACCGGAATAGCTTCCAACATACAAACGAGTTCTATGGCCAACATTGCCACAGCCCCTTCTATGCCCACAACAATAACAACAAACACTTACACACCCTTCACGCAAATGTTTTCTATTTCAACATGTCTGCCTAACACGACAACAACAACAACAGCAATCACATCCGGGATTTACATTCCGGGACTGTTGCATCAAAATCTGAAACCTTCCTCAGAAATCGGAATTCAATTAGGTCAGCACCAACTGGAAGGTCAGTTTAGTACATCCAGTAACCATTCAACAAGCTACGACATGAACCTATCCAAAAGTTGAGCCTAAAGCCAAAAGACTTGTTAGTTGGTAATGTAGAAAAGTCACGTAGTTCGTAACTGATGATACGACCGTGAAGAATTGTCTGACCGCAGAGAAGGATTTCTTTATTAAATCTGTCTGTCTGCTGATTAACAATTCGTATGTATAAAAGGTGAAATAGACGAGGTGAGATTTTGGATGGGTTCTAAAAGAGAGCTTTTCCTTTGAGTAGTTCAATCATTGAGCAATCTTTCAATCAAATTGCTAAAAAATCTTATTATTTATAAAACTGAAATTGGATAATCTTGGTGAAGATTATAATGCAGAACTTGTCTAAATTATCTTAACTGTTACCTTTATCAAAAACTGTTGACATCATGAAAGGTGAAAAGTTCTATTGAAAAGCAATATGTAATATTAAGAATTGAAATAGTACAATCGTAAATGCCATTTTCATAACATTCGAACCAGTTTGAAAGGTTTCTTAATAAATTATGTATTTACAAAAAAAATCTGAAAATTGAATTTCGATTTCTTCACACGCACAGGACTAGACAAACTCTCTCTGTCTCTCTCCTTCTCTATTGCTTTCATTGCACGGCACATCTCACCGCACTATGGCTTTATGAAATTAAACCAAACTAAACTAAATTGAATTTCTTTGAATTCTCATATTTTCTGCATAAACCTTTCATCATCTCTCTTTTTAGCTCTATATATTGCATATCTCCCTCTATAGCTTTATGTATGTATGTATGTATATATGGTCTAACGATATATGACGATTTCCATCATATATCAATAGATCAATACTTTTCTAAAGTTACACTTATAACAATTGTTAAATTATAAAAAAATTAATTTGAAATGTCGAAAGTAAGACCACATGGCATCAAGAACTACTCAGAAGAGTAGTCTATATCGTAGTTAGATGAATTTAGATTCTAAATCGTACCCAATAAATTGCAGACTTTAAAAGTTCAAAATGAAATGTCTACTTAGAAGCCAGACCCGAAGGCAGGTTGGCCAACCAAATGCTTGTGATTTATTTAAGAAATCCAAGTCCCCCCGGACTTTGGCCCCAACAGAGGTTCCCCCGGAAGGTTGGTTCGGTGGGCTGTACGAGGTACGAGGGTGCTTCAAGTTAGAAATATAGTTAATACTACTAAAGCAAAGTTAGTTAAAATTCCAATTAATTATTGTAGAAATATAAAAATTATATATTAAATTATTCTTATAAAATGTTAGTATGTACCTACCTTGTTACTCGTACATTTAATAATCGCTTGTATTTAATTCTACATTTTTCATATATTTTCAAAAAATGAAGAATCTGTATATTTTCACAAACAGCGTTTTCTACTTATTTGAACATTTTACGTTTCTTTGAATATAATTTCCTACAGCTTCACTTTGTTAGGATTTTATCAAACACTTGTTACGAATGTTTATAAAATTAATCTCTTTGAAATAAATGAAATTATATAAAAAGAAAATATGGTCTTTAAAAACACGAACACTAAAAAATACCAACAGCATGTATCAGTAAAAGATAATCGTAAGTATTGTAGAAAGTAAGATGAATTCCGGCCTAAGCCTCGCCTCAAATAAACTCTCGATACTCACTTTCTCTCGCAAGAAGCTCGAAATCAAGGTTTTAAATGAGACAATACGACAGAGCATTGTAGTAATATTGGGATGATTATGATTTCAGCGCCACATCAATAGAATTACTGATAACATATTTGCTCAATAATCTCAATAAATCCACTGAACGAATAGATCTAATATTTTCAGTGCGTCTCATCAGTCGCGAGGTGGATTGAGTGGAAAACGGTTGGTTGTTCGTCTGTTCGTTTGATAATTGTTTTTTAATTGTTGTTGTTGTTGCTGCTCAGCCTCGAAACTTACTATAGCATGTACCGCTTTATATCTCAATCATCATCATCATCATCACTTGCTGTGATCAAAGTGCCACAAAAATCGTTGCAACTTAAATTTCAATCCTTACGAAATTGGAAACGTTGCGTATCATCGGCCGGTGTCAACGATGTTCTCTTTCCAAACCGATCCGATTTCCCCAGTCGTCATATTGGGCCTCGCAAGACCGATGTAGTCACAATGCTGGACACTCTGGGCTACAAGGTGAGAGTAGCAGCAACTTGCGTGGCCTGAAATGGCGTGCTCATACTATCATGCAATCGTTCCATTTCAGTCTTTGGCCGAATTAACCGACCGGGCTGTGCCGAAACGTATCCAATTAAATAGAGAACTGGACCTACCAAAACCTCTGAGTGAGTGAAGAACTGATAATCCGCGTCGCAACGTCGAACAAAGCGATAAACACGCAGCTATTTTTGGATTTGTTGAGCTTTTCTTTCTTTATTCTTGCTGTTTTTACACAGTCTCTCTACCTCCAGTGAATATTAGATACCATTAAGAGATGTCAATGGGTCAGACGCAACCTTGGAGCAATCCCACTGTTTTTCAGTCGACATTAGTCGGATTGGATTCAATATAGCGACTTGTAAAACCATAATTTATTCCTTTCTGAAAAATAGTAGATAGTTTAAAAAAAATCTTTTCTTATCTCTTTACATTTATTTTCTTTTTTTCTTTTCAACCTTCTTCTACTGAATGTAACCTTAGGTGAGCACGAATTAATACGCTGTATCCGGGACATAGCTCTGCAGAACCAAATCTGGCGTTCTTATATCGGCATAGGTTATCACAACTGCCACGTCCCCCCCACCATTGTGCGCAACATTTTCGAAAATCCCGGCTGGACCACTCAGTACACGCCGTACCAGCCCGAAATCGCGCAGGGCCGCCTCGAGTCGCTGCTCAACTATCAGACTCTGGTCTCCGAGCTGACCGGCCTGGATGTGGCCAACGCATCGCTTCTAGATGAGGGCACCGCGGCGGCGGAAGCAATGTGTTTGTGCACCAGGTCGGTTCCGCATTAAAATTAAGATCAAGAGGCTTATTAAGTAAATTTTCTTATATAACGCAGACAAAACAAACGAAAGAAGCTCTACCTGTCCAATAAGGCGCATCCGCAGACCTTGTCTGTGGTGCAAACACGCGCCGAGGCCTTGGAGCTGGAAATCGAAATCGGCCCCATTGAGAAAGCCGATCTCGCTAGTCGTGAAATATCCGGAATCCTGTTGCAGTATCCTGATACATTTGGCGATGTTAAGGACTTCGAAGCCATTGCAGGCTTGGCACGCAAAAATGGTGTAAGCGCACGTTTTCGAGACAATCTGATCAAACTTTAACTCTTACAACGAAATTCTTCCACAGACTTTGGTTGTTGTTGCCACCGACCTACTGGCTCTGACTCTGCTACGGCCGCCCGCTGAATATGGGGCCGATATTGCTATTGGTACCTCCCAGCGCTTGGGAGTTCCGCTCGGTTACGGCGGTCCGCACGCCGGCTTCTTTGCCTGTAAACAGAGTCTAGTACGCCTCATGCCAGGCCGCATGATAGGCGTCACACGCGACATGGATGGTCACGACGCCTACCGACTGGCTCTGCAGACACGAGAACAGCACATTCGTCGCGACAAAGCGACCAGCAACATCTGCACTGCTCAGGCCTTATTGGCCAACATGTCGGCTATGTATGCGATCTACCACGGCCCGGAGGGCTTGAAGGCAATTGCTAACCGCATACACCATTGCGCGCTCTCTCTCCACGCCGGCTTGAGCGATGCGGGCTACGAAATCAGCAACAAGCTCTTCTTCGACACTCTCCACATCAGGCCCACAGATAGCATATCGATCGACGAAATAAGATCTAGAGCCGAAGCGAAGCGTATCAATTTCCGTTATTTTGCCGACGGTTCCGTAGGTGTCGCCTTGGACGAGACCGTGGGTCCCAAGGATCTCGAAGATCTGTTGTGGATCTTCAAGTGCAAGCCACTGGATGCTGTGCTAGAAAACACTGACATTCTGCGAAACTCCATTGTGAACTCGAAATTCCTCCGCACATCTGCGTATTTAACCCACCCCATCTTCAATTGCCATCACAGTGAAGCGCGCATGGTGCGGTACATGAAGCGTTTAGAGAACAAGGATATTTCGCTGGTGCATTCCATGGTCCCGCTCGGATCGTGCACCATGAAGCTGAATGCCACCACAGAAATGATTCCCTGTTCCTTCCGCCAATTCACCGACATCCATCCGTTTGCCCCGGTGGAACAAGCCCAAGGCTACCATCAGCTTTTCAAAGAGCTGGAAAAGTACCTCTGCGAAATCACTGGCTATGATCGCATCTCCTTTCAACCGAACTCTGGCGCCCAAGGTGAGTACGCAGGGCTGCGTGCGATTCGCAGCTATCACGAACACCGCAACGAAAGTCACCGCAATATCTGCCTCATACCGATTTCGGCGCACGGTACAAACCCTGCGTCCGCCCAAATGGCGGGCATGAAGGTCGAGCCCATACGCATTCTGTCTGATGGCAGCATCGACATGGCGCATCTGCGAGACAAGGTCAGCGAACACGAGCGCGATCTGTCCTGCCTGATGATCACGTATCCATCCACCATGGGTGTGTTCGAGGAGACGGTGGCCGAGATCTGCGACTTGATCCACCAGCACGGCGGCCAAGTGTACCTCGATGGCGCCAACATGAACGCTCAGGTGGGACTTTGTCGGCCCGGGGACTACGGCAGTGACGTGTCCCATCTAAATTTGCATAAAACCTTCTGCATTCCTCACGGTGGCGGCGGTCCAGGAATGGGGCCTATAGGTGTCAAGGCCCACCTGGCTCCCTATTTGCCTGGTCACCCTGTCATTAGTCCGCTTGATGACGAGCACAATAGTTTCGGCGTGGTGTCCGCAGCTCCCTACGGAAGCTCTGCCATTCTGCCGATTTCGTGGTCCTATATCCGGTTAATGGGCAGCCGTGGCCTGAAGCGTGCCACGCAAGTTGCCATTCTAAACGCCAACTATATGTCGCGACGACTGGAAGGTCATTACAAGACTTTGTATAAAGCGGCCAATGGATTGGTGGCCCACGAATTCATCTTGGATGTGCGAGACCTGAAAAAGAGCGCCGGAATCGACGCAGTCGATATTGCCAAACGATTGATGGACTATGGCTTCCATGCTCCCACAATGTCTTGGCCCGTCGCCGGCACGTTGATGATAGAGCCCACTGAATCCGAGGACAAGGATGAATTGGACCGCTTTTGCGATGCCATGATTGCAATACGCGCCGAAATAACAGAAATCGAAGCCGGTCGAATGGAAAAGAAAATTAATCCGTTAAAAATGGCCCCTCACACGCAGGCGCAAGTCATTGCTAGTGATTGGAATAGACCATACAGCCGGGAGCTAGCGGCCTTTCCAGCGGTAAGTTTTTGATTTCTCAGAACTGGTCGGTCTCCAAGAATACACGCAAATATTACTTATTATAGTTGTTCGTGAAACCGGAATCCAAAGTTTGGCCAACCGTGGGAAGAATTGATGATGCTTACGGCGACAAACATTTGGTCTGCACATGTCCGCCAATTCTACCCGACTTATAATAAAAATTTATTAGAAAAATATATATGTATAATATTGTTTTATTAGGAACAATTCAAGAATTCCTAGAATGCGAGGAGGTGGAACAGTCTTTACATTCGTAAAATTGAAAAAAGCTTTTAGAAGCTTTTAAAAATACGAGTACCTTACACGTAACCGTAAGTATGGCGCCCATCCACAAGAGGGTAAAGAGGATAATAATTCTTTATTAGGTATTTGTCATTAATTTTGCCTTTCTTTAAGTGTTCATTTTGTTATACGTAAAAGCAACAACAAATTTGATTTTCGTTAAACAATTGAACATCGTGTGAATTCACCATTACACAAATACTCGTTGCTCGTTGTGTTGAATTTATTGATAACTCAAATGACAGCTCACTATTACAAGAACCAAATTAATCGATACCTTAGCTACTGTCACTTCTTGACGACGGCTAACAAACAAGAAGCTAATTTTGAAAAGTGTGCTCGACTGAGAATTTAATTAACTTTGAATAATATTTTTAACAATTAAAATTATTTTACAAAAAGACTCGCGCTCGGCTTTTGTAAAGTTCCGCTAAAGTCGCTATCTGCATTTTATAATGAAAATTGAAGAAGTGAAGAGTACTGTCCGTACTCAACGGATTGCTGCGCACAGTCATGTGAAAGGTCTCGGATTGGAGGAGTCCGGAGCTCCCTTACCGATAGCAGCTGGTCTGGTGGGTCAAAAAGCAGCTCGAGAGGTAATGGCAATATTTTCTGATAATAAAAAATGGGGGAAAAACTGATTTTAGCACACCCTTTCAGGCTGCCGGAATAGTCGTTGATTTAATAAAAAGCAAGAAAATGGCTGGGCGCGCACTTTTGCTTGCCGGCCCACCGGGTACTGGAAAAACAGCTATCGCCTTGGCTATAGCGCAAGAGTTAGGTAACAAAGTGCCTTTCTGTCCCATGGTTGGATCCGAGGTCTTTAGTAGCGAAATAAAAAAGACCGAAGTGCTAATGGAGAATTTCCGGCGATCCATTGGGTTGCGTATACGAGAGACGAAGGAAGTATACGAGGGTGAGGTTATTGAATTGACTCCAGTGGAGACTGAAAATCCGATGGGCGGCTATGGCAAGACCATCAGCAACGTAGTCATCGGTTTAAAGACTGCTAAAGGCACCAAGCAGTTGAAGCTGGATCCGAGCATCTTCGAATCATTGCAGAAGGAGAAGGTCGAGGTAGGCGATGTTATCTACATCGAGGCTAATAGCGGTGCTGTGAAACGCCAAGGACGTAGCGACACCTTTGCCACAGAGTTTGACTTGGAAACTGAAGAGTATGTGCCATTACCGAAAGGTGATGTTCATAAAAAGAAAGAAGTGATACAGGATGTCACACTGCATGATTTGGACGTAGCTAATGCTCGGCCACAAGGCGGCCAAGATGTATTATCAATGATGGGGCAACTCATGAAGCCAAAAAAGACGGAAATCACGGGTGAGAAAATAGATCCTTTTATCCAAAAGAAATCAAAAATAACTCATTATTTTTTCTCTGATTAAGATAAACTACGAATGGAAATAAACAAAGTTGTTAATAAATACATTGACCAGGGTATCGCCGAATTGGTACCCGGTGTGCTGTTCATCGACGAAATACACATGTTGGACCTCGAAACCTTTACTTATCTGCACAAATCACTCGAGTCACCGATTGCGCCAATTGTGATCTTCGCCACCAATCGTGGCCGTTGTGTAATACGGTAAGTGTTCATTACTGGGTTCAATTCTGCAACAGCTAAAATGACATTCTTTTTCTTTCATTTTAGCGGCACCAGGGATATATCGTCACCTCACGGTGTTCCACTCGACTTGCTTGATCGGTTGCTTATCATTCGCACTTTACCTTACAGCGCAACTGAAATGGAGCAGATCATCAAACTGCGCGCACAGACCGAGGGTTTGCAACTGGACGAAGCAGCCTTCACTCGCCTCAGCGAAATCGGTAGCAACTCGACACTGCGTTATGCGGTTCAGCTTCTGACGCCCGCATATCAAATGTGCAAAGTTAACGGACGAACACAGATTACAAAGGACGAGATAGAGGATGTCCACGCATTATTCCTGGATGCGAAGCGTTCATCAATACACTTGTCCGAGAAGAATAATAAATACATGCTATAAACTGGCCTCCATCAACTGAGTCTCCAGTTTCCGAATTTAAATTTATATAACAAAACGTTCCATATTCATTAGAAATTTCATTTTGCCGTTTATGAAATGCATTTATAATTATATATAAATTCACAGAGCTTGTGTGAATTTAATAAAATTATATTTTAATTCAACACATACACATATTAATCGTTGGCATATGATAGGAATTTCATTTCAAATAACTCCACTAAAATCAACCATTAACCTTTAAAATTGCATGAATGATATTGCTTGCATGAATGAGTTGATCTACTCCCATAAAAAGTACTTAATTTGTTATGAAACTGCCACCCTGAAAACTCGCTGATGCTGAATAAACGTCAAACTCGCTCGTTACTTTTTAAGGTTTTTGTGTTTTGACGACTGTTAAATAACATTAAATACTGAAGAGCGGACAACTGAGTGGGGCCATCCTCTGCTGCAGAGCAATTGGGGCTGACTTCATTCGTGGCGCTAAAGAATGTACGTACTCAGTTGGCCTCGACTGGCGCTGTGTACAGTTCGTCCGTTGGTTTGTTGCGGCTTGTGTTTGGTATCGGTGAATGAAACTATGAAGCAAAAACAAAACCCTTCATTTAATAAAAAATAAACAAATTGGGTAAAATAATTATTTAATCGGATTGTGATCCACAAAGCAAACGATCCCGTTTCTTGAAGGTTCCGCATATCCATTGATATCTTCAAACGACATCGACACCGTTTACGAGCTGGTGCCACCCACATCGAGTACGAACGGCTTGTTGTTGCTGTTTTGCTTTCAAATAAATTCTTTTTTAACAGAGTGGGTCTGCATTGATTGTCTTTTCTATTATTTAACAATACGGGCAAGAGAAAAATTTCGAGAGAATTGAAAAACTATTCAGACAAGATAATTAATTGGTGAATTTATCAGTTTGAATGCGCGATTGTGTAATTTAGTGAAATTGGCAAATCCCATTAGCTCCATAATTCATAATTCATTCAGGTGTTGTTGGAGTAATATATATATTTTGTTCCATTAACGGCAAGAGGAAGGGGCTGTGAAAAAAGTGCAACGCCGCCGCACACAAACGCAACGAAAGCAGCACGAACGAGCATCAACGCGCACGAAGCCAACGCCGACTTCTGCAGAACACACTGAAATGACGACGACGTCGTCCAGTTTCTGAGAATATACGATACAATACGTCGAGCTGCCTAAAAAGGAAAACTGGGCGCGGATCGGAGAATAATTTCACGGAAAACGTGGAAAAGAATTTGCAGAAATTGTTACCACAGCGAAAAGGCTTATTAAAAAAAGACAATAAAAACCCACCGCGGGAGAAAGCGGAGCAGCAAGAACTAGTACTGGAACAACTCCAATTGCAATCGTTGCTGCGGAAGGAGCGAGCAGCCACTGCACTTTCGACTCGAACACAGCCACAGAAAACCACACGCAGCTCGCATACTATTGCACACTTCATAAATGAAACAGCTTGTGGGCTAGGCCGTGGCAGTAATTAACTTGTGCTCCACTGTTGCTTCTTCACACGACGCGTAAGTTCGTTCCTCTTGTTGTTCATTCAACTCTGCTAATTTTCAAAACTTACATAATTTCAATATGGCCAAAAAATGTCAAAAGCAAATCGCTTCCCCGCACTTTTCATGGGTTACCCTCTTAAGGTGACTTTTTTCCCCCACAAACACTGCATTAGAGTACTTTTATCTTCGAAAAATCCTAAATGTTCTCTTCTGTTGAGATCTGTTGCGGAGGTGGTGGTGTTGTTGTTGTTGTTGCTGTTGTGGTTGGTGCGTTTCATAGAATTAAGATAAACTCGTAGGCTAAATTTAAACGCCCACTGCAGGCAGCACTGCGGCGGCTGGCGTCGAAGTTAACGTTGAGCGTCGCGTTACAGCGTTGCTGAGTCGATCAATTCAGTAGACCTCTCTCTTTTTTTCTCTCTCTTTTAATTCTCTCCCATGTTCGCTTTGAAAATCAGTAAATAGATCCAGCAGGGGCGGATCAAGGCGGAATTTATTGCATTCATTAAAATTCCTTTGTGATTTTTATTTTTATTTTACGAGAAGCGGTTTATGGCATTATTCCTTATAAACGAAACGTAAAGTTAGCGTACATTTTGCTCGGTACATTTTCTGGATTTTGCTGGTAAACAACAACAAATTTGGAAAATCCCAAAGAAGAACGAATGTACGCCAATTTAACGTTTTTTTTGTCGGAAATAATGCCATTATAATAAATACGTTCTTATGAACGTACGAACGCCTTTTCCAATTCTTTATAAATCATTTTGAACCACTTTTCGTTGATTCGTAAGAATGTGTTGTTGCTTTTAGAACCACTTTTATGACTAAAATGACTGAAATTCTCTTCATTACGTAAGCGCATGCAAGTTTACCGGAATTAAGAGAGTGTAGAGAATTGGTTTCATTAAAAACCACCTTCGTAGGCTTTCAGTAGAACCACACAATTCGGAACGTTAAACAGTGCTGTTTACCCTGGCCCAACCCACTGTTCGCCCTTGTGGCTTTACCTTCAGGCATACTTGTGCACACACATTCATAATTGTACTCGTATGTGTGCGTGTATGTATGTAGTTCATTAGTTCATTGGCTCCGTCTCTTAACATTGGTTGCGTCTCTTAACGGCAGCAACATCGGCGGCGTTATTATCTTTTAGGATCAGACCATAAACGCTGCTGATGCTGCCATGACTTTTTGGCAAGAACACATTCTTAGAGTGAAGAGTTTGCACAACATTTCGACATCAAATCTTAAAAATAAGTGCATACACACCCACTAGGAAAGCGACAACGATGAACGACGAAGTGGAGTATGCAAGCGATCATCTCGTGCGGGCATCGAAAGTCGAAACTATGAGTAAACAAATTTGAAAAGAGAGAAAAAAGATAATTCAAGAAACTGGAATCCTATTTCAAAGGAGTTGATAACGATCGTGCTACTCTCTCCAGACAGAGCTGCATACCTTGACAAAAATATTTAGCATACATAGTCATTATGTATGGTGTAGTGTGTATGTGCCTTATATGTACGCACATGTATAAGTAAGCATTAGTTAGTATGAAAAATTGGCTTAATAGAGACGATTTTGCTCATTCGCTGGCGTTCGTTGTGCGCGCCCCTGTCGCCGCCAGATGATGACGCTAACAAGCAACATTTGCTAAAAGAAACTGTGCCGCTCTGTCGGCAACGTTTTCGGATAAATATTAAAATAATAAGTTTAAAAATAATTTTATTCTCAATGTCATGTAATTGTAACGTTTTAGAACTTGAACTTATGCAATTAATTCCGCTTCCGTATTCGCAATTAATTCCGTATTCGCTTGCCGCATAACATAAACAACAACGACAACAACAAACATTAACCTCACGTGTGTGTGTGTGTGTGTGTGTATTCAACATATAAAGTTTTCTATAGAAACGTTTTTTTGCGACGATATTGCGTGTAGCGAAACTTTTCATTCGCTCTTACCGGTTTTTGATTTCTAGTCGTAACTATTCTTTGTGTTGATATTTTCTTTGAATTCGATTTGAGTAATTGCAACAGCCTTGCCTGCCACCCACACACGCCTCACCCGCAGCTCCTCGCCGCTTTTCACGTTCTCGTCGGCGGCGTGTTCATTGCCTCCGTCATTCACAGGCGGTCGCTCTAGCGCCAAGCAGCGAATGAGCGAACAAGTGAGTCGTTTAGTTATTAACAACATACCATTCATATGTGAATGGATCCACATGGATGTGTGAGTGTGTATGTACCACAGTGCGTATACATATGTACAAACATACTCGTGCATACAAGCATAGAAAAATGCATGCGGGCTGTCAATAAAGCCAGCCATTCATTCATTTTTCCAGTCATTCTTTGAGATCTTGGCTGGTTGCTGTCATAACAGTAGCGTTTCGTCACTACCACCGTCACTATCCCTTCCTTCTCTTGTGGCCACCATCGGAGCACACGTCATTCAGTCAGTCGGATTCTATTCGTCGCCAGAATGATCATAAACGGTTTTAAGCTGAAGCAAGCTCGGTATCTACAGTTCTTTCTAAACAAAAAGCTATTAATAAATTCGCCATAAAAAGAAACATTTTGCAACTATCAAGTCTTTTAACGGCTTTTGATTAAGCGGCATGTCTTAACAAAATGTCGACACTTATTCGAAATGGCGGTTGACTTGATTTCGGTTAATTTGCCAAATCGTTTAACTCTACAAAACATAAAGTGCAGAAATAGCCATTAGAACTATGTATAATCTTAAAAGGCAATAGCTTAACTGAATCTTATCCGTATTAATAGAGAAATTTGTTAAAAATTTTACTTTATTTAAAAGATTTCGTCGCTTTTACACGATTTATGAAGTTAGAAAAATTACGAAGAATCAGAAAGAAATAATAGATTTTCTATGAAACTTATAAAACCGTTTGAATTTATGATTAGTTTAGATTTAATCTTAGATTAGATTTAATTTATGATTTAGTTAGATTGTTTTGATTCTTTTTACATATGTCTTGTTCCTTGCATATACATATACACATACATATTCACATATACATATTCACTCTCAAGGCAGAACCTTTTAAGTTTACCAACATGTTTTCAATTTGTGTTCAACTTACATGGTTTTAACATATCATTGAAGTTGAAGTTTTCGATTTTCACAGTCTTGAATTTAACTTTAATTAAGTCTCGAATTTAACTTCAGGTTAGTTGGAGGTTTTTCTTTCGCAGACAACACGATCTTGACAAAACGATCCGAACCGAACCGAACTCGCTGAACTCGCTCGTACATTCTTCAAATTCTTCGGCCGTGACTCACCAAAGTTCTAATCGCAGCGCAGCAGTTTCAGTTGATGACAATCGGTTGATAATAATCACCTGATGCTGACTAAATGAACATGACAATGGCACACGGCATCGGTCTGGTTAATGCCCTAAGGCGTGGCAGAATATATGTATGTGAAATTAGCAGGCTAAATGGTTTTCGTTAAAAACCTGGAATGTTCATTCGGTCGAATGGTTTTTAAACCAAACTCAATTTGGTTTTTGCTCTGGCTGTAAATTTTGGCCAAAACACAAAAAGAATAACAAACCCAAAAAAAAAAGAGACAACAATAACGAACACAAGGTAAGGTTGTTGTCAGTACAATTGAAAATGTCAACATCGAACGAAGATCGTCGCATTTCGCGTTTTATCGTATTCTTCATTTGTATTGAATGCGTATGTGCACGTTTGCGCAGGGCCGGTCACACAAATTTCGGGCCCCGAGACTGAAGTTCTTTGACTTCTAGTGACCGCCGCCAGTTCTTTCTTTTTTGAGCTGAAGTCTTGAGCTCATGTCGCCTCCATGACTCTTATAAAAGTCTATACATTTTAAAACAAAGCTTTTGGAAAACACGATAATTGCGGGCCTGCGTTTGAGTTAACACACTCCAAAACAGAATTCCTTTACTCTACTCCTTTGAACCATATAAAAATTTCCGCTTCCCCGAATTTCACAATTAAAAAATCGTAATTTTAATTTTTATTGCTCGAATGATTTAAAGTTCTCTGTTGGTGCAATCTACTTACCCACAATGTCGCGTGTCTCTGTTAGGCCCGACCTACATACTTCTTCACCCCCCCCCCCCCCTCCCCCCTTCCACCGCCCCTCTCTCTCCCCAGTGGCGGACTTTTGTGAAAAACGTATAAATTTCTTTATAAATTCGAAAAGATTTTAGTGATTTAAATAACGTCAAGCGAAAACGTTTCAGTCCTTCTCTTGTGATGGCTTTAATATGCCTTTACATCCACACACCACCCCCTCCTCCCTGGAGTCTCTTTAAACTTGTCTAAAAACCAGGGAGGAATTTAACTCAATTCAATCGATTTAATAAAATGTAAATTCAGTACTTTTCAGAAGATTTTTACTAGAAACAAAAACTAAAGAAATTCAAAGCGCTCTCACATCCTTGACCTTTCACCTCGTGGCAGACATTGTCGTTGTCGTTTTTGCTGTCGCTGTCCTGAGGTTGATGGCGGGTGGTTTCGGTGAAGATAAAGATGAATTTTAGCATGGAAATGCTTCATGCAGCGCTCTCACAGCTCGCGCAGTGAGTGTTGGTTGGTTCGGTTGGTTGGTTCTTACTCACTTTGTGCAAAAGAGCCTTGACCGATTTTGCCTTAAACACAGAGCGGCAAAGTGTTTTTAGAACGTAACGCAGACAACTTCGCTTCTCCAAAGTAATTTCTGTTTGGATACATTCGTTTACGAAAAAACGCATTTAATTAAATAATTTAAAGACGAATTAATATGCGAGTATGCATATAATTTGAAGGAAAGGGTTAAGGAAATTTAAAGGTTCTCGATAGTGGAACAATTTAAATCAAATAAACTTCTTATTCGTCTAATTTTTATTTTATTTTGCAAAACCTTTGAGTTCTGGTCCGGTCCGTTTGGTCTGCTGGTCCTTCGCTTTATTGATGAAGTCTTTTAAGCACGTGGTGCTAAGTTTCTGTATTGAAACTAAATACATTGTGTTGAGATGTCCTTTATTTCGATTGTGGCCATTGTTGCTCTTGTTGTTCTTGTTGCGGTCTGGTCTTCAATAGACCAGGTTTTCTATGATGTTGTGGTTGTAGGTAGAAATAAAAGTATTTATGTATGTAATGCCTTCCTTCGTTGTTCATTGTTTGAAGAATGCCTTTATTGATTTTTGAATTTTGTTGTTTGCACAAAAGCTACAAAACTATTGAAACTGAAAATAGTTTTAACACGATAAAAAAAATTGAAATCCTTTTGACAATACATTGCCAAATCAAGGTAATTTACATAGTTTGCCATTGACAAAAATGTGCTGCTTTTTTTCGAAAGTATGGAAGATTATCCACCGCTTGTTTTTTTTTTTTTAAATTTCTGGGATCTACACACAAACTTTGGTTTATTTATAGCTTACAAGAAAAATAAAACAAGCTATTTTTAGTATGAACCCATTTATGTTTGTCGCAATGTCTTTGCAATATCGTCGCCAAATCAATAAATAACATTTTAAAATGTTTCACAAAGCGCTGGAGAATTTCAAATTCAAAACGACTGTACTTTGTCTGTACTTGCTTTGATTAATCATTTGAAATGCTTTTCAATTCTTTACGCAAAAGAAAAACTACTCGTACTTTGTGCCTTTGCTTGCGAATCATTGCAAAGCTATTCGCTCTCATTAGAGCTTCCAATTAACGATGCTTGCCTTTCAGATCTAAATTACGCTTTCCTTCGTTGCTCCCACAGCAATTTCCTCAAGTAGAAAAACTGAACTCGGTTTTTCCGTTGGCAATTTTCGGTCTAGACCATCACGAACAACATTTTAAATCAAAGTTTAAACTTAATCTGCTGCAATGTGAGCTCTCTTTCTTTTGCCCGGCGTTTTTCTTAAATTGTATACGAGCTGTATTTTGCTGCACTTTGCTCCGGGAGCTCTTGAAACCAGCACCACCACGAACACCAACACCATCATCAATGCTTACTCGTAATTCAGTCGGCCGACTCAGCGTTGGCCAAAGTGAGATTCTTCCCTGGAAAACCTACCCATTCAGTCAGCGCCCACCCACGTGCACCACCACCACCATCAAAGCCCTTCCCCGGCACTCGTTGGAACGCTCCTGCAGGCTGCTGTTAAACTGCTGAGGCGCACTCAAGTCAAAGGAAAGAGATCTACCTCAATGGCGCGGCGTTGTTGAAATAGCGACAGCAGCGGCCGCACCGGATGTCGGAAGTGGTAGCTTTCATTTTGTTAATGCGAAAATATGGCACGCTAGACTACCTTGAACCATGGCGATGATGATGATGATGATGCTGTGATGCTGATGACAGTTAGCGGTCTAGGCGTGGCGGGACATAAGGAGCGGGTGTGGTAGACATTGTGCTCGTGAACTACTGAAGAGTGCCGACTGAGGGCACCATCTTCAATACCGCAATCAGCGCTAAATGTGTACATGCCAACAAACCAACGCTCAACCGCTAGTAGTGACAAACAAACAAACAAACGTCCTCGCTGGCACTTAAAGGGTTAAAGTGCTCTTTCAGAGTTCCGTTGGGGGGCGCTAGTGGCGCTGCACCGCATTTCGTGTACACGTCACCTACTTACTACGCCTACCGCGTGCCGAACGCTGCACACGCATGGCTCTCTCTCCCTTCGCCTCGTGCTCATTTCAGCTCGCCGACTCTGTAAACGAGTTCTCATTACGCTTTACGTTCGCACAGCGCGAGAATTGCTAATTGCTGTTGAATAACTCTTCATTTGGGATTTCCACTCCGAGAGTACGCCAACTGTTTTTTGTGGCTTGTGGTGGTGGTGGCGGTGGCGGTGGCGGTGGCGGTGGTTGTTGTTGTTGTGGGTGTGGGTGTGCTTTGCATGTGAAATGGTTGAGTTCGTTTGCCTCAGCGCCCAGCGACTGACTGACTGATTCATTTAATGGAATTCGCGTTTGATTCAGAGACGGTTATTGTTGCTGTAGCAGCGCAGCAGCCGCGGGAGCAGCAACTGGAATAATCATTGAACATGTTACGGCACCGTCGCGCCGATGTTTCCATCGCTCAGTCATTCAGTCAGCGCTCCAATATCTACTATTAGCTAATTGTGTCTGTCGGTCATGAGGGTCTGCGGTGTGCTGGTTTTGGAAATTCATTTAGTGCGCTAACGCTGATTTATTAACAAAGTTTTATGTGACTTTTATTATATTCATCAGTTTTAGCTGTTGCTTTGTACATAGACTTGAATGAATTAAAGTGAAAGCGAAAGTTGAATTTAAAAGAGTAATTAAATTTCTATAAAATCTAGTTTCAAAACTTGCAAAAATCCTCAGATTTTCCAAAAATACCTCTCAAAATACTCGTATTTTTTAATGCTTTTTGGGAAATCATTGTAGCTTTTACAGTAATATAAAAACTACAATTTTAAAAAAGAAAACTGGAAAAATGTCTCACCAACGACGAGGATGGGATTCGAACCCACGCGTGCAGAGCACATTGGATTAGCAGTCCAACGCCTTAACCACTCGGCCACCTCGTCATTTATCCATATTCCGACGAAGCAATGATTTCAACTGGAAATTCTTATCAGAGAAATAGAATAACTGTTATTTTAATGACAACAAAAAGAAATTATGTCAACACTATAATTTTTATTATAATTACTTTGCTGACAAGTAATTAAAAGTTTTTATATGATCCTCATAACCTTAAAAGTCAAAAGTCTAGCGCCTTCCGACAGTATCAAAATGTTTTGTATGTTTTGTAACATTTATTCATTGTACTCATATATATTATATTTCATTGGTTATGCTTTTAACATTTTTGTTTTGTTGTTAAGATTATTTTTGGGCAAGAAGATACGGAGATAGTAACTGTACACTCAGAAAATCATGGTATAAAATTTACATTAATTACTAAGAGCTTAACGATCTTAAATTTATTGGAAAGAAGAGTTGTCAAGTTTATTTCGGGTAATTTCTCACTTTCACAAATTGAAAAGCTTACTGTTTACAATAATATATTTATTTAACAGTTTACTCAATCGAATAATCCTTTTTAGTTATAAAACAACAAATGACATAGATTTTGAAAAAATATTTTAATTTATACTTTTGTATATACTCGTTAGTCATATCTGTTCCACAGTGCCTGAAACTTTTAGCGCTTTCGACTGGGTATTTATGTTTTAGCAGCTGTCGGCGGTCACCTACCTCCTCCGCCTTCGATGCGATTGTTTGGACACAAAAAGAACGACGACACAACTATTCAAAAACACGTTTACTTCTCAGTCCCTCTGCCGCCTGTGCCTGTTGTGGCTAAAAATACCATGAAAATTCTCTGAGTGTAATTCTAAGAGAATATAAGAGATTATATCGTACTCACTCTCAGTCTCTCAAGTAGAACGAACTAGTCAACGTCTTGTTAAGCAAGTCTTTCTAAAATTCAATTATTGAAATGTTTCTTTAATTTAATGTGATAATTGAAATAAAAAATATTGATTAATGCTAAGTCTTTAAATGTTACTTTTTTTATTAATGAGTATGACGGCGCAGAGTGGCTAACTTTTAAAAAACGCGGCCAGAAATAAATTTTTTTACACTGTTACCGATTCACAATAATTAATATAAAAGTAGTTACTTTTAAAAACCAAACAATTGGGCCTCTATTTAATATTAATATTCCCTATAAATCATCCCTAACGACGACTGCTCATCCATAATATACCAGCATTTATTCAAATTGAACAATGAAATTTCTTGCAGTGTCGAGACTTGCGCAATAGTCTGTAGCGCGATCAGTGCCCCAGAAGGCCGCGCTCACAACCATCATCATCATCATCATCCTCCCGGCACGAGCGGCGATGGTGGCTCGAGTGAGTGCTCTCTGCGGCACTGGCAAGAGACACGAAAACGCAAACTCTTCACGAAAAACATTTCTGAAAATAAATCATTCCCTTTCTCAATTTATTTTTAGGACGCGACTATTTGATTTTGGTTCCACAAGATTCGGCAGAGTCGAAATTTCTTCGTCTACGCACAGACGAACGAGTGCGCGCTAGAAAAGACAAACGGAAAAGCACCGAAAATTCCATCCATTCGTCAGTTTTCCGTTTTCCTCATTTCAATTCACTGAGTCTGTGCTTCGAAAGACTCAAATCAGCGAAAGAAAATTATTAAGATTTAAATAAAAATATTTGTGTACTTAAATAATATTGAGAAGTTCTAAATCGTGAATCGAAAATCCTTCGGGGCTTAAGATTCTCGATCGGTCGTGATTGTTGAAAAAATCGATTTGAAAATCATATTTGCTACCGCTAGAGAAAAACAATCTCGAATGTGTATCTATAACAGAATTGTCCAATTGTTTCTCAGAATATTCGAAGTTGTTCGTTAATTTTTCGACCAGTCGCCTCCGCGTCACGTTTTATAATTTGAAATTGAAATTAAACGTATCAGCAGCTGCGTGTGATTGACCGAAGGGCAGAGCCATTTTCTGGAGTGATTTTTCATATTTTCTTTGGTTAACAATAACAACGACATTACGCGAGTCTCAAAATTTGTAATTTTTTGGTGAAGTTTTCCGACATTTTCGTGAAGTATGCAACACTGAAAAACACACTCTCTATACGTACGTTCGTTTTCAACTAAAAATAAGTTAGTCGTAGGAAGTGCGACAAGGAAGAACTGCAGAACATGAACATGAAATCGCAAGACACAGAAACAAAATGGCCGTGAATAGATGTCGATTGTTAGACTAAACTGCAAAAAAACTAAGATCATCGAAGTGGATATTTTTTGTATGTACTAACTACTATTTCGTAATTTTATTTGAAATGTTTTTAATTGTCTCGGAATATCCAAATTTTTGCTTTCGTTTATGATCATTCCAAGGAATAAAAATACTTTCTCTCGCCAATAGATGAAATGGATTTTTATATGTATCGTTAGTAATAGACATACTAATACAGACGCATATACATATATGTATATGGACGTATGCATATATTATATGTATGCAATATTGGTTTATCTAAATCCAAACCATTTTATTAATTTTATTGTTGTAATAAAACTGTAATGTTTTCTTTTAACTTATTTTCTCATCAAAATTCATTGTTTTCATTGTTCGAAGTCTTTCGTCTGATTCTATGCTTTATCCATCTTTTATTTTTAAAATTGGTCTAGGTCATTTGTAGCTTTAAAAAAACAAATAATTTCGATAAATATTGCCTCACATATTTTGAGATATAGCATGGACATATTTTTTAATTTGTTAAAACGCAAACCTTTAAATATCTAGAAACGCAAAAACTGTGACTTAGACCACTTTCAAATTATGGGCACATTTGTGAGGTTCTTTCCCATTATCATTTGTGAGTGTAGCGCTACTTCGAGATCATCCAAGATTTCAACTACCGCAGATCTCGTTTCGACCAAAAAAAAAGCTTGTCTCGATCTCGGTTCTCAATCTCAACTTCCCAAGTTCCCTTTCCTCTCATTTTAGAACCTTAATTCGACTGAAAAAGCCTTTATTATACTTATCTCGAGTGAAAACTCCTATCTCGTATCCTCTCTTGATCTCGTCTTGTCGTCTCCGTTCACCCCCCAAGACGGCAGCGAACAATTTCAGACAAAATAGAAGAACAATAGATATATCGTACATAGTTAAATTTACATTTTGAAGTGTTGAAAATAATATTGAAAATAATCTGACACGAACATACTGGAGAAAGGGGCTTCTTCTCGTTTTTGATTCTCGTCTAGACTGGAAATCGTAAAGATAATTTTTCTCGTCTTGTGTATATCACTACAAAGTGTATAAAAACTTAATCATTACAAGATTTTCAAATAATTCATCTTCAAATTAAAAAAAAATCTTGACTTGAAATTTGACAGAGTGTGACTTTGAGGGTTACCCTCAGGACTTCCCATATATTTGCCCAAAAGTGTCCCAAAAATCAGGGCGAAGGACGCAACTCTTTCTCAAAATGAGAGGCTCACGAAATTGAAATTTAGTAAGTAACTATCCTCACGCAGCAATCGCGTAAAAGTTAAGATTTCTCATTCTGTCTCTGCCCGCAAATGCATTTGTGTACTTACTTAAAAAGCATAAAAGCATACTAGTATGCACAACACGCCCACAAGATGCCGCATGATGTTTATTCTTAAGAAATAAAAATAGTTTTTTAAATTAAAATAAATATAAACTAAAGGCAACGGCAACGGCTATCTTCATTATACTCGTATGAAGATGAATATCTGAAGATGAACTGAACAAATACTAATTTCAAATGGATGCGTTTGATCGTTCGGTTGCTTTGAGTAATTCTGTTGGCTGCGCTCGGTTGCGGAAACGATAATTATTCATCGGCATCACAAAGTGATGCACTATCTCTCTAACATTTCGTTTCTTGGTGGGCAGTGTGGCGCGGGGCGGGGCAGGGAGAGACGGGTGAGTCCATTCTTTGTAATGACGAATTCACCGAAGATTAGTTTAGAATTCATCGTTCATCATTCATTTTGGCTCTGTTGAAAAATTTCTTTGACATGCAGAAAGCTTGATTACTTTTTATTCATCTGTTTTTTTTTTTGCTCTTTTGTTCTCGTTTTTTCTCTTTGGCACTGCTGACTGAGGTTACTACGAGTATATGGCTGTTCGTTATCTTTGTCGGCGCTTCATTTGCATCCAGTGTTTTTGTAATGAGTAGATATGTACACGCCTACTCGTAAATCGATTATTTTCTGATAGTTTTCGCACGCTACGCCACCGTGAGAACCCTTGAACTTGAGAACCCTTGAGCGCTTCGTCGTTGCTGAGTCGAATTTATTAATTTATGAAGCATTTGTTTCGTCAACTCATTTTAATTGCATTAATTTAAATCATTCTCAAACAATGTCGACAGCTCCGTCACAGTGACCGACAGCGTCAATCTGCCCGCTTACCGGGCTGCCCGTTGGCTCTCTCAGCACTCTGCGCTCATTCACATGCCACTCACTTCATGCAATGTCGACAATAATTTAAATCAATTTTTTGAAATATTTCTAAATTAATTTATTTATGTGCATTCTTTTTTTCTTGTTAGATTTTTTTTGTCTTTTGTGACCAACGAGCCGAAGAACTTTTGCACAGAAAATCAAGCCAATTTATTCATATTCACAATAAATTGAAGCAAAAAAAAATTGACGTGTTTCTAAGTAATCCGAGGACATTATACCGATAACAAATTATCGACATTCGAAATTGATAAATAAATCGATTTGATACAGAAATAATTTAAACTCGGCCGAATATACATATATTTAAATTGACGGCGCTGGTAAGTTGACGACGCGTCGCGACGCTTAAACTGACACCATCATCATCATTTCCTCTTGGACGAACACAAACACACTTCACTGAGAATACAGACGAAGAGAAAGAAAGCTTTCTAAATGTCAATTCGATCGTCTGCTTGACTTTTTCGAAATCAGAATTTTTTGGGCAATTTATGTACATATTTTTTCCCGCCCTGAAATAATGTCAGAGGCGTCAGGGTGGGTGCAACAAGGAAGTCATTAGTTTTAGGATTAATCTTTCCTTACTTGTATGTATTTTGTTTGTGAGGAAAGCGATCTCCAAGAGCATATTTATTTGATAGACCTTTTATTTTTAGTATCGGTGTGGAGAGCTCGTGCCGTAAGACAACGAGAGACGGACGCACGTAAGCCCGCGTATACCTACTTAGAGTGTTTCGTATGGCACACATACTTTTTGCGCAGAGAGTATGTGTGTTTATACTCGTCTTAACTGCACCCTGATTTTCTGAATTCTTTGTCTCGTGCCATCACTCAGCATTGATCTTGTTCTTGTTATTGCTGGTCGCGTCGTTGTTGCCTCACTTTCGTTGAAGCGTCGTCGTTCACTTTGCCATCGAGTATTTTAACGACGTCACGTTTTAAATTGAAAATTGGGCGAGTACCGCTCGCTCCAGACATTTTTCTGTATCCGGCTGTCTGTGGTTGCTTTTTTTGCCCTCAAGCGAGCAACGAGCAGAGTTCAATCAATTAATGAATGTTTATAAAGTACGCCTTCCAATATTATGCATCTACATACATACTTTATGTACGTATATACATACATACATTTAAGAAGATATATACGTGTATATAGAATATGTTTGCAAATCATCAGATTTCTGATATAATTTTTATCATTCGCTTTAAGAGACGTACATATGTACCTAAAGTATAACCTTTGATATTATATACGAGTACTTTCTATGCCTTGGTTTGAAAAACTTCTTCCTTAATATTTTCATAAAGAATTTGGAACACTTTTCTTACTATATACGATACATATGTATATACATATGTACATACATATATCTCATTATTATCCAACCAAAGAAAATTGGCCCCTTCTTACCAAGTATCCAATATAGTATCCATCTTATATTTACTACACTTCCTCTTACTTTTACAGAGCTTTTTTCTTGGCGATTTTCTTAACCTTTGCCCCCTTTTTCCTCAACAGTAGCAATAACTACCACAAAAACACTCAAAAATGGTGATAGGTAACACCGACGCTGGCGCAGCCACAGCTGGCGGTGCTGCACATCCTTCGGGAATTCCGCAGGATAAGATCGACAACATCATGAGCGGCATTGCCAACACCGGCGACGTTAAGATGAACAATCACAGAAAGAAGCTGCGTCAAAGGTAATTTCTCCTAAAGGTGAACACCTTTTTGTATTTACCTACACCGACCGACATTGGTTGCTTCCAGATTCGACATTATTAAGAAATTAGGCCAGGGCACCTACGGCAAGGTGCAGCTGGGCATTAACAAGGAGACTGGTCAGGAGGTTGCCATCAAAACTATTAAGAAATGCAAAATAGAAGCTGAGGCTGATTTGGTTCGCATTCGACGCGAGGTGCAGATCATGAGCTCGGTCCAACATCCGAATATTATTCACATCTATGAAGGTGAGCAGCCGGAGCTCTCTTCCGTGACAGTAAGACCGAGAAAGAGAGAGAGAGAGAGAGAGAGAGAGAAATTATTGTCTCTCATTTATTGATCTCATGTTTCTTTTGTCTCTGCAGTCTTTGAAAATCGTGAAAAAATGGTGCTAGTCATGGAATTTGCTGCTGGCGGAGAATTATATGACTACTTGTCGGAGCGGAAGGTTCTGAGCGAGGAGGAGGCGCGGCGAATTTTTCGTCAGGTGGCCACGGCGGTCTACTATTGTCACAAGCACAAGATTTGCCATCGAGACTTGAAATTAGAGAACATATTGCTAGACGAACACGGTAACGCAAAGGTTAGTCAGGCAGCCGCTAATTCTCGCTGCGGTAGCAGAAAATGGCTACCTATTTCATAGTGATGCCTTGCTTTCAAAACTCAGACACTAACCCGAAATGTATTCTCCATCCATGTACACAGATTGCTGATTTCGGTCTTTCCAACGTCTTCGACGATCAACGTCTGCTGGCCACCTTCTGCGGCTCACCGCTCTACGCCTCGCCCGAAATTGTCGAGGGCACGCCCTATCAGGGACCGGAGGTCGACTGCTGGTCCCTCGGCGTCCTGCTCTACACTCTAGTCTACGGCTCGATGCCATTCGATGGCTCCAACTTCAAAAGACTCGTGAAGCAAATAAGTCAGGGCGACTACTATGAGCCGAAGAAGCCCTCGCGCGCCTCGTCGCTTATACGTGACATGCTGACGGTGTGTCCTCGCAAACGGGCCACCATCGAGCAAATATGCTCGCACTGGTGGGTGAACGAGAACGACAACAAATCCTGCCTGGACCTGGCCGAAGACCTCGCTAACCAGACGCCGGTGCGCTTGGATGTGCTGCTGTCGCTGACACCGGCCGCAGTAACGGCCGACCAGCTGGTGGTGCCGTCCGCTGAGGGCGCAGCGGCAGGCAAGGGTGCCGATCGCATGCCCCGCAGCCACTCGGTGGGCTCCATACGGGACATGGGCCCGAACACAGAAGCTGAACGTAGGATCTTAGACATGGTAGCCGGTAAGTCGTCAGTTGGGCGTCTTGAAACAGTGTCAGTGTCGTAGCCAGAAAATGACACATCCCCTACACTTTGAGACCGAAACTGGTGCGCTATACTTCCTTCTGACTACGATTCTGAGTGTCTATTTTTTCAAAATTATAAAACTACTGACCTGTCGCTTTCATGGTGTCACTGATCGACCGCTCTTCTTCTCCCATTCGCGGCTAACTTCACACCGCGCCTAACAAACCGCCTGAAGGGCGCTTGACTTGACTGCATTTCATTTAACTGTCACTTCATTACACCCCCCTCACTTTACTCTCGTTTCTCTCTCTCTCTCTCTCTCATTCCACACGACAGCCGGTGGTGAAGCAGCCTTGATGCCCTCCCCCACTCGCACCATAACACCCGCTCAGAGTCCTGTTCAGAGCAAACGCAAGCTGGAGAATACTGTGTCGATGGAGAATGCGGCAGGCTTGGTAAAGAAAAAGGAAAAGGCCGGCAGCAGAGCCGTGATCTCCGAGCAGGCAGCAGCAACACCTTTCAACGAAGAGGAAGAGACAATGCCCATGGATGCGGAAGAGGAAGAAACAATTCCAGTTTCTTTTTCACAACGAGACTTGCAGAAAGTCAACGACTTGTGCACGATGTTATTGCAAGAGAAAAGCTCCAAGAATGTGCCAACAGACAGCACCACCGCCGGCTTGGAAGCGATGACGCCAACGCGACAGAAAACAGTGGGTAAATTGGATTCGGTGGAAGAGGCGCCGGAGGAGAAGGACGCCACTAGAGTCATCAAGAAGTTCGTCAATAAGCACAAAACCGCAGACCTGGTCAGTGCTATCAACAAGGCTGAACAGGCCGGCGCAACAGCTGCTGCTGAACAGTCCTCCGGCACGGCGGTCGTCAAAGGAACTCCGCAGTTCATGCGCAAGTGCAGCCTACAGGATGAAACAGCGCTGAACACACTCCATGATCGCACCGCACAGCCATCGCGCATCG
The DNA here is from genome assembly GCA_949752815.1 of Conops quadrifasciatus. Classification (NCBI taxonomy): domain Eukaryota; kingdom Metazoa; phylum Arthropoda; class Insecta; order Diptera; family Conopidae; genus Conops; species Conops quadrifasciatus. Next base: position 39,625,442 of record OX457078.1, read on the forward strand.
CCGAGACCGCCGAGAAGCTCAAGCAAATGAATGCCGGCAGCAACGCTGAGAAGGCGAAGAAATTCGTTATACCAGGAGTCAATGTGGGCAGCTTCAAGAAAGAATTCGAGCGCAAAGCGTCTGTGTCTGCGGCACCTCTACAAGGGCCCACAGCCGGGGAGAAACGCGCCCTGGAGCAAGTGGCTGCTGCAGCAGCAGCCGAAGAGCCCACACCGGCACTTCCGGTGAAAGCCCCGAACGATGACACCTTCATCCCACCAGAAACGCCCGCTTCCTCGCAGAGCAACTCGATCGAGGGGAGCGATTCGAAGAGTTCCGTGACGAACATTTCGCTCGACGAGGCGCGTCGCTCCATGGAGAACTCGATAGCACTGCTGCGTCAGGCGCAGAACGAATCCTCGAAGGAGGTAGATCAGCTGTGCGCCAAAACCGAGAACATCGGAATGCACGACCAGGATCCCGCCGAGCGCGAACGAGAGCGCAAGCTGAAGAACGCTCGAGCAATCATCGGAAATGCAATTCAACCTGGTGAGTACTATAAAGTGAGCAAATTCTTTCAAGGCTAAAATGCGCCAGACATGCACACGTACATACATATACACATAATCATAAATATGCATTTTTCCATAGAGAAATCTTAAAGCTCTCTAAGAAGCATTTAAAGTCTCGTTGTTCATGCGTTCTCGTATGTTTTGTTAAATCAGTTGAAAATTACGTAATTCGTAAAGTCAGCAGAAACTTAATTTTAAGAACAAAGCGATCCATTTTGGCTTCATCATCATTCATCATTGCTTCATTTTTAGTTATACGCAGGCCACTAGTACCACCGCAACTTCCATCGTCGCTCCTTGGCATCGGCGGCGGGGGCTGTGCTTCTGGCAGTGTGCGTGCTGCAGGTGGCGGTGTCATTGGTATCAGTGGCGGGGGCGGTGGTGACGGCCGCAGTAACTTAAGCGGTCCGAGCGATGCGACGCCATCGCCTCCGCCAACTTCATTAAACGGTTTTCAGCCACCATACGCAAACGTTGCCCTCGCCGCAGCGCGGCAGAACATCATGGAACGTTTAGCTGCCGGTGGAACTGATGCTTTCAATCGCAACTCCATGCCCTCCTGCACCCCTTCATCGCATCACCCCGAGCACCAGAAAGAACAACGAAAGCCACTGCAACGACATCATTTGCAACGCTCACTGCAACCAAATCAACAACAAAACAATCACAGCCATCATCTCTCTTTCAATAATTCCTTAACGGGTGCCGCCTCTGCACCAACGACACTAACACCTGCAGTCACCGCCACCGCCACCGCCACCGCCACTGCCATAAACAAATCACCAAAACCGTTTTACAATTCATCTGCTTCTTCCTCGGCGTCGTTGTTGAAAAGTAAGTTCAGCTGTCAGTTCGTACGACCTGTACGATACGCTTCGATACGATAAATATTTACACAGAGCGCAACAACAAGCTTGCGTAACGCACAAACGCACAGCGCAAACGCATGCATACAAGAAACAAATCGACAAACTTTGCAGAAGATTCTGAGAAAATGTGGCGTGCATGCGTTATCTTTTTTGATCACAAAATTTATATGTATTTAATCTGAATATATTTGAATATAAACCACATTTTAAAAGCAAGTATAAAACGTTTGTGCGTTACGACAAGTTCTGTGTAAGTAGTCGTATAATCATCCTACTCACACTAAATTGCTTGTTTTCTGTTGCTTTGTCGAAATACTCGTTAGTACACGCCTACGTCTAAGAACTTTGTCCCCAAAACCTCTGCCTTCTTCAAAGACATTTTGGCTTCTTCAGCGATTTAGAAACGTGTACATATTTGTAGAATTTAGTCACTTTTGTATATTGTTTTCCTAAAACAACCTCTAGTCCTCTGGTCTTAGCACGGTAACACTTTTGGCACCTGAACGAACTCCTTTCATGTCTTACATGATATTCATTCCGCAAATCGAGGAGTATCCAAAAGTATTTTGCGGTTTCGGCAGCGTACATTTCGCTTCGAAAACGACTTTGCAACAAAAGCAGTATCGTATGATAAACGTAGAGTATGATGTACAACTAACACTTCAGTTTCATCTCACCTCATCACTAAACATCACTTAATTAACTTGCTGTCGCTTGTGAAGTTTCTCCTTGTCCTTCCTTTTATGCTTCATCCTCTGTATTTCATGCCCGAATGAATCTTATCTTCTCTGTCTTCGGTCTACAGCATCACCAGGCGGCGGCGGCGGCGGCGACCCTAACACAGGCTCTGTAAAGACATCCACTGCCCAGATCACACTAAAGTCGGCCACTTTGCCTCGGCGCAAGACCGCCAAAACGGAAATTCAATTAGACATCAAGCCGCGCATAGTGGAGCAATCACCGATGCGATTTACCACGGAAATGCAGCATCCTGTCGCCGATCTACGCAGCGCTCCGGCTCGCGAGGGCCCGCTACCTTACAGCCCGCCCATACCGCCGGCCGCAAGTGCACGTGCCACCAGTCTGGAGCCGAAGGAGCACATCATCCCCATACAGCGCCCACAAGTTGTCTACTCCCGAACGGGATCCAACACCACCACAAAGTAAGCTTTGTTGTTGTACTCGCCATGATTTTCTTCGAGACTTCTGACTATGTACTTGCTCTCGTAGATCTGGCGGTACACTGTCACGTCAATCTACTTTGGATTCCGAATCAGACACCACCACCACCACGACCAACATGTCGCAGTCCACAGTCACCGGATCCTCACAGCCAATTAAGAAGAGTCCGCGGGAATTCATCATCCCCATCGCTGTGGAGGGTGGCGGATTCATTACGCCTCGCGAAGGAAGCATCGAACCGTCTGAATCGAGTCATACGACTTCGAACAAATCCACCTTCAGTCGCTTACGACCAACGCGCCGAATCGGGTAAGGTCTTAATCGGGTGTCTTGACATGAATATAAGTTTATAAATTCTTCTTCGACAGCTCACTGCTAAACGACTCTGGTCTTGAAGACGGTTTGCCATTCCATAAAATGAGAACGGCTTCTATCAATAGAGACGGCGACGATGATGCACGTTTCACGTTGCACAAACTAAGGTTTGCTGAGAGCAAATATATCAGAAAAGTACAGAGCTTTACTCAATTTTGTCTCGTTGCGTTTATAGAAGTTCCAGACCAGTTAAGAAAATTAGCCAAGACAATGATTCGCAAAGCTCTGGCGAGGAAGATGACGATGATGGTTTTGAAATTTTAACCGCAGAGAACCTGTTTTCAACACTCTTACAACGCGTAGGTTTTACTAGTTCTAAAGTATCCAAATTTTTGAAAGTTTTCAAATTCATTTAATTTATTCATCTGGAAATTATAACAAATTGAAATTTCAGGTGCGCGCTTTGACCAATCGTCTCAATGTCAACAACGACATCACTACCGGCTTCCCGAACTCAAGTCGATTGCTGAATAACTTAAGGCAGAGTCAAAGTCCGTTTTGGAATCAGGAACCGTTTGGCAGGTATGCCTTGACGACAATTATTTAAGTCCTTCACGAGCCCCAGAAACGAAAACGTCCTCTTGTTTTTGAATCCTTGTTTAATTTAACCCCATCCCAGACAACCAAAACCTAATTAAAATTAAAATTAATTAATAAAAAACTTCTGTTTTCATGCTGCGCGCGCCCTTTCTAATCAATAAAATGAAATAAAATTAACCAAAAAAAAAATTTTTAATTCCACGAACATAAACATAATAAACAATCAACATTGCATTTCATACGCAAAATTAATACTAATACTCGACAACAACACAAAATACGCCATTTTAAAACTGCCGGTATATCCGCTGTGTGTGTGTTTGTGTGCTTGAAAAAAGATCGCAAATCAGCTACACTTACAGCGAAACGGTTGAGAAGAAGCAAGTGTAAGTAATAAATTGAGCTTTTTACCATTTACCAAATATGTTAATTATGTACAATACGATGATTTATTTATGTTTACGAGTGTAAAGGTTTGTGTACCTACTTAACCTTAAAAGAGGACAGACACACTTTCGTCTGTCTTTGTTGTTTCTACTTGTAATTAATACGAGTATGCCTTAAATGTTGTGATAAAATTAAACTCTCTTTAAGGAATATTAGACGAAGGGGAGAGAGGTGGCTCCTGGTAGTTAAGAATTGTACAATATATGGTATAATTAAGTAGGTACTTTTGCACGGCTTCTATTTAGTTTTATTATTATTATATACTGAATTTATTTGATTAAAACAAATGATTTTACTTCTTAGGTTAGTAAGCCTGAAGCGATTATGTTTAAAACGTTTTTTACGAGTTTTCAATTTAAAATGGTTCCATTGTAACTTGAAGCCTCTTACAATCTTTTGTCTGTAACTTGAATATTTGTCGAGAATCCGAGTAATGCTAGATTAGATGTTATTTAATGTGATACAGTGTGCAATAGTGTTGTAAAAAGGTCTAATACTCGAAACAAGGGCGGCTCACTTCACTTCAAAACAGTAAGAATTTAGAACCTAAAATATCTAATACTGAAGGGCAATACGTGAACATGCTTAAGCTTCATTTCTACAGTCTTACAATTCTAATCGTATGTAACTTGTTTCTGTATACATTTTCTGTATTGAATCTTTAAAACCTTTTATAAATAACCTTCTTCTGCGTTTCACTCTTAATACTTAAACTCTTTCACTCTTTAACTCTTCTTGTGCGGATGGCACGAGCATTCCCATTTTCTCCATTGCTTTATTAATCAGTTTGAAATTCCATTTTGTCCTTCCTTTCAGTCGGCTTGGTAATACCAGCGGTGCAGCGGGCAGCAACATTGGCACTCCCTGGCGTCGCAGCATGACACGCGACTTGGGCAGCGACATGGATTCGATGTTCTCGCGCACGGGCGCCACGTTGCCAAGAGGTGAATATCACAGACTAAAGAGTAAATTTTTAGAGCATTAAATCCTATCGTAACAACTTTCACTTGCTATTCTAGTTGCTACCAACAAAGCAACAACAAATAAAAAGCACGTATAAATAATTGCATAGTTCGTAAACCAAGTTGAAGAAGAACAAATCAAAAATATCAAATTCGAGTACATAGAGAGTCTATTAGAGAATAATATGCAGAGAAATCAAAGTCTAAAGACTTGTAAATTTTAATCAGAAAGCAATTGAATTCAAACTTAGCGACAAAGTGATTAACAATTTGGTTATTCTGGTAGCATTATTCAATGCTTATGAGCATTACAGTAAGAATTTAGAACCGGGGTGAGCCCACGAAAAACTGTTAACCGAAACCTTCGTTTTCAATACTTTTGTACATTTAGTAAAAGGGTACATGTATTTCTTTTTTAAATATTAATAACCTGGTGATGATTTTGAAAGACTCTAAAGAGACTTAAGTTTTCGGGCTAGCACTTTATATATGTACTAAATTTTTATCTATTTTTCGTCATATACTTTTAGTATATAACATTTTGCGTTATTTCTATACATTTTGAAGAAAAATCAAGTCCATCACTAGAGATCTTTTGTTCTTAATTCTAACGAAACAGCTTGAGGGGAAAGGTAAGTTCTAGGTATTTAGTGGACGGCTTTTAGAAAAGGCGGGGTAAGTTTTCCAGTTGGGGCGCTCCGTTCAAGCTTTCAAGAAAATCCTACACTTTGATTTCTATTGATTAAACACTGCGTAGAAGTCGGACGATCTGGTTGATTAATTGATTCTGTGTTTTCTTTTTAATATAATTATATTGTACTCACGTCATAAGAAATGTTCTAGTTTTTATTTGCGTACACTTTTTCATTTGACCGTATATAATTACAATAATTTATTGCAATATCTAGTTCGAAGCCAGCACAAGCGTTGCACAGTGTTTTAAGAATAAGATCGTATTCAAAGTTTTCAGATACATTTGTGAAAATGTTGTATGGAACGTGTTAACGCCGTCAACAAGAATATATTAAAGAAATATATCATCATCTCATGATATATTGCAGTACATATTGTGTATTATTTAATTGTTTTTACAAGAATAGAAATTCTCTTAATAATTTTCTTGTAACTTAACGAAGAGACGATGTTGTTGTCGTTAAGAATATTTCGTTTTTTTTATTGTACAAACTTAAGATTTTCAGATTTTTCAGGTCGTAGAAATAGACGACGATGACGCATTGTAATAAATTACAAAATGTTAAATGTTTTATTTAGAGTTTATATGCTAATTTTGTTATAGCACTTTTATTGTCAGTCAGTCAGTCAACTGTACACACTTGAAGTCGTCATCAACTGCTTAAACATGAACACCTTCCATCTTCGTCCAGAACCCAGTCGGTCAGTTTAGAAGCTAAAGAAATGGAAATAATAAAATACACTACTAAATCAAAAACAAAATATTGTTTCAATTTATCTGTACGTCATTGTGGTTTTGTAAATAAAATTGCTTAACAAATCAAGTAATCATCACAACTCATCAATGCTCGTATCAACACAGAAACAGACAGAAAAAGATTCATTTTTAAATAAATGAATTGCAAATGAAGTTAATTAATTGAAACTCATTAAATAAAATAAAGCAAATATTGTACAAATTGAACTTTTTCGCTCGCATACATCCATTCTAAATAGTAGGAGTATCCCTTAATATAGAAACCTTCTTAAGCTAAAGTATGTACATAAATTGTAAAGATATATCGAAATAAAATCAGATTTGCGGGCTGTATATGGATGGTTCACATGACAAATCGATTAACTCCGAAAGTGTAAAACGAAAAGTGTAAAATATAATAAATTATTATACTATTTACAGTAAAAACTAGTTTTGAAACTTTATTTTTTCATTTAATTTTTCAATCAATTAATTTTTATTTTATTTATATTTTCATATTTTTGCAAATATGTTAGCAAATAGTTCGTTCGGAAATTTTGAGTTATTTTTTTTGAGACTATTTTTGTTTTAAGTTTGTTACGAACAATAATATATGCCAAAGCTAGTCATATATAAAAAGTTATATAAAAATGGTGTTAATCGTTGTGTCAAAGAAAACCCATCCATCCGTCCAACTATAAAAAAGCATTCATAGAAGAGAATCGTTCAACGTGAGCAGGGTGAAGGAAGAAAGGGTATAGCCTGTATATAGTAAAAATCAAACGAATTAAATATGTACATATGTATATATGTACATTCCTAACGTATGTACTTGCGGGCTTCTCATGACATTCTGATGAGGTTTTTCGCAGACATTTTGTAAATACGATAGTCATTTTCTTTTTTTTTTTTTTTGGAACCTTCCTATTCTTATTGTTGTTGTGGTTGTTGTGGTTGTTGTTGTTGCAATTCTTACCTTTCTATAGCTAACAATATTTTCCATACATTATCGTCGGATTTGTTCATTACTTCATTTGGTTCTTTTGGTTGTTCCTCTTTTTGCGCTTTCGTTTGCGTGCGCTTTTTCGTTAAGTAGAAGTTCATACGTATAAGATCTTAAAGCACAATCCAACAAACAAACACAAAAACCTAAACTAATCAAAATCGTATGCAATTAGACTTAGTCTCTTCTCCTAAACTCTAACTTCACTAACTTTACGAATTTACTAAATTATTATTGATGAAAACTTCTGAGTTCTGGGCTTTTTTGGAGGAATTCAATTGTACTTTTGTAAAATACGATACAATAACAATAAATATTATGCACTTTTACTCTATATAAAATTAAATAAATTACAAACGTTACGTTTTTTCCGCAAATGATTTGAAATAACAAAAAAATCATACGGATATTACATACATATAATGAATTTTAAGAATATCAATAAGAATTCGCAATACTTTAAGACTTACGTGCTAAAGGAAATCGAGAAAATTTCAAGCGGAAATAATTGTGTGCAGTACTGAAAAATGTCCAAAACTTTGAATACGATAACAATTTTACTAAAATGTGCCATTTTGCTTTCAGCTTTTTCATTCTTCTTCTGTTCTTTTTAACTAATTAACTATTAAGATAAAAGAGTAATAAAATTCCTGAGACTGAATTATTATTTATCTCTTTTTATTGATTCGTGCTTTGTTATTGTTGTTGTTGTTGTTGTTATTGGTATTGTTTTAAGTAACGCATGCACCAATCAATGTAAATTTTAGAAACTTAGAAATTGCAAAAAAATCGTTGCTATCTAAAATGAACACAATCCTATTAGCTTTATTCGTAATCTTGAAGCAATCTATGAGTCATAAATCAATACTTGCAAAGAGAAGCTTTTGATAAAATTTTTTTAAAGTACGGTTTTACTTCCGATGCGAAAGTTGATGAATTCGCAAAGACCATTCCGTTTTTCGGGTCCGTTTTGGGTCGTAGTCGCGCTCTCTGTTAAATTAAAAGTTATAGTATATATTCTTACACAAAAGCAAAACATTTTTAGCTTAAAAGTATGTACAAGTACACATATACTGAAATGCCAACATCGATCGACTCTTTATAAAATTGTGTTTCATAGAAAGATTTGTTTCTTCAAATGTATACAATTTAATTGCTTCAAAACTCACCACGTTGCCCGATGCCCGATTTCTCGCATTTTATTTGTTCCTTTTACTTTATTTGTTCCATTTTTTCTGCTTGCAGAGAGCTTACCTGTTTCCCGATCGCATGTTTCGAAACTAAACCAAAGCAGCCCCTTTTTTACGACACCCAAAATCAATGCTTCTTCTACTCTACTACAAGCAACACGTTCAGCAAAATTATGCAATAGAAATTTCTAATAATTTTACTTAATTTATGTACGCCTACATATCGTATATTTTGACCAATATATGTTAATATATTTTTTAATATAACTCTTCATTTAGCCAATGAAAATTTCTTAATAAAATTTTTAAAATATTTATTAACAAAATTTATTATTATTCTTCTTTTTGTTATTATATGTATGTAATTTTTTATTTAATAGCATCCTACGTACATTCAACATACAAAATGTTTTGAAAAATTGTGTATGTCAAACAATTTACAACAAATTTTTTTTGGTGTTCAATAAAAAAAAATGCATTCTTTTACCAAATTCTTTTGATAGATTTTATTGTTATTTGTTTTGCTTTATATACTTTATTTCAATAACGCCTACATCGATTACATCGTTTTCTAAAACCTTCCGCTTACTTGATGATTATGCATCCCGATGGAGATTAACAGCGACATAATCATAATCACAGAAATGAAAAAAAATGTCAACATTATAATTAACCTGCTATTTTTTGTTTTCGCGTAAGGCACGTTTGTCTCCTAATCACTGCTTAAGCCTCCTCAGTGTTTTGATTTGGAAGATTTATCCTTTCTCCTATTGCTGTTGCCGCTAACCTTCACGATTTCGGCATCGATACCTAGATAGATTCGCTTTTAACCAGTTCTGATGGCTGACTCCAGCCCTTTACTAACTCAAGCAATGTTCAACGCAAAGCCATTTCCGAAAACGCCTTCAGTATACAGAAGTTTCGCTGAATGTTCGTTCTTAAGTCGTTATTCGTATTATGGTCAAATGGGTTCTGGTAAGTGTCCTTTCCTGTGTATTTCCGAAGAAAGGCCTTAGTGGCAGCGGCCGGTTATGCCGAATATACCACTATACAATAATACCAAAAGCGTTTGCGAAGTAAGGCCTGAAATGAATTTGAGATTTCACCACGTAATAAAACGAGGTGAGTATGAGTATAAGATATAATTATTTCTCTCTTCGCTGACTTCGCTCACTTTAATAATCTGGTAAGCTTCGGGTAAAATTTGTCTGATTCCTCCAAACTCTTCCGTCCTTCCTGAACAAGTCTCCGCTAAGAAAGAGACTACAAAATCCACTTCTTTTCTTTTCTATGCCATGGTTTCAGGCAATAAAAATAATGCCAAGAGTCACCATCACAAAACTACGGATAATTCTATGCACGCGGACGGAGCCGTGGCCGGCACCACGCAGTCCGCCAACTCTAAAAATATTGCAGAGGAGCCTTTAGATTTGGCTGATCTGGATTTATCACGCCTTCGGCTGAGTAAAAAAGACCTTGAAACCCTGTCGAGCATTACACCGGGTCTGCCCAAATGTTTCCAGGAACAGCTCTTGGCTAAGTTGCCGCCAACGCAGGCACGCAAACTCTCGCGCACACTCTCGATGCAAAACAATTCTCAAGGAGCCGCGGTGCGCACATACAAACGCAGCCAGAGCAGTGGTCGGACCCTGAAACAAGAGATAACGCCTGCTGCAGACGACCCTAAAGATCCCAATTCGTTAGGCAGTCCCTCTTTAGCCGAGAGTTCGACCTCTCGTAAGGCTGCTTCTTCCACTGGAATGGCCGACGAGAGCTCGGAACGCAGCACCGGTGTGTCGTACTGTCGCAATTCCAGCCGTAACCGCTATGAGTTCGCCGATTCCGTGGCCCATTTTACGCCAGAGACGCCTGTGAAAAGCCGCCACAGCGACAGCCTTTGCCGAGACGATAACGTTAAATCGCTCTGTTCGCCCCACTCCAGCGACATTAGTGACAAATACAAATACTATTCACCGTATTTGTCCAAGTCCAGCAAGGACACCTCCACGGAAAGTGGCTCAGTCTCACCGGTCAAACGGTACGGCAGCGTCTCTCCGCGCGAGTCCTGCCACAGTCCGAATGTGACTGGAATTTCCGCCGCTGCGTTGGGACGTCCACCGAGTGGTTGTCTATCGCCACCGCCGACCATAACGACTGATGGCGGTAGCAGCTCCTTGCGTAGACGTTCTTCGCAGCGGCGCATCTCACGCTTCTTGCGACCAGAGTTCTTCGAAGAACCCTCCTCCATCGCGGTCGAAGAAAATCTCTATCTGCGCGCGAACGAGAAGAAGCTCCGCGAACGTGAGACACAAAGCGTACTGCGTGAAATCCGGGAAAAATCTCGAGAGTCCAGTCGTGATCGCTTGAGCAGTGGTGACGCCATTGACGTTTACAAACGACAGCACAGCGTTCCCAGGGATGAAGCCGGCGCTATGAAGCTGTCAACACCGCGACACGTTCGCAATAAAAGCTTGGAAATGCAGTTAGAAGGCACAAACAATCCGGCCCAACACTCCGCCAAGTTTCAGCGCCGAAGTCTGTCGCGATCTAGAGACTTGGGCGAGCACATTGACAAGAGTGAACTTGCCGATAAGATCCTTCAGGAGCTACAAATCCTATCCGCGGTGAAATCGCAACGTGAATATCGACTCGCAACAGCCGCAGAAGCATCAGAAAAGAAGTCGAATTTGGTTACCGAAACCTCTCCTACTGACCAAAATATCGATGGCAACGAGAAGACTGCGACGCTTAGGAAAGTCAAGAAATCGAAGCCCAAGGAAACTTCCAACGAGTCGGCGGCTGGCGAAAACGAAGCCAAATCCACAACCGCGGTAGTTAAAAAAGTGAAGAAAACCATAAAGAAGACTGAAACTGGAAATGCTCCGCTTGTGGACGATCCACTAAAAGGCGCTACTGGAGAAAACGAAAAACAAAAACCAGAATCCAAGCTTAAACGTCCAAAATCGTATCCGATGAAAGAACCAATATCAGCCCAAGTGGGCCCAAACCCGAAACCAGAAACCACGGCTACAACACCGCCTTCAAAGTTGCCCCTGAAATCGGTATCCTCTGTCGAAAGCAGCTCAGATGTTGCCAGTTGCAACCAGCCAAACGCCGGCAACGGTGATGTTGCACCCTCCATGGAGCCCCGGGAAAATCGTCTGGTGCGCCCGAAGAGCTATCCCGCCTCAAAGCTTGCGCCTCCAAAGGTTACCCGAAGTGGAATTGCCCTTCCAAGCGGCGCCGTGGATTCTACATTCTCCACCAACAATAAACCCGGCCCGAACAATAAACCAGCAATAACTGATGAGAAGTCCACCACGCTGTTGACCCCAAATGGAAAAAACAGCATCGATTCTTCCTCATCCAGCGAATCGCGCCCTTCCGCTCTCAAGAAGGTGACCAAGACTAACAAGAAATCTAAACTGGTGCAGCCATCTGTTGTCAAGCCGGCTCCGCCAACTTTAGACGAATGTAGAGAACCGATTACTCTGGCAGTAACAAAGCCTCTTAAGGAAAAATCACCCGAGAAAAAGGTCAACAAAGGACTGCTCTACGCCATCAGTCAGAAATTTGAAAAGTTACGCGACTCCGCCCTGAACAAAGAGAAGAAGTCAACAACAATGTCTTCTGCAAATCCTTCCACCGCAAGCGCTTCCCCGAAACAGGCTTCCCCTGACAAGACTTCACCTGAGAAGATCAAAGAGAAAACGAAAGCGACAAAAAAGAAGAAATCTGTGGACGGACCATCCCCGTCCTCAGGTGACAAGGTTCTTGCCACACTTCCTGCGGATGATTCTGCAAAGGTTACAGCCTCTAGTTTGACGCCGGCTGACGCAACGAAGCCCACAAAATCTGACAAGCGTTCACGCATCGACGCAATGATTCGCTCCTTGCGAGAACGATCCGTGCCGCGCTCACAACCGGCAACGGAAACGCACTTTATCGTCCGCGCCGTCAGTGTCGAAGAAATGCCCGGCACATTCAATAAAAACGCTGTCAACAAGGTTCTGGGCCTCTTCAAGCGCTTCGAGAAGGATGGCAGCGAGCGCAAGGTGCGCAACACACGCTCCACCAGCAACATCGAACGCCAGATCCACAAGTCGCCGCCGCCCTCGCCCTTATATCAAAATGTTCGAGAAGGTCCCAAACTGGAGAAGTACAGAGGAGACCCTTCGCCAGCAACAGCCCAGCTCAAGAGCACGAAGTTGATTACCCCTCAAGCCGACAAGAATGCAACAGAAAGTAACCCCCCGCAGCCGCACCTTCTGTGTAATTGCGAGCCGCCCACTGCACACCCCAACAAATTCACCTGCACGGATTGCATCCAGAATGACGCAGCCAACGCCGCCAACGCCGCCACCACCAATCATCAAGAGCGGTCGAAATCGTTCGACGTTAAGCCCATAAAACAGGAGCACATAGCGAGCAACAAGGACAAGCGAAAAGCCCTCATGCTCGATTTGGTCAAGCTGGAAAAACTCGACAACAACTCCTCCAGGTGTTCGCGTTCCAGAACGTACCTAAACGGCAATGGCATCTACTCCAATCTGCCGCCGTACCCGGGAGCGTTGAATAACTATAGTGACAGCTTGGCCGTGAATAACACCACCCACAACAACAACAACAACAACAACAACTGCACCGCCAACAACAATAACAACAATCAACCAACCAACAGCTACCGAACCTCGTCGGCACACGAGATCAACCGCAACGACATGTACACGCCCTCGTGTGAGAACATCGCCAACTACTCTTCAGATTCTCGCAGCTACCAGGACGATTGTGCGTCCACCTCCACGTTCATGTCGCCCACCGACGAGCCGGAGCTCTACTTCGACAACTGGTCCGTGTGCTCGGAGGACAACTACATGCTCGCCACGCCGTCGCCGATGGTATCTCGCCTCTCACGCATCTCTCAGCTCTCATCGCCCACACGTGGCGACTGCTCCGATCCGAACGAGAGCGTCATCGATCGCATAAAGCGGCGCAGTTTTTACTGCCGCTTCAACGAGAAGAAGCCCAAACGCACGAGTAGCATTGTTGGGCCCAGCGCGGTGCGCGACTACTACCGCGAACAACAGGCCGCCGTCAAAGCACGCAACCACAGCAACAGCAACAAGACGAATACTTCCAACGAAGAACGAGCCCCCTCGCCGGACATCACTCAACAGTTCCTACGCCCACTCAAGCTCAGCCCCGCCGGCACCGAGCTAAAGCCGCCCATCTACAAAGCGCCCCATGACTACGCTACCGCCAAGCCGCGTAAAAGTCTGAACGACATTCGTCCGAACACATCGCCGTCATTTTTAACGAAACGATACGGTTCAGCATCCATGAACTCCAACGACAATGAGTATCTAGGACTGGCCTCATCGGTTCCCACTCGAGCCAAGATCGGAGCCACTGGCGCCAGCAACGACAGCAACGGAGTCTATTACAACACCTACAACCCAAAGAGACGGTCGTCGTATACTCTGAATGGCGGCCTGCCGAGCGGTTCCAGCATTTCAGGCACGCATAATATTGACGGTTATGCAACGGTGGGCAGGCGCTCCTACCGCCCCTACGATCAGCGTACAATGTCACTGTTGGAGTCGCCTTCAGCGCGCGGTACCAGCTTCAGGCGCGAAACACGGCCACCCTTGAGAGACTACCCGACAAGCATTTCGCGGTAAGTAAGGACTTATTGACAGTTGATTTGTAGTTGATGGCAGAACAATCATTTGGCAAGCTTATTTGAGCCCGAACATAACACAATTTTGAAGTACATATTGCTGAATGGGTCGGTCCTTCTGAAAGTGGATGGCTCAAACTCCGTAGTTTAGTCCGATTTAATCACTGGCGGATCTAACACTAATTTTTTGGGTTTGTTTTGTTGCTTTAGATCGAATTCGACTTATCGCACACAGACCGCAGCACGCAGCCCCACAAACATTTGATGTACCACGCCGCAGAATGGTTTCTGTATCTTCTGCTACTACGCTCAGCGGAAGCGCAGCACCACAACATCGTCCTCCTCCTCGAAAGGTAGCGCGGGCGGCAAAAAGCTCTCCTCCTGCTCGTTGCAGGGCAGCAAAAGGTTCTAAGTCAGCGACTACATGAACTGACAGCTACGTTGAACTCATGTTAATATTAGCTGCTGTTAACATTAGCTCTTGTATTAACATTACTATAACATTTTGTATGGGAATGTTCGAAGAGAATGATAGTGATTATTGCTTATGTAATCGTACGAGTATATCAGGTTAGTTATGTAGTAGAAGTACTATTGTAGTAGAGTAAGAGAAAACGAAATAATAGATGAGAAATAATACTGAGAGTAAATTATGAGAGAAATTGTTTTGTTGCGCCTTCGTTTGATGAACTCCAAGAATGACAAAATTTCAAGATTCGACAAAATGGTCGAATGCTGATCAAATGCTCTCTCTTTAAATGCGTGATCGATCCAATCGTATACACGCCTATATGGATATTGTGAAAGTGATAGTACTATAAATATTACATAGTACTCAACCTAATCAAAATTAATCGTTCGAACTTCTGTCGAAAGCACTAAAATATATAAAATTACTGAGCTGAGCGTATCACAATTTTGTTTTCTATCATTCTTGAATGAATTGGTATGAATGATCTGTCATTTCCGTAGATGTCTTTGCACGCAACGAAGAAGAAAGAAGCGTACAAGAGAAACGCGTAGAGAATTAGCAATACTAGATGTACTCGTAAAATTATCTTTTTTATACGTTATTTTCATAGAATATTTTCTAATACTCATGAAAACCGGTTATGGAATCCGTTAGGCAAAGTCGCGATTATCATTGTTAAAATTTACTCCTATGTTTTACAACTTTTATTTCGTCATTTTACGCAACGAAGTTTTAGGAAAATCAAACAAACATTTTAGCAGAGTTGTTTTGATAGAATTTACAGGATATTCGTACAAAAAAAGGAACTCCGATGATAATATACGATACTGCTATTTGAATACTCAAGTCAATAAATTGTCAAATTTGAGAAACAAATTCAATGAAAACGAATCTCGATCCAAATGCAACGAAAAGTATACGAAATCTAATAAAAACTGTTGCAGGAAAAGGTCTTTCCAAAATCAAGTTTTTAAATAATACAAATAGAAAAAATAATGTTCTTAAGTATTCAGATTATTTAAAAGTTTTCCTTCTTCTTGACAATATATCTTGTAATGAATGTAGAAATAGAAACACAATCCTTTGAAATTCAATAACCATAAAATACGAGTAGAAGAAAATTCGTCGCAACAAATTATTCGGGGAGAAAAACGAAGTTAATCTTAACTGTTATGAATTTAATAAGATTTTAGTAATTATAAAGATTTAAGCAAAATTATATTGCATAAATTTTCCTAACAATTAAAGTCGATGATATACAATAAAAAAAATTCAACGGAACTGATGAAATTAATCTAAAAACCTTTGACAACTGTTGTAGTAAAAACAAAGTAAAATGTAAGCAATAAAGTTAAAGTTAATAAAAATAATAATAGTAATAATATACGTACGTATAACACGCATCATATTAACAATTCTAACAATAGAAATGAGAAGTATTAAGTGCACAGTGCTACACCAAAGATATACAAGAGTAATAATAAGTAATAACCATTCCCTCTTTTCATAAATTTAGATAACTTTTCGTCCTTTAAAACTGAAATGCAAAGGTCAATAACCCTTAAATATTAAATGATAAAAATCCATGAAAAGCAGCCGGAGCTTACGCAAGGAAACAGTCATCATTTTCACTAATTTTCCATTATTAAGCGATTAATATTCGATCGGTTAATATTATATCAAGATACATATATGTAACTGTTTTCAATTTTTTTCTAGAACGGTAAGCGTTTACGCTTTCAATAGTCCCGGAAAAGGGTGAAACGCGGCATCTTTCGATGCTGGTTCTCTAATGGGTGGGAGCTGTTGTAAATGAAATTTTTCTGAAATCTTAGCGCTGTGCTATCTTCTTGTTATTATGATGCTGTAGTTATTGGAACATATACATAATTCTACTATTGTTATTATTTTCCTATAAAGTTATTTAAAAAATTATAAAAAACATTATAAATACAATTAAAACAAGCTCTTTAAAAGAAAATATAAACCGCAACAAGAACGGCTTAAGAACGCTGGAATTGTTGACATCATTCACAATTGTTTATTAAATTTAACGTAGAATAAATACAGTTAAACAGAGAACAAAGGACATTCTTTTTGTGATTTAAGTCCTCGTAAATATGCCTTGTCGTATTGTCTACCTCTTATTCATATTTTTGTGAGAAGGTAAGTATGTAGTCAAAAGATTCTATACTTTATTCCTATATTTCTTCTATTTCTTTTCGTAGTTGTTTCTTTTGGCATTTTAATGATTTACCCAAAAACTACATCAAAATTTTTGAAATTATTTTAAAGAAAACGTTTTTAACATTCTATATTTTTTATTATTCTTTAACTTTTCTTTTATTTTTCTTATTCTTTTTAAAACTACATAAAATACCTTTATTGTACATTTTTAAAAATTCGAAAACGAAATTTAACGAAAACCGAAATTAATTTAAAACTTTTTACAAACAAATCTAAAACGTTTCTTCCGCAAATACAATATAAATACAAGTTTGTAGTATTAAAACATAATATTATACAATATAATTTATAAAACGCTTTTAACCGCCTTTTTTAAAACGGTTTCAACGGTTGCCGTTTCTTCACCTTCCCAAAAGACGATTAGTTAGTGTTCTTTTTTCATGCGATACGTGGGTGAAAATGGTACATAATAAGTCCAATTCCATCTAAACGGAAATTAACATTCTTGTTATAACGTTTAATCATTACTAATATAGTGAGTGCTTTATATACTTCTTCAGGGTTGCCATGCCAACCGGAAAGTCGTAATCTGTAGCAGGCTCTGAGTATTCGGCACCGGTATCCAGAGGCATTTCTTTGGCCCAGTCGATCAGTCCACGCTCCTCAGCAGTGCCTAAGCGTTGTACGAGTATAATGGAAATATTACTAAGAATGCGATGGCATTTCAGTGATTAAGAATAATGGAATGATTAAGTTTCTTCTATTATTTTCTTGTAAATTTTTGAATTTTTCTGTCATGGTCACAAAGCACTTTGAGAGTTTTATGATCCAGTTGACGCATTTTGATTTTATGATACTCGATTGTACGAGCATACAATTTGGTTAAAAAATCCGTAAAAAAGTTTTTTGCTCCAAACTAAGCCAAGGCAAAAAAATTGGACAACTGGCTAATAAATCAAAAAAGATTTCGTGGACATAAAAACAGCTGGTATCGATTATCGAATAAACATTTTTATAGAGCGACTTTTTGAAATCGCTATGAATTTTCAATTTTCAGACACAAAATTATAACGACAATTATGTCAATAACAGGTACCACAATATTCGCTCTAAAACAAACAAGACACCAGAGTCGCAGCCATTGGTTGGTCATGGTCGGAACAATGTGATGAAGTGGATAATAGGGAGAAGTGGATAATAGATCAGATTAACTTTGATCAGAAGCGGCGCGACACAAGAATTGTATGAATTGAAAAGAATTCCGAACATTACAATTTAAAATTAAACTCACTTTCCACAGTTGTATATAAATATATAAATATATATATACACACCCGGTATGATATTATCCAGCAGACAACCCAGAAGACCGCCCACCAAAATGGTTGTACCCAGCAGCACGGACAAAGTTGCATCCACAGTTTCGTTGCCGGTCTTGATGGAACCAGGATGTTCCTGCATCCACTTGCACAGTACCATGGGAAAGAATATCGAGAGGCCAAGAATGTATAAATTACGGGCCGAACGCAAGTCCACGTACTGCAAGGTCGACAAACCGAAAGCGACAATCATGCCAAACATCACGCAGAAAATGCCGCCCACGACCGGGTCGGGAATCATGATGAAAACGGCCCCAAACTTTCCGATAACTCCTTGAATCAGCATTATAAGGGCAGCCCATTGGATGACGCGTCGACTACCGACCTAAACAATACTTTTTTTTTAGATTATGTCATATATAAATAAGATTTCGGACCCATTTAAAACAGTCAGTTACCAAAACTTATACTAACTTTGGTCACACCAATGGCACCAACATTTTCGCCGAACGTGTTTGTCCCATTTCCAGCACCCCACAAGCCCGCCAGTACCGTGCCGAGACCCTCGGTGCCAATACCTCGATTGATGGCGTGTAACGGTGGCGACTGCGCTCCTGAATAGCATACGAGATATGTACAGACACGTTTTGAGCATAAAGTTGCGCCTCATTTACCTGACATTTGAGAAACCGTTGGATAGTAACTAATGGATTCCACAGTGCAGGCCAGCACACCGGCTATCATACCCAAAACACCGGCAAGAGTCACCGACGGCACACCGAACTGACCGGGATACGGTATGTAGAACCAGCGGGCATCAGAGAGCACTTTTAGACGTACATCCGTGCGAGCGGCGTGACCCTCCTCGAAGACCTGTGTCAGCGTAAGTATACCGCAGAGGCCCCACATTATGGCAATGGTCAGAAGAACCTTCAATGTGGCCGCCATCAATTCAAAAATTCGCTCTAAGCGACCACTTGCGCAATGCGAGTACTCACCGGAAACAGTTTAAACAACTGGAAACGGCGTACTTCCAAGCCGTGACCCTTCCGGTAAGCAATCACTGGCACACTTACATTGGACATAATTTGCGAGAAGAGTGTCAGCATGGAGGTGGTCCTGGAACAAGCAGTAATTCATCAACAACTTGTTCAACAATTCAAAATCACTGTTCGCGCGACATACCCGACGGCGATACCCCAATGTTTGGAAGCTGTCTCGGCGGCATGTTCGAAAAGCGTCAAGCCCACCAGCGACACGGTCGGCACAATGGTTAGCGGCGTAACGAAGCGCAATATCTTGCCCACGAGCCCCGAGTAGCCCAAGAAGACTTGCACTAGCGCCGAGCAAGCAATGGCGCCAGACAACTCACGCATGCGTACCTGCCACAGCTCGCGACGCTCCTCGGCATCCATGACGCTCATATCGGCCTCCGCGGGACACTTCCACTGCGGCAGAGCTAGAATAGCCAAAGTAGGCACCAGGAATGATATCGTGCCGCCCTGCACAATCGGCAGACGTACGCCCCACGTGGCCTGGAACCAAGTGACGATGCCAGTAACGAAGATCATGGTCGATATGATGACCCCGCGGTTGGGATCCTCGTCGGACATGCACAGGGCCGGTGTCAGAATGAACGGAATCGAGACAATCGCTCCGATCATGGTCAGGTAATGCTGGAATGCTAAAAATATGGCCAGATACCACGGCGGATTGTCATTGATGCCGTAGAGTAGATTCGCTTTAGCAGGTGTGGGCGCACATTCCTTTGAGTGTCCATTGAGTGAATTATTGACGACGGTGTGGTTTTGTATTGCGCAGGACTGAAAAGAAACGGTTCATATTGAAGTATGTGAAATACATGAGAGAGTAATAAAGTGAAGAAGAGAACAAAAAATCGACAGGACATACTCTAATTCGAAACCCGGAGGCTGCGATTATTCAATCGAAGCAAATTTGTCGATTCTTCCACAGAAAATCATCTCAGTATTTCTTTAAAATGCAAATTCAAAACATTATTTTAATACAATAATGATAATAATAATAATGATAGGAAATAACAATAGACCACCAGAGACAAGCGGTACCATGTCCTACAACAAATACTAACTCAAATGAGAGGAGTCTCTTCCGCCCTTGTGCGGCGACTCATTACCGCATCTGAGACCTTTTCTCAGACAGCTGTTAATGAAAATTTTGAATTCTTTTGAAAGTTCTGTATAATAATATTCTCCAGTCATTTTAAAACGAAATTTTAATTAATTTTCGTAGACTTAGACAGAGCTCAGTAATTGTGGATTTATATTCACAGCTTTCGGCTTTTATTCAAATTTTCCAGAATGAAGTCTGCGAGTTAATTACCATCTTTCCGAAGGAATTTATAATAATCTTGTGATAAAACCGGCCTGATCGTAACGTCAATATTAATTACTATCTATTTACATCCACGTAACACATTAATAATTATTTGTTGAGTTGGGTAATTTACAAGCTTATTAATAAATTGTAAATTGAATGAGTAAATCTTAGTTAAAAAACAATAGAGACAAAGGGCTAAGCGTAGTCGTCGTGGTCGGGGATCACCTTATACTCGTTAATGCTTTATCACCTGCACTGTATGTATTACTTAAAATGGGAAGAAATGTTATTTAATTTATATTAATTAGTGGCGGCAAAAGGGGCAAATGGGAAAAGATACGGTCGCTTTTTATTAACTTCAACTTCTGAAGAGCAATCTTTTGGTTAGATTCTATGGGTACGTTAGTGATCGAGAAATATTCTCAGTTTTTTTTTCTCATTCTCATGAATACACAAAATTTAAAAATTAAACTAACTTTTTATTGACCACTAAATCTTTTTAAGATCTTGTTGGTAATTCTTTAAAAGCATCGCTCATATTTTCGTGCAGAATTATGAAGGAAGTTGGACTCAGGGCGGAGAAATACCCCGAAATCCGAATAACACTAAACGATCATCTTAACCGACATGATATTTATATAATAATTCGAGCACTTTATTTGCATATTTTAATACCTATTAAAATATTGTGTAACAATTTCTCAGTTGTGTAGTAGTGGCAACGGGTTGGGGTGAAAAAGGTATCGCCCATTTGCGGTTATCATCTGCCGGCTGTGAAAAACCAAGAGACAATCAGTTAAACTCTAATTTTGAGGTTTAAATAAATTAAGTTTTGGAGATTATTTTCTGAAGCTTTTCTATGGAAAACCTTTATTTAAAATTTAATTAGCGCGAGTATACAATACGTTACGATTTTCGCGGAAAACCCGTCGAGAGAAACATACCAAAAAAGATAAACAAATTAACAGCTGTGAGTTTTCAAATACTCGTACATACATACATACATACATACATACGTCAAAAATAATTGACGTCATTCACTTAATTCAGTTTAATCAATTATAGCCAATTGCATTTTTCATCTCTAAAAAAGTACCGTCCTACAGAATCATGACGGACCAAGCCTCGTGGAATACGATGCGATCTTCAATCCTACGGAAAATCAACTCTTACTCTCTGAAATGCTGGCAATCAAACGAATATACTCGGCGATTAATTAGAAACCAATCGCCGTATTTATACTATGTATTAAAGATACTTAGGTACATATAGACTCCATTAAAATATATTGTCAAAGAACTTTCAATGAGACTGTGATAAATTTCAAGCGCCTTTACTGAACCATCAACTGTTATAAGTGTAAACATTTGTGTGTACATATGTACATACATACATATAAAAAATTTAATAACGTTGATGCAGCAAAAGAATATTTGTATACAAAAAAATAAGTAAAGTGAATGTGGAGCTGTTCCAAAGTCTTAAAGCCACTGTCTTCAGGGCAATTAATCAACGATATGTTTACTTATATGAATATCACAATATCAGGTCGTGATAAAAGCCTGCCACTTTGAAAAGTAAATATGTCACTTTAATACTTTGTAATAAAATCAAACAACGAATTAATTTAGGAGAAAGGAGAATTTTAATCTCTTAAAAATGCTAAAATGTTGCAGTTTTCGTACATAAATATTTGAGCAGCCTTGAATATGCTACGTAAAAACAAGGTTAAAAAACTTTTTAACAGACTACCTTTTAAAAGTGTCTAAGGCACTGCTCCAATTATCTCACGAAGGGACTAACAACTTATTCTAACGGTTAGACGATATGGGCCTTATGGACAAATCCCTAAAGATTTATCACGATAGAGAAAGCAGAAGCTACAACTTCTTGAAAAGGGTATTATTAACAATAATAGGGTAAAAGTAGAGATAGAGAGAACATAAAATTATACTATTAAGACAAAATTCAATTGTTTTCAATGTTTTATTGGATTAACAATAGCTTCCAATATAGGTACTGTGTGTTTTAAGAACTTTTTGAGTTTTCTCATAGATCCAAAATATTATTTATTTATTTATTTATTTATTTATTTTATTTATTTTATTTATTTTATTTATTTTATTTATTTTATTTATTTTATTTATTTTATTTATTTTATTTATTTTATTTATTTTATTTATTTTATTTATTTTATTTATTTTATTTATTTTATTTATTTTATTTATTTTATTTATTTTTTTTATTTTATTTATTTTATTTATTTTATTTATTTTATTTATTTATTTAATTTATTTATATTTATATTAATATTATTTATTTATATTATTTTTTATTTAAATTGTTTATTCTCTGAGAATAAAGCAATGTCTCATAGATAAAAACTAACAATTTTAGGGCTCTAATAACTAAATTTCTCGGATATGGATTACTTTAAGTTCTTCTATCTGATCAAATGCTTCGTTCGGGTCCTTACCATACATTTTTTTGTGCTCGCCAAGTCACTATTCTTTTAAAATTATTTAACAAATAATTAGCAGAAAATAGGACTCATTTTACCCACTATTCCGAAAAATCAAAGTTAAAAATACGTAAGTGCTATCGTTCTAATATACAATATTACTTAAACCTACGAGTGAGTATACGATGATCGTTACAACTTCTAGAAACAGCTGGCTCATTCATTTCTGCTAAATGCTTTTTTTTTAATTAATTATATTATTACTTTGCATGATATGTATGTATTTTTCTATAATGAAGCAATTAATATATTACTTTTAACTACGTAGTTTATTTTAATTAGAAGGTAATTTAATATAATAGAATATACCTACCATAAACTATTTATAAACCGACTACCTCTAATAAAATTATCTTTACGTAATTTAAATCTTTAATATTAAAAATTAAAAGTTATTAAAAATAGATCAGATTTTTCTCCAATATTTTGAGAGAACGATTTTAGGTAAATAAATTGTTTAGAAAATCAATTATTAGATTTTTCTGGAATCATCTGCACAAAATTCTGTACAAAAACATTTCTGTTTTTTTAAATATCGTATAATGTTGAATTAATTAACGATTAATTAATGATTATTTAAAGCACGTTTCCATAATTCCTAGTTTGATGACTCAAGTAATCGATAATGTCTATTCTCGGTTGTCGTTTTATCAAACAAAGACGTTGGTAGTATTTTTCTGAAAGGATTTTCAGAATTTGGCATTAATTCGAAATGGACATCCATCACGCTGGCGCTTGCATCATTACGCCAATGCACTTTGAACCAATTCGTGACGATTTTTGTTTATTTTTTTTTTTAAATTATACACAAGTCGAAGAAGAACCGCTGACCTATAAACCAATGTTTTTTATAGCGAATACAATTAAATATATTTTTTTAATTCACTACACACTCTCCTATTTCAGTTCATTAAATTTTAGTTCACTTTTCACTGAAAATACTTATTTTAATTAATCACTGGGTTATAATCTATGACCAGTTGGAAGATGGAAAATCGATCTTACGAGATTATGGTCGGTCTTAACTTCTGTTAATTCCATTGCCAACGCTTTTTTCTGAATGATTTTCGACTTGGGAGTTGGTCCTTAAAGCGTCGAAACTTGCCGTTGACCGCAATCTTTCGAGCGGCACCACCGACTGTCACTGACGGAATGAATGTCGTTCAATTTGAAAATATATTTTAATCTTACTTTAGTGCCTCGCTGCGGTGCCCGCCTGCTGTCGCTCAGTAACACTCACCGTCGGCTACTCCTGGAGCATCGCCAGAATTTGCTCCACTGTAGATCAGCAATAGTAGAATAAATTTGCAGGCAGTGTCTGTGTCTGGCTGCAGTGATTGATAAGTTCGCTCAGAGCACCAGTTTCGCCCGAAAAAAGAATCACTTGGTAACGTTACTTACGGTACCATCATTCAGTTGAATTGTTAACGAATTCCAAAAGCAATAAGCAATCACGGTATATTTGTCACCCTACGAGATCATATCGAATTAATATATTTTAATAGGAGTGAACTCCTTTTGTTTCCTTTGGTTTAGAGAGCTTAATATTAAAATATTTGGTAAAATATTAAATTGCAATTTTATTAATTCTTTTAAAGAACTTTTTAGGAATTAGAATTGGAATTGAAAATGAAAATGTGCCAGCCGAAAGCCTTTTTTTTGAAAACCGAATTGAACATTTCAAGTTACATGCTGGGCTAAAAAGTCTTCTGCATGGAGAGTTTATTGGCAAAATACGTTGAAAACCGAAAAATCAGTCTTTACGAAACCCAAAACCGTTACGACATAGAAATATCTAATATGATATCAGTAACGAGGTCACCGTGGGTGATAACTTTACTCTTACTCTCTTACTCTCTCTCTCTCTCTTGAGAAGATCGAACGGTTCTTAGAACGTAACGGCCAGTCACGGCCGTTAAATCTATTCAATGTTTAAAACTGTAGTATAATAGTAAGTCACATACATATGTCGTTAGTACAAAAAATTGAAAGAACCAGAATCTTTGCCGCTCCTTCCACGGCGAGACTTCGGCTTTAAAAAAGTTTAGATGAAAATTGTTACTTGGTCGAAAAAGCTTGAGAAATGCAGTGCTCAGTAAAAGAGAGAACATATAAAGAACGACTTCAACTAAACTTACAAATTCTTTATAGTAATACAATATTTTTTAAAGATTCATTGTTTGTGGAAATTTATCTGCAGATGGATAATGTTTCGCTTAATAAAACTGATTCATAAAATATGAGTATTAAACGCTGAGTATTTACAGACGAATGGATGGATGAATGGATGAAGCAAGCATGACCAACAACTAAATGAAATGATTCATAAAGTCATCATCGGAAGTCTTAAAAAATTTTTGGCACCTATTTTTAAAAATAATATTGCTGTTATACTATGCAATTAAACATAAAATCTATAAAATATTCTGAGAAAGTATTCGGTCTTGTAACAGTTTTCTGAATGAATGATCTTTGTTGGCATGAGTGTTTTTGTTTAAATGAATGAATAGAGCGCGAACGAATAGAATGCGAACCTTCGTCAATAAAATTTCACTACAAAAGCGAACACCAACCACGCAATTTAAAGAACCATGTGCCGCTCGTTCCGTCATAAAAGTCATAAAGATTAAATCGAAGGATCGTTATCATTTTTGAGTTATGAATTGTTATAGATGTTTTAATGTTTATGACATGTTTTCGACCCAAACCCGAATAAACTAAACTATTGTTTGCTTGATAAAAAAGTCGATAAAAACCAAACGCTAATGAATGCGACAGAGAACTTCTCGATTTAAATGAATACATCTTGTATGGCTTTGACAGATACTTTTCGAGTTCATGCAATGAATTTTATATACTTTTTAATGAATTAATTAATAATTCGAACGCGGCAAAAGCAACTAAAACCAGTCCAAAAGTTTCCTTTGGAGTCATCACAGGAAAAAATTGTTGTTTTCTTTTGTTGTCTCACTCGCAATATTCAGTATTAATTATGCACTAGTTCGATAACTAATTGCGTTTTCTCTAGTTCCATATCTTTACTCCTTGCCGGGTAAAGCCGCCTTCAATAAAAACTCGTCGTAATGTTTTTTATTTCTATGATGTCTTAATACTAACATGCATAGAAAATATTTTATTTGTTTAATAAGTCTTGTAGAGGTGATAAACATCATCATCATTATCATCAATCAGCGAATTAAATGCCTAACTTTATGCAGCATACATTTCGTAGGTATTTGTTTATAAGTTCTTTATACGTGCAGACGATATACATACAAACATTTTTATCTGTTAACATAAAAAGGCCAAACATTTATAAAATGTAAATTTTTGCTTTGAGTTCTTTTGTTCATTAAACACAAAAAGAGAATGATTTCATTTCTCATAGCCCTTCCGTTATTCTCACAATTATAAAAAAAAATATGTGTCCGAAAACTATAAAAATGCGCAGTCAAATAAATGCGTCTGTCAAATCCATAAATAAGAAGAAGCATTTCTCCCGTGCCCCCAGATCGATCAATATTCTGTTCTTAGACACAGAGAGAGAGAGAGAAGCGCTTGTAAAAACTTAATCTTTTCAGACAACACAAATTTTAAGATTGATTATATCGAATTTTTTTTTTTGTAAAACAAAATACAACAATAGTATACTATATATGTACGTATGTGTCGTATGTATATATATGTATATATTTATTATTTAAAACGATTTGATACAACGTCCATTTTTCATTACATTAAAAATTTTTGAAGAATAACTTAAACGACGAAGATGAGTTATTTTTGCGTAAGCTTCAAGTGTTATGTTCGTGGTCATGTCTCTTTTAAAATAATAGAAAACAGGTATGGCCTTTAAAATGTGTAGTAGTGGTTAGTGCTTAGAGTGTACTCGAATGGAGCGCATGTGAATTTTTCAGAAGTCTACTCAATGAAATCATTCAATTTGGAATCGTTAAAGAATAACGCCTGCAGCAGCTGGAACTCATCGTCGGTATAATTGAAGTCCGCCTTCATGACATCGTCCGCCTCGTCTTCTACGTCCACGTCCACATCCACATCCACGTCCATGCTTACGTCTACGTCTAGCCCCGGCTGACCCTCGCTGGACGCGACGGTGGAGATCGTCGCGGTAACTGAGGGCGGCACTGGTGGCTGGGGCGGCAGGAAGGTCGTGGAATCACTCAAGTCGTTGAAGTCGTTGCGCTGATCGACTTCCACGACCATTGGAATGGGTTGCTGACCGCTTTCACTGCACGACGACTTCGTGGAGGTGGGCGGCGACACCGGCGACGACATATTCAAAGCGGCATTGGGCATCGAGCCAGTGGCCTTGTCCATCTCGTTCGATTCATCGCTGATCGCATACTCGGCCAACTTAGGCGGCAACTGGATGGAGGCAGAAGTGTTGCTGCTATTGCTGTCAGTTGCGTTTGCTGCTGCTGCCGACTGCTGAGTCGATGCGTTGTTGATGAGCGGTGCACTTGCGGCGGACTCTGTCATGACGGGCAACGTCACATTCGGATTAAATGGCATATCCAGGTCTTCTAGGCCTTCCGGCACTTTCAGTTTGCTCAGCTCCTCTCGCAGATGACGGTACTGCCGCCGCAAGACCATCGAATTGAACGAGATCGTGCGACTGTTTCGTTCGCTAAACTGCGGCTTGCTCAGCTCCTCGATCCAGTTCTCAATCTGAGCACAGATCTCATTCCGTTTGAGCCAGAAGTGAGTGTGAATCACCTGCAATGGAGCAGATACGCCCGCTTTATTACCTCACGACGCTAAGAATTCCTCTACTTACGTCCTTGAAACAGGGACTGGGATTCCTTATTTGCTCCAGCATGGCCCACCGCACGCACGCCTGGTATATGTTGCTGTTGTATTCGCGCGAGGAATGCATGCCACTCAGCGACCAGCGACTGCGCTCGAAGCCGGGCTCGTTGAAGTAGGGCTCCGGCACCAGGATTAGAGACTGAATCGAGACCAGGACTTGCAGGAAGCTCGAGGTCTGCGCATTCCACTTCTCCTCGGGCCTGCCGTGCCAGGTGTTCAGCACGGATAAGCAGACTTTGCCGTCATTATACAAATTTGGATTAAACCTTACTGAATGCCGGCCCGTGGTCTCCAAGTTGATCAGCATCGGAAGATTCGGGTAATCTGGCGGGAAGAAGACATCAAACTCGAAGCAGCCATTGGCGTACGGTGTATCTGCCGGCCCCGTTATAAGCACCTGCGGAGAGAAAGCAAAGCAAAGCGAAGGGAAGGTGTGTAGTGAATGTAAGATCTCTGTCAGTGTCAGAGCTTGGTCAGTACTTTCATTATATCCAGTCTATCAGTATCACAGCGAACGAAAACGGAACTACTATAGGACAACGGCAAACTCGTGGACAACGTGACGGCCTCTTGCGCCAGCCGCTTGACGCGCGACGGATGGTAACGGTCGCCAGCCATGCGCACCATTTTCTCAAAGTGATGCGAGATCACAAAGCGAAAGCCATTGTTTTCCGATTCGACTATCATTTCCGAGGTGTCAAATTGCAGCTTCTTCATAACCTCCAAATAGCGTTGTTCGATCGACTTGATCTGCGGTGGCCTCTCGATGGTGGAGCCGTTGAAGGCATCGTGATTGCTGCGACTCTGATTGGCCAAGGTGTCCGCTTTGGTGGCCTTTTGTACGAGCACAGCGGTTTCCTGAATATCCGGAATCAGCAGGGCCAAACCCTCGTCATCGCCATCGTCAATACGCACGACGACCTGAACCCTTTGACCTTTGATGTTGGATCTTTTGTTGACTCTGCAGAAGTTTAGATGATGAATATATGTACTCATGTTTGACGATGATGATGGTTAGCTAGCTTACTTCAGA
The DNA here is from genome assembly GCA_949752815.1 of Conops quadrifasciatus. NCBI lineage: Eukaryota > Metazoa > Arthropoda > Insecta > Diptera > Conopidae > Conops > Conops quadrifasciatus. Next base: position 39,654,390 of record OX457078.1, read on the forward strand.
CGTTTGGCGTATGTGTCGACACAGGTTTTCATGTTAGCCAACAACTCCGAGATGGAGGGCGAACTGCTGCTGCCGTTAGCAGCGGGTTGCAGCAGGCCCACCAATTGGTACGACAGCGACATCGCCCGCAAAAGCTGCAGTATGGCGCGATACAGTGGAATGTGGCGTGTTATGTCTAGCACGGAATCGTTGCGCAGATACGAACTTAGCGCCTGAATCAAGCAGGACTGCTGCAGCAGCGGCAAGCATTGCGCCGGAAGCTCGCCGACGACGTCACTGATTCCGTGATAGGTCAATATTTCATCCGATTGCATGGACGAGGGTATCTTGTCGCCGGGATTGATGTAACTGGAGAGCACCTGTAAAGCACCGCAAACTTGTAGTGTTAATTTCAAGCGAATAGTTTCGGTCCGACTCTAAATCCCATCATTTCGTACTTGCAACAACACTGTAACGTGTTCCTCCTCGCTCTTCTGGCGCAGCAACGCCTGTTCCACGTTCCAGGACTGAGCAGTCGAGCCTGTGCCGAATCCGGTACCTTTGGCCCAATACATGGGGCTCTTGTCGTCGGACGTGGCCAAGGAGAAATCATCGACGTTGTAGCTTTCGGCCTTGATACCACCAGTTGCCATCTAAAACAAATGTGTTGAACAAAACAGGGCCCAACTGAATCAGCAGTCAGTGCTTTTACCTCGCTCTCGGGACTGCATACTTGATAGTTTGGCGATTGCGATTGATGCGTGAAGATGCTCAGGCAGTTGAGGATCAGATGCATGGCACCCACTTCGATGACCAGCCGCCGCAACAGCATGCCGTCGTCGGTGGTAAGCAGAGAACTGTCGAGCAGCTGCCGGAAAACCTCGAACGGAAGAGTGGGCAGGGAGGGCGCCAATGATAGGCTGTAGATATCATCTGAAATCATGGCATCACGGTAGATATGAGCGCAACCAACACTTGGCTAAATAAACCCAAATACGTACTGCCTTCGCCGTCTCCAGTAACTCCCAAAACCAGGCGCAAGAGACACTGAGCTCGGAGTTTGTCACGCAGCAGGACGTCGGAGTACGACGGCAAGCGCAGGAAGAGACCGAAAGCGGCCAACGAATGCTGCGGCACTGAAGTAATGGTCGCATGCTTTGTGGTGGGTTCGGTGATGGGATCCTCCAGATCCTCGTAGATCTCCTCGTTCGGTTCCAGCTTCACCCAATCGGTCATGGGCGGACTCTTCTCCTTTTCGGGCATGGAATTGGGAGACTTGCGGCCTGTGGCACCATCCGGGTAGACGGTGGGCAAATACTGGGCCAGCAACGAAAGACCGCCGCGACTGGAGAAGCGTTGTAATGGCGAGGGCAAGGGTTCAACATTGGCCGCTTTGGTGGCGCTGTCATCGTAATCGTCATCGTGACTTTTTAAAGGAGTCTAAAATCGCCAAATTACAATAAAACAACAAAGTAAAATGCACAACAGTTTCATCGTTTTTTACGATCTAAATTAAACTCTTCTTCTTTACCAAGTTTAATGTGAGACAAGGTGTGGACAGCGAGTGGCCCTTGCTGTAGAGCATGGCCAATACTTGCGAGATTGTCGAGTCGCTGGTGAGCACCAGATCAGGATAGTCAGGATGAACCAACTGTGCGCAGGTGCTGCTGCTCGAAGAACTCGATGGCGTAAAGAAGTCTTTAATTTGGAAAATCTCTGTGCGTTAAAAATGAAATGGCGTTAAAAAATCTGTGATACTGCCCGGAAAATAAATCGGAAATAAATACACCGACAAAAAGACGGACGGACGGACGTACTTGGAAAGTTCGGAATAATATCTTTGTTCTCTTTGATGGCGACCACTTGGTTTTTGACGTCCTTTATGCGCTTGTCTTTGGCTGTCACGCCGGCAGCGACACTCAAAAACTCCATGCCATGATCCAGGCCGTTGAAATTGAGCGAAATACCACCGTAAGTGTCAGGCGTGTAAAGCTTCTCATGCTCGTGCTTTATCTCGCTATTGTTGCTGCTCGAAACATTCGAGACTGTTGAGGCGGCACCGTCGTTCGGTCTAGTTTCTGAAGGTATTGATTTAAAGAAAATTTTGCTATAGACCAGGCGTAGCCCAAAGTTTTGGCCCCCGGGCCATATTAGAAAGAAAACTTTTTCTTTCTTTTACAGACTGTTGGGACAATTAGAATCTCTTACCGGACACACAGTTCTGCAATATTTCCTGGCATTTGGTATTTGAGCTGACGTAGAACAGCAAGTGATGAGCATTGATGCGCTTCGACGGATGATGATTGACCAGCGCCAAAGACGACGAGACGCCGGCACTCGTGAAAGTCGCTGTCGAGTCCTTCTTCTGCAGCGGCAGTTTGCTGCGCACCGAAACCAAAATGCGCTCGTTCTCCAGCAACAATTGCAGCACAATTTGCCGCGTAAAGCCGGAAATAATAGGCTTGTTGCATGGCAGCGTTGCCGTTGTTGCCGCCATTGCCGCCGTCGTCGTTGTTGCTGCTGCTGGTGATGACGACGGTGTCGAGGCTGCGCTTCCGCCCGGCGATTTTATCACCGAAATAAGCAACATGGTAAGGCTGTCCTGATTCTTGGGGTGACATGCGGTGACACGCGAAAAGAAATTAATCGTGGAGCGTTCCATGCGTATGAAGGCCTGTTGCATTTGCTCGTCCACCAAATGTAAGGGCCGATAGTTGCAGAGCAGTTCCAACAGCGGACGCCAGAAGATGGAGCCTTGCTGCGTGCCCAACCAGTCGCGCACGTGACCTTCGGCGCAGCACTCCGAGAAAAAGTCGAGTATTTTTGGCACATGCTCGACCGTCAGCAGAGGCGGTGTATCGAAAAGACCACTTCTAGCGGTTTCACTATTCTCAACTTTAGCCGCATCGGTCAAACAGCCAGAGCCAGAGCTGGAACTGCCCGCTTCAGAAACGCCCACCGAAGCGCGCTCTATCTCCGGCGACAGTGAACAGCAATATTGGAAGATCGCGAAGGCGAGCAATTTCAGTAGACCGGAATCAACGAGTTGGTAAACGGCCAGCGGTGACTGACTGGCCAGCGCCAGAGTGGACAAGTACGCCGGCCGTTGCAAAATGAGGGTCAAGTTCTCTACCGCCACATCTTTAAACCAAGCAATGCCGCAGACACCTTTATTGTCATCGGTTAGGCCGCAGGCAACGCCGCCGCCTGCATTTATTTCGTGCATTTCGCAATCTTTATTCTCCACAATCTTCACATTCAGGCGACGCAACAACTGATTGAACAGTTCGGGCTTGATGCAGCACAGCGAGCAGAGCAACGAATCGAAGGCCACCTTCAGCGGCTCCTCGTTGTCCAGAGCATCGATCCAGTACATACAGGCTTCGAAAATGACCGAGGTGATCAGCTCGTGTAAGTTCGCAATCTGATTCTTGGAGTGCACTGACCACAAGATCGAGGCCACGCACTTCACGAAGCCACTCTGCGGATTGGTGCAGCGCGCGCTGCGATTGCTGAAATTCTGACGCAGCTTAACGATCCACTCCAGAAGAACTTGTACTTTATCGCCCATGTAGTCCTGCCGCGAGGTGGTCAAGTCGAAGAGAAGATCGCAGATGCTCTCGTTGGACAACTTATAAGCTGGAAGAAACAACGAAGTGTTTTGGAAATATTGAAATACTGAAAATATTGTAAATCGCATCAATCGCACTTTGTGGTGTGGTGCCCCAGAGCAGCGTGCGCAGCAGCGCTAAGCACAATTCGCGACTGTAAGCGCCCAGTTTCAGCAGCACCGTTTCCAAGTTATGCAACGCCGTTAGCGGTATTATGGGCATGATGTTCATCAAGCTGCAGCAAGCCTCCAAGAAGCCTGGATACTCCGCGGAGACGCCGATGATGTCAGCAGTCAACTGCGGATCTGCCATTACCGAGGCCATGTTGTAGCAACGCGCCAGAATGCGAATCCAACCGATGCTGGTCTTGGCAAAAGAATCGTCGTCTATCGTCTGATCGTAGGACAAGTTGTTGCTGTTAGTACTTCCGGAAGCGCCACCAAACGCACTGCACGCATTATTCGTGGCTGAGAAGATGGTGTTTCCCAGGACAGCGATTTGTGTGAGGCCAATATTTGAACTGTCTTTGGGCCTACAAAGAAAAGAAAAGAAAAGAAAAGAGAAGAAACACAACCATATATTTTCAAGATACATTCTCAGGTTTGGCGTTTATTCCGCGCTATTTACCTATAGAGGCGCAAGACCACGCTGGTCGCAATTTCCGGCTTTGCAAGTTTCAAGCGAATGCACGTCATGCCGGTTGTTGTTAACGGCGGCCCAAATGGTATCGGCCCCAGCCCATAGTCGCGCGATATCTCAAGCGCTACGGCCGAAGGACAAGAGGCCAGCGTGGGCGAATGAGGCTGAAGCTGAATCTCTTTCAGCAAGATCGCTGTCGGCAAGGTGATGGTCAGATCCACATGCGACTCATTCGGGTAGAACATGTAACTCCAGGCTGGCGTACGTGGACGCCGATGCGAGGCGACTGTGTTCACAATAAGAATATCTGCGGACTGGGCTGTGTCGTTCTCAGACGAAATGCTACAGAATGGAGCAAAATTGATAAGGCCGTCCTGCTGATTGCGCTGACTTTGGGTAGACGAAGAGCTGGAGGACTTTTTGCTATTTCCATTCGAGGAAGAATGCGAATGCAATTTGAGCTTTGAGTTTTTGGTCATATGTTGCATTATCAGCGAAATCTATAAACAGAGAGAGCGAGAAATCATAATCGCGCACGCACGCACAATTCTAGCCAGGGCGTACCCACTCGAATACTTACCAAGCCCGGCTGCATGTTGATTAAAATCTTATTCAGCTTTACCAGATTCTGGCAAATAATCTGTATACCGCCGAGTTGTGTGAAGATCTGCACGGCCGTGGGCACTTCTAGGACCTTGAAAATGTAGTAGAGGAAGGGTTCCGACAACTGCAGGCGGGGCAGTGTGTTACGCTGCGAAGTACCTAAGGCAAAGAAGATGAGTGAAAAGGTGGTTGCCATTGAAATGCAATCAGTCTCACTCGTTTCCAAATACTGGCAAATGGGTTCAACAATCAGTCGCTGGTGTGTGGCCTTCTCGCACAAGCTGATTAGCAAATAGAAGACAGCGTCTGCCGCAGTTTGCGGCTCATCGAGCAGAAAGGATGAGTCGGTCGGCTTGACGGTGTAGAGCGTGTACGAAGCCATCAGCGTGAAGGATATGCTGGTGCAATGCGAGAGAGATCCGAGCAGGCGTTTCATCGTTGGGAAATGGCGCAAAACTGAGAGCAATTTTTTACTTTTATTTATAACGAAATATTGAACGAAATTTGGGAAATTGCTTCGGCGAGAGAAAGAAAGGGAGAAGGGAAGGACGCACGTACCTGTGTCCGCAATATATGGCGTTCTCACTCTATTGGCATCAATATTCAATTGTTCCGCCTTCGTTTCATCCGTCTGGCATTCTGCTTGAAATGCTTTCTCCTCGGCTGCATAGTCCTAAAGCATTGATGAGTTAGTTAATATCTCTTTCTGTGCGAATTTTGTTGAAGCGAGTTCGTATATTTAAGTCAATTGGTTTCTCACAACTGATTGGTTATGCGCCATATTTATGGACTTTTTGAGCGAATATAAATGGCCAAATGATCTCTGGAGTTGCTCTTAATGGGATAAAAAAATAATCATTACTACTTACTCCTGGCTGTCGCGGTAGCTCGGTCTGGATTAAGGATGAGGCCAGTTTTAATAAGCTTATTATTAAAGAGCTATCCGTTATGGAAGAATTTTGTTTGGCATTTTCGGAACCCAAAACATTCGCAAACAAGCTACTAAATGTGTTCGTGGGATTATTGACATCCGATGAGCGCTGACACTGTATCTTATCGCCGTTCGAAATGTTGTTGTAAACGAGAAAAGCTGAAAGGTTTCGGAAAATTAGTGTCCGATTTTTTAGTGCAATGCATAAAAACGCTTACAGACACTTTCAATAATGCTTAGCGAGACATTAAGGTCCGCCTTATCGTATGGTATTAACAGCAGGTCGCGCACCAATTGACTTTGGGCATCTACCGGGCCCTGCTGATTGCAGATGGCGCCACCCGGCTGCACCAATTGCAGCACAACATTCAGCAGAGTGTCCTTAAGTTTTCGTTTTTTGGCAGAAGCATTTTCCACAGTCTCTCCTTTTTTGTGCAGCCATAGGAGAAGCTCGTGCAGGTGTTTGCAAATTGTTGGACCAGCCTGAAAATCAATAGAATTGGTCAACTTGTAAACTTGTAGACTCTTCTCTAGGGTTAATCTACGACACATACACATCTGTTGGTAATTATTGTTGAACTCATGCCGTAGCCGGAGAAGAAGCGCAACAACATCTTCTCGAAATTCTCATCGTTTATGATGATATCATTAATTTTGTTTAATTCGTCGCTCTCGTAGACACGTCGGTCTCTCAGCATCTCTTCAGGCGGCGGCGCTTTCGTATTACACGACAGATACAGACACTGAAAGCCCAAGCACCAAGTGCGCAACTTGATGTCATTGTGCCAGGCCAAAGCCAGCAACAGGCCCTGCACGGCATTGGCGCCGAAGGGGATTTTCGGTATATCGCTCTGACACAATCCATTGCTGTAGGGCTTCTCCGCCAGTTCACAATTCAAGGTCATCCACATTTGCAGCACTTGCTCCAAATGAACCCAAGTGTCCTGCACCAATAATGATTAATATTTCAGATTATAAGCCATAATATTCGTAATTAACCTGTATGTGCAAATCGGCGAATATCGAGTCGAATACATTTCGAAACATTTCGTATGTATTGCGACCGCCACTGTATTCGGGCCCAGACCACACGTCGATCAAATACTCCGGCCAGAAGGTGGCTTCTGCCGGGGCCGTAATGAATTCATTGGTGAGAATTTGCGGCAGCGAAGCGTACATGTCGCTAATGAATGCGACAGAGAACTTCTCGATTTAAATGAATACATCTTGTATGGCTTTGACAGATACTTTTCGAGTTCATGCAATGAATTTTATATACTTTTTAATGAATTAATTAATAATTCGAACGCGGCAAAAGCAACTAAAACCAGTCCAAAAGTTTCCTTTGGAGTCATCACAGGAAAAAATTGTTGTTTTCTTTTGTTGTCTCACTCGCAATATTCAGTATTAATTATGCACTAGTTCGATAACTAATTGCGTTTTCTCTAGTTCCATATCTTTACTCCTTGCCGGGTAAAGCCGCCTTCAATAAAAACTCGTCGTAATGTTTTTTATTTCTATGATGTCTTAATACTAACATGCATAGAAAATATTTTATTTGTTTAATAAGTCTTGTAGAGGTGATAAACATCATCATCATTATCATCAATCAGCGAATTAAATGCCTAACTTTATGCAGCATACATTTCGTAGGTATTTGTTTATAAGTTCTTTATACGTGCAGACGATATACATACAAACATTTTTATCTGTTAACATAAAAAGGCCAAACATTTATAAAATGTAAATTTTTGCTTTGAGTTCTTTTGTTCATTAAACACAAAAAGAGAATGATTTCATTTCTCATAGCCCTTCCGTTATTCTCACAATTATAAAAAAAAATATGTGTCCGAAAACTATAAAAATGCGCAGTCAAATAAATGCGTCTGTCAAATCCATAAATAAGAAGAAGCATTTCTCCCGTGCCCCCAGATCGATCAATATTCTGTTCTTAGACACAGAGAGAGAGAGAGAAGCGCTTGTAAAAACTTAATCTTTTCAGACAACACAAATTTTAAGATTGATTATATCGAATTTTTTTTTTTGTAAAACAAAATACAACAATAGTATACTATATATGTACGTATGTGTCGTATGTATATATATGTATATATTTATTATTTAAAACGATTTGATACAACGTCCATTTTTCATTACATTAAAAATTTTTGAAGAATAACTTAAACGACGAAGATGAGTTATTTTTGCGTAAGCTTCAAGTGTTATGTTCGTGGTCATGTCTCTTTTAAAATAATAGAAAACAGGTATGGCCTTTAAAATGTGTAGTAGTGGTTAGTGCTTAGAGTGTACTCGAATGGAGCGCATGTGAATTTTTCAGAAGTCTACTCAATGAAATCATTCAATTTGGAATCGTTAAAGAATAACGCCTGCAGCAGCTGGAACTCATCGTCGGTATAATTGAAGTCCGCCTTCATGACATCGTCCGCCTCGTCTTCTACGTCCACGTCCACATCCACATCCACGTCCATGCTTACGTCTACGTCTAGCCCCGGCTGACCCTCGCTGGACGCGACGGTGGAGATCGTCGCGGTAACTGAGGGCGGCACTGGTGGCTGGGGCGGCAGGAAGGTCGTGGAATCACTCAAGTCGTTGAAGTCGTTGCGCTGATCGACTTCCACGACCATTGGAATGGGTTGCTGACCGCTTTCACTGCACGACGACTTCGTGGAGGTGGGCGGCGACACCGGCGACGACATATTCAAAGCGGCATTGGGCATCGAGCCAGTGGCCTTGTCCATCTCGTTCGATTCATCGCTGATCGCATACTCGGCCAACTTAGGCGGCAACTGGATGGAGGCAGAAGTGTTGCTGCTATTGCTGTCAGTTGCGTTTGCTGCTGCTGCCGACTGCTGAGTCGATGCGTTGTTGATGAGCGGTGCACTTGCGGCGGACTCTGTCATGACGGGCAACGTCACATTCGGATTAAATGGCATATCCAGGTCTTCTAGGCCTTCCGGCACTTTCAGTTTGCTCAGCTCCTCTCGCAGATGACGGTACTGCCGCCGCAAGACCATCGAATTGAACGAGATCGTGCGACTGTTTCGTTCGCTAAACTGCGGCTTGCTCAGCTCCTCGATCCAGTTCTCAATCTGAGCACAGATCTCATTCCGTTTGAGCCAGAAGTGAGTGTGAATCACCTGCAATGGAGCAGATACGCCCGCTTTATTACCTCACGACGCTAAGAATTCCTCTACTTACGTCCTTGAAACAGGGACTGGGATTCCTTATTTGCTCCAGCATGGCCCACCGCACGCACGCCTGGTATATGTTGCTGTTGTATTCGCGCGAGGAATGCATGCCACTCAGCGACCAGCGACTGCGCTCGAAGCCGGGCTCGTTGAAGTAGGGCTCCGGCACCAGGATTAGAGACTGAATCGAGACCAGGACTTGCAGGAAGCTCGAGGTCTGCGCATTCCACTTCTCCTCGGGCCTGCCGTGCCAGGTGTTCAGCACGGATAAGCAGACTTTGCCGTCATTATACAAATTTGGATTAAACCTTACTGAATGCCGGCCCGTGGTCTCCAAGTTGATCAGCATCGGAAGATTCGGGTAATCTGGCGGGAAGAAGACATCAAACTCGAAGCAGCCATTGGCGTACGGTGTATCTGCCGGCCCCGTTATAAGCACCTGCGGAGAGAAAGCAAAGCAAAGCGAAGGGAAGGTGTGTAGTGAATGTAAGATCTCTGTCAGTGTCAGAGCTTGGTCAGTACTTTCATTATATCCAGTCTATCAGTATCACAGCGAACGAAAACGGAACTACTATAGGACAACGGCAAACTCGTGGACAACGTGACGGCCTCTTGCGCCAGCCGCTTGACGCGCGACGGATGGTAACGGTCGCCAGCCATGCGCACCATTTTCTCAAAGTGATGCGAGATCACAAAGCGAAAGCCATTGTTTTCCGATTCGACTATCATTTCCGAGGTGTCAAATTGCAGCTTCTTCATAACCTCCAAATAGCGTTGTTCGATCGACTTGATCTGCGGTGGCCTCTCGATGGTGGAGCCGTTGAAGGCATCGTGATTGCTGCGACTCTGATTGGCCAAGGTGTCCGCTTTGGTGGCCTTTTGTACGAGCACAGCGGTTTCCTGAATATCCGGAATCAGCAGGGCCAAACCCTCGTCATCGCCATCGTCAATACGCACGACGACCTGAACCCTTTGACCTTTGATGTTGGATCTTTTGTTGACTCTGCAGAAGTTTAGATGATGAATATATGTACTCATGTTTGACGATGATGATGGTTAGCTAGCTTACTTCAGACGTTTGGCGTATGTGTCGACACAGGTTTTCATGTTAGCCAACAACTCCGAGATGGAGGGCGAACTGCTGCTGCCGTTAGCAGCGGGTTGCAGCAGGCCCACCAATTGGTACGACAGCGACATCGCCCGCAAAAGCTGCAGTATGGCGCGATACAGTGGAATGTGGCGTGTTATGTCTAGCACGGAATCGTTGCGCAGATACGAACTTAGCGCCTGAATCAAGCAGGACTGCTGCAGCAGCGGCAAGCATTGCGCCGGAAGCTCGCCGACGACGTCACTGATTCCGTGATAGGTCAATATTTCATCCGATTGCATGGACGAGGGTATCTTGTCGCCGGGATTGATGTAACTGGAGAGCACCTGTAAAGCACCGCAAACTTGTAGTGTTAATTTCAAGCGAATAGTTTCGGTCCGACTCTAAATCCCATCATTTCGTACTTGCAACAACACTGTAACGTGTTCCTCCTCGCTCTTCTGGCGCAGCAACGCCTGTTCCACGTTCCAGGACTGAGCAGTCGAGCCTGTGCCGAATCCGGTACCTTTGGCCCAATACATGGGGCTCTTGTCGTCGGACGTGGCCAAGGAGAAATCATCGACGTTGTAGCTTTCGGCCTTGATACCACCAGTTGCCATCTAAAACAAATGTGTTGAACAAAACAGGGCCCAACTGAATCAGCAGTCAGTGCTTTTACCTCGCTCTCGGGACTGCATACTTGATAGTTTGGCGATTGCGATTGATGCGTGAAGATGCTCAGGCAGTTGAGGATCAGATGCATGGCACCCACTTCGATGACCAGCCGCCGCAACAGCATGCCGTCGTCGGTGGTAAGCAGAGAACTGTCGAGCAGCTGCCGGAAAACCTCGAACGGAAGAGTGGGCAGGGAGGGCGCCAATGATAGGCTGTAGATATCATCTGAAATCATGGCATCACGGTAGATATGAGCGCAACCAACACTTGGCTAAATAAACCCAAATACGTACTGCCTTCGCCGTCTCCAGTAACTCCCAAAACCAGGCGCAAGAGACACTGAGCTCGGAGTTTGTCACGCAGCAGGACGTCGGAGTACGACGGCAAGCGCAGGAAGAGACCGAAAGCGGCCAACGAATGCTGCGGCACTGAAGTAATGGTCGCATGCTTTGTGGTGGGTTCGGTGATGGGATCCTCCAGATCCTCGTAGATCTCCTCGTTCGGTTCCAGCTTCACCCAATCGGTCATGGGCGGACTCTTCTCCTTTTCGGGCATGGAATTGGGAGACTTGCGGCCTGTGGCACCATCCGGGTAGACGGTGGGCAAATACTGGGCCAGCAACGAAAGACCGCCGCGACTGGAGAAGCGTTGTAATGGCGAGGGCAAGGGTTCAACATTGGCCGCTTTGGTGGCGCTGTCATCGTAATCGTCATCGTGACTTTTTAAAGGAGTCTAAAATCGCCAAATTACAATAAAACAACAAAGTAAAATGCACAACAGTTTCATCGTTTTTTACGATCTAAATTAAACTCTTCTTCTTTACCAAGTTTAATGTGAGACAAGGTGTGGACAGCGAGTGGCCCTTGCTGTAGAGCATGGCCAATACTTGCGAGATTGTCGAGTCGCTGGTGAGCACCAGATCAGGATAGTCAGGATGAACCAACTGTGCGCAGGTGCTGCTGCTCGAAGAACTCGATGGCGTAAAGAAGTCTTTAATTTGGAAAATCTCTGTGCGTTAAAAATGAAATGGCGTTAAAAAATCTGTGATACTGCCCGGAAAATAAATCGGAAATAAATACACCGACAAAAAGACGGACGGACGGACGTACTTGGAAAGTTCGGAATAATATCTTTGTTCTCTTTGATGGCGACCACTTGGTTTTTGACGTCCTTTATGCGCTTGTCTTTGGCTGTCACGCCGGCAGCGACACTCAAAAACTCCATGCCATGATCCAGGCCGTTGAAATTGAGCGAAATACCACCGTAAGTGTCAGGCGTGTAAAGCTTCTCATGCTCGTGCTTTATCTCGCTATTGTTGCTGCTCGAAACATTCGAGACTGTTGAGGCGGCACCGTCGTTCGGTCTAGTTTCTGAAGGTATTGATTTAAAGAAAATTTTGCTATAGACCAGGCGTAGCCCAAAGTTTTGGCCCCCGGGCCATATTAGAAAGAAAACTTTTTCTTTCTTTTACAGACTGTTGGGACAATTAGAATCTCTTACCGGACACACAGTTCTGCAATATTTCCTGGCATTTGGTATTTGAGCTGACGTAGAACAGCAAGTGATGAGCATTGATGCGCTTCGACGGATGATGATTGACCAGCGCCAAAGACGACGAGACGCCGGCACTCGTGAAAGTCGCTGTCGAGTCCTTCTTCTGCAGCGGCAGTTTGCTGCGCACCGAAACCAAAATGCGCTCGTTCTCCAGCAACAATTGCAGCACAATTTGCCGCGTAAAGCCGGAAATAATAGGCTTGTTGCATGGCAGCGTTGCCGTTGTTGCCGCCATTGCCGCCGTCGTCGTTGTTGCTGCTGCTGGTGATGACGACGGTGTCGAGGCTGCGCTTCCGCCCGGCGATTTTATCACCGAAATAAGCAACATGGTAAGGCTGTCCTGATTCTTGGGGTGACATGCGGTGACACGCGAAAAGAAATTAATCGTGGAGCGTTCCATGCGTATGAAGGCCTGTTGCATTTGCTCGTCCACCAAATGTAAGGGCCGATAGTTGCAGAGCAGTTCCAACAGCGGACGCCAGAAGATGGAGCCTTGCTGCGTGCCCAACCAGTCGCGCACGTGACCTTCGGCGCAGCACTCCGAGAAAAAGTCGAGTATTTTTGGCACATGCTCGACCGTCAGCAGAGGCGGTGTATCGAAAAGACCACTTCTAGCGGTTTCACTATTCTCAACTTTAGCCGCATCGGTCAAACAGCCAGAGCCAGAGCTGGAACTGCCCGCTTCAGAAACGCCCACCGAAGCGCGCTCTATCTCCGGCGACAGTGAACAGCAATATTGGAAGATCGCGAAGGCGAGCAATTTCAGTAGACCGGAATCAACGAGTTGGTAAACGGCCAGCGGTGACTGACTGGCCAGCGCCAGAGTGGACAAGTACGCCGGCCGTTGCAAAATGAGGGTCAAGTTCTCTACCGCCACATCTTTAAACCAAGCAATGCCGCAGACACCTTTATTGTCATCGGTTAGGCCGCAGGCAACGCCGCCGCCTGCATTTATTTCGTGCATTTCGCAATCTTTATTCTCCACAATCTTCACATTCAGGCGACGCAACAACTGATTGAACAGTTCGGGCTTGATGCAGCACAGCGAGCAGAGCAACGAATCGAAGGCCACCTTCAGCGGCTCCTCGTTGTCCAGAGCATCGATCCAGTACATACAGGCTTCGAAAATGACCGAGGTGATCAGCTCGTGTAAGTTCGCAATCTGATTCTTGGAGTGCACTGACCACAAGATCGAGGCCACGCACTTCACGAAGCCACTCTGCGGATTGGTGCAGCGCGCGCTGCGATTGCTGAAATTCTGACGCAGCTTAACGATCCACTCCAGAAGAACTTGTACTTTATCGCCCATGTAGTCCTGCCGCGAGGTGGTCAAGTCGAAGAGAAGATCGCAGATGCTCTCGTTGGACAACTTATAAGCTGGAAGAAACAACGAAGTGTTTTGGAAATATTGAAATACTGAAAATATTGTAAATCGCATCAATCGCACTTTGTGGTGTGGTGCCCCAGAGCAGCGTGCGCAGCAGCGCTAAGCACAATTCGCGACTGTAAGCGCCCAGTTTCAGCAGCACCGTTTCCAAGTTATGCAACGCCGTTAGCGGTATTATGGGCATGATGTTCATCAAGCTGCAGCAAGCCTCCAAGAAGCCTGGATACTCCGCGGAGACGCCGATGATGTCAGCAGTCAACTGCGGATCTGCCATTACCGAGGCCATGTTGTAGCAACGCGCCAGAATGCGAATCCAACCGATGCTGGTCTTGGCAAAAGAATCGTCGTCTATCGTCTGATCGTAGGACAAGTTGTTGCTGTTAGTACTTCCGGAAGCGCCACCAAACGCACTGCACGCATTATTCGTGGCTGAGAAGATGGTGTTTCCCAGGACAGCGATTTGTGTGAGGCCAATATTTGAACTGTCTTTGGGCCTACAAAGAAAAGAAAAGAAAAGAAAAGAGAAGAAACACAACCATATATTTTCAAGATACATTCTCAGGTTTGGCGTTTATTCCGCGCTATTTACCTATAGAGGCGCAAGACCACGCTGGTCGCAATTTCCGGCTTTGCAAGTTTCAAGCGAATGCACGTCATGCCGGTTGTTGTTAACGGCGGCCCAAATGGTATCGGCCCCAGCCCATAGTCGCGCGATATCTCAAGCGCTACGGCCGAAGGACAAGAGGCCAGCGTGGGCGAATGAGGCTGAAGCTGAATCTCTTTCAGCAAGATCGCTGTCGGCAAGGTGATGGTCAGATCCACATGCGACTCATTCGGGTAGAACATGTAACTCCAGGCTGGCGTACGTGGACGCCGATGCGAGGCGACTGTGTTCACAATAAGAATATCTGCGGACTGGGCTGTGTCGTTCTCAGACGAAATGCTACAGAATGGAGCAAAATTGATAAGGCCGTCCTGCTGATTGCGCTGACTTTGGGTAGACGAAGAGCTGGAGGACTTTTTGCTATTTCCATTCGAGGAAGAATGCGAATGCAATTTGAGCTTTGAGTTTTTGGTCATATGTTGCATTATCAGCGAAATCTATAAACAGAGAGAGCGAGAAATCATAATCGCGCACGCACGCACAATTCTAGCCAGGGCGTACCCACTCGAATACTTACCAAGCCCGGCTGCATGTTGATTAAAATCTTATTCAGCTTTACCAGATTCTGGCAAATAATCTGTATACCGCCGAGTTGTGTGAAGATCTGCACGGCCGTGGGCACTTCTAGGACCTTGAAAATGTAGTAGAGGAAGGGTTCCGACAACTGCAGGCGGGGCAGTGTGTTACGCTGCGAAGTACCTAAGGCAAAGAAGATGAGTGAAAAGGTGGTTGCCATTGAAATGCAATCAGTCTCACTCGTTTCCAAATACTGGCAAATGGGTTCAACAATCAGTCGCTGGTGTGTGGCCTTCTCGCACAAGCTGATTAGCAAATAGAAGACAGCGTCTGCCGCAGTTTGCGGCTCATCGAGCAGAAAGGATGAGTCGGTCGGCTTGACGGTGTAGAGCGTGTACGAAGCCATCAGCGTGAAGGATATGCTGGTGCAATGCGAGAGAGATCCGAGCAGGCGTTTCATCGTTGGGAAATGGCGCAAAACTGAGAGCAATTTTTTACTTTTATTTATAACGAAATATTGAACGAAATTTGGGAAATTGCTTCGGCGAGAGAAAGAAAGGGAGAAGGGAAGGACGCACGTACCTGTGTCCGCAATATATGGCGTTCTCACTCTATTGGCATCAATATTCAATTGTTCCGCCTTCGTTTCATCCGTCTGGCATTCTGCTTGAAATGCTTTCTCCTCGGCTGCATAGTCCTAAAGCATTGATGAGTTAGTTAATATCTCTTTCTGTGCGAATTTTGTTGAAGCGAGTTCGTATATTTAAGTCAATTGGTTTCTCACAACTGATTGGTTATGCGCCATATTTATGGACTTTTTGAGCGAATATAAATGGCCAAATGATCTCTGGAGTTGCTCTTAATGGGATAAAAAAATAATCATTACTACTTACTCCTGGCTGTCGCGGTAGCTCGGTCTGGATTAAGGATGAGGCCAGTTTTAATAAGCTTATTATTAAAGAGCTATCCGTTATGGAAGAATTTTGTTTGGCATTTTCGGAACCCAAAACATTCGCAAACAAGCTACTAAATGTGTTCGTGGGATTATTGACATCCGATGAGCGCTGACACTGTATCTTATCGCCGTTCGAAATGTTGTTGTAAACGAGAAAAGCTGAAAGGTTTCGGAAAATTAGTGTCCGATTTTTTAGTGCAATGCATAAAAACGCTTACAGACACTTTCAATAATGCTTAGCGAGACATTAAGGTCCGCCTTATCGTATGGTATTAACAGCAGGTCGCGCACCAATTGACTTTGGGCATCTACCGGGCCCTGCTGATTGCAGATGGCGCCACCCGGCTGCACCAATTGCAGCACAACATTCAGCAGAGTGTCCTTAAGTTTTCGTTTTTTGGCAGAAGCATTTTCCACAGTCTCTCCTTTTTTGTGCAGCCATAGGAGAAGCTCGTGCAGGTGTTTGCAAATTGTTGGACCAGCCTGAAAATCAATAGAATTGGTCAACTTGTAAACTTGTAGACTCTTCTCTAGGGTTAATCTACGACACATACACATCTGTTGGTAATTATTGTTGAACTCATGCCGTAGCCGGAGAAGAAGCGCAACAACATCTTCTCGAAATTCTCATCGTTTATGATGATATCATTAATTTTGTTTAATTCGTCGCTCTCGTAGACACGTCGGTCTCTCAGCATCTCTTCAGGCGGCGGCGCTTTCGTATTACACGACAGATACAGACACTGAAAGCCCAAGCACCAAGTGCGCAACTTGATGTCATTGTGCCAGGCCAAAGCCAGCAACAGGCCCTGCACGGCATTGGCGCCGAAGGGGATTTTCGGTATATCGCTCTGACACAATCCATTGCTGTAGGGCTTCTCCGCCAGTTCACAATTCAAGGTCATCCACATTTGCAGCACTTGCTCCAAATGAACCCAAGTGTCCTGCACCAATAATGATTAATATTTCAGATTATAAGCCATAATATTCGTAATTAACCTGTATGTGCAAATCGGCGAATATCGAGTCGAATACATTTCGAAACATTTCGTATGTATTGCGACCGCCACTGTATTCGGGCCCAGACCACACGTCGATCAAATACTCCGGCCAGAAGGTGGCTTCTGCCGGGGCCGTAATGAATTCATTGGTGAGAATTTGCGGCAGCGAAGCGTACATGTCCAGAGACGAAATCATAGTCAAGCGGCGCATGTGAATTTCGACGTTGGTATCGAGGCCGAAATCTAAGCGAGCGTCCATAGCACTCGAAATCGACTTGCAAAAGAAGTTAAAGTTGTTCTTGTTCTGCGTGAGATTGTCCTTCTTGGTAATGCTTTTCGAACGATCCATAATATCGATGTCATTAAGTATTTCATCGAATTCGGTGTCTTCGCATTCGATTAACGATGGCAAGTATGAGTATTTAACGCCTGCACAAATTTCAATGTGGTTTAAAGTGTTTGTATATACATACATACATACTTAGGTTATATATAAACCTAATCTAATCCAAAGAAACACGAAACACTCACCGTCATTATACTGAATGTCATTACATGCCGCTGATACCGAGCTCAAATTCTGTGGCATGTACAGGGCTAAGAATTAGGAAACAAACAAGATAAAAACAATGTTTCAAAGTGTTCGAAAAATTTGAGAAAATTGAGATTTCTCATTATACAGCGCGACAGAGCAATACTAACAAGGATAATCGGCGAATATATCTTTGGATTCTTGTATGCCCTCCATGGGTTTTATTAGGCCTTCAGCGCAAAGCATAACATCGTTGTCCTTATAGTGCTTGTCGGCATCGAGCAGGTCCTTTGAAAATAGGAAATCCTAATTTAGTTTCGAAGAAGAAGGAAACTTCTTCTTTCCGTTCGTTTTAAACACTCTTCACGAAGAGTTTGAAAACATGAATTTCATTCTTTACCTGCAGAAGGCAAGTGATGGCATGCACCGCCCACGGCTGCTGTTGGTCATTCCAGACGGCGAGTCGAATCAGCTGCTCCAACTGACTAATGGTCATAATTTTCGACAACTGCACCGACGGCCGACACGCAGACACTAGACGTGCAAT
Organism: Conops quadrifasciatus; assembly: GCA_949752815.1. Lineage (NCBI taxonomy): Eukaryota > Metazoa > Arthropoda > Insecta > Diptera > Conopidae > Conops > Conops quadrifasciatus. The sequence goes on from OX457078.1 coordinate 39,672,280, forward strand.
AACCTAAACGAGTCACCTCAGTTTTAGCTTGGCAAATCCAACTTTTATTCGATGTTATTACCTTGCAAGTGAGTAAAAATAAGTCCATATTACAAGTGAAATCCATTTCTAATAGCAATGCTATCAGACCGCGAATAACTATCAAAATATTATTGAAGCGTATCGTCTTCAAGCCTTTGTCGAAATTGTTTTCCGGCTCCGGTAGCGGCTCCTTGGACGCCTTCTGATGAGCTGAGCTCGATTTGCCGGATTTGCTGGATTTCGGTTTACCAGTTAACTCCATAAATATACCGGGATGCTAGAAAGCAAAGCATCAGTGCACATCAGCGAAACATCGGACAAGCCCTACCTCATTCTGGATCATGAATATTTTCTTGCCCCAGTCCGTGTACGGTTGCACACTGTACTTGTTCTGTTGGATAATGCGCTTCTTGAAGCAACGCAGCTGCTTGCCTGAGCTGCTGTTCGATTGCGAACGAGTTTTGGTGAAGTCCGTCTCACAAGACATAAACTCCCAACGATTGGAGGCTAGAAAAGTAACGCCATTAGCATTAACAGCAGTTGCTATGAATCTATTGCGATGCGATGTAGCCTACATTTGTCTTTGCGTTCTGCATTATCGTCCAGGCACACCGAGAGGAAAAGCAGCAACCAAGTTATTAGCTGCAAATCCGATTTCGACCACAGTCCGGTCGTTTCTCTGGACGACAAGCTGGCCACATTGCCACTGATCTCCGGATACCGCGGCGATATCGGAGCTAACAGCTTGGCCAGAGTTTTCAGCACCGCATCAATGACAATCGAACGGCAGGTGCCCATGGCAATACTACGCCTTCCCAAGTATGTCAAAAGGAAGAATATACTACACGCCAGGAAAGAGATATAACCATAAATCGCTTGGGAACCAACGCACGACGAGAAGAGAAGAGAAGGGAAGAGAACAAAACCTACCGATCTTGGGGGAAAATCTTGCTGTTTTGTGATGAGAATAAGTTGCAAAATATGTCCGCTAAGAAATCGCCCCACCAGCTTTGGAAACAACACATGCGCACTAGCAGCGAACACGTGGCCAGCTGGATGTGAGCATCTCCGTACACGACCAGAGTGTTGAAGAGCATATTGGCGACGTCCATGTTGAAGTGTGAATGCAATGGTAGTATGTTCTAGATGGGTGGACAGACACATGCGATGATCGCGTGTTAGCAGAGATAGATAAATAAATAGATAGATCATAGCCATTACCACTACTACTTCTTCTTCTTCTTCTACTCACCTTGATGCCGTATTCGATGGAGAAATGTAAAAGTATTTCCACAAGATTCTGACTGAGCACGCGTAACTTGTCCCTTGATGCTAGCTGTAGAATATTAGCAGGCGCGGAATAGGTCTTGCTGAGGAGTGCGGAAGTCGATGAGGATTCCAGCCGATGGATAACATTACGAATTACGTTGATCTGATGTTGCAACATTATGCACTCCTACAACAAAAATGTATAATATTCGAATTATTTACATTGTACGAGATTTACATTGTAATGATAATGAGAATGATAATGATACAAAATACATATATAAAACATATATGTATGTATTTGCTGCATATATGTACATATGTCTGTATATGCAATAAAAATTGTACCTCATATGTTGCAGAGATTTTGCCATTGTCCACGATATTGTTCTCTTCGTCGCGTTGTCTGCTGATAAACGCTTGCATGTGCGCCACATTGGAGAGGTCACAGTTCAGAATCGGCGCCAGCATTTCCATCAGCTTACAACTGGCCAAGCTGTAGCGGCAGTGTACGTCCTCGTAGAGTGAGTTCAAGGCTGCAATTTGCGCTTGTATATTGTTCGCAGAATGCTTCATGTAACGCATCAGCGGATCGCCGTAGCCATCGTTCTCCAAAACGACGCTGTGTCCGTAGAAGGAGCCGATCGGTATCTTACACTTTGTCGACGACATACCATACCGGCCGATAATGGTAATTTTTATATAGCGACAGATTGGTGCAGGCTGTATATCGCTCAGAACGAGCGTCTTCGTGCCAATGTCTTGAGCCACAACCAAACGCACACTATCGGTCTCCTCCTCAAAACACCAGATATCAATGTGCAACGAGGCCAGTTCGTCACAAGCCGGTATGACCAGGTCGGTGAGCAGTACGGGCGAACCGAAATCGAGCACAACAAATCGCCGTGCACCCGAATGCATGCGGTCGATGACGACCATCTGCTTGGGTGGCGGTGCCAGAATCTTATGCCAAGCATAAATGTTGCCATTCGAGTCGCCATTGCGATTCTGGGCCGATTCCTCTGGCTGCGGATCACTTAAGTAAAACTGCACTTTCGCCGGAAGTTTCGATTCGGCATCGGATTGATTGCCGTCGGTGGTGTTGTTGGAACCAATCGAGCCGTTCTCATCGCAATTCTCAATGTATTGACAAATGGCCTTGAACTTCGGTAGGGCTTTCTTTTGATTGTGCTTCATTTTGAAATGCATTAACAGCTTCTCGTTTTGTAAAAGTTTGGCTGAATAATCAAGTGCAGCTGAAACAACAACAACAACAACAACAGCAACGATATCCAAGTGCATAAGACTGTAGTGTATGGTGTATATGTTCGAACCTAAAAAATACTTACGCTCGAATCCGTTCGGTGTCAATTCGTTGGCAATATCATTTTCAAGTTGCTTTCCAGTCTTCATTTGTTTATCGACGATAATATTTTTCACATTATTGACAATATCGTTGATCTGCAACAGCGCGCCGTTAATGACATTCAATTAGTTTGAATAGCAAATGACAAAACAAACCTTATCATTCTCTTGTTGATCCTTCTGCTGATGCAGTTCCACTGAGTTCAGCTGCGTTTGTGGCACAATGAGTTCGTCCATATTGATATTAGAGGCACTGCTAGAAGACGCCGAGTCCATGTTGTCGATGCGGGTGGCTTCCGAGGTGGCAGCGCAGGTGAAATGCAACTGCTCAACTTCCAGAAGGCCGCGCAGTTGGTTGCTAACGCCTTTGCATTTGATCAGATGAGGAAACGCACGAAATTCGACGCCATCTTTCGAGATAATAATAAATAATAATCCAAGTTCATTTCGTATCTGTCTGTGGCACCTACCAATGGAGCTTAGTTTTTTAAAGTCCAAACCCGCGGATTGGAAAAGCCCCGCATGTGAACGTATTACGTACGCCAGAGTGTTTGTGGATGCGGCAACGCTGTTCTTGTTAAGGTTGGGCAAATCGAAATCGAATAGCTCCGGTTCGAACGGAAATCCGTACAGGCCGAATCTGCAAGCACAATTCAGAAGTTTAACCTACGAAGGAAGGAAACTCAGGGTCAGTCGCAATAAGAACCTTGTGCCCAGAAGTGAACAGTATGGCTCCCAACGATTGTCAATCTCTCTGGCAATGTCCGCCAGCAGTTTGATGCATATCTCCGAAATGCCATTGTGCGAATCGGGCGTGGAGGTGGAACACGCGAGCATCGTGAACCAGCGAACGACACTGGAATAGTTCGCATTCGGCAACTCCAGCAGATTCTTAGCGATAGCATTCTTAATGGTCACATCAAGGGTGGACTTCATTTGCAAGTCAGTGGGCAGATTGCAAACACCGCTAAAATGAGATCGAACGCGTTTGCGGTCACGTAGAATTCGACAGCTTTAACATGCTCTTACGTACTCTGTTAAAATTAATATCAGCTTGACGCATTTGTGCGCCGTGGTGCGTTCGCTGCGTATGATGCAATTCAACATTGTGTCCTGTAAATACTTCTCCGTTAGAGCAATGCATTCTGCTTGTTGCATCACCAAATCAGCTGCCGCAGCTGCAGCCGACGGCGTAGCTGTGGCTGTTGCGGCGCTGGAGACACCGCTAGTAGCATTATTTTCCGAATTAGTTTTCTGAGAATGCTGTTGGTGCTGCTGATGCTTCAAGCGCTCGGATTTTGGTGTCCTAAGGCGATTCAGACGTATCGTACAAATCCAGTTGAGAATATCCAAGGCCAGATTCTTGGCCAATATGGATGAACTAGAGCTGCTAACGATTTTAAACAGATTCTCTAAGACAATGTTACTTTCCAAAAGTGCAATGCGTTGCAGGCGCTCATTCGGAATGCGATTATGTGTTTTGACACCGCGTACGGTGATGGAGATTTCGTGCAACCAATCGCAACCTAAAAATTAGCAGTTAGACGAACGAAAAGTCAGTAGCCAACATTTATATCGAAAAAAATAGTTAAAAAACATTTAGAAATTTTAGCTAACGCAAACCAGGAAAAATTTACAGAAACAAAAATTATAAATATATGTGATAAACCTCGATTCATACAGACGGCGATGCATTCGAGTCGGTCAATTATTTCAGTTAAACATCGAAGTAAATGGTATAATGGAGGAACTTATTTAAACGTGGTTTTGTATGCAGGACTTCGTATGTACGACTTTTTATGCACGACTTTATAAACACGACTTTGTATACACAACTTTGTTTGCACGACTTTGTATACACCGTTTTGTATACACCAGTTTGTATACACCAGTTTGTATACACGACATTGTATACAGCGCTTTGTATATACGACTTTGTATGCACGATTTTGTATACACGGCCTTTAATTTACCAGCCAGACCATCCATATTTAAACATTAAACAGCATCATGTGAACCGAGGATTATCAAGGACTAACAATGTATTAAGAAATCATTCGAAATGAAAAGTGGATTGATGAGGTTCTTTTAAGATCGCAGATTCCAGAAAGTGTAAAATTTAGAAACTAAATTCAGAGAAGTCAACAAGTTAAATGACTTTTTACAGTATTATCACTAAAGGATTAAATCGTTAAATGTACAACAAATCGATTTTATAACTACTGCGGTATACAAAAGTAATGAAAACAAACAAAAGGAAACCAAAAACTCTACATGAAAATAGGAGAAAAACAGAAAAGTTGATTGTAAATCCCAGCAAACATTAGAATTTGGCGAATTTAAACTCGCATTCATTACGTATATACGAAATCATCAACTGAAAGAGATGACAATTACGATTGAGTCAAAGGGAAGCATACTCGAAAGCTGCTATAATAGTTAAGACAGTACAGATAACCCTTGATTTGTATAACATTCGACTTGTAAGACGATTTCGTTGTAAAGCTTTTGAAAAACAATCAAATAACTTGTACTTAAACGGTCTTGTAATTCACTTTAGCATGATCAGGTCACTCTCCTATGCGAATAGTGAGCTCAAATTGCACCATTTCGATCGCAAAACTAGGGAACAGATAGCCTGATGAATATCAAGGGTTAACTGCCTTATCATCTACGTTTAAGTTATTCGTACGGTAAAGAAATCAATACGGTATTTGTGCTTTGTCGTATTAATGTTTGGTGGGATTGATTGAAAGAAATGCCACAAGCTTAACTCTTTTTCCATACCTATATAAAAGTCATTTCGTGCTTGTTTTGGTGTAGAGTTCGGAGGAAATGAACTGGTGGTGGAGGAAGAAGTGTTGTTAATGAATTTATGTGATGAGCTGTTTGCAAATGACGAAATCAGGAGGCGCATAACACCTTGCTTACGTACAGGAACTGAAATGGTTTTGTTGGAAACGAATTAAAAATCAGAAACATAGATCAATGATAGTATGTTCGTAGTCTTGAGGGAAGAAGAAATTCAATAGATAGACAGGATAGATAGTACAGAGCAGATAATGTCCGTAGTAGCATTGTACAATAGTAATTGAATGCAAGTTAGTGATACTACTTCGCCGCATTTATGAACATACCACGCGTTTTTCCTTGGCCTTCTTTAGACGGATCGGACATCGTCTTGATGTGCAGTAAGAAATTGCGCGTGCGAGTCTTGAATAGCTTGGGAGATGTCAGTGTTATCGTGCCGCCCTGATCGCAGAGATCCATGCAGGAGGAGAGCTCAATTGGGCCCGCAAGTATTTCGGCATTATGCGTTTGCAAATACTCCTCGGTTAAGACGGGATTTTCACTTGAACCTAAATCCCACGCACATTAACAATCAATCATCACAATATCTTTCAATCACGTCGTCATGATGTCACTTACTGTCGTTGTTATTAAGCGAAAAATCGATATTTTCATCCACTGAAGATTGCTTGAAGGCCATTTTGACGGAATGTGGTCCCTTCATGCGGTAGCCAAAGCCGCTGGTGTTCTGCTTCAACAGCGTTACTTGAATGGCAGCCGGATTCGAGCATTGTTGGTAAAGGGTGAATTTCATATCGATGTGGCCCAGCGTGACAGTCTTAGCTAAATTCAACTCTATAATGTGCTCGTCCCAGGTTGTGCTAAAAGAGGTCATTTGTTGTTACTTTCATTTGGAATATATACGCGACTAATTTGTTGTATAATTTGCAATAAAGGACGGCGAAGATTCTACATATATTTGATACTTTGTAGCAGTCCGAAAACATTTGTTTGTTCAATTTATCACAAATTTTTTATCACAAATATAACAAATTATCACAAATTTTAGAATCGTTCTATCGAAAAATATCAGTTCGGTAAATGATTCTTACCGATATTTTGAATGATTTTCCAGCTCTGAGGCTTAGCTTATAAAATTGTTAGCGATTTTATACGACTTTAATTATAGAAGCCGTTGATTTTGAAAGTACCACAAGTCAACTTTTTCTCATTTCGAAATACTTACATCAATTCTACTGTGATATTATTCTTGTTTTAAGGAGATGTGTCTCTAAATTGAATCAAAATGTGAATTATTTTTCAATGAACTGCCTTTCAAAATCAACGGTTCATTTAAAAATATGCATTTTACAATTTTTCAAGAACTCACGCATCGTTATGAAGACGCCAAGTTTTAGTCAAATGCGTATCATCGCCGGGACGCAGATGCTGCGGCTGCTTGCGCTGTTTCTGCGCCTGGACTAGTTCATTCCAACAACTTGGCACCTCTGCTGTGTATGGCGTCAGCATTTCGTCGAACTGCGTGAGTGCATAGAATGTCTGCAAATCTTCGATAGACAAATCGGTGCACTTGTAGGCCAATAGGTTAGCAGCGGGCGTGGCAGTTGTGAGCGACGGCGAGGGCGACGACTGTACAGCAGCACTACCGCCAGCACCTAAATCCACTCGCATTGTTGATCCACCTGGTGACACCACGTTCGGCACTGTTGGCGGCGTAAGAGTGGTATCGGCAAAGCAGACACCAGCCGGACTGGTTGCATTCATAACCGAACCGTCTGTCTCCGTAATTTCGCAGGCTTCGTTCGATTTAAGTGACGATGTAGCCGCCGTCCCTGAGGGAACAAGGGTGTTGTTGCACTCATCGTCGAATTCAATCATCTCATCTCCGGACTCATTGTCGGTATCGTTCAGCGAGTAAAATATGAGAGAGCCGTTGCGTGTGCAGCCGCAAAGTCGGTCGAGGCTCTTACAGTAGACCGCACACACGAAGTGCTCATTTTCAGCGCTCACAGTGGTTATGGTGCGCAGGTCGTCCAAGCTGTACAGCTCCAATGTACCATCAGAGCAAACCACACAGAGCGCACCGGCATCAAACTGATTTCTGCGCTCCAGGGCGCTGTAGCTGGGCAACAGGCACAGCTGTCGCGGGCACTTCGAGCGACTGAATGTCACCGCAGCACTGTAATCATTGGCGATGACGAAGTTGTTGCAATCGTAGAGCAAGATTTGAGCAGCCGCGGATTCTGTATTGAACTCTAAATTGCCTGAAAAACAGACAGACAATCGCCGCCGTAGTGTTACCGATCACCATATTCACCCTTTCACCCTGTCCCCCACTTACCATCAGCCTCCGCTTGTTCGTCCTCCAATTCGTCAACTGTTGCCATGATTATTTGTGTTTCCTTTTCGTCGAGGTTCACGCGCGTTTTTAAGAGCTTCACCAGCAGCTGATTGCAACTACCGCTAGTCGGAATGATTTCGGCTATGTCCGTTATCTCTTCGTCCATGTCGCGACCTAACCGCTGCGCCCCCGACAAGGCGTTCATGCGCTTAACCGTGACGCAGCCTTCGACAACGCAATCAATTTCTTCACTAACGGGCTTCGTGATTGCTGGCGTCAAGTCGTTTCCGGTTTCGTTATTGTTGTTGTTGTTCTGCTGCTGTAGGGCATTGCTGCCGTCTGGTGGGGCAGTAATCAATTTCTCTTTAAAGTAGCTTCCCATCACAGAACAGTCTTGGGGTTTGTCGAGAAACTGAGATAGACCGGTAAGGTCGCAAACCGCATTTTGTATGAGCTCACCTTGTAGCAGGATGTCGTTCAGTGCAGCTGCCGCGGCCGCATCCGATTTGTCCCCCGCCCCGGCCACGCCCGCGGTGCTTCCGCCTTTGATCATCACAAAGTCGGCCATGTAGCCGTTGCTGTCAAAACTGTCCGTATACTTTGTGAAAAACGCGGGCGCTGAGTTGTGTTGCTCTTGCTCCGAAGAGCGTTGGTCGAATTTGTCGTCACTTTGGTTGTCCATGCTCACATCTCCAGATCCACCGCCGCTGCCGCTGCCGCCGCCGATGTTGCAAGCAGGATCGGGCGCAAGTGCATTGCTGTGGCCCGTACCACTTCCCGCGACGTCCAAGACTCTATCGCTCTCCACTATATTCAGTACCACCATGCGCATCTCAAACTCTCCGCTGACCTGACGTATGCTCAGGCCCAACACAATCTTGGAGTCCACGACTCCTGCTCGCAGCGTGGACGTGCTTGTGCTGCTTGTGCTGCCACCGCCCGGCACCGACTGAGGCGAAGTGTGCCCCAGAGCGGCGCTAATCTTGCTCTGGGCCCGCGCATTCGGCAGCACACAAATAGCAGTAACTCGCACCGAGTCATAGCAATCGTCGCAGATATCATTCATGAGCGTGGCGATGTTGAACGTGTGCATCTGCTTCAGGTGTCGTTCGATGCTCCATATAGTTATTTCACCGGTTGCGGTCGAGCTGGTGCAGAGCACGTTGGCGTAATCGCTATTGGAGATCACATCGAAGCCGCCCGGTGGGTGCGCAGACACGGCGGGGTTGGTGGCGTAAGTGACCGAAAGTGGCACGTTCTGCGTGTACTCCCCTTTGACGAAGGGACACGTGGGCGAATGGCGCTCATGTTCGCTCCACGGTTCGTCGGTCTTCTCCCAGCAGACCAAGCACACATTGCATGTGAAGCACATGGCGCGGTCTTGGCCCGAGGAAGAGGGCTGGTGATAGAAACCAGCCTGCGCCATCTGATCTGGCAGTGCCCACTTATAGTCCATGTGCGGCCACTTTTCGAACGTCTGGCGGCGCACTGCTTCCGAGTACATCAGCACCCGCTGGAAGGTGCCGCCATGCCAACTAATGTCGAGTATGCGCGAGCCCGCCAGCAAATCGGTAAGACGCTCGTTTATGGCCGAGGCGATGGCCAGCGCCGGAATGTGGCGCTCAAGCCGCTTGAGCATAACCACAACATTGTTGGCCACTAGTTTCAGGCTCGAATACGACACTTCCAGACAAATTGTGTTCCACTAAAATGTAAAAAATGCAACGTAACGCATGTACCTAATGTGAGACATAAGTGAGAAATCAGCATACCCGCTGAGCTTTAATGCCTTTCTTCGCCAAAGTCTGAGCGTTCTTAATCTTCTCCAGCAGCTCATTGCTGACATCGTTGGGACATTCCAGGCCCTCCTGCTCCAGTTCCTTGAGGCTCGTTTGAAAGATTAGGGCCTCCGAGAGCAACAGTTCCAGCTTAATCAAATCGTCGTGTTGCAAAATCGGCGGCTGGAGGATTGTGTCCAATAGTAAAACACTGTTGTAGTCGCCTCGAAAGCCTAAATTGCGACCATCCCAAAAAAGGACCTTCTCTTGAAGTGGCATGTACTTGCCGCAGACGACAATGTCGCCTTCTTGATTATTAAGCAAGAAAAAAGTAGAAAAGGCAACTCCGATTAGCACTCTTCGGTCTATCTTTTTTAATGTATGTACATACTACAAAAAACATTTCAGAACTAATAAAGCAAAATAAGAATAATGGAAAAAACACGGAAGGGCTTCCACTTTATTCATTTCCATTGATCACATTTGATGGCAGCATAATTCAGTTGGAAATTAGTTTTATTTTAAAAAGCTGTCCTTTCGGTGTGAATCACCGACGACTGACCCCCGTCCGGTGGATGCAAGATTGTCACTTGCAGTGAATATTTACATATATGCAATATCTACATATCCATACATACACCTACATATATACACGGCAAGTCCCCTTTAATTTGAACAAATTGAATAACGGAGGCCGAATGATTCTCTAGTGAGATATCTTTGATTGCAAAACCTTCAAAAATTCCATTTCATATTTATCTATCTACAAAAGATGAAAACGTCATTTTTTACAATTGTCTTTCGACATTGCCCTAAGTTCTGCCCTAAATAAATATACTATGTATGCATATGTGTCTTCATTTTATGCCAGCACTAACCATTTGCATTTAAATTATAGTTTTGCAAGACGACTCCGGAATGAACATCGAGTATTTTCACTTGATTCTGGGAGTCGAATGCCAGGATCACATTCAAGTTCGGATGATAGGTGATGTTACGAGACTCCGTGCCACTGCCTATATTTAAATAACCATCCTGTCTTAATATTCGCTGTTCTGCAGCCATCTTTGAAGCAGGCTCTTCAATTACATCAATGCGGAAGTATTCGAATTTCTACCTGTTTTTCCCAATTTTATTAATATTACCGCGTTTAAATCACTTTTTCTCACAGACTTTTCAGTTCTTTTCACTTTTTCCACGAATATCCGCCATCAAAGTGAAAATTATACCCGAGCAAAAAAATTTCTTCTTCCTCTGACAGTTCTTGTGTCTGCTATGATGCACGAGAGTGAGCGAAAAAGTAATGTCATGCACCGCTACTCTTCTTGCACGCATGCAATAAGGTGCTGTAATAAATGACAAAGGAATCTAAAAAAATGTAAACATTTTTAGAATTTTAGTCCCTACAATTGGTAACAATTCATTTCAAATTGATAATATTTGTGAATTTTGTATAATTTTACTTTATATTAGGTTTTCCTAGAAATAAATTTTAACCGACCTCGTAGAAATTGGACGTTGGTGAGAAAATGTGAATATGATTAAAAAAGGACTTATTTGAAATGTTTGATGGGGGGGGGGGGATTTGGATCTACGTTTTTAACAATTCACACATTCAAATTTACTTCCCAATTTTTGAAATGGTAACTCCAATTTCATAATATAAAATCAAATCCATACATACATATCTTCTACAACGAACCATAAATTCAATATTCATATGTGTACATATATATGCATATATACGCATTTCCATTTCTAGCAGGATTTTATGTTCAAGATCTTTATTCTCAGGAAATTTTTTATCTCTACTGCTTATCGCAAAATATACAGGGTGTTATGAGGCTAGTCATAAGAGACAGTGTCAGGACGTATGGGCTGTTGTCAGATAAGACAAAAGTAGAGGGAGAAACCGAAGTTGATTTAAATTAATGCATGTCTATTTTCCTCCGTTTAATAAAATAACTTCATATGGAAATAGTTATAAAACAGTGCCATGCCTACAAAGAGATAACATACTATTAGAAATCTAAAACCACATCGAGTCGTTTTTATATTATTGGAAAATTTGGGAAATTTCCAATAAAACTGGGAAGAAAATTGTTCCAACGAATTTTTTTTTAAATCAAGCCCTACAGAAAAATAGACAAGAGAAAATACAATAATAAATATATACAGTTGGTATCTCTCTTACCGATCTAACGTTATTGTCCCTTTTTATTGTAGCGTATGTTCAAAAAGTGAATTAATTACTTGACATTTTGCAGTTATTTGCCATTCATCAGCTGATTGAAATCCATCCCAGCTCAAAGTTTTGGAAGTCCAATAACAAAATATGAATATTTTGCCGAAGAAACGGTAACATATATTCAGATGTAGAATTTCTTTTCATTGTGTAGTTTAATTCCAGATGGCACGTCCGAACGAAGGACAACATTGCCAGGGTTCGTCGGGACGAGGCGGCCGCAAAAGAAGAGGAGCATAAAAGATTAGCCAAACAGGAGTTAGCGGTAAGTTAGCGTGTAATACGAATCCGAGTCTATTCTATGCCCACCTAATAGGACAGTGAGGCTAGGATAAACTTCCTGCGTAGTAAATCTGGTTTGCCGGAACGCTCTTCTGCGAGTGATGGTGATGGAAATAAAGCAGCAGATAAAGATGCCAACAAAACCGAAGGGTTTAATCTTTTCGCAGACTACGAGTCGCACATCAAAAACACTAACAAAGACTTGGAAAAGGAACGAAAGGAAGAAAAGGAGAAATATGAGAAGCAAATTGGATACCTCACGTATCTGGGACAGGATACTAATGAGGCGCTGAAACTGCGAAGTTGGTACGAAGTAGCACCAAAACGATCCGAAGTGGGCGATAGTGAAGTTGTAGAAACTGATTTGAAAAACAAATTCACGCATGATCCATTAACATTGATAAATGCTTTATTACCACCGGATAAACGAACAACAAACTCGCTCAATAAAAGCGAAAAAAATCCTATTTCAATTTCTAAACTCCCGTCGGTGTCGCCATTTACGAGATCAAATAGAGAGGAGGAGAAACAACAAAACGAAATTTCACACAAGGCCAAAAAATTAAAAAAAGACAAAAAACATAAGAAAGGTAAAAAAGGGAAGAAGGAACGTCGCAAGAAGAAAAAGCACAAGGAAGATTGTGGCACTCTTAAAAAAAAGGAAGATGCCTTGCAGCGTAAGAAGGATATGATGGAAAAATTGCGAAGGGAACGTCTACAACGAGAGGCGACAGAACGCGTCCGACAAGAAAAACTGCTGACACCTTTGAAGACGGGTGGAAATATCAAAGAAGATCAAAGTGGCGTCGATAAAACAAAGGTTGCGCCCAACTCCCGGATTGTACAGAAGTACAACAGCCAATTTAATCCGGAACTAGCTAAGCAAAATATGATGTAATAAAAAGAAACTATGAGCTGAGTTCCATGTTATAACTATATTACATTGTTATGCCACAGTTATACGCACTTTCGTTCAACCTGGTATACGGTTTACTTTACCCAAACAAATAAAACTATAAATATTGCATTGCCTTTAAAAAAAGTTTATAATTGAAATATAAGATAGGCTACTAAAAATTATGAAATTTATTTAGATTCAAAAATCTTTACAAGCCACATCGCTCTAATCCTTTGCGCATCGGAATCCCAAATTGCCCGCTGAACTGTCTTCTGTATTCTGAGAACGCGAAGCGCAGCGATACCGGTAACAATAAGATTTATGACACAAATACGATCCTCCTTTTTTTACCCGGTTCGGATTCGGATCCCGTTGATTACGTTTATTTGCTTGCCACAGATCCTGGGTCCATTCCCATACATTTCCCACAATATTGTAGATATCGAAATTATTTTGACGAAACTTGTGAACAGGACACGTCGTGCTGTAACCATCATCCATAGTATTCCCATCGGGGAAATCTCCTTGCCAAATATTAAGCCTTGAAGCAATGAAAATTTATTGATAATATTTTAGATTGAAATTGAAGTAAAGGTCCAATTCTTAATGCTTACCAATGTTTTTCTTTTGGCATTAATTTGTTGCCCCACGGAAACAATTTTCCCTTCTTGCCACCGCGACATGCAACTTCCCACTCCGCCTCCGTGGGCAACCGTTTTCCCATCCACTTACAGTAGGCCGAAGCATCGTTCCACGACACATGCACCACCGGATGATCTAAGAGTCCTGCTGAGCGAAAGGAATATCCTACCAAATCGTGAAAACAGTGCTTACACCAACAAACCTTTTAAAGTACTATGTGGACCGAGGGGTTTTCGCCAGGACACACCTTTCACTTTGTACCACCACGGTGCATCGGCCACCCGAAAATCAGAAAGTCTCTGCCGGTCTTGTTCATCGAGAAGAGACTTGAATATGAAACTATCACCAAAGTTCTCTGCATCTGTAGTATAGTTTGTGGCATCCACAAATGATTTGAAATCTGCATTTGATACCTCAAATTTGTCAATATAGAAATCTCCGAGTGTCACCAGAGTTGCGGGTGATTCTTTGTCTTGCGGAAAATAGGGCTGGTCTGTTCCAATAGAGCATTTTCCACCTGGAATAAAAGACATCCGCGAAACAGAGACTTCGCTAGCATCGTTTTCTGTTTCGTCCAACTCTTGGTAATAATCACGATAGTATTTGTTGGTACCAATTGTTTTGCAAACTTTTTCAGTGACATCCTCACTATTTTTGCTCTCCGAACTTCGCTTTAATTTATTGCAGGCACAATCAAGTTGGACCCCACCAATTAATGAAGCAACAAGTAGAATTCTCCACATTTTTTGAGGGATCGCCCCCGAAAATTTTAAAGAAATAATTCATCTATATAAATTGGATAACTATTTTTATTACCCTTTACTCTTTAACGTTCAATGATATGCAACACTGGTCGTATGTGCCGTTTGTTGTGACAACCCAGAGAAAAGGCATTGCCAGAGGCGAATCGCAAAAAATCGAATTGGTTCCACATCCACAAATTTTATATATCGAATATGGTAATATGAAATCCTAGATTTCTTTTGCGTTAACTTTGCGTAACGAAATTTTGAATTTATCTAAATCCGTGTTATGTGAACACCATATAAGATGAATTTTCTGTATATCTCTATACACTGAGCGTCCGTGGATGGTGCGTTATTTATGAAATTTTAGAAATTTCACAAATTAGTCTTCCTTTAATTGGTCATAATCGCCGGGTTTTCCAGTTGATTAATGATTTTAAGAGAATGCTGAATTCACCATTGGAAATTAGAAACTTCATGGAAAACCTAATTTACCCAAGCGAGCTTGTAAAAATACCGATTTGTCGGTACTGAACAACGAAATTGGAACTTTTCTCTCTAACGCAAAATATTCCCAATAAATTATTAAATTACAAAAATTTATTTCGACTGATTTGAATTCTTTAGGGGGGCGTTTTTTGTTGGTATTATTTTACAAGTTTTTCCATGATAACAGATTAACTAATAAAACAAATCGTAAGAGAAAAATAATTAAAATTTTGATACCTTGAGACTGCTGACATGGCTTTGGGCAGGCACCAGTTTTAGAACCACAGCTTCTAAAATTTGGCAAAACTTCATAACAGCGCAAATTAAACAATGCCAATGATACTGTACATTTCAATTTCCAAACCTTGGCATAACTTTATTTAGCTGCAGTTCGCTCTAGAAATCTAAAAAATAATAAACTCGTTTTTCAATATTGTTTTTATTTTCAACAAAATTATTCTTCATAATGCATGTCAGGTCAGCAAAAAAGCCTAATTATTTTAATTTGAAAAAAATTACACAATGAGTTTTGTCAAAAAATTAAACACGTAACATCCGCTGAAAGTGCTTAATCAGTCCTTGTGGGAAACTTTTTATAACGTTGTTTTCATTGGAACTCGGAGCCTTATGTAACTTCTATTATAGATTGCTGCTTTTATGGCCATCGTCTTTAAAAGCTTAGGCATATCGACTTCTGACATCTTTTAATGGAGTTGAAAATTTGGAAAGTCGTAGGTCTTTTTTATATTTTCTATTAGTTCCATCAAAACCTTAAATAAAGAGAAGAGTAAAGGTGGTTTCATTGAAATTATAAATTGAAGATTTAATTATGATTTTATAAGATATAATTTTTAAAATTTTTATTCATCTAATTCACAAGAACTGTCATGGTCTCAAAATTAGCCAAAAGTACCGCTGGTCCGCCTATACGGATTCATATAAGCCGGAACGTAAAGCCGTATTACTTATTAACGGTGCGACCTGCTGCGCTCGCATCCATACAATGCTATCAAAATACATTGCATATTGATGTGTTTTGGAAGGGGTTCTGTCATTTCTTAAGTTTGGTTCGGAGACAAACGGGTTCCGTTGGTCTCAAAGCTTATTATCATCCAACCCTTTCGGAAAACTATAAAGAAATTTTGCATATTCCTTTATTGATGTGATGTTTGGGTTATATTATTCTGTTCCGTTGTGACGTTACGGTTTCGTTGTGACGGCTTATCGCGGCGGCAGTGAAGATAGTGGCTGTGATTCGAAACTTGCACACAACCAGCTAACCACACTGCCAAAGCGCTTAGCCAAAATATCTTTTATAGACAACATTTCGACTTTTTCGCATCTTAAATACATAATAAACTTAACTGCTCTGGCAATATTAAACAGTGTAATGGGTGGCCAGTGAACACAGCCATTTGCTTTAGAACACACAAACGCACCCATTGGGCAAGTAGCAAGTCCACCATCTGACGACAAAGAGCGTAGAATGCGTAGATGTTTGGTTTCTTATGCTTCTTCGGTGGGAGACTTTTGAATTTGATCGCTGTAAAAAAGTATGCAATATCCATACTTAAAAGAAAAATTAAGTACACAATACACACACATATATTTTGTTTTAAAAATAAAAAAATCAATTAAATTTTAATGAGAAGAGAAATAATTGAGGTGACTAAAAACAAGAAAGAGTTGAAAAAAGACTATTTAAAAAAGCATACTATCAATTACTTATTGACGGTTTGAAAGTAAAATTCATATTTTCTTGAATTAATACATTTGTTTTACATTTAGTACTTTTAAGCAAAGAAATTGACAAAAAGAAAAATTGATTAAAGAAAAACTAACCTCCATAGTAAAAACTTATATATTTTTGAACTCTTAAAGTTAGTTATCAGGAAATTTCATAAACATTCAGATTTAATTATTTTTCTAAGTTCGTTTGAAATTCGTTACACAATTTGACTTTACAAGTCATCACAACCCAAAATTCTGTTCAAATCCTGGTACCAATTTCTGCTTTAGGTATACCTTAATTCGTCAGGTACAGTTTTTTCATTTTTCCTTCCATCCATTTAATCATTTATTTTATCCATCTAAATACTACGAGTATCTCATCAGATCGTGTCACAAATTCAAAGGCGTGGAGAGTAATAAATAATAACTCATTCAAAACTGAAAACTTAAATATCGTATATAAAGTTTTTCTTTTTATATTTTATAATTTTTAAATATACAAATTCGCCGAAATAAAACACCATATTTTTGCATTATTTTATTTATCATTTATTATAGTTTAAAAAAATAATTTATTATAACCTCTATGAAGAAAAAATCAGTACAATATTCTTGCATAAGATAAACTATTAACACTTTTATCACTTACAATATTTGGCAACTTGACAGCAAGTATCGTAATAAATATATAAATTAAAAAAAGACAACTGCATATTTTCAAGGCATTTCCTTAACAATCATTATCTTTATTATTACTATTGTTATTAAATTGTTCAAAAAAACTATCCAGCAATTATGTCTATATGTGTATTTTCTTGGCAGATCGTCTGTTAAGGAATGTCGTACCAGATAGTGCATTTACAAACTTCACAAACAACAACAATGCAAATGCACTCCTGACACGGACTCCAAAACTTCAAAACTCTTGTTAACAATTAATTCATTGCATCTTGTATGGCCGCCGCTACCGCGAAGTAATTAATCAACGAAAAACCAACCGTTCTTGAAGACTGGGAGTGACAGTGTTGAGAAAAATCTCAAGAAAAGTTTGTTCTTTGAAACAACAGAAAGCTCATGATTTTGCGAAGATAAAAGCATAACCGGAATATTTGTAACGAATACAAAATTCACGACGAGAACGATAATGTGAACGACAGCGATGTTAACGAATGCAGTAACCGCGATGTTGGTAACGAGTGCAATAGCACGGCGAACGATGACTATGCCACCGACAGCAGCAGCAGCGACGTAAGCGCCGATAGCAGCCGTTAGCAGCGTTAGCGACGACATCGCCATTCGTACAGCAGTGGAAGCAAGAATGTATTATTGTTTAAAGTGACGTATTTTATGTACAAGCGTTTTCAAACAGTTTTTTAGTTAAACTGTAGCAAAATTAAATTTGAATTACTATTAAATACTTTGTAACTATTTAAAAAGTATGCAACATTTGAATGAATTGAGTGGAATTTGAATGATCAAAGCAAAACATTATTAAAAAAAAGAATTACATGATAGAGGAAGAGAAAGGACATAATCCTTAAAAGGAACTGAATAAAAAGGAATAAAAAGGAACTGAACAGCTGGTCAGTTCAGAAATGATGAGTAAAAAACGTGCAAGGAATTATTTATTGAAAGTGTAAAAAATTGTATAAAAGAAGTTGATGAAAACTAAACCCAGAAAAGACCTCACCAATTGTCAAATAATGCAACGTCAAACAATGCAATAAATCGGAGTAATGGAGGGTTTATTCATTCTATCTTTATGCAATTTCAGTGCCACAAAATATTGAATGAAATATTGGAAATTAATTAATGAAAAATTCATTAACTAATAAAAGAATTTTAACGAAAATTTTTTTTTATTTCAGTGTAAGCTTCATTGAAGCAATGCTGTTTCTGACTGTACAGCAAAGTACACTTCTTCTTTCTCCAGTTTATTTATTTGTTCACATTTATTCTGTTTATTATTTATTCTCTTATCTTGAATTAATTTTCATCTTTTTTATTGAACGATGAGCGGTTTTTTTGGTGCACGCGAACATTTTTTTATGTTTATTGAGATAAACTGAGCTTGAAATTGCATTAAGATGCGCTTCAATGCGAAGATAGAAGATATTTTAATGTGTTACCTACAAAATTTTTAGTGTGGAAAATGTATTAAACGTTCGTTCGCTCTTTAGTATAAATAACTCTAATTTATTTTCAGAGAAATTTTTCAGATTGAAGGCATGAAATCGAAAAAGAAAACAATACAAATTTATTTCGTAAGCAAAAGTGCAACAGTTTTTGTAGAAAATTCAGTAATTTACTTGTAATTTAAATGGGGTTAACTTTTTTTATGTATATACATATTTTAAAAATTAAATACATATCAATAAAATTAAAGAAGATTGCGCTAATTTTGAAATTATCCATATAAAAACTATATGTTATACCTTTTCATTTATATTGAAAGGAATTCTAATTAAATGAGACACGACTGTATCAAATGCACGGCTTGAGGAAGACACAGCGAGTACTCTGTGTACTCGAATATGAATATATCATCACTTCTTCTCAAGAATGAGAGGCTTGCGATCATGTTCGCAAAGAAAGATGAATCGTCATTGATAAATTTAGACAAAAATATGGCCCTTATCACCCCCATCTAAATACGCTACTGTGACGAAGACGCAGATGTAAAAATCAAGTGACTTTACCATTGACGGCTTTGATTTTCTTCGCTTTTTTTGTAAACGATTTTTTTTGTTTCAAACGGACGGAAACTGCCGTCAACTTTTTATGAGATAACTGTACATTATTTGACTGGACAAAAAAAAATTAAGAGAGCCACATAAATACGAAAAAATAAGGACAGGAAAACATTTATTTTACCTGTTTCGAGATTAAAAAACAACTTTATTATATTACTTTAGCACGTGTTTTTCATTTCTGTAGCCACAAACGAATTTCGTAGAAAATGTCATGAAAAAGTGGAATATAAGAAGAATTTAAAAAACAAAAATCCAAAAATAACCAAAGCCGTCTGCTTGCCTAAGAATATTAATAGAACTGGGTCAAGTGAGTGTAAGCCATTTGATAATAAAATTTCAAATATAGTATGAAAATTCTGAATACGACAATGGCTACATGAAATAAAGAAACGTGATAATGAACAATTTTAGGAGATAACAACAGAAATTTAAGCTTTTGGAGAAATTGAAAAAAAAAACGACAAGAAATCCAAACGAATTCATAACGATATTATAAACCATATTGACAGACTAGTCACAGGCACATTGCTCAGCAGACGGCAGACGGAGGGCGGAGGAAACTTTTTTGTATAAGACCTAAGAAACGAACTGCAAAAACCAACGTAACGAGTAGTAAAAATCAAAGAGAAACTTTTTAAATAGCGTGTTAGTTAAAGACTCCTAAACATACTAGACTTTATGAATAAAGAAAAACTTTTGTTGACGGTTATATCAAGAAATCAATAAATAAATATTCGTTCAGGTCGTTTAGGTTTCTTTTAAAAATAAGTAGGTACATATATGTACGATAAAGATATATACATAATTTAAATGTTGTATGATTTGAAATAATCGATTATAAGAGAAAATATTACTTGCTTCTTTTATTTTTAAGTAATCCAATGGTATTCGTATTTCATCGCTATTGAGAATACACAAATCGTCCCTCAAAATACAACTAACCATATTTAAAATACAATTACAAAGCACGCACTGTGAAAGACCGCTGTGGAAACACATCCCGATCAACATCTTAAGAGCAGCTTCCACCTTGAACAACTGACATGATACGACTCAATCCAACACAAATGATCAAGCTAAAAGAATGCCTTTTACGAAATTGCTGCGCAGTTTATTCAGATAATATACGAATGCCATTTGAATATAAATATTTATAAATAAATGAATTTTCAAAAAACCAATAACCTTGAAACCGACCAAGTACAAAGGGCATACAAGAAATGCTTGCGAAAGGGCGCGAATTGATTGAGAAGGTTCGAAATGAGAGAAATTTATACAGAAAAAAAAAACCATTGCGATAATCTTCCAAGATGAAAACAGCAATACCAACAACAAAAACGAATACGACAAAACCATCGACCATAATAAGGTGTAAAGGCTTGTACCGTCGATGAGTCAAGGGACGGCGAAAGGCAGCGTCAACGAGTGCAGCGACAAAGAAAGATGCCACAAATCAACCAACGAATGAAGCAAAAACAACGATCAGGCTAGGCTGCCTCAATGATGCCAACGCTGGCAGCGTCAACGAATGTACGCAACACCTACGAATTGACAATGTAACAACAACAACAACGAGGACATGCATGGTCTACGCATGCCGGCATAATCAACGAATGCAACGTCAAGCAATAAGGCCGAAACCGCAATGGCGCGTTGGGCAGTGCGTGCGTTGACCAGCGTTAGATCGATCGACTTTGCAGAAACTTTACGATTAACGCTCTCTCGACGCACGAGATGGTTTTTAGAATTGATGTTCGCCATCTTGGCCGTCAGCCAATCAACTATTTTTACATAACAAATCGTTATGACACACACTCTCGGAAAAAGTGAAAAATCTCCTGATATAATTTTAACTATCTTCGAAAGAACGTTTTCAATCTACTGCCTGCACACTTGCTTCAGGTCTTTTTGTGTTCGTTGGTCGGCATTATAAATAATTATAATTGTTGGCCATGTCTTTTCCGGTGCTAAAATCTTTTCAGACAGTTTCAATATATTTATATCTAGCTGAATACTCTGAATGAATCATAAACCAACAAATGTAGGGAGTTTATTACATTGCTTCTTTGCTGTATGTTTTTTTTTTGCCTTTTTTCGACTTTTATTATTGCCAAGAATTTTGTTTTATTGAAGTGTCCATTTCTCCTACTCCGCCCTCTCTTACCCTCTTCGTGCATTCTACCCTTTAACATTTTCTACCCTACATTTTGCTCTATTTCTTGTATTTCTTTTAGTTTAGTTGTTGATGTTCGTTTTCGTTGTCGTTGTAGATTTTGTTGCAATTGGCTCTTAGCCAAGAATTCGTTGTTGTTGTTGTATTAATTTGATGTTATTCTATTTGTTTCAAATGTTTTCCGAAATTAAATCACTGCAATTTCAAAAGATTTATTATTCACCGTATCGTTTGAACGGGAATATACACACATACATACATACGTACATACATACCTGTATAAATAAATACCGATTAGTTATGTCATTAGGTTACTTGTTTACGCAATAATCGATTGGTCCCATTGAAATTGTTAAAGAAATTTAAGCGAAAAGTCACCGAAAAAAGTTAGCGATACTTTACAAGGGTTTCTCTACCTATTTTGAGTATGTTTGTATTTCTTCTCTCTATCGCCTTTTTTTATATAACTTAAGGCGGCTATAAACGAAATAAACCCATTAAAAAGTTGTACAATTCTGTTTCTTTTTAACGATGAATTTATTGTTTTAATAAATTTATAAAATGTTTTCAATATTTACCCGTTATTCTTTATTCCGCTAAAAATATTTTATGACTTTTTGCCAAAAAGTTTTTGAATTTTAAGCAATAAGT
The DNA here is from genome assembly GCA_949752815.1 of Conops quadrifasciatus. Taxonomy (NCBI): domain Eukaryota; kingdom Metazoa; phylum Arthropoda; class Insecta; order Diptera; family Conopidae; genus Conops; species Conops quadrifasciatus. The sequence goes on from OX457078.1 coordinate 39,694,475, forward strand.
AACAGAACTCGCACCATGCTCACCCCACCTCGCCGCTGTTAGACCCGTAAACACTCTCTCTAAAACACTCTCAAAGTCTCTTCAATCTAATTTCTCTCTGCAGTTCAGCCTCTCACTTTTTTCTCAGCAAATATTTATTTCTTTCACTTTTACTCTCTCTCACTCTCCCTATTTTTAACATCCGCCATTTTGTCGTACGTTTTGGTATTTGGGTCAAGACAATGACCCAGTTTCTGCTTGTTTCGAATATTTCTTCGACTGAGCTTTTTTGTATAACAGTGGTCATGATGACCTTTTGCCTTGCAACAACGACAACAACAAGAAATCAGAATCCACAACTACCATCACCATTGTCCTTATCATCATCATGTTGACCTTGACATTTTGTAGTTTATATACAATCCTCTCTTTCTCTCTCTCTTCTAACTGTGCCTGTATTTTAGTTTACTGAAGGTTTTAAAGTATGAATACTTCAAAGGACAATGTTATTAGCGCTAACAAGAAAAAAAAAATGAGAAAAAAGTGCTCCTTTTTATTTTTTTTTTTTGGAAAATCCAAATTTTTATATATTAGAGTACTTGAAAACTAATGTAAATGACGCATATTCGACTTAGAGAAGGCTTAACTTTCGATTTGAGAGAAGGAAAAATTATCTTCTTTCTCAGGAAATAATCGTTTGTACAGTGTAAAAAATTACGAAAAAATTGAAGTAATTGCTAAAGTGTTTTTTGATATTCGTTAAGGTTTCGGTTTCGTTAATTATTAGTACATATACATATGTATACATATGTATGTATATATACTCATTCATTCAACATACAAACATTGTAAATGACAGTGTACGTTAATAGCAAAAGATGATGTTAGATGATTACGTAGTAAAAATTCAGTATGAATCAAAGCGATGGGATCGTCGTCGAATGAATGAGAAAAACTATAGGTGTAGGTGTAGTATTTCAGATGCAGGCAGATATACGTTAGAGTGTACGTGGCTTCATTGCACACACACAGACGCAAGCAGAGCCATAATTGAAGATACAATACAGTTCATGAAAAAAAAACAAACGCTACAAAGAAATTATATGATGATGTCATTTCCTGAGACATTTTTGTAATACAATTTTAAACTTCTTTCAGTAGAGAAATGTTTTAAATTTAAAATATTGTTATGCAGAAAATTTCAGCAGATATGACGATAAATAACGTACGCAAATAATGAAATATGTGCGAAAAATCGCTTTTATATAAAATTTTTACTTATCAAAGAAGAATGTCACAAAATGTTCAGAAAAGATTAGACCACACACTACAACCGATAACGGCGAATTGAAGAACAAAAAAAAAATAAAAACAAATCACAGCAAATCATTATCAAACATTATCGTTGTCCGATGAATAATAAACAATTTTACTGTCAATGAACTTGGCCAAAAAAAAAAGAATTAAAATGCTGATCAATGACGTCAAGTGAAACGTTGCAAACGTCGGAGAAGCTGTTTTCAGTTAATCACGTTTAAAAAAGACAATTTTACTTTAAAAAAATTGCTAAGATCAAAAATTAAAATTTGTCAAAAATAAAAATGAAAAAGTACTTGAGAGAATAAAGAAAGTATCACTACTAAAATGATTGATTGATGGAAAAATTAAGTAACAAAAACGAAAGGTAAGTAGAATCAACCAATCAATCTTTCGACAATGTTGAATTTTTATTTAATATGTTAATATAATAATATAAAAACACCTTGAAAGGCTTTGTTTTATTAAAACGTAAATGTAAAAAAGACAAACAATGACCAAAGGCTTAAAAATGACATGTAGGAGGAGAGAGATAGTGAGAAAAGCAAAAGGGAGACGAAAAGAAAGAAAGAAAGCAAGAAAGATCCAACAGCTATTGTGCAATATTTTTGCAGTAATACAAAATAGATATTAAGCTAAAAATCTATAAATCGTGTTGTATTTCTTCCCTCCCTTTCCTTTTCCGTCGTTTCTCTTCCTTCCACCATCGTTCGTTTTGAAAGAATATGTATATAATATAACTATGAAATTTAGCTAAACAGATAATACATATGTATGTACATATATCAGATGCGCCCGTAATGCGCCAGCGACTACATTTGGCGGCTACTAGCGCAAGGTCACGTTGCAGCTGTCGCTACGACTGTGGGTATACAGTTTAGTTACGTTACGTTGTTTATTACGTTATTTATAGCGTATTTTACAGACAACTAATAAATCGTTATCTATTTTATGATTATTCGCGTACAGCAAAACTATTCTATAAACATTTTGATACTTTTTTGTAAATTTTCCCCGCATCTTTCAATAGAGATTTTCATTGCGCTGCGTTCTAATGTTTTTTTCAATAGATTTATATATACGCTATATGTACATAGTATATTTGCATTTTTATATACTTCCACATTATACAGTATAGTCGCGAAGAAGTAAAAGCATGATAAACCGAGCCTGTGCATTTTTTCTTTTGTTCATTTAACAGTATTCAAATCAAATAATTTCGAAAATGCTTTAACAAAAATAGAAAAAAGCGAGTGTGCAAAATTCTCTGCGTTGATTCTTTTGAAGTTTTGCAATATTGAAAATATCATATTCATTCATCCTATCGAGATTGTACTGTACTGCTTATTGAGTACAAGCATATGTTTGCTCTCTTTATCGTAAAGCTGGACTACTCTGCATGCTCTCTAAAGATTTTACTGATTTTACACTTGTGGGCTGTTTTTTGTTGCTGTTGTTGTTTGGCATGCAGCTCGTTTTCACACTCAACCTCAACCTGACTGACCATAAATGTGTCAGAGGAATAAAGAGCAATCTACAGATGTGTGACAGCAATAGCTTGAACAACAACAACAACAACTTGGACAACAACTTACATATGTATGTATGTATAGAAGGTAGCATAACATTTTTTATTTGTTCCACTTTTTATCGTCTGAATTTTACCGAAGTAACAGACGACTTGTCTGTTCAACAATCTGATGGTCTGTCAATCTGATGGTGTGGTCTGTCAATCTGTCTGTCTGTCTGGGCGTCCACATTTGGCAAGTACTCGCATTTCTGTATACGAGTATGTACAAAGAGTATGTTTTTTTTATTGCAATGTTTTTTTCTTATTCTCGTACATATTTGTTTTTGAAAAATCTTGTGCCATTATACAGTTAAATCTACTCATATTTTTTTCTCTCTCTCTCCCACTGCCTCTCTCTCTCTGCCTCTCTCTCTGATTTATTGACTGTATACATAACATTTTTAACACCTTCTTATAAAATAATGAAAATAAAAATATGTAATCATAAAATCGAATAGTTTTCAAGTCAATCTATCGATAAATCTTTCATTAGCGATGAAGGAAGTGAGGTAAAAACTTTGAGTACTCAGTATGATATGATTTACACTTCTCTTCATACACATACAAACATATCAACGTTATTTGAAACCATTATTATCATTCCTGTCTCTTTATCAGTTAAGATTAAATACAAGCAATGTCTGACGAAAGAATAAAAAAATAGTTAAGAAATGACCGATAAGAAAAAAGGAATATGCTTTCATGTTCGTGGTCAAGAATTAAAAAACCTTATATCACGTAATATCAATTTAGTTAATATTGGTAGTAGGAAAATAGTAGTATGGTACGGTATTTCCTGTCAGTACTTTTCTTCTCTATCAAGTAAATATTTCCGTAGAAAAGGTCTCCGAGTGGCTGAAGAGAAACCTAACGCCTGTAAAATAAAGGAAAGCACCTCACTTTTAGACAGCCATACCCGAAAAATATTATAAGGCCGCTACCAATTCCAACATGGAAAGAGGAAGTACCGAGGAAGGGCAATGGAAAGGGCAAGGAGCGGACGGACGGCAAATATACCGACGGATGTAGCAAGATTCGACGAGGAAGGGCTTCGGAAGCAATGACACGAATAGAACCAAGTTGAAGCGAAAAAACGGCAGAAGGCTAATGCGGTACTTGCGGCGCTGGGGGGCGAGTATGCACGGAACAATCACTGTTTGTGGTGATAATTTTGCTTGTGTGGGTGGGTGACATTTTCACAATACAGAATGAAAATACAAATCTCTTTTTGATGCCTGGTAGCGTCCTCCTTTTCTTTCGTTAGCTCTTATTGATGTTACGACAAAAACAACAAGAAGCACGTTGTTTTATATTGTAGGAAGGTGTTAAAATTAGACAATTCATTGTAGCTAACGATATACAAACTCAAAAACGAGGTTAATAATTTTTGTGCTTCTGACTTTGTTTCAGGTTTTACGAAACTTTGCTTTTAGGGTCCGGTCCTACCTTGTGACGTCGGCAGTTTGATGCACGGCTCTCTTTTTTGGTGAACTAACAGCGAGTTTATGTAAAAGAAAAAACAACACTAAATAAAGGTTAACTACTGAAGGACATTGAGCGAGCAGGAATGCGGGCCGAATTAAGCTGGCAAGGTCGTCGTCAAGAACGGAGCCAGTGTGGGCCGACCCGACCGTAATGCGATTCTGGGCTACGCGTGCCTTGCATGCGGGTCATGAGCGCCGTAGCTCGGCAGAGAAGGAAGTAAGAAAAATGATCTCATTGCATAACGTGTTATGCATTTCGTTGCACATTCACACACGCTTCACCTGCTTGCGCTTTTGGGCTCTTTTTCTCACTCACTCTCTCTCTCTCTCTCTCTCAATTATTTCATACACTCGGCGTAACACTCTCACAGTGACATTTTATAAAGTAGACCAGCTTTTTCAGTCTCTTCACCCTCTGGCGCCTCACTTCTTCCGCGTGACTAACCGAAGGTTTTTCATTCTGCATTCAATTTTTTAAGTTTACGAGAGTGAAAAGTGAAAAACAGACCAATAGAAAGCGAAGCGAGGAAATTGAAATTCAAGCAAGAAAAAAGCACCACACAAAAGTAAAAAAAAGAAAGGAAAGAAACGAACGATAAATCTTATGCACTCGGCCCTAATTTGTTTATGTAACTTTCAGACGGTTTGAAAAAGTTTTTCTTCCAATCAGAAATGGAAAGTATTAAAAATTTTGCAACTTCTCGAAAATACGTCACTTTTTACTGTTTTTTCTGTTAAATTTGTAGCTTTTCATGCTGCTGGCGACTCCGTTCGAGCCGCGTTCTCTGGTGTCCATTGTTTAAAGATATTTTTCCAAATGGTTCGTGGCAAAAGTGAGTCTGATACACGTAAAATTTTAGAAATTTAAAAAAAAGAATAGCTTCCACTGCTGATAGAAGCTTTCCACTGCGAGCACAATGCGTTGCTATGTTCCTTTGCTTGCTGCTGTTGCTGCCACTACTGCCTTCTCTACTGCTGCTCTTGCCGTTGGTTACTGGTACGCTACTGACTCGTTCATACGCTGCTGCCGCTGCTGATGATGATGTTGTCATCGTCGCCATCGGTCGCTGTTCGTGCGGTTCGTTGTGGCTTGCTCGCTACTCATTTATTTAAAATCCCGAAAATCGCTCTTGCTGCACCGATGAATAAATTAATACTGATGGCTCGAGCAACTGAAAAGTGCAGCAGCAGTTGCTGTTGCTGTTGCAGCGTCCACGAGCCAACTATTTCTTCTTCTTCCTTCTTCTTCTTCGTCTTTTGCCTTGCACTTCTTCGTTTACACTCGTCAAATATTTCGTGTTTTATGTTGCTTACGAGCATGTGTGTGCTTTTTGTTGTTTCTCGCCTTCTTCGGCTGCGTTGCGCTCTAAAATTCCGAACATTTTGGTGCCTTTGTTTTGATTTTACTAAAGTTTTTCATTGAAAATAAGGTCATTAGATCGGAGGAGGGGGAGGATGAAGAGAGGGCTGTTAGTGGTGGTAAATTTTCCTTGCTTTCGAAAGCCAAAAATATTGCGATGTCGGCCTTTTCTTTTAAGAAATTAAAAACGTCGTCTATGACAGATGTGTTTGCAGCGCACCGTCGGTTTTAATTGTTCGCTGTCGCCAACTTTTGCTTAAACGCTCGCCAACCTTGCTTTGCTCTACTCAAAGTCGTTTAAGGTGAAATACTATATGGATAATCAGAATGACAGCCATTCATTTGCGTCTGGTGCCTGCAGGATTTGCTGCATTACATTTGAAAAAGGGAGACTGCAATAGCAACAACAACAGCTGTAGTAGCAGCAGCAGCAGCAGCAGCAGCAGCAAGAACAATGTTCAATCAGACGATCAATGTCAACAGATCATATGAACATTACAAGATACTACACATTTTTCGAGACGTGCGTTCCTCTTCTCGTTCCTTCTCGCTTGCTGAACTAATTGTTTTTGTCAGTTGTTTTGTGTTTTCCATTTTGTTAAAATATATGTGAACACTTAATGGATTTGCTGAACACAGAGCTTTCGACCGTTTAAAAAAATAGAGCCGAACACGAAAATGAACAGACAACTTGTAAACCACTCCGACCAATTGATGTGCCAACAATGAAGGCTTTAGCTTGCACTTAAGCCAACTGAAATGCTGCCAAGTTTGTGCAATTACAATGCATCCCATCCCACTCGCACTCGCACTGCTACTCTCTTTTTTGTTTTTGTTTTCGCTTACGCTCTCCCTCTCTCTTTCCCATAATCCATATTTCTATCTCTATCGCCGTCCTCCTCCTCTCCCTCTCTTTCTAACATTTTAATGACATATCTTTTCCTAGCCATTTGTTTTTATCAATTTTGAGGGGAAGCTCTCAAACTCTAACAATCGCCACATTCTTACTCACAGACTGAGAGACTCTGTCTCGCATTCATTACGAGAGTAATTTACACCACCAAAACTTGGCCTCAAAACTTCAACACAATTTGTTGTTCGTAGTTTCTATTTTATGTTTCACATACATACATTATATTTTTAGCTTTCAATTTACTAAAAAAAGCTTTTACGCTTTCTTTTTTTTTTGTTCTTTCGTTCTATCTTTCTTTCACTTTCAGTGTATTGCATCTCGTATTGATTTTGTATTGCTTGCATGCAGGAAAAAGAAAAACTATTATCGCTGCTGCTGCCTTCGTCTTCGCCATCGGCGTCTCAGTCAGCGTTACGTCATTGGCCGGCGGCATCAGAGAAGAGAGATTCTTCTAAAACAAGCTTTTAAAAAGCTTATTTGTTCATAACTAACTAAACTATGAACTAGGTTCATAGTTTTCATGTCATTTCTTCTCATCTCTTACCCTTAACGTTCAACACTAAGTGTGCTTGTATGTTTGTGTGGGTGTGTCATCTTTAGTAGGAAGTGCAGTAATAACTTTTAATTTTTTTTTTTTTTCTGTTTGTCAATTTTCAATAAACTTGTTGTTGGCATTCACACAACGTTTTTGTTGTGTCTACCTAGTTATTTGTTTTGTGTTGTTCTGCCTACAGCGTTCTGTAAAATAGTGTTGCTGTTGTTGTTATTGTTGTTGTTATTACATATTTGTACATAGTGCTGTGCAGTAAGCGCAACTCGATGACTGCTACACAAGCAATCTTTTTCGTTTGTTTTATACGAGTATGTATATTAATATACGTATATTATATTATATATATAGTTATATATGTACGTATATTAATATATGTACATTTATTATATGTAGGTATATCTCTCTTCTCTCTATGATATTTATTACTATTATTACGCTATTGCTATTATTTTTAGTGTTGCTCTCTTAATGTCGTTGTAATTGTTAGGACGACGCTTTTTTTTATAACCGCAATGTTCAAGGTGAATTATTTTAAGTGCACTCATGAGTGTACTAAATGATTTATAATGCATGTGTAGTGTTATCGTATATGAAATACATACAGTCTTTATGTGTATAAAAACACAAACGTTCCCTGAAATTTTTCTCTTTTTATTGTTGTTCTCTGCTTTTTTTCTATACAAACTTTTCTTCTCATGTTACCCAGTTTGTATTGATTATCGGTTGACCGTTTGGGTTTTTGGCCTTGTGGATGCGTTTGTAAAATCGTGGCACCTGCAACTCACGCGACCCAGTCGTAAATCCTCTGTATCGTTAGGAATTAGGTAACCAATTGTGTAATTTCTTTTCGATTTAAGATTTTTAGATCGCACGTAATTACTTGATCGAAACTTCAATCAATTCCGATTCTTTGACTCATCATAAATACAGTTAAATGCGGGGAAAATGAATTGGGTTCAGAATTTAATTGCCTAAACTTAAAATTTAGTCGATTCCTTCCTTTCTTCCTTCCTTTATCTAATTATAAGAACATTCATTTTATTAATTAATACTGATTACGTTGTAAGTAAAGATGAAGTATGTGCTTTTATTGTTATGAGCATGGTGTAAAATTTCATCGTAGTACGCGTATGTTAAGCTTCTTGCTTAATTCCAAATAAACTCTATTCTATATATTTTCTACTGGGTTTGTGTACACACATACGAGTAGAGGAGAGAGAGCCCTTCTGTAACTACACGGGCACTGTCTAATTAATCGTTGTGACTACATACTTTTGCTCAGAAGAAAAACAAGATAAAATTTGTAAATTCAAAACAAAGAGCACATCACAGAATGCGACTTTTGTAAAAAAATTATAGAAATAATTTAGGAAATTCAAAAATAACTTTGCAAATTTTATTATCAATTCGTTTTGCCAATTTCTAAAATTATTTACCCAATAACGAGAAATTTATATAAAATAAGAAAAATTGAGGAAATAAGTGAAAATGTATGTTTTTCATTTAAATTATAATTTTACAAGAATTTTTGTTGTGTTGCATCATAGTCCCAAAGCCGAAAAGGCGGACACAGAACAGCAGAACAGCACAACAGTAGCCATAAATTTTTTGGCACTGCTTGTGCAACCCTTTCGCAATCACCCCCTTTGGCGTCTATCACCGCAAGAGATGTTCGTTCATTCGAATCAATTCAATCCTTGACCCGGTGCCTTTTGGGGCTATTTTTAAACGCACGTCACTGCAGGTGACACAACATTTCAGGGCGTTTCATCCATTCAATACGAATTAAAGGATACTTGACGGTCATCCGACTGATCTGATTTATTTTTAATCAAATTTGTTGATGCCAAGTGAGCGAAATAAACGTATTAAAAATGAAATAAAACCGAAAAACTCAAAACGGGTTTTTGGAATAATTAAGAAAGAGTCGTAATTATTGCTTACCGCAGCAGTTAAACGCTTGAAGTGCCCCGCATTGAACATGCAACAAATTTCATCTGTACGATTAGCTGTTGCCAAAGCTATTGGCAACAGTGTGGCCTGCGGCCTTCATAGCTGACGTGCCCCACTAACGCTGGCTGATCCCTCGAGTGGGGGCGACTTTACTAATTAATTTCATTTAGATTGACAACCCTGAAAACTACGCATTACTTATTCGATTAGTCGAAGCCTAATTTCTTCCCTAATGGAATATTTATAACTTATTTGTATAGCTTTATAATTTATGCTATAAGTCTACATAAACGAACTCCGACCTCATGAATATCTCTTGTTATATTTACACTGGTTGATTTATACTAATTTCTTGCAGAAGTTTCTATTGAAATCGAGAGAAGCGTAAGTGAGAAAAAAAATACAATTCTTTAACACTGATTGTACTTTCCAATAACATTATGTAAATGTCTTCAGTGACATTTAACAGCATGTTTAAGAGTCGAAAAAATGTATATCTGAATATCGAAGAAAATGGAAAATAAAGTTCCAATCGTACGGTATGTACATATGTATGTATGTGTGATGCATTGATTTACGCGTACGATAGATAGTTGGTGTGATGCTGCAATTTTGAATTAATTGTACAACTAAGTATAAAAAACCAAAAAAATAATTACTATTTTAGCTGCCAATAGAAGAAAATGCTGAAATATGCAGTTATTTTTTTTTTGAAATGGTTAAAATTTTCTTTCAGCTTTTTTGTTTCTTTTATTTGTTTTAATTCTCTTGGCATTAATTATGCTATAGTATATTTTCCATCTAATTAATAATGAAGTTTGAGATTTGCATGATGAAGAAAATTGCTCTAAATGATATAAAATTTCATAAAACTACATATTATCAAAATAAGAAATATTTTTGCCACTTAATTGTTCTAAAAAAAAAATTAAAGCTTAAAGCTATAGAAATTATAATTAGTAGATTTTGTTTGAACATACATATATGTGTAAAATAACAAAGAAAACTCACACACTCACCTGCCGTTGCATTAATGATGTTGAAATAATGATGTTTAATTTTCACACAACTTTATGGCAAGTTGAGAACATGAAGAAGATTAGTCCACTTAGATGTATTTCGTACATTAACCACTGAGATACCACCAGCTGTGTTCACTGATATCAAATTCAGGGCCAGGCAAAGCGAGCACAGGGTGTATCCCGGTGGTGAATACACTGTCGCCACCACGGCCTTAAGTCTTTACCACAACCCAGTCCATTCTTCTCTTAGCCCTACACAGAATTTCACCACTGCCATTTATACGAAACTTTTCTCACCTCTTAATTAGTGAAGGCATCAACCAGCCGGTTCAAGCTGAGCGAAAGATGCTGACATATTTGTTCATACGCTTTCACTTCATGTTCACACTGTATGTACATATGTGTGTGGTAGCCTGTGTTTAATGGGGCAAGAGTACAATTTTTTATATAAATTTCACATGTTCACACTTTCAACTGTTTAAGATTTTCTAACAGCCTCAATAAAATTTCAATGTTTTCTTGAGGACAAGAGTCGGCAGCGCTAATTAGAATCTCATCGGTATATAATTTTGAAAATTGAAAATTCTAATCGAAATTCTTGTCATTCTTTGACAAAGCAGAAAGAAGTCGCCTGCTATTATCTTTTTTATGTTAAAATTCTTGATTAGAAGCAACAACAAACGAAGTTTGAGAATAATGCTGTAACCAAAACCAAGGCGGCGATTTGATGAGATGAAATCATCGCTGCCATCGTCAGCTGCACGAAAAGACAGCTGCGGTGGTCGCTAACAAACATTTATGTCCACGCACTTTCTCTATTATTTTTTCCTTTATAGAAAACCTGCTTTCGCGCATCAACAAGTGCTCAGAAATCAGAAGTGCTTGAAATTGTTTTTTTTTTCCTTCCTCTTTTAAAACTTTTAAGAGGCTGCGTAGAAAAGTTCAAAGCTTGCAAGCGCTTCAATGAAGTCAGCTTTCTATGTAGAGAATTTGCACAAACGTTTCCAAACGGCTGAAACAAGCTTGCCAGGAGTTTGCAAATTTTCGACATGTGTAGTATGTATGTGTTCTTTAATTTTTTCCTAAAATTGCATGTTATTTTTATCTGCGGTTTACTGTCGCTGCAGAACGAAAATGCAACAATAAAATCCCCTGCGGCTTAATCGATCGACGAAAGTAACGTTAATTTCGTTATTTATTTAATCCTGATACAAAGTTTTGAAATTAAAAAAAGTTAAAACCAAATTCTTCTTTACACTAAATTTGTACGCGTGTGTATATAGTAGTTATTTTATTTTAATTCATTCTTACTTGCTTTCTATGTGTCTACATAGAGAGCATTCTAGCACTTGCCTGAGTTTTTACTATTCCGCGATGTTCCATTTTCTTTTCCTCGGCGATATTCTCTCGCTGACGAGCATAAAATATTCGAAGCAAACGCACTCGCTTGTTAGCTCGACAATAAAGAAATAAGACGACACAGTACCACAATCGCCACAATCGAAACTATTTCAAGTTCAAGTTGTCCGTATCTGCGCAGGTTTGCTCCGGGCTTTCATGCAGCGGCTCACAATCGATAGATAAGAGAAAGAGGCGCTAGTAGACCACCGTCAGACCACCATCACACCATCGTGGTTGGTTTCAAGGTGACAGTGGCTTCGTCGAGAAGGTTGATGCTGTCGTCATTCGGGTTTGGCCCAGTGCACCAGCACTGAAATTATCACCATATGGCAATTGTTGTTGTTGGGCGCTTTCACTATTTCTTTGGGATTAACAAGCAAGTATGCACATTTTTCTTTGCTGTTGTTATCGTTATAGTTTCGCTGATGATGATTCGTTGAAATAAAATTCCAGAAATGACACACGTTGCCCACACTAAAATTGGAAAAAATTAAAAATAGTAAAAGAAAATATAAAAAGTCAAAGTGTAAAGAAACAAGAAGAAGACAAAGCAAATTGAAATGCGTTTAATTAATAGAACCAATATTCCGTTTTAGCTGCGACAATGTGCCGCGGCAAAGAAACTGCGGAGAAAAATTTATGTCGCATGAAGAAAATAATACGAGAATAATTTACGACGTATCTTCTGGTTACACTCCGCGGGTGAGCGGTACAAAAGAGCACTGAATCGCCCCACAATCAGAAAAATTCTCAACACAAAAAATCTCGAGACTTGTTCAAGCCCCTCAATAAATTATACGGTCGTATTTCACCCTTTTCATATTTGTCAGTCCGAAGAAGTTGGCAACATTGCTAGATCTCATTCACTTTGTGCGAGACACGCGATTATAAACACTTCCTTCTCTTTCTATTTTCTCTCAGCTCTCATCTCTAATTCTCTCATCTACTAATGCGTCACCTTAACCTTGAACTTGAACCACTTCTGCTGGAACAACAAGATTTTTTCAACTATCATTTCTACTCCTTCCTCTTCTTTTCCATTTTGCTTATGTTTCTTGTAGTATTCATTGTTGTTTTTGCTGTTGTTTTTGCGAATAATTGTGTTAGTTGGATGGAGAAGCCGTCCAATGAGAAAATAATATAAATAAATTAGGAAGGGAAAACCCAAAAGAGAGTAATTTATAAATTGATCCTCTCTCACTCTCTCTCTCTCTCATTTTTTTTAGATAACTACACAGAAATATTCTCGCTGCTAGAACGTCGCCAATAACGACTAGATAAAAGCACGTCAGCAGCAGCTTACTTTTTTTCATTTTGTTGCCCGCCTTTTGTTATTGTAATTGTTATTGCAAAGTCACGGAGAGACAAATTTGTAAAAGAGAAAACAAGTTTCTTTAATTAAAATTTCTAGATACTTTTTTCCGTAGGAAAGAAATTTCTCTCTACGCTAGAGATGTCAGTGAGAAACAGATAGACGGAAAGAAAATTGGCAAAAGGAAAACGAGTTTAATTTTTTAGAGATATTTGTTGAAGACTGTCATGTACATACATACATATATTATATATTAAAATATGTGAGCAAAAATACTTCTTCCTCAATTACATTATATGATTTTATTATAAATTCAAAAATGAAGAATAAATTCAAATGGGAATACATAATTAACCCATTTGTAGACGCAAAAATCCAGCCCACAAAATCCCTCTAGCACTTAATTTGAACTGCCTTTTTAGACAAGTCCCTCCATATTCGCTCTAGAACGTTTTAAACGCAATTTGAATGAAATCTGCATTATGAGGATAAAGTGAATTTTAAATATAAAATATTATTATCGAAAAAGTTAAGGAGCAATCCTTTTAAGTCTGTGCGTTTACACAATATTCTCCCAAAAAAGGGTTAACACATCTTTGCGCTCAGTGTTGCAAAGAACAAATGCGTATGGTATGATGTGACGTGGCTGATTACGACTCTGAGAGAGGCATCAAAATCGTTGCTACTGCTTTTAAAATAAACTGAACAACAAATACAACAAGTGACGATCAGGCTTCGAACAAGATGAGAGTGAGCATGAAATGAAGTAAAATTCCAAGAAGAGCGAGGTGAAAACAACTGATGCGTTACATACGCCACCCCCGTAATCATCTATGTACTTACATATGTATATATACAGAACCGAGGGACGGCACCAATGCAGGCAATCGGATGATGAATGTGCTTAGTTTTAAAATAAACATTTATGAGTCTCTCAAGTCCTATAAGCCTTTCTTAATAAAAGGTTTTGCTATTAGAAAATTAAAAAAAGGTGATTTACAATGAATGAATTTTATAGTTTTCCAATTTTTCTTGGTTCGTTTTTATTTGTTTATATCAAAATGAATTTTTCTGGAAAACAACACAGAAAATAGAATTAGTCCTTTTTTTAAGTCATTGTTATCAATTGGCGGAATTATGTAAAAAAATTTAGTTTTCTGTGGTATCGGCAAATAATACTTAGCAACGTTGACACGTACACAGTTTTATCATTCTCGTACATCATTTCAATGTTCCGTAAGTGTGTTTGTGCAAATATGTTAGTTTGTTTATTTTTCGGTAACAAAGTGTTCTCTCTGCCAATTCGAAAATAAAAACGTTTAGTCATCCTCTCTTCAAGGTTACGTGTTTACATCATTGCGTCAATTTGACAAGAGAGTGAGTAATTTTACAGCATACATATATGAAACAGATATCTCTACATACATCATTGGATGAAACTTGTCAGAAAGAATAAAAAAAAAATAAAAGAAATATGTGTAGGAATTCAAGTAATTTAGGAATCGTCCGCAGATGAGATCGATTAGGCCCCACCGACGACTTCAATAATGCATGACCGAAAAATTAGCAAATTCTGGCATAAAAGCAAAGAATCTTTCTAGTCTCGGGGTCTGTGCTCGACCGAAAGTCTTCCTTGTCTCGGCTAAAAAGTCTCTCTCGACTGAAAAATTATGTTTCGTCTCAGGATCTAGTCTCGCCTGAATGGTAGTTACTTTTATCTGGTCTCGGGATTTCGTATCAATTAACAAAGCCAGACGGAATCTGGTCTCGACTGAAAAAGTCTTACTTGTCTCGCGATCTAGTTTAGACTAGAAAGTTCTACTTCGTCTCGAGATTGCGACATGTTCTCGGCATGTTTTTGTCTCGTTTTTAATTATCTCTCAAGTTTTCACTAAAAAAGTGTATCTCGATCGCAAAACGAAATCGCAAATTTTTTCTTTCTTCTTTTTTTTATATGTATTTGTTTTTTGTTGTCGACTGAATTTATGAAAATAATTATCAATAATTATGTTATTTTAAAACGAATATGTAATATTTTGTACCTTTATTAACACAAGGTCCAATTTTTAATTTACTTTGTTCCAATTTTTATTTAATAAACATATGTACATATTGTAATTCGATATAATTCCTTTTTTTTAAATTTAATTAAAAACCAACCAATTAACCAGAACCAATTCAGGTTTCATGAGCTTGTTTTTTATCTTTTTACTAATTCCTATATTTTGATAAAAATGTATCTATTATAAAATACACTTCCGGTCATTTCTGTTTTCTTTTTAATTTGAAGAGTTATTATTTTATATTAATTTTAAACGACTTTTTTATTTCTTGTCTACTTCTTAATTTCTAGCTTTGTTATTTTCAGTCTTTAATCAATTAATGCTTCTTTTTTAAATAAAATTTTTATATTTGATTTAGATGCTCTTAATTTTTCATTTTTTATTTATTTATTTTATGTAGTTATTTTACTATTTGTGGTGCCTTAGTCCGTTCTCTTCCTTCAACAGAGTTATACAAACTTCTACAAAAATTAAATGCAAAAAAATTATAAGCGAACAAATGTTATAATGTTTGTCTACTTTTTTTAAAAAAGCCTTTTCAAAAAGTAGCGTTTTGCTTTATAATTTTCAAATTTAAATTTTACCACTTTAAATATTTTCTTGAAAAAACCACTTGATTTAGATTTAATTTTAAAAATATTAAAAATTTTGAATTCCATTAAAATTTCAAAATTTTTTCATAACATCATAATTTATTTTGTTTTCCCATTTATTTATTTATTTTTATTTGTTTAATAATTTTTTGTTTTATTTCTGGCGCTCTGTCTGATCAATTACGTTTTGGCGAATATTTGAAAAAAAGTTTGTGAAAAATCTTTTTTTACTTCAACGACGTACTACGGGCTTGTAGGTTTTTCGATAAGTTCAGCAGAAATTTTTCTGCGGCGCAATAAAATTCATCGACTTGAGACACAATTCAGGAATTATTGTTAATGTAGCGCAGTAAAATTAAGGGTTGGATACAGCAAAAGCTATTTTGGGCATGGATGAAAAGAAAAGGGGATGTAAGTGACGGCGGGAAGGTCGCGGAGGGAGTCGACTTGGATCAAATTATTAATTTTTATGCGTCGATGCTTTTAAAACACTGTAAATTATTTAAAAATCATTTTTTATCACAGTCTTTTTTTTGTCACTAGAACACCAAACAAAGTCTTTTCTTTTAAATACCTTGCTGAGTTTTTCTATACATATTTGCACCGCATTCGCTTTTCTTCCATCGGTTCTCTTCTTCTGCTTTTAATTGTTTGAGAAAAAATATTTTTTAATAACTATTGCAATTTCACTTTGGCAGATATCTGTATATATATAATATATTTATTCACTATTCAGTCTTTCTGAGGCAAAGTTCCGTCGTCCGCGCCTTTGACGAGTCCGTTCGAGCTCACAAGAGCCTCTATTCTCAATGCCGTCGTCGTCGGCGCTGTTGTCATCGTATTACCAGCAACAGCAAATTCGTCGTTAACGAATGGAAAGTTCTACTTCTACCTTCTGCGTCGGAATCGTTCCTGCGACGAGACTACAAAAACAAACATCTTCTACAGCGCAATGTTGACAGTCATCATGACGATGGTGACGATAATGAATTTACTCATATTATTACTAGTAGTGGTAGGAAGTCTGCTCGAGGTTCTTCTTGTTGTTGTCAGTGGCTTTGGCGCTGTTTTTGCCCTTTTCGAATTTATATGTATGTATGTAGGTTTACTATGTGTGTTTAGAATGCATGCGCGTATGTATGCATACATATTTATATGTTCAGTTTTTTGCTTTTTGAATTTTGCACTTTCTATTCAATATTCGTCTACGCCGTCCTCCATAAGTCTATACAAAAGTGTCTGTATCAAGCATTGATTAGTATGTTGGTGGGTGCAGTTGGGACTTTTTCCGTTTTTTGTGTACAACATCCAACACACCCATAATTACATAGTTTCTCCCTGCAGCATTTGTATGCACGATTCGCACACTCGCTTAATAGCCCGAACACAATCAATTTCGCTCGCGAAAAATTTAAGCGATGATGAGCGATTAGAGTTGTCATGCGCTAACGGCCGAACGCAATCAAAATTTCTGTTACGTACGAATTTCGATAATATTTGAATTTGAATTTATGCATATGTATTTAAAAATTTTTTTTAATATTTTCCTCTGATTCTATACGAGTTGCTAATTTTCCAGAAAAAAAAATTACTTTAGTCGTCTCATGATTTGTAAGTTTGAATAAATATTAAATTTAACATTAAAATGTTAAATATTGAATAAGGAAACTTATTTCACAATTCTCTGTAAATGGAAATGGTAAAATTTTCTATTTTATAATAATAATTTTCAAAATGTTCATTCAGATGTTTTTAATTATTGTGCGCTAAATAGGCAACCTCTGTTTCTGTTTCCTATACGGAACTGCGATTCAGACCGCTATCTCTCTCTGTGAAAAGCATATGCAATCGAAGAGAGTGCGAACTGAACGAAACTGAGTATATGCAGAGTATGGGCGGCCCAATAAGATTACGTGTGTTCGTTGTTTCGCTCTCTCTTGAATAGATACAAGCCTATGGCGAACTTGGCCTTGGTAAATAAACAAAAAAAGAAGCCCAAGATAAGCGATGAGGCTGTGGAAATAGAAATAGACCCGACCACAAGCGATGCTTTCGCTGGCGATGGAGGGAACATTTTTTTTCTCGTGTCTCATAAAAGCCCATGTAATTTCGACAGAAGTGAGCGCAATTTTCGCTAGCGAAATTGATTGTGTTCGGGCTAAGAGCATTAGCTCTTCCTCAATAAAATTATTTTTCTTCTCACTTGATACGCCCCAACAACAATAACTTTTACTCTCTGGCTCCAAACACTAGCAGTGCTTTCCTTGCTCCATACCAGACCGAGATTCTTCTCATGAGTAATCGGCCGTTTTACCCAACCTCCGACTTTCAATATCTTCTTCCGCACTTCTTCCAGCCATTGAAAACAACACATACATGTTTCTCAACAGCCAACATATGCTATACGCTGTTCCTATAACGAGATCATAACCTGACGGTGGCTTCATTATGGTTCTCAAATGGCTGCCCTGTAAAAGTTTGCGCATGAGCGTAGCTGGCGTGTTGTTCTCGTGCTCTCCTAACCTAGACTTGAATTTGAATCGAAATGACCCACCGAGTAGAGAGTGAGTAGCTAAACTTCGGCGTCAAGCATATATTCGTATGTACGTATTTATATGTACATATGTATATATAAAATGTCTCCGCACACGTTCGCATGCAATAGAGAAACTTACATTTTCATTTCAAACAATGGAGCACAGTGGAATGCGTTTTATTATTGAAAATCATTTCATATTACGTATTAAAAATCGCTGAAATCAACAGAGATACTATGATATCAATGGCGAATAATATGATGCCGTAAATCTGATAAATAATATTAATGAAAATACATATTTAAAATAACGAAATACGTGCGTAAAGCTTTGTGTTCTCTGGTGCACCAAACAACATACGAAAAATTTGCCATTTTTAGTTGTTCAAGCTCTTTTCATTTCCTCAGATAAGATATGTTCAACTAACGGTTCAAAATACAATTTAAAATTTAATGATTGCAAAATACATTTTATAATTTAATGATAGCAAAATACAGTTTTAGATTTAGAGATATAATCGGGATAGCTGACGATAGGTTGTTTTCTGGACTATGATAAAATGAGTCCTATGTAACCTTTCTATTGCATTATGCCAATAATGTTAAGAATTAAATGCTTCAATTCTTAACATCATTGTGGAGAAATATATCCGAATTTAGATGTGCTTAACAAAGAAACATCGTTAGGTACTGCCTGAAGTGCATCAAGTTAAATGTCAAACAGACTTCCAATCAAAAACTGTTTCTCTGATGCATTCGACTGATCGTTAATTATATCTGTACCGTGTTTTCTCCGTTACAACAACAGCTTGAAGTAATTATATCCGGTGGCGGCTTGATGTAATGTCCGCTTATTGCGTACATACCTCGGAAACATATTACATATTTAAAATAGAAATAGTAAATTTTAAAAAAAATTATTCACTCTTTTGTGATGACTCCTTATTATGTCTCCTCCCTCTCCTTAAATTAATTATAATGATGCTAATTTTAATTTTTCAATTTCTGCCACTGTGCTTTACTGCACACAACTGTACCGTCGAATGTAATTATGTATATACACGATAAAAGTATGAGTGCACAAATGTTACTAAACTAGATTGCGAAAAGGCACGATTGACATTGAGAAACAACGACGGCAGCAGTCGCATCTCAACGACGAACTCAAACGACTGCAGCAGCCGAATGATCAAACTTTTTCGGCTATATATATTGAGCTTTGTGGGACGTCGACGTCGACGCTAGCGACGACGATATCAGCACAGCAGTGATGGCGATGACGACACTCGATGCCTGGATTGCATGTTTTTTTTTCCCTTGCGTCAAGGGAGTTTTTTGAGGGGTAGTGTGAGAATGGTTATTGTGTTTGTGTGTGTGTAATCTGATGGTTGGGGGACAGGAGACATACTATGAATGTGTGCAAACAGCCGTTGGGCGAGTGCACAAAGCTCAAGTTCAAGGATGTTATGTAATGAGCAACGAACCAGCTGCAGCTTGTTGTATGTAAAGAGCGCTGCTAGCTCGTAACAGCTTATTCTCTCTCTTTCTATCGCTCTCCAAAATCTATCCAGCTTGTATCAGAAGCTTGACTTGTTTTTCTTTATTTTTGATGTTCAAAAGCACTTACTCGATAGTAAATGTACTGATATGCACCTACGTAATTGTGTACAAGTAAGGCTTTATGTAACTACAATATATATATGTATGTATGTACATACATCATATATGCATGTAATTACTTATATGCTCATGTTGTTCTTTTTTCTTGCTTGGCTGTTTCCGCTTTGCAAAGAACGGCATTGCAAAAATTGTACCTTATCGCATTGCACTCGTATATCTTTTAGCTACAGTTTATACACAATCATTGCAGGTGCGAGCTGTTGTTGCTTTCTCTTGTTCTTCATAGGTTTTGCGTTATTTTCAACACTGTAGCGACCAAGTATTAATTAAATTTCTTGCAATCTCTGGCCGTTCGAACTACTTCTAATTTAATTAGGCACCGAAACAGACCATTTATATACGCGTGCATGCGAATTACGTGTTTATTGTAAACGTGTTGATGGTGATGTTGTTGTTTTTCTTGTTTTTTGTTCTGTTATAATTGTGTTGCTGTTATCTCTTACGAGTTTTTCTTAAAATATACTTATGAGCATGTTTTGAATTTAATACTTTTATCTTTCAATTTAATTTACCTCAATTTTCTGTAATTTTAATTTTATAATTTTATTTGGTATACATGAATTTATTAATAATTTTTTATAAATCAGTGTGAAAGCATTAAAAGTTTTATTTTAATTTTACTTTATTTTACTTCAGTTTTATTTTATTTTATTTTTACTTGGTTTTTCTCCATAGCTTTTTCAGTTTAAATTTTTTTTTTTATTTTTTTTACAAATTCCTTTCAAATTTTCTTTAGCGCTCCCAACAATCCCAACACTTGAGAACACGTCCTTCAGAGGCGAACACCTGCACTGATCTGGCCTACGTCTTCGATTTTGTGTTACTCGTTACTTGCTACTCTCCATTTTCTGCAAAGAAGCAGAATCCTTGTCTTCGAGCGCTCGGCCTGGCGTCGCCAACAACAGCTTCAAGTATCTACCATATCATTGATGCTTCCTTCTCCGCTCCCAAATACCGCCCCTTTTGTAAAACACAAGTCCATACAACAACTCGAACGCTCGTACGATTTTGAAGCTTTCATATGCATTTATGCACAATATGTATGTATGTATGTCTGTCTCTTTTTGTGCTTGTGTTGTTGAAGGCTACATTGAGATGGTCCGAGTGGTCCGGTCCGTTCAGACCTAGGCCGAGCTAGGTGGCCTGATGTAATAAAGTTATCACGACCATGTACTGTGTGTGTGTGCGTCTTTGGCTGCAAAAGTAAGCAGAAGGTCAAAAACTCCCCTTCTTTGGAGCATTTCAGTTTCTAAGAGGTTTCTGCAACACCAGCTGATTTTACTATCGGCAATTTATAGCCTGAAGGCGCCCTCAAAAGTCGTTATCTGTATGCCAAAGATTGACTCCTGCACAAGCTTATACTCGTACAATATCTTACTTGTTCTCTACTGCTTCTAAGTTTGTTTTTAGTTCAAAAGCAATCTATTTTAAAAATGAATGAAATCTATTGTCTGTCATAACGAATTCTGTATCGAGCTGTAGCGAGTTGTGAAACGAGCTCAAACGACGAGTAGTGTCACTGCATTCTCTACGGATAAACGTACAGAGAAAGTACATAACAGATATTCCCCTGAAGCTACATACATACACAATTGCTATGGTTATTGTTGTAATTGTAGGGTTAGTGAAATATATTTTTTTGTGGTTACAACGGGCCTGCACTGCACAGTGAGCAAGCGAGCGAGCGCATGACAACAACAATCGACCTTGACAGTGAACTTGAAAAAAAAATTATTTTCTGCTTCTCTTTTTTCAGTGGGCACATACATATGTACATTCTGCTTGTATGAGACGATGAGAGCGAGAGAGCAAGAGAGAGAAAGAGAGAGTGCAGTTACGAATACGTTTAAATGCAGCACTCTTAGTTGCACTAGTAGCAACTGCCCGAACTTGTGTTTCAGGCTCACTTTTAGCACACAATTTATCACATACGATAAATTTATGGAATGGTGTAGGTACATAAATGCAGATGAACGTGTTTACGAGTATGTATATTAAAAAAGGGAGATGGTAATATGTACCTAGTTATTTTGCCCTCCTTACTTTTTATTTAACTGAGAAGCATATAATTACTCTCACTCTCAATCTCAATCGTTATAGTACATGCTATTGGTGCTCTCAAAACTTTTCATCTTCTGAGACCTGGTGCCTCTGGGTACCAGCTGATGCCACTGAGACGGTGTTTGCTGAAGGAGGCCAGACTGGTCTACCTGTCCGTCCACACTCCTGTAGATACATTTAGTTGAACAGAAAAGTCTGAAGGAGGGATGTTGCACGTATGTACATATGTATATGTCGGTACTCACAAGAGTTTGAGAGAATAAGCAAGAGAGTGACGGCACTGCTGTTTGCTGCGCTAGGAGAAGACTGCCTCGCACAGTGAGCACCCGTACATTTGATTGCTGTTCAACTAAGTTTGCTTCTTAAACAATCGTCTCTTATGAAACTTTTCCTGTCCATCAGTCTTATCTTCCTTTACAGTGCTAAATATTGTAACAACTGTTTATATATAAACTTGTGCTTCTTGCACTTTTCTTTCTTTAACTTTCTATTCCTCTATCTATTCTATGGTACGAGTTTATTTTCTTTAATATTGTTGATGCCATAGATTTCTTCTATTCCCTTTACGTTTTTTGTATTTAGAGTCGGTAGGTGTAAAATGTCTTTCTTGCCAGCTGAGTTCAACCATAGAGTAAGAAAGAAATATGTAACTTTCATACTCTATCGTTGAATACAAGCTGATGACTGGAAGGGCGGTTGGGAGGAGCGTTAGCGGTAGGCTGATTTGCTTAGATTGGTAGCTGGTTACTCAGCCTTTGGACGTTGGCAGACGATGACTGGGTTTCGGCACATAAATACGTAAACATGTATGTATGTATGTACTTATCAAATGTATATTTGCTCGCAATTTCAGTTTCATATCCTTTGGATGTGATGGTATGTGGAAAACACATGCACTCCAACTGCAGTCCAGTTCGGATTTGTCCGTCATCAAGCAACCGAAGTCAACTTTACATATCCACAATATTTATAGCAATCCATAAATACATATGTATATATCGTATATTTGTCTGTATGTGAATATAGGTATATATTATATTTATAACCTGCTTCTCGTAAACTTATTGTGTACGAGTACGACGTATACGACGCGCGCATCTGCTCATCGTCCAGATGCATCTAGAAAGCGAAATGATTTCGCTGATAGTTTTGTCTGTTTGTACAATATATAGTGTGTGTGTATGTACTTCATTGGCTGTACTTAATGCCAAATTTCTATTCTTCTTCTTCTTCTTCTTCTTACCTCCCACCTCACCCTTCTGAAATTACTATTAAACGATAGATGAAAATTCCATTTATTATTATCGTACGACAAGTTGAACGATGTCGATGAACGAATGCATTTTTTTCATTGAAATGGAATTTTTACGCATTTACTTATGTTAATTTACTTTATTTTTCATAATTTTTATTAATCTTATCAATTCAATAAGATGATTGCATATGAGTACATTGAAGAAGACCATAGACCTCACAAGCGATAGTTTCGTTGAAGCGCAAACCTATAACCGATGTCTTGGGAGAGATTCTCGCAAAAAATACATCAAATGGGCGAAAAAGTATACACATTAGGGGGCGGCACAAGACTTCTTGAAAGCAGTTTTAAGACACAGTATCAGTTTCAAGGGTTGTCTGAAGTGCTTCTTCCATTTGCTTTCGAAATAATGTATAAAACTCGAAGAACATCGTAGCTATTTGATTAATTTTTTTAGATTGATTACGTAAAAAGTTGCGGCGCGTCGGAAAATCGACAAATTGTGGAGAAAAAACTGGATGAACGAGCATGAAGTTGTGATGCGTCCAGAGTCTATATTTTATTGCATTGGAAACGATTTTATATTTTTAACCTTTTGAATGTTCATTTAGATTATTATTGTGAATTTTTTTTTATGTATATATACTTAACATATATGGTAATATAAGTGTAGGTAAATGCATTGCATGAAATTAAAAAAAATTTTCTATTTCGTCCGTAAAGCAACAAATTATGAAGTTTTTGATGCTGTTTTAACAATTTAAAAAACACTTAGAGACAAACAAACAAACCTTGAAAATAGTTTTGCGTTGCAAAATTACTGTCATGGACACTTACGGCTGATCTCCTCCTCCCTTTTCCATACCGCCTTTCCGATGTAGATCTCCTTTGGTCACCTTATTTGTTATATAATTTATACTTTAGCAAATCCATACTGAACCACAAAAAGCCACAGAACGACGTTGACAACGGTTGGAGCGAAGCGTACGATCAACGTAACACAAATGCAAACGCGTTGACATTGAATCGCGTTTCGAGGCTATTGAAAACATTTTTGGTCTTTATGCACTCTAATGGCAAACCTATACAAAAGCAACAACAACAACAACAACAAGAATATAACAGGAATAATACAAACGCAAAAGAAAAGCACCCCTTAAAAGCTCTCAGTGGGACACCAGCTGCTGCTGCCACTATTCGTTGAAAGCTTTTTCGTAATTGAAAGTGCAGTCAGTCAGCGGCGAATATACGTAGTAACAACAACAACAACAATAGCAGCAGCGACGATGTCAACAACAATAATAAAATGGAATTTTCTCCCGATTGTCCAAGTGCCGTTCGGGTTTCTTCCTACGTTTGACCTTGAATTTTTGTTGCATGTAGGTTGGTGCATTTGTAAATGCTTAAGTGTTTGTGTTATCGAGAGTGTGCAGTTGTGTGCGGTTGTGAATGTGTGAGATTGAGAGAGAGAGAGAGAGAGGATTGCATGCCTCAAAGGAAACCAGCAAGAGAAAAATGCCAAAAATAATAGGAGTATCCCATTAGAAACTGTTATGCCCTATGGATGACACCGAGTTTCATCGCTCGAAGGCAAATCCATTCGTGTCTTTGGCGACACCTTCATACTATCATTTGCTTTATTATGGCGGACTTTGAAATTGTACTATGGTCAAAAAAGAAAGAGATGTACAGAGAGATTGAGAGAGTAAGTGGTAAAAGAGAAATCAAGAAATATGGAATGCAAAGATGATGTCAGAGTTAGCAATATGCCAAACAGGTTAAAAAAAGCCGACATGTTTTATTATTCTATCAAAGCAGCGTAGTTTTTAGGTTTTGTTTTTGGGGGGGTTAAAATTTAACATTTTTCATTAAAACAGCAACAACTCACGTAATATGAAAAATCTAGAAAACCGAAAAAAGTCAACCTATCATTCAAACAAAAATTCTGATGAGGAGGAGAGATATCGAAGGGAATGTTATCATGTTGAAAGTGATTTATGTCGTTGTGTGAAAGTGTGAGAGAAAAGGAAATGCATGCGCAAAGAGTACCAGAATTGCACAATAGCCCCAGTAGAAAATCATAACAAGGCGCAAGATAATGGATAATTTCAGGAAATTTTTTAAGATGATCTACCTAATTTAAATAATTAGAGATCAATAGGGGCAAATGATTCCTATTCGCAGAAGCTCTAGTAAAGGTTAAGGGTTAGTTAAGGGTTAGTGTGTTAATATTATATAGGTATTAGTATGTTAATATTATATAGGTATTAGTATGTTAATATTATATAGGTATTAGTATAGATTTAGGTATAGTGTACATATGTATGTACATATGTGGTGCTATATACTCTTAGATACTTACATACTTTATAATTTACAATAATTTATAATAATTTAATAAACATACATATAATTTATATAAATATTACATTTGAATTAAAAATTCAGCACTTTTACTGGCTTTCTTAATTAGAGAGTAAAACTACAGAAGTTTTTAAAAATATTACACATTTTTATATATACATAGTATTTTCCATTTTTATGACAGAGCAATGTGAAATAAAAAGCTCTCTTGGCTCTAAAAGAGAGCAGGCTTGAATGCATTACTAATTTAAAACTGAAACTTGATTCCTTCTGGGGCATTGATAACAATAGTCACGTGTGTTGGTGTTTGGGATTCGTGCGCCTGTGTTCGAAAGTGAGACAAAAGCATTCCACATGCGATTGAGGTGTAGCTTTTCTATGGTCGGACGGTCGTTTGTCACATTCTGCCTTAATGCAGTATACAGTTCACGTTCAAGGCCATCGTTAAATGCAAGTAAATGCACAGCCATATATACATACATACATGTATGTATGTATTTATATCCAGATATTCATTTAAAAGTTAGTTAGAGCTTAAGAGCAAACTATTTTCTCATCATCATCATTTTCATTATTATTGTTTTTCAGCAACTTAATTTCGTTCATGAGCTCGGCTGGGGATTGAGTTGCCGAAGCGCATGAGTTGCATTTAGCAGATTTTCAGAGATATTCAATAATGGATGGATTGGTGTGTATATACATATATGTATATACAAAACATATGCAAAGATTAGAGAGCTGCATGAGACGTCTCGAAGGCTTGATAAAGACGTCTTGAAAGTTTCAGGGGTTGTCTGAAATGTTTCCATTTGTTTTTAAATCGAGCCGTGACTTTCGAAAGCGCTGCTGAAAACATTACCACATATGATTCTGATAGTCATGGCTTGATTCGAAATCCAATGGAAGCATTTCAGGCAACGATAAACGCAAAAATGGTTTCAGTTTCGAATCATTCGAGACGTCTCATGTAGACCTCTAGTACATTCGACGCTACTACGATTTAGATGATTATATTTTTCTCTTTATTTAGATTTTTCAACGAACTCTGTTCTTCTAGAATCCTTACCTAGAATCGTTCTTTCATATAGTTTGAGCACTAAAAGTTTCATTTCCTTTCTCTCAAACACACTGCATTCCTCCTCCCCCTCTTTCGACTATTGTGCCCACAACTGTAATAATTACTGAAAGTATGAAATTATAAGGAAAAGATAATGAGAATCGCTAAAATACGCTTCTGTAGACAATGCCGTATGCACCTACTCTTTAGCTTTCTATACAAAATGATGTTGTTAAGATTATTTTGTTGTTCTGTCTTTTTTGTTAGTGTTGTTCTGTCTTTTTTGTTAGTGTTGTTCTGTCTTTTTTGTTAGTGGAGCTGCATCTGAGCTGACTGCATTCTGTCGAGGTACCAGTAAAAGCTTTTCCCGGACTTAGAAAAAATCGGTAGCCAAGCAAGTGCAGAGGTTAAAAGCTCAGCCGTACTTTGAAACAGCAACAACAGTAAGAGCAACAATAAGAGAAAAAGAGAGAGAGTATCCAACTACCGCGATTGCTTTTGTTGGCAATCGGACTAACAGAAACGAGCGAGGATGAGTTCTACAACTACAACGAAAGTGTGGGAGTGTGTGTTGGTTTTTGAAGTAAATACGCCAGAGTTTGTAATGAAAAGAGGGGCAATTTATAAAAACCTCAATACTCTTGCATTGCTAACATTTGCATGCTCGGAGTCACTTGCACACATGCATAGGTACACATTTCAAAAAAACCAGTATGAAGATGAGTATATACATACATATGTATATAAATTAAAAATAAATAATTACATTATATTTGTGCGCTCGTGTTTCGCGTGTCCTTTTTCCTTTTTTCAGTACCTTTTGAAGGATGACCTTGGCCTCCAAAATAGCTTCATTTCTCATTTTGTTCACTTTTATGCACTTTTTCTTATTGTATTTTTTACTTTATTCTAGGCTTTGTTTGTTTTGGGAAAGAGTAAATATGTATATCCTGCCTATAAATACCTTAAGGGGAGATATACATATATATGTATATATGTACAAACATAGCTTTGTGGCTTCGACATTTCAGATGCGTATGTACTTATGATCTTGCATAATAAGATTTCTTAAAAAAACTGTTTGTTTTTAATAAATTTATTTAAACGTTAAAAAATAGACGAAAATTTTAGTTTTAGCTTAGAAAAAATTGTTGATATTTATGATAGTTTTATTTCTAAACATTTATTTATGAAGATTATTTCAATACAAAATTTCAGGAGATTCTTCTTCAAATTTTTGGAGAAGATAAATAAAACTTATGTTTTTTCTTATAGTTTACTTTTTTATACAATATGCATTAATATTTTTATATAGCTATTATAACATTTGTGTAAAGCAATGTTGCTGCAATCAATGGCTGTCTTCGTTTAATGGTTCCTGCAAGCATTCTTCTTTTATGAATTTCTTAAAACCTTTCTGAAAATTGCTCATTCATCGAAGTCATTATCTTTGCCTAAGTCTGACCAATGTAAAAGCTGTGTAAATAATAATAAAGAAAGTGAAATACAGCTTATAATGTTTTGTTTAATATGAATTAATTACGATAATAAAAATCCAGTTAAGTGAACAAAAAATATCATGTTAAAAAAGACCCATAGTAGTCGCCAGAGGGTTAAGCAAGCCTCTCTTGGTAGGCAATTAAGTGAAAAAACAATTTATTTTTGTAATGAAATTATTTCATTTCAAAACCATTGTTGTTAGATTGCATGCAATAGCTTGTGTTGGCTTGTGTCTAGTCTAGATAAAATAAGCAGTGAAGACTCGAACCATACGCTGTCGATTTGTTTGTTTGTGTTTGGTTGCAGAATCGAGTATTCGTTGTATTCGATTTGGGTTGGTTAAAGAACTGTAGTTTATTTTAAAACCAAACGGGATGTTTCTACAAATAAAGTTCTCTACTAAAAGGGAAAAGAAATTATTTTGCTTTATTGTGGAATAAGAAATTACCACAGACAAATGAATTTATAAATTTATAATATTATTTGTCTGCGGCGGTAGTTTTTGATAAATTTATAGTACATATTTTGGTTTTTATTATAAACGGTCATAAAATTAAACATAATTCTTTTTATAGCGTATTTTCAAGAGATATACAGTTGCGTAAATTAAGCATACAGAGATTACTTCTGATCAATTGTTTTTATATACAAATTGTCAAAGTGAAGAATAGAAAAAATGGTAAGAAAGAAGAAAATTTAATAGAAGAATACTTAAATTCTGTATTTCAGCTTAACTCTTATAAGCGTTTTAAAAAAGGGGCCGGGAGCATGGCACAAAAATATTAAATATTGAAACTATCAAGAAAACACAAAAAACAACAAAATAAGAAACAACCCAACGTCAATAATACAATAAAATAACAGAAGTAAAACATTTTCAATGTAATAATAATAGATACGAGAACGAGTACGTTCGAATCCAATTATTAGCTCTGCTTGAATTGATTGAAATCGATTGAAGCCAATACAAATTGTCCAGCAATGAATGTGACAAAATGTCACAATGCAAAAAAACGACTGCTTTCGAAGGACTGACTGAAATAAAAAGTTCCGAAGAGGTGAGGAGTACGTGTAAGGGCGACCCCCTTCGACCAAGACCACTTTAAGACTGACCGTTTAGGTCGCAGGTTTAGCCAGAAGAATATTTCCGGTGTGGATTGTGATTGTTGTTTGTTTTAAACTGTCACCGACAATTGAAAGGAAAAATCTATCAGTTACAATTGAATATACATATATGTATGTACGTGCATTGACATATTAATGGACAAATGGCCCTTATAATTTTGCATGTAATTATACGAGTTAGGCCAAGGAAGGACTTGAAAGCGGCATGTCCAAGAAAGAAACTGTGGTCGTCACTCGATTTTGCTTTATACTCGCATAATGTAGTGGACTAAACAACTTACGACCCCCTCCCCCCGCCGTTGTTTTTCAGGGAAACTTTAGTTGATTTATGAGAGGAATTCATTTTTGAGAAGGCAGAGAAAGAGCATGAGAAATTTGGTAACATCAAATTGTTTTTAACCAAAAAAATATTTAATATTTATAATTGTAGCCTAAAATAAAAGTTATATTGTTGATAATTATAATGATAATGATAATGATGATGATAATGATGATCATAATATTAAAACCATCTTCTTCTTATTAGCGCTGTGTCTCTTTCGAATCCTAATGAATGCATTCATGCCGATAAATCAATTGCAAATTGAATAGTTGCCAACTTTCATATTTCGAATTAATTATACACAAACACACACACACGCGCGCGCACCCACATGTTTGTTGCCAACACTCCACAATTATTTATTTATCAACAGGGTCGATGTTAATTACAACATTTAAACTGCAAATAAATACAACGGCAGTTAATTTCACGTGCATGTAGTGAAAGCAGGCTGAGGGTGGTAGACAGAGAAAGAGAGAAAGAAAGAAAGAAAGAAAGAAAGGGAAGGTGATCGCACGTCCTATAAGGATTACGTGTTATATACAAATTGTTAAATATTCATTGAATACTAAAGCTCTTTAAAAATAAATTGTTTCTATAATAAATAATTATTTTTATTAGAACGAAACAGTCTTTAACGTAGTCGAAATTTCGCACGTATTCGTAGCGCTCTTGGCGTAAGCAAATTTCTAAAGTCTGCACTTCTTTTAGGCCTAAGAGTTTCTTCATCATCTCTTTTCAATACACTTTTTCAATTTTTCTTTTGTACCAGTTTCGGTTCGGTTCATTTTCCCATAACCTTTTCTGTTAATATGTTCTCAAAGTGTTAACAGTTCCAGGAATTTTCAACTTCAAAATTGACTTTGGCTCTGTGGCCAAATCGTAAAAAACCAGTATATATATTAGCATAAGACTATATAAACTTGAGGATGAAAATATGTTTTCTCAATTCAAATATTTTCTAAATATATTTCAGGCAAAAGATGTTGAACTGACCAACTTTCGGTCGACTGTTCAAAGGATTAAAAAATCGGACGATTAAAAAGATTCAAACCTTTTTATTTTTCCTTTCTTAAAATGATCTCTTAAAACCTTAAAAAGTTTTCCTTCAAAATCTAAACGAATTGAAACAAATTAAAATTTTATAGATTTTCATTGCATTTTATTGAATCGGTGCTAGGTTTTAGCTAATAATCTAATACATTTTAATCATAATACATTTTAATTATTGAACATATGTATATTTTCTGAAATTTCTTGCGTAGCGGTATATTTTTAGCGGTATGTTTTAGCTACTCCAAATGAATGCCACACGTCTATGAAAGCCTGTACGTGCTTGCTGGCATCGCCAGAGGAAGTCGTGTGGAATCCAACCACTTTGCCACTTCTGCGGAATCTTCGCGAGGTCCCGGCGGATTTCGTAGTAGTGCACCGCCCGGTGGAACGGGCGGTGACAGTTGCTGCCGCAGCAAGCAGCTCTTTGTGGCAGTGGCGATGCGTGGTACTGGGCGCAGAACATTCGGTCATTTCACCGGCACTGAAACGAGTGCCGTACCACCACCAGGAATGGGGCGTGGCAAGAACGAGGCATTGTTACCGGCAGCAGCAGCGGCAGCAGCTGTCGCATTTGTGGCCTGGACATACTGAAAAGCTGAATTATGTTCAAAATGTTGCGCGAGATAAAGATCCTCGAGTGTATAGAATGGATGTTGGTCCAGAGAGACCGACGGCGCAAAGGAAAAACTGTTGAAATATTTTGGTGGATACATTTTGGTCACGTGATGCTGATGCTGATGCTGATGGTTATCATTATTGGGAGAATTGTGGTTGAATCTTGGCTGCAGGGAGGCCGCTGCACAGCCCGGTGTTGATGCAGAAGCCGGCGTTGATGCAGTGGCCGTCGTCGGCAGCAGACTCGTATTCGTTGAAGTGACGGCACGATGATATGTTGCTGTTTGCTGAGGGTAAGGCCTTAAGTTGCGAAAATCTCCTCCCAAGGATGCGCCGCAGTTCTTGAAGATGTTTAAGGATTTGAGGTTGTCGATCATTTGGTGACACGGCAGATGCTTCTTCAAGTAAGTGTGTCTATTGAGGATCGTTTGATAAGAGAGCATGATTTATATTTTCGCCTAAAATAGAAAACTTTACCTTCGAAACGCTTTGCCACATTGTGGACACGAAAATGTGCCCTCAACTGAGTTGGTTTCGTCGGAAATTGGTCGAGTTTGCATCGCAATAGTGTTGGCGCCGATGAGAGCCGTTTGCTTGTGCTGCTTTGTTGCGCCATTTGGGTTTACTTGTGGCGATTTCGGTTTGTGCCAACGTCGATGAGAGGCCAAATTCGCAGGACAATTGAAAACCTTCAAACAAAAAGAATATTTAAGTTGTAATAAAATGATTTCGTCTCGATTGAAAAGGTACGTCTCTGGTCTCGATCTAAGAATTCGTTTTGCCGTGAAAAGTCTAGCGTTTCTCGGCACTCGGTGAATTGGTATTTCTTTCAGTCTTCGTCGACTAAAAGACAGCCTGTCTCGTACTCTAAACTCGTCTCGAAGTTCGAGACTGCATCAGGCTTGTAAGTGGGAAAAACCTTACCCGTTCGTCGTGATCTCAGGGCTTACCTTCTCGCATTCCGAACACTTGTATTCGATGTGAACAATCCGCGGACAGCGATGCTGGGCCAGCTGGAAGGCGTCATCGTAGAGAGTGCGACAAAGCTGACACAAATAAGCACCGATCTTGTTGTCGATGCTGGCCAGAATCGCTTTTGCCTCTTCGGTGATTTCCACGACATTGAAAGCCGGATCAATGTCGCCTTTGCGTACCACCAACTCCTCGTCGTCGCGCAACTTGCGTATGATGGTGCCGGACACCGGACTGATGGTGTCCTCATCCATGGCGGACAAATGTTTGCGCAGCTTCATGCGTTTCCTTTCGCCGATTTTGTAAGTTTTCGGCGGCAGAAGGCAGCGGTGGTCGGCTGCTAACGGCGGTATTGGCGGTATCGGCTGAGATGGTTGCGTAGATTGCTCCGCTTGTGATGTGGGCCGGAATTTGAGCCATTGTTGCCCTGACGAGGGCGGTGGGGCCTCTTCGCCGCCTGCCCTCACTCGACGACCGGTTGTTAAGTCTGTGTAGGTCTTCTCGCTTTTTTCCTCACCGACGCTGCGTTGAAAGTCTCGCTCGAATAATTTGGCCAAACCATTGACCGCTCGATTGTGAAGCTCTGCATCGTCGTAGACGAGCTTATTGCGCGTCAATACCTGGTCAGAGTCGAACTCGTTTTCACCACCACAGAACACATTTTCACCGAAGACCGCTGAAGGTTTGGGCTTCTGAAGCAGCAGTAGGGCTGTAGCACTCAGAGGACTCACCTCGTCGTCGTCATTGCTCAAGATGTCGACATACTCATCTTCCTCATCTCCTTCTTGCTCCGTCTTTAAGTTGTCCTTGGCACTTGCCTTCAGCACGCCTTCGTCTGCACTTCTTTCATGTGTCGCATTATCATTAGTTTTTATCCGTCCATTGTCGCCGACATTTGTCCTAATAGCATCGACTTCAGTTGCTTCCACGTCATCGTTGTCTACGCCCAGGTCGACTGTGCCCTCATGTGAGCTTCCAAG
Source organism: Conops quadrifasciatus (assembly GCA_949752815.1). Classification (NCBI taxonomy): domain Eukaryota; kingdom Metazoa; phylum Arthropoda; class Insecta; order Diptera; family Conopidae; genus Conops; species Conops quadrifasciatus. Next base: position 39,727,518 of record OX457078.1, read on the forward strand.
TGTTTCGTCTTCATCCTCGGTCAACAGGATTGTTTCATCATCGTCCACGTAATACGTTGGCAAGTCATTGAAAATGGTTTGGTGTCGGTGTCGGTGTCGGTGTCGGTGTTGTGGTGGTTGTGGTTGTTGTTGTCGTCGTTGATTTGCCATAGAAGCTTGATTTTCTGGAATTGTCTCGAAATTGTTGCATTCAAGTAAATAATTGTTTTTCTTGCGGTTCGTTGCTTCTCTGGCGTCCAACGAAACCGCATTTGAGTAGGTCAAGTCATCGCCAAGGTAATTGCTACTCGCCGGAGCCGCTACCGCTGCAGATGCTGGCGACTCCGTTGCTTCTATGGCATGCGGTCTCCACAGATGAGGTTCATCCATCAAAAATCGTTGCCGCTTTCGGGGCGGCGACGGCGTTGAGGGTGGTGTTATGGGTATTGCGTCAGAGGCACGTAGCGACAGGTCAAGGGGCGAAAGCAACATGATGGGACGGTTAAATTGTAAAGGAAATGTGTCGTTGATTGCTGGTAGCGTGTGACATTCTCGGAAGTTTTCCTTCATTATCAGCATTATTAGATTTAGCTGGAAGGGGAGAACGAGAGAGAGAGAGAGAGAGAGAGAGCGAGAGAAAGAGGCTAAAGGGAAATCATAAAGATAGAAACGTTAAGCTTAATAGAAAAGTTATTTTTAATATTAATCGTAATAATGTGACAAAGTGGCCGAACATTATTTTGACAAAATGCTTCATATTGACATATTAAGAAGTTAGTAGTAAGTAGTAGTAGTAGTAGTAGTAGTAGAAGTAGTAGTAGTAGAAGAAAGTAGTATAATGTAATATATCACTTAAGGAAATTCTGACCCTCATAACTTAATCAAGAGTCTGACTTCACGGAGTATAAACTCTTTCATTGGGTTCTTAAGGATCGGAGTTTTAGTCATAGTTTGGTTTAGGACAAAGGCCGTTAAGATTGGATAGACAGGTTGCCAGAATTATACTTTTCCGCAGAATTCTGCAGGCCTGAACTCGAAGCTTACCTTAATGTGTTTTTTTTTTCTATGTTTCAATATATTCACAAAACTAATTAGAGCATCTGAAAATACTATCCTTATCCATATACGAAAATGCTTTTTCAATCTTTTAAATATTATTTTCCTTTTACGAAAAATCGGTTATTATTATGTTAATTGATCGAATTCTTAGTAAAGTTCCAAATGACGTATCGCATTTTTTGGCACCTGAAGTAATTCCATAATATGTACCATAATCCGTCCGACCGAATTCGCGTGGACTTAAAAAAGTGGACTCAGTCTCTATTTTGTGAGCATTCACAAAATCATTCATCATACCTGATGCCAAAATAACGAAATTTTACGGACGATTTCTCGAAAAGGAATGAAGCGGAAGAACATTTGAATGCTTTCAGTTTTGAAATGAAAGAATAGTACTTTTTTATGGCCTTAAAATGTACCAGGAGAAATGGTCGTACCGGTAAAATGTACCAGCTAAAGTATCGAGAAACCTTATTTGAGTTTAAGATACTTCAAAAAGTTGGAAGTGGTAGAGACTTTATAAGATTCGATTTCGGTTTAGCGCTACAAAACCTTCAGAAAAGTATAGAGTTGTTTCTGGTTTGAAAAATGTTGCGTTTTTAGGTAATAATTTTGGGATTTTTTGTAGTTATGTAGCAGGAAAATATGGCCAATATCCTGCCAAGGCCCAGAATTCGAATTTTGCATTAATCGCAAATATACAGGAATACACATTAATAAGCTTGAATGGTTGCGAAATACAACAATTACAAAATATTATAAATAATAAAGGAATATACTTATAGATTATAAGGTTTTCAGAGGTAAATCAAAATAAACATAAACATAAACAAATTTTAATTTTAAAATTAAAAGAAAAAATTATAGAAAAAATTATAAAAAAAAAACCGTTCGTAGGAGCGTTTGGAGCTTGTAAAAAGTGGTTTGGACCAACCGTCCAAATAAGTCTATATTAGGGATTTAAATAGTAAAGGGCAATTTCTCTTTTGTTTTAGAAATAAAGCAGAAATGTGTTCGAAAAGGTTTCTCAATAAAACTTTCGTCTTCAGGATGAGTCAAGATGGCTCCATCTAGTGACTAAAATACGAGTATTACACTATTTAACGAGTTTCCAAAACAAACCTTTCACAGTTTTTCGTTTTCGAATATAATCTATTAATGAATGCAGTTATTTTTAAGATTATAAGATTTATAAGATTTTGTTTAATAACTTTTTCAAAAATTTCCTTTGTCTTTCAATATCAAGGATATACATAAATATCGTAATATTTTCATTTTCTCGACGCGTATGTAAATTTATTTACAATCTTAGCTTTTCAGTCACTTTAGTCAGTTATTGCAAAAATGTATTTTATTTTTTTATGAAAAACAATTCGCTTTCTGTGGATATTTTACACATACACTCACTCACACAAAAATTTTCTTCAATTTGCCGTACGCAAAATACCGTTATTCCTTGTGCTGTCACCCGCCAAAGTCGACTGAAAGTAGTCGAATGTCACGTACCGTTAGGTCACCTGTCGCTATGCTTACATGAGCACTGAGCACATTCATCAAGAATGCGGCAAAAAAAGAAAGCTACTCGTACCGATTTGGTGGATGGTTGGACGGACGGAAGGTAGATAGGTCACCGTCAGCAACCGCCACCGCACTGACAACAAACTGACTCTCTTCAATTACCACGCCCCGTTCATCAAGCCACCCCACGGCCCACCGCCCCGTGAGGGATGACCCACCGTGTTGAATCAATCGTCTTGCAACTCATCATCGATGCAATGGAACGCGTACGTTCCATCCTTCTCACACACGCAGCAAAGCAAACACACACGCAGAGCAAACGAATCAAAATCGAAATCCTGCACACAATGGGAGAAGTCTATACAATCCCGAATATGTTTGTAGGAGTATTATTTTGAGAGGAAGAATGAACATTACGACAACGATGCTGATTTGCTTTTGTTGTTGTTATTGTTGTTCTTTTTGAGGTTTATGGTTTTTACGCCTTAAATCACATCATCATCCTCATCAACATCAACATCCCTCGCCACGACCGAAACGAGCTGAACCGAACCGAACCTAACCGCACCCACCGACCCTCATCCTCTCCATTTGATGAGCTGCACAAAAGTGGGCTGGGGCCTTGAGATGCGCATGTGCGGTGCCGCCCTAAATAATTTTTACTTAAATAATTTCGACTGGACTCGAAGCTCGCAGTATGCAGAAGTTTCGAGAAGTGGAGAGACGAGGCGCAACAAGTCTTTTAACATTTGAGAGCATTTGCGGTCAACGAGATGGCAAAGCCACACCCCTTTCCGTGATTTTGCTTTTGGTTTTTTCTCTTTCTTCGAAGTGAAAAAACATGACAATTTTCAGTCAAGATTTTTTTACACCAAACATCATCAACCATGGTAATCGTCATCGCCATCATCATCATTATTCTTAGCTTTATCTTCGATGCGGGAAGATATCGTTGATTTCATCATGATTATGATTATCATCAACTACTTTATTATTGTTTCCTTACCTTCATTAACATCGTCATCATCAGTACGTCCATCCATGATTGATGCAGGTCTATTGCCATTCTCTCTATGGACTATTTTGTTATGGCTTTTTCATTTTTTATTTGTAGGCATTTTGTTCCTGACGTTGCTTCAGGTGGTTTTTTTTTTTTTTTTGTGATAAAGGTTGAAACTATTTCGTTCATATTCTACGGTACGGTACGTTTGTGTGGAGCTTGAGTATGCTTTCTTCATTCTACAACCCAAAGATATTGGTCTTGTCTTGCTTGTCCTTTTGGGAGCTGAATGTCTTGGAGTGTGAGAATTTTAACATAGAACGACTGAATGGAGCATGCTCCGTTCTGAATGCTCCGTTACGATATTCTGTTAATTTCAAATCCAAATTCGAAAAAGGTTTAATAATTTCAACTTTCTAGTTTTTAAATTAGGGTACATTAATGGGTACATAAACGGATAAGAGTGACAAGCACGAAGAAACTGTCAAAGTATGGTTGACTTTTCCTAGCTTTGAAGATATTGATTGAAAATATCTTCAGTTGAAAAATTGAACTCAGTGTTTGAAAATTTCAGCTTTCATAATATGTAATAAAATTCGGCAAAATATTTTTTCAACTTTTAAATTCTAACATTTCAATTCTGTAATGACAAATTTTCAACGTTTATAGTATAAAAAGTAAACCTCTAAGCTAAAAACTTTGCATTGATTGGCTTTTAAAGTATTATTGTCTAAAAACTGAAGGTAATTTGTTGGAAAAATACTTCATAAGGCTCAAAAAAATTCAACCAAAATAATGCACTTTTATGAAGTCCACCAACCAAAGGATATGTTCCTGATTGCGTAATTTTTCTTCTCTTATGGATGATTTCTCAAATGTCAACTTCTTGAAAATATTGCTATATACGAATATACTACGATATTTTGTCTTTTGTGCTTTATTTCTTTCTTCGTTTCTTTCTCTTTTGCTAACAGTATTCGCTCAGTGTTTTGTTAACTGTCTGATGGCTAAGAATTTATTAACCTAATTTTGAAGTGGTTTAATGATTTAATTATTTTGTACTTTCGTTCATTTATTCATTAGTTACTATATGAATAATATGCATATATGTATATGTTCTTCTACCTACATTCAGGCAATATGTAAAAATCCACAACAACAATTTGCAACAAAAGCACATGCATTCATATCATGGTCGTAATTAAAAGTGTTGAAATGAAATTATGGCCTCATGCCGTAGGATGCCGAACGTCAACACGTCAACAGCAATTCAATTCACGTCCATCATAGACGTCCATTCAAAATATGGCCCGGAGCGATCGCTACACAGCGTCAGTGTAAGAGTGACCCGTTAATGGCCTTTAATAGAATGTTAGCGAAGCGTTTATTATGACCTTTAATGCTGAGCAATTAGTAATGGAACGTTGTATCGATGTACTCGTGGGGTACCAAGTCAATTACAAGTACCTCAAAGGTATTATGGTAAACCGGCCGGCAACCAGAGGGATCGGCGGGTTTGTGTGGGCGGTGGGGTGGGGTGGAGAGATAGGTAGCTAGTGTTGGTGACTATTCATATGCAAATTTATTGTTTTTAAATGCAGAAAAACTGGACTCCACTTTTCTAGTACTCTCTACGCAACTTTATCCCATTTTTCTCCGTTCTACTTCCTTTGTAGTTTCAGTCGGTGTGTTTGTGTTTGTTGCTTTCTTAATGACACAGTTGGCAATCGTGGTTTTAATTACTTGTTGTAATTTAGTCCTAAATGACACTTTGACGCACGAGCACATGAAGTTATGTACCATTGCTTCGCTCAAGGATCCCATACACAGGGTACTCCCTCTTTTCCCCTCTCATTCATCGAGGTTCCGCGGAGGTCATTGGTTGTGGTGTGGTGATCGCGGTGCCTGTAACTCTGTGGCTCCCGGTTATTATGGGTTAAGGAATCAGTTGAGGTGACTGTAATTAAAATTTTTTAAAAAAATGTGTATAGAAAAATGTCATGCAGCTCGTGATGAACAGAATGAAAGAAGTAGAAAATAGCACAAACTTAAGATGCATAAATTAAGATTGCGAATTAATGCTGCCATCTAATCAATAATTGTTGCTGTTGTTGTTGTGGTTGCATTTGTTTCTGTTCTGTTCTGTTCTGTTCTGTTCGCATTATTATAAAGTATTTTTTGAAGTTGCTTTAAATTTTGCATGATGTATTGTACATAAGTTCTTATCCCGAAAATCTATTTCAAAACTAGAAAATTTTAGAAGGTTTGATAATTGCTGATATCTTCTAAACTGTGCAAACGGCAACGTTGATAAAAATTCTATTTTAAAAGCACTGTCGTGCATTTTACGAGGATAAAATAAAATAAAATGAGATGATATAAGGTAATAAGCTTGCATGGCCATAACTCTTAAACTAGACGAGAGAGCCAAAATGTTTTCACATTCTTACATTTACAATCGGGCTGTGCCTAAAACTTTGTTTCTCTTTCTTCTTCTTCTCTTACAAAAATTTTAAATAACTTCCGTTTATTTTAAATAAAAAGTTCGTCATTAGACTGTTTTCTATAAAATTGTCATTAAACGCTTAACCCAATTTAAGATTGTCCTTATTTTTTTATGTTTCCTTTCTGCTCCTTAAATCATCATCATTTCATTATAAAAGAAAAGCTCTTTTACTTCTTTCCATACGCATTATTATAAAAATACCAGAATAGAAAAGAAGTAAATTAAATTTGAAAACGTCCACGAAATTTAATTGGCAGAGCGGAAAAAGAAAGCAGCGTTAATGAATATTAATATTAAAACATTCTTGTTCACGAAACAAGAAGTAAAACAAGGCGGGCAGGCTGGCAGGCAGGCGCTCACAAAGACGGCTAATAGACAGGAATGCAATTACCAACATCTTCGGCAGAGGCTAACAAAATTAAGTGTTGCTGTTGCTTCTGGTTGCTACGATGGTCGAGTTATTGAGTGCTGCTGTAACGCTCTTTTAGGCTCTTTCTCCTTCTTCTTATTCTCTCTCCTTTCTCTCCTTTCCCTTCGTGTGTCTTTGTGGTGAATTCTTCAAACTCGATCGGAGCTCTTTGAAATTTTTGCTGCACGGATGTCATCAGTTCATTCATCTATCCATCCATTCATCCATCCAACGGCGCAACAAATGCTCCCGCCTTCATCTGTTCATCGTCTATTTTGAAAAAAGAGAGAAGAATTTAATACTAATTAAAAAGAGAATATTAAGAACACTTCAGTGACGGACATTGTAATAGTTCCAGAAGTTTGTGACGATGGCGACGATGATGACGAGGCCGCTGATAATGCCCATGCTGATAATAGTACACGTAATAATGACGTTGGTCCGCGGTGGTCGGAAGTTGTTTAACGATTTTTTCAAAGTCCGTCTGTCTTTGACTGACACTGCACAATGTGTCATGTCAGTTACTATGCAGAAAGTTTTTGAGTGACAAAAAACACTCTCTTTATCTTTTGTGATGCAATCGTGCGAATGCTGCTGCTGCTGCTTCTGATGCACCGCAGCTCAAATGCCGCGTCAGCAGCATCACAAAGCTCGTGTAATCGAAACAACTTCGTAATTATGCATCAATCCTTCACACATTTTACATAACAGACACTTTTGAATGGCTTCTTTCTATAAACGCGCGATCGTACAAGCGTCACACCAGCGGGATATTTCATAAAAGCGTTTCGTGCGCCCTCGTCCGTCTTTCTGGCGAATGAAGTGATTGCATTGTTTGCCTACGATTCATTCAATGAGGCCTCACCAACAACGTCATCGGTAAATTTCATTAGCATAATAGGCAAAATCTCTGGCCTTCGTCAACCTTCGACAGCAGCTTTCATTCTTCTCATGTAAAACCAGCCACACAGTACCCGCGTGCGCGCGTACCATCTACTCGTTAGAGAAACAATAACAACGAGTACACAAAGGACGAGACAGATGTAAATATTATGTAAACACTTGCTAATGAGTAATGTTTTTGACACTTGTTGGAATCACAAATTGGGAGAAATGTTTGTTGTTCTTTCTTTTGTTATTGTTGTTATTATTGTTATTTCATGTTTTGGCTACTTTACATTTAGTTGTTGTGAAGAATGCGGTAGATTGGTAGGTTTGATCGACCAATGCGAGCAAAAGGTAAAAGTTTCAAATTACACAGCATCAGTTTCATTGCAAATGAATTGGAAAAACGGCCACTTAAACAACCCTCGCCCGTGCTTGCCGTAGACTTTGGGGTCATGGGGTATTTCTTTCAATAGAAGACGGACGAAAACGTCCGTATAATTTAAAATGTGACAGAAAAGACGAAGAGAAGAAGAATTCTAAAGTTTTATAATTTCATGGTAGAGATTTTTGAATACATATTATCAAGCGATTCCTTTATATTTAAAATTTGGGAAAAATAATTCCTTTAATAGTAATTCTTTATATAAAATTACAGATAAAAATTTGTCTTATTAATTAATTTAATAACACTTTTAAGCTTTATAAATACAAAAACCTGTAAAAATATTCTTAAGCTTCTTTAATATTTGACACTTTTTGATACATTCATTCTGACCGTTACAGTCAGTGACTTTTTCTACGTACTCAGAAATGCCATAAAAAGGAAAAGTATAAGTTAAAAAAGTATAGGGAAGAGCATAAGAAGAAGAAACAACTTCAAAGATTCTTGGGAGCCGCAGAGCATTCTTGTCGATTGTTGAAAATATCTTTCAATAACTCTGGTCCACCCACACACACGTATCGTGTCATATGACACATGTCGCAGACTCACATCCACACACCCACACACGCACCAATACGACCGCACGTCGTATTTCCTGACAGACAATAGTCCAAAATTATATGACCAGGTCGAATGAGTGCAACGCGATTGCATGCTGAAGCCACCCCGAAACCCCCTGAGGAATGGCCTTCAGACGCAGCAGGGGGCTAGGCGGCCGCCATCATCCACGAGTCGTTGGCGATACCTTTTTAAGCGGATTTTCTATAATTTGTATGGTACTGCGGTTTCGGTTTCTGCTTTTTTTTTTATTCTTCTTTTGTGGTTCTTTTTGAAATGGAAGGACACACGCTTATACATGTTATTACCTTTCCTTTTGTGGAATATCTTTGACATACATGATGACATCGTCTACGACAATTTGACAGTTGGCCATTGATTACTGCTGAAAAGTATTATAATATCAGTATGGAATACAATCGAATTGAATCGTGTAAAAGCTTAGTCCACCAGCTTCAACCAAACAACTGAGATATTAAAAATTATATACTCGTATCTAAATGAATGACCGTTTATTGGACCGTTCATTAGACCGTTCACTGCACCGTTCATTGGACTTTTTACTAATCAACAGATATTCACCGAGCGATTGACCTTCTCCGATCAATCGACCTTAACTGATTCACGCAACTTCAGTTATGAAATTAGGGAGACAGTCAAAATCCCGAATTACAAAATCCCGAAACGACAAAATCCCGAAAAATTTTAAAATCCCGAAACGACAAAATCCCGATGCGACAAAATCCCGAAACGACAAAATCCCGAAAAATTTTTAATACCGAAATGAGAAATCCCGAAAATCACGAAATAAAATTTTTAATTAATAAAGAAATGACATTTAAGTCACAATTTTTTCCAATTCGAAGTACGCGCCTACTTGCCTTTTTTTTACAATGGCAGAAAAGCAAAGTTGTAATATCGAGAAAATTTTTTTGTGTGAAGGTTATAATCTACAATATGCAAAAAACTTCACATGACCGTGAGGATTCTGCTGATTGAGGGTTATGATCCCTGCTGCGGCCGAAGGCCGCCAATACGCAAAAAAACCTGTATGCAAAAAACTTCACATGACCGTGAGGATTCTGCTGATTGAGGGTTATGATCCCTGCCGCGGCCGAAGGCCGTCAATACGCGGAAAAAACCTGTATGCAAAAAACTTCACATGACCGTGAGGATTCTGCTAATTGAGGGTTACGATCCCTGCCGCGGCCGAAGGCCGTCAATACGCGAAAAAAACCTGTATGCAAAAAACTTCACATGACCGTGAGGATTCTGCTGATTGAGGGTTATGATCCCTGCCGCGGCCGAAGGCCGTCAATACGCGGAAAAACCTGTATGCAAAAAACTTCACATGACCGTGAGGATTCTGCTGATTGAGGGTTATGATCCCTGCCGCGGCCGAAGGCCGTCAATACGCGGAAAAACCTGTATGCAAAAAACTTCACATGACCGTGAGGATTCTGCTGATTGAGGGTATTGATCAATGCCGCAGCCGAAGGCTGCCAATACGCGGAAAAACCTGTATGCAAAAAACCTCATATTACCGAGAGGGCTCTGCTAAAATTTTTTTAATGTTTTTTTAAAAGAAATTTAGTGGCTAAATTGAAGTTTGCTAGTGGTTTTAAAATGTTCAAGAAGATGGAGAATACCGAAAAACTAGTTTTGTAATTTCGGGATTTTGTTATTTCGGGATTTTGTCGTTTCGGGATTTTGTTATTTCGGGATTTTGTCGTTCGGGATTTTGTCGTTCGGGATTTTGTCGTTCGGGATTTTGTCTTTCGGGATTTCGTTACCAACCCATGAAATTACCATCAAAAATGAATAAAGCAGTCCACCAACTAAGTCTGTCAACCTGCTCATACCTAAAAACTAAGTAATTTAAAAACCAACCAACCTGAAAACCGAATGACCGATTATCATTATTAAGTAGCGATTACCGTTAATACTTATGTTTTTTTTTTCATTTGATAGTTGTAATTGTTTATTTTCGGTTGTTGTTATTGTTGCTTATGATATCTCCGTTGCTTTGTCGTTGTTTCCATTCTGGACGCTCTAGTATTCGTTGTTAGTCGCTGTGTCGGTTTTTATTTTCTTTCTTCTTCTTTTCCAATTTGACCGCGACGTTTGGGGTAACTCTCCGGGGATTCGGGACTCAATCTGATGCAGTAATTTCAAGAAGCCATACACCATAGAGCATGTACATGCATACGTCTTCAGCAATCTTCAGATTAAAAGCATTAACTTTTTATCGTATCGTATTGGTCTGGTCGCCAGAGTGGTCAGAGCAAGACCACGTTTCATGCAGGAATAAAAACGAAACGAATGAACTGAGCTGAATTAATTATTTTCCCCATCAATTTTTTGGGGGGAAAAATAATGAAAAACATATGGTTCTTAATATTTAACCATTTATAAATTACAAGACGATAATTGTAATCCTTGTAAGTATTTAGCTTAACCAAAATACCAGAAGTATTCGTGTTGAAAAAGGCCACGAAAAATAGAGAAATATTCGTTTTCTTTGTCGTTTTGGGATTTTCAAATAAGAAGACTCCAGAAAAAGATTCCAATTGGCTCAACTGCATCCATCTATCAATCTGCGTTCACGCACACATCCATTCATTCATTCATTCATTCATTCTATCCACTCAACTATTCATCAATATCAAACGAATCGAATTTTTTACTTTAAAATTTCTATTCTTTTCCGTTTTGAGTCGAAATTGAATTTAGAGCAATCTTCATGCAAGTTGAGAAATGGATTTTGATTGATTCAATTCTTGAAGTGATAGCATTTCATATACACACACATCCACACCATCTTATACGCCTGCTTACGCTCACGCATTCGTGCAGGAAAACGTTGCCTTTAGAGAAGCAACATGGAAAATGGAAAAAATAATAGCTAAAGTAACGAAAAGAGCGAATGCGGGAGAAAAATGGTATTGAACGAAAAGAAGTGGGGCGAAAAAGGTACAAAGCAAAAGTTAGGTTAAGTGAATAAATATGAAAAGTACAGTCTACTCACGTTTACATGAAGACTCATGCAAGCACTCTTTTGCTTTCCTCAAGAGTTTCAATTTATTTTAATAATAAAGTTTATTTTAAATAAATTATAAAATAAACCTAAATTAGACACTAACCACTGAAGGTCTTCTTCGGCCTTAAAGAATTTTAAGTCGCAAATATTGTTACGCTTTCAATTAGTTCACGTTAACGTGAGTTCTCTACGCATCACACACTACTCGTACGCTGCAATAAAGTCGTATAACAATAACAAAACCAACAACCAACAACAAACAACAATAATACAGAAATATGAGATGTAAGAAGAATAGCTTTTCTTGAAGATGATGATTGTGTTTCGGAAGAGGCTAATCGAAATTGTTGCAGATAAAAAGGTGCTAAATTGAATTTGCAAAGGTCATGCTCACACGCACTCACACACATACATATGTAGGATTACATTCTCAGCATACACACACATACACATGCCCCAACACACTCCGACTCTACTTTATGAAGCAATGGGCATGAAATTCGTTCATTCTCGGATAGAGATCATTTATTGACTATGTTAAGATATTTCTTCTTCTTCTTCTTCTAAATTATAACCAAGCAATTAAATTTCCATCCATCCATTTTTCTTTTTCACTGCCGCTAACAATTCCTCAGTTGTTGATTTCAATAATGAAAAAACTGGTCTGACCTCTTTATTCTTATAGCGCTCGTCCGGTCTTTCAACGCGATCCTGCCTTCCTGCCTCCCTCCCTTCCTCCGTGCCATTTACCTACTAGCTAATTATCCTTTTTCCATAAAATATTTTGATATCATTTTGATACCTTCCATTAATTAAGTAATTTTATAATGCAAATCAGTACCACGCATCCATTAAAATATCAAATTACATTAAATTTTAACTTCGATTCGGTGCGCCGGCAGCCACATGGTTCTTAATAATGCTCAAATAATTAAGGGCTTGTGTCTGATCATCCATAAAAACGGATGGTAAGGGTTGAGGTTGGTCTGTCCTCTGAAAGACCACAAACGTTTATTTGTTCCGAAGTTGATAAAAGAAGAAAGAAGAGGAAAGATGTTAAGACATTTTCAGTTCCTAACTTTGAGCTTAAACAGCTTTCGGCTCCTTGAACAACTTTAAGCTCCTCACAAAGCCTCTAAAGTGAAAATTGTTAAATTTATCTTGATCATGTTTTAATGAATTAAAATGTTGCCGCGTAGGAACATGTTTTTCCAGCCATTTCAGAAATTATAGTTAATAAGAGTAAGAACGTAGTTAAGAACGAATAGAGTTTCAAGACCTTGTTGAGGGCGGTATTATCCATACATATACATATGTACGCGTGTTATTAAAGGTCATGAAAATTAACATCAAAATAAATTAAATACTTTCTATAAAAAGTTAGAGAACCTTTTTATAGTGTTATTTTTTTCTTACTGCATATGATTAATAATGTACACGATAAAAATGGTACATTTTGTTGATTCACACAATACATTGTACAATATTTCCACTTTGTAGTGCTCCGAGTTGCGTGACATTTTCAGTAATGCCATAGAGTTATTGAGATTGTCACGCAGTAAAAATGAAAATATGAAAAGAAATAATCAATGTTTCAGAAACGTGTTTAATAAAATTGTTTTATAAAATAAATTGCATTAATTTTTTATAATTAATACCGATTTACTTAATCAAAAAACGTGATAATTTCTTTATTAAAATTTCTTTAATGGTAAAGAGCATTTTTCCTTTTTAATTTTGTGTTTTAATTTTGTGTTCGCCAATTGGCAACATTTATTTTCCGGCGAAAACCATTTTAGTAACTTATTTCTACTTAGGGTTGCCATCCTCACCAGGCTTTGAGGAAATTTTAGTGGGTTTATAAGATTTTTGTCGACACTCGCTGCTAATTAATGTCAAAAAACACACATACACACACACCCACGTAAAGAAATTCTACAGCTTGCATCATTTTCTGCCTCATTTAATTAAGCTACTTGCAGATTTGATGTGTCGACAATGTGTCGAGCGTTTAGTTGTATTTGTGTCAACCAAATGGCAACATACACATATGCATACATACGTATGGTGAGGTATTATCTCAGACGAGATATGGTTTTTGGTAGACCAATTTTGGCTTAGTGTTATGTTGCTGGATTAGAGAAAAGAAAGAGGAACGGATTAAAAATATACCTACATACATACATGCTACCGAGGTGGTAGTGTTTTCTATACATGCGTGTGGCTGTGTGAATGCGCTGCGGGTGGGTGGATGTGTGCGGCTTGTACGTTTGGGTACGGCCGTACCGCCTGGAAATTGGTGTGAAAAAAGAAATATATGCATTATAATGAATTTTATTGTACATATAATCAAGAATAGTTTTAATTCTTGAATTCATTTTAAATTTCATCCCAAAATGCACTGCCATTCTCTTCTTCTTCCTGATGAAAGAATGAATTTAAAAAAAAAAACATATTTTGTTGTTTTTAATATGATTGATATGACGCCATTAATCAATCAAACCATATTTACAAAATTTATTTACTTAAAGTTTATTCACTTTAGTAAACCTTTCATGACGTCATTCAAAATTAAAATTTTTAAAACTCTAAAATGTACTTATTATTCTATTTCCTTTTCTCCATAAGAAATGAATTCAAGGGTAATTCCTCTTACATTTTTCACAATCATGTGTTTGTTATTTGTTGTAATTCATTTAGAAATTCATTCTATAACTTATCTCAAAACTCATTCATTTATTCAATATGTTCCATTTCCTTTTGGGTTCAGGAATTAAAACGCTTCATTATTATCTAGTGGTTAATTTATTACCATTATGAAGTGCTTGCATAAGAATAGATGTGTGTGTGTGTGTGTGTGTGTGTATTTGTATGCGTGCCTGGGTGAGTGTGTGTATGTGTAACGTGTGTTTAAAATTAGTTGTATGTTTTGGAAAAGCCATAATAGCAATTGTATTGGACACAAATAAACATAGTATTATAATTAAGAATTTACGTTCTCCGTAGTTTTCGTTCTTAATAATAAATCTTTAATTAATTTTTAAGCCATAATTTAATATATTTACTATCTTTAAAATATTTGATATATTTATATATAATAATTTATAGTTTAATATATTTACAATTTAATTGTTATTTGATTGATTATTAATCTAATAAATAACTTCTATTATATTTATAATATTTTTCTACAAATATAAATATAATACAAGTATGTTTAACTAACTCAATAACTAAATCAGTTTAATTTTTTAACTTAAGAGCTATAGTTATGAATATATGTACAATAATTTACACTAAAGGACATAGTTTTTAATGTACGCATCTGTAACGAAACACGCCAACACCTGCCCCCCATCATCATCATCATCATCAACATCATTACGCACTGCTAAATTAGATTGATCCAGCAAAGAGACCTGAACTTTGATTGGAGCCTCTGACTGATTGGCATCAAGCGTCAATCTCAAATGATAGGTTACGTCTTCGCCATCGTAAAGCGGGCAGTACGCACCGTACATGAGATTATTGCAGACATTGCGGTCTTCCTCTAGCAATTCGAAGTGTATGCGTTGCACAATGAGACCTCTTGACGATAGATTAACAGTGGCATTTATTTTGGAGATATAGCTTTTAGCTGAAATGAATTTTATTTTGTTATAATAATGGTTTTTATTCAAAGTAAAAAGTAACTTCTACTCAAACTTACTGGCTACGAATTGTATGGCCATGTGGACGGTGGCGCCTTTTGTGAATATACACGGCAACTCGGTGCAGTTATTTATTTGAACATTGAGTGGTTGGGGCTTGTTGTCCATGCAGGGTCTAATGGGTGTGGCAGCCGATGAGACGAATATCGGTAGAGAAGCTATTACTAATAGAATTATGTCCATAGTTGCCGGATAAAAGTGAAATACTTGAGTTTGACAATATTTCATTTTCGTGCGTTTATCAAATTTATTTAATTCGTATGTGATGAAGCAGATTCAATTAATACAAAATTATTTGCTGCACTCACGACGACGACTCAATGGAAAATGTTGATTGTTGATGGCTTTGGCATTTATTTATATTCTAATAAATATACGTAAATATTTAATTGTTTGTGTTTTAAGTGTTCGCATTTTTAATTCTTTATTGCTTTCCGAAAGTTCGCTTGTACCCAAACAGACAAAGTTAATCTTATCAGTTATCAATAATGTTGTGTTATTACTGAAGGACCTCATAAATAGTACATACTGCAAAATGTATTTAATTTATTTAAATTAATTAATTTCAATTAAAACTCAAAGGAAAAAAGTGTGCCTTTTATTTCGATGCAATATCGTATCATCAATTCTTTAATAATTCTTTTAAAAGATGAATGGTTGAAAAAAAAAAATTTTTAAATATTATAGAGTGAAATTTATACATATATATTTTTTGCAATCCAAAGCCATAAAAACCTTAAAAATTGGTGAGATTTGTCAGTTTTGTTGCGGTAGAGTAAAAAATTCCGCTTAGAATTTGAACTGTTTCACAGAAATGTCCTTTTGGCCCATTAAAGATATTTTTGGTGGTTTCCTTAAAATACACAAATTTTTCGGAAAATTAATATAATTTTGGCAAAACTACTTTTCAGCGCCACGTCATTACAATTAACCAAATTAATAAACGTTCTCTTCTTCTCTTTAGCCTCTTTTGACTTTTTCTTCTTCCTCTTTTGACTTCTGACCTTTTCTGAGTTACTTTTTTAAACAAGAAAATTTAGCCTTTATATTTTTTAATCGACTCGTCGATTAATTGGGTGCAAAATAAGTGCAATATAATAAAGACAAAAATACTTTAGTGCAGTTAATTTTTTTTCTTTTGTGCGAATATTTTATTTCCTTGAGATAACGAGAAATCTAACGACTTTTTTAATCTACAATTTTCTACAAATCTGACAATTTCTTTATCTATTGATACATTATCGTTTTTGCAATAATTTAAGTACACATGAACTTTATAAAATGTATATTTTGTAAAGAAATATAAATACTCGTAGGTACTACTAACCCTCGAAAGAATAACTGAACCCTCGAAAGAGTAACTGAACAAAAAAAAAACGAAAATAAGTAAATGTAAGAATATTTAAAAAATCATTTAGCTGGTAATATAATATTTCTAAATGCTATCATTTTGGCATTGAAAACAAATACACACACAACGAACTATGAAAACGATCGAAGAGGGTAGACCGAGATTCCAACATTAAGACCAATTTATATGCATAGCCAATCTGCTCAAGTTTAATACAATTTTTTATGCCACTTGACTTTACAATAACAGCAGCAACAACAACAACAGCAACAGCAACTTCAGCTGCAGTTATCTACCGTTTACCGTACAAATTAGACTCTCATTTAACCCTCATTCGTCTTGCGTTGTTTTTCGCGACCCTTTTCGAAGTCGAAAATATTACAAAATGTGTACTCTTTTCCCGACTGGCTGCGTTGGAGAATATTTTTATTTGTTGCTTTTTGGACATTGAAAAATTAGTATTACCAAAAAATTGCTGTAATACATTTAACAATTATTGCATAAATGAACACTGAATGAAAGTCCTTAAATGAGCATCCAATGAAAGTTATTACTGAATGATAAAATACAATATATGTATATTCCCTCCTGCTCTAATCTAAGGACTTACAAAGTATTTAAAATGACTTCACTAACTTTTGATCTTTATTTAATCTGTTACGACGGCATGAATTTCAAATCCACATGCATTGTTCATTCTGCGTTCTTCATTTCATCTGCCGGCTGTGAAGATGCTGTTCATTTGCGTTAATGTTAATATTGTTGTTGTTGTAAATCAAATCCACCTGTTTCTTATCCACCCTGCATTCCTTACATGTTCCCTCTTATTGGATTGAGTTCTAAATGAATTTGGGATGAACTCCATCATATAAGCTCTAATACTTTGTCAAACTGCTGTCACTTAGAAAAATTTTACTGTTTTATATGTAAATGATACATCATCTCTCTCTGTCTTTCTCTTTTCCTAAAAAAATTATGTATGTAGTTACACACGGGCTCCGAACTGAGATTCAGAGCGTGAATATTTTAAAATCTAAATTGATTTATTGGCCTCGCAATTTGCATTAATAATGCGAAAATGATGTGAAATGATTTGAAAAGTATTGCCTCAGTGAGTCTGTCAGTGGGTCTAAGTATTCCGTAGAGAAGAAGATTTTTCGAAAAACAAAAAAAAGGGGGAGAAACGATAAGGAAGGAGAGAAAAGGCGAGAAGGCGTCGAAGAAGCAAACGAAAATTGTTTTTATAATTATTTTCTTATAATTAACTTTGGATGAATAATTAATGGAGTGTTACGAAAACTCTTCTGGATTAAATAACTTTCCTTGAGTGTGCACTTATGTATATAAGTACGACCGACTCATTATCCTTCCGAAACTGTAGTATGATAGAAATGGGATTTTTAAACTCTTTTACAAGTCATAAACAAATTGACCCTTTCGTCGAAAGATCTGAAATAGAGGTTAAAAATGTATGGAGGTTATAATTATATAGAAGAATGTGAAATAACGATGTTTCAAATACTGAGTTTATTAAATCTAAAAAACAAAAATCGTTCGTTCTTTCTCTTTGTACCAACTTATTTTCTCACCCCCCACCCCCTTCCCCCCACCGTAATAGAAGTATGAACACAGTAACAGTAAATTAAAATTCAATTAGGTACTGAAATCAACGCTGGCATTCAATGTCAATTAATTTGTCAAATTAAAGTGACAGTCGTCTGTCTGTCACAGAAAAGCCACAGCTATAAACAAAAAGGATAAGCATGACAGCAACAAGCAACAACAAACATAATAACAACAATAACAACCATAATAAGAGCAACAACTACAGCAATAACAACAAGGATAACAACAACATCGAGGACAACACAAAAACGGATGTCTATACAAGTATACAAAGTCTTGGCGATGATTTCATAACAACAATAAAAGTGTCAATGTAAGATATTCGACCCTGTATTCTGTATTTTCATATGTATATACATATTCATATACACATATGTAGGTATATATACTTGCATATATATGTACATATATCATAGCACTCTTCAATATTCATTCATGACAAATCGTTCTGCCTATTTGTCGACCTAACTATTTGTTTGGACTTGCCAGCGACGATTTGTACGGGCAAGTCCGCACGATTCCTGCACGATGGTGAAATGTCATGCCTGATTCGTTAATGTTTTCTCAGAGACATGAACTGTAGGACGGTAGGACTGTGACCAGTCGGCGGAACAAAAGCAATTAAGAAAACAATTTCAATTTAATACAGTCGACAAAGGAACCAACTCGCCAGTGAGAAATGAGCGAGGGTCAATTATGAAAGGATTCTTTGGGTTTTGGTATGCAGCTAATGAATATTACCAACACATTCCTATGACAGTGTATCTATCACTTTACCTCACTCATTTCATTCAACACAACTCACCACGCCTTTTCGTCTACTTTACTTTATGTCAACCTTACTTTTATGAAGGTTGAAATTCTATAGAAACTGGTCGATTTCCAGTTCATATAAAAATGAAACTTCATTTGTTTTATTTAATTGTTCAAAGAAAAAGAAGGAGACATAGTTTTGACGGGCCCAAACAGTACAAAGCAAAGAGGGAAATGCGATAGAGGCAGAGTGAATACAATTGAAATGTATCAACAGGTGTTAAACTGAAGGACGGAGCAGACACAAGAATACATGCAACAATGACAAGTTAATTATCATCATGTGAGGCGACATTTTAATTTTTAGGGTTGTTTTTTTTTTTTTTTTTGAAAGTCTGCTTTCATTTAGTTTTCATCAGACACATACACGTACAATGCCTTTTGAAAGCGACCGTGGAGAAATTGTGATGGAAATGAGTTTTCTACAATTAATTTTTATAACATTTATTTAAATTTAATGTCTGCAAACCATTATCTAAACTCATTCATGATTACAACTTGGTTACTTTAAATGAAAAACCGAGAATGGGACAAACTTTTAATTCACTTCAAAGAACCCACAATAAAAAACCTGAAAACAACAGACATAAACTTCAAACAGAAAAACACTGCAAACCTCCTTTTCTCAGCCACATTAAATAAACTGAAGAACTACAAAAAAATTAACACTCTACTGAACAACACAGTTCAAGTGCGTTCAAGTGTTGTTGTTTTAACAATGTGTTGTTTTGGTCAATTTTTATTGTGGTCAATTTCGTAGGAAAGATGGTCAAAGCGGCCATGGCTTGGCTTTGGTATCTCTGTATGTTTTAGCCAAATGACCCTTTTTACAATCGTAAAGAAATTCTATCGTTGTTTTTCTTTGTGACAATTTAAATAAAATATTTCGTGTGTCCATAAAGAATTTTCCAAGCGTTCATAATGAATATGCGCATTCTTTTTAACATTTATTCTCTTTAATTTTATGTTTTCGTTCTGAATTCCAATAACTATCAACATTTAATATTTCTTATACGAGTATGTACGTATTTCATTTTGGTTATTATTTAGTATAAAATCTAAATTTTTATTTCGCGATGCTTGTAGAGACAAAATTTTTATTTTCTTTATTATATTCAATAAATTCAATAAATTTAAGTTTCCATCAGCAGCACATTCTTTTTCATTTCATGTATGTAAGTACGTTACGGTTACGTTATTGATATATGAATATGAATGCTTTGCTTATCGTCTGAATTTAACCTTTGATGGATTACTGAATCGCAATGAAAAGGCAAATGAACGAAGGAAGTAATAGAAAATCACAGCACAGTTAAATACGCGCGAGGACTCCATAGAAGAATGCATATGGCACAACAGAGTGAGCAAAGAAGCGTGGAATGAAGGAACAAAGGACAAAGTGGGAGGATTTCATTCTCTAGGGAATTACCACAACATGCTTTCTTAAATATTTGCAGGCTTGCGTCGCGAGGCGGATGGTGATGGTGGTGATGGTGGCTATACGATGCATCTATGCAACTTCTAACGGTACGCAAAAGAGTACCCGAATAGTATAACTTGTCATATGTTAGAAGAAAATATTGCGCAAAAAGAAGAGTTTCGGTATGAGTTAGGTTAAAAAATAATGGACAATGGGCACTAATCGCATTCAAGGATTTGCAAAACCATATCTAGATACACCGCTATTACTTATCAGTGCTACATCTAAACCACTTCCGACCTCGCCTGTTTAACCTAGCTACGGACCGTATACATACGAGTATACCAATAAACGCAGTCTATGCTTTCTAAACAAGTATCAAATTTCGAACATAAAAATCAAAAGCAACCAAAACGAAAACCTCTCTTTGATTTTACACTTCACCATCATCATCATCATCATCAAATTTATAAAGTTAAATTCATAAAAAAAAGGCGATAGCTTTTCATTGATAAAATTAAAGCTCGAAATTGAAGGTGACAAAACATGTGCTGGGGGTCAAGACGACCCCTCAAATGGGGGTGATTGCGAGAATGTGAGTGCACCTTTAAAGGCGGTTGTGGGCGGGGCATCATCTTAATGGAATTTAACTAATCCGCTTTTTTCAATTCTCACTGAAGAAATATTGTCACAATGCGTGCTATTTTTTTCACTTACGATTTAAGTATGAATGTCCTTTGAAGGATATGAAATTTACGTTGGAGTGTGAGTATGTGTTGTCAGTTGTTGTCATGTTGTCATACGTACATACGTCTATCGATGTGTGTACACTGCTGATAATATGAGAAAACTGTGTGAAAACTATACAACCTTGATTTTCATGAGTTCAAGAGCTCAATAACCCTCCGGGGTGTTATGGCCCATATTTTTCATGTGATCTAAATACGTTAACGTTAACGGTGTGAGAAGTTAAAAGTAATACTTGTGAAAAGAAAGAAAGAAAATGTGGTGTCACTCAATTTGGCAACGTTATCGTCAACGTAATTCATTCATGTTCAATTTTAAAATCGGTTAGTTTGCGGACAGTCCTTCTTGCAAACTGCTTGTTCGTGTGTATGCAGCTTTTGTATGAACGCTTGTGTGATATGTTGAGACACATGTCAGGTGAGCAACTGTTGACAAATTACTCAGAGCAACAACAATTGTTCGACATGGCAACCACAACAATTTGCTTTGTTGGATAATTTTTATTCTTATTTTTTGGTATTTTTATTATTCTTATTATTACTATTGATAAAAGTATTTTCGTTTTGGATATTTTTCACATAGCTTTTTTTACTACTGCGTCTTCTCTTTCCTTTACTTTTTTTTTCTTTTTCTTTTTATAGTTTATCCAGCTTCAAGTTGGCTTTGCCTGTACATAACGTATGTATGTACATATGTGTACATATGTATGTTTGTATTTCATTCTTCATCATACATTTTTGTCCTTTCTGTAGTTACTTTTGCTTTGCAGAGTTTGGTTATTGTGGATAAGATCCTTTGCTGGGAATGTATCTGCGCTGTGATGCCGTCGGGCCGTGCGCGTAGACAAAAAACCGTTTGGAAGTTTAGAAAAAGAATGAATTTAATCAGGGCAAAAGTGCAAAGTGAAAGAAGCTCTTCTTCGTTATTGTTATGAGAAATTAGAAAATTTTTTCAAGTACGGTCCAAGCTTTTGTGGCATTTACCAAGAGTGGAACGGAAATGGAGTGGAATTACAAATGCCGTTTAAAATGTGTCAGAAAAACGTTGTATTTCATTGAAGAAAAAACTAAATGACTCCTAAAGTCATCAAATGCGATGACATCACACAATTGAATAGGCCCGAAATCACCACCAGCGTAGTAATATAGGATTTTTTATGTATTAACCAGAGATTCGGTCACAACCAAATTTATTAAAAGTTAGTACGATATTTTTGGAAAAGTATTAATATAAAATACGAGTATATTGCAAAATAATTCAGGAGTGTTACCAATAATTGGTAATAGTTGGTCTGGGAATTTATTTTTATTTTAATTAATATTTAATTTAATTGCAATTTAATGGAAGAAAAGAAACGAGTTACAGAAAATGTTTAAAAATACAAATACCAAAAATTCTGAGTTCTACAGAAATTCTCAAATTTTTGAAATTTCTGCTGATTTTCCAACCATCTTTTTTTAAGCCGATTTCGTTGATGTAAGCCCTTCTGGTCTTCTTCGTTCTCGGATACTCCTTTTTGGCGTTCGCTGGGAATGGGTAATGGTCTGAAGCCATAATTCCTGAACTTTTGCTGATATTTTAAAAAAAATGTGCTGTCATCATTGTCAATTCATTGCAGGCAGCACTGACTCAGAAGCAGCAGCAACAAATTCGAAAAGCAACAGGAATTCGTCACATTAAGAATTCTTCAAACATTTGAATTTTTAATAACGTCTAAAAGCATAAGCCGATGAGACGTATTCACATGTATTGGTATTAATCTATAGATGTGTGTATGTATGTAGAGTATCTGGTGGCGAGTTTTTATTTTTAAGGTAGCACGATATTATACAAATTATGATGTTGATAATAAAAAAGATTAATCAAAAACTTCTTGTTTTTTGGTGATTTCAAAATTCATTGAGTTTTAAAATCATTATTATTTTTTCCTAAATTTTCAATTATTTCCTAACTTTAATGTCGGTCACAAAGCAAGCGGAAGCTGTGCCATCCTCATCTTCCAACGTTAATTCCACCTTGACTGCGATTTCCGGATACCACTCGTCAATATTGAAATTGAACTGGTATACAACATCTTCAGATTGATAAATGGGACATTCGGCACCGTCTATTAAGTTGCTGCAGACGTCGGCAATATCCGCTGGCAATTCGTATGGAACAGTAACGAAGCCAGTTGTTGCACGTACCTTAGCGGTCAATTCATTGGTAACCGGCTTGACTGATGAACAATTAATCAGAATAATGTACATATTTTAAAATTATGGTTTTTCATAGGTTTGTAACTGCTTTTTAACATACCTCCGAGGAGATGCACGTACATGATCATCGTGGAGCCCTTGACAACGTCACAGGGCATCTTCGTACAACCAACGATATCGACGTCTAGTGGGTCGGGTTGACCTTTGTTGCCTGAAAGTATGCAATGTATTTACTGCTTGTCGGCTCGAGCTAGTTGTTAGATTTCTGACGGAACGTATCACAACATGTCGCCGGCCGCATAAGCTTACAACATTTTACGTACAATTTGAATATTTTAAATACCGTTAAATATCGTTACGATGTCCAGGTTTTGTGAAATTTCGATATCGATAACGATAACACGGCGACGGTTGGTTTCGATTCTATAGAAAACGACCTTTTCTCGATACCGTTACGATATAATCTCGATTATCAAAAACGATAGAAATTATCACTTTTTCGATAACATTTCGATATCGTAACGATATCATTTGGTTTGCTGGGAACCTCCATAGATAGTCTCGTAGAAGAGTTTCATTTTATTTCAATAAAAACATTTTTAATAGAAAAATAGAAATATAATAATAATAAAATATAGAATTGTCCTGCATTTTTTAAAAACCAGACAAAATAAGCAGAGAAATTTACATTGTGCAATTTTAGTTAAAGAAAATACATTTTAATACTTACACTTTCTTACATTCGTAGCACTAGCAGCAATTATGAGAACTGCTAGCATAAGAAAGACTGACTTCAACATTTTTGTCGTTTTTTCGATTTTTCTTCAAACTATTTTAACGCGACGAGTTAGCACCTACCACCGAAACTGTTGGTATTATTATAACATTAACGTAAAAGTTGCCAGTGTTATTATATATGTACTGTTTACTTGTTATACATAAATATTTAGCCCAAAATCTTATCGCCAACGTAAAAGCAGGTGTTCAATTATCTCTTCAATTCTACAAATTTCGATTGCTCTTCGTTGATTATAAAATTGATAAAGTAAGTAGAAACCGGAAAGTACGTTCCTTAATTTTTAAATTTATTCTCAACGAATAAAATCGCAGGTGTTAGTGTTGATAAAGAAATTGTTTTTTCCAACTGTTGTTATTTTCCATTGTTGTTGTTGTTGTTGTTGTTGCTTACCAGCAAACACCCGAAAATGAACGAAGCCAAATCGAGAAGAACTCATGGGTGTTTAACTCCCGTGGGTTTAGGAATAATGCTGTAAAATTAATTTTATCTCTATCTCATACTGAAACTATGGTTGCATTCAGAACGGTCAAGCCATGTTGGCTTTTTGCTTAATTTTTGTCTGAGGGGGTAGAAAGGTCAGAAGGGCTGACAAAGCATTCGCCATTTTTTCTAGCCAAAAATTTGTATGCTGCATCTGTTCAGAACTTTCTTCTCTGTCACTCATTTTCAGTGTTTTATTTCCTTCTCGTGTGGCGGCCACGTGGAATTTGGCATAAAGTGTTGTTGTTGTTTAAATGTTGTTGTTTTTCAGCAAAGACTCAGCAAACGTATTCAGAGCACATGATTTATTCTGACAAGAAAAAGCCAACAAGGCTTGACCGCTCTGAATGCAACCTATTTCTAATCGTAATAGACACAATCACAATTGGTTTTTGTAACCTCATTAATTATTATCTGCAACGACCTTTACAAAGAACTTACACAAACAGCTGATCTACCAACAAACTGATTACCTTTTTTTTGAAAAAAAGTTTAATTTTTTCATAGACTTCGAAAAGAAGATTAGATAAAATGTTTCATGATGAAATGGTGGACAAAGTACTGCTACGCTATCCTGGAATTTCATTGAATATCTTACCAACATCAGAAGTTATTAGTTTTATTGGTAACCTACGTTTGCAAGTACATATGTCATTTGGTTATTTCATTGTAAAAAGACTATTTTCATAATTACAACCTATTAGGGCCATTGGTACCGCATCACTATATGTTGTCCGCACTTTCCCAGCCTATTGAACATGCAGATGCGTCTACAGCAGGGCCTAAATGTAGCACATTTTACTTCTGCTACTGCCAATGTACAACCAAATTGGACACTGGATGATTTAATAGCGAGTCTACCATATCTTATGCCACCATCAATGGCTTCGAATTCGACTGAATGTCCTACTGTCTCCAATCTTTCTCATCTGTATTCAGAGATTGCACAGATTTTCTCACCTTCTTCCTACACAATGCATATCGAAGGTGCTTGCACGCGAATACGCTTCTCAAAATTCAAAGACTTTAACGATCACTATTTTGAGTTGCAGCTGCCGTCGTGTGAGTTGTTGCAACACAGCCTGCCTGCCTGTGAGGGCATAGTGTGGTCCGAGTTGTTTGCCAACTGTGCAAAGCTATCGGTAATTGTGCAGCAGTTTATCAAACACTTGGAAGATCTGCGTGAATTTTATGCACAATTCGTTGATATCGATGAACTGTGTTACGTTGTTCAGCCTACGCAACCGAGTACAAAGCATAACTGGCGTTTATTCCTTCTGCGCGAACGCGTTTTTCTCAAACTAGTTATAGCAAATCCTTTTGCACCTACTTCGTCAATGTCGCTATACATCGTCGGACCCACATACGAGGTCGAAAACTTGCGACGTCGCTACAGCGAAGGACTTAAGGAATGGGACGCGGAACTTGATATTCATAAGAATCTGCTACGTATTTTTGATCTATGTTTCTTTCCCATGCCGCCTGGTTGTGAAGCTATCGGCGCTCGGAAAGCGGAAACCTCTAATTTCTGTAACATCTGTTACTGTCATCAAATGGACGGACAGGTACCGATAGTATCATGTGACAATCGCAGCTGCACTTTGATATATCATGCAGCTTGTTTGCTAGAATGGTTTAACACTCTTGCCGATAGCAAAATATTTTTGGATGTCTCTTTCGGCACCTGTCCATCCTGCAAAACGGTAAGTGGATGCAAACTCTACCAGAGTAAGTCTAAAGTTTACTAAGACTTATTAATTCGTATAAAAGGAAACTGTTCATCCATTTATTTCGTATTTAATTGCAGAAATTGTCAACATCATTTACAGAATTATTGGCAAAATAGCGTTAAAAATAATACATGAATATCCTTAAAATGCGTAATCGGTGAATACTTATCCGATAAATATTCGGTAAATATATCTCTTTTATTATAGTAGTAAAATACATTTCAGAGTATAAATTAAATGAAATTATTTGCGAGTCTTGTAAAATTGTGTTTCCTTATGGTTTCCTTTTAAGTAATTTTTTACTTTCAATTACAAGAACAAAATATTCTTCAAACGACTTTCGTTTCATAAAATCTACGTTTCTCGATTTTAAGGAACAGATCAAACGATTTTGTAAAATATAACAAAATTTTCCACACCAGAGTTTTTAAATGTTTAAAGAACTATAGCTTTCCATAGACGTATTTCATAGTATTCAAATATTTTGTCTTACGAGTTTACGTGCTTTACGAAACGATTTTGCTGAGATTACCATCGCTTCGCCCAGACTTTGAGTACATGAAGTCAGCTGAAATAGCTAGCGCAAACGCCCAACGCATGTAAAAATCCAGCAACGACAGCAAAATCATTTAGCCATTCGCCATATTCATTCCATGTCACGTCGTGCCAAGCGCATGAAATTCCGAAGAGTGCCTTCTCGAGGGCTAGTTATTTCACTATTCGTATCACTCACGCGCACACTCGAGCTCGATATGCCGAAAAATGATTTGGGCAATAAGTTGGGCTCCATAGCTTTAAATTCCCAACCAATATGACGCGCGCACATCTTGCAGACAATAATGTGCCATTTATACCTTTACGTTTGCAAGCAGAGAGAGAGAATAAGTATACGAAACTACGTACATATTTGCAAATACAATTTACCCGGGAAACCAGCTAAATTTACTGGACGGCTCGCCGCTATAAGAGACTGCATCGCGCAGCACTTTGTACACGGTGTTGGTCTCGTGAATGTATCCAGCTGCGTGTGAAAGCAAGAAGAAGGATTCAATTAGACCATATTTGACTAATGATTTAATTATAGCAATTGCACCTGAATTGCAATACTGGGTCTGTACACCGTGCTTTGACATGGCAAAGAGTTCACTGCAGTTGGCGATGCGATTACCACAAATACGACAGACGAAAATAGATTCCTGACGAGGATTGACGAAAAAAGGCACTTTACATTTGATCACGATGAATCTTTATGAAAAAATTTACAAAATTTATCGGAAACATATATCCGTACCTCTTGTAATGTACTGGCGATGATTTTCATCCGCAGATTAACGGTATCATTCGTGAATATTTTCTTCATCATTTCTTCGGATAAGTGCAGGTTTCGAGCCAACCAGAACGAAAGCTGAACCGGATCCGTGGGCATGGTATCGATTTCATGCTGCGCCAATGATTCCCTGGCTTTCTCCACTATAGACGATATATTATAGTAATTGTAGACGTGCGCTGGCCAGATGGTGGTAGCTGCTTGGTAGCGTTGAAACTGTCGCTTCATAGAGGAAATGTCCCGAAAGCGATTGAAGCTACCCATATAGATGCAATTAAGGGGTTCCGGTAAGAATATTTCGGGCAATATCCTAACATGTCCATGCTTTACCCGAGGGTTATCGTTTATATATTCTAAATGCCTATAAATTAAAATAGTTTAAAGCTTGCTCAGTTTCGGCAAAGCGATGCAACGAACTAACTCAATGTGTGTATCACTTGTGGTGACAAAACGTTGAAGGGCTCGTGACTTGATCGCTGTGTGGCCACGTTCATCGGTCCCTTTTTCGTATATCTGACAAGTGACGCCGTATATAGCGCCATTCTTGCTGCGCATGAACGGAAAGCAAACTCCAAACATGCCGTTTGTTGAATCAACATCTGCATCGATGATAGCGCCAGATATCATAAAAGGCAGTACCTCGCCTGGGTAAACAATGTGTTGATGGAGAAAGAGCATCATGTTGTATTCCTCATTGACATCTAAATATTCTACTCCTGACACGCGATTCATATTTACTCCCAAATACGAATGCTCCGCAGCCAAGTTTGTGTCGAAACGTATTGCATTTTCTGGCACTTCGTCATCGTCAGGCAGAGTTGCTTGTGCTTCGTCTTCTACCGCCGGTGACGACTCAACTTCACCGTTGACTGCACCATCTCCGTCTTCATTGGTTACTCGTTGGCCAATTCTAGCACGTCGATTGCTATCGATAACAAGCAGTGCGCGGCGTATCTGTAAAAGTCGTTGGCTTCGAAATGGAAAAAGATTATTTATAGGAGTTTCCAAATGAAGCGGTTCGGATGAATTTTGTCCTTGGTTCTGTCGTCTCTCCATGGCGGCCGCTTCCACTTCTGTGTGAAATTAAAAGGAAAAATATAAGATGTCACAGGAAACATTAACACGGTACGTTTTTAATTTTTAATTACTACATTACAAAATATTTCACCTCTGTTGTACATATTAAAGACCATGTCAACAGCCCAGTTCCTGCCATTTGTTGCATATCTTATATCCTCCAACTCTCCTTCCTCCTGAGTCCCGACCATTTCTCGGTCTTCTTCCATGACATCCTCGGCATCACTGTCTGATAGCTGAATTATATGCACAGGTGACTCCACCAAGTCTTCTAATTCTAATACATTTTCATGGTTCACGGCATGTTGTTCCTGCATGACATCTTCTTCAGTTCTGTCGTACGGTGGAATTATCGGAACAGACGGATCGTTCACTTCTTGTACATCTTCCATGGTACTCTCTGTACCGTTGTGTGCCTGGGAAGTTATTTGTGTAGGCGGTCCCAATGCATATCCATGTTCACCGTTCACTTCTTGTAAATCTTCCATGGCATTTTGAGCGGTGTTGTGTGAGAGAGGATTTCTCTGAGCAGATGATTCTACTACCTCTTCGACATAGGATACATTTTGTCCTAAGGTGTTATCACCTTCTCCGTTCACTTCTTGTATGTCTTCCATTGCATTCTCTGCAGTGCTGTCTAACTCTGGAATTATCAGACCAACCGATCCATCGGGCAGCAGCACGTTTGATTCTAGTACATTGTCGTCATCCATGTGAATTTCATTGGACTCATCCTCAGAAGCCATTACTACCGAAGCCGCTGCTAATTCGCACATTACCTGAACTTCATCGCGAATTGCGTTGTCCAATGATGATCCTACTTCTGCTGTTCCTACTCCTGATATGTTGACGTTTTGTACAGTATCGTGGGTATCCAGAGTAGAGGAATTAGGGATCGACACTGCCCTCGCGATGCTTGATAGCCCCGGCGTATTTGTTTCTTCATCTTTTGCACGCAAAATGAGAAATCATAAATTTAATTAAGAGGTCAAATTTTAGTTTCACCATGACTCACTCACCTGTTGGGACTACTTCTTCCATTTTTTAAAGTGCAGAGTTAGACCTAATTAATTTTGGAAGATATCCCAATTATTTACTGAATTTGTTGAAAATATTGTACACCAAACAAAGGAGATTTCTTCAGTTGTTTTCTCTATTGTGTGGCCAGACCAAAGTTTTTATTTCAGTGTTGCATGAAGTAGAGTTTATCATAGTTTAAAAGAGAGTGAATTCTGGTTGGAATGGTTTAAAAAAAAAACTTCTTAGGCAAAGGAAAAATATGTTAGACCTTAGGAATTACAATAACAGATTTCTACAGAAAAAAAAATTTGACATTGAATAATAAAAATTTGCAGTGTAATATCGCTCTAAGAGGCAATTTTTTCTCTGTCCAAGACTCGTAGGATGTTGAAAACAATAATGGTTTATATATATTGGGTTTTGGTTTTATTTAATTAAAAAAATTACTGCTTCTAAAGGCATTGATCATGTTGTAGCGTAATAGCAGCATACTTTTGTTAATTATTCTTTTTCCCCACAAAAATGCTTAACTTTCGGAATAAGCACACAGCAACTCTACAAGAATGACATATCAAAACTTTTTTATGCGAACAGTACTTAAAATATCAAAATTATATAAAATGCAACAGCTGATCAATGTTTTTCTTCCACAATGTTTTGCACTAAAGGCAAACTATCCCTTCATATATAAGTAGATATAAAACAAGAATGATAGAATCTAAATAAAGAAACAGTTAATAATAAATAAGCATTCTACTACTATTAGCGAAAGAAGTATTATTTCAATGACTTTAATTTCTATAGTTTGAATAAAAAAATTTATAAATCCGCAACAGACCGAAAATGAGTAGGATTAGCTGGAAGTTGCGAATAGCACCTCAACGAATCCTGTACGTCAAAACTTCAGCTTAACTAACGATTATATTATATTTAATATAAAAATAATTAATTTGCTTTATAAAACCAGAAATCGGGTTCGTCCACGTTGGAATTACATAAAACTTTGCTTCCGTTCACTAACGTACAATAACCATATGAATGCCAGCTACGCCGGTGATGTATGCCTGGAACCGATGATTCGATTTGTGGATAATTACACAGTGCTTCTGGGCCCGGTAAATTTGAGCAGATCACAGAATAATAAATAATAATAAATATAAATAAATATTAACATAAATAATAATATTGGCTCCACTGAACCAATAATTCGTTTGTGGTTCTTTAGTTCTTTGTTATTGGTGTTGCCGTGCTTACCACAGCCGTTGTCTTTATATCATACTGGATCGGGTTGCCCTTTTGGTGGCGGAAGAGCCAATATGCTACTATCGTTCTATTAATTATTGGAAACTGGTTATTGATGAATGTAATTTTTCATTATATTATGGCAGTGCGGACGCCAGCGGGAAGCCCACCTGAGGTGAGTTCTTTGTTTGGAAATTGGATCTAAGATTAAAATATTACAAGCGCGTATATCTCACGCTATCAGGACATTTCAATAGAAGCAGTAGCTATGTGCAAAAAATGCATTTCACCCAAGCCGCCACGGACGCATCACTGTTCGGTGTGCAACAAATGTATTCTCAAAATGGATCATCACTGCCGTAAGTACAAAATCTTCCTTGACAAAAGTAAACAAACAACAAAAAATGCAAAATATGCAAAAGTTTTATTGTCTCAATATTTTGCTGCCTATGGATGTTCTTAGTCAATTGACATAAGCCATTTGGGACAGATGTGCCTTATAAGTTATTGCCGATGGTGACAAAACAGTCTTCAAAATTGGCGTATACGACTTATAGGCATGACCCTCTACTGTTCTGTATGCGAAATTTCCATTCAAACGGGCTGCCTCTATTATGGCCGAATCGTCTTTGGGACTACGTACATAGGTAGTCACTGGGTATATGATACTAGCAGAGAGCACATAGCCCAAAGTGCACAAGAGTAATAAAATTATCTGAAAACTGCACCAAATGAGTTATACTCCAAAACAGATCTTTTCATTCCGATTTCATACCTTCATTTTATTGCGGCTGATTTTAAGTTTGTTTGTTTGCTGGAAAAGCTGGCTGCAAGTACATTGCGTAAGGAAACTTCTTTAACTTGTGCTTTTATAGTCCTTGCGAGTGAGCGCAATACAAAAAAGACTTGTGTGCAAATCAAGTTCGAGTTTATTTATAGAATTGGTATAGGCCTTACTATGTGAGATTTCTGCATATGCTTGAAAACAAACAATCAAAAGACCTGGCGCGATGCTACCCGTTGACCTTGACGTAGACAAACCGCACATACACTCAGCAAAATTTAAAGCGCATGCTTAAAAGTGGCAAAAGAAGTGAAGATCAAAAAATTTCAGAAATATTTATTATAGAAAAAGCTTTTTTATTATTTATACGGTTAGGAGTAAATAAGTAACCTGCTCAGTTGTTTTATAGCCTGGCTGAATAATTGTGTGGGCTTTGGCAACCATCGCTACTTTTTTCTCTATATGGTTTACACTACACTCGGCTGTCTGTTCCTCATTGTCTTCGGCCTAGAGATAGGCTATAAATATCTGTGGTTAGATGAGGGTGGCTATTGGACTGAATTAGAGCCGTTGGAAGGGCATCCGGTGCGACTAAATATTACCGGACACATCATACCAGTGGTAAACAGTGCTAATATTTGTAAAATAGGAAAAAAACAATAAACTAAACACTATTCATTCGATAGAAATATCTGCAGGAATATGACGATCATCTGCTGTTGCCAGCGAAGCATGATCTACCCACACCCTCAGCCTCTGAGATGC
This sequence comes from Conops quadrifasciatus, assembly GCA_949752815.1. Taxonomy (NCBI): domain Eukaryota; kingdom Metazoa; phylum Arthropoda; class Insecta; order Diptera; family Conopidae; genus Conops; species Conops quadrifasciatus. The sequence continues at coordinate 39,760,006 of OX457078.1, forward strand.
TCACGAAAACGGATGCGATGGTACGTGCTTTAATTTTTATGGCATTCACTACGGTGGCGGTAGTTGTTGCGCTCGGTTCGCTTGCCGCTTGGCATGCAAAGTTGATAACACGCGGCGAGACAAGTATAGAGGCGCATATTAATGCGAAAGAGCGTCAGCGGCTACTGCGGGAACACAAAACGTTCGTTAATCCATATAATTTTGGGGCAAAGAAAAATTGGAAACTATTTTTGGGACTTGTAAGAGGCAGGTAAGTAGTTAAGTGATGTACTAATAGTTATTGTGTAGTAATCGTGTTAATTTTAACACGCACTTTCATTGCGTACAGATCATTTGTGCGTACAGTAATCCTACCCTCTTGGCATAAAGCGGAAGGAAATGGCTTAATATTTCATACCGTGCACGAAGAATTTGTATTAGACACGCGCGATGAGTGGCCATAGGAGCAGCCTCTACAAATTGTAGCAACTTAGAATTATGAGAGCAGCCGATTATTTATTCAGTACTTAGGATTCAGACCTTTTAATAAAAATACATACAATTTTATTTAAGATTATCGACCTAAAGTTGTAAAGTAAAATGCATTTAAAACTTATTTAATTTTAAGTCAGTTATTCCATAAATGTTATTAGTAAATTAAATAAACTAGCTTTTTTAAAAAAAGTGTAAGTTATGTACATTTTGTCTTGTAGAAGTTGAAGAAGGCTTGGCTTGTTGGCTCCTGTGCAAATAACATCGCTATAGTTTAAATTGCATAAACGAGCACATATACATGTATGTGTCCCACTTATCAATACATACATACATATATACGTCAAATTTTAGAACCTTCTTCTGTTGTTCTAGCTCTTCTAGCGCTTTCAGTATTAAATCATATTTACATAATATTTAAAAAGCTATAATTTATATCTAGCAAACATCCCACTACTTGGTCATAGTTGTTGTTGCTGTTATTGTTTTTTCCGCTGCTAAATAAAGTTTCTTATGTACCTGTTGACCGCATTGTTTATTGCAGTGTTGCTCTTGTCATTGCGTTCAGCTTTATTTCAAGCCGCTCTTTTTGTATTTCGCATGTAATGGATAACTATGTACTTGTACATATGTACGTATGTAGTGTTTAAGTATGTTTGTATTTTTTTTTGTCTTGGCAGAATAGCACCAGGACCAGGACTAGCACCAAGTCCAGGCTAGTTGGTATATACGAAATCAGTTTTAGCTTGAAAAATAACGAAATAAGAAAAAGGAAAATCATTTTAAAAATGTTAATTCTTACGTAATATGTACTACGAAATTTCTTTCAACACTAGCAAGCCTTAAAAAATTATCTCTTTCACCAATTGCTCGGCAAAAAGATTATTTACTTCCATGAGAAACATGATAAAACAAAAAACCACAAAAAATTATCAAACCAAATCCACACCAAACCAATTTCTGTCATGTAACGATGAATATAACGAAACAAAAAAACACAAGAATATTTAGAATAGCATGACACAAAACAAAAACAGCAAAACCACAACAATAACAGTAACTATTATTGACATTACCTACAACACTAGAAAAATTTGCCAAAAAAAAAATATTTTCCGTTTACCACATAGACCATTAGCTATCCGGACAGGCAGCCTCTGCCAGCAGCGAGCGTTTAACGCATTCTCACATCTCGTTATTTCAGTGAACGTTCCTTGTTCATTATTCATTTGGCCGGCTATTTGTAGTTTGAACCATTTGGGCACTTGGCCAAGACAATCTCATTCAGTCAAACACTGACTGTGGAACGTGAAGCACGAACAACGAACAAATTTAAAAAAAAAAAGTGTTCAGTTTAAATAAAACGTGCTTGCCGCGCAACAAGCAAGCCAAAAGAAAACCCAACGCAAAAATAACAACAACAATTACAACATCAATGACATCTAAAAAAAAAAAACAAAGCCAACAATACTCTCCACCAATCCTCCATTAAAAACTAACGTGTTGCAACAGAAAATCGCAGTGTCAGTGTTAAAACGAAAGACTTAAGCGACAAACTTGAACTTGCTGCAGTATATCAGTAGCGCTGCCAACGCCAAGAGCATGTAATATCATAAAGCGCTTCCGCAGGCGTGAAGACAATCAAATAAATTCAAAGCCTCAGCGCATTCAAGAAAGGATAAATAATTTGAAGTGAACTAATTTTTGTAAAAAACCTCCTTAATAAAGTGAGTTTCCTTTATTTAAAATAAATTTTATGGAAATAAGATTTCCTTTTCATCTAAATCAAGTATTTTTTCAGCTGAAATTAATTTTGTGTATTCAAATGAATTTTGCAATACTGTTCTGTAGTGAAAGGCTTAGGAAAAACGTCAAGTAAAAAAATCATATATTTCGAATTTTTAAAAATCATAAATATTTCATAGTTAAAATATAAGCTCTTATGGAATAGCTAAATGGAAAAAAATTCATCTGCCTTCGCTTGTGATTAATTTTGGCGTCCCAAAAAACCGGGCTGAAATTAATGGCGAGAAGAAAAATTTCACTTTTACATAATTTATTGTTAGCCATCTCCTTTGTTGTTTTTCTACACAAATATTTATTTCGATATATGTATTTTTTGAAAGCATTTAGTTGTAATTTTTTAAGTTTGTGTTTAACGAATTTTAAAATTTAACATGTTTGAATAACTTCGTTTGTTATTTAAATTTGTTCGTTATTAGTGCTGAGTAAATTTCTGAATAGCTTTAGCCAACTCGGTTACGAATTTATTTCCATATTTTCAATGCGCAAATTGCTATTAATTAAAATGAAAAAAGAAGGTAATACTTCTGGTTTGCATTCCAAATTAAAATATTTCGTTGGAAACTTTATTCAAGTATTCAGAATATTTTCCCCTTTTGTTTTACCTTTTTTCTCCCACTCTCTCCCGCTCTTTCATGGTTTCCAACACACGTTACGCCATTTCTTCATCTTACCATAAGCTGTTAACATCTCAAGACGAAAGCTTGACTTTCATTATCGGTTTTTATCTTTTACTTTCGAAACGGTTTCCTTTTTGTAATTTGTTTTTTTTGTGCCATTGTCTTTCTGTTATTTCATAATATCGCATGTACATTTTTCACCTAAGATTTCTTTATGAAGTTTGTAATCGGAGTTTCTTAAAATAGCTTAAAATAAAAGAGGTTGTTTTAACAACTTGTTTTCTCTTTTTTTCTTTCTTTCCCCCTCTTTCTTTTTCTTTCACTCTTCAGTTGTGCTATTCCGGCGCCACCTTTAATATTGATATCAAGTTCTTCGTTGGTCTGTCTCAGACGTAATAATGACCTCCTCTACTTCGGTCAAGTTTACTTCCTCAAATGTTTGCTAACGTAAAAACAGACGCAGACACAAACGCCTTGAAGTCTGCAATTTTATTTTATTGTATTTTCAGTATGTCTGTATTTTTATTGAAAATGCAAGCGCTCTCTGGTGGCATTGCCAATGGAAAACTGCAACAACCAATATACATATGTATATGTATGTATATGAACAATACTAATAACAACAAGAGGGCAATAACAACTTATGGGTTAGTAGAGTCTATTAACTACATTGACTTTATCTCTCTCATTCTCGGCACTCTCTCACGCTAAACACATCGACCCACTGGAAAATTGAGACATTACAATTGCCATTCCTGTGGGTTCGTTTATCGTTGGCATAATATAAGAAACGTATATTATTTATAAAGATTTTTTTTTTTTCTATGCCACTTTATTTTGATTTGTTTATTTATTTTGTTTTAAACACAAAAATTAACAAATAGCAGTATTTTTTTAGGCGGAAGTACAAAAAAATTTTTTTAATTAAGTAATTTCAGAAAGTAATTGGACGGTGCTTCATAGGAAAGAGTAAATAAGCTTATGAGAAAGTAAATATGGTGAAACATAAAAGGTGTTTTTGAAACTGCACATATTGAAAAATTCTTATCAGAAGCTGGTAAATTATAGCCGTTTTGCAGGAGCTGCAGTGTCCTATGATGAAACATTTGATCAGCTTCCGTTTCTAGATTTTTTCTTTTTTTTTTAATTTTTTTGTCTGTTTGTCTGTTTTCTTTGAAATTTTCTTTTTATTTTAAATTGTAACTATTGTAACAATTGTAACTAACTATACAAAGCTTCCATGGAGAGTTAATTCCTGTGGTCCATGTATGTATAGCCTTCTGGAAACTGTAAACAGACTCTGGTCTGTTCCATCCTCATTACATTGGGCAGCAGATAGACTCTTGCCATGAGCTCATTTACCACCAGGTCATTTTGGTATACTCGTAAAGAGGCGTCAATGAGTGAGAGTTGGTTGTTATTGTTGTTTTTGCTTCTTGCCGGCTTCGCTTTAATGTCTATTGATTTTGCTATTGCACATTTTTTTATTGTAAGCTGTAGGTAGGAAGTGTCGGCGATCGCTCGACCGGTTGAAGCTTGAATCATGAAAGCAAAATCAAGAAAAATATAATAAACAATGGTCTTGGTGGGAAAGTATGATGAAATTGAAAGTAATGAAGTAATGATTTGTTTGACTGAATTGAACAAGATATTGACCGCGAATTAATGCTTGAGTAAAATAATGATCTAATCTTAATTTTATCAAAATATATACAAATTTGAAATAAGAAAAAAAAATGAAATAAGAAAAAAAAAATATTTTAAGTTAAAGCATTTAAATTAAAGAAATATATACAAAGGTAGAGTTAGAAATATATACAAAGGTAGGGTTGAAATTTTCTTAACCATTTTTATTCCAAAGATAATGTATATGTCTAGAAAAAAGGAAATAGAAATAATGCTTATGAAAGACTAAACCAGATCAGTTCGTTTCATACCAAATAAATTGGGCAATTGTATTAAAAACAAAAAATCGACCATGGTTAGTTGGATCACTTAATAATTGCTTAAAAGTGTATGCCAATAAACTTAGTAAACCGATAAACCGAAGATATTTAATTCTTTTCATGCATCGGCGGTATCTTGCAGTATCTTATACTCGTAGTAAGTGTTTATGTTATAGAAAACAAGAGTGTTCAAATTGGAGTAACCTCGCTGAAAATATTCTAATTTTTTTATAATGCAATAAAATAAGTTACCGAAGGAAAAGTAATGGCTTTTTAACTACACAAAAGAAGCACATAATTCAAGAAAAACATTATTCCTTGAAGTGCGGGGTCACCCGTAATTTATGATATGTAATTTAAATGATATAACTTTTTATAACTCAAAACAATTGACATTACTTACGGCTTTAGGGCCGTGAACTAAACGGCAATGGGTATAATAATGAAAAAACTATTAACTTTTGCACCAATTAACGTGCATTAAATCACAAAATACATACATATGTCGCTACTGTTCATCAGCCTTGGGCAGCTCAAGTTCTTTATGATTTTCTTGGTTTTTCGGTTTCTTCTACTTTCAGAAAATTAAGCGAAGTCTTTAAAGATTCTTTCCTTTCCTTTCTTGTATTTAGGAAACATTTTTCTACAGAACTTATTAAATCACAAGCGGCCTAATCGCTACTAGTGGATTTTTCCAAAACAACCGGAGGAGAGCCAAACATCATCACCATCATTCAACAACCTCAGACAAAATGATTCGCAACAAACATCTACCGATTTTGAATATGCTACTATTTTTTGTGGTGACGATTATGATCATTCTCGTGCACCAATCATACAGTATTGCCATTGCACCGGCAACTTTTGGTACCGCCATCGCTAGAGCTGGAAAAATTTCAAGCTCATTGAAGGTAAGATTTTATACAAAATATTTCTTCATCTCTTAAATAATCATTTAAGTTTTATTAAAACTGCGAGCCAGTGTGAGGAGTATATACTCATACTCATACTCATATACTCATATATATACTTCAGACTTATTCCCGTCTAAAGAATAGTTGGAATTCTTTAGACGCATTTAAAATCTACCTTTGAAAAACAATTGCTGTCCTTTTTTCAAAGTGACTGGGCGTGTCAAGACTCTGCCTATCTGACCATCTAACTAACTGAGTGCGGCGCATGACTTTCTGAGACTTTTTTGAACATTGCACATTTCTTGTAATTCGCATTAAAATTATAATAAAATTCATGAAAAATTGCCAGTTGCAACAAATGATGTGCAACAAAATGTTAAAACAACAACAGTTTGAGTTTGTAACACGAATGACGTCAACCTAGTTTATGTCGCATCGTAAAAAAATTGAATAGTGTGTCGGCTTTGTTGAGACGAAGTTCATGATGAAAGGTTTCAAATGTAGAAAAGAAAAAGAAGAAGAAGAAAAAAATGAATATTTAAAAGAAAAAAAGTAATACGATAAAATATAAAATTGAAGATGTATGAACAAAACCGCCTTTAAAGGAGAGGAAGAGTAAAAAACTAGACATAATTTAACAAAAATATTGACGAGTCTTTCATGTTTTAAAGAGTAGTCTTTTTTTATGAGACACATTTTGTAAAAACATTCATTTTTTAATACAAACAAATACAAAATACAAACAAACATTTAAGACATTTTACGAAACATTAGTTAAGTTTTTTTAAAGCTTTCTAATACATTTTTTTTTTTAAATGTTTTAAAGAGCTGTTGCTTGAGAAGCTTTTGAAATCTAAAGGAAGTAGAGTAATCTTAAGAGATATTTCTTGGAGAGCATTTATATTTGTTGGAATATTAAATAAAGGAATTTTGTTTAGGTTTTGTGGACAAATCTCATAAACATATCATATATATCATATATCATATCATATATATCTCACTATATATATAAATAATGATAAATAATATTATTGCCCTTCCGCATATTAATTTTGAAATTAAAAATAAAAATGTAGATACGATTTACTACTTAATTGCTTTAAATTTTTTTACTTATAAAGAAAAATAAATAAAAGATATAAAAATATTTTTAACAATTTTATCCGCAAGCATTTCGACAATAAATGGTTGTTGTTTAGTATTATCATTGAATGCTAATAACTATTTTTTAGCAATTAATTTTATCAAGTAATTAAACTTAATGTGAATTTAAAAAAACAATTAAAAAAAAAACAAATGAAAAAATGGAAAATTATTTAGTAAATGCTTTCGTGCAATGATCGAAAAGATTTACTTTTTCAAAACAACCGGTCAATCGGAAACAGAGATCTAGAGACAGAGAAAGAGAGAGAGAGTTAGAGGGAGAGTGAGACTGATCGAGAAAAAGAAAAAAACGAAAAATAGATATGTTGGTAGTGAGAGTGAGAAAGAGAAAGAGAGCGACAGTTTACTCAATAAAAAACGGAGAGTGGAAATGTTGAAGTTTGACAGCAAGAGTAAAAAACAACAGCAACAACAACACTAAAAGTAATTACAATAACAACAATAACAACAACAACAACAATAACAACAACAAGCTCAACAATAACGAAAAATTATTACTGGAGTTATTATACTCGTACATAAAGATATAGCTATTTAAACGCAAACAGTAATAATAACAACAACAACAATAACAACAGCAACAAAATGCAAATAAGACAACAATCAAAACCAAAAATCACGGAAAAAAGAGGGGCAAAATCAGTTACATCAAATTTGCCGTGCTGCAAAATGTCGCCGTCGCCGCAGCTGGTTCGGCTGCTGTTGTTGTTGTTTTTATTGATGGCTCAATATTATTTGGTCTCCGATGGTGGCTTGCAGGTTATGGTTAGTTATGGATATGTTTAGTTTCTTCTGCTGCATTCATCAGTTGCATTGAATTAGTTGCAATCGCCGAGCTGAAGTTGAATCAAGTGAAGTCGCGCTCTCAAGTGAAATAAAGCCGAAATATTTTAGAAAAAAATCATCATCAACTAGTGATCAATCATAGAGATAGAGAGAGCGAGAGAGAGAGACAGAGAGTGCGCGTATGTGGCTGCTTGTACATACATACATACTTGTATGAATGAGAGAAAAAGTTAATAAAAGCAATTTATGCAATCTTTATTTTATTGCATTGTTATTGTTGAATTTTCATATAAAATATTGAATGCAAAGCAATAAAAGGAAATAAACTTCTTCGGAAGTTCATAGAAGTAAAATTAATCGAATTTCTGCGAAAGTAAAGCAAGCGAAAACGAAAGCGTTTCCTTCATCGCGTTGGTTGTTACATAAACTTTATACACTGCAAAAAACATATACAAAAACCGAACGAGTATAAACGTCAGATCCATGAAACCAACAACAACAACAACAACAGCCAACAAAACACCACCATTAGCTCTAACCATCTTACCACCATCATCAACGAGCACAACAACGCCAACAACAACAATAACAACAACAGCAGCCACAGTGGCAACAAGTTCAGCTGCAGCTGCTGCATCGTTAGTGATCAATAGCAACAACATGAGTTGCCGCCGTCGTGCATTCGAATATTTCGCTGCATTTGCGGCGATTTCCGTTGCTTTGGCATTGATTGTGTACGCAATTTTTGTGCATCAATCCGCGAATCGTCCAAGCGAAAAAGTGTTTGCCGCAACAGCAACAACGGCAACAACAACAACAAGAACAACAACAGCTAACTCCGTCACAACAATAACATCAACCGCCATCGAACAATTGCATTTGTTAGAAGCTGAACAAAGCACTCAATCATTATTGCTAATAGGAACCACTGAAGGAAGAACCGTTACAGGAAACACAACAACAATAAGACCAACACCGACAAGCTCACCTTTAGACACAACACTTTCTCCCGATAAACAAACGAAATCAACAGCCCTCACCCAAACGCGTCCAATCTCTGTCGTCAGCGTGAGTAACAACTTCACAGATTATGAAAATGTTGGATGATAAGGTTACAACAGGGCTGTAGATTTAATGTCTTTTTTGTCTTTTCTCTAAAATAAAATTTGTACCGCATTATGTACCACGGAAGAGGAAAAACATTCATTCATTCATTCATTCATTCCATTGTTTGACCACTTCCGTGTTTTCGGTTGAAAAAGCATTAATAATTTAAATTATTTTATGGAAAGTTTTGCCTCCGTTTTTCCATACTTATAATAATAATGATTTTTCCACAATAATTTCTCAATACTTTTTCAAAGTATGATCTCAAATTTTGTTATGATTTTCAATTAATATATTTGGTGGCTGCTGCTTTTGTGCTTGTAATTTTTTAGTAATTCCGTATGCGTGGAACAAACGAAGAAGACCGTGTCAACCTTAAACAATGTTTCGGTTTCAAAGACAAGTTTAAAAAATCAATACAGTATCGATTTGATTTGGATTCATATCCTTTCACGTCATGAAAGAAGCTCTAGAACGCCCAAAGCGCCGAGCCGTGGTTACCGTGGTTTCCTATTGTTTCTCTTAAAGTTCCTAAAACAACTTAAAGTAATAAATTGTATACTTGCACTATATATAATTATTTAAAATATATTTCTATTGGTTTAAAGATACTTCTTCTCCGTTCTTTCCAGGAAACTGCAGCATGGAAAACATTGACATCGCATCCAAATTCGTTGGTGCAACTGTTGCCATCGCGTGCAATGCGCGTGGTACAGGAAGTTGTCAGATCACTTCGGGTAAGCTACTCCTGTTGGCCTTACAAGTTACTTTAACCTCTAATTTTTGTGGTGCTCTTTTTTTGCAATAAATTTTACTCTTTTTTTGAAGAGATTTTAAAGATCTAGGTGCGCTTAACTAGAAATAAAAAAAACTGGAAACTCTCTAAAAATCTCTATAAGCGCGTTTCCTGAAAAATTACAGAAAAATTATAGGTCGTTAAGTTAAGAAGAAAAACCGCTAAAATTGAAGCCTTATATTCGATTTAAAGGCCCGCTATAGGTTGCATTATCCACTGAAAAAACAAATTCAGATTACATTTTTATCTGCTAGCGTTTCCCAAAACTATCGAAACCATTAACAACTTAACAACCCCTTAGCCCTTATCCGGTCTTGTTAGAAATGTCCCGTCTCCTCATCTTACTCTTCTTGGAGTTGCCCCAAACTGTTTGGCAAATTCGAATGGATTCCTAAACTGAACGACCTTCAAAGCGCCAACATTTAAACCTGCAGTAACAAAAATATTGCGATACCGTTTTAACCGCAGGCATGCAACACTTACTGTACCTGCCTGAATGTAACACTAACATGCGTCCGTCTATTGCATGTGGCTGCTCTTATCAAACGACCATTCAACCAACCAACCAATTAACCAGATAAGTTGCAAAACTGCAAAAGCCATGAGTTGCTTGACCGTATTAATTCTAGTTCAACATCAACGCACGGTTCAGCGTCTGGCAGTGACAAAAATGTGCAAATAAAAAGCACGACACTAACTTTTTTACAAATTTTTGAGCATGCACACTTCGCACACTGAAGTTAGTTAAAGTTGTCTGCAACAGGTCCGGAACGTCTTACCTCAGCGCAAACAAGAAATTGCAAAAAACCAAAACACAAGAGCAACACGCACGAAAGTGCAAGCGTCTTGACCATGCGTTTGTACCACTTGACCGATCGACCATAAAGTGGCTGAAAACATCCAACTGCCCATGCGTCCGTCCGACCACCACCGACCACCTGCCACATCGTCGTTTGGGATCTGGGTCAATGACTTGGTTGGGTTTTCACTTCGATTGCGCTGTTGTTGTTGTTGCGCGAAAAAAATCCGATAGATTTAAACAATCCATAGATTTTGGGGATGGTTTGAGAGAAAAGTCAAAAAAACACAATATGCCATATTTTTGTTTATCATTTAGTTTCTCACGTTATCACGATCACGATCTTTTAACCATTAAAGTTTGAGAAATGTGTAAAAAACGGCGTATACATTCCAATTAAATGTTTTAAATTAACTAATAACTAATGATTTAATGAACTACGAGTATCAACTAACTAATAATTACAATTAACACTAATAATTGAGGAATTTGATCTAATGACCGTTATTTTGAAAGTGGTGTGAGGCCAGTTTTTTCGATTTCGAGATATCTGTGGGTTTGCTTTTTAATGTCATGCAATTTCATTGATGAGTAAATTTTTCGGTTTTGAAAAATCGTTAAGATTTTGAAGAAATTGGTCCCTAATCTAAATGAAAATTATACAAGGATAAATACTTTTTTATCATTAATTCCGGTTAATTTCTCTTGAAGTTGGCTTAATCATTTTCAAAGTAACCGCTCCATTTAATGAACTCCAGAAAAGTGACTTCAATTAAGTGCTCTCTTAGTGCTAATTCATTCTCACAAGTTCATTAAATGAACAAAAAATATAATTTTACTGTTTACTTTCCATGAATGAATGATTTATATCGCGATTATAAAGCGATTGAAGGAGTAAAGTGGTTCATAGTGTTTAATGGAATTATATGAATATATTACTCCTATTAAATCAGACAATCTACAAGTCAATTGGATTAATTAGTTTTGTTAATTTGAATTCTTAAGCCAGTTCTACGACCGATTAAAGATATTGTTTATATTTTTTACTAAATAAATACAGAGTTAAGTAACATTAAACACAGACTACGCAAAAGAAAATTTGATAAGTTTTTGATCTCACAATGAAGATTATGTTACTACTTTTATTATATGGTACTACAATATTATATCGTTGACTGTAGCTGACACTTGTCTCTACAAACCAATTGACAGCGCTGATGACGTTGGTTTCTGGAAATTCGTTCCAAAAAATATCGTTGTCTAATCTTTGCGGAAATTCTAACGCTCACTGCGCAACATTTCACACCTGTTATTATTCTTTTAAATGTCATTGCAATTGAGGTTAAATGAATGTAATAATAATTTGCCAACAATAAAATGAAATATGATTATCTTTCGCAGATATATGCATTTTTTATATTTTTTTACTTAATACTAAACACATTACAACTTAGCAAAGTTCAAAGTGATTGCATAATTTGTAATTAATTGTTTACTAAAAACTGTGAACGTACTGTGAAAATACTGTTCGTTTTAAGTACATTTTGTTCTCCACGAGCTTTTTTGTTAATTGCATTAAAATTATCTAAAACGAAAGAGGAAATACTGGTCTGTTTCCTTTTTCCTCTCTTTGATCCTTAAGTGATTTTGGAACAGCCAAGGAGCTGATACGAGTATAACCATTATTATTATTTATGAACCATGTAAAAATGACGTGATACACCTTCTTCGTGTAGGGTATAAAATATAGCCTATACGTACAACAAATCTTAACGTCATTAGTGGAATGATTTTTACAAATTATGTGTCTGTTAGACACGTTTAATAATTAATTCTGGTATTTACAAAAGACTCTACTATTTTTGCTAAAATACTCGTTATAACCGGTACTAGATAGTTAGGTTTAAAATCTATTACTCCTATTTCTTTTGTAATCTATAGAAAGACTCCCATTTTATTGTTAATACAACGGCGGGAAAAATCCGTGGCCGGTTCCAAAAGTATCGATCTGGTGAGCGTGGTGGCTACTATAGCTTTAAAGGTATTCGTTATGGATTACCTCCGGTTGGAGCCAGAAGGTTAGCATATCTCTTTCTTAGGGGTAAAATCTTGCTCTTAAATCTCTTTCATAGATTTCGTGCTGCAGAGCCGGAACGTCCATGGTATGGTGTACGTGATGCCTCACGCGAAGGTCATAGTTGTCCTCACAAAAACATGATTTTGGATACTTTTAAAGGCGACGAAGATTGCCTTTTCCTTAATGTTTTCACCACTCGAATGCCGAGCGGCGAACAGTGAGTATATACGAGTACATACGGAAAGGGACCATTAAAATTATATTCCAAATAACTACTGACTTTTTGCTAATGAATGAACGGAAAATGTAAAATTATTTCAAATTTCAAAAGTAATCCGAAAATGCCGGTTATGGTTTGGTTGCATGGTGGCGGATTCTCTTTCGGCTCCGGTAACACATTCCTCTATGGGCCCGATTATCTGGTAGCAGAACATATTGTGCTGGTAACGTTAAACTATAGACTGGGTCCATTTGGCTTCTTGACTGCTGGGCCCGATGCACCGGGTAATCAAGGTTTAAAGGTGCTCTTAATATACATATAAATACGAGTACATGCATAGACTCAAGTGTATCGACAACCTCATGGTCATTCTTTCTTTCACTCAGGATCAGGTACTCGCTCTGAAATGGGTACGCGATAATATAGCCGCTTTTGGAGGCGATCCTCAGCAGGTTACGGTTTTCGGTGAATCAGCCGGAGCTTCTTCAGCGCAATTGTTGCTGTTGTCTCCACTCGCAAAAGGTCTGTTTCATCGTGCAATATCACAAAGTGGTTCAGCTTTAAATCCGTGGTCAATGGGTGAGGCTTCGGTGGAGCGAGCCCTTCGTCTGGCCATCAATTTGGGTTATGTTGGTACCAACGACACCACACAAATGCTCGAGTTCCTGCGGCGTGTGCCGGCCGTGAAGCTGGTGGAGGCAGCACCCACCACATTGACAGCTGAAGATTTTCGCAACAATATCGGTCTACCATTTGTGCCGGTAGTCGAGGGTTACTGGAACCAACGAAGTCCCGGTCGAGTTGCGGTGTTCCAGGAGCCGCCATTCCTTACCGAACATCCCAATGAATTGTACCGACAGCACAAATTCCATCAAAACGTACCATACATAATCGGTTATAATACACATGAAGCGATGTTATTTATCAGAAGTACGTTCATATTCGTATCGAGTGAATCCAGGCTATTCGTATACATCGATTCGAGTATTTAAGAAACTAATTTAATCGTCGATTTTCCATTTTAAGGATTGCGCAAAAATCCCCAATTGCTGGAAATTATTGAGAATGATTTCGAGCGTTTAGTTCCACACGATATCAACACAACGGCCAGTGACCGCAAGGTTATATCTCATGATATTCGCCAATTCTATCTAGGTACCAAGTCGGTGAGCGTTGAGACTGTTGATGAAATGATTGCGGTAAATGCCAAAGATCTTGAAACACAGAATGTTTCCTCCTCATCTTACTCTTCTTCTTCTCCTTCTTTTTGTCAGCTTCTGACCGATCTGATGTTCCTTCAGGGAATCCGGAAGACGGCACGTAATCATGCCATGTACGGCGAGGCACCAGTTTATATGTATCGCTTCGCCTTCGACGGCGCTCTGGGTCTTTATAAACGCATGTTGGGCATCAACAGGCCGGGCGTTTGCCACGGTGACGAAATGGGTTATCTATTCAAATTCGGTTTCTTCAATTTGAGTTTGGATCCTAAATCGCAAGAGGTGCTTGTGAAGAATCGCATGGTCCGCATGTGGACGAATTTCGCAAAATATGGGTAATTTATAAATTTTAAATAAGAACAATTGATTGTTTAATCGTTTAAAAAATATGGTGTATTTGCAATTGTCATAGAACGCCGACGCCGAATAATGAGCGTAATGCCGATTTGCTTAACATTACCTGGGAACCGATTGGTCCACATGGTGTAATGGACAACATCAACTACATGGATATATCGGCATTATTGGAAATGAGAAGCAATCCCGAAAGCGAACGTCAACACTTCTGGGACCGTACGTACCGGCATTTCAACGGTAATGCCATGTGAGGCACAGAAACAAGGACTCCTCATCGCAAGCATGAGGATTGAGAAAGCTATCAATTCAAGTTCAATTGAGTCGATTTGTGTCCGTTAAGTTAACCTTTTCTCGGCATCAATGCGTATACGAAGTATTGAACAACTTGTTGATGGGCTTAAAATAACCTAAACAAATTATCGCCAATAATTTCAAAGTTTTCAAATCATAATCCTTTAATCAACTCCTTCTCCAATTTAGTTGGAATCAAATTAATATAAAAGGTGGTATTTGTTGTGCCAACAATCAACACCAAAAACCAAAAAATTTCTATATTTCACCGTATTTTTCAAGCGCCATTTAAATATACATAATCCTCAACAAAAATTATACACTAACAAAATATTTTTAAATCTCTTTAGTGCAATTAGTTAGCTTTTAAGATATTAATTATTTTTACATTATTTACATTATATTTGTCATAATTTTATAATATACAATTTAAATGCAATTATTTTATTAATACATTTTTTTGTGTATTCATTGAACTATAGTGTAAATAGTTTTTGTTTATTTCACAAAATCATTGCATCCTTTTACAAACTTTTTTCTCTTGTTGATGTTTAATAATACATTATTAAACTTTTATTAAACTTTAGTATAAGTCTTCAATTTATTCTTATAAAATTGTAATTATAGTATAGAAAAATAAATAAATAATAAAATTAATGGAGAATATTATTTTTCTTTGCGCATCGTAGCCAGTGATGGAGTATGCGTTGTATGATATATATACATTTGCAGCAGAAAAATTGTATCGTCGACCGTTAATTCAGCTTTCGACAATGTTTTTATGCGCTTCTTAACTTTTTCCAAAATATCCCTCTCCGGTGGCGTCAAAGTTTCCAATATCTATTAAAGAGTTAGAGTTATCAATTGCAATCGCGTCTTCCACCTTACAGTCGCTGTCGCACCTCTGATATGTATTCCTCTGACTCCCCACGTTCCTTCATCGTCTCCACTATACTATCTAATTTTTGTGACTTCTCTATTAGACGCTTATTTTCGGACTTTTCAAAATTCGAGCGTGTTATAGTGTTAAATAAAGCTTTGTAACATATGTCCAGTAACATTTTAACAATCTATAATAATTTAGCAAGTAAACTAGCTAAATAGTTCAACTTAAACCATTCAAATTACTTACGTATTTATGTTTCAAATGAAACAAATAAAATGCCTTTGCTGGACCGCTGCCTCCACCGCCAGCTTTTCTGATGGTTTTAATGTGTAAAAATTGTTCGGAAAATAAATTATACGATAGAAATTTTGCTTCCTTAGCTGGTATCATTGCTTCCTTCTGCAGTTCTTCCTGTTCTATGTATTTTTTCATTCGTACAATGCGAAAAATTCGAGACGCCTTCGAACCGAACCGTTCGGTGATCACATTTTCTACGCAAACCAGAGCTAGTTCTTCAAAAGCATTCTCCATTTCAACGACGTATTGACCGCCGCCCATATCACCCACTTTTCGCATGAATTTCAGACTATCATCCTCTAAAAGAGCGAAATCAAAAGACCGATTAAACTGAATATTTACTTACCTATAAATAGTATTCACTTACCTATAAGTGTCATATACTGATCTAAGTACTTAATCAGATCCAAATTATTGGAGTTCTTTTCAATGAGATGTTTGACTTCAACAAAAGTGAATGCATTCGACGTTTGCTGACATTATTTCATATGAAAAAAGAAAAAAGCTTAAAACAACAGTTAAAGGATTTAACAAAGATGATGGAACTCGTTATCGAAAAAGAAAACCTTGCGACCGACTGAATTATATTCCTCTATTTTTTCTAATACATATAGTTTTTGCTCACCTTTTGCCAGGGATCTGTACGTTCGTACATTTTTTGTAAAACATATTTGAAACATTCCCCTGCACTTGCGCCAAGTTTACGTTCAATCGCGCCAATCATGATAGCGTCCCGAAATTCTTGATGAAATCGTTCAAAATTAAGCCGCCAAAAGATTTCTGCATTTGTTAAATGACAAAGAAAAATAAAATAAATTACTGCTTTGGCCTATTTTTTAATTAGCTTTATGAAATGTTTAAAAGTTTTCCAGCGTACCTGCGTCTTTGGCGTTTTCCACCTGTTCAGTACCCGACTGCACTTTTGAGATGAAAAGCAAATCTATCTCAGGCGGAATAAATAAATCGTAAGGTTCAATTATTAATTTCGGAATGACATCAGTTTCAGTCCCTTCCGATGGAGGAACCAATTTTGGCAATTTGATGAGAAAATTATTTTGGATCATTAGCAGAAAGGCATCACGATAGGATTCTGCTTTGTCTTTGTTATCAGGACTAGCGAGACATTTTAGCAATGTGTTAGTCGCAGTTTGTGATCCCGAATGTACTAATTCTTCAGCGATGGCGGCGGCTACAGTACCATATTTAGTCTGTATCAAGTGAACATACCTAAATGAAGTTTCATTATATAGCAATATTTCATAAATTTAAATATATATGTAGTTTCATATACCTAGAATAACGCAGTATGTAGAGCACAGAGTCATGCTTTAGTGAATACTCGGCTATGGCTGGATTCAAGTCAGAGGCCACAAAAGTAACAAGCTGATATTTTGTAAGCACAGCCAGCGCGCTGGTTACCTACGGTTATAATTTATCATCATTCATCTGATGGACAAATTATATAAAGTGCTTTTTACCTCTTTCTTGGTTAGTTGTGTCGCGTTGATTATGTTCCTCAAACTTCTAGCGGTTGCGGCGAACAAACAATCGGCCACAATTTGCACCGTTTCGCCGAATGTTTGTTTCAATATTACGGAACAAAGATTTCCATAATCGGTTGTCATTGTTATATATTTCTGGAATTTAAATTTAAAAATATCAATAAACAATTACAAAATAGGAAACGAGCGCCCTGGCACCTGTCATAGTAAATCACGCTTCAATGTTTGACATCTTGTCCAGCTGTGATCTGACTTCAATCACAGGGTGTACGAGAGAATATTTTCTGTTTTAAGAACTTGTGATCGCACACTTTTGCCCTGACACCTGTCATAGAAAATCACGCTTCATTGCATGACATTTCATCCAGCTGTGTTCAATGCTTATAATCTCGTCTAGCTGTGATCCGACATAAATCACAGGGTGTACAAGAGTATATTTTTTTATTTTAACACCTTGTTTAACAAGTATTCGAACACTTGAACAGTTTTGCAAAAAGGCAGTGCAAATAAATACTAGGTACGAATCAATTGTGTGTTTCTTTTGTCGCGGGTATACGCTTTTTATCGCCGTGACAAAAAAAAACGAGCAACCCCGCTTATGGATCTTTTATTCAAACCTGTCAGAATTTATATTGATGTATTTCAATACATTTGATACATTTGATGTATTGTAATTTGGTCGCGCTGTATTTTATCCCCGCTTATTAAGCTAGCGCCGATAGCTATCCCTGCTTTTTCATAAGCGTGTACCCGCGCTAAAAGAAACAGGGCTGTATACAAGTTACATATTCGAACAATTGCCTAACTTGTCGGTAAATGATGCAAATTAATTTGTCTTGTTGTCTAGTCTTTTATTTATGACTTATTGTCTTTTAAAAATAATGTTACAAATACGTATTGTAAACAAACTAAGTAACTAACGTATTGTAAAGAATACTTATTTGAATTGATGGTTATTCCAAATTGTTGTTTTATTGTTACTTTAATAATTGTTATTATTTGGTGTTTGCTATTTTTTAATAAAATTAATATACGATCATAACCATTGCTAACGTCAAAATGTTGTTTTTCTAAGAATCGGATTACGAAATTTGGTTTTACTGAACGTTTACAAAATTAGTCTTTGTATGATCAGATCTTTCGGGTGTACATTAGAGGGCTGCACAAGCCATGCTTAAAGGCTTAAAGGGACTATATAAGCCCACCATTACGATCAAGACTTCGAACATATTCGTGCCCTTCCAAATGTATTAGACTGATCAGAGGTTGAAAACAAAATTTCTTCTTCAGCATTTTTTGTTTCCATGGAGTTTAATTTGGAGTAGAATAGTAGTAGTAGATCTTAGCAGATGTTTTATTATTTTATTTTATTATTATTTTAGCAAAATAGTAATTAAAAAAAGTTTGAAAAGAATGTGTATGTTTCTATAAAAAATCATATTTAATAAAATTTAACGAATTAATGATATAATTGATTTATTATTTAATAACGTTTGATACCACTCAACATATGTACATATCTACATTGTATATTATAGATGTGAATGTGTGTATCTCGTATGACATCCACACGTGCTCATAATCATAATCAATACATAATTTGCCGAAGGGTACAACTTGGGTTGTTGGAGACACGTGGTTTTTAAAAATTTCCCTTGAATTAATCCACTTAAAAGAATGTTTATTCCTCTACAAACATATTTTGTACAAAAAAATCTTATCTGTTAATGTTCTTGAGAAATATTTGAAAATGATGTCTCTCTAGGAAGTACAACACATCTTTCCTATACAGCACAAATCCAGAACAGGATCTAGCCGATTGTACGAGTCTTACGGGGTTAAAGTCACAATAATTGTTGTAGACATAACACGGTAATAGACACGATTTTTCATCTATCTGCGAGATCACGGTGAGACAAACATTGACTGTTTGACACCTCAAATGCGCAGAATTTGCTTTTATTATTTTTATTATATTTATTTTTTTTTATTTCTTTAGAGATATAAAAAAAACTTTAATGTGAATTTATAAAGAAAATTTAAGTAGTTCGTATAAACCCAAAACGACCTTCACCAACAAGAGCCAAACGTAAAATGACTAATCTTCAGCCAGTTAAAAGAATGGTTACCCAATTCTCTATTCACTAAACGTGGAAAATTTTTTACATATGCGTGTCTATATGCATGTACTAAAAGCGCACAAGCCAGCCAAAAGGAATGGATGTAGAGAGCTGAACTACGTCATGATGATGTTGCCATCGCTAAAATACGGAGTCGTTTACATGATCATCATGAAAGTATAAATCGAAAGTATGTACCTACTTGGGAATGATAAAATGAAAAGTATTATATAAATTGTAATTCTTATTGCACAATATAAAAAATTTCGTGAGTTCTATGAGCCGAAAAAAATTTGTCAAAATGTTAAATTTAGTAAGTGATAAAAGTGAAAATAACATTTCACGTTTGCATTTTGTTAGTGAAGGTCGTTTGACTTTAACAAGTTAAATACATAATTTGTTTTTGTCTTTTACCAAAACAACAAAGCATATATTAGCGATTTTTATTACTAAATTAAAGCACTTGTCTTAATTAATACGGCAGAGACTTTATGAAGTATAAGTTCTTGGAAGTTAAACAAGCCTCTCAATTAATTATAAATATTAAAAAAATTACATACCTTTAGTATGACCTTTCAATGAGCGCAGGACGTCAGACCTTAATATTTCAAAAGATCTAAGTCTACCGCAATTTTTTTTCCAGAATTGCTTACACTGGTTTACATACATATACATTTACATATATATATAAGATATATATCTTGTATATCTTACAATGTATATCTTACAATTAATGTACATACATACATTTCTACATGCCATGCGCAAACTAAACACGGCTACTTACAAACCGCTAAGTAACCCGAAAAAACACCAACATGGTAGTACATTGTGCAATAAATTTGCACAGTGCGACGACGAAGACGGCCTTGTGCTACTGGAACATTGATGACGCCAGCAAAATGCAGCAGAATTGCTGATTACTTTACTGGAATTAACCCGGAATAGTATTAAACAGAATTTATAATAATTATTTTTATACTTAAGACAACAGAAAAATAACTAAATGCAAACAAGTAGAAACGAGAAGAATTTATTATTTGCATGTGATCAATTAACAATAAAATAAAACGTATTCTCTGATGGAATTTTTTATCTTTATCTTCTGGTTTCAGGGAAGCCTTAAATTCCTTCTAGGCGTGGTCAAGTTACAGCACACAAATGACAGAAATTTATGCTTGTGACTTTGGAGAAAATATGACTTTTGTTCGTTTTCATTCTCATTTTTTTAGCGTGTCAGATTGTCAACTTTATGTTTTTAAACCAAAACTAATTATGATAAAATTTGCTTATTAATATTTTAGAAATGGAATCTTTTAATTATAGCTACCGAAAATTCTCGATTTTTTTGATTCGTCTCGATCTCTTATAGCAATCAATCACCCACTTTAATTCCATTTTTCGAATCGAAGACATTCTGATCATTTGGATATAGGATTTGCATGGGCATAATAGTCACATTTCATGCACAATTCGTGTATGATTCTTATAGATATCAACTACAGGGTGTTTGTGCGAACGCAATAAACCAGTTTGTTTGTAGCTGCCGTCAAATCTGATAAAAATTAGAAACTATAAAAACATTTACTATTGTACAGTAATATGAAAATAAGGTAAGATAAATTACCCACATGCGACAATTGCCCCAACAACAACGATAAGTGCAACGAAAGATCAACAAAAACAATAACAACACGAACGATAGGGACTTTGCGGAAACCACCTGCGCAAAGCAACTATTAAAGAGCAACATTTTTTAAATTTTTTCTCCTTCTCAAGAGCAGCCAGCATTTGATGAGATGTTCGATTTATGAGAGAGGCAGTGAGGGGCTTGAGCGAAGTGGTAGAATTTCATTACAAGTGTCACCAAAATAAAAAACAAACTAGCTAAAAAACAATACATACTGCCAAATTTTTCTGGGTCTTGCTGTAGTCACTGTCGTTCTTTCCCAACGTCGCTTCAACGTCCATACGTCGCTCTGCACAGTGGAGTGGCAACATAGGGACCTGAACATATAGAAATATTGGAGCCTTTATTTTTCGAAAATATCTGAGTGTCCGGTCCTATGGAACATTTCACCATTTTGGAATTTTATGAATCGTAGTAATCAAAAGTAATATAAGAAATGACCAATTTCTAACTTTTCGCTCCGTCTGCTCCACTGTAACTACGCTTGGCTCTCCGGCTAGCCGTTACGATAACTGCGTTTAGGCTTCTTTCAGGTTTTTACAGAATTTTGCAATAACCTGTTGCCATTTTTTGTGGCTTTTTCGTAAATTTTTATTTCTGTTTCTTTTTGTGGACTCCAGGAAAAACTTGTTCATGCTGCTGCATTTTATAAATGCACGTGCAGTGGATTCAAATCGAATTGAACAATCTCTTTTTGTGTGTTGTCTTTTTGGTAATTGCCAGAATATATTCTTTTTTCTATTATTGCTACGAATACATTTTTGATTGAGTTCTTTTATTATCAATCGAGATAATATACTTCCATCTCATTTCTCAGTTTTATCCACTGTGCGAGATTTTGATTACCAGACAAGTTCTACCAACGATTTCTTAAAATGTTTTGTACGTAATGGGTTTTTGTTTTTGTTTTTCTAATAATTGAGATGATTTGGTGTGCTTTGTTTTATTGTTTTTTTGTGAAATTAATGGTGTATATGTCTCACAACAATAACAACAACAAAGTTCATGCGTAAAATTTTCAAATAACCGAATTAGAAATTGATTGGTATGTATGTACGTATAACAAAAATTAGGTACCTGCAATTGCAATTTTTCAATATAACAAACTTCAAAAACTCGATGTTAAGATGTTTGTGGTGTGTTGGTTTGTGTATGTGTATGTTCGGAGGTCAACAGCTTTTCTATGTTTTGATTCGGCTTGCCGATCGATCGGTGGTTGCCCTCTTGCGCTTGTAAAGTAAAGATTACGAAAATCGTTTCAGCAGCAGCAGCATTCTTTTTGGCCAACCAAAAGATAAATCACAAAAAACTCATGTAATGTTTTTTTTTAATTAGTACTATTTATTGCAATGTTATGGGTATTATTTACAAAAAGAATCAATGAGCTGAGTTATGTTTGTTCGTCGATTAGTTGTGGGTTCTATGAAGACGCTTTGGTTGAAAAAAGCAGTGATGTATCGAAGCGTTGTTTCTATGCAATTGTTCGTGTGATTATTTCATTTTCGTTAATGTTGTGTGTAATTTAAAAAATTTTAATTTACTTTTGATAGATACATAAGTGCAGGCAGGCTGGTAGGCGTTAAGTATATACGCGGCCCATGCTCTAATTTTAAAACAATTTTGTAGATAAAATTATTGGGAAAAAGTCGATTTGTAGTCGAGTCCGGGTAGCGGAGTTATTAATTTATAATATCATATTAAAATTTTAAATTTTCTATGAGATTTTACTAAACGTAACTATAAAACGTGATAATTATTATACACAATAAACGTATAAACGAATATATGTATGTAGCTTTACAAAAACTAAGAATGATTCTAGCATAAGATGTGATGTTTACAGTGGATTAAATACTTGTTTTTGTAATGGACAAGCAATAAATAAAAATACATGCAGAGGATATAAACTGAGGTTTTATGAAATCATGAACATTCTCAACATTTTAAAACTGAAGTAAATACGATACACAAACTGAATAAAGAATAATTTTTATAATTAACATTTATATAATGTATGTATATTTTATTAGATAAATTTAATTAGAATAATAATTAAAATAATAAGCAAAATAACAGGTTTCTAACATTTTATATTGTTTTCTTTTTTTATCTATTCTCTCTATTAATTAATAGCAGTTTAGAGTAAGCGCCTAAACCTTTTCCTTGAATGTATGAGGTTGGCTCTCGACAGGTTCATGTATTCACTAAACTATATTATTTCGAATGACATTTAAACAAGTTTTTATATTGATTTCAATATTTTAAAAAATAATATTCATGTAACAATGAAAAGAAACGAGACAAGAAACAAAGAATATTCATGCTCTCATTTAACACATAATTGCAACAATTAAATTTCAATATGAAAAAATAATATACATATATAAGTAAAGAGGTGCAAGCAAAAATCGAACTACGTTCGTTTAGTCGAATCTTCCGATGGTGGGCGCACCCAACCGCCGTAACGTCGCTCTATCTCTCTGGCCACAGCCAGACACAAATGATCTTGGCCCGGATTGGCCACCACCTGTATACCCATCGGCAGGTTACGTCGATCCAAACCGATCATGCAATTGGTCACCGGCAATCCCAGCGTGTTGAAGATAGCCATGTACATCGGCTCCAGTAGCTTGTGATAGATCTGAAAATGCTGGTGAGCGGTGTTGGGGAATGTTGGGTAGAAGAAGACGCCATCGGTGCCCAGCATCTCCTTGAATTCAGTCTTGAGTGCCTCGATTATGGTGGCCAGATGTTTGTGGCGTGAATTCGGAATGATTTTCATGAAGTTCTGCAAATGCCCGAAGAACACCGACGGCAGGATGCTGTCCGAGCAGCCAAAGAAATACTTGACCGTCTCAGTGCAGACGGTTTTGGGGCGTTCACCCTCCTCGGTTTTGTGGTAGATGGTTTCGATGTTTTTCATCGTCAACATGGCCGACAACGAAATGTCCAGCGACCACTTCATCTTTCGGATGTTAACGCGTTTCGCGTTGAAATCAGTAGCGACACGATTGATGGCGGCATGGAGGTCGCGACTGAGCGGTCGCATCATACCTGACGGTCCATCGTTGTCCATAAAGAAGAAGCGTATGCCATGCACGCTGATCTCTTTGTCCAGCGTCAGTTTGGGACCAGTCGGGTCCACCATACACTTCAGCAGCAGTGGCAGGTCTTTGGCGTAGCGCGTCATCGGTGCAATGGTGAAGAAATCGCCCCACTTGGGGAAGTCACTGGTCGGATGGTGGCCCTTGAAGGAGACCGCATACGGAGTCGGCTTGTGGCCCCAAATACCACTGAACATGGCGGGCAGTCGTGAGGAGCCGCCGATGTCGGAGGTAAGACCCATAAGAGAGGCACCGCTGGCCAAGAGAGCAGCCTCACCCCCCGAAGAGCCTCCCGGAGTGCGTTTTAGATCGTATGGATTCTTCGTTTGACCGGTGACATTGTTATAGGTCTCCCAGAGCAGGCACAATTCAGGCGTATTGCTAACCAGTAGAATGATGCCGCCGAATTTCTTGATTTGCTCCACTACCGGGGCATCAGATTTGGCGATCTGCGGGGTCTTGAAAACACGTCCTGCCTGATTTGTTAGACCCTTAACAGCAATGCTTTCCTTAACCGTGATCGGTATGCCCAGCAACGGTGTCTGTTCCTCCATTTCTTCGACACTGTTGATGCCCATCGCAATGACGCGGTCCACCTCACGTGCCTCCTCCAGCGCTTCCTCGAAGCGATCCTGAACGATGGCATTGATCAGCGGATTCACCTGCTTACAGCGTTCGATATAGGCCTCGACGACTTCTTCGCTTTTGATCTAAAAGCGGGAAGGAGAGGAAGATTAGAATATCTGATCGAGGTATTGAAATACACGTGAAGTGAAAAAAATCACCAAACAAATCCTTTGAACTATGGATTATGATAAAATATGAACATTAATATTTTTATGGAAAACATGGAAAAAAGAACAATTATTATGTTCTATCCATTCGTGTTGCATTTGGCTCAGTGTACGTACAAAAAGTAGTTCAACTTTACTCTACTAGAGTGCAATTAAGTGAATATTAAAATATTCATGAGGAATAGAGGCTAAGCCGGACAGAAGCAGATTGACAGCTTTTTATTTTACGACAATAATCATAATATTTACTTTTAAACAACTTTACTTTAAACAACTTCATGAATGACTGAATGACTGACTGACTATTTTACTTTCTATTTCTCTCTCTCTCTCTCTCTTTTATTTATTACTGTACGTAAGAATAGAATGAAAAGAAAATGATGTGCTTTGTTTTTGTTAATGACAAAGCCTGTAAAGATAATCACTGTGCAATATGATTGTATGATGCACGCAATATTCATTAAAGTTTTAAAGAAAAATGATTCATTAATTGTTTGCTTCCTCTTGATTTTTAAAAATACTGAGGAAAACTGAAGCATGTCGCAAAGAGCAACATGCGTCGTTTCAATATTGGCAAAAATAAACATTCGCAATTGAAGGCATCAGAACAAAATAGATAGATTATTAAGAACAAAAGATAGAAAAGACTGCCTTCTATTCAAATTTACTTGCAAAATCAGAAAGATTACATTTATATCTATATCATATATTTTTATATTTATATCTATATCATTTATATTTATATTTATATCATACATTTATAGAATATATGAACCTTTGTTAATTTTTGTTAATTTTTGGCGAGTTTAAGAATTTATTGAAGGGCACTAGTAGTAGCTCGAATGAAACAGGTTCGTAACGTGTTTGCTACTTTCGAGCTAGTCGTTTTAGCTGCAGCGCAGCAGTGCATCCGTATGCAAGTATTATTTCTTAGTATTGTAACGATAAACAATACTACGTCCATACATAATTAATGTGGCCATCTATCTCTCTATCTATTTACATACATATATGTATACATAATATACTTTTTGTGCAATATATCAATTTCGGAACTTCACCGCGAAAGTATAACAGAAGTCGTAAAATACGGTAAGAAAAAAAAGGCTAAACATACAATATCATATCTTCATAATTAATGACCTCAAACAATTAAATGGAGCAGCAGCAACCGCCGCAACGACTTGAATTCAACTTCGTGATATTAAAAAAATAATGATATTAATAAAGTTTAGTATACGAAGTTGCACTCGTAGCGCTTGGTTTGGTCTGCTTTTCAACTTTTATGCTGTTGTTGCTGTTGCTGTTGCTGTTATTGAATCAAAGGAACTGATTAACTTTGCAAAATACTGAGTATACTCGT
Source organism: Conops quadrifasciatus (assembly GCA_949752815.1). NCBI lineage: Eukaryota > Metazoa > Arthropoda > Insecta > Diptera > Conopidae > Conops > Conops quadrifasciatus. The sequence goes on from OX457078.1 coordinate 39,786,333, forward strand.
AGTACTTTAGCATTATGAATACGTTACGTTAAACAATGATCGCAATTAAATGGATAAATTACTTCTTTATTGTGCACACACACACACACACACACACACACACACACACCACCAGCTGAAATATTTTTAGCGCAGGTAAAGTCGGTAGCAGTAAAGCAAACAACTTTGCCTCTGCTGAGGTCAAGCTTTGCTTAAAAGTAGCTACTGTTTCGAAATTTTACTAAAACCATTACGCGTTTAATTGTTTTAACAACAACAACAACAACTATAAGCTGCTTGCTCAATTCACTTCACAAAAAGCGGCAAAATTTTGAGAAATCTTTCTTTCGTTGAGGTCAAAATTACCTTCTAACTTTTAGCCGACTTTCAGTCGAACTGAAAGTCCTTCAAATAATTTAAGTAATAAAAAAAGAGTGCTGTGTCTTGTTGGTAATAATATTTTAGAGGAATTTATGTTTATTATGACTTAGTTTTTCTTCTCGTGAGTCTTCCACAGTCACCATAGGTCAGAAGGTCACTAGGGTCATACTCGAATATGGGTCGTTAACAATGCTGACTATGTAAGTTTTTGAAAATTTTTTAAATCCTAAAAAACACAAAAATTGGGTCAATCGACATAAGAGAGTGTATATAATAAGAAGTTTGTATGGTTAGTAATTTGCGAATAAAGTGTCATATTGCACTTTTGTAACGAAATACCGAATAAATAATTTGCTGATGATGAAGGAAAAGTTAAATGCTCTACATTTTAATTGTTATAATTGATAATGATATTGTGATCGATTTTATATTCGGAACTAGTTCATGAGGATCGTGTTATTTTTGATCAAGCGTGATTTTAAGCCCTTTATTCTGAGGACGGTCAGTTAACGAAAATATGACCGTAAGTTTGAAATTCTTGCGTATGCAAAGTGTGCATTTTTAAATGCAAAAAATATTTATATTTTAATTATTTAATTGCATTAGAATCCGTAGTAGTTTTGCTGTAACACGTGTTACGTTTTACTGATTGTCATTCGGATAATTCGTGCGGTAACAATAACAACAACAACAACAACAACAAAACCAACGAGTTTGCTGGTTCTTTGTTAATTGGATGCTGACTGAATTGGTAAGCTCCGAGTATTTGTAAACAGTCGGTTGTGATGTACACAGTTGTTGTCTGTTGGTATGATAACCTCCATACTCCATGTTAACAATGTGTACGTGGGTTCTGTCGAAGCCTTCCCAACTCATTGCCCAAATTGTATGACGTTTTTATAAGGCCAAAACTGTCTCTTAATATTTGTTGCCAATTTACAAAATCAACAACAACAGCATACGAGTATTTTCTATCCAAGGATGGGCATGAAAGAACAACATTCAGCATTAATTTAAAACATTGAAAGCAAAACGTAACTCATTGAAGAAATTATTATACAGTAAAATTGATAAATCGCCTCAAACAAAAGCAAACAACTTCAAAATACAAAGCGTGTGTGTATGATGCCACCGGGTGGCGAATGGGGGGGAGGGGGTAAGTAAAGTGAAAGAAAGAAAGAAACTACTAACCGGAGAAAAATGGATAACTATTGGGAAAGAAGAAAAAAGTTAATCAGAAATAAGCCGAGTGTAATGCGCGAAAATTTCATTTTTAATTTTCTCAACAAACGTTTGGCAACCATGGTTTCATTGCACTTTATGCAACACTCATTTTTTCATAACTCTCTTGCCGTGCTCTTCCCCTTTTTGACGAGCAATCCTTTGCTACCCATTTTCTTGCATTCATTAAATTCAAACAATTCACCGCGCTCACCACCGTCATCTAAACTTTTAATTATTTTTCATATACGAACGAAATGTAATTGGGCACGGCATCATTGGTTATAAGATAAAGAGAAAGGAGAGAACAATGGGTTGAATGAAAGAAATGGATGGAGAAAATTCTTGAAAAGTTCTTTTTGGACCCAAATGAAATTTAGAGCAAGTACTCACATATTGTTTGCTTGAAAGTAGATAGCGAGAGAGAGAGAAAGAGAGAGAAACAAAGTGAGTTTACAAACTTAAAAATCTACAGTATAAAAAGTATGCTAATTAAATTAATTAGATGCTCGAGAGAAACTCAGAGAGAGTAAGACAGCGTGAAAAGAAGGGAAGTTCTTTTTCACGTGCTGTCTAGTTATGACGTTGATCGTTTAGTCACATAAATGAGCATACATAATTTATACTCGCTGCACATTGTACCGTCTACGAAATAACGAGTATGTGTTGGGGCAATACAGCGTGTACAAAATTGTCCATCAGGTTCGTCGTATGACTCAAACCTATTGTCCTGTCGATTTAGCTTCAATTAAATGAGTTTCAAACAATCGTTGAGGTAATTTCGTTGATACATATGTATGTGTGTACATACTACATACATAGCTCGTCACTTTTCAAGGTTAAAATTAGATCCGAAGGTTAAGTGTTAAGGCCTACTCTAAGCGGGCCAAAGCTGTCGAACCTTCAAAACTCTTTTGTTACGGTATTTACTTGCTGTACTCATTCATATATGTATGTATGTAAATAGTATATTTGTCATTTTTATGGCATTTTAGTAGAGATTTATCTTCAGTTTAGACACTTGAAACGTGATCAACGAAAAACTACTGACGTCACATTTTCTAAAGAACTAATTAATTTTAATTTGTTTATTTCTTCAAGGTAATAATTATAAAATATTTGTAATAATTTATTACATCCTCATTAGGGTTTAGTATGTTGAAAAAAAATTCCCAGTAAAAAAAGTTTGTAGACCAAACGTAAATAATAATTAAAAATTGAAGAAATTTAGTAAATATCAACAATTCTTTTTGTTAGAATTATAGTAAAAAATCATGAATATGACAGTGTTTCCTTTATTTAATAGTAATTTTTAATTTTTTTTTTAGTTTTTCCGCAATCTTGTTGTTTCAACGTTAGACCAAATTGATAAAAATAATTTCACATCGTTAAAAAAGTTCAATTGAAGTCTTCAAAAATTGCACTCTGCGGATTTCGAAAAATCAAAAAGAGAGAATAAAACAATGCTTCTAACTTCTATCATTAATTTCACTTTTCTTTTTGTTCAATTGATTTGAAATTTATTAATTTTAGAATTTACTGTAATTCTTACCTTTTTGGTGCGTATCAATTTGGCCAAATCGACGGCAGGCACTTCCAGCAGATGACTTTTGATGGGCGGCAGCTTCTTCCGATTCACTTTGATGTTGGTATAACGACTATAGGGTACAACGAACCAACTGAAGATGATCATGGCCGACCGCAGAAAGCGTCGCATGATGTACCCCATAATCCTGGAACACAGTAACACCGCAATTTTGACGGATTTTTATTAAAAACTGGGTCAATAAAGAAATACCAAGAAAAAAAATTGCGTCTGTGCGTTTCTTATTTTTTATATTTGTATATGTTTGTATTTGTATATGTACGTATTATGCATATATACTGATTTGTGGTGGCTTTAGATACAACACACTCAAATGAATCACACCATAATACACACTCACACACTCAAACTATTGAATACGAGTAATTGTTGCACCGAGAAAGAGGCACCCAAGAGTTTCTGCAGCAGCAGTAACACCAGCAGCGGCGGCCGCGAGAGTGGTAGTGGCTGTGGTCAGTTATGGCCATGCATATTGCGGTCTGGTCTATAACAATAAGTGTTGCTGTGCATCGACATGCAGGACCAGATATTGTGCAATAATGCCACAACGAACACCAACAACAACAATTGCAGCAACAGCGACGGCGCCGCCAGTAGTCAGTGGTAAACGCAAAGAGATTCTTTTTCTGCACAATTTTTTCACTGCAGCAATGAACAAATTTTGTTTTTTCGTTTTCATTTAACGAATTTTAAACTTATGCTATTTAATATTCACTTTATTTTGTTTTTGTTTTTTACTTTTGAATTAAAATGATCCATGATGATTTTTTAGATTTTTGCCTTTATCTATTTCGTTATTTATTAATTGTGATTTGCTCGGATTTTCATTTTCTTATCGATGCATTCAGCTCGTCTTCACGTTTTGTTGCTTTTTTCTTTGTTTTAATTTCACATTTTGGCCAATTAATGGCTGTGGCCTCTCCCATTTTTTGCGTAAACAACAAAAATATCATCATGAGAAAGAATGCTAAATCATACTATCGTTAACAAATGCAAACATAATGGCTTTATCATTATAGTTTTGCCTTCATTTGGCTTTTACTATCTTTTCTTAGAAGTAAAACGCCCAAAAATTCATTCGATGCAATGTAAGAAAATCAACAGAACGACTACAACGACTTTAAACCACGGAGAGCTACGAGCAAATAAAATTTCCAGTCCGTTGGCAAACTCAGTTAAGCTCGCGCCTCGATCAATCGATTCGATCAACTTGATTGCCTCTCACTATTTCACTCGCCTAATCTCAGCAGTTGTTTTCTCCCTCTCTCTCTTTCTCTTTCTTTGTTTGTTTGAACAGGCTGGCAAGCAAGTAAAATTGTTGCGCCGATAAATGCATGTTGACAAATCCTATCTCTCTTTTAGTTAGCATCGAACTTCGAGCATGTCTGCGCAAACAAACTGTACAGAACTTGTAGCAATAAAAACCGATACCATCACAAGCCACTAAGAAGCCAAGAGAGTAAAAGTCAAAACTTAAATCCGGCCTAAAGATGAACACTTGTCTACGCATCATTCTTCTTCTTATTCGCCTCCTTCTTATTGTTTTATTGTTTTTTAAATTGTAAGCCTATTTTTTGTTACATTTCTATAAATACTTCTTAGCTCATTGTACTCGTACCTACAATTAAGAATAAACTAAAAGTGCCTTAAGAATAAAAATAAATCTACCTTAAAAGAATATCTTCAATATTTGTAGGATCAATGAAATGATGAAATCAATCATTTCGTCGATTTTAAACGTTTAGTAAGTATAAATGGAAAAAAAAATAAAATCAACATTTCAAAGAGAATTCTAAAATCTGTACAGACTTTAAGATCTGTATAGATTTTTTACCAATTGAGTCTGATATAAAAATTTGCTTGTTGATAATTGCTGCAGCAACGAATCAAAAACTCAATTAATCAAATCAAGTAAGGTTAAATGTTAGTTTGAACAATCCATAAATCATACAAATAATTAAATGAAATCTTTAAATTTAAGAAATACAGTTCTACGGAATAGCGTGGTATTGCGATGGTAAGAATTGGCATGTGAGAGGACTCACCTAAAGACTCAGCTCTCTTGATAAGTTTGTAAAGGTATCATTGCTGCTTGAATGTAGATTTTAGAATACAACATTCAATATCAATATCAATCAATGTTTCTTTAAACTGAACTTTAAATTGAAAAATCACTTTGCTGAAATTTTGAAGCATCGGAGCAAGCAGACTGGAGGTCCTTTTTAAACTTGCTGCTTTCACTCCAATCAATCAAGTGAAAAATATGTTTTTATGTATCGTTAGGCAGTAATTGTTGTGCCTTGAAGGCCCAATAATTAAAAGGGAACGGTTTAAACTTGTATCCTAAAGCAACCCACTTCGCTTAACTCCACACAAACTAACCTAAAACAATCTAACCTAATTCAATTCGACCTCAAAACACTCAATGTAGCTATAAGAGATTTGTTAGGTTAATCAACCCCTCGCAACAGATTTTAATCCAACGCAACATAATCTAACTCAATCCAATCCAACCCAAACTAATTAAAATTGACGTATATAACTTAAATAAATTGCTTTAGAATATTATATACAAAGAGCAAAACTGTATTTACGGATATGTACAATATTAAATAATTACTATAGTTTCAGAAAAAAAGAAATGAAAAGAAAAAGCTTTCGAATTAAATTTCGTATCTGTTTTTACGGAAGTTTCGAGTTACTTTGCGAAATGTTTTCTCTACATACATACATTCAAGGCATTAAAAGGCGTTTATTATTTATTATGTATGTATTATTGTATTACAATTTTAGAATTTAAAATTTCCTTTTTCATGATTATGATGACGATGATGATGATAAGTATTTTGATCTTATGACAAACTTCTCAATTTCATTTCTGCTTAAATCCAAAACAACTCCATTCATCTAAACTCGAATGTTTTTGGTAATTTGATTGGCGTTGTCGTCGTCGTCGTCGTCGCTGTTGTTGTTGTTATCGTTATGGTTATTGTTTTTATTTATTGTAGATTTTGTTGTTGTTGCCTGTGTGACACACAAGCAAAGTGTAACGAACGACCTTTACCTGATTGCGATGGAGGGAGCATTTTGTCAATTAAATTAAACAGATTTTGTTGGTGGTCATGCTGTTGTTGTTGTTGTTGTTTTTGCTGTTGCTAATGGTACCTACAGTTGCTGTCGATGTTGGTGGTGATAATAAATTCACATACATAGGTACATATTACATATGTACATACGAGTATACATATTTAGACATGTGTATACAGATGCATAAAATCTTAGCAATAATTGAATGTTAAAATAATGACATGGCATAAAAATCGCCAGAAAAAATATTACTTTAGTAAATTTTTTAACTATGTATTTCTTGTTGAAAAAAGTTTCCTTAAAATATATCTAATTAATTAGAGTTCCGAAATAAATAATCTTCGATATATGAATTTCGAAATATTTTTGCAAAAATCATGAATTTATTTTGAATAGTTTTATTAATTTATTTCTTATATCGTTATATCGATGCATTAAAAAATTTAAGGGATTTTTTTTCTTTTCAATTCTACACAGCTTTACATTATTTTACGATTTACAAGATTAATGAATGATTCTAAAAGCTTCCTGCTTCCACAAGGTTTTCAAAAGACTTTTTCAACAAGTTCACTTGGATTACTTTGGAAGAGAATCGCAAACGAAGAAGCTAATTAAAATACTACATACCTACATATATTCATATTCGTTGTTGGTGTCGGTTGTTTAAAGGTAGGAAGGCCGCGTGCGTATCTTTTGTTGCTCTCGTGCATTGCGCCGACGATGGACTCTATAACAGAACTTGTTCGCTCGTTGTTGTTGCTTGCGGGCAGGAAAACTGTAAGTGGCTGGCGAGTAACTCATTTACTCGTTAAGAAAACAAGAAACTTTCACTCTTGCACACTCATTGAGTGCGATGGAACTTTTTGTTACTTGCCTCAATGCACTTTTGAAGTCATGCACCTTTTGACACCAAATAAATGATTGCTTGATAGTTAAGGCCTTTATTCTTGGAAAACAAAGTAAGTTTTTACGTATGATGCATTTAATTGCGTTTATTTTACGTTTTTAGTTTTTATAATTTGTTCTTCTTCTTCTTTTTGTGTGGTTTCATAGCCTCAGTCTGTTCTTCTCAAATTCTCGCATTTTTCGTAAATGATGCAAAAACTGGGGAAGTACCCAATGCTTAAGGTCATGTAGTGGTTAGTTCCTGCAACCGCAGGTTAAAATAAATAAATATTATATTTAGTGCCGCCCTTTAAAGCAGGATTGTTGTGAAAAAGATTCGAGATATGTATTTGCAACAATCGTAATTAACGAATTAACGTAAATCACAATGAACGTCTGTGAACGAACGAAGTATGATCGAGATAAAAACATTATTAACTTCTTTCTGCCTGGCTGAAACTTGTATACTCCATATTCGTGGCTGTTGAATCATCGCGGATAGACAGGAAGGTACATAAATCGACTCTGGAGGTGACGTTAAGGAGGTGACTTCATTTCCAGATTTTATGACAACAATGACCCAAAAAGATCGAAAGCCCTTTTGCCGATATGATAAACCGTAAGCTACAGGCATCGCTCAAATAAAAGGGTCAATTGGTTACGTGTTATTTGACACCGTGCTATTGCTTTATTAATACATACTACAGACAGTCAGTTTTCCTTGTAAGCCGACGATATGCATTATATTATACGAAGTTGATGTCATGTCGAGTTAATTTTTGACAGTAATTTTGACAGTATTTCGTGTATTTTGAAATCCGTGCTATTCAAGGATTGACGCAATATAAAACCTTGCTATTTTCGACTTCGTGCAATTCAAGTACCATGCTATTCGAGGGATGCCTGTGTTTATAAATGGAAATACGTACATACTCTTATATCGAATATCTGTAATTTGATGCTTTATTTTGCTTTATATTTAGAGATTTATTTATTCATTGTACAAGTTCGGCTGGACTTCGTGCTCAGATTGTTTTACGCAATAATGCGTTTATTTCGCAGTTTTGCAATTTTTTCTTTAGAGTAATCCAAAATATTCTCTAATACCTCTTCCGTGTGTTGGCCCAGGAGAGGCGGTGCAGTGCGAGCATCATTCTTGGACTCACTGAAAATAACCGGCGGGCCTACCACTCTCACCGAACCGTCGACAGGATGAGGCAATGTTTTCACCAGGTTGATAGCTTTGACGTGTTCATCATCAAACACTTCAGTGATACTATTGACCGGACCCACCGGAAATGTAGCTTCCTTAAATATATCCATCCACTGTTTTGTGGAATTTTTATGAAGAATCCTTTCTAGAAGAGCAATCAAATCCTTGCGATTGTCAACACGATCTTTGTTCGTTCTGTATTTGGAGTCGGTGATGAGATGCTCGATATTCAGTAACCGGCACAAATCTTTAAACTGCTCATCGCTGCCCGTGCCTAAGGTTAGGTAACCGTCAGCAGTGCGGAATGATTGATACGGAACTATGCTGGAATGTGCGGTGCCCCAACGCTGAGCCTCTGCGCCCGCATTGATGTAGTTGCTGGCCACATTGATCAACATGGCGATCTGTGTCGATAACAGATTTACGTCGATTTTCTGACCTCTGCCCGTGCGCTGACGTTGCAGCAAAGCGGCTAAAATGGCGCCATGAGCATACAAACCGCTTGCCACGTCAGTAACCGCAACACCCACTTTACATGGCGGACCGTCGCGTTCGCCAGTAATGTGCAATAAGCCGCCCATTGAAGCGGCAATCACATCGTAGCCCGGTCGCTGAGCGTAAGGTCCTTCCGAACCATAGCCCGTCAGAGAGCAGTAAATGAGATGCGGCGCCTGCAAGCGCATCTGCTCGTAGCCCAAACTATATTCAGCCAATTTTCCCGGTACATAATTCTCAACGAGCACGTCGCTCTTGTCGGCCAATTCGTGAATGATTTTGCAGCCGTGTTTCAGATCGATGCACACGCTTTTCTTATTGCGATTTGCTGCCAGAAAGTAGGTGGCTTCTTTGGAGTTCGGCAGAAAGGGCGGGCCCCATTTGCGCGACTCATCCCCATGGAAGGGGCGTTCGATTTTGATTACTTCGGCGCCCAAATCAGCCAGCATCATGGTGCAGAAAGGTCCAGCAATAATGCGTGTCAGATCCAGAACTCGTATGCCCTTCAGTGGATGTCGATCACTGACCGTTTCACTGCCATTGTTTGCGGAGTGTGTTGACAAGCAACGGCCGCTGTCTGACAGAAGATAGTTTGCTTCAGAGTGCAGACTTGTTGAAGACGTAAAACGACGACATACGTGGCCGAATAAGTTAAATGGCCTCATTCTTTGTATTATTTTTTATGCACTTTCTTGTTCACAGCAGCTGCTACCGGCTGGATTGTTGTCTAAGTAAAGTGCTTTGCTTATCTGATTTCTGAACATTTGTGGTGAACAGCTACACGTCCGTCGGCTGCAGCGTATTTCGAAGGCTTCCAGTCAGATCTAGCAGTCTTACTAATCATTTTCTACTAACAAATGCCATCCGGTGGAAGGTTTCTGACATTACCGATCTTTGAGCTTTACTGTGAGAGTATAAGAATTTCGCACAACGATTTTCTTGTGTTTTCGAAATCGAATAAGAGTACATATTTATTTAAAGATCAAATGAAGAGCGTAAGCAACGAAGAGAGGAACGTCTTAAGGCCCAACCAGCAGAGGCGTATGACATCATTTCACATTTAACTAACCTAAATTTAGAAGACAATTCTTTATGTTTCGCTCTATGTTACGATAATAATCTAAGCCTAACCGAAATGTAACTAATGCTTATGTTTAGTTAACTATAATCGACACTCCGGAACTACGAGTAAAAAATCTTCTATTAAAAATTCCGTATTCCGCCTGTTGCCAGCAGAAAGAGAGAGAGAGAGAGAGAGAGAGAAAGTGAAGAGATAGAGATTCGAGAAAAAACTTTTTTTTTTTACTTCAATTCTTTTCATTTATTGACAATTTCAATTCAAAATAATAATAATAGTTTCAAAAATTGCTATCACTTCGAGAGCCCTTTTAATATTCACCAACTGCTGATGGATACGACGTAAGTTTAGAAGAAGAAGAAGTTGAGCAAGATATAGTCGCTGATTAGAAATCTTTTCCAGACACGCCGCTACTCCGGCCACCGCTACTAACACCACTACCACTGTCGCAACCTCGCGAACTATACCTTGGAGTGAAAGAAGTCGTAGTGACAAAACATGGATCATCTTAAAATTTCTTATATTTTTTATATTGGTGCTGAAAGGAACTGCGTTAATTGTGTACTTTTGTGTCTTCAGACATTCTGAATATGAGCCAGCGAAGAAAGGATAAGCCAATAATCGACAAATAATTAGGTCGTTTGGTCAATGAAAACGAACGAAGGATATTTAGCTCGAAAGGATACGAATTATTTAAAAAACCCAAAAAGTATATGTATATTTTTTATAATTAAACTTAATTAAGCAGTTGTGGTAGTACATATGTATGTATGTATATTTGTGTTCTCTTGGTTAACTGTGTGTGGTAAGATAAACGATAAGTTCGTATTTAAAGACGTTTTCTTAATGGCGTTATATTAAAATTGATTCAAGTAAGAAACTACAAATTTGTGAACGTAACGCAGTACTTTTTTAAGTTTTATAAGTTTTTCGAATCTCAATGTGCTTTGAAAGGTGAGTTATGGTAGGGTGGTGAGGGTGGTGAGTATTCATTGTCGTTGCACGAGAAACCAATTTTCGATTTCGGCAACTCACTCCGGCATACTAATCAGCACACATGCACATACACCAAACACATACAAACTAAATCTGCATGCTTTCAGGCACTTGCACACAAACTCTATCCATAATGGAGCCGCTCAGTTGCCAAAGTGTTTAACCCCATTAAATAAAAGACAAAGAAAATTGGCAAAGTAGGCCGAGTATCTACAATGTAAACTGAGCGACCCAATTAATAGGAGTATTATATATTTATTGCTATACATAAAAATAGTTTATTTAAATTAAATTGACCATTTAGTTTGAAAGTCTCAAAGTCCATATTTTTTGTTATTTTGTATTTTTGTTTATTATTATTATTTTTTATTTTTATTTTGTATTGTTAAAACCCAAAATTTTGAAAAGATTGGCCTCTAAGTTGGAGGACAAAAAATTTTCTCATTAACTCGTTTTTTGTACACTGTAGACTTACCCACTTTCAAAATAAACAGTTTATATGTATAATACTACAAACAGTTATGAGTTAACAGTACTCACCGAAATAAGACATCCTGAAGTTGAAACGACACAAATTCAAGAATCGATTTGATTGACTTCACTGAATTTTTTTTTGTACATGCCATAACACAACAAAAACAGGTACCGAAAAAATAGAGCAGAAATCAAAAGATCAAAAAACTTAAATGGAAAAAAAAATTTTAAACAATTAAAGTCAGAAGAAGTAGAACAAGTATCGTAAATACGGCTTCCTTCGGTCTGGCAGAAGCATACCACACGCTACACTCTCATACTCATCGTAAGTAACGTCGAAGTATTTTCGACGAAGAATTTTTAATATTATATAATTCCCGGAGCATTATAAAAAGTATCCATATTATATAAAGTAACCTTAACATACACTTTTACGTTATACATATGTATATGTATCTATCTACCTGTCTAATGGGTTATACACGGAAGAACGATATGTATTTATAATATCCCTTCAGATGTAGGGTGAAATGAAGACTCTTCAATTCAGTGTTTCAGTGATGCAAAAATTATGATTATTCGAGTATTCGTATTTACCGATTATCAATTTCAAGAATATAATCAATAGAAAGTATTATGTTTAACTTCTGATGAATTCACTTAATAATGACCGGAGGTGTTAAAAAAGCGTTGGCAATATGGAAAAGAGTTTAAAAATTTAGTAAGAGGGGCAAATCTTTTGATCTACATACATACATATGTATATTCGCTAAGTTTTAGTTTCTTTATAATCTTTAAAAGAAATAATTTCAAAGTTCTATTTAATATATTACAGCGAATGTTTTTAAACAATATTATTATTGGATTGGTTCAATAATCCACTCGTATACATACTCATACTCCAGTCATATTCCACTACAGCCATAACAAAATAATTTATAGACACTTTTTAAATATCTTCTTTTTCTGGTTTTTTAATAATTTAAGGTTACTGAAGGAATACTATAGTTAATATTAAATATACTATATCAATAATATTGCGTTCCTCCTTTAGACATTTTTAAACGGTCTTTGCTTAGAATTAGTCTTAAGGCTCAAATAACTTCAGAACGAAATATGTAGATAAAAAAAAATTTGTTTATAAAATCAGCAACTTATTTGCACTTTCAATCCACAAATTATATTATTATTTTAATTGCTTCTTATAAATTTAGCATCAATTACGATCGGACTGCAAAACAAGGCTAAATATGTAGAAAACATAGAAAAATTGGTAAGAGAATATCCAATGTAATATGTATAGTATATCCTAATCGTGGTTACAGCATCAAGCAAATAAGATATAGCAGTTGACCGCAACATGAAAACCTATCTTCAATCATGAATGAAAGATTTGAGGTCAACTTCTACCTTGAATTGACTATAAAATCATACTTATCATCATTCGTCTTACAGTATTACAAATAAAGTATTATTTGATTATATCAAAGTATTACAAATACTTTTAAAAATGTTTTTATATTTTCTTGTCATTAAAAAGAATTAGTCATTAATAATTAGTATTAAAGAAATTGTAATTTTTTATTGAAATTTTCATTTTTCATTGTACGCAATTTGATTTATCTAAATATTTTCTAGCGTGCTTACAATCGTCCATGCAATATTTATCGCAACACTAATGTTTAGAAAAGAAAATACTCGTATGTACTCACTGTTTGTTGTTGTTTTTTTATTGGGAGGGGTTTCAGTATAGATTTGATTCCTCTTCCCGTTTGTTTATGGAAAAAACCGAACTTATTAAACTTGCCAAAAAATAAGAAGAAATCTGGTATAGTAAATGTCAGAGTTTTGAATAAATTTGTTTGACACCAAAACCATAGACATCAAAAAACTTCTGAATAATAAAAAGCGAGCGGAAAGTGAGCGAGCGTAACTGCTAACACGACTTCTAATGCACGAATGTGCCTTCAGTAGATCACGCCGGCTCAGACGGAGTCAAGTTGCACTGCGACTAGCGCGATGAAGAAGAGTCGACCGACTCGGGCGCTTATTCCAAAGTCGTGTCTACACTCGTACTTGTTTATCATAGATTAGCATTTTGTATATGTAGATATTTATTTTTTTTTTGCCGGATGAAGCTTGATGGCAGAGAAGAAGGGTGTTTAAATGATGGCAAGGAAAGCAGAAGATATTTAGTTGTAACATTCAGCAACAACTAAAACTTTCTTCGGATATAAAAGCAAGTCTATTAACGCCAGGGAAAACCCTTGACTGGTGGTATCCATGGTTGTCTTGATTTGTCTTTGGTACTAAAAAAGCGGTTGCAAACGCCCTCCATGAAAATACGATACTATATAATCCTATAAGAAATATTTGAATCGACGATCAAGCTGCATCAAAATCGTTAAAAAAAACGTTACTGAAATTAAAGACGGTGGTACAGAGGCCAAACAGATCTGAAAAAACTTAAAGCTTCTCTACTTAATTGATTGAATCATTTCGATCAAGCTCATCATTACAACACCTTTATTTATAAAATTTCGTAGTGAAGAATTTCCTCGAAACGCTTTTTGTTTTTTTTAAATTTTTTATTTTTTGTTGATGACGATCGTTTTCAATATTTATAAAAGTTCTCGAAATATCACGCCTTGCAAACATAAACAACACCAACCTTCTCGTACGCCATCAAGCAATTGCAACAAGTGTTTTGGTTTTAAGGAGACAGCAAAAAATGATAATATTGACAAAATATTTATTTACAGTGATTTAGAATGCATAAAGAATGCGCAATAAAGACAGAGATTGTATTGGCAAAAAAGCGCCGGATGTTATTATTTAACTTCTGAGCGTTTATGATAAGTCGTGTATAGAGACAGCATCATCACTATCATCATTTCGCAATTTCTCCACAAATTCCAGTATTTTGCCTCTAAATTCGTGGTTTTATTTGTGATGCAGAACTTGTCGACAGTATTTTTCAAAAAATATGTTTGCTTCATTTTCGTGTTAAAAAAAAGAAAGTATCAAAACATCAACCAATTTGTTTATATGAATACTAATATTGATGATCGTTTATTTATGTTCTATTTATTCAAACACTAAAGAATCACTTGATTCTTTGATCAGTTGAATTGACGTTGAAATTAAACTGTTGCACTTTCCTTTAGATATTACACTCATATTTCCAGACCTTGAAGAATTGAAGCAATCGGATTGCATTCGCAATAAGTTGAACGAACGAACGAATGACGTAGTGTGTGACAAAAAAGTGAGTATGGATAGCTAGAGCACTATAACGACGAGATACTCCGCTCTATATCGAGACCAATCTTCATAAACAACAGTTTGGAGAGCTGGTTAAAAATGTTGTCCGCTTATCAATTGCGTTATTATTATCGTATATAAATTTATTTCAAAGGAAATTATTATTATCGTACAATATAAATTTATTTCAAAGAAAAACGCATTAAGCTTATCTTATTTTGCAATTTTATTGGCCATTTTGACAAGAATTGTTTAAAACACTGACATTGATATTAATTACATATATTTATATGTATTTAATGAGAATAAATGTGTGCATGTAATTATTCGTAAATATATTTCTATTCATTATTTTCATATATATTTTGCGTGTATGGGTGTGTGCGTGGATGTGATCTATAGTTTTCCCGGTATGTAGTAAAAGTTTTCGTTTGAATCTTATTGTTATTATTTTAGAATTCTTTATATTGTGCTTTTCTTCTTTTGTTGTAGTTTTGCATTTATACAATCTTTAATGTTCATTTAACACAAAAGTTTTAAAATTTATTTATTAAAACCACATTTTTCATATACACCTTTTTTATATAAGTAGGTATAAAATATATATTAAAATATTTCATGAACATAAAATACTTAAGATAAATAATATTTTTAAACCTTACATTTTTTATTTTTAAGTTGGTTAGTTTTTTTGTATTCATATATTTTTATTTACGTTCTTTCCTAAAACAAATTGCTTAAAGAGAGCATTTTCTTACGTTTTTCATTTTACATTAATTTCCACTTTAAAATTAATTTTACCTTAAAATTGTTTTTTGTATGTATCAAATGTAACTAATCGAAGGTTGTTGCATAAAATTAAACACAAACTTATAAATTATTACATCTTGCATAACATAAAAATATTTATTCCATTCTAAATAAAAGCTGACTAAAAAAATTAAGTCTTAAAATTCAAAAACTTATACAAAGAATTGTTTAACAAAAAATGGAAGCCAGCAGCCAAAAATAATTCATTTTTTCAGAAGAAGAATGTATTTCTGTATGTTTTATTTTAAACAATTTAAAGTCACATAAAATGTAAAACGATAAGATTTCAGATTTGTTTTGATTAAACGAGTCGAATTAAAGATAATTAAAAATGGACTTAATTGCGACTCAATTAATATAATACATTGCTTTTCAATTTCGTAAAACATCGAAACGCATAAAATTTAATACAAGAAATAACGGTCCAGAAGGCACGAACATTGTATACACATAAAGCGACCGTGTTATTAAAAAATTATGTTTAAAAATAGGGACATATACTTATTCATAAAAAAACGTTTTAAAATAAACATACAATACGAAAATTGTACAAATTTGTGTTGTACAAATTTAAAATTTTTTGTTTTTTTTTAGATGTAAAACCGAAATGTTGTTTTCATTTTATAAAAAAACCAAACAAACAAACACAATTTCTTAGTAGTACCACACTGAAAATCATACAACTTCTCTGTGAAGAAGTTCCTCTGATTGGTTTTTTAGTTCTAAAAAGTATTACATTAATTTGTCTCTAAAACTATAAGATACTATATTAAATAAAAATAAGATATAAAAACTATTCCTTTTTTTCTTTTATTGTAAAATTTACGCATTGAGTTTCTTCCCAAAAACGAAAAGTTTCTATTATATTTAAATAATGTAATTATTTATTCGTGCTTTACAGAGGCGGTAGTAGTGATCTCTGCTGTTGTCTGTGTTTTAATTGGCCGTTACAATGATTACCGCATGTTGTAAAAGAAAAATTCTCTAATACCAACTAAATCAATTACATGCAAAAGTAATCGCTAAAATTTGTGGAAACCGGATAATGGCTGTAAAAAAGAAAATAAGAAGAAATAAACATTATTAAGGTGACTATTAATCTCAGGTAAATTTCTGCTCTATTTCTGTTTAACATTCCAACATACAAACCAATAAAGGAATGACATCTTATAAAGGAATAATAAAAATATACTTCACTAATATAATTTAAGTTTAAGAATTATATTATACCTTAAGTTAAGGGCTTATATCTTTATGTTACAATTTTATAGTATTCGTCAAGTCGGTTTAAAAAAGTCTCTATTATTTGTTTATTTTCTTTTTTAATTGATAGTTTAGAGTGTGATTTAATTGGGTAACTGTTAAATAACGTAGCTGACAATTGCACTATTACTATTATTGATCACTTAAATATCACTTATTAAGGTTGCTTTTAAAATCATCACCGATTAGAAATTGGTATTCCAAGTTTCGTATGCATTCACTCGTATTTATCACATATTTTCATCCAAATTTATTTTTATAAAAATTTCAGGTTGAAATTGACCTAGATACATACATATATATATATACATCTATCTAGGTATATATGCGTTCATTTAGAAATACGTACGAGTACATAACCATTTTAATATTAAACATTGAGAGTTTTTAAGGAGCATACGATACAACAAATAGCAATACATACCATTTAATATCATGCATTAAAGATGCCTTTAAAATACCTTTTAGAGGTATTTAGTTTAGTTCATTTGTGCCGAGACCGAAGCGACCATTGTTTTACTGAATGATTGCAGTTGGGATCGTGATGATTTGGTTATGTTGTATCTTAACGAATGCGAAATAAGAAGTTGGCTTTTTTCATAATCAGACACAGACGAGAAGCAGGCAGGTTTCACACGCAAGATGTTTACGTACGAGTACATACATATATATGTACATACGCTATCATTTGTAAAATAACAATTTTTTTGCGATCGTTCAATCGCTATGATTTTAGTTCACTTTTACTTTTGCCAAACTTGTATTTGAATAAGTGAATTTTCAATTAATTAGAATAACATGCAAAATAAATGGAGGTTTAAATTTACTGCTCTTCTTCTTTCTGCTTCATGAATCTGTTATGTCAGTTTTAAATTCATTCTCATTCATTCGTATTTCGGCTCAATACAATATCGATTCGATGTCGGAAATCGTAAAGTTATCACTAAGAAATCGAAATAAAAGGAAAATATAAAAAACATTTCAGTTCGAGAGAAAATGTGTTATACATATTTATATAGGTACTTATGTAAATACAAAAGTTATAAAAAATATGTTAAGCGAGAAATACATACATATATTTTTTAAGTATCACAATATCAAAATGTATTTACATTTTGTAAAATACATACAAATGTAAAATACATTTTAATTTTATTTAATTATAAATTGTGCTACAAGGATAAAACGTTGTTCTCGATGCATGCAAGTAAGGAAGATGAAAATTAAAATGTTGTCAGACATTTTTTCATTTGTTTAGTGAACAAAATTAGTAGGAATGATGATGGGGTTGCAGGAGATAGGGCTTATACAGTCTACTCTTTATACAAAGCAACTATTACAAGAATTTTAATACGCCAAATGAAAAAATAATACAATACAACTTGCAAAACTAATTTTAATTTCAGTTTCATAAGCTTTATTCAGATTTTCATTAGTATTTTTAAATCTAATAACTTTAGTTGTTTGCTTTCTTTTTGCTTTTCCTTACTTAGCCTGGCTTATTTTTCTGCGGTTGAGTTTAAGCACAAAACAAAAAAAATTATATATACATTATAATTCTATATGTATTATGTCTAATAATAATTTATAGAAGCATTATGGTTTTAGTCTCTAAGCTGCAGCTTTAAGAACGTGTTATTAAACAAACATGAAAATATAGAGATTAGAGAATTTTTAATTAGAAGTGATTTACAGTAAAAATGAGAAATTAATGGATAATGGATAACATAAAAATTATGGTTTATTTCTTTAACAATACTTTGAATTGATTAAATGCATAATATGATGATAATTTTTTTTAAATCATGAACGACATTATGTCGAATGAACGTGCTAACTAAGGTTTGAAGGTGTTGTTTGCCATTAGAACCGCGATACACTACTTATAATCGTAAAAAAAGATGGATAAAACAAATCCAAAGATTTTATTAATAAAAATAGAAATGGAATGAATGTGTTTTGTGAAGGTGTCTTCATTTATATGGATTTCTTTGTTATATGAGACGAGTCGTTAAAAGTCGAGTCGATAGCGGTAAGAATGGAAGAAAATATCAGCGACAGCGGTGTCAATAGCGGTGGCTGTGTGAACACATCATCAGTTAAATAAACAGACAAAGGTTTTTCATTTACAAATAAATAAAAAACAAATAAATTGAAGAAAAGGTTAAGTACTAGAAGCACGCCAAATAGTAACTTCACAAAATCAAAATCATATAGAAACTTATAACCGATAGAAATACCTGTTTGTGTTTTAATTATACTTGTGTACGCGCATGCTTATGGTTTTTCCTACCAAATGAGCATGATCGACACTACCACACGCCTACATCGAATCCAATTTGAACATTTTCGTTCAAATAAATATCAAGATCATCTACACAGTTGTTAACACTGGAGTAGAATACAACGTAGCAGAGGAAAGTGTTTGTTTTGTTGCAAGTATTGCCGAGGATATTGTAAAGAAGGTTAGGAAGAAAAGCAAGAAGTATAAAAAGTTGAACATTGAAAAGAGGAAAACAATAGAATTAATAATAAGTTCAATTAATATCATATGAAAAAATGTTGAAATGTAAATATGGGTTGTATTATTTAAAAAGTAAGTTACATAGTATTTAGAATTAAAAGAGAAAAATGTTAATTAGCTAACGCATAAATTAAGCCAGAAATTAAATGAAGGAAACTTCTTTTCTCTAGAGTTGTTGGAAAACATTGTCTACCAATAAAAAGAACATTCAATTCAAAGTATTGTTGGTTAAATAAAAGATTAACAACCTAATTCCATATAGAACCAGAATCGAACCTTACATTATTATATATAATTTAAAGAGCAGTTTTTTTAAGGTTTGTTCTTAAGCAGAGATCTCAAAAAGTCTCTCTCTTTTCTGTGAGTCAATTTCTTTCAATTCTACAATAAAGACAAGAACCTTGTCTTAGCTACGCTAAGATCTTTTGGAATTCACGTTGAACAAAAAATAATGTAAAAGCGACTCGTGTTTGGCTTTTGTACAATATATATAAAAAAATATGTTTTATATTTAATACCAGAAAACCCTTCTTTAAAAATTCCAAAAGATCTCCACAGTTTGGAGCTCACTGGTCCTTAATCAGAGTTGTATAGAATTGTAATAAGAATTTCATAATTTGCAAATTAAAATTATTCGTTGTGTGAGTGTAGTTGCGATTGTAAAATGATACGATAAGAAATGCACAAAAATAAAAAATTTGAATCAACTACAATTAAAATACATACCTTGACATTTGCATGTCCTGCGGGTGGGGGGACTGCATGTGATGCTGGGGCGTAGACATCATTGACGCCCCTTCAATGGCGGGCACGTGTGCCTTAATGGTATTTGCTACATAACCATCTCTGGTTGTTTGCTCTTCTGAAATGAAATTAAGCGTAGTTTGAGCAAACATTTTCCCCCTCAAGCAAGTTAAATAAAGTGTAGGCATATTTTACCGATACGTTGTGTATAGAACTCCTGGTAGGCTTCTTCTTTAGGCCTGTCCGTGGGATAAACATAGCGCAAAACTGTTAGATCATAAACGCGATCAGCTAAGCCGCGTATATTTAAATCTCGCGCCGTCCAGGGCGAAAGCATCATAACATTGCCTTGATCGTTTACGAAGGCGACAGTTATACCGCCTGTGTATGTAAAAATGTAGAGTCCTAATATAGACTGTTTCAAAAATTGTCAGCTCTCTAAATGTTTTTACCCAATTCGCTGTCTGAGAAACGCAGTAGAAATGTTCCAGCACGCGTGAGTCCCAGAATTTCTTCCGTTGTTTTTTGTTTATTGATGAAGCCTACTACAAGGCCCGCCTTCCATAGACCCAGCAAATGATCCTTTGTCAGTTTCATTATCGCAAAGAACCAATCCCAGAATGTGAACGAACGATCCGGCAGAGGCTCCTTGCAAAACTGAGACCAAGTAATGTAATCCTTATGGTCCCCGCTCATGCCATCGTTACGGAAAAGCTTTTCATCTACAAAAATCCAAGAATTATAAGTTAGGAATGATGACGGCGCTACACTTCAATAGAACCAAAGAGAATCTATTCTTACACAAGAAATTCATGTTTTCCTCGGTCAGAGGTCGACCCGTAGCAGAGGCAAATTTGGTATTTAGAGCCAGCGACAACTGCGACCAAGAAACTTTTTCGGGCACTTGAAAAGGCTCACGCACAATGTCTGAAAAAGCGTTGTCCCAAGTGATTGTAGCCCATGATTGGGGCTCCTGATTGCCATGGACAATTACTACAACGGGCAGGGACAAAGTCCAAACCTACGGGACAAAAAAGGGTTGTTACGAAACACGGTAAGCCGGTAAGGTGACAGCCTTCTTTAACATACCCGAATTTTATAATCGTTAACGATCGACGACGTATAAAATAATAAAGCAAATTTTTCATCCATAACGCTTTCGGTACCTTTCTTTTCAGCACGTTTTATCTTCTTCAGCTGCATGTTCCTAAACATGTTCATTATTATATTTAGAGGCAAAACGATGAAGATACAAAGAGGCAGCAAAACCTATACATTAAGTGTACCTGAAACTTGCAGAGAAGACACGAGTTTGCCCCTGGTATTCCATTGTGCCGACATTATTTAATATTTCTCCGGACGACGGAGGAGTGCCTTGGGATATTTCACCCATAGTGCGTTGGGCAGAATGTCGTTGGGCTTGCGCCTCTGTAGGTCAATTTGAAAATAATCACAAACAATTTTTACGAAATTAAAGCATTGCATTAAGATTCAACTTCAACCGACCTGATAGAATGATGCATTCCACGGTGGGCGCATTCATATTAATGCCCAACTGGGGACCGATTAGCCATCGGACAGCTGCTGCAAATCTATGTTAATAACGACGAGTGTTAATTCGAAGGGCATTGTATGTATGTACAGGGGAAAAAGTGTAGTGCAGTGACACTAGACCTACCTAGTATGAGTTTTCATCACTTGCGGCGGCTGTTTTTCCACAATGAACGCCGACAGCACCAACACTTCATGGGCCAAACGGACGTGAGCCAGCAGCTCGGCTAAGCCGACACTCTCAGAGACATTTACTATATTCAACATATTGACATGCGTAAGGATTTTACACACGAGGTCAATTAACATCTCGATGCATCTCTGAATGTCATCTAAATTATCCCTAAATTGTGCTCCATTGCCAGCCAAAGCCTGATTACGTTGCCACGTTTTCAGTTCGTCAATAACACTGGCCTGAATCGTGTCGTACTCTGTGACAATTTTTCGCATCTCCATAGCTAAGCCCTCCTTGCGGTTGCGCAGAAGACTGAACTGCTCGCTGAGCTTAAGCTCTTTATCTGCCACCAATTGCAGATTCATGTGCGACTTGTTTTGATTGTAGTCATTCAGAAAAAGCTGAAACGTCTCACAATCGGTGCGAAGCGACTGAATGACTTGGCGCATACGCTCGATGTCCATGCTGAGTTTTTGTATGCGGGCGTGGGCTGTGTAAAGCTCGTCGCCGGCGGTGTGCATGCCGACACCCATCTGGCCCACAGCAGCAGCCGTGGCGCACATGTACTGATTGTGCGGCATTTGCTCCAGCATCTGTATTTCCTTTTGCATGCCGTTACGCAGATGGCTGTACAGATCGTTTGCGGTTAGTTGTCGTACAAAAGCACAGATTTCAGCAAGTTTATATTTCATCAAACTATCGTTGCCGAGAGCAATAAGCTTCTGCTCTAAATCATCGTAGAATTGTTGGGCAATTTGATTGAAAATCTCGGTCTGGGAGGTGTTGATGCGCTCCGACCTGCGAAATGATAAAAGAACACATTGATCATAAACCGGAATATCAGTGTATAAAGATTTACCTTGAACTCTTATTCAGTTACAAAAATGATCCAGTATTTTTTGATCAATAATGAAATATCAATAACAGAAATCATAAAAATTAGTGAAGAAAGTAATTACGTAGATTCAATTCAATTTGGTTCGATTCATTTACATTCAGAACATAGAGAAAATTAATAAAATTAATTTATGTACATATGTTAAATTGTATGTATTTCAAGTTCTTAAATTTTAATTTCCTCAATATCTAAAATTAATTTCGTCGGTTATTTAAGACGATGAAGTCATGGGCCTGGCCTTCGTGAGAATGAAGATGGTATGCGATTTTTGTTGCTTAATGGACAAATACTCACATTATACGCTCCTCAATCCATTGCGCAAAGTAAACCCGAATATCAGCAAGTCCTTTCTCGTCGTAGTAGAGCTTCATCGTTTGCTCTATCTCGGGGCTGCACTCGATTCGCTTCCACAAACTCATTTTGATAATTCAGCGTTCTCTGCTGATTTGTAACAAAACTAAGTATATTGCAGTGGAGCTTCCAATGCACGTCACGATTTATGTGATGTACTCTGTGTACGATTGATTATTTGCCTTTTATTTCACGGATTAATATTTTCTGTGGAAATTTTTAAGAGAGCTTTAGGGGTTCCAAATTCAACAGCTGATGCAGCCGTCCCAGAATTAAGCCAGCAGCCCACACATAAGTTGATTCTTCACATTGAAGCTACCGAAGCATTTCGTTTGTCAGATGGTCCAGAGGTGTTCAGGTTGGATGGGGATTAGGGGGATGTATGTGTGTGTCGATGGCTTTAAAGCAAATGATCCAATAAAATTATGAAGCGAATAAATGAATACTACAATGATAAAATGTGAAAAATTTGTCAATTAAAGGCAAACATTTTAATTAATAAATATTTTTAAAAGGCTTAATTTAAGAGGAGTCAATTTTGTTAAGGAATGCAATATATTTGCACAGAGAGAGAGAGAGAGAGAGCGCTGCAATGACCTGCAATGGGTCAGGTTTTCAGCAATCAAAGAAATATCAGTCGATCTTCTCCCACTCTTTGGAGTTAAAAACGAATAGTCTTTTAAGTCTGCCTGTTTCGAAGAGCTTCTAACTCTTGACTTAGCGAACATACTCGCTGTAGATCTCTGGAGAATGGACTAATGGTCCTCACAGAAGTTAGAGTTAAATGATGAAGACACACTCGAGAATTAAGAACGGACAAATCGAGACGTCAAATCGACAAATCGATTCAGTGAATGTCAATTTTCTACAAAACCTATTAAAATGTTATCTGCTGCGTCACACAAAGCCAAAGACTAATTATAGAGTCTTATGCTTGAAGATTGATAATATTCGATTGGTAACTATTCGTATTTGCACTATTTAATAATTTTCCAACATCTTTTCGTTCTCTTTTTTACTGATTTTTTCTGCAGATAAGAGAGAAAATGTGCTCAACTTTTTAAAGTATGTATGTATGTATGTTAAAGGTTGCCATAAGCTAAATCAAAAGTTTTTATAGTTTAATTTTTTTTTCTCTCTTTCTTTCTACTTGTTCAGCATTTTAAATTGAAGAAAAAATAACCTTTAAAATGAAAAATGAAACTTTCGTAAGAAGAAGATTTTTGTCGTTAAAGAGGAAGAAGGAAAGGGCTTTTTATTAGTGTTTGTAGTGTTTGTTTTTATTTATGTCAATTTATCGCAGAAAATTGTTTAAACGGCACAAAATAATAAACACACGCTACAAAAAACTACTAACAGGTAAATAAATAAACTCACAAACACACACACACACACACATATCCACACGCGCAAATACTATATGTAATTGCCTTGAGAAAAGGTTTATTTTTCTATATTAAATTTCTAATACTGTAAATTATTATGAGGAATCGTAGAATGAATAGTTGGTCTGCGATAACATGATCGTTTGATTAATCATTAAGGATTAGAACGATTATGATGATGATGGTGAGGTGAGGCAAGTGAAAGCAGTTACATATTTCTTGCATCAAGAATGCAGAAAATTATAGGGCAGTTCATACTGCTAATTGTGTTTAGTTGAATATATATATTTATATTGTATATGTAATATACACACTATTATATGCATGTAGATCTAGTTAACAATTAACTAAAGCTCTTGTTAACAATTAACTAAAACTCTTGTTAACAATTAACTAAAGCGATCTCTTAACGTTGATAATTTTTCTTAATTGCTGCTTATTTATAACATATTCATATTACATTTCAAATGAATTGTAGCATCACCGCACCGCTTTCTTCATTTATACTCGTAATATTTAATGTCTCTACACGCTTTTCTTATTTTAATGATGTAGATTTTATTTACATATATTGTAATCCAAATACAACACAAATGAAAAGGTATCGAGTACAAGTGGTTAATACTTTCATATTTATTCGTGTCGTTGAGCCACCGTAACCCTCTACCTATAATCCACTCATTAATCTCGCAATCATCAGAAAAAATCCCCATGAAAACACTCCCTTTTATTTTATTAAATCCATGACAGTCGTTGCTTGGATAACCATATAACCTGTTGTTGTTGTCGCCAGATAAAATGCATGCAAGGTGCTTCAGGTCGGTCGGTCATATTCATCTGTACGTACAGCATTTATGAAGTGTTATTAATTCTTGTAATTACATAAACACTAGACAACTAGCCATTTGCATTAGTTAAATTAAAATACAATCAACCGGTTATCAAATAGATATGATATACATATGTAAGGGCTCATAAAGAACAATGAAGAATTACCTTTTTTATTAACTATTCTTATTCTAATTAATTCTGTAACTAACTAATAAACTACATATTTCATTTGATGTTCAATTAATTGTATTGTATTCATTACCAATTCTGTGGCTAAAAACAGTAACCGCTTAAGTCGACCTTAGAAGGAATTGAGTTATGAGTGCTACCTTATTCCTTACATTGCACTGCACCTATAGGTAAAAAAAAAGGGTTTGTATTGTTTTTGAAACAAAAGTTATTTTAAAAAACATATTTGCTTTTGTTCTAGTAAACACGTTTAAAACGTGTTTAAGAGCTTATTTCCTCGGAATAACAAATTTAGACTTAAGCGGTTATTATTGCTTTTTATTATTATTATTCTTTATTGATAATTATTATTTATTGATGAAAACAAAAAGCAATAACGACCGAGTAAGTAAGCTGCAAACAACAAGCAAACCCTTGCTTGATTGGTATCTCTTTAACTTGAAGGTTTAAGCACAAAAAGCGATCGTAGAGTGTGTGCATGTACATATATACGTATCTGTCTGTCTGTCATATGGACAGATAGATCTTATAAAGTAATATGAGAAAATCAATGTGAAATATAATCACATTGAAAATAAATTATTTACTGTTCACTTATTGAAGTACGATACATTATACTCTTATTACTCTTATTAGAAGCGGAAAATTATTAGCTACAAATTTTTTCTCATCGAAATAAAAACCAAAATCGTAAGCTATTACCTTATTCGCTATTGTTGTCTCATATACATATGTACGATACGTCTGTATTCATTTCATGGATTTCATCTGTCCATTTGTCTGTTCTGTGGGCGTTCGGAAATTATTATAAATATTTATTTTATCCGCAAGAATATTGCAAAGTATGCTTGTTTGGCACTTTTCCAAGCAACACGCCGAGCCACTTTCAGGTGAAAGAGATGGAATTCATATCAATTCCACTTGTGCATACATACACACACATACATACATACATACGTACATATCTATATAAACAAAGTTTAAACATACATACGTACATATCTATATAAACAAAGTTTAAGGCATGGCGCTACAGTATGTACAAAAGGGGCTTAACTCAACTAAATTAATTGTTTTTTTTTTTCATTTTAATAACAAGTATTTATCCATAAATTTACATTTTATAATAAGTTCTAAATAGTGATTATAAGAATACAGATATGTACATACTTTAATATTATTTTATTTTTTAATGTGAATTTTTTCTCGAGACGACTCTTTTTTCGTCGAATATAATATTAAAAAAGTTATTTCATTTTAGTTTTGAAACAAGCGGCCCACTACAATAAATATTTATATGTATATTTTTAAATGTATTATAAATTTTTTTTATTATACGATAACTTTCGCCAAATGTATTGAAAGTAATACTCGTAAGTATTGAACAAATCAAGTACCGAGTGCACTGAACTGTAAAAACCTACTGCATTGAATACACTTAAAAATTAAGTGAAAAATTATATAAAAAAATAATACACATTTAATGAAATGAATTACATATGTTGAAATAAAAAAATTAAGAAATTTTTTCCTTGCAGTATTTTTGGTTTGTTTTTAAGCCAAAAAGTCTCGCCGAATGCGAACCCTTTTCCATTCGCAAGAGACTATACGGAAGAATAAAAAAAGCGATGACTTTGTTTACGAATAAATTAATCTAATAAAAATTTAGGGATCAATAAAAATGAGTCCCTGCTGAAGTCTATGACATGATACCCGAATGAAATAAGGCCAAAATTGTTTTTTTTTTAATTTTTTTTAAATTTAATTTTTTTTTTAATCAAAATTTCTGAATTTTTAATTTTGTGAAATTATTTATTTTGGCGTTATTTCCTAAAAACGCCTTTCCTTTGTACAATTTAAGGTTTTTTCTGGTAAACAACAGCAGAATTTAGAATCCTTCGTGTGAGGACTCGGAATAAGGCCGTTAGTGTCTACGGCAATTCAAGACGTCTTATGCAGCTCTCTAATAAAAATAATTTATCGGTGGTATGTAAGCCATGGAACGCAGGCAGGCAGGCAGGCAGGCAGGCAGGTAGACGGCACCAGACTTGTCACCAGCTATAACAGGTTATACATAAACAATCATGTGGCAAGACGAGACATTTGAAAGCAAAAGAAAACAACAGAATTATGTTGCCATATCTTTTCTCTTTATGAAATTAAACAAATTGAATGCAAGTTTATTTATTTAATGAAATCAATGCGGCGCCTGCCGTGAGTCCACCAGTCAACCATTTGATTCTTTTCTTGGTTTAAGAAAGAAATAAAATTGTAAGGATTCTGGAGGAGCCAGACACACAGACATGATTGTTTTGCTGTATTCATATTATACATTTTTATAATAAAAACTCTAAAATTAATGATTCATTTGCCAAAGCGATTAACTTTACTCTCTGAACTGTTTACTATAAGTTATATTTCTTTACTTGCGGTAGATTTGATGAAAACCGTCGCGGAAGTTGTGAAACAACACTAAAAGTAAAGGGCACGTGTTCTGTGAAGAGGAGAGAGTGATCATATATTTTTCACAAAATCGTACGTTAATAGAGAAATTTCAGTTTAAAAAATCCGAAAAAACAAAGCAAGGAACAATTTTTTCGAAGTACATATGGTAACGCTATTACTAGAGACAGAAGAAAACCTTCTTTCATTTGACAGTGGTGAAGCCTCAAAATAAATGCTTTTGTTTTTTCTTATTTAATTTTCTATGAATCCGAGACAAAGAAGAATTTAAAGGAGACGAAAGAGAAAAACAACCACAGTATAGATGGCAAGGTCTACTTCAACAGCGCTGCTGAGGTAGGCGCGAGTGACAAGACTTTTAATATTAGAATCAATGTGTATATGCGTCTATCTCTACAAATAAGTAAATAAGAAACAGTCGAAAAAAAATTCAATTCGAAAGAACAGTGGCTCGGAAAACTCTACAGATAACATCTAAGATCTGTATATTTATACATACATACTGTGGAAGGACAGTATAAACTGTTCTGAAAATGTTTCTTTAAGACAAAGGCGTCAAGCGAACAGGAACTCCTTTTATATATGTATATTATTTTAAAGGTCACTTTATAGATTTAAAAGCATAAGTTAACCATTGACCTATTGATTAATATTAGTTCCAAAGCCCGAAAGTTGTAAACTTGAATAGAAAACCGTGATCAAAAATTGCCTTATAAGCGACATTAATTTAACCTCTTGTAAGAGGATTTTAAGTTTTAAGGCCAAGACTTCATTGCTAATACTAAGTCTTTCAAACTTTGTTGAATTGTATAATCAAAGCAAATTATCCCCACCTCCCCCTACCATCCTCCTATCTCTCTTGAAATTTACGTATAATCATAATTATACTTTTCAATAGAATTAATTTT
Source organism: Conops quadrifasciatus (assembly GCA_949752815.1). Lineage (NCBI taxonomy): Eukaryota > Metazoa > Arthropoda > Insecta > Diptera > Conopidae > Conops > Conops quadrifasciatus. The sequence continues at coordinate 39,815,104 of OX457078.1, forward strand.
GTTTTTTAATTTCTTTTCCTCTATACACTTTCTTATGTTACATAACATAAGCATTACTTCAATTTCGAACTATAAAATAAACACCCTGTAACGATAAGTAATCAGTTGCTAACACGTTTAAACATTTTGTTGCAGCCTTTGTTGTAGTATTTAATTTACATTTAATAGACAATCCTGAAATCGTTTTATTAATCGGTTAAACGGCCATTTTCAGGAGCACGTTGTGCATTTAAATTATGAATTGATAAAAGAAAAACTAAATAATTTTTAATAGTTACAGTGTACTTAGTTACAGTGATGCAGTAACGTTATGTATAAGAAAAGCCTACCCACGATGAATTACGTAGTATTATTTATTACCGAAACGTCTTTAAAAAAAGGTCTTAAAGACTGCTTTATAAATGTAAATTCGCCGGCTAAGTTTCAACAGTGTTAAACCAAAATCTAGCAAATCGATTGTCGTGTCAATCGAGTATTACCTGTTTATGCTATAATATATATTATAATATAGAAATACATGCGGGAAAAAAAGCTAATTTACATTTTGAATCTGTAACATTTTGAACTGTTTTATAGCTCGTCAGATCATTTGGTATCACAACAAGAACTCAGAAGACTGTTAAAAATATGTAATAATAATAAATAGGAAGAACTCATACCTACTACAACAAAATTAACCACAAGTCGTAAAAGTCTGAATAAATTCTGCCGCTGCTGGTAACGATTCAGATTGAGTAGAAAGACATCCGAGAAATCTCTACTCTATAGCTTAATACAATCGTAGTTTGCATGCAAATTTTTTATAAAATTACTAATACAGAAATTGAAATTAATTTTATTATACAAATTAATGCGAAATAATTTAACAGTACATATTTATTTAAAATTGTTTGTTTGTATAGAAGCCAAAGAATATTGTATAACAGAATAAATAATATTTACTTTATGGATTTCTTTTCTCTCTTTTTAATAAAAATTTCTAAATATATGATTGTATTTTGTTATGATTTTTATCATGCCTGCCTATTTTTCTACAGATAATAATCTGTAAAAATTGAATAGTTGATAATTTTAAAATCTGCTTTTTTATTTACGGTTTAATCTTAAGTTCATAGATCATTTAGTTCTCCATTCATTTCCCCTACGTAATAATTTTTTGATGTTTTTTCTTTTTCTTTTTAAAAAAATGTAAGTGTGAGTATATTTCAAATGCTTTTTATGTTTTTTATGCTTTTTTTAAAGACACCCACCAAGCACCACCATCGTCGCCGATCATCCATATCCTGATGGCTGTGAATAGCTTTTAGTCACCTCAAAGGCTCAATCAGTCGTCCCACTGCACTTTATGTACTACTAGCACTGAAAATTTTATCAAGTCCACAAACCTCCAAGTCACTCTTAGAACAAATGATCTGGTGAATACGAATTCTGCCAAAACTGATTTTTCAAAGACGATAACGACGAGTGACTCGGTGAGCTTTTGAATAAGCGTGTAACTTGCATGAACATAAATTTGGTTGGTGATCATCACCAGTATAAATAAATTTCGATAAAAATTCTAAAGAAAACATCTCCCGGCAGAGGAAGATAAAACAAACCGATGGCAAACCGATTTACATTCATTAAAAGGTTAATTTGGAATTAGATAATTTGTAAGAAACACAATAATTACGTAAGACGATTTATCGTTTCATGCCTCTGGAAAAGCACATAATACTGTTTTATAAAGCTTCGGTAGATTGCTACTAAGAATATTTCCTTCGATTTGTTGCGTGTGGTTGTAGTGTGGCAACGCCATGCAGATCGAGTTGACAAACTAATTAACCTTTCTCAACTCTTTTCAACTATTCTACTCACCTTCGCTTTTTTATCGCCTATTCCTTTCTTCTTTTGAAAAATTCCTTCACTTCTCTCTTTATTCAACTTGATTCACAAAAGAATGCACAAGCAAAACAAGTCTTTTAAAATTTTTGCATTTTTCATTTTCTGTTTCACTTTCCATCTACTTCGCAGTACATTTTTCAATTTCCGAAATTGTATAGAACTGTATGCTCAGGTTAAAAATAAACTTCACAAAAACTAACAGAAACAAAAATGCGGCAATTCCAAGAAAAGGAATTTTCTGTTCAACTTGGTCAGCAGATTTTTTCCGATTACCGGCCACTAGTTTTGAATAGCAAAAATCCACTATTACTAAAGTTATTAAAACGAGTTGTCCAAAGCATAAAATTGTTTGTTATTGGAATTTCAAAATCAAATTAACATCGATTATTGCCGTGAATATATATAAGTATCCGCGAGAAAATAACGAATATGTCACCGAGCTCAACCTTCACAAAATATCCAACAATAGACTACGGCTATAGGGAGACTGAAGTTGGTCTCACTTCCATTAATTTTGGTAGATTGCGCGATGTATGAAAACCTGCGACGTTATTGTGAATGCCAAACAATTGTGAATGCGCAACAATTGTGAATTGCGTGGATATGTTCAATTTATTTAATAATATTTTTTTATACATTCGTAAAATAAAATTTTTATTGTAAATATTATGAATGGGTATGAATATAACTCGTGAATATACATTTATTAATAGTCGCTCATATAGTTCCACAAATTTTACAAAAAATATTGTCCTAAAAAAAATTCCTACCTTCTTAAATATTAATGACGAGAAGTTTCCTCAAATATTAAACTTCATCTATTCAATACAATCGGATTTGATGAAACTTTATATTTAGGATAAATTGAATATTTTGTGGCCATAAGCCATAACAGCCTAACTCATGTTACCATCCCTGCTATTCTCAAAAAATCAAAAGGGTGTAGCATTGTTTTGGAACCACAACTCTTTAGAACTTAGAGCAAATGACGGCTGTTACTTCTTTCAAAAATATCAGAAGATAAATAATCTTTAAAACAAAACCAAAATTCATGAGTTTATTTTTTACATTTGTTACGAACACGAATAGATAATAGATAAATTATTATCTAAAGTTTATTATCTAAGTAAATTTATTTAAATATTCATATGATTTTCTACTTTTTTTTAAGTTATCCAAGTAATTACATACAAAATATAATTAAAAATATGATACAATTGATCCATGTAAATTCAGTTAAACTTTGTATTATTGTCTTTGTGCTTAACTTGTTTTCGAGGAAAAGTAATTACAACTCTTAAGCAACAATTGTAGCAGGTTTTCGTTTTGTTAGGAACAGAATTTGGTAGAAAGTTGCTTTGTATATAGAAATAAAAAATTATATATGATCAATATAATTTAGAAACATGAATTTATATGTAAATTTTTATGATATTTAAAATTTGGTTAGTACATTTTCCAAAATATCCAAAATATTCCAAAAAAAACCAAACTTTATAATTATACAATGTTACCACTTCGCTTCCATTTCACTTAACATTACCACTAGAAATATGATCAGTTAAGTTGATTATTAACAATTGTTTACATAGAAATTAACGAGGCAAATATAAATACATATTAGATTTTAACAAGGAGAAATAGAAATACATAATAGATTTTAAAATAAAGCATCAAAAATAAAAGCATTATGTGATTAATTTAAATCAATGGAACTAGCTACTATGATAACCAACAGCTGAGTAAATTTTAGCCGTCGTATCTGCCACGCTTCAGATGGTAGAGTTCTCTAAGGAGCTCCTTGATGAGGTCGTATGCGGAGAAACTTATACCCACAGCGATGGGTCCCTTAATCCAATTCATGCTGAGTCCTTTGTAGAAACCATTCTTTATACCCTCCTCACTAAAAGTTTAAAATGACATGATTAATTAATTTTCCGCATATAATTATAATTGTCTCTGTACGTGTATATTTTTTTGAGAGTTGCATAAATGCTTTTATAGCTATTTCCACCATCTTTTGTTACGCCCATTGTTTGCATTCGTCGTCTCACAATGTCCAAGGGATAACTCGACGTTTGGCCCACAGCGCCAGCTACTGCACCGAATACTAAGGAGACTAAAGTATTCGGTTTGCTATTCCCGGTAATTTCTTAATCAAAAAGAACGTAAAATCAAGATAAATACCCATCTGAGAATGTTATGTATTCTAATAAATTTTGCAATTAATGTCTAATTTGATAATTAAGGTTTAATTTATAATTTTTATATTGTAGTTACCATAGTATTCGCGTTTTAGTGTTTCGTAAGTAAAGAAAGAAGTGCCAGCATAAGGTATGACTCCTAAAATTGTTGCCAAGTAACCACGGTACAGCGTGCGAGGGCCCTCTTCGATCCATATTTTAACAAAAACTTGTCGTAATGTACTATAAATGATAAAATTGATGGTATTTTGTTAAACTTTAAACCATTTACTCTTATATGTATTAATTTTTTATCATCATCACCGTACCGATAACCAGTATATCTATCAGTAACTGCCATACGTGCTCGGGCCAAATCCAGAGGATAGGTTAACGATTGTGAAGTTATACCAGCAAGAGAGCCCGCAACAAACCTTCTTCCTTTGGTGCTAAAGGAAAACAGATAAATATACCATACAATGAATTTCTACCATTTAAAATTACTATACTCACTCGGTACCGTCTTTATCCACCTGGAGAATTTTTCGCCATTGTTCATGAGCTGTAAACTGAATAGCGGCATAAGGCACAATACGCGCCATTGTGGCTGAGTTGCCACGCCATAGCGCCAAGACTCCTTCCTTGACGTAGGTTTGTTTTATGAAATCGACGGCGGCAGTGAAAGAATATGGTACATCTTTGCTATTGAATGAATAAATTGCATTTTATTAAACACACTATTTAAATAATTTAATAAATAAATTAATAAATAAATAATAAATTTAAATAATTTAATTTAAATAATATTTAAATAATTTAAATAAAAAAAAGTCATGCGCTAACAATTATCTGAACTTTCAGAAACCATCCTAAACCTTTCAATTATTACAATTTTGCAAACCTTATTTGAAAATTAATTTTGGTTCTATCCAAGGGCGCTATAACCGTTTTAGCCAAAGCGCCCGCAGCAGCACCGGACACCAGGCTAATGAATACAGCATCAACATTAGAGTGAACTATTAAAAAACCAAAAAGAAAATTCAAAAAAGATTAAAAAAACAATGTAGTTTTAAAAATTTTAATACCAAAAGAAAAGGAAAACACACCTCTTTCTTGCTGTGGTGGTATGGATGCTGCTGTTGTTGTTGATTTTATTGAATTTATTGTTTGTACTTTAGAAGCGGGTTTTAAAGACGTCGAGGATGGAGCTTTTTCGTTTTCATTGATGTCAGCTGTTTCCGTAATTGTAGCAGTTGCTGGAATTGTTATTGAATGTGATGATGATAACGAGGTTGAATTAACGCTATTGTTGTTGCTATTGGTTGACTTAATTGACATTGCAGGATTAGAATTATCAAAGAAACGGCTCATGCCAATCTGCAAACACATTATAAATTTTCTATATATAAATTATAAGTTATGAAAACAAGTAAAAAACATTCTCAATATGTGTGACAAATTATGCGTGAAAATAAATAAAAAAATACTAAAAATTTTTTATTACTGTGAGAAAAGACCACAAGATATACAAAATGCGCATCTCACTAAATCAATTCTTAAGCGCTTTTGTTGATGGAAATTTTATAAAAAAGTACTATCGTTAATATATAATTTTAAACCAAAAAGTATAAAAATTTACGAAGAGTGCTTTCAAAAGTCACACGCATCATTTTTCTTCACGGATTCATAAACGATTTGTCTTTAATTGATTTAGAGATTGCTGAGAATTTATAGTGTTTCTGTTTCAATATTTTTTAAAAATACTTCTCCGAATTAATCCATCGAAATAAAGATTAAAGGGTCACAAAAAGGTTACAAATGTTTAGTTCTTTATCATTAATAGAAATATTCAATGAGAATTCGTTATTAGTATGTATTTCATATTTCGAAATCAACAATATTTTATACTCCTAACATTTTTATTTATAACATTTCAACAATAATCACAAATCATTATGATGTGAACATTTTTTTTCTTTTTTTTTTTTGTGAGGTTATTGCAAAAAAAAATCGTTGCCATGATTGCGTTCACGGTTTGGCTCATTCTCAAAATCAGCAAAGCACTATCAATAAAAACTACGTGAACATGAAAAGTTAAAAAAATTTCTGATATAAAATCTATTTTTAAAAATCATGTGTGACGATCACAGTTTTTGTTCTATTATAGAAAATTTAGGTATTGATACATACTCGTATACATATACATAAACAATTAATACGAGGTTAAACCACGAACAAATTTTAACGTTGACTATAAAAACCCGGTATTTTTTGCAGAAATTGTAGAAAATATATTAATCTCGAAATCTAGTAAAATGTTTTTTTGTATTAATTCCTGACATTAGTAATGAAAACCACAAGATTGTCGGTCAGCTGTCTGCTATATATTGTTGTACATTGAAAACCACTTGACAAATTATATTAATTCTAATTCAAGTATTATTTAAGGAAATTCAAAACAAATACGACTAAAATGGAAACAAGTAATACCATAATATTGACATTTACATTTGCATTACGATGTATTGAGTTTTATTTTTATTTTTCTTTTCCTTTTATTATTTTGCTGCTTCTGATTTAATGAACATTTTAAAGGCTTCGCATGAATTGATTGGGTGTTTATTAATAGACTTTTTATATCGCTGGAAGTACGTGTACAAACAATTTTGACCGACAAAGGAACCAATTTACATTAGCATTATTGTACTCTCAAACGTTAAAATTTTATTGTGATTTGCCAGCCGAATCAGAAAAGAAGGAATGCTATTTTCCTTTACTCCCTCAGCGTCCTTTAAAGCTAATGTAAATTCCCTATAAGAAATCTGTTAGCGGCCATTAATAATGCAACCAAACAACAACAAACAGAACACTATTCAAAAAAGTATAAAAACTTGTGCTAATTTTTTCAAAAATTAATTAATTAAACATAATGTTAATGTAAAGACCAACATGGAATTAAATACATGACTTTTATGCATAGATACATACATACATATATTGAATATATCTGACAGAGAGTCTATACGAGTACAATCTCTTCTCTACACTCTTCCTTACAACAATCTACTTAATTTTCTTAACGATGGAATGTATTAAAATTTTTCTAGTAATTAAAAAAAAAAAAAAAAAAAAAAATAAACTAAACTCTTAAAAGAAAAAGAAATTGAATTTAATTCAAAAAAATTAATAAAACTACATATATAGATCAATTATAAAAACGAATACGAATAAAGCCAATAAACAAATGTATGCATGTACATATGTACATATATGTTAAGAAAGAATGTATATAAATGAGAAAATTTGCATAAAGAATAAAAACCACATAACATATACTACTGGTAAATAATAAAAATATTAGAGGTTTTAATTGTTTTCATTTCAAATCATCATCGTCAATAACAGTCATTTATGAATATTGTTTACGTATGTACGTAGTGAGCTCATGTTGTTTCAATGGACTCGTTAACGATTAATTATTGTACGCTTTTACATTCAATGACAATTTCTCTCCCTCGCTCTCTCGGCCTGAAAAAACTTAACCTCGATATGCCTTTGGATTTCTTAGTGTAACTTATTTTAAATATGTGCTTATATTTTTCAAGTATGTATTCTCTTCCGTTTTCTTTTTTTACATAGTTTTTGTTTGTATTTTCAGAATACTTAGGCTTCGCAAATGGTAAAAATTCTTTACAGAATTCAGATGATCCCAAACATGGCTAAACTTAGACTGCCTGCCTTGAGACAGCTTTGAAAGAAATTGATAACTTGTCATAAGCCAAAATTGGCCAAACTGCAGGCTTTTATTTACATTTCGCAAAGACAGTTGGTCACAGTATTAGGAAACCATATCATTCTGACGATGCATTCAAGAGAGACAAAAGGAAGAGAAGAAAGAGTTTGAAGGTGATAATTATTTTACCAGGTTCAGTTTTATTTTATAAGATTACAAGATTATAAGAACCTCAATGATAGATAGATAAATAAGGTTTTATAAGCGTAATACGAACAATATAACAATTATCACTTGAAAATCTGTGCCGCAAAGAAATAAAATTTCATTTAATTGTTCATGTCTGCATTAATAAATAATAATTATATAATTTGAAATCAAAACAATAAATCTCTGTTCTTATTATATATAGACTTATCAACCGTGACGATAACATACAGATTAAAGATACATATGTTAATTTCTTAAGTAATTTATTTATTCAAATGATGTACATATGTATGTGTGGATGTGTACTCTTTTCGTCGATTACGACTTTGTCAATTTCTAGCTCTGAATTGCTCAAGGAGCAATTAGTATTTCAAGCAAAATGGAACACAAACAAACGTTTAGAAGCCAAATTTAAAAAGTCTTCTTTTTAATGTTATTTATGTAAATCCTTATTATTATTAATACATATTACGTTTTTCATTTTCACTCTTATGTACTCGATTTTTTAATACGCGTAACAAGCCGCAAATCATTTGAAATTATTGTAATGAGTAGCTTGAGGACTCGCGGCTGAGAGATTGGCGACTCCTGCCCATATCTTGTGTTGTTTTCTACTACGAATCACTGTATTTGCCTCAAGCTTGTTGATTTCCTAGTTCTCAACTTTTTCACTTTCATCACCTCTGATGTCTTCAATTATATAATTCTATTCAAAAGAACTATTGGGTATTGGTGTTACATGTTTTTAAGATTCTTAAACATGAACTCTAAAATGAATTCGGTATCTGTAAATTTTTTTCCATCACCCCTTAAAGAATAAACTCACTCGCTTTCCAAGATTACCATAAAAAGTGACTGAGTGGACTTTAGTCCGGGCACTATTTTTGTAGTGTTTGTTGTTGTTAGAGTTCTCCTCAATCATTACATTTCGTTGCCACAATTCAGCGATGGATCAATTTGACGACAAAATAACACCTTGAAATTTTCATTCGAATTTTTAATCAATATAAATAATTAGCTGCCGCTATATTTAAAGTGTAGCAAATAGAACGAAGAACACGCTCTAAATTTCTTTTATAGTTTGAACACGATTAATTTAGATTATAAAAAAAAGTTCACCTTTGAAACTCTTCAAATTGAATTTGGTGTTGTTTTTTCCTCATTCAATCAAAAAAAAATGCACTTTCCACAAAACATTAGAGCTTTAGAGAACTTATGACGGAGTCGCAATGCAATTCCGTCCAAAACTGCTCCACTGCAAGTGTAGGATTATCAGAATAAATAGTATTTGTTAAAACAAAAATTATAAAAATCTGACAGCCTCATATTGTTTAATTCTTTGTTTATTTACGAATAGCAATGTCAGATTTTCGAAAATGTAATAGTTTAGGAAGCACAACCCAATAAACAATATTTATATAGAAAACCTTTTGGTTGACTCATTATGTATTAACTATCTATTTAAAAATTTTATATATTAAGATGTTTTAAGGTTTTAAATTCTTGTTACTGTAACTTCGTCCATCTCTACTAATTTCCTTAAATATTTTAACATTTTTTGTTATACCCTTGGATTCCTTTGTTTTTATTATTCTAGCAGCATACAAAACAGTCTGTGCGACGCTTTTGTAATAGATTTCTTTGTGTATGGAATTATGTTCGAAAACTTGCCATTACATCACTTTTCAACGCACATTAAACTCATTTGAAAACACACGAGGGAGAAAGAGATAAAACTCTTTCTCTTCTGTGTTTGAACAAGTCTCAACAACAAAAAAATCAAAATGGACGAAGCGTTCAACGAGCATATACACAAGTTACAACTTGGATTTAACTCGTTGAAGTGTTCGTGTCTGTGCTGGACGTTTGAGTTGACGACGAACTAAACTGTGAAATATTCATTTTTGGCATCTTTTGGAGAAGATATATTCTGAACTTAAATAATGTGCCTCTCCGTTTGTTAGAAATTAATTAGAGAAAGCTTAGTACTATTGAAAAGCCTCAGATTTGTGATTTAAAAAACGGGCAGCGAACCTTTTCGTTGAAGTCCAACAAATTCTATTGCAACAATTGCAAGTGTGCTTTTATCAACTCAACAGAAATCCCCATTATGTCTGTCTCTAATACCAACGTTCTAAATGACTTACGCAGCTACTCTAGACACTGGTTAGGCGAATTTATTGATCTCTACCAATCCGAAGAATGTCTTTGGCAGCCCAAACATCCCGACTACAGCAACCACACGGTGCGAAACAAAGCCTACGACAAGCTCGTGGAGAAGCTGAAAGAAGTCGAACCCAATCCAGATCGTGCGATGGTAGTGCGCAAAATAAATTCTCTACGGTCGGCCTTCCGCCGCGAATATCGCAAGACGTCTATGAAGGCCAATTACGAGACGCGGCTTTGGTACTACGACCGGCTACTCTTTATAGCAGATCAACATCCAAAGCGCTTGGTCGGTTCAGACCACAAGCCACCGAAGCGTGAGCTAGCGCTCGGCTTTGATGATGATGACAGTATGGAATTTGACGTGGAAGAACAGCATCTGGACGCGAGTGGCTCTCAGCAAGGAGAAGCCCATCCCCAACAGAATGGCCAGGAGACGGTTACTGTAACCACTGGTGATTGTGTGACGCTGGTAAAGAGTGAGGATGTTAATGGGCATCAACAGCAGCAACACCACCAGCTGCAGCAGCAACATGGTGCAACACAACCGCAACACACGACAGCTGTGAAAGTGTTGGAGATCACATCGTTGGATTCAAATTCACAGCGCGAGATTCAACAGGTTTGAATGATTTTTCCTGCGTTGGGGTGTATTTTTGCTTTGTTATCGTATTTTTAAAACTTTTAAACACAAGTGAATGATCATAATTCGCAGAGACTGGCTATTTCACTGCTTTAGTAATGCGCCAAGTCCGTAGGAACTGATAGTCCGTCCGTAATATATGTACAAAATGAATCCCTAGAGAAAACCATCAAACGCAAACTTTCTTGTTTTTCTACTAATGACTTGTTGACAGAAGTGTTGGTGGTTGGTGTTAGTGTAAAATTTGTTTCTTTACCCTGCATTTATGTTTTGATTATTTCTTTTAAGGCCGTCAACTCGCTCGAGCATCAACATCAAATGCAACAACAACTCCAACACCATGCGTCAGGTCAACAGACAACCACTCAACTCGCACAAATCCATCACCAGCACGTTCCCACAATTCAGATAGCGCGGGAACATCTGCAACCGCTCTTCGCCAACTCGACGACTAGCTATGCCACCACACCGGGAACATCGCATCGGCAGGATGATGAGTACGATGCTATCGGTGTGAATGTGGCCAGCAAGCTGCGTGTCATGAATCACACACAACGCATTATTGCCGAGAAGCTCATCAGTGATGTACTTTTCAACGGGCAGCTGGATAACCTAAGCATCAACTCATCGTTAACTCAGTGAAATTCAGATGTCGACTTGATTGGGGCAAGTACATCGGTAACAATTGACTATGATGCTGTAAAACAAGAGGCATCAGTGGTGTTAGCTGGTGTCCTTGAAAAGGGGTTAGTGACAGAGGGAGCGAAGGTGTTGATGCCAGTGGTGGTCGTTGATCATGATGATATTGCTAAGGATGTGAATGTGCATGATGAGAATCCAGCTGAAACCGTACTTACAAAGGACTCTTGTGATGACTGGACTGTTTATCATCGGAGACCAGTGATTATTCGTCGTTGCACACGTCGCTCAAATTTAAAAAAAAGATATGCCTAGCATTTTATTTAGACCATCTTTACTGGTAATTGAAGTCGGAAACGTATATAAATTTAAGGATTCTATCTTTTATATTTTGACAATTCTCTTGAGAGAATAGTCCACCATCTTTAAAGAATTTTAGGTCGAATCCTCATTTACTTTTAAACGTACATTTTAGTGTTCTTTATTGTTTCTAGTTCGAACATTTAAACCGATTATTTTTTAAAGCTAAGATAATTTTTCTATGTAGGTATTTAGATTTTATCGACACTAAAATTTTAAGCAATATATATATATATATATATATATATATATGTACATATATATATTTGTATATAAATCTTCATGTTGTAAAAAAATAAACTAAAACGAACGATCGTCTATTATATCGTTTTTTTACTCGAAAAGAAATCATTGACCGGGAACTACATAATTGTTAAAAACAATTACCATAAAATATATAAAAAAAATTCAATACATTGTGAAATGGTTCAAATTGTATAGCCAAATTTTAAACGAAGTATTTTTTCCGTATATTTCTAAAGATTTTTATAACAACAGTTTTCCAAATATAGTATAGTATACCCTTTTACTTTCCTTGAGCCCTTTACATTTGGCTAAGATTAGTGATTCATCCTCCGATTCTCTAAGAACGTGCGAAGTAAATAAACTTTGTCGATTCTGCTTTGTGATTCTCTAGCTAAATCGAGCAAATTAACAAAGATTGGTGTCTGCATTCGGTCTTGGAGAATATGGGGATAAATATAATAAGAAAAGAAATAAGTAAAATTTTAACAATAACATAACAAAAATTAATTTCCACATATTGATATTCCCGATATCGGCATGGGGCAGAAATTGTCCGATTTTCAGGAAATTTTATCAGTTGGAGTTTATAAAATTTTCATTAGTTTTTCCAGTTATAAATTATTATGTTATACTATTTTGCAACCGACGCCGATTCATTTTTCTCAATTCCCTTAAGCGCCAAACGTTTCCAACAGTATTTTGCAAACTATGCAGAAGATGCTATTAGTAATCTAAATAAAAACTTTCAGTTGTCTTAACTTACGATTAGTATGGGCAGCTCCTTCCGCTCGTGTTCCGCCACGAATGTCTGGTTGTTCTGAATTAATACCCATGCGTAATGAATGGCGATCAAGCCGGGAATCGTTGCAATCGTAACAATGTAGCGAGACATAAAAGAACGCAGCCGACTTCTTGACACTTTGCTGTAACTGAATCTGGATTCCGACATCGCATAAATTTAATTATTTGTAATATTAATGGGATAAAATGTAATTTTAATGAATTTTATTAGTATTTTTTTTATTACGTTCAAACTTATTTTGACAACATATCGAAGTGACATGCGCTACCATTGATTAAAACGACAGAATGTTTCATAGGTAGTTAAAGTATAATGCTGGATTTACATTGTATGAATCAGTTGATACGTTGTGTAAGGAATGAGAGTCCACTTGAAGTGAAATGTGTTTTAACATTGGAGTAAGCGAGAGAAAAGTAACGATTTGCTATAAAATTGTTACACATTTGTGTAGAGCAATAAGTGCAAGGATATCATATTATATATGTTTATTTTGTACGGTAAATAATTCCCTAATAATTGTATTGATGTTATTTAAACATTTTCTTTTATATAAAAAAGATTCCTTCATTGATTTAGCAATTATAGTAGAATTCATACATCGTATCAATTGATTCATACGATGTAAACCCAGCATTAGCCTTAATAAGTGATTTAATAATGGTGATTTCACAGCCGTGAGTGGATTTGTAGGGAAATGAAAAGTGAATAGTTAGAATCAGAAAAATGGTAAAAGAGCCAGAATTGGTCGCGCGGGAAATCAGCAAAGATATTACGACCGTTAAACGGGGAACAGAAAAACGGACACAAAAGAAAACTAGACACCCTTTGGGGCAAAATATTTTAAACATTATAGAATTTTGTGTTAGATAGATTCATTAGACTAAATATATTCAAATTAAAATCAAATGTTACAAAAAATTAATAACATCAATTATATATTACATTTCAATTATTTTATTAAAACACTGTTGGTAAAATGTCATAATTTTTAATCCATATCAAAACCAGCATCTTTTAGTGAAAGTTTTGGCCTCTCTCATAATGCTATCTATATCCTTAGAGTTAACAAAGTCATAAAGATATTGTGCTCTACGCGTAGCAAAAGATAAAGAAAGATAAATAAATATATATAAATATAGATATATCTCTTATATATATTTATCTGATTTAAGAATCTGATTACAACTTACTTGTAATTGGTAGTGCCATTAATAAAGCCACGCGATAAACTACTGAGTAAGTGTGGGCTAAAGACGAAAGTGTGAATTAGGACTGCTAAATTTAAGGGCAATATAATCCAGGCGAATTTAATACGTTGTAATTGTTTAAAAAATACCAAATCTTCGTTGGCTTGAAAAGACATAGCACAAAACCACTGCCATGATATTCGTATCGCTAGCACTAATGAGAGTGTGAAGACACTAAGTTTCCCAAGGTAGAGGTAAGCGATACCGCCAAGGAAACCTGATATTATATGTGTCCATTTGGGATGACTAGGATAGGATGTAAAATGTTCTTGCAGCAAACAGTTGGTGAGCTAAGGATTAGGAATAGTAATTATAGTTTCTCCACAACCATAAACTACATTGCAAAATACTTTTACGTACTCTATATATACCAATATAGGATAGAAAAAATTTACTCATTTTAAATTCTGTTTTTTGAAAATGTTTGACGAGGTCCTTTAGGAAACATCGAAATTGACCAATTTTTGTGGGCAGTTTAGTGCTCATTATAATCGTTAAAACGTCCAATGGTATACCAATCATTGCATATTTTTTCAAACCACTCAAAAGATAAGCCAAGCATGATTGTTTGGGATGTGTGCAGTTTGTGCACTTTTTACTTTTTTTGCTTAAGTAACAATCTCGTTGCTGCTTTTCGTTCGTGTTGAGAGATTCTTTAGCAAAAGTATTAGGTTGAATAAACCAAAATCCATTATAAAATTTGGATCGCTTAAAGTGCAGTATTAGAGCGCTGTTCAGCATGAAGAAAAATGTTTGAATATATTTTGAATCGCAAATTAGACGGCTGAAAAAGTTAGATCGTTGCCGAATTAACACTTCTAAAACCTACGGGAGAAGAGGAGAGAATATAAAATGATCATTCTTTATATTTCTAAGATATTATTTTTACGGCTTGTGTTGTTGCTGTGTGGAAGAGATTTAAAACACGCTGCGGATATAAAACACTTAGCATGGTGCCGCATAGTGCTGGTAGGGCGACGACAGTGTATCTGTAGTACTTCCCCAGTGCATTTCTATGAGAGAACAGACTTTGTTCGCGAATTATATTCCTATGAAGACTGATAGAAACTCACCTGAATAAACATATGTTTAAAAAAATAAGCCAAGAGCTTAATGCTCCACAACCGACAGCCTGTAAATAAAATGTTAGCGCTTTCAGCAAGAACTTTCTGGTGACGGTCTTATAATTTAACAATTGAGGACTCTGGAAAAATAGGCCGAAAGACAGTAATTTAGGGGACATCTGATAAATTCAATAGTATTTACAATTAGCAGGGGTAAAAAGTATTTTCCATTCGAATATACAAATCCATATAAATTCCGTAGAATGGAAATCGCGCAACTTTCTCCGGGATGTAAGACGGCTTGAGAGCAGTGTATTCGACAGATTGGTTCTACAAGAAGTTTACTGACCGCAACCATTCTTCAAAATTATTTCAACTTTTGCAGTATAAACGCACAATTTATTAAATGCAAAAACTTGAGAACTAAAACTTTGTATTATTTACCATAGACTTCGTATACTTTTAATTCGATTCGACAGAATTTCATTACTACTCAATCGGTCAACGTTAACCTTTAGACTTTAGACTGATTATACCATACGAAGCATTCGTAACCGACACAATGAAATGATTAAAAAAACTCTAGGGGAAGGCTTTATTGAGAGTTTGTATATTATTTATGATTGAAATAATTTTATTCAGTTTGAGAATGATTTTTAAAATGTTTAAATTATTATTTGACGGTTGTGATGACAGGGTTTCCTAAAACTGATCTGAAGTAATTATACATATAGTCGTACATACTCGTATATCGGCATTAAAGAGGAGTCAAATCATTGTAAAAAACTTACAGAACTTACAAAAGCATTTCATCGATATTACGAGTATACACATATCGCAGTATTTAATTGTGCAGTATATTTATATTCTGAATAAGACTTTAGTTTTATATATACATCTTAAATTTGATAATGAAATTAATCAATAATAAAGAAAAACTCACGTGTAAAACTTGCGCTGTTACTGCTATTGTAAATGTGTTTATGTATTTATTATAAATATTATTTCATGGGACAGCGGATCAATTTATAGTTACACTCGTAAAACTAATCATAACACGTTCAGTATTAATAATTAAGTTACACAAAATGGCGACTAGGATTTCTTGCTATGGTTTTGATTTTTAATGAAATATTTACCAAAAGTAGCGACCAAAAGTAGCGACTATTGCATTTAAAATAGCAGTTTTGTATTTTATAATTTATCAAAAAGTGTATAAATGAATGTACCATACTTACAGCAAAATATTTTGCACAATGTTTTAAATTCATCAGAAAAACTCTATACAGATTAAAAACAGTATTTGACGGAATCATGGCAATATAGTATATGGTATATATTCTATGGTATAGAATCATTCTCACTGTTTATAATTTTATTAGTTTGGACAGAGTGATTCAGAGAAAAACAATTATACTCCTAGTATTTTTGGATAAAAAAACGGATCAGAAAAACGGATAAGGCTGGTGTTAATTTGTTGTCACTGCTGTTGTTTTGCATCGGGTTAAGCGCACCCGGAGACACAGCCATTGCCAATAACCTTGCTTGCTTGATTTGCTTACAAATTTTTTTCTCATTCATTAAATTATATAAAAGGTTCTTTTCTTGTATGAACAATTTTATAAGAAATAATAAAAAGTATAAATTGAAAAACACATTCCATCAAATGAAGACATTTCAACAGCTCGAAAGATGATCGATGAGTTGATGTGAGAATTTAATCAACTTCTTCGACGGTTGGACCAGCACGTGCACCGGTTTTGGTGCCCTCGCCTCCACCGCCGGAGGAGGCATGCATTTTGGCCATTATTGGGCCACACACACGTTGGCAATCCTTTAAACGATCCTCGTACTCATCTTTCTCGGCCAATGTATTCGAATCGAGCCAAGACATCTCGGTGGCGCACTTGTCATGTACTGTCGATTTGTCTGCCTCGGAAAGTTTATCCTTTGGGGCGTCTTCAACCGCCTGCAGGGACAGGTTAAGAAAATTAGTTTGAGAAAAATGCGCCCTCAAAGCACACTCTAGAGAAATTTCTTTACTTACTTGCTTGCAACCAAAAATGTACCCTTCCAAGGTGTTGCGTGCCTGAATTCGTTGCTTCTGCTTCTCATCTTCATCCTTGTATTTCTCCGCTTCGGACAACATACGGTCGATCTCGGCCTTGGACAAGCGCCCCTTGTCGTTGGTGATTGTGATCTTCTCCGATTTTCCGGTGCTGTTATCCTTGGCCGATACATGCAAGATGCCATCGGCGTTCAAGTCAAAAGTCACCTCGATCTTGGGGACACCTCGCGGAGCCGGCGGAATGCCGGTTAGATTAAAGGTGCCCAGCAGATTGTTGTCTTTGGTCATGGCGCGTTCGCCCTCGTACACTTGAATGGTCACTGCATTCTGATTGTCACTGTATGTGGTAAACGTCTGCTGCTGTTTGCATGGAATGCGCGCATTGCGCTCGATCAATTTCGTCATAACGCCTCCGGCGGTCTCAATGCCCAGCGAGAGCGGTGTCACATCGACCAGCAATACATCCTGAATCTGCGAACTGCCCACACCAGTCAGAATGGCTGCCTGAACGGCCGCGCCATAGGCGACGGCCTCATCGGGATTGATGGAGAGGTTGAGTTGTTTGCCGCAGAAGAAATCCTGCAGCATTTTCTGAATCTTAGGAATTCGGGTAGAGCCGCCTACTAGCACCACGTCATGTATGGCAGCCTTGTCCATCTTGGCATCCGTGAGTGCGCGCTCCACCGGCTGCAGCGTCGACCGGAACAGATCCATATTCAATTCTTCAAAACGGGCGCGTGTGATTTTGGAATAAAAATCGATACCTTCGTGCAGCGCATCGATCTCCAGCGAAGCTTCGGTGCTGGAGGACAAAGTACGTTTGGCGCGTTCGCAAGCGGTACGCAGGCGCCGCAGTGCGCGCACATTACTGGACAGATCGCGTTTGTGCTTGCGCTTGAACTCCTCGACGAAATGATTTACCAGCCGATTGTCGAAATCCTCACCGCCCAGATGAGTATCACCTGCCGTGGACTTGACCTCGAACAGTGAGCCCTCATCAATGGTCAGAATGGAAACGTCGAAGGTGCCACCACCCAAATCAAAGATCAGTACGTTCTTTTCGCCTTTCAGGTTTTTGTCCAAGCCGTATGCCAGAGCCGCTGCTGTTGGTTCGTTGATGATGCGCAGAACATTGAGGCCCGCGATGGAGCCGGCATCTTTGGTTGCCTGACGTTGGCTGTCATTGAAGTAGGCGGGCACCGTAATGACGGCGTCGGTGACCTTGCCACCCAAGTACACTTCGGCTATTTCACGCATTTTGGTCAATACCATCGAACTGATTTCTTCCGGAGCGAAACGTTTGGGTTCGCCCTTGAACTCGACTTGAATTTTGGGTTTGCCGCCGTCATTGACGACATTGAAGGGCCAATGTTTCATGTCATCCTGGATTTTTTGATCGTCAAACTTGCGGCCAATAAGCCGTTTAGCATCGAAGACAGTATTCGTTGCATTCATGGCAACCTGAATTAATAATTAATATTAATAGTTACAAAGAAGAATAAAAACTCAAGCAAATAAAAACAAAAAATTCTATTATAATTCTAAATTAATTTATTGATTATTATAAAAATGAATTTTAAAAAAAAACTGAGGGCGTGAAGGTTGTAAATTCGTTAGTTTTTAGTCTTTTCCCATAAATTCATTTCGATTTAATTTAATATGAAACACATCAATTTTATTGTCACCTCAAAAACTGCAATCTAAAATATTATTGTTGTACATTGCTTGTTGTTGTACAAACATGGCAGATAATGAATTTTACAGCACGAACAATTTAAAGGTCATTGAATTCAACTCAATTCAATTTCATTCAATTGTGTGTATGTACGTATTTGAGAACTTACTATACCAACAACAACAGCTATAGAAAATGAAGTATTGTATTGTGTTCTCTTTACGATTAAAGGTGCCTTCAATCTCTCTCACCAAATTAGGATTTTGACCCGTATTTGTCTAAGACTATTAGAGACGATTTGAAATTATCGGTACTGTCGCTTATTCGGTACGACGATAATTTTTTATACAGGAATACTTCTGCATTTGATTGTCAATTATATTTTGCAATGTTAAATGTGTGAAATATTATCAAAATACAACTAATTTTGGCGTTTCTAATGAGTTAGCTTCCATTTCGGTGTTAGGAATGATTCATGTTTGGAAAGATTGGAAAAAGACGCTTCATTAAAATTGCAAACGCATTCAACAACTTGCTCTCGATTATAAAAAATTGCAAGTAGTCCGTCCATATATGTCTAGAATCAGCAGCGTGTCATGTAATTGTTAATAAATATCTAGAAATTTTTAAAAGGCAGTCAGGTCATAATACAAGAAGTGCATTGTATAATATTATTCTCAATAGGTTTTTTTATAATTCGACATTTCCACTTAAAATTCTTTTATTTTCACCCCTTTTTTTTAAAAAACCTTTGAAAGGTTCAATCGGGGTATGCGTATCGAGAAATACTGTATTTTCTCGAATCACAACAAGCTTTTCTTGAATTTCTTATTTTATTTTTTTTGGTTTCTAAAGGAACCTTCCTTTTTTATGTAAGGTGAAAAAATGTTCTTGTTTTAAAGATACATTTTAAAATTCATAAGCTCCTTTCGATTTTTGAGGATCCACTGAGTCAATTAGCTATTATCTAACTTAATTATTTTATCCTGAGTCCTTTAATAATTATCAAAATGTTTTTTCTTTTTTTATGAGATACGTATTTAAAAAAGTTTCTGTCCGAAAAAAAAAACGAATTTTTAATTTTCTAAGAAACTATTAACCCAAAAAATCATAAATTACTTTACATTTCGAATTGTTTATTTAGAATTTCCGTTGGCCAAAATGTATCCAATCTACTCGCATGTATGTATGTATGTATAACCATTTCTCTATATACATACAATAAATAAGAAGTGACTTCGTTTACTATTTTTAACATTTTCATAAATTCAAATCAGCAACAAAAATTATTCCTTTGGAACGACATTGAAATGAATTTAATTTAAAATCAAAAATATATTATGCTTCTATTTGGTATATTTTATTTTGGTGTAGCACCCTTTAGTCTTTCTATTTATTCATTCATTATATAACGTCATATATGTACATTTTCCCCACAAGCCTACAACCACGTCACCTACGTCACCTACGAATGACGTTATTATTGTTGTAAACATTGTGTTATTGTTGTAACCTACACTGCGCAGCTAAACTGACCTGATTTTTGGCAGCATCGCCGATTAGCCGTTCCGTATCGTTGAATGCAACATAACTTGGTGTCGTACGATTGCCCTGATCGTTGGCAATGATCTCAACTTTATTGTTCTGCCAAACTCCAACACACGAATATGTTGTACCCAGATCGATTCCGATGGCAGGTGTCTTACCCATTTTAGTTATTTACAAACGTAGCAAATGATCCTTCTACTTTTTTGAAATGTGGGAAGTATTATTTTTGGTGAAATTATTTTTTTTATTGTTTTTTCCAATTTGTGTTTTTTAAGAGCACTGAAAATTCAAATCATATCAAAAACCTCTTTCTTTCAAAACGCAAACAATCAGGAGACGACTGACTACTCACGATATAAATTTGGATTTTGACTTTTGTTACCGTCCGCTACCAAAAGCGCCGAACGACTGATGTATTTTTAAAATATTCCACTTGATTTTATGCTTTTTTCTCCATTCCCGTATTTTTTAAAAAAATCATTGGCTAAATTTGAACAATTTTTCGTTGCTTGTTTGTGATTTCTTCATGAATTTATGAGATGATATTATTCACGCTAAGGCCGGCTGCTAATCGCTGTAGTCGTCATCCCAGGAGAATATTTTTTTTTATTGGTTTGGTGTGCGTTTGTGCAGTTTACAATTTATGGAAATTTATGTATGTATGTACGAGTATGCTTTCGGAAAAGTGGCTTTTCTTTTGATTTGAATTTAAATATTCTTTGCAAATTTCCTCGGATTTTGAATGCTGTTTGTTTTATACTTAAATTATCACATAAGAAAAATATGTAGTTTCTGCCGTTCGTATTTTTGACTTGATGACTTAAAAAAAAAAAACAAAAATAGATTGACTTTTCAAAAATTTTATTTTTATTTTTGTGGGGGTGTGTGCACACACATCAGGATGGTGTTATGATAATTATAATCGATTAGACTGATATAAATTCAGCATAAATTTACAAAAACGTAAACAATTTTAACTTCAGTTTAAATCAACGTCATGGTAGACTAATTATTTTTTCTAATACTGTTAATAACTTCTTTGCAGATTTAATTAATTTACTTTAGGTGCAATCTCTACTTTTTTCCTTTTTTCTTTTTCTGACCATTGGGCCAAGCAAAACCGCGTGATTTTAGAAGATCCTGTAAGAAAATAAGTTACACGAGATTTGTATGTACTCGTACATACTACACAATATCATCGATATCGGTGTACCTGAACATTATGGCATAAATAATATGCATTCTCCATGGCTGCCTCACTGAAAATATCAAAACGTAATGATTTTCCACTACTCTTCTTCTTTTTGTACATGCCCTCAGGCGTCTGGCCCGCACCGGTAATATTCCCTGAATTGCTAGACCCCGAATCTTTGCTTGTTTTACGCTTCTTTTTTGTTTTATTAACCATTTCTCGATGAGAAACCTTAAACGAAAGTAAATGTAAAGAGACCGTTGAATGTTTTCAATGGGTTTGTTTTTAAAAGACTTATTGATAAAATAGGTGTAAAAATAAAGAAGTATCCTTAGCAACTTCCAAGATGGGTTCTGGTGAGAGTTCTCTCCCATGAGATTTGCACCTACCGCGCAGTGTTGCCAGTTTAACTGTCATGGGCATGAAGAATCCTTCTTCGTAGTTCTTCGAAGTCATTCGTAAGGGCATAAATATATTAAGGAATGAAATTCTTTTCAATATTTCTAGATGAAATGCTCTATATTTAACAGTCACGAACATATTTCAATGATATATGTCATAGAATTTTTGGAGTTTTCCTAAGTAGTCTTAAGAGTTTTCAATAAGTACTCTTTCACGATATATTAGGAAATTATTGCATATAATATACCTCTAGTAAATATATTCTTCGTACATTCTTGCATGTACGATATGTACATATGTATGTAAGAATGTAAATATTTCTGTTATTCTTTTTCTCTGTTTGTTATTCATCAAAAAATTCTTATCAAGTATGAGCGTTCTTTAGACATATGTATGTACGAGTATGTACATAACTTTTGTATATATTTAATTTTGTTTTTAATTCATCTCAACAATCTCTGGCGTATTCCGTTAATTAATAAAACAAATTTTTCTGCTTTCATTATGGCAATCTCTTGTCTGCAAATAATTTTATTTACGAGTATTTTTTTCAGATTAATACAATCGTGGTGTAAGTCATTTAATTACTTATTCATTAACTCTTTAATCGACGGTGTCTGCTTTCTTCTCTCTTCTTTAGTATTAAAGGGTGATCCTCAATTCTATCATTATTATCAGACAACAAAGTATACTTTAGTTAAGCGAAAGAGCGATAATCAACAGATGATAAAGGAATCAACCACAGAGCCATCAATTTCGGAGCCATCCATTATTACAGAAACAAAATTTCCCAATACTTTATTTAACAACGGTCCGGAACGTGATAAATCATTGCCATTTCCACTCAATCCGGTGCCCATGCTGAAACCTAATCCGTTCGCGTTTTTTATCGCTGATGACAAAATTAAACAATTGTATACCGCTACAGACAACTCTTTGTCTCCAAACGAAGCGAAGCGGGGCGATGAAGGCTCCTTTTGCCAACGTAGTTTTGATGGACAAAGTGGATACTGCCTTCTGGCCTATCAATGTCTTCATGTGGTAAAAGAATATCGCGAGCATGGAATCCACATTGATATTTGTACATATCATAAGAATGTACCGATTATTTGTTGCCCTCTAACCCAGAAGCGTGTTGGTGATCGTCGCCTTAGTGCTCGAAGTGAGTACGAACGTTGTTGAGTAACGAAAGGGGCAAGCAGGAAAATACGCAATTCAGCCATTTATACAATCTAAACTCTAATATACTTGGCCATTTTAAATAAACTACTTAACATTCGTATAAAATTCACTCGCCTCAACGGCTTTGCTGGAACAACCTTCCTTTTGGAGTCAATTATTTTACAAAACAAATATTTTTAGAGTGTCTTGAATACCATGATTCCCTCAAAGGTATTCAAATCGGAGGAGCACGTACCTTTTCCAAGAAGTTGTGTGTATCTAGTGTACCGATGATTGTTAATGGAGAGGTAACCAGACATGGAGAATATCCGCATATGGTAAATCGGATTCCTAAATGGCGCTTAGTATGTACAATATGAATAACTGATATGATATCTTTTACTTTGGAAACTTAGACCGCTCTAGGCTGGACACAGGAGGATGGTGAAGTCAAATGGGATTGCGGTGGTACACTAATAAGTGAACTTTTCGTACTCACAGCTGCTCATTGTGCAACTTCGAACGAGTATGTGTTCTCATGACCTTCAAATATGAAGTATGCAGAATGACTGAAGACCAATCTTTTTATAGTGTACCACCGGATTTGGTACGCTTAGGAGCTGATGACCTCAACAGACCTGGCCAACAGCACCAGGATATCAAGATCTTGATAATCATAGTACATCCCAAGTATACATTTTCTTCGTATTATCACGATATCGCTTTATTAAAACTCATCAGACGTGCGCATTTCTCGGAGTTCGTACGTCCGGCGTGTCTTTGGCAGTTGCCCGATATGGATGTACATACAGCTATAGCTACCGGTTGGGGACGCACTGAATTTTCAGGTCCCAAATCAAATAAATTGAGGAAAGTTAATTTGGACTTGATCGAGCCGAAAGTGTGTAAGAATCTTTATCGCAAGGAGCGTCATCTGCCGCGCGGCATCATCGATGAGCAGTTTTGTGCAGGTAACCTGACAGGTGGCAAAGATACATGTCAAGGTGATTCAGGTGGTCCATTGCATGTCGAATTGCCGGAATATAATTGTGTTAAATTTGTTATTGGCATTACTTCATTCGGTAAATTCTGTGCCACTCCTAACGCTCCAGGAGTTTATACGAAAATTCACCCATATTTAGACTGGATAGAGAAAAATGTATTTGGAAAGTAGAAAAAGTTTTTTTGCTTAATATGTTTGGTCTTGTTTTAAAGGATTCAATGTAGGATAAACATGAAATAAAATATGAAATCATACCCACGATTTGCACGGAATTTGGAGTGGCTGACCACCCTTGCTTCTTGGTGGAGGGGGGTGGGGGGTTGTCTTAAATATTTCTACTCATGTAAATTTATCGTATAATAATATTATTTTTTCACTCTAAATTTCCAAACTAATCTCTTCATGAGACGTCTCGAATGATTCGAAACTGACATAGCAACATTTTTGTCGACGAGACGTCTTATGCAGCTCTGCATTAGATATGTCATAAGATTTGTTTGATATTTTCGAACTTCCATCCGATTTTAAATTTAAAAATTTTTTTAACTTTTTCTTACTTTTAACTACTGAAAGGATTAAAAAACATTGCCTTGAAAATGGTGTTGTTTGTATCTATGTACTTGGCTGCATCATCATGACGGTCTTCTACCTCTTTGACACCTATGTATTACTATCAGAAAACAAAAAAAAAACAAATATCTACTGGCAAACAAAATTGACAAAAAACATCAATGTAGAAAAATCTCACGTGGGTTCACACGTGGGTTCACAGAGCATAAAAAATATGCGTCAAACCGAATCTTATCGGCTGGTCAGGAGAGTGTCGCATCTCTGGTCATCGCAAATAGAGATGTGGTTCCAGCCTAAAGCCGGCACGAAAAGCATATGCTGATTTGGCGGCACTGTTTATCGTTTTCCGTTTTACATGGCTTTCATCCTTGTTTCTTGTGGTGTGCGAGTGTATTTTGCGGCTTCATAAATTGAAAAAATATATTTTGAGAATTAATTATTTTTGTGGAAAGCAAAGATTAATTTAATTCATTAATTTGTGCTATTCATTGATATATCGCAATATCAACGAAACGACAGATACCCGGATTGTAGTAGGAAGTGCACTATAATCGAGCGTGTTTGAACTTGTCCGAATTAAGATATTTTTTTCTAAATTGTTTTCTCTATAAAAAGCAGACAGTTTTTAACTGAAGGCTTTAATCAATGAAAAATTCGAATGGTTAGTAAATGATTCCGTAAATCCTTTCACACGGTTTGATAGCATTCTTTATACATTATTATTTATTTGCTGAATATTCAGCTAAGTTGCAAATATCAATACAATTCATCACCGAAGGATACAACAAAGTAGAACCACAAGAATTTGCAACACTTCGGCGGCGGGTAACAAGATGATCCAAGACTGCACTGACATGATCCCGGGCAACAGGAAAATGAATAGGTAAATACCGACAGTTAGATAGTTATAATAGGTTTTTATACAAAATTATTTAATTAACTGCATGTAAATTTATAAATGTTAATTTGTAATTATTTGCAGCTTTGTAGAGGTA
Source organism: Conops quadrifasciatus (assembly GCA_949752815.1). Taxonomy (NCBI): domain Eukaryota; kingdom Metazoa; phylum Arthropoda; class Insecta; order Diptera; family Conopidae; genus Conops; species Conops quadrifasciatus. The sequence goes on from OX457078.1 coordinate 39,840,895, forward strand.
AATGAAATTTTACATCATGCTGGCCAGTTACTTTTTAGTATGGATTTACCAAATCAACAATTGCAATATCTATTGTTTCAGCATAATCAAAACGAGCAAAATCAAATAATGCAGCATATGCAACAACAACAACAGCAATATATGTCTAACATAAACAATAATAGTGGACAGATGCCGGTAGTGCACAAAAATTTTTTCATGTCCAAGTATGTATTTATCTGTGTTTACTTCTTCACAACATCTTCGGATTTCTCCTTATTACTTTCATTATGTTATTTTTTTATCTATCGATTGGAACATAAGGAGGGTTTACATCAGTGACCAAGTATGTATCTAAATTTTTAGAGCAGTGTTTAATTCTAGGGCTTAAAAATAACATTTATGCCTTGCTCACGTTTTGTGGAACCACGAAACGCTAAAGTGCATTCGTCTGCCTGTCTGCCAGAGATAATAAAATGCCAAATTCGTTACTACTGCTTGTGAATTTTTTTGATACAATCTTAAAGTCGTCTAAAATTAGTCGGAATTTGGATTCTTTCAGGAAAATACTAAAAAGCACAAAGCACTAAGTATTTCTTATTAGAGGGCCCTTTATAAAAAATTACATAAAATTTGTTTAATATCTTCCAAATTCTTTCTGATTGTTAATTTTTTTTTTAAACTACTGTCATCTACTGGTAAACAAATGTGATTGGCAGACAATGGTGAACCAAATTTTTACAACACTCGATACGAGGGTTAATGGAGAAAAAGCAATACTATTTGTGAGTGGATTCAAAGTAGTTACCGTGTAATAAATTAAACCCTGGTTGTAATTCGATTCAACAACCACGCTCTAGCTTGTGTGTAAACAACCTTATAATTTGTTTGTGGATTGTATTCTTTAATATTTGTATTTATTATTTTCTTGATTCGTTTAGTTTTATCAGTTTAATTTGTCGGAAATTAACTTTATTTGTGTACATTTCTAATGATTTTATAAGAATTTATATATAAACACAATGTCTTGGCATAAGATATGGTAACTTTTATTGTACTGAAAATGAACAAAAAACCTAGTTTTGGGAATGTCAAGCTTCTTCAATTTTCCTGTTGCTTTGATTTATTTGTTTACTGGAAATTGGTTTCTTTTGGTTTCGTTTAAAACAATTATTTTTTTTGCTTTTAGTCATGAACCTGCACGAAGTAGGAGTACCAATGAGATTTCATCCGATGCAGTGCCTGATGTTACTAATACCTCAAATGCAACAACCGTCGAGGACTCTGTCAATGAAAATGATATGTAAAGTTTTTTTCCTTTATGTTTTGCTTCTGGTTTCTTGTCTTTTACATCATCACACAATCTTCGTTACAGGCCGGATCCGGAGGATCGTTTTTCCTATTTGGAAGGTTTGGATGTAAGTAATTTGTTTTAAAAACAATTTAAAATTTATGAATAATTCTTATATCGCTTTCATCGTGCAGTCGGGAAATTTGATGCAGTTTAGTCAGGTCAGTATAATACAAAAAAAATTGATATAAGTAATATGTATATTGACACGAGTCACTGCCATATTATTATGTTTTATATTTTTTAGCAATCGGCCATACAGGAACTGATGAAAAACGAATACATGATCGATGTAAAGCCTGATGTAAAGACAGACCTTGTAAATTTTTTGTAAACATTTTTATAATTTCGGATTTACTTGAATTTTCTTGTAGAATTTGAATATATTGCCTACTTTTGAGGAGCATGATATTGGCGGCTATAAATTCCAAATAAATATCAACAATCAACGGAAGGGAAGATCAAACTGGATCTATTCGGAAACTTTGAATAAGGTGTACATTCGTATGAATGACATTTGCAACGTTGAGGCAAGTTATACGCCCAAGTTGCCGGTACAGCAGTTGCGCATACGCATTCTGCTTTGTTTTGTCAAAGAAGTTAGTGAACCGGTATTACGTTGCCAAAATCACATGAGTGTTGATACTGGTAAGTGTTGAGTTCTCAATGGATATACGTCCAGGTTTTTTAGTCTATAATTTTTTTAATTTAGAAAGTAAACCTCTTGTGCGTCGCAGCTTGCTGCGATGCGCAAATCCCTCTGCTGAGTATTGTGGCAATCCTCAGGGCAAAAATATCAATGACCGTCTATCAATACTGATACCGTTGAATAATAACATAAAGCAAGCTGGTGATAACATCCAGAAGCAGACTATAGCCTTAAAGTTCACTTGTCAGAATTCTTGTATTGGCCGCAAAGAAACAAGTGTTATATTCTTGCTCGAGAGTCCAAAGTAAGAATTGTGTACCTGACTATATAGTATGTTTCGTTTCAATGCTCTCTGTTTTAAGTGGTGAGGTTTTATCTCAGCGTGTTGTTGATGTGAAGATGTGCAGCTGCCCTAAACGTGATAAAGCAATTGATGAACGAAATCGTTCAGCGAAGCGAAAAATTGAAGAAGGTTGGTTGTGATCTTTTAAGTCAATGTCATTGTACATTTTCATTTTGCCTTTCCAGTGGATAGTTATCCGCGTAAGAAAAAGCTAATAAAACGGGAAACTAAATCACCTTTTTCTTCGCATGCTGAGACGACTCGGGACACCACCGAAAGCGATCTAGACGATTTCAGCAGTGAAAGCAATTCACTTAACTTACATAAGGCCTGTGATTTCGATTTTCAACGCACTGCAAGCGGCCGTTGGCGTTTAGTGTTGGAGGGAAAAAATAGCGAAAATGCGCTGCCGTTCCTTGAAGTTACTTTTAAGCAGATGGGATTACTAGCGTTCCAGATGGCAAACAATCCAAACTGTTATAAGGATTACGCACGTCAGTATCGCAAGGTTAAAAAAACGTACGGTTAGTAGAAGTAAAAATTAACAAGATGTTTCTAGATTCATATAATTTATAAATTTATTGCTTCTTCCCTACAGAGGAGCTGTCTAAATTACTTAATTACTGATGTCGCTCAGAAAATCGCTTAACCATTACTTGATGATTCCATTTATTTTTAAACGATTTACTATTGTACTCGTATATTAAGTAAACGTTTAGGCTTAGTTTTTCTGTGTTCTTTGGCAATTTGTGTTTTTTCACTGCATTCATTTTTTATTTCCTGGTGAAATATTTTTGTCCCTAATGAGTTTTTGTGTCATATTTACAAAATTTTGTTTTTTGCGCTACTCGATTGATTTAATTTGCTTTGGTGAACATTTTTACCGTACATGGATTTAAAAAAACATTTATTTTTATATTTATAAAAAATTATAACTAAGTTTTTAATATCGCTTTGTATTGTTCTCTAACAAATTTGATTGTCGTAATGTGCCAAATGGTGCACTGAAATGTATTCAGTTTTTGCAAAACACCACGATCGTCATAGACCTTAAGATTAATTTGATGTGCCTTTTTATTAGTATGTGCTTCTGAGGAAGCATTGAATCAAATTATATTCCTCACTTAATTTTTTCTCTATAGTTTCTGTTTTTTTTCTGGCAAAAGCCTCATAGAATTTACGTATGTATTTTCAATTTTTTTAAATTCAACGTATTTTCAAAATAATATTTATATGACATTTACCTGTAATGTACTTAAATGTACTTTATGAATGTAAATTAAAAAGTTCTCGTAAATAAATATTCTCAGGGATGATGTATTTGGTGCCTGATTAATCTTATCAATAATTTTATTTTTTAAACGGTTCGCTACTGATCTACTGTCAATCTAATGATCTCTATCAATCTAATGATCAATAACTTACCGAATAAAGGCAGCACCTTTTTTTCATCACCGATTCTACACTTACTGTATGTGGTTCAGACCGAAGTTACCGCTCTGCAGTTTTGTACAAGTAAAGTCCATGGTGTGCTGTTCTTTTTCTTGTTGTTGCTACAGTACGTCGCTCTAAGTCGGCTGCACATGCGCAGTTAAAATGTCAATGAACTGTCTCCAACTGTATCCAGCCATACTTACATTCGTTCAACACTTTCTAAAAACATATTGCAAATTAAAAATAGTGCAATATATTTTCTGCATGCGAATGTTTAGTTGCTTGCCATTATGCCACATGATTGTCGCATTTTTTTAAAATTTTTGTTGTTCTTGCCGTTTTTAGCACACCACAAAAAATGTCAATTGCACCAGCGGGACGCAAGGAGCGCATTTGTATTGCACGCAAGCGCACATCTACGCGTTGAGAATATTGCGGTTTTGTCTGCTAATGTTGCTGCTTCTGCTGCTTCAAGAAAATGTATAAAAAAGATGCATAAAAATGCATTTAAAACGTATACTCAGTGAGATAAGAAAATAATTTAAAAACAGATGTTGAGATTTTAGAAGTTTTGCCACATGCGTATTTATTTGCGTTTTAATTAAATATGAGCATTGTCCCTTCCAGCGTGTAATGAGCACGCCAAGGGTCGTGTGGGTACAGACAACATGCTTACCAAAATGTATAATTATTCATACAATATCATAGACATCTGTGTACTTAATTGTTTGTTTCCGAAGTGTTTGCCTTAAGAGTTTCTTTTTTGAAACTATAAAAATGGCCAGTTTTAAAAGATTTTAGAAGCGTTTTAATTGTAATTTAACGAAATCTTGTCGGCTCTATTGTTTATATAACATATATTATATATTGTATTAATGTATTTCTTTAGTGTGGTTTTTCCACCTTCTTGATTAATGAGCCCATTGGTCTTCTTGAGTGAAATTTCTTGATTTTTGTTAGTGATTCTTTTTGATCTTTTTCTCGAATTTAGTACCTTTCTTGAACTTTTAAGAATGATCTTTTCTTAGTAAGATCATGTTTAATGATCATTACGAGTTAGTCTTTCCTGATCTGTTTTAAGATCTTTAATTTTTTTATTAAAAATTCTCTCTCTTTTTATTTTTAATCTTCTTAGTTTATGTTATTTATTTTTCTTGAGTAATGTTTCTTGATTTAATTAAGCAATGATTTTGCATTTGTACTTGCATTTTTTTGTATCTTTTCGAATGATTTTTCTTCATTGTCTTTTGTATTGTCATTATCGACCGAATATTCGATTATGGTGAAAGTTTTCTGTTGGTTGCAGTGAGCTGGAATCAACCCATGAAGAATGTCATAAAAGGAACGAAGCCAGCTTTTTATTTAACGTCATAAAGCAAACTGTCCATAAATGAGTATACACTGATAATGCTCGTAGATAATACTCGTAGAAAAAGTGTGCCTTTAGGTATATACGAGTCGCAGCAATCGCATTCCAAGACGCGGTCGCAGTTCGAAAATGCACTGTGCTTTCGTGGCAACATTTCGGCGGATGATGTGCGACAAAAACGGTTAGTAGACATTAGAGCAAGCGGCCAGTCATGGCAATCAACACCTGTCGCAACTTTTTTTTCTCCCCATCTTGACATACATACTCCTTCTCTTTCTAACTTCTCTCACACTCTTTTGTTTCTTCCTCCTTTGTTTTTTTCATCGGCACCAACAGTCGCTGTATGATTGTTTATTAATCGTTTAGACGCCGTGATTTTTCAATTAATTCTCAACAAAGTATTTTGTATCAATTTTTAACACAATACTTCTTCTAGAAAGAAAATTAACGACTAATCCAAGTGTCAAGGAAAATTTTTCCGTGTCGATTTTTCTTAAAGCTAAAAGGAAAACAATAATCGAGTACGTCTCATGACCGACTTCAGCGTTTACAAATTGCACTAGAGGGAAGTTTTATGGCCTATTTTCACTACATTACAAAGATGCATAGTGCCGTATTTCGGTAACATCTGCGGAGGGCAGTGGTGGTGGGTGGTGTGAGGACGCAACAAACTATGTATGGTTGTTACAGTGGAACAAAATCTAACAGCTGCGGCCTCTTCCTCCACAGAACGCTTATGCTGAAAACAGAGCTGTTGTACGTTCGAAGCTCTGTAAATGGCATGGAACTCGCTCTCAACAAACTCGTCGTTGCCTTTTGAAGAGTGGCCGTAAACACCTTGAGAGCAACTCTTCATTAACAATGGCGTAGTAGCCGATGGAGCAACGATTGGGGCTAGCCGAAGCGTCAGCCGATTGTTGCGGAATAGCCGGAGTACGATTGAATGCTGCCAAATTGGGAAAAACTTGGTAAGAATCGAAAAAATCAACGAGCAAATTATACGGGCGTCTCACAAGACGGCAACAGCAACAACAGCAGCGAGCTCGATGTTCGTCGAGGCGCTGTCTGAGGCAACGTGATCGGTACAGCGCATTTTAACAGCTACGAGAGAAGGCCAACGAAAAGCCAATGGGTCAGATCAGTCGGAAATCGTACGCTTAACTGAATTGACGGTTAGGTATCCGTTCGGCGGTGATTGATGCATTGCATATGAAAAGGAAAGAGAGTCTGAGAAAAAAAAAACAAGAAAAAAATCGAGAAAAAACAGTAAAAAAAGCCGTAAAAAATGCAATAAAAACAAATGCAATTAAATTAAATTAAGTGCAATCAGGAGTAAAAACAAGCCAAATACCAGCACGTTTTAAGACGATCATAAATATTGGCAAAAATACAACGATCTTATGACTTTCTATAAAACAAAAATATTTATGCAGCCAAAAACATTGATTTCGTACAACAAAATTTACTAAGGCTACAACGAAAATAATAAACAATTGAAACAATTGCCAACACCAACAACAAAAACTCCAACGGCAACACCAATCAAGGTGAAGATGGTTGAAACGGCTACAACAACAACAATCACACGTACCACTACGTCAGCCAATGTCAATAATGCGTCGACATCGCCGTCGCCGTCCTCTCTGAACCGACCATCCCGCACGCCGGCACAGAACGATGCAACAAAGCGCGGCATCTTCAATGTGAAGCAGATTGCGTGCTTGTTGTTGTTGCCGCTGATCCTGTTTGCCGTGTTTCTGAAACATCTCTTGGATTATTTGTTCGGTTTGGCGGTTAAGGAGAAGAACGTGAGCGGCAAAGTGGCATTGGTGAGTGGCATGAGGGGAGTATGCTGGTGTAGGAGGATGGTGGAGGATGCGTGTATTTGCTAAGTGTGTCTCGTAGATGTCTTAAAGATGTTTTTACAAAATTGGTAATAACCAGATCAACAGCAACAGCAGCAAAAACAATCGCTGGCGACTTGTTTTATTGTGGTACATATATATGTACATATTTAACCACAGCATCGTCAACCTATGATCCCCGGGTCAGCAAACTCATATAATACAAATATTATTGTAGTACAAACGGTTTTTTGGAGGCCATAAAAGGCTGTGTTTGCCGCATTGCACCGATGCTTAGACTTGATGTTGTTGTTGTTGCTGTGATAGTGGTGGTGTTATAAGTCGTAGTCGTTAGTCAATAATTTAATAGTAGTTAGTTATAATAATTCTTATAATAAAAACCAACAAATTCATCGCGTCATCAGTTTTGATTTTGAATGCACGTCTTTAATTTTTCCGCGCTATACTCGTACATATTTGCCGTATATGGCTGTGCTTAAGTGTGTGTGTGTGTGTGTGTGTGTGTGTGTGTGTGTGTGTGTACACCCACACAGTATTTGTACGTATTTTAATACAGGTTAGATGTTTTTTTTACCTTCATATTATGCATTATGCATTCTAACGAGTTTTGGGCGCGGTTGTTTCACCGAATGCGATTTCTAAATTTTCAATACATTTTTCTTTTCTCACTTTAAGTCGTTTTCTTTATCTGCTTTTTCTTCTCTTCTTGTGCACGCGTTTGTTTACATCAATTTTGCAATTTTTAAATGCATATTTTTATTCATTTATAATCTTTATTTTCTTTTGATATTATCGTATCATATTTTTTAAAGAAAAGATTAGTTCTTTGTTTTCTTATTCGTTTCCTTTTTCAAGGTGTCTTCTTTCCGGGCCTTTCCGCCGCTTCTTTTTTCTCCTTTTTTCGCCGAAAACTGTTTTTTTTTTTCGAATCGTTTGTGAGCACATTTGGACTGAACTGAATATTTTTTTATTTCGGACCGGTTTCTTATTAAATTTGCATTTCCAGAGTCTGTCTGTGCATCATTTTAAAACTTGTCATCTCTAATACTCAATTTCTCGCCAAATGGTTTTACCAAAGGCCAGCGAGACTTCTTAAGGTTTATTTTATTAAAAAAACGCCTACCTTCAAAGAAGACTAAATCATATTTCAGACATCGAGAGATTCTTAGACGTTTTTTTCCAAAAAATATTTCCATCAATAAATTTTTGTTTCTGATGATCTTTTCAATTTGACCTTAATTAAGTCAAAGTTATCGACATGCGACAGTGAGGTCGTCAAAAATTATTTTTCTCAGACTTGATTATAACAACAACAACAATGATTAACCCAAACAAAAATTTCTCATCATTCAGCCTGCTCTATTCTGCTATTGTTGTTGTTGTTGTTTTTGTTGTTGTTATTTTTATTATTATAGTTGATTCATTTTTACATTCATTCAGAAATTAATGAAATTTATTGTTCATTTGTTTAGCGATAAAAGGGCAGAAAGAGGTTTTATCTAAAATATTTGATGCTTTTCGAGAATTTGCTGAAACGCAAAAGTGTTGGTGAGAAGACTGTGCTGTTGGCGCTGCGGGAGGGGGGAGGTCGTCTAAGGGTCAGGTTCCAGTGAATGATGAAGTAAAAAAATAGCGCAAAAAATATCAAAGTATGCACAACCAATGAACGAATTGTCTCCGAAAACAATTGTTTTTGTTTTTGTAGTCACGTCGGTCTCTTTTTCTCTCTCTCTCTCTCTCTCTCTCTCTCTCTATCTCTAACTACAAATTTGTCATATTGTAACTTAATTGTTAGTGAATTAATGCAATTAGAATCAAATGCTAGAAAACTGAAATTTAAATAAGCCGGCAGAGCAAAGCCATTGTTTTGCCAATTAAGCTTAAATGATTACAAATTGTGGTTTGTGAAAGTGGTTCGGGCCAAAGGGTTACAACGAAGGAAACCAACGAACGAATGAATGAATGATAAAAATGTTGATTTTGGTTTCAAATAATCATAATAGTTTTTATTCATTTCGATGGTTTGTTAGTATTTGCTTATTTATTAGTTAAATAATTCCTTTGTGCTCACTCGTTGTTGTTTTAGATGCCTTTTCATTCGCTGCTTTATTCAATAATTCATTCGTTCGTCTCTTTCAGGCATTCGTTTGTGTTTTTCGTCCATTCATTTAACTCATTCTTTCATTAAAAACATTTTTTATTTCGTCAATTTTTTTTAATAGTCTTAGTTTTTTTATTCCTTTTTCTAATGTATTCTCTAGTCAATACAATAATACAACACAATACAATACAAACATTTTTTATTTATTTAATTCAATTAATATTTTATAAAGAATTTTAGAAAAGAATTCTATAATTCTATTATTCGTTGATTATTTATTCACCCGTATTACTATTTTTTTAATTCATCCCGGTGTTTCTTCGTTGGTTTATCAGTTAATTGTTTTTTTTTTTTTGATTCGTTAATTCGTTGAAAGCTTTTGAATTTTCACTCGTTAGTATTTTCGTTAAACATTTTCATGGTTCATTCGTTCGTTTAGTCGTCGGTTATTTCGTTGGTTCATTCATTCATTTGAAAATCAATTATTAAATTGTCGCCGAACTCATTTCTTTATTTGTTGAGTCATTTGTTTGTCTTTTTAATGATAAATCTTTTTTTTAATCCAGCTGTTCCTCTCGTCCTCTCGTAATCATTCGGCAGATTTTCGAATGAATTTTCTTACTTAAGGTTTTTCCCTTTTATATTTGTTCATTCATTCATTATATTTAAAGTATGAGTGAATACGAATGAACGATATGATTTAATTTAAGGCCGGGTTTTTAAGCTTTTGATTAATTTTTACTCTCAACGATTCGCTACCAAGAGTTTCAATTAAAACATTGAGTTTTCTTTATTGAATATTTAAAATAAATGAAACTTTCATTACTGAATGAATGCTTCGTTTAACCTTAAAGTAACACAAGAAAAACAACCGCGCCTTCTCGTCACCGGGTAAGCCTTAATTTATTTTATTATTTGACTTTTTCATTTATTTTGTAGATATTTGTATTCTCTGGTTTGTGCAAAAAGGATTTTTCTGAATTTTCCTTACGTATTTGTTTGTTTGCTCTACGGACAGGTTACCGGCGCTGGTGGCGGTCTCGGTCGGGAGATCGCCGTTGAATTGGCCCGCAAAGGCTGCAAAGTGGCCCTCGTGGACCTGAACTCGTCCGGCTGTTACGAAACGGTTGACCTAATTACAAAAATTCCACGTTCGGTGGCCAAAGTGTACAAGGTAAGGAGGTTCCTATGTATTTCTCTCTTCCATAAAAATAACCCCTCCTTCAATCTCCTCCCCTCAAGCACAACCCTCAACACTACCCGCTCACCCGCAAAAGCATTCCGTGACTCTGCCGTTCTTTCTTTCTTTTTAACGCTTCCTTTAATCCATCCTTCTATAGGTCAACAACTATCGTCCGAATCCTCTTCTCTACTTTTTCACTTTTTGCTTTCGATTTGTATTTCTCTGTGTGTGTCTGTGTGGCTTTAATCGTGTCCGTGTGAAATCGTTTGTAGACCGACGTCTCTTCTCCTAGGGAACTGCAGCTCATGGCCGTCAAGGTGGAAAAGGAGCTGGGGCCCGTCGAGATTCTCGTGAACAACACTTCCATTCTGCCCATGAGTTCGACGCCGCAGCTGAAGAACGACGAAATCGAGCGGATTATTTCGGTGAACTTAGCTTCTCACATTATGGTAATCCATCACAATATGATCGAGACCTTTTCGGTCCATTTTTTCGAGTGAAAAATGGCTGTTTTCTCACAATTTCATTTCAAATTTTGTTGTTTGTGTAGACGACCAAAGAATTCTTACCGAAAATGGTGATGCGTAAATCGGGTCATGTGGTAGCCATAGCATCGTTAGCAGGTAGGTTACCATAAAAATTAAAGAAAAATTTGCGTATTTTTCAATTTAAGTAAAAAGTAGAAAACGAGATTTGAGAGGTTTGCCCTTCTGTCTTTTAAGGTTTGATACCTTTGCCCGGAGCCGGCGTTTATACAGCAACCAAATACGGCATCGTAGGCTTCATGGATTCGCTGCGGGCCGAACTGCGCTTGTCCGACTGCGATTTCATTAGAACGACGATGGCGAACGCGTACATGATGAAAACCAGTGATGAACTGCATTTAATCAATAATACAGGGTGAGTTACAAAATACGTCGGTCGTTACTTTCCTTCCCAGAATGAGCGAATTGTTAGATTAAGTAATTAAATTTGCCTTATAATTTCTCGTCACTATTTTTGTGTCCGAATTCCTACGCTTTTACTGCTTCGGATGCTGCCTGAATCGCTTCAATGTTGGACTCAGTTTGGCGCGCAGCTATCCCGGTCTATCGACGACGCATGTGGCGGAGAAAATCGTTAAAGGAATTTTGCTAAATGAGTGGATTATTTACGTGCCCAAAATAATGGGTCTTAGCGTATGGTTGCGTCGGCAAGTATCTACAATGGAGTAGTACATTTTTTTTTGTGGCCTTTAATGCGATATTTTTTCTGCTTCTTTTTGATTTTAGTTTATTACCAACCAAATGGCAAGATTATACACTGCTGAGATTTTATAATTTCGATGCGACCGGAGTGCACCCATTTCTGTGGAAGTAAATGGAACGATATGGAACGGAAGGTGGCCCTCTATTTTTCTATGATTTAAACGTTTAAAAAGAAGGTTTTAACAGATGTTTAGCGCCACTGCTAAACATCTTTATTTTTATTAAAGTACATAACAGTTTTTTTATATGTTTTAACACTTTGTGAAACACATTTTAGAATATCGAAAAAAAATACATTCATGCACTTTCAAAAAGTAATCGCTTCATGGAAAATTGTATTTAATCTAGACGCCTTCTAATACGTTGTCTGGTAGAAGTGTAACATTTCTTGAGGCTCTCGTGCACACAGGAACGGCGTTCAAAGTGCCACCTAAAGCCGAATGGACACTGGAAGATCAGCAGATAGCCATCGGTACACACGTAGTAATATTCACAATTGTCTGGATGCGGTATGAAATCGTAGACGCCTTTGGCGCATTGCAAACGTGCCGGACGATTTAGCTGAAATATGGTACGAACGAGAGAAGCAGTAAGAGAGATAATTTAAGAACAACTTTACCTCTTCGTCTTACCGCACAATTGACCAATGCTTCGCGTTCGCATTTTTTACTCAAAACATTGAAATTATATTCGGGCGGGCATCGCATCAATATAGTCATGTCCGGATGACAGATCAAGTAGGCAGAGCACAGTTTGGGATGCGGCAAATAGTCGGTGTCGATGGTGCTGGAACATTGAGGATGTTCCAGCATCGCCATCGTCGACTCTTTTGGGCTGGACTGATGCAATGGACTGATGGATGTCTTCGGTAACGGTGCGGCTGCTTGCGACGTTGCGACTGTAGACGTTTCGGAGATTTTAGCAGTTGTTTTCACAAGCAATGATGTTGTTGTTGTTGTTGTTGCAGAAATGTATGATGATATATCTTCGTAATTGATTATAAACGCTGGATTGTTAGTATCATTGGTGTTGTTGTCATTTTCGTTGTTGTTGTTGTTGTTATCATTACTATCATCATCCTGTGACGTTTTGATTTTGCATTTAGACAACGCTGGCTCAACACATCTTCCCGCCTCCTCACTAAAGTAATTACCATCAATACATTGACCGAGAAATGACCGGTCACCATCGCAGTAAATATAATGAGAGCAGCTGGTATAGCTGGCCACAAAATTATTATGTTTCTGAGATGAACTACATTCGGAGTAATAAACGGCCTCGGTCATCATCACGACGAGCATGACAATGAAAATTGTTGATTGCCAAAGCATGATGCACTGCTTTTTTGGTCTGGGGCGGTCACGGCGTCGTCTCTTTAATTGAAGGGGTCTCCGGAGATGTACGTAATATCTTTTAAACCACCAAACTTGGAGAATTTCAATAACTAACTAACTAACAAAAACTGTCCGAGCCGGTATCTTTGCGGCCGTCGCACAAAGTATTCGCATCGTTTCATCAGAATTCCAAATATTTTTTTAATTATTTTTCAAGCTGGACACGTTTGAAGACGTATTATGTAGTGTCTTTTATCTGCCGCTTGTAACAGATAGCTTGCAAGCGAACAGAGAGTAAGTGAGCGATACGATTCCTTGATAACGGCTCAGAAATTGGCCATGATTTCTGAAACGAGTCATACAAGAAGGTATGAGAAGGCTTGTTTTCAGTTCTGTTGATGTCTTTATTTCTCACAGTCTAGAAAAAAGTTACGACATATTCAGTAACTTGTGATGCTTCAGATTGTTAAAATATTGATTGTTAAAATATTCCGAAAACTGTGGATATTTCTTATTGGAAATGCATTATGTTGGAAATAAATGGAAAAATTATTGAAATAATTTATTGAAATAATAAATTATATGAAATAATCGCAAAAAAGGCGATTTTTCAAATATTTTCTCAGCTTCTTCAACACCATTAGTATTCATTAAGCGTGACTTTTTGCCGTTTAAATTCCGTTTTTGGTTTTGTGTCTTTTTGTTCTAATTATGTTTTATTTTAAATTTAAAATTGTAATTTCCACACGGGCGATATCTTCTTCTTCTTCTTCTTCTTGTTTCGTTTTATGATATACACAATTGCATTAAAACTGTACATGACAGATGATTGTGCTGATTTAACAAGCTGCAACCATCGGCCCTGATGTGTTCATGTTATAACCACGGCGCCCTCCCCCACTCTTTTTCAACAAGTCTCTCAAAAAACGAAGAAAATAAAGGAAAAGCTTTCATCTGCACTACCAGAGTTAATACAACAGCAAAAATAACACTAACAACAAACTGACTGAATGCTTTATGACGTAAGTATGTATGCCGCACAGCCCGCCATCGGCATGCTGCATGTCACAAGCCCGTACGTAGCTCGTTTGTGCATACGGCAAACGGCACACGTGCTTTGTCGATGACAGCAAGCCATCACCGCCACCATCATCATGATCATCATCATGCTCATCGTCATCGTCATCGTCAACGTTAACCGACGTTGCGACATCGTTGGTGTCAGTCTGAATGGGATTCAATTTGAGCTCTTAATGCAAATTTTACAACCTCAACACTTTTTCCCTCGATACGAAATCGTGTCGCGTGCGATTTTTAAACGCAATGAAAAATTCATAACTCATAATTAGGCAATTATTGTCGTATGGAGAGCGTTTTAAGCATAAAACGACAAAATAATTAAAATAGCAAATTTATTGGGAGCATAAAAATGAAGGGGGAGGGAGAAATGTCAATGTAAGCTAATTGCAAAAAATGCAAAAAGCCATTAAAACTCGATTCGAAAGTCGCCGCTAATGAAAAAGATCAAGTTATAAGCCGCCGAGTGAGAGAGAGAGATCAAGAGAGAAGAAGTTAATAATTCATATACGAATAGTTTTTATTCACAGTTTAATAATGGATATGTTGGAGTGAATATTTCGGTTCTTTATATAACCAAAGAATATACCATATATGCAATGTACAATATATAAAATGAAATATGATGGCCTTTAATTAATTCATGATAATCCTATGAATTAAATTAAAGCAATTAATTGATCTTTCAGAGATTTGTAAACAAACTTTTTTTAAAAGTAAACGTGGATTTTTTTTTAAATTTCGATGAGTTTTTTATCATAAATCCAACCGATTTTCAAAGGGTTTTTGAGCTTGCGATGAATTTTGTCAAAATTTGGTTAAATTTTATAGAAAATTCGTTTGAATTTTTTATTGAAATTTGAGAAGTTTTGATGTTTATGAAATTTCTATAAGGATTATGAAAATTATTGTGAAAAATCATGGTTGAAATTATAATGAATTTCAATGAATTTTCAAATAATTTTTATGAAATTGCAAAGAACATTTTAGTAAAATTTCCATTCCAATCATTTTAGAGTGTGCACACTCAAGTGTTTGCCGATTTCAATTTCGTAAACATTGATAAATAATGATTTTAAATTGTGTGATGTCAAAATTGCATATTTTTTATTTCAGTTTTTTTTTTTTTGTTATCCTGATGACACTATAAGGACTATGTATGGATGGTTAGGAGGGCTTTACAAATTCTTAAGAATTATAAATGAAGAATTCGTTTCCTTCGTTCCAACTTTGATTTCTATAGCAATGTCTTTCGTCAATATCAGCCGTAAAATCTTTGGCTGATGATTTTTATTCAATTTTCATTGTATTAATGACACGTTTGTTGTATTGCCATCGTGATAAGATAAATTAG
Source organism: Conops quadrifasciatus (assembly GCA_949752815.1). NCBI lineage: Eukaryota > Metazoa > Arthropoda > Insecta > Diptera > Conopidae > Conops > Conops quadrifasciatus. The sequence continues at coordinate 39,856,181 of OX457078.1, forward strand.
TTCATGCAGATTTGGCATGACATTTTTCCCGTTTTCATTTTGACTGGTTTTTCACATTTCAATGAAATGTGAAACTACGAGAAAGCAGCAAATGATGATTACACAAATGGATGCAAGAGTTGGCTTGAGTAAATCAGAGCAACTGTTAAAGTCATTTAGCGCAGAATCAATCATTTACAAAGTAATTTACTTCTGCAATATGCCCGGTGCTCGTTTGTGGTGTGCGGTCGCGATTCGTGGCGGCTCGTGGGTCGGCAGGCGCCACCATATCAAGCACCAGTTAATACTTTAATTATGCGGCATTAAAACTGCTTCGGTGCTGAGTAATGGCTTTACCGTTAAGGTAGCATAACGAACCATTTGATGATGATGGAGATGAGATGAGATGATGATGTTTCAGTTGTAATTTCTTTTAACATCTGTTGGAGTTGTAACAAATGTATATATGTATGTATATATGTATGTGTAAGTTTGATGGGAGTCGTGTGTGTGTGTGTGTGTGTGTGTGTGTGTGTTAGTGTGCACTTGAAGTCAGCTTGATCGGCATTTAATTAAAATTCATACATTTTCACTCTGATTGTTTGTTGTTTTTGCACGTTTTTTTTTTCTGGCACATTTTACGTTATTGTTGTTTTTGTTCTGCTTGATTACCATTTGCGGCAGAAATTGGTATTTATGATAGGTTTTCGAAAAAAAATACATACATATTGTAATTTACTTAAAAAATGATTTATTTATATGATCTTTGTATAATTAAAATAAGACAAAATATAAATGAAAATTATGGTGAAAGAGCGAGCGTGTTGGTGTTAAAAAGCTCATAAATTATTGCAGTTTGCAATAAGTGTAAAGCTTATTGCAAACTGCAACATGCATTTTGCGCAGATGTGGCAGCACTCTTCTTCCATTAACACCATTATGCAGGCCACGGCGACCGGACAGAGACTATTTGATTTGGGAACGTTTCGTTTTACAATATAAAAATGTTCGCGTACACGCCCGACAGTCACTGAAAGTCACTTGACACGAAAATCTTTCAGATCTCTTATGCTATTTTTGTAGAGCGGCAACAATGCCGTTTGGTTTAATTTTATTTATATTCATTTGAACTCAAAGAGGACGTCTCGCAAAGTGTCCAAGAAAATTTCGGCATGTTTCGGCTTGAATATCAGGGCAGGCCGCAGTCGCACGGTGCGAGTGCCGCAGGTGCCCACCAGAATACCATTCAGCTTCAACTTGGCCACCGCTTGGTCTCTCATTTTGTCGGTGGCCATATTGAAGGCGATCAGAAGACCTCGTCCACGCGACGAGCTCATCACGCTGGGAAATTCACTCTCCAGATCCAGCAGACTTTTCAGTATGGCTTCGCCCACAGCAGCCACGCTCTCCAGCAGCGACTCGTCGCGAATGACTTTGAGGATCTCGTTCAGCATGAGCACCTTCGCCGGCTCGCCCATCCAGGTGTTGAAGATGCGGAACGCCTGCTGCGGCCGATAGTCGTCGCTGTGGTAGTAGCCGCCCAATTGCATTTTCTTGCTGAAGGTCATGAGGTCCGGCGGTCCGTCCAGGTCGAAGTGCTGATGGCACCACAGCCGCCCCGAAATGCCGAGGCCCGTCTGGACCTCGTCGATCAGCAGGGGCACCTTCTTCTGCTTGCAGATCTTCTGCAGACTGCGGAAGAAGTGCGGCGAGGCGTGATTGTCGCCGCCCTCGCTTTGCACGGGCTCGATAATGACGCCTGCCACGGGCCGGAACTTCTCCTGCTGCGTTATGATGTTCTCCACTTCTTCCAGGCAGCGCTTGTCCTCGGCCTTGTTCTCGTTGGTGAACTCCCCCAGCGGGTACTTGTACATCGGGAAGGTGGCGAAGGGCCACTCGAAGGTCGGCACGTCGACTTTGTGGATCCACTTGCTGCGTGTGCACGACAGGTTGCCGAGCGTGCGGCCGTGGAAGGCGCCCTTAAAGGAGAGCATGCACACCTTCGGCGAGCCCGGCGGCTGGTTGGCCATGCAGGAAGTCTTCTCCTCGTCGGTGTGCGGCTTCTCCTCGCCGAAGCGTTTCCTTCTGTACGCCATAAAGATGGCCTTTATGGCATTTTCATTCGAACAGGAGCCGCACATCATGGGCTGGACGTTGGTGAGGCCTTCCGGGGCAGCCCTCATCAGCGTGCCCTTGAGCATATCGACCCACTCCACTCCGGGAAAGACGCCTAGAGCTGGCCGATTGATGACCGTGCGTATGGTTTTCTCATCCTGGAAGAGCTCGAAGAGGGCTGGATGATTGTAGCCCAGAGGCAAGGAGGAGATTTGGTTATAGAGATCTAGAAACTTGTTGTCGTCCGCGTCGACCAAGTAGTTGCCAATGGACTTTTCGTAATCACAGAAAAACTGCACCGAGCCGATACTCTGGATCTCATTGAGGTCCTCTTTCAGTTTCTGCGATTTGGGGCCGGGTATTCTTGTTGTCACTACTTCCGGCTCGTCAGGTTCTTCGAGATCTTGTCCACAGCATCGATAGCGTCGAGGCGCTCTCTGAAGAGGTGGCAGAGCATATCCCGACCGGAGAGCGTTAGTTACCGCCACGGAGATTCGGCGCAGCATCGCAGCAGCACGGCAGACGGAGTCACTTTGAAGAAGCTTTTGTTAATGTCTCTCAGAAACTTCTTTAAACAGTGTTGAAAAGGCCGCCCGAATTGAGTTTTGAATTTTTCTATTTTTTTTTGATTGAACAATCAAAAGAGAAGAGCTTTAAATATCGTTTTCGGGTCGGTGTGATTTCAAATCAGTGTGAAGGCAAATGCAAACGCCTGCTCGATCTCCTTCACGGAGTGACGCTATGGCTAATTATTAGACATTCTGGAAGCTGTCATGCCAGATGTGGCTTCCTACTGATCGAAGGAGTGCGACAGGAATGGCTGCAGCCACACGACGGTCGACGGTCGGCGTGCGGCGACGATCGGTTTCATTATTTGAAACATTCTTCGTTCTTGCAGCTCGCACTCTCTCTCTCTCTCTGTGGAAAAAAGACCCCATATTGAGAAAAAGCCAGCACGAACGGTATATAATTTTAGACGAAGAAGAAGATCATATTTAAATTTATATTTATTAAGAATAAGCGAGAGTATGGAAATATTTATAGAGTTGGACAAAGGGTTAAACACAGTATACAACAACAACTACGAGATGTTATTAAATCCTATTAAGTTACTCTAAGGAGCCTTTGTTGAGCCAAGAGTGTGTGCAGCGAGATCAATCCCGATCTTTTTCTTGGAAATCTAAAACATTATGCGACTACTTGACAGCAATCGAGAGACCCCCAGCACCTGATGGCCTTCCTGTTGAGCTCTGTTTATCCAACAGCATTCGATGTTGTTGTCTTCTATGAACTTATAAGTCCATCTTGTAGTCTTGTAGATAGAGTGACGCTCTTACTATGCTTAAAATAGCTCAACGATCGATCGATCGATCGGTTGGTGGAAGAGTGGAAGAGAGGTTTTCATGAAAATGAAGAATGGTTTCGAGACTTGGTTTCACTTGAGTTTAAATCGAGCCATAAAAAAATTGGTCTTCTTCGTTTATACGAGCATTGTTGAAGGAAAAACTACCCCTTGGAGACACAGAGAGGCAGCCATGAAATCTTGAAATACTTAATAGTGTTTTTGGTAAGCAATGAGAAGAAAAAACTGAGGAAAAAATAAGGAAAAAATGAGGAAAAAATAAGGAAAAGTGAGGAAAAAATTTAGGAAAAAATATAATTTTTCAATTGAGACGAAAACCGAGAATTATAGAAGTATTTTCGGCCAAGAAGAGAACCTAGAACAAAAATATAGGTATGTTTCTGTATAGAAAGCAAGTAGATTTTGATCTGTACGTTTTTCGTTGTGCACAATCTTGGACATCGTTCAGTCGTTCCGGCATTACAATGGATTAATTTGCAGTGAATAGATTCGAAAAGTAACCGACATGGTAAAACAATTTTCACTTGTTGCAAACTTTCAATTGAGAAGCTTTACAACAATTCCATGAGAAAAAGGTAAAAAAGAAAGAAGAATAAGAAAAAGCAGATGGATGCAGACAAAAAAAAACAGAAGAGGAACAGAATTTTTAGCTACAAAAGAGCAAATAATAGTAATTCTGTGCCAAAGAATAAAATGAGAGAATAGTCAGACTATGGTTGGGCCATGCATGCCCTACGTTACGTCCCGGCTGACTGACGAATTGTCCTTAATCATTGTCAAGTTTTGTTGGGAGTCGAATCGGTTTCGGCCTAGTGCCAAATTTTCAGAATAGTAGAAAGTAGGACAGCTTTAAGAACATAAAGGATACCACAATTTGCATTAATAACACATAAAATGGACCGCAGGCATTTCGAGAATGAGATTTGATTACTCGCGATAAAAGAAATTTGGTAATAAAGAATCTTTTTTCCACAATTCTATGAATAATGAGGAATAAAAGATTAGAAAAAAGGATCCTATGTCTTCAATTTAAGATGAAATAGTACCGAAAGTGTATATACTGCGTTGACAAATAGAGAAAGGCGGAGAGAGGAACAGAAACTGAGACAAAAAGTAAATGCTGGACAAAGTTTCTATTTGGAACATGCATACTCCTCGAGTGTAGCGCTCTTACTTGTACAATTTAGGAAATATATTAGCTGCATGTTAAACAGATGAACGGATGAATGGATGAAATGAATTTGCATTCCAGCAACAAGACAATTACGTAAGTAGACGTATGCATGTACGTATGTATGTCCACTGCATGCGGCACTGCTTGTGTGCATGTCTATGGCCGCACGTGATTGTATAAAATACTATGAATGTTCTATAGATAATTTGAAATGTAGATTTCTTTTTTCAATCTGTCTACAGATCTCTACAAAATCTATCTACGCTTATATTCATATGTATACATATGTACGTATGTATGTGCGCACCTCGTAGTGCATCATGTCGTTTAGTAAATCATTATTAACGAATCATGCATGAAATTTCGTCGTCGTGCACGAATCATGCTGACGTTTCTAATAAAATATGAGAGAATAAATAATTTTCGTTGCAATAAAGCAATTGATTAACAATAAAATTTTGAAAAAAGAAACCAATGAAAAGGATGACAAAGAATTGGTTCTGTTTAGTGAAAGTCAAAGTTAAATAAATTTGAAGCGTTTTTCAAAAGCTGCGTGCAAGAAGCACGCTTATTCAATCATGAATTCATGAACGCTTGGTCGTCAACGTCGTTTTGGGATGGCTAAATGAAGAGGTTGAGGCAACAGATGCGCTCGCATGTTGTTGAATAATGCATGTTCTCACTTTTGCTTTTAGTGCTCAGTCCCTCTTCTTCTTCTTCTTCTGGATGTTTCCTTTCAACGGAGCAACGAGTATCAAACTGCCGTCTTTTTTTTCGAGAAAAAATGCATGCAAAATAAATTTTAAAAGTTACAACAGATTTATGCAGATTAATTTTAATTTCAATTATTCTGACATTCTCATAAATTTGGCACTCAGTTCCTGAATGGTTGTGAATAACGGTAGAGGTTGCCGTCAGCAATGGATTCGTCATAACTGCATTAATTGGAGAATGCAAAGAGTGTGTATGTAAATATAATGCAAATACATATTATACATATATTGTTAATAAATATACTTAATATATTTTTCATTTAAAAAATTCAAGAGGACAAATTTTTTTCTATTAAGAATTGTATACAAGCTCAACCGGGCGTAATGATTTAAATTTTCGGGTTACCCGCTCAAACACAAACAAACACACACACACACACACACACACACACACACACACACAAACACACACACATAGGAGCACATCTGTGCTCAACCAAGCCATTACCATCAGCACCATCAACACCAACACCATCAACGGCAGCACCATCAACACCAATACAAACAACAACAATAAGAACAATGACAACAAAATGAACATGTCCTTAAAAACCACTCGAAATTCTATCACGCAAGCACAAAAACATTATTTAAAATGAACTTTCAAATGGTAATAACAACAACAGCAACAACAACAACAACAACAACAACAACAACAACAACAACAACAGTAGTAGTAAACAATATCAACAAAAACTAATATCCCAACAACTACAACAAAAACTAACCAAAAAAACTAAATCATACAACAACCATAACAACATACACACGACCGCACCCACTGCAACAACAACAACAACAACAACAACAACAGCAGCGGCATTGACTGCCACAACCGAGGTAACAGCAGGAACAACAACAACAACAATAATAATAACAACAACTAAAGAACAATCACCAAAGCACACAAAAGTGCAGCGCTAGAGAAGATTGTTGAGAGGCATTTCGTAAAAGTATCCACAACATTTTCACCACAACAACACCACCAACACCAACAACATCACCATCACCACCACTACCTCCTCCACGCCCCTCTTACCACCTCATACCTTTGACCCTTCATCGGGTCGAGGCCAATGAACAGGCCTAAAAGGGGCAACGGTGAAAGCAAACAATTGCAGCAGCAGGAACAATATGAGGCGGCTGTAAAAGGGTGTCAATAGAAACAACAACAGCAACAACAACAACACCAACCCATATAACAAGAGAAATACATAACAATAATAATCACAACAACAGGAACGAAGAAGCATTGATGGTAAAACGTTGTCGACCAGAAACTTTTAAGAGTTAAACGAAGTCTTATTAAAGGACTATGGAGTAATGAATTGAGAGAGTACTAAACGAGTGGCAGAAGGAGAGAGAGAGAGAGGGGGAGAAATTGGGTCATCTCCACTAGTTTCGACACTGCCAACATGAAAATTCGAAAATGAAACGAACGAAATGAACGGAATCGAACCGAATTGAACCGTAAGAGAATGAAGTAAACAAGAATGAATTCAACGAACAAAGCACACACCCACCCACAAGTGCGCCCACAAGCGGCCACCACGACAGCGGACGAGGGACTGTGTGAGCGTGTGAAAACGCTTGATACAATGCAAAAGGGACAACTACGAACCGCAGTCAACAGAACAAATGAACGCCTTCCGGAAACTAAAAACGTCACAGCAGCGAAATCTGTTGGTAGCAGCAGCAGCAGCAGCAGCAGCAGGAAGTATGTGTTGTCCAGAAATGCAAAAACGAAAAAAAAAACAAACAAAGCAACGAGCTGGCAAACGTGTAAACGGCTGAACAAACGAGCGAGCGAACGAACGAGCGAGTTAACGAACCAGCAGCCCTCTCTGTAGTTAACACTTCGAAAACATAAACGAATCATGCACGACATTTCGCCATCGTGTGAAATATATGCTTATAGTCTTTTTCAATGCTGAATAATATTGAAATATAAAATCGCCAGCAAACAAAACAAATAAAAAATAATATTTTTAAATAATAGTAAAAAATTACATTAAAAAATGTGTCGTTTTTAAATACATTTGAAAACGATTTTCATTCAATTTAAATTGAAAATTTTCCTCGCCGCAGCTCTATCGATTTATTAAAAGTCGATTTTAAAAATTTTGTTTACACTAAAGTAACTTTAGAAGAATTAGTTGGTTGTTAGTCATCTAAATAACTTTGGGGAATATACATACATATTTTGAAAAACTAAGACAACAACAACAACAACAACAACAACAAGAACATAATAATAATGTCGGACACATCCTTGCGGGTGTCCGAAGCATGCAGCCCTATTTTCCATTATTATCGCAAGTGTTTGCAATAGCAAACACGAGAGTAAAAACAGTAATAATAATAATAATAATAATAATAACGATAACAACAATTCACACTACGTGCATGCATACATACTCGTACATACATATAAATATTCGGCACATGCATGCACCTACAATCGTTACCGAAATCATTTGCAGCAACACCTAAAAATGGGCGACATGCATGTCACCGACAAAACAACATGCGTGTAGCTGCGATGGTACAGCTTTTGCAAAATCGGTTGGCAGTACGTGCAGTAAAATGTGTAAAAAATATTCAATTCATTCACTCCAGCATGCGACCATTTTTATGTAATAAAAAGTCCTGCATGTGTGCGCGTGTCAAATGTCCAAAACCTTGCTCTTCTCTAACCCTTTGCCAAAAGTTTTCTCAGTACAACTATTCGTTGTTGTGGCTCCGCTGTTGTTGTTAGTTTCGTTGTTGTTGTCGTCTATTTATTATTCGTTGTAACTCTCTTGTACTTGTAGTATTATTATCATTTTGTTGTTGTTGTTGTGGTTGTTGGCATTTTGACTAACGCTTGCACGCCTTTATTTTCCAAACATTTTCCAAGCGCCATAAGAAAAAACTGAAAGCAAACTAACAAAAAATGATAAAATTTCGAATAAAATTCAACATTCAATAAATAAAAAGCGCAGCAATTGACTAAATTTTGTATTCGTTTAAAAATATTGATATTAAGAAATCGTCACCACTACCGATATCGTTACACCAACAACAACAACCACACTTCTATAAAAACTTTATGCTAAAGGAAAGAGTAAAAAGGCATTGTTTTGAAAAAAAAAACCTGAATAACCTGACAGAAAAAAAAAATACCCATCCATCCTTGTATGGGGTCAAAATTATTGGATTTATTTTTAGTGAAGTGTAACATTGTCGTCAATACTCTTTCTTTCTTCCTTCATGGCTTTGTTGAGTTGTTTTTCTTTGGTATTTATGTTTGTACGTTTTTCTTTTTTAATTGATGTTCTAGAATTTAATTTGTTTGCATCCACTTTTTGAATAATTCTTAGGACTTGATAAATTCTGTCCGTCTGTCACTGTGTCCGCATGTCTTGTGAGACATACACACATGAACGAATACAGTTTTATGTATGCATTGACAAGACTAAAAACGTGTCAGTTTGTCAATACGATTATGGCAATTGATTCCTTTATAGGAATTAATTTTAGGAATGATTTGTAACACTTGAGATGACTCGGAAAAAGAAAGAATACATGCTCATAGAAAAAAGCATCAGCAAAGAATCATAGAAAAGACCATTATAATTAAGCATTATTTATATATCTACAATATAAATGATCACCCTGTATGAATTGTCTGTAATCGTGAGTATTAAGGAAGAGTCTACTCTCAAAAATCATCCCATCCCATTTTCAACCCAATTCATCCGGTTATTGAGAGTTTATCTGTTAAAATGATCGAACTTAAAGTGGATCATTCTGAAGAGTACCATTAAAAATGCATCAAACTCGGCATTAGTTCTTATAATGATCATAAGAAAAGTGCTTAGTTTCCTCTTTAATCACATTAATCACTTGGACGGAGATTTTTTGTAACCGCATAAAAAAGTAATTCTATGAAAAGGTGAAGCATATAAATAGGTTTGAGTGTACATCTATCTCAGTGACTCGGTGGCAGGCAAAATATAAAGTATTTTTTGTTAACAGTAACCAGAAGTCGAGTTCTGTTAAGGGCTCAACCAACTCAATTTTGCTCTAAAGCGAAAAAATGTTTCAATTTTTCTTCCTTTGATGTTCAATTTTCACTTTCCAGTTTTCCCCTTTTCCCGTCGTCTCCGACGTGATTTTTGTAACGTCTTTTTTTGAAAAAATTCCCAACAAATTAATCCATTTAATTATCTTACTTTGTCTCTTGCTCATTTGATCTCTATCCCTAACGATCTACATTACTTTTTCCTCATGTTTTTTATTGTTGTTTTGGACAGACGACACAGACCGTGTAACTGTCAAAAACCGTGGTGCACCTAATGATGAAGGAGAATGTCGTTTTGTTGTTTTGTGTATTTAAAAAAAAAATACCTAATAATTTGAATGTCATTTGTTTTTGCTGCTTTATACTCGTAGTATGGCCTTTTTCCTTGGGCTTGGTGTCATCGTCCTTTGGCAGAGACACGACCAGTTGGCAGGTTGGTTGTAAATACGAGTGCACACATACATACATTTGAGAAATGTGTATGTATGCGTCGCGCATACTTTGAAAATGATGAAACTGTTGGAAGGAAGACAACATCTGGCGCTCGAAGCATCTCATCGCTCGATTTGGTTAAGTGTCCTTTATCGTCTTGGCGTTTCAAGGATGAGCGTGAGAAAATCAAAGGATCAATTTTTGAATTTTAAAAAAGAAAATTGAATGGCCTAAAAGTGTTGTTACTCGTAAAACTCAAAGTAGTCGAAGCACTTGAATTTATGTAAATTTTATTGTAATTTGCATTTTTTCTCTGGCAAAACTTTGTGGATTCCAGGATATTTTTCGATCATGGATTTAAGCTGTTAGGTTTTTAAACAAGAACCCAAACAAAATGACATCATCACTCTCTTGCTGATGAAACGCTACGAAGGATGCTATTGCTTGCACCAGAAGCAAACGGTTTTACATTAAAAAATGAGCATATCACCAATAACAACAACAATACTAACCAACTCGAACAAAAACTGCTGTAACAACTCATGTCAACAGTGACAAAGGTCCAATAAAAATTGTATGAATATTGCATTCATTAAGGGTTGAATGTTGTTGTTGTCGTTGTCGTTGTCTCTGCGCATTGCTGTTGGTAACAGTTGTTGTTGTTGTGGTTCCCGTTTTGTTATTTTAATTTTGTGAGTTAGTCAGTAAATCTTCAATAAATATTAACGCTAATGTCATATTCATAGAACCTAAAGTCCTAACGCTGCTGCGCCGCTCCGTGCACCGTTGCCTCTCTCAACTCCTTGAATATTTTCATAATGACTTCTTTTTGTTGTATACATTTTCTTCTCTGCTACTAAATTATGAAAAACTATTGTCAAGTGGGTTAGCCGGGGATCGGCCTTCTGTGGCTGACGATGATGACGATGCGGCGTGAGAAGCAACAACTGCGTAAATAAACATAGCAAAACAATAGCAGCTACTACACAAATTACCCGAATCCTCAAACAGGATGAAGTCAATAAAACAACTGACAATGTTCCGTCGTTGAACGTCGCGATGGTTGTTGCTCGGCCACCGACCGATCGCCCTATTGAGCGTAGATTGCTTTACTACCGCTTTGCTACCGCTGACGCATGTCCTGTCTCGAATTTCCAGGATAATGCTTGTGTATCAGTAGTGTTGCTTCCACTGATTTCAAGGATCAATGTGACCTGTTATGTCGTCAAGGATCAATGGAAGTTGTTATGATCTCAGGGTTTAGAATTACTTTTTATGATTATTTGTGGATACGAGTATTCCTGCAGTAAAAAGTACCATCAAATAGTGCTCATATTGTTGTCTTTGTTACGGTTAATGAAGTTATCTTCACTGACAATAACAACGCCCGTAAATCGTAAGGTTTTGGTAGCATTTTTGAATACATCCACACTTAATTCATCACTACATATTTTATGAGTTTTTATCGTGGTTCATGTACAAAAAACAAAAGCAAAAATTTCGGTCTACTTGAGAAAACTTCTTCTAATGGGTACTCGTAGGTACCCATTACGTATCTGAGTATCTTTACTGTTGCCCTTTTTGACGAGGAACTGTTAAATCATTTGTGTCCATAGAGATGTTTTCAGCAGGTCAGTAGTCAGCCTCATAACGTAGGTAGCTCATATTACACCATATGGTACTCGTATTAATTTTTAAAACAGGTTTTTTGTATTATTTTAACACGTTTGTCTTAACTGGTCCTCCCTTCGGCTGGCAATTGGAAGTGTATGCAATAGAGAAAGCAAGACAAATCCTCAGAAATTACACACTCTAACCATTGTAACCGCTACTTGGCGAAGGTAACCAACCTACCTCGTACCTCCCGGTGAACCTGCTGGAGCATAATATGAGTATGAGTATTTAATGCAGTTGGTGTTGACAGTTTGATGAAAAATTAATTTTTAAAGTGGGTAGGTCTATAAGAAATACCCAAAAATGGAAGGATGGAAAACATGAAAATAATAAAAATTTCTCACCAAAAAGATCTCTTCTCTTCAGCTTTTCAATAGAGAAAGGATGGGAAATTGTTTGTGAAAACAAAGTAACTGGAAAAATTCATTTTATATATAAAGATTCAGTGTCAGTGTCAATAACTGCATCAGTTGTCAAGTAAGTGAAAGAACCAATAATTTATAAAGAACCAATAACTTTCAATAAAAAAACAATAATTTGCTTCTTCTTTATGAGTTATTTTATGGTTTTGTGCACTGAACAGTGTTAGTAAAATAGGTTTAACAGTACTGTAACTTCAACGAGTAATAACGAGTAAGATTTAAATTGAAATTTCTTTCTTTATATTCGTTCAAGAAGAAAAAAAATGAAATTTTTGTATTGAATTTTAATAAGATATGGTTAAAAGTTGCTAACAGAATTGTGTACTACATTATAAACTAAAGAAACATACTTGTCAATACGAGAAATTAGTTAACAGAGTATAATAATTGGTTACTGTTACGAGTTAAATGTCAGTGATTATGTGACTGTTAACGGAACTGTGTACTATTAAAGATTACTGTGAGAATTATTGCCTTGTTGTTGGTTACCGTTTATTTTTTATTAATTGAATTATTGTTAATTGTTCAAAAATTGAATTATTTTTCAGCTTCTATTTCGCTGTTTCTTAAACGATGTACACGATTAAATATAATACAAAGAATAAGCATAAGTCTTATATAAATTTAATGTGAAACTAAACACAAAGATCTACTTGAATTCGGTAAAGTACAAAAAAATCGCCTCCTGCAACGTCATCAACGCAACAGCAACCCTTTTCAAAAAGGAAAAATAAAATGAAAAAAAATGTAAAAATAAACAAACACCACAAAAAACACAGAAAAAAAAATTTTGTACCAACAAAGAACATTTTTTAAGGAAAATGACAAAAATTGTGCTATCAATAGAATTATGGAGTTAAAATGATTTAGAATTTAAACATCAGAGGAAAGAGAAAGAGCAAATCGCGTAAAAAAATATACGAAAAAGATGTCGTTGTTGAAATGCGATGAAGTGAAGTGAAGTGTGAAGACCGCAGAAAAGTGGAAGAGAAAAAAAAGAAACTGACAGCACTAGTAGGTCTTATTAGTTGGTTATGATTCAGAAGATGCATTCAAACTCAAACCAAAGAAGGATAAAAATAAAATAACATTTTTGTTGTTTTCTAAATACATCAAACTCTGGCATTTTGACTTTTTCAATAATGCATAGCAGGCTTATCCATTCGCGGTATGCCCTAAGGGTAAACAGTAGTAAGAAAAGGAAGAGAAAGAGAAAAAGGGAGAGAAAAATTGATTCGATTCGAATTAGTTTGTTGTTGTGTTATAGTGTTGTTGTTCTCCTGCACTTTTAATGCCGTTGCTGCTGCTGGTATTTTGGTTGGCTGGCACTATCTTAAGTCGTTGTTGTTGTTGTTGGTGTTGTTGTTGTTGCTGTTGTTGTTGTTGTTGAAGTTCAAGTTGTCACAAGTGTACAGAGTGCGCGATCCGTAAGCAACGGTTTATTTATACTCGACGTTTTTAACTATTTATGTAGGAAATACAATAACACAACAACAACAACAACAACAACAACAACAACAACAAGAACAGAATAAGCAAACAACAACAAAGAATGCTAAGAATTAAAAGTAGGCTCTTTTGTTAATTTATCGCTTTAGCCAGCCTTCAACAACAGCAACGAGTATGGAATGATGGAACAAACGAACAAATAAACAAACGAATCCGCAAATGAATAAATGGACAAATAAAGAAATGAACAAACGAACAAACGAACAAATGAACAAACGCAGAAATTAATAAATGAAGAAATGAGCGAATGCACAATTGAACAAATAAAGAAATGAACGAATGAAGAAGTGGAAAAATGAACAAATGAAGAAATGAACGAATAACAATTGAACAAATTAAGAAATGAACGAATGAACAAATGAAAAAATAAACAAATAAACCAATGAACAACTGAGGAAATGAACAAATAAACAAGTAACCATATGAATGAATGAGCACATAAACAAATGAACAATTTAACAAATAAAGAAATGAACAAGTAAACATGAATCTGAACGTGAATATGAATGAATGAGCAAATAAACAAATAAACAAAGGAACGAAAGAAAAAGAAAATGAGCAAACAAATGAAGAAACGAACAAACAAAGGAACATCGAAAGCATTATCCTTAGGCCTCACCACGCCGTGGTTTTGCTGCCTTGAAGTTTTGACGATTTTTTCCATTTCTCTTAATTGTCACAACTTTTTGCTATGGCAAGATTTTGTTATTGCTGTTGTAGTTGTGACTTTTTCTTTATAAATTAATAATTTTTTTTATAGTTCTCGATCACATCGATTTTTCGTCAGTATTTTTCAATGCATTTCTCGATTCCTTTTGTCTTCACATAATTCAACTTGACAGCTTTTCTTTTTTTTCGGTTTATTCATTTTTCTCACTATTTTTCTGTATTATTCGTTTCCGTTTTTTTTCGGCCGTTTTTATATCAATCAGGTCAACAGGCGCTGGATACTGCATGTTGGTGCACGTGTTCAGAAATTGGAAATTTTTTATACGCTGTTAAAAAAAGAATATCCAAAAATATATCAGCAGTATTTTGTCTGGAGACAATAAATCATGATTAAAGAATTTCACACAAATTCCATTATAATAATAAAAAATTGACAATTTTAAATTTATGTAAATATACGAACAGGATAATTTAAATTACAAAATTAGCAATTTAAGAATAAAAGAGGACAATTATGTACTCATTACACGAATCATATCTTAGAAGGTGAAATGGATGGTTTTGACAAAGAGTATCAGCGACTAACGTTAACATAATGTATATATGTATATACATATACAGGCATATGTGCTTGCATCTAATTTTTATATATCATCATTTAAAATCATCAAAAAGAGTGCAAAATAAAAACTCAGTTGAATTTTAATTAAAAATTTAATTAACTCGTCTAAAATATTTTTCGCCGAACATTTTTTCTCACAAACTTTTTTCGTATGTATTATATTTAATTATTATAGGATTTTTTTTCTGATGTTACTCGAATTCGTTACTGACATACTCTCTCCTCGTCTCGTTCTACCTGTCCGTTTTTATTAATATTTTCTTATAATAAAAATATGCTTATGCTCGTAATAATAATTTTATATTTCATCATTTACTATGATGTACAGACATATAAAATCAGGATTAAGGTTTTATAATGAAAAATGACAAGGACGTTGAAGAAACTAAAAGCTATCCCAGCAATTTTTCCGTTTTTAATTTCATAACACCAAAAAAAAAAAAACGGTTAGTGTGGCACGTAGTGTATGTACGAGTATGTATGTATGTGTATATATATCATTAACTTATTTTTAAAAAATGTTATCACTACACACACACACTCCACCTGATAACTGCAAACAAGTGAAAAAAACAAACAAAAGCTACCAAAAGACCGTCTTAAAAAAACAAATATAATAATAATTTTAACCGCAAGTTTGTGGTTTTTGCCTTTTTTTGAACAACATCATCTGGCAACATTATTGCCTCAATGATGGACACATAAGAGTCGAATACAGGTGTGTGTGTGTGTGTGTGTTTGTGTCTAACACTGCCGAACGTAGTGCAATGCATATGTTTCTGCTCTGCAAACGCCTTTAGGAAAACATAAACGAGTCATGTATGACATTTCATTCACGTGTTGACTACACCATTCAAAGCAGTGATGACGACTTTAAACAAACACCGTTGGCGGAGGAAGAAAGAACCTTTAAAATGTTACACAAAGACAGATTATCAACAATGTCGACTGAAAAGCGGTCATCGACGATTGAACGTCGAGCATTGAGGCAATTGTTGTTGAAACTAACCCATTTTAATATGTAAAATTAAATTTATAAAAAGAGGTATAAACTAAAAGCACTTTCTTTCGAAAGCTGCAGCCATGAGATTTTATCATTTAATTCATAAACGATTTGTCATGAATGAATTTTGCAACGAAATTGAGCAACGAAATTCGTCTTTTGCTGAGGTCTTTTTCCGTTTCTTTATCTTTATCTACCATAGTTTTATATAAGATATTTTATTTTTTAATATCAAAACCTAACAAAGGATTTGAGAAAAAAAAAAAAACAAAAGCCGCTGGAAAAATTAATAAAAATATACAAACAAAAGCAAACAAAGCAAGAGCTCTTGCTCTTAAAAAATGCTGACCACAAGGTAGAAACAACGAGTACTCAGATATAATAACTACTCGTTGGTAAAAACCTGAAGTTGCTGCAGTCAAAACATAATTTCTCTTTTTTTATCTGCCAAAAGAAATGTTTTAAATTGAAATCATTTGCATGCTTTTTGTATAAATTTTAATATTTTTCTGCTGTTCAAAAGCAGCGAAAGAGAAAGGGACAGAACGAGGATAGATAGTGGGGGAAGGACAGAGGCAGAAGCAGACGCAGATTAACGCAGAAAGATTCCGACAGAGACAGTAAGCGTTGAAAGAGAGGGTAAGAAAGAAAAATTATCCTTACATGAAGTGCACAATTTTTATTTCAATATTTTTCAAAGTGTTTCGTCATTTCTATTGTTCATCACTTTTTCAGGTTTTTTTTTATCCATTTCGTAGAGTCTGTACCGTCTGCTGGTTTAACGGAAACCCTTGCGGAAACGGATACGGATACGGATACGGTTAGGGTTAAGGCTGAGGAGTCGGATGCACCATGGAAAAAATGAAACGAGAGAACACAGCTCAACTGAACTCATCACGGTACTTCTGCTTTGTTGTGCGTTGTTTCTGCTGCTTCTGCTTCTGCTTTTGTGAATTATTGCATTCGACTTAATTTGTTTTGGTAGAAGAGTACGAATGAGTTTATGGCAGAAAGAATAAATGCATGATGAATGAAAATGCATTGTGAGAATGATACATCTACTTCGTGAGTGTGTGTGTGAGTGTATGCATGCACGTAGGAACGTACCTATGCATATTCGAAAAATGTATACCTTCATGCAATCTCTTAGTACTTAAGGTTCTTACGAAGGCAGGGACCATGAGCCTTCAGTTGAACTCAAAAGAAAGTCTTACATAACTTTTAGTCGTTCGACTTGCTCGCGCAATTGTGGCTGCTCGGCAAGTGCTCGATGTGGGATGGGGTGGGCACAGCAGACGGTACAGCGAGCCACACCGTGTATGGTTTCCAGATGGCAATAATAACTCAGCTCACTTTGTACATTGCAAGAAAAGCTCTCTCGAAATGAAGATATACGACAGACATACATATACCATGGTAATATGTATGTTTTTTGCGTATAAGAAAAACCAAATCAGCTTTTCGTTGCTGATTTATTTCTTTAAGTGTGGAAGAAATTTAGCCCATTTGGTAGTTTCTATTTTCTTTTTTTAGCATTTTGCCTGAAGTTCTTTGTCTTATTTCGCCGCAATGAAATTATGATATAAAAGAGAAACAGCTTCAGACCGGATCGAGACTAACAGACCACTTTACAGACTAACTACAAAGCGACCAACAGTCCACTCCATGGTTTAATTTACAGACCGATACACTGCAGCCGTCTAATGTAGAGACTGTCACCTGAAGTTAAGAAAAAGAAGCGAAAGGTGGGCTCATAGATCGACCCTCAGCCCGACCCATACACCGTTCCACAAATCAAACCATTGCCAAATTCATAGATCAGCAGACCAACAGAGCGATCCTCAGACCGATCCTCAATCCCTCACACTTAAACAGTGTAAAGCAGACGGCTGTAACCGACCCACAAGAGAAGACGACTTACCATACGATATTCCGACCGAAAAATACCTTGATTTTTGTTCGCTGTGTTGCGGGTGTTTTTTTCCTTCGAAAAATATTTCTTCTAATATTTTTCGTTTATGCTTTCGTGCTTTTTCGACGTGTCTGTGTCGTCGAACTCCTCCCACCAAAGCAAACGACACAATTTGCCAACCGCGAAGTGCAAATAATTTGTGTAGCATGAACATTTGTCGAAGGGAAAAACTTCTTGCTCGCGCTCGAGCTAAATATTAAAACTAATGGCGGTAACAAACGGAAAAAACAAAACAATTTGCGCCGAAAGTGTACGAGCAAAAATATTAATTTTGCAAATGTTTTTCAAACACATTCGTGGCGAAAAGAATGTTGATGACGGCGACGGCGACGATGATGTGAGGTCGGTGAGGGCGATGACGACGCAGGCAGGAAGAACAACGACGACGACGACGACGACGACAACGTGAACCGCCAAAAATCGTCGGAGAAACACATTAGAGAAGATTTCGATTTAAATTTTTAATGAAAATTTCCAAAAAAAAGAACAAATAGAATTTAAAGAAAAGATAAGAAATTTTAAATAAATTCGAAGAAAAAGGAGAGAGAAAGAAGACAACTTCTATAGAAAAAAATTCACAAAACAAAACAAAGAGATAAAAAGTAATGAATTAAATGAATAAACAAAGAAGAAAAGAAAAGAAGGACGTAAAAAGTAGATTAAAGGAAGGAAAAAAAGGAACTTTACATAAATTCGTTCTAAAACTTATCAACAAAGTATTAAATATTTATAAAAATAAAATACAAAAAAATATATACTATGTATCATCATTTTCAAAAGTTTCCAGAAAGAAGTCGCGAAAAACCAAAATAATTCAAAGCCATTCACGATTCTCACGAATTTAGGGGCAGTAATGAGAATCGGTAAAAGTTAAGAGGAAGAAGAAGAGGAAGTATAAAATTCCCGAGAGAAAATCCATCATGAGATGAAATATAATGAGAAAAAAATTTATAAATATTATAGAATCGTGTTTCTCGTTGCGCTTGAGAAGCACGCGAACAAATGAAGGCCCTAAAAACAAGAACAAATTGTTGCCAGATCTATACGAGAATCTATACAGCATATGATCGCTGTTTCTTTTAGGCACTATAATTTCCTTTCTAAAACTCATTTTCAATAGTGACAAACAACAAACAATTTCCGGTAAAGGAATAATAACGACAAGAGCGAAATAACGTTAGTAACCGCGAATGAATGACATTTGATGACAGCTGTCGCTTTTTCTAGTTACATTTTATTATATTCGATTTTGAAATTGATATTCGTATTCGGTAGTAGTTGCTGCTTCTGTTGTTGTTGTTGTCATTATAGTTGTGAAAAAGATTGAGGAGTATTTATACACTCTTTTCAGGGCGCGATTGAAAAGTGTGAGAAATTTTCCTCTCGAAATGGAATTATTGCTTGCTATAATTTCTCCCCAATTATTTTTCTCTTTTTTTTTTTTGCTGTCTCTTCGAAATTAGCTGATTGTGAGAATAACATGAGAAATAGTTAACGACGTTTGACAGTTAGCGATCGAACTTTGACATTTTGAAGTTAACGAGCTGTGAGATGCGGTCGACGTACATGATGCGAACGTGACTGATTTTAATTTAAACTAATGCCAGCGGATTATGGACATTTTATGAGAAATTTTTAGGGAGTAAAGTATAGGAGAAATTATTGTGCAAGGAGAAGAGGTCCATAGGAAGGGGAACGAAGCAGATAGTGGTGCAGACGAGCGAGACTTTTCGAGATTTTTGCAATCTCGCTCAATGATGTCGTATCGGCTGGAAAAGTAAACCTGTCACGCGTTTTTAAATGACCTTTTATCATTACCGCAGATACATACATATATATTCCAATAACGCTTTAATATTAATATTAAAACATTAATTAATTAATGAATATGAAAACAGATTCTTCTCATTTTGTAAATTTATAAAAGTAAAAAGCATTAAAAGTATGTATTTCTTGGAAATTTTATCTTTCATATGATCTCGAGCGTACTCGTATGTTCGTTGCCTTAAATTTATTGACAAGCAAATAATTTTAACTAATTACTTTTTAAAACTGAACATATTAAATTACAATAACAATTAATCATGTTGCTGTCCGTCACTCATCCCGTCACTGTTAGTGCGTTTAAGGCTTTAGTCATTGTTTAGAAATCAGAACGACGGAAAATCGATAAATGTCAAGAGTAGACGAATGTCAATGAGAATGAGTTAAATAAAATCTATTGTATTTCATGTGTTCACACTATAATAAACAAAAGCCAATTTTCGGTTTTTAGGTATCGACAATATGACCACAGAAAAAGCAAAAAAAAAAACCAAACTAAACAAAAAAGGACAATATGGAATATACTCATAAAAACAAAAATTTGAATTTAATTCTTTTTTTTTTGTTATTTTTAAAATATTTTATGTATACAATAAAAAGGATTAATTGAAAAAAAAAGTCCATTGTTTATGCACAAGCGTCAGCAATCGACAAAAAACACACGCACTCGGAGCAAAGTACACAAAAAACGGTCATTGCCGTGACCGTCAGACAGGTCACGTCACATTAAAGGATTTTATTGCTCGCGGTAGTTAAAGGTTAAAATATTCAAGACATCATAAACAACTGCATAAACGTATGTTGAGAAGAGAGCAGCTTAGAGGACATACAGAGCAGTCACAATCATGAAGCACCCACTGGTAAACTGAGGCAATACAAATGCCGCTCATACGGAAAAGTAAGAGGCATTTTCATCAGCACAGTAATGTGTAATAATCAGCACAGTAATGTGTAATAATGTGGTGTAATTCCTTAAATAAATTGGACATATGCTGATGAAACTTGTCATTTTGGAAACTATAATATATTAATAATAATTAAATAATTAATTAATTTAATATAATTTATTATAATAATGAACCATTTTTTATTGCAATCGAATTATTTTAATTTATTGAAATTGAAGTTTTAAAATTGAATTTTTAACAATTAATAACAGTGACTATAATCTCGGTCACGCTCTGTTTGCGCATAAGATGCATCGAATACTGATTACAACTAATTACTGATTGATTCCAGAGAGAATCAGAAATGTATTGTAATGAAGAAAATTAAATTGTAATGAATAACGATTTGGTTGACAATTGAAAGTTATTTATTTGTCAACCTTTGTTTATCACCACTGGGTATTTTGGTTATTGAGAGGATTGCTCTTTGCTCTTTGTATACGGTATGTCGCGACGTGTTTTTTTTTGTAGCAGGTACATATTGACGACTATACTGTAATCCTTTACTGCACAAATCTTCAGAGATTCACTCACGAAATAACTTTCTCTCCGCGCTCCTCCTTTCACTTTTCGACTAAACACATGTCAACAATCCACTTGTCACTTTGACAGTCACGCACTTTTTGACAGCTGTTTACTCATAATGACGACGATGCGCATCAGTGCGTGCTTGCGATGCGTTGCGATGCGTTGGCATCGTATTACAATCATATCACACACCAATACACAGAGCAAAAAAGGAAAAGAATATTTCAAAAATTTATTTAGAAATATTTTTCAAAAAGTAAAAAAGTAATTAATTTAAAATTTGATATGGTCCAAAGGGATACTTGAAGGATTCTTCCTCTTCTTCCTGTCAAAATAATCCCAATGACATGCTTTTCAAACATTGTCGTATTAATTAACTCTGTATTTTTAAGAGGAGCGAAAATATTAAAAAAAACATAAACGTTTGAATGCATTAAAAATTTCTAAAAAAAATGATTGGAATTTTTTTTGCTTCGTTTATTTGACTTCGTTTCGTTGTTGTTGTTACTACCGTTGTTCAGCGACAGCAGCTGATCTGTTTTCAAATTTACAGAAATTAAAAAATTTATAATGCAAGTTCATAAAAGTTAATGAAAAGTTTCACTCAACGCCATCAACGGGACAATATATTATAAAAACTGCTGCAGGCGCGACGAACCACAATAAAAACAACAACAAAAACAGTAACAACTGCAAATAATGAACAAATAATAAATTATATACATTTAACGAAAATTTACGATTATCATTAAGAGCAATTATTTACAATATATTGTGCAATAATATTGAGAGCGTAGTAAGAGTGAACGCAACGGGGCGTTACAGAGAGCGACGCACAGTCACATTAAAATCGCATGAGACAGACACGAGACGAATATCGACAGCAATGACAACAAAAAATAAATTTAAAAACATTGCGGTAAAAAGAACAAATAAAAACGTTAATGTTGATGAGTTAAATTATTAAATTAAGTGGCGGAAGAGGGCTGAGGAGGAATAAAAATCCAAAGTCTTTAATTTAAGAGGCGTTACTTCAATAATCATGGCTCCTCTTGCACTCAAAATCGCACACATGTACACACACACACACACACACACACACACTTACATTTACACACCCTCCTCAATCCAGGCACATCACACATCAGGAGGAGTGTTGTGGGCGTGGCAGTAGTCCGTGAAGCTGAAGTAGTTGTGAGTTAAGCGTTTTTCCTTTTTTAATTTCTTTTTGATTTATTGTTATTACTACAAGAATCTCTTATTTTTTATATTTATTTTGTACATTAAAAATAAAAACAACGTTTATTCATTTAACATATGCGGACACATACAAACGCATGTACCAAAAACATTTAAAATCATTCGATAGTTTTTAATCCATAATTTAATCCATAGTTTAGGTCTTTAAAAGAAGATTAACGAATCTCGCGTGACATTTCACTCGCCATCGTGCATGAATTCTCCTGTAGACGAAGTCGCCTACTAAATAAAACTACTTCAAGTCATGTAGAAATTCGAAAACGAAGTAAACTTATAGCGTTTCGAAGGCCTTAGGCTTGAGTTATCGTCACTGATTCATAAAATATTCATCGTGTATGCATTTTGGGTATGTTACGTTGGTTGTAAAGGCTGGACTGTCCTCATGGCATCCACATAATCGAGAGGCTGTCGTCAGTCTGTCTGATTTCTTGCTGTTTTTGCTTTAATTATATTTTAACTTGTCATCGGTATTGAAAATTATTGCAATTCATGGCGTATGAGCCGAATACAAAACGGCTTATCCACGGCTTTTCATTCTATCTCATTCTCTCATAATAACCACAAAAACAAAGCCCGTTGTTCATCCCTCGTTATTAATTACTTCATTATATACAATTAATGATTGAATGAATGAATGAATGATTGAGAGGGTTTTCTCTCAACTTCCTGTTGTTGCTGTTGTTGGCGGCTACTGCTTGATGATTGCTGTCAATTATTTGATTGTTCGTTTGGGATGAGTTCGGCTCGCGGTTATTGGTTAAAACAAAAAGAACATTTACACAAATAAAGTGAAATTAATTTGAAATAAGAGATAATAATCCTTTGCTTTTTTAAACTTCGTTTTTAATTAATTCGTTCAATTATTTTTTATTATTTCAACAGATTTTCAATATTTTCGTTGGTGATTTTTGAATAATTTTTAATTTTTTGTAATAAATGAAATAATTTTTTTTGCTTTAATTTCTTAATACTTTACAAATCTTCTTTCATGATTTTCATTACAATCTCTTTAAAATATTTTGAAATGCAATTAATTAAAATAAATAATTAAAAATTATATTCTTTTAATTCTTTCTTCTTACTCTTTGGAGTAATTGATGTGCTTTTAATCGGTGGAAAATGAAGACGATTTATTGCCGACAATTCGATGCTTTACATTTATCAATTAATCAAGCATAATTTCGTCGTTATACATTCTGCAACACTGCGAAATATTCCGTCATTTATTGCTGATTATATACTCGCACGATTCATCATTCATTCGCTCAAGAATGACTCTCTAAAATTCAAGCATTCACAAAGAAGTTACTTGCGAGTCATCACGTAATTAATCTCTCTCACTCTCTTTACTCGATTGCTTACTCGTTGATTCACTCGCTCATTACGCACGATTCACTCTTTACATTTCGAGCATTCACTTGAAACTTCGCTACGAGTCACTGTGAAATATATTTTTTATCGTTGGCTTGACCGATGTCTACGAAATCTGTTGAAGACATCTTTACAAAAATGGGCGTGTACATTTGAACGAGTCAAGTCCATCGATTATCGGTTTATGCTTTATAGACGCTTTTCGATATTTTAAAAGAGAACAAAAAACTGTTGATTAAAACGATCATATTTTCAGGGCAATGTACACACACACACACCCACACACACTCGCCAATATTAGAAATAATATGTTGCCATCTACACTTTCACAGCAACAAAGCAACAAAGTGTGTTCGTTGTCGTTGTTAGTTCTGTTCTTGTGCTTGTTATTGTCATTGTCGTTGTGAGTTAATTCCGCCTCATTTCAAATGAAAACGTTTTAAAAGCAACGACAGCGTTAACAACAACAACAACAATTACGTCCAAAAGAATAAGCCAGCAAAATATGTGTATATGTATGTGCTCTTTTATTGCTCTGGGATACGCGAGGTCTGTTTGAAAGTTTTTGGCAACGTTTCAGAAAAAGACGTCTCTCTTCACTAATGCCAGAGCAGCTCAATTTTATTGCACAAACTGTCAAACTGTGCGAGTATTTCACTTTTATTGCATCAGTTTGTTTTGTATTTTAAAGAGAGTGAGTGCAGTGCGTGCGTGCGTGTGTGTGTGTGTTCGTGTTCGGTGGTGCCTGCTGGCCAAAGCGTGCAAGCGCAACTCCTTTGGCACTTTTAAGGCTGATGCTTCGCGTTAGCGTTGTTGTTGTTCCCTTGTTCTTCTTCCCTTGAGTTGTCCTTCTGTTTTTCCACTAAAGTCATTGCCAGCAAGCGTGTTAATCGCTTTGACAGATGCTGACGATTGATTGTCTTCGTAATGGCGAAAATTTATGACAACTTTGAGTTTCCGGAAGCAATCGAGCGTGCGTCGTCGCGACGCTGAGTGGCGCTGACTCAGCTGATAGCGGGGCATGTGTGGGCGGGCGTGTGTGTGCGATTGCGGTGAAGTGTCCCTGACCTTGAGTTTCCTTCCTGACCTTCCTTAACGGCAAATAATTGCTATTCTTCATTTCTCGTCCAACATCTCAACATCTAACATTTAACAGATAACAGTGAAATTATAGCCAAATCGAAAGGAAAGGCGACGAAGAGACGCAGTGAGTGGTGGTTCTTTGGGGAAAAAAACACTTGACGGGGGCGCGCTCGGATTGTTTTTGTATTCAATTGGGACTCTTCAACTCCCTTTCAATCAGTGCCGGCCTCGCCTCGCCCCCCAACATTCGCTCCTCGTCCCCCACCATTTCCAATCTCTGCTGGGTTGCCGGTGTTTTTTTTTGTGCGGATCCCTGCAGCGAGGAATTGACGGTGATGGTGCGAGAAGCTGCACACACACACTCATTTTATCAATGATGTAACCTGTCGCCAGAACAACCGAGTCAGCGACAACATTTTGGCCACGCGCCCGAAACATGCCAACAACAACAACAACAACAACAACAACAACAACACAACTCACCGAATAGAGTGTGCGTTAAACGTTTTTGAATTAAGACGCTTTTTGAGGCGGTTGTCGGTCGCGCGCCAAGCCGTTTTCTGTGCCAAAAAATCAGACACGCCAAGCAAAAATTGAACAGGAGGAGGAAGGAGGGGGGAGGGGGGGTGGAAGAAGAGGAAGAAAACTAATACACCACGGAAAGTAATCAGCGTTCAGAAAACGTCGAGTGAAGGCAGCCGAATTAGATCAAGGGGGAGGCGAGTGGAGAGGAAGTGGCGTAAAATGATGCCACGAAAGAGGAAGAAGAAGAAGAAGAAAGAGGCGGCACTTGAATTGTTAATAGTGAAAAGAGCACACACGCACACTCACGCCCGAGGATTTAACAGCTCCAGCAGCAGCAACGGAAATGACGTCTTAACCCTTGAAAGTATCAGAATTGAAATTGTTTTATTGGAAATTTATTGAAATAAAACGGAGATCTGGAAGAAGAAGAAGAAGAAGAAGAAGGCGAGAACAAGAAATAGCGGCAATGGCAGATGCGAACGCAGCAATGCCGCAGCTGAAGTATGTACATTTTATAAAAACTTGATAAAACTTAAATATAAAACCGATTGTCAAGTGTGACAACGATAACAGCAACAACAACAACAACAACAACAACAACAACAACAATAACGACGAAAACTGTAGGTAGTGTGTAGCCCTAAAAATAGATATGTATGAACTGTGTGGCAGTCGAGAAAGGCACCACCACCACCAACAACAACAACAACCACAACAACCACAACAACAACAACCACAACATATTTTGCAAAATAGCACAAACGACGAACACTTGGAGCATCTCGCTGCAGCGAGCGACAGTCGCAGCTGCCAACCGAGGAAAATAGCTTACACGTTTTCCAGTCATTTTTTGCCAGCGCTCCATCGCTCCATCCACAGATTTCAGCGCGTCTCTTCTCTGCCCCTCCTCTCTTTTCCGCCGTTACGGAAAATGCACCAACGGACCATTTTTAAATAAGTTAATAAAAATGAACATGAGCAATGTCGGTTTCTTTTTTCGTTTGTCATCGAATGCAGTTTGGGTATCAACAACAACAACAACAACAACAACAACAACCAACAACAACACCACCAACAACAACAGCCACACAATATCAACAACAAGAAAAACAGTAACAACAGCCACACAATATCAAAAATAAATTCATATAAAGAAGAAAGAAAAAGGATTGAACACAACAACAACAACAACAACAACAACAACAATAACAATAACAACAACAACAACCAACAACAACAACAACAACAACAACAAAATCAACAGCGGCCGCAATGCTAAATTAAACCAAAAAACAAGGAATAAATCTCTTTCTTAGTTTTTGTTAGGATTCACTGGAGTGCAGCAGCAGCAGCAATAACAACAACAACAACCAGCACAATAAAAAAATAACACCAACAAAAATTGTTGATGGTCACAGGAAAAAAACACGCCTGCACCACATGTGCCAAGATGAAGTGTATTGCACCGGCTGCATGCGACCGACCCAGCAGGAAAATCGTTTGTTCCAGATTTGCGCTGCATCGAATGGATAATTAGTGTGAAAATTTGCCAAATCGAACTTGAGGCAGCTGAAAGCAAACAACAATAGAAATAAAGCAAATAAATATTTTTAAAATTCTATTAGATTTGTTTGTTTCTTCTGAAATTTAAGTTTAATCTTAATTAATCTTAATCTTAATCTTAATCTTAATCTTAAAGTTTAATCTTAAAGGAAAAGGTACGCTAGTTTGTTAAATAATGCTAGCTTTCTACACTTTCTCATTCTTTCTTTCTTTCTTTCTTTCTTTCTACAGCAAGATATCTTGATCGAGATCATCATGATCTTTTTTTGATATTTTAAACGCATATATTAGAATACTTACCTTAAAAACCGGTGACTGTACAACATAAAAAATTATATAATTAAATATTATACAATATCATGAGATATATGAAAAATATGTTATAACGAATACAGAATTATTCTGAATTATGGGCAGAATAATAATCGAACTACGTACATAATTGTAGAAAGCATCTTGTTTCATTTCATTAAAAACTGAATTTTTCTATACTGGTTATAAAAGACTGTATATATAATACATATACTTATATGTATATATAAGTTTGTGCTATATAATATTCGAAAATTATAAATAATCCGAAAAACTGTTTTATTTAATCAACGGTTTTGAAAAAAAGTTAAATTGGTAACATCGGACAATGGAAAAGACTGAAATCGAATATTCTTCATATAGACATTCGTTACACAGGACGATTCTTGAATCTTAAGTTTTTGAAGGAGGACCAAATCCATGTCATTGATTATTACATCAAAAATTCCTAAAATATTTTACATACATACGATATATCGTGCTCACGCTGATACGGTTTATGGCAATGTATAAAAATTCCTACTGGGACGTTTGGATGCATTAATGCATTTCGTTTGCACACAAAAAATCAAATGCATTTTTACAAAATTATATATACTTACGGATATATTTACCTACTCGAAAAAACGACAAAAACAACAACAACAATATGAAATAAAAAAACGGCAGCCGCAAGTCACTGCGTTAATGCAAATGAAGGAGAGCGGGCTAGAAACAATTTTAGAAATAAAGACAAAAATGACGATGACGGCAACGACGGCAACGACGACAACGCAGCCACGGCGTTGATGACGAAGACGTTGAAGACAACAACGCCAGCGATAACGACGACAACGCCGAGAGAGCAGAGAAAGTTGCGAAGCTGCATTAGCGTCAGTAGCAGAAAGCAGCGCAGCAGCCGTTGGCAGGCCTGATATTGCTGATGGGTATTTTAAGGACGAGTTTATATCAGCATCGAAATGCACTTAAACGCATAACGCAAACGCTTCTGCTTTATTTAACAGCAAAAACGGAAAATAAACACGGCTCATTTCTTTGCTGTCTTCCGTTCGTGACAAACTAGAACAGAGTTTGACGCTCGAGCATGTCTCGACACTAATGTAAACTCACTCTAATGTAAATGTAAAGTTGAAGGGAACGAAGCCGCACAATGCAAGTCGAGCGAAGCGGCGCGCGTAAAGTAGATCGCGGCAGAGACAAAGATCGAACATGATTGTGCAGAGATCCTGGCAGTGATGTGCACATTACAACAGCAACAACAACAACAGCGACGACGACAGCAACGGTGGGGACAACAGCGACGCCACAGATATCATTGCTTGCTCAAATATAACACGCAACATAATGATTTCGATTTTATTCAAACGCAAACCGTCGTGACGCGCGTACGTCACGAGGCGGAACGTTCGCTTTTGGGAAAAACTTTTTACTAAAATCAAATTTCGAAGCCGTCGAAGGCACGCACGAGCAGACTAAAAGAGGAGGAAAGTTGAGTTTAGGAAAATTGAATGAAGTCAATTCAATTTTAATTTGACAACTTTTTGCTATTTGTTGCAATTGCTTCTTTGTTTTTTAAATTCTCTGATTTTCTGATCGTTTTGAATGATGACCGAAACCGACGGAAGCAACAAGTTGAGCAACAAACGCATTTAAGCGTTGCGCTCCGTGAGAGACGAGACGAGAAAGGAGCCAAGTTTCATTGGGATTTCCCGCGAAAATTTTGGCAACGCTGCCAATTTTTGTGAAGAAAAAATAAAGCAAAAAAAAAGTTTACAAAAGAAGTGTCGCGCAGTGACTTTTTTGACACGTGAAGAAGAAGAGGAACATAAACTTTTGTGTCATTTTTAATGCAGACTCGAAACAAAGTGATTAAATTTCAGTTAATGAAAATAAATTTCTAAAAGAAATTAAAAAAAATGCGTAAATAAAAATAACAGGAAGAAAATTGAAACCATTATAATTATAAAATTACACAAAAACTATTAAAATAACAAAAAAGCGAACGGAGAAAAAGTTTTTAAATTTTGTTATATAAAATTCTAAATAAAATTGAGAAAAGGAAGCTTTATTAAATTTTTATTAAATGCAAACAATTAAAATAAATAATTAAAAAAAACAGCCTGCTCGTGATTGAAATTTGTAAAAGACAATTAATTTGAAACAATTAATCGAAATTAATTTGATAACACCTTGTAAAAAATACTAAGTAATTTACTTCAAAAAATTATTAACAAAAAATTACATTTTCTATCTAATGGAATTCAAGAACGTGGTAAAAAATACATCAGAGATTTTGAAAGTAAAAGAAATTGAGCCCAAAGATTTTATAATGATCTAATTATTTTTGATTTTAGAAAATTTCCAAATTTCTAAAAGAAAATTAAAAAATTCTAAAGCAGAAAAAAAAACCCAAAGAAATAAACTTTACTACATCCGTTCAAAATGGCCGAAGTAACGGTTTTAAATCAGCAGCAAAATCCTTCCTTCATTCCGCTCATGAAAACTCTGAAACTGTACAACATTACAACAACAGCAGCAGCGGCAACAACGGCAACAATGGCAACGACAGCAACAACAGCAGCAACAGTTTGCGATAATGACTTCCCAACACCCTACACCCCGCCCTACACACCCTACACGACCGCCAGCACCGCCCCCACCGCCCCCACCACGCCCCTATGTGTACCCAACCACCCGCCAAGTTCCAGCAACAGCGTTTACAACGACGCCCCGACGGCCACGCCTGCCTTCCTGCGACAACAGCTCACGCAGCAAGCGCTCACTTGCGACCTCAAGTCCTTCAACGCGTTGCAGGACTTCAGCTCGGCCGATGTACAGTTCGTCGACTATGCGCTCGGTTGCTTGGCCGAGACACCGAACTCGGTCTACAGCGACGCCGTCGGCCCCGGCAATTCTCTCAGCGGCCGAGCTGAGGGCGTTGACGACGACGACGGCAGGTTTTCCGGCGATGACTGCGTCGGCACTTCGGCGACCGGCATGAGCGGCGCGCGTAGTCATTGCTTGCCATTGCACTTCAGTCGCGACGAGGACGTCTTCCGTTTCGAGCCCGAAGACATTGCTAGACTTACGGCCGGTTACAATGCGTCCGTCGACGCGTACCTGCTACCGCCCTCGTACACGCCGCAAAGTGCGAACAATGGAAGCTGCTGCTACGAGCAGCAGCAAGATCAGGCGATGAATGATTTCGGCTCACAGAGTCAGCAGCAATTGATTGATTTGGAAGCCATCGAGTATTTCAATTACGATGAGATCAACTGTCAGTCCAAGGAGCAGTCGCCCTGCTCGACGCCGCCGATGGACTCGTGGCTGGCGTTCGACGTGAGCGAACTCAACAACGAGAGCGTTCAGCTGCCGCCAGCGGTAAATTCACCGAAACTAAGCAACAACCTCAGCGATAATAACAGCAACAATGTGTTCGCGTATAACGATTTATATCAACAGCCGGCACCGCAGCATCGCAATGAAGTGAAGCAGGAAATGCTCGGCGATGCGGCAAACAGCATTTACAACAACAACAACCGATTACCGTCCATGTTATCAACGTTTGGTACACCGAAGCTGGAGCCTTTTGGCCATCATTGTGAGTACAGCAACAAACAACAACAACAACAACTGCTTCGTAGGGAGCACATTTACGGTCCGTCGATGGCTTTTAACGTACAGCTGGCAACCAGCCAGCAACAACAACAACACCAACAACAACAACAGGCCGAAGAACTGGAAGAGGAGCACAATTTCTTGAATAACTGCGATCATTTTTTTTCCATGGAAAAACCGAATCGCGAGAATAAAAACATTTGGACCATCGAAGAAATTGACGAAATTAACTCGGAGCTCATCGATGGTTTATGTGGTGAAGGACAGCAGGAAAAACCACTGCAGCAGCAACAGCAGCAGCAGCAACAACAGCAACAACAACGGCACTTTTTTAACTGCGAAAATGAATGCTTTGTTGCTGAATATCAAGAAAATTTAGACAGCAACGATAACGATCGGGATCATGCTCTTAATGAAGTTTATGATGATGCTGATGACGATGAGATGGACGAAGCTATTTTTGGCCACGGTGATGTTTATGCTGCTGCTGATGATGATGATGATGATGACGATGCAGTCTTCTTAACCACAGCAATTACTGCTGCGCCGGCGAAACAACAAAAATTGCGAAAATATTCGTTGAAAAAACCGCAAAACCCTTTCCTGCAGCAGCAGCAGCAGCAGAAACCACGTCGTCGACGTCGCTTTTCCTCACAATCATCGAATAATTCAAAATCCTCGAACGTTCCGGCGACCCCAACAGCCTCAGCTGCAGCAAACGCAGCACCGGGATCAACCGTCATGACTGGTGCTGATTGTGGTGCTCCGGCTGCTGCTGCCACTGACGCTGACGCTGCAGCTGACTGCATTGAACCCTTGGTTTGTCGTTGGACCGACTGCAATGCGGTTTATCCCAATCAGGCCGAGTTTGTGGCTCACATCGAGAAGCGCCACGTGGACGTGAAGAAGGGCGAGGACTTCTCTTGCTTCTGGTTGGAGTGTCCGCGTCGCTACAAGCCCTTCAACGCACGCTACAAGCTGCTGATCCATATGCGTGTGCACAGCGGAGAGAAGCCCAACAAGTGTCCGGTAAGTGGTATAAGTTCGTTGGGGGCAGGGAGAGAGGAGGGAGAGAGGAGGGAGAGGGGAAGGATGGAGAAGGTTCGGTGTAATGAAACGAATGGCCCTGCGGAAGATGCAACAAAAAGCTATAACGGGGGTTAAATAAGAATAATAGCAGAAGGATGGGGGTCTATTGCCCCCCGTGTGCAAGCGGAAGAACTTATATGCGACGCTATCGAAGGTTCATATGATGAACTTGTTTCAAATTACAAAATTTTCGAACAGAATCAGAACACCCCTACATGACCCCTTTGGGGTTACCGCTACCCAAACTCTTACGAATGACATTTTCTATCGACTCTAACAAACTTGAAAATTAATTAAAAGCTTATACACCCCTTCCCACACAAACCCACCCCCTTCCTTCGTCCCTTGTACCATTCCTAGGTACACCTACCTTCATTTGAAGTTTTTTGATTGACAATTTTGAAAAGTTTTAACTGACTTCTTTTTCGATCAAGCTGATAAAAGTTGAACGCGTTATTAAAATTTTGTCTCTTCAAGCGTTAACGGTTAAAAACGGGTTCTAGAATTTTATGTTCGGTTCTGAGGATGAGTCACTCCCTCCCTCCCTCTTTCTGGCTCTCCTCACTGCGCACTGCTATTAATTTCTTGTGTGTTTCATTTCATTCTTCTCGTCTTCCAGTTTTCGGGCTGCAATAAAGCATTTTCCCGCTTGGAAAATTTGAAAATTCATCAACGCTCGCACACCGGCGAACGTCCCTACGGCTGTCAGTACAAGGGTTGCCTCAAAGCCTTCAGCAACAGCTCGGACCGGGCCAAGCATCAGCGCACACACTACGACACGGTAAGTAACATAAAATGGTCTCGCAACACGTCAGGTGTGACCTCGGGCAAAGGGACTGCACTCAGCAGCGCACGCCTAAAAATTTGAAAGTGTAGAATGTGTGGAGAACTCGGTGTTGTTGTTGTTGTTGGTGGAGGTTGTGGCGTTGTGTTGGTAGAGGCGACGACGACGTGTTTGTATCGTGCG
This sequence comes from Conops quadrifasciatus, assembly GCA_949752815.1. Lineage (NCBI taxonomy): Eukaryota > Metazoa > Arthropoda > Insecta > Diptera > Conopidae > Conops > Conops quadrifasciatus. Next base: position 39,889,041 of record OX457078.1, read on the forward strand.
ACGCTCAGTGCATTATTGCGTTAGAATGATTCGGTCAACAACAACAGGTTGGTCAATTTAAGGACTTGATGGCGGGGCGTGACGTGAAGTGACCTGCTGTGTGGCAACGTTAATGAATGTGCTTGTATTGGTTGAAGGTTGTCTTTGTGCACGTACATGATTGATGTTATACAATATGAACTCGATGATGATAATGATGATGATAATTGAACGATGTAACGAGTTCTGTTGATGAGAATTTTCAATCAACATTTCTGAATGAGAATGAATGCTGTGGACATTTTTCGGTAGTATTGAGAGACAGGAAGTGAAAAGGAAATGAAATTTGTGCTGTTAACGAATTTTTAATATTTTATTATTTTAGTTATTTTATTATTTTATTTATTTTAAAGCAAAAACTTTCGAAAGATGTGCAAATAAATTTGAAGAATTGAAAGAAAACTTAAATGATATGAAAAAAATTTATCAAAAAAAAAAAAAACTAAAAAAATATTTTTTTTTTTATAAATTATATTTATTTTCCAAAAATAAATTTCCATTTGTTTTCTTTCCAGAAACCGTATGCCTGCCAGATTCCGGGCTGCATCAAGCGCTACACGGATCCGTCGAGCTTACGCAAACACGTCAAAAATCACGCGCTCCGCAACGCCAACGGTTCGACGGGCCGCCGAAAATCAGCGTCCGGTTTGACGGGCACCAGTCGAAAAGGACCGAAAGGATCCAAGTCAAGACGTCACTCGGACTCGTCGGTGCCCGCGTTGGTTAACGAAAAGCTTGCGGCGGCATTAAGCGTGGCAGGAATCGGGCAACCTCAAGTAAACCAGCTGCAGCAGCAACAGCAACAGCAACAGCAACGTCAGCAGCGCAGTGTCAGTTGCAGTGAAATGACAAAAATTCCCAACCATGTCAAAAACGACAACAACAACAGCGTTCTCTACCATCATTCAAATGCGCTGACAAAAATACAAATTTATCCAAATATCAGCAGCAGCAGCAGCAGCAACGTGAGAAACAACAATGAATTTATTAGCAACGCCACCGCAACAGGCGACTATAACAACAACAACAACAACAACCACCACCACCACCACCACCACAATTCAATGAACTTTAATGAGCTGTCTAATTGCATTGTCACCATCGAGAGCAATCAGAATGTGAATTCAATCGGCGATAATGATGTGGCAACAGATGTCAGCAGCAGCAGCAGCCGCAGCGAGAGTGGCGGCGGCAGTTGCAAGTTATTAACGCCACCATTACCAACTGCAACAACAGCAGCCGCAGCCGCAGCAATGACAAAACCAGCGACGACCACATTGCCAACAACGGCAAAAGTGATATCGAACAACGGACGCTGCGGCAGCAACGAAAACGTCAGTCAGTTGCATGACTTTGACCAATTGATATTGTGCAGCGATAAAATGGCCAGAGCTATTGCCTTCGATAGCTATAGCAATAACAGCGGCAACAACAACAGCAACACCGATACTAACCATACGATTAGCTTGCAGTTAAATGCAAGCGACGCGACAACGCGCTTCAATGAAAATTACAGCCGCAACAACAACAACAATAGTGAAAACGTTGACAACAACATCGATAACAACAACAGCAATAACGATAACAGTAGAGCCAGCAGCATAAGCAGTAACTATAACAACAGCAATGAGTTTGTCTCATTCGAATACGTGAAAAAGCTGCTGTCCGACACCTTCGATTACATGGCCGACGACGACGATGACGCCGCTGCTGCTGATGCTGCTGCTGCTGCTGCTGCTGCCAATGGTATTGATGTGCATGAGGGCGAACATGCAGCCGATGAGACCAAAACGATGACCCATAAAGCCACTGCTGCTGTTAGTGTTGTCGGTGTCGATGCGATTGTCACTGCCTCCGATTGTCGGCCATCATCAAGTGTTCATGTCAAACAGGACTTAGCAGACAGCTTTGTTATGGAATATTTTACCGAGTTCATATAAATTGCGAACAGACGTATTCAAAACCGTACAAATTAAAAAAAATACACACTCTGCCAGAACTCATTAACTTAAGTACAAATTTAAGTAACTATTGTAGAGCTTTAGTAAGGTGTTAAGTTTAGTTTTTCCAGCGAAGATCCAAAGAGCTTCTGTCAATTAACCAAAGACACAAACCTACCAAAAACTTAGCCATTCTCCAGCCATGATCTCACTTTTTGATGCAGCCGAAAAGTGTTACTTCATTGCTTTAATATTAACTAGAGTTAACCAAGTGCTTCCATTGTACTCAAATTTGTAAAACAACTAAAACAAAAAGACACCTTTAAGTCACCTTTAAGTCACTTTTAAGTGTCCTTGATAGCGAATTTGTAAGAAGAATGCTAGGATTTTTTTAATATTTTAAGTGATTTCTTAAGTCTTCCCACGAAAAAAGTCTTCCCAAGTGAAAAAACCAACTTTATTAAATATCTATCACAAAACTTAAATATAAAAGAGTAAGTGACTATTAAACATATAACCTTCTAGATTTATATTCTTATTATTCTCAAGATTAACTTTAGCTGCTCTGCAGTTAGGCAGCTTCCAAGGAACCAAGTTTTATAATTAGACTTGTTAGAAAATAAGAAAAAGAAAAAAAATGAAAAGTTGAAAAAAACTCAAGCACATTATTATTATTCTTCCTTTAAAAAAGCTACCGTTCTCGCAATATATTTGTTGCAATTATTTTCAACTTCAATTTTTAACTGTTTGGTATTTTAAGTTTTGGGCTTTTTAACTTTTTAGTACTTCAACTTTTGTTTTATTCTAGCTTAAGACAACATTTCATTTTTCTTAATAAAATTAAATCACATTTTATATATATTTAATGGGATTATATTATCGCTGATTTCGTTTTTTTGAAGCGACGAGTCGTAACGTATTTTACTGATCTGACAAAATGGTAACGCAAAGCATACTTCAACAAGAGGTGTCATTTTAAATCAACAAAAAAACCTAATACTTTTGTGAAAAGTGTTCATTTTTTTATTACAATCAGAAGCAAAAACTCTATGATTATCGAAGCTTACCAAATATCCGTTTCGGCTCCTCCTTAAAAAATGATTTTTCCGTTTTTTCTGTGATGAAATTTTCTCTCATTTCTCTCAGAAGAAAATGAGACTGGAAATTGAACCAACCCACTGAATTTATATGATACTGAATTTGATATGAAAATTGCTGGTAATTAATATCGGTTTTCAACCTATTAGATTTTTTAAGGATCATTAAATATCTCTCAGCATATAATTTGTTGTCTGAATGTATTTACTACTGGTTGTACTATTTTTGTTTGTTTTACCCATGATTTATACGATATATAGAAAACATATTGTTTCTATTGTTGTGGTTGTGGTTGTTGTCGGCATTGTCGTTGTCGCTACTATTGCTCTCAAAGAACGACAACAATATTTTGGAATTTTCTACTCCACTAAATTTGTTTTAAGAGTAGATAATAAATTGCTGCAAACGAGTTACAAAACTTTGATGATGATGAAGGCACGAAGGCTGCTAAATGTGGGTTGTAATAAGTGTGTGTATGGATGTGTGCATGTGTTGAGGGGAGGTGGGTGCAGGGAAAGGGGTGTAAATGTGCAAAAGTGTAAGTAGAGAGCATGGTGCAGGGCTCTGGTAACACTAGTTGGGATGCTCGCTAGCATGAAATTAATACAATAAGAATAGTTACAATTACAAAGACAACAAAACCAAAAACCAAAAACCAAAAACCAACAACAACAACAACAACAAAACCAAACAACAACAATAGCAGCAGAAACAGAAAAAATACCAGCTAAAACACAAAATTGTCCACCAACAAAGTTTCTTAGTAAAAGCTGGTCGCTGAAATTTGTTAAATTGTTTTATTGATCTGGAAAATATTAAAGTTCAAAAGAAGGAAAAGAAGATATAAGAAAAATTGAAATTCGCCACATCATTTAAAAAGGATTTTTCGAATAATCTATAAACTTTTTGCCCATACTTTTTCCAATACATTTATTAAAGTAATAAAAGTCTTTCCTTTGAAAGAGCTTATATTCTTTTGATTTGAGATATCTATGATTTTTATTTCATGATAATTTTATAGTAAACTTGCTTTGGCCGCTTTGGACTTTTTGCTGCTTTCATCAATGTATTCATTGCTGCTCGTTTCAATTCCTCGCTCGTGAGTTCCTCAAGAATTTTCCCTGCAAAAATTCGGTTCGTTTATGCTGGTAATAAATATCCAGAGTCACGCAGTAAATCACGTCCTTAAACTTTCTCGTTGACGTTTGTCATGGTTTTTGTCTGACGACTAACTTTGTGTCTCCCACGCTTTCTACCGCCCCTTCTACCTCTCTCTTTCTGCTCTCTTGCTGTTGAGGCAAAGAGTTTTAAGATTTTTCTCTCAGTTTTTTATCTTTAGATCTTCTTCACAAAAATTAAGTTTAATAAAATGGCGTTTAATTAATATGTCATTGCTAGCAATAATTCTCCTTCTCTTTCTTTTTAAGACACACCCCCTTTCTCCCTCTCTACCGTTCTCTTTCCATCCTTCTGCCAAGATAAGAATTAAAACAAATTTCAATAATTGACAGTGATTGACGCAATAAGTTTTATTGATATTTCTTTGGAACCGAATTTATATTTAAATACCGAATAACCGAGTAATTGGATAAAAGAGATCCCATTTTATGAAATGCAATCAAAGGACAATTTATAAGGGCCGTGATAGCGATAATTATGAATAATGATTGACGCAATGAAATGGGATTTTTCTGTTTTTCTTCCTGGTTATGTAAGTTATAGATAACGGCAAGCGAAGTATCGAATAATCGAGAAATTGTATTGAAAATGCGAGTATCATAGTCTGTATAATACAATGATATGATAAGTTTTGATAATCATGTTATTCCGTTGAAAAGATAAAAGGATCATGACAACTGAAATACCGATAATCGAGTAATCGGGTAAAAGAATTACTTACCCTTTTAAAACGAGTACTTAATGAAGAAAGAGAAACCGAACGTGATCAGTATGAATGATGGAGAAGGTCAGCCAAAGGATTGTTTCTTAAAATTTGAGTTTTTTTGTCCAGGAAAGTATGAATAATTTGACTCAAAAAAGGTGATCTCACGGTAGGTTCTCAAGTAGCAGTTTTTCAGACAGAGAAATAAGTTGCAGGAGAAAATTTCGAGAATGAAAGAATTATTGTAGTTACTGACACGTTAAAATTGCTTAGCTCTCTCTCTCTCTCTCTCTCTCTCTCTCGCTCTTAACCTCAATCTCGCTCTGGTTTGTGTTTTTTTTTCCTCGCGAAATTGAAATCAGTGCAAATGAAAACCGTGAAAGAGAAACGGTAATCAGTAGCAGTGCAAAAAAAGATGGAGTAACCTAGTCCGACAATGAGAGTTAACTGGAAATGCACAAACACAATCATGCCGGCAAGAAACTACTTAATTTATTTAATGAAATGTTAAAATTACTTTTGAATTGCAAATGAAATTAAAAAAAAAAAAAATGGTTGCAATTAAATAAATTGAAGAAACATGCAAAAGGCAGGAATAAAAATATATCATGATTTTTTTATTGTCAGTATTAAAGTCGATAACGGTGAAGAGGTAACGTATAAGAGTAAATGAATGTGTGTGTGTGTGTGTTTGTGGCATACAAGTACAAACAACTTTATATATTCTCAAAAATTATGAAAATATCATGCTGAGCTCTGATAAAGCAAAACGTGATAAAATAAAATTAAAATTTCAAAAAAAGCCGAAAAAGAAATTAAAATAAATAAGAGAAAATGTGTTAAAAGAACGGTGCTAAAGTTGGAAAAGATGGAGGGAATAAATAAAATAAATATGTCCGTTCTGCGCTGTTTGTCTGACTGTCTGTCTGTCTACCGCACAAACAACTTCATTAACAGTGACATTTTTTTAAAAGGTATTCAAAGATTTTATGAATGACACAAACAATATTTGTTGTATGTATGTATGTATGTATGTATGTACAATATTTTCGTGTGCGCTTCTCTTTTCATTTTCTCTGCATGCTCTTAATTAATTAAATTAAGCCGCTGTTGCTTTTCATGAAAACCCAATTCCATGAAACATAACCGCGCCCTCTTTTTCGCTCTTGCTAATTTCTTTGTGTGAGAAATTTTTAAAAGGGTTTTCATTATAAAGATATTTAAATTTTTTAAAGATTTGAATTACTTTCTTTTCGAGTGCTTTTGTAATTAAAAAATAGAAAGAAAATTTAATTAATTTGATATTTGATACTAAAAAAAAAAATACTAACGGATATATAAAAAGCGAGCAATGAGAAAAGGACCAAAATGGCAAGACAAAAATTTGACAGTTTGGAATTAAAAGTATCTTTTGATAATCTCAAAATAGTATATAATTCATACTCAAAATAGTATATAATGGAAACGTTTGGATTGTGGGTCAAATGGACCCAATTAAGCATGAAGTAAAATATTTATCGCGCGAGAAATGAAATGGTCTTTGCTAGTATGTGATTTTCCAACAATTATGAGCTCATATTGGGGCATTTCAGTTGTTGTTGTTGTTATTGTTATCGCTGCTTAATTATTCAAACGCAATAAATGCGTTTTTGAAACAAATCGTCGGATTAATTGAGGGCTGTTTAAGGCCTAATTGCGCCTATCTTCGTTGTTTCGGTTGGTCAGAAACACAATTAAGAATGTATGCACATACGAGTATAGTATCTATGTGTGCGAATGTGCGTTTTAGCCGCTAGTATTTGCAGGCCAGATGAAATACCAAAATCTCGTTTGCGCACACGTTTTTGCAAGTAATTATTATGATTGTTTAAAGTGAGCGGATCACGGTATTGGATGGTGGTGCCATGTACCATGGAGAGGTACTGGAGAGGTTTGTGCAAAGTAACGTAAATGCCGCCACCAAAGGAATCGATAGCCATTATAATAACAACAACAACAAAGTATTACTAACTACTATCGAACAAAAATTATTGCAATTCACGTTAACAAAGGCTACTAACAACGGAAACAGCAACAATAATTAAAACAACAACAACAACCACACCAAAAAACATAATTACAGTGGTTTCAATACATAGAATAATGATTTTAATAGAACTTAAAACTAATTTAGAACACGAAACAGAGAGAGAGAGAGAGAGAGAGAGAGAGAGAGAGAGAGGGAGCAGCGACAAGACCACCAACAATGCCAACATTGAACAAAATACACTGAAAGAGTGATAACAACACGATTGTTGTCCTGTTCATAAACCAATTAACAACAACAACAACAACAACAACAACATACCAACATCATCAAAAAGAATGTATTCACAGTGGCTCGAATGCGAAAATAATTGCATTTTTTTAAGTAAAACATTGACATTACTGTTCTTCTTTATTTTACGTATTATAAAATCATGAATTATCATAATTTCATAACGCCCGGTTTCACAGAAATACTCTTATAATATAATTTACAAAATTTACGAATTGTGCAAGAAGTTCTTTCTCATAGACATTTTTTGGAAAAAACTCAAAATGCTTTATTAAAAGTTGGTAAAGATTTATTTGTATTTTCGTTGTTAAAAAGGTACGCGTAATAAATAGTATTATGTGTAAGACTATGTTTTGATATAGTTAATAGTTAATCTATATACATAGTTAATCGCTTCTTTTTTTTCTATTTTTGATTTGGAATTGATTAGTTTTTGTCCACTGTATGTACATCAACGGCTTGTTGGCGTTGTACTATATCGGTATTTTCGCGATGGTTTTGTTTTCTGTTAAATTACAAATGCTGTGTTTTAATTTATTGTTAGAACTCGTTTAATTAAATCATTCCTAACTTCACTTCATCGTTTCTGCTATTTATTATTGCTTGCTTGTGTTGTTATTAATATTGTACAATCAACAATAATTTTAAAAAGGAATAAAAGCGCTTAAATCAGCTTGATAATGATGATCAGAGTGATAATGATGTACTATAGTGTACATAGATGTAACGAGATCAAGAGTTACTTACTAAGCGCCGAGTAAGTGAAGAGCAACGAATTAAAGAGCACTGAAGCAAACTGATAACTGCAGTTTAGCAAAGCGAGTAAGTGCGAGTGCGGTCCGACGAATGCTCGTGCGATCGAGTGGTTGTTAGCTTCGCTTTAACCAGTAACTAGTAGCGAGTGGTTGGTTTAATTGGTTTGATGGATTGAAGTGATTTCTGTGGTTATCAAAAGCGTTCGCTAAAAACCAAAGAGTTTTCTTTTGTTTTCATTGAAAACGTTTGCTGCAATGTACTCTCAGTCTCTCTTTCTTCCTCTCTCTCTCTATATATATCTCTCTCTCTCTCTCTCTCTGTCTTTCGCTTTGTCTCCCGTTTATAAAGCACTATAACCAATCGACGTTTGTAGTCCGTTGAAAGCCAAGCGTAATGAAAGTCAGAAAAAATGGAATTTAGAGCGGAAAAATGCGTAGAGTGCTCTCAAACTAATTCTAAATTAGATTTGTATTTTTGTTTATTGCACAATAAAATCACAAATTTTCAATATTTTATAAATTGTACTCCACGAAAATCCAGTACATACAGCATTATTTCTATTAATATTTTATCCTTTACCATTTGCAATTTAGAACAGCAACAGCAACAGCAACAACACATACTCACTCACTATAATTTTGAAATATTTTGTTGTGCTGAAAATTTGGGAGATTTCGTCGATTTCGCCATCATGAAAGGCGAAATTTATTCTAAAAACTTAAATTTTTAATTGGAAAAAAATTTACATCAATTCTTAATAGGTTTCTATTCATTAAATTTTTGCCACTTTTTTGTTGTCAAGAGGACTTTTTGCCTATCCAATAATTTCAGCATAATTTTTAATTTAATCATAATTTTTAAAAAGATTTATACTATATAATTTATAATAATTTATAATAATTTAACTTAAGATCGTTAACAGCAATAGATTTGAAAATTTTTAAAAAAATTGATATTAACGAAAAATATACTGTTTTTGTACTTGCGCGGGCTCAAACAAATTACGTACCCAACCGGAACCGGAAGCAAGCGAAAGTGTGAAAAATTGCCAATTGCAAATACTGCAACCACCAGCGGGAGGAGGAGCAAAAGAAGAAGGGGGTACATCGCACTACCGTTAGTGTTTTTGTTTCTTGCTTTGCGAAAAGCACCAAAAAAAATTCAATGAATTTTAATCAAAGCATCGGCCATTTGTTGTTGTTTTTTCAACTATCTACTTTGGATGTATCCATACCTGTAATCAAACGGTGTGTGGGTGCGGTAAACAGGGTCATGCGTGGGTGTGTGTTGCCGCCGCCGTGTATGGCCATGTTTGTAATTTGCCGGCCGCGGCACAAATCATTTGAGGAAAATTAAAATAGGTTTGTGCAACGGAAACAACAACAACAACAACAACAACAACAACAACCGCAGAAAATTAAGTTACCGAGCTCGTTCTGTGGTCACCGCAATGACATTTTTGTGGAATTTTGATTGCTGATTCTCAATCGAATTTATTTCCGAATTCATTTGATAAATGCTCGCTTGTGTTGTGTGTTATTGTTGTTGTTGTTGTTGTTGCTGATTACCTAACAATGCAAATGACGAGGTAGAGGAGAGAACTACATATTTTTTTTTACAATTATCATCATCATCACCAATCAATCAATCAATCAACCTTAATAAGCCTTCATATTGTGTAATTTTTTTGCTTCTTTGAAAAATGTCCGCCATATTTGAAAGTTGGCTTCGATGAAATGGCTTCGATTTGGAATGTAATTTTCAATTTAATCGTTTAATAAGCGTCTGTCCTTCCAGACAATGTCCTCAAGCGGTTCGGCTCCGGTCTGTGTGTTCTGTGCTGGTTCTTCTTAATGTCATACCAATCGCTGACACTTTTATACAACTTAATTAGATTTTCTTAGAGCTGCGCTAGTGCTCGCTGCTCGCGGACTGAATACCTCTCAATCGTGCACGGCTCGGAGCGAGCGGAGCGGCTCGATTCATCACAGCAGCGGCTTGAGGCTGCCGCCGGACAATGAACGAGTGGTCGGTCGGTAGGTCGTCTCGTGCGTCGAGTAGGGGCCGAACGGGGCGGCGTGGCGGCGTGGATAAAGCAATGAAATTCAATTAACGCGTTTCAACTGAAGCTGCCACTTGCGATTTTTGTAACATTTTAATCGATGGAGCGCGTCGTCAATTGAGTTGTCGTCGCCGGCGCGTCGTCTCATCAACGCCTTCGCTGCAACGAGTACGACGCACACACACGCTTTTTTGTGCGTTTGTTACAGCTTTTTTCTTGTAGTTTTTGTTATTTTTATTATTATTATGTTGTATTAGTGTTAGTTGCTGCTGTCGCCATCATTGATTTTTCATGTTGTCCACAGAAATCTGCTGTTGTCAACAGAAATTAATAGCAAACACTGCCGCATCAGCTCAGGCAGCAACCCTTCCAGCTCCCAGAGCAAGGATCTTTTTTCGTAACGCTTTTGCTGCCTCATCTTCTTCTTTAACATCCTCTCTCTCTCTCTCTCCCTCCGTCTCTCTCTGCTCTGAGTTTTATTAAGCGAACCAGATGCCAGTCGGTTTCATCAACTCAACCGTTGAAAGCGATGAAAAGCCGCATCCTTGGCTGCCTCTTAACACTGATGAAGTCTCATTCGCTGCGACGATGCCGATGCCGACGACGTCAACCTTCGCCATTTTTTCGCTTTGACAACAAAGAGTGAACATTAAATGATGAAGGGGCGGGGGCGGGGGCGGGGTCGGGGTCGGTTGGTCGGTCGAACTGCATTCAAGCACTTCCGTTTTCGTGTTCGTTCGCGTTCGTTGAGAAAATGGATGATGTCGCTTTCATTGCATTTTTGCAGCAATCAACTTTTTTGCATCAACACTTCGGTTTTTTTCTGCCGTTTATTTGCAACGTTGCTGCGGTGGTTGTTGTTGTTGTTGTTGTTGTTGTTGTTGTTGTTGTTTCGTCTGCTGTTAATGCCATTTAAAAAGTGCGCTCACGTAGTGTTCGTCGCTGTTGGACGCACAGAGTTGACCTCGTTAATAGGCATCTTCGTCATCGTTGCTGTTGTTGTTGCTGTTGTTGTTGTTGTTGTTGTTGTTGTTGTTGTTGCTTCTGGTTAGTCCTGTCATTTAGTTTTCTTGTTTCATCTTTTTTAATTTCTGTTCTGGTCTTTGTTGTTGTTGTTGTTGTTGTTGTGGTTGCTGCAGAAACAGCAAAGTTTTAATTTCACGTTGTCCACGTTGTCAACGATGTTTCCATTATGGCCGCCATTTTGAGTTGCTTGCAGCTTCTGCCGCCAGAAGGCAGGAGAAGGTCGGTACGATACGGCGCTGGCAAAAATGTGGTGAAGCTTTTTAGCTTTGCTGGCGTATAAAATGACAAAAACAATCTTAAACGACGCGTTGCGCGAGGACGTTTTAATCTTGGAATTTAAAAAAAAAATTCCAAATGATTCTTAAAATAATTACGTGCATTTTAAATAAATTTCAAATATTGCATTTTCCTAAGAATTTCAAGATTTTCCTCTTCACAGTATTCTGGGCAATCTTTCTCCACCTCCTTTTTCTTCTTCTTCTTCTTCCTCTTTTATTTCTTCTTCTTCTTCTTCTTCTTTTATTTCTTCTTCTTCTTCTTCCTTTGGGCTTTCTCGTCAATTCATTGACGCTTTGAAAATCGAATGATTTTATCGCTTTTGAATTCTGCTGTCGTTCGTTCGTTGGAGCTTCTCTTAATTTATCTCCGTTTCTTTCCTCTCCTTCACTTCTTCTTCTTCTTCTCCGCTCAACCATTTGCTCCACCACCTTTTTCATTTGGCGAGCTTTGAGCTCTTGAGCTTCTGTACCGTTTTTTCAACCTTATCCAACATTCGCTGTTACGTCTTTAGTCCTCAACTTTGATGAAGTTTTCATCATCTCTTCGCCTTCATGGTCCCGTTCACCGCACTGCAGACAACAACAACAACAACAACAACAACGACAACAACAATAGCAGCCATTTCCATCGCCTTTGCCTCATCGAGTAGCCGCTGAAGTGACAGCGGCGGCAGCGTTACTCTGGTCTCGAGACGCCAGAAACCAACGAATTGACATTCGATGACGATGATCGACTTCGTGACGTCGCTGCAGCGCTTTGGCTTCGATCCGGCTGATGCAGCAAAATGAGTTTATGCTCTATTGAGAGTCTTTAAAACATTTGCAATCGTCGAGAGCGAGGCAGAGAAGGAGAGAGAGATGGCAATAGTCGAATTAGTGAACTATACATACTTCAAAGTCTACTGAAAATAATTATGGTCACTTGAAAATTTTAATTTCTGCCGTTTTTTCATTTGTTTTAATTTCGCTTAAAACTATTTTTAAGGAATCCGTTTTTAGGAATTTTTTTCAATAAAATTCATTAATTTCTGCTCATTTTCTAAATTCGAAAAACAAGAATTACAATTTTGAAAAAGTATTAAATAATGATGAATGAAATTAATTCATCCTAAAGCTTTGCAAAAATTTTTGAAGTAAATAAATTCTGATGTATTTTCTGCAATGAACGTATTGAATGTTTTGATTAAGAGCTCATCGGTTTTCGGAAAATGTTTGAAATGAATAAAAGTTTTCTTTCAGTGAATTTCGAAAGCATTTTCGAATGGTCTTCGCTTTTTCCAGACAAAGAATATTGAAACTAAATTAAATTGTAAGAACTTTTCTATTGACTTTTAATAACTTTGACGAACTTTATTCAAATTAGTATAAAGTTTATACTAATATAAATTGTTTTAAATACTTCTTGATAGAAATTTCTCGCGGGCAATCATTTGTTTTCGTTAAGTATTGTTTCTCCTCAGCATCGAAAGGACAACAAGGACGCCTTGCAAATACGTAGTACGTGCGCTCGAGCTACAGACGTTTCGGTGCAGTCAACCGTTATTAATGACTGATTGAAAGAAGCGGTCATCATCAGCATCATCATCATCAGATGACGTGAAAGTATGCTCAGCAGCAGCAGCAACATCTGCAGGAGCAACAAGTGGCAGACTCAAAGGTGAGAACACACATGATGACGCTGTCGATGACGGGCACGATGATTATGTGTTGGCTGCAGCTGATGATTCTGATCATGACGAAGATGCTGTGTTGATGACATGAAGGACGATGCAGATTTTGTTGTAGCGGACGATAAATCATTTTTCTCGCTGGACTTTGAGGAACTCGTTTGTGTTGTAGAGCTTGATGCTAACGTTGCAAACGATGAAACTGATGATGGCGATGATGATGTTGACGCAAATGATGTTGGTACCACTGTCCATTCGCCAACAAATGAGTTGGAATTCTTCGTATCGTTCGGTGAGCCCCAAGCTCTTCGATCGGAATCCACAAACAGCAAAGATGATTCATCTGGAAGTTCAGAGCAGGATTTGCTGGAAGGACCAAGCCTCGGACCGGGGCGTCTGGTTGCACTGCATACACGCCGAGCATCTGCCTTGAGAGTTGGTCCATTTGTGCAACATCTTTGATGCTGATGCGGACTAGATGAACGTCGTCTCATGGCAATTACCGAGCTATTCAAGGATAAATCATTTGTCGATGATGAAAAATGCTCGAACGTGGATGTCTGTGCCGTGATCGTGGTCGTCCTTGTCGTCTGTGTCGCCATCGCTGCTTCAGGGAATACTCGAACATTATTTGTGGACAAGGATGAATTCATGCATGATGAAGGAACAATTTGACTGGCAGCAATTGTTGCTAGTGTTGTTGTTGTTGTTGCTGTTGCTGCTGCTGATTGTAATCCATTCGATGATAATGTCTTCGCATTTGTTCCGTTTGTCGCCGCCACGTCCATGAACGTACTTGATGTTTTCGACTGCGCAACAAGAGAACTACCCCCACCCTCACCGCCACCGCTACCCACAACATTCCCGCCCGTTTCGGCACCGCTAGTGCCCTCTTGACCCAAAATCGTTGTTAGATTGTGCACGGAACATGCTTTGCCCCACAATTTGGCAAAGAATTTATTTCTCGGCCTCATCGTGGACAAGCCTTGAGCGTCGGCCCGCCACCTTCCCTTCGGCCGGTTCATTTCCCGCATTTCAGCTCTTCGTTGAGGTATTTTCGTGTTCGTGCCGAAGAGCTTCTGTCGCAATTTCTCCGAATTGTGGGGCATTTGGAAGGCGTTCGTGATGGCCGCGTAGATCTGTTCGGCGATCAGAGCGCGGCGTGGTGTATATCGGTCGCGGCAGACGGGACATCGTTCGGCACGTATGCGACAGTCCACGCACAGCAGGTGACCATTCTGGCACTGCATGGCCGGCGGAGAGATAGTGCTCAGGCACACCGGACACTCGATGATCGAAAGGATGCTCTCGGCGATGACCGAGAGGCGCTGCAGACTTAACGGCAGCGGAGCGCAACAGAGTGACTGGAAATTTTAAAGAAAACAACTGAGTATTTTACTAAATTTCAAAATTAAATAAATAAAATCAATAAATATATAACTGTTTATAATAAATAAAATGAATATAAAAATAAATAAAAAAATAAAAATAAATTAAAAATGTTAAATAATGTTAATTTTTTCAAATTAAACATTATTTAAATTTTTATTTAATATACTAAATTATAATTAAAAATGTTAAAAATTTTTAAAATAAAAGAAACTTCGTTGTTATTCACGAAAGTCGTGCACAAGCGACAAAACTAAATTTACATAAGCTTGCCTCGTGGTGTCTTACGTTGGTGAATACAGCGCAGTGCAGCAGAGACAACCACCAACGTATTATCGGTCTTTCACACAATGGCAGACACTACTCTTAATTGAAAGCATGCTTTTAGGCTAGGTTTGGCCGAAGCACTCAAAGGAAAAGTACGATTGTGGTAAAATAAATTAAATATACATATGTACATATGTATGGATGTACCTTTGGGTCGCAGTTTCCATCCATTCCGGGATTCCATGCCAGCAAAGTGACACTCTCACTTTCAGCCTTCAACAATTCGGCAATATCTCTCACACGTAGACCTAAAACATCTTTATCATTTACCTGTAACGAGAAATTGTGAAGGGCATGATTCCGGTTTTTTAATGGAATGTACATCTCATAGCCATAGATTTATTGGTTCAGTGAAGTGTGAGAGACATGCATACATACAATGTGGGAGAGTAAAAGCCACTGCCATACTGCGAGAGCTGAATAATTGTTCGATGAGCACGAGATTACCTAATAATAAAGGTTAAACGGGTGCGGTAAATTAGGTACGGAAAATTACAACGTCCCTGAAAGAGGTTGGTTGAGAGGAAGGTAGAGAGGATGTGTAGTGTTGAAACTATCAGCCAAAGCACATTGCGGCAGCGGCAGCAACAGCAACAGCAAATTATATAGAGGCTTATGGGTGCTGCCGCTGCCCTGAAAAATAGATTCTATTACGGCAGCAAGCAAAACTCTCTTTTTTCCACTCTCTTTTTCACTCAGTGTTGCCAATTTTCACTGAAAATCCGACAAATTGTATTGAAAAATATACGGAGAGTAAGCTCTCTTTCAAGACGAGAGAATGGGATACAGAATACAAAAACAAATAGCCGACTTGCTGTCGCTGCTCTAATGTACTTTGCTGAGCAGCGAGAGAGAGTTGCTGCCGCTGTCGCTGCCGCAATGTGCTTTGGCTGTATGTAGTTACATACAAAAATTTACTCTTTTACCTCGGGTATCGCAAGGTCCCAACAACAAAGAGCAAACATCTTTAGCGGAGGTTGAGAGAGCAAAAGCTTAGTTCTTTAAATGCGTGATTGTGTGCGTTGACGAGAGAGAAATGACAAAGAGAGAACCTTGGAAGAGTTTGGGATTTGTACATTTGGGGGCTTGTGATTGTAACCAAATGGAAATATTTACACAGTGCGAAAGAATAATGTTAGAAATTTATAACATAATATTTAATGTTATAAATATTAATTTAAGCTGTTGTTTTTATTTATTTATTATTATACTAATGAGATAAAAGTGAAAATGTAACTAAATAATTTTTAAAAAATTTAAAAAGTCATTGAAATAAAAGTCATAAAATTCAAAGAAAAGCAGGTTAATATTTATTATTTTTTTAGTTACTTTACCGAACAATAACTTTATCAAGGAGCAATTAATTGTTTATTTAAATTGAAGTTACCATATTTTCTTAATAAAATATCCATTATAAAAATAAAATAAAGCATATTTAAATTTTAAAAAGATTTTAAAATTGTATTAAAGCAACAAAAGAATGTTATTTTGAATTATTTTTCTTTTCTCTCTTTAGCAGCAGTCTTTAGCTTTTGTTTTTTAGTTATTTGTTATGTATTTATTTTTGCACTTTTGCCAGTTCACTTTATCGTTTTTTTTTATTGTTTCTTAAACAATAAGTTTAATTGTATATTTTTCATTGTATATTTTTTCAATTTTCTCTTCTCTTCTCGTACTCGACTTGACTCTCAACTATCGCATTTTGTTAGCCACACGTAAATTCACAGCGACAACAACAACAACAACAGCAATAACAAACAATAATAATTGCATCCATTGTTTCTTACTTTCTTACCATCAATATATGTATGTATTGTATTTGTATCGTTGCCAGAATTGCGATGACAAAAACACTTACCTATATTTAATTAAAAAATGAAAAACAAAAAGTGCATACTTCTCGAGTGCCATTGAAAAATAAAAAAAATTATAAAATAAAATTTCAATAACTTCGAAGAGAACAGACTCAGGCTGGGCTCTTATTGGAAAAATATCTCAAGTCAAGAAATACTATGAAATAAAGCGATATTAAGTCAAAAAGAAGTTTGCGAAGAAGGTTGTGAATATAGAAAAAACCAATGGAAGTTAACATTTCAAAAGGTGCGCGACTGTTTTTGAATCCCCCCCTTCCCCACTCCACTCCTCCCATCAATTTCGTTATTTTCTTTTGAACCTATATACATACATACATACGTAAAATGTAACGATATATGAACGAGGCTGTAACGAAGCCGTCTGCCATGTCAAATGCACGAGCTTCTGATGTAAATGAGAGCATGCATATTGCTGTGTTTTTTTTTCAAGTGTACGTAAGTACACTTCAATCGGTTTGTGGCACTTTTGTTCCTTAGTATTTACACAAGTAACTATAAAAAATTGTGCAAAAAAACATAAAATATGGCAACTAACTTTAGTTCGGTCAATGCGATTCGCTCTTAAATGGATATTCGTTCACTATTAAATTTTTTTAAAATTTATTGATTTAGTGCAGAAACATCAATCGTTTGTTTGTTTGTTTGATTGTTTACTTTTGTTCTACTGACCTTCAGAATGCAATCGCCTGCCTTCAAGCCGCCCAATGCAGCAGGCGTGGCCACATCCACTGCACTCACCTGAAAAGTTCGAAAACAAGACAAGAAAAAAGTAGTGGTAATAAAATCCGCCGATGGCAATTGTGGTGGGCGAAAGGGTGTGTCTGTGTGCTAGTGGGAGTGTGCTTATGCTGGGAAATATGCATAGAATTGGTTTTTGGAGCACTTTCGACAACGTACCCAAGGATACGGATCCCATTTACTGCGTGTCAGATGAAAGCCGTAGGTGTCGCTGATGCCCAATTTCGACTTGAAAATCCTTACTAGACGCACCGATGGATTGTAGTGATCATTGTAGCTCTGACGCTCCTCCTCCTCCTCCTCCTCCTTCGTCTTCTTCTTCTCTTCCAAATTAACTTCATCATCATCACAAGAAAATCGTCTCATCTTAAGCAAATATTTTCCTTCCAAATTGTCCATTTCCGCTGTTTTTTCCATTGACGTTCTCTCAACGCTTGTTGGAATCCATTACTTTTTTCACACACACACACACACACACGCGAACGCAGTTGAAAAACTTAATTACTAATAATTATCTTTAGTTAACTTATGTATGTCAGTTTAATTGCGCGATTTAGATCAATAATAAATCTGACACCGGTTGGCGGTTCGATCTTTTTGCTACTAACTTATATTCGTTCCGCTGCGGGCCCGTTAGCCCGTAAATCAGCTGTGCCGCAACATTCACGAACCGTGTTTCGTCGCTTGTTCAAACGCTTCGAACTCGGCGGCAGCGTTTTTCCGCGCTTCAGTGAATCACTTCGGGCAAAAGCAAGTCCCTTCTGAATCATTAGCCAAAACTGATAGACTCTCTCCTCACTCTGCTTCTTACAGCGAGAGAATATGCTCGTTTGATCGTGAACTGAGAGGTTTTGGTTTGTGAAAGAAATACTTGATCTTGCTTCGAAGAGTATCGAATTTCATGCATTGATATTTATTTCTTTGATTCTTTGATTTTACATAATTTTTATATAAATTTTATAATACTTTTTATTAGAATTTTAATAATTTTTTTTGTCTAAATAAATTTGGCCAACTTTTTACTTTTCTTTGAATTCTTTGTTTTCGTTTTTTCGTTTATTTAGTCTTCAGCCGTTTTGAGAAATTTGAAAAATGGTTTGAAATTAATTAAAAGAGCATTCGAAGCAAATCTTTACCAATCAACACAATCAATCAATCAATTAATTCAACAATTCATCCGTCAATTTTCAAAACGAATTCAGATAAGCCGTTTTTTAGGTAGCGAAAGCCTTGAAAATAAAGTTGAAAAAACTTATGAAATTCAAATAATGCCGAACAACACGAAAGAAAACAACAACAGCAACAACAATCACCAAAACAACAATATCTATAGCAACAACACTAACAAGATTTAATAAAATAATTTCTTAATTTTAAATTTAACACGCTTAAGTATTTCTTGAATAATTATCTTTTAATAGATTTTCAAGAGCATTGAAACTGACGGTTAATGCTTCATGGTCTCAAGTTTTAAAATAGAAAAAATTTTAAATAAAAACAATTTATATAAAATTTTGTTACCGATTTTTATCAAATATTACCATTATAAAATTTATATAAATTTATTATAATTTATATAATATATTACCATTATAAAATTATTTTTTTAATAGAAAAATAATTCTATTTCTTTCTTAAGATTTTTTCAAGACTTTGATTTGTGATTTTTTGGAGAATTTCAATCTCTTAAAATTTTGCTGGAAAATTTTATAATTTTCTCCCATTTTCTTACATAATAATCACAAATTTTTCAAGCGCCACTCCGTCTCCGTCTCTGTGTCTCTTTCTCTATCTCCCCCCCCCCCCCCCTCTCTTTCTCTATCTCCATCTCTCTCTCTCTCTCTCTCTGCCGGCGTATTGCAATATGTCTCCTCAACTTATAATGACTTTTCGCCTTATCTTTGTAGCTTTATTAAATATTTGGACAATTTTCATACTTTATTCTGTTTTAATTTCTTTTCTTTATACTTTTTGTTGGTTTTTGGTCTTTCTAAGGAACTGTTTCGACAATGGATGTCTTTCAGAATTATTTTTTTATTTGGTTCCTCTCATTATTCTCAACATTTCCATTGTCTTCTTGATCCTTTTGAATTATTTTATATTCTCTCTGACCATTTTTTAACCCTTTGTAACATCGATAGTACACTTCTTTTATTAATAATCTTTCTTGCTTTTTTTTTTTTGCTCATTGAGTGTAATTTGTTTTTTGCCTTACACTCGACTCAGTTGAAAGAGTTGGACTCAAAAAAGCTTTTCTCTTTTGTTTTTTTATGTACATATTTGGTTGAAGACTCAGTGAGCTTGGTCTAAATCGGCGCTCATTGTGGTCAGATCGTAAAAGTTTGTAGCCGTTTGCAACAGAACGGTATAAACGGTCACACAATCGAGTGCGCATGCGCGAACGCAGTTACCGCGCGCTTACGAATACGAAAACCGAAAATCGTTAAAAGATTACGAAATAAATTAAAGCTTTATGTTTGCTACTGAGCGGATTAAGAAATATTTAAAAAATAGATGGATCGTGAAAATGTTAATTGTGTAAAGGTTAAGAAAAATTTAATGAAAAATATAATAACACAATAGTAATTAAAAAAAAATAATAAATAAAAATACAATAATTATAAATAAATACAACCAAAACCTAATGTGTTAATTTGGTAGAAAAAAATAAATAAAAGAAATAAATAAATAAATACAAATAGTAAGACCAATTCAAAGGTAAATTCATTGTAAACGAAAGAATCTGTAACGCCGCCAAATAATCGAAAAAATGCAAATATTTCATCATTTCTGCGGCTGGTGCAACTTACCTGTAACAGCAACAACAACAACAACAACAACAACAGCAACGGTAGCAGCAACAAAACGTGATGAAGAAATAATCATGTTTTTTTGGTGGCCGCTCAAAAAACAAGAGAAAACAAAACAAAACAAAACTCAAGCTTTAAGGCCGACTTCGGTGCTGTTGCTTCATACAATATTTCATATAATTTGGTCTGTGGCGTTTGTGTTAATTGTTGTTGTTGTTGTTGTTGTTGTAATGACTCTTTGCGCTGCTGAATCGGATGGAGCGCCACTGCGCGTCTTTTAACGACGCGTCGTTGATTAATGAATACAGTAAAATCTTAAAAAAGGTCGCGAGAAAGAATAAAAACACGCTCCTTTTCATCGCTTTTGAGTAAAAAAATTTTTTGTTAATTTAATTAACATCTAAACTTGAAATAACTACAAAAAGGAATAAAAACAGTCAAAAAAGAAAGGAAGTCAAAAAGGAAGCAAAGTAGTTGCTTTTTTTGGTGCAAGAAGAACAAAAATTATTATTCAACAAGTTTAACAGCGAGTTTCTGAGTCAATTTTGTTTAATCATTTTATCAATAGAATTTAAACAGCCAGTTTCTCAACTGGCTCAACGTTCTTAAACCAGTCTCAGGCTTCTCTCCGTCTATTTTACGATACTTTTCAATTTATGGAGATTTCAGTTAATTCTCTTCAAAGTCAAGCGTGACAGAGCCCGAAGGTCAAGAACACAACAATCCTCACGGTCAAAGTCAAGTTAATGACTTTGTCTGAGTCTATTGAAAACATAAAAGCAACACTTAACTGTTTCTATGTTCTAAAGACAGCACAAAAACGAAGACAAACACTTCAAAACCGATTTGAAATTGTTAAGTATTTCAATTTTTTTTCTTCTTTATCTTAAACGATACGATACGATTATAAATAGTAATTTTAAACCGGATTTTATAGAAACTGAAATACGAGTAACACTTTAAAAGCAACAGAGAACGCTCTTTTTGAAGCGTAGAATGCAAAAAAAAAATTATAGTACTCGAAAACAACAAAACGACAAAACGAATGTGATTTTTGTGGCATTATTTATTTGTACCTACAACAACAGCAAATACAGTCACAATCACTTTATCAATTAATCAAGCGTTAACAATGGCTTCGAATGAGGCTTCAAAATGGCAGCAAAAGAAGAATATGTTCCGTCATTCTTTGGCTTTGAATAATATTAAACACGTACGTACGTGCTTATTGTATATGAAGTATGGTGTTCGTTGTTGTTGTTATTGTTGTTGGGTTTGTTTGTCATCGTTTTTCTTTATAACACGCAAACAGGATCTTATTGTGACGGCTATATTGTGCAATACATTTCAATCAAAGTAATTATCGGTTTTATTAGCTTCGTCATCAAAATCGTCAATAAATAAAAGAAGAAGAAAAAGAAAAAAAAAAGAAGAAGAAGAAAAGGCATAGGAGTAGAATTTTTTACCGTTTTAAAGGTAGTGGCTACCACTTTTTCAAGCGATAAAACGCAGTAGAAAATCTACGTATTATTTTGGAAAGCAAGAAGAAGAAGAGAAAAGCCGACGCTTCCTCCCACGAAAAAATGACATTCTCTCCTGCGAACTCACAGACTCCGTGAATGTAATGAGCACGAGCTTGGTTGGTGTGCGTGAGCCTGCATGCGTTTGCTTGCGAATGATTCGGGTTAAAAAAGACTTATGCTCGAAAACGGTACGCGTACATGGACCCGTGACGCCGCTTGCGTCGCTTACGTGAGCCGTTTGCTAAATGCACGCTTAGTTTGCATTATTAGACGACAGTTCGTCTATCAGTCAGTTTGAGGGGGCGTTTGCTCTACTGCACCACCTGTCGATGCTGGTTCTGCGGCACGTTTGTCGCCCTGTCGCCCTACGATGAACTACTTTTTCTACTAGCAGAAAAACTTGAATAAAAAAAAATTCAATCCCGAACACTTCAAGTTTAAGTTTATGCAAAGTTTTAAGGTTGTTTGCAGGCACCGCGCAGCGCCAAAAAGGGGCCAGTGAGTGTTCTCCTCTTTGCTGTAAGTGCATGAGCGTGTGCGTACGTGCGTACGTGTGCACTTGTATAAGTGTGCGTGCAGGCTAAGCCTGCGAAGCATGCGAAGAGATTGTTTGCGTTTCGGAAAAGGCTTTTGGGTGAAGGATAACTAATTGTGCAACGTCCGCACTGGCATATTTAATGCAATTACATGCGCAAGTACACACACACACACACACATGCGCTTGCTGCACTTACCCATACTCTCACGCTTCCCTAACTTTACACAATTTGTTAAATTCGAAGCGAAGTTTTTTAGCGTTTTTCATCTTAAATACCTTTCGGATTTGGCGTTACCATACCCACAAGCGCGGTACACATGTCGTTCTTTGCCCGACCAGACGGTGCCTACGTGCCGGCCTTGAAAACTGAAGTGGGCTAACTGCGGGCACGTGACTTGCCTCGAGCCAATTGAAATTGATTCATTAAATACGTCTCGATATTGAGCGCGGTTTAGCGCAAGCAGCAGCAGCGGCAGCAACGCTCGTAAAAACCTTAATAAACCGCAACCTCGATTTAAAAAAACTCATAAAATAATGTTATAGCTTTTACTTGTGTTTTTTTTTATTTCGGCGGAGCAATAATATCGTAAATAAAGCTTAGTTAGTTTTACGTTTAAGAAGCTAAAAAAACGCTTTGTCTTCGTCATATTTTTTCTCTTTCTCTATATATCTCTATCTCTCCCGCTCAATCTCTTTAGGTCTTCCGCCCCGAACCAGCACCATCGTGCTAATCATCATCGTCAGCGTCATCGTCGTCCAAGTCATGCTAAAATTGTGTAAATTATCTACCAGCCCGAATGGCACGCTCGGCCTTCATCTGAATCGCGCTCCTTGGGATCCGTATCCGTGGGTGAGCGGCATTCAGGCGAACTCGAGTGCACAGCGGGCCGGGCTGCGAGATGGCGACACCGTATTGAAAATTAATGGTCGTGACGTACTCGGTCAGCGGATCGTCGAAATAGCGCACGATATTGATGAGCATCGCAAGAGTGGAGCATCTTATTTGTGCATTGTTATTTGGCGTCATCAAGTGGAGGGCGTGGCAGAACGAGACGGTGTGTCGGACTGTGGAACTGAGAGAAGTGCAGAAAATGCTACTACAGTAAGTTGGAGGTGTTGAAGTTGTTGTTGTTGTGGTTGTTGTGGTTGTGCTTACGTTTAGAGTTTATAACTGTTGCACTAACACTTTCTCTCTAACCGTTTTGTTGTTCTTTTCCTTGAAAATTAACCAAAAAAAATTGAATTTTATTTGTTAGAAGTTTGATTAACAATTTTTTTGCTTGAATAAAATACACTCTGAATTAAGACGATTTTTCCTTGTTGCTGTGTTTTTTTTATTTTTTTTTTTGTTCTTAACGAACTTGCCCCATTGTCCGGTGCTGGTGGCTTTTCCTTTTTGCTCTCTCAATCAAGCTAAAATTCCTTTTCCTTTTTGGCTTTTTCTAAAAATTTATTCTCTTTTATTTTTGTAGCAGCAACAACTGAAACAGACACAGCAACAACAACACCAACAACAACAACAGCCGCATCGACAACACTCCATTAATCAACAATCGCTGCAAAAGTTTGCGTCCTGCTTGCAACACATCGCTCAATTACTGGAATGTCCCGTTTGCCTCGAGGTAAGTCCATTGTTTTGCGAACACCAATGCATTTGTGTTGGCTTGTGTGTGTGTGTGAATTTTCCGTTTCAACTTGTTTGTGTGTTACACTCGTTTGCAAAAGTTTGTTGCTAATAATATCAAAAAGTTTGTTATTAAGCTTCGTCATCATACCTTTTCGTTCATGTTCGTTTGCGTAGATCGTCCATGTGTGTTTAAGTGTGTGTGTGTGTGTGTCATATTGGTTTACTTGATTCTAGCCGTCATCGGGAGAACACTCAGCGACGACAGTGAGTATTTGTTAGTATTCAGTACCAAAAACCACTAACGGTTAAAAATTTAAGCGAAAAAATTAAAACTCTCCCGAAAAACGGATGAAAATTTCAACATTTTGTGGTTTTAAAATGAAGTATTATATATTGAGGATTTAAATTGTCGTAGTCTGTTGATGCTACGGCAAGAATGGCGCTTGTGTAGCATGTTAACAACATGTACCATTAGCCTGAACTTCAAATGATCAATCAGATAAAATTCTATTAATAATTGACTTATGTGTAAATTAAGCGAAGGGAAGTTTTTAATAAATTTAATAACTAAATAAATAATAAATTAAATTTCAAGATAGTTGTAAGGTATCGTCAGCAAATTTTTTTTTTTTGTCTGGTCAATTTCTTTGAACAAAATTTGTTGATTGATCTGCATTCGAGAAAATCGTCTGCTAAATACTGCTTTTTCGTCGTCTTACTTTACTTTTTAGCTGCCTTCTCGTCTTGTTCTTCTTCTTCTTCTTCTTCTTCTTCTTCTTCTTCTTCTTCTTCTTCTTCTTCTTCTTCTACTATTATCCTTCTTCACTTCATTATAACGAAATTGAATTGGAAAATTTATGAGTTTAAAACAAATTGAGTAAATAAATTATGGTTATGACTGGAATTTTCGTTTGATTTATTCAGTCTCAGCATCGGAGCACCGATTCCCAAATCCCAAAACTAAGCAATCATAACAACAGCAACCAGAACCACAAATACAACAACGCCACCATCAGCAAATACATACCAAGTGTCATTAAAATTGATTTATCCGGCCGAAGCATGGACGGTCGATTGGTTGCTCGGTGTGGTGGGTTGTTCGGTGCGGCTGGTAGTTTGCCACCGTTGTGGTGGCTGAAGTATTTAAAGGACAAAATTCGAAGCGACCGGATCAACCACACCGGATCCGCAGGCAAGCAAATCCCTTAATAACTTAATGGACTTAATGGCATAGAGTCCAGAGAGTCCAGAGAGTCCAGAGAGGAGAAGAAGATGTATGTATGTGTGGATGTGGGGTATGTTGTGCGGTTGTGCGAGTATGTGTTTATGAAAGCAATGCATACTAATAAGGAGGAAAGCTTTAAAAGGAATACTTACAATTTAATGCCAAAATACAGGGTGCATAAACATCCGGTCTGTATACTAAGTGTAGTATAATTCATTAACCTGCTCGTGCACGCTAAGTCTTCTAGAGGCGCACTTTTGAATTTTGAAGTTTTCAATTTTATTCTTCCTCTCTAATATCTATTGGAATATTCACCACGTGACAGAGTGCTGCGAGCGAGCAGTACTCACCACATCAACGAGTGCGCTGGCATACGACTCACCACACCAACGAGTTTAGGAACAAAATTATGATCACCGAACGAGTATAGCAACATGCAGGCAATGTTTGTCAACATTTGATGATGATTATATCAACATTTTAATGTGTATCAGCATCAGCAGCCTTAACAACATTTCTAATGACGCGAAGAAATGTTGAAATTCTTCGTATGAAATTGTAGTGAAATTCGTACGAAAATGTCTCTCAAGAAGTGTTTGTTGGATCTTGGTGAAATCTGTGTAAATTCTGATTCTTACCCTATAATCGTTTTGTAGTAATATTTAAAAATATGGCACTAAAACGGACATGAAGCACAAAACCATAACAAAGACGAACAAAATTCAATTTGGGTTAATAAACAAATTATGAAATTTTATAGCGACGGCAGCTGGAAGAATCCTAACGATGGTAGCTCCGTTTTATTCTGTCTCTCTGTCTCTCTCTCTATCTCTCTATCTCTCTCTACCTCTCGTTTGCTTCTACAATCATATGTCGTGCTATTTTCTTCTTGGTTGTTATTGTTTTTGTGGAAGCATCCGACTGTAGCGGCGTTGACTTCGCCACTCAATGGTTTTTGCAGTTCAACGAAGCATGTGCATCCGGATCGCATCACGAACTACATCCGGTCTCTGCATTATCTATGATATCAGTATGAAGGCAGGGATAGGCTGTGTGTATGTATGTGTGTGCGTGTGTGTGTGTGTGTGTGTGTGTGTGCGGGTGTGGGTGTGTTACGAAATGATTTGGTCAGTTGAAGGATATCAGATAAATTCGTAAGCTGCATATCATGAATATTTAATATACTGACCAACACACACACACACACACAGAAGCATACGGCCACCTCCATACATCGGTAAACAAAATGTTTGCATTAATAACTGTTGTTGGCACGTTGCACGAAGTGTACGTGAAAGCCATAGATTTTTACTTGTTAACTTTTTGAGGTTGTAAAGGTTGGTGTTGGTGGTTTGGTTGGTGTTGGTTGTTTGGTTGGTTGTTTGGTTGGTTCGCAGTTTGGTTTTTATTCCTGACACCCGAAAGGATAAGGTTATATATTTATCCTTAAAATATAAATATTGTATCATAGATTTTCTTTTTAAATATTCATTATTGCAACGAAGTTAGCTAAAAGCTTTTAATCGCACTTAACCCATTCGTGTCCAAAGTCATATTACGGTTCAGAATCGTACAAGGTTTCTCCCTTTATCTTCTTAATCATAAGAAATTAATATAAAATGCGACGAGTATTTCACAATCCATAATTTATAAAATTACATAATATTAATGAAATTAATTGATTTACTCTCGAGGATATACATATAGACCTTTAACGAGTTGTACCCGCTTTTGAAAGCGGCCATTATTGGGTTAATATTTCGTCTTATCAAATAGCTTTCGGTTTCGATAATTTTTGTCTGTCATTTTCTCTGTTATTAAACGTAATTTATTAGTATTAGATTAAGTAAGAAATTCATTGAGTTGCTATAAAATTTATATATAAATTCAATAGATTTTCAGCATTTAAATTATTTAAATTATTAGCATGTGAAAATTTATATTTGAGTTAATATACTCGGCCATGAACTAATTTTGAAATATTACAAATTATAGGTAGCATTTTCTCATTTTGTCTAAGTCATGATTACAAAAGTACGTAGAGAGGTTTGTCGTACATCGACATACATCCGGATGATGGAAATTCCTACCAAAAACCATCAGCATCGTCTATCATAAAGGGTGAAGGGTACTTTTTGTAGCTAGTTGAAGTTGAAATTCTCGACCCGAGTTTAGCGTGAGATTTTTCTTATATCAATTTCAATTTAAATTAGTTGGGAACTTACAAAATGGGAGTGGCCGTGGATCAAGTAATAACTGCAGCTTCTGTATTTATATATTTATCACAAAGGTTTAAGTTATGCTAAGATAATTCGTATGTACTAAAGGATTCTGTTAAGTTGTGCTGTTGCTAACGCTGTTATTATGTTACTGCTATGGTTGTTATTGCTTTCTTCTTTGAGCTGTTATCGTTATTGTTGTTGTTGTTGTTGTTGTTGTTGTTGTTGTACCTGCTGTACCTGCTTTATTGTTTAAAGATAACTCAACGCATTTGCTTCGGCATCGTTTCGGTCTGATAACGAGATTTATTAGCTTGCTGACGTACGCCACAAGTTGTAAATTCCTTAACCTCTATCTATCTATGAGAAATGCAGGTGTATGTGTGTGTGTTTGCGTGCCTGTGTGCATATAGCAATGCTCTAGTAGCATAGCATACACAAATATTCTAAATGAAAATTCAAATTAAATTCGTAACGTATCAGTATCGAATACTCGTAATTTAATACAAAGAAAATTTGCAGTGTTCACTAAATATTTTGCAACATACAAATTTTCATACGCAAATAATTGTATTTTGAGTTCATTTTAATTACATCAGAAATAATTGTATACTACTAGTATCAATGTTATATTCTTGCAAATGATACATTTCAGTTTATTTCAGTAGATTTTTAACAAATTTCAGGATAAATAATAAATATTCGAATAATATTTTTTATACGAGTTTTGAGTTTTAAAATACGAGTTCTATTATTCTAACAATAATTAAAAATATCACTGCTTATTGTATAACTTTTATTCATTATAAGCTATCATTAGTACGCATAAAATTTGATTTAATTAATTGTATTTAATATCAATTTTGTCGACGTATGAATTGCTTTAGAAATTCCATAAATTTTCTAAGAAAACGATCCTAATTACGCAAAAGTGACGCACTCTATACATTGTTGTACATTCTATACATGCACTCAATACAATATGTACTATTGAAAATCTATATATGTACATAAACACATCCATATATACAGATCATTATATTTGTCTTGGGCCTCTTTGTGTTGATCCGATTTATCTTCACCGCCTTTCACCGATCCCGCCCTTCAACATTACCTTGTGTATCTAATTGATTAATCCACAATCCTTTGGGTAGTCTCATACCGCAATTTACAAAGTTTCTTACACCAGATTTTCTTGCATAATTTTCTTTGTCTTCTAATGTTAGAAGATTGAAGACTGAATGAATGAAAAACGAAATAAAATTAATGAGACTTTGCTTTTCATTGGTTGAGCTTTCACAGGTTATGTTATCGTTGTTGTATTTTGATCATATCATCCAAGATTTTCTTGAATAATCCTTCTTCGAATACTATAACTTTCCTTTTGCGTGTAAATAAAATAGCTTTTTTGATACGAATAAATGAAAGAGTTAACAAAAACTTTTATAATAAAATGTTTTGGAGTAAAAGCTTTTTTTTGCCAACGACTGACAACAGATATTGCGCAATATTCTTCCACTACCAGATCTGTATATTGATTGGAATATACATACTTTTGGACTTCCTGTTTTGTTATTTGTTATTTGTTACTTGTTGTACGTATTTCTTTTGTTTCATTTCTTCTGCGCTTCATTTGCTGTATGCAGTTTCAATTCGTTTTGCTATCTTTCCATGATGACTCGTATTCAAAGGATTTGATATTATCGGATTCGTTGTTGTTGTTGTTGTTGTTGTTGCTGTCGTTCTGGTTATCGAACTGTTTCTGGCATTATTTACCATAAACTCTTGAAGAAATAATTGAATTGCTTTCGCCTGCCGAACACAGATGAATTTTATATTATACGAAATTAAGCCATGGACTGCTTGTGTTGGTGTATGCGAGCGAGTGTGAGTGCGTGCGTTATCATACGAGCTGGTGTTAGTGTTGTTTATCGACATCGAAGCCGTTTCCGTTTCACGTTCGCCAGCATTTCGTTGGGAATCGAAGTGAAATGAATTGCAATAAATAATTGATATGAATTGAACATAGACAATTAAATTGAGAGCAACCAGAAGAAGAAGAAGAAGCAGCCAGCAGCAGCAGCAGCAGCAGCACCATAACAAACACAAAACGAAGAAATGATATTGTGCTTTTGATGGGCGAATGCATGAAGGAAAATGACGTGTAGAGAAAACTCGATAAAATTGAAAAATGGAATTTATTATTGTATCGTATAAAATTTGATTGGCTTGAGCAAAAATCGAATGAAACGGCGAACAGGACAAACAAGCGTACAAACATGCATATGGCTTGCACATGCATACATACACATGTACATGCATGGAGGTGCCGGTGCATGGTGTACTCGCATGCATGTCAAGTACGCACGTTTGATGGCATTTCGTTCGTCGAAGAATATCGTGTGCATGACCTCATTCTATTTCGTTACTCTTGAAATCTCGCTACCTTCACTCTCGCCTTTGTTTACAATATTTATTAGTAACTTTACCATAATTAAAATGTACAAACTTCCAATGCTTTCCGTTTGCTTCAACCAGGTCATTCGGCCACCGGGTTGGCAGTGCTGCAACGGCCACGTGTTTTGCCACAGTTGCCGCAACCGTTCGGTGAAGTGCCCCGTGTGTCGTGTCGCGCTGGGGCCGCGGGGTCGCTGTTTGCTGTCGGACCAACTATACGCCCTGCTGGCCGAGAGCTTTCCCTGCGACGGCTGTAAGTATGGTCGCATGCATGCACGTAAATAAATTATGAGCGGTTGACAGTGTTTTGTTTGTAATTATCAAGAGTTTGAATGACGTGGGTGGGTGTGCGAGTGTGTGGGTGTGTTCATATCGAAGAGGTTTTGATTTTCAGTGATTTTTCGTTATAATTGCGTGGTTTTTAGTTTTTGGTTCGCAGCCAAAAGATACAAAAAACATAAAAAACTAAAGTTTTTGAAGGTTTGTAATTTCGAAGCTATTTATTTATCTGCGCCTTATCTGCGGACGTTTCTCGTGTAATTTGAGGTTCTTTTAAGAAAAAGAAATATGAAAAGCAATTGCGTGAGATTTTTAATGCATTCTTTTAGGGCCAAACTTTCCAATTTTTACAATAAAATTATAATTAATCACAGATTTATGATAAACAGAAAGTACTCACAGTCATTATAAGGTACCTACTATGGAAAATTTGTGTGCTTCCCTTCGGTTTTATTCTCTCTCTTTTAGCACACTTCAAGTTATTGACAATCACGCTGGTATAGTTTTTGAGCAACTGCTGCTTTTTTCTACACCTCCTCCTCCTCCTCCTCCTTCTACTCTTCATTTTCTTCTTCTTCCTCTTTCCTTTCTTCTCTAAAAGAAGACGAAATATACATATTTTATACCCATCGTTTTGTCATTAATTTTCAAAGTCTCTCTCGCTTTGACAATCAAAGGCACAGTCTTTCGGACACTTCAGCTTCTGGGTCCGCGCAGGATACTTGACACTTGTTGGAAATTAGTGGAAACTGCTTTAAGTTAATCTCTGTAGTCGTTAACGGCTCAGCGCAGGAGGACGCAGCTGGCAGGGAGAGAAGGAACCATGCCGCGCTGTGAAGTGCAAGCAGCGCGCAGAAAAACGGCCCCGGCCGGCCGTTTCGTTCAAAGGACCAAGTTTTTTGTTTGCGGGCGACGATTCTGCTTCAAGAAGAGAGAGACTCTTGTGTCGCCATGACACCAAAGTTTCATGTCAATTACACAATAATAACAACAACAACAACAACAACAACAACGAAAACAACAACACGGAGTAGAAAAAATAAACAACTGTCTGCAAAAGAAAATCTCAAAGTGTCAATATAACAGCACTTGGCTTCCTTCGCGTTTCGCCCGAAGAACGAGAGGTACGAAAGGTACTTCTTCCGCTTTAAACGCGCTCCGATGTTGTTCTTTATTCGATGTTGTTTCGCCATTTTTCTCAATTTTCTCTTTTTTTTTCCTTCTTATTATGTACGCTACACCAGTTGGCCGGCCAACTCAGCGTGTGAGATGCGCGTGCAGAGAGTGAGAATTATATTTGCGCTCAGAGAGCGGCTCTCTTCGGCTGTTAAGCCAAACTAAATCGACAGATTTTGCACTGAAGACCACCGCGTTGATGGATTTGGCACGAGCTGTTGCTCCTCTCGCTTCTTTAACTTCAACTTGGACCTCACCACGAGCCGCCGAAGCCCATGACAATCTCAGATGGGCATGAATCCCAAAGGAGTGCAATCATTGTCCACATTTGAAGGTTTTTCAGGTGGCTGCAATAAAGAGAAATGGAACTTTTCCACGCCCACTTTTTCATCATCGATTTAAGCGCTACGGCCGCGGTGTAGGGTATACGGTGTAGGGTATGTGAGGTACTTGGTTAACACACTTTTAGTTGTTTTGATTTGTTACGGCAATTATGAATACGTAGTAACTTGTTCAAGTTTTTACTTCATCTCTTGATAGTTTTGCTGGCTGGTGTTGTTGTTGTTGTTGTTGTTGTTGTTGTTTTTGCTGCTGTTAGTCGTAAACTTTTCTCAATATCAATCTTTTCTTTAGTGCTCAATTTGAATTGTTGTGAAGTTTTTATTAACTCAAGTAAATAAAAAGCTGGCATCCTCCATCCTTCCACCCACCTACTTTTTGTTATTATCTTCTTCCTTTCTTCCTTCCTTCCCTCCCTCCCTCCTTCCTTCCCTCCTTCCTTCCTTCCTTCCTTCCTTCTTCCTTTACTAAGAAGTTTTTTTTAAAAAGAGATAACGAAAAGGTGAAATGATGATGTTAAGAAACGATGTCCGGCTACTTCGTCTTCGTTTTACGGAAGTTTTTATTGCAGGACATTTTTCTTCTTCTTGAGGTATATCGCATGATATCGTCTGTTCGGTGTCATTTTGAAAGGTGTATACATTTTTTAGTTGTTGTTGTCGTTATGCAAAGCTGTGGCGTCATCAGTCGATCGGTGTTATATTTTTATTTCTTTGTCTCGTCTTCTCTCTCTCTCTCTATCTGCCTGTCTATCCCTTTCCGGTATAATTGTCCTTACTTTTTTAACTGAACTCCTTGCATTGTTTTTTAAAAATTGTTTTTTAAAATGAAAATATCAAAAGTAATTTTTTTAAGTATTCTTACTTTTTTGAACAGTTTAAAATATCAGTTCTTATTGGATAGGCTATTTTTGAGTTAATTTTATTTCTTGTGTTAAGTAATCGTTATTTATAATAATCGGTTTTAGGTTTCTAAGGTTTTGGATGCTCTCGCGTATTCTCTTTTTGGTACGTTCTTTCCATTTATTCGTCAATAACGGAAATAAAGTGATATCATTTCGTTTTTTTAATATTTTAACTTTTAATACTTAAACGTTTCAGATTATTATTCACAGGCTTTGATTAAGAGTTTCTTCAGGGCTTCATTTTATCGAAAAAAATTAAGGGTAGAAACTCATTAAAACGTTTTAATTTGCAGTTAAAATCAACCAGAATCACAGCAACAGCAACAGCGATACCAACAACAACAACGACACCAACAATCCTCACTACAAGAAAACCGGAAGGAAAGGATTAAGAAACCAAATGCCCACTTTTAATAACCGGCCACGAGCCTCGATTGCCGCAGAAGCAGCAAAAGTCGCCGAAAAGTGACATCAAGCGTCGGCGCCGAATCCATTAAACCGCAAAGAAGTCAGTCGTTGTACGCCATGATGAAGTTGGTGGAAGCTGATGGAATAGCAGCGTCGTGGGTTAAACTAAACGCCGGCGGTAACGCGGTATGCTTACGCTGAAGAGTAAGAAAGACGGACTGCAGGTAAAGTTGTCATCGATGGCAGAGAGACCAACAGTTTCAGAAAGACCGACGCGTCGTCGACACAACAACGTTACGTAAAAACAACTCTAATAACAGCAGCAGAAACATCTCAAATTTTATTTGGTCGTCTAACTTTTGCTGTGACAGCAATAAAAACAGCACCAACAACAACAACAACAACAACAACAACAACAACTTCAACAATAACAACAACAGTAATGAGTATAACAACAATGACAACGACAATGATTTTCAGAACGAAAACGTTACAAAGTAATCCTTTTTTTGCTCTGCGATCGATTCAGAAAGACATCGAGTGAACTTTAGTGAGGAAGAAAAGCAAAAGTCAGAGGACAATAAATTGCAGCTGCAACAACAACAACAACAACAACAATAACAACAACAGCTGGAATAACAATAACAAAAATAACCACGGTTTTGACGATGCTGACATTGTTAAATTGATGTTAAAAAAGTTGCAACAGCAACAACAACAACAACAACAACACCAAAAATACGATTAGATTTGGGCGCACCTCGTCTTTATTTTATGAGTCTGTGTCCTCCACGAATTCGGTCTCAGAATGCGAGACGATATTGTTGCGTCTCGAGTCGTCTCATTTCGTCAATTTCAATATTAGCAGTAAGACAAGACTAAAACAACAACAACAACAACAACAACAACACTGAGAAGAAGACAAAAAAGAAGAAGAAGAATTAACGATGTTAACGTTAAAGAAGAAACGGCAACAGCAACAGCAGAAGTCCAAAGAGAACCAGCAGGCAAACAAGTCACGAAGTGGCTGAAGTCAACAGTCAACCACGTTAACGACACAAATGATATCTGGAACAACAACAACAACAACAACAACAACAACAGCAGCAACAACGGCGACAACCAAAAACAACGCTAACAACAAAAATGGCATCAAGATGATTATTATTATTGTCCCTCTGGGAAATTATGGTGTTGCTACGTGCAGTAAACGTTAAGAAGAAGAAGAAGAAGAAGAAGAAGAAGAAGAAGAAGAAGAAGAAGAAGGTGAAGAAGAGTACCATGACTACTACGACAAAATCAGTAGCAATGAATAAATAGTTGTCAACATCATTACAGAACAACTAAAACAGTCTCGAAATTTCGTTCATCACAAATCGTCGACGAATCGTCGATGACGAACCGAATAACCGGTAATCTTGCAACCGTGACTTTTAACGCTCTTTTCGCTCTTTTGACGCTCTTTTCGTTGCCAGTTTTCAATTTATATTTTCAAGTCCACAAGTTTCAGGCACGATGATGACATGTCATGCGTGATTCGTTTACGCCTTCCTTAAGACATCAGCTATAAATGACAGCTAAAAAATGTACGCACACACACATACACACACACACACACACACACACACTCACACAAAAGCAACAATGATTTATTAGGTACACCGAGGAGATTATAAATGAAGGCAACAGTTGAAGAAGAAGCACACGAATACAAGAACAACAAGAAAAACAAGAAGAATAGTAAACAGCAGAACATAAAAAATAAGAAGAAGAGAAAGTAACAGGAGAGCACTAAGAATAAGAACCGGAAAAAGAACAAGAACAAGAAATTTCATCCCAGCTCAACTGAAGTACTTGCTGTTGTTGATGTTGTTGATGTTACAGAAAATACTGCTGACAGCAATGTTTGGCCAGCAGCTATAAATACAGTAGCTCCCAGTGTACAGCAACAACAACAAAAAGGCGACGACGACGACGACGACGACGACGACGACGATGACGAGGAAGAAGTAATAACAACAACCAACAACAGCGAGCAACAACATCTTTAACAAATCTTACACGACACCAATAACAAGTTTTTGGTCACTTCATCTACAAAAAGATAGAAAAAATGTACGCCACGTTGTTGTTGTTGTTGTTGTTCGTGCTGTTGTCCATTACTCTGCTGCAAAAGGGTAACTCATAACGAGGCTTAAGTTCATGAGAAATGCATGCGCAATCACAGTCCAACTGTCCACAGTCGACAGCGGCAATATTTTATGGCACGTGCGTTGCGCCACAAGAGACACATTGAAGTCATCGGAGAAAGACTACCTGACGCATTCAGTCTTTACGATGGTGCAGTCGTGAGGACGACAAGGCCGTTGCTGTCGTTGCTGTCGTTGCTGTGCGAGTGTAATGCTGTAATCGATTGATCGCAACGATCGCCTCGGGCGGGATTAGTCTGTAGTGGACGAGAAATTGCGGTAACAAACAATGATGACTGATGTTGAAGCAAAGCAAAAACAAAACTAAAGATCATTTCTTGAAGGTTCTCATTATGAGAATTATGGCGACGTTAATGGCAATGAGATAAAAGAAAGGAACTACATATCATTAAAGATCATAAAGAGTATATACTTGTACATGTCAAGAATTAAATGAAGACTGTTTATATTGTGATAATGACAGCAAGATTACAATGATGTTAAATACGTACATTTATAATGATTTTCGTGACAGTGATGTCGTTTTCTAAGATAGAAAATCTAATCTAATCTAAGAAGATGGATTTTGAAATGAAAAATTTTATTGCGTAATAATGAATTTTACGTTAAAACTTTAAAATTGTCCTAAAATTTGTCAGTAATTAAAGTATAATTCGTTTATAAGTATCATTAATTTATAGTTATCGAAAAATTTGTACCAATATTAATAGTGTTTTATGTCAATTTCACATTGACGTCGTAGATTGTTACATAGTTTTGTGTTGTTAGATAATATTTGTGTAATGTTAAGATTTTAACTTCAGATTTGTTAAACATTTCAGAATAATACTTAAACTCATATTACCATATTAATTACCATATTAATTTCCATATTAATTTACATATTAATTACCATATTAACGACGATTAGCAGAAAAGTTGTGTGTATCACGATGTAAATCAATAAATATCAGTTCTTAAAAAGTTTATATAAAAATATCGTTAATTAGAATTTAAAACTTCTAGGTTGGCTTTAACATCACAGTCAGCTCGTTTAATCTTAGATTAAATCAGAGAGACTCTTAAAAGGGTATTGGAATTACCGGTTACTCGTACGCCATGGTGTACTTTTCAAAAAAGTTTACTGTTGTACTAATTGTACGTTTAAATTTTTTAGGTGTTTATAAGATTTTTGTACGAATATACATACATATATGATATCAGGACGATATCGAAATGACATCAGGACGATTTAGAGACGATATCCGGACGCTGCTGAGATGATACCGAAACTTTTCATAAGATTGACATTGACATTATAATTAACTCTGACATTATTATTCCAATAATAATATTAGAAAGCTCTCAAAGCTCTTGTAGACATATTATACTATATTAGATTACTTTCAACCATTTTCCAAATAAATCTACTAAAGTTCTGGCAATTAAAGCCTTGAGTGACAACCGTTTTGGAATAAAAACTTTTTGATTATCTTCATTGACAGCAACAAGAAAACGCCATAAAGAAATTGCAACAAATTAAGCCAAATTGAATTTTGACTATATCAACGGACGCAATGTTTAAGAAAAGCTTTACAAACTACCACCGCTAAACAGCTTAGAAAGTGATAAGCGGTCGGGGGTCACGAAGGAACTAAAGAAACTACTGCAGCTTTCAAAAGCAGCGAAACAAGCACGAATGAGGTACTAATAAATGCAGGGGCTTGGTTTGCATCAAGCAACTCAGTCGGGCCAACAAATTCAACAAAACGACCACAAAAGTCTTCTCGACCCGAAAAACTTTTAACAACGAACGATCAACCTATCAACCTATCAACCAACGAGTGCAGCAACATGCAAGTTGAGACGTCAAAGTTTTAATTGTTTCACAAAGCAAATGGACATTTTGTGTTTGAGAAAAACATTAAAGAAAATCTGAGAAGAGTTACTATTGTTTTTTCTCTTAATGCACGCGAGAAAGGCTTAACAAGAAGAACGAGTAAACTGAGAGGAAAAACGAGTGGAACGATTTAAAGAACGAGTAAATATACTTGGCATAGTTTTGGGACTTCTGTATTTATTTTCATTATTTTTAAAAACAAAACCGGTAGCACTGTTACATTTTCTCGATCCGGCAAAGCTTTCGCTAAGCCTGATGCTGCCTTGATGTAAAAAAAAAATTGTTCTACTTTTATTTAATCTGCATAATTGAATTTATCTTCATTAAAAAATGCTGAAAAAGCAACGTACATCCTTTGCTGGCCGCGACACTGTCAAACCGTAAAAAGTTAAAAAAAGGAAAAGGTCAATATGTTAAAAAAAAAAATTTCTCGCTTTTCGTATATTAATATTTTTGAAAGGAAGATGGTAGTTAATACGACAACAACAGCAAAAATAAGGGTAAAGTTGTGTAAAACCATTTAGCCGCTCATAAATAATTTTCATGCATGGCAAAATTTTTCAATCAACACCATCGCGCTCGCGTTGTTGTTTGTTACCGCGCCATTTTTGCTGTCATACGAAATGCTATCTTTTTCATTGTTGTCCGCCTTTTTTCAGATGTTTTTTTTTAATTATCTTGGTTTTTTTTCTTTTTAATCAATAATTTGCTGATCTGAGTGAAAATCATCGGTGGAGGCGTGCTCGGGTCGCATCCTGTGCTGTTTCAAAACGAGAACGCGTCAAAATTAATTAAATATCTCGTTGATTAAGCTTTAGTTAAATGTTGTTGCCTTAAGTAATAGCAACGTATCGTTTTGTATTTATTTCACATCAATTATTTTATAATGTATGCAAAGATGTAGAAGCAATTAACAAAACAGTCTTATATTTTTTCACAGGCTTGATCGACTTTAATTAGTTTATTAACAACTTGGATAATTTCCCAATTGCGCCTGAAAGCACACTATGAAAACTTCCTTCAGTCTGCAGAGATACTATAGCGAATGCTATAATTTTTTGTTGATTACTTTTAGAAACCTTCTTTGGATTAACCCTGAAGGAATAGTATTTAAACAACAATATAAATTTTACAGATAATAATAAAATATTATATCGTATATATAAAGTCGTCTAAACCGATGAATCGTGAATCGATGAATGGTGTGTGGTGTGAAATGATAACTGTTTCAATGTAAAGTGTAAATCTTGAAACTCTTAATTAATTCGGCCAAATATTCCCAACGGCCACATAAAGGTTAAACAAAATTTTGTTCTTAATTTTTTTTTGTTTTGTTGAGAGCAATTTGCTCTTTAATGAGAATGTTTTGTGAGAAGAAATCCATGACGCCAGCAGAATTTATTGCTCTTCTGTCGAGCGACATTTCTCTAAACAAACAGAATTCAGTCTTTCCAAAAAAGCCAAAGAAAACTAGCATTTTTTAGCGCGGTTTCGTGATTAATTTATTTCGCTTTTAAATTTCATTAATGATAAATAAATTTTCTCATCTCGCTGTCATTTTTGGGAGAAAAAAGAGAACGCAATCGCTGTTCCGCGTGGCCGTCGGGATCATTATCTTAATCGTTGTTGTTCTATCTGGTTTTTTGTCTGTCATTTTCACATTTCACAGCAATTTAATCGAAATTGCTTCGCAAATACTTAAGTTATTTAACTGTCTCGTTAGTGTTGTTGTAAGATTGTTGTAGTTACTCTTCGTTACTTAACGACGATATCGAGTTCGAGTTGCTCTCTAGCTGTTGCTTTCGTCATTTCACGAGCACAGCTCATGAGCATTTAATACATTCGAAGCCGCTTGTTGTTGTGTTCTACAATATAAACTTCAGCAGTTTAGTCAGCGTAACGTTGTTGTTCTTATTTGGAGAGTATGTATGTAGTTTTTTTGGCTCTCGTTGAGCGTATTTGATTAGTGTCGGTGTAAAAAGAAGTCAAAATGAGCAACCGTTTCGTAACCACCAGGGTTGGTAAGTAATCATAAGATTGGCTATAACGAGTCCATTTTGTGTTATTGTATCGTACTATTAAGGAAAGAATTATGTAGTCATTCTATAATCTCCGACAACACAATTATCACTCAATATGCTTTGTTATTTTCGCAGTTTTGAGGTTTAGGCATTTCACAAAAAAAAATTCAAGCAATACAATAGCTAGACAATTTCTAGACGTATACGACGAAAGTTGTTGTTTTTTTACATGCTTTTTGGGCATTGCCTTTCAGACAAGGCATTCCATAAGCTTCAAAAAACAATTGCCAGACAATCGAATATGTCAATGAAAAAAATATCTAAAAATCAGTTGTGTTCATACAATTTTGAAACAAAAACGTTCTTTTTTTTGAAAAATTGTGAAAATTGTTTGATAATATAAAACCAATGGAAAGAAAAAGGTATGTACATACATACATATATCATTTTTATAATTCCATTGTAAATTCTCATATTAATTTATTTATTTTAGCACAAAGCATACAACGGTGGACCAATTTTCTGTCCTCATTGAGGAAATGAGGCGTAATCCTCAATTGGCCACAGGCAATCCCACTTTTGGCTCAAGCAAGCGGCAGTGGGACCAGGAATGGGAGCATATCAGTAGAAAAGTCAATTCGCACGGTCCTCCCATTAGAAGTGCTGCAGAATGGAAAAGGGTAAGAAAATTTTCACAAACTGGAAGGTTTGTGCATTGTATTCATTTTATTATAATTATAGGTCTGGGCTGATCTTAAATGCCGCACAAAAAGGAAGTTGTCGGAAAGCGCGACTGAAATGCGGAAAACGGGTGGAGGACCCTTTAAAAAAATCTATCTGTCCCCAGCAGAACAGGAAGTTGAAGCAATATTGAGCTCGGGTACAACTATCCCCACTAATGACACAGTGCACGGATATAGGGCACGGAAGCCAAGCCAAGAAAATGTAAGGAATCAAGGAGGTAAATATTCACTTCATATATAAATGCGATATTTTCTAAACTAAACTTTACTAATCAATTTATTTCAGTCTTATCCGAATCTCAGTTTGTAGGTATATTTCCTGAACTGATAGAAAGTTCCACGTCCGATACC
Organism: Conops quadrifasciatus; assembly: GCA_949752815.1. Lineage (NCBI taxonomy): Eukaryota > Metazoa > Arthropoda > Insecta > Diptera > Conopidae > Conops > Conops quadrifasciatus. The sequence continues at coordinate 39,929,143 of OX457078.1, forward strand.
TGTTTGGCTTCGGTACCTGTTGGCCCTCTCTCCACCACCGAACTCACTTCTACTGCTGCTTCAACTTCTGAAGCTGCTTCAATTTCTGCTGCTTCTACTTCTGCAGCTGTTTCAAATTCTGCTGCTTCCACGTCTGCTGCTGCTGCTTCCACTTCTGCCTCTGCTGCTGCTTTCACTTCAAAGCCAAAGCGGCGTAGGAAAGAGGACGAGAGCGAGCCGATGCTCAGGCAAGAACTGGTAAACCAGGAAATTATATGCAATGTATTAATTAAAATAGCAAACACCCTTGAGCGAATAGAAAAAGCTATGGAAATTTGTATGGCTGACAAAAAATCTGATTAGGATTATTGAGCCGCCCACCGCCAAAGTGATTAATACCACGAAATCAACAAATTTGTTAGACTGTTGCGTTTTTGTTTACGAAAATAATAATCAGTTGCTTTTTTATGTAATACAAATCAATATCTCAATGTTTTTATTGTGGTACTGAAAAGGACCGATTTTATTGCGTTTAACCACATATACTTCGTGCCAGCTCATCTCGAACTGCAACAGCTGCAGTCGATGGCACTTCATTCGAAAATATTGTTTCGGGAACCTCGGTTTCTTCGGTAATCTCCCAACCATTTTTATAAAAAATACAGAGGTTGTGCAATGCACAACATGCATAAATTATCTTCGTCGCCATCGCCGGAGAGTAGTGGAGTCCCCTTTCATTAATGATGCTCCTAAATCTGTTCTTCAACACTCCATAGCAGCGCTCGATTATGTTACGCGCTCTGCAATGCTTCTGGTTGTAAGCAACCTCGTGCCGATGTTGGGGATTCCGATAAGGTGTCATAAGGTATGGCAGAAGTTTATATCCTGAATCTCCTAAAAATGTTATATGCTAACAATTATTATATTCTAGGGCTAATTAGAGGGTGTCCGTTAAATATTGGATAACCTGGCGTGTACTTGAAGGGGCTACCGTGGCTGTTCTGAAGCTTTGCCGTGTTTGTCCTACAAGAACACTCCGGGTTATCCATTATTTACCGGAAACCCTGAATATTAGTCTTACCCAATAGCCAAGTGTTCCTTTTTCCAGCAGTGTAGGCAGCCTTTAAATTTTCCTCTGCCAGACTGGACCTCCATACATGGGCATCGTGATTAGATCCCTGTGCTCTGCCGTCGACGTACCTGATAACCATATCAAAGTCGCAAATCTGAAACGAAACAAAATATTTCTAAATAAATTGTATTATAAAATTTGCAACACATTACTTACCATCATAGCATTCAAACTGTAATACCCTTTTCGATTGTAATATAAGTGCTTGTGTTCAACTGGTGACATTATTCTAATATGGGTTCCGTCAACACAACCAAGGACCCCAGGCAATTCGAATTTAGCAAAAAACTTTTCTTTTATTGCAGATTCTTCCTCCTCCGACATCTGAAAATTGATCCACTTTGGACACAAATGTTTATCAAATATATCCAAACACTCGTTTATGATTTTGGAAACATTTCCCTGCGACATTGATGCCACTGATTCGTTTCCGACGGCATGTTGATAGCTGCCGGTCGCTAGGAAACGCAGAAATGTCCCCAATTTGAGAATTGGGGGAACCGAAGTTATCCTCGAGGATCTTTTCATCAAGGGAGCTACCTCTTCCAGAAGCTGCATGAAGCAGTTTTTGTCCATTCTAAAGTTGGACACAAAACTGTAAAAGAAATATAAAGCATTAAAAGATACAAAGTAATGCATTAAAAAAATAATTTTCAAACCACACAGCAAATAATTTTTGCGGTACATTCCTAGCTTATATATCGATACCCTGCAAACATTTCAGCAATATTTGGTCGAGAAATTTATATGGCGAGTTTCGGCAATTCACTTTCTTACGGCAATAGTTGACCGTGATTCTGAAGATATGTAGCCGGCGATGCTTGCCATCTTATCGCCATACAATTTTTCAGCAACAAGACTCAACATGTCTTATTGCAGGTAAGGGCTCAGCTACATCCAACGGGCGAAAGCTATCAGACAACAATAGTTGCCGGCCACAAATTTCTGCTATGACGGAATGTTTGCGGACAAATGTTTGCGGAATCAACTTACCTTTGCTCCGGCAACTCCAAAAGGTTGGATGAATCCCTCAGCTCTCTTGTCCTCTTCCTCATCATCCTTCTTCGATGATTTTCATCCTCTTCCCTTTGCTGTCGAATGCGGCGCATATAACGCCCAACTCCAGATAACATTATTTCCGATAAATATTGTTTTTTTAATCGCACTTAAAACAAATTATATTTCAGTTAAACTAACACGAATTTTTTTTGCCAATTATTCAACACGAATGTATTACAAATTATTTGAAATTTGAAATTATTTGAAATTAACAGCTGATATTTTATTTCATTTTCGACATTAGCTTACGTTTTCAAGCAATTTCCGGCAATATGCTTATAGAATTAGTTGAATTGTCTGACAATAAATTGTGTTGAATTGCCTGACAACACAATCGCAATTGTTGGTTGTGATTGTAGAATGACTACATTAATTGTCTTTTTGGAAACTGAAATCGAATGTTTTTATTGTTGTCTGGTAATAAAGGATCATCGATTTAATATTTTTGAAAATAGTTTTTATATTTTAAATTATACAAAAACCAATTGTTTTGTATTCTAACAAGAAGAAGAAGAAGCATAAACGACATAAGGCGAGACTTATGAGAACCTACAGCGTGGCTATTTTAGAGACAGCGAAAGAGCGAAGGGGCAAAGCTCAGCCTGAGAATGTAGAAGACGAAGCTTCTACACAAGCGGTCTGAGCGGTCTGCAGGGGCCTTTAAAGCAACAGTTGTCCTTTCAGCTGAATACAAGTGTTAAACATAGCACTCTCTCGGTCGTCAGTACTATCAACAATGATGATGACGATGCTGATGAGAGCTTTCACAAAGAGAAAAGAAAAATACGAGTAAAACACAAGGGACGTACAGACAACAAACGCATCGAGACACCACCAACAGTTACCCCAACCATCTTCCATCCTTGTCTTCGGCTTTTTGCCATCAACCGCCCAGCGGTGGCGAAAGAAAAGTTGGCCAGAACTTGGCCGAGAGCAAGAAATTGCAACTGAAGACGTTTTTGTGGCGAAGTTTTTGGTTTTAATTTACAAGTTAATGAAGTGTACTTAAAGGCTTTTACACACAGTGTTCGCTTCATTATTAAGATTATGAAGTATGGAATTAAGAAAATGAGAAGAAGAAGAAGAAGAAGAAGATGAATGTGCGAATGAACGAGCTATGATGCTTTTGCGTAACTCACTTCGAGAAGTGTTGCCAAATCTGTGCTTAAAAAGAAAGCAGAGGAAGGAGAAGAAGAAGAAGAAGAAGAAGAAAAAAGAAGAATGACCGTAAAGTTCGTCTCGTCTCGTCTCGTCTCGTCTCGTCTAGAGATCTTAACACGCTCGTCTTGATCGAAGAATCCAACATTTGCCAAATTATTCAAAATGAATGGGATTTTCAATTTCAAGAAATTGAAAAGGATTCCATTCCACAGATTTGGCAAGATTTATAAGGCCGAAAGCAGGCGATATTTTGTAAGGAAACGCTCATAAAATTAACGTGTCGAAATTTTTAAGCGAAGACATTTATTCGGCTGTAGCGGAGGGGCAGGGAGAAAGAGGGAGACGGGTGGGATGGTTAGGAGGAACGAGAAAAGAAAGAAAGAAGACTAACGATGGAACAAATGAAATGAATGCAAATACATTCGACGCATTCAGACATGTTTTCAGTAAAAGAATGCGTTCCAAGCAACAACAGCAACAATAACAACAGCAACAACGCAAATGAAAGACATTTCCGCCAACACAGAATTTCTTTTCTTCCGTTCAAAGCAATTCGTTTCATTCATTTTGTCCAGAATGCTGCTTGGATGTAGTCACAGGATGCTCGTACAGCAGTCACAGGATACTCGTTAAACACAATCTCGTACCAGGATTTCGTTTGGCTTCAGACGCCGCCGAACCTAAGCAAATTTTTGGCGCCATCAAAGTTGATCGTCGAGTGAAAGAAATGATGCTAGACGCAAACGAATTGTGATGCTCAGGCTTAACCCTTTCAACAAACTAAACAAATTGAAATCTTAAAAGTAACATTTAATGCAACATTTAAGTTTCAAGTAACCGGTTTTCTTGTTATGTTCAAAGAGTTTAAAAATATCGCAGTTTGAACTTTCAACGAAATGGCAGGAGTCGAAAAGCGCTGCAAAAACAACAAAAAGAGTTGCGTTAAGGTTAAAACAATTTGCGGTAAAGAGAATGCTCGTTCGTCTGTGCTGGCTTCCAGCGCGCCATCTACGCCTGGTTGTCAGCACGCGACGGTGCATCAAAAGGGGCGCAGCCGATGAGACGTCTTAATAAATCAAATTGTCATTGTTATTGTTGTTGTTGTTGTTGTTGTTACTCTTCCTCCATCTATCTATTTGTTATTCCTTATTGCTGCCATCTATGCGTAACATCGCCAGCTTGTGTGCATATTGTTTCAGCGGCAACTCTATGGCAGCTCAATCCATTCAGAATCTCAGCTTTTGCTTCTGGCGCCGAGGCGACTGAGTTGCCGCCTTTTCGACTTCGCTTTGCTCTCACAGAAGATTTCTTTCCGCTGTTGTTTTTGCTTCATTGCACACAATGAGCATTCGATACACTCTGACGCACACTGAAGTACGTACACTGGCATGTGTGTGTGTGTGTGTTTGATCTCAGACAGTGCTTTCTCTCATGCAAAAGTCAAGTGTGGAAAATCCTTATGATCAAATAAAACATGGTTTTGGTTGCGAAGTGATTTTCATATACATTTTCATCGTCATTGAGGATTATTTCTTTCATGGGTTTATTCATCCATTGGTTCTGATTCTGTTTGTGTGTGTGCGTACTATGTACAGGTATGAGTATAAGTGATGATTACCTTTTTTCTTTTTCGGATGCTAGACGATGCTGAGGTTAAGGTTAGTCATTTGATCAATTGATGCTTTCGCTTCTGTGAAAAGTGGCAGTGAGGCTTTAGTTGACACCACGCGATAGTCCTATATGAATATACTGGCAACATTAGGTATATCGAATGCGAGACATGACAATAATCATTAATTTCCTCTTTACACTTCAATTAGTATGAAAATTAGAAAGACATCATGTGCTTTCTCAAAAAGTTTCCTTTTCATAAGGTTTTCTGAAGAAGTATCTTTCTCTTAAGTACTTTTTCAAAGACTTCTAAAAAGGTCTTTTATCCCAAGCAGGAGTTTCCTTATAAAGAATTTTTTCTTTTAAAGACAAAAATGACGATTTTCACGGCCCTTCTTTTTCAATAAAGAGTTTTCTCCTCAAGAGGTTTCATTGTCAAGAGACTTATTTTTCAAGAAATTTTGTTTAAAAGTGTTTTCTTTCTCGAAACTTCTCGGAACCTCGTTCCTTAGTAAAAAGATTAAAGTGTTGTTAGCCAATAGAGTGCATATGTTCTTCTGGGTTAAGTAAGGAGAGAATTTTTAAAACTCTTATATGTATAATTTTGTAATCTACTGTGATGGAGTGAAAGGGGCTCTTCCCAATTCCCAAAACAAATTTTTACATTCAGGGTCCTTCCCTTTGTGCAATCATTATGAAGATAGTAACATGCACACACACACACACACACGCACACACTTCACTGAAAATAGCAACATGCACCGTTTTATACATATACACTCTGATAGTGTGCAGATACTTTTCATGAAGCACAAGTTTTTCCGGCAACTTGACAGGAAGCGGATGTAAGAAAGAAATTTTTATAAATAATGAGGTGCTATCATTCATATGCATACACAATCGTAGTCTCACTTACATATACACACGCACAAACACATACACACATTCGGATATACATACATATATGCGGCTCTCTCCATTTTAAAAGCATTTGCTGCAATTGTTAGCGATTCTCAAAAAAAAAAAGAGCATGCTTATTTTATGGCATAACCGCATTTGGCAACGCCCTACGGTCATATAGTTAAGGCAAATACCGATAGTTAAGGCATATACCGATTTTGGTGGTATATGCGGAAAACCTTTATTCTTTTCGAGTGAGTCTATAGCCTACTCTGCACACACCAGGTGACGTTTCAAGCTTTTGGGTTCTTTTTTCTTTCAGAAAATCGTTTAATGGAATTGTAAAATCTTTTTTAAAAATTACTTCCAAATTCTCTGAGGATAGTTAAATCATTAAATTGCATTGTTCAAACGACAAAACACATGAAAAGAGCTATGATTTGACAAATTTTTTTTTAATAAAAAACATCAGCCCTCCTGGTTAATGTCAACCCATTACACATTTATTTATTAACTCTTGACAGAGACAATTTCACTTTATTGAAAATTTCGTTTAACCCGATCCACTATGGATTTTTCCCTTCTACTCCGTTACTCCCTTATACCTATTGTAGGGTGCTTATCCGAAATGACTTTGAAATATTTTGCGAGAGAGAACTAGAGAACTCAGCGGGTAGAACAAGCTCATGCACAAGCGAGCATGTTTAAAACTTTTCGCCGACTGCTAACGTCAGTTTCTGGCCAAAATTATTTACTTTTGGCCCTGGTTTTGGAAAATTGCAAATTTACACGTTGCAAAAGCACTTTGCAGTTTATGCAAAAGTTTTTATTCTCTGTTTTCCACTCCGTTGCCGCTGCCGCTGCCGCTGCTGCTGTTGCAGCGCGTAGAAAGGATGCAATGCAAATTTGGCAAAAATCAAGGAACTTGTCGACTGCGAATGTGAATTCGAGAGATATGAAGTCTGTCAGCCTGATGATTTGGTCAAAACTAACAAAAACAAAAAATTCGAGAAAACATTTCGCCAAACAATTTGAATGATGATGATAAAGTGTTATTCTTACCATAATGATAGAGAATAATTTTCAGTTAACAAAAAACTTTTGTGTTTTTGTCTTAAGGTTTTTTTTCGAAATTTCAGCGAGAGAGAAAAAAGGTAGAGAGATTTTTTTTGAGAATGCAAATGTATTGCATGTAAGCACTAAAAGTGAGAACTGATTTAATATAATAAGTGTGGGACCTTCTTCGACCTCTTCGGAGCGTAAACTTCGTGAGTATTTTCATTGAGTGAAGCAAACGTTGCCACACCGATGCGTTTGCCAAGCAGATGATATTATTTTCTTGTGGAGCGATTATCCGGCCGCTGTATATCATATTTTGATGTGCCAGATTTTGTCGTATGAGGCAAGACAAATTTTGGTGAGCCATGACCCATTCATTATATTCTTTTCCAATATAAATATTTATAATATGTAGTTTTTGGCATTAGTGTAGGATACTGCGAGTATCTTCTTATCTGTGATTTCTGCTATTTAAAAGATAAAAAAATATTTACCAATCTCCTGTCTTTTCATCTTTTGCCACCCACGCCTTGCCCAGGCACCTGCACAAAGCCACTCAAACCCAAACATTACCACACAATCGTGTTAATCGGTAAATACTAGTACCTGAATATCTCAAGTTGAATCAAAAAAAAAAAAACAAAACAAAAGAAAAACAAGAGAAAAAAGAAAGCAGAGTAAAGTCTTCTGATTTTTACGATCTCGGTGATTGTCGATTTTCGAATGGAATATAAATTGAAAGAGAAGGTGGGTAATGGCATTTACACATGTACAAATAGAGATAAAGGCGCAGAGACACATTCCACAAACTCTCAATACGCCATACTCGTACATACATACGCGTATGTATGTCCATTCACACACTGATATACATTCAGCTCACATGCGATGAGTACGATAGTATTCATGCTCTCAAGCGATTAAGTTGTCGGTTTTTATTTTGCTCCACATACAACGCTTTTCTCCCTTCTCTTTAGCTAGTTCTGTTTCATTCCCAGTCAGCGTTGCCAGATGGACGACGTCGTCGTCATTTGGATGATTTTCTACTCCAAGTGGAATCTAGTTCAATGTAAATAACTAGGATTTATAGCATTTTTCAACAGTTAGAAATTTGCACCAACATTTTTTCCACTTTGAAGAAAATCTTTAGCGACATACAATTTTTCGAGCCCTGAAAAATTAATAATTCTATTGTGAATTTATTTTTGAAAATGTATTTTGTAGCACGTAATGCTCGCATGACGAAAAATTGTTTATTATTTCTCTCTAAGAGAGAGATTCTCAAGACTTTGCCTTGAATTGACGATTTGGGCATAAAAATTGTGATTTGGGGGAAAAACAGGCGCAGGATTTTTCTTCTTTTTTTTCTCTGGCAACTTGTTGCCAGTATCACTCTCTCCCTCTCTCTCTGCCTTCTTAAACCTCTCTGAATTGCTGAGTTCAAGCATTTGAATGACGTTTGCTTTACAAACTGAAAAATAATAACGCAAAAAATGCATTGCAGCAAAAGTCGTGACACAAATACTGCTTACCGCGTTTTTAAGTACTATATATATAGTGCTTTTATGCACTTAATGTTTTGCGGTGATTGTGGGGGGGGGGGGAAAAGCAAGATCCCCGGATGCGGATTCATAGGATGTGTGGGGGAAGGGGAAGCGGGGAATGGGGTTGTAGTTGTTACCACAAAAATCAATGCTATACTGAGCGACGATGTAGAGGAAAAAAGCATCAGCAGTCCCAGCACTGAGAAAAACATACTGAAACGTACCTACTGATAGCATCACTTCATTTTCCACTTTTCCCCGCGGGAACGGTATACGGAAGTGCATTTCCTCGATAACGCTTTGCATCGTACCGTATCGTAGTTGGCGATATGTTGATGTTGTTGATGCTTGTTAATTGTTGAGAGGACAACTCATTGAGGTCGACATTGACAACAGCAACAGTTTAGACCACGCCCATCTTCCACATGAAAACATGAACTGATTCATTTCACAGACGTTACAACTGCGTATTTATGAATATATTAATCATTAAGCATTTTGAAGACGAAAAAACGACAATAAATAACAAATCGAAATATAAACAAAAAAAACGAAAATAACGAAAAATCGGTTAATAAGAAGAAGCTATACACATTTCAATAAAATTATAACTTATCGAAGTTTCGACTAAAATTAGTTTTTTATTTTAGAAATTATAACAAATTTTTCTTATGCAATTGATGGTAATCTTTACAATTGAATTGATGGAAAATATTACTGCAAAATTATTCGAAATTGTAACCCACTAAAGGTTTGGTGACCTCCTGGTTGGAAAATCTTGTAACCGCAATTCCCTTTTAATGGTATAGAATTAAAATGAAATCGTTGAGGGCTTTTCGGTTTTTTATACATACATATTTTGCTTGATGATGCATTTGTATTTAATTATATGTACATCATTCACATCTTTTAACATTTTTCATTAATATTCGCGCTTGAGGGCAATTTGCGTCAAGACTTGATTTGGATTAAGGACGAAATTAATTGCGTGTTTAATTTGTAACGAGCATCATTAAATGCAGCCAAAGAGACAAAAGGCATATACATATGCTCTACACACACATATATACATTCAGACACACACACACACACACACATACATACACACCTACATTAATAATTCATCAACTGCATTCACAATCTCACTCCCTCGCTCACTCACGCTCTCACTCGTAACCACACTTCGTTCTCTCAATCTGCACTTTTGCATAATTTAACCCTGTCGCTCTGTAGAGCTAAAACGAATTCGGTTTCTATGTTTCCGTTTTGTGGGTTTTTTTTCAATGATTACGTTTTTACATACGTTATACGTATTTGCACAGAAGTTGCATGTGACAGACGCAAATGAAGCTCATTCTAAAACGCTTCAGGTTGATTGCATTGCATTTTACTCATGTCAGTAGGAACGCATTTGTCTGTGATAGATGAATGGATGAAAGAGAGAAGGCATGCATACTCGCATATTTTTTATTTTCTTGACGGAATGAGGAGGATTTCCTTTTTTTGTGCAGGAATGAAAGATCAAAATAGACGTATGTAGAAAAAATTATCTTGCAAAGCAGAATTTAATCAAAAAATTGTGTAATCCATATTTCCTACTGGGTCTTCGTCTCTCGCTCTCTCCTACCTCGCCGAATGGAGTAAGCGCTCACGCAAAACAGTGATGCCAATACCTTGCACCCGAGTATATTTATTTGTTCGAATGACGAAAGGGGAAGCACGTTCATTCATGGCTGATGTCTTTTTAGCATAAATTCTCGACTTCGTTTGTGACAGTATGGATCAAGCGATGGCACTTCGGTCGGTCCGGAACCATTGATGTTGAGCCTCAATCCTCTTAGAGGGAGAGGAGTGTAGGCGTGTAGCATCATAGTACAATATCCGTGTGCTTGTGGTAATATTCTCACAGTCTGTACTTGCTTATTGCAATGATCTGTGAATAGCAACAAAATGCGGTTAAGATTTTATTTTACAAAGGGCTAAGAATAATAAAAAATAGAAGCTTGAATAAATAAATGCTTAACGCTAGAGGGTGACGATATGAAAAAATTTTGCAAATATGCTTTTTTAAAGTATAAGTTCGAGTATTTATTTGAATATAAAATTCTACAGAGGACTACAGAGACCTTAACAATTTTGAAATAAATTAAATTATCATTAAATTAATCCAATCAGAGAATTTGTGAATTACGAGATTTCTTATTTAAGAAAACAACAAAAGTTTAAGAATATTTTGGATGTATTCCTGATAAAAATACTTGAAATGCTACTTTTGTTTTTTCACTTAATAAAGACTTCTAATCTTCCTAACAATGTCTGAAAATTATAAAGTTTTTGAGCTTCTGAACTCCTTGAAATTCATTCAAACTACTTGAAACACCTCGAAACCGCTACAAACTCTTCGAAGCTCTCTCGAAATGCGGTTTCTTTGAATTTCTTTGAATTGTTTTGGACTTTCTCGCACTCCTTGAAGTACAAGTGTGCACTTCATTGGCTCATTTCTTCTTATCACACAATTTATACAGCACACTCTCGCATACTTATTTCTTTTTTCCTTTTTGTTGGTCTTTTCTATTCTCTGATTTTTCCACCAACTTCATTTTTCTTTTGCGTGTTTTGTGTTTTTGCTCTTCTTTGGGTCTTGGCCAGACACTAGAACTTGCAAAATTATTGTACAAACTTCGGAGCAATTGAAAAACTCTAGCCATTTATCTATTTGGGTTTTCTAAAAGTGGCGGACATGAAAAATAGTTTTTGTGTGTCGAGCAGAGACTGCGAAGAAGACTTTTATGAGCCCCGCCACCGACATCGTCTTGGGCTTTATGGGTTTCTTTGGGTAGTTTTTGGTCGATTTCAGACTGTGTCTACGTGTAGCTTGGTTTTGACGAAGCGATAAGAATATCATGATGATGTACAAGCGTGTAAAGTCCTTCGAAAAGTTGCAAGGGCAAAAGATAAAGAGAAAATTTACCCACCAAAGTTGAACAAAGTTGGCAACACTTTTTCTCCTACATTCGTCTCTGTTTCTGATGATTACTAACGACGGCTACAAATAATTTCAAATTTCATATGAAAGTCGCTGAGTTGAATTCGTTTGTTGTTGTTGTTGTTGGTGTCATTATTTATTTCTGCCTTTTATTATTTATTTTACTCGTTATTTCACGAGGTGAAAATTTTCATAGTGCAACGAAAAAGACTTTGAATAAGTCCAAGCTTTTTTTGTTTATTACTGTTTCTCTAACTCATTTTGTTGGTCTATCTACCTCTCTCTCTCTCTCTCTCTCTCTCTTTCTGCCATAAACTCTCTCTCTCTCTCTCTTTAAGTACTTGCCTTGTTTTTTTTGTCTTGATCTTGTTTTTGGTTTAATTCGGTTTTATGCGGTTTTATTTTATTTTATACAACCTTTGTCACCTTTTCTCCAAGACTCTGGACTAAAACTTGGAAATTTAGTTTATGGGATCCGCATGTCGCTTCTTCTTCCGACAATCGTCTCTTAGATATTTTATTAATAATTTATGCGTTTAGTTTGAAGAAACCTTCCGAAGCGGTTACACAGCCTGACATTCTCAGAGATTCTCGAGAGTGTGCTCTTCTCCACCCAGTCGCATAACAACCTCACTGATACTGTAGCAGCCACACACACACACACACACAGATACAGTGAAGTCATGAAGAGAATAACGGTTCTAAAAGAACTGATGAAGATGAAAAACCGAAATATTAAGTTTATGATTTAAAAGAAGATGTTTATACTAGTTTTGCTAAAGAGTGAATATGATATTAATATGATAATTAATCTTGGATTAAGTATTTATGCAGAATTTTCGCTTAAATTTGGTTACAATTTTATTACAATTATTCTAAATTTTATAATCACAAAAGTAGTACATTTTGAAAAGATGAACAGATGATCAGTTTTTTATACCTTCACGTTTTCGAGATTTTACTGTATTTTCATCTATACATATGTACATATGTACATACTTATTTTTCTTCTTGCATCCTTACTATCATCAATATTTGCCGGAATTCTTGAAAAGTTGATTCGCATTAGTTTTAGTTTATTCGATAACTTTTGAAATTAGTTTTATGCGTAGTTTTAATCGGCAACACATGCACAGAACCACCTGTACACACAATCATACAGACGTACATATCGTGCGCATCATTACCCTTTAGTTCCTGTCTTTGAGAAAACATAAACGACTCACGCATGACATTTCATCATCATGCATGAATTGGGTTTTGCACAAAACGTCGAGGAAAATTATGAGGGAATGAGGGCAGATCGAAAAGTTATGTTGTCATCGTATTTTATTTTGTAACGGATACGAAGCAATTTAGAAAGCTTCACTGGCTCTGGCAGGATTCAAACCTGGACGCCTCTGCGCCAAAGGAAGACATGTTGAGCAGCTCGCCTACAGAGAAAATGGGTGTACGACAGAATAAAATCATTGTCTGTCTTTAAGACGTGTCTGAGTTGTCGTCACAGATCCATGAACGATTTGTCATGAAGGAATTTAAGGACTGTGAAGTAATATGAAGTGAATCTTCTTTCCTCCTTTGTTCCACATACAAACAAAATACTCTGCTTCCACATACTCTGCTGGAGTTTTTTTTTTTGAGAAAAAAAAATAAAGTTCAAAACTTGAAGTCATGAAGTTGTTGTTGCCGTGTGAAAACTTCAAAATTACTATACCCCAAAAATAGTATGTAAAAAAGCTGATTAATTAGTTGGAGTGCAGCAGCAATATTTGATATTTTATTAAAAAAGTTTGCGATACACATTGCGATCTAAAGCGGAAATGAAAAGTGAAAATCAAGTTTGCTTATAATTTTTGCCATGCTTTTTTCTCGCTGCTCCTTACCCACTGAGGAGATAACCACTAGCACGCCGTCAGCAAGAAGGACAAACTTTTGCAAAAAAAAAAAGGGAGGCAGAAAAATAACACACATTTTGGGAGTTTCAAATACAACGAAAGTATGATGGTATACTTTAGATAAAGACAGTGGGCAATTTAAACGACTCTTCTAATTGTAATGTCCGTAAAGAGCCCATCAAAGCCCTTAGGATTTTTAGTAGTCCGTTTAAACTCTTAATACTTAATAGTCCTTTAGTTTTTCTTTTCTGCCAATAATTTTTGTAATCAGATTTTGATATAATGAAAAAAAATTAGAGGAACAACTAGTTCAAGTGAAGTAATTTTTAGATCTCGGAAAACTACTGAACTTATACGAATGATCTTTTTCGAAAAATCTTAAAAATTTATACATCTTCCGGTAGAGAACTTCATCTTAGTATCGCATAAAGCAACGTATTTAATGCTAACAAAATTGGAAATTTTCTATGAAATTATTTGTAATTTTATTACAATTTACTTATTTATAAAACTGGTTCACATGCGTTCGTGTGTAGGAGCTGTCATTAGTACAAATTATTATTACAAATTATTATTACAAATTTAGAAAAATTTTGAGTTTAACACAATACTTACATATCGTATATATTTCTTATGTTGCAAAATTGGTATAAACAAATTTTCTTGTGGAAAAGAGTTTTTTATTATCGTAAAGCAAATCAATATGTGCGAGTATATAAAGTACATAAGAGAAGCACCTTTCATCACTTTACCAGTGGGTGCTCTTATCGCCAAACTGCGTTCAAATGCTATGTTCTTAAGAGCATACGAGTATTACATGCTCTGGCTTTTTGGCTGGCACTCCCTTCGCAGTCCCTTGATAATATTCTCTTAGAGAAAATACTTGAGGTGATCTCATTATTATGTACCATCATTTGGCAGATGTAGCTGGCGTAGGCGGAGGGAGTGGGTGAAGCTGGAAATTTGTTTCCGTATGATTGTATAGACGAAGGGGGTGGGGAGAGAAGAAACTTTTGCCGGTTGCTCGCAAAAGTTTGCTTACCGAATATTATGAATTGCTCATAAGCAATCCTTTCTGCATTGTGTTGTTAATGTGAAATGGATGTTGTTGTTGCTATACAAGGGTTATGCTCATTACACGTTTTCTCGTTGGGTGCTATGAGTTTCTTTTTAATTAATATGGTTCTTTTCATTTACGATACACAGAAGTAGAAGAAGTACCGCAAACTTCAAGATATTACGCTCATAAAAGATTTTAAATAATTGGAAATAATAAATCAAGTACAAATTTTTAAAATCTTGATAATAAATAGTTACTAGTAAATCCTGTAAAATTATGAAATATTCTGAAATGAAACGTTTCGATAATCTATTAATCATTCAAAGTTCACTTAATCGCGTATAAGGTGTATGTTATTATTCGAAATACTGAATCTCGTCTCGCTTTTTTCGTTAGATCTGTAATAATTGCTATAATTTATTTAGTTTATATAACATTTATTTGTTAATTTCATTCTCATTATCATGATTTATTTGTTTAAGTAAACAATGCATTTGCTCTCGTACTATCGATAACCAGATCCAAAAGATTCCATTCATCCGATCGCAGTATTAATGAAAAGCAAATGTTAATGATATAATTATTTCAATTTATTTCTTGTTACGTATATGGATTGTTACGTTTATTTTCTTGTTCATATACGTTCTTTATATGAATCTTTATAAACAAATATTTTTATCAACGAAATAATATAAATTGAGTGAAGTAAGTAATTTTTTCGCGGCTATGAAGTATAAATTAACATACTTCAATAAATTAACAAATATTTATTATAATAATTAACAGGCTGAGTAATGATTTACTAACATTGAAATAAATTATTCAGAATAACGTGAAAAAGTTTAATAAGCCATAATTAATTGGTCAAAGAAACCCAATTCAGGTGATCTCTGGTTTAGTCATAATTTTGTGGATTCAAAAACAAATTTCCTTCTAGAAATTGTCTAAATCTTAATAATGCAATTAAATAATTAATTGAGCGGACAGTTTATTAATTAATTCATTATATAATTAATTAATAAATACATAAATAATATGTTCTTAAATGTCGACAAAACTAAAGTTGAAAATTAACCTTTCTTTTGATGGTACTGCGACGCTCTTGTAACCGTACTCTTAAACCGTACTCTCATCAAAATCTACGCAGGTTCTCTCTAAAAATTGTTTTTAGAGCAAAGAGCCAACGCCGGCGGCTCAGAGCCTCTTTGTTTGTCATCAATAATATTTATTTTTCTCTCTTTCCTCTCCGTTTTTCTGTCTCATTCGACTCTCTTTTTTTCGACTCTCTCTGTTTAATAACGAAATTATCTCGTTACTCAAGACAGAGAGGTTTTTAATTTCCGGGTGTTCCAGGTACTCGTAAGCACCAATGAGAACATTTTTAAAATTAACTCGATACTAATGTAAATTCTTTCTTCTCTCCAGTAATCTCTCTTCATTTCGTCTCTCGTGGGACAATACGGAATTTCTTTAGCATAATCTTGTGCGCATTCATTGTGCTTGTATTTCAGTATCGCTCGATCACTTCGCTTGAAACGATCAATGAGCAGAAAAGTGCTTTCAGTGATTCTGTTAACCATTCAGCAGGTGGCCGGCTAAGTCTATAGTGACCTCGAGACAGATACTTATATCCTTGTGTCCAAGTGATTTTTAGTAGATTACGAGAATAAGAAAGAAGTAAGAATTTTTAGTGGGCAAGACCGATATTTTTCGAGATTAGGTCGATCTGGATCACGTCTAATGGTATTAGCAAAAGAATATTAATGCTGACAACAAAGTGTTTTTCGTTTGTAAAGTTTTCGGAAACACGAAAAGGCAAAAACAAAGAATGAAAAACCAAAAGGGTTACTTTGTCTTTTCCGCCTTATAGTTAAGCGCCAAAAATATATGTTATTATTTTTATTAATTATAGTTTTTGGCTCCTTTTCTTGATACAGACGACCTGCACCACGAACAACAAAATTTACTCAGCTTGAACGATACTGTTAGAGAAGAAAAGATCCCGAACATGGAAAACGGTGGTAGCAACAGCAGCCGTAACAGTACAAACACCAAAAGCAGCAACAAAACCAACGACGACAATAATGCTCGCAGCGATTCACAATTAGGCATTCAAAAATCGCCGCCGGAAATGCAATACGCGAGCCGACTGCAACAACAGCAACAACCGACATCATTAGCTCAACCATCACTACGAGAACGACAACAACGAGAACAACAACAACAACAACGAAGAGAAGAGCATCAGCCGGCAAGAATAATTATTGCTCCAACAACATTAAATGCAATAACAATGAAAGCAGCGGCGCCGGGAGCAAATACGACTTCGCCGGGATCCAATGAATTCCAGGGACCCAGAATGTGAGTGTGGGTGGGCAGGAGCCATCCCCGTTGAACTTGGGCCGTTATTATGTCAGTGGGAGTGTGTTGCTGTGTGGGTGTGGCAGCTCTGGGACTGGGCGAGTTGCGTGCTTTGCTTCCGACGCTTCAATTCAGATTAGATTTCGAAATGGTTGAACTGGACGAAGAATACGTACGAGTATGTATGTAGGACAATGTCTGCGTGTCTATGTGTGTGTGAGCAGTTGATGCTTAACACCCACACAAACACAACCATATCTAAGTATGTATTAGTCTTGTTTGCGTTTTGTAAGCTGAAGGGATAAAATTTTGTCTGCTCTGTTGCCGGTCGTTCATGAGCCGCTTCCGGTAGCAGCTGCATCACAGCCATCACCATCACAACCACGATAATGACGGGGTCGCAGCGCCGTGGGAGGAGAGCGGGGGCGGGGCGGGGGCGGGAATGAGGTCACTTCACTCTCTCTGCAGGATTTTAAGATTGTTAAAGTGTGAAATTGCCTGCGAAATCCTTTTAATAGAATTCAATGGTCGTCGGAATTATTTGCAAAATGGCATTCTGCAGGCGCGCGCGGCTGTTTATGTAAATATGTGCTGTTGTTGTTGCTGTTAGTGCTGTTTGTTGAGATCAAATGTGAGGGCGAAAGTTACTTTCGGTCGGCGGAACGAGGACTTTGAAGGGTCACATGAGAGTGCTGGAAGTTGGCTCGTTAGTGCGGGCCTCTTCAGCGTTTGAGGGTTTGATTGCTTGTTGCTGTTGGGTTAGTTTGAGTGGAACATTTTGGGCAATTTGCCAAATTACTGAAATTTCGTATGCTAAATTTCTGACGAGAGAACAACAACAACAGCAACCACAATCGCCACAACAAGAATGCGTATAACGAAAATCGCAACTAATGGAGCAGCAGAGAGTCTCACCGAAAGTTATTTGGACAATTTGTCACTTCTTGCGAGCATTAATTTATATTTAAATCGTTTTAAATTATTAAAATTTGTGCATTTCTCGCTCTGAAGCCATGCAGAAATTATCGAAAGTATCGAACTGGAAAATATCGATTGTTTGTTTTTGTTTCATAGTGTTTGCTTTATGTGGCCCGTTTTTAAATGGCCTCCACTTTTCCTTCCCAACCCTTCTGCCCCTCGAAACAATCGCTTTTCGCTGTCTTTGTTTGTGCTGTTTTTTATTTCTGCTTTCTTTGTCTGCTCAACAACAGATGGCGCCACTGGGTACAGCATTGGCCAATTACTTCACAGCCTCTAGCGATTTTCATCATCTTCCTCGCGCTCTGGGTCATCGGCTACATCCTGCTGCCAGAGTATGCCGTTCCCGCATCCGTAATAATGCGCATTGTGTTCCTCTTCGCAGGCGCTCAAATTGCTGGGATTCTGGCAACATTTCTACGGCTGCCGGACATGCTGGGAATGCTGTCCTTCGGTATACTATATACGAATCTCGGCTTGGCCGACTTCACCGGCTACCGCTCGCTTGAGGCATTTCTAAGGTAAGTTTGACATGAGAAAGTACTGCAGTCCAAAATGGCTCAGGCGGCCTGAGTTCTGGCAGTGCCTAAGAATTTGTTCTTTGCTTCTTTCTAGAGAGATGGCCCTAATTAATATTATGCTCCTGGCTGGACTCGGTTTGGACTGGAAGTCATTTAAAAGACTCTGGTTAATGATTCTACGGCTCGCTCTGGCGCCCACCATCGCTGAGGTTGTAGTCGTGGCGTTACTAGGCCGATTTTTGCTCAGCATGCCCTGGCTTTGGGGCATCTTGCTCGGGTGAGTGTAATAAATTAAATCGTGCATATATTAAACACGAGACCGAGACAGAGAGACTCTTTTTTGGTCATATACTCAGCGTTATTACATACATACTCGGTATTGCGATGGTAGAGCCATTGTATGGACCTCATGACCTCTTCTTACGACAGAGAGTGGGAGAGAGAGAGAGAGAGAGTATTAGAGTTGTAGTGAAAACTTGTCACCTGTTCGCCGTATAAATTATACTAATTCCAGTCATAAAATTGCGCCGTAAGACCTGTCATCGCAAGGAACCTAAAAGAAATCGGCGGCGTGCATTGCGGCCGCGATATGCTGCTGCCGCTTCATTTCGAAGGACCTCCTTCGAGTTCCGGCGTTTGTAGGTATTACGCGCAATATCATTAAAAATGCAAAGAAAAAGTTGCCAACAGTTGCCGCCGCGTACTTCGTTGCAGGCGAGCACGGTGCATAGCAGCGTTGCAGGCGATATTGCGTGCCGCGCGCTGCGTGCTTAATTTGACACTCGGCCACTCGGCAGTTTTTCATAGCCTCGCTCGGAGCTGGGCAGTGCAGACCCATGCGGAGCCATGCGTTCCATGGGTTTGCAAAAGTATTAGCAGCAAGATTTATACAAAAAAAAAACAACACTCATAGGCTTGAAAAGGCAACGGTTTGAAAGCACCGAACTGGTTGTCACCGACTTCGTTAGTTTGACGGCGAGAGCGGCGAAAGGGCACACCGGGGTGCTTTTTTTCCAAAAAAAATTACTGATTAAAAGGGAAAACTTATTAGAATCTGGCCTCTTTTGAATTGCGGCTCTAAAGAGTAGTTAGTCGTAGTTTGGAAAACTTCCGAACAGTTGTTGGCCTCGGCACCGCCCATTGTGCACAACACTCGCTGCTCGCATCAGCAGCTAATTAAATGCATACGACATCGCTAAGTGGAAAACATGCGCTTTTCATTACGCTTTCAGTCACTCTTGGCGCGTTGCTGCACTTTTTCCGGCCCGCTCTCGAGTGGTGTGGGCTCATTGCGAGTAACAAGCAAGTGTAATTGCCACTTACCGTGTCACACACGCACACACACACACACACACACCGGCCCGCCGGCACACAGGTCGGCTACGAGTTGACATATTCCGAAAATGCCGCATTTATGGTGGCACAATTTTTTTGCCACGGTACTCGTATGTTCGTATGTGCAGCCTCCGGTACAGCCTCTTGAGCTAACATACTCGTACGTAACTTTTTGCCAGGAGGACTGTAACTCATGTTAAGTAGATTAAGTTAATTCCTTAAACCTTTTCTCTTTGAAATTATGTAGAAATTAAGAATCACATTCCACTCTCCGCAGTAAGAACTTTGCTGTCTACAGAATTATACAAAATTGCACACTTTTCATAGGCATAGGCCGCTGTGATAATGGGTTATCCAAAGAGAACTGATAGCTCAAATATGTCAAGGAATATTTGCAAAGTAATATTTCTACAATTAGGAAAAATGCTACAGTACAATTTTAGAAGTTTTTCAAGCGGTCTCACCTAGACCCACCTATACCTTTCGATAGGTCGAAGTAGATGCGAAAACCTTCGACCTATCGAAAGGTATGAAGTACACATTTTCTCTTGTCGTGTATTTATTGTGGATCATGTCGAATTTGAAGTGATTCTGTTGACGCTTGAAACGTTCTTACTCTGTTTTATTTTAGCGTTCATAACTTTTTTTCTTTTAAACAAATTTTCATTATTTTACTGCCTTTTAAAGCCCTAATTTGCAGCTAAAAAACTTTATGAAATCACGAAAATCCATAACAAAGTTCCGAAGTTATATCATCTTAAGTAAAAAGAGTCGAAACTGGATCTGTTACACTTTTCAGCATTTCCGAGGACTTCTACAAAACAATTCCCAGAAATTTCATATTAATCCCTTTCTCGTTTCGTTTCTCTTCTTCCCTTTCTTAAGTCTTGTTATAACTGCCGTCTCACCGAATGTTGTTGTGACTGTCATGCTGAAACTTAAAGAGGACCGCCTCGGGCTCAATAATGGCATTCATACTTTGATTTATGCCATGACAACATGTAACGATGTGGTGGCCATTTTCGTTTTTGGCGTTTGTTTGGGTGTTATCTTTTCCACGGGTAAGCGCGCGAGTACGACAGAGAAAAGAATTTCTGAGCGAAAACAGGCACGGCCAATTGAACTTATAATGATAATTTCCTTTTCTCACCGCAGGTACATTGAGCGATCAGATTTTACAGGGTCCGATTGGCATAGCCATTGGTATTGTCTTTGGTTATATATACGGACTGATGCTTCAGTTTATACCGTCGACGGAGGCGGTAAGTAAAACGCACAGCTACAGGCGTCCTAACGATCGGACGCTTGTTGACTCTTAGTGACTCTCGGTAGGCGTTTGGGGAAAAGTTTTCCCCAAACTTTAGGTTTTTTCAATAATCGCTAAACAGCCGACTATTCTTTACTAATCAGAAACTGGTAATTGCCTTCTAGAAATACGAGTATCTCATATTATAACATCCTCATCCTCATCTTTTTCGCCGAAAATTTAGCTAATTCTCGAACCGTGTTAGAGCGAAACCGTTCAAGTTGTGTTGTACGAGAGTATCCCCATTTTCAGCATCAATTTGCATCAATAATGCAGCAATCAATCAAGCATTATATCATCATGATAAATCGAGTAAAAAGCATTATTACATTATTAAGTATTAAATCATTAAAGCTTTAGCATTATCATCAGCGGATGCGGCATCTGTGAAAATATCCTCGCGCACCCGTAAAAACGATACCATCATCATCATCATCACCATCTGAAGTTATAAATAACAACAAAAACAACAACAACAGTTTAGAGAAACAATTTAGCGGGTGTTTGTGTTTCGCTTTCTTTCATTGTGCGCGATTACAGTCTCGCCATGAGCAACATTGTGCGACGAGTAGAGTGACTCCTGAGCTGAGTTAAGAAGGACTCGTATATTGTGGAGACACAAAAAAAGCGCTAAAAGCAGAAAAAGGAAGGACAAGAAGAATAAAAGATGGGTATGTATGTATGTATGTACATTGCGGTATATGCAACGCTGATGTTCAAAGGTTTTATTATTCGTATATTTTTCAAAGCAACAAAACCAAAACCAGAACGGCGTCAACCAACATTCCAAATTGAGACAATATTTTTCAATAATATTCTAAAAGCTATAGAATACACACACACACCAACACACCCCACCTACACACACACACACACACACACTCGCGTATTGTCACTAACAAAGACGTTGCGCCGAACATTCTCTGCTGCTTTGTTGCTGCTCTGCCTAACAACAAAGTTGTCAACCGAAGCAAAAACAAAAACAACTTTGACCTTTCTGAGCGCCGGAAATACTTATAAAAGAAGAAGCATAGAAATCATAAAAGGAAGAAGACGCCACGAGATGGTGAAAAATGTAAATTTCTACACTTCAGATAAAGCTTGCCGGCACGTTGCTGATGCTGTCGCTAGTATTTGTTGTTGTTGTTGTTGTTGTTGTTGTTGTTGTTGTCGCTGCATGCATTTTCATTATTTCATTGCTTTGTTATGGTGCTTAAGTGTGTTGATGCTGGTCGTGAAGAACGTGTTAGCAGGTGTCGGTGTCGGTGCCGGTGCCGGTGAGCGTTTTTTATACACAAACGTAACTGCAGCATTGACAAACTTCTTCTTCTTCTTCTTCTTGTTCTCTGTCTACAGTTTCGTCGTATATGAAAATTATGAAATTTCAAAAGATTTTATAAAGAAAATTTATTATAATTATTATTCTTATTTTTGTTGTTGCTTTAGTGACGTGTATCAGTTTGCGGTTGCCTTTAATTTGTCCATCATGAAATTTAAAAGCTTGTCGAAAAAGTATCTCGATACTAAAATGAGGAAAAATTTCGCGTTCGTTGAACCGATGAATCGATGAAACGATGAGTCGTGCTCAAGCCTTTTGTAGGGCCAATTTGCTATATTTTTCTCTGTTTTTATCGATAAAACTAGTGCCGCTTAAAACGTTTAAAAACATTTGAAAATTAAATTTGAAAATTAGAAATACTTTAGTGCAAAAAAGCTATCTGGAAGGATGAGAAAATAATATTAAAAACAAATTAAAATGGACTGAAAATCGTTGTCATTGTATTCAGTTAAGTTTTTTTTTTTCTTTTGCATGAATTAAAAAAAATATCATAATTTTGCAGAAAAGGAACTGCTGGATTGAAATCGAACCTTCCTCCTAAAATAGTTTTGTCTTTCGTTAATAGATAACTTAAAGATTTTCATATTTACAATATCTCTTTCAGAGTAATTTCCGCGACTTGAGCGATTTTGAGCGACTAGTTTTGAGCGAGAACGAGAAAACGAGAATCGTCTTCGTTCTTATAAAATTTTTTGTACGACTTTATATTATCTTTTCTTCTTTGAACGTTTTAAATTCTTAAAGCTTGAAAGTACTCAAGTAGCTTTCAATTTAAAATTTTACAAAAAAAGTTACAAAACAGAGAGAGCGCAAGCAAAGAGAACAAAAAGATACGAATAAATTTAATTTTAGCTGCTTAAAAGCGCAGCGGCTACATTTCGTTCGTAATCCAATAGCTTTAAGCAAGTCAAAGGGAAAATTCTTTTATGTAATTTCTCCCTTGCCAGCCCCCGCCGCCCACAATTCCCCTTCTCAGCATCTACTCTTTTTACCTTTTTTATATGTATTTCCTTTCTTGCTTTTCGTAAGATTTTTTAAGATCCTTTTTTTGTGTTTATGCTTTTGTTTCAGTATTTCATTAGTTGGCGTGTGCGTGTGTGTGTGTGGACAAGGAAAAAAAGAAGAAGAACACACTGCTTTTGGAAATTTCATTTTCACTTTTAAAGAAAATTTAATTTTGTAGAGAGAAATGTTAAAGAAATCTGGTGATTGTAGTAAAATGAGTTTTATAGTAAGTTTTTTTTGGTGTTAAAAAGTGACCGTGTACACACACACACACACACACACACACACACGTTTTTACGCTGCCTATTCATTCTTTCGATGCAATGCAATAGCATAAAAGCAGCTGTCTCTTAATTTGCGACCCCTTTTTTTGTTGGTTTGTGGCGCTACTTGAGGGTCACAGAGACCCTCGTAAACTGTAAGTGTAAAAAAAAAACAGTTTTAAGAAGGTACGACTTATAAAAAGACACACAAAACCAGCTCAACTGCAGCAAAAAATCTCGTAAAGACACAGAGTGAGAGAGGGGCAGAAAGGTAGAGCAAGTGGAAAAGAGAAATGTGGAAAATTGATGACAGACTCAAAATGAGAAATATTGCCTCAGAAACTTTTCAATGCACTGCTTTTTGTTTGACTTTGCTTGCTCGTGAAAGTTGCTAGAGTTAATCATGAAGACAAATACGCAAAAGCACACATACCGACAGACTGGCCGACCGATCAACCGAGAGAAATCAACATGTCTCTGCAAGCACACATAGGTATGTACCTTCTCATACATACATAACCATTCTAAAGCATTAAAAACCGACTCGCAAGAGATGACTGAAAAGTACCCGTCTTTGGCAAGACGAGAGGAACGTTTTGTATAGGATACGAGTATATTTTATGACGTAGTTTATCAGGCGTAGGGTATGGTTATACTCGTAAACAGCAAGAATAGGTTTTTTTCTCTACAATTGTGCAATTTTTTGGGGTTAAATTTCCGGTAAAAGCTAAAAAATTAATACTAAAATGTCAAGTTTTTTCATTTAAGACGGTTTTTAAAATTCATTAATGAGCGAGCATGAGAAAATTTCTTGTCGGTTCATTTCTTGTCAATCAATCGGTGTCACTCATTCGCTGTCACTCATTCGCTGTCACTTATTCGCTGTCAATCATTTTGTTGTCAATCATATGCTACACTTTGCAAACAAATTTTTATCCGCTGTGACTAACTGTACATATATACACGTATCTAATCATCGACACTGAGCTGCGTTTGAATGATTCTAATTGATGACATTTCATCTTCGATTTAGTGTCGGTGCTATGTCGTCGTGAGAGTAACTACTACTACTACTAACAACTTTTTTATTCGTTGACTTTGCAACGCTGTTCAACGAAGAGACGTTGTAGAAGAAGTCATATACCGGAAACAGCAGCATCACCAGCATCACCAGCATCACCAGCGGCAGCAACAATAATGAAAAACTTTTCGTCAATCAATCAATCAATCACTCAAACATGGACAGATAGAGCTTCCTAGAGTACCGAATGGCAAGAAAAAACAATATTCTGGCGAGGCCAATTCGGAAAGTTAGCAAAAAATTTGCATACATATTTGTTTGTCATGCCGTCAGTCTGTTGATTTGCCTGTCTATTGCAAACTTGACTTGGGGAAGCTCTATCTCTCTCTTTCACTCCTCCTTGCCTGTCTTTTTCTAGCTTTTTTGCGTAAGTTTGGAAAAAACCTGACTGAGCTTAGTTTATTAAGGTTTTTTCAATTTTGCTGCCTCTGCGTTGATAACTCTCCCTGCCTTGCTGTCCTTCCCCTTTCATTCTCTCTCTCTTTTGCATTGCCTTATTATACCTCCTTGCCTTGCTATCGGTGCTCTCTTTATCTGTCTCTTCGGTAGTTTACGTTCTTTCGTTTGCTTTTCATGCAAGTCAAAAACGTTAAGTTCCGGACGATTGGCAAAGGATTCACTCTAGGTAAACCCACTTCGGGCAAGAACTAAAACAACAAAAACAGCAACAAAAACGTAAAGTAATCCCTTACTATTTCCTTCGGTTCTATGATGCCTAAAGCGCTTACAAAATGCCAAAATAGCAAAAACTTCAATTTTGAAAAATTTTCAAATTTCATATTTGTTTTTATCTTTCGGTTTTTTGGTTGCGACGGTTTTTCTTGTTTTATTGGCATTTGTTGTTTATAGCAATTTTGTTGTTCTCTTCCTTCTTGCGCTTCACTCCTCTTTTTACTTCCGCTATTTATTTCATTCCTTAATTACAATTTCTTTTTCTCTTTCTTTGCTGCCTTCTTAGACTTACGTTAATGGGTTACGTTTCATCCTGACCGTGTGCGGCGGTACCATTTCGGTAATGGGCAGCAAAGTCATCGGCTATCCATCGGCTGGAGCTCTCGGCTGTGTGACGGTCGCTTTTATCGCAGGCATCGGCTGGAAGCGGAACCAACAAGTGTTGAAAGAACAAGAAGCGAATGTTGATAAAAGTGTAAGTTTTTTCTGTTGGAATCCTTTGCTGTTGTTGTTGTTCGTAATCTTGTACTTAACTGCGCTAAACGCACATGAAACCGTACAGTCGTCGACAAGCATACGCTTTCTTACCTTGTAACCATACACGTAGCTTACCTTACACTTTCCTACTGGGTACGTTTATATTTCCTTAATTCTTTTATCATTGTTATCATTGGCAACAAACCTGGTGCCTGGTTGTCTACCTGTGTGTGCGTGTGTGTGTGCTGGTGAGTTAAACTCTATTTACTTCGCCGTTTGCACAATCACGCTCACGAAAACACATTTTCCGTGCGACTTATGCAAATCGTTTCAACGCCGGTAAGCCCTTACGCGCGGCAGTTATTATGTAAGAGTATGTTAATGTGCATATTTCCGTGCGCGAGTGTGTGCATCAAATATGTCTGTGTGTGTGTGTGTGTGTCTTCATGATTAAGTAGGAATATTACTGAATAAAGAATCAGAGTATTGCCGTCCGTCCGTCCGTCTGTCGGTTCGTGCGTCCGTACGAGTGCAGCTTTTTGGATAGACTGACAGCTGTTTCTTGCACTTGACAAGCAGAGCATGTTTTTCATTCTGTGACTTTTCCTCTCAGTCATTTTCCGCAAACGACGAATAAAAAAGATGCATGTACTCGCAAGTGTAAGCGCTGTAATTTCTTTTTCTTTCTTATGCGACGGCTGTCGTCTGAATTTTCCTCTCTCTCTCTCTCTCTCTGTCTCCCGCTCTCTGTGTATTAGAGCTGTCAGACAATTTTTTTGTCATGCTACGAGTAGCTACGTATGTTCATTTTTGCACTTTCAAATGCATTTGCGTTTTTCTTTTTCATTCTTTCATAGATTTCTTTACAAGCAAAGTGATTTTTCTCCTTAAAATTTATAAACAATGCGAAAATAATATACAAAAAATTTAGTGTGTATAAAACAGTTTATAGAAATTAGTTGCTTTTAAAAAACTAATGAAATAAAAACTAATAAAACACAAAAAATGCTTGAAAGTATGGTTATTAACTTAATGATTTTATTAATTAATTTTTTTTATTATTAATTAATTTTATGATTGAAAATAACGTAGGCCGAAAAGATTTTCAACCAGAAGCCAGACTATAAGAGGTTTCTTGAAAACCTTTGACGCGCCTAATTCAAATCTAAGCTCAAATTTAACCTAAGTTTACTGAAATAATTTGAGTTTAAATGAAAAACTTCTTGGCGTCTGTTGTTCGGTTTACTGTTGATCTGTTGATGTTTAAGGAAACCTTGACGTCGATAGCTCTGCGTCGGTCACAATATTTGACTTGAATGATCTCCGCTTTCGCTTTGTTTTTCTTCTTCATTTTAGTTCGATGTTACCGATCGTTTGGATTTGCTTTGGAAATTCCTGAAACCGGTCTCTTTTGCACTGATTGGAAAGGAAATTAATTTCGCCGCACTCGACGGGCGTGTGGTCGGTTACGGCCTGCTGCTGGTGCTGATCGGAAGTTTGGTAATTAAACAGGAAAACAATAGTTTCGACTGGCTTAAATAACTAACATACGTAGAAGCGATAAACAACAAGCAGAAGAAGAAGAAGAAGAAGAAGCACAGCCGTCATGAACCACAATAAACGTGGAAACAGCAGCAGCAACGCGCTCAAAACAAATCCGAAATGAGTTTGCTGCCTGCCCGTTGGTTGTGGCCATCATCACTGCAGTTGGTTGCTGCTAGTTGTTGTTGTTGCTGTTGTTGCTGTTTGTTTGTTTTTGTGGCTTTTGTTGGCACAACAATAAATTAAAATATTTTTAGTTTCGTGCATGTCACGGCGCTTCCTAGACTTTCTGTGCATCTGCCGCACACGAAACCGACTGCATACGATTTAACTTAATTTTTGCTCTGCTTCTGCTGCTTCTTTTCGTGCCATTTTTCTTCTTCTTCTGGTTCTTTCACTTTGTGATTTATTCTATTTTTGCTTGCTCTCTCTCTCTCTCTCTCTCTCTCGTTCAGTTTCGTTTGCTGTTCGCTTATGTTTCTGCACACGGCGGCGGTCTGTCGAGATGGGAACGTGCCTACATCACCATTTCCGGTTTTCCCAAAGCGACTGTCCAAGTAAGTTGCTAAGTTTGCATGCATGCATTTGGTTACAATGTAGTTGTTGTTGCCGCTGCTGTCTGTCCTTCTGATTGTGCACTTTGTTTATAATCGCACCCACCGCAAACAGACGGTTGGGTTTATATCCTCCAAACAAGCGAGCCAGGGACGACCGAGGGACCGACGCTACGCATGCTGTTCCAAATGTCGGCTCCTGATGCTGGCAACCGAAAAAAAAGCATTTATGGAAAAGCAACCACAAAAACTACTAACGAATATCAATGCCAACTGGACTGTGTCTGCGCACCGAGTTGACTGCTGTGCTCGCTCGCTCCAGCCACAACCTGTAGGTGTTGTTATTGTTGTCAACGTCTCTGCACGTTGCTACGTGGCCTCTCTCGTCCCTGCGGCGGTTAAGCGACGCACGTCTTCTTGAGCTGTACCACTTCTGGCCTCAATACGGGGCGTCCTTTGCCCTTTGGCCACATCGTTCGTATGTTGGTGGCTGTGACCTGGCCGGCCCTGCCCTCTGCTGGAAGTCGTATTTGATGGCTAACTATGCGGTTATTTGTTACTCATGTTGCAGCAGCCTGCAATCTCCTGTTTTTTCGTTTGGTCTTCTACGCGTCGCCCATTTTGCCGTAATAGTTGTTGTTGTCGTTGGTGTTTCTGAATTACGACTAAGAGCCTGCGAGCCAGCGATGAAGATGAGCACAATCACGACGACGACGACGACGACGACGCGTCGGGCGTAATGACGCACGTTGCGGTTTGTTGCGTCTTGCGTAGACCATTTCTAAGCGTAGACCATTTCATGGCAAATTGTTGTTTACTTTTCTAAACATAATTTATTGCGCCGAAGATAAAAGACCGAATTTATGACGTTACTATAAAAATATGTACAAACGTCTCTTACAGATTAAGGACCAGAATAACTCTTAAACCAAACACGATTCCTAAATCGTACGACTAATTTTTGTGTCTCGAGCGCGAGCGCATCGTCATTGAAAATGAAAATGAATTGCCGATTTCTTCTTCTTCTTCTTCTTCTTCTTCTTTTCTCTCTTTACAGGCGGCTCTTGGGCCTGTCGCTCTTGACTTGGCGCGCTCACTAACCGCCGTCGGCGCTGACGGCGCTGACAACCACAGCGACCGCAACCTGAGCAACCAAAACCTAACATTGGCCAACAATGTTCTCATCATCTCCGTTTTGTCTATTATTTGTACTGCACCGATCGGGGCCATACTGATGCTGCGTCTAGCGCCGCGTTGGTTGAAATACTGTCCGCCGAATGCGGCTGCAGCGAATGAGCAAGCCCTTGGAAACGGCGTGGATGTGGATTCCATGAACAAAGCTAACACTGACGACATGATGAATTCCTTCAGAAACGCTGCTCAAAGTTTCAGCCTTCCTGGCCCTCATAATAAAGGCCCTCATTTTGACCCTGATTCTGTCGCTGCGCGTACTGTCGCCACCATAGCTGTCGGCACAACCGAAGCCAGATGCGACGGAATTGAAAGAGGTGCGGTGGCGAGGCCCGTGCGCCGTCCTCTCGTAGACTAAATCTAGTTCTGGGTCCGAAGTTCTGCTGCGGACGGAAGAGACGATGCATAAATCTGCGAGTTTGTGTGTCACAGAAGTTGAGGGGTGAAGGCATGGGTGAGGGGATGGAAGAATGAGAATCTGACTGAGAGAGGCTGGCTGGCACTAAAACAGTGACGGTTTGAGTGATCGACGGGGGGCGAACGCAAGTTGAATGGAAACGGCGCGGCACGTTGATGAAAGCATGAAAAGATGTCGTCGCAACATGGAATGGAATAAGGCTTAAAGCTAATAAACTTACTGAAATGATTTGAACGGTCCAGTTAGGAGAGTTAAATGGCAATGACTGCGGCACAAAGGACGCTGCTTCATTCCCTTTTTTGGGGCAGCGCTACAATGCAGTTGACTTAATTTCAAAGTCAGTTACTTAAGGCTTTTATACTTAAACAAATCCATTGTTAGGTACCTCAAAAAAAAAAGAGTACTATGCTTTTTACAATAAACAAAAATAAAAAACAAGAATAAACAAAAAAAAACGGGGGGCGAACTAAACTAGATGCCGCGGTGTGTGGAGCACCCTGTAATTTTATTTAAAGCACTATAACAGTCTTTCCTACGTGATAGATATCGTTTGTATGTCCCTGTAGTCGCTTCAGGGACCATCGTGTGTAGGCATAATGTGGTAGGGGGTGTGGTCAGACAGTTTAAAGGTAAGTCTTATTTTCTGCATACTGCAGTCATATTTAATGCATTTGAAAATGTTGCAAAATTCTTATCTGATAAAACTGTTTTCATAAATCAAATAAATTTATTTCCTCCGAAAAGAATTACGCGCAACAATAAATTATAAATAAATTACCGAGGGTGTGTCGTAGGCTATTTAAATTGTGTCCAATATGGTTTGGGACGTTTTTATTTCCCCGATTCGGAACCACCCAGTTTTCCTCTGTCATATCCATCCCCTTTTCGTTTTCCACTCTCCAGCAGTTGGTGGACCCATTAAAGTGGACCCACTCTGTCTCTTTGTCTGCTGTATTGAGAGTGTAATTTGGTGCGTCAATTGTTTGCATCTGATTACACCATTTTAAATTTAGTTGGTCCAGTCGACGCATTGCAACGCCAGACTGGAGTCCATTTTGTGGAATCCATTCGTATGCAAATAGTATCGTGCTCAGTACTCGGTTCTCTGTTCAATACGCCGATGGCAGTGCAATGTGAATGTGAATCGGTGCAGGGCGGACCACTCACTGCGTGCAGTCGAAAACATTACCGCAAAACTGTTATCATCATTATTTTGAATGCGTTTTGAGTGCTTCCGGAGAGTCGAGAGTGGCGGTGGAAGAATCCAATTCTAGCAATTTCTTATACATTATAAATTTATGAAGTATGAATTGGTTTTTAGGAACAGGATTATTTTTGCTTGCCATTTTATTTTTTATGCAGCAGAAAAAAATGTTCCTGTTGAGTGTTTGTTTTCCTATTAATTCGTTCATGCAGTCCCTGCTGAACTGCTGCCCACCGCACAAACCGCGCCAGGTTTTTGACCCGATTTCATTAACAGCAAACGGTACCTATTTCTCAATCAGTTTTGAAAAAATTTTCTGTTTTTTTCATTTGTTTTCTGCTTGCCACCTTTCGTCCCTCCCTTTTCGTCCCACCAAGGGCGGGAGGAAGGGTAAGGAATGCGTGTAACACTTTTTCATTGAAGCCATCAATTAAAAAACCGACATTGCTCGCCGTAGGCTTTATTTAATCAAAGGCCATAACAAGGAAAAAATGATAAAACGACAATGCAAACGGCAACGGCCGAGCCAGCCCTCGCTTACGCAAGTTAAACACAATTTTATGAATATGAATTGTTTTCCTCTCGACCGCAAATCGTTGCCAATTAAATAAATAACCAAAGGCTCAGTGCGAACTTATGACGCTTCTGCGGTCGGCTGACCGCTCGATCGGTCACTGATGCCCTCACCAGCGTCCCCGGACGAGCTGCGGGCCGCAAAAGTGCAACAGCAGCCCTTACCCGTTAGTTCTTTTTTATAATTTTTTTTCCATTTTGTAGCTTTTTATTTGTGCCTTTGCTTTTAACTCATTCATTCTTTCAGTCCTCAATACGTTCGTATTCGATGCGATTGTTTTATTTTCAACCCGCATTGATTTACTGAAGTGCGTTTCGATTGATGCCAATTACTCAATAGTCAAGCTTTTTTGTTAACTTTTGTTTGAGCTTGTTTGCAATTTGTTTGTTGGGTATATTGAAAAAAAAAAAACAGCTAACACAATTTTTATTATATTCCACGTATTTAGGTAAAAAAGGTTGAATGAATGTTTTTAGTTACGATAGTTAAGATCTAAAAAGTGCTTTCAATTTTTAATATTTCTAAATTTGCATCACAATTTTAATTTCTCTAAATTCTTTGATTTTTTTTTTTTGTTCAAAGTCTTCAATATTTTAAATATAAGGTTGAAAAACTCAATTCAAAGGTTGAAAATTTCAATTCAAAGGTTGAAAGTTTCAACTTTCGTAGTGTAAACGTCTAAAAAATATATTCAGCTTTCCAATCTAGACAGCTGGAAATCACTCAAATAGCCGTAACCGCCCAAAAACGGACTTCTTGAGCATCATTCATCTGACTTTGTATAGTTTTTCGACAATTATTCACTTTGATGTTCTTTTGTGTTGAATGAAATATGTATAGTAAATACAATTTTGGAAAATTTATTGGAAAGAAGAAAGTTTGTTCTCAGAAGCGGAGGAGAGTGATTAAATTGAAGCTTTCCTCCGTCACCCTCACAACCATTGCTGAGCGTTAGAGAAAGGAAGGAACAACCAAGTAACGGTGCGAACTTTTTATTTCTTTAAAAACCATCTAAGATTATATTTCTGCCTTCTGAATGGAAGTGGAAATGGCTTCGATCAATTTCATTTCCTTTTTTACATTCAAGAATTTATTGAATTCAATTCACAAAACTCGCAGACAGTTCAATTGAAATAAATAAGAGCAAAAAAGTGGGTATCCTTTTCTTTTACTTCTTCGGGACTGGTTTTTATCCTTGCACGAATTTTCAGGAGCTCGAATGAACAAACTGGTGCAATGATTTTTACACAAAAGCCTCTGAGTAGCGCTTCAAATTTACAACAACTAAATTGTTCGCACATTCTTTGCACATTCTCGTATTTTCTGGTTTCAGTTTATGAGCGGCAGACAACAGACACTCGCACGCAAAATATATTTTTAACCCATATACCATCCTCGGCTGAAATTTCATTAAATTTTTAAAATTAATCATCCTTTATTTCAGTTTGGTCTGATTGGTCTTTCATTTATTTTATTTGTTCTGCAAGTTGTTTTAGTAGAGAAAAAGTCATTTATGTATTAATCATTAGCAGCTTAAAATGTCATTGAAAAGTTACACGTGGTACAATATATGATGAAATATTCTCCTATATAACATATCTTTCAATAAAATTCTTCCTGCTACTGAATAGCTTCTCTCTGGTGGAATTTCTACTCAATTTCAACAAAAGAGATGGTTTCGCCTTCTTCGGAAAAACCCTTTTCGGAAAACAACAAACATCGAATTGTCCAACAGCCTCGAATTGTCTTAGCCATAATGATTTTAACAATAAAGTATGCGCCATACAGCATTTTTCTCGATAACATCGTCTCAGGGTTAATCAAGTGACTGCTCACGCTCTAGAATTGAGATGGTTGACACATTTGTTTACTACTTTTCGTATGATAATCAATTTGAATGACTTCAATGACACAAACACAATAAACCCACACACACACACACACACACTATGGCCCGGTTTCTACCTTCGATTGTCAAATATTCCAAAAATCTTCGTGACATTTGGCAATATTTATTACTGTCACTTTTTGGTTGTTGTTGGTTACGATTACAGCGGCCATTACGTGGCAACAAAGGC
The DNA here is from genome assembly GCA_949752815.1 of Conops quadrifasciatus. NCBI lineage: Eukaryota > Metazoa > Arthropoda > Insecta > Diptera > Conopidae > Conops > Conops quadrifasciatus. The sequence continues at coordinate 39,962,428 of OX457078.1, forward strand.
ATGCAGGCTTTTTGCTGGTTCTGTCAATTAATCTACGGCAAAATATTTCATGATACTCAGAAACAATAACAACAAGAAACGAAACTTTTATCAGCTTTTTATATTTTTAGTATTGATCGCAGACACATAAAAATGTGTTGTATTTTGTCGTTACAGAAAACTGAGCTACTTTCATTGAAAAATGAGTCTTCCTTAGCGATTTTGATTCGATTCTAGCAAGAAGAATTTTCATTTTAGGTCAACTTTTTGTGAGGCTGTTGTGAAAGGTACAAAACAGTACACTAAAAGACAACTCTCTGTAATACATTGCAAGGTATGAAAAATGGGGAAAAATTAACCAATGGAATAGGTTAGAAATTAAGAAGGGTCTATGTAGAATACAAAGTAATCTAGTAAGTCAGCAATAAAGTACCTTTGAAGACAATTGAGTACAACTGTTCACACAATCTCTCCATCAACGAATTCGATACTGCCCGAGCACCGTCTGAGGACTGCTGCTATGGATCATCCTTCCAGAGGAGTCGAAATCATGGCCGAGCCATTTTTCACAGTGTATGTATTTCCTGTCAACTAAAAAAGATTTTTGCGCTTTTCGCAAAAAAAACAACAAAACAAAAAAATATAAAAAAGCACCGCATAGAGAAAGTAACATTAAAAGTGCATTCGTCAAGTGAAATATTTTACTTATTGTGTTATTTAAACGACTTAGCAGAGCACTTAGAGAGAGAGAGAGAGAGAGAGAGACAGATATGTAAGGGGCTAAAGGGAAGAGTAAGAAAAAGGGATGGTGGGGTAAATAGTAAGGTCTCTCTGTAAGTCGTGTATAAACACGTAGGAAAAAGTTTTATGAAATAAGAAAAGAAAAAATCTCATGAGACCTGCTTGAAAGGTTTCGAAATAATCATTGTTTGATGTATACATATACTAGTAAGCGACCAAATCCACGTTTTTTATTAAAAAAACTCAAACGACTCAAATTCTAAAAATTTAATCTATAAAGAAATAGTAAAAGGTTGTTTCCTCTTGAAAACGAGTCTAGCCATTTCGCGTGATATCGTACCTTTTCGTTGTAACAACCAACTTCTGGCTGCTCGAGGAATGTTTCTTAAATTTTTACCATTTATTTCCTTTGCTGCAATTTTTTGAAACAATATGCTTTTACCTCTTTCTGCTGCTTTTTATCTTCTTCTTATCCTTTTTGCTACTTCTTCTTCTTCTTGTTCTACTTTCCTCTTTCTATTTCGCCTCGAACATAATAAGCCTAAGGTTTACGTGCTTGCGTTCGTTTGAAGCCATTGAATGCATACGAATGCCGTCTAAGTTTGCTTGCTTTATTGGCGGCTGAGAGTAGCCCTCCTTCTTCTTCTTCCCCGACTCCGTCCTACCTTACCCCGCACGAACGAACCAATATTTATTTACAACGGAATCTTCGTGCAGCGCAGGCCTTTTCGAAAAGAACGCTACAATTATTTCGTCGGTTACTGTTTGTTTATTCATTTAACCCATTCCTTTTCTCTCTTGAATCTTCTTGAGTTTAATTCAATTTTCTTAAAGTTTTCGAAAGGGTTATCGAAAGACTTAAGCGCATAAACTTTTCCAAAAATTCAAAAACGAGTATGAGCTTGAAATTTTTGTACCAATTTCTTTGGACTAACGTTATTCAGCGTTCACAACTTTGCTTCTTCTAAATGGATATTCATGTCTTTTTTGCTCTGTAAAGGCGAAAAGTAAAACCTCAATGAACATTTTTAAATAATGAAAGTCATTAAAATCTATTGCAGCTAAACGCCTTAAAATGTGAAAACAAAAACTTAACCAAAAACAAAATTTTAATTACTTAAAATTATATATAAAAAATATATAAAATCGTTGTTTATGAAATTATAAAACATCCATCTCTTCTCTGAATGTTTTTTAAAGCACAGAATCTCTTTGGGCTCACGAAAACTCAGCTTACATGAATCGAACAGAGTTGGTTTTACAACATTTTACAAGCTTTTAATTTCATTTTGCAAAAGTTTTTATAAGCCCAACGCCTTTGAAGTGCAAAAAACAACAACAATAACAACAACACCAACATCGAAAAACCAAAAAAATAAAAGAACATAATCATGTCCATCAACGACGCCGTGGAAATTAATTTTCTCTCATGCGAGGCAGCGATTTTAATTAAAAAGCGAGATGTAGCGCCTGAAATCGCCACCGGTGGGTGGTACTGCCATAACCACGGTCGCCGTCTCAGTCTCAGGACTGAGGACTCAGAACAAGATCATCACGGTAAATATCGTTGAATGCAGCCGCTGGCTGAGGTTGTTGGTTGAGGTCGTTGTTGTTGTTGTTGTTGTTACTTTTACAATATTTTTCAATTGACCGGAAACAGGCCGTCGACGTTATTATGGGAAAATGTTGTTGCTGTTATTATCTCTTCATGTGTCACAGCCTCTAGGCGTTCCCAGTGAAAAATTCTACTAACCATTTCCATGGGAATCGATTATGGAAGTACTGACAGCAGTCCCTCCATTACTGGTAGTGCTATAGGGAAGTAGTTACGCTAATTTTATGGCTCTGTTCAAAATCATAGATTTTTGTTTCGCAGCTTTTAGAAATTATTACATCAACTTTCCATAATTTTTGCTGGGTGCCTTCAAGGGACCGAACTCGGGACCGAACGCATACGCCGAAAGTGTCAGAATCAGGGACAGGCGCAAGGACAAACCATTTGTGTGTCTGTGTGTGAGTGTAGATGAATGAGTTCAAATTGTGTAATGTATGCATGTGTCTGGAAAGGACGTGCGTACAATTTCCTCAATAAATTAAAAAGGTTTTGTATATACTTAATGAAAAAATAATCTGTTTCTTTGAATTACATTGATTTTTAATCGTTTATGACGAAGCATAATCGATGAATGCTACTGAAAAGATGTTTAAAAAAGAAGATTTTTCTTTTTTTTGTGGCAGATAAAGTTTGCAAAATATCTACAGACCGTTTATACACGTTTTTATTAGATTATAAAATTAAAACGGGCAAAATATTAGAGATAAAGAAAGATAATTTTAACTCTAAAAAAAGCTCTACAATCTAAGTGTTAAAGACCTAAGATGATAATAAAATTCTCACTGATAAAGTAATTTATTTTATTCAGCAGTATTTATTTAATTTTTTTTTTTAAGCAAGCGTCGAGATCAGTTGAGTCATACTGCTTTGTTATTGTCCGAATTTGCGGTTGTTTGCCAGCAAAAAACCAGGAAATTAGCAAGAGCTATAGCGAGAGGCCTGAGGCCAGCAACAGCTCGGTCCACTGAGCTTGCACGAGTTCACTTCTACAATTTCCAAATTTCCTCTGCCGAAATTATATCATTCCAGCAATTCCTGCTTGCCGCCTATCGCGCTCCCCCTTCCCTCCCTTACCGCTTCTATACCACGGTGTTTTACTCTATCGATGATTTTTCATTAGAAATTCTCAACTTTTTGACTTATAATTCTTCACGCCATCAAAGAAAACGAAAAACGAAACCAAGGAAAAGTTAAGAAAAATGGAAAAATTATTCTTCTCTCTCCATCAAACTGAAACTGCTTAAAAGATCATTCGAGATAAATTTATTTCACGTCGCATTTCAAGTTATTCTTGAAAAATACACGCCGCTTGCTTCAGAACTTTCGAATGTTCAATGAGTTGGTCACGCGTCGCTCTTTCTTCAGCTTCAGCAGTTCCATCAGCGCTTTCAATCGTTTCGGTCGTCTTTTGGTTTTTTCTTCTATTGGTTGTATTTTTCGCTTTTTTTTTGGATTTTTAAATTTCACGGTTTTTATAGATTTTCCTCTGAACTAAAAGCACAAAACCAAAAAAAAAAAAAAAACACAGAGGAAAAAGAAAAACTGCAGAGAAACGAATAGAGCCAATGAAGGGTTTCCTTTTATTTAATTTTTTCTTCTTTGTCAATTTTTGCCACTATAAAGTTATCAATTGCAAAGTTTTCACTCCATTCAATGAACAATGTTGCCGCGCTTCCTTTTTTCTTTTCGCTATTTTTTACGCTTTTTGTGTTTTTTGTCATTCAATGCTCTTTGCCATCCTTTGTTCTTCTTATCTCCATTCAACGATTTTCAGTGATGGTAAAACGCTATTTTTCTGTCTTCGTGTATTTTCTTTTTGGGGTTCGTATTTTTTAGCCATTATTTCTTGCAGTCATTTCGTTTGACAAACATAAACTGATGCAGAAGTCACACTTTTTTGACATTAAAAAAAATACTCGACGAAATTATCTGCCGTAGTGGAAAAAATAGTTGGAAACAAAGGCGTAAAAAAGGGTAGATGTATGTTGAAAGAGGGAAAATGGATTTGAGCAACATTTTTGGGCGGGTGACGCCCATTTTCATTTCCCTTACAGATATGATAGAATCAGGAAACCTTACTCAATGCGAGTACGTCGCAGTAACGTCGTGAAAACTGATTAAAATGCTGGCTTTTGGAAGAACACTCGAATTTCACGAACACCGTGAATATACCGAAAAACATCGCAAGGTTTCAGAAAATCAGGTAGATTTAACAAATTTCTGTTTGTAAATTATATAAGAGATATGTTGATATTTGTATAGTTTTGCGACAGTGTTGCATAGTATTAAATTTTGGACCGCATTTCCGTCATTCTCTGTCTACGAAAAACATGAAAACGCTCTACGAGATCGCTTTACGAGAACGAACAAACGCACTGAAGCCAAAATTGATAAGTAATGGCGCAAATTCGCTCTTCATTGTTGAAGCGCTCCATCCAGATTTTATTTTATTATCTTCTTAGATATTTAGTTCATAGGCTCGAGGATTGAAGAGATAAAAATTATTAGCATAAACAGGAATTATGGCGTAGAACAATGATGGGAGAAAACGCGATAACAAGCGTGCTGATTTCAGAGATAACGCGTCCATAAACTTCACCGACCGAATCAGTCGCGTACGAAACTTCAAGAACAAAGTTTAAAAAGCAACTTTTTCAGCGATCGCCGTAAGCATATATCATCTCAAAGGCAGGTACACACTTAGGGCACACTAAACTATTTTTGCCCTAAGACTTTCGGATTAAAACCTCAAATATCGGTGCGAGAATTACATTTTGTTTTTATCAAATTTTCAACATTTTTTATATAAATTCTGCTAAAAAAAGAATGCTTATTAACTTCAAGAAACTGTAGAAAATTAAAGTTTTTAATTGGACTTTTAATTGCTCCGCAAGTTTTCTATAATCACATTTATTGAATTTATTTTTGTGAAATACCTGCCATAATCGATCTTGGATTCCAAGATGGTTTCCTAAACCGCAAAGACGGTCTGTTAATTTGCCCTAAAGAAGAATTAACGAAAAATTTAGACTTATGGATCGTTTCGATTTCGATTTAGAATAATGGAATCGTTGAAATCGAAATTAGTGCATTATTGAAGCATAAATAAATTGTCAGAGATATCTTTACCAGAAGTACGGAAAATTCACTTTTCCTTGCTTTTGTAAGCTTTTAAATTTAATTTTAGTCTTTTAATAATCCAGATTTTATATGGTGCAAAGTCGAAAGCTTTCTAGTGATTTTTACCAAAAATGCTGGTTGTTGGCAGCAACGATGAAATTCCACAGAATGAATACGTCTTTGTTGTTTTTTTGGCACCGGATTCATGGCATGCTTCCGTGTTAACAAGATTCGCTTCAATGGTTGCTAAATAATGCAAAGGCTTCGGAAGTGCAAGGATGAAAGGATGCAAGAATCCGTAAGCAATAGCGCCAGCAGAGAAATTATTATGCTGGTAAAAGTGATGTAAGGAAGTTGTTGTTGTTGTGGTGGGTGTCGTTATGCTTGAAGAATAAAGGAAAAAGAACGTGAGAGACCGGAAATAATATGTATATTTAAGGAGGTTGTTGTTGTTGTTATTGTTGGTTCATATTGGACCACACCAAGCATCGAAATTTATTGAAAAGTAGAAAATCAAAAATAGCTAAAGGTAAAAAAAGAAGAAATACGTATATGAAGGCGCTAAAAACAAGAATAGAAAGAGAAAAAGAATTGCTTACAGGCAACTCGGGTACAAAAGACACATACCAGAGGAAGTAGAGAACAACAAAAAACCATAAAGTTTGCAAAATTTTAAAGATTATCCTTTTAACTTTATTATATAAAGTTTTTCATATTTAACTTTAAAATTTTAAAATTTAGTTTAATAAAGTTTTATTATTGTTTCAGCGTGCCAAGAGACGTTCGTTCAACACTGCAAAAAATTCTAATTAGAAAAATTTATTTAAGGAAGTCTACAAATTTTGACGGTTCTTCAATCAAAAATCGTCGATGATGTCATTAAAAGTGTTAGTGATTTTGGTGTTGGCGCCTGTTTGTCTGTCGCAGACGGCTGGTTCAAATCACCCGCAAACTCGCGTTTCGTTTTTGGTAAGAAAATCTATCACAAAAGCAATCACCCTCAGAAATATTTAATGCTATGGAAAAAAAGGGGAGACAGTCAAAATCCCGAATTACAAAATCCCGAAACGACAAAATCCCGAAAAATTTTAAAATCCCGAAACGACAAAATCCCGATGCGACAAAATCCCGAAACGACAAAATCCCGAAAAATTTTTAATACCGAAATGAGAAATCCCGAAAATCACGAAATAAGATTTAAATTAATGAAGAAATGACATTTAAGTCAAAATTTTTTCCGAAGCGAAGTGCGCGCCTACTTGCCTTTCTTTACAATGGTAGAAAAGCAAAGTTGTAATATCGAGAGAATTTTGTTGTCTGAAGGTTATAATCTACAATATGCAAAAAACTTCACATGACCGTGAGGACTCTACTGATTGAGGGTTATGATCCCTGCCGCGGCCGAAGGCCGCCAATACGCGGAAAAACCTGTATGCAAAAACTTCACATGACCGTGAGGATTCTGCTGATTGAGGGTTATGATCCCTGCCGCGGCCGAAGGCCGCCAATACGCGAAAAAACCTGAATGAAAAAAACTTCACATGACCGTGAGGATTCTGCTGATTGAGGGTTATGATCCCTGGCGCGGCCGAAGGCCGCCAATACGCGAAAAAACTTGTATGCAAAAAACTTCACATGACCGTGAGGATTCTGCTGATTAAGGGTTATGATCCCTGCCGCAGCCGAAGGCTGCAAATACGCGGAAAAACCTGTATGCAAAAAACCTCACATCACCTCACCTCAGAGCCTCCGAGAGGGCTCTGCTAAAATTTTTTTAATAATGTTTTTTTTTATTTTTTAATAATAATTTTAGAGAAGTAAAATAAGAGTAATTTTTTATTACTTTCTTGGAATTGTTTGCTAGTGGTTTTAAAATGTTCAAGAAGATGGAGAATACCGAAAAACTAGTTTTGTAATTTCGGGATTTTGTTATTTCGGGATTTTGTCGTTTCGGGATTTTGTCATTTCGGGATTTTGTCGTTCGGGATTTTGTCGTTCGGGATTTTGTCGTTCGGGATTTTGTCTTTCGGGATTTCGTTACCAACCCAAAAAAAGTTCTCAGTGCGGATGCCCAAAGATGTACACATCACTGATGGCATTATCCTTAGTGCCAAATGGTTACTGTGTTCAACGATAAAAATTAGTCCATCAGTAGAACCGCATCAACTGACTGTTAAATATAATGCTAAGGCTGTTACAAACAATCCAACTCTGCCAGTTGAAGCTATTGTGCGACATCCTTGTCGCATATATACGTCCGGCTTAGGGTGGCATCCCATTCCTATTGCCCTTTTGAAGTTGAAACATCGGATTTCTGTGTTCGCATTGTCCAGCGGTATCTTCAGTAGAGCAGTTATCGCCCCCAAGTCCTATAGAATTGGGAGCTCAGCCCAAGACATCGGCTACCATCGTAACTCGGTAAGTGGTTACCACAGACAACTTCAGATTTCTTTAGCTTATGTGGATTTTTTTTATTTTTTCGCTTAACCAGTCTTCCATACAAGCTACCAACCTTTCGATCCAATCGTTGCCTTTCTGCGAAAGGCGTCTTTGCGGTGTACCTGAACGGCGCAAACAAGCTTGTCGCTCTGGAACTTTGGTTCATTGTAATGGCGTAGTTATCGCGCTGCTGGCATATAGAAGAAACCTGTATGGAGATCTGCTTTGTGTTTACCTACAACTTCATCCATATATTAAATGGATGAAAAAGACTATCGGGACAAGTGTTCAAATCGCGAAGTGATGGCGCAGTCGGGGATACTCGTACCTATAGGAGGTCTATACGAACTGGAGTCTCTTGTGTCAAGGACAACTTTTCTAGGATTTAATTAGTGTCAAAGAAATTCCCAATTTTGAAAAACTACGATATCAGAAATCCAATGTTGTAGGTACTAAAGTTCATAAATTATATAAACATATTTTCTTTCATATATATTTCAAATATATCGTATAATATAATTAAACTTTAGTTAAATACATAAATAAAAATATTACTCTTTTCCAGAATAAGAGGAAAGTTTATTCCGATTCACAGTTTTCTCAGGCTTTCTTCTGTAGTCATTGCAGATCCTCGTGCGACGACACACAAACAAGTCCTGAACAAGCGTGGAAAGTTCTCGCTTGTTTTGGTCTATCCATGTTTGAATTGACCGTATAAAGTGATGACTCGTTTTGTGATCTCTTTTGTTTTTATCTTCTTATACTTCTTACTTATAGATTAAGTGCAGAAAGAAAAATGCAATTACAGTGAGCGCACCTCGTCCAAATCTTGAATAGATTTATTTTTTTCTTCTGTTCTGAAAAGTGAAAAAGTTTTAAAATTTTTTGTTAGAGAGGACAAAAAAAATAATAACCGAAATCACAAATCATAATTCAGAGTAACTGCATTTAAAAAATAATTTCAGAATTTAAAAAACAAAAGCTTTCACAAAAAAATTACTCCGAAAAAATGAAGAAATACGAATATGCATTTTTGTACTATAGACGTTGGTATTATTTCTCTTTCTGAAATTTCTTTCTCATTGTTTTTGGTTTTTCAATTATTTCTTTGCAATTGTTTATTTACATAAACTAAAAACCCAAAACTTTTCTATTTTCCAACGACAAAAAAAAAAAAAAACAATAATTCGACAAACTACTAAAAAATAATATTTAAATTTTTGTTTTGGAGAACAAACACCATCAGGCCAAAAATGAAAATGAAAAAAGCGTATCACAACAAGACGAAAAAGAAACAACCAACAACATAATACAAAAACATGAAGAAGTCAGGGTTGTTTGGTAAAAAAAGAGCAAGAGCAAGAGCTGCAAAGGAGATGCTGAGATTATCTGTGCACACAAGAGATTATGTTGTTCTTGTTGTTGTTGCCGCCGCCGTTGCCGCTGCTGTATTCTCTTGCTTCTGTTATTATGGTTAATGCTTTTTTGCGATTGTTTTCCAGTGCAGAGGCCCAGAAAATCCAACGAATTCGCAGCCTCAACTTAAAAATAAAATTTTTAAAAGTTTGAAAAGAAAACCAAAAAGAAAAAAAGTAAAAAAATTGTGTTAATTGTGAAAGTATTGCAAATATTTTTCCGGAAACTCTTCAAGAATTTCAAATTCAAATAGAAAATGAAGTAAAAGTAAAGCGAAAGAAGTAAAAAAGTAAAAAAGTCAAAAATATACAATACAAGGATGGACCATACACGTCCGACGACGGCAGCACGAATGACAGGGGCAGTAAAAGCCAGAGCAGAGATGACAGAGGTAAAGCCTCGATAAAGGCTTGCAACTTTTTTTTAATTTTTAAGTAACAATTAAATGTTAACTTTCATTGGTTTACTCTAAGGAAGAGCTTTAATTAATAAATTTCAGAATTTTATTTGAGTTAAAAGTGCCAATGATATTTTTTTGACGACTTTAAAAATGTTTACGTTTGCATTTTGTTAGTGTGATATTAACCGTACTCGAACGTTGATAAAAAAATTTTAATTTTACGTTGGTTGTAGAATTGTTGTTCTCCATTCATTCTTTTATAATGAAAATATAACAAAAATAGCGCTCTTATAGCGCTTCCGGGATTGAGAAAATTGTGGATGGCGCAAAGCGTTAAGTCATATACCTCTTGTTCTTTTGCTTCATGTGTCATGTAATAATTAAATTTGTGTCTTCAAATCTTATTAATGCTCTAATAATTCAATAGCAGAGAAAACGATATTTTTTATCCACCGAATGACAAAATAACGTAACAGCTGCTTCCTGCAGAAGCAGAATTAAGCTTTTCCTAACAGAGCCGTAGCCTAAAGACAAGGTCTCGGGCAACCTTTTGCAGAGGCCCACACGAAGTATAAGCGGTGTCCGTCGACAATTTTCTCCTAAGACTTGTTTACAGAGAAAAAGTGCTTAATTTTGTTTGTTTTTTTTACGTATGTTAGCATTACGTCCAAACACTACAAGTAATTTTCCATTTTTTTTTGGGGAGCTGAGCTCCCTCACGTACTGACCTGGCTATGGCCGTGTTTTCAGAAATAGAAAAAAAAAACAATTGGCAAAAGACTGTTAAAATGGCACGAAAGTTTTGAAATTAAATGAGTTCGAAATAGGAAAAAAACACATTTCTCCTTTTCCTCTGGGCCTCTGTGTTTTTTTGGTCCACGCTTTTTGCTACCAAAATCTTAATTAATATTGGAGAATTGGAAAGTACTGCCTGCTGCAGACGAAGGCGGCATTGGGCGGTAAGTGTTGGTTGTTACATTCTAACGCGCCATTGTTTGCATTCTGCAGGCTACGAAAAAAACAAAAAAAAGACCGGCTTTTGTAATTACAACCATTCCTTACGGTAGGTACAGTTTGCCATAATTTAGTAAAGACCTTCTTTTTGGCATTTCTTACATTCGCTTTCGCTAGTTTTCATTTTGTGGATGTTTTTTCTTTTAAGTTTTTTCTGGTCTGAAGTTTATGACCTCCATTCAGGTCTCTGGTATGGTATATAGCTGTCGTATAAACAACAAAAGTAACAAAAGTTACCGAACAGAAGTCAGTAAAAGGTGCTGAATAACTTTCTATTATTATTTTTCGAAGTTTTTAATTAAACAACTGTGATCACACAAAAAACTGTTATAAAAATCAATTTTTAAATTTGAAAACATAAGGCGCGCTGTAAAGAGGTTTCATTTTGATCAAACATTTGGATCAAGTTAAGCAAATCAGAGCAATAACTTTTGATTTGAACTTAATTAGGCGTGACCAAGAAATATACACGAACAATAAATGGAAACGTACATAAACTGAAGCACCAAAACTAGCCATAATTTAACCCTTTCAGTGTTATTAATTGTGTTTATTTTTTTGTTGATTGCAGAAGGACTTGTTCTGTGTTTGGGTCAAGCAAATGTTCACAGGATAAACGCAAGTCGCGTTAAGGTATTAAGTGAGGTCAGTGGTTTATTGATAAGCATATACTCGCATAATGAGTTTCGTGTTTATAAAGTGCAAATAACAAAACTGAGGCTGTTCACGAACGTACCTACTGAGCACGCTACCGCGACAAAAATAGTAACGCCACCATTGGCCCCATTGCCACCACTGCCACCACTGCCACCGCCATCTGTGCTGCCACCGTAAACTTAATCAGTTCTACATGGAATATTTAAATTTACATTTCCACTCTGTGATTATTTTAATTGAAAATCAGAACACGCTAAATCCAATGAAATCCAATAAAAATCTCGCTAACTTTTCAGGCTGCGGTTTATGTAATTTCAAAATGTTCATACTCGTAGTTTTTTTTTAGGAAGTGTTGTGGCTGTTGTTGTTGTTGTTGTTGTGGAGGTAGTTCTACCAAAACAAGAGTTATAGCAAAACAACCATAAAGCTATTATTCATAATACATAAAACAATTGCAACAAAAAGGAACGAATAAAAAGGAAAAAATCCAAAGAGATTTTAATAAGTTATGTATTTTATACGAATTACAGAAGAAAACCACATTTCGCTTTAACGTTCGGCAACTAGCGCTGGCTCAAACGGTCAGGTCTGACCATATAAACACGCAATGGGTTAATATTTTATAAAAAATTATAGACGAATATATTTAGGTGTCGGTGTGCGTGTACTGTATGTAGTAGAGAAAGTAATGATGAGGGACGGAGAGTAAATTTTAGCGGCGGCGTCCAATAGCTCAAGTTGTTAGTTAGAAATTACAAAAAACCAAAAGGAATAAGAATAAAAAAAAACCAAAAAGAAGCAGAATTAGTAAAAAAGAGGACTTTTTGTCATAAATTATGGTAAAATATTAGCACGACATTAAATAATGCTGTTAAATTAATTGCCAGTACAAATGCTTGAACGTTATTAATGGCAAAAGCAACAACAACAACAACAACAACAACAAGAATCGCTTTAAAAGAATTTGTGAAAAATACCGGCGGAAAATTAAAAGTAAATACTTCATGAAATACCAGAAAAAAGTAGAAGAAGAAGAAGAAGCATTACTTGGTATCGCAAAATGATGCAAAAACGGAAAAAGTGAACACGCAGCAGCAAAAGAAACTGGAAAAGAAAAATGAAAAAGGCAAAAAAGCCAAACAATAATCATAAAACAACAACAACAACAGAACAATAAAATACCGCCCCCGCTTCCACAAAATATCGCAAAAAAGCGTAAGTGTGTAATTTTATTGAAAAAGTATTTCAGTAAAAAAATATATACAGATTTTTCAGTTTATTTCTTAATTCAGAAGAAGAAGAATACATATTCCTAAAACTTAAACCTAAACTTTTAAGCGTGTACACGGTACAGTTGGCTTGAATTCGGCGCTACGATATTTGTCACGCTGCTGAATGAATTATAGACGAGAGCAGCTGTTTAGCGACTGCCCCGTTAAAACTCCGTTTTTATTGCTCAGCGAGATGTCGCAGCAACAATGTCAGCCGAAAGCATGACATTGCCAGAATGAACGCAGTGTGCGAATGCATTGCTGAAGTCCTTTTTTTGTTGTTGTTGTGTTGTTTCCACTCCGCGTATCGTTACACGTTGATTTGGAAAATATTTTTATGACTGACCATCACCATCGTGAACAGGTCGACCGTTGGGCGGGAGCTAACGGTTGTGCTAACACCATCAGTCATCGGTCTCTCCCTTTTTTACCTAATCCAGGACCTTCACCTACTACAGCAGCGGCGATAGCCGCAGGATCCATTCATCCGCTTTATTCTCGCGTTGTTGTTATTCCGTGAACCGTTACCGTTGGAATGCGGTTAGCGGAAGGGGGTGGTGGCGTTTAATTGATTTATGAATGTGCTCGGATTAACATTTTTATACACGCATTCGTACAACAACAACAACAACAACATCGGATCGGAGTGAATTGGTCAAATTGGTCAATAATGTGAAGCCTGACGAGAATTTAAATTTGAATAATTTGTGTGTGTGTTCATGTGTGTGTGTCTCCGTATTTAGAGAATAATTTATAACATTTTATTCAACGATTGAACGAAATTTTAAACGTGTCATAATAATAATTTGATAAAAATTTTATAAAAAATTTCATAAAAATAATGACATTTTTCCTCAGTGAAGACGCTGTGACTCTTTTCACTCAAAATACTCGTATTCCCCGCTTTTCGCCCGTTTTTTTTTTATTTTCAGACTAACTCTTTTTGCACTATAAACAGTATTTTTTGCACCATTGCAATTAAAAGGCAATTACATTAAATTTAATTACATAGTGACCAAGTAAAATGCTTTGCATCAATTTACATTTACTTAAAGAGAGAGCTCACTGCTCTCCCCGTCTCCCGTCTTACCTCTGCGCTCTCTTTTTGCCCACTTCAAGAGTAGCTTAAAAGAGCTTTACATGCGCAGAGGTACGTACAAGCAGCCACATACGAGTGCCTGCTCAAAAACTTCCCCGAAAATCCAAACAGAAATCCAAAAAGTTGAAATAAAAAAATTGTTTTATTAATGAACTGAAACTTCGAGTGCTGCTCACAATATTCACATTCGCCGACCGTTGAACAGTCTTTTGCATTCAGGAACAATTCGTGCAAACGTCCATCCGGTCCCAGCCCGTCCCGTCCCGTCCCATCCCGTCCCACCGCCCGCTTCCGACTATCCAAAGAAGTAACTAACTTCCTTTTGCGAAAAGTTCTGCAAATACTCGGCGCAGACCTTCGGAGTTATTTGCGGATCTTCGGCAAGGAATGTATGAATTTTCAATTCCTGCTTGTAAAAGTTTCTCGCAAGAGCACTTTTTCCATGTCGATCCTACCTCATGCGGTCTCTCCGCATCTACATATTACTGCTGCTGATGAAAAGGAGTACCTTTTTTGCATTTTAAGTTTGCATGCGAATCACTTGATGCGGGACTTATATAAACCACCCCATCACGTGCCCCCACCCATTCACCTTAGACTACCGTAAATTTGGAAAGTTCTTGTGTGTGTTTGTAGTTCAAGTAACGAAATCGAACTTGGTCCGAACAGAAGAGTTTCAGTTGCTTACCTTCGTTGAGCTGAGAGTTAAGTTTTAAAATGAGAAAACAAGTTGCTGGACCTTACTCGAAAGAGAAAACAGTGCTCCTGGTGCCGGAAAGAAGGGTGAGAAATGAAAGGAAGTTGGTTCGTAACCTACAAATAAAAATAGAGTAAATATGATTTCATGCGATACAAGTACGAGGAATGCTCGCATATGAAATGAAAATGACTCTTCCGATTTGTAACTTTTCAATATTTTTTACAAAAGCAATTACTGCCTACTTATTACCATACAGCAGTCTGTGTAATGCTTATATTATGTCTTTTAAATTGAATTGAAAATCGCAAAAGTTCTCTTTGTCCTCACTTTTATCGTATTTACGGTATTGGTTTCTGAGTCTCTTCCTCTCAACTGACTTCAGTTTAATATACTGTACAATACATTTTGTCAATTTTATTGGAACACAAATAAAATAAAATGAAATGACCAAAATGTCATTGCTGCTGGTGAGACAGTAAAGTTTTGCAATTCAAGTTGGAAGACTTGTACTCATTGGCATACATACATACATATCGTATATGTACATATTTACCTGAGACATATTTATCTTCACATGGCAGATATTTCTGGAAAAACATCAACATTTTCCAGAAAGAGTGAAACCATAAATTGTACGATATATTGGTAGCTCGTGTATACTATATTGTATATCATTAAACTTTACACTGGCATACTAGAGGAATACTTTGAGGTCATTTATAAAAAAGTGCAGTAGACTTAAATACTCGTAGTATATCACTTGTATCTATCTATGATGAGTCTCCAAAATGACATTTTTCTTAAACAAGTTTTCTATAGAAAGTTGGAGAAAAAGAAAAGAAAAAGAAAAATCTGAAAAAGTTTGTTTTTGTAATGCATAATCGTGTCACTTACGTTTAAGCCTGATGATCTTGATGATGTTTCAAGAAGCAAACCTCATCACATCAAGCGATAACCGTCGAACTCAAATTTAAGCAGTTAAGCAACGGGTTAAGCAGACAAACCCACACACACACAACTTCGTAAAATTTTAACGTTAACCAGAATAAAGAAGAAAGGCTGGCAGAAGAGCGTTAAAACCACTATCGGTTGCTTGCAACGTAACGTATGTTTATTAAGACCCAAAGCTTTAAGAGATAATGAAAGAAAGAAAGAAAGAAAGAAAGAAAGAAAGAAAGGTTAAGACTGACTGTGAGTGTATGTTCGTGTGTGTGTGTGTGTGTGTGTGTGTGACGTCACTCAATTTGATAAAGTCAAAAGTTAGAAAAATGATGGTAGTAAAACCCGTTTTATGGGCCAACGTGAAAAGTCAAGTGAAGAACAGAAGGAGAGAGAGATACAAAGAGAAAAAGAGATACAAAGAGCTAGGGAGAAAGAGACACAGAATGTGGTAAAGAGAGTGAATGAGCTGAATAGCAAGGATACAGTATCACATTTTGCGGCGCGAAAGAAAATTAATTTAAAATTTTCAAATTTATGACTTGATTATCCGGCAACATAATCGCTGCAATAAAAATAGTTTGATGCTTTGCCATTCGTCTATGCCATTCTATTGCCATTCGTAACCTCTAACTACTAACCAACCAACCCTCCATTAATGAGTCACTAAATAAATTTGGCAACTTTATTTATTTTTTCCACAGTAAATATATGGATCTGGCAAAGAGGGCCGACGGACTTAATTTATTTTAATTATTGTTCGATTTATTAATTTCTACATTTTAATTTATTTTATATTTTGTTATGAAGCCTTGTTAGCAATTCTGAAATAAAGTAAAAGCACTAAAGCTATTACACTAACAAAGAAATGGATTTAGATAAAGTAAAGGTTTTTCTGTGGTATCTTAGACAATTAAAAAAGAACTTTTCTCTAAATTCTGTTTGAATTTTTTTTTTCTACAGACCGTGATTAATAAAAAACTGCCAAGGACCAGCCACTTTTACGATAATTTTCACCACTTATTTCTGTTTAAATTTGTTTTTCACATTTTGAGAAAACCTTCATTTATTCTACTTTGATATTTTTATAAACTTTAGATTAAACCGCTTGCCAAACGAAATCTCAATCGAAGTTCTCTGGAAATTGAAGAAAAGCTCCACTTAAGGCCGTATTTGGTCTTCACTCAAGTACTGCGTGCCCTCAATCGTTTACTCTGAATTACACTTTATTCATTTAACCCGAATTCATTCGGTTATGCTTTCTGCAGCTCATTCCGCTTAACATTCCGCCATACATTTCACTACTTGTTCATTTAGTCGAGCTCTTCCTTGAAAATTTGCTTGAAATTTATTTGAAAAGCAAATTAAAATTGCTTGCGTTTTCCTCTTCTCTTTTAAATGTGAATGTTTTGCCATTTTGTTGGGCCTTTTACTCCCTTCTGTCCGCCTGCTTTCCTCCTCCTTGCTGTTTCCGCCTTTCTCTACGATAGATTTGAACCATCCATCCATCCATCCATCCACCCATCAGTCATGATGATGACTTCTGCATCATCATTTTTGTGTTCTACCGCTATTCGTTCGGTTGACATTTTCTGCATAAATTCAGCAAGAATTCATAAGAATTCCTGAATAATGAATGAATTGAAAGCAATTAAAACGCTAGAGTCCATAGAAATTCTATCCATAACTTAACATTTTCTTTTCTATTCTTCGTTTTTATTATTTTCCCAGAAAAATTATACGTAAAAAAATTCGACGAGTATAAAGACGTAAAGAACTGCCTACGCGAAATTGTATTAGAAAATATTGTGCAATCTATTGCGCACGCAATAAATTATCACCGAAACTCACAGTTTTCAACAGAAAATGAAAACTTACGCATTTTTTTCATGATATTTTGCAAACCTGTCATTCTCAACACATATTTATATACAATATTAATTGTTTTGTATGGGCGTGGCGGCATCCAGCAGAGTCATTTTTACCTAACGATTTCAATTAAATTTTTATTCTGATTGAGGTTTATGACAATCGTGGTGCCGCGTAGTTCTGTAAAAGAATTTTAATGAAGTTTTTACCGTCGGTTGGTCTATTCTTGGTCACTGATTGTTCGTAGTTGGTTGCCGTTGGCATTGCTGTCATCCGGTATTGTATCAATTTAAGGACGTTGCATTTATTACAAGAATTGCAAATGTGCAATCGATATAAATATATCATCGTCTAATGGACTTAAGTTCGTCAAAGCAAGTAAAAGATGTAAAAAGGCGCATACCAATACGTACAGGACATAAAAGAGTGTTTGCTTTTTAAAGAACAATCGTAATTCATTAACAAAATTAATACTATATAGATATGTACTAAATACTGTCTTATGTAGATTTTGTAATAGTAGTAGAGTCTTGAGTCGGTCCGTCCTTCACGTTATTTCTGTACCGTAAAAACCATTAAACGTTTAACTGCAAGATTTCAGCAAATGTAATATAAAATAACTTAACAATTTTCTAATGAAATTGTATAAAAGATTTCCTTCCAAAATTCAACATTATATAACAAATAAACAACAATATTTATTGTTGAAACGCTCGAACGTTTGACGTATTCGTATTGTTTTTCGCCGTGAACATAGAAAAATGCTTGGAGATAAAGAAACGATTTGCAGGCGAAACGTGTTTACGATGTAAAACAATGATGGGAGAACGCGATAACATCCGTGCCGATTTCAGATATAAATTCGTCGCTGAATTCTACCAAACGGATCAGTCGCGGGCGAAACTTTAAGAAGAAAGTTTAAAAAATAATTCTCTCAGCGGACGCCGTAATCATTTACCTCAAAGGTACACGCACTTTTATAACTAAAGTATTTTTGCCTTAAGACTTTTGGAGTGAAAATTTAAAGCGCACCTAGTGTTTGAGAAATGCAAGAAACAAACCTACAATAAAAATTCAAAAATCTTATTACGAAAATTTATTACAAGTTCAGAAGAAACAGCCACAAAAGATATTCTATTGTCTGTATTCTGAAAGTCTACAAATTTTGGCAGATCTTCAGTCGAATAATGTCGATGATGTCACTCAAAGTGTTTGTTATTTTCGTGTTGGCGCCTGTTTGTTTGTCGCAGACAAATCAATCCGCAGACCCCGGTTCGTTTTTGGTAAGAAAATCTATAACAAAGACTATGACCCTTAAACATATTTAATGCTCTCGGAAAACAGTTATCAGTGCAGATGCCTGAAGACGTACACATTGCTGATGGGATCATTCTTAGTACCAAATGGTTACTTTGTTCAGGGTTGAAAATTGGTCAGTCAGTCGAGCCGCACAACCTAACTGTTAAATATAATCCTCAGTCTTTCGCACACACTCCAAGTTTCTCAGTCGAAGCTATTGTGCGACATCCTGGTGTCATTTATACGAACGATATAGGCTGGCATTACATTCCTCTTGTCCTTTTGAAGTTGAAAGATCAGTTAACTGTGTCCGGTATCTTAAGTAGAGCAGTTATGGCATCCAGCTCCTATGTAATTGGGGACTCAGCCCAAGACATCGGGTACTATCGCAACTCAGTAAGTTACTCAGTGGTTACCAGACACAGCTTCAGCTTTCTTTAACTTACATATATGGTTTTTCATTTTACGCGTAACCAGTCTTCGCTGCAAGTTACCCATCTCAAGCTTATGTCGGCACCTCTATGCGAAGGGCATCTTTGCGGAGTAGCTGAAAGGCGCGGACAAGTTTGTCGCTCTGGCACGTTGGTCGAAAATTATAACGTAGTTATCGGCCTGCTGAATCATAGAAGAAATGGATATAAAAATCTGTATTGTGTTTACATAGAACTTCATCCATATATTAAATGGATGGAAGAGACTATCGGGGAAAGGGTGAATACCGCGGAGTGCTAGAGCAGTAACAGATATCTGAGGGAGGATTATTCGAACCTTACGCTTACAAAAATTTACGCTTTTTCCAAATGATATTTTGTAAAACTAGAACTCTCAGCATAAATTTATCTTTGTTTTGTATGGCCGTGGCTTTGTTTTGTCTCGTGGTGCCGTGTAGGCCTGGAAAAGAATTTCAGTTACTTCCGTCAGTTTTTACCGTCGGTTGGTCCATTCTTGGTCACTGATTGTTCGCAGGTGGTTGCCGTTGGCATTGCTGTCAGCAGGTATTGTATCAAATTAGACATTACATGAATTTGTTACAAGAATTGTGATAAAGTGGTCACATCGGAATATTTTAGCTAAATAATTGTGCAAAGACATAAAAGTATCATGGTCTAACGAATTTAAGACATGATCGAATTAATATTTACAATACATTTTTTACTATAAACATTCGTTAAGTATTTTTAAAGGATGCCCATTTATAGAAGCCTTGGAGACGAGGTTAATCAGATAATTTAAAAAAAAATAAGCCCTTTTTAGGGTTAACTAAAATTTAGTTTCAATTTTTTGCAACGGATTATTTTAGTAAAAATCTTCCATTGAAGTATGTATTTCCTCTGCTGGTGACGATTAAAATGTTTCTATAGAAACACTGTAAACGCAATGTATGTGTATTAGGGTGGACCTTAGCTATACTTGGTAAAAATTTTTTGCAGCATTTTTTACACCGCCCCTAAAATTGTTCCATTTACTATACATATTGAGGCCGACAAGTTAATTGGAATCATTGTTCCATTGTGAAGGATTCTAACTTCTAAAATCCGTAGGTATCGAAAATCTTAAAAAAACATGAAAATATTCTGAGAAATAAAATGTTCAACACCTATGTCTATATATTGACTTACATTAGTTGGAGAAATTATTAATTTTTTTATATCATTATCATCATTAATGGTATCTAAAGCTGTCACCATCCATTTTTTGATATCATTCGTAATTTTAGAATGAAAAAAGAATCAACGCTTCCGCTTCTGGTGTCAAGTACCATTAGTGGTTACAAAATTTTTTAATGCTACGTGACTTACGTTTTCATTAATTACGTTATATGCATATAGGTTTTTTAAAAACTCAATTAAAAACTCAAGCATATATTGCTTTAGCCATCCATGGAGCCTATGATGAAATGCTCCTGGCACTCGTAAAGAAATTTGTGGAACAGTTCCGTCAAGTAAAATGACTACCAGTTCGAGAAATTCTCGATAGTCCTCGCGTGGTTGCTTCATTTGTGAATTATGTATATGATGCAAAGTGTATTATTTCGGCTACATTTTAGACGGATTGTTTAATTCCTGATTTATAGTTAAATTTATTTATTTCAAACCAGGATTCTTGAAAACGTTTAAGTATAGGAATATTAGGTCCAGAAGATTTCGAAATTCTGTCTTCAAAAATGCTCCCTAAAACTATTTCATAAATATGATATCGGCAAGGCAATCATACTTGTTTGCCATACTTGATCGCCACAAGCTTTGCTGTTATAAAATGTTGTTGAGCGCGCTTTCTTTAAGGAGGGTTACTCGGACCGGGTTCGTCCACAGATTCCTCTATAGAATCCTCCACGCGACAATCCATAGAATCCTCGATCAATTCTTTTTCGTTTTCGCTCGATGATGATTCTAATTCCACTGAATCTTCTGAATTAAATGATACGAGTACGTGAATAAAGAAACTTAATATTGAATGACACAAATTACGTAATTATGTAAAAAAACATACCTTGTATACTTCTTTCATATTTCTTTTGCCTCAACTTTTCTTTTTCTCGTCGAAGGATTTATCTCCTTTCTTTTTGAAGTAAAACCGGATCACTTCCTGTCCTAGAACAGGGTCGTCCTTTTTTTCGTTGATTAACAAGGAACGCTTTATCTTCTTCATTGCACATCAATTAGTGTAAATTCTATTTTACGATTTTGTTTATTAATTTATTATTTATTAAAGTTTGTCAAAGCAAGTAAAAGACGTAAAAAGGCGCATACAAGCACGTACAGAACATAAAAGAGTGTTTGTTTCAAAAACAAGAACAATAGTATTTGTGTATTAGTAGTAGAGTCTTAAATTCCTTTACGCTTTTTCTGTACCGTAAAAACGGTTAAACGTTTAACTGCCAGATTTCAGCAAATGCAGTTAACTGAACAATTTTCGAATGAAATTATATAAAAGATTTCCTTCCAAAACTCATCATTATATAACAAACAATATTAACAACAATATTTATTAACCCTTTTGTTAAAACGCTCGAACGTTTGACGTATTCGTATTGATTTTCGCCGTGAAAAAAGCGAAGAATGCTTGGAGATTAAAGAAACGATTTGCAGGCGAAACGTGTTTACGATGTAAAACAATGATGGGAGAATGCGATAACAGATTCAGATATAAATAATTCGTCGATGAACTCTGCCAAACGGATCAGTCGCGGGCGAAACTTTAAGAACAAAGTTATCATTTACCTCAAAGGTACATACTAGTTTATAGTTTATATTTGCTACTAGTTTATATCTGTAATAAACATCGAAATCGAATCAGCTTGTCGAGAAACATTCGTTTAATACTAAAAAAATTAATTAGGAAAATTTATTACACGTTCAGAAGGCACAGCCAGTCACTAAATATATTCTATTTGCTGTATTCTGAATGTCTACAAATTTTGGTAGATCTTCAGTCGAATAATGTCGATGATGTCACTAAAACTGTTTGTGATTTTGGCGTTGGCGCCTGTTTGTTTGTCGCAGACAAATCAATCCGCAGACCCCGGTTCGTTTTTGGTAAGAAAATATATAACAAAAACTATGACCCTTAAACAGATTTAATGCTTTCGGAAAATAGGTATCAGTGCAGATGCCTGAAGACGTACACATTGCTGATGGGATCATTCTTAGTACCAAATGGTTACTTAGTTCAGGCTTGAAAATTCGTCAATCAGTCAAGCCGCATGAACTAACTGTTAAATATAATCCTCAGTCTTTCACACGCAGACCAAGTTTCTCAGTCCAAGCTATTGTTCGACATCCTGATATCATGCGTACGAGCGGTATAGGCTGGCATTATATTCCTCTTGTCCTTTTGAAGTTGGAAAAACATTTAACGGTGTCCGGTATCTTCAGTAGAGCAGTTATCGCCTCCAGGTCCTATAAAATTAAGAGCTTAGCCCAAGACATGGGCTACTATCCTAACTTGGTAAGTTGTTACGAGAAACAGGTTTAGCTTACTTCAGCTTATATAATTTTTTTCATTTTACGCTTAACCAGTCTTTGATACACATTACCGATCTTACGATATATCGGCTCACTTTATGTGAAGGGCATGTTTGCGGAGTACCTGAGAAGCGCGCAACGTGTCGCTTTGGCACGTTGGTACAAAATTATGACGTAGTTGTCGGCCTGCTGAATGTTAGAAGACTGGGATATGGATATATGTATTGTGTCTATCTAGAACTTTATCGACATGTTAAATGGATAGAAACGATTATCGGGGAAAAGGTGAATATCGCAAAGGGCTGGCGCAGTAATTGATACCTGGGGAAGAACTATACGAACCTGTGTTAGCAACGGTCACTTTTGTTACGAGAAGATTTGATTGCTGCTACATGCAGGGTTAAGTGGATCATACGTAATAAGCTGGCACTTTTGAAAAACTACAAGAAACCCAATGTCGTTTGGAGAGTAGGCTCTAAGTTCATAACTTATCTAAAGTATTTTCTATATCTAAAAATATTTTATTATTATTTCAAGTATATAATATAATAAAAATATTGCATGATATAAATATAGAACTAAATAATATATAACTGATAGAAACTGAAACAGTTATAAACCGAGCCACGTTGAAAAGCGATTTTTCACCTGCGAACAGCTGATGAGCTGCTGCTAAAATCTGGCGATTTCATTACGGGCAATCGGTAGCGGCTACAATTGATCCGTTTGAGCCGTGCATTGCGAGAAAAACGGCCGGAATACGAGTAAGGACATGAGAAAGTTATTCTGCGTCATGACAACGCCCGGCCTCATTTCGAGAACGCTAAGAGAACAAAGAACATTTTTGTTAATTAATATTTTTAATTATAATTTTTTATTACATTATGTAAAAGATGTTGAACAGTAAATAATAATTATAGTAGTAGAATACTGCATTCTGTCACGCTTTTCCTTGTTTTCCATTTCTATATTTCTATTTGAAACCAACACGCTTAATGTGGACTAAAGACATGTGACGCAAAACGCTCGAACGTTTGAGGTATTCGTATTGTTTTTCGCTGTAGCCATAGCGAAGAGGACTTTAGAATCTAAATCAGGCATGCCAAACTCGTTAGCCACCGCGGGCCGCAATACAAGGAAAAAAATGGAAATAGAGATGAAGCTTTTATTATTAAATTTTTTAATTATGAACAAATCATCAATACTTACAAAATAAATAATACATATGTATCGTATGTACGAAATTTCTTTTTTAGAATTTGACATTATATTTAAATAATAAAATTAAATTTTTATAAAGAACTTGGCAACGTTTTCTTATTTACCAAATCCTCAAGTTTTATTTCCTTTTTAATGTGGAAAAACAGAAATATTAATTTTGATTGAAATTTCCAGTGAAAAGTTCAATAAACGTGATGATTAAACATCATAACTATTAGCGGGCCGCAGAATAGTTCCGGCAACTGCGTGGTTGACATGCCCGATCTAGAGCAACTGCTTCAAGATAAAAGAAATTATGATAACAAGCGTGCTGATTTCAGATATAAATAATTCGTCCATTAAACAACATTAACGAATCAGTCGCGGACGAAACTTCTAGAAGAAAATTCAGTAAATAATTTTTTTAGTGATCGCCGTAAGTATATTGACAAAGGTACAAATTATTTCATAATTGAAATATTTTTGCCGTAAGTCTTTTCGACTGAAAACCCAAAGCGAATATGGCTTAAATGTTTGTTTATCAAACTGATTTTAATTTAAAAAATTGCACAATGTTTTTGGTGGCACAAATTAAATTCTTCAAGAAAAAGTTATTTGTTTTTATTGCCTGAACTTTTACTTGTTCCGCAGAGAGTTGATTGTCGGTTGGTTTTTCCAGATTGAATAAATTTTATATTAAAAGATTAGAGCTCTGCGAAGTATCACTGCAAAGTTGAAGTAACTGCGTAATAAATTAAAATCAAATTTGCTGAACTGGAAATTGAGAGATAAAGAAAAAAGAAAGTGATTGATCGGAAATAATAACTCAAAACCCTCAAAAGAGTCTCTTTTAGAAAAAATACAATTTTAAATGTCACAATTATGACAAAGGAACATTTGTAAACAAATGAGGTAGGATCTTATTTGCGGCTCTTATTTTATGACTCCGCCTGATCTGAACAAAGTTTAAAGGAATTCTAGCAGAAAAACCTAAGAAGTTTTCCGTTGCTGTCGAGTACAGAGTCCTTTTACCACATTTAAACTATACTTACGTATTCCTACAATTTATTACAGGTTTAAAAGGAACAGCCACAAAAGATATTCTATTGTCTAAATTCTGAAAGTCTACAAATTTTGGCAGATCTTCAGTCGAATAATGCCTATGATGTCACTAAAAGAGTTTGTGATTTTCGTGTTGGCGCCTGTTTGTTTCTCGCAGACAAATCTCTCTGGAGCCTCCCGTTCGTTTTTGGTAAGAAAATCTATAACAAAGACTATGACCCTTAAACAGATTTTATGCTCTCGGAAAATAGTTATCAGTGCAGATGCCTGAAGACGTACACATTGCTGATGGGATCATTCTTAGTACCAAATGGTTACTTAGTTCAGGGTTGAACATTGGTCAATCAGTCGAGCCGCATAACCTAACTGTTAAATATCAGTCTTTGGCGCACACTCCAAGTTTCTCAGTCGAAGCTATTGTGCGACATCCTGGTGTCATTTATACGAACGATATAGGCTGGCATTACATTCCTCTTGTCCTTTTGAAGTTGAAAGATCAGTTAACTGTGTCCGGTATCTTAAGTAGAGCAGTTATGGCATCCAGCTTCTATGTAATTGGGGACTCAGCCCAAGACATCGGGTACTATCGCAACTCAGTAAGTTACTCAGTGGTTACCAGACACAGCTTCAGCTTTCTTTAACTTACATATATGGTTTTTCATTTTACGCTTAACCAGTCTTCGCTGCAAGTTACCCATCTCAAGCTTATGTCGGCACCTCTATGCGAAGGGCATCTTTGCGGAGTAGCTGAAAGGCGCGGACAAGTTTGTCGCTCTGGCACGTTGGTCGAAAATTATAACGTAGTTATCGGCCTGCTGAATCATATAAGAAATGGATATAAAAATCTGTATTGTGTTTACGTAGAACTTCATCCATATATTAAATGGATGGAAACGATTATCGGGGAAAAGGTGAATACCGCCAAGTGCTAGAGAAGTCATAGATACCTGAGGGAGGATTATACGAACCTTACGCTTATAAAATGTACACTTTTCCCCATGATATTTTGTAAAACTGTAACTCTCAACATAAATTTATCTTTGGATTGTATAGCCGTGGCTTTGTTTTGTTTCATATTTTTAAAGCATATATTGCTTTAGCCATCCATCGAGCCGATGATGAAATGCTCCTGGCACTCGTAAAGAAATTTGTGGAACAGTTCCGTCAAGAAAAATGACTACCAGTTCGAGAAATTCTCGATAGTCGTCGCGTGGTTGCTTCATTTGTAAATTGTACTCGTATGATGCAAAGTGTATTATTTCGGCTACATTTTAGACTGATTGTTTTACTATTTCATCTTTAATTCCTGATTTGTAGTTAAATTTATTTATTTCAGACCAGGATTCTTGAAAACGTTTCAATATAGGAATATCAGGTCTAGAATATTTCGAAATTCTGTATTCAAAAATGCTGTATACAAAAAGGATCCCTTCCAATTTTATTCCAAAATTACGCATGCACCTTACAATCGTCCCTTTGTAATATCTGTTTATTGTCAAATCAATAACGTTATGATTTAGAGTTTCAGCTGTTGCTATTAAAATTTGGACTGAATCACGATCGCTGATTTTGCATTTATCTATAGTCGCCACAATATAGTCGCCTCTTTTAGGAGGGTTACTCGGACCGGGTTCGTCCACAGATTCCTCTATAGAATCCTCCACGCGACAATCCATAGAATCCTCGATCAATTCTTCTTAATTTTTACTCGATGATGATTCTAATTCCACTGAATCTTCTGAATTAAATGATACGAGTATGACAATAAAGAAAATTAATATTGAATGACACAAATTACATAATTATGTAAAAAAACATGCCTTGTATACTTCATTCATATTTCTCTTACCTCAACTTTTCTTTTTCTCGTCGAAGGATTTGTCTCCTTTCTTTTTCAAGTAAATGCGATCACTTGCTATCATAGAACCGGGCGTCCTTTTTTTGTTGATTAACAAGGAACGCTTTTTTTTCTTCATTGCACATCAAGTAGTGTGAATTCCATTTTACATTTTTGTTCATTAATTTTTTATTTATTAAAGTTTGTCAAAGCAAGTAGAAACGTAAAAAGGCGCATACAAACACGTACAGGACAAAAAAGAATATTTGTTTTTGCAAGAACAATCGAAAACAAAAAACATTCAACATTTAGCTGCAAGATTTCAGATAATGCAGGTTGACTTAACAATTTGCTAATTAAATTATATAAAAGATTTCCTTCCAAAACTCATCATTATATAACAAACAAACAAACAACAATATTTATTGTTGAAACGCTCGAACGTTTGACGTATTCGTATTGTTTCTCGCCGTGAACATAGCGAAGAATGCTTGGAGATTAAAGAAACGATTTGCAGGCGAAACGTGTTTACGAAACGTACCGATTTCAGATATAAATAATTCGTCAATGAAATTTGCCAAACGGATCAGTCGCGGGCGAAACTTTAAGAAGAAAGTTTAATAACTTTCAACATTTGGTTAAATTTGTTGAGCTGTATTATTTTAAAATTGCTTTTATTTTTTAATGCTTGCTTGTTTTTTTTTTAATTGCTAGCAGATGTTTTTCTATTATTCTTGATCTTTCCGCAGTTTTATAATTTTTTAATGTGAAAAATAGTAAGTTTCATTTTGATAAAGAATGTTGTTAAAACTCAAATAAACGTGTTGGTTATAAAGCTTGGCGGGCCGCGTGTTTTTGACTTGTCTAATTTAGACCAACTGCTTGAAGATTGAAGAAATTATGTATAGCATAAACGTAAATTATAACAGGAATGATAAGAAGCGTGCTGATTTCAGATTTAAATAATTCGTCCTTGAACTTACTCAAGCAAATTAGACGCGCACGAAACTTCAAGAAAAGAATTTAATAAATAATTCATTTAATGATCGCCGTAAGTATTTATGTCAAAGATGCACACTATTTTATTACTACAGCATTTTTGTACAAATTACTTTTTCATGAAATAGAACAAGTTTAGAGGGCGGCGTGCTAAAAATGTTATGGTCGAAAAATAAGGTACACCCTAATGTGTATCTACAAATACAGATAACAAATTTAATAATCAGATTTTCATTAAAAATCACTGATGTTCATTATACGACATGTTCCTAATTTAATTATGCAATAATGCTGTTAATTAATATTCACGAGATGACAAAGAAAAGTACAGAGGAAATTATAAATCATAGCAAACAAAAACAGAAATTTCCATCACCATAAAAACCAATCAAAAATAAACAAAGAAATACGTACAAGTATTTATAATCACTGGAAAACATCACTCGATGATTGTCGAGTTTGGATGGATTATAATTTCACACTCACAGCAATACATTTCTTAATTGCTGTCATGAAATAGAAATTATTAACTGCTGCTATTGAACTAATAAAAACGTGGCGAAATTTAATTAATACAAAAAAAAATATGAAAACGTTCGATATTTTTGCTACTGAGCGGTGGCTGTTCGTTAAAAATTTAAGTTTTATTTCAAGCTTATGCTAAAATTTGTAGTTGAAAATAGAAATTCTATTGTATTCCGTTGAAGTCTTCAGAGTTTTACTCTACGAAAGTCGATTTAGCCCTATCCATCCGTTTTTCTGTCTGTCTGTGGAGATCGCGATGACAGGAAAACTTTAAGAACAAAATTTAAAAAATAATTCTTTCAGCGGTCGCCGTAATCATTTACGTCAAAGGTACATACTAGTTTATAGTATATATTTGCTAACTAGTTTATATTTGTAATAAACATCGAAATCGAATCAGCTTGGCGAGAAACATTCGTTTAATACTAAAAAAATTAATTAGGAAAATTACTAATTATTACACGTTCAGAAGGCACAGCCAGTAACTAAATATATTCTATTTTCTTTATTCTGAATGTCTACAAATTTTGGCAGCTCTTCAATCGAAAAATGTCGATGATGTCACTAAAAGTGTTTGTGATTTTCGTCTTGGCGCCTGTTTGTTTGTCGCAGACAAATCTCTCTGGAGCCCCCGGTTCGTTTTTGGTAAGAAAATCTATAACAAAAACTACGAGTATCACCTTTAAACAGATTTAATGCTCTCGGAAAATAGGTATCAGTGCAGATGCCTGAAAACGTACACATTGCTGATGGGATCATTCTTAGTACCAAATGGTTACTTAGTTCAGGCTTGAAAATTCGTCAATCAGTCGAGCCGCATGAACTAACTGTTAAATATAATCCTCAGTCTTTCACACGCAGACCAAGTTTCTCAGTCCAAGCTATTGTTCGACATCCTGATATCATGCGTACGAGCGGTATAGGCTGGCATTATATTCCTCTTGTCCTTTTGAAGTTGGAAAAACATTTAACGGTGTCCGGTATCTTCAGTAGAGCAGTTATCGCCTCCAGGTACTATAAAATTAAGAGCTCAGCCCAAGACATGGGCTACTATGCTAACTCGGTAAGTTGTTACCCGAAAAAGCTTCAGCTTACTTCAGCTTATATACTTTTTTATTTCACGCTTAACCAGTCTTCGATACGAGTTACCAATCTTACGATCAATTGGCTCACTTTATGTGAAGGGCATGTTTGCGGAGTACCTGAGAGGCGCGGAAAAGTGTGTCAATCTGGCACGTTGGTACAAAATTATGACGTAGTTGTCGGCCTGCTGAATGTTAGAAGACTGGGATATGGATATATGTATTGTGTCTATTTAGAACTTTATCGACATATTAAATGGATGGAAAAGACTATCGGGGAAAAGGTGAATACCGCGAACTGCTAGCGCAGTAAAAGATACCTGAGGGAGGATTATTCAGACCTTTCTCACCTCTGTCAAGGGTCACTTTGGTTAGATTTAATCAGTGCTGCATTAAAAGTTACGTGGATCGGAAGTAATGAGCTGGAAAAAATTAGCCATATATAATAACTTAAAGGAGTTCAATGTCGTTTAGAAAGTAGAAGGTCACAAAGTAAAGCAATAAGATTTACAAATTATGTAAAAATATTTTAACTGTTATTAAGCAATATAATTATGACTACGGTTAAATAGAATCATTAATTAATAATTTTTATTTATTAAAGTACGACTATGTCAATAAAAAGTAAAAGATGTAAAATGACAAATACAAGCAAGGTTAACAAAAAATGCAGGTTGATTTATTAATTTTCTTATTAAATTATTGAAAATTATACTCTTGATATTAGTAGAGCTGTGTAATAATCGCAAATTTTGTAACGAATTTTTTTCCTTGTCCACGAAGAAACGTTCGATGAGAAGGGACAAAGATTCTCATGTTTGACACGTGGTTGAAACTGTCCTATCTCCAGGCCAAAATTTCCAAGGCATGACACAAATTCGTTCTAGAACCATTCCTTGTCTGTAAAAAACGTTCGACGAGAACGCTCTACCAGAACGAACAAACATGCTGATGGCGCGTGGAAACCTGAACCTGAATCCGTTTTATCTCCAAGCCAAAAAAAACCTTTAACATTTAGTTAAATTTGTTGAGCTGTATCATTTTAAAATTGCTTGAATTTTTTATTGCTTGCTTGTTATTTTTAAAATTGCTGGCAGATGTTTTTGTGTTATTCTTGATCGTTCCGCAGTTTTATAATTTTTTAATGTGAAAAACAGTAAGTTTAATTTTGATTAAAGTATGTTGTTAAAACTCAAATAAACGTGTTGGTTATAAAGCTTGGCGGGCCGCGTGTTCAAGCCCTTCCGATCAAGCCATCATCAAACCATCATCACCGCCCTTTGCCAAAAATAAAACTACATTTGACTTTTTCCTCGTTTTCCGTTACATCTATTTTTGTAGTTTTTATTTACCTTAAGTACAATACATTAAATATAAATGAAGAGTTTAAAATAAATAAAATTTTCCTTTAGGTAATCGTACGTATTTTTTGTTTTAAGTGACGCTTTTTTTTAAAAGTTTTTCTCTTCGCAAACTGTTTAATAAATTTAAACAATTTTTAAATCTATCCTTTTTTTATTATGCAATTACACAATCCGTATTTGATTTTGTTTTATTTATATTTAGCATAATATCGTTCTTATGTGGTTTTTTTTGTTAAATGGTTTAATTCATTAATAATACATTTTCAAGAAATACCATAGTTTTTGTTGTATTATTGTATTAATTTATACATAATACGTATGTATGTATAATTGCAGTTAATTTGTATGTGCTTGTTTAAATTAATTTAGGTACATGAATACAAAAAGTTGGTTGGTAATGGTTTTTTGTTGTTGCCCCAAAGCAGTAAAGAATTTTTTACGTTTGCGTTTTGCGCTTTTGCGCAAAAAGGTTAAACATTTATTAAATTTGTTTGTTCACGGTTTTTGATAGTATTTTGCAAGAACGTATACTCGTTTTTGACGGCATGCCTTTTTGTGGGAAAATACTTTTAATCTAGAGGCGTGGTGTGGTACCTTCTATTTTTATTTTAATGCCGGTTCTGATATTTGTCAAACCATCTCAAAGAAAATTGTTAAAAATTTAATTTTTCATCTCAAAAACGTGCAGTAATTTTTAAAATGTTGACAAAATGAAAATGATTTTCAATTAAATTCAATTTCAATTATTGCGGGGATTTTTTTTTTTGTTCTTGGTTGTTGCGGTTGTTGTTATAAAAGGAGTGTTGTTTTTCAAAGAATTTTCTATTTTTTTTCGATATTGTTTTTTATGATATTGTTATGTATGGTTTTGTATTTTTTTCCTTGTGATTATATGATAAATTTTTTCTGGAGCCTTGAAATAAAGTGCTTAAACATTTTTATATACAAAGTACGATAGATTATTTTTTTATTGGATTTTGCCCATTTTTCTCACTTTATCTACAATAATTCGTCTAAGTTTTTCGCGGTTTTTTTGGTGGTGGCTATAAGAACGCTTCTGGAATATCAATTACGGAAGCAGTGCAACAGAAGTGCGCTTCTACTCATCTATTTTCGTACGTACATAAAGACCATAAACGTTCGTATTTATTGATTTTTTTTAATTAATTACTTGTTTACTCATAAACTCGTAATTAATAGTTTAATTGCTGTTATTGTTATTGTTGTTGTTGTTACGGTTTTCTCATCGTAACTAAACGAGTTGTCATTGATTTCTGTTGGAAATCGTTAATCGCTCTTACGCTACAATTTACGCATCGTTTATGCTTTTCGTTATTTACAAAAGTGTTGTAGATTTGTATCAACTTAAAACAAGTGTGAAAACGTTTAAACATTTATTATTTACATTTTGTGTGCCGCTAGTAATGAAATGAAGTGGTCGCAGCACAACGTTGTTGTTGTTTTACTGTTGTTGCTCTTAGCATTATTTGCAATTTGAAAATAATAATAATTATAATACGTAATTCATTTTAATAGACCTCATTCATTAAGCGGCCCTCACTCACCAACACTTAAGCCGCTTAAAAACCGTTCATAAATTATTTTCATACTTAATTTCGTAGTTTATGTAAAATGAACCGCAAATGTTAATAATCTCTTTAAATAACAGTTTTCACAGAGTTAGCAAATTGTAACAATTTTCTATTTTCTGGCAATCGTCGTATTAACTGACCGTATATAGTATTGTATATATTCGAAGTGATTGATATTCCATAAAGAATTTTGAGGAAAAGAGAAGTACACGGCTTCAAAAATTGATTGGTTGAAAATGTATGCTGAAAATTTGGGTTCGAAAACACAAATCTTTAACCTTTTTGGTTGAATTTTGCTAAATTTTGGCTGAAATTATTAAGCCTTAAGGATTATTTTTTTAATAAATTTACTTATATTTGTATACCATGATAGTTGTAAAATAATGTTTTCCAATTCAAAGTTTATTTTTTGTACTACAAAAGTTGTAGGAGATAACTTAAAAGGAAACGGAAAATAATCATACATCATAAGAGAGTCTGACTCTCTCGGCACAGGCACACAAACGGCTCATAAGTATATTCTTTTTACTTTCAGAGCATTTAGAAAAGTATAAGGTAAGTTTCCAACCAAGTAACCCTTAATAATTGTATTTAAATTATGATATAATTTCCATAATTTATCCCACAAAAAGCGGAAGGATTAAATAAAGTTAAAATAAATGAATTTTTAAAAAATTGTTTTATCTGAAATGTTAATTTTCACATCTTACTTATACTTATTTCTAATTAAAGTACCTGCGGCAGTTTACGAGTTATCATGATACATACGCACTCGTACATACTTGTTCGTATGTGCATCTGCCGTTTTATATATATATAGTGCTATGTGTCCTCCATATACATACATAAATACAAGCATACACACAAACATACATAAATAACTATATGGCTACTATATCTAGTATATATCTAAATACAAAAAGAAAATCTTTTGAAAATAACTTACACAAGAAAGGACATATTTTCAATTATTCTTTCCTTCTTTCTTGAAATCAAAAGCTTAAGCTTAAGTCTCTCTGTGTGTGACTATTTATTTGTTCTTGTTGTTGTTGTTGTTGTAGCTGCTGCTGCACTTGTTTTCATGCCTGTAGCAATTGTCACAGTACTCTCAACTGTTGTCGTCGCCATCGCCATCGCCGTGGCCTTCGCCGCTCGCGTCGTCCCTTTGAAAGAGACTTATCCGTAAATAAATTATCCGTTGCTAAACATTCGCCGTTGTTGGCAAGAACTCATTGAAAATCCAATCACTAAAATAAACGCCGCAAACCGATGGACGAGCTGATGCATCAATCCATGCGCACCGACGCCGACCGCGCCATTGCTTCTAGACTTTGAACTGGCCACCACTTCGGCACCTTCCGGCGGCATCTCGACACTGTTGCTGGCGACGATGAATTGAAATATATCACTGACCTGCAATGAAGCGGTCGAAGAAAAGTGAGGGTTGAAGAAGAACGCAAATAAGATGGAGAAGATTGAGTAGTAGAAGAAAACGTGGTGCGAAGAAGCAGGCAAGAAAACCAATGGAAAAAAAAATAATGGCTTCAATTGATGCTTCATCTACTTTATCTTAATTTCAACAAATAACAATTTTCAATTATTTCAATTCAACAGATTTTTTGAGTAAGAATTTTCAACAAACATTTGGCGATTCAAATAAAATCAACATCGAAAGATATTGCATAAATCATTAAGATCGATAAAAGAAGCCTCTGGCTCTTGAGCGATGTTCTCCGGTGGCAGCGCCGAATTTTTAATATTTTTCGCGTTCCTCTGTGTAATTTTTCAATACTTTTACTTTTTGTTACAATACTTGTGTGGCTTTGAAGTCAACCAAACACACACGCCCACACACGAGAGTGTGTGCTGTACAGCGCTTGCTCTTACCTCGTTCCAGCCGTAGCGATTCTTGGCCTGTACAATGGCTTCGTAGTAAGCGCCCGGATGCAGATTTTTAATCGTGTAGGACATGATGTGCGTGAGCGGCTCGGAGGCTGGCCGATGTTCGGGCGTGAGGATGAAGTCATGCCATCTGCCGGGCTGTTGGAAGGTGTCGTTCATCTGGAAAATATACCCCAAAAAGAAAGGGAAAAATTACATTTTCATCACTGATTCCGTTTCATTTCGCTGCTGTCAGCTCATGCACTGACGTGCTCGTGCTCGAGCTCATTCCTGTCTCGCGCAAGGATCTCAAGGATAATAATATTACAACGAATGTGCACAACGAGAAGCGAGAAGAACAACAACAACAAAAAACGAAAAATAAAGAAATAACAAGTGATACAAGTATTAAAAAGCTGCAGTCTGGCACCTCTGAAAGACTGTGCAGTTATTAAAAATTTCGTAGCCTTTTCCCGTTCGCAATTTAATGGCAATGAAGTTGGCGGGGAGAGGAGAGAACTGGATCGGGATTTACTTTTATCCCTTTTACACAAGTCTCTTCAGTCTTCAGTAATTCATCATAAAATAATTACAAGTATGCTACAATGCGCCTGTGGGCTCTCGAGACACCCACAGAAAACATCGAAAACATCGACGGAAGACTGTCGGCTGACGCCAGGCGTTCAGGCGTTCAGGCGGAGGAGAAAACTTCAGGCTCAGAGTAAAAAAGTATAGATTTTACGAGTATAATGAGAACTTGAAATCGATATGCTTTCACTGCGTTGAGAGTTTCTGGCGCGCGGCAGTACCGACGGATGGAAGAACGATTACGTAAATTACATAAAATGCAGTTTTAAAAGCAATCTGATATAGACCGACTGATTGACTTTCCGTTCTTGTGGAAGTTTTTGCGAAAGTATGAAGGACTCAAAGGAAACATCATGCAACAGAGTATTTAAATCTTACGTGGCGACCGTACGACGGAAGAAATAAAAGCAAATGGTTCAGCAAACGTATTTGAGAGAAATAAAAGGGAGATCGTCTCGACTCGGGTGTCTCGCCTCGAATGAAAAAACTCTGCTATGTTTTCGTACCTCGTCGCGATTAATAATCTTTTGCATTTTCTAAAGAATTCTCTACTGGAAAAGTCTCATTCACGGTTCTCGTCTCAACTGTGAAAGTTTGTGTCTCTCCTCGTATCTCGAATCGTTTAAAAAAGTTGCTCTCTATCTCTATCCACTGTATCCCTTGTCTCTCTGTCTCTCTGTCTCTCTGTCTCCGTCCGTAATATTCTTAGACAGAGAGAAGTCCGTAATATTCTTGGATCTCATATCGTCTATCTGAAACTTTTTTCGTCTTCCTTGAAAGTCTTGTCTGTCTTGTCTTGTCTGAGAACGAGAGCTATATTGGAGAAGTCTCTCTCATTTTCGGATTTCGGAATTCGTCTCAAGTGAAAAAGTTGGTCGGAATTCGCGACGATATCGAAGCAATCAAACAATCAATCAGTTTGTAACCGCATACGTAGATAAAACTGGATTACGGTTAAAATGCTTCGTTCAATACGAAAACATTTGTATTCAAATGTATTTTCAATTGATGGCGGAGACCTTGTGACAAATTCATAGAGCTTTTAGAGTGTGCAATTAATGCATTCCATTTCAGAAAACTCGTACATAAAGCCACTGACGAGGCATCAATCAATTCATTAATTTTAATTTGCAACTTAATAAATAATTCCAGAGCACGAAACGCAAGAAAGTTTCTCATTAAAATTGTCAACAGCTTCAGTTAATGAGATGTTGAGTTTAAATGCGTAGCGCGGGCGAAGCACTTGATAAGCGAAACAAGAGAGTGTTGGGAAAGGGGAGGAGAGTGGTAGGAAGGGGGGGATTGATTTAGAAAGTATTTTAATGTTCTCTTGACGATTCTGTCGATTCGTTATAGAACATCATTTCATTATATTGCACGAACGTCAATGATGTTCGCGTTGCGTTGTAGAAGAAACAATATTTTCTTTTCATTACTCAAGCTATAATATTTCGAAAAAGCGAATACTTGCAAGTGATTTTGAGTTTCAGTTTCAACTTCAATAATTTTTCATTTTAATGCCGCAACGCTTCATTGAATTCAAAATAAATTTAAACTCAAAAATAATGATGAGTAATTTTATTAATGAGAGTTTTTTTTCGTGAAAAAGAGAAGAAATTTTATCATTTATTTATTTATAAAAAAATATTCCCAAAACGTTCTAATTTGTAATAATGTAGAACGCAACGGAATAGCAACAAATAGTAATTTTCTTGTAAGAAAAACAACAAATTCAACCGCAAGGAATTTACGAATAACGCTAGAGCTTTCTTGTGAGAGTACCCTTCGAGTGCGCTATAACCTTTAATACTAATTGTCAATGCATTAACATCAGATAAGTTCAAAAATATTGCACAAAATCTTGACTTTGTGCCATTGATTTAGGTACGAATAGGCGCACGTTGTTGCTTTTGTAAAAAAACTACCTACCAAAACTCGTCGATAGAGCAGACGCACTTCCTCCAGCGGCGGATAGCTATCAATTTTCCATGTCAGATTATAGCTGTCCGATGATCGGCCCCATTTCGGCGAATAGAACTCAGCTGGGCCCGGGCGTCCCGACAGCTCCATGTACTTTCTAGAGCGCCCGAGTGAGTTATCGGCGACGCAGCTGAAGATGAATGGTACAAGTTTAATTGTTATTTATTATTAAAATAATTGTTGTTGTTGTTGTTGTTGTTGTTGTAGCCGTTGGATTAGAGTGAGTAGTCGGTTTGTGTGAGTGTTAGTGTTTTTGTGTACTGTATTTGTTTTATGGTGTTGTTATTTATTACTGTTCATGTTGTTGTTGTCGTTCTTGTTATTGTCACTTCTTCTTCTTCTTCTTCTTCCTTTTTCTAGCTATTACAGGTAACCCCCGTATAAAATGGCGGTCACGTTTGGTGAAAACTGCCCGACCATCAGCACGATGGAAGGTATTAAGGTCCCGAAACTTACACAAAATGGTATTTATATATTTTTAGAAATGCAGATACATATTTTTCCATCGAGATTATTACATAATTACATTGTATTAGAGCGCCTTTCTTCAGGCTCCAGGCTATATATAGTACAGATAGTAAAGGTACGGGTGTTATCTGTATATTATTTTATTTTCGTTTTGCTTCAGTCTTCTTTGCACACAATCCGGTTGGTATTTATAAAGGAAATATGTTTGTGATTGTCATTGTCGTTGTGCCGTTATTTCGGTTATGGTTATGGTTATTGTCAGTGTTACTGATGTAACATAGTCATGCTGTAGAAAAGACATTGTCGTTATTTTCATTATTTTTTCTACGCTATTTTTGCCAGTTGTTGCTGGTTGTTGTTGTTGTTATTGCTGCAGTTGTTGCTGTTAAGGATCATTGCAGTTTCATTAGATTTTCTATTTATTCATGAAAGACCTTTGTGATGTTACGGACGTAAGCAATCAACATATACTCGTACGTACATACTTACACGAACACACACACACACACTCTTATTGGACGCAGAGCAGGACAGTTTTTAATTTGCAACATTCATTAATTTGAACAATGTTTTCAATCGTGCCGCAAGGACTTTTGTGTTTTCTTTTGTCCTGTCATTTCAACGAATAGGTTTGAACCTTCATCAGACTCTTTATTTTATATAAAATTTCCGGTATTTGGCTACGGTTAATTTCAATAAATTCAAATCGAGTTTGCGCATCAGCTTCTTTGATTACACTAAAAAAAATCGGTTGCTTTTGAATCTTTGGTTTGAGAACGAATTTAATGAAAAAGCTCGACGCCTATTCTTGCCCAATTTCCACTTCTTCTGGGCCCTCCCTTCACTCTGCCGCCATCTCCTCTTCACGGCTTCTCACGTCAGCGAAAAATCGTCAAATGATGCGAACCGTCCGTTAACTCGTAAGCCCTAAATCGGCAACTTCAAATCATCCAATTAAAAACTTCCTGAGCTTACGTCACCTGCGACTTCCGCTTTTTTTGGTTTTTGTTTTTCTTTCATAAAACTTTGTCGTGATAAACTTTGTTCGGCCAAAAAATGTTAGACCACGAGAGCAGAGCACTTGCTAGGGTACCCTTTGACCGTATGGAACTGCTGCAGCTTCGTCGCTACCAACGTCGTTCTCCACCGCCGCTACCGCCGCCACTACGCCGCCACTACGCCGCCGGTACCATTAGCTCGCGGCTTTGTTTTCATTCAACTAAACTATAAACTTTTCTCTTCCTCCTTTTGGTCCTCTCTCGCCGCTCCTCCTCCACCGCTTCTGGTAAAAAGCCATCATCGATCGTCGTCCTGATCCATAATATGTTTCGACAGATTGACATTGATGAAGAAGAAGAACAAAAAAGTCCGGCTGGTGGTCTGGTTGGTCGAGGCTCAAACACAAAAAAATCGCAAAGAATCGATAGAAAAACTGGAGAGAGTTGAGCAAAAAAAACAAAAAAAAAATAAAAAGCTAAAGGAGTAGAAAAAGGTTACTTCAGTAGAAAAACTTCAGGACGTAGTTGAGAAGAGAGGAAAACTTTTCACCAACAACATCAAAACGGTGTAATATTAAAAGCAACAATAACAGCAACAGCAACAACAACCTGTAATAATTGGCTACATCAGTGCCAGCCGCGGGTCACGCCGACGACGACATGCTCACCTGTAGTTACCGAAATCCTCTTGCTGGATGTGTCTGATGGTCAGCGTGTGCCGATTGCCTCGGGACGACATGATTCGTCTGTCGGTCGTTTGGATCGGAAATGAATTTTGGTACCAGGACACCTGCCGAAAAGGAAAAAAAGGAAAAGGATAAAAACAAAAACTGCCATGATTAAAGTTTGGGATGGTTGGTTCCTTCCCTTTTCACGTTTATTACTTCGAAAGATAAAAGTTTGGGTAAGAAAATTTATTGACAAAAAGAAGAGAAAACAAATAAGACAACATAAAATCATGGGTTAAGCCGCCTTAAGGATATTTTATTGATATTCATTCACTTCCTTGGTTTCGGTCTCGATCCCGGGGTCTTCCGAAATCAATTGACAGGAAACAGAAGCGTTTGCCAACCATAAATATTTAATTTCATTTATAAACTTATGGAAGTTGAGAGAAGATTTTTTGTTGAGTTTTTATGATGGAAAAAGGAAATGAAATTTTTATTCGAAAATGGCAAAAGCTGTAGAGTTTCTTGCGGTTGTTAAAGCAACATTTTCAATTTATGTATTTAAATATGAAAAACGTGCTGAGACGTTTTAGAAAGAGAAGAGTAAGAGTAAGAGGTTCCTTCTAGGAGTTTCCATAAAAACCATTATGGTTTTAGTGATGCTTTGACAATTTAAGAGCGAGAACTAAAATAATGCTTAATTATTTCTTAAAAAAGAAGCAACCGAATATTTTTCTAAATTTACTTCAGGCAATTTTAACAAAAGAAGTTCATAAAAGAAAACGAAACGAAACGAAACGAAACGAAACGAAACTACGGAAAAGTCAAGAAAGGAAGAAACTATTTGTTAAAATTATTAACGAACCGTTGCCACTGGATCGGCATAAACAATGCAAACGAGCTTCGCCTCGAATCCTTCGCCAGAATGTATCCAGGACTTCTCAACTTGTATATCCGGCGGATCTGAGAACAATTGCGGAGAAAAGAGAGGGAAAGTCGAATAAAAGAAATGCATTAGTGTAAGTAATAAATAATTTAATTCGTAGCATTTTTAAAAAAAACGAAAGTCGAGAACGGGGCGGTGGGAGAAAGACGGAGATGGAGAGACGGGAGGGTAGGTTGACAGAAGAGGATGAAATCACAAACAAAAAGAAAACATAATTTATAAAAAATTTTTGGAAAATATTAAAAAAACATACTCAAGCAATTTACTTTACTAAGAGACAACTTGGTCGACAGATACAAAAGTTGTCACACTCTCTCTCTCTCTGTCGCTCCCTCTATATCTCTCTGTTTCTCGCTATTAAAGTCGTCGTTTGGGGTCGGGCGCGGCTCGCCCTCTACGTCACAGCCCTTTGTAAACGTTTCAATTTTATTGAGGTAGAAAAAAACCAACACTCTTCAGAAAAAAACTAGCTGCGAGTGAATTTCTCTACTAGTCTTCTACTGATTTATAAACACAGTGAGCGTTGGCGGGAGAAAGGGGCGTGGTTTGCCAGAGTAATCGCAAATAAACCTTAAAAGCAAACAATATATGAACGCGCAAACAAACACACACACGCGGTATATAACGTGTACTCGTATAGCAATATATACATGTATCCATACATTCCTGCATTGACAATTTCTTCAAAAATGTGCATTCATTTGGATACGCTTCACAATCTCGTACGTTACTCGTACGTTGCGTTGCCATCGTCCTATTTTTATTTATTTTCGCTTTTTTTTTGGCTGAAATATTTGCATTTCTTGCTATTATTTCCTTTCAATTCCCTGAAAATCTGTTTTCTTCTTCGTCTTCTTCTTCTTACTCTCCTTCTTTGATGCTTACTAGGGCATGGCATGCATTCTTAACTGTCTGCCATTTTTCTTTTCATTCGATTTCTTCTTCAATTCTTTTTGCTGGCAATGTTTCTTTGCTGTATTCGAGATCAACACTTTGAAAATGTTTGTCCTGGTACAATAAAACGTTTCATACAAAACGTGTGTGTGTGTGTGTGTGTGTGTGTTTCTCTGTTGCATAAAAAGGATTTATGCGAGTTAAGAAATTCTGTATGAAAAACGTGACAAAATTGTCAAAAACCTACTGCAACCGAAAACCAATTGAATTTCAATACATCAAAGTAAAACGAGAAAAAAGAATTGAATATAATAAAGCTTAATTTTTTTGCAAATATTTAATGTCTCTTTTCCGAAAAGAGTTTGGAAATGGCTGTCACTAAACACGATTCGTGAATCGTGAAAATAGTCACATAAAAAATAGCATCCTTTTAATGATTTCTATTAGATAACATCTTCTTCTTGCGGACACATTGTTTCCAGCTAAAGCTACTTTTGGATAACCCAAAAGTTAACATTCATACCTACCATACATATGTAATACCATATAACTTTTATGGCCTATAGGAGCTCTTACTTACAGAGTACATCCAGACGCATGTCCACCGTCACCGGTTCGCCGACACCGTTGTCTGCAGTGCACTGGTAGACTCCGGCCTGTTGGCGTTCCAGCTTCTCCAAAGTCAATATTGGACCATCGCCAATACGCGCCGAAGATTTGCCGGCACCACTCTACAAAATTAGAGGATAAATAAATAAGTGCATACCTTTAGTATTATAAAAAGAAAGGACATGAAAAGGAAAGAAAAAGTAAAGAACAGAAGCGGCGCAAAATAACATCGCCGAATTCAACGAATATAATTCATGGCGCTTCTGGAACACGGTTTCGCCTTAGCACGATTTTATATTTGAGAGTAGCTCTCATATACCGCTAACGATTTCACCCAAACATTGTTGAAGAATTGAGGAAAGACTTCACGGGCGATTTTATTTTATTATTATTATTATTAGATGTTTCGAGAAAGAGGAAAGTTCTCATACAACACGGACTGTGTATGTAACTTGCACACGGTTCGAGAACTGGAGAAAACCTCCATACAACATGGACAGGTTTGTCTAAAACGGTTTGAGAATGAGATAAATTTTGGTACGAAAGGAATAGCATGCATTTTTAATAGAGATTATGAAAAATACATTACTGAATACAAAGTAAAGTATATACATATATGTAATATTTACAATGAAAATTTTCGTTAAAAATATATTTCTCCTCCGCTCGTAATATTATTTTTCTCCAATTTTTTCAACGTTTCCCTTTTTTTGACATTCGTTATTTGTTGCATAGAATGCGACCATTTTCCGGGATATAAATATCATATGCGAAGGTAAGCCGTACGAGAATTTGCTAATCGGTCGTATTCGATACCGACAGCTAAAATTGATTGCTTCTGTTAAACATTTTTGAACAGCTGCGCATACCCGAAGCGAGGTCAAAGCTGGAGCGGTGCAAATGCTGAACTCAAATTTAGAACTCGTCGAAGTGGGCGTCGTTCCAGAGAGGCAGGGGGAAGTTGTTGATATGATTAAAAGTTATAAATAATAGACGACGGACAAACCGAAAGAATAAGTAATTGTTCGGTTGTGCACAATATTTTAGGGGCCCGCCTTAAAAAAGCAATACGTATAAAATTGAAGCTGCACCCTTGTTTTGAAAATTCTTAATCAAGGCATGATGATATTTGCATCATATCGTCATAAACGATATTACATATCTCGGACAATAGGCTGAAGATATTTGAATTTAATTTAAGTAGAATAAAAACCGATATCTCACGATTTTATCTCATATTGAGGTACGATATTAGTACGATATTGATGTATTGATGTATTGATGTATTAATTATTCA
Source organism: Conops quadrifasciatus (assembly GCA_949752815.1). NCBI lineage: Eukaryota > Metazoa > Arthropoda > Insecta > Diptera > Conopidae > Conops > Conops quadrifasciatus. The sequence goes on from OX457078.1 coordinate 40,004,941, forward strand.
GTTCGATAATATTTATATATTTTAATCTCAAGCATTTTAATCAAATCAAGTAAACGTTGAACGACGGTATCCATCAGCAACGATATCGCGGCTCGTAACACATTACGATTAACGAAAGCGGTATGTACAAATTGATTTTCCTCAAATTGCTTGCGGATGCACAACAAATAATCCGAATAATTCTCTATTCAAATTTCCACAGACATGCCTTCGTACAAGTTTAGCTCCTTGTAATTTTGTAATTAATCTTGTTGCAATTTTGTAATTAATCTCGCTACAAAAGGTATCGAAAAGCTACAGAAGTATTTATGAAGCATTATCGCATAATATTACTGGCACAATAAAGAGATTGCTAAAAAAGATTGAAAGACTACTAACTTTTTTGTATAATAAACGTTCATATCATAATGAACGATCAACATCGATCAACGGTCAACATCAGCCCTAAGGACAGACACTCTGAGGGCATGTAAATCCCTTCCAAAGAAACCAAAATACGGAAGTTGTTGGCCCAAGACTTATAAAAACTGCACGCTGTGATTCTCTTTTCTAAAAGTGAAATTTCCGTGAACATTTTGATCGAAACTTAGTTAAAGCTTTGTCTGTGGAGAAGCTCGAAAGTTAGGCAATCGCTGCAAATCTACTCAAACAAATGCTGATTTGTACGGTAGGTGTATCTTACAGGTCAGTGCCCGGTTCATCTGCCCGGAAAACCCGATTTACTGACTGACTTCATTTCACTAATACGGCATGTAGTGTGTCTGTGTGTATGTGCGATGTGTGCGTCTGTGTGGCATAATGAATGAGTTCTGTTACTGCCACAAGATTGAAATTTTTCTATGTTTTCGGTATTGATTTTCTCACAGGCTCGAAAACTACATAGTTTCCATTCAATTTGGTTAAGAGAAGAGTATTTATAGAATTTTGGGGCAGGACCTGCAGTCGTCGTCGTCAGCACTGGTGTGCTTTTTGCTTAGGCAGAGGGCGTGGCAGATATTGAAAGACATATACGCGTACGTATAGAAACAGAAAGTCCTTTTGCTCTTTTGATCTGGTTTAAATGTCATATTCTGTTATGCGTCTTATCTGTTTCTGTAATACTTTAAACTCTTAACAAATCTGTCTTGATTCAGTTGAGAAACAAATTGACCTGACTTTGACACGACAAAGAGAATTCGAAGCATTCAAGAATTAATCATCAGCAACAACAACAACAAAGAGCCAAATGTTTTGAATCCTATGAAGCGACTTGAAGGGATGCTTTAAAGCTGCTCAATTTCAAGTTAGTGAAATACTATAGAATGATTTAGTCATAGCCAGCTACGAAAGCAGTCAGTGTTTATGGGGCCAATATAAAACGAAGTTGAATGGCAATTTACTCAAATCATTCCAAGACCATTATGGTGATGTCTTGCGGAAAATGGCGTCCGAAATGAAATGAAATGAAACGAAGCGAACAAAGAAGAAGTTTCGAACATTTGCGATTTAATTAGAAAACTGAAATACAGGAGAATAGAGCAATTCTTTCCTCTTGAGGACATATTTTCATTATAATAATAGAGGACGTATTACTTAGGAAATATCAAAGCTCACAATAACTTCGATATGAAGAAAAAAACGCAGCTAAATATTTATAAAATGTGCGTTTTTGAGGAAAAACTTAAATATATTTTTTTACTCTATTTCATTCACTTAAAATTTCTTATCTCTGACAAACTCTTTTCTCTCATCTTCTTCGCTTAAGTCTTAACAGTTGATTTAATTAACTTCTGTACTTCTATAAAATATTCAACGAGCTGCAAAACATTAACAATTTGGCGGATTCTCTTCGCCGAAGTGAAAATGAAATGAGACATGGCCGCAACCACAACCATCACGTCTTTTTGTTCAACTACCATCGACTCTGAAAGAAAAAATCCCAAACTCATCCAAATTTAATTTAACTTTCATAATCAACTAAGAAATTCTTGTTAATCTCAGCTAAATTCGTTCTAATTCCGATCTAAAAGAGCTGGAGTACGGCGGCGAAGAAGAAAGAGAAGAGGTTGGAAGGAGTGTAAAGAGTAGTAGAAAAGTTTGTAAAAGCTACAGGCGATTTCGAGTAAAAGTTAAACCAATACTTCGTCTGCTAATGACGATACCCGGGCGGCCAAAATAAAAAAAAAACCAAGAAATTAAAAAAATTTTATTTTTCATTAAACTAAAATAAAGCAAGAAACCAACAAAACAGACGCCTTTTACAAACCTTTTTGGTCCAGTAGATCGATGGCACCGGATTCCCCGAACCTTTGCATTCCAGAGTGATGGGCCCACCCTTGCGAGCCTGCAGCTGTCCAGAAGTGGGTATGGCACGCACGCTGGGCGGCACTGTGCGAAGAGAAAGCGAAAGGAAAGAAAAAGTATTATATTAAAATTCGGACACTTGATTACATTTTTCAAACAATAACAAAAAACTTTTAAAACCGAAAACTTGCAACAATTTCACTTTTAAACCTTCCTTAAAAGACGCTAAAAAGCTCCTAAAAACTGTGAAGTTGTAAAAAGGTTAAGTCAACTTAATTATCATGCGGCAGCTGTGCCGAATAATCCATCTTAATGGCAAACCGCCAGCTGGCCAATTTACGAAATAACAACAATATTAACCATTAATTCGGTTGACCTGCTGCGGTTGACAAGCCAGCGTCTGCGACCGACCGGAGTGCCCCAGCATGCGCCAGCTTTTCGACTGGCTTTGCTTGCTTCACTCTGATTTGAATTAATAATATTTCACTGTCGGTGGCTTACCCAGGATTTCGACGGTGTGCACTTGATCGCGATTTATCTTGTCGCTTATTTGGCAAACGTAATCCCCGGCATCCTGCGGCTCCAAATCGGATATCTCCAAATTATATCCATCTATCAGTCTTATGCGTTCGTCCCGCGTCACCATGATGTTCGAGGCGGTGAGTACATTTGCACCGCGTCGCCACAACAGCACGAAGTTGCCTGCGAGTGTGTGTAACGAAGGCCACAGGACGAAAAAGAAAAAGAAAAGCAAGAAGAAGAAGAAGAAGAAGATGATAAAAATTGTTCAAATACGAGTATATCTGCGTTCATTTCGAATATACTTTTTTATCGATGTGTTCGAGTATACTTGTGCGTGTAAAGTGCGTGTTGGACGGTCCACTGAAATATGACCAAGCAATTTTTTTCAAAATTCTGAGGAGCATTAGAGAGCGGGAGAGCAGATGTTGGCACGTGTAAGTAGGCCTCTGGTGAATTAAACCAAATAACATGCCAAAATATCGACTTTTAATCTAATTGGACCGCAATGAATGGAATGAAGTATCTCCCAAACTGTCTTAAAATGATCATGATTGACAGTTACTATGTAAATTTTTTTGTTAAATCAAACTTAAAAACGTTTGTTCAGTTGTTGTTTTCTTATTTTATTTTTTTTTCAAATTTAATAACTTTTTGAAATGTTCCTCAAATAATGTTGAAAGTGTTCTGCGATACAACTTCATATTTAATTGCTTAAAATTTTATAAATAGACAAATTATTTGTTTTGAAATATGATAAAAGATAGAAAAACATTAGATAAAGGCTTTTATCAAGTCCAAAGGGGCTATACAAACAAACAAAAAAAAAACTCCGTTTCACTTCTGACGTTTCTAAAATAAATATCATATAAAAATCAAGCAGATAATTATGTTCGAGATAAAGATTACATGAAGCGGAATCTATGCTCTGGCTTATTCAGTTTCATTTGATTCTACTCGTACGTACTAACAATAGAATTTCATTTCTGTTGTAGGATATGGTTACATATGTATATAAAACATATACGTACACATTGCAAAACGAACAAGAAAATGTTCATATATATAAATACTTTAATGCGAAAACAGAGAGTAATCAATCTTCAGTGATATCTGTTTTTAATTTGTTCCTTTTTTCGCGCGATTCGATTTCTTTGTACGTTATATCCACGTGGAGTACACGCCACACGTTGGGGCATGCACTCCATATAACTAATATCGTGAGGTCACTCCCGACCCTCTTCCCTCAACCCTCAACCGACTAAAACCCATCGTATACGCTGACACTTACTTTCGTTTATTGGATTAAAGTGTTCACTGTTCCTCATTTTATTTCCTTTCGTTCTTCATACACTCTTCACAGTTCGTCGTTCATACAGGCCCAGTCAGAAATTCGAAAGTGGTCTTGTAAAGGTAAACACATGAGACGCCATTCCCAAGAAACAATTTCAAGAAGGTATGCTTTTAATTTGTAATTGGTAAGAATATAGAGTAAAGAAATATAAGTAAAGAACAGTTTAGGAAATTCTTTTAAGCAACAATTATCATTAAAGCGGGCTTTTGTGTAGAGCTATTGTACATTTTTCTACAAATTCTACTCCAAATTCTATTTAATTCTTAGTAGATTTAGATGACAGCTTCGTTCAGGCAGGTCGATCTAAGCTATTTTAAGCGCCCTCAATCGGTCAGCCTTCTTTCGGGATAGAAAGAGCGTATAGTTTTTGTGGAATGTTTTAAAGAGATTAGAGTTCTGCGTGGTCCCTAATATCACATACCACAGTTGTTGCTGTTGATGTTGTTACATATTGGGATTCATTTGATTTTCTCTATTGTTAGTTTTGGATGTATTGCATATACATACATATGTACATATGTATGTACAATATCACGCGTTAATCTTGCCTGGTACTAAATTGTTTTCATGCAATTTTTTTTGAATTTCTTTCACTACAATAAAAAAGGAAGAAAATTGAGCTGAAAAACAAGAATTAAAAGTGGTAGAAGAATCACAACAAGTACAAATAATCCCGTTAAAATGTACAAATATCGTAAGTGGAGAGAGACAGAGAGAGAGAGTGTGTGTATCAGAATGTATCGTTCGAGTATCGGTAATTAAATTTCAATTGCGGATTTCTTTTAAAGTTTTTTTGTAAAGCTCACACGATTTTATTCAATTTTTTGGGATTTAATTTTCGCAAATAGCACGTAATTTAACATGTCTTAATTTGAGTGAGGAAATTCTTCTTAAACCAGGAAAATTTACACAATCTGAAGTATTTCAGTATTTTAGTAATGTCGTGATAACCGCAAGAAATTCTCAGGTACTTTTGTTTGGTGCTGATTTGTGGGGCCTTAATAATTAATTGATGAGATTTTCTTGTAAAAATTGGTATGTATTTCATATTTTAGTTTATTAATTTTTCATTCATTAGAGCAATTATTTTCCATCTTCTTTTTCAATTCTTTTTCCTTCATTTCTTTCTTTTTGTCGTATCGAAAGAAAGTATTGTACAATCTTCCGATGCAGGCAAAAAGATTTAACAAATTTATGTAAAAAATTCTGTGATATTCGTAGAGCTTTCCGACAGGGTTATATAATAATAAATTTTGGAACGTTTTTCTGAGAACGCTCTACGAAAGAGTTCTACAACAACAACGAACAAACACGCTGAAGATGGCACGTGGCTGAAATCGGGTTGTCTCCAAGCCGAAATTGATAAGTGATGACGCAATTTCTTATGTTTTTTATATGCCTTAAGATTAAAGAATGAATTTACAGCATAAACATAACGTTATAAAAAAATGATGGCTGAAGGCGATAACAAGCGTGCTGATTTCACAGATATATAAATCGTCCACGAACTATCGTCCAAACGAATCAGTCGCGGACGAAACTTCAAGAAGAAAGTTTTGCAACAAATAATTCTTTCAGCGGTCGCCGTAAGCATTTAGCTCAAAGGTAGGTACACACTTTTTTATAACTGAAGTAAGACTTTTGGACTGAAAACTCAAAGCGAATCAGGCTTTCAATTTTTTTCTCATCGAACTGATTTGAACTTAAGAAATTCTGCTGGCACAAATTAAATTCTTGCAAAACATTCCTATTAACTTCAAGAAACAGGAGAACGTTGTTTTTCTCCTTTTTATTGTCTGAACTTTTAATTGCTCCGCAGAGAGTAATTGTCTGTTGGCGGCGTGTGACGATATTGTAAGGATCATAGCAACGAAGGACAAGTCTAAACTGCCTGATATTTCCGGAAGGTGTTTGTTTTCAATGAAATAGTCTCTCTCTCTCTCCTATTTTTACTTTTTGTCTCTATTGTTTCACCTTCCGTTTCATTCGAATGCATGCTCCGTCCATGCATTCTTTGGTGGCACCTGCTTGGGGTTGCTTTTGTGGTGCAGGGTCGAATAAAACCACGTCCTTTCGCAACAAAGCAACAGTGGATACTTTTCAGCAAATAAAAGCCAGAAAAGGAAAAACAAAAGTTACCATGAAAGCAAAAAGAAAGAGTACAAATACTCGCATTACGATACAAACTTAAAAAAGAAATCATAATAACAACGTATGATATATTTTTAAATGTATGTGTGTGTGCACAACTTCAGTCCACACACACACACACACACATACATAGACTCGCAACGGTATAAAGTGAAGTTCGCAACCTTTTACGAGGGTCTTTTTGCTTAGAGAAAATGGTTCATTTCTAAGCAGCTTTTGTTTGCGGTTTTCTCCGTTTTGTTATTGCTTTTCACTCTTTTGTGGCTGCTTCTTATTTTTTATCGACGGCATGTTGGTGAATGTTCTTGTTTGTCTTTGTTATTGTTGTCATTGTTCTTGTTTGCCGCCATCAAAACCAACCAAACAATGAAAGTTTTGAAGGGAATCCTTTTTCAGCCAAGGACACAATTCCAAAAACCGCCAGTCAGACTTCGGCAAACGTTTTCGTAAGCGTCATAGGTGGCATTTGGTGGCTTCTACCGTAGCTAGCATGACGTTGCCGAAGGATACCCTCACCTTTCCCTTCAGCAACGCACCCTCCTTCTTTCGACTGTCCTTTTCATTTTGCTCACTCGGCTGCAGGATTTCAGGACTATTCACCGAGTGTACGGTGAATATGAAAATTTGTCCATTTTTTATTTTCAAATTCTTCTCTTGTGGAATGTCACAATCGAGGAGAAAAACATGGACTGACCGACTGTAACCTCTGATATAGCTGCTACGTATACTGTTGTTGTTGTTGCTGCTGTTGTTGTCTTGTAGTAAGGTCTGATGATGATGATGATGGTCTTTTGTGAAATGAAAAGTGACACAAACATATACAATTTTGGGGAGTGTGTGTGCGTGTGTCTATGTATGAGTTCAATAGGATCGATTTATACCAAGAATCATCTTTTCACCGCATTTCACTAAATGTCGTTGAACATTAGAAAGATCGGAAAAATTTTTTACCTCTTTCGACCATCTGCCGGTAAATGACAGTAATTGCTTTTTATCAATATTATTCGTAATAGTTTGCAGAATTAGTCAAATTTAGTTTGAGCTTAGTTTGTATGTTTTTTAAGGATACGAAAAGGATGTTTTTGGGTGCCATAATTATCACCCGACTTAATAGTAACTGTCGTCCATCAAACAGCGACTGTCCACAAATTTAACTTTTTCCAATTTCAGACGATTTTTAGCGTCGGGCAATTTTTCCACTTGAGCTGCTCAGGTTCTCTTTGCGGGAGTTTTTTAAAAAAGTATGATTTCAAAAGTATTAAAAAGTACGAAAATAAAAGTTTTAATTTCGTTGTAAATTTTGTTTTTATTCTATCGTAAATCTATTTAATTTGCCCTCCGTTGATTGTAAAAAAGTAAAAGTATTTATGTATATTTTGGGTTTTGTAAATATTAGCCACAACAACAACAGCCCTAAAATACCTTCGCATATTCCTTACTCTTCTGTTCTCCTCTCTTAGTCCTTTCTCTCTTTTATGCGGTACGAGTGTATTAAATTTGCTTGCGTGTTGGTTACATTTTTTCCATACAACAAACAATATTCACTGAATTAATTAGAGCAGAAAAATCGCAAATTTGCATTTCATATAAAACAGAACAACAACAACAACGCCAACAACCACATCAAGAAAATGCGCCATAACAACAAGTCCTTTTTACAATTTGGCCAACGCGGCATAAAAAGTGATATTCACGAAGAAGTAGAGGCAGACGGAGGGAGGAATGCGAGAAGAAAAGCACGAAACATGAAACATATTCTTTCATTTTTTATGAGCCAGTACTATTTTTCAATTATTATTTTTTTGTTTTTTCTTCTTGCGCTGTAGTGTATTAAATTAATGTTCAAATGTTGGCATGTCGCGTCCCAGCCGCGTCCAAGCCGCGCCGATGCCGCGTTGACATTCGCGTTTGGTAACAAACCGTGTCTCCGGCATATTCAGCGGATGATTTCTTGTCAACGGAAATCGTTTGTAACAAAAAAAAGTTCATAAAAAGTTGTTGAAACGGTAACGCATTGCATGACAACTGTACATAAGACTGGTACATACTTGCTTCTCTCTCCGTTAAAGTAAAGTTTTTTATTTTTTTAGACAGATTTTTAGTCATGAGATATTTCACCATTAGGCAACTATCAAAATATACAAAACTGGCGGCTTACAATGAGCCCGCGAGGCCCACGGAAGTCCCATACGGGCTGAGAGGCGCACCCCTGAACGAAGGAATCATTCAAGCAGTCTTTTTGCTGACTCTGACTTTTTGAGTACTCTGTCACTTGCGTTTGCTAATGACGATGATTTCATTCTTTTTTCGCTAATTTTTATATTATTCTTAAGTTGTCTAGAGAGAGACATTTTTTACATAGTGTGGCATGCATGTCTTGAGGTAATGGATACAAAGTAAGCATTCATGCAAATGGTTGATGCGAAGCGGGAGCGAGAAAGGGAGAGCGAACTCGGTGAAGACGCTAAGAATGACTTCTTCTTTGTTGTATTGTATTCGTGGTTGGCAAAGACATGTGATAGATATCCTCACTCCTTCTGCATTCTGTTCTTTCGCCATTTTTTATGACGAGCTTGCTGTTAAGATGGCTTCCATCAACTTGACAGCATCTTGACACGTAAGTAAATGAAGGTGAGTGCAACCGAATGACGGTGACAGACAATGTCAGGATCTATAACGGGAAAACATACTCCAACAATAGGAGGTACGAGTGCTACGGTTATGATGGTGAGACACTGACGGGACGGTGACGTTGACTTTGTAGAAAAAAGTAATATTAATATCTTCGATGAGAATTGATGATGATAATGATGGCGGAAAAGTCATGGTGGGTGGAGAAAATGATAATGGAAGTCATGTGAGATGATAAGGAAGTAATTACGAATGAGTAAGTAAATAGAAGAGAGACTCAAAGTAATAATGAAAACGGTAGGAGGCAGGTAATGGCAGAAGAGGACAATTTGAAATGGTACTCATTTTGCTGTCAGAAGAATGATCATCATGTTAGTAGATGAGCAATGAAAATGGTAACCTTATGGTATACTAGACTCTTTATCTACTTTGTAGATGATAATGATAATCACCAAGTACCTTCCTCGACGCTCTACCTGAGGACCTGCCCACGGCCATGACTTCAGAAGAGTATGAGCTTGCATAAAAGAGCGATAGAAGACGAACAGGCACCATAAGTGGTGCATATAAAATTACTCTTTATTGTTTTCTGTGTTATAAGAATATTTTTCCTCTATTCTTGATGCCTTTCAAAAGGATCGTCAACGCGGATCAGCAGCTGCGGCGTAGTGAAGAGCAATAAGTAAACAATAAATAAACTGTAATGTACGCACCAACAGCGTTAGTAAAGGTCTCCTCCACACCGTCATAATTTAAAATATTTTTATATATTTTTTTTTTTGGTTTTTTTTATATTTCGAAAGTACTAACGAATATTTCTATATACGTAATCTTCAGCTTTAAAGTGATTGAGTGACAGCGACATGACGGCCGTGATTGCCATAAATAATAATATACATAAATCATCATCAGCTGCTCTTTATCTCAACTAATTACAACAGTTTTAATTAATAAAATCTGGGTTTAAATGAAATAACAAAAATCCAATCATGGCTCGCTTGCGTACGGTCGTGATTAAAGAACTAATTTGGGCTGATGCTCAAAATAAATGCTAATGATATTATTAAAAATCCCATTAAAATGTAATTGAAAAGCGTTGTAACATGAATTGTAATTAACAGAATATTGTTATTAAATTGTTCACATTTTCAGACGTGATGACTCGAGTGTACTCTCTTCTGAAGCGAGAAGAATTTAGGAAAAGTGACTCAAATATGTGCGTACGGTGTTAGTAGAGGCTCTCAGACTGTCTTCTTTGGTTTTTCTTAACCTCTTTTTGTTTTCTCATACTCACCAATATTTTCGACCTGACAGGGCAGTACCAGTGTGTCACCGACAACAGCTCGGTATGTGTGCCCGCGTGATAGAAATCTTGGCATCGAGCCTGTGACAGATGCGGTCTGCGATGTACTGCTCATCGTCCGGCTGTTCGTTCCTAAAACACAGAACAAAAAAATGTCATCGTTAAACAAAACCTTTGTAAATTTTAAATTTGAAATTTTAATTTCCGAACGAATATAATCTCATCATAAAAAATATATCGAGGGTCATAAGTACGCTGGAGAAGAGTGCTATAGCCCTTTGGCTGCTATAGCGCTTCTTTATTAAATGCTCTGAAACTTTGAAAAAGTTAATAAAGGATGAAGAGAGATCTCGCGATGCTACTCGGGATAAGCCACTGGTTGCAAGATTTTTTAGGGGGTCGAATCAGCATTTTCATGTTTATGTTAATTCCAAGTATATTGCTTGCGGTGATGAAGAAACATTTCTCTCGATACACGCTTAAGGAGCGTGGTAGAATCCCGATAGAAAATTAGCTTCAGATAAAAGCGACACGTAGCAAAAATCATAAGAATCTGTTTATTTAACGTAGTCCCATGGAAGAATGAAATCAGTCCTTTAGTAAGCCTAATAAAAATCCTAACCTCGAATCGAATATTTTTCCATGCGCCGTCTTTTTTTTAGGATAAGTTTGAATACATTTAAAGCGTCAACGACACGTTTTGAATTTGTAATTTCTTAGTGAAATTTGTTTCACGATCACGTTTTATTTTTATGCCAATTTTTTGCTACCTTTTTATGTTGTTGTTGTTTTTGTTGCTATTGCTCTTTGGTCACGTCTATTTTTATCGTTTTGGGAAAAAATCACCTAAGGGTTAAAATTTGCACAAATTTCTTATAAATAAATACAACCGTTAAGATTCAGAAGACAAGACGAAAGTATAGAAACATTTGAGAAGAAGAAGAAGAAGAAGAAGGGAGGATATGCATTTTTCTGGTATGTTAGAGACGCACAAATCACGCCTTTTGGGAATGTCGCAGGCCGCGCGGTTGGCTGGAAAAGTGAGGTGAGGCATCGAGAGCGGCTGATTTGTGCCTTTCTATTCTATGGCAAGTCGGCAACATTCCTTCAAAAATCTTGAAGTCTTTAAAATTTTTAGGTTTTAGTATTTTCTGTTATTGATTAAATCCATCATTAAATTCGTTGTTCTTCTTTGTCTTCCTTTTACGTTTACTACTTCTCCTTCTGTTTCTTCTTCTCCCACAATTTTGACGGTATAGCCCTTCCCCTTGTGACACCTTACAATGTTATCAACTCAGTTTTATATTCACAAATTTACACCTGCGGAGTCGTCTGAAGGTCCAGCCCGAAAACAACGCTATCTTCTGCAGGTCGTCTATCCTGCTCCGGACTATTCTGGACTACTCTTATCTCTTGTCACGTTGTCATCGCATGTCCTTTCAATTATTTTATGTAAAAAGTTGTAAAAGCAAAATGGTTTTCATCTGCTCTAAGGAGCGATGAGACATAGTGTTACTGATGAAATGATAAAAAAGCAGTCACGAAGAAGAAAAACAAATTCCAAACTTTGTAGACGAAGAAGAAAGGAAAGAGAGGGAAAGAAAGAAAAAGGGAACATGGGAATAGCAACGAATGAAATCCCAAGATGTATCCCGTTGGACCCATTTTCTAGAGTTAGCCATTTTTAATTAACTGCCGACTTCAATAAATAACCGTCCGTAGGTTTCCTCACTCACTCACTCTTTTCCCCCCTCTGCCTGCTCGCCTTGTCGTTGCTGCTGTTGCTGAATAGAGACAACATTTTGAATGCTCCCTGAGCGCCACTTGAAGGCCTAAACGTCCCACGGACATTCTCATCAGCTTCATCACGTGAGAAAGAAGTCTTTTTGTGCCACTTTAATTTTCTTCTCAAGAGGTGCCGCCCCCCACCTTCTCACTGCTACTACCCCCGAAAGTGGCTGCAGCAGATTGCCGGCAGCAAAATAGTCCAAAAAGCACGAGCTTCTCGGTTCTGCGTTTCTCGAGTTTCATTTCAGTCTCACCGGCGAATAGATAACAACAAGAGAGAGACCAAAGATCGACGCCAGCGACGCTGAGGTGACACGACACCGCGGCAGCATTAGTAAACAGAAAACTTTAGATGAATCCACGCTCTCTCTTTGCTCTCGCTTCTTTACGGCCGCGGGGACGATGATCTGTGAAAAATAGGTTTTTACGCTTGATGGACTCTAAGAAACTTGCGAAAGTGCCCTCCGAAGTGAAGGAAAGTGAAGTGGAGTGAAGTGGGGCGAAGTGCAGTGAGTAGAGAAAGAATATTGTGTGCGAAAGAAAAAAGAAACAACAACAGAAACGACGGCAGTCATCAAAAATACAGAGCACCGAAGATGCAACATGAGACGACTTTATCTTTTTTTTTGTGCTTGCCTGTGCCTTTGGCTCTCCCTGTGAATGCTCCTTTGTTTTGTTTGTTGTCGCAGACGTGATCAAGTTTGCCGAGCCCACTCATTGGGCGGTAAACAAGCCACGCACAACCGAACATGCATACTGCACGAACATATTTACTCTACTCGCTCTTTTGGTTGCTGCAAAGTTAGCGTTGGCGTTGGCGTTGTTGTTGTTATTGTTGTTGTAGTCGCAATTGTCTTATGGGTTTTATCGCCAGCCTGATAAGTATCCTTAACGGTTTGTGTTCTAGTTTTGGAGTCAGCAGGCATAGCCGCTGTGGCTGCAACTGCAATTAGTTAGTCAATAAATTGCTGCACCAGAAAACAGCAGGCGGAAGGAAGTGTGCAGCAGGAGCAGCATCCCAAGGCAGTCTGATTGAATACTTGTCGGCATGGCAGAAGGACCAGAGTAATACTCGTTCAAAAGGAAACAGCAAATTATTAATAATTGCCATAAATATGGCAACAAGAAGTACCTTCAGCTTTTCTCTCAAATGCTCGAATAAGTATTAAGTAAACGATCACTGTCGAGTAATCATTTTGATAAAGTTTGTTTAATATTAAGTAATTACTTCGAATTTTCGTGCAGTATCGAGTACGCAATGCGAATGTGCGACAGTCACATCGACTAGTAACGAGTAAGTAAGTCGAACGTTCGTTTAGCATCGAGTAATCAAACCAAACGTTGCTTTAATAACGAGTAACTAAACCTAATGGTCGTCTAGTACCGAGTTTTAAATTTAAACCTTGGTTTAGTAACGAGTACATACTCGTACCTAAATCGAATGTTCGTCTAGTATCGAGCAAGCAAAAGTTCGAATAATAGCGAGCATTTAAATCCAAAGTTAGGAGTCGAACGTTGGATATAACTTCTCGATAATAAAGCATTGCTTAAATAATTGCTTAAGGCCGAGTGTTCGACCACGAGCGTGCAGTCAATTCGGGCAGTATCGAGTAATGAAATCGAAAGGAACAAGCAAAGGAACAATTATTGCAAATTTAAAAATTTTCGAATTGATAAAAGACCTGTTTTTATGTTTTTAAAGTTTCTTTGAGAGAATCCATGTATTGATTTTGTGAATTTCTCTTTTATTTTCTTGGAATTTCCTCGGACGTACTCACTGCAATTGGTTGGGAACAGCATCGTTACATGAAGAGTGCACGGACGCGTCTGGCAAAAGCAACTATACGTACAGATATTGTATGCAAATTGATAGATGTGTGGTGTTGATATGATCGTCAGATCGTATGTACGGGAATATCACACTTGCCATCACTTTCGTCACTTCAAACAATCGAGATGTAGAGCAACGTAGCATAATACGCAAACACAGCTACCAACGCCACCCACACACACCAACTGCCTGCAACAGACTGCTGCAGACTTCCGCTTGCCGAGAAGCTGTCAACCAACAAGAAAAACAGCAACAACAATAACAGCTCGGCAGAGAAGGAAGCTATTTTGCAGCCGGAAGTTTGTTCGAATCGACTCGGCTCGGGCTCTTCTGTGCTCATATCGTATCATTTACATCCCATTAGTTCAACAAGAAACGCATGTATTGAAATGCATTTGAATGCAGCATGGGATGTGTTCGTATGTTTGTATGTTTGTATGTGTATGTGTTCGATATGTGTTCGTTAGTGGGTTAGCATAGAAGCAGCATTCAGCATAAAATCGATTCGAAATCGTATTTTGACACACTCCGACTTTGGTTCTATTTGCCTACATCGGAAATTCGTCTTAGTCTTCTCTTCCCTTTTCTTCTCTGCTCCTCTTTACTCGTCTATTCTTCTTCTTCTTCTTCTTATACTTCATTTGAATGTCATGGAAAGAGTACATATGGCTTTGTGTTGTGTACAGCTCGTAGCTGTATTCGTATGTACGAGTATATCGATTTTAAAAATGTGCATTTTAATGAAAGCTTGAATCACTTCAGGTGATTTTTAATCCGCATTTCCATTTTCGCTTTCTTTTCTGCCTCCTCCTTCCCTCTCTTTCTTCCCTTATTTCACTTTTTCGTGGAGTTGTAGAGTTTTCCAGATTGAATAAATTTTATAAATATATCGTAAAAATAGTCTGTGGTGCCCAAAGGATAAATAACTTCGAAAGAAATTAAAAACAAATTTTTGAACTGAATTTTTTTTTTGGGATTTTGAGCCTATTTTTCTATACTTCCAGACTGATTATATCATTTTTATTTATAAAATACCGGCCAGATCAATGGCTGCTTACCCTAAAGCGAAAGTAGCACGATTTCTTCATTTGTCCTAAAAAGGAAAAAAAGTAAAACTTTAAAAAAACGCGCTAGAAACCTTGCCGTTTATAATAATATTTTAAAAATGCTGGACATGATACCATTCATGGTATGGAATCGTTGAAATTGCAATTAGAGCATTGTCGAAGGATAATGAAGTCGTTAAAGATATCGTTACCACAATTTTATCATAAAGCATTTTATCCATAATTTCTATGCAAAATTTTCTTTTCGTTTCTTTTGTAAACTCTTGACTTTTATAATTTAATTTTATTGTTATTGTAATCCAGATTTTATATGGTGGAGAGTCATAAGTTTTCTAGCGACTTTTATAAAAAATTCTGGTTGTTGGCAGCACCAATGAAATTCCACAGCACGAATACGTCTTTGTTGTTTTTTTTTTGGCACCGGATTCATGGCATGCTTCCGTGTTAACAAGATTCGCTTCAATGGTTGCTAAATAATGCAAAGGCTTCGGAGATGCAAGGATGCCAGGATCCGTAAGAAAATAAAGTTCGAAGAAAAGGTAGCGGAAAGGCTCCAGGAGTATTCCGGTGTCTGTCGGGTGCAGGGTATTTTTACCATAGTTTTAACTATGTAAATATGTTTACGTGTACCTAAATTTACCAAATTATACTTTTGACCGAATAAAACCGGGTCCGTCGGCGTGTGTTTCGCAAGAGATGAGTATCTCGAAGGCCTGAAGTGTCTGAGAAATGAGGGAGGCGGATTCGGTTTTAGCGTGTCCAGCAACCTTCGTTCAATACTAGAAAATGTTAATTAGCAAAATTTATTACAGGTTCAGAAAGCACAGCCAGAACAGAAGAAGAAAGTCCACAAATTTTGGCGGTTCTTCAATCGAAAAATGCCGATGATGTCACTACAAGTGTTAGTGATTTTGGTGTTGGCGTCTGCTTGTCTGTCGCAGACGGCTGCTCCAAATCACTCGCAAACACGCGTTTCGTATTTGGTGAGAAAATCTATCACAAAAACTATCATCTTTACACAGTTCTAATACTATCGGCATTACAGTTGTCAGTGCAGAGGCCTGTAGGTGTACACATTACGGATGCCCTTATCGTTAATGACAAATGGTTACTTTGCTTAACACACAACATTGGTCCAACAGTCGAACCGCAAGAACTAACTGTTAAACCGAATGCCAAGCCTGCTAACGACAATGCTAGTCTCGCAGTTGAAGCTATTGTGCGATATCCTAGAATCATGTATACGTTCGTTGTGGGGTGGCATTTCATTCCTCTGGCCCTCCTGAAGTTGAAGGATCGGATTTCTGCGTTCCCATTGGCAAACGGTATCTTCACTAGAGCAGTTATCGCCCCCAGGTACTATAAAATTGGGAGCTCAGCCCAAGATATCGGCTACTATCGTAACTCGGTGAGTGGCTACCAGAGACAGCTTAAGCTTTCTTCAGCTCATATATTTTGGTTTTTATTTTACGCTTAACCAGTCTTCGGTACATGCTACCACTATTACGTTCAAGTCGGACCCTTTGTGCGAAGGGCATCTTTGCGGAGTAGCTGAAAAGGGCGGACATGGTTGCCGCTCTGGCACGTTGGTGAAAAATAAGAACGTAGTTATCGGCCTGCTGGCGCATGTAAAAAAGGGATATGACCATCTGTATTGTGTTTACCTGAAACTTCATTCATATATTAATTGGATGGAGGAAACTATGGGAAAAGCAGTTTGTATCGCGAAGTGACGGCACAGTCACCGATGCCTTCAGTGAGGTTTAAACGACCTGTGTCTAGTATAATAAAACAGTTTGCAATAAGAGCATAATTGAAATATGTAATTAAATACGCAGAACTTTATGCTGTTTTTAGTTTAGTTTGGTTTTTGTCGCGACGATAATGTTAAGGCGTCGTCCATAAGTCGATGTGGTCTCTTCGGATGGTCATAATTTCTGTAGCCCTGGAAGGCTGAAACACGTACCTTTAATGAAATGTGCACAAATTTGATCTTTATCAATTATTTATCACAAATTTATTCAAAGTGGTTTTTTCTCCTCATGTTAGGGGTACTTATTACTACGCCGACGCCGTACTTTTGATGCATGAACCTGATTTGAAAAGCAGTCTTCTTACATTTATTGCAGTGGCCCATGATTGAAGCCGGCACTTCATTAGTATCAATTAAAGAAATCGTTAGATCATTCATCATTTTGAATTCTAAGGCCTTCCTTTCTCCGAGAACTTTTCGTTCTCATTCAAAAGCATTCATTGAAAAGCTTCACTGTCCATAATTCGTAGCATTTCTCGGCGTCTTTGTCCGGACAGAGATCTCTTCTCGTCCGTTGGTAAATTATCCAGTTATCCGCAGAAGATGCCAGCAATTAGGGATAAATTTCGCACGTAAAGGAATCACAAATCGATTTTGCCTCAATAAAGCCGAAGCGCTGCGGTTTGAAAGGATGGCGCCAACGTTATTCTAATGACGCATAATTATTTTATCAATCGGAGTGAAAAGCATTCGTCTGCGTTGCTCGACGGACGGCGGATGGCGCACAGTCCCGGGGCCCCGGGGCTGCTCTTAATATCTCAAAACTACTGCGAGGATAATGGAAAACTCGAAAGTTTTCTGACTTTTTTCTTCTTTCCTAAGGTCGAGAACAATGACATGGCCGAAAGATGGCCGGAAGGAAGATGCACAGAAGTGCAGAGCGCAGAACAATATGGAGCGGCAGCAGAGCTTGAACAAGAAAAACTTCGCGGTACTTCAACCTGAAAAGACATGAAACCGTGCAAAAGAGAGAAAGGAGGACACTGAACGGTACAAAGAATTCTGTGTTGGGTAGATAAGAAGAAGAAAAAGGAAGAAGAAGAAGAAGAAGAAGAAAAGAAGAAGAAGAAGAAGAAGAAAAAAGAAGAACGAGAATGAATGCTATAGAAGCTTAACGCGTGGAGTAAACAGAGAAAGGAATGGCAAGTGGACAGCAGAGCAAGAAAGAAATAATGAGGAAAAAATGGAAATTAAATGCCAAGGAAAAAAATTCACTCAATCTACACACACACACACACACACACAAGCACAAATTCAAAAGACAAAGAAACCCAGCAGCCGTGAGGCCATTAAGGATAATCTAAGGATAAGAAAAATGCTCTAGAACAAAAGAAAAAGCTTGGCACGACGAGTCCTGTTCAACATGACACACAACCAGAAACACGAAACGTGGCTCAAATTGGTTATTTATGGAAATTTAATTAAATTTCGAGGCCAGAGAGAATTAGTAATCTCTTTAAACATGCACCGAGTGGATCAGTGAGAGTTTAAATCAGTTTCTCAGGTCGACATTCGGAAGAAGATTTCCTGGTTATTTAGGGATAAGTTTATGTCCTTATCTTTTGTAGGCACCAGCAAGTGATCGTACCAGAAGCAGATATTAATTGAGGGCGATGAAAGGATCTCAAAAGCGAGTCGATGGAGCAGACCGTATGATCTTCAGATCTGCTACGATCGCTCAATAGTTTCTTTCATGTACGCTCAGCACCTACGCTAGCCTCTGGCACACTAAAGAGGAAACAGTGGTACAGTTTTAATTGCAGTAAAAATGTAAATTAAAAAATTTTTCTTTTTCATTTTTTTTAAATTACAATAAATTTCTATGAAATATTCTTATGAGAAAAAATATACTCAGTGAAACTTAATAAAGACAATTAATGGCATAGTAACTCGTTTAGTGGAGAGAAAAATCAAAGGAATTGATTT
Source organism: Conops quadrifasciatus (assembly GCA_949752815.1). Classification (NCBI taxonomy): domain Eukaryota; kingdom Metazoa; phylum Arthropoda; class Insecta; order Diptera; family Conopidae; genus Conops; species Conops quadrifasciatus. The sequence goes on from OX457078.1 coordinate 40,023,607, forward strand.
GAATTGAACATCTATTCTTAATTGACTCCGCACACACATGCATGCAGCCACACACACACACACACACATGTACTATACACGCTAGAGCAATAATGGAATTATGTGACATAGTCGTACGAATACAAATGAACGTCGATTTGAAATTCGTTCGTTTGTAGCTGTTTTTTCTTTACCACACATTCTTCATCCTCTTCATTCCGTGCGTCTTCCTGCCGTGTGTGACATTTCCGGGAATAAGTATGTGTACTCTTGCTGCTCATACTATTCATATTGCTGTTGTTGTTGTTGTTGTTGTTGCCATAGATGGCCAATTCAATACAGAAACTTTAGTTGATATCAACCGGCATTCAACTTTATTCCACACACTTCGCCACGCTCTGATTCTTCATGACTTCGAACTTTGATGAGCTTCGTTGAACTTCACTGAAACTCTGTGTGTCAACCGGTTCCACCTTCCGGGGCTGTTTGCTTGTCATTGCAGTTGTTTGTTTCATTCGAAGTTACAATTCCATGAAAATGTATGGCAATGGTAGTCCTCTTCCGATGCTCTCAACTCTTAGCAAAATCAGCAAACTGGAAACTGTCGCTGGCACTAGTAGTATCTTAATATTAGTCGTACTGAAGTTGCTATAGTTACTCTCAGGCACAAGCGACGGTGTATGCATTGAGCAATATTAGACCCATCCACATTTTCACACTAAAGTCTTAAAATCGTTGCAGTCGGCGGCACCACAGTCACCAACTCGGTTGTGGTTAACCAGCTTTTCTCTTCCAGAACAAACTTTTTAATGCATGCATGCACATATACTCTCTCGTACGTCTCTGCTTATAGCAGTCGCTTCATCTTTAAAATGTCGCAGATGGTTAAGAAGATCTGCCTAAAACTTTTAAAGTGTTCACAAGTTATACGAGTCTCGAAGGTAGAGCGACAGCGAACACTTCAAAGTGCTTTCGATAACTGCTTAAAGCTTGTGAACAGAGAACTTCTTGTGGATAATCTCTTTAAGCTCTTTAGTCTTTTGGAAAACATTTTTGTTATTACCAGCACAGAAGTTTTCTCAAGCCGGCTTGAGAACCAAGTGCTCAAATGCCATCGTAGGGTGCAACTTCATGCGACGACGAAAATGATGATTTTGCCCAGTCTAATAGACACGATAATGAAGGCGATTGTCAGGGTGATGGCAGTCATAATGCTGGGGACATCAGCATCATGAAGCAGGTGATCGACAGGTGACGCCCCGGCGGCTGATGGTAGCGTTGAAGACGTTGATTCGTTATAAGAACGCATACATTACCATAGTGATTGACGATGATAGAGATATTTAACGGTGAAATGGTTGGAACGACGATGGTAATAGCGTTAATGATAAAAAATCATAACCACAAGAACAATGTTTGAAACAATAATGATAATAACAATAATCCTGGTCGTGCTAATGAGGTCATCAGCAGTGCCGTACGCTTCACGAGCACTGAACTCATAAATAATGTACAGAAAAGCAATTAAAAAAGACAAAAGTCGCCAGAATTTTACCATTTAATGCAACGAAATGAGAATTCATGAAGGAGCTAGTATGAGAGTTCATTAAAAAGAAAAATTATGTGGCTAAAAAGAGGGGCACGCGGTTTTAACAGTCATACACTATACGCATTGCCAAGAGTCAACCCAGCAGCAGGCTGGCAGGCCGGCAGGCAGGCGGAATGCCTCAAAATACACTACAACAAATACCGACTGGAATGACACCGTTGTAAGCACCAGCACTGCCCTTTTAGTTGGTTGGCCTGCCGCGGGTTAACCATCAACCATCAGCATCAGCGGCATCGCTCCGGTTGTGCAAAGGACTTTTAACGGACCTTCAGGCTTTTCGGTTACTCACTGCTGCTGCATTATAATTACCTTCACTAAAACCACACACACACACACACACACACACATAAACAGGGGTTGTTTGAGCCCTCTTTTGGATATTCATGGTTTCACTACGACATTTTTGCAATTTTTAAGTTAATAAGAGCGTGTAAAATGGCTTTTTATTTAAATATTCAGGCAAAAGCATTAACTGCTGCATGCAGAAAATGTTAAAAGAGCGTTTTTCAGAATGACAGGAAATTAAGGTTTCCATGATAGGCCGGAAGAGTCAGTCACGCTTTGGCCACGGGTCGTTTCAGCGTACAGAAAATGATTAAAAGCAGAACGAAGTTCAGGTTTAACTTTTCGGTATACTTTTAGGCATAAAACATTGTCATCAAAGCATAATTTCAAAAGGTATTAAGTTTTTAAAAGGTTGCATCAGAAGGGGCACTGAACAATGAAAGGATTCCCTACGAGTTAAACATACAGAATATCTCAAAAACCTATTTGTGGTTAAATCACGCTAAAATATTAGACATTTAGACAACAGCATTAAAGAATCTTTATAATGATGAATAATTTTCCGCAATACTGATTACTTGATTCATTCCGCGAAGTGAAAGAGTTCTTTCTGTTCAGTTTTTGTAACATTTTGTGATATATATGTATATCCTTTGTAGAGAAGCAAATACTAAATACGATTCCGTTGCTGTGCTTCCGCCATCATCAGCTCAACTCTCAATTTTCCCCTCCTACCAGTACTCAAAATCCTTCCTTAACCTTTAGTACCAACGACCAGGCACTATCTACACTTAACCTGTCTCTTGTACATCGATATATTGTGTATGGTATCTTGTATAGTTGTTGAGCTTCTTGCTTCAGCAACTCAGTTCTGGTACATGCTATAACAACATGTCGGACAACTAAAACAGCAACAACAATATCAACAACTATTGCTACTACTGCGACTACTAGTTACTGTTATGGCTACCTGAACAACTACAACAACTACCTCGAACAAGTCTAGCAACTCTCAGACAAAGTCTTCTGCTGCCTGCAGAGATTCTGCCAGCATCAGCAGGTAACTCTTCTCTGCTGGCTTTCTTCATCTTCCAGCAAGCATTAAAAAAGGATTTGTTGTCATTCGGTTTTTTTTTGTGTTTTTATCTCTCTCATACTTTCACTCACATTCCATACCTTTTTCTTTATCTCCTTCACACTTATTTTGTCATAACTTTTCTTCACCATTCACTGATTACAGAAAGGTTTAAATGAAGAAGAAGAAGAAGAAGAAGAAGAAGAAAAAGAAGAAGAAGAAGAAGAAGAAAAAGAAGAAGAAGAAGAATGTGCACTAGAAAGCACCTGTATTCCCTTTACCGCCCCTTTCACAACCTTCTTTCATTCCTTCCTTCATGCCTTTAAATTTTGTTTTTTCTTTTAAGCATTTTACCCAGAGCAAGGATTTAATTTTGAAAATATTAGTTTCTGGACCTGTTGGTTTTTCTCATTAAATATAAGAACTCATTTTGTAACTTTCTCAGACAACATTTTATTTAGTAACCTTCTGGTTTTGGCTCTACCGTTAAATTGAAAAGCTTTCTCTTTTCTTCGTTTTTTCCGTACGAAAATATTTTGTTCTTTTTTTCTGTGTAGTACACCGAAAAAGCTGATGTTCTTGGTATCCATGAACAAAACTTTTAAAATTCTCTGTTGTTTTTGTTTGTGTTGTTGTTGTTGTTGTTGTTGTTGTAGTTGATGAAATTACTCTATAGAAATAAGTTAGAAGTGCTCTCTTTTTAACGGTTATTTCTGTAACTGATTGTCTGCCTCTGTTGTTGTTGTTGTTGTTGTTATCGTTATTATCGCTGTCATCGTAAAAAGTGATTTCTGCCATGTCGCCACAGAAAAACATTCATCAGTCAGATTGCTCGAAAGTTCAGTTTGTTGCCGTTCAGCCTACTGCTCCTGAGCCGGTAAGCCCTTACCCATCCATCGCTTGTGCTACACCGACTAACCCAAGCCCTTGCTTTTTTATTTTTATTTAATTCGGTTTAGGAGATTTTGTCTTTTTTTTTGGTATTTTATTCCTCAAAGTTTTTGTTGCAAATATTCGATTCGGAAAGAAAACGTGACTTTTGAGAACAGTTTGATTCGACCGATCGATCAACTGACACGTAGAGAGAACCACATAAATTTCCAATTTTCTTAAAATTTCATGATGGTTTTTTATGGTTGCATCGTAGTCGTATAAACTTCGTAGAAAACTTTTCTGTTTTACGGTAAGGAAGCTACGGAATGAAGAAGTGGCACTAAAGCTTCTACAGCACTATTTGGTAATAATGCGTTTAGCCTGTGCTCTAGAAATTGTATTCATTCATTCGAATAGTCAGTTTTCAACCGACGATATTCATTTCACTTTATCTGAACTGAATCAATACAATATTCATATTAGTTAATCAAGCTGGAGAAGAAGAGAAGAAGAATAAAGTTGTCAAATTAAACAAAAAGTTTCAATTTACTTTTTTTCGCTACAATTTTCCTCTCTTTCATACTCGAGATCTACTCAAGACTTAATAAAATCATGCAAAAAGTTCCGACTTTCGATTCCTCTTCTCTGCCGACTGTCGTGGTCCCGTCTTCGTTCGTCAAGATCAAGATTGAATCATTTGTCAAGATGTCATTTTTATTAACCTCTAAAGTTGCCAGCATTCTCTATTCATGGACTCCCCTTTTATGACAAATTCACGGGCTATCTGTCATCATCAAATGTCGTCAAACAATTTCGGCTCATGTTCTCAACCGTGCAAACCACTCACGACCGACATGCCAGCCACAACCAACACAGCAACATTCAAAAGAGCAAGAAAATCGGCCAACCAACACCGTTTTCCAACAGCTTCTCACGCTTTTCGGTGAGAAAACGGTCTTTGATTTTATCTGAATTTCTTTTGTTCTTCCTGTCGTGTTGCAATTAGAATACCATCGCCCCATCCTCACCCCTCCCCCTTCGCAATCACAGCGTATGAATAAAATAACTTGCTATTTCTTCCCGTCAGTCGAAATTCCTTACAGCTACTTATCCTTTAAGGGTCTTGTGAACTCGTGTATGTTTTAGATCTTTCCTCTTCACATCTCTCTAGAATGTCACTCACTTTAATTTCGTTGTGTAACCACACTTACCACATCGCAGAAGGGTTAAAGGAAGAATCAGAAGGCAAATGCTGTATAGATAAATATAGATACGCGTGTGAGAAGCTTTCTGATCTCGTCTGAAAATGGAATGAATACCGAAAGTAAAGGTCAAAAGAGAAAACCTTAATTGTTGTAATAGATTTCTGCTAATACTAAAAGACCCCAAGAAAGACCAAGAACTAGACTCTTTTATAAGACTCTTTCATAAAAGAATGCGCTAATTCGAAAATATAACTCATCAACCTAAACGTATAAGATAAAATGGTCATTAACAAAAAGAAATCTCTCCGAAAGTTAGTTTATATGGTTTAAGTCTTTGAACGCCTTTCGAGTTCAAAGTGAATGAATGCACCGTATCACAAGAGAAAATAAGAGGAACGAAAAAATGCACAAATCGAAGAAGAAATTTCATTAAAAATAAATTAAACCAATATTCTTTGGTTACTTTGTTGCATTTTAGAGAAAAATGTTAAAGGAACAAAACCGAAACCTAAGCGAATTTGTTAAAAGAAAATAGAACCAAGTTTGCCGGAGCAAGAAAATTAAAGTTCCGTTTAACTGATCATACAAAGTGTCATTGTCATTTGTCATTGGCTCTTCGTCTTTCTGTAGAGGTTTAGGAGACCATTTATACGCATTCTCCTCTCCAACTCCATCATCAGCCCTTTAACATTTCCGAATTTTGTGTATAATTATTATACTAAAGCTACTACGGTCGCTAGTTTTCCATTTTTCGCTGATTTAAAATTAAATTGTCTAAATTATAGCAAAATATTGTGATGAATTTAACGCAGCTTGAGGCTATACAACAAGACACATTGAGGGAAAGACTGAGAGAGAGAGAGAGAGAGAGAGAGACAGAGACAAAAAGAGAGAGACAGTGAGAAGAGAGATAGAAAGAGGGAGAATGTTGTGGAAAGATTTCAAGCCACAATGCGTCAAAATTTAGACATGGATTCTAGAGAAATTTAGACACAACAAAAGCCAAAACGGACGGGAAATACGAAAATACAGTGAGTGCTGTTGGCATAGCGGAAGCCGTTACTCTCCTCCTCCTCCTCCTCCGGCTCCTCCGGCTCCTCCGCCTCTTCTTTCTCTTTGTCCCTGTTGACGAGGTCATTTCATTTCGCACTTGGCGTTGCTGTGGCATCATCAGTCCACGGCACCGCATGGCAACCGGGCAACCGTGCGGTTCGTTTCCGCAAAATTTCGCACGCTCTTGACCCGCCGCCCCTCTGCAGACTCTACAGCTCCTTTTCTCCTGCTCTCTTAGTTCTTAGTTTTCCTTCTACATTGAAGAAAAAAGTACGAACTGAACAAACTGAACTGATGTCATTATTTTGACCATTTTTCCGACAAATTTTTTGTCAGTTGGTTGGTCTTTGTTCCACTTTCTTCCACTCTCTCCCTCGCTTTTCCTTAAATCTGCCTTCGGGGTATATCCTTCTTCCTTCCTTCCTTCCTTCCTTCCTTCAATGCTAAAAATTATATTAAGAGGCAAAATAAAAATGGAACAAGAAAAATTTATGCACCAAAAAGAAGTAGAAGAAGACTGCTTTGTTTAGAACAATGGAAGAAAGCAAAAAATGTCGTACCAACCAATTTTAACATTTTAATGGTATACTCGAAACCTACACACACACACACCGACATATACACAGCTATTATCTTTTTTCTGTTTGCATTTTAATTATTGAATAAGTCCACTCCTTCTTCCTCTTCTTCTTCTTTTCCTTTTGATTTTCACTAAATGATTTGTACACATTTTACGAAAAGTTGAGAATCCTTTTCAAATTCATTAGAGAGAGTAAAAAAGAATTAATGATGTAAATATTGACACTAATGACGCAGGATAGACCAGAAGAAGAAGAAGAAGAAGAAGAAGAAGGAAAAGAGGATGAATTGAATGAAAGGATCCGCCCACAAAGAGCTGAAAAATAGTGTTTTGTGGAGCAGGTTGTAACTTTTCACGATCTCTTTGCATCGTAAGGAAAATGGATGATGGATGGATGCGTGGAGGAAGACGAGAAGAGAGCTAAAAAGATGTAAAGAGTATAGAAGGGTAGAAATGTTGGGAAAGATGAAAAACTCTGAGGAAAGAGAAAAGGAAGAAAAGAAGAAAGCATGCAAGGAAGGATGCAAGGAAGGAAGGAAGGAAGGAAGGAAGGAAGGAAGGAAGGGAAGAAAGAAAGAAATGAGTAAGAAGTAAGAGGAAATTTTACGAAAAAGTTCTAAATTTCTTTCGTGAAATGGCAGAAAGTTTTATTAGAAAAAAAAAAGCGGAAAAAAATGTCAAATTATTGTTTTACACACACACACACACACAACACTGAATAAGGTTCTTTGGCCCTTGCAAAAATAAAACAAAACAAAACAAAACAAGGAAAAAATTATTACAAAGAAACGAAACAAAAAGCATTAAACTTTTAGCAGGCGAGAAAGATTGCGAGAAAGTCCATTTCAAGGAAAAACCATCTGTTACAGTAACAAAACGATTAAGGTACTATATCCATTTAATCTTCTCCCCTTTCTCTCTCTCTCTCTCTCTGTCTCTCTCACCTACACATTCTCTCTATCTTTCTCTTGGTCTAAGCTTGTGTGCCGAGCAGACCATGAAGAGCAAGGACCAACGGATCGTCTGGAAACCAGGAAAGGAAATAAGACCTTAACAAAAAAACTATACTAATCGTTTGTAACCACAGCAATAACAACAAAGTCTGTTCATCGGCTTATCTTTCAAAATGGCTTCGAAAAGGTTTAAAAGGTATTCTGAGTGCCGACATTTACACTTGCTTTAAAAGGTACAGACTGCAATCCACCCACCCTCCCCTGCCCCACCCTACACACTCCTTACACATAATAACGCACCGAACTGACTACTTTTGATTAATTTCTGGCGCTAGAATTGTTAAAGAATTGTTAGAAAAGTGTTCTAGTGTTCTAGTTCCAGTCAGTGTTGTTGTTGTTGTCGTCCTTCATTCGCTCGACTTCTTTTTTCCTCCTCCTTTTATTTCTCTGCGATTGCTTCGGCAAATAAACTGAGCTGGCGGTTATAATTTCTCCGCAAAAGAGCAGAAAAAATGTTTGCTGCATTGTTTCGTTCGGCGCTGTGCCACACAAAAACAAGAAGAAGAGGACGAATATGTTGGCACATTATTTCCGTTGTTTTGTTCGGATTTTGTTTTTCGTTTCATTTTACCAATTTGTACGTTTTTAATTGGCAACATTGGCCCAGCAGCAGCTGTTCAATGTTTTGTTGCTGTTGTTTGTTTTTATTTCCTCTGCTAAATTGAGAATTCTTGAGGCCAAAGAAGAAAGAAATTGCATTTTATTTACAATCATTCGGTTTACGAATGGATTAAGAATGCTACAAAAATGTGGAGACGAGAGCACATAAAAAAAAAATTCATTTTGTTTCAAAATAAAAACTGATTATTTTTCAGTCTATTAAAGTAAAATGTGACTAGTTTTCTTTATATTTAAGTTAGAATAATATAAAAAATGACTAAAATTTATATTCTCTGAACTCCAGGAACCTTTTTATAAATCAGGACTTGTGAAACAGGACCTGCTGATAATGAGACCTGCTGAGTGATGGCAAACAGCTGGCGTCGTTTAATGATAATATAGTAGACTATAGCAATCAGATCAAGCATTTATTTGTCAGAATAAACAGAGTTTTTAAGACATTAAAAATGCGTCATGATTTTCCCGACAATTCAATATCTACATCCAGGATTATATTGTCGGTAAATAAGTGTAGCATTGTTATTTTCGATTGCATTGTAGCTAAACAATAATTTTTTATACCCGTCGATTTTTCCTATATTTTTCTTTTCTCTTCTTTTTTTCATTTTTATTGCACAATATTTGTCTATTAGTTCTGCTTTGTTTGCACTTGATTGTTTTTTGCTTTTATATTGCACAATGGAAAATTTGGCAGGAGCGAAAGAGAGAGAGAGAGAGAGAGGGGAGAAGTTCTTGCTGCTGCCCTTCTTCCTGCCGATTCGACAACTAAACTCGGTGTGGTCATGCTCATATTTTTGGAAATAAAATGGACGAACGTTCATGTATGTACGTCTGTTCGTTTTTTCAGCTATTGGCGCCATCTTTGTTGTTGTTGTTGCTAATTCGTATACATATATGTACATATATACATACATACATACGAATGAATGTCATTCATAACAAGCTCATAAAGGAGTTGAGCAAACAGCGAATGACTAAATTTCAATTCAATTTAAAAATATCTCAATTCATTTGTGTCATATTAACAAGATTTCTTTTGACAGCTGTTCGGTTATTATTTTTTCGTATCAAAAATGATTCCGTAATAACGTGCTTACAAGGTAAGAAATTAGCTCAGATGTCGATTATTTCCGGTAACAAAATATCCATACTCTTCGGTAATATCTATTAAGGATTAGGAACTACAGTCGGGCTATACCGGCGGTAAAAGCCTTAGAGGTCCTTAGAGAAAATCGGAAATAAGAGCAAAGGAATACTGTTATTTTTAATTGCGTTTCTAAAGAAAATCTACACTGAAAATTTAAGAATTTTAGTAGAATTCATTAATAATATATTGATTATTTGTTACTGAGAATTTCCAGTAAATCGAATATCGTAAAAACCAAAGAAGATCGATTAAGCCGTAAAATAATAAACATTTTATCTTCTACACTTCAGGCGAAGACGGTCTAGTTAAGTACAAAGCGATGCTGTTAATCGAAAACACATTTCATCTCGTAAAAATTCTTTGGATTCCTTTGCTCTCTCGTCAGTTACTCTTCCCTCTTCTTCTCCTTTTTCTTCAACTTCTCCGCTGGCGAGCAAGCAAGCAACGAAAAGCAGTGAAGGAAACTCTTCTTTTATTTTTCAGAACAAAAGAAAAATAATAGTTCTTATTATTTGCAGTTACTTCCGATGTATTGTGACTGCTGGTACCTACTATTGTTGTTGTTGTTGTTGTTGTTATTGCTTCCTCTAGTTATTGGAATTGCTCCCAGAGTAATCGTTACAGATTTATTGCACGGAAATCATAATGGATTTTAATACAGTTACGAAGAAATATCAAAGCTTTCTTGTTGGAAAAGTTATTTCATTTTGGGCTCAGTGTAACACAATGATTATATTGCATATAGTATATGTATATAAAATATCTTTAACAAAGAGATTTCGAGACGATAATGAAACGATATCAAAGAGTAGCCGAAAGGTCTCTTGTTTCGATTATTTTTAAAAGAGAAATTGGGTTCTTACTCATAATATTGGAATTTTTTTAACTTAGGAGTACCTTGTGACCTCTCCTCTCCTCTCCTCTACTATCCTCTCCTATCCTAAAGCTTTTTTTTTGGGTCACTTTCGAAAACCAAAATCATGTCAGTGTTTTATGTTTAAAACTTATGAAATGACACTCTTCATTTTCTCATTCTCATTCATTTCTTCCTACTCTTCTCAGACTCACTCTTTGCTCCAACGAATGGAATCATTTTCGGAACGTAGAATAAAATTCTGCAGATTTTCTTGTGGCGAATACTTTCGCAATCAGAAATGAATTTTTCATTTTTCTTGATTTCTCCACGGTTTCGAATTGTCCGGAGTCGGTTAAAGTTTCTTTATTAAATTTTCAATGCTGACATATTTTTGCTTCGGTTTTTCTCTTTCCGGGTTTTGTTGAAGAGGCGGGTGGGGGGAAGGTTTCTGTCTCTAACTCTAGTTGATTGAATTTGATTTCAATTGGCAGCAATGGATAATATTGACTTTTTCTTAGGCTGTAGAATAACAGAGGCGCAAACAAGTTGAAATCAGAACTAAAGCGAGGGATTTTGATACTTTAAATTTCCGGATTCGGAGTCCGGATTTTGAAATATCCTCACATTAATTCAGGTAGCCAATTTTTTCAAGGTCGGTGGTCGGTGTGAGAGTGGGCGTGGGCGGTGAGCTAATTGTTACGTTTTGATTGCATTCTCTTTATGAGCTTGAGCAGTAAATAATAATTTCGCAATGTTCCAGCCCAATTAAAACTATTCTAATAATAAAGTTATACAATCTGATTTGCTCAAATATACACAAAACAAAATAAAACACACAACAAAAGCAAAAACAAGAAAAACTTTCAAAATCTGAAAAATAAAAAAACCAAAGAAGCAGTGAGCAAACAATAACAACTTAAAATTAAGCAGAAGAGGATGCCAGAAAATGATAGCGTAACGAAGCACTAACATTATGATGATGATGATGATGATGATGATAATTATGATGATGATGACGATGCTGGTAATGCTTGTGTGAATAATAACAACGATTGGTAGGAAAAAGACGAAAATCGTTGATGTGAGCTTATTGTACGAATATTAATAATATTTTATTTTATTGCGACTATTTTTGCCCTCTTTGGCTCCACTGGCTCATAGTTGGGCGTTAAGCTACCCTCAATTTAAATCGTTACTCGTTACTCACTACTAGTTCCTTTCTCAAAATGTAACGAGAAAGAACTAACTTTAAAATTGACCAACAAAAAAAGAAAGGAAATGCAATTCAATAACAACATTTTGGCTTTTCCAACTATGAAATTCCGAAGAAAATAATTATTAAATTCTTGTATCAATGAAATATCAAACATAACATTTCCTTCTTGACATCAACCACTGTCATCAGTTATATCCAAATATCTATTTTTTTTGATGCTCAAACTAACGTTATAAAACAACTACAACAACCAAAAAAACCTCTTTCAACTGGATTAAATTTTTATCGATTTTTCGTAAATAATTTGGAGAATTATTTTGACAATTTTTTCGTAAGAGCAAAGCGCTCAGGATTATTTTGGTAAATACTCGTGCATTCATACAACGCTTCGTTGCATTAATTTTCGTTGGTTGATTGGAAATTCTATGGGTCGGCGTGTGGCCGCGTTTGAGTATGAATTTTAAATTGTTATTTCTAAAAATTAGACCGAAGCTACAAATGACAAAATCACAAAATTTCGAAAATGCCGATTGAGCTTGATTCGATGAAGCATTTCATTATGGTTTTAATAGTTTAAAACGTCGACATAATTAAAGAGCTTTAACGATTCGCAAATGGATCGACGTTTTTTTTTTGTGGCCTTATTTTAAAATCCATTAACTTTTTTTTCATAAGGTGCGGAATATTTCGGACAACCGTCCTTTATTTGCGAAACGAATAACATTTCGCAGCGAATTCTAAAAAATCGCTTTCCGTTTTTCAATGTAATCCTTTACAATCTCTTCTTGAAGAGGCGTAGGTACGCGTGTTCTCGATTCTTTACGGAAACGCCCACGTCGTCGCCCTAAACCAAAGCACATACACATACACTCACGCCCATGCGACGCCCACGCTAGTCAGTGTAAGGTAATTTTTTTCTTTTTTTAAAAACCAACAACGCAATTTAACAACGGTACCGGGCCACCTCTTTGTGTGGTCAACAGCTCCGACGGCATTAAAATCTGACAAGCTTGGATTTTGACCGAGTTTTGATCCTTTCCAAGGATGAGGAAGGAAGGAGAAGCAGAAGAAATTTTAGAAAACATTTATTTATTTATTTAATTTTTCCATTATAACGATACAAGTAAGGCCTTACACAAACAGTTTCCAAGGAATTTCTCTGCTATTTACGTATCAAGAAAATAATAAAAAGGTATTAAGGTATTCAACCAACCTTTTTTACACGGGTCGCCGCATTTCAATTAAATAGAAAATAAATCAAACAAGTTTTTCTTAAAATTTCGTCGACAATAATTTTGAGGACGAAGTCATAACAAATTGCAACTTTTCTCGAACTCTTTAGAACTCAAACTTTCTTGTACTCTTTCGAGTCAGAAAGAGAGAGAGAGTGAGAGTGAGAGAGAGACTTTAAGAGCTTGTTGAAAAGAATTCGGAATTTATAAAGGAATATTGACGAAAACTTTAGGAATTTCCTAAGAATTTACTTAATTTTGTACGCTTTGCTTAAATTTCTTTCAGTGAAATTCAATTTTATTTTATTTTCGAGGCAATTTGTTGAGGAATAAATCAAGAATTTCAATGGGACTTTTCAACTTTTATGTTTGGCATTTGATAAACTCTTAGAAAAAGCGACTTTAGAAAAAAAGCTCCCAAAAATTTTCCTCAATTCAGCAGAAGTGCTGAATGCAGAAGTTGTCGATGGAAGAAGGAGAAAGGGGCAGCTTCTTAGACAAAGACTTTGGAAAATATTGCTTCTAGTCTGTCGTTTAATTGCTGCAGTCTCAATTTTCATTTAAAGTAAAAATATTTACTTTTTTATCATGAGTTATAAAAATATTTTGCTAGAAGGGTAAAGGATTGGGAATGGCCTCAATTATTACATATTAAAGTAAATGTTGCGTGCAACTAAAATTCAAATGAAGCGAATTCAGTTTAAAGTGAAAACAACAAAAACCTCTAATTCTGCAATTTTGGTATTGTCAATTCTGCCAGGGTTGCCACAATGTTACTGCTGGTAATAACGATAATGCTCGATTTGCTACGAAATGGCAAACAGCGACAACTAAAACGAAAACGAAAAGAAACGAAACGAAATTGAATGTAGAGAGATACAAAGTAGGGCAGGAGGGGAAGGGAACGAAGGGTTGGGGACATACTAAATGTCTCAAGTGAGGTCAGAAGTCAATATGTAGAAGCTAAAGACAAACAACAGCAACAACAACAACAACACTTCACTGTTGATGTAGAAACAGCAAAATTGTGAGAAAAATAAAATGCTCTCTTTAGCATATTTCGGTTTTTAGTGCTCGATGTAGCGGTGTCATAAAATCCAACAACAAAGATAGCAGCAACAACAAATAATAATAATAATAAGGACAGCAAAAATTGACATACAAGAAAGCGAAGAGACGAGCAAACCGTGAGAGAGAGAGAGACAGACTTAAAGAGCTCGACTTAAAGAGCAACAACGACTTTGGCCCAAAATAATGAAAATAGTAATGGAGTACTAAAAGCGGATAACTAAAAATGGCCGGAAGGGTGGGAAGGGAGTGGTGTGGAAGGGCAGAAGAGGGGGGGGGGAGGGGGAATAGGATAAAGCATATAGCAAAAATCGTTTGTGACTTTTGTCGAGGAAGAGCGGTGTCGTCACTACCAGACACAACAACAACAAGACAACCAATACCAAAAACAATAGCAACAAGCATCATGATACTCGCGTGTAATAATGAAAAGGCGAATAATAAAGGACGAAAATGCAAACAACAACAAAAAGTTAATAAAGGCAATTGTAGGAAGCACCATAACATCAAAAGTAACATCAAACGACGACGACCGGAAGCGTCAAAGACGGACAACAGAATCCTGAGGAAAAAAGAGCAACAACAACAAAAAACAAACGTGCCAATAACAGCTACAACAACAACAATAGGTGTGAAAAACACAACAAAAATGAATGAGAAGTACATGATGGTATATTAAAACAAAAAGAAAGAAAGAAACATGCCCCGCAGAAATGATGTCCGGGGCCCGGTTATTTGCCACAAATAAATTGACCTTACCGTGATCTTTAAATTTAGTTGCGTTGCCTCAAAATACTCCGTCTTCGCCGTCTTTTTGTTGATTTTTTTACGGATAAAGTTCCGAAAATCGATTTCAAAATCGATATAAGAATCCATAATGGGTACGTTGAACTCATTTATCGTGTACTCTTCGTCGCGTAGTCTCATCCTCTTCGTACTTCGTAATTGACGGTAATGCCATTACATCTATCATTATTAATGGTGTATAACCACCTACCCATCTACCACGCCCACCGTGGAAGTTGCTCAGCCGTTTCTACACCTTCGTTCCGTTCGTTCCGTTCGTTCGTTCATTCGTTTTCGTCTGTCTGTCCATCTTTTGTTTGGACTAATTGCATAATTAACACATCGTTAGCGAAAGCGAAAAAAAAGTTGTTGATGAGTGCATTTTATTACATACATACGTAAGTGCATGCATACATACATACATACATACATACCCCCGCGCTTTCAAAGCCTTGAAGAAGAGTGATAAATGAGAGGCTGAATGGGTTTGTGGCGAGTAATGCGCTGAAGGGACCCATTCGTATCGATTTTTTGAGAAAATAAAAAACTGCAAAATCTTGAAAATTAAAGAATTTATTATTATAGTTTAATTGAGTAATAGACAGAGAGAGAGAGGGATAATGATAAAGAACAATGGAGTCGAACCAAACAGTTTCTAAAATAACCACCAAACAGTTTCGTTATCGAGTACACTAAAACGCCATTTGACAACGCCTTCATCATCCCAAGAGCCCCGAAAAAAGGCAAAGCGTTCAAGCTAACGCCACCCCTCGCCCCTCACCCGACAGCACCCAGTGCCAGCCACCATCGGAATGAATGGTTCGGATTTCATGAATACCTCAATACGGAATCCACTTCTGTGAGCGCCACTCTCCCTCTCCCTCTCCCGCTCTCCGCCTTCGATTTGCGTCGATATCAACGAGAATCCACAACTAAAAACAACCTGCAGCCATTATTTCGATTGATGTTGCCACCAATGAAGCATTTTCACAGCTGCAACAGCTGCTGCCACTCTCGAATGCAGCGTAGAATGTATTTGTAGCGCAGCATTTTTCGTTTACTTTTTCTTCCTCCTCTTCTTCTTCTTCGCCAACGGTTGATGAAAATTTATTGCAACAAATTTCCTTTGAGCGATGCACAATAGTCTCTCGCACGCTGAACCGACACACTCACACACCCGAACACATACAGATGCAAGCGTATATAGTATTTATTTATTTCGTCTTTCTTCTTTTGTCGGTTACAATGTTATTCAGAGTCTGGGAAAAATTTTATGAACCAACCAATGTTATGGATTTTTTGCGCAATCGGCATCAGCATCTAAATTGGAAGCAGCATCTGATCCGATTCCTCCAAAAAAGTAGTCACGAAACGATAGAGGACGAATAAAAGGAAAATAGGAAAAACTGATTTTATAGCAAATAAAAAATAGCGAGCGGAGAAATGCTGGGAGAGAAAAAATTAGCAATAAAACTCTATGAAAGGAACGATAAAAATACGCAATGACTAGAGCTATACCGATTGAGTCACTGAAGGGAACACGAATGAAAAAGAAAAATAATTCTTCTATGTACAAAAATCGTAGAACATTGCGGTTGGAATGTAGTCCATTTCCGAGCTATTTTAATGATGCATCCACGTTTCCTTCAAGAGTTTACACAGGATGCAACATGCTTGGTTTAGACTTTTCGAGTAAGATAAAAGGATTAAGATAAGATTTAGGGCAAGGTAACATAACATAGATATAAAATCTCCAAATACGCTTTATAAGAAAACACATAAAAAAGAGGAGGCTCCATTCTCATGAAGCCATTTTAGGGATTCATACAAATGCACACAAAAACCGCAAACGCTTTTGGAGGAGTTATCAAACCGCTCCACGCTTTTATAACTTTTTGAATTTTGTTGGTTTTGTTTTCTGCTGTTTTTTCGGCACACTAAACTCAATCGGCAACAGTAACTAAGGTTGCTATATCGTATGCATACATAGGCACATACAGAAAAATATCTAGCTATAAACGATAGCAACTATGCACACACGTACACTCGAAAAAATTGTAAATATAACCAACTCCAAACTGTTACTTTGAACTTTACCATAGTAATTGTTAAGGTACGATTAAAATAATGAATCAACCGAAAAAATTTGTTCAGAGGACTATTTTCACTGTACATCTAGTATAAAAATTGTAAGGTTAGGTTTCTATTTTTGGTAGAAAGACTGAAGGACTACGTTAGAAAACTAATATAACTGTAAGGTAACTATTTAAATTGTTACAGAACAATATTTACAGTAGAATACTACTACTGCTAAAGTCTTCCAGCTTATGCACTTCTTAACGCCCGAAAAGTAGTATAGTAGTAGTAATATAGTAGTAATATAGTAGCTAGATCAGTATTTTAACTGCTCAGATCGGTAGATTAACTAATAGTAATATAAAGGTTGATTTTACCAGCTGATTTGACTGAAGTTGTTAGGTTAAATTTTGGTAATTACTGTTGCTGGTGACATTTTTTATAAAACCGGTTTTTTTAAATGGTTAATTTAATTTTTTGTTTGGTTAATTTTACTATTTATGGGTTACTTGTACCCAAATTAAATTTAACAATTTTCATTTGGTACATTTAACTATGGCGGCAGTTAGGTATGGAAAAAATTTGCACTAGCAGTATGTTCACTGGTCACTTTGGTCAGATTAACCAATGAGATTTTTTTCAGTGTACGTATATGTATATAGTGTGCTTTTACAGAGTGTGTATATTTTTATGAATACCTGCATGAAGAACAACGAGAAATGTATAAGGTTTTTTGCAAAAATCGAACTTTTTACTATATTTGTTGTTTTTTGTTCTTATTGCAGCCATCAATGATATTGCTGTTGCTGCTGTTGTTGTTGTTTGTTTTTTTTAAGCTGCAAAGAGCGGTATTTCCGTCGATTTTAGTGCTTGTAACGGATTGACAAATGGTACAAATGGATTTACCTGGTAACACAAACGCACTCAAACACATACTTTTATGGGTGGCGTATATGCACATTGCAACGCGCGGTACAAAGCTATATCCGTATAAAAAACAAATCATCAATGACTACAGCAAACTGCATTTTTATTGCATTCAAACTAAGGCAACAACAATCAATATATCAATAAATGTAACAACAACAATTTACAGTTATTGCCTCAATTGAAACAAGAACACTAACGTTAAAAAGAAACCAAAATTTATTGAACTAAGAAAAAACTAAGAAAAAAACTTTATAATAAAAAAAATAGTTTTTTTGCCGAATTTTCTTAAAAAAGTCAAACCAAAAGGAACTTGTTTTTCTTAACTTCAAATGATGCTATAAATACTGGTTAAAATTTTCAAAATGAGACGGTTTTTTATAAGTTCGGGAAATTTGGAAATTTTATCAACGAGTATGCTGCGAATTAAAAAAAGGAACTTTAAAACCTCCCGCCAAAAATGAAGGAGATATTTTTATTAGACGGACATAGCAATAAATAATAAAAATTTGTTGTGAAATATTTATTTATTGTTTTTTATTATTTTTGCTGTTTTAAATTTATTTATTATTAGTTTATTGCTTAAGCTGAGTTCAATTCTCTAAGGAATCGCCCACAAATATGTATCTGCTAATGGGTGTTTTATACAACCAGAGATAACTGAGTATAACATTGTCGATTCGAAAGGAAAACTTTTATGACCTTTGCATTAAGACCTTTGCATTATTTTATACCATCAAGGAAGATATAAAATCTGCATCCGTAGATTTTACTACTGCGTTATTTTCATGATTGACGCAATTGTATCATATAAACCTAGGAAAGGTTACAGAGCAAGTTACAACAGGGCTAGTCCGCAAACTAAGAGAAAGGTTAAGGAGAAGAAAAAGAGGACGACGAAGTATCATATAATCTCTTGATGGCTAATAAAACTTTCATTCACCCAAATAAACCAAACAGTGTGTACTCTATAAGGTAAGATGGTAGAGTATATTTGTGCTTTAGGGCAGAGGCGGTATATGCAGAAAATTATATTAATACATATATTCTCGCCTGTTAGGAGATATATCTGTAAATGTCCCTTTGTCTGCCTGTTCACTGACATCATTGTTGTATATATAAAAAGAACGAGTCGAAGATTCAATTCTTCGTTATTCCGAGCTTTTCCGAAAAGCCACACATAATTGTAACTATGCATATTGGGCGGTTTTCACGCTTATATCTCGGCAAGTAGTGGAGATATTCTTTTTTCGTTTGAAAGACAAACGCTGAATTTAGTATTTAGAGATGTCACGAACTTTCAGGCTCCTGAGACTTGTAAAGAAAAAGTTAACGCAGTTTGAAAACACAAAGTTACAAAGTTACAAAAATAAAAGTTACAATTATGCGATCTGTGCCGCCTGACGAGGATTAAATTTGGGCTATAATTCGTTAAATTAAGTCCACTTTAATGAATTCAAGTCACTCCGTGTCAACTCCGTTACTCAATTCATACGGTTTTTATGAATTTTTAAAAAATTTTTTTTTTATGAGGATTTTTAAAAAAATTAAACGCACTGTCGCGAGATGGATGGGCGGGGATTAATTTAAGGAGGGGGGGAGGGAGGGTGGTAAATTTGTAGGTATTGTAGGCGTTGATTCTGTGTATAGCTTAGCATTTGATCTGGAAAAATTAAATGAGCTGCATTCTTTGTAAATTCTCGTGGCATAAAAGTAGTAGCAACAAATTTGTAAGTTAGTATAAATCCATGGATTTATGGGTGCGTGTGTGTGTGTCTGTGTTTGTTAACGCTAATGAAACAACATAATGATAGAGAGATAAGTAAAGAAGAAGAGAGAGAGAGAGGGAGAGTGGCAAAAGGTTAAAATGTTTTTATCTCTTTTCCCATTAAGTATTTAACCATTCCACTATTTCCGGGTTAAAGACAGTTTCCGCTCGCTCTCACTCTTTCTCTCTTTTCCTTTCTATCTCGCTCTTTCTCTTCCACTGCATCGTTTTCTGTGTTGCATAAAAACAATCCAAAACAACAGCAGCAGCAAAGACTTTTTGCGTTTTGTGCTTTCGTGCTCGGTTTGTTTGCTGCCGAGGTTTGGGATTTACGTGGCTGCGCATAGCTTTGTCTGGCTTGAATGTGTGGGTGTTTGTGTGTGTGTGTGTGTGTGTGCGCTGCACTGTGCGTGCGCGTGTACGTGTGCGATCCGCTTGTGGTTTTTATGTTCGAGGAAGTGCTTGCAAAATCAGGCACTCAGTGCTTTTGTTGTTGTTGCTTCAAAAGTGGCAACATTAACAATTAAGGACTTCTTTGTCCGACATTTGGACGCAGAGTGTGGGCAGAACGAAGTAGAAACAAATAAGATTCTTTAGATTGTGTGATTTCGCAAGCTCTAATTTCAAATTGCCGGCTTTTCCTTTCTTGTGTCTATCATTCTATTTCACACTTCCTCATAATTTTTTGCATTTTTCAAATTTGCTGCAAATTCTATTCATATTCATTTCAATTTATTTGTCTTTAGGTAACAGAGATTCTCGAAATTTGTGTCCGCGAAACTTAAATGAAACGATATCTGTCAGTCACACAAAAACGTTGATTATCAGCAGCGCAAAATCAGGCTTATTTTGAAAATCTCAGTGACGGCCATTTTCGGTAAACCAAAAACTAAAATCAGGATTTGCTTGCTTTTGTGTGAATACAAAAAACTTCTCGCATACTTTTTAGCGATAGAAGAAAAAGAAATGTGACGTGACGCAACGAAACGAAAAGCTATGGTCAGTCATTGTGGTCTTTATGCGAAGAGGTTTTTAATCATTTCAAATTGTGAAAAATTAATGAGTTGGCAGAGGCATCAACTCAGTACGAATGAACGAATCCTAATGGATGCGGATACTGCAATCACCGGGTTAGCAACGGTGGAGCGATGGAATGGTAGAAGCGGCCACAGTGTCGCACAAACGTACACACCCAGGGACGCTTTGTTTGTCCTCCCCAGAGACGGAAAGAGAGACAGAGACCGAGAGATGAACCCTCTTCTGATGATTTAAAAAGAGTTCAACAAATGACGACTTTATTCTGACGAGGTTGGTGACTCAGAAACTCTTCTCCCTCGTAATCCGCATCTTCCCCAACCCGCTTGGCTCGCTCTAAGCGGCAACACATGCCCTCGCTTAAGTCTCTTGCACTTACCACGATTTGAAATGGCGGCCGCCGCGGTGCTCCACAACAGAGTCGTGTGCAGAAAGCAACCGAAGCTAATTACGAACAGCAGCGGGCAATTCATTCTGCGGAAGGTGGCCGTGACGGCGGTAGTGACGGTGGCTGTGGTTGTGGCTGCAGCTGCGGCTGCGGCTGCGGCTGTGACTGTCGAGGTTGCAGCGACGGCGGCGGCAGCAGCTGCCGCAGGCGATAATGCACTTTTTTTTGCGTTCGCGTAGCGTATGCTCAGCGAAATTATTTTCATTGTGAATAAAATGAAGAAATTCTTCTCGTTTCCGCTTCCGTGTAGAGTCGTTTTTTAAATTTCCGTTGGGGGCTTCTTTCTTTTGTGCGCAATAAGCTGCGTTGTATTTTTTGCGCGCTTTTCAAACTTTTGTTTCTGCTCTAAACTTTTCACTTTTATTAAAACATATTTGTTTGCTTTTTTACTACTATTTTCTTTTAAACAAAATTTGTTTGCGTTGTATTGTTGTTGTTGCTGCTGTTGCTGCTGTAGTCTTCAGCGAGGAAAAAGGAAAGAGTCCATATGAAAAAATTGACTAAAGCGAGAAAATTAAAAGAATTTCCCGCTTGTTTTTGTTCAAAATTATTTTTTTGTGTTGGAATTTTATTGTTATTGTTGTTGTTTTTGCATAAAAAATTAACTGTAATAGTTTTCGTTTTTTGTGTTTGTTGTTGTCGTTTCACGCGCTCAGTAATTCTTGTGTATATTATATAATTTGCTAACTTCAATGATGCTTTTATGCATTTATAATAAAATGCAGTTTTCTCGTTTGCTTTTTTCGCTTGTCCTCGCTACGGTTAGTGTAAGAACTAAAGCAGGTCATCTCGATTCGTTCATTCAATGAACTCGTTCAGTGCGCCCGCTTTTGCATTGCATACTTTTCAGCTGTCTTTCATTTAACCGTAATAGCTAACGTGCTGCCACATTGTTTTGAATTGACTGTGCTTTTTGCATGCCGCTGCTCTCTCTCCTTTTTCGTGGGTTCGCAGTGAAATTAATTGAGTAAAATTAGATAAGTTTCGGTTGTTTTGCATTTAAATTTTGTGAGCTGAATGCACAATGTTTGTGATGATCCAAAATGTTTGGTTTGCTCTGACTCTCTTTAGCTTTTAGAATATTGTGATTATTTTAATTAATTTTATTCAGTTTAGTTTTTTCGTTCATAGATGACCGTTTTTTGTTGACCGTTTCTGCTGGACTCCGGTAATTGAAAGCTGGAAACAAGGAAAAACAATCAGTACATACAATATTCAAATTCTTATTTGAAGTTATTTATATAAATGGTTTATAATGTAATTAAATTGTAACCATAGCTATTGGATTAGAACATACCACATATTTATGATATTGTGATAAATATTAGTACTAGTGCTAGTACTGAATACGAAGTGATTTACTGCTTTTATAATTATTAACATTGCTTTGAAAAGTACACAGAGCAAAACATATTGGACTGCTTTTTCTAACCCAGCAACAAAATGCTAAACTTCCTGGAAGGTTGTTGATCCACAGAACTCGAATCTGGCTAAGAATCGTTTAATTATGTCAGATTTTTGAGGTTTTCCCAAGGATTTTCATTGCAGTTTTCTGATTTTTATAAAATTCTGAGAAATGAATTATGTTGTCGTGTAACATAATCTCAAATATATTGAAATATCTCGCAAACCTGACATGATAAAACCATTTTGAGCATCAAATTAGAGTAGGAAGAGTAGGTGTCGTTTTTCTGTACTTAAAAATTGTGTCGGTCTGAGTTATCGACCGATTGATATTGATAACTCTTTGATACTTTGTAACTATTTCAAAAGATGTTTGCATAATAAATTTACTTCCCTCGCTTTTATATTTTTCAATTTTATTTTTTAACACTTAAATGCGCCCATATTTTCAATAAGTCTGATATCAAATCGCTGACAATAATAGTTCTTTGAGCCTTTGCTAAAAGAAGCGAAGCATTCATTTTGTTTTTAAAACTCATTAAAAACGGACTCAAAGGAATCTCTTGTTTTATCTCTTTTCTGCTTGTTCTATCTTATCCCACATTTTTTAAGGCATTTCCTTTATTTTGCTTTGTTGAAGTTTCATTCCAGAAAAATTCCTGGCATCAGCTATTAAATTTATCCTTCTCAAATGGCGAAGGAAGGAAGGAAGGAGGGAAGGAATGAACGAACAAGCCCAGGAAGGAGCAACGAAACAATCTCAAAGATTTCTCTGATTTGTTTACGTTGCATACTTTCTGCTCTATAGATAGGCCTTGCTCTACGGCGCCTTCGCCTCTCAAGTCTCTTCCGAGCTGAGCTCTGGCTGACTGAGCTCATCATATTTATCCGTCCTCGCCGCTCTGGCAACGTTCTAATTTGGCTTGTTGTTGGTGGACGTGTTTGTTGTTGTGGATTATGCAGGCGTTTGTTTGCCAAATGCTTCGATTTGTTTGCGTGCGCCTGGAGGCAGCTAGCGCTTGGGCTGAAAAACGGGCCAACTGATGTGCATTGCTTAGTTATAGCATACATTTAGGCAGCAAAAGGCTAAGGCGTATGAAGCAGCAGAACCAGCTGAGCTCGAGAACAAGCGAAGGCGGCTTTACGGAGATTGCTTTACCAGAATGTGTGGAAGAGCATATAGTCCGGTACACAGTGGTATACTATATTGCGCAAGCAATTTTCAATTTTGCTGAAGTGCTTTAAATATAGCTTGCTCCTGCATCAAAACTTGCTGTCGGTTGTGGATTCGGCCAGATAAATATGGCGAGAGGCACTAACGTCCTTGCCAGCGCAAATTCCTTCGCTGCCGGCTGCCCTGAGCGTGTGTCCTCTTTTGCATATATTTATTAAGCCAAAATGGATTATCCTTTAAGCAGCCTGGAAAGCAGTTTGTGCTTACGCTGCAGTTTTTACTCAGTAAATTTCAATGCTTCTTCATGTACGAGTATGTACATATTCTTCTACTCGTACACTTGCTGCTTGCTGCCTGCTGCCTGCTGATGCTGCCGATGGCGAGAGTGCTGTTGTGGGGGCGGTTGTTGTTGTCGCTGTTGCGGCTACGGTTACGGTTACTGTTGTCGATGATGCTCTTACGGCTGCTGCTCCTGCTGCTGCTGTTGGCAACGTTGAAGCGGGTGTTGGTGGTGCTTTTGCTGATACTGTTGCTTTCACCGTCATCAAAATCGCTTGGGTTTCGTCAACAAATACAGCCTCCATCCATCCGACAACTCTCGTTAATTTTACATCCTTGATTTTTCGTTATTCCTCTACGGTTTTTCGTTGTTTATTTTTAAAAGTTGTCGCTCTTAAAAGACGTTGTTGTTGTTATTGTTATGAGTTTGCCTGTAACTGATATGTATAATGCTTTTATGCGGCATGTATCCATCCATCCCTTCATGAATTTGTCCTCTCCTGCATAATGACTGTCATCAACACAACCCATCAACCCTCCACCAGATCTCTTCAACCACATCGAAGCGATTCTGCCGTTGCCAAAGCAATCAGTGGAAGCCTTCACAAGTCTTGCTGCACAAACGCATCGCACTCCCACGAGTTTGTCTCTAGATACGAATATCTCCAATTCGTACATTCTTTTATCCGCACATTTAGATCGTAGCTCTTATCTGTTTCATCATCATCATCATTTGCTTTGCATTAATTTGTCCGTGATACATTTTCGTGAGGATCAAGCTTACTGAGCACCAAAGGATTTCTGCTTTCTTCTGTTGGGAGGACGATACAACCAGGATTGAAAGTGAGGGAATGTTGCTTGTTAGTTGCTGTGTGAAATAATCGTAAAAGTAACTGCTAATTGATGTCAATCTCTGTGAAGACACTGAATGAACGAATCAAAGGATCTCATGAATTGTGATTCATCATAATCCTAAAAACATTTTCAGTAGCAACAACAACAGGTAAGAAGTAAAGGAGGGCATGAGGAGGTGGACGGCGGTCCGTTAACGAACCAATGTCGGCGACGGCAATAACAACCCAACAACTTGACTTCGTTGATCCCAAAGAGTAGCAACATTTTCTAATATTTTGCAAAACTTTTAATTTATGCAAATCTCCCTGAACTTCAGATTCTGAGAAATACGGCATCAGTTTGTGCAATTAAATCGATAGAGGAAACAGGATATTGGCTGCTGTTGAGGCGAGTGTGGCCGCGTGTTCGTCCTTATTGTCGTCGTTATATCGCGAATATTTACTACAGATTAAACAGTCTTCTCTTAAAAATAAAAGCAACGCTTAATGTAAAGCTTCCTTGCAAGACTGTAACCTGAATGTCAGTTCTCTTTCTATAGCTTTTCATTAAACACAAATCTTATGATTAACTGAACTCATTCTGTGCAAATAAAGCAAAATATTAGCATGGAATTAGCAACCGTGAAAATCATTCTTCAACTCTATCATCATTATGATCATGCTGTAGTCTTGTTGGATGTTACTGTCACGATATAGGTATTCCTGTCATTTACTATTATTATCATTATTATTATTTTCTTATTAGTGTTGTTGTTGTTGTTGTTATGTTTTTCATGTGCCTGTGAACATGGTTTGCTGCCTTCATTCGATGAAGAATTATTAAAATCTTTCATATGAGTTCCTCTGCAACTTTGTTGAAACCATTACTAAAGCAAACAAACAAATGCAATCTCATGCTCATACAAGATTTT
Source organism: Conops quadrifasciatus (assembly GCA_949752815.1). Taxonomy (NCBI): domain Eukaryota; kingdom Metazoa; phylum Arthropoda; class Insecta; order Diptera; family Conopidae; genus Conops; species Conops quadrifasciatus. The sequence goes on from OX457078.1 coordinate 40,049,081, forward strand.
TCCATTCTCCCTGCTCAACTCACAACTACACTCACCCACGATGAAGTGTGTATCCTGCTGAACTACGTTGGAATAACAACAAAAAGCTAGAGAGACACGTCGTCCTTCCTTTCATTTGAAGTCTTTTGCGTGCGTTCAAAACTTTAACAAAGTCGTTTGCCGCCATTTATTTTTTGCATGCACTTCTTAGCATTACCATTTTCTCAAGCAACCCCCCCCCCCTCTCCCCTCCCTCCTCCTTCCGCTCATTCAACCCTTTCCGGCCACGCTGCCACCAAGCAAAGCTCGTTTTAAATGAGTTTGAGTGCTTCTGAAAATTGTTATTATCCTGAGCTTAGTTTTGTGTGAATACGAATGAATGCAAAGTGATTTATGCATCTTTCTGTCGGTCTGTCTGTCTGCCTGTCTGTCTGTCTGTTTGTCTATCTGTATGTATAGACGGCTATATATGTATATCCATTAGTACAGTTTTGTGCATCACTGTGTGTAGGTTTACTTTTACAAGAGTGCACTTAATAGATCCTTTTTAGATTAAACAGATGAAGAATAATGACAAGAGTAAAACGATATCGTGTTTTCTTTTTACGAAATTCTTTCGTTGCTTTCACTTCACTGCATTTCGATTTCAGTTTCAGTTTCAGTTTTTATGTCATTCAAATGCAAGAAGTAATGAGGACAACTTTTTGAGGACAAGTTGGATTAATTGAGGACAAGCGCGATAAAAGCTTTTGAAGCTGACTAAAAGCAACAAAATGAGAACAAAACTACAACAACAAAATGTACGTATAAAATATTATAACTACAAACAAAAAAAAAACATGTAGAAGACTGAAAAGTTTTAGAATTCGAGATTTTCGAGTTCATTTTGGTCGAGCTCGTTTTCATGACTACACGGATTTTAAAAAGAGGATTCCATCAGTACCTTTTGAAAAGTATGAAAGGAATATACTCGCCTTTCCAAAGAAAACACAGCTAACTGATGCTTCCTCTTTCTTTCTTTCTTTTTTTTCTAATTTCTTTGAACATTTTGACATTTATTGCCATAACGCTATAATCAGAGACCAATATCACGTTGGGAAATTGATACAACAACAACAACAACAAAAGGATGGGAATGACAAAAATAGAAAGACAATTTTTCCACTTTTTCCGTTTTCTTCTTCTTCTTCTTCCTCTTCTTCTTTATTTATACAACAGTGATTTGAAGAAGGAAGTGCTTGACTTTGTTACAGCTTTTTCCCTTCCTTGTCAATAACATGAAAATGTGTGTGTGTGGTCCTTCTTCTTCTTCTTCCCTGTCTTCATTTTTTGCTCCGTTTGGTTGAGTCGAGTGGCCATTTTGTGGTCACGTGTCACTGAAACTGACATTAATGAAAGACAGCTGGAGCAGTTAATTATTAGCGAGCGGGCATTACGCGAGAGAATAAACAAAACGCATTAAGTTTATTTAGGTCTTTTTATTTGTATTTCATTTATTATATAATTATTGTATTTGGGTTAGGTTGGTCTTATTTAGTAATGATTAGTCGGTCATGTGACAAGCATGGGACAATCATGGGAATAAATTAATTCAATAGTACGGCAACCAAATTCATCGAATCCTTGCTCAGTTTGTAAATAGTTGGTCGACAAAGCGAAATGACGAAGCAGTAAGAATTTGAAATATGACAAAGACTTCTGTAGAGCTTCTTCTATCATAAGCTTCGTGGTAGCAATGAAGAAATTTAAGCCCTCAGAATGAGTCCAGAGTTGCAGCGTTCCAGTGTTTAAGTACTTCTTCTTCAACGAACCATTAATCCTTAATCTGCATGCACGTAACTCATTCAATATAAAATCACGACCTCTTCCAGCAAAAGACGGTTCTTTACTTCTATGATAGTGCTTCTTTAATGCTTTGTATCGCATAAACTAGCTATGAAGTTTAAGTACTGGAACGAACTAAAACGGTCCTAACCTAGAAGAGCTATCAATAAAACTGATTATAATCGGAAGCATCTCTCGACTTAGACTACAAAAGCAGTGCTGTTAGATGCATCTTGCCAGTAATCGAGTAATTTTCCCAAATTGAAAATTCTGTCAACCTCTCGCTCTGTCTATTAAACTAGCGATTATCTAAATTATTTATTATTATACCTAAAATGTGTTTACGTTTACGTTAAGCGTTTGGCAAATCCCTTAAGTCAAGACGAACATTTTGTCAATTTTGGGAAATTGTTACGGATAATCGAAGGATGTGCCTAAACGAAATTATGCAAAAAGGTAAACTAACACTTGCACCGATACTAGACTCTAATAGAAGCAGAAGAACAAAAGACCTACTCATGATACACACACACACACACACGCACCTAACACACGCGCACACTTAACACACACACACACTTCCGTGCACAAAAGCAAGCGAATACGAATGAATAGAAGGCGTCACAAGTGTTTTGTTAATTCACAAAACTGAACAACCTGAATTGTTGTTGTTGTTGTTGTTGTTGTTGTTACTCTTTATTGTATTGTCGTTCGCTGTGACCCGTTAGTTTTGTTATTTTGCCGTCGTTGTTTCCATTGTTGCTGTTGCTCTCTTTGGTGCTCTTTGACAGATTTCAGTTTCGTTAATGACAAATCGTTAAGGAATCAGTGAAGAAAACTCAAGCCTACAGATTTCAAAAAGTAACGGTTTGACATTGTTATCATTCTCTCTATTTTAGTTGGTACTTTTTAAACTTTCGTGGTTTAAAAATGCGTAATTTTCATATAAACTCATTTTAAGTTAGTTTAAATTAAAGGCGAACGTATTGGTTACCATACGTTGCATGTACGACAATTCACTTTTTGTGTCGTCGACGACAATGTGCCAACGAAAACAATCAGTGGACTTTGATTTGAAATTTATTTTCATCGCTAATTTGTCTGGACAAGTCAGCACGATGAAGTGAAGTGTCGTGCGCGATTCGTTTATGTTTCCTCGGTGACATTAACTGTAGAGTATTGTTGAAGCAGTTTTCGGCTTGTTTTCGGGTAACTCCGAAAACGTGACTAACGCCGGTTACGCTCAGCACAAAGGCCTGCTGGGCAAGCACAGCAATTACAAAAACAATACCAACAACACCACCAACAACTTCAGTTTCGAATTGATTGTGTAATTTTGACCTTTCGTACGCGTTCAAGCGATAATTTCGTAAACTATTGACAAACAAATCCGAACCTGATTCGCATACGCACTGGACCATGTTCAGAGGACATAACAGTTTAATATAAGGATAAATGTTAAATGGAGATTTACCATTGAAGTGATAATTTTCAGGTGCAATACCTCACTGGCGACGACAATAGCAGAGAAGAAAGCTCTTGCTAAGCTCTCTGTCTCACAACCAAACTCATCCCTAAATGGTCAGAATGGCTCGCGTATAAAATGACGCAGTTGCCGCTAGCATTTACTGTTATCGAGAATGTTATAAGAATTATTTAAAATTCAATTTTGAACACGTTTGAGCGTCTTTATTAACTTGTTGTATACTTTATTGCTCACTTTTATATTTTTATTTTATTTCATATTTTTAATTCATTTAATTGCTTTTTTTAAAATTTATTAATTTATTATGTACGCCTTAATGCTTTATTGCTTTCATTATGAAGTAATATTCGTGTCACCATAAAGCTGATTAATAGGAATTAATGTTGTTTTTTTGTGCAAGCGATCGTTACACAAAAATATTGTTTAATATTGTGCAATATATATTTGCATTTAAGTGAAGACACACCAACAAGGTTTATTAAATCAATTATGCGCATTTATTTTTCAGCTTTTTTACGTTGACGCTTTTTCGCTTTATGGCTTTTTTACCTTCGGTATTTTTTTTTTTGTTTGACATTCACTGAACTCAACTGTATAAAAAACAGTAAGCAGTTAAACAAACAGAGTTCTTCAATTTTTAGTATTAAAATTTTTTTTTTTAATTACTTATATTCACAAAAATTCATTAACTATAGTTTATTAACAGTTTTAAAAAGTTTGCAAAAATAATTCAGGGCTAATAGAATGCCGAGAAAAACCATTTTATTGTAAATTCTATAGCGATCATTTGCCAAAGGAAGCATGTTTATGCCAGAAAATGTGTGAATATAATAATTACAATAATAATTTGATAATTTAATTTAGTTTCAACAAGAATTAACATTTTTTCTTTGTATGTTTTCATCATTCCAAAAGTGTAATTAATTTCAGCTTTATATAGCAAAAGCGATATAACTATTCATAGATAAAACCAAGCCACACACATTTCAAGACCACTATTTGAAGGACCTTAAACGGAAAATTCGAAATGATCTAAATAAAAATTCGAACGAATGTGGACTTTTTCGTATTTTCTCCTTTAGCTTCGAAAATTAAAGGAGAATCTCAAGAGAAAATCTTTTGATAAAATCTTTTGATTTTCTTGAAGAAGCCACCACGTTATCACATTAAAAGTGTTACCCAAACTATTCACAGATTCACTCTCGCAGTTTTAATGTTATGCGAGAATTTAGGTCATGACCTTATTAAGTTCTTTCGATAAAACAAACAGTTTTCTTTTCCTTGCATCTTCAACGCATAATTCCATTTTATTCTTCGTTTCTACTTGTCAAAGACTACCAGTTCTTCCTTCTTCTTCTTCTTCCTTGTTTCTTCTTCTTCCTCTCCTTGTTCTTAGGATATTCTCTTTCCTTTCATGTTCGTGAACTCTTCATACATACTTGTCGTCGCATTCTGAGACTTTGCTTTCAATAAAATGTATGCTTGCCGAAACATATCTAAGCATGCCGACAACAACAACAACAACAACAACAACAACAACAAGAACGGCAACAACACAAGAGCAGCAACAACATTTAGTAGTGCAAAAGTTTAGACAGAAAATTTAATTAAAGTTTTACAACTTTTAGTGGAAGCTAAAGCTAAGAAAGAATGAAGAAGCAGAAAGTGAATGTAAAAGATAGAGAAAGAGAGAGATAGAAGGGTGGAGGAGGAGGTAATAAAAAGATAGACTGCATGCAGAAGACGAAATTGCTATTGAGACAGCAGTTCCTTCAATAAAGCCAGCGTAGAAGAGTCAGCTGTTGTACTCGCATACACTTAACAACACACCGCCAGTAGCGCTCACACACACACACACACGCCGAGTGAGTAGAAGGGTGAGCGATTGCGCAGAGTGATATATTTTGTATTAAAATTATCTCTCTGTTGAACATTTTCAGCGATAACGAGACAATAAAACTGAAATTCCAACAATTTTATGCCATACTTTACATAACTGCCTTACAACAACAACAACAAAAGGGTTGCGGTAGGTACATATGTACATACATGTAGGATGAGGCAAAGACCATGTCAACGTTACTGACAATAAATAAACGTAACAGAATATAACTCAGAAACACTCACACACAAAATACTTTGTTTAAATAATATTTTATTCATTAACTCTTCATTGTATTTTTGTATTGAGAAAAATATTAAAATATATTTTCATTGTAATTTTGTGACGAAAAGCAACGAAACATTTTGGTGTGAAATAAATTCAGTTTTATAAAAGCTGTGTTTTCATTATTTAATTTAGAAGTTTAATTTGAAAACCTTGGAGTCGTTAAACTCCATTACATTCACCAACTTGTCTTGAAGTCACAGAACTCCAGTCAACATTTTTGGGGCTTCAACTCTACATTTTTGGGGGCTCAACCGTACGTCGGGAAAAAGGCGAAAACCAGGTCAATTATTAAGGACTTCCCTTGTAAAGGAATGATCCAAGTTCGCCTATTTGGAGAAATATTTTTGTTGCCACGCTACTACAGGAATAATTACTCCGTAAGATAGTATCTCGATCTCTCAAGGACTATAAGTTATGAAGAAGAAAAGCAGTGAGAAATAGAATAGAAGAGGTGAAACAAGAGACAGGAAGAAATTAATCTGAACAAGAAAGCATAAGAAGAAAACGTGATAAGAAGAAGAAAAAGTGATAAGGAGAAAGAAACTCATAAAAGAAATAAGAAAGAAAATCGTTATCCAGAGAACCAATCCAAAGAACATTCTAATTACGGTGAGAAATTACACTAATCCTGTGGATGGATTATGGAAAGGTGAAAAATATTTAAAGCCAATATTTATAAATTTGTTGTTAAAAATTGTTATAAACATTATTTTTTTTTTGTATTTAGAAAACAAAAAATATTTTAAAATCAAATAATTTTCTTTAAACTAAAAATTTAGTATACTCATATTATATATATTATAATTATATCGAAAATTAATCGCAACTACACTGTGAAATACATAATTGTGAACAATGGACATTCCAACTATTTTGACTTTAACAGTAGATGGACTAAAAACGAAACTAAAAGAACTAAAGTTAGATCAAAACGGACTTAAAAAAGAATTGCAAACGAGACTGCTTCAACATTTCGGTCATTCTGAGCGATTAGAAAATGAGGACAGCGATAAAGAGTCCAATCAATCCGAATATGCAGACGTTGCATCAGGTCAACGCAATGTATTTATCGAAAAAACCCATTTCACTCTCCGCGATATTGAAGACTGCGTGTCGTCCTTTTCGGGAACGAATTCACTTGACATTAATCAGTGGATCCAAGAGTTTGAGGACAGCGCTGCCACCGTAAATTGGAACCCCTTACAAAAATTTATATACGCAAAACAGCTTTTGAAAGGTGCAGCGAAACTTTTCGTAAGAAGTCAGAGTGATATTCGAACTTGGAATGTTCTAAAAGAAGCTCTTTTAAAGGAGTTTGGACATAAATTATCATCACTAGATATTCATAGAATGTTAAGAAACCGTCGGAAAAAAACCAACGAAACTCTACGCGAATACCTTTATACGCTAATTGAAATCGGAAAACCCATAAAATTAGACGAAAATAGTCTGATTGAATATTTTATCGAAGGCATTCCCGATTCGAAGTCGAACAAAACAATTTTATACCAATCGAAATCAATTTCTGAACTTAAAGACCACATTCAAATATATGAAAAAATTCATCCTACACACTATCAATTTAATAAATGGTCTCCGAAACCAAATTATCGTGAAACGAAAATCGTAAATAGGGAAAATGTAAATAGGGATATATCAAGACAATTTTTCAAAGACGAACATAAACCTCATTTTAGTCCAACATATCCAAACAAACAATTTAGATGTTTCAAATGTAATGAGATAGGACATCGCTCGTACGAATGCAAATACCAAGATCAGAGTTCAGATAAACAACCATTAGTCCGAAAGAATAATGCAAACACAATTTCTAACAATAATTCGTATTTGAATACGAGTTACGGATTAATTTTTAAAGATATTTGCGTACTAAACACTAAAATTTCTGCATTAATCGACACTGGATGTGATGTTTGCCTGATGCGTTTTGATACACTAGAAAAACTTAACAGTCCAGTAAAATTAAGCCAAGAAAAGAAACATTTGGTAGGTATAGGCGAATATAAACTTACAACTTTAGGCAGCTTTACTACTATAGTTAAAATTGACGAAGTAGTATTAGACATAACTTTCCATGTTACCAAAAGTAGTGATATACGGTTCGAAACAGTAATAGGGAGCAATATTTTAAAAGATGTTGAGCTATCGGTGAAGAAAGGTAATGCAAAATTTATACGAAGCAAAGAAGAAAATGATAACATTCTTAAGAATGACCAAGAAAATAACAAAGTTTTGGAAAATAATACAGTTGAGAACGAAGATATTTTTAAAGAATTTAGAAATATATCGTTGGCAAATGAATCAGATTTATCTAATAAATTCGGTTTAGACATTTCGCATCTTGAAAATCCTTATTTTAACACTATTGCAACAATGGTAAAAAGTTATAACCCTTCAAAAAAATCGAATTCTCCAATACAAATGAAAATTTTACTAAGCGATGAATTGCCAATTTATCATCGGCCTAGAAGAATTTCACATTCAGACCAAAAGATCGTAGAAGATCAAATACAAACGTGGCTATCAGAAAAAATAATTCAGCCCAGTACATCAGAATTTACCTCGCCTATTGTTTTAGTATCAAAAAAAGACGGAACTAAAAGACTTTGCTGTGATTACAGAAAGCTAAATACTAAAATTATAAAAGACCATTTTCCAATTACGTTGATAGATGACGCACTCGAAAAGTTACAAGGCGCTAGAGTATACACTACCTTAGACCTAAAAAACGGATTTTTTCACGTTCCGGTCGAACCAGCATCTAGAAAATACACATCGTTTATAACACATAATGGCCAATACGAATTTATGTATGTTCCATTCGGCATATCAAATTCACCAGCCGTGTTTGCAAGATTCATTCAATCAGTTTTGAGAGATTTAATAAACAATGGAATTATTATCGTTTATGTCGATGACATAATTATACCTTCCCAAAATGAAAAAGAAGGCATTGAAAAGCTTAAAATCTTCCTCAAAGTTGCTAGCGAGAATGGTTTGAACATTAATTGGAAAAAATGCGAATTTCTTAAAAGGAAAGTAGAATTTCTTGGTTACATTGTAGAAAACGGAACATTAAAACCATCAGAAAAGAAAATTAACGCAGTGAAATCCTTTCCAGTACCAACAGACAAAAAGGCCTTACAACGATTTCTGGGGTTAACGTCTTATTTCAGGCGATTTATGAAAGATTACGCCCTTATTGCAAAGCCTTTATCTGATCTTTTGAGAAAAGATTCAAAATTTAAATTAGAAGAAGAACAAATACTATCTTTTCAACATTTAAAGCAACTTCTCATTAATGCACCTGTACTTAAGATTTACAATCTAAAGGCTACCACAGAGATACACACAGACGCAAGTAGTTACGGCTACGGAGCTGTCATGCTCCAAAAAGACGAGGAAGATCAGAAATTTCACCCAGTACAATATATGAGTAGAAAGACCAAGCCGGCTGAAGAGAAATATCACTCATACGACCTTGAAATATTAGCAATTGTAGAAGCTTTAAAGAAATGGCGAACGTATGTTTTAGGATTGAAATTTAAGATTGTCACAGACTGTAATGCTCTAACTATGACCCTGAAGAAAAAAGATATTCCTCCAAGAATATCTCGCTGGGCAATGTTCCTACAGGAATTCGAATATGAAATTGAGCATCGTTCAGCAACCAGAATGAAACATGTTGATGCCTTGAGCAGAGTATGTTTGCTCGTAGAGGATACTTTGAAACATCGATTAAAAAGTGCACAAATGGAGGACGACTGGATAAGAGCCGTGCGCAAAATACTGGAAAGTACCCAGTACGAAGACTTTTATATTAAACAAGACATTCTTTATAAAGATCCCAACAAGGATTTGATCGTAGTGCCAGTAGTTATGGAAGAGGAAATCATTAAAATTTCTCACAAACAAGGACACTTTTCTATTAAAAAAACCCAAGATAATTTAGAAAAATCTTTTTACATTCCTCATTTGATACCAAAAGTTACAAAAGTCGTTCGTAGTTGCATAGAGTGCATTATGAGTGAAAGAAAAGCGGGAAAGAAAGAAGGATATTTGTCACCAATAGAAAAAGAAGATAAGCCACTGCAAACATACCACATTGACCATGTTGGACCTTTAGAAAACACTCATAAAAAATATAACCACATTTTTGCAGTAGTCGATGCTTTTTCTAAGTTTGTATGGTTATATCCAACCAGAAGTACAAATACTTCAGAAGTCATCGATAAACTAAAAAGTCAAGCAACAGTATTTGGGAATCCGCGAAGAATAATTACTGATAGAGGTTCTGCATTCACATCTAACAGTTTTAAAGAATATTGTGAATCAGAAAACATTCAGCAATTACTGATAGCAACAGGAGTACCTCGAGGCAATGGTCAAATTGAACGAATTCATAGAATTGTAATACCACTGCTCTCCAAATTATGTTTAGAAAATCCTACACATTGGTATAAGCACGTTTATAGGGTACAACAGGCAATAAATAACTCACCACCAAGAAGCACTAAAATATCGCCATTTAAAATATTAACCGGTTTAGATATGCGAGGCCCAATAGAAAAAGATTTACAACGAATTTTAGAAGAAGAAAACTTTAAGGAATTTGAGAAAGAACGCGAAAATATTCGTGAAATCGCTAAAGAAAATATTAATTGCATTCAAGAAGAAAACCGGAAAACTTTTAATAAAAACCGAAAAGAAGAAATTCAATATAATTTAGAAGATTTAGTGGCAATTAAGCGCTCACAATTTGGTCCGGGATTAAAAATTAAACCTAAATTCTTGGGTCCATACAAAATAGTTGCTAAACACAACTATGGTAGGTATGAGGTTGAAAAATTAGGTAATCACGAAGGGCCAAAAAGAACGACAACAGTCGCCGAGTTTATAAAAAAGTGGAATCCCACATTCGGGTCGAATGGTTCGTCAGGATGGCCGAATGTAGGATGAGGCAAAGACCATGTCAACGTTACTGACAATAAATAAACGTAACAGAATATAACTCAGAAACACTCACACACAAAATACTTTGTTTAAATAATATTTTATTCATTAACTCTTCATTGTATTTTTGTATTGAGAAAAATATTAAAATATATTTTCATTGTAATTTTGTGACGAAAAGCAACGAAACATTTTGGTGTGAAATAAATTCAGTTTTATAAAAGCTGTGTTTTCATTATTTAATTTAGAAGTTTAATTTGAAAACCTTGGAGTCGTTAAACTCCATTACATTCACCAACTTGTCTTGAAGTCACAGAACTCCAGTCAACATTTTTGGGGCTTCAACTCTACATACATACATAGATACAAGGATATTCTGTTAGAGATTGTTTGTAGGGCGCGGGTGCGTGTGTGCGTCAAAAGCGGTCGGTCTCCTCCGGTGATGCTCTGTTTCTACTAAAACAAACGCTTGAATAGTGAAGACAAAGAGCTACAAATATTTTTAAGGGAAGTACACACATACTTATAGACGAGATACATAGCCATAGACATAATACATAGACAAGGTACTAGACAAGATTAACACTCAAGAAAAAGGAAAGAAGACGAAAGGAAGACATCAAGGAAAAAAGGAAAAAGGAAAAAAGGAAGGAAGCATGCAATATAAACGGAAACAGAGAAGAATGTGAACTAGCTTTCCGTCAAGATCGCGTCAATATCTCACTAATTTTCAACTGAGCCGACTGGAACCGCTCTGTCCTTGTGTGAAGTTGAACCAAATACAAAATCTTTGCAAATCTTTGAAATCTTTAAGCGATTTAATTAGAAATTTAGTTAGAACTTTTCAATATGTCATCAGTCCTAAGAAATATTCCAATTTTGCCAAACCTAAACCTAAAAAATGGTCTCTTGGTTTTTGTGGTATTTCAGGCCCGGAATTTCTCGTTTCATTCACCGCAAGCATATTTCTCAATGGTTGTTTTCTTGCTCTCTTCTTTCCTTTTTTGCTCTTCTTCCTCTTATATTATATTGCAAATTATAGCCGTAATAAAAACCGTCCTATTTATTCATTTGCTCTCACGCCTGCTCCTTCTCCTCCTCCATTTCCCTTTTTGTAGTTATTTATGGGTTTGAAAGCGGTGAAAAATTTGCACATCAACAATTTTTAATTTATGCTTAACACTCGATGTGCTGAATACAAAATTCCATATTAATTAAATGCCAAAGCGAAAAAAGCCACATCAACGACATTCGTTAATAACTTGGATGGTTTCGGTTCAATGAATCGCCATCGTCATCATGATCGCCGTCATCATCATCATCGCTCCTACAAATCGCGCAAAATTCGCAATGTGCTCGGCAGTTTTTCTTTCATACAAATAAAACTTTTATGTCAATTAAATTGTAAAATATTTTTTAATAAATAACATTTTTGTAAAATTCTACAAGAATACAAACATTCAAAGATTCTATAGCACGGCGCAAGCATTTGCGAGCCTTGTTGTGGAATTTGTTGAGACTTTGCTGAAATCTGCAATTCGTTTTCAGGACTTACGAGAAAGTCGGGGTTGAAGAGCTCAATAGATATATGATATACATATATGGTACATCGAATACAAGCAACGTTGATGAATAAATGATTTCCGAGTAAGAGACAGCTTGTCCGATAACGATAAATTGTCCCTAAATAACTTCTGAGACAAAGCCATTTGCCACAAAGGAGAGAATTTGTATCTCTTTACACCGATTTCACCATAATTTGTCTTTTTCTTTTTTTTTTTTGTAAAAATTATTATAATGCAATATATTCGTAAAAGTTATCCCCATTAAAAGAAGCTGAAGCCTCTTTAGGGACTTTGCGGACTCACTTCATCGAAAAAAAGACATAAAATATTCAAATTTCTTATGTTGCTATCAATTTGCCGGGTACTTTGCGAGAGGTATGGCAAGAGGCAGGAACATGTGGGTTTGATTGCTCTAAAAAATCACAAGAAAGTCAGTGTGAGTCTGTCGCGTCTCGTGAGGTGGAGAGAACGACGGCCGGAGAAAATATAAAAAAAATTAAATTCGAAAAAATTATAATCAAATTAAGATAGACCTGAAATCCTTTAAGCGTTCAACCTCTAACCCTTTTACCCGTATCGAAAGCTTAAGTTGTCTTTGCCAAAGCTGCTCATTAAATAGAGTTTTAAAAAACTTTAAAAGAAAAAAGTGGAAAAACTAATTGGACTTGAGGTTTTCAACATTTGGGGTCCTCAAGTAACATCGTTTAGAGCCGCTAAAGTTAACGGCCACAAGCCCGATTTTCTTGCGAAACGTTCAGCTTGTAGATTTCCGCTTTCGGAGATTAATAGTGACGAAAATAAGAATTATCCGGCCTCATTTGGGATTTTAGGGCTTGGGAAAACCGTAACCAATTGAAGATTTTACATAATAGAAATGATAAGACAACTTTTGGTGCATTTTCTTTACGCTCTTTCTCGGAAATGCTCTGAAAAATACTCTTGAAAATCTTTAAGTATCGATTTTGACACTTATAGACCAAAGACCAAAACCAGTGTACGAGCATAGTACGATAAGTTGTAACCTCAAATGATTAAGATTTTTAAGTAAAATTCGAGTTCGAGAGTTCAATGGTGATGAAAAGAGTTCAGCCCGATTATAACAGTATAATCAATAACTTTTAGGCTTAAGGAAATGTTCAGATATTGCACAATACAAGAAACTTTTCAGTCCATTCCAATAATCGCAGTATTTATACTGTTTATTAATTTAGATTTCAATTTTCTAAATAGAGAAAATAACTATTGCAGATCTGACAACAAGAACAAAAAAATATCGACATAAAATTACAAAACAAAGGAAGTTGTTTGGGGCGTGCCCAAATAAAAAGAAATACAACAAAAAAGAACTTAACAGCGAGGTCATGCCTTCGAATAGACCGCAAGAAGTAGGCACTAGAGGCACTAGAGAATCAAATTAAGAGTATCATCGATTCGAAACGAAGCGCCCGAATCAGTCAGAATCAACAGTCTGCGAATGAGCGAGAAAGCAACGAAACGAAGAAGGCTGAAGCAACACGAAATTGTTGCTCAAGTTGAATGAATTTTAATGGAATTACAACGGCCGGGTATCAATAAAATGCTTCTTGTATTTAATAGAATTAAGTGGAATGGAAAGGCAAGGTGGTGGAGGGGCGTGGAGGGGATGGGGCGGAGGGGCGGAGGGGCGTGGTGACTGCAGGCGAATAGCCGAAAGGTAAATGGAATAAAGTACAGTCCAATGTAATAAAATTGTCATGAAGCCACCGACACAGACACCAACGATCACACAACATTTTCTGCTCACAGCGAGAAAGCCATAAAAAGTTAATGGAGCTGAGACAACAAACAAAGGCTGCAGAGAAGAAGGCTGGAAAGTGCTGCCCACAATGAAGGAACAAGCTTGGCTGTTACTAGAGGCTGCTAAAACGTCTACATTTCGCAAATCAAGGAAAGACATTCACTTACCTTCTTCGTCACACCAATGCACACACATACATACAAGCTTATATGTACTTATACACTGATGAAAATTTAAGTGTGTGTTTGCAGCCGGTGTGCGGTTATGCACTTCTTTTGTTTCCTCGTCCCGCCTTTTCAATGATAATCCATAAAGACACTCTTGAGCACCAAAAAGTCTTCCACGACTCTTTTGGGTTGCGTTCGTTGTTGTTGCTCTTAAGCAAAATCTATCAAACACTTCAGAAATTCGTAGTTTTAACACTTCAAATCCCGATAGGCCGAATCAAGTTATGTCGGCATTATAAAGACTGATATCCTTTTTAGGTCAATATTTTGCCGTTCTTCGTTCTGGCAAACGAATAACAAACACTTGAATACAAATGAAGAAGATTTTGAACGGTGTTTATGTGTGTGCGTGCAGCTGCGATTTGTTCACATGCACACGTGCCGGGGAGTTGTGTTTGCTCGTTGTTGTTGTTGTGTTTTCTTACTTTGCTGAAAGTATGCCACAGCTTTTGCACGGCGGTCTCATTTCTCGGCAACGTCTTACATAAAGCGCCTAAAAGTAGGCAACCGCACTATTTTTTGCACACAATTTGTTCGTTCATACACTTTCAATTCTTTCTTTACTTTTAATTTTATTAAACATTTTTTACACAAACGCCATTAAGCAGAGTATTTTTCGTGTATTCCTTTGTACGCCTTTAAATGTTTATAAATTTGTTTTTTTTGTTGTCGTTGTTGTTGCTGTCCTCTTTGTTTATTTGACTTTTAAAAATTTGAAATCATTTGTATTGATTGAGCAAGTACCGCTACGCCGAAAACGTGTCAATTTAACCGTGTAGCTTTTCTTCAACTAAACCATTCTACTCTTCTCGACGGAGCCCTGACCGCTATGATGCGCTCCTGCTTACGGTACGGTACGTCCTTCAAAACGACAACGAAGTCGTGCCACATCCAGAGCATCAGTTTGAACGACTGCACCCGAAAACGGCATGGTAAGGATTTTTGTACACTTTTCGGTATACGTAGTAGAAAAACGTCGTCGCATCGCGGCGATACGAGCCAACACGAGAGAGTAAATTGGTGAGGTGAGTGCGTGCTCACAGAGAGAAAAAGAACGAGAGAGCGAAGGCGAAAGTGTTGCGGTTCTGTGGCTCCGAGAGAATTCTAGGAAGTGAATACCAACGGTCTTTTCTCTTTTCTCGGTTCTCTTTTTCATTAAGCTCAACACTTCTCTGGAACTGAATTGATGCTGACCAGCGCACTCTCTGTGACTGTCATGTTCTCAGAGAGAGAGAGAGAGAGAGAGAGAGAGCGAGAGCGAGAAATCCACCCTTCATAAGTGTAACTTTCCAATTGGCCTCAAACAATTCCGAAAAGTGTTGAAATTGTTGAAGTCTCTCGGCAACCTTGCAACATGTTTCATGAGATCTCTTCAGCTCACTCGTATTTTCAGCATTTATCAGCATGTTTTTCATTTATTTTTCCTGAGAGAAATGCATCTCATGATCCATTTGTGTCCGAAAAACGAACTTGAAATGACCAGAGTTCATGTTCGCGTTCAAGGTACGTTTGTGCTTTTAAGTTCTTTAGAATTTTTAAATTTTCGAATTCTTTAGACAGTTTAAAATGCATAATTCATTAAGCCATAACACCACCGTCTCCCAAACACTTTATGTTTTCTCTCCGTTTGTGCCGGTCCTTTACCTTGTTGTAACTATACCAACTGCCCGGCACTCTGAAATACAAAGCAGTTCAGTGACCTGGTCAAACAAATAAGTACGAGTGCATACCAGCAAAAAAAAGCCGCCCCAAGTTTTCTTTTATTTTTTCAAATAATTTCACTTTGAACTTCAAAGAGGGCGGCACCGCAGTCAACGTAAAACGTTTACTCTTAGTCCGTTTGAAAGGTTACAAGTCATCGCTAACAAAAGGCGAAAATAAGGCGAAATATGAGGGAATAATTTAGCATCCGCATTCGTTTTGGCAGGACTCTCAGCAGGAAGGACGTTAAATGAGCGATTTATTACAATTAAAAATGAGTAAAAGAGGAAAATAATTAATTGCCAAAAGTTAGAAGTATGAGAACGAAAAGAGGCTAAGACACTTTTCTAAGTTTATCATGCATAAACTTAAAAACTTTAGTATCAACACGAAAACGCAAGAAAAATTATGTTCCTTCGATCAACTGAGTATTTGATAATTTTTGATCAGAGGTTAAAACTCAAATGTTAATCCTAACATTCTTTTAATCCTGAAATCCTCAAAACAATAAAAATGTAAAAATAAAGGACGGAAGTATATAAAATCTCAAAACCCAAAAATTAACAACGAACATGAATAAATTTATGACAAAATATCCAACAAAAAGCTACACTCGCAGACAGACCGAGAAAATGTCAGACACACACACACACACACCGCGATACGTAGTACGTTCTACCATGTAAAGATTACTGTAGGTCAAATTGAAAACCGAAACCCAACGAGTTTGCTTTTTAGAATCGGATAAAACCCACAAATCATGATGTTTGCGAATGATGACTTCCAAATTGATTGTTGTTGCTGTTGCCGGCTGCGTTGCGTCGTAGCTGGTGCTGGTGCCGTGGCCGCCGCCTGCTTCATTAAGCCGTTGCTGGCTGGCTGTGGCTGCCAACGAGCAGACGACGTGGTTGCGTGCTGGCAAGGATTATGTTTCGAGCTGTACCGAGAGTGTCAGAGAGAGGGAGACTGAGAAGATGAAATGCATTGAAACGTGAAAGCGTGAATTTAAATTGAAATTAAACGCAAATTCTCAGCAGTCTTAAAATTCACTCATGACAAATCGTTTACGAATCAGCGATGAAACTTATAACTCTTAATATTTTGACTATTTTTTAATACAATTTTGTCATTGTTATGGTTTTTGTGGCATCGAAGCAATCTGACCATTTGTTTAAGGTGGACACGATTTATGGTATACGATGGTGAAATATCATGCCTGATTCGTTTATGCTTTCTTAAAGACATGAATAAATGATCGTCAATGATTTTCGAAGTATTCGCCAATGGTTGACGATCACGACAGAGTATGGAACATTCTATTTCAGTTTGTAAATTCATAATTTCTGGAAATTCATAATTTTTTTACCCAAAATTGAATGGTTTTCAAGATCGTTTACTTGGCTCATTCCTCGATCATGAATTTATAATAGAAAAGTGCACTGAGAACACCCGAAGAACTCGTTTAATGCTTTTTCAAAATGCTGCTTCTGTCTCTTTCCGCCTCAGGAAAGTTAGTGTAGAAGTATTTTTTTTACTTTAAGTCACCATTATCGGATTACAACCATTTGTTGTGTAAATACTTGCAATCGTCCTTGCGAATTGTAAAACTGAATCTCTAAAAAGTTGCAAACTGGATGCGGATAACATTTCCTGGGTTTTCCGATTTTTACTGGCGACAAGTAGGTACATAAAAATCAAAAAAAAAAAAATGGAAAAATCAGCAACTCGATGTGCTTGCGACCATTCCTTTAAAACTGCTTAATCCAATGTTACTCTTCGCAAATGTACCAATTGTTCGGAAATTGAATTTAATTGATTTTACGGATTATCCGATTTTAAATAAACTGACAGAAATAAACGACAAGCAACATTGTGTCCCTTTCCGTCCTTCCTTCCTTCCTTCTGCCCTTTCAATCTGCCTCCATCGTTTTGTGCACGGAAAGCTCTTAACTTCGTGATCAATGCGCTGCACAGCATCCCTCTTTCTCCTGTCGCCCTCCTTCTGTCCTTGTCCGGCCGCCTGCTTCTTCGACAAACAATCGTTGCAAGTTTACCTGCAGCAGTGCTCGCGAACAAGCAGCACGCGTGCCAGACTTAGCCTGCTTCAACTGTTCGACCGTTCTCCGGGATTTTTTTTCCGCACATCCGCAACATCCGCATAAATTCGCGACTCAAATAACTACTTTTAATAAAGAATTGTTTCTTCCTGCGTGCTCCAGCAGATTTGACCCGCTTAAAAGCATCCTTTTGCGCCCGCTGCTCGAGAATCTCTTTTACCTTCATTGTCACTTCTTAAAACTTTGCACCCGCATCCGCATCCGCATCCGCAAAGTGTCAATGTTTTTGTTGCTGAAGTTGTTGTTGTTGTTGTTCTGGCCTGATTTAAGTCAGGGCGTTTTTGCGCGCTTGTTCCATTGCTATTTATTTATTGTTTATTTGCCGCCGGAATTTACTTTCGTTGCGATTCTGTGCATTTTTTCCCGTTTTGCCTTTTGCACCGAACACGAGTGCAAGCACGAGTACGAACGAGTATGTCGAGTGTGTAATGAATTGATGAAAGTGCATGCCGAACAAATAAACAGCGGCGAACAACAACAACAAACAATTGCAGGGTGCGACATTCAGTAACGACGGTAAATAACAACAACAACATGAACTCCAATAACAATAATAAAATGAAAACAATGCAAAAATTCCACAGCCAAACAACAACAACAACAACAACAACGAACGCCGAGCACTGAAAAGTGGTTAAGGTTGTGCAGGAAGGAGTGTTGAATTGGGGGCGGGGGGGAAATAGGTAAGCCTGGGCGTCATGAAAATGTGTATGTTTCTGCGTGTGTGTGTGTGTGTGTGCAGCATCCCTATAATGCCTTCATGACAAGTCGTTTACAAATCAGTGACGAAAAATCCTTTTTTCATTCAATTTCGACCGCCCTTTTCGTAGTTGCTATTCTTTACCAGTTTAAAAAAAATAACACAAACTTTTATATAAATTCATTTTTTCATTTATGGTTCGAGAATAACGCCGAATTCAACAAAGTGGTCTGTGAGCAAATCGCTCTCGACGATTCTTACGTACGCGTTGGTGAAATGTCATGCGTGATTCCTTTGTATCTTCTTAAAGACAGCAAGTACACGGCGGCGGCACATACGGGCGGGTAGGCGTAAGTGGAACCCACGTGGGAGGTTTTCCATCCTGAGGCTGAGAGCGAGTTCTTTACTTTGTTGCTTTTTAGTTATTTGTTTTTGTCAACTTTGTTATTCTCTCATCGTTTAACGTTTTCAAGCCCTGCGAAGGAGGCAGCATTGGAGGTTGTTGTGTTTGTTGTTGTTGTTGCTGTTTTCAGTTTGTTCGGTTGACATGTTGACAGTGGCATTCAATGGATTTGTGCACCCATCAACGATTGTTTGGCAGTGACAGCAGCTTCTTCATTATCATCAGCGGAATCATCAGCATCATCCGTATTTTGCCATGTATCGATGTTGACAATGGCGAGCCTTCTACAAGAAGTTTCAAAATATTAAGAGCTTTTTTAAATTTTTTTTCAGAATTAATTCTTCTCCAGAATTATGCTTCTTTATAAATAGAGTCTCTTTTAAATCGTTTATAAAGCTTTCTCGGTTGACGTTTGTTTTCTGTGATGTCAAAACTTTTAGGAATAGTAAACCTCTAAAAGAGAGAGAGAGAGAGAAAGTTTGCCCTTCTCGCATCCTTTTTATTCCTTGAGGTGTATGTACTTTCGTTACTGTTTGGAACCTTTCCCTTCACACACTATCTATTATTATTGTTGTTGTCTTTTTTGTTGTTTGTTGCCGATAATTTGTCTTCTGGTTTACCGCTTGGCAGAGTGCGTGTTTATTCATCCTTTCTGGATCCGAACCTATTGTCACAATCTTAATATTGTCAACCGAAAAACAACAACAACAACCCTGCAATCAATTGCCGGCAAGAGGAGGGTTGTTTACCCGAAAGGCATTGTGCAATTTTTTCGAAACGCAAAACCATCCTTTTGTTCCTTAATCCTTACGACAACACTCTACCCTTCGATGCTGCGTTGTTGTTGTGTGTTCCTTGCTTTGTAGTCTTTTTTATGACCAGCCCCTCCTCACCGCACTCTCTCTCTCTCACCCCCTTTCTCTGTGAGCACACATGTGCCTTTATTTGTTCATTTGTTCGGGCTTTTTTATTTGTTTCGTTCTTTGTTTATTTGTTTTTCTATTTGTTGCGGTTGCGGAGAGACAGAGAGCGTGCTACCATCGAAAGATCGGATTTATTTTATTTTTTCTTTACCATTGTTTTTTCTTATTGTTCTTGTAAACCTAAACTATTTTTTTTGTTTTTTTATTTCTGTTCATTCTGTTGCATTTTGCGGCTTTACACGCCTTTGTCTTGTCCTTTTATTTGTTTATTTGTGTATTTTTGTTGCTATCGTCAACATTTGCTTTAGCTCATACAGCGGCCATGCAAACAAACACACACACACAATCACACGTACATACATCAAACATACAAGCTTCATTGATATCTCATTTGTATTGGTCAAGCAATGTTTGTTTGATGTCAAATGAATTTCAACGCATTCATATTTCATTAATTACTCCGTCAACAGCGCTGTGATATTCTTTGCTGATGGATATCACACCATTTTATTGGGGCTGATTTTTGATTTTTGAATTCTTACATAAACTTTATTTGTTCGATCGGCTTCGATGATGTATCGTTCAGTATCTTGCGCATGTTTTCGGGATATGCAGAAGCTGAAGAACTAGATATAAATGCCATTGCAACACTGAGAAAAAGAAACCTCAAACATTATGTTTTTTTCATACGTTTTTTCCTTCCAGAGCTTAGCTTCTTCTGCTTTATGCTGCTGAAGTTTTCTCTGACAACCAAGTTTTTTAAAGATATCTACATTTATTACTCTTTTCATATATTTTTAAATTACTTTGCAATTTTCGGAAATTCTTTTACAGTTTTCTTGTCATCTGCGGTCACAATGCGAGACAGAGTCTTCTCGATTTATGTCCTTTCTAAGCCTCAAACAAAAAGTCGCAAGAGCTATTGAGAGATAGAGAGTGAGAAAGAGAGAGTGGGACAACAGAAGCCGAACAGAAAGAAGAACACAATAAATATCAATAAAAGTAAAATTAAAACGCAATTCATAAATCTCTAGGTTTTATTTTCTTCAGCGAGCATTTTTCACACACGCACACGCACACGCACACGCACACTCACAACGAACATACAGACCACACACAGAGATGTGTGTGTGACATCTCTTAACACACTCGCATGAATGGGTCTGACTACAAGCGGTCCTTGATATATTGAGAGTGGATTGACATCAGTAAATTGTTTCGAGTTTCAATGGAGAGGACAATAACATGAACAACAGTCATAAAAATAACAACAAGGACGGCAGCAACAACAATAACAACAACAACAACAACAACAACAACAACAACAGTAACAACAACGACGGTGACGTCGATGACGACAACAATAAACAATCTTCAAATATGAAGGTAGAAAATATTAAAGCGAAAACAAACAAGAAAAAACCGCATTAAATCACAGCAAATGTTAATAACAACAACAACAACAACAGAAAAGTGGAAAAAATTGTAGTCCTTCGTGGATGCGCCGAAGAGCAAGCAAAAGGAGGCGGCAGCTAAACCAAAAAACCTTCAAACGTAACGCACATGAAATAACAAGACGCTGAGCAATCAATTTACAGCAACAACAACAACATGTATTTCATTTTAATATATTAAAAAACATCCCCCTCCCCTGCCCCCGCCACTCGACCGTCTGCCAATTTTCCCTCATGACAAATCGTTAACGAAACAATGACGAAATAAGAACTCATGCTATGAAAAAGACTGTGATGAAAGTGCATGCACGATTCGTTTAGGTTATCTTCAAGCCACAGGACGGTTGACATACACACAAATACATCCAAACCACCTACGAGAAATGTAAGCAGACCACATGAAATGCGGTTGCTTGGTGTTGGCTGAAAAGAGCAAAAACGTTAGTGATAAAAAGACGCCCAACGATGGACAAGAGACGCCAAAGGATGGACCAGAGACGAGCAGAACAGAAGCAAAATAGCAGATGCCAGCAAGTTGGGAAAAGAGTCACTGGCTGGTATTTTTGGCCTACCCCAAAACGAAACCATTTCACCACATCATTCGGTAACATTCGTTCGATGAAGAAGCTTCCATGCTGCGGTTTACTGCGGCAGGCATGCATGATTATTATCCTCCCGGATGGTTCCGCAGACCACTAAAAAGTAAATGAGATAAGAATACGAAAAGGAAAACCACAACAACTTACTTAAATTTAAGAGAAAGAAATAATCCAAATTAATACAAATTTTATTTGGAAGGAAATGGAAATTTGTTTTTTTTACACTTCATTCGCTTAATTTTATTCAAGATTCTTTTATTCAATTAACAAAAGGATAACAATTTTTATATAGATACGTTTCCGGTCGAAACAAAATCGCGAAAAAGCGATGAAGTCCAAGAATGATACAAGCTTTTTCAGGTGAGGCGAGTCTAGACAGGCTTGGTTAACAGAAACGAGGTTCTGAAAACCGAACAGTTACGTATATTTTCACCCGAAACTAGAATTTGGCATGAGAAAAACTTCTAATGTAGGATCAGATTCGATGATGAGATCTTTTCTAGCACAAAACAACGTCCTCAAAAAATGTTTTGTTTCTTTTGAGGCTTTTTGTAGTCACAATCTGTTCCTTTTGTTGTTGCTTTTGAAGTTAATTTTTCTCATAATTTCTCATAAGCTGAATACAATAAAATATGTACAATAATTCGAAAGTGTTGTAAGCAAGTCAGCCACGCCCTCTACTGCGTCATACCATAGATTTAATATTATGTATAATAATATTAACGCGCCCACTCCTTGGCAACCATTAAAACTGACATTTATTCATTATATTAATAACATTTATCAACATTACGAGAATTATTGCCCGAAAGCGCTCCCGGGAATATTCCTTTACTTTGTCTCCTTTTTTGTGGGTCGTTTTTGGTATGTTTTTATTGTACAATATTGGTCAATGTGGGCCTCATTTGAAAACGTACAAACGTACGTATTTACGTACTTACACACACACACACAATTTACTTTCGTCACGTGTGAAGGTAATTATTACACAACTTATGAAGCCCTGCAGAGAAGACAGGACGCGACGCGACCGGAAGGAATGAAAAACGAAAGCCACCAACGAAAAAAGCAACAAAGTCATCAACAGCTGTTGGATATTACCGCGAAACAAATGAATATCTGTACGCATGTATGTATGTACATATGTATGTATTCCTTTCTTCCTTTCTTGACGAAATTATACAGCAAGTATCGCGCGGACGAATTACGGCATGACCGGAGTAAGTAATTTCTCCGAAGATGATAATATTAATAGAAGCAGAAACAACAACAACAACACCATCATCAAGGACACTGACTGATTTTTTGGTTACTTACATAATTGTTGATCATTATACAAAAATCAAAAAAAAAAAATAGAAGAAATAATGAAGCCACACCGAACGAAGAGGCTCGCACGTCATGACGGAAAATGGTCATTAATAATATTTAATTATAATAACAATAACCACTACCAACAACAACAACAACAACAACAACAATGACAACAGCTGTTGAATACGAAATCATAATCGCAATCGTAACCAAAATCGTTTTAGTAGAAGGACATTAAAACCAACCACGCTCGTCGTCCTTCCTCAGCGGCTTCTTTGCAATTAACAAGAAGCAGCATCTTCGGTAGCTCATTTTTATTAGATTTTAAGCACGCTCGTTGAGGGGGCGTGGCAGACCGAGCGAGCAACTGACGACTCTCACTCGATGTGGGAGAGGAAATATATTTACAAATGGCTCAAAAATGACCGGAAATTGGACAAAAATCTTTCGATTTTTTTGTTATAACTGCAATGATTAGTTTCAGCCATGATTTATGTCTAGCAATAATCATAATACATAATAATTTCATTTTCAGGCGGATACAATTTTACCCACAAATAACGACATCAGGGTTGGTTCGGTTCGAAAAGTCTTCGATGTATTATATTTCGATAAAGAGTGAAGATTGGAAGGCTGAAGATGAAAAGCTGAAATTCTTGTTGACCATGATCATGACTATATCGACAGAGAGAACATGTTTCGTGCCTGGTTTTCTTATATTCCTTTTTGTTTGTTATATTTTTATATGCTTATACTTCGAAGATCGTACTTTACTGACCATATTTTAGTTACTTTAAACTAAGTTCGAATAAATGTTCGAGTGAAGCTCGAGTGAACTCTTTCCATGAATTTTTGCGCTGTCTTCAAACCGAGGAAATTCATAACGAACAGAAACGATATTAAATTCCTTTAAGCAAAATGTTTTTTGTGAGAAAGAAAGAAAGATTAATTAACAAAACCGTTTGATGAGTTCCGTCAACGTCGGTGCCCGCATCAGCCTTTTCTCTTTATTCCCCAAAGGCTTTCATCGAACATTTCTCATTTACGATTCTCTCTGCTACCTAGATTCGCAGTGAGTTCTCCGCTTGTCAAGTGGTGGCGCCCCGCTTTTGTGGGCGGTGTCATTAAAACTTTCAATGTAATGCTTAATGAGCTCGGCGAATGCGGCGAACATTTCGAATAGTCAAAAAATCTCAAAACCCACAAAAACTCACAGACACCGGAAACGCACACAGCCACGTACAAATTTTCATTGAATGCTCACAAACAAACAGGCATGCATGCATACAAACATACATATTTCTCTCTTTATGGCATCGCTCTAGTGCTCTTCCATTTCCACCCAAAAAAAGCAACAAACCAGAACAAATAAAAGCCGCCGCGTTGAGAAACAATTAATGCATCAATAAAACTCTGCTCAGCATATTTTAGCGAAAGTGTGGCAACGCTATGTTATAAGTGTTGTTGTTTCGTACTCAAGGGAATGCGAGAATTACGACACGTACGAGAGTCTACGTTCGTACATCATCATATCATGGCGGTCGACGGGAAGTGATTAAGCGGGCGAGAGAGAGACAGAGAGAGGGAGGGAGAAAGAAGGGAGGGGGGACTATTATTGCCAGCTACGCACTTTGCATTTGTTACTACGATTTCTTTTTAATTAATTTTGGTCATTTTACTCTCAAGACTAAATGTTCTCTCACAAAACAATGATGATTATGAGAGATGATGACAAACATAAGAACAAGGTATTGCCAATAGTAATATTGTTGGTTGAAGAAGAATGATGAATGGTGGTAATGAAGTTAAGCCATTAAAGCCATTAATAATGATTATGAAAGTGTTAAGAAATGGAGGAGAGGACGCTAATAAAGGCACACGCTACATTGGCAGCATGATGATGAGCATGATGATGATGACGTTAGTGACAATGTTAGTGTATCAACAACACAACCATTTCATTACCATCATAAATTATCAAAATAGTTGAAGTGAAGACAACGATAATTATAATAATCTTGACATCGTTGTAATGATGATGATAGTGATGATTATAACATCGGAAACAATTGAAAACAGATGCTAACATCGGCTGCATCAACTTCCTCAATGTTCCACAGACCAATAACCAGAGACGACAGACTGGGCTAGTTTTCCAAAATTTTCCTTGCAAGTTTCTTTCTGTTGTGTTTTCTATACGTTCCTTTAATGGTTGCCTTCAAAGGATTTGTGAGAAAAACTTTTTATCGTACACCAACATCATTTTCGCCGCCACCAGCGCCATCGTTGTACTCGTTATTTCCGGTCCTAATGACCGTCGTCTGCGCGAATTAATTATGCAAAGTGTAGCGCCAGAGTCATAAAGTGTGCGCGCGAAAGTTGTTCGCAGTGTCCGTCGTTCGTTGGCGTAGTCTGCTGCTCCAGCTTACCACAACAGGACCTCACTGAAGAGCCTTCAACATACAGGCTGTACATACAGTACACACACACGCGTGCATACGCATGCTTATACTCGTACTCACTACGCCTTGCACACAGACTCGCAGACTCGCAGACACAGAAGGCCGCACAAACTATTTTGAATGGATCTTTTGCTTTTGGCTTTTTTGGTGCAATATTTTCGCTAAACTTCCGCATGAGGGCGTTGGTTACACTGCAACGCAATGCGACGCGTCGTTCTGAATGTATGCGCAAAATGTCTCTTCTATATACTCGTACATGCATGCATACATACGTATATATGGATACGATACACATATTTCGTGTCCTTTCAACTGAAGAGAGAAATTTAAAGAGAAGTACTATAAAATACTCGTTAGTGGAAAGACCTCTAAGACTAGATTTCTTCATTTATATAGACTTTACGATTGGCAAAACTGTCTAAAATAACGGTAATGTCATTCTGTTCTGACAGCGTCTTTCCAAACGTCAACAACTAATTGTCATCAATTTTGGTAGTTAAATAAACGACTTTTAACCTTAGAAATGGAATTAATTTTCTTAAGACTAACTTAAAAAATTATTCAAAAGTTTCGACCATTAGACTCAATTATTTCTCAAGAAAAGACCAACCCAACCCACTCTCACTGACTGCTTAATACTATTAATTCTAGAGTATTTTGTTTAGGAATGAGGGATAATGATTAATGAACACTATCAAAGGATTGTGATTATCCTTCATAAAGCGAATAATGACTTTGAAATCTGAAGCATTTCGAAGTCTAAAAAAGTTCATATTATATCTTGACTCTATAAAAAATGAATCCCATTTAAGATTCTAAGGGCTCTGCATTATTTAATTTCATACTTCGGGCTATTTATTTTAATTTAATTGAGTGAAATGGATCTGTTCAGACATTTTGGTGTTGTTTTTTTTGTGAGATTGCGTACTTGTTGGTTGTTATTTTCATCCAATTAGAATGACTATCATTTATTTCTGTTTAATCTTCAGTCGAACCAAAGTTGATGTTATTCATTTCATGTTTAATGTTACTATTATTATTATTCTGGTTGTTGCTTGTTGTTCTCACTGCAATTATTTCAGAGCAGTCAGAGAATGCCCGTCGTCTAGTGTATTAAGAGGATGTGCCGAAATGCCCCAAGCATTTTGAAATTTTTGGTTAACCCTTAACGCAAACCAAGTTCCAGAATCTTCTAGGATGAACTGCACCGATTTCCAGGAAATATTATCGAATAAACATTCAGAAGTATTATACATATACATTATACATATTATACATACATATATAATACATCTATATGATACATTTATACATACATACATACATCAGCAGTGCACAATTTCTACTGCTTCTAGAGGACTCCTACTCCTTCAGGATGAATATTGCATTTGAACGAAAATAGTCTTCTAATAGTTGTTCTTTTCATATGATACTTCTTCTTCTTCTTCTTTCTCATGCTTTACACTTAATGTTAGCTTTCTAAAATTTTAAAACTTTTAAAACTTTTAAAACTTTAAGAAACCAAGAATTTGGTACTAATGAACCCAGATTTACTCGAAAAGGCGTATAAATCTTAAATTTTTGAAATAATTTAGGAACTTTTTTAAGATGCAAGATTTATTTATTATTTTATTTATTAATTTTTGATTTATTTCATTCAAATCAACCGAAAAATGCTTTCCGAAAATTAAATATATGAAATGAATTTAAGAGAACATCACTTGTACCCAGCAACAACAACAACAGCAATAACAGCAATAACACGAATAATCCATTTCATTTTCGACATAACACCTTGCGGCAAGTCTGGTGGTGTCACCTTAAGGCAAAACTGTTGAAATTTTTCGTATAAAGGATTCATTACTTCTCTTGCAAAAACATCGACAACTTGGATTTGTTGTTGTTTGTTGTTGTTTGTTATTATTTGTGTGACGTAGTATGTGTGTATGCATAGATCAAACTCGGTAAGTGTTAATTTCAATACCACACTATGTATGTATTTGTATTTGTGTTTGTTTTTGTTTTTTTGTTTTCATCTCTATTTTCATTTATTTTTCCGATTCGGGTCACACAAACCTGATCGTTTGTTGATGTTTGCTTATTTCGATTTTCTTCTTAGTATTTGTATTATTGTGGGTTGATTGTGTGTGTGTCTGTCCATGTATCTCTCCCAAATATTCATATAGACACTCTTTAATACTATGAGAAACGCATTTGCTTCTGAGAGAAAGCGACGTGCTGTCACATTTTCCACCCGCAGTCAGTTTCCGTTTCAATTTCGATTTCAGTGTGTCCTTCGTCCGGTCTTAAACAATTTAATTGCTTCTACCTCTTTGGTAAATATGAAATAATTTTATTTCAAAATTGCTTTCTGTTCTTTTGAGAGTTAACGTCAATTTGATCAAGCTCTGCTGCAGGCAAAAACTTGCCTTTTGCAATGGATTCAAGCTTATACATATCTTCTAAACCATTAGACTTATTAGTATCATAAAATGAGTATCGTTTGAAAGCATATTAAAGTGGATTTTAAAAATACATCCTGTTTTGTAGGAGATTTTTCTTGCCCTTGTAAGTTATATGATATTTAATCTAACCGACGGATAATGAATGCAAAGGGTGTACCGCACTCTCTCCGGAACCGTATCCCTAACACTTCCTTCCTTTAACCCTTTCGTTCCTCAAACTTTTTTATATGAAATGAGAAAATAACGACAACGATTTATAAATTTTCTTTATTCGTTTTTTTTGTTTATTGTTTTTTTTGGAATTTTTGATATCTTCCGCTTCTTTGCCTTCGAAATGCTTTCAAATGGTTTTTGCATAAATGCAAACGTTGCTCTTCTGAAAGGACAACAAGTTAAAAGGACATTAAAGCCGATCTGCAGAAGATTTGCATAAACCGCTTTCCTTTTCTTGTTGTTGATTTGGAACGTATTTCCTTTGCTGCTCTTTCGAAGAAACAAGCATTTCTGTGAACTCTTAATCCGTTCCATTCGCATTTTTTCCCTTCCTGACCTTGTCAGAAGCTGAGACAAAAGCTGGATTGTGTTTTCAAAGCTGGTCGCTGTCAGGATTTTGAGTTTTTTCGAATGTTGCCCTTTTTTCGTTTTTGATTTCTGGCAAAATTTTTGGCTCGTGAAATTCAGGCTGAACACAATAGAAAGAAAAAATAAAAAATAACTGCAAACTGATTGCGGATGACTTAATATTATTAATCGATAATTATAGATGGAATATTTCATGCAATCTGTACATTGATTATGTTCACATTAATATCATTCATGCAAAAGCTTCACCGAGAGCAAATTAATTATCCAATTATATTAGTAAATTATTAACGAGAGGTGACCAGACCACTACAGAACGGTCGCTACAAGCATAAAATACTAATAGAAGAATGGAGAAGAGACAGGGAAGAGGATTACACAAGACTTTTCGTTCCTTCTCGAAACCTGAAATGACCGAAATTGACAAAATTAACATATTTTAATTAATTTATTATTGAAACACAACGGATTTTAGGTAAAATGTACTACTACCGTGTCACATACACACACACACACACACTTACACAGACACGCAGACACACACACACACAACATCCAAAGTGGTACATGTCTGTTGCAAGCCACATAAAGACCGATATGTACAACCTCTTTTTTCAATCTCGGTATGCATGTACCGTTAGTTAGTTGACAAAGTGGTTTCGGGTGTTCGGTTGGTTGATTGCTGGCTCGACTGCTTGGTTTGTGCAGTAGGTCTGAGACCGTTGGAGCCACCATCGCGGCTGGTTGTTTATCTGATTGAGTTTTCAATTAAATTTGCAAAGCTAATTAATCATAGATATACGGTTCGCTTGGTAAACAGTACACTTGAATATACGTAGGTATGTACCATATACGAACACACTTACTATACAGAGACATACATACATACATATATACACTTCCTCGCTTATAACGATTCGGTCGCTGAAACTTGAAGCGTACTCCATTACGTTTGCAATAATACTATAAAATTTGCTTATTATCCTAACTTAAATTAATTTCCATTATTTAGCTATAGTATTATAACAATAAGCCACACTATCATTAATACACAGGCACACTCTCCCTGCAGGAAAGCACGTCATGGATCTGTTAGAACCTGTTATGACCTGGTAATGAATATTGTCATCGGTCACATCGGTCACATTGAATATCGTCAATGCTCTTTTTGCATTCCAAAGAAGCTAAATTTCGTCCAATCTTTTGCTGCTTGTAAAATAATGCAATAAAATAAATAAAATAAGGAATAATAAATGAATAATAATGTCAAATAATACTAATCCGAAACCATTTTTTCTCTTTATTTCGCCTAATCAAAATTTCTATTTCGTTTCAGATCTACGAGCATGTACAGTCATCCTTTTATGTAAATATATGTATATTCCATTATACTATCATATGTACATAAATAAATAATGGATTTATTTTATATGGATTATTTTATATTTATAATTTACATTTATTTTATATTCGTCTATTTAAATTTATTTATTTTAGAAATATATTTTTTTAAATTTAGAAATATATTTATTTATTTCTATTACATATATTATTTATTCTATTTTATATCTGTTTTATTTTTATCTATTTAATACTACGGATAGGCTATTTTCCTACTGGGACACTGCTTGAAATTAATCAAACCGTTCGTTGCTTTATTTGCTGCGTTGGTTTCTACTGAATCTTATAAATATATAATTCAAGCCAATTTGTCAATATTTCACAGTAAGTTATGAAATCATCAATACAAAAGGCCTAATAATTTCGAACTGCGAGCATTTGAAAATGGCGGCAATGAGGACGAGGCAGTGCAATGCTCAATTATTGATTGGAATTGACGATACATCAAAGACAAAACGACCAAATTTGGCCTTGAGAAAAGCAAGTAAGTTAGAGCATTACGTTAACGTAACAATTTACGATTAAGTTATTGCTGTATTATGTTACATTTTACTGTAATCATAAACTTTCTCTGCTTTTCAGATTTAATGTAAGCTTTTGATGTTGCAAAAAAGCTTTGGAAGTTTATAAAATAATTTGGTTTAGCGGCGTTTAACCGGAAAACCATTAGCCATTAAGGAACGAATGGAATAAGTATAAACTCTTTCTTCTATCTCTTTCAATTGCTTACATTTTCGACCACAAACTTTACTTTCGTTAAGCGTTGTTAAGCGTTGTTGCAAAATGATTGCTTTTGTAATTATAATTGGCTTCGAGTGTTGTGGTTGTTGTTTGTTGGTGGCAGTTGTTGTTTCATTGATTTAATAACACGTCGCTACATTGTTAGTTGATCCTGATCATCTTCTTTATCAACATCAACGTCAACATCAGCATCAACGTCAGCGTCATGGTTAAGGTGTTATGACGACGTAGCGACGTAGAAGTGACATAGTGACGCATCGACGCAGCGACATCATTATGCCATCTTGATGTAATGCACTCTCATAAGAGCTGACAATTTCCATGTTTTTGCTAATTAAATTATTTGCTGTCGGTGTCAGTGTTTGTGTCTTGTCGTGACACTTGTACGCATAGAATTCGGTTGCTATTAGCAATCTCCACACATATTGCTGCTGCTGTTGTTGTTGTTATTGTTGTTGCTGTTGTTGTTGTTGTTGTCATTTTCGTTGTTGTGATTGAAGCCTTTCTGTAATTGATTAATAATACAGTTCAACACGTTACAATTATGATCCGTCAATCCAATTTGTATTGCAATGAGTCTGTGTGCGTGTGTGAGTGTGTGTTGTACATATACCAGCATTACAAACATGTGTAAAATCATGCATGAATGTTATTTGAACATTTAATTAACTCAATGATGATCTAAAAAATTTGCTGATTAGTGCTTTTTTTAAAATTTCCTTTTCTTAAGACAAATGAAATGAAATACATGAGGATTATGGTCGAGGTCATCATCGAGGTGTCTTACTATCGTGTTTTTAAGGTCTCTATAAAAGGGCCTGCTTATTCATTTATAGCACAGAACTTCGTCTCGGACGTCGCTCAACGTTTCTGTGGTATTAAATTATTCCCGGAACCTCGATGCGAAATCCTGACCTGCTGCGAAAAAATCATCCTTTTTATATTCACAACAGTTTCTGACGGTCTTCAAACAATCAATCTAAAATCACAACAACTTCCCACAAAATTCTGGTCAATCTCCGCAAGAGCCAATTAAATTAACTTTGAGCCAGTGTTAGCTAGCCTTCACCAACCAACACCGAAACCGGCTTCAACAACAACAACAACAACAAACCTCTTCTGCCTGTTGAAGTTGTTTCAAAGTTTCATTTCAAATTCAAATTCATTCGATTGATTTAATATCTTAAATCTTCAGCTGCCAGGACTTCTGCGAAGACAAGCGCCATAAAATGAGCCCACAATCAGAAGAAAAATAACGGCACAATCCAACGGCAATCACGAGGACAATGAGAAGATGTCGAAAGTCATTTCGAAAAAGTTCGGAAGTTGCAAATAGCAAAGTTTTTGGGAGAACAACAAAATCAAGACAATCAACATAACAAGAAAAAAGTTTTGTTTTCGCATTTGAATATACCGAAAGAGAAACGGAAGGAGGAGAAAGAGAGAGGGAGTGAGAAGGAGCAACGGACAAACAATAGCACCAAGTTCAACGGAATCGTTCCAGCAGCGGAAGCGACAACTATTCAGAAATTGCCAAAAACATTATGACAACCGGAAGTACGCCCGAGAACTTCAAAAATGGGCAAAAAAAACAACTTTTACGTTCGCAGGATTTAAGAGAAATATGCACAAAAAAAAAGAAATAAAAATAAACTCGGCAGAGCAACCGACGAAACAAACAAACAAACAAACGATCAAACAAAGCAACAAACGAACAAGAAAGTTTGTTAGGAAAAGATTCAAACTTCAGTAAACAAGACTCGAATTCGGTGCTGTTGGTGGCTCGGACTGACCGCAGCCTCAACTTTTCGTTGGAAAATTAAAATTAATGAAATCGTTATTAATATCGCCAGAAGGAAAATACAAATTTGCGATGCGTCTCAGCTTCGTTTAGCCTTTGACCTTTGCCTTTAGCGCCAGTATCTCAGCAACCTCAATGGATCTCGAATTCGAGACTCATCTCGTCAGCTCTTTAAGACAAATTAATTAAGCGGACTTGTCCAATTCTTGCAGAAATGTCTATAAAATGACAACAAAGGCGTTCTCTCAACATGACATGATGTCGCATTCTTATGCATACATCATGTGCTGATTCTCTCTCTCCCTCTCTCTGCTTGAACTTGATTTTGATGGTCGTCTAATGACGCAATGAATACAAGGCCAAAAAAA
Source organism: Conops quadrifasciatus (assembly GCA_949752815.1). Classification (NCBI taxonomy): domain Eukaryota; kingdom Metazoa; phylum Arthropoda; class Insecta; order Diptera; family Conopidae; genus Conops; species Conops quadrifasciatus. Next base: position 40,082,114 of record OX457078.1, read on the forward strand.
ACCGACAAATGAAGAGAAAGAAAAGAGAGATTACATTTTATATGTCAAATGTTATGTCAAGTTAGATTAGAAAATAGAGAACATTCTCTTCTTCTCTTTGGTCCCCTTCTTCTTCTTCCTCTACTTCTTCTTGTTGCACTTTTAATGAGTTTCAATTTATTGCAGTCGATACAGCATAGAAAGAAAGAGTTTTTGCAATCCGGAATAAATTCTACATACGAGTACAGAGACTTGAAGAGCCGCAGGCCAATGCCATGCTCACCCAACCGGAAACTATTGCAGGAATGCCAGAAGTAATCGAAATTTCAGAAAGAAGAGAACTCGCTTTGCGATTCACCGAAAGACAATTGAGAGTTCAGCTACTCAATCCTGAATTGATTTGCAAAAGATGAGAAATTTGTTGATTAATAAAAGTATTGAATTAGATTCCATTGTAAGCAGTAAAATAATCGTTACGGTTTTTATTTTGCGGGGATTTTTTAAACATTTTAATGGTTTTGGTTTTTGTGGACTGAATTACTTTAAAACCTTTCACAGAAATCAATTTCTTTAGAAAATCTTTTGCAGAAGACGTAATATACGGAGGGACATCGATGATATTTGTTCGATTTCGAAAGCTTTAGGTAATTTAGGATTCCGCCCTCCCTTCAAAATACATATATTCCATTTTCCTGTGCGTTTATTACGATCAAGGATTAGTTGTAAACTCGCATACGCTCTCTATCCATGTTTGAAATTCACCGACTCATTGTACACCAATTTATACTTATAAATCGAGTCAGAGCAAAAATCTTAAGCCATTCATTGCAAGACTCGCCGAATCCTCCTGCAACCTTTGGAATTTCTTATAGTTTGTCTGCAAAAACTGTCACTTCGGGCAGGACGTACGACATATTTATTCGAAATGACATTGACAATGATGTGTGTGTAATGTTTTAGTGCCCCGTAGGAATGTTTATCACGCCTGTCTTTTTTTCGCAATGCGAGAGGGATTACATCACACTTTCCTACCGGGTGGGTGGCTGCATCAAGTGTGAGCGCAGCGTGGCAGTGAGAGTGAGAGTGCGAGTTATAGTCCAAGCAGGGCAGAGAGATAGCGAGAGTAAGTGTTAGTGTGAGTAACAATGAGCAAGTCACACTTTGTCGCTTGAAATTAATCCTTCATCCTTTGCCAAAGCACGAAGAATTTATTCACGAAGACATCCGTTGGAGGATTTAGGAAGATCCGGCAGCGGCAGCGGCTGCGGCTCCGACTCCGGTAACTGCTGCTGCTGCTGCTGTTGGCCCTGGTGGACTCAATTCACGTTAAATACGCCCCGTCAGAAGCCACGTCTTTTGTCAAAGCGCTCACCGCGCCGCATCGCCGTGCAGAAGGATCTTCTACAACACGTCTCACACGTACACCGACGCGTTCAAGTGATGCATGTGTTTGCATGTGTCTGAATGTGTCTGTGCCTGTCTGTCTCGTCGGCTGTCGGCTGCGTTCATTTCTTCGCTCGTGCGTTCGTTCGTGTGTCAAGGAATTAGCCGCATCGAAGCTAGCAGCCTAGCTTTCGTTGTTTTGTGTGTATGGGTGTGTATGAGTGTGTGACTGTGTGCACAAAAGCTTATTTAACGCTGAAACGCTTCGAATACGCGAACAATGTGCGCTCTATCTACGCTCTCCCTCTCTCTGCACTTCCTTTAGCCGGCATCCGCACGTTTGATGACTGCTTTAGTGAGTTGCGTCTCTTCTTCTACTTCCGCTACTTCCTCTTCTTCTTCTTCTTGCTTCTTCCTTTTCTTCTCCATCAAGCAGAAAATGCCACGAAATCCTGTCGCATTTAAAATTAAAGACACTCAAGATTCGCGTCGTGTGAAAGAGAAGACAAAATTAACATATTGTGAATAAATGGCTGACAATGCACTACTTCCGGTTAGCACTTGAATGTGAATTTATGTCTTTACAGAACGTATGTGCGCATGTATGTGTGTTGATGGCTATGACGTCGAATCGAAAAGAAAACCAATCGTTTCAGTTTCTTAGAAACGACCTCACACGACTCTGGAAACGTGTTTTAAAACGATATTTAAATTATCTTCCAAATGTTTCTATTTTATTAAGTTCCGAGTAAGATTTTTACCAATTACGAAAAAAAATCGCTGCATTTTGTGTAAATCTTAAGCGCTGGATATTCTCATTTTATTTAACTTTTTACTGCGAAATGCTTTAATGCTTCTAACGCTTAAAACGTGAAACTAAAAAAAAAACAGAGGCTTTCCGGTAAAGTTTCGTATCTTTCGTCATCCTTTCGTCAATTTGAGACAAGACCGAAGTTATTAATTAATTCGAGAATTGAAGTCTTTAGTAGAATCAGCAGCTTCTGTGCCCTCTTCACGCCAGCCCGCCTTCACACAATCCCAGCCTCCATCAATATCATCCAGCATCTTCCTCTCTATCGACGGTGCGTCTTTTTTCTTCTTCTCCTTCAAACGCCATCGACCTCCTCCACGGCCTGTTTATCATGCATAAGAAGCGCAGCGCTGCTAAATCTTGAATTTATTATTCAAAGTTTGTACGTTTCTGGTTGCTCAGCGACCTTTCTAGATCGCTTCTTCTGCTTCTACTTCTTCTTCTTGTTCTAAATTTCTGCGAACGATGCCAACAACAACAACAACATTTTGCATCTTACCATCGCGCCACATTCTAACCATGAACGGTATCCGTGGCAAGTTTTTCTCTATCTCTTGCTATAGTGTCCTTCTGCGTGTCCTTCTACTCGTACTTCATCTTCTTCTGCTTCTTTCTACTTCTACTCTCTACTCATTCTTGTTCTTCTTATTCATTTTATTTATTATTTTCGATAAGGTTTTAGGTTTCTTCTGCGAGCGGTCGGTCTCTTCCTTTCCTCCATTTTTTCCTTTTTAAGCTTTTGGTTTTGGCTCGCCACCTTGATTTTATTGCGATATTATATCCATTTCTGGTGATAGAGTCTTCTGCTGTGGTGGTTGTTGGTGTTGTTGTTGCAGAAAACTGCTGTTAACATAGTGCCGGTGCCGTGGAGTAGTCTGCGCTGATAGTTCTTTCTTTGGTTGTGCGGTGCTCTTTTGTGAAGATTCAGGTGAAATTTATGCAGAGCTCCTTTCCTTTCGCCGCTGTATCTTCCGCCTTTCCATTCTGTCAGCTATACCTCCTTCCTTCCTTCCTTCCTTCCTTACTTCCTGCCTGGCTTAAAGTTTTCTCTTGTATACTGTGGACCCACCATCTTCAATGGTGTCCTTGGTGATGCCTTTGGCCGACCGAATAACCGAAACATTATCAAAATTAATGCATTTTCAACAACTCGACTCCTAAAGAATGAGTGGGCGAAGGGCAGAAGGAAGGGAGGGAGGGTGGTAGGGTGATAAAGAGGGAGGTTTTATTATTGATTATCAAGTTCCGTTAGGACTGTGGTTAATATAATAACACTAACAGTGATAACGGTAATGATGATGATGATGATGATGATGATGATGACGACGACTGCTGATAACTATACAGATTTCTCTCAGCCTTTATTGATTGATCAACTTGTATCAACACTTCAGAGAAGAACTCGGCCCAGACCGAGAGATCCTTGATATTCGGCACAAGTGGATGATTATCTTCTCACGGAAGCCAAAGTTTATTAAACATAAATCAAATTTGTTTTATTCAAAAGCGTGCCCAGAATTTATAATGAATTCGGCCTTTTTGATTTGTTCTATTAAAGACTTTATTCCAGTTTTATAGACCATACCGTGCGCACAACTTTTGGCAAAGGTTTAAAATACCTTCGCATCGTTTCGCTGGAAAATTAAAGCAAAAAGTGTTAATTTATCGGAAAAATTAAGAAATTGAGAAATTCATTGTTTAAATCGTTGCGGGTTTACGGCTTAAGCGTATAAAATTATTTGGTTTTTTCGTTTAATTTTATTCAATATTTTTGGGATGTGATTTAATTTAATAAACAACCGAATAACGATAACAAACAAACGAAAATCCATACATAAATTATAACGCAGCTATGGCTGAAAGCAGCAACAACACCAACAACAACAAAGGACCAGCAATCATTGAGCTTGAGCAATACTCACGCAAGCAAGCACGCACGCACGCACGCCCTCACGCACGCACGCCTCCTTTGCACGGATTTTATTCGGCAGACGTTAACAAAATTCAAATTTCGATTCAACATTATTAAATTCATAATGACGTGGAATGGTGGCAACCTAAACAGCAGCAACAACTGCTCTCGTATTAATAAAATCACAGCAACATAAAGAGAGGCAACGTTTTCGCACAAACTAAACAACCCTCGCTTCTGAATTTATTAAATGCGGATTTAATTAGAATTTAAAATTCATTTTTGTTGTCTTTAGCAGACTCGTCGACGTCACCCTTTTTCAATTTATCCAGTTTTCAGAAACGACCAAGACCAGCCAAGTTTTTCAATAGACTCCGCGGCTGCTTGGGTTCGACGTACAAGTCACACACACACACACACACACACACACACGCTTGTAACACGACCTGCGAATTTTATTATATCATAACATTTTCCTTCTTTATCAATTTTCTGCTCATTTTCAATCACGAGTCTCGTCTCACTTCGTTATCGTTCTCGTTATCGCACGATAATTAAATTTGGCAAGATTCCATAAAATAATAAATCATAGAGTTATCCTTTTTCTGACTCTGCTTTATCCCTTCCGTTCGTCCGCAGGCTTTATTGAAATTAGATCGATATATTTTTCGGGGAAGATTGTTGTCACTCCAAACAAAACAATGAAACCATGACAATGGTAGTGACAAAGAGTGAATTCAAAAGGATTTTTTATACTAAAAATACTTATGGATGGATGTTCTTTAACATTTCAAGGCGTTGCTAGAACTTAAAGAGCAAAAATAAAAGCGGAATCTAGCATAGAAATAGAAGTGTAAGGCGTTCATATTATTAAAAAAATTTTCCAGTTCTTCTTTCGTCATCGAAAGCTTCATCGAAAGATGTCTTCATCGAAAGATCGTTTCAATTAAAGAATTTTTAATGGAAAGATCGCTTCATCGAAAGGTCGCTTCATTAAAAGATCGTTTCATCAAAAGAATTCTTAGAAGAAAGATCGTTTCATCCAAAAATCTTCCATCAAAAGGTGGCTTCATACAAAGATCGCTTTATCGAAAGATCGCTTCATTAAAATAATTCTTAATAGACAGATCGCTTTATCGAAAGATCACTTCATAAAAAGATCGCTTCATCAAAAGGTCGTTTCATTAAAACATCGTTTCATCAAAAGAATTTTTAATAGAAAGATCGCTTCAATAAAAGATCGTTTCCTCAAAAAAAATTTTTAATAGAAAGATCGCTTTATGGAAAGATCGCTTTATGGAAAGATCGCTTTATGGAAAGATCGCTTCATCGAAAGATCATGTTATCGAAAGATCACGTCATCGAAGGGTCGTTTCATCAAATCATCGCTTCATCGAAACTTCGTTTCATCGAAAGAGTTCATTGAAAGTTCGCTCATCATCGACAACCAAAGGCTTACCGAATCGCTCTACTGTAACCACTCAATTGTCTGCCTCTGGCTTAAACCCGCTCAAAACTTTGCGCGTTTCGTTGTCGCCTCGTGTGAACAAACACATAAAAGCGTACATATTGTCGGCTTTAGTTTTAATTTATGGGTTTGTATCCGATTATTTTACTTAAGTGATCGCTCACTGATTCTATTTATAATTTATGAATGCTTTTTCCGTTTCCGCCCCGCCCTTCCTCAAATGATTGACGCATGACCCGGTCCGTCTGCCTGCTGCTTTATTACTCTCGCGTTGATCCTATAAAACCAAGGGCACGTGGGAGGCACGTGACCATCCTCGAAATGTGCCCTTCTCGAAACCTTTGAGAAATCAGACAACGCCAAAGCAACGAAGAGTTGAAGAAATTTGAAACAAATTATTGCGATTTTTGCTGGTAGATTTGTTATTGTTGTTATTGGTTACTGATGTTTTCGTTAATTTTTTTTGTAGATTTTCTTCTGCATCTCCTGGTTTTTTTAAGGTGGTCGTTACTGCATTTGGTCGCGTGTCTGCCACTGTCACCGAGCTGTCGTGGCCTCTTCCGACTTTCGTTATCATGCCGGAACTCTTTGGCATCACCGATGACTCAAACATTGCGGGCTCAACCCTTCTTCCGTTGAGTTGCCTGCAGGAAACTTTTGCAAATTTGAAATTGATACAGTCGGCGCGCCGCCCTCAGCCTTGAAGACATGCCCCGGCCAGCGGTAGCGGTGGTCGTCCACTTTAGAGTCCTTTTCCGTTTGAACACAGACGTATTTCAAGTCAATACATTCGTATCGTTTTCCAATAGCTTCTGTTTATTCTTCTCCGCTTCCGTTTAATTTTCTGGTATTTTTCGTTTCTGGCTCTGGCTATAGCTTTGGTTTTGGGTCGTGGCCATCGCGGTCGGCCTGTTGGCGGCTGTGCGGAAATACACCGAAAGAAAGTTTATTTCATTGACTCGACGGAGAGAAAGAAATCTTTTGGAGAGATTATTTGCTGGGAATATCAGAATGACACCTTTTTTTCTCACGGTGTAAACGACGACCTACGGCGTGGCTGCCTCAAGGAGTGGCTGCCACTCTTCTGAATCTGATTTATTGAATTGAATAAACAAAAATGGCAACGCAATCGTGGAAAAGTTCTTGGGAAGAAGGTTCCTTCTCAGTTCTGCGATCCCGGTTCGGTCTCACTCGCTCGGAAAGCAGTCACTTTAGAGGACTTTTCCTGGCGATAAAAAGGTTTCGAATTTGGAGTTTTTGCGAGTGCAAACGTTGCAAAAGGTCGCTGCGTTGTCGCCTGTCATCATTTATGTCGTTTACATTCTCTCCGATTCTATCGCTCTGTACCGTCGTTGCTGGTGTCTTTTGCAAAATGTTGCGGAAAATTACTTTGCACTTTTGTGCCCTTGTACTGTATACTCGTAGCTACCTCCCTACCACCCACGCAGGCGGGTACACTCAGTGTCCAACTAATGCAATATCTTCCAGGCTTCAGTCTTAAGTTTGGAGACGACGCGTCCTTTTGTTGCGTCTTGCGACAAGAAAACTCGATTCACTCTTATTTATCTTCTGGTCGCTATAGTTTATGAAGCTTGAGGGAATTTAACTTTATATACTTTCGCTGCTTTATGACTCTGCAAAGTTTTTGCTTGAGTTCCAGAGATGAAGAGTACAAACTCTGACTCAGACTAAAGTTCAGACGATGCGACCTCGGCAGATTTTATCGTCTTAAGGACTATATGTACGAGTGTATGTACATACATATGTATAATCTGAACCTGCGTTTATTTCAAAATTTGGTTGAGAAACTTTCTACTTTTGCCTCCTTTTGCAACTCTTGGTTTTAGGCCTTTTAAAGTGTACAGATTATAAGATTCTGTTTATCTTATAAGAAACTCTGGACTCTCTTTAGGTTAGCCTCGAATCCTGTCAACAGAATAAGGTCAGGTGAATATAACACAGCCCAATCATTTGAAATTGACCTGGTTATCTATAAAATTTAAGAAATTCAATTTAATACAATGTAAATCTTTGGAATCGGAATTGAAATAATCCTGAACTGAATTCGGTTGAGCCCATTTCGTGATACTGGCCCAGAAAAGAAGCCCCGCCACCGGCACTTTCGGAGCACTGTGCGGTGTCGTAATTTTCATTTATTGTTATAGGCCTGGATTCGTTATGACTCAGCTGCCAAGTTTTATTTCATTTCGGTTTTTGTTTATGGATTATTTGGCTTTATTTATGTACGAGTATATTCTCCATTACGTGTATGTTGTTGTTGTTGTTGTTGTTGTTGTTGTTGTTATCACTGCATTCTTGGGATTTATTTTCATTTCCAAAAACTCATTAAATATTTAATGTTTAAGCTGAAAATGCATGGAAAAGGAAGACTTGTTGCTGCTGTATTTTAATGCAACGACGGTTCATTCTGTCCCACTCTCTCTCTCTCTCTCCACTCTCTTTTTCGCTTTTTCGCTGTCCTTCTTTCTCTTTCTACTCCTGTATCGTGTCGTAGTTTCTGGACCAGGATACTCAAATACATTTCCTCGTCTTTTATTTCTCTGCGAATGGACGCAACCAATGTTATTTTATTGAGTCGTTATAGTCTCTGTGTATGGATCTGTGTACGTATGTATGGATATGTTATGTTGTCTCAAATGATTCAGTCGGCAGCAACGGCCCACGGCGGTCTCTGCTACATAAACATAGAGAAGACGACCAACGCAACTGTTTTCACCTTCGCCATCATCATCATCATCATCATCATCATCATGACAAATCATACCGTTTGCAAATGAATGCTGCCATTATTAAAACATGGTGTCTGTGTCAGTTTTCATGACATTTTAGATAACATTGATAATTAATTTAATTACACGTTAGTGACTTTGCCTGCCGCACCGTTTGCGCACTGGCCCAGTTTGCACGTAGTTGGAAAAATAAATGCCGGCCAATTAAAAAGCTCACAAGCGTCTGGCGCTGAGTAATGGAAACTGTATTTATCTGAGCTTTTACAAAATTGCTGCAATAAACCTTAGTTTTTCGGCATGAATGCGGTCGATTTAGAGCATTTGAGTCAATTAATTTTCCTTTTAAATGCGTCTATCATAGCTTCTATCAGCAAAATGCTTTAATTTGAGAGCTTGTTGCTTACCATGTTTTCAGTGGAATGAATTTATGGAATATCTTAAGCATTTTCATTGAAACTCTCGAACATGACTAACGCAAAGCTTATCTGCTTTAAGCTCAAAAAAACGGTTTTTCATTCTTTAAAATATGGTAGATAATTAACTGAATCATTTCGAGTATTCCGCGAGGGACGGACCTTTCGCCAGAATTCCGACTGTCGCAACTGCTTTGCATTCCGAGGATAATTCCTTTTTCTACTTGCAAGTATTCTTTTCTACAATTATGCATGCTTCTCCAGTTCTTTCGCGGATCAAGTGACGGCTTATTTCCGCAAAAGAGACTCAAGTATTCAGAGTAAATTAATTAGACCAATTAAAAGACTATAATGAAGTTGTTGCGTGCTCGGAGGCTGCCGCCCTTGCCTTGCCGCAGCCCTTCCCTCTGCCTTTTCAATCAACATCCGAAAGTTAAGTCCTTCAGTCTTTTATCATTCTGGTATTTTTTTGCCCCTTTTCTCTACTCTTTTGCTTCAATCATTTCACTCTCATCGGTAGTCTTCTCAATAAAGCCTAAAAAATTCAGAGTCTTCCAAACTTTTTTAATGCTGTTTTTTTAATCCATCAAACGATTTTGCTCTTCTTCATTGAAATCTTCAGTTGGCATAACCAGTAATGGCTTGTTGTTGTTGTTGTTGTTGTTAAACTCATTTATTAATGTTGATAATCTCTATTAATTATTGCAGTAAATTCTTCATGAGTGGCTCTCTTTGCTCCTTTGTATTTCTTGCTCCGACCTTCCGCCCGTCTCCCTCTCTCCCACTCCTTAAGCCACTCACTCTCTTTATCTCCGTCTATCGCGATCTCGTATAGAATAAACAACGGTTTGAACGATTTTGTATTTGACTTTTTTTCTCAGCCGACTAATTTTCGTTTTATAGCAATCAATCAAAGAATAAACGAATTACAAAAACAAAAAAAAATCATAAAAGCACTGTAAAGTAATAAAAAGAGTCCTTCAGGCCTTTGTTGTTGTTTTTTTTTTTGTACATACCTATTCTTATTGTTAATAAAAACATTTTTTTTATATCGCAATTTTTAGGCACATTTTTACGACTGAATGCTTCAAAAGTTGCCTTCGGAAAAGCACAGTTATTGGTCTCATCACATTACCTGAAAGGGCCAAGGACAGGGGCGAAATGGGACTGGTTGCGGTCTACCCGATGAACCGACATGAGAATTAATGGCTAAAGGGAAGAACAAAAAGTACTCAATCAATCAATAAAATGGTGGACGCCATAATTGGTTTATCGCGCATCCAAGCGATCAACAAACAGTCAAAAACATTCAAATAATCAAGCCTGTCAAAAAGCGAACGAATCAACAAGTCAACAGTCACTCAACGAGTTACTCAACCAGTTAAACGACTGAACTATCAAGCAGTCAACGAGAAAAGCAGTCTAAGCAATTGACTACTCATTCAGTTAATGAGTTAGCAGTCAACAAATTAAACAGTCTTAGACTTAAACAATTGCGTCAACGAATGCCACAGTATTCGAGTCAACCAAATAAGTCAGGCAATTGGGTTGGGTCAACAGCCAACGAGTTAAAAAACTAACGAGCCTGCAAACCAAAACATAAACGAGTCAAACAATCTGGGCATCAACGACTGCGTCAACCACAACACAACGAGTATCGACGATATTTTTGAAGGGATCGACAGAGAAACCAACGAGTTAAGAGCTTAACGAGTCAACAAATAAAATCGTCAGCGTCAACAAATAAAAACGAGTCAATTCAATTCAAGAAGTCCAACCGTTAACCAGTTAAAATGCTCTCCCTTCAAACAACCAATGGTTGCGCATTCTCTTGCTGCTTAGCGGTTATATTGTTGCTGCCGGGTTGTTTTAGAGTTTCCGCCTCATCAAATAACTCAAATTGCGCCATTGCCGACGTCGTTGCCATGAACTGTTTGGGGCAATAATTTTATACACTCAAGCGAACACCGCCGCCGTCTTCTGCGTTAAATATGAAATGCACACATATTGTTTTTCACAATAACAGCGACAACAACAACAACAATAACAACAGCAACAAGCCAACAAACATATGTATGTACATACATAAAGACTAATGCTCGGCGAAGCAACAAAATCAACGGAGCAACATTTTCCGCATTACAACGAAAACAATTTCCACAAACTTGGAATTATCAAATATGTATGTATGTTTGCAAGATGGTGGCGGTGAAGATGGGGGGGGTGCGAGAGTAATGGGGCACTTCGTTCGACAAAGTTCAAGGCTTGCCCTTCAGAAAATGCTCGTACGCTCTTTCAAAACTCACAAAACCAACGCAAAAACCGTTCATGCAAGCCCTCTGTACTATTTCTCATATAGTGGCGTGTGTTGTTGTTTTTGTTGTTGTAATTGTTATTACATTTGTTTTTATGTTCGTCTTCCTTTCGTTATATCGTATATTCATTAAGTTAGTAACAGTAAAAATATTACTTAATTCTTTCGACTTTCGACGAGTATTTTCGATATTTTTAGAGAGCTTTTGCCGAGAATCCTTTTTCGCAGAATCCAATCTTCTTCTTCTTCCCCTTTCTGGTGTTGTGGATACTTTTTGCTGACGTATGTTGTTGCTCAGTGGCCCGAAAATTATTCCGTCGACGTGAATAATGCATATAAAATGAAACAGAAAACAAAAACCCAGAAAAACCAAAAATATTTTAGCGAAGTTATGTCGAGGAAAAAGCAATAAAAATACACTTCGAGAAAAATCATTTTGTACAAAAGTAAAAAGAAACTCTTAATAGTTTATGACTGCAATGAAAGTGGAATTTATTTTGCTGTAGAAATATTTTCAATGTCTTGCCCTTCACCGTTCGGGGAAGGAGAAAGTAATGTTATGTCTACGAAATAATTTATAATCACAAAAAAATATTATTATTCACAAGAGTTTCAGTAAATCCTGTCGGCTCATTTTGCAGACATCCAAACATACATGCCTTCCTTAGCGCAGGTTTTTTCTTTACGAAGGTCGGCCCAAAGGTCGATTTCGAATTGATTTTATTTTCTGGTATTACAAGTATGTAGAATAATAATAATAAAAAGAGCAGCAACGAATGCAAAGTTTAACAAACCTCAAGCCCGAAAAAGCGCTGGTCACAGGACGAATCTATAAAACGACCAGAGAGCATGAAAATATTTGTGTAAGCAACAAAAAAACCACACAGAATGGCAGACAGCAGAATACTCATAAGTGTATGTGTTGAATACAAATAAAAAAATGGATTGAATTCGTATAAAAAAATTCGGAAAAACCTTACTGAATAAGGCTGGTATTTATAGGATCTAGCGGTATTATCCTGTCGTCTCCCTCCGACTTCTATTTTTTTCTTTTGTCATCTCCTTCTCTTTTTGTCCTTCACTTTCTATGCATATTGCCTGCTATGTATTATGTGCATGCGATTTTACCGCCACAACCTCATACACCAACTTTAGATAAATAATGATATTGCAAAAATTATGAAAAATTATCCTGGCAAAGAAACAGCTGTCGATGAGTAAGCAAATTTCTGTAAATATAAATACCCTTTTCCAGCACAAGGTTTGAAAGTATGCACACATATGTACATACATACATACATACATACATACATTGTGTAGTTAAAATGCAAAAATAATGGATAATACTCGTAATATTGTACAGTAAGAATGACAATAAAAACTGATAGATACCATAAAAGTATTGCATTTTGGAAATATTAAAAATAAATAAATGTAGAATAATTTAATCAACAACATAAAAGCATTTGTTAATTTTAAATATTTTTATAAAAGAATATCATTAAAAGAATATGATTTCCTATTTATTGACAAAGAGAAAAAATATATTTTAATAGAGAAAAAGTCAAATATTTTTTTTCATATCTAAACCGAACACTTTTATTTCCTTTTTTCTTTTTTCTTCATAGTACTGCATAGACCAACCCTCATGTCCCTCACCCTTATCGTCGTCACCTAGTCACGAGTTACCGAGTGCTGTCGTCAATTCTTGCAGTGCCTTTTTATCAGCTTCAAAGGACTCGTTTTTCTTGCTCAAATGTAAGTACGACTCAGTTTCGGTAGATGCAGGCACGCATGCACGGACGCATTGTAACTGTTAAAACCTTTAATGCTTTAAACCTACCCCTCCCTTTCTTCCTCCCTCCCGCCCTTCCGACGATCACATGCGGCGCCAGATAGTGATCACTTCTCACCAATGACTTCTTGATGGTCGATACCGGCTTTCATTGTGAAACTGTTCCGACAGAATAAAACTGTTGTTGTTGTTGTTGTTGTTGTTGTTGTTGATGATGTGTTTTGTTTTATGGCCTGGCTGTTGCAGTTGTAATTGTAGTTGTTAATGCTCATGTTGTCGTTCGTCCAACTTAACTATTTTCACTAATTTTGGTAGTTAGTGTCAGTGCTCGAGGGATAGACATCCATTAAAATGAAAACAAACGAGCTTCCTTCATATTCGAAGAGGGCCAAAGGGCACAACGACAACGCGCAGTAGTAACTAGGTCTTACCCTGTAGAGAAGTATGCCATGCATGATATAGTAAGGCGTGCTGTCAGCTTCGTTCGTATTCTCTTCTTACTTTCCACATGAATTTCTTGGTGCATATTGTTTGATTTTAGTTCTTATGAAGAAAAACTGAAATCTAAAAAATATTCGTAGTAAAAATATGTAGTGCGTGATACTTGAGAAGACCTATTCCACATAAAGTAACGCCTATTTTGTCTCTACGTTAAAGAATATAATTATAAAAATCGCTTTTCATTTCAATCTGCCTTTCTTTCATGCTTCTTGTATCATTTCTCAAGGCATGGCAACGTTGGTTAAGTCCATTTATTCTGTCGCCTAAGTGCGCCTAAGTACCGTGGGCAACATACGACATGCTCACCGTACACGACACTTTCCTACTGGGTCGGTTAGTTTATTATTGTGCGTGGTTTTGCGTGTGCTTGTGCGTGCGTGTGGAGTTATTGTCCCTGCGCTGCAGTTTTCATGCGAGTTTGGCCTCGAGTTCTCGCATGATTCGTACGTAACTAACGCGTCCGCGTCCGCGACTGCGACTGCGACTCCGAATGTGCCCATTTCCATCCGTTCGTTTCCTCTGTAGCTACATATTTCAATATTTTGACAGCTGACTGCTGCGTCACAACATCCGCGACTACCCCTGAACGGCCCGCTAGTTTTTCCCACTTTTTCCACGCCGTCCCTTTTTTGTTGTTGAAGGGGATGAAATTCATTTTGGGAAAGTGGGCGGACAGCTTTCGATGCAATAACTCTTCGAGACGCACAAAGGCTTGGTTTATTGGCTTTTGCTAAATAGAAAGCAGACAAAACTGACCATCATTTTCAGAGCGTTGAGTTCATGCGCTTTTAAGGAAAGCCATTCATTGCACGATTCAATTGCATACGGTTGTATCAATCTGTCTGCTTGCTTGTTGGTTTGTGTGTGTGTGTGTGTGTGTGTGTGTGTGTGGTGCCATTTGTTATGTTGGCCGCATTAAATCCGATTTGTCGGACCAATAAATAATTGCCATTTGTGCCAATTAATTTGATACAAGTAATGAAGCTTGTTAATGCGTTAATGCTTTCGAAATGATACCAAACAAAAATCATAAAGACACACCTACAAACACTCTCTCACACCAATTCATCTAAGGTTGAGGGGAAAGAAGCAGGACATATGTACATGCTTGCTTCGAAATTTCTTCGATGTCTTCGAAATTTTCGTTTAAAACTAACAGTTCTTCAGTTTTTTTTAAACAGCACTAGCGATAAATTTTTACTGTAAATGTAAATCCTAACAGTTAAGTTCTCGTTTGAATAAGGTCCCTTTTACGAAAGGACAGGTTCAAGGGACGGGAGTGGTGAGCGAAAGGTGTTCAATAACAAAAGTTCGAGCAAGGACTTCATCGATTTGACGTCATCTACGTTCTACTTAGAAACCAAACCTCTCCGTGTATTCGTATCAAATTTTTAAATTAGAATTTTCTCCTCCTCTTCTCTCATAATTCTTTTAAGGTCTCCAAAATACTATTCACCGGTTATCTCTCGTTAGAGCTCAGAACAAAGGTGTTTCCTTTGCGATCAGTTAAGGGTGAAAAAGGAATCACTTTTTGTTAAAGGGTGCAAAAAAACAACGCACTAAATTCGTGCCGAGAATCCTGGACACGTTTCAATACTTAACGGACAAATTGAAAATTTTCAAGTAATGCAGACTCTTTTATCAGACGATTTTATTTTTCAATATTTTCAAGGGTCATTCTTTAATCCGTTAAAATTTTCTTCTTGCCGACTCCTTCCGCTTCCCTTCAAAAGCGGATCAAATCGAGCAAGAGAAAGTTTCTCAAAGAATGGTTTGGTAGGCGGCAGGGCGAAGGGGCTGCAAAAATCGAAAAAAATCCCGACGAACGCATTCAAACAATTATCACTGAAGATTTATGGCAAAAACTTAGCACATACGACGACGGCTTTAAGGACTTACGCAGTGCGGCGTAAGAGCGGGGGGAGGGAGTAACAAAGAGCAAAGAGACGCGTTGCGATGCTTTGAAATCAGAGACAAATTGGTGAAGATGAAGGTGAAGATAGGATTCAAAGCGCTGCTCTATGTTGAGCAAGGAGAAAAGAAGGCGACCTATGCAAGAGCTCTTCTCGTCTCTTCACTCAGAATTACTGCAAGCATCCCGTCAGCGATAAAATGAATGAAAGGCGACTTTAAAGCATTGAGATAGACTGATTTTTATCAGCAACCTTCAGCTGCCAAAGAATGAAATCAAAGGCAAGAAGGAAACTTCATTGAGATCACTCTCTCTCCCTCTCTCTCTCTCTCTGTGAGGGAGGTGAAGAAAGCACTTGTGAAAGTGCCTTGTTGTTGTGTCCTTTACTCCTTACAG
Source organism: Conops quadrifasciatus (assembly GCA_949752815.1). Taxonomy (NCBI): domain Eukaryota; kingdom Metazoa; phylum Arthropoda; class Insecta; order Diptera; family Conopidae; genus Conops; species Conops quadrifasciatus. The sequence continues at coordinate 40,097,748 of OX457078.1, forward strand.
AGGGAGTCCCCTCTTCCTCCGCGGCCTTTAAATTGGCCTGCAGCGCGACCCTTCAAGTTCAATAAATTACGAGTACTTTCGAACCATCCGGTGTTTATCTGAACGCAGCATCAGCGTCTACAGCGCAATTACGTAAATCTAGAAACAATTTTCTTCGTTAAATTTTACAAAATCAGAGGAACCCATAAAAACTGAAGGCTGTTATAATAACAATGGATGCCATCCAGACCATTATCATTTCATGTTCGTGAACATCTTGAGGGTGAGGGCGGCGGTGATGGTGGTGGCGAAATTTTTAGATTCAGTGAAGTGCACCATTTCTGGAGAGTGGTGGCCGGGTAAGAAGAAGCAGCATCCGCTGAGATAATCGCCAGTCTACTGGAAAATTCTATAGGCTGCAATGAAAAAGTTCAGTCGCAAACACAAAGAGAGAAAGAAAGAAAAAAGGAGCTCTCTAACAAAATATTGCACTCCACAAAAACAACAAAAACACAGTAAGAATCTCAGCTTCGGCCTGGCCGAAATTCATGTACCCTACACTCAAAATTGTTGGGGGTGGGGGTGTTAGAGCCCCTTTTGGAGAACGCTAGCGGAGAGATCGTATTTTATAAGGATGATTTTTGATGCGATAAAATCCAGAATACAGTTTTAGCTCTAGATGTTTACTACAGCAAACAAATTCAGCTCTGACAAAAAAAAAAATAATTAATAAAATCTAAAGCATTTTAAGTCCTAGAATAAGATTGATCACTATTTGAACACTTCGGCTGTAGCGTACCCAGAATCATCTACTTTCGGTTGTAGAGTACAGAAATTTTGAAAATGTTTCTCCATGAATGCTTTTTATTGGCTCAATGAAATTTTTTTACGCTTCTCTGAATAGGTTTGATCAATAAAAGAATCAGCGGATAAAAGCGACGGCTATCGGCATTGGCAAATGTATGTATGCGCCGGTTCATCATTGTAATGATGATGATGATGATGATGATGATGAGGATGGTGGATTACGTGTATGTACTCTTCGCACTGCCTGGTCTAGCGGGTACATTGGTCTAGCGGTACATTTTGGTATTGCAGCGTTCCAACAAGTTGACTAAAGAGTCCAAAGTTTTTTTTATTTTTAGATAAAAAAATTAAGCAATTTTTTGTACACTTATAAATTCATATTTTTATTTATCACTCTCATCCCTTCTCTTTCGATGGTGCGATGGATAAATTTGAAAATTGATGGTTTTCACTTAAAAAAATTGCATGTTTTTGTTTTAACAAATAATATTGAAGCCTATCGGCACATACGTACGTCCTTTCAAACAAACTCTCTCTCTTTTTTTCTCTCTTTCTCTTTCTCTTTATTGATTAACTATGAATATTGCATGATTGAGAGCTTTTGGTAGCACACGCTTGCATTATCATGGCCCCATCCACCCTTGGCCCACCCCTTCGCATTTCAGGCATCACCCCATTTCTCCCCCTTCAATCGTTCTGAACTTTATCTACTTCATGTCATCGATGTTGCATTAACTAATTGCTTCTGCACGCAATCTGATTAAATAAATTAATGAATGCTCTTGCGGCATGAATGAACAAATGTGTAACCATTTTGTTTTGTCACCAGACATAAAAACAAAAACAAAAACAAAACAAAACCAAAAACATTAAACAAAAAAACGTTAAAATGGAAAACATACGCCTGTGCCTGCCTGCCTTGACTGGAAATCGTGGTCGTCGTAGTTCAATTAGAGAGATAGTGGGCGAGATGGTGGAGAAGGCGGAGGGTTGGGCAGGAAATCGCGTTGCTTCATTTCGGAACAAAGGCAACAACACTATAGACTCGTATATAATATTTAACGTAATTTGTTAAATAAACGCTCGCCGAGATTGAAAAATGCAAGCAAAAGTTGACAATTTCTGTTTGCAAACCCAAATTTCCTGCATAAATTTGAAAATTAAAGATAACTAAATTCTAGATCGAAATACGCCACGGGCGCTTCATCCTCTTAAGCATCAGCCCCTTTGACTACGGCCCTGGAAGCACAAAGCACGCTTGTGTTATTCTAATGGTTTTTGGGCGGTGACGAATTAATGAAGGCACGTGCGAAATTAATAGAAATTACTACAGCAACAACAACAACAACAATAGCCAACGCAACAATATGATAAATAAACATTTTGCATGCAAATTTTATGCAAGCAACAATGAAAAAATTTGCATTATCGCTAAGTTCGAAGGAAAGGGAGAATTAAATCCCCTTCTTATTTATTTATATTATTTCATGACGATTATTGCTGTCATGATGATGACGAAGTTGTATTGGCCTTAACCAACCGTCTTCACAACGACCGCCATGCAAACGATTGATTACACGCACACACAGCAACTGTCAAAATCACGAACCGTTTATTATATTTTTCATTTTTATTAGGTTTAGTTTTTTTTTATTTCCTCTAAAACCACTTCGATTTCTGTTTTTTCTTTTTTTGGGCACGCTTTTTTTGGGCACGCGCCTTTGTTTATTTAATAAAAATTTCTTTGTCACAAAAATAAATTCGTTTTTGATGCGGTTCAAATCGTAAGAAGGACTGAAATAAGATTAAAACAATCTACGATATAAAGAAATAATCAAATTTTTTCCCATCAAAACCTGGTTTCGAAAAAACTAGCAAACTCTTTATAGGCCGAAAAATTCAAAAATTGATTAAATTTTAATTTTCTATCAAAGTTTAAAGAAATTTAAGTTATTAAATTTAAGTTAACTTCTTAATTGTAATAAAGTCGCATGCTGCGTTGCCCATAATTTGATCACACGAAGGCAGCACAAAGCCGTGAAAGGTGCAAAAAATCCAACTGATTGCTTTTTGCTTTTGTTTTCCTTTGAAATTAATAATTGCAATAAAAAGAAAAACACACTGCTCGGTTATATTTTGAAAATTCAATAAAATTTCAATCAACAGTAGGGGGAGGTCTTTCAGGGGGGCGTAGTGTAAGTGTCATCGTACTTCATCAAAAAGAAACAAATGATGGACTTATAAAGACTGTACGGCAGACGGTACCAGCAAACCGGGCCACCGACCCCAACAAACCCTTTATTATTTCAATGTATCCTTTTTCTGTGGCAGCAACCATCCTGATGACAGCGACGCTGCTGTGTCTGAGGCAACGCATCGCATTGCGCGTTCGCTTCAACGCCCTTCGGCAGAAGCAGACGATAATAAACCAGATTGTCAATTAAATTGTTTATTTGTGTGTGCGTGTGTGTGCTTGTGCGGCGCTAAATTTGCATATAAATCTGACATATGTCATGTGAATTATTGCGTTGTCATCGAGTTGGCGGAAGAAGGAAGCAGTGTTAGTTGATTGCTTCGATAGACGCGGGCGGCAGCTCTGCTCGCTCATGCATGGAGACGGATGCAGCAACCGGTGCCGGGATGAGACCCACCATGGTCACGAGTTGTGCTTTGATTTATACTCGCCCGCGCCATCGGCGAATTATACGTATTTGAATGTTTCAACGCAATTGAATTGTTGCGACTGTCTTTGTGCGATAATGGCAACAAAACATACCTGGCTCGACGAGAGAGACAGATACACTCACACTCAATCGCATTCGAGCCTTTCGAACGAATCCCCAAAAACCGAAAACCAATGGAGAAAGGATTAAAGGTTAAACGGCAAAGAGCGTTTGTTTTTTGATAAAAGAGTTTTGACAAAGGTTTGGGGAAAAGTGGGCTGAGAAAAGGGAAAAGAAAAAAAGAGATTGCTATTATTATTATTATCAACAAAGTGGAAAATTAAATCATTGTATTTCGGCGACGTTATGATAATAATTTCTTTATCTTGAATATTCAGCCACGTTAAGGAACAATACGATACTTACAACGACGGAAATAGCGTTAATGCCATAAATGCCACAAAACAACAACAACGACGTTTCGATTATTACGAAAGAGTAAAAAAAATTTGAAAGACTTCATGAAATGCATTATCATTCCTTTCAACGAACCTATCAAAATATTTTTATATTCTACTAAATAAACATACATATACTATATATATTTATATGCATATATACTCGTATATTGTATATATTTTTTATAATATTCTTCTGAACTCTAAGAAGAAGTTGAATAGACCTCCAATGGCCCCTGCCTTACCCTTTCTTATCTACGCCTTTCTGCCATTTTCTGTAACTAAACGCATATTCATCGCCGTTGCGATTATTCCATTGAAATAAATCGAAAGCCCTCGGAGTTGCTTGTTTTTGGGGTTGAAAGGAACTCGTGGGTGGAGACCGCCAAGCTCTTGAACATTTTGAACTTTAGATTTTTCGAAGAGCTCCGTGCTCAGTGCCGCAAGCACTTCTCGTGCCCGCTACAATCAGTCTGAAGTGTATGAAAAGAGAGTATGGTCGATTTGGTTGTTGTTGTTGTTGTTGCGGTCTTTTTTATTCTGGTTTTTTTCTGTCCAAATTGATGATTTAATTTGTCTTAAGCAAATATTTGCACATCATCGAATGGAAATTTAATTGAATTAGGTATAGCCGAACAACAACAACAATGACAACAACAACAATGACAACAACAACAATGACAACAACAACAACACTAAACAGCAACGATATGAACGATTTATACAAAATGATGAACGATATGACAAAATCGGAATCGGTTTTCACGATCGTTTGGTCTATAGTTTTAGTGAACAAAGATTGAGAAAAAAATATTTAACCAAAAATTAAAATTATTTTTTTTATTTAAATTAAAATACTCGTAGCATTTGAAACATTTGAAATATTTCTTTAGTGAATATTTATACGACTTTAGAGGAGGAACGTTTTAAAATTTTATGTCGAAATTAGTAGAAAACGTAATAAAGATTCTGCAATTCATTAACATTTCACATGTCGAAATTTTTAGTTTTCAAATTTTTTTTGCAGATTTTATTAGAAAATTTCAATATTTAAAATTTATAAAAAGCTAGAAATTATAGAAGTATTTCTTATTAATATCGAGTTTCTCGATTTTTCTATTCGTATTTGATTCGTCTTCCATTCAATAAATTCTGTTCGATCATAATGAAATAAATTTATTGCAATAAAAATTGTTTTCATAAACAGAGTTCGTAGAAAATCAATAACTAATTAAGTGTTGGCAGATTCGTACCAATTGAGCCATATCAAATAATGTCTGTTTTATTGTAGCTTGACGATTGACGATATACGTACATACTTCAATTTTGGCTTCTTAAGAAACAGTTAGTATCTCTTCAGCAGTGTTCACGTAATCATGGACTCGTATTATTGGTTACAAGTTACTTTAGTCATCACTAAATGAAATAAAATAGAAGTTTATTTAATGTCTGATGACCAGAATGATTGTGATGATCGCCATTATGATGATGTTGATAATGGCCATGCTGATAATGGCGATGATTATTATAATAATGGTAGTTATCAAGAAGACGATGGTGACGCCAATCAGCATTTTTACTCATGCTGTTTCTCTTGCTCAATCGTCATGGAATATAATCAACCCCTACCCCCACCCCCCACGCTCCATCCCTGGTTCTACTCTGGAAAATTCCGCGTGTGGAGCAACCAACGTCGTCATCATTCGTGATTGTGTATCGGTGTATATATGTATTTTTGATTACATCCACGTTGTGAAGTGTAAAAATAAATCCTTATTAATCTCTCTTTTTCACTTTTCACTTTCGGCGAGTATGAGCTTGTGCCGGAAAAGGGGGACCTTTTTGATTTGATTTTCTTGCGTACTTGCAACCTTTTTATTCATACAAAGAGCTGTTGTCACACGTGACTGACTGCCAGCAAAATCTATAGGAATGTATGTATGTTTGTATATATGTTTGTGTGATTGGTTTTGAAAGGTACTTTTATGAGTTTACACAAAACTCAGAAGCTCATGCACGTCAAACCAGACTAAAATAACTTTGTTTTCAGTTTTTTTTATATTTTGGATTTTGTTTGGATTCTGTTTTTATGTTGTTGGCCTTTTCTGTATGTACTCGTATACCCAGTCTTTGAAAATATTCGCTGATTGTTCTCAATCCGGCAAAGAATCGTGTGCTCACAGCGCTCGTGTATTAATATCGATAATTGAAATTCTTATCAGCGTCGGAAATGATGGACTGCGCGCTCCTCGTTATTGATTCGACGGATTAACGGATGGAACGGCTTCTTTCGGAGTAGGTACATAGTTTGTAAGTCGAGAGTTAGCTGTAGTTATAGAATTTATTACCAGTTGTAAAGATTTTAGAAGCAAGCTTTTGAAAACAGTTTATTTATATTTTCCGAAGACTGGCAGAAATCTTCATTTCAACGTTTTAGATTGATTCCTCTCAATCATTTCTAGTCTTTGAAATGTCATTCCAATGGTTCTTCTTCTGAAAGTCTTTCTGAATTATGTACTAACTCTTTGTCACTTTCTTAAACTAACGACGCGACGTTACTTCACTTCCTTTAAGCTCGAACATTATTTGTTAGCTTTCGAAAATCTTAACAAATGATGGTTTTCTGGTTTGGCATTTATTCTGAAAAGTTGGCAACTGTGAGCCTACGAACAACGAGTTCATAAGTACGAGTAAGCACTATTGATTGAAGGCTCAATTTGTCTTAGAGTCAGTCGTTAATTATTACAGCTTATCGGCACGATTAATAAAATGTTCAGCTCTCGAAGGCCGATTACGAATATATTGTAAAGCCGTAGAGAGATTTTGAAATATGTAGAAATGGCAAATTTCAGTGCTAGACATTTTTTATTGTTAAAAAAAACGTTAAATCAATAAAGTTTGAGAACAATGAAATATTGTACCTACATAAAAAATGAATTTCAAAATTGTAAATCAAGCATGAAAGACGTTGAGTTGAAAACCATTAAGAAAACATAAAAAGAAAACTCTTTGTCAGCTAACTCCTCGCCCCCTTCAGTCGAGTATAGCCGAGTATATTGAATCCATTGGCATAAGCAATGAACTGACTCATTACTCCTGTAAGTAGTTATACTCAGGGGAGCAATTTTTCTTCTTAAACCTCAACAATGCGAAACCAGAGACAAAAACACGCGAGAACAACGACATAGAAGCGTTTCGATAGACCTGTCTAGGGATGGGTTGGGCGGAGGAAAGGAGACGACTAAGCTTGGGTAGAAAGAAATACAGAAAAACAGTTAACTTTCTCAGATTTCTCTCTCTAAGCATTTGATTTGTAAATGTTGCTTCGAATCATTATAACGAATGTTGCTGACGTGTTGGTAAAAACAGTTTTAAATGCATTAAAATTTAATTCTGTTAAAAGCAAAATAATTCCTTTTTTCATTTGAGTTTAAATTTGAAATTGTCTTCCTTTCAAATACTTAGTTTCTACTCATGCCTGCACACACCCCTCCATTACCACACTGCTGCTGTTGTCACCATCTGTTTGTCTGCGATGCGCTGAAAAAGGTGTTAACATACCCGCTGTTTTGCCGTCCGGATTGGGCTTTATTTCTACCACGGCGCGCTTAACGACTGCTTTCAAGATGTTAACACAGACTATAATGGTTCGCCAATGACCTGCCACGTAAGCGACCCTCAAGATAGGCCTAATGAGGGTCGTTTACTACCTCACCCTCACCCTCGTGCACGCCATTTTTCATTCGCCCAATTCCAGTGCATTTTTGGTAAAACCACCGGGTGGTGATTTATTTTACTTTGACGATTAATGTCGTTGATAAAGCCTTACAGTCTTAGAGCGGTCACCAGATATCTTTTTTGTCGGTGGCGGAAGGATCTCGTTCATAGTTCAAGAGGGTTGTTTTGATTTCAAAGCTCAATTTTCCGTTTATAGGAATATAGTCAAAGATTAACAGTCGCTCCAGGCGTTTGACGGTCCACCATCATCAGCGTTTATACAAAAATGTGAGCACTTGTTGTATAATATTTTGTTTGATTTCCGAATAAAAAATGTAAAGCCTTCGGGCGATTAAAAGGAATAATCACGAAAAATAATAACAAGTATCCGAAAGAAAAATGAAACATTTGCAAAAGTTAATGAAAGGGTGCTTTCCATCTTTCTTATTAAGAATGCAATAAAAAATTCTGAAATCCTTTCGAACTTATCAGAACGTTTCTTTCTAGGAGTAGAAAGCTGCGATTTGAAATTAGGTTTTGGGTCTGGATTACCGCCACGCAATCTCGTTCGAATGCGTTTACGTCATTGACGACTGTTCTCCGATTGTGCAGGATTCTCAATTGTATGAATATTTCTTGTACGTCGACTCTGGCGGCACGTAGGACCAAACTGGATTCGTACTGGATTCATCCTCGTACTTACCGCAAATGCGCACTTGTCATTATGTTATTTGAGCACATAATTTTTACGCTACTTCTGTGCTTAGTAAAAAGGCAGTTTGTCTCTGCTAGCTCTCCTTAACTATTTCCGTTAGTACGTGATGCGACGTGACGCGACGTGATGCGTGCAAAATGCTTAGTGTGAAGAGTAGGAATGATTTTGTACCGTTTTAGCCAAGAAATTCATTCCGAAGTTACAAATATCAATCAGATCTCTTACGGCGTTTGTGGAAAGAATTTGCGTGAGACGCATAAAATCGAATCGTTCAACTGTCATGTTCTTCCATTAAGAATCATTAAATCAAAAAAACCTTTATCTTTGAACGTTAAGGACTCAATTTACGCTTGGTTTATTGAGAATGATTAAATGCTAAGAAGCATTTCGATGTTAAGAAATTATTTTTCGATTTATTTTAAGTAGAAAATTATTGTTTGCGTTGTTGTTTTGATTTGATTGATTTATTTAGTTATTAACTGATGAAATGATTTTATTAATGATTGAAAAATTAATTGAATTATTGAAAGATCGAAAAATCGAATGATTTATTGAGAGATTGAAAGATTGAAATAGGGATTGATTGATTGACAGATTGATTTATTGATTGAATGATTGGTTTATTGATTGCATATTGATTAATTGTTTACCCGACCAAGAGATTAATGCTTGACTGGTTGATTGATTGATTGTATGATTGACTAATGGCTTGATTAACTGCTTGCTGATTTCCTTCCAAATTTATTGAAGCAAAATCCGGACTATTCCGAGTATGACTCATTCCGGATTCTCTAGACTAGAAATTTCATAAAGAGAAATTTAATAAATTTAATTTCTCGACGAAGAAGGTGAAAAAGGTCATCAGCGGTCATAACGTTAGTTACACAAATGCCAAATCATTCCCAAACAAAGAAGCCGTAAAACACCGAATAAATCAAAGAAATCGAACAAGAAGAAAAGTTCAAAAAACTGAAATATTGAATAACCGAATAAATGATTCATGAATGCTCAACTCAGATGCTAAAATGATTCGAATTAGTTATTATTTATACACTTTTGAAGAATTCCAAATTCTATTGATTCATAATAAAACAAATGGGTCGAAAAAAAAATAAAATTAAAAAGTTATAAAAGAAATGCTATCTTTGGGGGGGAAAAAAACTTTAGATGAATAGTCATAATTATAACAAAATAACGCAAAGGATGGCAGTAGCCACAAAATTCCTTAGCAGGATACTCTGTCCCAAGCCGCAGGCGACAGCCAAAGCGACAAATTACAAGCATCAGCAACGCCAGTAGCACCATCAGTAGCGCCATCCTCTACGGGACATTATAATTTCAGAATCACCCAAATCTTGAATGAGATGAAGAAAAAAATAACAAAAAAACAAAAAAAAAGCTACAAATGAACTGAAATCTGTGAAAGAGGAAAGGATAAAGACGGAAAAAAGTTTAGAGAGAGTTAGCATGATATGATTGATGAAGGCTTCAAAGTAAAAAGAAAAACAAAGAGAAAAAACTGCGGGTGTTCCGAGAGTGAGAGTAAGTAAAAAGTGGCAAAACGAAAAAAAGTCAAATAAAAGGAACGAGAGGAAGATAGATTGATGTCTTAGCTGACATCAATAAGGTCGATTGATACTCGATACTCAGGGATCAGAGGATCAGAAAGAGAATACCAAGAGTTATCATGCATGAAGAAATTCAATAATAAAGTAGTCATAATTTTTACTATTATTTTACTACTAAATGAACCCTGCCGCCTCCACCCTGCCCTTTCACTCTTTCGTCAACAATGGCCCAAACTGCTCGAATTTAGCTCTTGCCACGTTTACGTTTTTAACATCAACAAAAACGTATCCCTGAATCTTTTTATACAGCATTCGTAAATCTTTTGAATATTCTACGGTTTCGGAAGATATTTCTCAAAATAACTCCATCCTCAATGAAACTTTTTATGAAACTTTTATGCTGATACTGTCATAACATTTCACAAAACGAAATGTCAATTTGATGTCAATTTTTACAAAAAACTTAATCAGTTATGATCCATTATCGCTCCCACTGTTGCCAAATCTGCCGTAAATTTGATCAAATGTTGCTTTTGTTTTTAAAATATTAGTACGTAATAATACATTATCTTATATTATGGGTCTTCTCCACACTGCAGCATAAAACTTATCCATACTTTGCAAACATGTTTCGTAAAAATAATGAAAACTGCAAAGAGTTATCGTGAGTTCCCCGAAATTTTCGAATCAAAGAAAGAACCACAGAGAAATCCGAGATAATGGTGAAGAGAGTACGTACATACATACATAACATACATTTGCGGCATGAAACATTTCGAAGAGCATCACTAAAGGAGAGAACATAAAGACCCATGTTCCATAAATTCGCTCAGATTTCAGCCAACGGTACGACTATTTTCAAAGGGAAACATTTAATGCTCGCTGATAAATGGAAATTGCAAACAACTGAAAACTTCCGGAGGGATTTTGTTCAGTCCTCCAAGAGTATTAGTTACCTTGACATTACGAAAGCTCCGCTTTTGATTCCATCCGAAACGTCATAAAAGACAGAGAGCAATGGAGATTATTACATCAGGCATGCCGTTGGCCTTACATTTTGCGTACGTACATATGTATGTGTGTACGAGTATTTTATGTATAATACTCGGACGTTGTATTGCATAAGCAACGCTTGGGGATGGCCGGCGGCGAGGGACCGTTGATGCCTCACACCGAAAAAGGGATTCGTGTTGCTTTTGCATTCGGACCAAACGTAATTATACAAATTCCTTGCGTAACTGGGAAAAGTCGGGAAGCCCGATTGAAGAGTGAAGCTGAAGGATGAGGAAGGAGAGGGTGAAGAGGGTGAAGAGCTGTTTGTGGCGGTTGAAGGTAAACTAATTAAATTCTATTGCGGGCACGTTGCTGCTGGAGAAGCAGAAGAAGAAGAGGCTGTGGAAGATGAAAAATTCAGAAAAACAAACCAAAACGTTGTCATTTGAAGGGACGAGAGCAAAGATTTGCCAACGGTGGGCTCCTCTCACAAGTTAGTCAATCAGGCCGCCGGTCTGTGTCGGTCACTCGATTTACCCTTTGAGTGGCTCCGCAACACGAGACGACACACGACGTGGCTCGCAGTGATACACGAAAACGCAATTAACGCTCGGAAGCAACAACAACAACAACAATACAAAACAGCATATTATTACACAAACGCACATGTTTCGCTTTTGCATGTAATTGCCACCTGAAGGTGGAGAGGAGTGCTCCTCTCTAACACCGCCACGCCCCCCTCACCGCCATTCACAGCTGAAGACGGACTTCCGTTATTCAACTGGTGGACCGTTTCAAGCCAGTGCGCGCTGCTGTGGCCCATTAGCTTTGGCAAATGCGAGACCTTTCCTTGTACCGACAATGGATAATGGACGAACGGGGAAGGTTTAGTGTGCTCAGATTGCGGTTCGTTTGGTAGCTGTTGGAAGGGAGGGGGGAAGGGGAGATTTTTGTTGAACTTAACAGCTAAGTAATGGCTATTTTCACTGACAACTCAGCGACGCGTCGTGATGGTCGTCTCTGGGCTCTTGTTGTTATTGTTAATGGCTGCAGGCAGTCGGTTTAAGTTTTGGTTGCTGTTGACCATTTTGTTTGTTCGCAAACTCTTCAAGCCATTTTCAAATGTTTGCTGCATTTACATAATTTTGAGAAATGATGGCAAGAATGCATTTTCAAAAGAGTTTCAAAAAATTCAGAAAGTACGAAAAACAACAAAGATAGGTCTTCTCGCTTCTTCTGCAAAATGTGTGTTCACACTTTTCAATTTAATTTCTAACCTATTTGTTGTATTAATCAAAGATTAAATTCTGAAACCTTTCACCGTTTTTTTATTCAAAGCTCTCTAAGAGCGTAAGTATGCTTGACACTCTCCACTCTCTCTCAAGCACGTGTGCTCTCGTCCTCCTCGACATGCTCGAATTTTTTTTGCACGCTCTAATCGAAGAGATTAACAACAATAAAATGCGATAGTATTACTTTCGTATAAAATCAGGGAAGACGCTTAACCGTTCAACTGTTTACGCACTCCCGGTAATTTAATTCGGCCCCCATGCCCCGCCCACACCCCCCACCAACCGGCTACCGGAACTAAATCCTTGATTTCATGGATGAAGTTTCAATTTGTACGGCTTCAGGCGCGCCGCTACAAACGATACCTCTTTGTTTGTTTGTTGAGTTTGGTCTGGGCGATAAATTGAATCGTTTTGATGGTCTTTCTTTTTGGGGTTACGCGAGTATTAAGGGGCATTTAGGGTTAACTGCGTTGGGACAAGTCATCCTTCCAATCATCGCATTACTTGCAGAATTAAATCTAAGCAGAAACTTTTCTCATGGAGCGGTAGAGTCCTTTTGTAAAAGCCTGAAAATTTATGCTAACCGATTAATAACAACTTTTAAAAGGGGTCTATTTAATCCCTTTTGTAAAAATATTATTCTAAAAACAATTATCATAAATCGTATTAAATAGGAGCTTTTTTGTATTAAAATTCTTATCGCTGTATTTTTTAAGTTTGTGCGTCAAAGTTTTGTAACCGTTACGAATTTTTTCTGCCGATTATTTTTATTGCATCCACTGTATTGGGTCCGTTTGAGGCTTCAGGCATAAACCCCTTTTCTTTCGGTTTTTCATTCTCATTCTCCTTTTAATCTTTATTAATATTCATCCTAAAAATATAAAACTCTTCTTCTATCTTATTCTCGTTTCCTGTTTCTTTTTTTTCTGTTTTTTTCGTTGTTTTTGTGAATTTTTCTTACTAATAGTGTTTATTTCAAAAATGTTTACCTTCAACACTTTGCTTTGATAACCTTAGGCCATCTAACACTTCTAAAGATTTTAGCATTTTACTGTGTTTTTGTAGTAATAATAGTAGTTGTTGTTGTTGTTGTTGGTTTTCTACTTTTAACCTCCTCAATAACCATTATGTCGTATATGTATATTGAAATCTGCAAGAACTTGATTTCTTTTTGAAAATGTTTATAATTATTTAATTTTATACGCTATTTTTTGACAAGACCGATTTAAGCGCTTCGAACATGATTAAATTCAGAAAGAACCTCAATGTCTAATGGCTTCAACTGTACGTCAAGTACCACCCCCCCCCCCCCCCCCCCCTACACACACACACCCCAACAAACACAACCCCTTCAACGCTTAATCCATTCGCAGAAATATTTTATGTAAATTTCGTGGCCCGCAAAATAACTCAATAACCAGAGAAAGTATGCGATTATCGAGAACAACGTTCGATTACATTCTGCCTGTCAATCAATTATACTTGTCCAAAGCGGTTGGACAAACACGTTGTTTGTGTGCGTGTGTGTGTGTGTGTAGATGGTACGTTCACCGACATTCCAGCGTGAATGTGGTTTATCCATTCGATTGTTTGATTGGCCGATTACAATTCGATGAATACTTAGTTGATTGATGGTTGTGTTGGCGTGCCGGTCGGTCGGTCGTTCGGTCGGTTGTTTGGTTGATCGGTTTGGTGCTGAATTGAAAGATTGACAAACGTTCAAGTAGACTGCAGCTGAAATTAACTCAAAACCATACAAACAATCCATAATCAGTGAGTGCTGTTCCTGAATGCACGCTTTATTAAAATGTTGTATGATTGCGGTCGCGAAAGAATAATTATTTAAAATTCAGCTTAAAATTCAGCTTAATTCAGCAGTTTCGAGTACATTTATTAGTAGAGACGGCTACTAGATTCTTTAACTTAAGTCCTAAAAGCAGTTTATACTGAGGTTTTATGTGAAAATTTAAGATTTCATTTAAAGTATTTCCAAAGCATTCAATGTGCAGATAAATTGATTTCTAAAATGGCTGACGTCGGAAACTCTTCAATCTTTTCAAGTGTCCCCAGCGGCAAGACGCTCCAACACACCATTAGATGCTCGCCGGAGAATAAAGTACGTTAAACAATCAAGAGCAAAATATAAGAGACATTCATGCCACAGAAGTTCCAGGAAGAAATAAAATTTTGGATTTCTTGAAAACTAGCAAAGAAAAAGAAAAGTATTCAATAAAACTGGTAAAGAGATAAGAGTGGAAGACAAGAGTGAAACAGAGAGAAGAGAAGCTGTTGCTAAAAAGCGGAAGAAGATTATAAAAAGCGTAAAATGCATTTGCAGCTTTCGATGCGAAATCGATTTATGAAAACTACGAAGAAAGAAAGTACACGACACAAAAAAGGCAAAAAAAAAAGGGAAAAAACGGCAGAGGAAAAAGCAAATAAATTCAATACGAGTATTTAAGAATTTATTTTATTTTTTGTTTATTCGCTTTATGGTTTTTTTTCTGCGAAGCAAACAAACCCTTTACACAGGTACAAAAGCGACCGAAAGGAAACGAGAAGGAAAGAGTCCATGAAGTAAATGCAGTTGAATAAAATCTTTGATGCGTTTATTCTTTCTTATAACCTTGTCTGTATCTGTTAAGTCTGCTGCCAGCAGAGCAAGTAGCTCTAGGTACGAGCATGCCACCGTAGACATACACACAACCTACCTTGCCTTGCCCTGAGTTTTATGCGAGTATGCTTTTATGGCGTCTGCTTCCTTCGAAAGCGGAAGGAAGATTGTCATTACTGCCAGACACAAAGGAAGCGACATCGACACGCTTGCGTTGCAAAAGCTTTAAATTCGCTCGAAACTGCTGCGATCGCTGTGCGGCATCGCTGTTAAAAATCTCATCCGAACTAATTGCGCCGACAAAGAAATGAATCTTACGGGTATTATCTCTGCGCTCCAGGATGGTAAACACTTTTATCGCAGCAGTGGCCTTCAGGAGAAGAGGCTACAAAAAGCAAAACCACCTCAAAGTTGTGGTATTTTATTATTAATCGTGCTATATTGGGTTAAAGTCCTGAAATCATTTCTAATTATGTGAACATTCTTTACTTTTTTAAGAGCCCAAAATATATAAGTATTGTCCGTATTTATGTAGAGTATTATAAGTTTCGATCAGACCAATATAATTTCTGCTTTTTTACTTGTCCGTTCTCTTCATTTCCCGTTCTTTTCATAAATAAGCTATCAGCTTTAGTCGCCGCAATATCTTCAGAACTGGCAGTAGCGGCAGCAACTTGATGATAGCTATTATTGTTTTTGCTATCAATTGTTTTTGCTATCAATTGTTTTTGCTTTGCTGCGTCTATTTTCACTCTCGTCCTTAATCCTTTTTATGTTAGTTTGTAAGTTATTTTAGTTGAAAATCTGAAAACAATTCCGAAGTGTTTTTGTACACTCGACTAGAAAATGACCGTACCAAAGTACTACGTCAGGCCGTCCTCGGTCTGGCCCTGGCCCGCTGCCGTCGCCCTCCCGCGAAATGCTCATTGATTCCACTCTATTGCTTGGCGATATCATCCACATCCGAAGGATTAGAAGGTGCATTTTAATTCAACAAAAACTATGGGAAGTTGGAATCCAGATTTTTTATTCAAGCAGGTTTAAAGAAATAAAAAAGTTTTACTATAAATGGCTTTACGATGTATTCCAAGACTATTTGCATTGATTTTGGGGTTTGACGATGGAAAATGCAGGATAAAAAGGCGCATCTCCAAGAAATTTGTATATTAAATAATAAATCGCCTACAAAATATTAAAAAAACAATCAAGGAAATAACAACAACAACCCAACTACAGATCTTGTCATCGCTTCACACGCGATTTAATCCAAAGTTTTTCCAATTCAATTCGGTTCAGTTGACTTCCATTCAGTTCATTTCATCTGGGCGTGCATTGCTTTCGAAAGAATCGAGTGAATCCATGCCTATGCGAGACATTCACACAAGTTAGAGTGTCAGAGTAATTGTCACCAAAATAGCTTAACCCTTGTGTCAGCGAAAAGTTTTACCACCTTTCGATTTCAAGAAATTTCAATGGTTTTTGAACCTTCAACGTTTTTTTGTCACGCGCCTTCGAAATTGCAAATGCTCTGTTCAGTTGTATCCGCTGACAGAAGGGTTAAATGTAAACCCGAATTACCAGAGTAAAAAAACAGCATGCAAAAAAAAAATCCTTACAGGTTTTCTCTTTTTCCTATTTTTTTAAAATTTTCTGCGGTTGATGACAACTTTTTTACTCCGTCCAACATATAAAAAATGGTGGCCTCTGCTGGCCAGGATTCTTCAATGAGCTTAATGGATTTTGTCCATTCGAATAAAGCAGCGCTTGTGTGTAATTTTTTTTGCAGTAATTCAAAAGTTAGTTTATGCAACTTTTAAAATAAAGCTAATAAACTAACAAAAAAGACAAAAAGTCAATGTAATCTTTAGTTGATTGCTAACAGGTCAATTCAGGCAAACGGAAGCTATTTGCTGAGTGTAAAATAGTGTCCTTTAAAAAGGTTACGTTTAATTTTTGCGTTTTTAGACTAACCTGAGTTTTGAATTTTTAAGAAATGGTTAGATTTTTTCTCTAACCGGTTTTTATTTGCAATTAAAAAACTCGTTCATTAAAATTCGTTGCATTTTCCCGAAGAAAATAGTAAAGTAATCTTTAAAAAAAATCTTAAATTTTTAAAAATGTTAAATATTAATTAAAAAAAAAACATAAATCCTCAGCTAAAAGAAATTTCTTGAGAAACTCGCGTTTTGAACCTTTTAATAAAACAAGCATGACATTTTGTATCCTTTTGATAAATGAAAATTTATGTAAGTTTATGTATATATTATATATACGTATATGATTATTATGGTTCTCATTTGTCAGAAAAGCCAGTATGTGCTTTTTCTTTTTCCCTGAGGGCCATGCTTTATTTCATAAACTAAAATCTATTTCAGTACAACAAAATAACTTTGAGAAGGGTTAATGTTGAAAACTTTCTGCTCGTATTTTGAAGACTGAGGAGGTTTTAGCGAAAGTTTTTATTGATTTAAAATAATTGCTTCCTGTCGTGTGCGGTAAAGTTAATTTAAAGTTTATTAGAACACACGGCAAGCGAAGTTCTTGCGGGGTGAGGGCGGGGGCGGGGGCGGGCGTGGCGGAGTCTTCGACGAATGGTTTATGCTGGAGAAAGAAAGAAATTAGAAAAAGCATCGAAATTGACATCGACAAATTATCTAAAGGCAAATCGTGCCGACGCAAACTTTCACCGTGCATCACGTAACCAAACAGATGGCAACATCCGTTGATAGCAGCAGCAGCAACAGCAGCCGAAGCAGCAGCAGAAGCAACAGCTGCAGCATCAGCATCAGCAGCGGTGGCAGCAGGAGCGCTTGCAACGACAGTGCCTGCGGGAATAGCAGGGAGCAGAAGCAGCGGAGAAGCAAGAGCGGCATCCGGATGCTCTTCCAAAAACGGAAAAGACACCAGAGCAAAAACGTTCCTACGGAAACGCTCAAGATCGAATCGTGCAGAGAAGAGAGGCGTCACTTCTTCACTAAGATGGCGCCAGTGAGTGCCAGTGTGAGTGTAGTAGAAATGGAAATTGTAAAAGAAAAATATTTCTTCTTTTCGGCACGTCAAGGGCAGAAGAAGCAATATTGAAGCAAAAAAAATGTTTCCTCAGGTTACCGGGATGAGAATAATGCATGAAAGTGTATCTGTATGCAAATCTGTTTGTATTGGCATGAATGTGTTTGAGTAACTATTTATCTATCTATCTGCTATCGTCAGTCGACAGTCAATCAGTTCAGATATTTTAATTTGCATACGTGCAGGAAATGCATTTAAACTTTTCAATTGCAGATATTTGCTGAACTCGACTGAAAAAAGGAAAGGAGACGTGAAAAGAGAGGCCAACGACAACAACAACAATAAATTAAAGTAATTGAAAAACAAGTAAGCGTGTGTGATTTCATGAAAAATCGTTACCACGGTAGTAAAACGACACTGAAAAGAACGGCACGAAAATCTACAAGGAAACGACACTAAAATAAATTAATACTAATATCAAATAATATGAAACTAAGGCGAAACGATACTAAAAGGAAACGACACTGAAATAAAACAATTCTTAAGTGAAACGACACTAAAAGGAAACGACACCAAAATGAAACAATATCTAAGTGAAACGACACTAAGAGGAAACGACACTAAAGTGAAACAATGCTCTAAGTGAAATGACACTAAATAGACAAGATACTAAAAAGAAACGACACTAAAATTAAACAAAACTTAAATGAAACAATACTAAAAGTAAACGACACTGAACGGAATTGTCAAAAGAGTGTAACAAGTCGCACACAAGTCGTACCGACATTTTATCATGAACGAACGACATTTTACCATAACGCACACGACTTTACTATCAGATCGAAGTATTTCAATTTTAGTGTTTTTAACCAAAACATTTATTGTTGTACTCGATTTTCCCCCTCCGTTTTCCAATATCATTAAACGGATTGTTTTTTTATCAAGGCGGTGGGTGTTGTGGTGCCCCAAAGTGGTCACAAGAGATGCTTTGATCTTTTTAGAAATAAATTTTTTACACCGACTGTTTAAGATTTTTAATAGATCCTTTTAATTTCAAATACTTTGTATTCTCCTTCATATCTTTTCATTAAAACAAACATCCTAAAATCTTCGCCCAAAGAATTTTTACTTTCACAAAAACCAAAATCAGAGCATGTCAATGTCTGTGAATAACCACCAGGTCTTCAACAAGTAGACCTGGTCCAACAAAAACAAAAATTAAAAACCTGGTATCAATAAAAAACACTGCAGACCATCAACGTCAAGGACAACATTAACAACAACAGCAAAACAACGACCACAAAAAACCTCTCGTAAATACGCCAAAGGATGCTGGATTAAGTCTCTGAGAGTCGAACAGTTCAGACTGAACAACTACAGCAACAGCAACAGCAACAAATCAAAAGTGGGCAGATTCGAACCGATGACAAAGCTTTCCTTTTGACCAACCCTTCCGCCTGTCAACAACCCGCCTTCAGCAATCTCAATTGACTCCCTTCATCTACGAGCAGAAGCGCCCTCCAAGCTCTCAACAAATCAATTTATTCAGTCTACAAGTTGATAACGAGTTTGTAGAGAAAGTTATGTAGATGGATTTAAGTATGAACTCATTACTAACATCTTCCTCATCTTCTGATTCATCTTCTATTTCATTGCTGTGAATGTTTTTAATTAAAAAGTGATAATAGTTTGCCCAAAGTTCCGCATACTTTTTGATCACATCCTCATGCCGATACCTAAACATTTATTTCTCCTGATGCGCCATCTATAGCCAACATTAAGGACTTGAGTAAATTATCTATTAACTATTTAATTTTATTTGTTCGGAAAAATAAAATCCTAGAGATTGCTCTTATCGTCACTTCAGGTTCTGCAGTATAAAGAATTTGTCTTGAAACACTCGAAACACTCTCAAAAACATGCGCTCCAAGAAAGAACATTTTCGAACCCGGGATCGGTAACTACTTGACTTTCTGGGAAAATTTGGTTGTTTTTTATACTAACGCATACCAAATAAATAAATTTTGTTGTATGTATATTCATAAGAACAAATTCTCAATTTGTCCTACTTCAACGAAACTTTTTAGAACTCAAGTTTATTTCAGAAAATTGTATCAATCTGTAGCATTAAAAACACACAGTGCACATTACGATGATCATCATCTTCGAAATCCGTCTGAATTCAATACAATTTCTTCAGAGAGTTGCGCTGCAGTCCGGAAAAGTTTCGTTGGTCGTTCTCAGTCTTCAGTTCAGTTGAGTAAACAATTCTTTTACTGCATTTTAAAAATTCTTGTTGCAGCAGTTTTTGTTGTTATAGTTGTAGGACTTAAATCGTTATTCTCAATGAGAACGTATATACATACATATTTATGGACGCAGCCACACTCGCACAACCAGAAAAAGCTCTCGAGTTCTCGAGTCCTTACGAGATCGCTCGCAAACAAAGTGACTGATTATTTACGGTGTAACTACGTAGTAAGCAACGGCGGCGGCGGCGGCGGGTGTGATGAGGAGGAGAAGGAGGAGGGAGGGGGCGTAATAACTTTTTAAAAAAGTCACTGTTAAAATGTAAAGCGCAAGAGAAAAGAAACCCAAAACAACTTTAGCTGTAACAAAAAATAATAGAGTTGCCAACATGTTTTCGTTATCGTATTGTTAGTATTGTAATGATTTGTCACTGATTTCGTATGTTATCAGCAAAGACACTTTATATTTACATACATTGACAAGATGCTGAATTATCGTGCGTGATTCGTTTATGGCTTCTTACAGTGACCTGAATCAACGGACATGTTTTCTCATCCAAAATACATACACACATGCATCATCACTTGTTCAACAGAGAAAAGCACACAGCGAAAGAGAACAATTAACAAAAATAACAACAACAACAACAGCAAGATCAGCTGCAGAGAAACAATGCTTTTCGAGAGAATATTGATTGGAATCGCGCGGAAGAATTCGTTCGACTGAGCATTTTCATGTTAAATGGATCGGAAAATGTTTGGGTTGTTTAGTACCAGCGGCACAGCTGCTGCTGCTGCTGCTGCTGCTCTCGACGTCGTGCCTTACACTCTACAGAAAAGTAGACAACGGCGCAAGAAGTCAGTGTCTCGAAAGGGTGCCGATGCCTTTCATTCGAACACCGTTTTTAGCTCTTCTTTGTTCTTAGCGCCGGCATTTAGAAGGTGTTGGCAGGGCTTAACAGGTTCGGAGCAACAACAGAAGCGCGGCTCTTAGCTTCCGCCTTTATAGCCATGTTCAAAAATCTGGCAATAAAATTATTAGTGTGAAAGGATTTTTTTATTTGAGTTCGGCTACGACACTGTTTAATTGGCCATCTTTGGAAAACATAACGAAAAGATTTGCGAAGCCGGTACTGTGGTATATTTGCGCAAGAAACTTTAAAGAAACAATAAAAATTATAATTTTTAAAATTAAAAAAAAGTTTTTATAATTTTAAATTAAGCTTTATTAACTTCTTTATAGCAAAAATTTTAGTATATTTTTAGAATATAAGTAAATATATATTTTTTTTCAAATTTCTAATAATTTGAAAAAATAATTCAAAAATTATTAATTTAAATTATTAATTCTAAATTATAAAAATTACAAAAAATTTGTAAAAAATATTAAAATTGTTTGTAATATGTCAATAGACCAATAATGGCTCTCTTTTCACCTCTCTCTTCGGTTTTGCTGTTCTGTCATCAGCCTGGTGCCTCTTGAAGCAAATTAACTGCACTCTCTCACGCTTCAGTAATTGGCAGCAGCGTTTCCATGGATGCAATCGCGCATTCAGGGCTGCAAAAAAGTCTCCCAAGCCACTCTCCACGTATTAGCACTCGCTTTGAATAAGAGTGCATTGAAATTTCAGAGTGTCGTGATTCCGGTTTCCGGTTTAGGTGCGCCGAAGTACAATTAGAAAAAAGAACTGGTTTTTTCATCGTTACCACTTTGCTAAGTAATAGCGCCTTGATTGAGATGCACTCAAATTGATTGAGGTTTTGGGGCCTATTGCGGGACTAGGAGTGCACTAAGAGCACAATTTCATTTACCAATTTGTTGAAATTTGCGCTTCAGCTGAATTGTGTAAAAAAATTCAAATATATCGTCATGATTATAACAAGTTCATGAAAAATCTATCTACACTTTATTCCAAAAGCAATGAAATAAAGACGATATTTTGTCGAATTTTATTGATTTATTATAAATCTTTGGTAATTTTATTCAGTTTTGTTTATATTCTTCTCAGAAGAAGGCTTTGGAGAGGAAAGAGAAAGAAAGTCTCTCTTCGTGTCTGTCGTGTCGTGTATTTATTCCGCATGTATTCTGCCTGAGATAAATATTTTTCCTTTGCACCATTTAAAAGTCAAATTGAATTCGTTGCTTTTTTGGTTTTTTTGACAAGCAACAAATTTAACAAAACGCCCACATTTTTTTCTTCGAGAAAGCAGGTCACGAACAACGAACTGACGAACTGACTTGCTGAAGATTGTTAATATTCGAAATGCTTTTTCTGGAAGCACAAAAAAACTTTAACTCACATTTTTCTTTGGACAAAACAAATACAATACTTGCGAAAAGAATTTCCATAACAAGATTTATGCTAAAGTTTAAAGGTCAAAAAGACGCTCCAAAAGAACCTTCCAGACGGCCGCACTCGCTGGCGAAACTTAACCGAATCGTTGTCATTGTAAGGCTTGACATTGTACGAACTTACCGTTGTTTCTTGTATGATTTCCTGCTGGTAATGCTGCAATTTGTTCTTGCTGTTGTTGCTATTGTTCACGTTGTTACTTTTTGTGTGGTTACTTTCTCATCAAAGCTGAAAAGTTTCCATTTATTTCTGTCCACCACGAAGTGCGAGCAGCGTGGCGTTGGTGAGAATTCATTTATTCTGAACGCATTCGCGAGCGAAAAGACAGCACGAACTAACGAATGAAGGAATGAACGATGGACGGAGCGATTCGGAACGATTCGCTGGACCCCGCAGAAGCATTCGCAGGACCACTTAGGACCTCGTGCAAGTCGCGTAGGACGTAGCTTAATTTCAATATAAATAAATCCTTGTCAGGCTTCCGAATGTCCGAATGCGTCTGAAAGTTGGCGAAACGTAGCGGAAGAGAGGGCAGGAACAAGGTAGTGACATACAATACATATTCGTATTGGACCACAAGACCACGTCGCTCCTCCTCCGGCCGCAAGCCAACCGATCACTCTCGCCATATCCAGCAAGTGATTCCAGTCGCCGCCACGCTTCTGGTTTTCCGAAATATAGTTTTTCTTGTTCGTGCCTCAATTTCGGATTCATCACTTTTCTTGTTTTTCTTCTATGTTTTTGTGTTTCCTTTTTTCTCTGGTATTTTTTAGGGATGCCAATATTGCTGCCTCGGCTTTTATTTTTATTATTCTTTGCTGCACGTTGTTGACCGTCGTGGTAAATTTTGTATTTCGTACATTAAAAATACGCCAGCGACCAACACACACACGTGGCGCAGCGTGTCCGCCACAGCACACACACACACACACACACACACACACAAGCACATGATACTCGTACCTACTCCTTCACGAAGAGTGTGGTCATACCCTCCCGCACCAGAAACAATCAGAAAACGCTCTCGTATGAAAATCCTTGGTCTCGTTTCGCCGAATGTTCCGTTCGTCCTTGCTGGTTTTGTGCTTCTTGGACCCGCAAAAAGTTTGCATGACTAACCGAAAGTTTGCGAGGTCGGTTGGACGGTTGTACGGTGCGTTGTGTGTACGGTCGACCGCGCGGCAACTGTGCTGGTGTCCGTCCGTCCGCCTTCCCGCATTTTAAAACGCGTTGCATACATTATGATAGAATTTATTTCTTCGCAAGTAAAGTGTTTTCCGGTTTGTTGCATTCTGGAAATTGGTTTTGCTCTTGTTGTTCTTTCTTCTGGTTTTCCGTTACAGAATTAAATTTTCAAAAAATAACGCTAACCTTTTAAAGCACAAAATTAGTGAATAAAAGCGTGTGTGTGTGCAAACGTAAAATTACAATATACAATTATTTACAATTGTTGTGATGAATGTTTGTAGTTTCATTAAAATAACACCTCTTATTGAAAGACTTTATTACGAATATTATGTAAATAAATCCAAGTCAAAACAATTTCCATTTTCAGTTCATTTCGCTTCAACCCAACTTAGTGCTCTTCGCGAATATTTCTCTGCCTCTTTGACCAATTCTCTCACTCTCTCTGAGGCAGGTACGCGTATTTACATCGGCCTCCATTTGCTTCGACTTCCACCAGCTTCAACGTAACAGCGTTTGCGGCTGAAGCGACTGAAGCGACTGAAGCGTTTATTATTTATTTGCTCGCAAATCATCGTCTCCAAAATCGAGCTCAAGCCGCGTTAAAATGCAGTATTTCACTCGCTGGCAGCTTATTTCCAGTCGAGCGAAGCAAGAGCGAGTCTAGTGTGCGTGAGTATGATGACGTTGGAATTGTTGTCGATTCTGTCGAGACAGACACACAGTCACACGCAAATGTGCCAACGATGTGAGGGCCTTTTGCTAGGCTTCTTAGAATTTGGAGCTTACCGTTTAGTAATGGACTCGGCTGCTCCATTTCAAGAGCGAAGTCTCAAAAGAAACAATAAGGAAACACACACACACACACAACAAGCGCATGATGCTGGGAGCGAGAACATACGTAAACATAAAAAAGTAGTGAGAGAACCATCTGAGAAACCATAGAGAGCTGTGCTCTGAGTCGAGGAGAAATTGTTTGGTAGGAAAATAACAATGACACAATTTTTAATCAGAGAATTATTGTGGTTTCTTTATTCACCTTTTTCACAACCTATTGTTGTTATTGATTATTGCAATCGTGTCGATGTAAGAGAAAAATTCATTTTTCGAAGTAAATGTTAAGAGAAAACGCTGTTGAGAGCACCTTCTCCGCCTCGCTTTCTCCCCTCTTCGGCATCTTTCAGTTGTTCACGCTTGAGCTCGCTTGATTATCGACTTCATTTTGCTTATTTTATTACATTTAAATCCTCTCCCCCGGACGTTTTCTTGCCGTCAAGCGAGCTGAAGAACTTGCGCTTGTTTGCCTGCAACGAAGTAAAAAATTAAATTTACACGCAAAATTTATTTTTAAAAGATGAAATATAAAAGGTAATACAATCAGAAATAAAATGAAAACAGAGGAAGAAGAGGAAGAAGAAAAAGTATATTTTATTGGCAAAACCACAAGCAGCAGCAAATTCTTGTGAGGATTACCAGCATGAAACTCAGGAAGGTCGCAGGCTCTGAGCGTGAACACGACGAAGTCGAAGTCGATGTTTCGAGGAGTCAAGGCCGAGGAGAGGCCGCACGGTGAACGGTGAAAACCAAAGGGACTCTTACAGCACAGGTGAACACAACTTGGACCGAGTTTCATAAAAGCTGCATCACAGTTCAAGCACCAGAAGGACAAGCGACTGCGAAGGCTTCACACGATTTCTGCCCGCTTCTGCCGAGAATACAGGACTTGCTCGCTTTTATCTCTCGGAGCCATTTATTACTTGAAGCGGAATTACGATGGCTTAAGGAGAAGGATTTTCACTTCACACCATTACGTTCTCAATTGATGCTGCAGAGAGTCCTGCTTTCAGTTTAATCGTATTCGCATAACTCAGCCACCCACGAAGCACCACCCTCCACCACCACCGACCACCCTCCACCACCTAAACGGCGAGCCAACCAACCCACCGAGCGTCTAACCGTGATGTTGCTGCGCCCGCAGTCTTTGCCTGCTTGCCTAGTAAAAGACTGTTACTATTCTTCTTCTTCTTCTTCACGCCCGCCCGCTTCGGCCTAACCCAATTCAAGATAGCGAAGATAATATAATCTAATGTTGCTGCTAAGTTGCTTTCTCGTACCTTCCTTGTAAATTGATGCGAAGAAATTGTATGGAAAAATGTATGAAGTGACAAAAGTAAGTAAAAACAGGGACGGACGGACGGACATAAACGAAAGGAAATGAAAGGAATGGCGTTGTCTATTAAAGATAATTGTATACCGGTTGATGTTATCACCAGCTGAAATGATGACGGCGATGGTGATGGTGATGGACTCGGTTTAACTTAGGCGCTTCTGGTATGTATTATTATTCAACTTAATGATGTGAATATTTTGTAAAGCGCAATATTAAAGCGTGAATGGTGAAAAGTATTCTTAATGTTCTCCAGATTTCTCAGAATCCTGGCTCTTAAGTTAAGTACAGACGGTGTAAGGCACCGAAGGAGCCTCTCTTATGTACACTTCTCCATCTGTCCATCTTCATTTATACCTTTCTCAAACAATACATTGCTCAGAAAGCTGCCAACAGTTTGATCTGCCGCCGCCGCCGCCGCCACTTCCGGTCACCACCAACTTGTTACACTTTCCGTTTCACTTCACTCGGCATGTGCTGCCTCCCGGCCTCTGCTGTGGCCACGTGATCTACAAATTATCAACTCTTCCGCCCTGCCGCACCAGCTTCCACAAATTCACTTCCTCACAAACATTGGGCTGATGTCCTTTTCCGGCTCCATTTGATTTGGATTTTCCTTATTGATTTGCACTTTCTTCCTATCGCCGTTCGTTTGTTGCCGAAGGATCAATCATCGCTTTAATGGGTTCGCTCACAAAAGGTTTCCCCCTGTGTGTGTGTGTGTGTGTGTGTGTGTGTGTGTGCGAGTGTTTGGGCCGGCGAATGGTCCGGACAATTGAATTTGATTGTTGCTTACTGGCTTTGCCTCAATGTCAATTATCCTGATGAGATGCGACGAAAGCTGAGATTACATTCTAGCGTTCATTAAATCATTTTCAGCCTGTTGCGTTTTAGCAACTCTACAGAGTTGTTGTTGTTGTTGTTGTTGTTGGGGCAGTGGCGGCGACCGCAGCATGGTTGTCAACGCTGTCGAATGGTATTGACAGCGCCTGGTGATGATCTGACAAATGGAAATCGATTACTTTGGTCAATGTTAATAACGAGGATGATGACGGTGATGATGATGATGACGGCGCGGAAGTTGATGGCTCAGGTTTTCATTAATTTTACTAAATTTGACAGAGAAGTTTTTTAAATTTTATGTTAGAAAGCAATTTTGTTATTTTTCGGTTTAAAATGTCGGCTTATTTTAGAGCTACAAACTGGAATGGAACAACGAAACGGAATGAACCAACGCACCCGAATGAAACCACGAAACGAAATGACCCCGAAAATCAAAACTGAAAGCCGTGAAAATCCGAAATTCCGAAATAAAAGACTTTAAGGTATTTTGATATTTGGTCAAATCAAAATGGGACTATTTTATTTTTTTTTTCTATTTGTTATATATGTTCTATTTTCACGTTCCATTTTCCACTTTTCATATTGAAATTTTCTCAGATTCAACATTGAGTTGAGTTTCTATTTTCTATATTCCTTTTTCCATGTTCCTTTTTGACAGCACCTTCCCATTTCCCCTCTCTTTTCCACATTAAGTATACATTCCAGTTCGTTCCAGTATAACGTCTGGAGAGGAATGATGATGCTGATGCAGATGACAACTGGTCTACCCATTTCCATATCGTCGCTTTCTTGACACGTATTCCTTTTTGTGCCTACTGCTGACATTTGTTGAGGTTGATGACGCGCTACCAACGCCGTTAATGATGACTCATAATTGCTGTACAAACGAACTGGCAAAGAAGAAAGAGCCGACACACATGCACAGAGGTGGCGGAGATGGCAAAGGATCGAAGGAAGGAAGGAAGGGAAGGAATGTTAAATGCTGATGAATAATGAAACTCTTTCTTGTTGAATATCAAAAGAACGTTTGCGGAGTTCAGAGGGGCAAGAGGAAGCCGAAGAACTCATTTGTCAAGCGATTGCAAGCAGGCGGCAAGCTCCTCTGGGTGGAAAATTAACAAATTATGTCGCACTAAATTGGCAATTAAAAGGCGTTCAGAAGAAGCAAATGTTTTAATTGCTCTGCCTGGAGAAAATAATGCCACTCAACTCAAAGGCACCGAACGACAAAAGGCAGCCACAAAAAATGAAGCAACTCAGCAAATTGCATTGCCACCACCCAGAAGAAGAACAAAAAACGAAAGGGAGAAATCGGGAGGCGGGAAAAAAATAAATTCAGATTTCTAATACCATACTTTTGGAGGTTTTTCGCGGCGATATATTCCTTTTGTGTTCTTGTCTGCGGAAGAGTCAGGTTCGATATCAAGCGACTTCATCTCGAATTTGAATTAGTCGGTACTCACTCGACCTGGTGGCGCTGCAACGATTTGCGAAGGATTCAAATGTGCAACCAAAAAGAAAGTAAAGAAAACTAACTGCGGGCTCGAGCTAAAAAGAATCACAAAAGGCCAAGCAAAGACCACGACGAGGACTGCGACGATCACTAACTTTGCAGTTGCCGATACGCAAAAGGGCCCGAGAGTTGACCCGGGTAAGTCCACCACAAGTGGACGGATGCAGCAGCGTGCAGTGGTACTAGTGGTGCTCGGAGCAGCAGCAGAGATTGACGAATGTAATTGGTTTTCGGTCGAAACTTTTTAAAAACTAATTTCAATGCTTCAATAAGCTGCAAGCGATTCAGCAAATTGAATTGTCCTGTCCTTCGCTGAGCCAACCGCAAAAAATGGCCAACCGCAAGGAATGAACGCAGCAACCAACGAACGAATGAATGAGCGGAGCTCCATCTGTACCGTTACCGTTTGCCACACAGAGAACTTGTCGAGACGAAACCGAACCAAGCCAAGAGAAAAAAGCCAGCTGCCGAGAACTCGTAAACAAATCTAGCAAATTAATACAAAAGATGGCGAAAAGTTTTCGACAGATTTTCGAAGTTAGTGAAGCAGAATTTAGTATTTAGGTCGGAAAATGGAGAGGTGGAAGATGTGTGTGTGTGTGTGTGTGTGTGTGTGTGTGTGTGTGTGCAGTGGTAGTGATTGTAATAACGGTAAGAATAGTGCTGGTAATCGCTATAGTAATAATGCCAGCGTTGGCAAAAGCAGTTTCGCTTTAAAAACGACAACGAGAAAAGCCTCAATGTCGTCTCAAATTACGAGACGAGATCCATTGCATTTTATAGAATTTTTTTTACTTCGGAAAATCGTTACATGTACTGAGAAACGTTTTAAAAGTTTTAAAAAGTTGACAAAGTAAAAAACATGCTTTTAATTAATTTAATGCAAAAGTTTAAAAACGCACCAGATTTTAGTAAATTTCCGTGACTGGTATTTATTTAACCGATATCGACTTGTTGGTGTGTTTGTGTGTGTGTGTGTGTGTGTGTGTGTGTGTGTGTGTGTGTGTGCGTCTCTGTGCATTATTGAATAATTGCTATCCTGAGGCTCAGAGCCGATGCTTCAGAGCATCGAAGTAATGCATAGACCGCGGCCCTTCGTCGTGGCCCAAAGCATCATTTGCTGACCTCACGACAATGACCGCAAGTTCAATTACGAGAGTGGAAATCAATTAAAATCGGCGGCTGATGCGGTTTCTACGTTCGGTGCCAATGCGCAACCAAAACTAGCAATAATTTCGGAATAACAAATGAACACCTGCCGACGACGCTGGGCTGATAAGTTTCCTGTACGCGCAAATGGGCAAAACATCGAGTCAAAGATGATGCTTGGAAACAGTAAAAGCGGATTAGGATATATTGAGGAATAGCAGAAAGGAATATTTATAAAGACTCAAACGAAACTCAAAGTTTAAAATTGAAAGGGTTGCTCTAATCATTAAAAAGGAAAGAAAACTAAGCGAAATTGTGCCCGAAACTGTGCAACAACCAAACAATCGGTCCAGCAATCAATCAAACAAACAATCGGTCGGTCGGTCGGTGGGTCCGTCAATCCGCGAGTCAGTGATGCACGGCAATTTTTTACTACGATACATTTTCACTAAATTTGAACTCCTAACAATCGACACCACAAAGCGGTCGGTAACCATCAAAAAACCAACTAACCAACGCGGCACAGAGAACGCGGCTTTCTCAGTAGTTTTGTGCTTTTAAATCGATTGGATTCGGCTCTTTTCAATATAAAATGTTTCAATACAAAATGATTGATGGATCGATTGCTGTGCTGCAGCACAAAAGCGATATATAAATCACGATTTAGCCGCGGAAAAAGGAACAGTCAGTAGCAGGGACCTTAGCAGGAAGCCAGTGCACTGCAAAAGGGGAGGGACTGCTGCTGAATCCATGCCATACATACGATATATGAAATGAAAAATGGCAGAAAACCTAAGTTCATAAACCTTGGTTTTTACAACAAAATCGCCACCGGAATTAAGCGCCGATGACCGTAATAACGCCTAACAAAACAGCATTGAATTGAAGAATTGTAGGAAGGTTTCGTGTATAGCCGAGTCTACTGTTGTTGTTGTTGTTGTTGTTTTGTGTAGTGACGCGCAGAAGGGAGTTGTTGTTGTTGTTGTTATTTGTGATGTTATCCTGGCAAAAAGCATACCCGCCCAAAGCAATTAAACTAAAATTGAAGGGTTATAGTTTTAGTTTTGGAAAAAATTACAAAAGAAAAATATAAAAAAGTTTTTAACAACTATTCGTAGCTTTCTCACAACTTCTGGGAGCGGCCGTAGCAACTTCGAGAGTGAGCTAATCGCATGCGTTTAAAAATTCGTGCGATTCTCTGTCATTTTAGTAGCTTCTATCGAGAGTTTGTGAAGGTTGAGGAATAAATACCGGGTGTATGTGTGGGGACGGGTGTATGTGTGTGTGTGCGAAACCAATCTGAACTCATTTCTTGGCGAAAAATATAATTAATTTCGTTTGTGGCTTCTTCCGGCTGAAGAAGCGGAAATGCTTAACAAAACGGAAATTGTTGTACGTGTGTTCACGCGCGAAAGAGCGGAATGGCACTTAAACGCTTGACTGAAACGCATCCCATTCCCACGATTTGCAAATCATCTCGAAGTTCGATAAAGTCGTGTTAAAAGTTTCCTAAATAATCTTTATTTTATGCAAAAGAAACTTTTGAGCAAATACACGAATATACCTAAAATATATATACGTACCATCAATCACTGCACACAACAGCAACACACGTGATCGGCAGGACAGACCCCATCAGACCTCAGCTACTGAAACTGGATCTGCTTCATTTCATTTGAGACTCCTGGAAGGTGGCCTAAAAGCCCTTCGAGCTGCTCAGAATATGTTGATGCTGCAGATGATGAGCATGACGACTGCGATGACGATGGCTGGCCGGCGCCTGCGGTGAGCGATGCACAATCGTCTTCACCACCGGCACCTTGATGGGGTACGGATAGTAGTAGGGCGTTGCCACCTGCTTCACCACCCGGTACGGCACCCGTCGCTCCACAATGAAGGGGATGCTGCGCTCGACCGGCACGGGCTGGATCTTGTCGACGGGCACTTTCAGCTCCTTCAGCTGCGGCACGGCGACCGTCTTCGGCACGGGAATGTGTATGGGGTAGGGCCGCGGCACCGGCGTGATGAGCGGCAGCGGTATCTCGATGGGGACGACCTGCTTGTGCGGCACGTGCTGTTGCTGGTAGTGAGCCAGGCTGGGCACGAGCTTCGAGACGTGCACGTGCTTGGCCAAAGGAACGCCGGCGACTGCTGCGGCACTGGCCGCCGTATGATGCACGGTTTTCGTGATGGGCGGCAATGATGCCGCCAGAGGCGGTGGCGGTGGCGGTGGCGGTGGCGGTGGCGGTGGCGGTGGCGGCGGCGGCGGCTGGTGTGGAAAGACTTCGTGCCCCGTTACATGTTGTTGTGGTTGTTCCTGCTGCAGATGTTGATATTGCTGCTGTTGTTGTTGTTGTTGTTGTTGTTGTTGTTGTTGCACTTGATGGGCGTGCCGCTGCAGTTGCAGCTGCAAATGGGCGAACTGTTGCTGTTGCTGCCGCAGCTGCTGCTGCATGTGCTGCAAACTGTTATCGATGAGGTTGGTTTGTGTGATTACGTCGGCATCGGGGTCGTCGCGCTGCTGCTGATAGTAATAGAGTGATGCTTGCTGGTCACTGTCCTTCGAATCGAAGCTGTTGGCCTCGCGTTCTGGCGGAGAAGCCGCTCCGACGGCCGGCAAAAGTGAGCGCCGCTTAGTGTCGGTGACCTGAAGGTGCAGCTGCGCCGAGGCGGCGCTTTCTTGCTGCTGCAAATCGGGAAAATGTCGCTGCTGTTGGTGTTGCTGTTGCTGGTGGCGCCGTCGCTGTTGCTGTCGCTGGTACTGCGGCGGCACTGTCTGCTCGTAGGCATAACCTTCATCGGTTTCAGATTCTGTTGCTGCAAAGTGCAGCTGGCGGCGACCATCTGCATCCATTTCGTGGTCTGTCGTAAATCCACCGGAATACGGCAACATCTCATGTGGCAAAGTGCCAGCAGCAGCTTCACGCTGTTGAAAACTGGAAAATTGTTTTCGGGGCGATTCAGCGCTGTCTTCGGCGTCATCCGGAAAGTAGCCGCTCGTTGCTGCTTCAGGGCGACTCTTGTGGTTTCCTTGCAACTGTCGTTGCCGCTGCTGCTGCTGCTGCTGCTGATGCGCTTGATACTGCTGTTGCTGTTCCTCTTGTAATTGACGCTCTACTGAGTCGTATGTCGCCCTGCTGAATCCATCGAAATTTCCCGTTTGTGTGTTGTCGTAAACGTTCGTGTCGTCATCGTTCATAGTCGCCTTCAAGGACTCTCCCAGCAGCAATGTCGAGTAGCCATTAAAGTCGTCTGCCGCTTCACCTTTCCCCCCCGCTCCTGCTGCTCGCGCTGCTGCCGCTGCAGAGGCGTAGTGCTGCCCCGCTGCTGTCAGTTTAATGGGCGTAAATGCGGCATGCGGCCTTCTGTCGCCCGCAACACTCTCACCGGCAAAGTGCTCCGTGTCCGTGTCCGTGTCCGTGTCCGTCGAAGCAAAATAGTTGGCATATGTTGCTGCTGCTGCCTCGGAAGCTCTGTTCGGCAATTGCTGCTCGCTGTCGCTTGTGGCTTGAGCACGATAATAATGTCTGGCTGCAGCTGGCGCGTCATATTTGAGGGGAATTGAGAATCCCTCTGTTGCTCTTGTTGTTGCTGCCGCTGGTAGCCTGTCCGCAAGTCTGGGCGCTGTTGGTGTTATTGTTAGGGCCGTTGTTGCTGTTGCTGCTGCCATCACAATTAAGCTTATTAGCGAGGCTGCAGTGCATCGTGGCCGAGTCCGCCGATATCCGGGCAACAACATTATCCTTAATCTGTCGCGTGCTGAATAGGGCCGAGTGCGCGGGTGTGTGTGAGTGTGTGAGTGTGTGTTGCCGGGTGCCTTCTGTGTGGCTGGTAATGCTTCTCTTCTTTATGAAGCCGCCTCGTGGTAAATCAGCAGCGACTACGACACCAGAGCGGGCTCTTCAATGGCCGCGCATTACGTTGGTTGTTGGCGAAGTTTTATTTAAATGCAAATTTATGGCAATGACGACCGGCTTTTATAGCGTGTTCTCCAGCATCGACGACAATATTGACACAATAGGTTTGTTAAAGGGCGAGAGAGGCGGCAGGCAGCGAGGGAGCGGCCTGCCGATGAATGGCTTTGACTTCAAAGAGATGCTTGGTTGCTCTGGTTTCAGTTTCTGTCGGAAATGCTCTACGAAGCCACAATTTGATACGACACAAACAACAGATGGCGAGGGCTTGAGTTACTTCGAGTTCGAGTTATTCGAAAAAATTACGTTCGCATTTCCAGTGAAAGTTAATGAATTCCTTTGACTTGCTGTTTTCTCAGTCCGTTGCCGGTAGCTCCATCACACCGGAAAGTGTGACTTCAGGGAGCGTCGAAATGACTTTTTCCATTCACGCTGGACATACGATACTCGACCATGTCTTACGACTCAGAGTGATACAACAGGTACGCCAACGTATGAATGTCATGGTCCAGCTTGCATATTTGCTGCGCGAAAGCAAAAGTAAGTACGTTTTTCTTTCTCTGTTTTCTTGTACTTATTTCCTTTTTCTTTCAATGACTTTGAAGAGGAAGAATTCTATATCGTGTGTAGTCGCCGAGACAACACCGAGTTCATTGACTCTATCTCTACACTGCAACAAATGCGAAGACTTTAGTTCAAATAAATATTCACAGATTAAATCTCTTTTTTTATTATTATCGTAAATAAAATTAAAATTATGTCAGCTCTGCAGTTACTATCTTGAGTGTTGTATCCTTTTGTTTATCACAACATGTCAGGACATTAAATGCACGCGAAAATTTTATAGTGCACGCCTTTTTAAGGAGGTTAAACAGCTTTTAAAACCCGTAAATATTTATGTATATTCGTTGAGAGCGACAACAAACAGATCTTCAGAAATTTCAAACCTTTCAAAATCGAAAAAACTTCGAATCTACTTAAGTTGAGCAATGCAGCCACCAGCGTTCCCACAAAAGCACGAAAGCATGGAGAACTCATTAAATTTACGCTCTGCTCGTAGAACAGTAATGAGACCGCCGCGGCCGCGCTGCTGCCGAGCACTTCAAGCTTTACGATTGAGCTATCGTGCCGCTATATAAGCTTCGCTTCTGCTGAACAAAGTTCAGTAACTATCGAGCTGTCGTCGGTTGAGCGACGTATGCTATTACGAGTATGTGCTCTTTACGCTTTTGTTCTGTGCATTCTGCGGGCCTTCACTTAGGAGCATCCTATCCTAAAAGGATTCAATACATCCGCTGGTTTTTCAATTTCTGCGTAATATTATTACTTTGTTTGTTTTCTCGTATTTCCGCTAATTTCTTTCTCATTTAGATAGAATTAAAATGGACTTTCATTAGCCAGAAAACGACGAATGATTTCTGATTTATCGGCGGGGATTTATTATTGTTTTAGCCGAACAAAGAAAGAAGAAGCATAAGAAGAATAAGTTAAACATTACGAGTATTCTTGTTTGTGGTCTTCTCATTTTGTCGCGCGCTTACCATGCTTTGGCCTCATTAATGCTACATAATTTATGATCACCGACATCTTTCGCAATTAAATGGGAATTTATTCTTCAGGGTCGCACACATTTCTTCCGAAGTGCCACCCACATAAACTCGTGTCGTCCTTCCTTGGCCTCCACTCCGTTCCCTTTCTCCTTGACGACCCGATAACGGTGTTTAATTGACCAATCTGGCTGCCGGCCAAGCGTTTCGAAGGACGCAAATAACGGTTTTCATTACACTCTCACTAGCGGTAACTTTTCATTGAGTGCCAAAAAGTGGTGAATGCATTAAAATTCTCCACATGCTTCCTGCAGCAACGGCAAAGTTTTCTAATGGCGAGTTTCAGGGTTGTCAGACGGACGGTTACAGGGTGCGGGAGGGTGTGCCTTGGCAGCGAGAGGATGCCGCCGCCTGAAGTGCGGGTACTAAAAGTAATATGTATGTAAAAGTTTCTAATGAATTTCGAGTGGCCACAATCAAGAAGACCAGAATGGCAATGGTACCTAATGGTGACGGTGCTGCAACCACATGCAAATTTATGCATTCGCATTCAGATCGAATGTTCAAGTATATATTGAGGATCAGTTTGTCAATGAGAAGCAAGTTTCAGCAAGAAATTGTGGTGTTTTTTTATACAATATTATACATATTTATCTGTAGAAGGTTTGTAAATATATAGTTTATATGTATAAATTGATGTATGTATTGTACGAAATGTAAATTCAATTTATACACTGTTTTTATACACTTGTGTATGCATTTACTGCTATATAATACACCTAATGATTCCTAAAATAATTGCCAGATCTTATAATTTCCATCATTTCAAATTTGAGAGAACTTGTTCTTACAATTAAACAATTGTTGCTGCCTTTAGATTCCTTTCTTAGCAGGTACTTTAATTAATTTTAACGAACTCGTTATTCATTAACTTAAAATTTCGCCCCGTTATCGTTGTTCTTGTTGCTGCTGTAGGTGCTCTTGGCCTCCGTTTTGACTTAAGATTGCTTGTGCGCCCGTTCCCCTCCTCGCGTTGTCCTTGAACGTGCACTCAAAGTGCACTTTTGTTTGGCACTAAAAAGCGCATCCATTAAAAACTTGAGTGTTACGTAGAAACGCACCGACTCAGCTCCTCTACCGCATCCGATTCGCCCGATTCGTGCACCATTTTGCGGCACTGATGCCGACTTCAGGGCAACCATGCCGGAGTTAATGCCTTGCCGTTGAAGGTGGCGGAGGAAGGCTTCATTTTATTTCGAGACTACTGCTGTCACACTCACCCCCCATTACTCTCTCTTACTCTTTCACTCTCTCGCTCTCTTTCTGTGTGTTCTTGGGGTACGTTTTCCATTAACTAATTAAAGGTGAGAAAGGAAAAACAACCAGAGCAACCAAAATATCGACAACACAACAACAATGTTTAACAATAAAAGCGAAACAGCCATCGCCACTAAGAATTTTGGCAAAATTTACTACAGCTTTAACTTTAAAAAAACAACTTTAGAAACCCAAAAAATAAAAAAAAATTGAAGAAATACAGCAGACGAAAAAATAAACACTTCTTTTGAAAAATGGTTGGACTTTCATCAGGATTTTGACAGCGTTTAGCCTTATGGAATCATCCAGAAACCTTCCCCACCTAGACTCCATTTTCAATAATTCCAAATTGTAGACAATATTTCGTTAAGACCGCAACGCGTCGACGACAACGACTTGCTCAGTCCTTGAATCGGTTTAACTCTGCTCAGGCAGGCATTTTGGGAAAGCTTTTAAGCCTCTCTCAGCCATCCGTAGACTGACTGTAATCATATCCTGCCATCCGGCATCAGCAGGCTACAACAATCTCAGCAAGGACAACAACTGAAGGCCGCCAAAACAGCGCGATCTCGAAAACAAGCAAGCAACAAAAAAGAATTCAACTTTCATTTCTTCGCATAACTTTTTGATGGCTATAACTTGAGATGATGGATGGATGAAAGGAGTAGAATATGACGTCGTGACGTCGCGACGTCAAGCACGACATTACATACGACAAAAGGGATAAAAAGTGAGCACCTTCAAAATCTTAGCGGCTTCCTTCCTCTCCAGATGCTGTGAAACTGTGAAACCTCAAAGCGAAGCGACGAATGAAGTTGGCTGCGGTAAGTGTTGCTCTTACCGTTTGGCACTCGACAAGTCGACAATTACAGCCATAAAAGATAAAAGGACAGACACACACACAGAGAAAAGCATTTATAGATAGGAACTGCACTCACAGCGGTGGTCGCAAGGAGAGAGAGAAAGGGAGAGAGGTAGAAAGAGAATAAACGGATCGAAGTCAACAATGAATAAGACTACCGTTGAAGGAAAACAACGGCACAGACAAAGGCACACACAGCTTAAAGCTAAAGACAGGCCAGCGCCAAACATATTCGTATGTTCACAGAGGAAAAGGGCAAGGTAGATATTGGAGTATCTAGATATAAAGAGAAGTTGCAATAAAAACCATGTTAAAGAGAAGCGGCGGGTGAGTATATGTGGGTTGGGTGTTGTGTATTTGTAATATGAGTCGATAAATGAAGTGTAGAATAAAAATGGCTATAAAAACAAATGAGAATGAGTGTTATTACACTCGGATGAACTTCATGGGATCATCATCTCTCTGGTGGGTTGCACTTTGAGTCGCGGTTCATTTTTGCACCTGCAAGTGTACATTACTTGCAATTGCAAGTTATCGCCTCGAACTATTCGAGTTATTTATGCAGTATTTTACAGTCACGTAAAAGTCGCCAAAGCTTGGTAGAACTTGGTAGAACGGTAGAGAGAGAGAGAGAGATGAGATGGTGAAAATGGTCGCAATGTAAAAGACGTCTTCACGAAAACCGTCCTCCGAATGCGAAATCTATTACGTTAGTAAATTTCGTTTCCTCCAGCACCGCGACATTAATTGAGCTCAATTAAGCTTCATCAGCTTCATGGCCAACCAACCGGCAGTCAAGACAAACATCCGCAAACTGCATTCTCGTTACGCCCGAAACCTGCTCGTAATTGAAATTCTTTAGACGAGCAGCAAACGCATGCCTCTCAATAACAATATGAATGCGTTGAGGGTGCCGCCGCTTCAGGGTTTTCTGAGCGAGTGCGTTTGCGGCCTCGGCTCCTCTCCGGCCGTCGCTCGGCACGTCTTCAGTGTCTTGGGCCAATTAAAAGTTTCGTTCGACTAATTGCGACTACTGCAGCACGAAACGGAAGCTGGTGCGTTTGCTGACTGCACGAATTTGGTTGGTCAACCCCGTTGCGGTCACAGCCATGAAGACCACGACGGCAATGACGACGACGATAGTTTTCTCTTTACTCTGTTCAGTTAGTTGGCCAAATTCTCGTTACTCTCATGCAATTAGAACTTCTTGATGATTTCTTGCCAAGCGGTTACGTATTTACTTGCAAAAGAGCGCCTCGAATATTTTGCGTATTCTGATGAAGTGAACGCAGTTTGAAAAATAGTTTTCAATTATTCACCGAAAATTATTGGCGGGAAATATTTGAAATAAATGATGAAGATAATTTACAAAGATTGAGAATTTTTCTGAATTTTACAACAGAATTTCAAAAACTTTCTCAATAAAAATGTTAAAAAACGTTAATTCAATTAACAGAATAAAAAGTAGATTTTATTTTTAAAAAAATTAATTATAAAAATAGATTTTTAAAAATGTGAAAAAAAGCTTTCAGAAATAAAAACTATTCGGTTAGAACATTTTAAATATGCAAATATGTGAGGAGCAGATACTTTGAGTTAAATAATAAGAATTTGGATGTAGGTACGCGCCAGGGAGTTTTTCTTCTTCTTCTTCCCTTTCTTTGTCTTTTATGTAGGTAATATCTGCAACACTCAAGGGCAAACATATTAAATCCTTTTACACCTAAAATCTGCACATACACACGCGCACTATACACCTTGCTGTAAAACTAAATCCTTCTTCGGAGTCACCCACAGGCAGCCATACCGCTAGTGCGGCACCCATGCCCACAAGTGTTTAACCAACTCTTAATGGTCGCCTGTTGTTTTTTATTTACTGGCCGGAATGAAATAGTCGGAGTAAAGCTTCGGGCAGATGCGACTATGCAGCAGTGAAGGAAATACCACCACGGAACAGGGGCGGATCTTCGGGTAAGCTCTGCAAGGCACCTTTACACTATATCGGTTTGTAGATAATTTTTCTAAGCTTTCTTTTCTCTACTTCGCGTATTTTCGCTGCTGCCCAAGAGCGCCCCATTCTATTAATTATAATGGTCTCCGGGCCACTCCGGCGCATTGACTGCGGCCGCTGTCGCCGGCATCCGGCACTTAGAAACACATCAATAGAGCGGCAGCGTTTTAAGCCATTTACCGGGGCGAGCATGTGCGAGTATTTAAGGACTTAATTGCGCTTTTAAACTAAGCCTTCTTGCGCCAGTGTTGCCACTTTGATGCGAACGCCAACTGGGATCTCCTTCGCACTCATGTGGCCAGCCGTCAAATACCACAAACTTTTATGCTTTGATGATATTTCGTAAAATGTTCAGAAGTAGTTAGATTTTTGCTACTTCCTGAAGTTACAAGATTTTTGCTTTTCATTAAAATGTTTACTGCTCGTATCTTTTTCTCCCTAATCCTTCCTTTTCTGTTTTTCCTCCCTTCGGGATTAGGAAAATCTCTAAAAGCCTAAGTTTTCGGGGGTTGCGTCACCCTTTGAGGGTGTCGCTGCTTTCGTATTGTGACCAATTTTCAATAAATTTTTATTTTTAACAATCTTGTGATTATTTGAATACAACCCAACCATTTCCAGCCCCCCCCCCTTCCATCCCCCTCGCACCTTCCACCCTTCACATTACCAAAATTTAAATGTGCGAATTTACTTGGAAAATTATGAACTCGGCTGAACGTTGAATTGATGTAAGCAACACCTTTCAACAGTGTTGCCGAGCGATATCCGGCTGATAGTAGTCGTATTTTCCGTGGTAATACTTTCGCCTGGCGTTGGAGGACGGCCGGGCGGCGCAGAGCCACTTGCATGATGGCTCCATTACCAGAGGGCACGAACGGACGGACGAAAGAGTGAAATTATTGCTTTGATGTTGGTCGAAATTGTTTTTCGGTAGGTGTATGTTATTTTGTGAATGGCCGTTGTTCTTGTTGTTGTTGTTGTTTTAGGCGATGGTGGCGCTATTTTCTATTGCCTCTTAGTCCCCGTTACTCGTTGAGCGAGTTTTGTTTTTAAGCACCGAAGCAATTTGGCTCAATTCCAGCAGTTTCTTTCAATGGAAAAAGTTGCAAATTTATTGGGTCATTGTTCTCATTGTTGCTGGCCACTGTTGCCGCGGTGGCTGTTGTTGTTGTTGTTCGTCGTACTGCTTGCTGTTCGTGCTGCTATTTTTGATTCTGTTGTTCGGCTTGTTTTGTTGTTGTTGAGGGAGTTAATATTCTTATTATTATACTTGTTGGTGATACTGGTGTTACTTCTCGTGCTGTTGCTGCCGCTGCCGCTGCTGCTGCTGCTGTTTTTGCTGTTGCTTTTTTGCTCTTGCTATTCTCTAAAATTTTATTGTTGCTATTGTTTATTAGTTGTTGTGAACAGTTGTTGGAGCCAGCCCAAAAAGAGCAAAATTCAAATTAATAATTTTAAATTCTTCTGCTGGGCTTTCTTCTATGGCCCAAAGAGTTTGTGTCTCAGCTGCAATATATGTATGTATGTATGTATGTATATCTCAAGCATTGTTTGGGCTTGCATAATTACATTATAATTAAAATTCCATTGTACTCGCATAACCTCGTAGTTACATTGCAAAACTTTGAAGATTTAAAGTCAATTACAGCCATTATTCGGTTCCTCTAAAAAGAGAGAATAGTGGTGTCAAGCGAGACTTGTAGAGCGTAAGAGTTACTCAAGAGTTTCAAGTTTTAGCCTCTCAATCGTAAAAAACCTCAAAAAACTACTCGCTAATAATCGCAGAGTTCATCAGAGAATCACACTCGAGAGAGTTTTCAGTGCGAGAAATGTCTTCATGCATTATAGTCTAGCAGCGGTTTTTTGAAAGTGAAATGAAATTACTTGAAAAAGATGTTGAAAGAGAATCCGTGAGTAATGAAACAACTCAAAATGTCTCAAAATATTGCGCCAATTGCCCAAATATTATCTCAAAATATATATTATTAAAACATATGCAGGCACAAAGCAACAAATTGAGTTATTAATGCTAAAGTCTAATCTTTTTGCCCCGCTTTTTTGTTCGTAAAAATTACTTAGTGAATAAATCGATATAGTGAAAATCATTCGAAATTTGTCAATCGATGTTTCTACAATCCTTGGCGCTCTCACGTTTCCACAGTAATCTCTTTACTTGCCGTAACAGAACAAGAAACATAGAGACCGTGCCTTCGCAGCAATTTGTTTCATTCACACGCGCCTCAAATAAAACCGAACCGAATAATCCAATGCAGTCCCAAAATGGCTCGAATGATGTCGCTTGGCTTAGATTCCGGCACACTTCGAATCGAAATCTTGCGGCGCGAAAAGCTGGCTGTGGCTGCTGCAGATGCTGCAGGGGCGGCAGGAGCAGAAGCTTAACTGCCACTTCGACTGAACTAGAACGTTCAAGGTGCGCCATAATCTGCACGGTACCGCAGAGTGCCTCCAGAGACGATAAAGCGTGTCGAGGAGACAGCCGGAAGGATGCCTGGAATTCGGTTATTTGTAATGGAGTGAAGTAAAGCGAAAACTAGAAGGAAGAGAGTGCAGAGAAAATAACTTTGTTGTGCTTTTCTTTCATTTTCAGTGCAAAAATTAGGATCGTCGTTCTAGATACAAGCAATACCGTTCCAGCAACCATCATAACCAATGACTTTCGGGGGATTTCCGTAAGAATACAATCTCAATGCAATATTGAGAAAAAGTAGTTACCATAATGCCCCTGCCATCTGCCAAGCGACCAATTTTATTGCTCTTGTGTGGATCAATTCGGTAAGCGCGCAAAACGGAAACAAATGCCGGCTACCGGAAGTGTGCAAAATGCTTTATAACACTACACGTACATATTCGGGCCAATAACAATAACTTAGTTTGGTATGAAACGGAACAAAGAATTTACTGCGCGCCAGAAAAGGTAGGTAGGTTTTTTTTGTGGCATAATAACAAAACTCAACCGAAAGAGGAAATAGAAGGGTGCCCAGCTGTGAAAAGGATACAATAAAAATAAAATAAAATTCTTCAAATACAAGAGAAAAAGAAGGAAAGAGTAAAAGCAAAAACCGAAGCAATTGTTTTCAGATATAATCTCAGGAAATATAATAAATTTGTAAAATAAATATAATAAAAAATATACTCCTAAATGGTTTTCCGAAATTATTTCAAACACATAAAATATCTCTCTTTTGTGGTAATATTAAAATAAATAAGGCTCTTATAAGCATAATTCCGCAAATTTTTTGATCACAGCTTTTACTGTAGGTAAATTTGACTCAGATAAGGAGAGAAAAAATTCTGATTAATGACAATTATTTAATATTTCATTAAAGTTAAAGAAACAAACAGTTTTTGTCGCTTTGTGGAAATCAGAATCAGAAAATGTTGTTGGTTGCTGCAAAAAACCGGAAATGAACCGAGAGCCGTCTGTTGTCCCGTTGTGTTTATGATTGTGTGCGAACAGAGCGGCGTGTGGATGTGTATGTAGGTGTGACTTTGTTTGAGTAGGCGTGAACAACGTATGAGTTGGCTCGTCGTGTTATTTCTTCATAATCTTTGTTGTAACCTGCTGCGTAAGTCATTAAAAATAAAAATACGAGCAAGAACAAAAAGAGAGAGAGAGAAAGAGAACGCTGCTGATGACATTTTGAACTTGAAAACTCAGCTCAGCAAAACTTTATCTCCTGCACCATCAATTTTAAAACTTAACAAATCCTTTCTTAGTCACACACACGCACACACGCACACGAACTCCAGTGGCGTAGCACAGGAAAGTGAAAAAGAGAGCAAAACAGCCAAATTGTTCGATGTGTGGCTGTGTGCGTGCGACTACATGGCCGTCAACGTGTGACGCAAATGTATACGCGGTCGCTTGGCGGGCGAAGCACGTTCCAGGGCTCAAATGCGTCGCTCGTGAGGCGCGCACGTAACCTGACACAAGTCAATATAAATGAAGTAGCACACAGTTTGTTGTTTGTTGTTGCGGCTAGAAGGAAAAACGGCGCTTTAATATTAAAACAGCGCTGCCGAAAACAGAACCAAATAATGGCTTCAAATTATCTTTTCTTCTGTAAAGTTTTATAAAACAAAAATTTATTTTCATTTTACATTAACATTTCTGTAAAGGATAATCTCAATAAAAAAATATAATTTATTTATTTATTTATTTATTTAAAAAACATATGTAATATCAAAAAAAAAAAAAAATTTTATTTATTTATTTATTTAAAGAAAAACATATAATATCAATAAAAAAATGCGATAAGTTTAAACGTTGAAAACATTTTTCAATATTTCCAAATTAACTCAGATCTCAAAGAATTCATTGAAATTATGTTATTTCAGGCATCTATCTTTTATCTACCTAAAATAAGAAACCTCAAAGCCATAACCTCAAAACTTAATTATTTGACACCAAAAAGGTTTATTTATCTTTTAAAATTATTAAACAAATTTTTTAATTTATATAACTCAAATTTCTTAAATTCTCAAATCTAGTACTTATTTTGTTTATTCTTCTTAATCGTATGTACATACATACATACATACATACATACATACCTACGATTTTCCAAACTAAATCGAACATACACACATGCATACATACATACATAATACGCACATCCATCCATAATCTGTTTGGAATTTATAATATTTCAAATAAAATCCAAAACGAGCAGTCTTGCATTTGAATGAAGCCTTGAGTGTGTTGAGTGTTTGAGTTTCGTGTGTCTGTGTGCGTGT
The DNA here is from genome assembly GCA_949752815.1 of Conops quadrifasciatus. Taxonomy (NCBI): domain Eukaryota; kingdom Metazoa; phylum Arthropoda; class Insecta; order Diptera; family Conopidae; genus Conops; species Conops quadrifasciatus. The sequence goes on from OX457078.1 coordinate 40,141,429, forward strand.
ACCCAGCGAAAATGTGGATTACTATGGAAAGTAATGAGCAACCAGTTTGCTCTTCAACATTGCGGTGTCTTTGAAAGTCGAAGAAAATTTGTCCTTTTAAAAGTTGGGAATGGGTAGAGCAGGTTAAAGACAATAACTTTTTGGTTATGATATGAAATTATGACCGTGTATACCACGATCACTATTTATATATTTGGTCTATTGGTTTTTGGGAATATTGTGGCATCAGTTCGGAATGTCAAAAAGTAACGTACTCCTGCGTAACTTCAGTAACTTTCAGTAAATTCAGTAACTTTCGTAAACTGCAATTAACTGACAAAAGATGCTCGAAACTTGACCACATTGTTCTTAAAAAAAAATCCGATGAAAACAGGCCTTGCTCTTGCAGCGCACACTTTTCCGCTGGGTGCGCACTTGTGAGCTTCTGTGTGCGTGCATAATTATTAAAAACTTCTTTTAGTACCTACAGTATGTTATTATTATTTTTTATAGCGCTTTCTTTCCTTGTTGTTGTTGTTTGAAAATTTAATTTTAATTTTACGAAAGAAGCAGACCACTTTGTGATGCATGGTAATATTTCTGTCGTCACTGTCGTCACTGTCGTCACTGTTGTAGTTGTTGTTGCCTTCTCAACCATTTATTAATGAATTATGGCATGGATTTTTGAAATGAAAGAAGTTTCTCCTCACTGTGTGCCGCGCGCTGCTCGGACATCGACGACTGACAACACACAAGACAAATAAAATCATCCTCCATAATTTTTCAAACCGAAATTTGTACACTACACGACCACTATGGTCGAAGCATGTGTGTGTGTGTGTGTGTGTGTGTGTTGCATGCAGCCCGAAAATCTACTCGAGCTTTATTTTCCAGAATCAAAATAAATATTCAAATAACTGAAAAAGGATTAGTCAACAAAATTTAATAATAATCATATACTGTTCTCGCTCTCCTTTCATCTCACCTCCCTCTTTCTCCGATTCTTCCTTCCGCCTTTACTTCCTCTGTGTGTACAAACAAATGTACATACAATAAATTGTAACGGTTTTGCTAAAATGAAATTTTCCATGAAAGTTTTTCGTACGAAATTACAAATAATTCTATTATTTTAAGGTAATTTAAATTTCAGGAAACAACACTGATTTTGAAATGTTTAGATATATGTATTTCCCCCTTTTTCGGCACTCGACTGTCGCTTTAACCCTTTGCGTCAGGTTTTCAGATAATGTCGAGCCAATTTGATTAAGAGCATGACGAATTTCTCGACTCAAAGAATTCCGCGATTAACGAAAAAACAAAACGAAACTCAGCGAAATCGAGTTTAAAGGCAACAAACATCACAGAATATACATATGTACATACATACATACGATACATTCATGCAGGCAAAATGTCCGCGCAAAAAAGGAATTACATGCTCGTGCACATTTTGTTCTCAAATTAGATAAAAAACAGGGCACACACAGCATTAAAAACAAACAAGATATACTGAGGTGAATAAATCTGTTGTGAATTCAATTTGAAAACGCACTGAAAAGTTTGATGTTGTTTTAATCCATTTGCTTTACGGTCTTCTTTCCTGGTTTTTCCCCCTTTTCTGTTGTTGGTAAATACGTACGTTTTTGGTCTTCGTGTTTATTTTGTTTTTGGCTAGAACGCTGTTGCTTTCTTTTTGAATGAGTTTGTAGAGCACTTTCTTACTCACACCCAGCATCCGAAATTGTGTGGCAACACTGTCCGCATAAAGTTGATTACAGTGGTTCAGTGAGCGAGTATTTTTTTTCGAATTTGAATTTCGGTTGGGAATTTATCATAAATTTTTCCAGTTAATTGTGTCATTATAATTTATAATAATTTATAATAATGATTATAAATTATAAATTAATTTTTCCTTTTCTTTTCTTCTTCTTCTTTTAATTGTTTTTCATTAATTCGCATTAGTTTTTTAATTATTTAACTTTATTTATTTAATATTATTAACCCTAAACGCTAAAAAGTAGAGCATTATTAACTAATTAATTTCACCACAATTTCTTCCTGAAGCAAAGAACGACTGTGTTTTTTTTTTTGTCTCACTGTAGTCCACCTTCTGCATACGCCCCGCGTTCCTTTCCCGCGACCAGTTGCTTACTTTGAATATTATGAAAATGCATTTTCTGCACTTTTTAGCAGTTTAGCATAAATTAATTTTTCACTAGATTACAACAAAAAACGAGTGGAAGGAAGTTCAAGAGAAGGAGCAGGACACAAGATATACATAAAATATCATTAAATTAGATTCATTTCCGTGAAGGACCGACGACGACGACGACGATGAGTCGTCAAAATGAAGCATGTGTGACAGATAAACTGACATTGAGCGCCTCACTCGAGCCAATTTTACTACAGCTGTTGCTGTTGCTGCTGCTGTTGCCTGACGTCTGTCGCCTTTTTTTACGGCGACTCCCCTCGTGGTTCTTATGCTCAGTATTTATTAATGTTGCCATTTCAGTATTCGCCCGTGACCCAGAAAAAATGTTGACTACTCTGGAAAGTAATGTGAAAATAATTAAAAGTGTCTCTCCTTCAATGATTATCGCATTTAATTCTGACCAAAAATTCAAAATTAAATCAATTCAGCAATTAAATTCTTATTTTAGCAAATCCTAAAGAAGACATTTTGAATAAATTGTTGTCTAAATTGGATTAAAATGAGAACAATAGAGAACAACATAAAACGTGTCTTATTAGTAACTGCATTTTTCAACACATGGACTTCGCCCACTTCCAAAACAGACGGTTGCAATGTTTCACAAAAGCAAGATATTGGTAAAGATGGCGCTGAGGTAGAGGTGAAATTGTGAAAGAAGAAGAGAAGCGAGAAGAAACAAGAAGTAATTTTAATCCTATACGGTCCATATTAATTCGATGAAGGGTAGAAAGAACCATTGTACCATTTCCATAACTCATTCTCATGGAAACGCGAGGCAACATTTCTGCTGGGTACTTTGCCTTCGCATGCGCCTCTATCTCTCTCTCTCTTTATTACTTTTTCTCATTGCACGACTAACCAGTTGTGTCTGCATTCCCTTTTATTCTTTAAACTTTTGTACGTTTTAACAACTTTTTGGTAAATTCTAAAGCTCTTGTTGTTGTTTTTAGTTGTGGCGTAAGTGTTTTATTACGCCCGTCCCGTCCGTTCTCTCACGCTACTTCCGGATGACTAAATTGCTTTTATTAGTTGCGTCTTGTACCGCGCACACATTATCATATTCTGACAGTGTGGAAGCGCCATTTGCGTCCTGAAAGTTGGCTTGATTGTTGTTGATGTTGTTGCACATACATGCTCGTACGTTCTTTTCGATAGTGTTGTTTTTGGTTTTTTGTTTTTGGATTTATTGTGAATGTTTTTGGAGCAATAAATTTCATTTATAATGCAAATTTATTATATTTGTTGCTTTGTCTTTGTCAACTTAATAAATCAGTCTTTATTTAAAAAATTAAAAAACTTTAACTAAAAAAAAATAACACTTATTAATTTGAATATTGCGCAATATATATTTCTTCTTTATAACGTCATTTCCACTTCATTAATTGAAACGCTTTTACGCAATAAAACAGTTGCTGAAAGGCAACTAGTCTTAGCCTCGATTCGATTCTTCAGGAAGTACGACTAATGGTCGCTCTGCTACCGCTTCTAGACCTCAGTCCGGAAGCATTTACGCCTTTCCACAAAGGCGTTGATTATTATTATTGTTATGATTGTGAAATTCGAAAGAAACAAGCAACGAACAGTCCAAACGACCTCAACAAAACTCCTTCATCATTAAAATTGATGGAGAAAGAAACACTCTACGAACTTTCAACGTAACAAATCAAGAGCATTTTCGGTCCGTTTGTTGTTGTTGTTGTTGTTGGTGCCGGGTGGTGAAGGTGCTGTTCAAAAGGCGTTCACTTCAGGCCATTAGAAGCGAATGAGACTGAAACTAATTGCAACGAAGCCAAGCGAAATAGAGAAAAACGCAAAATAGAGAAGGCGACGCAAGGCTCTTAATTTTAAACTTAACCTTAGAAATAAAAGCACCAGATCGAGGCCTCGCAATAGTGCCGTTGGTAACGGCAAAACAGAAAAAGCAACGACTGGAAAAAGGTAGCAGTTACCGCAACATTGAAAGGAATCGTACAAAAATGAATGCATTACGAGCAGTAGAAAAAAGAGGAGGAAAAAGGAGAAGAAGCAGCAGACGAAGAAACCAAGCTAACACAACGAGCTCTCTCTTTCTCTCTCTCTCTCTCTTTGAGTAGGCCCACGAAGCCAAATGAGCGGCAGCCAAGAGGCACCAACGAGACGCCAAAGAGTCACTTGAAACGTTCGCTGCGCAGCAAAAGCCGCAACAGAAGTGGCTCAATGCAGGCTACGAGTATGATCGATATTGTTGGCTGCACCTGCCGGCCACTGGCAGCCAACCCACAAAGCTACCGACTGCTGGCGAGAGCAACAACAACATTAGACAATCAGATCAACCCAGTTCAAGGCTTTGAACTTCAAGCATTAAAAGGGTACAATTTTCCAAGCATTTCCAGCATTTGGGCGTTTGGTCGAATGGTTGAGCTGTTGGTCTGTCGGCCTGTCGATTTGTCGATCGCTGTTATGTCTGCTGGTTACTTGGTTGCTTCGATTACGTTGAGTTTTGTAATCATTATTATGTATTTCGGATACGATTTTAAGCGATCGCGTAATTTCAAATTACTGCTATTCAACAACAATAACAACAACAACAATAACAACAACAACAACAACAACACCATGAACATTCATTTTTGTAGGTGAAAGATAAACACAGTGGCGGTATATGCAGCAAGCAAATGCAGGAAGCGGGTGAGCTTGTAATAATTAGCTTCTGAGCTTAGCGATTTTATCTTTTATAAAATTTTTTTTTTAAGAAGACAGGCCTGCTTAAACTAATTCCGAGCGCATGGACTTTTCCAGGTCCATCGAATATTTAATTTATTTAATTATTATTTAATTTTTCGTTATCAAAACGTTATTAAAGTATTCCATTTTAAAATTTCTCTTTAAAAATTATTGAAAATCATGAATTTTAAATTCTTTTTTAATTTTTCACACTCTTAATAATGGCTTATTTCAATCCTTCCATTTCCACAAATAACTTGAAAGTCGATAATCTGTTCACTTCAATCATGTCTTTCATGTCTTAAAAAAAGGCAGAATTCTGCCAAGAAACAAAGGAAACAGACGCTGCCACTACAACTTATTGCTTCCTTCTTTTCGTGTACGTACATATGTACATACATATATTTTTATTACGTCTAAAAGAATTTTCTTGGCAACGCCGCTGACAATTGTATTGTCTGCCTGCCGGAATGAATGGTTGCTGCTGTTGCTTTGCTTTCTATTCAAGCGCAAACAACAAATGCCAACAATAACAACAACAACAAAGAAGCATTATTATTGGTAACTCTTACTTTTCGTTACTTTCGTTGCTTTTATGAATTGAATAACGTACAAAATTGCTCACATTTTTTGTCTTTTTTTGCTTGCAGCCGCCTTTAGTGAATGTCCTGAAAGGAAGAGTATTGTAGAGACGAGACGGCAGGAGCAAGGAAGGGACGAAGATAGAGAAATGTTGCCGAACAGAGACTCTGGCACTCTGGCGTTCGTCTTGCAGATTTCGGAAGAATGAAAAGATATAAAATGCTACAGCAACCGACACTCGATCTCATTTATTATATTGCGTCCTCGCCCAAACGACGTAACGATTGGGCAACACGAAAACGTCACCGCTTGCGATTCTTCGAGACTGCAAGGATCCTAACGTGCCTCTAACGTGCCTCTAACGTGCCTCTAACGCGTGTTAAAGGGTTTAAAGGGAAGTGACATTGCTTCAATATGGTTTTTAGTGAAAATCAGGTAAGCAGCAAGGTGCCAAAAACAGAATATGATAAAAATTTCTGTTATTTTCTCATCCTCTCAATGCTCGCCGCGTCGACGGCGGTTCACTTTCATGCTGGTAGCTTTCAAAGGTTCCTCGGCAGGCGTTACTCTTAACACTGGTCACTGCGGTGCTCTCGTGTGTCGGTCCATTGATGGCCGTCGCCTCATCAGCAGCACTTACACCAACAACAACAGCAGCAGCGGCAACCAATTCAACGTTAACCACGGCGGATGTGCTGCACCCGAGTCACGCCCATGGAAACATGGTCACATTCGTAAATTACTTGCCATTGCAGCGCCAGCAACAACGACAGCAGCAGCAGCAATTACAACAACTTCAACATCACAAAGAACGACAGCAGCAACAACAGCAGTACAGCCATTACCACAATGGTCATGATTACGAAGCTGCTGCTGCTGCTGTCGCTGGTGGCGCTAGTGGTGATGCTGGTGGTGCTCCTAGTGTTGACAGAACTAACATTGATGCTGTTGTCGCCTCTCGCTTGAGTGGCCATGTTGGCAACATGTACCAATCGCCACGTCGTAGCTCCAGTGCGGCAGGTACAGTTAATGGACTGCAAGATCCCGCGGGATGGCGACACTTTATCGGTGGTTCTGACACAGCAGACACACCAGCAGCAGCGTCAGCGCCAGCAACAACAACGACAACCACATTCCAGAAACAACAAATACCGGTTTTCGAAGAACAGCAAGAAAGCGATTACGCAAATGCTGCAGAATCTCGCACCTACGCCCGTGCCGGCGGCATCAATCGGGCAATTTACTCGTTTAATCTGCAGGCAGCTGGTGCTCACAACAACAACAACAACCACCGATTCTTTCCACCACTGACAACGTATCCCAGCCACACTATGGCCGCAGCGGCACCCTCACATTCGAGTCAGAGAGGCGGCGACGGCGGCGACGGCGGCGACGGCGGCGGCGATGAGCATTTTCTGCATCATTACCGCCAACATAATGTCGGTTACGCCAATGATCTGACAGCTGCCGACTCGGACGACTCGCACTCCACCCACGACGCAGAGCAGCTCCAGTATTTTAATGCACCGCATGCAGACGCACCATTAGCACCGTCATCATCGTTCTCAGCCTCATCGGCACCCTCATTATCGTCTTCGTATCCGGCGGATGTGGCTGGTGCCATCAGTTTCGAGCATTCGCAGTCGTCGTACTTCGATGATGACGACTCCGGCAAGCCGTCCGCAGCAGACTCAGACGCCTATTCCTCCCTCTCCGCCGCCCCCGGTGAGGCCCATTCGGACAGCGCCCACAAACAGCCGAACGTCATCAACTACATTCCGTATCCAGTTGTCAAGAAGCTGCACATACCCGTTCGCGAGCCCGTCCAGATCCCCTTCTCGCACGCCGTCATCGTGCCCGTGCGCAAGCCGGTGCCGATTCACATTCCCGTCACCCAACAGGTCCCGGTGCCCGTCGAGACGGAGCTGAAGATACCAGTCGAGCGGGTGGTGCCGTATCCGGTGGAGAAGCAGGTGCCCGTGCCGGTGGAGAAGCGTGTGCCTTACCCGGTGGTGAAGTATGTGCCGGTGAAGATTCCACGGCCGTTCCCGGTAAAAGTGCCCGTCTTCAAAACGGTTCTGCACAGAGTGAAGGGTTGGTGGTAGATGAAGAATGAGAAGCGCCGGTAAATGAAGCGTATTGAATTCTTAGGGCGTGTGCCCTTGAAAACTATAATGATAATGATAATGATAAGATATAATGATATAAGATATTGTCATTAAGAGCTAAATATCTTTTGAATTATTATTATTTATTATTAATATTTGCATTTTTAGATTCTTTTTCGCATTAAAAGAAGTATTTTAATATTAAAAAACCAATAAATATTTATTTTCATTAAAGTTTTTATAATTTTTCAAGCATGACCTTAAGCTTAACAGTTCCATTCCTTCGAGTTTAAAAGTTCTTCTGCGATTTTGAATGAATTTGTTTAAACGAATTTGTTTTCTTTATTTAAAGCGTAACCGAAATGAATGCAATAAATGGGTTATGCTACTTTTATCGCACCTTTCTATTTATTTCGCCCAACGCAGAACACGTAACGAACGAATCGTCCTCCAGAGAATCGCAGTCGTCTAAACTATTCCACTGTGCGTGCAAAAAACGCAAATGTTGTCAATTTTTTACAGGTTTTTGTTATCTTATCTAAAGTTTTATTGTGTTTTTCTGGCATTTAATGGTGCCTTTAATGGTCATTACTCATAGTCGGGGGGGGGGGGGTTCTCCATAATGAAGATAATGAAGAGCAACCTTTGCATCATCCTTTTTTTAGTTTATGCAAAGCGTTAAAAATACTACAGGAACAACAACAGTTATCGCGGGGCGGTGTTGTTGCTGACCGCCCTTTATATTCGCTTCAGTGGCTTGTGTTTTTTCTAAACGAATTACTAATTAAGATAAGTTCACCTGATTACCATACCATGTCAATGGAGTCGCCGGCGCACGAACGGAAGCGTTCAAAAGCACTGCCACAAGCTGTGCCCGAACATTTTAATAGCTGCTCTGCTTCGCAATTAGTGCGAGTTGACACCCACACTGGAGCGAGCCCGTGCCTCCGTCGCACGTCCCTTTTTTACAGCGGTTTCTGGTGGCTTCCGTTCCGGGAGGAAGAAAGGAACTCCTTCCACTGCGTCAGCTCCATTTGTTTAACACATCGCAAGAATTTGTCACTCTGAAAAGGGTTAGCGGTTGGTGGTTGGTGGCTGGTGGTTGTTGGCTGGTGGCTGCTGGCAGGTGGTAACACTTGTTGGCCGGTCATGTCATGTTGCTACATTTGTTCATTAAGCAGCGTTGAGCAGCATAAACAGCGTCTGGATTCATTTAACTGACACGCATCCCAGAAAAAGACGCAGAAAAAAGGGCTGAAACGATGGCACAGGGAGAAACGGCAGAAGTGGCAGGTCGACACTTTCGACCTACACTCACCACCATTGCCTCTTTCTCTGCTCTGCTAATTAAGAACTACAGGATTTTGAAAGAGCTAAGAACTCATTGCCAGGTGTTTTTTCTCTGCTTCTAGGTTTCAATTTTCGTTCATGGCTTTTGATCACGCGACGAGGCTTGGTTCATTTTGTTCAGGCTTATGATTTTACAACGACAACAACACGCGTCGGGCAAGGACAGTTCCTGTGTTGCGCAAGGTTTTCGTTATGAATGCTATTACTTTTTTATGGTCAATTAATAGCAATGGCATTTTTGTAGGTAGATATATGTGTTCATTTTTTCTCCTCAAGCGTTTCGAGAGAGTTTAAAGTCTTGTTTTTGTTTTATGTTTTATGCTACTTTTTTAAGGGTTGTTGTTATGACATTTTTTGTTTGTGTTTGGCGAGCATGTTGATAAAAAGTGAGTTTTAATAAAGCATAAACATTTCATAGGAATGTATCACACTTAAACGAATGTGTGCAAAAAAAGTAAATATTGTAAAATTGTGTTATTTGTCATGCGACACTTCATGATAAACGTTTTGAAAAATGAGGAAAATTTTTTTTTAATTTTTAAAATACTATAATAAAGAAGATATTTAATTTTATTATCATGTTAGTGATGGATATATGTAAATATGTGTATAAATACAAAATTTTTTGTGTTTTAGCACTTGAGCAAGAATACTCGTATTTAATTAGAATTGATTTCAAAGTTATTCGAACCTAAATTCATTAATTTCATTTTGATATTGCTTGAGCAAAAGGAAAATATTTCGCACTTTTTTCAAAATTTAATTTGCTAAATTTAAATTTGTTATTAGGTACATTTTTCTGTTAGATTTATTACTATTACTATTGTACATATACTCACATATATGTATATGCACATATATCACTATATTGTTTAATAAAGTAGAAGACCATAACTATTTATGTCCTGCTGCTGATACTAATTTCTATACCTACATTTATTAAATATTTTTCTGACGGAATCTGCTAAAAAAAATTAGGTCATTTAAAAAAAAGTCCAAAAGTAATAAAGGTACAAGAAAAGTAAGAAAGTTTAATTGAATGGTTTATTTTCTACGCTGAAATCATGAAACCTTCAAAAGATAATAAAATTCGATAGAAAACAATCAGTATCCATCCTTGAAACCATATTTTTCTTTACGTTCGAAAATAGAACGTAATTACGATAATTAGCTAATACTCTTGAATTTTCGTAATAACTTAAAATAATGTTAAAAAAACCCAGAAAAGCTTCTGTTGGTTGAGTTGAACAAAATACAGCACGCAAACAAATTAAAAGTAAGAAAAAAAAACCAAGATAAAAATGCTTGAACACAAGAAGAAGGCGGAAAGAAAAATCGAAGTAGGTCAAAAGTTAAAATTATAAATATTGTCGAAATCGAACGAAATAATAAAAAAAATGTGGGAAAGAAATTGAATAAAGAAATAATTTCTTACAACGATTTTTTTAGAAGTGGTTATGTTTTTATTTTAAATACTTATATTTAATTATTTTATTTTTAATTTTTTTATTTTTATTATTATTTTTTTTTATTTTAAGTCGAGAAGAGATTCAAGGCATAGATATCTCGAAACGAGAAACCGAGACGACACCCCGAGACAAGAATCTGGCATTGCATTATCTCGACGCTCAAGAAATATCGCTTTATGTTGGCGATAGCTTTTTCTTAACTAACTCGAAAGCACTCTTCTCGGATCTTTTCAGAAACTTACCTCGTTAAACGAGAAACGAAGAGCTTATTAAAATTCATTACGACTGACCATAATCCAGTTTAAGTACTACTCAGTGGTTGCAAGTGCTTCACGATAGTGATTTCTTAGAAAAACTTATTATTCTTAGAAAAACTCAGATACTTGCTGGGTATTTACGGCGCGATTTCACGTTCGCAGCACGTAGCCTTACCGACTTCAAAAGCGCAAGAGCTGCCGTGTAAAAGAAAGAAACGAAATAAGACGCCAAGGACGACGCCAAGTTCAAAGGATTCGAACAACGAAGCACAGCAGCGGAGGTAACTAAGTAATAATTGATTCGTCTTTGGAGGGCGGTAAATGTAATTGTCATTTTGATGACAAGGCACAAACTGATGGCAAGACCACACACACGGTAAAAATGTTCCTCAATCCACAACACTTTTTCCTTTAGCTTCCACGCTTTTTCTCCTTTATTCTTCCATAAGAACTATAAATTAGGTCTTACGGTTCTCATACTTGCTCTTCATCCTACTTCTCTCACACTCCATCGATGTTCCTCGTCCCCTTGCCATTCTGTACTTCTTCCTCTTCCTGTTTTTAATACGATAATATTTCTCATGATGACTTTTTAATGACTTTAAAATCACTTTGAAACTGGGTACCCCACAAACGTTCACCCCTTTCTCGTTGTACAGTATTCAGTTCGGTGTAATAATAATAATAATATCGGTTCGATCGACATGTCGGTAACCGTTTTCAATTTTCAATAAATGCGCCCACTTTGTTCAAGTTAATAATAATCGTGCCAGAACTTTTCCGCTTTTAAGTATTTGGAAGTGTATGTATGTGCTTATACCGGTATATTCGTGTGTGTACGTGCTGTGCTGTCTCCGTCACTGTGCCCTGAAGACACAACCTGCAGTGCTTGCGGAAGTTGTGGTAACAATTGACGATACCGCAACGACGACGTCCGTAATGGGTTCAGCGGAAACTTCGAAACGTTCAAAGTTCCTGGAAAACAATCAATTTACCAATTAGATCGGGTTAAAGGATTTTATCGATACCGTCCTCACAGGCCCCACTTGCCGCCTGCGACTTGCTTGCCGGCAAACGCATACTCGCATACTCGAGGTCCACAATAAATGCTATCGTGTGCGTGTTTAACATGATTTTATGTCAATACAAGGATTATTTTAATAATAGCTTGCTTTGATTTCATCATGGATAAATGAATATCCAGTCAATAGAGTAACCCATATAACTATTACTACTATAGCAAACTATTAGTCGGAATACCTTTAAAACTTGTAACAAAGGCTGACGTCACTCTTCGTAATTGTTTTACTGCGAGAAATTTATGAAAATACATACGTTAAATACGTTTAATCGTATAAATATGTAATAACTATTAATCATATTCTCCGAATCAGTCATAGAGTCGTGGTCATAAAATTATGGTCATAAAGTCATAGTCATAGAATCATAGTCATAGAGTCATAGTCTCAGAGTTATAGTCAAAGAGTTTTAGTCATAGAGTTATAGTGATAGAGTCATAATGATAGATTCATAGTCATAAAGTCATATTCATAGAGTCATAGTTTTGAAGTTTTAGTCATAGAATTATAGTGACAGATAATGATGGATTCATAGTCAAGCTCATAGTCATAGAGTTATAGTCTTAGAGTTATAGCCAAAAATTTTTAGTTATAAGGTAATATTGATAGAGTCATAATGATTCATATTCATAGTCATAGAGTCATAGTTTTGAAGTTATAGTCAAAGAGTTTTAGTCATAGAGTTATAGTGACAGATAATGATAGATAATGATAGATTCATAGTCATAAACTCATAGTCATAGAGTTATAGTCTTAGAGTTAGAGTCATATTATATGCATACCAAGACTCTTATAGACATATTATATATTATTTCAAATTTTTTATCATTATTTAAACTACGAGTGTAAAATTGAACGTTTAGTTTCTGCTACGAAATTCAGTCTCCGTGCGTGTGTGTGTGTGTGGGTGGGTGTAGCTTAGAAAACTGCGGACTCACTTCGGTTCGGTTCACTTGGGCACATCCCGGTTGGCCACAATGACTAAGTTAACGACATCTAGTGCGCTCGTTCATGACAACCGAAATAATTTGTAAACCAAATATACTCCAAAGAAAATACCTTCAACGGAAAAGAAAAGGAAAAAGAAACAAGCCAACACCTGAACAACAACAACAACAACGAAAGTACTGTTTAATAGTTTTTGTGGCGCATGAAGTGCACCACTTGGTCCAAACAATGTAGTATAAACAATTTCAATTTTGCGCTTTAATGGAAAATTTATCGAAGTTCGCTGTAGACGACAGCAGGTGGCGCTGCGTACACGCTGGAGTTGTATACGTATGTATGTATGTGTGTTCTTACGTTCAACACAGGCAGGCTGGCAGGCAAGCAAGGCGAGTAGATGAGCGGGCGAGACAGACAGACAGACAGACGACCAGTAAATATACAAGTAGATGTCTAATAGTGTATGTGTGTAGGTGTGTTTGGCTGTGTGTTAGCGTGGCAGTGCGCACTGCAGCGGTTGGGCAGCGGTTGGGGCCACTAGTTCTTCCGCTTTTCCCCTCACCCTCGACAGAATGCAGCAGCAGAACTGTTTGCAACTTGTTGGTTGACAAAGAGACTGCAAGCGGAAGTAAAATGGGCGACTGAACTGGAAAAAAACCCAGCCACAGCAACGGAAGCACTGCTCAACAGCAGCAGCAGCAGCAGCAGCGGCAACATTGTCAACCATAACAATAACGACAACAACAACAACATAGCTTCGTCGTACTCGTAGTAGTTGAAACTGAATTTGAAAAATAATCCAACTGAAAATTCAAACAAACGAAAAAAAATAATTAAAATTGCAAAGGATTTAATTTACAATAAATTCCATAAATCAAAGATGCTGTTGCTGCTGCTGCTGCTGCTGCTGCTGCTGCTGCTGCTGCTGCTAATATTGGAATGCAAACTCAGCTGACTTTATTTCAGGTTAAACATTTTATCATCAGAGCAGGTTGTAGACTTCATCACTTTTATTTTCATGATAATGTATCCGTTTATGTTCGCGATAAAGTATTTAGTGTTCAATGGATTTTTTTCTAAAAAGAAATATTATTAATATAAATATTATTACATTTCTATTAAATAAGACTTTTTTACTCAATCCGAGCAAAATCACATAATTTTTAAATCGAAATGTTATACCCACGCTAACGTTTCCAAATATTGTTTTTATATACATATGTATGTATGTATGTATGTGTGTATGTACAATATGTAAGTAGGTACTCTTATGTCTGTGTGCTCGTATACGGAAGTGTGAAAACTAGGTCAGTCGGTCCATTCTGAAGCTGAGGTGACAAGAAATTTTCGCCGCGCCGCAAACATGGAAAAGGTAAAAAAGACCGCCGCACACAATTTTCTCTCCACGACAGAAATTTCTTTCTCTCTCTCTCTCTCAGCTCTCTGTTCGTCAGTGCGCTTGTGACGCACTCTCTTCACCACGCTTGTTCTTCTACGGCACGTTTATTTCCGAATTCACCTCTTTCTTGGAAGGAAGAGTAAAAGTTGAACGAAACTGGAAATTCGTTACTTCCATTGAAAGAGTAGAGAGCAGTTGTTGTTGGCTGTGTTGGTTGTGTAGCTTCATATTTTTTTGATTCTGGTTTGTTTGACTTTAGATTTGATTTATTTTTCTCAATTTCATTACATCTCACCGCACCTCACCGTCCACTCACTGCCGCAGTCCGTTTGCGTGCCGAACCATGTTGTCGTGGTCTTGTTCAGTCAAGTTTTGTTCAGCAAATGAACAAAATACGCGGCAGGTGGTATCTCCGCATCCGGCGCCTTGCATGCATGTCGGTCGTCGGTACGTTGGTCGGCGGTTGGTTGTGCGACGATTGTAAAAATCATTAAGTTCAACAATTTTTATTCAAATTTTAGGATCTCGCCAAATGATTTACGATGGACGCTCGCCAAGCGATACATCAATGATAGCTGGGTTGGTTGGCTGCTTCGTTGGTCAATTACGATAAGGACACTTTTTATTTTACGTAACGTTATTGCAGCTGACCTCATGCAAGCGCACGTAGGCGTTTGTAGTTTGTGTCTACGTTACGTTTTCAAGCAACATTTCAGATCATGCAAAGAAGTTGTTAAACATACAAAGTTTAAGCTCTTTTTCTTTATCGAAACTAAAATTATATTTGACTTTTATGATGAACTATGAATGTATGTTGTTTTACAACATGTTGTTGTTGTTGTTGTTGTTGCTTCTTTTTAATCACGAATGCTTATAATTTTGTTGCTTTTGCTTTCATTGGCGTCATCGTATGTATTTATGGCGAATAATTGTCAAATCAAGAAGTCATAAAATATTTTAAAAATTTATGCTATAATAACATTCTGTATGTCTTCTTTGTATGTTGTTGGCATGCAATGAAAATTCAATTTATTATAAAACATTTCGAAAACATTTTTACCGCTAAAATGTGTAAAGAAACTCCTCACTCTTCTCTCAACACAGCCGCAGCCGAGTAGCTTTTGGATAAAAGAAACGGTGAAAACGGTGTGGGAGGAGGGAGGGAGGAAGGGGGTGGGGGGCGGTATGCGTGTGTGTTGAATGGCATTAACCATATTCACCCAAAAGAAAAACTTTACACCAATAGAAACAACAAAATGTTAAAAAATACCAAAACTTTGGTACTCACGAGAGTGTAAACGAAAGCGCGTAAAAGGATTGTATGAGGCGCCGACGTATTACGTAAGTATGTGTGTGTACGTGTACGTGTACGCGTATTTAACCGACAAAAATACACCAAAATTGTTCGTGCTTTTTATTGCATTTGCTTTTATTTAATTTTTATGCAAATTTCGGTTTCAGATTCCGAGAAAGAGGCAAAGAGTTTCTCACTCACAGACAAAAAACACAAACGCACACACACATATTCCACGACCCGCGATAAAAATTGCATGTAGAGAGAGAGAGAGAGACGTGCGTGTTTTTTATTGAATGCTCCTCGAACGTTAATGTCCATTTGCAGCTTTACTCTCTTGGTCCCTGCTGCTGGAGAAACCGGTTGTGCTGGTCATTGATTGGAGCTCTCCGCGTCTCTCTTCTCTGCTGCTGACATCGCGCACTTTTGATGCACCGCAGACAAGGCCGTGCCACATGCCACGAGTCGCAGCATCCAGCAGGACGAAATACACAAAAAGTACGAATCCCTGCACCGTAGCCGTGAGACAAAAGAGATACGAGAAGACGATGCCAGATTCCAGGTAATCGAAAATGCCGAATATCCACGACAAACCGAACAAGAAGAAGAGCAGCACCGACAGACGGATCTGTTTCTGAATCAAATGGCATTCCGAATGCCGGCTGGACTGCTTCAGAGACTGGGAAATACTGCAGAAAACGCACACGAATATGCACAAATTGGCAGAGACAATCACCGTGACCGGAAGCACCACACCGAAGACCAGTGCCGCTCCCGAAGGATAACAAACCGCATCCATGTATAAAATATCATAATCAGACGGCGTGTACGAAGGCGCGTCGAAGGCGACGGCTAACAGCGTCGGCACCAGCGGCCAGCCCCAGGCGACCAAGGCCGATTTGAGTATATAATGCTTGGGTCGCCTGATGCCGATCACTGTGACGTAGCGCTGGAACTGCAAATAGGCCACTATCAGCTGCCAACTGAAGAGCACCAAGATCAGGTACTGCATCGACGCACCCAAGACCACGCACTGAACAGCCTC
Source organism: Conops quadrifasciatus (assembly GCA_949752815.1). Classification (NCBI taxonomy): domain Eukaryota; kingdom Metazoa; phylum Arthropoda; class Insecta; order Diptera; family Conopidae; genus Conops; species Conops quadrifasciatus. The sequence goes on from OX457078.1 coordinate 40,157,851, forward strand.
CTGCTTCTCCAAGAGCTCTTGCGCCACGTCATTGGTGTTGACGAAGACGAAGAGCAGCAACTGCAGTGTAGCCGCCGAGCAGAGGTGCAGCAGCAGCTTGTTGGAAGCCAAGGCACGCCAGCGACGAAACAACGCCGCCGTCAGCCAGATGCCGCCGAGGCCGAACAGTGACAGCGAGCAACCGAGCAGCGAAATGATGTCCAGTGCGCGTTGCTGGAGGGGCGTTACGAGCACGGCCGCACCAGAGTCAGACTGGCGGTAGCTGCCGCCGATCAAGAGGGCGAATTGCGTCAAGTGCGAAGTGCCGCAAAGGACCAGCGGAAGACCGTGCGCAAAGGCCGGCTGGGCCTTTGTTTCGACACCTGCGCTTAGCCAAGTCGTGTAATTCCAGTAGCCACAGAGTGCGCCCGGACCGGTGACGGGTAAAAGGCCGCTGTGCATTATCAAGGGCAGAGTTCCGGTGAGCTGGCCTGGAAAAAGAGCAGCAGTGCTAGAGTCGGTGAACTTCGTCAGCGTTTGCCAACTCACCCGAGAATCCCGGCACAGAAATGGAAAGTATTTGGCCGCTGGGCTTCTGGCTCAAGCGTAATCCTCGCTGCACAAATAGACCATCCGTTGCGTACACTTTGAACACAATCGTTGGCTTGCGGTCGCGCGCTTCGAGCTCTTGCCTAACAGTGGCCCACAGTGAGGCGGGGAAAAAGCTGGCAAGCTTCAAGCCCGGCTCCGACAGGAACTGCTCAACGGTCTCATTACTGCGGACGAAGCGATAAAGGAAACCCTGTCGCGACTCGTGGCACAAGTGACGTCCTTGCTGAGCTCTAATCGTGGAGCTTGTTGCTGGCCCATACACCGCAATGCCGGTCACCTCTGCACAGCGAGGATCCACTAAGAAGACGCCGATGTTACGAGACAGGAGCCCTCGAACACCAAAGGGCGCATAATGAACCGTTTCCACGCCGGACTCTTGTTCACTTGCATCAGCAGGGTGCAGCCAAGGGGCGACATCCGCACAAACGCGATCTGTCACGAACTCGCTTGCAGATAGATGGTCCATGTACCGTTCGAAGGTTTCCAGTAAAGCATTCGTGGCATTGATTTCTGCCGCAAGACGCAGTGTCTCGTGATTTTGTGCCATCAGATGACTGCAGACAGCAAACACTTCGCGCGACAGTGCGGCAACGCTGTTACGCTGGATTGTGGCGCGCAGAATGGCGGCAAAGTAGTGCACATCCGCCGGCAATATCTTGTACTCAGGGCTCTTCAGTATAGCAGACAATCGGTGGAGTATTTGTCTGCGCTCTGCAACACCACGGGTCATGTTAAGCGCGTCGTCCAGCGCGTCGTGCGGCGCGTCTTCCTGCAGCTGATTCAGAACGTAGGTAGCAGTACGCTGTCGCGTCCAACGGAGGCATGAGACGTTCTGCCAGCGGGTGATCTTCTCCCATTCGGCTTGGCCAACACGCGCATTGAAGAGACAAGCGCGAGTGAGCGGCAGGCCATTCGGCAGCAGACATAGATGACGCGTCGTGGCGTACTCTCCTGCCTGGGCTCTCTTCCAAGAATTCGTCATCGGCACTCTTTCCTCTTCGGCAGTGAAATAGTGGTGACGAAAGACTTCTGGCTGGCAGAAGGACCTGGAGATGGTCTTATTTTTGGTCTGGTAACTGTTATGAATACGAATTTCGGAGCCGTCCGCAGGAAACCTGTTCCATTCTGAACTCATTACCACTTGCACCGCCACCACAATTATCACCGCAAACTTTTCGCAGCTCATTTTTATTTTTACTTTGTTTGTTTTAGTTATAAATTAGTGAAAAATTCACAAATTAAATTAAATCACGATTTATTTTACTATTGAGCTATCGTTTTTGACAGCCATGCGCGCTTTTGGTTCGTCTCTGCTTAATTTTTTTAAGAGTGCCCGCTTAAACGGTCACTTCCACAAACTTGCGGGGTTGGTGACGCACTCGATTATTTGTAGACACGATTTGAGTGCTGCATTTTTTTTTGTACGATACATACATAGTCCGATAAATCGAACAAATGCCGGGCCTTATCTTGTGTGATAAGATAGTGTTGAGGCAGAGCAAAACGAACACTTCGAAAAAAGTATACAAGTTAATAATGGATGAACTCGGGAAGTCATTTAATTTCAGTTCGTTACTAAACACATTCGAGATTTTATATTTAATTTAATGCCGTGCCGTAAATGCTGCATGAGACGTCTCAATGATTCGAAACTAACAAAGCAACATTTTTGGGTTGACACAGTGCTTTCCTTTTATTTCGAATGCGTCCGTGACTATCGGAAGCATATGTAGCAATGTTTTCAGAAGCGCTTCCAAAAGCCTCCGCTTGATTTTAAAGCAACAAAAGCATTTCAGACAACCCCTGAAACTTGCAAGTATTCTTAAACAAGCCTTCGACACGTCTCATGTAGCCCTCTAGTGCATATTTGTATATGTACCATGCAAAAAGCCATAGTTGAAATTGCTGCCCTATCGATGCACCATCTGTTGGGAACAAGAAATACTAATAGCCAATCGTCGTAAGTTAAATCGGTTCTGTTCATGGCTCTCACTGAGGTTTGGGCACACACTAAGCCTTTCGAAAGAGCTTCGAAGAGTAACAGGGATAATTCCCGCTAGATGGCGACATCTTTTTTAAATACCAACGAGTACAGCACGCACCAAAACCCCCACCGCTTTGTCGGACTGTACGAATTACAGGATCAAAAAATATCGGGAATTTTCGAAAAAAAAAATTGGACATGAGCCGTGTCTTGTTGAGCAAGCCTTTAAACTTTTGGGATGGCATGTTGAGCCTTTTCAAGCCTTCTTGACCTACAAGCTTTTGGTATAATTTGTTTAGCCCCTTTCCAGCTTTTTTGACCTACGAGCTTTTGGGATAATTTGTTGAGCCCCTTCAAGCCTTTTTGACCTACAAGCTTTTTGGATAACTTGTTAAGCCGCTTCAAGCTTTTTTGACCTTCAAGCTTTTGGGATGACTTGTTGAGCCCCTTCAAGCTTTTTTTACCTACAAGCATTTGGGATGGCTTGTTGAGCCCCTTCAAGCTTTTTTGACCTACAAGCATTTGGGATGGCTTGTTGAGACCCTTCAAACTTTTTTGACTTACAAGCTTTTGGGATGGCTTGTTGAGACCCTTCAAGCTTTTTTGACCTACAAGCTTTTGGAATAGTTTGTCGAGCCCCTTCAAGCCTTTTTGACCTACAAGCTTTTTGGATAGCTTGTTGAGCCCCTTCAAGATTTTTTTACTTTTAAGCTTTTGGGATGGCTTGTTAAGCCTGAAATTATAATGACAATAATAGTAATCAACTTCCAATAATGCTAATCCGAAAAAGTTAATAATCTCCATCATATTTACTTGTGTAGCGGCAGGCGGTAGAGGCCGCACCGTGCTAACACCTCCATCTTCCGCCCTTTCCCGGCGGCAACTTGTTGGCAACTGTTGATATTGACGCAGCCGGAGAAAGGAAGCGAGAGAGAGAGAGAGAGAGAGCTAGAATGACATACGGGAGCGGGGGCGGAGGGAGACCGTTCAACTTTCCACAGTTTACAACATTTCTGTTTACACTTGAAGCAAAGGCAAACATCGCTTCGAGAGGAAGTGCAGAGAAACTTTATAATTTATCTACTAAAATGTAATTAGGATACACCAGAAGGAAGAAGCTCCTTCTGCGCAGCTTGCCGTCGGCCATCATGTCCTTCGTCCTGCTCGGTGTGTGTGCATCGGAGAATCCAAAATCAAAAGGAGGAGAAACGGATGGATACACACACACACTCGCACGCACACGCAAAGCATCCACTTAAATAATGCCATCAACTGTGGAACTTGGATGGTGTGAGAAAGACAGTGCGACAGCGAGTGAGGGCTTGAGCGAGGAGTACGATCAAAGAGAGTATAAAAACAAACTTGTATTTATACTCTCCGGCACCATTTCTCTCGCAACGCTTCAGTTTAGAGCAGTTTCAACATTTGATAATGAATGGTGAGCGCACGATAAGGCGGAGCAAAGAAAACAAATATGGCCGAAGATGTGTTTTGTTGGTGTGTCGGCTGCATCTGCTGCATGCAATATTAATAAAGGCCCATAGAGAATAAGGTTGTTCCCGTTATCTTTCAAGCGATTTTTTAATTTTAATTAATATTATTTATTGCTGATAATCTAGTCTGCGGGCAATGTACATACATACATACATACACCTACATACATACATACATACATGAGGCACACCTCGTGGCTGCATCGAGCAAAATTTATGGAATATTTGTATGAGATTACATTTTTATGAGATTAAATTTAATGCGTTGGTTGTAGTTGAGGGAACAAATTGTCAGGCGAAAAGTCCATGGAATGAATATATTGAGGCACAGCAGAGTTTTATTAGACATTTCAATTCTAATGTACATAGAATGTGTCTACCTTTAAATGATAAAATTTAAATTATATTTTTAAGCTATTCTGGGCCATTTGACCTTTCCTCCATATCAAAGTCTTTAATTCATTTTTAAATTTATCAAATTTTTAAATTTATGAAATAAACACATGCACACACACACACATTTTTACTCTTTCAAGCAGTTTAAAGAATGTTTTTCGTGTAAATTTCATTATAGATAAACGTTATTGGTATGGGTTTTTTTTTATCCCGACAAAATGCAACAAAACGACGCGACGGTTTGTTGGGGACTCTTCGAAAATGAAAATTATTCAGGTATACACAATTTATAAAGCCTTATGATCTTATCAAAGAAAGCGTTTGACAGCAATGTGGAGAAGAAAAGGCCAGAAAACAAAGAATCTTCAATTATTTGCAACTTCTTTAGTGTCGCTTAAAACATTTCACACTAATTTCACTTTTCTGACTTTACTTTTTGCCAATTAATGCGCTGACTGTACCGAATTATCAGCAGCGTGCCACAATCAGCGTGATCATCATGGTCACATTTACAGCACAAACATGGCAAGCTCGAAACAACAACAACAACAACAACAACAACAACGATGACAACAACAATAACACTTGATAACCAATCGCAGCGGTAATAATCTGGAGATATCTTAAACAAAATATTGACCAAGAGCGGCGCACATGCAAAGCGTTTATAGGGACCGTGAATCGGTTCGTTGGTCGGCTGGTCGGTCACGCGGACCTCGTAGAGTTCTGTGATGTGGAAAAGTGGCAAATAGCCATCCATAGCCAGGATGTTGGTCTCGCCGACGTCGTTCGAAACAACGTCACCGGGGACGAGCCGGCAGGTAGATAAAAGCGGTCACTTGTAGCCACGTAAGTGCATACGTAAGTGTGTTTAGGTTGGTTTGTTTTCGAAGGGAAACGAGGTGCTGTTTTCTTTTGTTTTTTTTCTTCCATCATCCCTTTGAAACCACTTTGGTATGGTATATACGAGCACCATTAGGTGTATGCCATTAGTGATATCGTAGTAATAAGCAGATTTTTTGGTGGTTTTTTTCTAATGGCAAGAATGGTCGCCGATATTACACTCACCTGTGAATACAACCAAGCTGTTGACCACTTCTGTGACGACCACTTCTTGAAATCAAAGCGATGCGGCCACATCGCGGTGCTGTTGATTTTCACTGACGCTGTTGAGAAAACAGCGGCAACTTCAATTACTTACTCGCACTTCTTTTTGGCGATGAGAGGAAGGGCACGGACGAAACTGCGGCGTATCCTTCATTCGAATGTTTGCGCCGTCGCCATCGCCATCGCCATCGTCGTCGCCGCACTCGTCATCATCGCCTCGAAAAGGACTACCCACGAAGCTGATTGTGTGTGGGTGGCATCTTGTGTTTGTGGTGGTGGCTCCTTTCGCCGGCGGCAGCTCTTCAAGTCTTTGGAATGGAAGAAATCGAGCATAACAACTACTGATTATTATTTATTATAACTCCTTTTTGTGTATAGAGAATTCATTTCGTCCCAAATGAAAAGGCTTGTGTCTTACTGGGATTTGGGCGCGGATCTCAAGACTATATAGAGACAGTAGATCGTCTCATACAAACTCATAGCTGAACAGACGACACTAATGCATCTGTTTAAATACGACTGATTTTGTGCGTTTTTCTAAGATTTACTTTTTAATTCGCTTTCATTTCATTCGCTATTTTCGATCGAATATTGTTTACAATAAACCACAAAACGGTCTGTCTACCCTTCGACCTTATAATCTCAAAGGAGTGCTGCGCTGCTGCTGTGGCTGCTTCTGTATTGTATGGACGCACGTAGGTACATGCGCCAACACTCTTGTAGGACACTCAACACTCAATCAAGTCGCAGAGTGCATGAAGAATGACAGAAACAGTAACGAACTAACGGTTCGGCGGTTGAAAAGGCCTTTCATACCAACATCGGGCTAAACGAAAATGTTGCGGTTAGTTTTTGCGACACAAAACAGAAGAACGTTCAATAATAATGCGCTCAAATGTTGGCGATTGAGGCAGCGGAGGGTGACCACGCAGCAGCACCACAACAAGCGTTGAGTTTGTTGGTACATTTTATGATTGCTATTGTTGTGAATATGCTTGTGGTGGTGGTCGTCGCTGCTACTGGTGTTGTTGTTGTTGTTGTTGTTGTTGCTGTTTTGAAGGGTCATCGAGTTTAATTGTTTGTCAACCAACTTAAGCGACAATCACGACAAAAAGGAAATTTTTGCGGAAATGCAAAAGAAAAAATGCGAGTAAACAAAATACGAGAGCCCGGGAACTTACGCTTACCTCCCTCCCTTCCACTCACCTTTCCCCCGTTTCTCTTTCCATCCATCAATTTTATTCCTTCTTTTTCTTTCACTTTTCATCAAAATAATAGCAAAAAAATGCTGCCAATAGTATTGTATTTGTTCCATTTATGCGGAAAAACGGAGAACGATGCTAACCCACAAATTAAAATTACAGAAATGGACAGAATTATAGTCATAATTTTATCCACATTTATTAATACTATGCAGATACGTATTGTATAATACGAGTATACAAATATATGTACATCCAAGTCTGTTTTTACACGGTTTTGTTTACGCGGATGTGATTTAATATTTTACGCGAGTTATAAGAAAACATTTCTTGACAGAATAAATTGGTCGGGAATCATGTCCTCCTCTCGTGTCCTTGAAGAATGAGAAAATGAAAAAATGTCCTGCGTGATGCGTTAATGATTCCTTAAAGACGACGCAAGCTACAAACAAGGTTCAGTAGCGAGCTACCAAACAACAACGCATTCTACTCGTCAAGTGAAGCGCAGAGTGACGAGTAAACAGTGGGTAAATAACGAGCAACGAAACGAACTCACTGCAGCCTTCAAGCAATGCATTAAAAGCAGCGCATTTAGGAAAGGTTTTGAGTTTGAGTTTGTTCGTAGAAATTGTTCTTGTCGTTCCGGTTATAATCTGTTTAATTGTAATGATACGAGTACGTAATTACATTGCTATCAACAACAACAACACCAACGAAACTTTGCAATTCGTTAGCATTAAATGATTTACATAAATGCTGTTGAAGTTATTTCTATTGCTGTTGCTGCTTCATGTTCAAATATCTCCAAACTTAATATCGATTGAAGTAGAAACGAGCGAGCAGTCGAAGCAAAGCCGGCGATCGAGCGAGTTTCGTAACCGTGAATTAAGCGATGAACGACAATTGTTCTAAATATTTACAAAGCAACAATCATCGACAACTAATCCTACGATAATATGTTTTCCTTTTGCCGAAGCGAGCGAGCAAGCACTCGCCGAAACGAAAAGCGCCGCAACGCAGACGGACGCGTTGGTGCACAACGCGTGTGCTTGTTTGTTCTGTTCACGTGAGCTGTAAGCGTTCTGCTATTCGATTCGGTTTAATGAATCACGGACGAACATCGCCATCCTGCCACCACCCAACACGAATGCCAACCCTGCTCTTCTCCCCTGTGCCGTGATCGTCACCTTAAAGAGTCAGCGCACAGCTTGGCACCGAAACTGATTTCGCTCCGAATGTAAATATGTATAGATGTAAACATTCACACTTTTTTGCCAACGAAAATGTACACTTTCAGCAGGCAAACATTCAATTCCGTCGTCAACTTCCTTTCTTTCGTTTTCCCTTTTTTGGTCTGCGTCCCGCGCCTGGACAAAGCCCCAAAGAGGGCCCGGAAGAGAGGCGTGGAGTTGGGTGGAGGAGGGAGGATATGATTGACTGCTGCAGTCAAGCGAGTGGCGCTGCAATGGGACGGCAGGCGTGCTGCTATGATGCGCACTGTCAGACGGTACCGTCAGAAGCGAGTGATTCCTTGTGCCAATATTTTTCCAAGGCACACAATTTCGATAAGCATGCAAGCAGTACGAGTACGAGCTCCTTCGACGTCCTTGACAGGAGCAGCAGCAGCAGCACCAGCAGCCCCTAGAGTGACTATAGTGAGTGACCCCCCGACTGCCGATCCCTTCCCCTTTAGTGCCGTCAGCGCCAGAAGTGTAGCATAACATTGAAGTCATAGTTTCGTTAACTCGTTTGCTCGTTCATTCGTTTCATGATGGTCTCGACGTCGACATCGACGTCGATGACGTTGTTGACGTAGTATTTCCGTAGCTCCACCGTACGCTCGTTCGTTCGTTCGTTGGTTGTCTAACGTCAATGTAACATAATGTAACGCTAGCAACTGCAGTGCCATTACTTCTCCACCCACCCGCCGCTCCTTCTTTGACAACTCTTTAATCGTCAACAATCGTCTCTCGTTATGCACTCATTTCGTCTACGCTCGCTCGCTCGTTCGCTCGCTTGTTCCTGCGGTGTTCGTTTGCTCGCTCGCTCGCTCGCTGGCGCTTGCAAATCAAGTGAACTGTTTACAAATAGAATTTGTCTGAGCAGCGCTGCGACGTCGCGACGCTGAACGGCGCTGGAAGGAGCGAGTAAACGCTCCGATCAGTGAATACGTGAACATAACTGCACAAATATGTACGTACTGAAGCCGTTCGACTGAAGCCGAAGGAAGGCCCTCTGCCGAAATACGAGCGCGTTGCGCCTGAGAGATTAATTAGCAAAGTGTGGACACATTATTCTTGCAATTGGATCACTTTCGCATGATACCAACCGAACGAATCGCATGTGAAAATTAAGAGCTTTTCAGTCGTCAATATTTACCGATACAGTTTTCATTTTTTAAATCAATATATCGTACAATGAACATACACCGACACCGACTTCTGAGAATGACGCATGTATGCATATGTGTGTGTGTCCTTAAGTAGGCGAGGTTTCCTTAGTAGCGAAAGGACATACAGATGTCGGGACTTATGTCGGGACGACTGACGTTCGGCAGGTCGTGTTCGAGGCTGCCCATCTTTTGGCAGACTTATCTCGTTTTCGTAAAAACTGGAGCTGTCTTCTTGCCGAAGTGCGATATATCAGTATGACGTCATTTATAATGAAGTCGTCATTTTGTTTTTCTGTCGCACAAAAAATACATTTGTGAGTGTCAATATTATGACAAAAGAAAATTCGTAGAAAATACGCGACCACACACACACTTCTTATTTGAGGCCTTTTTGTGACTGACTCCGCCTAATCTTCTCAAACAAAGTTCGATGAAAAGTAACAGATACGCCTTAAGAGTTTCGGTTTTACTACATCAAAACTATATTTACCTAAACCTGTAATTAACCCAATTATACTTTTGACCAATTAAAACCGAGTCCGACGGCGTGTGTTTTGCAAGAAGCAAATATCTCAAAAACCTGACGTGTCTGAGAAATTAGGAAGGCGGATTCGGTTTCAGCGTGTCAAGAAAGCATCGCTTAATATGAAAACATCTTAGTTAGCCAATTTTATTACAGGTTCAGAAGGCACAGCCACAAATTATACTCTTTCTGTCTTCAGTCTAATAATGTCGATGTTGTCACTGAAAGTGTTACTGATTTTGGTGTTGTCGCGTGTTTGTTTGTCGCAGACGGCTGGTTCAAATCACTCGAAAGCCCACGGCTCTTTTTTGGTAAGAAAATCTATCACAAAATCTCCTCCACAAAATCCCTAAAAAAGTTTAATGCTCTCGGCAAACAGCTTTCAGTTCGGCTGCTTGAACATGTACACATTGCTGATGGCATCATTCTAAGCAACAAATGGTTACTTTGCACAATGAAAAAGATTGGTCCATCAGTCAAGCCGCATGAACTAACTGTTAAACTAAATGCCAAGTATGTCACATCCAATCAACGCCTCTCAGTCGAAGCTTTTGTGCAGCATCCTGGTCTCATGTATACGCCCGGTTTTGGGAAGCATCCCAATTTATTCACCCTTTTGAAGTTGAAAAATCGGATATCTGAGTTAGCATTCTCAAACGGTTTCCTTAGAAAAGCAGTTATCGCCTCCAAGTCCTATAAAGTTGGTAGCTTAGCCCAAGACATCGGCTACTATCCTAACTCGGTGAGTAGTTGCAGAGACAGTTCAGCTTTCTTTAGCTTATACTCGTAAATTTTTGTCCATTTTACACTTAACCAGTCTTCGATACAAGTTACCAACCTTACGCTCGAGTCGCATCCTTTATGCGAAGGGCGTCTTTACGCACTAGTTAAAAGGCCCGAACAAATATGTCGCTTTGGCACGTTGGTCCACAATAATGACGTACTTATAGGCCTCCTGGCATATATAAGAAACGGGTTTGGTAATCTGTATTGTGTTTACTATGAACTTCATCCACATGTTAAATGGATGGAAGAGAATATCGGGACAAGTGTTCAGCTCGCAGTGTGATGGCGCAGTAACTGACAAATGAGGGGGACTATACGAACCTGTGTCTCCTGTGCTAAGGGTCACTTTCGCTAAATTTTATCAGTGCAAAAAATGACCAATTTTAAATAACTTTAAGAAACTCAATTTTGTTTGGGTGCCTTTCTACTTTCCAAAGTAGTTCATTAATTATGTAAAATTGTTGTCCTTTATATTTCAAATACATATATATTATAATATAAATAATATCAGTGTTTAAAATCAAATATTATAATATATAATTAATAAAATTATGATTTCTTGAAACTGGAAAAAAAGCATACCTTGAGTTTTACTACACAAACTATTTTGGTTTTTGGTAAAGGGTTCGCCTAGCGCCACCATTAGACACTCTCTAAAACCAAATCTATCCAAACTATCGCGCTATGATATGTTTTTTTTATACGTATTAGCTCAGTTTGGGATAAACCTTGAAGTCATAAAACATTCTGATGAATATCTGCTAATTCCGGAGACTATGGGTTAAAATAGCAGTTTTCATTGAATAAAGATTAATCTTATTGAAATGATTATAATGCTTCAAAAGCGCTAAGAAACTACTCTTAAGGAATAAATTTGTACGTTTTTAAGTATTTCTTTCATATTAATTTAGACAATTTCGGAAAACATTATCGACTATTGACTCTCTCACAGTATCTCTAATATGAAAAGAGTAGTACCGGATATTCTTTGATCAAACAAGACGCCGCACAGCCATCGCTAGTCTTCCAAATCGGTAACTCTACCACAGTCAGAAGTTTTCAGGTCTGAAGAAAACTAATGAGCCCACATTAAAAAAAGACAATATTCCTGATCGATGCTGCTGACAACAAGTGGCGACGATGTGATCCAATTGTTATGATAATGAAGTACGGAGCCTGTGTTTACATACGTATTTTTCTACTGATACTGACCGACTACTGTTCGATGCGCTACGCGTTCGTACTCGTACTTCAGCTTGGAGGCAAATCATTCAAAAGAAGCAAGAAGATGCACGAAAGAGAAGGTGTTGAGAGGCAGGCGCGGCAGGTAAAAACCCATTGCGAAAAATGGGCCTACTTTTTCAATGAATTTCTTTATCTTTTGGGTCATTGAGTATGCGAGGCATGTTTCCGGATGTTTTTTGTTCCACTATTTTACAATATTGCGGTATGATGTTGTGTTATGTGATGTGTTGTAATGTGATGTGTTGTAGTTGCGATGTGCATGTTTTTTGTGTTCTTTGCTCTTTCCTCTGCTTTTCTTTTACAAATACCGAATAATTGTAAACCATTTGGTTTCAGTTTCGGGTCGTCCAGTCAGTCTATTGTGCCATTCTAAAGAAATAGGCGGCGTAACAATAACAGTGGCATCATTCTGTGCCTTCGTTTTGAGACAGCCGACGACGACAATGACAACGAAACGGAAGTCATGATGTATCCACGTATTTTGCAATATGAGTAAACATTTGACGTGTGTTATGACTTTTGTCAAGAAAAACAATTGACTGAAATATCATTAGACATGAAAGACGCAGAAGGAGATGATAAGGAACAAAAACAACAACACAAATCTATACCATTTTCCTTAAGGTTAGACCAAAGCGATAGTAATTCAATAATTCTTCAATTGCTGTCATCATTCATAGCTTGTTTTTCTGTCTTCAGTCTCTGTAGTCACAGGAAAAGTCTAAGTCTTCATCTCCGTCTCTCCGTCATCTTCTCTTTCTTTTGTATCTCTATTTTTTTCTCCCATCTTAAATAAATTTTTTTTATATTTGATGTTTTTCAAGTTAAAAAAAGTTACAAAAAATAATGTTATTTAGGCGACAGCGTTTAGATCAACCAAGCAGACAACCATCCAACCATCCAACCAGACCAGCCAACCTACCAACTGTACAAACAAACTGACTCCAGGGTCGTATGCCGTCTACTTGTCGAAACTGTTCGATTCAACTTATCTCAAATGATCCAGCTTGTGATCTATTGTAGTACGCGTATCGTACTTGTTGTTGTAGCAGCGTTATGATATAACATAGACTGTTACTGACTTCACAATAGATCGTTAGGTTTTTGTTACCAATTTGTGTGTTTAGGTGAATTTGTGTTGTAGCACGCTTTAAATATTTGTTTTAGAGATCGCTGGAACTGTTGCCGAGCTGATCGGCGGAGGAGAGGGAGGGGGGGGGGGGAGGTAGTCGAAGCGAAGAAAGCGAAACGAAGGTAAAATATTATAGCTGCTGTTGTTTCAATTGTCTCATAACAAGAACTCTTCAGATCTATTTAATAACTTTTACCTTTTAAAGAATATTATTCTCATTTGTAAATATTTGCAAATTACGTAAGTTTTAAAAAATTAAAACATCTTAATTGTACATCATCATCATCATCATCATCATTGAAGTATAAGAGAATTTGGCCATCAGACAAAAGTCTAATAGTTTTAGAAGGACTATTAGACGAGCAGCTGTAAACCTTCTTTGGTTAGACGCCGCTTCTGGTTTTAAAGGAATTTTCCATAACAAATTTACACAAGTATGATCTACACCCTCTTCTGAACCGAATTTTTTTATAGAAAGTGAACACTGGAAAAAGTCTATACTATCGTAGAAGATAATAAAAAGAAGATAATATCGAAGAACATAATATCGTAGAAGAACACTGTCTATAAACACTTTAATGAGTAAGTCCTATTATGCCCCTTTCAGAAAGGACTCTAATCTTCAAAGCCCCGAAGTTTACTCCTTACAAAAATTCTTACTTCGTTCCGAGAATACCGTCGGCGTCAGCACCCTTTCATTTACTGCATAAACTTATTGAGTTATTAAAATTAGTAAAGTAATTACAAAAGTATTTTGTCGTAAGAATCACCAACCAAAAGAACATCCCATTTGTCGTCCCATTAAAATCTAATCCAATCAATTACGAGGATGGTATTAGTTACAAGTAACAAAACGATTAACGATATGATAGAATTTTGCTGGGCAAAAAGTCAAAGACTGGGCGTATAGATTCCAATTAAGGGTACCCCTGCTGAGGAGATGCGCAGCCCGCTGTTCAACACAAAAAAAGCGCATACCGAGGCCTAACGAACTGTGCACCGTGCGGCCTTTTCGGATTGTTTGAATAAATGAAAAGGCGTATAATTGCATTTGTATTGTTGGTCTGAGGCGCGATCGAGCAACCGGTCGACCGACCGACGACTGGTCCTTAGGGTCAATGTTCGTGTGTGTGTGTATGTGCTCAACGGGAGATTTTACGACAAATTTAGGGACAACGAACATTTTCGCCACAATGAAGTTATTGGAAGTATTGTGTGAGATTTTGGTCGGTGTCCGTGTGAGAATATAAACCATTCATGTTTCCATTATTCCTTCCTTCCTTCCTTCCTTCCTTCCTACCTTCATTGCATGGCATTGCATTGTCACTGCATCTTATTTTATTACTTCCTTTGTTCTTCGTTGATCATTTGTGCCAAGATTCGTTTTGGTTTGTATCACTTTTCGTAATAGCTGTCGGGCGATGGATGCCCAGAAGGAAAATGTGATTACGAATGAATCGAGTCGAAGAATGAAATAGTATCAATATTTGTTAGTTGTTGAGGTACATTTTGTTGCCGTTTACAACGACACCACATTTTTGGAATTGATTTCTGCTTTAAAGTCATGACGGAATGATTGATGATGATGCTGTTCCTGCTGTTCCTGCTGCGGCTGCTGCTGCCGGTCTTTGTGTGATAAGTCAACAGTATTACAAATGATTAGCCTTAACGCTTCTCCTCTCAGCGTTACCTGCTATGGCTTTTATGTCACGCTGCGTGCTCGCAAAAGCCTTCCCTTTTTTCCTTCTTAAGTAATAAATACGCTGACAAAATTGGCTTGCTCTCGCCTGTTAATTTAAATCTCTCAATTTATTAAGAACTTAAAGCTTAAGAACTTTAGAGATGATCACGTTTAGAGCAGGATATACTCTCAAAGGGATGGATAGAAGAGGATAGAAACATGCCTTTGTAACCATATGAACTTAATGTGGGAAGGACTATTGTCGTTTCACAGAAGTCGACGATGTTAAATGATAGTTTTAGGAGGGGGATAATCCCTCCTTCCTCCCTTCCGCCGCACGCTTTTTCTAAAGCACGGCCTCGTAATGTCGTTAATTCATCAGGATTTCTATAAAATATTGTTGACAAGAAGAGCCCTGAGAGGGTACAATTTGGCGCAGCAAATCAGTGCAGGCCACTTAAAGCAATGCTTAATTAGTGGAAATGGCACAAGTTGATGCTGGTGAACCGACAGCCCCGACCGGCCGTTCAGCTGGTTCCTGACGGCTATTTGCAAGCACTTGTAGCTCCGCCCGTTCGGCTCAAACTCAACAGGACTCAACGTTTCAAGCCAACTCGACTTCCTTCCAAGTGCAGCTGTCGTCGTCATCCTCCATTTTGCCTGAAGACGCTTTTTTTTATTTTGTCTATTATTGCTTTTTGATGATACGCAGAGCCGTATGAGGATGGCAATGACAAAGAGAAGAAGCAGAAGCGGGAGAAGCAGTTAAAGAGAACGAAGCATTCTTTGCATTAACTTGCATTGTTTGCATTGTTTACAGCGTGTAAACTTCCTTCGAGTCGAGTGCAGCAGCATCCTCTTCCTTGCGGCGTAATGCGCCTCTGGATTCCATTTTGGTACACCGATAAGATGCAGCTGTTCTCTCTCTCTCTTCGGTCCTATAAGTGGAGCTCCTTTCTGTAGAAACCTACGTTGGTACTGCAGCTTCTTCTTCTGGCTGGCAGCACGTTGCATATGATGCCCTACTGCCGAACGGTAAACACTAAACTTTGTTTGATGCTAGAATCCATGTCATCAATTTGGCTGGCGCCTTTTACCTGAGACGGCAAGCATTGTCTTCGTGAGACAGACGACGTCACTAATAAAATATTCGCCAAATAAGCAAAAGCGCGCCGTCGGTACGCATCGCAGTGTCAACAATGAGTCGACAAACCTGGTGTCTCAACACGCACCGGGAAAACCGGGATACCTATTTCCTGTTGATCCGTGTTCGTCTGTGTTCGTCTGCTACCGGCAGAGTCTTGTCGGGGCAGGATCGATATACATGCGATATATTTGTCCACCTGCCTTTTCATTTATCGCTCTTTCTTTCTGTATTTCTGAAATGATTAAATCAATGATTCAGAAGCAGAAAAAGAAAATTACAAACGAAAAGGGATGAATGTTGAATGTTGAGGAAAGATAAAGTTATAAGAATGGTATATAAAAATATCTTGCCATAAAAATTCAAGAAAAAGGCACGAAAAGAATGAATAGAGAAGGACTAAAGATAGCGGCAGGATAAATGAAGAAATTACTAACGAAATATGAAAAACGAAAGCGAAAATTTGAAAAACTGAAACTTCTATAAAAATATAATAGAAACCAATAAAGAATAAAAAAGAATTATATTTAACGAATGAAGAATAAAGAATGGAAAAATCTAATAAAACAAAGAATGAATAATGGAAAACGAGCAGTTAACAATTTAAAAATTAGTAATGAAAAATTATTAAAAAGCATAAAGAATGGATGAAAATCAAAAATGAAAAGCCCAAAAAAAGAACGAATAAAGAGCAATTAGAAGCGAGGAATGGAGAAGGAAAGGAATGAGAATACGTAAAGAATGATTAAGGGGGTTATTCCTGAACGCCCGGGCCTTTAACTCCCATGAATTCTTCTCGATTTTGCTTTGTTATTTTCCATTGTTGTTGTTGTTTACCAGCAAACACCCGAAAATGAACAAAGCATAATTGAGAAGAATTCATGGGAGTTAAAGGCCCGGGCGTTCAGGAATAGCCCCCTAAAAATTAAAAACGATTGAAATGATTTATAGCTTTACGTAAAAACGCAGAACGAATATTGGAGAATGAAGAATGAGTAACGAGATCTGATCTTCTTTGCTTGCTACTTTGATTGGTCGTTAAACGTTCCTTGGTGCGCCTTGGTCTGCAGTCGTTTTCCGCCAAACGGCGATCAGCGTGTTTTTCCATACTCGTTGTCTGACATAAATTTTATCCGATAAACGTTGTTTGAGGCGCTCTGTTGGTTGGTTGGTACTTGGGATTGATCTGATAGCTACCGACATTAAGATATCTCGTCCCTCTGCTAATATGGAATCCTCGTTTATCCGAATTTAAATCATACTCTTTATTGTCAGACACTTTACGTTAAGCCGCTAATTAGTAACGCGATGTATGAGCGCAATAGTAAAACTCATTACTTTGATGTCATTATGTATGATATGTTGTATTGTACTCGCATGTAGCTGCTATTAATCGTATGTACTTCCATAATGCGCGTCTGTAATTAGCTCAACGACGGAGACTGTGCCGCAGCATCGATGATCGCTGCCAAATGCGCCACTATATCAATACACGCGTGTGGTATGTGGCGATAGCACGCGATACCATGCGATACGATGCGTTTCATATGCGATAAATTGGTAATTTTATTGTCACAATGCATTGAGGCGGCTTAATTCTCGTAACGGCCGACAGAGCGTGTTGATGTTTATTCAAGGCATTTGTAAGAATTTTAAAAATTAATTACCTCTTATAAACGAATTGAAATTTATAAAATAAATTTACAATATTTGCGGTTTGTTGTTATTCCGCGAAGCATGAAGGATTTGTTGGTACTCGCTTCGCTTTTACAAAATGATTATTATTTGAAAAGGCGTGGATATTATTTAGACTTATTACAATTTCTATATACATACGAGTACGTACATATATTATATAGCTATAGATTGTGCAAAATGACAATATCGGCTAAACAAAATTACAGTCAATTCGAATATGAGTCATAAGCGTTATCAATAAATCACTAAATGTTGAAAAGTGTTGAAAACTTCGAGAAAAGAGACATTTTTTCGATTAATAAAATAAAAATTCTGGAAAGCAATTTCTTTTTTACATTACATATTTTTTTTTTTATAATCAAAATATATTTTTATCTTGATTTATGTATGTATATTTATTTTAAATCACAATACAAATTTTAAATGTAAAAATTATATTATTAGTGATAATAAATATTTTGCAGTTTTTATAAATGCAGTAAAATAATATTTACTAAAATAATACTAAAAATTTCAGCTAGTTTTTAATTATTCTCCTATTGCTTTACTTTAGAAAAATGCTAAAAAATGGTGCTTAAAATGCTTTCATTTTTCATCACGTTTGTTTTGGAATTTGTAAATCAATTATAAAATTTGAATTTTGTTGCCTTTCTGTCATTTTTACATGCATTCAATTAGTTTGCATGAGAATAAAGCAATAAAAAACTACCAAAACAGTTTTGTTGCCGGAAGTGAATAGCGAAGCGTTCGTTTTAACACTTACTGTCGCCCCCCCTCGCCCCTCGCCCACCGATCTCTTCCCTATTTCTGTCCCCCTTCATCTCCCTTCCCCAACAAACTTGGCAAATGGTGGCCTCTGGGCCGGCCCACTCTTTGGTGAAAGTGATTGAATGACTTAATATTTTATAATTAAAAAGTCAACACCGCGCGAGGTAACTGCGTGTGTGTCTGAGTGTGTGTGTGTGTGTGTGTGTGTGTGTGTGTAAATAATAATCAAACAAACAAACGGTCAAATCCTTTTCAAATATTGACCATTTTCATACAGATCATACATACGCCGTTACACCGACGCTGGTGCATGGTTGGGCACCACTAGCCCAAAGGGTCCCAAAAAGAACGTGTTTCTTTTCAAATTTTGAAAAAAAAACCAAATTTATTAATCAATTTGATTATTAGTTTCTTTTGCGCAACAGTTTCTGTAGACGTTTTCGCAGACGACTTCAAAGAATTCATGGTGAAGAGAAGATAATTAATTTTATTGTAATTTTGTCATTAAGATTTTAACAAACAGAAAAGATACAGAGAGAAAAACTTCGAGAATATTATTCTGAAAAATCAAAATTTTCAAAATCTGCCTTTGCCAACTTTTCCTTTCATTCTCAAATTCCTTTAATGGTGATAATCATAACAATAATAATCGAAACATTGATTTTTTAAAGAGTCTAATTTTTTAAAATTGTGTATTTACTTTGTTCAAGATGATAATGAGGCTGATATCGTTAAATTAAGTTCCGCTAGAAGTGATTGAAAAGCTCGAAAAAGCCAATAATAAACTTATAACAAATAATAATCAAACAACCCTTCATCAGGAGATTCCACGGAAAAAATCCCAAGACACCAGAGAAGAACCCTCTTCCGAAAACTGCAGCCAGTCAACAACTTCTTCCTGAGGCTAATGCGGAAAGTCGAGTGGTGTAGATGCTCGTAACTGTCTTCGAAAATAACAACAACAAACCTAAAAAAAACCATCTAAATCCTGGCTGCAGGCAATTAAATTTAATTTAAAATATTCATTCATGAAACGTTGTGGCACGTATTGGCGGTTGGTTGGAAAAGATATGTACGTCTCGGAGAAGAGAGATGTATACTCGTATGGATCGGTAGATACTTGCACAATGAGAGATGCGTCCGCAAGTACAATGGATTTTATGATGGTGGTACGATGGTACGATCCGGATGATGCTTACGGTTTCATCGAAGCAAGTGATTCAGCTTCAGCGCATTGTATACACAAAGGATATGGTAACCTCGCCCTTATGGCCGTACCACAACGAGCACCATCACTCACATCCACCACCGGCGGCGCTCATCAGCGGTCAGCAGCTCTTGAGGAAGCAAAAGAGAAAAATCAAAAAAAAAAAACTCAAAAGCTATAAAAAGAATATTGTTTGTCCAGAAGATTTGGCTTGTCTGAAAGCTAATAAAGGATTTCAGTATTAATAATACAAGTAAAAACATGCAATGTATAGCAGGTACATACATATATGCTTGATATTATGAATATCAATGATGGATTTCCCGACGTTCATGGTCGTTGAGCATTTTTCCTGTTTATTTCTGAGAAAATCTTACCATCAAGAATTGCTCTTAAAGTTTAAGCTTTAATTCTAAATGATTTAAAGTATAAGCTATAATAATGGATAACTTTGTAAGAGCAATTAAGATGAAAAATATCAGCTAATTCGAAATAAATGTTACACAAATAACAAAAGTATTTCACATTTTTAGCAGCTTCGTTACAGTTTTACTCGCGCTTAAAAACGTACTAAAAGTGACTTCATAAAAAGTAATTTTCATACTTCCAGAGAAAGGGCGCGTCTTAAGACGGGCACAAAATGGCGGTTGGAATATGAGGTTAGAGAATGTAGTTAGTCTGTCTGACTTTTTAGATGATTTCTTGGAGAAAAAATTATTTCCTGAACGATTCGAAATGGCTACTGGAAAGAAGGAACGGTATTCTCAGATGTAGTCCTTGTGATGTAATCCTTTGTCATCCGATCATGCGCACACGATCATGCAGATCATGCAGAAGTATAGCTACACTTTTGATTTAGTTTCGGATTTAGATTTAAACCGTCAACAGACGGTTTCTGTGAGCTTTTTCGTGGGCACTTTAAGCGCTGTAGTAGTACATTTTTTTCTTCAAATAAAGCCTTACTTACCCATCAGTGAAGATCATTAATGGAAATAGAAAAGTGATGTCTGGAACTGCATTAAAATCACACGGAAATCATTCATTTCTATTGACCAAAACTGAAGTGTACCCCAAGCAATACCTTGTTTATGACTAAGTCCAGCCTCCCTCCTCAGGTACCAATTTCCTCCCATCGAGCGACGACGGATTGCTTTTACGATATTACGACACATGAGAGAGGATCAATGCATGCGCAATGGAATGTTATTGATTCGCGTTCGCCGCCGCTGCTGCCGCCACAAGTATTTGCATATCTAAGAGCGAATGCATGTTATAAAATGGGTATAGCTCGGCAATGCGCACTCGTCGGCTTTTAACTTGGTCAACAAGATGCCATGTACCGCGCCAGCTAGCGACTAACGGAAAAGGTGTGTGCTGCCTGCCAGCCCTACTTCACTCGATCCAGCTGAAGATCTATCGATCGAATGATCTTTTCACGGCTTTCAACAGCTTGCGGCCGCTTGGCTTATTTGCGCTGTTGACGCTGAAGCGATGGCGACGTTGGCGGGTAAATCCTCGTCGTCGTCTCTGTCGTCGTTGTCGTCTTCGTCTCTACAAATCACGACTTAACTCTGTCGCACTTAATTTCTTGGGTAAATAATAATCGATTAAAGTGGAAAATACGTTAGTCGGGCCGAACGGAACGGACTTCAGGGCCGCGAAGTGGTAATGGCGAAGTGAAACTCTGCTCTGCCAGTTACCGATGAAACGATGGTATTTCGTTGTTTGTGTAGTTGTTGTTGTTGTTGCTGTTATTTTCAAAATAATGTGCTTATTTCGTGTACAGAGAAGAGCATTCGTGTTTATTTAAGTTTTTGACGGTATTTTAACGATGTGAATACATGTGGAAAAAATGCTTCTCATTAAAGTAACGACGACAACGCCAACAACAACAACAACGCCATACATATTCACGTCCTGGTGATAATCAGATGCGCACCTTTTACCCATAAATGCTCGCGGTGATGCTCACCAGCGCTTATGGATTTCAAAATGGAGTTACACTTTTAGGTTAATTATGTGCTAAACGATGATAAGCCAGCAACGAGGTGGTATACTCGAGGTGGTGTACGTTTCAGTGCTGATTATCCAATGGTTTGCATAAATATACTCGTAGTTTCGCCCAAAAATTTATACAAACGACATACAATATAGCATGATATATTATTAAGACAACTATAAGTAATCACGCAGTCGAAAATTAGTACTTACTAACCACTAACTGTGGTTACTTTTGCTGAACATGCTGAATATCCTCGGGCAAAATCTGTTTGTTGGGTGGATATAGTCTCATGTGTTTGCGAATGGTTCAAATAGAGTATTGACGAGTTGAATCAAAACATATTTAGAACATTTTTTAACTAAATACGAGTACTTTTGCAAAGCTGAGAAATCGCCCTCTCACGAAATTAGCAGTACTTTTTTACAATGAAACTATATTTGTAGATTAATAACCCTCGTTATCAACACACACACCCACCTCTCTTCTTCTTTGCCCCTGCCCACAATTTGATGACGACCAGTATTTTCGCGAATTGTCTCTTCTGCATTGCAAGAGCTTTCCGCCGGACCTCGATGGAATTAAATCGAGGTAAATATTTAAGGCACCAACCAAAAAAAGCACCAACAGAAATTGTGCAACTTGTTAACAATCGGCAGTTTTATTGTGCAATCAATCAGTCCGAATGAAAGTCAAACATTTGTCGTCAATCTGCGTTACGGCAACTCGAATTAATCGCTATATTTGCCTTTGCTGGTACTTCGACGTTGCTCTGGCAGTGTCCGTTGAGTCCGTGAGAGTGTCAGTGGATGTGGCTATAGCTGGTCACAGTGCCTTCGTTGGTCTAGAATTGTGATGGTGCTGATGATGACGAGGTAGATGAGGGCTGGACGGGGAGCGTCCACCGACCAACCTACGCCTACTTCACCACGAAGGCAACAATAACAACAGCAACTCAACTCATATGCGACAATTTTTTATCATTTTGAACATTTTTAACGAATCAAAAATTCTTCAAGCGAAAAAGATAATTTCATCTTACTGCAAGCAGATTTTGTTTGCTGTTTGTTTTGAATATTCATAATTTAAGATGTTCTTAATGAATATTAAACAGCAAATACTTAAGAGTTAAGCAAAATCAATATAATCGTTCTCCATTAAAATGTAAACGAAAAACATGTCACTTTGATAAATGATGAATGATTATGATGATGATCATGATTTCAGCAAGACTGGAAGAAAGTTGCAGCTTGTTGCCGTCTTTACGGTGCTAAAAACATGCAGAAACGTAGTTTTCTATCATGATTAAATCTGATTTCAAGTCAGAAATATTCAATCTCATCAAGTTTACGAGTTAAAAACTTGAAAAAACACAGCTCTATTCAAAATTGTGTTCGTTTTGCCGTGTTGAATCAGGCTTAAGTGTTGAATATCGTCGAAAACAGTCTACAATATAAAAGAACTTTTCGGAGAGAAAAAAATATTCTTCATCGATTTGAAATGTATTTGGCACTGAGTATTGTGAAGAAAATTGTTCTGGTGATGTCTAATTTCTTCGCACATTGAGTTACGATATCACGATATCTCGAAAACCGAATACGTTGGAACGATTTCTGATGGTTTCTGATTTTGTCGGCTTACATTATTTTAAAAATAAACGAGTGAGAAGCAATTAGATAATTTCTTGGAAAATTTCACAAGTCGTTTCTTTTCTTTACACCTTTTTCTCCGTGATTATTTAAAGTAAATAAAAATCGGCATTATAAAGCCCACAACGACCCCGGACGACGACGACGACATCGTTTCTTGGTTATTGCGATTCCTGTAAGTACGTACTCGTACATATTTCTGACTACAGATAAGAAATCTTTATTTTTCATTTTAATTTCTCAGCCTCGAAGAAAAAAAAAAGAAAAACCAAGAAGGAGATACCGTCGTAGCGGTTGGATTGTCTTGTCAGTTGTCACCAAATATAGAATATAAAAAGTTGCTGGACTATAATTGAGTGATATCTCTCTGGATTGTCGGCAGAACGAATACGCAGCAGGGAGGAAGATGAAGTTGGAGAGCTGAACAGGAAAACGTTCCTTACTTATCTTATCACCGTATGCAGAAATGCAAATAAAATGGTCATTAAAATGGATGGACGGACGGAGTTTGGGTGTCTATCCTTTGAAGTCCAATAATGAGAGAGTGTGACAAGTACGTTAACGTACCGTTCGTTGCATTAAGCGTAGTATCTTGGTACCGAGTAAATAACAACACAAATAGAGGTCTGATAGCGATAGGCTGTCATAAAGCTTTATACTGAATGCACTTTGTGGTAGTTATTTGTCAACGATGACTTCCAACTTTCTCACTCTTTTCTTTCTACAACTCAAGTCATGATTTTGTCAGATTATTTCATTTTAAATCTGTCATGGCTGCATTTTGAAATGATAAGCGGCACCTTCCTCTTCCAAAAATAAACAATCTCGGAGATTTTTAACTTAACACTTAAAGTCTAAGACTGTATCTTGAGAGCTGTAATAGTTTTCTAAATTATCCAACAACAGCTATCTTCCTCTCGCACTATGCTCAATTCGGACTCTTAGGTCAAAATACTTTCGAAAAAGATTTCTGGACAATATTGTCTGTGGTTTCTAAAGGCTGACGCTTGTCTCAGAAGCTAATAACAGAGTGATTATCATCAGATTTTTGCAAAATATTGAAACATTTTCTTCCGAATTGTTTCCTTTGGACTGTTGGACGCTTTTTACACCTTTTTCCTACCGTTTTTCTATTTCCTTCCTTCCTTTTACTACATTCTTTTTGACGAAGGAATGTTTTATCTTATCCTTCTCCTCTCAACACCGATTCTTTCTTCATCCTCAGTTTCATTCTACCATCCTTCCCACTGAATTTGTCTCTTCTTGGAGGATTGAAGAAGATAAATTCCTTAAGACTTGTATTGATTTAAACAAAACCACGAAGATTCAATTGATTTTTATTAATTTTAAAATTATTTATCAACAGTGTATGGCAGATAAAAAGAGAAAGACACAGAAAGATGGAGAGCATGAAGGGGGGGAGAGGAATAAGAAGAATATGATTAAACATTTCAATTTTAACCCAGACCAAGGACAATATTTTTAAATCAACCTTAGATAAATTTAACTGATGACTTATAAACATATCGAAATACAAATAGTATATTGATAGGAAAATACACCGCCATACAAATGCATGTGCATACATACATACAAACATATCGCCACACAAACCTATCGCCATAGAGACAATATCGTTAAATGAAATCAACAAAATATCGTATCGTATTTACACTGGCATAATATTTATCTAATGAACTTCATTGAACGAGTGGAATGAATGAGTATTCGGGATTTTCGGGGTATCTCGTGATTTTTTTCAATGAAGAATTTATGGCATCATAGTAAAGATAACCTTGACATTGATTACGATCTACACGATTTTACTACGCTGTTGGTTTTATACGATACGTACCTACGTACTATATAGATATCATATTCAAAAAGCGAAAAGCGAACTATTCTATGATTCACACGATAGTTAATGATTTTTTTATTAATCTATTAAAGTACGTTAAAAAAATTAAATGAAACCATTAAGTCAACGAAGTCTATACTACGATAATAAAATTTAGTTTTTAATTTATAAGGAGTATAAGATTATTTAAATTATGAGTTCATTTTAGTATCTTAATCGATAAATACTTCTTCGTTGCTTAAAGCTAACTCGACTATACGATTATTCAATTGTAAAGTACTTTATCTCATCATATTGACAATAACTAATGAACCTGAAATAAATTGAAAGATTTATTGAAGGAATGAATTACTCGAAAAAAATACTATTTAATTAGCAAAAGAAATAACCGAATAAATGGTTAAGACAGAACAGCAAAGATTGGACTATGTCTATAGAAACTTTTCCAAGTCGCTATTTTCATGCAGTTCATTTAATCTCTCATTCTCCTTTCGTTTTTTCTTTAATAGAAAAAAATTATTCGAAGCAGAAAAAACTGTGTAATTTTTTCATTTGTTTGAAGAAATCAAATTGTGATAAATTCCGCCAAAAAGTTAAAACGACTTTTACATTCAAGAACAATTAGTGGTCAATTAGAGAGATAGTGAGTGAGAAGGAGAGTGAGAGGGAGGAGAAGTAAAGCTGTGGCAAAAATAGTTACCTCAAAGAAAGGCTCTTATTTTTTCTGCTGGCGCTAGAAGTGATCAAGTAACGAAATAAGACAAAAAAAAAATTATTGGACGGCCCACAAAAAAATAGGAATAAAAGTGGTTTGCTACTAAAAAAAGGGGAGAAAAAGGAATAAATAATGTAATGAAAATAGAGGAAAGGAATGAATAAAAAATTAAAAAAGTAAAAAAATAAGGAAAAAAAGAAATAATCTAAGAAAGGATAAGAAATAAAAACGCATATAAAAGAGAATAAAAAGGAAACTTTTAGGGGAAAAATTGAAAAGTTTTAAAAAGGAAGAAATTTTGTAAATAACAAAAAATAAAAATATAAAAAGGCTAAAACTTTCGAAGAAAAAATTAAATGTTATAAAAATCAGGCTAATGAATGAACTCTTATACGAAACAATTACTGTATACCTTTTACAAAAACACAAAGGATAAAAATGTAAAAAACAATAATTAATAAAAAAACGGCATTGGAATAAAAGGTATTGATTGATAAGGATTGCTAAAGTTATATAAAATAAGCAAAAATATCAAAATAAATTAAATAATTAGCAAAATTATTATTATTATTATTAGCAAATCGCAATGATGCATTCAGTTTTTAAAGCTGGCACATTCAGCAAACAACCCTCAAAAAAAAATAACGCACTTAATAATAAGAGTATTTTCGATAATTAAAAAAAAATAAAGCAAAAATCATTAGGCAATATTTCCTAAACCATGTCGGCCAACATGAAAATGTTATTAATTATTTACACAGGACGAATTTATTCAGTGCAATTTGCCTGCATCGAATCATTTATTCATTCATTCATTCATTCATACTAATCCGCTCATTCAGCAATAAAAAAATTCAGGAACAAATGTCGTAAATCTGTCCACTTGTTATTCAAATGCAGCAACTTATAAACGGTGACAATGATTATAATAGTGTTACGATGGTGATGATGAGTATTATTTCGATGTACCGAAAGACGAATATCGCGAACATCACGAATAAAAGAAAGCACGAACGCACGAATGAATGCAGGGACAAATGAAAGCATAAATGTACAACCGGATAAATGCCAATCTTTTTCTTAATCCTGCGGCACAATCACAACAACAGAAAACACACACACACGCACACACACACGCATTGACCCAAACACCTTCCTCTAAACGAAGGCGCTCGGCGAATGCTCATTCCTTGATTGCATTAAACATAATCATCGAACAGAATAATCAACTAATCAAAAAGTTCGGTAAGCTTTGACGCGTCCAGTACCGCGGAAGCCGGCTGCAAATCTCTCAACTCAAAGGAACAGAGCGAAACAGAACGTTCCTCAACGTACAACAAAACGCTGAGGACGACCAACAAACTATTAACAGTAAATAAATTTTGTGAAATTGCAAACACGCGAAGAGTATCAAAGATTAAAGAAATATTGTATTGTGCATGAACGAAGTTCTATCCAACCGCCCGGACGGCAGGCGGTCGGCCGAGTTCATCACTGCAGAAGGGTGCACCTCGAACACAATGCAGAGCCTGTGCCACGGACCGTTGACGTGTTACAAATGTGAGGGCGCGTGAGAGGGACACTTTTAATGAAACGCTTATTGTCCCAATTATTTTATTGCCCTTATTTTTGGTCACCAGACACTATCGCACCACGCATCAGACAACAACTTGTGGTGGTGGTGATGGTGGTGATGGTGATGGTGTTGATGTTCGCCGTGTACGTGTACGTGGCCGCGTCCGTGTCCGGGTCGCCGTTGTACGGATATCGTTACAAAAGTTTTATTTGTTGGTGGTTGAATACAATTTTAATTTTCTTCTTATTCTCTGACATCACCTCTGCGCCTCCCTCCACCAACGCTTTAACTCCTAGCAAGGATTTGGATCGCTAAACGTTTCTCAACCGAGATTTTGTAAAACTGAAAAACATGCCGCCTATACAGAAGAAATTTTGCGTGCTGTATTTCGAGGGTTAAGGGGATGATTTGACAGTGGAATAAAATGCCATAAAAATAATACAAATAAATACTGAAATTCTCACTACAACCGCCTAACAGTGTTAATAACAGTGTTAACATGAAAGCATGCTTACAGAGTTCTCATAACAGTGTTTTCATAACAGCACTTTTCATAACAGAGTAACTCAAGAGAGTACTCAGCATATACATATATTATTTAAGCCAAGAGACAAGACCATAAAACAATTTTTTTTATATTTAGCAAAGTAAAATAAATGTTAATGCATTTCGAGGAAAACTTCTTGATTCCGACTAAGCTCTTATCAGTCAATCACTTCGCAGCAGGAGAAAAAGATTTCATTCCAAATAATTGTACGAGACCAGATAAATACAAGGAAAAAGATAAAAATGGCGAAAAAGCAAATACAATAAAAGTCACGATGAAATAGGCAGGTGTTTTCTTATTTTAATGAAGAAATACTTTGACAACGATATTGCCATTAGGTGCTGCTCCTTCAGCTTATTCGCCCCTGCCCCTCTTGCGACTTCTCAATTTTTCTTGAATTTTTCGTTTTTAAATTATAAACCTTTTATAAACCTAATAAGTATATGATTTTAACCAAAAGAAGAACATTAAACGAAATCCGGTTTGAAAGAGTTTCTTTCTCCCTAAATTCTGTTTGTGTCAAAAAAATATTATTATTTGTTAATATATCTCAAAGCAACTGACATTTGCCCACAAACATTTTCAGTACGTGATCGTTTGTTTATCAAAATTAGGTAACTGTCACATTGACAGTTGAGAAAAGTCTCTGCGTTTGAAAGTGTTCAAACAGATAAAAACTGGGTAAAATCATTTGATAAATAATAAACGTAATTATTGTCAATTTACAATATATCGACATTTTACCAGTGTAGCCTTTCGTTTTGTACCACCGTAACGCGCAATTGCCAAAAGTACTGAAAGTACAAGACCATTGTCAAAAAGCAACAACAACAATAACAATAATGCATTAGCACTTTAGCTGGAATTAAATAACAAAGAAACCGAAGCAGAAAAAAACAATAAAAACAAAAACAAACGCCGCCCAAACGTTTATGAATGAAATGAAAAGAGAGGCAAACTTTACATTTAATGTGAAATAACAACAACAACAACAAGAGTAACAACAATACAAAGAGAGATCGAATCAGAGGGAGGTAAATGAAAACAGCAAGGAGGAAGGAAAGGGGCGAAAAAGGTAGGACGGCGTAGACTGAGAGGAAAGGTGAAAAAAGTGTGGATTGTGGAGGGCGCGGAGGATGTGAAACGTAACCACTTTTTGCTATTATTTCGCTATAGTGGCAACAACAACAACAAGTACCAAAAACTGTTCCAGATGATGATGATGCCGCCGATGCTGAGGCTGGTGATGGGTGCGCTGGTTGTTATTGTTGTTGTTGGTTAGTAGTTATTCCCGTTTAGTTATTCTAAAGACAGGAAAGTATAGTGTAAGTCCTTATCAAATGAAAGGAAGGAAGGAAGGAAGCCAGGAAGGGTGGTCATGTTTGAATGTCGTCGCTGTCGCTGTCGCCGTCGCCGTCGCCGTCGCCGTCGTCGTCATTTGCAGAGGGCTGTTTTGGGGTGAACCGTTGTTGAGCTGGTTGTAAGCAACTACCCCCTGAGGGCACGGACTCGCGCGGCAACCTGCGGACGAAGCTGTTGCGAGAGGCCACACAACAACCCACCGTAACCGTTGCGGCGTGTCAAATGGAAGCATATGCGAAAATAAGCCGCGACAAATGGTTTAATTTAGTTGTCACTCGAGCAAATGTTTGGGATGTAAAATAAATATACAATAGCAACAACAACAAGAAACACGTACTCACGATGATCACGATGATAAGAAATGGCTTGCAGCCAAATCAAAGGTAACAATACTTGTGCGTTGTACCGCGTGAAAAAAAAACGCCAACAAGCAATTAAATTCTTAATAATTTTTTAGGCATTTTCGAGCATTTTATTTCCTTCCTTCTTGCATAGATTCGTGATGAAGTTGTAAATAGCTCAAATTTAGATTTAAATTTATTACTTTCGAACACATCATTAACCTTCGTTCACGGACTGTGTGCGTTCAGGCCAGAATTAGCTGTCTTTTGACTGCGACCATGCAAGTTATTGACTTGTAAAGCGCAATTGACCTGCTGTTCACTTTGGTGCGGCGACTTTTTGACTGTGGCGGCGGGCCAATGGCAGGCACTGCTGGTGGCAGCTGGTGTACTCAAAGCCCTCCCTCCACCCACTCAACTTGAGCTCGTTTTAAGTACTTACTTGCTCTACACGGACGTCTAACAACGAGCGGCGAGCACTTTTCCAACTTTGACGTCTCCGGCGACATTGCTCGGTATCACCGCTCGCACTTCATGGAGCAGGCCGGCACCTGACAGACACTCTATCAGTCCCGTTGTTTGCATGCAAGCAATAGAACATCTGTCCGCATTGACTCCATTGAAGATATTTCAATATTCTCAGTGAGAGCACTGTTAGACAGCAAGGACAGCACCGATACTCGAATGTTATGCACTAAGAAAAACTTTGTCATTTTTCTATGAAATGTATGATAGAGTGATAAATGCTGAAATAATATTATTGCTTTTAATAATAAATCAAGAACAATCGGCTGAAATTTTCAAACTGGTTGGAAGCGTCTTTGATGGTTTTTCGATCGAACGCAGCGCAAGTAAATATAATTTGGCGCTAATTTATAATGTGATATTTTTTTGAGGTCCACTTAAAACGAGTCCTTTAAAGTTCTCCCCTTTTTTGAGTATTAAATAAACTTTTCTGTAAGGATTCTCCAAAAGATTTTGCTCAAAAATTTTATTTAAACATTTTAAATTTTTCTTTTTTTTTTCAGTGAGTTATGATTCATTCCTTTAAAATGAATGAATGAAGTCTTTAAAGAATTATCTCCGCAGGAAATTTCAATGGTCTACGTAAGCTCTAAAGAGTCTTGCTCAAATCCATTTTTAATCCCTTTTTCATTACTTCAGCCATATATTTCAATGACGTCATGTTTTTATTTATATGTATTTAGAGACAGGTACATATTTCAATATAACTCAGAGTATTGATAACTTGAAGGATTGAAATATTGGTTGCGGTACAGCAAAGAAGCTGAAGAGGCGAGATTCTTATACTCGGAATGAGGCAGGATTACCAGCCTTATACTTCCTCAGAATGCTGCTTTTGTCCGTACAATCAATCAAATGAGTATAATCATCAAACGAGTGATCATTAAAAGAGTACTTTTATCAGAAAGGTCAGTATACTGAAAAGTCAAATTGCTGTCCGTTCCAATTAGTCGGTAACTCGAAGAGCGCGTATAAGACATACGAAATGGCACTCGTTTTGTCCGTATTGTGCTGCCATTCCAAATAAACCAATTACCAAAACATACGCTCAATTGGTCTGAGCTGGCTTACAATTAACCAGAGCCGGATAAGATAATGCACGTGGGCTAAAATATCACACAATATCGTGATAGGTACCGGTTTCTTCGATAGGTTTTCACGATCAATTCGTTCATACCTTCTTGAGGGCTTCAGGAAAGCATAAAGGACGGGTAGAAAGCAACCTAAAGAAGGAAAGAAATATTTTTGAGGGTACCTATATAATCTTGCAAATTTGACTTTGACTAGCGGAAATTGAGGATCATCCTACCTGATGATCTTGAGCTCGAGGAGAATGGTTCTATTGTTTCTCGAGTTGTGATGTTTGAAGTCTATGCGTGTGCATCATTCTAGGCTGAACCTTCTTCCGAATTCGGCCATCGCTTAAGTAAACATCAACTTTTCTTTATGCTCTTTTCTCTCTGCCGTTTTTTCAATTATTCTGGCTGGCATTTTCAAAAATGTGCAGATGCGCGACTATCTGTGTATGTATCGTATATAAGCCTTTCACAGGATTCATAAGAATCAATCATTTGAAGGCTTGTTTCAAGACTCTTCCATGCTCAGATAAGTTCATGACAACGCGTAGTGAAATAGTATTCGAAAATGGTCAACACACAATGGCAAATTGCTATGACATGACGGCTTCCTTGACAAATTTTTAATAACACGAAACCGCAATTATGATGGATTTAGCACAACTGTGGCAAAATACTAAGCTAAAAAAACAAAAAACGCACGGACCACGCTCATCATGCCTTCAAAATTACTTCGGAACGTGAGCTTAAATGGTTGGTAACGCTTAAGATTTTGGTAAATATTGAAAATTTTGTAATGTTGAGAAAATAATTGAAAGAATGACTGACTTCACAGCATTCTCTTGTGATCTGTTGAAGAAAGAAGAGTTTGGGATAATTTTAAAGACACAAACACACGCCGAAAAAGAGGCAGGTACAGCTGAGGATTACAAGACATATTCCATCATCACTAATCTTTCGTTTAAGGCGTCATTTGGGGCTTGTTTTTATAGCCACAAGCTGTGGAAAGATGCTATCTGCTAAAAAGTTACAAAGTAATCACATTGTAATGATCCTTCAAAGGGCTATGATAGGTTGTGATAAGTAATGATATCTTCCGATAAGACGATTGATTAAATATTAGCACCCGTAGATTTTTAAAAATAAAATTTTTTATCCTCATCACAACAATAATTGTCTAAGAGACACCACCAACAACAGCTACCAAGACTTAAAATCCCAGCCGAAATTTCGCCGACTATCAAGAGATTCCTAACGCTTTCAATCGATTAGCGATTATATATAGTCAACGTCGTGGGAGATTCTGTTGACTGCAAAAATTTGTTTATCAATTAAATCTATTGTCGTCACACGGAAATCATTTGCTGTTTGTTTTAGCTTTAGCTTTCGCTTTAGTGTTTGTTTTTTTGATTTATTTAATTGAAACTTCCAGAATGTTTGTATGTATGTATGTATGTATATGTATGTGGCGAGGAGGTAACTTTGCTGAAGATGATGATGATGATTATTCTGATGGTGCTGGCAATGATGCTGCTGATAGTGTTCTACATTCAAACTGAAGAGCTTGGCCAAATGCAAATGCAAATGGCAACTGCTTTACGTGGCTGCTTCTCGTCATTTGACGAACAGTTAGTCTCTCCTCGTGTAGATATTGTATCTTAGCTTGTATGTAGTATGGTATAGTATGGTAGTATGTATTGTATTGCATGGCATGTTTACACAAAACAATTTTATTGCTTTGTTGTTCTTGCGTGCCCGCGTCCTTCGTCCTTCGTAAGCCTCCGTATGTTCATCGGAATGAATACGTTTAGAAGGATTCGTTAACGTCGCTAAACGCTAAACATAGACGTCGTCTAAAACAATTTTATGATGGCTCAAGTAACCGTTAGTACGTACACGGTTAAAAGTTCAGATATTATTTGTCGAATTATGAGAAACATTTTTCGGTGGAAAATAGAATTTTTTTTAAAATAAGGATGTATTTTTATATCATGTAATCTATATAAAATATAAAATATAAAATTTTAATTTTAAAGCTGATTTTTTTACAAGTAAAGTTGAAACTTTCCACCACTGAGTTTAAGTTTTCAACCTTCAAAATTCGAAAAGTGCTCGCAACTCAAAGCACTTAAAATTTTTACGAAATTTTTCACGAAAGTTAAAATTTTCAAATCAACTGAGTTCAAGTTTTCAAACTTAAAGTATTTCGTTGACTTAAAAGTTTTCTTGATATCACGAAACTTTAAGCTTTCAACTACTGGGTTCAATTTTTCAACATTAGAAGTTAAAAAAGTATTTTGTGGACTCAGTATTTAACGAAGATATTTGACGAAACAACTAAATATAAACACAAAACTATTTTCTCATTTCAGAAATTGACTTTTATACTACAAAAGTTGGAATTTCCAACCACTTTTTTCAATTCTTCAACCTTAAAATTTGAAACAACACTTTGTTAGTTCAGAGAGTCGAATTTTTATACTAATAAAGTTGAGATTTTCATCTTCTTGGTATGGTTTTTATAAATTAGCTCTGAAGGATAAAAATTTATAATTAAATTTTTCGTCTATTCGGTTTTGGTGCCGGTGCCGATTCCGTAACGAAAGCCAGAATAAGAGCCACGAATGGAGTTAAGTGTAGACTATTGAGGGCTTTAGGCCACTTTTTTTTTGGTGGAAAAGATATAAATATATTTCACTAACTGTTGCTTCTATAGTCCTAGCCAGGCCTTTCTTCGTCTCGTTTAACCTCTATGCTAGTTGCATTTTTCCATTGTTTATCCTTCCTACAAGTTGAACCATAGCCGGACAACTGAGTCAATGTAGACATCAGTCCAACAGTTAGCTTTCAATTCGCCAGTCAGTCAGTGAATCCGTCAGCCACTCAATGAGTGATGAGTGATTTCAGTACACAAATTTACCATGCGAATTACGTACATACACAGACCACCCGCCACCCTTCTCGTGGGTAAATACGTACCGTTTGTAGCGTTGCGAAATTGAAAGGCAAACTTTTGCGGGCATTGTGAGCATTCTGAGCATTCTGAATGCGAATGGAAAACTTAATGACAACAGTTCTAATGTTGTTTGCGTTGATTTGTTCCGGCTAATCGCAATGTCTGATGGATTGCGTGTGCCCTAGACCCTAATCCACGAGCCCCGAGCGCCTTTCCTTGAGTTCGAAATGGTTCCTACTTCGAAGTAGAATCGAATCAATTCGAAATGTTGCTGTTGTAGGCTTTAGATGTAGTTTTTATAATGATCAATTTTGGGTTTTCATAGTTTTGGTCTCGAATGTTTTTCGAGACTTTGCGAGATTTTGCTTCATGTGTTTGCGAATTTATTGACATTTATTCAATTAATTATAGTGTATATATTTTGGAACATGCGCTCACTCAACAACCAACAAACCAACAAACCAACCAATCAACCGACCGAGGGACAACCAACGAACCATCAACCGGTTGTACGCATTTCTCATTAATTGTGCATTAGAACACATTTTGCGTATTTGCATAGAGTTAGAGTGAATGCGTGTGTGTGAGTGAGTGTTGGTTGGGCTTTGCCCAAATCGTGTATGTATGAGTCATGCAGGTAGCTAAAAGCCGATTGCACACGCCCCATGCACGATGGTGAAATGTCATGCGTGATTGCTTTATGTGTTCTTAAAGACATGAACTGCGGATTGTACGCGTATGTTTGTATGCGTAGAGGGCTGTGGCGCTCTCAAACCAAAAACAACAAACTTTTTTCTGATCAATACATTTTAAAGTCCGCATCAGTTTACTTAGTTCAGTTCATTATTATTGCACAGTAAAGTAACAAAGCGTCGTCAAAAATAAATTCGGAAAATAAACTTTACAAAAGCAAATAATTTGGTAATCATTGATCAATTAAATTAACATTAAAGGTAATTTGTTTTAGCTAAAATATTTAGTTTTTTGGTGTTTTGAAGGACCTACCAGTATTATTTAACGCCTGAAAGGCGAAAAAACTGTGTTACGCAACGATAAGACGTTTTCGCATCTGTCATTGTCAGCCACTGCCACCACCAGCGCACCGTCACCAGCGCAGCAGCACCATCGCTTTCAATACTCTCGGAATATTGATGTCATAACATGTCATATTCATCTGATTTACTTTAGCAGACACATCGAAATATGATTAATAGCGTGCGCTGCGAGAAGAAGGTGCGTGTTAGTTAGCTCGCGCCACCGATTTTCAACACAGGAAGGAAGGATGGAAGGAGTGTAAATTTTCTTAGTAATTTTAATATTAAATAACATGGCATTACCGAGAACGCTTACGATCTTCTTACTCATCCGTAACAAATTTCACGTAAACTCTTCAGCAAATATTTTCGTTTATTCTCTATTATAAAAATATTGCTCAACTAGAGACGCATTATCATTTAAAAATCTTTATAATTCATTGATGAATTTGCCATGACACGCTGCTGCATTTTGCTTTATCAACGCACGCTGCCGAAAAGAAAACACAAAAAGAGCAGAGCGAAGCGTGCAAACCACTGACGGCACGTGTCATCAGTTTACCAAAAACAGAGAGCGAGAGAGAGAGAGAGATTAATTTCAATTTTGCCATTTAAGCTGCTGAAAGATAAAAAGATTTTTACCCTTAACACCAACGCAAGACTCATCAGCTCTTAACAACGACAATAACTATTGCATACAAAAACTGAAAGAAAACAAGATCAATTTCCCTCAACATTCATTCTCCATTTGCGTCCGTCAGTTCCTGCTTGCAATTTTATCTACGGATGAAATCAACATTTTGCCAATTATTATGAAATCGATCATTTCGGAAAACCGAAACCGAGAAACCAAAACAAAATAAAACCAAATTGCAAAATGAAAGGCTAGAATTTATGTGTTTTCCTTCTGCGTTGAGGCAATAATGACCACGCATTATTGCTGTTGTTGGTGACCCTTCGAGTCCCTTCCTTCCAACCTGCTAATCCAAAGCATGAACATTTAGTCACGCTCAGGCAAGTAGTTTCCGTCAGAGTCTAGGTCGGTTCGAACTCGATGGAGTCGCACTAAGTTCATGAGTGTTGAATGCTTCACTTTGATAGAGCACACTTCGTTCATAACACACCAAAGGATATTGTCATCTTCTTCTTCTTCCCCTCTTTCTCTCCCATAGTCCGCCCTTCGCTTGATTGTAAGGAATGGTGTTGAAAGACGAAAAACTTGTAATTCCTGCCAGCCTTGCAATATTCGTATGGCTTGCGGTGACCACCCATTGCCGGCCGTTTTACCTTCAACAGCTTTTTTCTAATGTCACAGCCGTAGTTAAAATCAGGGTGTAAAAGAAGGAGAGAGAGAGAGAGAGCGAGAATGAGTGCTAATTCAAGATAGCAAACGAGCTTGATTTTCTTTCTGAGTCAGCGCATTTTAATTATTTCGAAGGTGTCGGAAAAGAGCCACTATTCCCTCCATTATTACATATATAATATACGCATAAAATATATGTATATTTATTTTTCTTTAGTTTAAATAAATTTTAAAAAAACCAACTGCCACCAACGTTTTCATAAAAAAGAATTCTCCAAAAGTTTCTCAAAAAACCTACTCTTTCTTTTACAATCAACTTCTTTTTTCGTTATAGAGAAATGCAAAGAAACCCCTTTTTTTATGTCATTTTAATACATATTTTATTGTAACGTACTTCCTCTCTCTTACTCTTCTTCAACTTTGGTAGGAACCTAAGTTTTTAGATGCGCTCACGTACAAAAACCATAACCGGCTCCGTAACAGAATTTTAATTAACTTTCGAAAACCTAATTAAAAGGAATTATCATTATAATGAAAAATGTGTGGAAATTACACAAAAAAAAACACACACACACAAAGAGAGCAAAAGAGAGGCATTGTACTGATGCTGCTGTTGCTGCTTTGAACTTTGTTCTGGCGAAAGAATGCTGCTGCAGTGTTAATGTGTGCGTTTCCTGTCATCCAGCCGCCAGCATTCCGGAGTCACAAATTAAATAAATGTAGGTATACTCGTATGTATGTATATGTTTAGTTGTATGTGTGGGTGTGCTTAAGTTTACCGCAAGCTAGAGAACTCGGATAATGTGTAGATATAGAGCGTAGACTAACAAGTTGGTCCTTTGCACCCTGCACACTTACCCCCGCTGTTCGTTATTCCTGGTTTCTCAGTCGCCATTTCTTGCTATAACACTAAAGACACAGCCGTAGTATCGTATATTACTCGTATCCATTATTATAAATTATTTGAGGCTTGTTAAACCGAAAAGTACAGAGCCGAAGCAATGAAACTGAAGCACAGACGCTTCCTTCACTCCTCAACATTTTCAATTAGAATACATTAAAAATTCGCAGTCAAGCAATTTCCCGGCGACGAAGCTGATTTCGGTGGAGAAATATTTTATAAAGAATCAGAAAGTGTAGTAGCGTGGCTGAAAGCAAAACCTTTCATTCTAAAGGTCAGAAAAGCTCTTAGATAGACCGAAAACACAAAACAAAACAGAAAAAAAAACCTCAATTTAATACTCGTACGCACCACGATTGGTTACTAAGAGCAAAATGGTGCTGAGGAAAATGGACGCTAAATTTTAAAAAGGTACACAAACCCTTTGAATCCTCACAACTCCTACTTTTGGAGACAAATCGTAAAAGGAAAAGAACAGAAAATTCTCTGTTGAATGAAATCCAAAGAGATAATTTTTTTGAAGGATAAAGAGACGCTTAAGATAAGCCTCTTTAAAAAACGGTATGAAATGAATAATTTTTTCTTTACATCTTATGTTCTTCGAATCTCAATGATAAGATTACGACAGCGAAAATCGGCCCTGACTGATAATGATGATGTGAAGTTTTAGTTTTTTTATCTAATTTTTGTGTCTTAATTTTAATTTACGTACGTATTTTATGTATAATAGATATATTTATTATCGTTTAAATATGTGCGATTATAATAAAATACATGAAGTACGTCTTGAACAAGCCTTCGAGACGTCTCTCATGCAGCCTTCTAGTGCTCGCAGATACGTCATCCTTAACAGGACTCGACTACATGAAGTAACATATACGAACGCATGATTTACCATCGCACTTAATTACAATATTATATATGTAAATAGGTACAAGAGTATATTTGTATGTATGTGTATGTTGTATATAAACTCATGCGTGTTTGGTGTGTGTGCCTGTGTGTTTGTATTTATACATAGTTACGCAGTGTAGACATTTCGTGTAGACAAACGTACATACTTATACTTTGTAACTTTAGGGCGCATGTCAGACAAAAGCGAGTGTGATGATACAGGATAGAAAGGATCTATTGCGCAAGCTGCAAAACCCCCATGCACCCCCCCCCCCCTTATTCTTTATCTTTCGCTCTCTCTCTCTCTTCGCGTCTCGCTCGCTCGTACTCTCTAGACTTCTCCTTGCTCTCAACCATTGCACACTCTGCACAAATTGTGTCTTCCAATCGATGCATACTGTCGCCATTACCCCCCCCCCCCCACCCCCCCTTCCTTTCCGACCGCCCTCTCCCATTCATTATGTTGTATAATATCTCATCACTTACGCCAAAAGACATGATTTTGTATAGACATACATAAGTTCAAAGTTCCTACAATTATTTCTCATGCCGCGAAGTAATTAATACAAATGGATTAAATTGTAGGTATGTATGTATGGTACACCTTCAAGTATGTATGTATGTATATGTGTCCTATGCTCACTTCTACCAGCCATGGCAAAGAATAGAAAAGAACGTTGAAAGTCGTTTTTGATGAAAGTCAAAGACAATCAAAACTCAAGCACTTTCAATGAATTGATCACGTAAATACTTACAAGTACGACTATGTACCTACGTATGAAAATCTCCATATAAACGGGCACACATTGTGCGCCATATGTACAGCCATGCTCACCTCATGCATGTATGTCATGCACTTATGTACACATGTTCGTGTAGGTTGTTTGTTAATCCCATACACACACACACACATACATTCATATGTAGCTATTTCCGGCTTTGTTTGAAACCCATTGAACTTGTCTGGTGAAAAACTGTTGGAAAATTGTGCGACCCATTAAAGCTTAAATATTTTATACTCGTATTTGTTATGGCTTTAAAAATCTTTTACAAAACCTTTAATACGTACAATTTTATCAGCAGGAAAAACAATATTTACCAAATCATATTCAGAGAACGACAAAATG
Source organism: Conops quadrifasciatus (assembly GCA_949752815.1). Taxonomy (NCBI): domain Eukaryota; kingdom Metazoa; phylum Arthropoda; class Insecta; order Diptera; family Conopidae; genus Conops; species Conops quadrifasciatus. The sequence continues at coordinate 40,197,063 of OX457078.1, forward strand.
GCACATCGCTGCCGAAGGCCGGTTGTCTCCAAGCCAAACTAGACATAGAATGACGGAGATTCGCTCCAAATCTCATCAAAAAGAGATAAAAACTACTATAAAAAAACTACTACGTATATAAATCCCGCAGAATAAACACAACAAATAAAAAAATATCTCCGTTACCTTGAGAGGTTACCTTGAGAGTTACCCTGAAGAAGAGAATCCTCTGAAGGCTCTTTTTTTTCCTTCTTTCTTTTCGAAATTCTAATGCCTAAATCCCAAATTAGTGTAAATTAGGATTAAATTCAAAGCAATCTTAACTATTTATAAATTCAAACAAAGTATTTGGGAAAATAGAGCTAAAACATATTTAATTTTAATTGTTGAAAAGACTAAATCTGAAGCTCAAGCAATACTTTTGAGGTGACCTTGAAAATCTAAAACAAGTCTAAACTAAGTCTAACTTTTAGACATTTTTAATCAAAACTTCAGAAAGGTCTAATATTTTTATTAATTTTGAGGTCTTAAATGATCTTAAATTAAAAAATTGAACTGTTTTTAATTTAACTAATAAAAAAAAATATAGAAAATCTACATCTTTTTATCTGCTTCTTGCATAATGCATTCTCATCACTTATCGTTAAATCCACAAAATACAATTTAAACACGAAGTCAGACAATTTATTATCAGTCTTAAATCAATCTTATTCTTCTTATTCTTACCTTCTGGTTTCTGAAGGTAGTCCTTGGATGAGGACAAATATTTCTAAATGAAAGACTGTCACAAAATCTTAAATAAATATAAAAATAAATGAAGTATGAGAGTAGAGAGAGAGAGTGAGAAAGACTATAGATATAGTAGTTCCATGGGTATCTCTCATTATCAGTAGATATCTGTCCTAGTATCAGTATCTGCCAGCACCTCAGACACGGTCAAAGCGCATTATTCCTGAGACAAAACGACTATTTATGAGAAAATGTTTATTTAACTTTTCCTTTTTTGTTCTTTTGTAAACAATGCAGATAAGTTTTCAAGTGAAGTAAGTACTTCTATAACTTTTTAGTTAATAATAACTTAAGAGCGATAGAGATAAAACCTAGTCTACAACAATTTCACGCTCTTTAACTGCGGGCAGGGGGCATAGGTCACACCAGCTAATGGTATATTTACAGGTGGTCTACGGATTCTACTTTTAAAATGTTCTCAATTAATAGGGACTGCCCCCAACGAATTCCACCCCCACTAAAAGTAGAAGCTATATACGCTATATACATATACATACATATAGCTATAAAAGCTAGAGCTATAACAGCTATATATGTATGTACATATATCTCTTTGAAATTTATTAAAACAAAGCTTCCAATATTCATATGTTCAACTACAAAAAAACATGTCTAAATTCAAATTTCTTAAATTCAAAGTAAACTGAAACGTGGCTAAATCCAAGTAAAACAAAAAACTTACGTCTAAATATTAAGTAGTTCAAATATAAAATAGAGTAAAACAAGTATCAAAGTGGTAAAAATATGTTAAAACAATCTGAAATACGATATATCAAGCCCCAAATAACCCAAAATATGTCTAAACTATCAGATGTATAAAACATATTGAAATCTAAAGTGCACTCAAAGTTTAAAAAATATCTAAAAAGAACTCTAAATCCAAAAAAGTGTTTAAAAATGTCTAAACTGAAAGCACTTTTGAATTTACTCTTAAAATACAAGTTGTATTTTAACAACTGTATTTTAACAACTGTATTTTAACTCTAACAAAATATTGACTAAATTTGAACCTTTCGCTGTATCCTCTCCATTTTCAGATTCGGTCTGTCATTTTTTCTTTTATATAAAATTAAAGAAATAAAAGATTGCAACATTTTAAATTTAATTTTTTTTATTTTATTAAATTTTAACTAGATTTATTTATTGTATATATCTTAACATTAGGTAAATGTATTTTATTTTGACAAAAGGTTTTTATTTTATAAAACTCTTTTTCGCTTTTTTCATATAATCATCATCTCGCTTTTTTTATTTCATTAAATAAAAATTAATATTTTCCAACAATTGTGCATGCGAGAAGATGACGATTTCTGTCGTCATTTGCCGCTTTACACAATAAATAACCTGCTTTCGAAATCTTAGAATACTAAAAACCTTAAAAATTTATGTACAGGCGTTTGTTTTTTGCGTTTTCTTTTTGTCTGTTCTTTTTGTTTTTTTTTTTTTTTTTTTTTTTTGGTGAGTCTGTAAAAATATTAAAGTTTAAATTAATATGTTTTTATAAATGTATGTATATATACTATGTACATAAGTATGTTTATGAGTACTCGTATTATTGTTAAATTAACATTAAATACGCACAATTGCTTATATACAAATTTTAAAAGGATTAACCAAATAGTACCGACATTTTAATTATTTTTAAAAAACTATAGAGCAGTTTTTTTGGTTCTATGTACTTTAGAATAAGTTTTATTTTCATCTGAAACTCAAAGCTTAGGATCGACGCCCAAGGTCGTTGTTGTGATCGTGTTGACTTGAGAGATACTACAATAAATAGTATAGTATTCAGTAAACAATTCAAATATTTATCACGAAGTATGTTGTATTTTGTTTTAAAAAAAAGAAAAACTATTGTAGTTTAACATTCGATTATTTTTATGTTTTAAACTGATTTAAAATGTCAGTACTTTTTATGAAATATAAGATCGTTTATCTATTAATTAATGCACATTAATTAATTAATGCTGCATTTGTATTTGTAATTATTATAATTATGTTAAATTAAGCCAGTTGCAGCTTGCTTCAATAAGTTTTTCATTTAAAACATCTTTCCGTTTCTATTTGTTTTGGAAAAGTTTATAAAATAAATAAGTTTTTCTTCAAAACCTTTTTTACAATATAAAAAATATATATATACTCAAATGTTAATATTTGTGATTGTTGTTAATTACATAAGTATGTTTGTTAGCAACAATTTTAATTAAATTAATTATATGCAGATTCGTATTGTTGTTGTTGTTGTTGTTGCGGTTGTTTTGTTCATTTTAATTCGATTTCGATTTTTATTTTAATTCCATTTCAGTTAACATTTTTCCGCTTCCTTTCGTTACATTCACAGAATGAATTAATTCCATTTCTTTCAATTGAAAAATTGCACTTATCCAGAAATTATAAAAAATGCTCACTTAATATATTTAATTAAGAATTTAAAAAATAACCTTCAGCATTATCATAATCATATCATAATCATCGAAATAATAGTTAATATAAAGAAAAAATTGAAACAAATGGCACAATGCGTCGACATCAAATGTTTAAAAGTTAAGTTAAATGTTGCTCCTAAAAGTTAAGTTAAAGCAAAAAGAATGAAAATAACAATTCAGAGCATTAAGAATATTCGTATAATTATAGAAAATGTGGTCAAATACTAATACGTTTTAATTGTGTGTCCTTCCTTCCTTCCTTTCTTCTAGTTTTTTCGCTTAAAACTACATCACTTTTGATTGTGTCTTAAAAGAAATTACTCGTATTTATTTTCTTTGTTGTATCAGAGGCATTCAATAATATTTTTTTCTTCCTGAAATAACGTAAAAACGTGCTCATTGTTTTGCTTCTTTTTGGAATTCTTTAGTTTTTTCGAATTTTTTTGAAAATCAACAAAAACTTATTAGACTCTAGTATTTACAAAAAATTACATACCGTTGATACGATCGCATTATGATTTAATGGCCGTATAGAAAATTACTCGTATTTGTAAATATATTAGTATGTAGTCATATATATATATATATATATGCACAATTCACATTTACATCTCGAATCTTTTATAGTTATAAAAAAAAAATTTGAAATTTGAGTATCATCATAAATTTAATCCATTTTCATAGTTCAATATCGCTAATTCAGAAAATTTACGTTTGAAATAATTTCTCCGACAGAATAAATAAAATACTCGTAATTACTGGAGATCTCAAATGGCAGCTTTTGATTTTACAGCTGCTCAGAATTCTATGATTTGGAAGAATTGCAGAGAAATTTCAGTTAACAAATTGTAGGACACCATCAGTATAAAGAAGCGAATTTAATCAAAGAATTATTGAATATACTCGTATAATAAAAATATAATTGAGAAAGTAACGGGACATTATAGTTACATTATAGCAATGAGCCTGTGAAACCTATAGCTTTTACGGCTGATGAACAGCTGCCTCAAATCGTTGCCTCAAATATGAGTTATACTCATCACGTTCCCCTCGCTCTGCTCCCACGGCAAACTGCTGGGTTCGCCAAATTAAACTACTTTTTCTCAGTTTTGGAGTTATTGACTTTTGAGCATAGAGAATCTTACTTTCATACTGCGACATTCCAGACGGCAATGCAATATTATTAATAATATCGGCTGGAATTATCGACATCAAGTGTGAGCCACTTGAGAATGAGTTTCTGTGGATATACTCGTACCTACGAGGCAAGTACGAGTCCCAAAAGTTATACTAAATTATGGTACACTATCTTCTTCGAAATCATAATTCTCATATGATTAATTTCGTGAGATTATATATACAAAGTATAGAAAGAGTATAGAAAGTGGAAGTACGCTGCAAATAAAGTTTTTTTAGGACATTTTCTGAAGGCTCGTAAAAGGGTTAAAAGGGCAGCGGAAGGCAGAATATTCGCATTTGCTTTACGATTACGATAACACACAAGGGCGATAACTCGTACAAATTGCCCTTCTATATAACATTGTTGTATATTGCTGCAATAGAAATAGATCGTTGCTATCGATGACGGTTTGTTTGGAACCGTGGAAAATCGGTACTTAAAACAAGTAAAAGAAGAATTTAAATGGAGAAGAGGTATTATCTCATGATTTCTCCACGCATTATATAACTATATAACGTTCGTGACTTATGCATAATGTACATACATATCTATATGCTATATACCAACAAGTATTTATATCTTTTTACAGTAGTATACATACATACATGATGGCTGGCTGGCTGTACATTACTATCCACTCTTTGATAGTTAACGTGAGCTAACCTACCTTTCAGCTGGACGATGATGAGCTCTGTAGTATGCGCTGATGTATTGACATGCTAAGGTTCCTTTCAAACGAACCAACAACGATGTGCCGCCATGATGACGCCACAGCAGCCTGCATGGCCTCTTTTCTGCCGACATTTGACGTGTGCCAGACAAACACTTTTCTCAGGACGCTAATTGGTCGTGGTCGTCTGGCACCGCTGAAGGAACCGTCATCCAACCATCTCCACTACTGCTGCTCTTGCTACCAACAGATGCGACTGCGGCGACCGCTACCGTCGTGCCGCTAAAGCAGATTCTGCAGCGCCGCCGCTCCGTTCAGCGTCAGACTGTGGTTCCAGTTGCGGTAAGACGCGGCGGCGGCATACTGTTGGTAGTTGCTGTACAGTTGTTGCTGCTGTTGCTGGTGATGCTGATGCATGACCTGTTGCAGTTGCTGCTGCTGCAGTTGCTGCTGGTGCTGTTGCTCATCGGTCAGATCGGCTGTCATGTTCGAAGTGTCGTCTTCTAGCTCCGCAGCCATTGGCGCGTGGTGCACCTTGTGCGGAATGGCACCAGCAGCTGCATACAACGACGATGTGGCCGAAGATGACGATGACTTCTGATGCGAAACTCTGCGCTGTTGTTGCTGCTGCTGCGGCTGCTGTTGCTGTGGCTGTGGCTGCTGTTGGTGTTGCGCTTGGTGCGACTGTTGCTGCTGCTGCTGCTGCTGCTGGTTCTGGTGCTGGTGCTGTTGCTGCGACTGCTGCGCGGTCAACAAGTCAGCCTGATGGCCGTGGATGGAAGGTGGACTGGCGCTGGAGTGGATGCCGCCGAAGATGCTGCCGCCGGCTGAGTTGGAGCGCAGCATCTGGTCAGCTCGCCCTTAAGCCAGCGGGTACTGGTGATGTCACAAGCTGGTCGTGCCGGCGGGCGCGTGGTAGCCCAGGCTCTGGTAGTAGGAGTCTTGGCCCAAGGCAGCGGCGTGTGTGTTCGTCAGAGGACTGAGGGCGTTGTAGCCGGCGGCGGCGTACTGGCTCATGTCGTACATCTTGATGTCGGCCTTCGACTCCGTGGGCAGGAGGCGGTTGATGGAGAAGGGGTGGCTGGAGGGCGTGTAGCCAGAGGGCTCCTGCTTCAGGTGGTGCATGGAGGAGTGGTAGTCGCTGATCAGCGACGGATGGCACCGGTTCACCATGGCCGTCAGCTCCTCCTGCTGCAGCTGGTGATGGTGCTGGTGGTGATGAGCCGGCGCGTGTTGGACCTGTTGTCCAAGGCACAGCTCCGCATTGGCGTGGAGCATGGCGAGCGCTTCCGCGTCCTTGTTGTGATTGGCACCCAGGAGACCGCTGCTGCCGCTCACCGAGCCATTGGTGTCCTTGTGGTGCTGCTGGTGGTGCTGATTGTGGTGATGGTGGTGATGGTCGAGGCGGCTGTGCGCATGGTGGTGGAGATGGTGGGGGTCGTCGTGCTCCTTCTTGCCCGGACTGGTCGCCTCCAGACTGCTGTGGGAGGGACTCTTGTGCAGCTGCCGGATGGCCTCCTTCTTCTCGTCCTTGAAGCGCTTCTGGCGGCGCAAGTAGCAGCCGTTCTCGAACATGTTGCCGGAGTCCGGATGCAAGGTCCAAAAAGAGCCTTTTCCCGGCTTGTCCGGAGTGCGCGGGATCTTCACGAAGCAATCGTTAAACGACAGCGAGTGCCGGATAGAGTTCTGCCATCTCTGCTGGTTCTGGCGGTAGAACGGAAACAGGTCCATGATGAACTGGTAGATCTCGGAGAGAGTGAGCATGCGTGTGGGGTTGTTTTGGATGGCCATCGTGATCAGCGATATATACGAATAGGGCGGCTTGGCGTGCGTGTAGCTGCGCCGGTACGTGGTCGGCTTGTCCACGCGCGCTCGATTCAGCGAGTTCGGAGAGACGGCATCCAGATCGCGAGCGCTGGCGGCAGCCGCCATTGAAGAGTAGCCGCCCATGGCCGCCATCGTCGACATGCCGCCGCCCATGCAGCCGCCACCCATGCCGCCCAGGGGCGATCCCATCGAGGCGTAGCTCATGGAGCCGGGCGTCATGCAGTTGCCAGCCATGGAGTTCATTGCGGCGGCAGCTCCCATGCTGCCACCCATGCTGGCGACGGCCGCTGCGGACTCCAGTACACTCGAGCCGAACACGGCGGCACTCTGCGGCGACACGGAGGACATGCCGCCGACGGGCATGCCCATCGAGTTCATGGTATACGCTGATCGGGACAGAGGACTTAAGGTGCCTCCATTCGAAGTTACCTGATTGCCGCCGGAATGCACAACGCCACCTCCGGCGCCGCCAGTGCCGCCGCCATTGGCAGCACCCGCTCCCCCGACGCCGCCGCCACCGCCGGGCGTGCCATTCGATATGACGCCGCTGGTTATGCTGATGGGGCCGCTGGTGGGCGGCGTGTCCGAGTACAGTTTCTGCATAATGTCGATCGTGGCGTGGTGGGGCGATCCCTTCAGGAAACTGTTCAAGAGTTGAGCGGTTATTTTGGCGGCTTCTTGTGGTCGGTGTCGCTGCGCGGAATTATAAGGAGCGAAGTGTTCGATGGTGCGTTCGTGCGTTCGTGCGTTCGTGCGCTGCTCGTAACAGCGTCAACGCGGCGGATTTTCTACAAACGATTTTCGATTCTCAAACGCACAAAACTGAGTTTTTTCCGTATGCTTTTCACCCGAAACGAAACGACTGAGGGTTTTTCTTATTCTTCTTCTCGGTGGCACAATAAATTCAATAAATTTCTGTTTTTATGCTTTTCACTTTTACTTTGCTCATTTTATGACATCAACTTAATCCGTGTGAAATGCGATTTTATGCGTCCTGCTGACGATCGCGTCTGCGTGCGGTGCGCGCTCACATGCGGCCCGCAACAACTCGGCGCCACACAAACCAGTCTAATGTTTGAACTTGGCTTAAATAATTCATGGCACTTTCAATCAACACTTTGCGATACTAATTTATTTGTTTGCCGTTTCCTGAGCACGGACAAATCTGAAATTGAACCACTTTTATTTGCGAATTCGCAACAAATCCGCCTGCACCGGCCACCGGACGGATGCTTGCTGGGCGCAGTGCGTGCGTGCGTGCGTCGGGTGTGCGTTCACTCGCTGGGTCTCTGGCTGCGCGCTCGAGTACTCTCTAGCTTCAGCTCTTGAATGCGACTGTTTACAGAGGGGTCTCTTTGCTTACTATTTGGCTTACTAACAAATATTGTTCGAGCCGTGCGCTTAAGTGCCGTGTTGCCTGCGTCCGCTTGGTCTTCTTCTACGCCGGCGACGAGAAAGCCAGCCCGCGCGGGCTGGTCGATCGGCTGGGTCGACCTCGCACCGTCATCATCATCATCATCGTCGTCGTTGTCGTTGTCGTCGTCGTCGTCGTTTTAGTTCGTAACTATCAGTGTTGTTTCAGTTGGTCACATTGTTGTTGTTGGTGTTGCTGTTGGTGCCTTTGGTGTACTATTCGTGGAGCTGATAACAACCACCACCACGACCACGACCCCTGCCAGCCACCAATTTCTTTTTCTCTTCCAACCACTCTGACAACATTCAGGCCTGTTCAATTCTTCTCTAAGTGGAAGCGAGATGGCACTAGGTACAGCTGCTCTGAGCTCTCTTACGTACACATTGCGACGCACCGCCCGTCCGTGCCAGCAGCACTCAACGTGATTCAGAGAAAAAAGGGATTTTTGTTGGTATCTTTTTGAATGCGCAAGCGCATTGGTCGCTTGCCTGAATGCTTCCTACTGACTTTTAAGTCCTCTCAATCCGGACCTCACTAGGCTTTGCCTTCTTATGCAAGAGATCCTGTACTCATTACCAACAGTTTTAGCTCTCAATTCAGTGCTGGCCGTTGCTAGGCAACAGGGGCGTTACCGAATGCACAGCACGTCCCTTCACTTGGTTACGCATTGTCAGTGCCATCGCCGTCGTCAGCGTCGTCGCCGTCGCAGCTGGAGCTGGCGAATTGCACCTTCTGGTGGTTTGTCGGTTGGTGATTGGATAGTCGCCCCTCGTGGGTGGGTGTGAGTGCGATGAGCAGTCGACACTCTCTCTTCAGAAATGGGCGGCAATCACTGACAACCATTGAATGGTTGTGCTCAACGGTGGAGGCCGTTTTCGAACTCACTCGAAGGGAGCCCAAGCTTTGGCGCTGGAGCTGCCCCATTTGCCAGGGGGTGGTTGACGACGCTGCCGCTGTCAGCGTCATTGTCGACGTCAATCACAGCAACGCTGTGGATGAGGACTGTTGCTACAGCCACACTCAGGCGAGCCGAATAAATGCGAATGGTTTAGGAGAAATTGCAGATTATTTTCATCGCTGTTGAGGGCGCTTTTTGCGGCTGCTGCTGCTGCTGCCGGTGCCGTAACCACTGCCGCTTGCTGATGATCTTCGGGTGACCGTTGTTGTTGTTGCTGCTGCTGCTGCTGCTGCCCCGCCGCTACGTACACGACGACAACATGCATTGCGATTGTTTTGTTTACCAAGAGAACCAAACCAAATTCTTTCTGCTGCTTTTTGCTTTAATAAAAATTGAAAACTGAACCGAACCGAACCACTACTGAACAACTGAACCGAACTGAGCTGAACTGAACTGAACTGAACTGAACGGAATGAAAGGAATGGCATTTAATTTTTTAAGTTTGAATGGTTGTTCACCATTTTTGTTGTTCCAGTTGTTGTTGTTTTTTATATTCGCATTCACATTTGAGGTTTAGGTGTTCCAATGTCACAGCTGTCTCCGAAAGAACGAACGTATTGGCGCGCCGTCTTTCACAGTTACACTTCTGGTCGGTTCGCGAGCGGTGAACTTTTGCAGCAATTTCTCAAAATCGATGAGCGCGCGTTGAGAACTTAAAGCACTTTGTAGTCGCACGCTTGACACTGATTGATTGGAGGCCAGCGACGATACCGATTTCGATTCTAATTGCAGGAGAAAAGCCGCGTTTTTTATTCTATATATCGTAGAGTTGTGAAAAGTGACCCACACGGCCTCCGGCTCAGTGTGCAATCAGGAGCAGAGGAACCGACGAGACAAATGGAAAAGTTCCTTCAGTTGTTTTTGTTGCGGTTGCGGTTGCGGTGCGCCTCTAGTGCGTGGATTCATCATAACTTTATGTGCTTTGAAAATGGCTGACATTAGTTTTGGGCTCACTTTCAAAATATGCAGAGTTGTGTAATCTACATTAAATCGAAACAACAGCAGCAAAAATAAGAATGAAAATTACTCAAAAATACGCTCCGGCCACGAGTGTCAGTTCCCGGAAGGACCGACCCGAAGACCGGCCGACCGACCACCTTAACTGTATCATTATACTTAATGTTTACAACCTCTATTTAGTACCTTTGTTTACACGATGTTTATTACTTCGGCGATCCCAACTATTATTGAGCTCAACCAAACCTACACCATAAACGCAGGTAACCAGATTCATTCGGTCACCACGACGTGGTCGGAAACTTTTACGGCGCCTTCGAACTTATCAGAAATTGTTGGAATATATTTCGTCTACTCTTTTGCTCGTAGATCCTTGTGAAGCATCCTTATTCGAAATTTGGAATATACGCAATTCCCTTTTCTTTCCTTTCCTTTCCTTCCAAATGAACATTAATGGAGAGCTCATCTTCTTCATTGATTATTACGAATCCGAAAGTGTTCGATTTGTGCTGGAGTTTCCTAAAAAATTTAACTTTAATCAGTTTTCTGCTCAATTTCTTTGACCAAACTCACGCTAAAAACTGAAACTTTGAATCGAAATAAAATTCTCGGTGAAAATAAAAAGTATTTAATTCAAAACCATCTCAGAAGGTACATTCAAGTGCATTCATTCAACAGTTCATAAATGAATGTAGAAGATTCATAAAAAGAGAGAGGTTTAAGTCCGAGTACTTTGATTCAGTGAGTGCTTGAGACATTCAAATACTATTCATTCAGATTGATATTCGTTTTAAAAAATGTATCCTACGTAATTCATTCAGGTTGATTTATTCAAAGAAAGTTCATTTAGAGAAAATGGTTCAAAGTTATTTATAATAATATTTATTTATTGAATTTAGAATAATTTATTTAGTTATTTAGTTATTTAGAATAATACTTATTTCTTGAATTTGACCAATTCAGTGAGAAATATGTTTTCTTTAGCAATATCTATTTGCAGCAATTCATTCAGGGCGATTCATTGAAAGAGATTCATATCAAAAGAGTAAAGTTCCTGCAAAGAGAATTGATTCCGAGTGATGCAAAGAGATTCATGAATATGGTCAAATCAATTCCTTCGGAGAAATTCATCTTAATAGAAAGAGAGTCATTTATTCAAAAAGACTCTTTTTTGGTTCTTCAAAAAATGCAGACAAATTTATATAAAGTGGATCATTCTTTTAATCCAATGAGTTGAAAAGACTAAAAGAAGAAAAAGTATACTGAAATATTCCTTTAAAGGCATTCATTCAGAATGACTCAGTCTTTTGATATTGATTCATCAATAATTAAATTCCTTTTGAAGTGAATCATTTTGAATTATCCATTTATCTAAAGATTCGTTCATTACGCTGAATTCACAAATAATAAAGAGGAGTTCATTCAAATTGGGATAGTATCGAACAAGACTAATTCAAAGCGACCGAGAACAAAGAATAGAGTGAGGATTATTCGTCCTCCGGCTGTTTCGTTCATTGCGGTTGTGATTGTTCTTCTTTTCAGAGGGATTGTTCTTCTTTTCAGAGGGATTAATTTTGTGCTAAATAATACTAAAATGCATTCAGAATTTATTTAGAAATGTTCACTCAAAGGCATTCTTTATAGCAGACTCCTTCAGCATGATTTCAGCATGTTTCATTCCAACTGATTCGTTCAGAGAAATTCATTTCGAATACTCAAAAGTGATTCCTTCAGAATGATTCATTCTCGAAGATCTCGAAAAAATTAAAAGAAATCCGTGAAATGCAAGAAATTCATTTAGCTTTAAACGTCCGTCGTTATGATGACAAATGAATTCATTCGGAAAGAAATTTATTAAGAAAATCGAATTCATAAGCTTTATAAACTCTTCATTTAAAGAAGTTGGGCTTTCCGGCCAATTGTCCGGGAAAATTTCACTTACATACAAAAACAACAATAGCAGGAAGATGAAGGTACAAACGGAGGAGGAAAATATTACGCACCAGAAATTATTGCGGACCATCATAGATAGTCATATAGTTACAATGTGTGCATAAAACTACCTGCTTTAAATAAATATTTTTAATAAATGTTTAAAATGTCTTTAGGTTCCTTCGAGTAAAGCGTCCATTACCTTCATAAAAATATCTTTTGTTGCATTACCACCAGATTGCGTTTAGGCAAACGACCTTTTATGATGATCAACCGTCCGCTGCGGTAAATCCAGGACGGAATTTTGAGAATACCGCAGACCGGGCAAACTTATGCAGCCAAACGCAACTCCGAAGTTATATAAGGCAATATGAGCCTATATTCGTCCGTTTGTGTATGTGTATATGAGTGTATGTACGCTCGTAAGTACCTGCCAAAGAAACAGTGATAATCACGTTTTATTGCGCCCGGCTACGGTGCTCGTTTATTCCGTAGTTAGAGTCTCGTTGTTCCTTTTGTTAAATTATTTAAATACGAGTAAGCAGTAGGCAGGCACTTGTGTGTGTGTGCGTTTTAGAATAAAGAGAAAAATTCTGAAATTAGTTGTTGCTGTTTGTTTATTTTTCATTCATTTTCACAAACAACAGACACATTTTCTCGTCTTCCATTTATAGAGTCTTATCGTAATTAGACTTGGTTTGTTTAATACTCGTAGCATCGTACTTAAATAGGACAAAGGTTGAATAGAGTTATCACACAATTTGTCCGTGATAATGTGCAGATATAGGTCCTTGAAATACATACCTTCATTAAAACTTCGGAAGTCGTTTAATTTCTTTTTTTTTTTTTAAATTAGTATTTGATCTTCTCATTTTCTCTTGTTATTTATCTTTAAATAAATAAAAAGAACGGAAAAAAAACCACTGATGAAAATAAGTGTAATATTATTTAATTTTATATATGATATACATATAGCAATTGCGATATCAATTTCATCGCAACTTTTAAGAGAGTAGATTATTTGGAAAATAGTATAAATATTCGCAGCATTTTTCAGAAAATGCAATTTAAAAAGTTGGCAATGTTCCATTGGCGATGTTCAAAGCTTTTTGAATTATAAAAAGGTGATAAAAAAAATTTAAATTCAAGAATTCAAGAAGATTTTAACTTTCGTAGCATAAAAAGTCTTAAGATTTTGAAAAGTTGAACTGAGTATTTGAAAATTAAAATAAATGCTTTATTTTTATATTTTTTAAGATTGAAAAACTTGAATAAAGAGTGAAAATTGCAACCTTCTCAACATAAAAAAAGTTAACTTTTAACTTTAAAATTGCTTTATATATAGTTTTTCTTTTAATATGTTATAAAAATTCAACTAAATTGGCTCAAGAATTACTCTACAAAAGAAGAGCAATTGCTGTCTAAAGTCTAAAAATTCAATCAAAAGTTATTAAACCATGTCGTTTCATCATAAGAGAAATAGTAAACCCTCACTTTTTAATCATGTGGACATTTAGTTAAGGCTGACATGATGATGTGAACATTAAGCGGATGATATAAGGGCTGACAGAGACGAGCCGGGTCGTACTTTAACAAGTAAAGTATTAAGATAAACATTAGTTAAAACGTTATAAAAATCTCATTTAAGAAATATAAATTTTAATGATATACCATACACTCACATTCACACACTTACACCTACACTCATATATGTACATATGTATTGCTACAGGTACCCGGAATAGCCATTTTTACTCCCTTTTTTACTCTTTTGAAATAAAAATTTCGATTGCTCTCATTATTTGGCATGTATACGTTAATTAATTACCCGTTTTAAAAAATTTTTTTTTTATCGAATAAATTTTTATCGTATAAAAATATCTAAGATCATCTTTATTGTTGTAAGTCAAAGTTAAGGTTATTTATATATGTACTCGCATGTATCTGAATATAATCAGATTAATTAGATTAAATGTTGTTGGCAACCAAAACTCTGAATATTTAAGCTAGCAGATTTAAAAGCTTTTAAGGCCAAGGTATTCTGAAGGAATATGCTTTGTCTGCTTGCATGAAACCGGCACTTACTATGCATATAGTATGTAATATGTGACTACTTCAACTTTATCTCCATCTGAAAAGACCGGCCCGTGTTACCTACTAAATCAGTTGTTAAATCTGCTATATGACATCGTACTGTAGATATGCTTCTGGCATGCGAGTACATTGTCAGACATACTTATGGACACACAAATAAACCTAATGAAGTGTCGCCTTTATCAGATGCGTCAATTCGAGTTTCCAATGGCGGCGCCACCTCGTAAAACTACAAGTAGGTACTTAATTCGTACTACAAGCTATTCTATTAGTTTATGTTGACAAAATGACGGCAAACATTTTCAAATTTTATCATCATTGCCTCACTCCCACAATACCTCCCTCCCTCCCTCCCTCCATCCCTTTGATGTATTATTTTGTTTCTTTTCGATTACGTCAAAATTGTCAAAATGCCGTAGTCATGCTCGGCATCAGGCCGCAGAGACGATCGATCGATAGTGACGACCGACTTGAAAAACACTCGAAAAACAAAACCGAACGATGGCAATCAGAAACGAAATTGAAAGCAATCAATAAAGCCGAACGATGATAGATAGAGAAGCTTGTAAATTGAACTTGTTGGGTTCTGGCGAAAGACAGACAATTCGACAGCAAAGCAAAGTTATCGATCGATAAGAGCAGACAGAAGCTTCGAATGGCATGCAATGGAGGAGATGATGGTAAAGATATATAAAGTGCACATATAATTCATATGAACATCCTAACATATCCAAAGGCATATATACACACACATACATATGTGCATACATACAATCATAGTCATGCGTATATCGTAGGCGTACAAAACTTTATGGTTATTGTGTACCTAAGGGTTTATTGTAGGTTTTTATATAGCTAAGAATATAATTATGTGTATATGTATGTATGGATATATGTGTGTGTGTGGGTGTATATATGTATGTACTTACTATATGTATATTTGTTTGCGATGCGATAAGTCAGTTCGATAACTCTTCTCTCCTTCTCCTTTTTCTCCGTCTCCTGTTTCTCGATCTCCTGTTTCCTCCTTCTTCTTCTTCTTCTTCTTAAATTCTTGTCAACTGACGTAAGGGTTACTTTTAAATTTTTTATCGCATATAAAATTTTTTATCTCTTCTCAATGAAACTTTCTTCTTTCTTCAAAAGAAAAAACTCTACTTCTAAAAGAGTTTATAAGTAATGAGGAGAAACAAAAAGATTAATAATATTATAATTGAAATATATAAAATATAATGTATGTTCAGTATAATTTGGTAAAGAAATCGTCTTTTGCTTGTTGCGATGGAATGTCTCGGTCTTCGAACTGATCTTGATGTGATATATGTGTATATTTCCAATACTCATCTTGGGTTAACAATTGATCATAATTGATAATATTTTCGAGAACATCTCGACTGAAGATCTGCAGAATGGTCTTGTGAGACTCTCTTCATCACTTTAATTGGACGTTATTAATCCAAATGGCAAACATCAAAATGTCGTATGGATAAAAAGAAAATTTTGCTCTGTTCTTATTATCTGTAGTCTCTTCGATAACGAGCTTTGCAAGACTACGAGGGTCGACTAACTCACTGTTTTTGTCTCGTTATCGCTTGAGACACCGGAAGCGAGACAGGATTTTTCAGTCGAGACGAGATATGAGAACAGTATCATGTACACACGTATATACATAGTTTATACTATAGATATACAATAAAATATTATGAGTGAAAAACTGATGATATAAATTTCTAAGGTCTACAAAAAAATTTGAAATACTGTATGCAACAAAAATATCGTATGAAATATTTATAATGAAAGATAAGGATTTATTAAATGTTTTAAAGCTGATGTAAAATATTTTTTTCTTCTCTTTTCAGATATTTTCACAGATTTCTTGTCATTCCGCATCAGAGAAAATAAAATTTGGCCAACAATTATTTCAGTTATAACACAATTGTATGCCGTTTATACGAAACAAGAATCTAGTTGCAGTTTTTATTGTCTAGAATCAATGCTGATGTATTTAAAAATAAAAAAATAGGTATAATTTCTACAAATATGTATTTACTTTTAGCAAAGCGAAGCAAAACCAACCGATTCGCGTAATATAACATATTTAAATTAACCAAGCCAAAAGTATAAAATACTAATAAAACTTCAAAATCAAAATGTTTTTTTTTTATTATTTAATGTATGAACGAATTTTTTTTTCTCATTAAAAGAGAGCCGTCATTTGCAGGAGGATAAGATTTTTCAAATAGAAAAAACATATATTTTAAATTATTTGAAATTTCACACAAGAGTGAAATTGTATGGACCTAACGGTCATAACAGTATTAAGCTTATTATTAACTAAATTCTTATTGATAAGAAAATTAAAAAATTTGTTTACTTCGGATAATTTCAAACACCCCGCCCCCACCCATCATCGGCAATTTCACACCAGAAGCGAGAGGAAAGAACAACCAACAACCCACAAGCATTGATTGAAATAAAAGTCATAATAAAAGGAAATTATCGTTTGAATTGTTTACAATGAACAGTGAAAAAGTAAAAGTGACTTTTTCTTTATAATGTTTGCTTCTGATACTATCCTGACTTGCACACGCCTCAAAACCTTTTCCAAAACCTTTCACTCAATACAAAAATATGAAATGCTGAACAAAACGATCGCTCTACAAAGAGACATATCGCTCTTGCAAGTCATTCCTCATGATCTAAACGAATGTTCTACATGCGCTTTATAAACTTGTGGTAAGGACAGACTGAACGGACGACCCACAGAATGCGACCTCATGGGTCGCTGGACGGACGTTCGGAATCCTTGTTAACGTTCGAACGGAAGTCGATTGAGCGAATGTTGGCAGGAATGAATCAGCAAATTCATATACGTACAAATTAAAAGCTAAAAATTTCGAAAAAAAGGTGAACGTCACCCACCTTTCATCATTATTATCATCATCAGTGTGATTATTGCTGTTATTATCATACTGTCAAAATATGAAGAGTCGATGGCGAATGAATGGGCTCTGGCTTGACCGGCTCATTGACGTTTTTATGATTTGAAATATTGTATGATGAAGTGTAGACCGTGGTATGGTGGCACGGTGGCACGGTACGGCTTCCCCGCAGTTACACATCAGTAAACAAAAAGGATGTGAAAAGCAGTTTTTTTATGGTTAAAAAGTCATAAAGTAAAAAGGCATAACTAATACCAAAAAAGGTGTGACAAAACTGTACAAAAAAATATATCTCTCCTGTGACGGTTACATATATTTTCTATATAGAGATATATGTATATTCATGAAAGCTTTTCGGCTAAGTCAGTTAATGAATAAATATACAGTTCTTCGTTCTTAGTTCTTCGTGTACACGATTGAAGAATAATGCAGGACTTCTCGCGTCTGCTGGAGCTCTTGGTTATTTCTTTAGCCAACTTTTACAAATGACAAATTATGATTAAATGAATAATACATTTTAATACTCCAACTATTTTTTCCCACTCTTATGATTTTATTATTGTTTTTTTACCTCCAGTGGAGTACTCGGTCCTACGGTCCCGAACGGCCCCACGGTATCTCATTTAGCGCAGGAATATCAATTGCCTTATGACATTCATATAAGTTCATTAGCCACTGCATTCTTGGCTCCAACTGCGACTACGGCTTCAACGTCGATTCCGACATCGACACCGTCACTTTATCTACGGTCCGGTGGCTCAGTGGTCCCATATCAAAAATGTTAGCCCGAATCACACAAAAACACTTACTCTCCGCCACGACGGTAGCTTCGAAGCCATTGATTGCACGATAGTGTTGGTTGGTAGTAGCCTCAAGTAGAATCAAAGGCGGTGTATTTTTCCAGGCTATCGATGGAGCCATAAACTATGTAAGTATGTAGGTATAAATCTCAAAAAGAAGAGAAGCATGCGGCACTTCGTTTATTACAGCAGTCTGCAGACGGTTCTGTCAAAAGGTAGGAGCCTAAAAAACGAAGCAGATATAGCAGCAGCAGAAGACCGGTTAAAAATCTGTTCATCATCATCATCACGTCTTCGTTCGGACTTTATGGTAAAGAATTTATCAGCGCTGGTGGTAATCTATTAGCACCTTTCGAAGAACATTTACAACTGTCAATCGACGAAATGCCAATATCAGTTGTACCTCGAGAGAGAACAAGAACAACAATGACCACGACAACAACAACAACAGTCGGAAGAACGTTGGAAATAAATGTATAACCAACAATGTTTTGTTTGTTTGGATCAATACAAAAAAAAACCTTAAAAGTTATAAGAGCGTTTTTTTTCTCCCTCTTCTTTCTTTTAACCGATCACAACAACAATCGCATTTATCTTTTCGATCTACAACATGTTGATAATAGTGATGAGATGAGATGAGATGAGATGATTTAATTATATTATTAATCCATTCCATGTTCGGCCGTTATCAAGTCCATCCATCTACCGATGTGTAGACACATGTTTTCAATTAGTCGCTTTGCATGTATACATACATGTTTATATGCACCAACAATAAATTGCATATATTTTGTATACTTTTACTTCTAAAATTCATTCATCGTTCATATTCTCAAATATCTTTCTTCGACTGACTGACTTTTGTTTCTGTTCTTTTTAGTCTTGAATCTTTTGACCCATTGTCAAACATCGTCATTATTGCCTTCAACATCATCATTGTCATTATTTCATAACAAATTTCAAGTCCTTTTATATTATATTTGTTTTTATAACCGCCATTTACTTGATTGCTAAATGAATAGCCTCTTTTTTATCTCTCGATCCTTCTGTCTGTTCTTTTCTTTTCTTTTCATTGTTTTGGAGAGTTTCCTTTTACTTCTCAGATTGCTTCTGAGAGTGATAAATATTCATTTCGCCAGAGTTGACAAAGTGCTTTTCGCCGTGTTGCTTGTCATGGCGAACAGGTTACGGACAAACAAGTGCCACTTGTCGACAGACAACCGCTGCTGGTGCCGCTTGAGGTGGCCGCCGCTGTTGTTAATGAGCAACAACCTCTGGGACAACTTGTGTGTGCGTGTGTGTGTTTGTATGCCAAGATGTGCGGGTGTACTCTTATGTCACGTAATATATGTATAAATATAATATACAACAATTCAAATCAATTCAATACGATTCGATACGATTCAAACGAATACCTGCCCATTCGTTTCGTTTCGATCGTTGAAAATAATAAGAACCAACTTGAGACATTGATAGACGTTATTGATTTGTTATTTTATTGTTTCTTTCGTCAAATTATCGTTAAAAAAAGCAGCCGAGATAGAGAAATGGTGCACGCTTCTTTGTCAATATAAATGTTATTTTCTATAACTTTCCGGACCTTATTTGATACCAGTATGCACTGATGATGATGTACTGAGGAATATTTTTAAGAAAATGGCGCATTCTTTCTTTTTTTTCTTTAAAAAAATTGATTTTCTCAAATGTTCAAATTAAATTAATATCATGATATTATTCTTCTCAGTTCAGTCCAATTGAAT
Organism: Conops quadrifasciatus; assembly: GCA_949752815.1. NCBI lineage: Eukaryota > Metazoa > Arthropoda > Insecta > Diptera > Conopidae > Conops > Conops quadrifasciatus. Next base: position 40,216,791 of record OX457078.1, read on the forward strand.
AATGAATGTTTGTATGATAAATTCTTAAAGGGATGTAAATAAATAGCAGAAGTAGCAAAAGCTTTGAAAATGTTTATGGTCTAAAATAATGTTTAGTGAAGTATACTAAAGCGAGAAAAATCTGTCATACACATTTTTATGATTTAGAAATAATTTTCTTTAATCAATATTTTTGAATCAATCAAACATTTTACTGTTAATTTAATTTCAGTTTTGAAGTGATTGAAAATTAGGAAAAACCTTTAAAAGAAAGCAACAAAATTTCAAAATTTCAAGCGCTCTAAATATGTGTATTTACTTATAGATTTATATACATATGTACATACATATATTCCCATACATAAAATGAATACGAGTATTATTTTCCGTACCCTTTTTTCCAACTTATTGTAATTTAATTATGTCAAATGCGTTCCTTTTGTGTAAACAATTGTCTTATTCGTTTTACTGTGAGAACAAATGATCATCGAGTTTGATAATCGCTTGTACGAGATAGTAATGATGCACCAACGACGTTCCGAGGACGGTCACACTCCCGGAAGTAGTTCACCTGTAATTAAAATGTCAAATGATTTAGGAATTACTTACGTACGACGGTCCGCACGTACCATACGTCTCGGACGCTAGAATGCAGTCACGTGACATTTATTCATTATCATGACAATCATAATTGGTTTGCTGGGAACACGCGAAGCACGAGTACTTACTGCAGAGCAAACCGCTGAAATTAAAACTAAACTGACGCTACAATTGTTTCTTCTTCGTCACAAAATACTGGCAAAAGGCGGCAAAGAATGGCCCGATACGGGCCGGGCGGGGGTAGAAAAGGCTGAAGGGCCAGCCAGTAGACCACGACGTTCATTCTTTTCGTTGGAGATTTATTTTATCCGAGGTTCAAATAAAGGATTAAAAGGTACTTGCAACTTTCCGCACGTTCTTAACGCACCAACCGTTAAACGTTTTATGCGCCATGCGGTACGAGCGCGGTGGGGTCAAATCAAACGGCAACCTGATCCCGATTGCGATTGTGACTCTCTGAAGCTGATGCTGATTTTGATTGCGATTGTGATGCTAAACTTCTTCTGCTGAACTGCTGAGAAGGGTAGACGAAAGGGCTTTTGTTGTGCGTTTGCCAGTTGAGAGCGAATGACTATGTCAACCTCTTCACCCTCATCCTCAGTCGCAGCATCACACCCTCATCATTATTCCTCTCATTCACCCTCAACCACCACCACCACCACCCCTCAGCCGACGGAACATACGCGGCTAATAGAGACAAATCTCAGTATTATTAATACGAAATGAATTTATTTTGATGCCGAGATAATCCCACGGAGGCTGTGGATTTCAGGGGATTGCAAATCAGAAATCGTCGGTAGTTGTTTGTTGATGTGGAAAAAAGCATTTTTTTATTTTTCTGCTCAACTAATTTCATGGTTAATAGTTTGCGAAAGAGAAGGAAGGCACGATTGAATGAAAGAAATTTTATGAATGCTAGAGAAGAGGTTTTGACTACGATATGTTATGGTTAACAATAAAGGAGAAAGACGCTAAAAAGGAAGAGGAAACAGAAGAAATACTGAAATCTTTGAATGAAAAGTTTACTCAATGGAAACTTTCAAAGAAGTCTGGCAACTACGTGCATGAAGAAAACTTGAAATTCTGTTATTATGTTAACTGTTAGAACGAATAGTAATCATTCTCAGCATATGCACGAGTACATACATACATTCTACAGACATTCCTAAACTACGAGTGTCGGAAAAGTGTTAGACGCGCGATGACAGTAAGTATTGACGTGGTTGATTGCCTGCTGGCCCTCCTGAAGGGTGTCACCAATGCCGAATGCATTTAATTTAAATTGCGTGACTGAATGAGAAAACTTTCGAGAACCCCAAGTGATCAAGTTTGTCCATGGACGCGCGACACGACACCGAAGCAATTTATGCTGTCTTCTTTTCTCTCTCTCTGTCTCTCTCGTTTATACTCGTGGTAGATGTGTGCCACTTAACTATACGTTGATGACTGATAATTAAGCACTAACTAACTACTCTTACGTACACTTAAACACAGTACCGCTACTACATACAGGTTAACCCCTTACAACGTAATGGTCCTAAGACACGATTTCACCAGAGACCATAGAGTACCTAATACATTCTATTCTATATTCTTTGTATTCTATAGTTTCTGATTTCACTCTAAGACGGTTCAAGTATTGGGAAAGCTCTCATGCAACATCGACGTTTTCACTCTAAATGGTTTGAGATTGAAATAAATTCTCATACTGACAGATTAAAATGAGTTCTTCTTATTTGAGGTTATGAAATTTGAGGTTAGGGGGAGGCTATCTAATACGGATTCAAGATAATATATGTACATATATTATTATGGATAAAAATTTCACTAAAAATACATACATATTTCTATATATTTTAATTAATTGCATATTTGTGTTTTCATTATTTACGTGCTTCTTTTTATAAAATATATTTTAAATAATTTATATAATTTATAAAATAGAAAAATTAGAAAATTTTTTGTAATTTTTTTTTGATTTTTTATGTCTAAAACTGTATATTCTGCACCAGTCCTTTGTTTCCTTTAACACGGATTCACATAAAACGTCATTTTTCTAACGTCACTACCATATTATACGGGGGTTACCTGTATAACTATTTAGTATTGTACCAACGAGAGTTTATTTTGGTGCCCCGAAATGTATACATACTTAAATCTTCGATCGAAACACATTCCAATGGAAATTCGCATAAAACAAATTCTAATTTTGGGGCACCCTTAACTCCTGCTCGAATCATACTTGACCATATACTACACGTCTATTGTACTCCATTTACCGGAAGGCAATACCGCAAGCCTTCGAAAAATTCTCACAATGTTAATGACAACGTTTTTTCTCATGAATTGAGACGCGGTTGTTTCAAATGAATATTTAATTAAAATGTTTTCATATAATGAGCTGCACTTGCACGTGTCACCTTCATCTTCATCATCATCACCATTTATTGCCGCTACCATTATCATCTCAAGCACCATCATCGTAACCGTCCAGCGTCATCATCATCATCATCATCGTCATCGTAGTCGCCATAAACGATTACAGCGGCCTGCGCAACCACCGTCCGAACCACCGAACCCATCGGCACACCTTATTTTGACAGCAACCCCTTTTAGTTACCGAATTACATGAGCGAGGCACCATCAATCAAGTCCCAAAGGAACACGAGCCTCGATACAATTAAATCAACATTCACACACAACCGCACCCACCCACCACCACCCACCCCTCTACCTCTCCAATGCCACCAAGACGCTGATGGTGATATTGATGGTCGCCCGCCAACCTTCAGCAATTTCGGAATAAATTTGAAGTATGATGAAACGATTGTGAATCATTACGAATGTGAATCATTGTTATTGAATCCTTGCCGTTTAATACTTTTAAGAATTTTTCTTGTAGCAAATTGACCACAAGCCGCTGTCATGCATTCGCCCCATGAGGATTTTTTTTGTTTTTTCGTCATCCTTTCGCATTCACCCCGCATCTCCGGGCAGGCAGAACGAAAACGCTTAAAAAAGCAATTACGCAACATAAACAGCAACCACACGCCGAGACGCGAACGAGAACGCCAAAACGAACGCAACCACTTGAGGCGACGACTACTTGAATGGTCCGTGGGTCGGGCTACTCCTTCAGGAGAAAATAGTCTGCAAGCGTGCCCGCTTAATGCGGCGCATGAATGGGTAACCACAATGGCCAACCAGCCGCTTCAGCAGGTTCCAGGCGATCCTAGAACTTCGCGCGTACAGGCCATGATCAAGGTTTGGATTTATCCACTGCTTGCATTTGCGCGCGCTCTTCGAAGAGCGTGCAAAAACAACACAAAAAAGATGAAGAATCTGTTGAAGTTTAATATTCCTTTATAAAAGAATGTTTATTAGGTAATGATTTTTCCCGTTCTTCTTCCATAACGATTTATCATACGCCAGTAAAAATGTTTAATTTCAAAAACTGCAATCAATAAATATAATTGAAGTAACTGCGTCAAATACTCGAACTGTTCATCGTTAAAAATTCAGCAGTACACAAAATTATTCATTGGTAACGCGCTCCTTCTAATCGCTCCGTCTCCACTCGCTCCATCTCCACTCGTTCCTTCTCCACACGCTCCATCAACATTTCCTTCTTTTCGAAACTCGCTCTTCTTCATCGAAAACACATACATAAATGAACATTTATTTTGACTTTCTTAGGCTTCGGATTACATCGTTATATATTTACTATATAGTAAGTACATGGATATATGCATACATATGCAAACGAACAAAGCTTCCTATGTGTTGTACAATATATTGGCCTGTAAATGCAGCCAATATTTTGACATGTATATGTACATACATTCATACATACAAATATGGATTCCTTTGTATATACAACAACATACGTTTGTTCTTGCTGGGCTCATATTTTTTGGGAATTTAATATTATACGACTCTCAGAGACCGTCATTTCCTATAAATTGTGTAAATATTTGATTTAATAAGTAGATTGCGAATGTATTGATGGATGAGTGTGTAGAGATGTATTGATGGATGAGTGTGTAGAGATGAATTGAATTGATCGTCTTTGTTTGTGATGCTTTTTGTTTTTCTAAAATCACTTTAATTAATAAGAATTTTTCTCCGGACAACGGAGACAAACGAATGTAAAAGGTAACATAATCCAGACGAAATATGAGTAAATATAAACACAATACTAATACTGATGATAAGTATTGATTGACCGAAAAATGTTCGATGGAATGACCACTCAAATTAAATTAATCCAAACACACAATCTTTTCGAAGATATTTTCCTACTCAGTGCGATTGATGTCAAGTTGATTACTTGTAATGCTAAAAGTAATTAAGCCCTTGAAAACCAGAGTAATCTAAGTCGAGAATTTGCATTCCTAAAAAACGGTTTCCTTTGTGTTCTTAAACACTATCACTAACTACATAGTTGTATAGACAATAATCTGGTCAAATCTTTATGAGAAATACCAAAGAAATAACTTGGCCAAAAAGTTAAGAGTTAAATGTAAAGAATCATACCAATGAATATACAGTATTTATAACATTGTATATTATAACATTATATATTGGAGCTGTCGCTCCAATAAATAAAGTGCTATATCACAGAAGAAAATACTATTAAGGGTTGGTTCACTTTGAGCTCCTTTTAGAATTTCCTTCCCGAATTTTATTTCATTTTGTCTGGGGTGCTCTTAAGAGGTTCACAATGGGAAAGGACCATTCATTGCATGCACAACCGCAAAAGTTCATTGTGAATACACAAATGAAATACTTTTCAAAAACTTTGACATCTAGATGGCGCTCGATGGAATTTCAAGTATTTTTAATCACATACCAGAAAGTCGTCGGTGACGACTTTCGTACTTTCGGGTTGTGTCTTCCTAAAAACGTTGGTTGGCGAACGATTCAGTGAAGTGGAAAAAATGGCATTCTTATAAATTTTCAAAAAATTAGTTTTCTTTGAAATGACACAATGATATCGAAGAAATCCGTTGATGTCGGGGAACTACATAGTTGATCGGATTATGTTCTTCGGAAATTTTTTAAGAAGCTACAATTAATAACAATTATTATACTGAAAATAACACTATGTTTCAAAACAATTAAATTCGTTCAAATTAAATCCAAAAAAAACATTCTTTTTTTTTGGTGAATTTAGTTAATTTATTACTTTATTATTCTGACAATTTTTTAAATTATTTATTTGAAATTAAAACTTAAAATTGCAGATTGCAAATGTAAAAAATATTTCCTTAATACGTATTTTAGGGAAATTTGACAACAGCTATAGCCTTAACAAAAACATTCACAATATCTGTTTAATAAAAGCGAACGTGTGTTTGTTTAAACGAATGATCTCAAGAATCGCTAGACCGATTTGAATGCGGTTTTCGACATTGTGTTTGATTATTAGTTGTCGTCGTGACATAGGCTGTTTGAAGTTTTCAAATTTTGCCGCTGGAAGGCGCTGTGCAACTTTTACTATTTTTTTTTTTCTACTCTTTTTTTCTACTCTTTTTTTCTACTTTTTTCATGTAAAATTTATAAAAACGGGAGTCAACGACGGGTACTTTGCAAGTAATTTATAAATATGTACACATATTTACATATCTTTTATATCTTATAAAATAAGTCTCGCTCTATCAAAATATGAGCGGATACCATCCATCATTTACAATATTTATACAATTAAGTAGTTTTTCCTACGTAGATTTGAAGAACTTCTAAACGTCATTTATTATAATAAAAAAAATTACTAACTGCATAAAAAATTTAACAACTTAAAGCTATCACAGACATAACAGTAATAATAATAATATATACAACGATATTATAATAATTTAATATAAGAGGAATTATTTAACAAGAACTGAGCTTTTTAAAATGTTTAACCAAAGAATATATATAGAATATACATTCTATATTCTTTGGTTTAACTGTTTAATTTTAAATTTCTAACGGCTTGTGTGATTAATTTTCACTACGACGAGGATCATCTTTAATTGTTCTTGGATTTGATGTGTCAGTTCTTGTTAGATTCTCTTATACATTTATTATAGTCCATAGAAATGCAATTCCCGACAGAATTTTCGGGCTGGATGAATATTGTAGTTAATTTCACGTTTCCCTTCAAAATTCCTTTTTATGGCTAATTCCTTTGCCTTTAAAAGCCCCGCCCCCTAATTGGCCCTCTATTGGCCCTGGTATGTATCTGAATCCTTCAACAAATTTAGGAACTGTTTCTGTTTAAATTCTAAAACTCATAAAGTCTTAATTTTGCGGCATGTTTACTTCCCACAATTTCAACTGATTGCTCAGAACTTCATGAAACCAATTTTCCTTTTCGGGCTGCTCTCGGAAAACTATATTTAAACATTTTAAGTCCAATTGCAAAATGGCATCGTTGCCCAACAAATTGTCCAGGGTGCGCAATAGCGTGCCATTTCCGTGCAACTTCAGCAGAGTTACGTACTTCACAACATAGTACTCGTATTGCAGCTTCCGCCGCGCCCATCGCTCCACGGTCGCATTGGCACTGGCCGAACGGATTTCACCCAAGTGCTCCGCATACCAAGGAGCGAAATAATTGTACAAATCCAGTTTCGAGAGTCCGTTTATACCCTTGGTCTTAATGCGCTCCTTAACCATATGGTAATTCTTGCGTGTGTAGACAAATACCTGAAAGTAGTCGACGAGTGTTAGTTTGTGCGGTGGACTGTATGGAGTTTTCCGAGTGTTTCCTGACCTGATACAAGGAATTACCGGTCGTGTAAGAGTTGATGTAATGCGTTCCGAAGGACTCCATGAATTTAATAGCTCCTGTAATGTTACCCACTTGAAGTTGGTTACGTTGTTCTCGTACGTCGTTATGGAGTGTTTGGTTTTGGAGTATTTCCGTTTTCAACTGGCCAGACTCGCGGAATCGAACGACTCTCACTAAGACATAAGAGTAGTCGCCCTGTATAAACGAAGAATTGATACCCAATTTCTTAGCGGCATTGTCCGGAAACCAACCGCCCGTAAAAGCTTCCCACGGCTTGTCCAAACGTTCGATGGTAAAGTCCCGAAAATAGGCTTGAAACAATTGACGCCGATTATCACAGAACTCCATATGAAAGTCACCATGAAAGATGCCCGGTGCATTCTCCACTTTGGTTTCGGTCAGTGTACTCAAATTCTATAATAATATTGCAAAAATAATGTTGCATTCCTGGATGTCTTTAACCCTTACCTGATAGATATTCTTTGTCGGTTCCTTGAAGAGCCATTTCTCATTTTCGTGGCTGTCATTGTACGGTATAACCCGCATGGATATACCGAGGTATCCGTATCGAACAAAAATATTTATAGCTTTGCCGATACGAAGCTGAGATTCTCGACCGCCCACCAACCAAAAGTTACCGATAAGAAAAATAGTTGCCCAAAACCAAAAAACTCCTTGATTTTCGAACATTGCTCATTGGTTTCTGGATATCTCACCTAAAAAAAGTAATAATTAATATTATTATTAATATGATGGCTTAACAAATGTTGGAAAATTATTGTTCTGTGTATTTTTCGAGGAATAAAGATGGATCTCCTTTATATTTGGTTTAGCCCAATTTTGTTTTTAGCCCAATAGCGAACTTAAGAAATACTCGAAATATTCGAAAGAATATTTGTTTGTGGAAAGTTGTGGAATAATATTTGTATTAAAATTTTTAAAATACCGAAGATTTTAGAATACTCTTAATCTTCTTAATTAATTTAGAATTAATTCCTAGACTTAAAATTAATAACCTTGAATTGTAGGCGAACTTTCAAGCTATAAATGTTCGATAACTACAATACGTTGGTGGTTGTTTATATGATCGCGCAATTGATTGAAAAATCTAATTAATCTGTGATTATTCTTAAACATTCTAGAACTGTGAATGACGACTATCTATCTCGTCCAAGCATATTCAAATTATGACAATTATGGAAGAAGTTGTGGCGGCATTTCTTTGCGTTACTCAAACCCGAAACCAAATAATTTTCCCGCAAAAAATTACTTTTAAACAGACGATTATTGATGGAATGGGCACGCAATCGAGCGGGAAAGGCCATTACAGTAATACTTCGATAATATGAAGAGTATTAATGAGAAGAATATGTTTGCTAAGAATTGTTCATTCTGCTAAATAGAAGATTTATTTATTTCATTTTATTTTTCTAGATTTTAAAATGTTTAAACCTAAGCTTAAACCTAAAAGAGGGTCTTCTAAAGAAAACATGGCGCCCGGCCAATGAATATCTTAGAGGTTCTGCCAAAATTATAAGCGAAATTCTCTGAGCGAATATATATGTACATACATCCATACATACTCGTATGTACATAAAAGACTAGAAAACTTGTTAAGTACTAAATCTCAAGCAGAATTTGCGTGGCGAACTATGAGTACCATTTATGGATTCATTTGGAATTGTAAAATACCACCGAGCATCACAAGAAACCTAGCGATAGAATTCAAGGATTGAATTTCAAATATCTACAATAGAATTTTTTCTATTTATCATAACTTCTTTCTTACAATAAGTTTTTAATTTCGTTCCGCTTAGACTTTTCTTATCAAAAGAATTTACTTATTTGTTCAGTTGCGTTAATTTCCTTTGTTCAGTTTGACTCTCGTTTATTGCGAGGTTGGTGGATATAATTTAGAAATTCAGAATTAAATATAATTTTAAATGAAAATTTTAGGGGGAAAAGACAGTGCAAGCCGAATTCGCGCCGTTAAGTTAAAACGCTGACAATGAATACTTACAAATTTTTGTCTTTTTTTGGCAATATTGATTTTTTTTAATGTACGTACAAAACGGAATTGCTAAATAATAAAGAGTTAATTTTTTTTTTTTGAATTTGCAAAACAAAGTAGTTCGCTTTCGTGGTTCACTTTGCTGAATAATTCATATTATTGTGGAACCGATTATCGAGGTAAAAGTGCACTGTGGTAATATGATACTTTTGCGTAGTACAAATAGAAAAATTCTTTCATTCTATAAAACAATAAATTAGAAGAAGAAAAATACAATTTAATTATGGGTATTAGGTATTATTAATATGTGTGGTTATATGTATCGTACTATACTCCATCTATGAATGTATGTAAATATTTATTACACTATAGTACTAGACAAATTCATTTTTTTTTTGCGATTTAATATCAAACATTTCTGATCTTCTTAAATAGTATTTATGACGCTTATAATACGAAATCTATGTGTTGTATTAGAGCTTTTGCAAAACTATGCGATATACAAGGTTTCTACTTATGAAAACATGAGAGCACGATAATTTTAAGTTGCTTCTAATGAAAAACATCTTAGTGTTATACCAAGCTATTAAAATTAACTCTTTGCATACGACATAATACTTGTTTATTTGCAAGGATACGATAGAAGACTTCCTTATTATATAAGATATGCATACATGAGTTATATGTATAGATATACATTACTTCTTCAAAGAAAGGAAAGGTTGTCTTTGTACATTACAAATCTCATAAAAATCTTATATATAGTAAAGCCCTGACTTTTTCAATTCGAATTTTAAAACTTCGATAGTATTTTATTATAAAGCTACAATGAAGTGCTCCAATGAAATTTCGAAATGTTTGCGAGAAACACTTCATAACGACGACAGAGGCGTTGAACAACTATAACGTCCAACCCTTGGAGTTTGATCTGTTTGCGCACATGCGTAGCTACGAGCACTCGAGTACAACAGTCACTTACATGCAAGGAAACAGAAACGCTTGATAATTTTTAGGTTAAAGAATTATTAACCCAAACACGACCGAAATCAATGACAATCGACTTTAATTTATTACTAACTATGTTACTAAACGTAGAACAGAGCGAGCGACCGACCCCAACCAACAGAATCAATTTTATCATTAGTTCAGCAGCGACTGAATGGGTTGAAAGACGATTTGGTTGGCTTAACAGACACAACTTACTGCGCTGCAAACGGCTGAGTGACGGCACAACGTGTTAGCAGCAGAGCGAGAGTACATTTGAAATTATTCACCCGTCAATGGAGAACCGACAAAATTGGAATATGCTAAAACATGGCAAGTTGTTGATACAGTAACAGCAGTGAATCCCATCACCAACTTATTAAAGGTCAACTTACGACGCCGATACGTTCCCGATCTCCGATCTCGAAACGGAGAACCGGCGACAGGCTCCAACGTAGTTTTCTCTATTTCAGCTGTTACTGCTTCAGCTCCTGCTTCGCCGCTCGCTGCTGTTGATGAGTATTTGTAGTATTTGTTGAATTGTTGGGTTATTCTGCTTCCTCTGCTTGTTTTGTTTTTTAGTATTAATTATGCCACATTTTTACATTTTACCGTGAAATTGCGTTACCACAACATTACCAAAAACTGCAACCCGAATAACAACAATAACAGCGCTTACCCGACGACGGGCTTAAGTGTGACGTCTTACGTTTCAAGTCACAAATTGACATTTTCGATCGCGTGAATAAGTAACATATTTGCTGCACACTGCTGCCGTTGATGCAAATTGTTTGGCGTTTGCTATTTGCTTTTAAGCGGAGCACTTGAATTCTTTATCATTTTGAAATCCGTCGAAGATCAACAACACCAGCGCCAGCCGAAACAACTTCACCGTCCGCCGTTTGCTACTCAACTACTCGGCTGCGATTATCCATTACAGCCAAAGCACATTGCGGCAGCGACAGCGGCAGCAACTCTCTCTCGCTGCTCAGCAAAGTACATTAGAGCAGCGACAGCAAGTCGGCTATTTGTTTTTGTATTCTGTATCCCATTCTCTCGTCTTGAAAGAGAGCTTACTCTCCGTATATTTTTCAATACAATTTGTCGGATTTTCAGTGAAAATTGGCAACACTGAGTGAAAAAGAGAGTGGGAAAAAAGAGAGTTTTGCTTGCTGCCGTAATAGAATCTATTTTTCAGGGCAGCGGCAGCATCCATAAGCCTCTATATAATTTGCTGTTGCTGTTGCTGCCGCTGCCGCAATGTGCTTTGGCTGTTAAGTTTGCTTAGGCCGCGCGAAAGGCATGACGGCCGATCTTTACAGAAACGACGGAAGAACGAGTAGGCACAACGTATTGCCATCGCACCGCCGGAGGGGGCGACAGACCGCAAAGTATTACCGCTCCAAAGCAATTCGGAGGGATCGGATCGGATCGCATCGCAGCGCAAAGTGGCGATTACAAATTGTACCCTTCTGGTAGTCAGTGCTCTTGAACAAATCGCATAGATTCATCCATCCATTCATACGGGCATCAACCGCCAACCGAGCATTGCTCAATTGAGTGCAAATTTTTTTATTTTGCTGTAAAAATATTTATAACAATTGGTCCGTCCTAGGAGAATTATCATTGGTTCCGATACGTGTAAGATGCTGTGATTCGATTGCAAACAGAAACGTATAGAAAAGTATGTACATATGTATACGTACAATATGTATGATCGTACTTAGTCGGTCTTAACAACAACAACGCGTGAGTGATTAAACAGATCTGAAGTTAACATGAATATGAATGTTTTTGTTGTAATTTAAAATTACTTTAATCGATAGCAACGTAACACAGAAGAATATACGATAACCCAAACTTTGATTTTTGCTTCAGGGTCATTTCAAATATAAATGTTCCTTATTTGTATGCATGTAGGTATGTATGTATGCAAGTTTTTCAGACAAGTTTCGAAACTTAATTATCCGAAATCATTGTGTGTGGATATAGTAGATTATGACAAACATAATCGATTTGGAGCATGCATTAATTTTCATTGCCATTTTCGAAAACGATTTTGTTTTTCTTAAGTGTTGTAACGTTCGACTTCAAAAATCGGGGCCGCGAAATGGGTACTAAATAAAAAGACGTGTAAAATGGTTTTTGAAATCTGAAAAGTCTTATCGCCACACAATTCTTTTGGAAACTACCAACTAAGGACATTCTCATTAGAGGATAATATTGCGCCTCTCCTCCTAATTTTTCCCTCTCAGCTTTCTCATCAATAGAAACCGCAACACGGGTGGAATCATTAGATAAGTCTCTCTTTTACTTTGTGATTTCCTAACGACAATCTTCGTTTCTCTAGAGGTAGACAGCTTCTCTCATCACCGTATGTTCTGTTATAACCAGTTTTCCACTAAAGCCCTTTCTGGATTCGAGCCGGTAAAAATGTCGATGCGTTATACCACGCCTTTCTTTTAATAGTAAAATATACAACATAAATACATATTTGAAATTAAATGCCTTTGTTCTAACTTTCAAGTATTGTTATTTATTTTCTGCCTTTATTTAATATACATATTAAGGGTTTATAAATAATTTTTAACTTGTCTAGCCAGCCGGCAAATTTTATTACTAACTTAGAATATACTTTTTCTTTTTCAATTGTCTTTTCGTTTTAAAGCCAATCCAATTGCTCATAACCTGACTTTCGTGTCAGTTTTATTCATTACTATTATTCTTTTTTTCTTTCTTTCTTCTTCAATCGACTTGTAGTAAGTATCATTCCGTCGTTACTCTTGAAGACGCTTCTGACCGAATACATATGTACGTACTTTAGAAAAAAGTGCTATCAAACGATGCTTATTTATTACCATATATCGAACATGTCTGAAAATTCCCTGCTACCATGCGTTTTATTCACTCATTGTTGTTTTTGGAAAATTGTAATATACATACATATATCATTGTACTTTTTATATTCATTATTCTGATATTGTTTTTAACTCTGCTCAGTAACTAAAAGAAGAATTCTACTCTTCTCTGTTGTGTAAAATTATTCTACCATAGAAAAAATAAATTAGTTTGGCAGGAAGGACACCAAATGGAGACTTCTTTAAATGGAGACTGAAACGTTTCTTTTTGGCGAATAAATTAAATATAACTTGACGGTGATGATAAAGCGGAAACAAAGTTATGTAGGAAAAAGGTTTGCCTCGAAACACTATTTTCTTCAAAATGTTAGATCTCAAATTACGGTAGCTCCAGCATTTTTTGTGGCAAATGGAAAATTACTTTTTTGCTGGTTCTACTAAGAACTCCTTCCTCATCACACATTTACTAAAAAACAAAAAAAAAATACGAAACTGTACTTATTTTCAAATTAAATTAATGACTATTTGTGTGGCATTGCAAATTTCTTTCAACGCGAAGTTTTTCTCTAAGTTACTCTATAAATGATTTTTCGAAAGAAAATTTCTTAATCGTCCCGATCTCTTCAGCTACGATTTAGCAAATAAAATATAATTGTATTATTTTTTTTGCTAAATCTTGTGAAATTTTCCTGTTTCGCAATTAAACAATCCAATCAGTCGTCATTAGTGAAATAGTTAATAACTTTAGGAAATTTTGTGCGTCAGTAGTTTTGAAACCAGTAGTATGTGTTGTTCCTGTAATACTGTTTAATAAATTTTCAACCGAAATTTTTAGCTCGCCCACTCTTTCTACGCGTCCGTAGGAAGTCTGGACAGGCATGTTATCTATTTTCAAAAGGACAAGCCTTAAAAGGGACACATGAAGAGCATCGTTTGGCCTTTATTACATTAGATTTTAACATTTTACTATTGAACTAATTTTTATTGCATGCAATCAATCAATCAATTTCTTTCAAATTTTCCAAAATTTCTCAGTTTCTCAGTTTCAGTTTCAATAATATTAACAGTCGTCTGCAAGTGATAGTAGTGCCTTTTTGGAATGATTGTAGTAAATTGTACTTAATGCTACATTGAAGAACCGTTCGCTACATTCAGGACTAAGCAATACATGTTATCGTACTTGGTCGATTATTACGATCAAATCCAGCAATACGGTTTCCGTTTGTAGATTTGATTACATATAATATATTTTATAATACGCTACGAATTATAATCCATGTGTAAGGAAGAGGAAGTAATGCCTCTTGTTGGTGTGTGTGTGTGTTAGTGTGTGTGGTGTAATCATGTATTGAAAACTCTAAATTCAATAATCGTTAATTTTCACTTTAAATATTATGCCCGACTTCTGAGAAACTACTAATAGATCAAATTTATTCGGCATGACCCTGATGAATTCTTCGGTCATCGCTTTAATCCTGACTTTTACTTACACTCTTTTAATTTAGCCTGCTTTGATATTTGTTGTTGGTATTCAGTATTTCAGTAATCACTATTCTGGAGAAAACACTCTAGAATATAACTTAACAATTTACATATTTATTGTGTTGTTGTATTGTGTTCTGTTCTGCTTGGAAACTGTTCACTGTTGACAAGTTGTTGAGTTGCTCTCTGTGTTATCATGCGTTTAATTTAAAATGGTGCTACATTTTGCTCTAGAATACTCCTGTATTGAAGTTGTACTGCGTGTCCATAGCAGTGAGCTGTTCGCACTCGCAGTCGCACCCCTCCAAACAGTCGGGGCATTCCAGCTCACTGTCTTGTCAGTAGAGCCACGAGACCGGCACCCATTGCGGAGTTGAGTTGACGCGTTCAATCGAATTTTCCAGCGTATTTATCGTTTCGTTGATGTCGTTGTTCACGATAGTTAAATCAAAGAAATGACCGTACAGCTGGCGCAGCATATCCGATTCTTTGGTCAGGCGTTCTAAACTTCCGTCATACTTAAAGATAAGAACAAGAAGAAAACCCATTGTTAGTTAGTTGCCGCATGAATCCATTTCGGCATTCGTTAAGCTTACATCGGTTATGTTTGTTAGAGTGGGTGCTGCGATAAAAACGACGTACGGCGTAAACTCGGCTGTGCGTAAAATCTTCAAGGCCTGCGGTTCAACATCAAGTATGGCCATTTTGCCTTCGGTTAGAATGCGACGAATTGTGTCCAGTTTGGTGCCGTACATAGCATCTTCATGAGTGCCTGAATAACGATGGCAAATTTTAATTCAGCTGATTCTTTAATAAGAACAAATCAGTTGAATATTTACCATATTCTAAATACTCATTGGCTCCAATATCCGCCATCATTTCATCGTGGGTTACAAAATAATAGCTGCGGCCATTTTCTTCCTCTGGTTTTGCAGGTCTCGTTGTATCTGCTCGCAAAGAATTCTCAAATCAGTTCTGACGATATTACGAGTAATCGCAACATCAGTATCTTGAGCTATGGTATACGTACGTGGTATTGGATAAGCGTACTTATCCGGATGCTTAGAAATAAGAGTATTTTTGATATGACGTCGACCCACGCCATGTGCCCCCAAGAGCACTAACGTCTTTCGTTGAAAGTTAGGGTCTCCAACTAAATTCAAATTAAATTAAGGGAAAATATACGATAATCCTCAAATAGAAATAGAAGAAATGCAATGGAAATGTGTTAAAGTTCTTTACCTGGCACTTTAACAACCTCTTCGTATGTAACCAAATCTAGATTATCGAATATAGCATTGTGCTTGGCCAAATACTTGTCCCGACACTGCTTCTTCTTCCGTCCAAATATTGAGCAATTAACTAAAACAAAAAAAAAAAAACGAAGGAAATGGATTATTCTTGAAAGTTTTTTAAGAAAATAAAGGCATTAAACTGATTTCATGCAAAAATGAAATTGTCACAAAACGTGCAAAGGTTACCACCATTTTTTAGCATCACCAATTAAAACGTTTAACAACAATTTATTGTTTTTTTTTTATTTTTTGTTATAAAATTTGTACGGCTTCAAGGATTGATTGCAAAATTATACGTACGTGGTCACATTTTAAAACATACAAACAACTAGAGAGAGAAAGAGAATTAAATTAAAACCGTGCTTGGTTGATATATTGTTTAAAGATAAATATATATGTACATACATATGTACATACGAGTATATGGAAAACATATGTATATATGTATATCCCCTTCTCTAATTTATATAGATATAACAGTTAATATTTTACGTACATAGACAGAAAAATACATATATTTTATTTTAGTTTCATTTAAAATCAATATATCACCCCGACTTCTGCAAACTATAAACTCCGAAAAAGTCTTTTTGCCAGAGTAAGTTTTATTAATCCCAATTTGTTTTGTATTTAAAATAATATCGTTTCTTTTAAGGTATATAAAACTCCTTTTAAGACGTTCTGGCACACAAAGGCTAATAATCTCTGCTCTAGCAAGATAATAACAAATTACGATGTTTAGCAGATTCCATATTAGAATCTGTTTAGTGTTGACAGATCTCACTGTGAGATCTTACCTGGCCAAAGTTCTCTTAGCACTTAACCATTCACTGCATAGCCTGCTTTTGGTGCATACCTTCAACCTTAAGCCCTAAAAAAAAGGGTGTTCGGTGAAGGAAAATCACACAAAATTGCTTTTATTTATTGATTTTTCCATCCTCTTAAACCCCCATATATCAACATAATTGGCAATTCTTATCAATTTTCTCTACTAGTCTTTCCATTCACATAATTTTTTTGTTATTTATTTCATATTTATTCACATTTTTTTACTATACTTCTACCAAGTATTACGAAATGTATTATACTATTATATACATATGAGAAATGTATAATGATAATTCTGATGACAATTAATCGTTTCGTAAATCATGGTTGAAGAAGAGATTTCGAAAAGGATTGACAGACAGATCGTATCACAAAAACCGAATAATGTCAAACCAAACCAAAGAAACTTACCTACTGTAAGTGAGCTCAAAACTATTTATTTGTTGTTTTTGTTTTCAAGATTTCTATGTTTGAAGCAAGGAATCAATCGATAGTGTTTAAACTGGGAATCGAAATCAGTGCTATTCATTGCGGATGGCACAAGCTAAACGTGAGTGAGTTATTGAAAAATATGCGGGTTGCATGGAAGTTGTGATGTGATGTGATGTTCTGTGCGTGATGTGAAGTGATAAGTCTCTAAGATGGAAATCAATCAATCAATCGATCACTAAGTCAAAGCAGAATGTTTGTGGAGAAATTAAGTGAACACTTGCTATTCTAACAGAAAACACGTTTCCTTAACTTTATGATGCATGAGTGGTAGCTACCTGTGGATCCATCACACCCATTAGCATGAGCTGAACATCCAGGTCCAGATTCTCCTGTTTTTATTATGCAACATATTTCGTATTTATTTATACATATTTTTGGCATGTTATCATGTTTTCAATTGTAGTGAAACGGAAATACGATAACAATTGATAAATTTTAATTAAAAAACAAAAGCAAAGACACATCAATATCAAGTACATAGTTGTAAAACAAATAAACTAAGTTAATAATATGCCAAATATGTATTTAAATATTTAAAATTTCAGTTACCGATACGATGAAGAATGAGTGCAAAATACAATACGAATACCAAACGATTTACAATAAATCAACACAATCAACATTTAAAGAGTAATTTATACGAAAATGTATAAGAGTTTGATATAAATGATCATTGATTTATTGAACTATGACTTGTAATGAAGTTGTCAAACACTGTTACGTAGTATGAACAATTCGCCAATGCGCAGCTCAACGACGAACACATTGAAATAAATGTATAATGCCATATTTATTACTCCTAAATTACATAACTAACTTTTGCCAATAACTAAAGTAATGGATTTTGTAGATGCTTTGGGAAAATAGGTGAAATAAATTGTTGATTATCGCAAAAACTGTAGGTTCCAAAACAAACTGCGCCAAGATTAAAATAAACGCATTAAACAGTTTTAAATAACAATTTTTTTTACTTTCCCAAAGTATCGTTTTTTTATTTCGTCTCTTTTGGCGACTGACAGTGACGTATTTCAAGTTTATAACAGCATCCATGCATATATGTAAATATATATGCCAAGTGATAATTTATGAGCCGTTAATTTTGAAAGCGGAACAAGTTTTATCTATGCGATAGATATAGATTTTTTATCTATGATATAGATCTATTGATCTATATCAAAGATTGAGTTAATGATGAGTATCTGACCTGATCTTCTTATTTTAATTCAATTCGGAAACTAATATCTTCAAAATCTTAATGAATTTCTAAAAACAAAACTTACTATAAACACTTTCAAAATCAAAAGATTCTTTAGTTATACATATGTATATTCGTACATACGCAACTCTTAACTAACTATTACTTTTGTTATTTCACTTGAAAATATTTCACTTTAAATGATGATGATGAATGATTTTTCGAAAACATATTATTTTCGTTTTAGACAGCTAGAGGAAATTTTAGCTTACCTTGTTCTTGTTTGGTCTTGTCTACTGTCTGACAAGCTATACGCCATTCTTGAAGTTCGGGTGAGGGGATTAAACCAGCTGAACCGCCTGCAGTATCGAGCCTAGCCTGCCACCAATGATGATCATCCTTGCTGATTATCTATCAGAAATACAAAAATAGGACTTTATTTCTATACAAAAACCATAAAAAGAAGCAGAACAACAAGGACAAAATTTCAACTCTTCAATTACCTGCAAAATATCACCTGTCTGAAAGGCGATCCCGGCCTGGGCACAAGGAATCAACTCATCATCCAAAGGATTATAATCAAATTGCGCTCGTACAAAGATCTGTAATCGTTTATAAATTTTGGAGTCGCATAAATTTTTTAGCGAAAATATCTGAAGCAAAGCCTGTAAAACTAGTACTGCTTTCTCGAATTAATATAAGTAAAGGGCATAATTTAGACTATGTTTGGTGCAAATCTTGCTGTACATTAAAGAAGCAATACTATTAGCTTCATTTTGTATATACCTAATTAAAGTATGAGCCCACTGTTTACAGTAAAAATTATTCCCTTTTTTTATTATCTTTTTCGATTCACAGTTTTTCTTGAGCTTTTAAATTTTATGGAAATTAGAAAATACAATACAAAAACACTATATAAAGTAAATGGAAGTATATATACGCAGTTTTACTTACTAGAACGGGAGCAGGTCTAATCCTGAATAGCTTTAGTGTTTATTTTAATAAATAAAAAGGATTCATGAGTTCTGATTGAACAATGTTTTCTAGTTGAGTATGTATATTAATATTGAAATATTGAAAGTTAAATATGTATAACTATACTAAATTAGAAATTATAATAACAGAAACCTATAAACTCGAAAAAATTACGTCTGCAATTGTAGTAGTATAGTAGTATAGTAGTAGTATTATAGTAGTAAAACATACGAATAAGTTCAAAAGATATGATAGTATTTTTCAAAAATCTGCAACGGATCATACTATCTCCACGATTCACACTAAAAAGATTTCGCATACATATTTATACCATTCTCCAAAGAGAAGCTCTTTCATTACAACAAACTCAAATATGATCTTTACGTGAAAATTTGAAGCAAGTGATGATGCGAAAAAAAATTAAATGAGTAGGCAGAAAATGGGAAGATGAATATAAGGGAAGTGCTCGCTGCAGATCTTTAGAAAGACTTGTAAAACAATGAAAATAAAACATTAAAGGAAAACAGAAAAATTTCTTATAAAATTATAACAATGCATTAACCGAGTAATAATCGTTAAACGTATAAAAATGTGAAAAAACAAACGTTATAAAGTACAATATTGTATACATAATAATGGTAAATACCTCACAAGGTGGTGGAGCACTTCTATACGAAGGAACTATTTTAAAGGTAACCGAACCTCTAGCCTCTCGCTGAAATTAAAGCACAAAATAAATCCCATTTTAGTTGGCATTTTTTATTTGCGAAACCGATTGTGGGTATAATAAAATTCAACTGACCAGCATACGTTGTAATTGGCCCACTGATTGGTGTTGGACAGGCTGACCATTGATCTCTCGTATCTCATCCCCTACATGCAATGTTGCCTGACGATGTATCATGCCACCGTGCATAATCCTGGCCACAATACAACGCCCATCTTCCGTCATTTTTAGTGTAATACCCTTTAAAGGATACCCTCATAAAATCTCATGATCAAAAACAGTAACAGATTGTTTTCTCTTTACCATTGGCTCATCAGTATTTTTCTGAAATTGAACTAACCGGACACGTGTCACATGCTGTAGCTCACTGTTATCCACATTATCAATTTCATCGCCATTAATGTACGGTCCCAACGGCGGAGGAGTAACACGTAGGGCCTCCTCACCGTACACCTCCCGAGCGACTACATCGTGGGTATGAAGCAAAGCCTGTAAAACGGCCATTACGAATAAAACTACGTATTTTAAGATTTCTATAGTATTGTAATCATAACGTTATCAGTATATGTAAATGATTATATAAAAACACTTCTGGGTCGGATTAATTAAAAGTACGAGTATGTGTGTATTTTTCCTTCGTTGGTTTGTTTTTAAAACAAAGACACAGTCTTACAGTTAACATTGATACAATACACAACATTTGCTGTATGACTATGTCTGAGTCTTAAAAAAAGACGATTCATATTTTATCACCATACATACACATGTAATCAAATACGAGTATAATCAAGATTCTTTAAATTTAGTTCGCGGTATAAATTCCAACAATTTCAGCAAAACTTTATACAAATATCAGCGGTACCATCATATCGTATAAAAAACTAGTAACTAGTAAAGAACACTTCCGCTTCCCACACATTTAGATTTGTTCGATATTTTAATACATATTCATAACTTCATAACTTTGCTTTCTTATCTCCCTTATAACTTTCATAATCCTTTTTAAATAATGGAAATTCACAAAAAATATTGCGGTTATTAACCATGTCAAGAGGAAACAGGATTTTAAGAAATTTCCTTTTAACTGGGCCAATCAGTAAACTTTTTGTAAAGGATCCAAGTATGTTTATAACTCTGGAAATACGTATATCCGTTATTACTCGAATTTCTCAAAGTCTAAGAGTAATTTAGGTGGATTATAAAAATTGAAAATGGCCTATTTTGTACCGGCGGATTTTGCGCTGTAGGATATAATGCTACCGTTATATAGTATACCATATCTTATTCTTACGTGTCTCTGAATCATAGTATGTGTACTTTCTCGCTTGGACGTTGTACTCTAGCTTACCTGAAAAGATACAGATAATAATTTATAATTATTTTAAATTATATTTAATAATACAATAATATTATTATAGGTATTATACAATAATATAATTTTAGCTATAGTAAATATTCATATTTTTCAATTATATTATTGTCTGTACTGCAGGGCACGGTATAAAAGGAAATTTATCATATCATAAAGTTTATCTGAAATTATTTCTCATTAGTTCAGATTAAAATAATGCACCTTATTTTTCTTATTATGTACCTTTATTTTAATCTGAACTAATGAACTATATTCATAATATGTATATTAAATTAATATACATACATATGTATGTACTCGTATACATATATATCTTATGATAGCGATACGATCCTAAGAAAACAATTCAGTTTTTATTAAAAAACGTTTATTCATCAAGTATTACAAACTTCTCGCTTACGAATAAATTGAATTTTAATTTCAATATTAATAACATTTAAATATATCTATATAAATTAGAATATTTAAGTGTGTAAGACATCAAAGAAAATATGATAAAATTGCTCAATAGAAAGAAATAATTTCGTAACACGGTAACGCCAGAATATACATACATATACAAGAATTGTCTAAAGTATCTTGTGCAGACATTTTTTTAAACTGATCTAACTGCTATAACTGTTATAAATCTGTATAACAAGGTTTCTAGATGGTACAACAGTTGCTTTCATAAGAGAAAGATGACAGGAGACATTATCCCATAATGATCAATATATTGGACAATCTCATTGTTATAGAAAATTAGTTTTTTTAATTTTTTAAATAGACAAGGAATCAGTTTAATCGAACCCATATTATCTGAGTTTATCACCTTTATAAGCAATGGGTAATTTTTCCGGGAAATGTCATAAAACTCGTATTTCTTGAGTATGTTATATAAACGAAAAAGATTGTAGTTTGCAAAATAAGTTAAAATTTCAAGGAATATCCAAATAGTGCGTGCATTAACAAAGAGGCGAACATATCGGTCGTACGACTTATGAAGGTAAGTCATAATAAGAAACCATACTAGCATTATTTTCCTGTTAGGTGTTAATAACTGTTACATTACTCTAAGGTCATAATAAAACTGAATTATTACCTGGTGTCCGGAACAGATAGAGCCATTTGGTATTCGTACTCGGAACGGACTATGCACTGGACATGATGTTCTTGGACCCCAGCGTGAGGACGAAGGTCCTGCTATATGCATTGTATTTAAACTATTTGAACTACAAGGAAGAAACATGGATGTTGGAGGTAATGGCGGCGGAGGGGGTCCCATGCTTAGACTGCTCATGCCACTTATACTCCTGCAGTGACTACTTCCGGAAACCAACGTGTCACCACCACCACCACCACCGCCCCCAATACCTCCGAGGGACATGTGCGATCCCAATAGACCGCCATTTAAGCCGCCGTTCAGGCCGCCGCCTCCGCCGCTGACTATCATCGATTGTGTGAGTGGTGCCGGCGGTCCATGTTGGAGGCACATGGGAGCACCACAATTCCCTACCGCACACGCTGTGTCTGTCGACGACCATTGACCACAACCGCTACCTCCTCCTCCTCCTCCTCCTCCTCCGGCTCCTCCGCCGCCTCCAGGCCCAATACAATTGGCTGAATGTGAATCCCCGCCGCTATAATGATCCACGGCAAAACTGTCATGGCTACCAGAACATTGCAGTCTGTGCGGTGGTGGTGGAGAGGATTGCCTTGAGTAAATTTTTATTTAATTTCACTAATTTCCAGCGAACGATTTGAAGAGCCTGCGATATGTTGAATTCTGAAAATGCTTTGGCGAGGCGTGTCACCAGATTCTTGGAATTGAAACACCTTTTAATTGTGCTGTGCACTGATTATGGATCATCATAATTTTTTTGTTTTTCAAGAATATACTTGAGAGAGACACTCTTGGGAAATCTTTGATTTCGCGATTTTACTTTTTTAGCCTTGAACCTCAAACTTCAAGTCACGAACACAAATGACATAACATTTCCTCAAACCATTTTCGCATCACAGCAACGAACATACAATTGCTGGATGCACATTGTAGATATTGGTTCAATTCACGAAAATTGTCACCAAAATTTGGTTAGAAAGGAGAGTGAGGAGAAATCCTGCACTTCCGGATACTAAGTCGTGTATCGATCGGTATTTGATTATTCGTTTAGGATGATCTCTTAAAAAATTATTTATTTTTAATACGTCCAAAGGTTACTTATACGATTTATGGTTTAGCTCACGGTACCCTTTTTTTAAGTTTATTAAATTATATTTTTTTTAGTATAAATGATTTATTTACACAATTGATTTATTTTTGAACAGTTGAGAATTCTGGAAAAAATGGTGGAAAGGAGAAATTAATGAAAGAAAAGAAGAAAAGAATACTTCAAAAGGCTGCGCTTGAAATTATTTGAAGGAAAATTGAAAGAGGATTTAAGCAAATTAAAACCAAATCAAATAAAAAATAAATCATTAAATCAAATCTTCTACTTGAACTTTTTATCAGAATGAAGGCAGGGTTATGGTTTCATTAACAGGCTGGAAAGGGCACGATTTATAAAAGGTGCTCAAATTTGAATCAAAAACCTTTTCCTTCTCTTAGAATAGAAGTCTATACAGACAAATAAACATCTAAAAAACCAAGAAATTACATAAAAGGTATATGTTTGGAGAGTAATCGACTCTGTATTATAGCTCTATATCTGACTAAGAGACTGTGAAAAACTAATGTGTACTAACATAGTGTAATACAATTAAAGAGCAAGTTAGCGACTGTAGGAAGCCATGACCTCACCATGGTCTCCACAAATTGAAAAATCATCTGAAAGGAAAAACATTTAACGATGCAGAAAAAATGTATTTTGGGCGGTGGAAGAGGATGAGTCAAAAGAAAAAGGTTTATGTCTGAAGAAGGATGAGGTGGAAAGAGAAAAACCAATGTTAACAAGATTACACTTTATAATTAAAGAAATAGTTAAGAAAATCACGAATTGAAAAAAATACCCAATCATTGGTATTGATGGTTATGAGAAATCGTTTCCTAACCTAAAATTAACCATAAAAAGACCTTACATCAATTAAATTTTAACCTAGGGCACGACTTATTTTTACTATTATGGTATTGCTTAGAGTTGACTATTAACTCACAGAATAACCACAACCACTTTGAGAGTCTTTTCGTAAAAGACAGATTTTTTTCTAAAATCAATGAACTGTTTAACCTCGAAAATATTCGAACGAATCGAAAAGCAAAGAAGAAGAATAGGAAGAGGAAGAGGCAGAGGAAGAGTTCCTCATGCATACAGAAATTATTTTACGGTATTATACATTTTATACTGATGTGAATGCAGAAAGGAAATGTATTAAACCCACTATGCTATACTTAAAAAAAAAAATTAAATTTAAAGTATGCTAAAGAAAAGCAATGTCAATTCACGTTTAAGAAAAATATGAAAAAGTTAGAACTCAGGACGCAGCCTAATTACTAAAAATGATGAATTAAGTACTTACTCCTTTGAGTTTTAATTGAGAGCTTCCTTTAGATCATTGAAATATTAATGAAGTGTGCTTTTACGACAACAAAAGGCCCCTTTGAACTATTTTCTACGGGTAGGTATATTCCTTCCTCTTTCAAAATTACACAATTTGCAAAAATCTCCGCTTCGACTGGCTTCGACACTTTTTAAATACCAAGAGTTAGAAAATTTTTCCAGCAATTTCCACTCGAGAAATAGCGATTACGATATCAAGTTTTTGAGTTTGTATGCAGCAGCCAAGATTTTTCAGCAACAACTAGTGCCAGCAACTAATTTTTCCACGGCTGTGGTTGGTTGCTTCGGTACATTGGACACACACTCTGAAAGTGAGGGTTGGCCGCATACAGAAAAATCCTTATGCTCTTTCCACGGAACGCAACGGAAAAACCATGTTTTTTCGCAAAACCCGATGTCCGTTGATTTCTGGATTTGCTGGAGAGCGATGATGATTGCATCTGCACAAATATTACTACTACCAGCAAGCAGGGACCTTTTACTAAGTCCCAGTGATTTTCATTATTGTACTAATGCAGAATAATGAATTCTTGTTTTATAACTGAAGCTCTTTCGACGTTCCGTTCTTCTGATTGAGGACCCTCTCAAGCCTAGGGCTCGCGTTGTACTGAATAACGCATTCCAAAAATAATGCGCAAAATTATAGATTTACACTATGGCCTGACGATGTCCAGTGTAAGAAACTTTCGGTTGAATCAAGAAGCTTTTTGTTCTCTCAGACATTTTTCAACCTTTTAATAGCTTGACTGCTGAAAATGCAAACCTAACTTCTCCAAGGATAGTCTCAAGTGTGGCAAGCTGGCGTTTGCACGTATAAAAAGGATTGATGGGCTTCATAATTGATGAAGGGTGGTGGATGCTGCATGCCAAGAGAAAATGTTCTGAGCCTGCGCTCACACAAACTCAAAGAGAAATCTAAAAAAACCCACAAATGCGAAATGGTCATAGTGGTTTATCATGAAAGTGATGAAATCCACGCACCAGATTCTGGTGCATGCGCATCTTTGTGAAGTCCATCCAGCAACAGCATCGACCATCGAGTGTTGCACTCACTCAACTCAACTCAGTTCTCACTCTCTTGCTCTCTATACATCTATAAAATGCTCGTTACTGTATGTATAATTATAGATTAAAGTATATGATGGTAGTAGCATCATCATCATCGCTACCATCATAATCAAATCATCATCAGCATCAGCATCACCATCACCATCCCGATTATCATTGTCATTCTCACTTGACGATATTCACTAACAGTAGAACAGAGTAAATTTTGGAATGAATAGTGTCGAATATTCACACCAACAAATACAAATGCAAATACAGAATCCTCAAAGAGTTTCGTTGCGCAATAGCCAGCATATGATATGGCCTTGTTTACAAATGCATTCGAGCCAAGCAATGTGGAATCTTAAGGCTATCATTGTGGTTACACTCGACAAATATAACCTGAATTCTATGGCCCAAAATACGAGTAATATAAAATATATCTCAGTTAATTCAAGAAATCTATGGACATTAACAATTTGTTATAAGTATTCGAGGATACACACATGGTCATTACATTTAATTAATTAAATACATTATATTTAAATTAAATTAATTAATATATTTAATTTAATTTTAGGCATTCTTCTGGAAGTGTGCAATCCCTTCAAGACTCTTAATTAAATTAGGAATGACAATCACTATTTTCGAGAAAACAAGAAATTACGAAATACCACATCTCTTAGAAGACAACATTAAGAAACTATATATTTGGTTTATTTTTGGTTCATTCTTGGGGTAAAAGCACCTGGACTGCCCATTTTGTTATACGAGCAACCTATATGCTTTTTTGCTTTTTTTAATAATTCAGCCACCATTCAACCAAGCAGCATAAGAAAAATCCTCGTGAACATACTCGGTCGTATACCTGCTAAGTATATCTATCTCTAAAGGCTCTTAGCCGTATCTGGAAATTACATTATTCAAATACAAAAACGAACTTTTTTTTTTATAAAAATTTAAGTTCAACCTAACTTCAGTCGACGGCCGCGAGTTTCTACAGCAACCAATCAACAGATCAATTGAGAAGGTCCCTCATTGTACATATATTATACCCACCCATACCATTTTTTTATCATATTGTACTAAATCGAATCTACGCACCTGAAAATGAAAATTTTTATAATATCGCGTTATATGAGCTGGTAAATGTCCAGCCGTTTCCAATCCAATCCACTGATAGACAATTGAAAATGCAGATAAATCATCGTCATTATCGGAAAGTTCTTCTCTTCCATTTGACGAATCCATAAAAAAATCGAATGAAAAACTCTGTATGTAGCTTTCCTGTTCTCTGCTACGAATAAAGATCTTTCAAGAGCAAAAAAAATATTCCACAAAATCTAAATAATGGCGCCAAAAATCTCACGGGATCTAATTAGCACTAATGCAATATGATGCATCCGGAATATGAATTTTCATGCACTCACTCTCGACCGTTTTTAAACGAGGCCAAAGGTCTTGGCCTTCTTGTACGTCTTACGTGTATCTCTCTGAGCAGAAATTCACAAAACTAGCTGTACTTATTTGTTGTTGTTGTTGTACGGTAAACAACCACGTTTGTTTTAAAGCCATGTAAATTATTCAAACATTATGAAAACACTGCATAAGGCCAACAATACATCTCAAAGTTAAGACGAAAGGAAAAAGGATGAGAGGATAAACACTAGAGTCCCAGAACATGAATACATATCATTAACCAATTTTCTTTTTTTAACACGTGACTAACGAATGTCAAATAATTAACAACAGTAAGTAAGTAACGCTTTAACGCATTAGGAAGGCCCATAATATACTGTTCGTTACATCCGTGTGAATATTGTATTCGCACTTTCACTGAGCACCACAACGTGGCATGTTACGAATCGAATCCACATTGCATTACATGCCTCCCAGAGAGACATACATACATACATGCATACATGCGTCACATATACATACATACATACACACATATATAATTATTGGAACCAGCCCAAGCGAGCGATGCGCCACACCTCGTCGGTCACGGTACCGTAGCGCTCGCTCGGCTCATCAGTGGATGAAAAATGAATTTGTGCAATGCAGTCCAGTCTCGGAGACCGGCATCGATTGCAAGGTGGAATGCACTGCAATCAATAAGATTTCTCCTTGTGAATTCGAAGCAATGTCAAAAGTCTCCGTTTTTAACTTTCACATCATTACAGAAAATCTCAGAGAGAACGAGGATTTTAAATGAAAAATTGAAAAATTGACAAGAAGTTCAAGGAAAAAACTGGAATTTGCAGTAATAGTCCAAGAACTATCCGACCATTTGATTAAAATGTATATGCTTTAATGAAACAAGGTAAATAGGCCTATAAAATTCATATAAATTTATATTTATATAGCAATATTTGCCCTTTCAACTAGAGTATAAAAGTGGCTGACTCTATTGCGAATGAAATGTTTTGATTATAGCATATAAACTAGTTCCTATCAGTTCATTCAATGGGGAAAACCTTCAAAAATCATTGAAAAAACGAAATGTTTGTTCATTTTTCGATAGCTCTTTCTGTTGCTATGTTTCCGGGAAAAATGGTTTCGCGAATCATATTTCAAAGGTAGTATAACGTGTTCAATAGAATCAGTATTACTCATTAGACTTTTAACTGTCGTCTACTTTGCAGCTCAATCGCGAATAAAGTATAAAATATAACGCAAATCTACTGTCGCGCTGTTATCATGTTCCTTATAAAACTAGAAGTCTATTCAAACCATTCTGAAAGATCTCATCGGTAAACAAGGCAAGATTTAAGACTTTCTTTGTATTGTAAGGAACTTCATAATACTAGATTTTCTCCATATTTCACACGTTCTTATAACACGGATGTCTATTACTCTTTCGTCCATACAACGTACGCTGTAAAATATAACATTCCACTGCGTTTTCTACTGATCCTCTTTTTAATTCTTTCTTATAATCTGCTTAAGGTAAGATATGGCTTTATATAGTATTATAATTTCTTTCTACGTATGTAAAAATGCAAAAATGTTCATATTATATAAAAATATATAACTTCAGATCAATTTATTGAAAAACTTAACCATCACTAGAATCAGACACATCACATCGTTATCTATCTTGCGCACACGTTCGCGTTAACTTGCACTTGCGCATACGCTAAAAAATATTTCATTGAGTGCGTGGGCTAATGAAATTATTTTTCTGTTTTACATACACTCTCATAAGGTTTGTATATATAAAGATTTTCATTAGCAGATTTATTACTTATATAGATAGATAGATAGATAGATAGATATCGTTAGATCGATACTACTGGCATATACTTTCCAGATTTCAAACATTAATTTTATTTTAATTCGAAACTAATAATTTGTAACAATATCTTATGTTATAATAATATGTAGTTAATTTAAATTCATTTTTACCTGCAAGTGTGGAGACGCCAGTAACAATAACAATTCATCGCGGGCACTTTTGCTTCCAGACAATGAAGCCAAACACTCAATAACATCACGCACTCTACTCACAGCATCGCTAGGTGGAGCGCGAGTGGGCAAAATAGCAGTGGAGCTAATGCGATCAAACAACTGAAAATAAAACCATTATTATTATAAACGGCTATATATCATATTCTCGCTGTTGTCACTGTGTACATACGTGCAAGAACTTGTGTAATCTACTGTCATGCAACATATCCCGCAACACATCCGGATCTGTGTGCGCATCCTGCAATGCATAGATGTCATCAAGACATTCTAGAATCCGTTGAACGGCTTCAATTCCAGCATCTTCGTCTGCCCATTCATTTAAGACGTCTGTGGCATTTCCAACTGGCACTAACACGAGAAATATTTAAGAAAAATGTATATTTTACAAATCTACATATTTACTTAGATAAAATCGGTATAAGCACATACCTAAGTCTGTATCAGTTCCAAAGATAGGATCCAGTGGAGTACCGCCAGCAATTGCTTGTACAGCACCTTTCAGTTTTCTTCGCGCATTATAACGTTTAAGCTCATCTACAGTATCGCCTAAATGCTGTCGCTGTAACTTGTCTCTATCCTAAATGTACACAGACATATTTCCGTTTATACTTGTCTGTCTGCCTTTGATCTTGTGAAAGCTACTATATGTATATGTATGTATATTACCCTCATCCATGGATGCTCCAGTACATCGGTTATGGAATATCGGTGATTAGGATTGGTTGCTAGCATTTTTGTTACTAAATCTTTGGCGGATAAGGAAATAGACTTCCACTCGGGCGCATCAAACTGTCAATGTTTCCATCAGTTTATTGAATAGGAGTAGTTTAAAATTCATTCATTAAAACCTACCGATAGTCGCCCTCGAGTTATGGAATTTTGCAGTCTTGCCCCCGATCCTAGGAATGGCAAACGTCCAGAAAGCAAAACATGTAACATAACACCGGCACCCCAAACATCACATCCTTTTCCATATATTCTGCGAGAGATAACCTCCGGTGCCATATAATGGGGACATCCAACGCGCCCTGAGCAAGAGAAAAAAATAAGTAAATGATGTATGCGATTGTAGAAAAAGGCCTTTGTAAATACGTCTTACCGTGGGTTTCTATTGTTTCTCTGCCTCCTGGCAATTGAATTGCGGATCCAAAGCCGCCTAATTTTACCGGAGCTGAGTTGTCAACAGTTGCTAAAAGTGCACAAGCAGGTCGAACATCTCGATGCAGAATATCGTTTTCATGACAATATCTCAACGCTTCCAGAATTTGTCGCATATAATGACTGGGAAGAATAGGTTATAGATTGAAACAACAGTATGCAGTAATTTCGGAATTATGTGCTCATACTTATTACCCCTATAAGTTAATTCTTTCTTCAAGAATTTGGATACTTAAGAACCTACCAAGCAACAGCTTCACTGTAAACAAATCCTGCAACAGCACGACGAACTACTTCAAAACAAAGATCGGATCCTTCCATACTGAAATATCATAATATTAGATGATCACTAGAAAAGTTTTTTATTTCATTCGTACAATTCGAAAACCATGTACAACATTCCTTCTGAACTGTATGTCTCTAAAAGCTCAACAATGTGAGGATGTTTTAACATGTGACATATTGTCGCCTCACGTTTCAAATCTAAACAGTGAAGTGAAGGTAAATACAAGTTATTGGTGTCCTCGTCCATACTTTTCGATTGTCCATACTCACCAGCCGTGCTTAATCCGGGACTTGCTGTAAACTTAGCCACATCCACAATCTTGACAGCAAACTGTTGATTAGATTCTCTATGAATGCAACGGCGTACAATCGAAAAGGGCCCCCTGTTGTAAATGCGATAAAATCGTGGAATTGATTATTCTTCAACCAAATATAATTTAAAAGAACTTACTTTCCAATAATTTCACAAAGTTCATAAACCTCATCGAATAATATCTCATCGTCTGCCATTCTCAATAAAAACGCAGCCTTACAACTCCTGAGTTAGTAATAGTAAAGCAGATCTCTCGCTTAATTTTGTCCTGTCCCCAAACAATTAATAATTCTGAAAGTATATTCCTGAATTAAAACATTATTTCGGTACTGCTTCTTTCGGACAGATAAGTTTGATATTATATTATGAAAAAGAAGTAATGGATGAGAATACTACGTTTAGTTTTTTGAAACAGCTTCTCTTTCAAGATGTTTCCAGAATTGCGGCCCAAGCCTGGAGATTGTAGAGCATTTTTTCAAATTGTGCCCCACCTGCCATCAGCCACCTGACACATACCAAAGGAAAAAGTGCCTACATTGGAATTTATGAATCTTCTGCACACACTCGTATGTGCATAAAAATAAAAGCAATTACATATTAAATCAATACAGTGCATATCAACGTAGTCAATTCCTAATGAAGGAGCTTGACTTTAGTATATGACAACTATAGCATAAAAACAATAAGATACATACCTACGCAATTTATATAGAATATATATATTTCGAAGTACGCAAATTGTAATTTTGAACGAACAAAGTCAAAACAAAAAGAATCAGACCCTCCCCTAAGTAGAAATACATCAACGGTTTCGATAGGGCGGGGATAACGTAGGCCTTCAACATTTTTTGTTTAATATATACAATATTTTAAATCACAATATTACCATGTTCAACTTAGGAGACACCCAATGTGTTTTTCCTTGCAAATTAAAAATTATTAGGCATTAAAGGGTCTGTCTCCGCCCACAGCACATCAATTCCTTCAGGTTCACACCAAATACGCCACTCGTTGGATTACTCAATTTTCCGGATAGCAAATGGAACTGAATGGTACACACGTAAGCATTCTTTGATTTTCAATTCTTAACATGAGAATATAATATCTGCGCACTTTGTTAAATATTTTGTTAAACCTTGACTACAAAAAACTTTCCCAACAAAAGCTAATCCTTTCTTCAACTGACATTCGAAGTAGATTCTCCTTCGATTTTCGGTATTCATCAAAACATATGTACAAACAAACATATATATTTACTTACGTGGAATTCGCTTCAGAAGGGCTGTCTTAAATTGTCAAAACTGTTCCACAGCATTGCCATACATAAAAATTAAAAGACAAATTGGAAATTGCCATGTGTAACCACTTTAAAGCCATGGCTAATTTACATAAGCGCTTCTCAATTTACGCATATCTGTTTCTCGTGAATTTTATATATTTATTGTACATTCGTGAACACAATTTAATATTCTGTTTGGAAACTTTTAAATCGTTAAAACTAATTTTCCGGTTTATTAAAAATATCCTATCCTACATGCGTTCGTTGTGTTAAATGTAGAAATTATGCCTCGATTTATAGACTGCTCCAAAGTACTGTTGCGTGGAAACATAGGGCGTACTTTATACTTGAGAAGTCTTTAGCTCATCGCTCTTATGACTTAACCTCAAAGTTTTGATAGTAGTTTATCATTCAAGCTACGATAAATTAAATTCAAATTTTTCCACATTATAACAATAATAAAGACATCAAAGTTTATAAAATATATTTAATGTGCTGTATTTTTTATTCTGAAATCTTTTCTATTTTGCACTGCATATAAATTTCAAATTCATTTTAGGTATGAATAATTTTTAATGCCGTGCGATATACATTTCTATATATCCACGCACACATAATATATATGTACATACATAAAATGTTTAATTCTAAAATAAGCTTGTCGAAGAATTAAAATTTAAGGGGAAGAGAAATTGGGATTTAAAGTTAAGGAACATTAAAATACAAATATACATTCCAGAAGAAATCAATTGCTTTTGTAAACTGGCCTTTTTAAATATTACACAAACTTAAATTATAAGTTATAGAACGAATTAATTAATCATTTATTTAATATTTGTTTTTCATATAAATGAGATCATATCAAAGACGCACGAACACCCAAAAGCGAATTTGAATATATTCATAACATTTCCGATTGCTCTATAATTTGCCCGCTTGTAAATCAGATTGGTAAAGATAAAGGTGGAAATACTTTGCACTATCACAGGGCATTCCAGATTTATTACACGTCCTCTTTGAATATTAGTTGTTTCGCTGCATATTTGTTACCGACTTGTATCACAGGAATCGTCAGCGCGGTATTTTCAGTAATGGACGACGACGAATCAGTTGAGGCCACTGATTTTTGCTGATTTTCTGTCGATTTTTGCTGTGAGTCGACATCGCTAGTTATTGTAGTCCTATTACAGAAGCCAGTATTTTTCTTGCGTAGACTATAGCAATCTGAAATAAGGAACGATATTTTTTAATATACTCGTACATATTTTAAAATTTCAATTTCAGTAGATATATTTAATTTGAATATATATACATATTAAAATTAGTTATTTTATACGGTGTTGAGTATGGATAAAATAATTGATGCGTATGTATATATGTATGTACTCTTTAAAAGTGCTGAAATCTGCGCTAGCTATAGTATGAAGTTACGATATCCATACATACATACTCAGTTTATAACTCGATAAACATATATTTCTTTCAATTAAACAAGTTCTTATAGATATTTTAATAAAATCTTTTATATATTTTTAATATTCATAAAGGGGAAAAATAAAGAATTCTAAAAGAATTTTCGTGCTATTTGTGTTGTAGTCTTTACAATATCAAAATAATTATAGTTGATGTATTTAAATATTGTATATCCGAATATTCTTATTTGGACTTGGAATAAAGAAGAGATTGGTTTTTTGTACGTGTGCCTAAATATATAGATAACATATAACATATACATATGTTAAAATCTTATCAACGCATCTGCATCCTCTGCATGCCACAATTGAATTTCCCGCCAAATTTTAATGGTCACCCTACCAAAATATCCAGTTTGAATACAACTTATAAATACGTCCAAGAGTAACCAAAACAAAAACTGATCTGTTTCTCTCTTTTTGAAGAACGTGGTAAGAATAATTCAATGTTCAATGTGCTCGAAAGATCAGCAAATACAACACTGAGAGAACGTCAACACGAAATGAACACTCCTCACTCAGCCGACCCAAGAGAGGCGTCCGTCTGCCTCAACAACAGAAATATACAAAAAAACCTAAACATAAAAACAGCGTCCCAATACAATCTCAAAAGCTTGTACGATTTTGGTTGATCAAAGATGAAGCGGTGTGGTGGCGGTTGGGGGGAATTGTGGGTGCGGCGGTGTAAAACTCGCTCCGCTAGGCCTTTGTGAGTGTACTGTACACACTTTTTCAAGCTACTGCACAAAACCAAAACAAAACCGACCGCTTTGGGATACTAATTAAATAATGATAAAAAGAAAAGCAAAGAATATGAAAAAGTTTGGTTTTAAATAAAAGTTTGAGCTGGTAGGTTAGTTGGTTTTATTTGTTTTGCAAGAGACTGAGAAAATATAAGCACATAATAACAAACAGCACAGTTTTTCCGGTTTATAGTAAAGAAACACTTAAAGTAGGTTAAAGTTTTTAACTTTCCGCCAAAAGAATCAAACAAAATTTGGTTTATTCTTATTTGTTTTCTTTCACCCTGAAACTTTTGCTAAAACACAAAACAAACCAAGAGATAAATATTAATATAAACAATACCAAGCACTTCAGCTGGATAATATTATACACACATGTACATATGCATATAAAGATAGAATTTAAGAGTATTTAAAATCTTGATAGTAGGACGATAGTATGCAAGTTTTTAATTACAGAAATCGAATCTTTCTGGACTCTGAATCGAGTCTTTTTTGCTATAAACTCGTCACAAATAAACAAAATGAGATAAATAAATAAACAAAAAATAATACAAAATGATATATCAACGTTATTGGTATTTTAAGCGAATAATAGGATCCTTGATAAAGATTGAATTTACGTCGTTCTAGAATACGTACGTTCTAGAATATTGGCCCTAATGTTTTTCAACGTTTTGTCTGTAAATCTAAAATCATGCTTTTCCTAAATGTTTTATTCTCTCTCTCCATTTTTATATTCATAGATGGTTCCTTCATTGTGTTCTTTTGATTAAATTCATTATCCAGGTTAAAACAAATTACCCTGCTCAAGGACACAGAGAGAAAATACACGCCAATATGGAATTATCGATAAAACTGAACCCTTATACAATTACAACAGGGTTGGTTGGGCGGATTACTTTGTGAATTTATTACCTGTAATGAAAGTCTGTCGTGCGTATGGTTTGTTACACCCCTTACTCCGACTTGACGCTTTTGAGGGCGACCGACACATTGCCGCTATCTCCTCATTGGATTCAGATTCAATAGTTTCATCATCTTGAGTTTTCGTTTCCTGCAATTTTCCTGACTTCTTCAGAGGGATATTTTGACTCGTTCTTCGAGATGGCGGCGAAGAGGACAGCAATGATGTTTCGCTATCACTTCGTACGCACTTGCTTTCACTTCTCTCCAGTCTTTTTTCATGCTCCATCACCTCCTTAGCGATCAGGCTGGGCAGAGGGGCTGACTGTGTCGTTTTGGGGGATTCTGGGCTATTATGATTAGGAACCAGACTTTCAGCCGTCGTCTGCGGACAAAATATGTCAAAGTTGTAGCGTTGAAGGATGTAAGAGCGTCTTTGGGCAGTTTCATTATGCAGGAGCTCCTTAACTTCACCTGGCCTGGGTGAGCCAAACAGATTTCGACTAACGCGCCTGGGCGTAAGAACGGCATCAGCCCTCGCAAAGGCAGGATTTGGCACCTCGGCTTGGCTGGTGGTGTTGGGCTGTGGCAAACCAAGCAACTGCACCCGACGGGAAGACAAAAACTGAACACTGCTAGTTGTCATTTTTCACTTATGCCTCGTATTTTTTTCTTTTGGTGTTATATTATTTCCCTCTTAACCTGTTTATTTTTACTTTAAAAGCATTTCAGCTTTCACTTCATACACAATCTATACTTTTATTTTTCTTTGTTCATTATTTATTTATTCTTTACACTGTCTTAATTATTTGCTGAATAAATGTAGTATTTATTATATGCGCCATAAATTTTTGGCCTCAGTTTATATTTTTCCTTCCTTCCCGTGGCTTTGTTTTTACATCGACGACGAATCCGAACACACACAATACGAACCCGATGACTAATTTGAAATAACTTCGGCAAACCTTGTGCTTAGTTGTACAAAGCGTATAAGGGTTGCTTGAGAGAATTTTTACTGACAAAAAGTACTTTTCTTGTTTACAAAATTTACTAATTTAGACAAAACCACGAAATTACCGAAATACCTAAACCAACTTGAACTTTCCTAATATATATATATATATATATATATATTTATTCTTTGTTCTTCTTCGGAACATATAAAAAAACCGATTAATTCAATCGTTGCTACGTTAGTTACTACTACTTAAATGAAAAAATTTAAATGTAAAAAGGCACATTCACAAAATTCAGTGAATGAACAAAGCACTGCCAGCTTAAAAATGTTTGCTCTGTGTTAAAAGAACTTTTAAAGAAATTCGTGCAGAGCTCTAATTCACAATAGATAAAAGAATATGTGTGCCTGTAAATTTAACTTTAATCCATATTACAAATTAATTAAAGGATATTAATAAAAATATATAAGTAAAAATAAAATAATTAAGTTTTGTAAATATGGCATAAAATGGAACCATCATTTTATAGTTATTGTAATTTGTTTTAAATATTTTAATAATATTGAGTTTTTTCTTCAAGCGTTTCATATTTTAACATATTCCATCTCCAATCAGCGATTAGGTTCCTAACATAGAATTAGATGTAAAAAGATGTTTAGAAAGTGTTTTGCACTAATTTCAGGTTCGCCACCAGAATTAGAAAAAAAATTTGCAAGAAATATATGGCCTTAAATTTTGACATTCGCAAAAGTAAACAAATTCGAAAGTGTGAACCCGCTTGTTTTAAATTAGTTCACATTACAGCGCGTGCACTGTAGTATGAACAGTCACACTAACATCACAATAACAAAGAAGAAACAAGTTACTTTTAATTTATTTAACGTTATTCTCTCGGTACTTTAACTTGTTCATAAAATTACCTTAATTTGTTTGTGAAATTTAAGAGTTTGTTAGAATGGAATAAGATTTTTTTAACAATCGTCAATTATTAAAAAATACAGGAAAATAATAATACATATATACAAATATGTATTCCGTTAAGAAATGTAGACAAACAATAATTGATATTAAAAAAAAATTTAAATGAAAGCTATGGAACCTCTTGGACACTAACTACCACAGCCATGTTATTACATGCCAAATCTTAGTCGGTACCTAAAGCAAAATAGAAGCGATGACATTCAATGGTCGCTACGTTCCGATGCACTTAAATAAAAAAATTTAAATGTAAAAAGGCACATTCACAATAATTCCGTGAATGCACTGTCGTCTACCAGCTCCGAATGAGTGTTGATTCGTTTTTATGTTTAAATTCGTGCAGAGCTCTAATTCACAACAGATAAAAGAATATGTGTGCCTGTTAATTTAACTTTAATCCATATTACCTATTAAATATAAATTAAAGGAACCTATTAAAAAAAGTATATAAGTAAAAATATAACACTAAGTTTTGGTAAATATGGCGTAAAATGGAACCATCATTTTATAGTTA
Source organism: Conops quadrifasciatus (assembly GCA_949752815.1). Lineage (NCBI taxonomy): Eukaryota > Metazoa > Arthropoda > Insecta > Diptera > Conopidae > Conops > Conops quadrifasciatus. The sequence goes on from OX457078.1 coordinate 40,255,031, forward strand.
TTGTAATTTGTTTTAAATATTTTAATAACATTGAGTTTTTTCTTCAAGCGTTTTATATTTTAACATATTTCAATCTCCAATCAACGATTAGGTTTCTAACATAGTTTCTAACCAGAATTAGAAAAAAATTTGCAATACATATTAGCATGTATACTTAAAGTAATTAATATGGAAAATTTCAAAATAAATTTAAATTTTAGTTACACAAATTAGTTTAAAATTTTGGAACCTAGTATTAAGGTTTCGGAATAAGCGTTTAGTAATGTCCTCATCAAACAATTTCCTAATTCAGGTTATGGGATTTAAGTGCCATTTGCATTTATAGCTTTCGAATAGAAAAATTGCATACACCTCATTATGAGTTTGTACGTTGAAAACCCTTTCTTTAATTACGACCAAGATGTTTGTATTGTTTTGTTGCAAACAATTGAATTGACCAGAGTCGTGGATCGGGTAGACGATCAGACTGTGGGCCAATTAACTGGTGGTTGTCCAGCTACAGCTCTCAAAGGCAATTTCCGACGTTGGCTGTTTCAGTCGTATATCATCGTTTGTCGAAGGCACTTCACTTGATACGAATTCGGAGTGGTACCCGCGCTTGTGTAAAGAAATTAATTCATCTGGTTTTTGAGGGTAGGAGCAGCTGAAATTTTTACTATTAGGAAATATCAAACGAAAGACTTCGGACACGAGCATGGTCGCATTTAAAACGAAATGATTCGTCATCAATTGTAAAATATTGGCATTTCCAGACCACATTGTCGTTGTACTATCAAAATTTCAGATCCCATTCATATCCATTCTAATAAAATTGGACCTAAGAAAATTTACGAAAAGAAATGGAAATATACATACGTGTGTACGTACATACATACGTAATACAAACTTGTGTGTATTTTTTTATTGTGTAATCATGTCGATTGCTAAAAACATAAACAGAGAAAAAAAATAAAAAAGAGCCAAAATCTTTTAAGCCATGTTGAGCGCTGCAATCTCAGTGACGGTGAGTGCGCGAGCCGTTCGTTTGTTTACATTTCTCGCCGTGCAGAGTGCAGAGCGTTGGCTGCAGGGTGGAAACAAATGCTTTCCAAGACTTCTCGTACGTACTAGTTATTGTTACAAGTAGGTATTTAGTGCGGCCACACTTTTCTCAAAGCAGCTGATCCTCTTCTTCGGTGTGGGTTTCCTCTCTGCTGGCGGCGCCGTGGTTAACAAACAAAGTGGTGTCCCGCTTTGACTGAGTCCAAATCGGTGCGCAGCCAGCCAGCATGATTGTTGCATCGCACTATGTGTATAATTTAAAGTTACATATTAAATTATGTAACTGTTTAACACAAATTTCGAACGTTGCAAATATTGGGTTCATTGTTATACCTTTGCGTTATAATATAGTCGTTCATAACGGCAACATGACACATACATACATACATGCATATATTTCGGGATTACTGAAAAAACTAGAAACAGTGTTCATGAAAAAACTTACGAAAATTAAAACAAATAAACAAATTTTTAAAAAAATCTTTTTTTTTTTTAAAGCAAACTTTTTTTAAAAGCAAACAAAAATCAGAAAACTAAAGATATAGATAAATTATTTAATCAGCAATTAACTTAAAAAACTTTATAACAATATTAAAATAAATTGGTTTCAAAATTAATTCTTCATCATTAAAGCATCAAGCTAAATAAATTTATCGTAAACCATCGATTTTTGTACATTTGTTCATTAAGTTTACATTTAATTCTAACATTTACATTGTGTTAATAACATTGTACAACATTTTATTTACATTGTTTTACAACATTTACATTGTGTTAATTACAGAACTAGAGTGGCAAAGTTCTTCGAACTTTGTTCATTGAACATCCGATTGAAAGCTTGCTCTAAAAAAAGCAAAAAAGAAGAAAAGATAGAAAGATTACTTGCTCGTCTCGATATATTAACGAAATGAAAAAACTTTAACAGAGTTTTTTAGTCAAGGCGATATCCAATAACGAGATTTTCCAAATAATCAATCGTTCTTTAAAATCTATTAAACATGAATATTAATTATTACATCCTCTCATCTCATTCTAAAAGGTTTTCAAGACTTTAGTGAAATTTAAGATCTTTACTGTATAAATAATTGTTTTCGTTCCCAATCAACCGCAAAAACTGTTAAATACATACATATATTCCCAAAAACTTGTGATATACGAGTATTTTCTTGTTAGTGGCCCTTTCACTTGGAATTTATTTTGAGAATCCTTTAACGGTTTCGCTGGCAGGCAGTTTAAGTTAATATACTTTATAGAAGTATATAAGTATATACTGTATATAAGTATATAAGTATATGTATATATATATATATACTTTTTATATATTTTATATAAGAACTGCTCCATACTGCAAAGGTCGAAAAGAGTAGAGAAAGCTCTTCTTTCCAATTTGAGTTTGATGATTTCAATTTGATTGATTGTTTAAATAAATTTTTGATCCTAAAATATTCACATTTTTAAATCACATTTTTGATCTTTGATCTTAAAATATTCAGATTTTTAACAAATTATAACTGTATTTGGATAAATGCATAAAGTAGAAACATTTACATACTTAAAAAAGATCTACTTTATGTAGATCGAAAATGCTAATAATCTGTTGAATTCATTGGACTAATCGTACATGAAACTGTTTAGTTATTTTTCATTAATATCTAAACGGTATAGAATGAGTTTTAAGTCAAAGAAAATCGATATTATACCAGTTCTAAGCAATAAACCCAAAATGTTAAAAACCTTCAAACGAGTTAAATTTTTTCTTACAAAAATGGTACATAGAAGTAGTGTGTGTCTATGTGTGTATTTGTCTATTTTTATATGATTGCAGTAAACTATGTACAATAAAAAGAAATAAAATAATTAAAAAATAAAGTGCAATTTTTAGCACTTTGTGGTAGGGGTTGTTTGTATATTTTATGGGTCGGCCGGTTTGCGCTCGTTGTTCAAAGTTCGCTTCAGCTTTTAGGCTCGGCCAGCAAATATTTGGTTAGCAAATAACTCTTTAGGTATCTAAATGGTATCCATGTATGTATGTATGTGTGTTTTGAATGCTGTTTAGCTTTGCGCTCCTCATGGCAGTTTAAATAAAGTACACTCGTACGAATGTGTGCACGAATATGCACACGTATTCGTTATGATTACATTGATCAACACAAAACGATCAAGCTCGCAAGCTCACTGAAACCTGAACCTGTCCGCAACCTTGGTCATTCCATTTAATCGCCGCGGCGTTGATTGCTAACGCCGTGCGATTGATAAATTCACGTGTGTGAAGCAATTGTTGCTGTTCGAACATGATTACGTGAATTGTATAAGTTGTAATGTGTTTAAAAAAGTCTAATGGAGGGAAAAAATATAGACGTAAGAGTAATGATATAAATGGGTATACGAGTGAGTACGCTTAGAACTTTCATTCGAAACATTTTAATTTTTCAACAAAGTAAATTAATTAGCTTTTTAAATACAATATATTAAAAGGTATCCAAACGGAGTCGTATACGGTAGCAGAGCAATTTCAAAAGTCAGTGTCAATAAAAAATACACATCGCTCTCAAGAACTTCGCGAGTATTTCGCGAAAGAACAGAAATTTCGTGATTGCTTGTTAGAATATCGTTCAATTTATATCATGAGAAATGTTGATTGATGTTCGTATTGATGGTCGTAGTGGTCATTTGACTCATATCGTCCTTCTCATATAATTGTCACAGATAATATCTGAAAAAAACGTTCGATTATCAAATAAAATAAAATGCTAAATAAAAACTAGAAAAAAAATAAAATCAATGAAGGACCCCAAAGATTAACTTCTGACTTGTGTGCTTGCCACGACATATAAGCTATTTTCCCTTCTATGATAATTCTAGATATATGCAAATATTATGTCTCACGTCACGGGCAAATAAATTTTGTATGAATTTCACGTAGTGTCAATAAAGAAATACTCAAAAAATTCTACACATGAATAGAATGATTACTAAAAATTTTATAATAATCAAAGATAAGTGAAGCAACAAAGTAATAAATATACTGAATATTAAAATGCTTGTACTTAATTAAAGTACTCGCAAGAATTTAGATATTCAAACACAAAGAAACATTGCTCCAGAGTCAGCGCGAACCGTGATAGCTAGATGCAAAATCGATCTCACAATCTTAAATAATCAATAAGTCCAAAGAAAATAAATAATAAATACGATCAATAAAATTTAATATATGTAAATACAATATTGTATTATTGAAATAGTCAAAGGTACCCTGTCATAAAAACTTCTAAAAGCCATTAAGCTCTTAAAAGTTTATTATTGCATTAATTTATACTACATGAAAAAACAAAAATAATAGCACAATTTTTCTAGTGTAGTAAAATTGTAAGAATAATTGCTGTGACCATACGAGTATGATTATAAATAGATACAATACTATAAAACAACACTTTAAAAAAGCAAAAATCTGTACCTAAATGTATAAATTAATTTGGTTGGCGATCACGGAAGTCCTGATTGATCAATTTTATTTTTATAGTGATAATTTATCGCATGAAAGTATAAATACAAGTGTATAATAGTATAGTTTATATAAAGGTAACTACACCATTACCACCATTTTTAGTTGTATATATGTACGTATGAGCATATATGGTATAGACGTATGAACGTTTTTAAGTAAACTGAAATTTTCAATCACTTTTTTTTGATTGTTTATTTGGTTAATATGTATAATTTTTTTTTTCTTCTTTTTTTCTTTGAAAACTTATTATCTTCTTTACTGTTTAGTTAGTGGCTATTATATAAAATGACTCTTAATCAATCCCTTCTCTTTAAATAACTTTAACTGATTTTATTATGGTTAGTAGTTTTTTTATACAACGACGTACTGCGTAAAAGCAATCTCCTTTTGGTAATTATGATCACCATTCTTTGATTAATATAATATATTAGAATGTTTCGTGTACGTATTTAATTATTTCACAGTTTGCTGAATAGAAACAAAAGAAGAGGAAATTCATAAACACAAAAACCGCAGGTGAACAGAGCAGATTACACAAATTGCGCCCCCGAACACTCCACCATCATGGCGGCCGTGGAAGTACGGAACGGATACAAATTTTATGGACGAAAATCCAATCCGAAGATAATTCTCAACTACCTGAATATGAACGTGATGCGCGGATCAATGTGAGTGGAATAGCAAATTATTCACTTCGGCGAATTCTATAATCGAAATGAATTAATAAATGAATTATTAATTGTTAATTGTTAATCTAAACGCGTTTTGGATTCCTCTCAGCTATGGTCTTCTTGGAGCTTCTGGCTGCGGGAAAACCACATTGTTGTCATGCATTGTGGGGCAACGCCAATTGAATAGTGGAGACGTTTCAGTATTGGGAATGAAGCCGGGAGCGCCGGGCAGTGGAATTCCCGGTTCTCGTATCGGCTACATGCCTCAAGAAATTGCTCTCGTATCGGAGATGACAGTCAAGGAGATGATTTACTACTTCGGTCGCATCTACGGACTAGCAGATGAGAATATCCGGGAGAAATTTAAAATATTACGTGACCTCCTGCAGTTGCCATCGCCGAAACAATTGATCAAGAAATGTAGCGGTGGACAACAACGACGCATCTCATTTGCCTGTGCCATGATACATGAGCCTGAATTGTTGATCTTAGATGAACCAACTGTTGGTTTGGACCCGATGTTAAGAGAAAAGTGAGCAATAAATTCATATAAATAAAGTACAAACTACAATAGACCATATTTCATGTATCTATTTCCAGAATTTGGGATTTTCTGGTGGAAACAACCAGAAATAGCAAAATGGCTGTGATCATTACAACTCATTACATTGAAGAAGCCAAACAGGCAAATTTTGTAGGCACATCATTAAAAATTATCTTTATTTCTCTGTCAGATGGTCTCCTCTCTCTCTATCTCTCTCTATCTGTCTTTCTCTTTTTCTCTTTCTCTCTCTCTTTTTCTCTCCTTCGCTCTCTGTCTATATTTCTGTTGTTATTGTTAATTCAAAAAATATCCTTCTTAGATTGGACTAATGCGTAATGGTGTTCTCTTGGCCGAAGATAGTCCAGCGAATATTATGTTAAGATTTGAGAGCAGTTCTATCGAGGAGGCCTTTTTGATATTGAGTCAGACGCAGGGTGATTCCGATGTAATCGTCTCCAGTGAAATAAATAAGAACAGGCAGCAATTAGAACAACTGGCAGCAGCGAAAACAACAACAACAACAATAGCGACAACAACAGAGGATAAAATGGAACAAACAATTTCAGCAGCAGAGAAGGAAAGATCTTTTCCCAGCCTAGAAAATATCACAGCCGCCGATACACTAAATTCAATTGCAGACACTCCTGATAATACAAAGAACAAAAGGCAAATTCTATTCACCACCAGAGGACGCATTAAAGCATTAATGACCAAAAATTTTGTACAGCTTTTTAGGCAGCCTTCGTAAGTTGAAAGGACTAAAAGATTTGTTATTAATTTTATTAGGCTTATGTATTATATCAAGGTTGTATTTAAATCATATCTGTTTGAGTCTACTCTACTCGCAGTAATTATTTGATACATATAATCTGCAAATTTTTCCAATTAAGGATCAAAATATCTAAAGTGTTTTCATATTTATGTATACATATTGAATTTACCCCGATTTACTTAATATGCCTAACAGTTATTACTACTATAAGAACTATTCCTCTTTTCATTTCAAAAAACCTTTTTTCCAGAGGAATAATCTTCATGCTTATGTTTCCGATTATTCAGTTATCCTGCTTCTATTTGGCCATTGGAAAAACTCCTACAAATCTGAAAATCGGTGTCGTCAATAGTGAAATAATGAACTTTTCCAGTTGTTTTGACGGGCATTTAATAACGGTCTATGAACACAACGACACTTGTGAATTTAATAAAATATCCTGTCGTTTTATAACGGAACTTGGTGATGATATCGCTCAACGAGTAAATTGAAAATAAACCTTGATATGTTGTAAAGTTTAAAAAATTTTGGAAAATTTGATTTCTAGGTCTATTATAATAGCACAGAAGAAGCTTTTCAGGCGGCTAGACATGCTGATACCATTGGCTATATACACTTTCCGTTGAATTTCTCAGAATCTATGCGATTAGTTCTAGAGGATGGACGGTTTGCTGACGACAGTGCCATCGCTAATGCGGAGTTAACAGTTCACATTGACATGACAGGTTTGTATAACGATTTCTTCGCCCTTGCGGCGTTAATTATTTGCTAAACTTTAAAATAACTATTTATAGATCAGCAAATTGCATTTTTCGTTGAACGCAAATTACGTGATAAATTCAGCAAATTCATGAAGGGTATTTTGTCTGATTGCAACCTTCCGGAATCTTTGGCGAATACACCCATTCAATTCCAAGATCCCGTTCATGGATCATTCGATATTGAATTTCAGCAATATGTAGCTCCAGGCGTAGTTATGACGTACGCGAATTATATTGATAACTAAGGTTTCTTTCTGCTAAGTTTAGTTTTACCTTTGATTTCTTTGTCTATTAGAATGGTTTTCTTTCTTGCTACTCTGATGACAGCAGCTGTTTTTATATCGGAGCGAATGGATGGCGTTTGGGATCGAACACTAGTAGCAGGTACTATATTTGTCCCACGTTTACAATGGAGTCAAATTAACGGAAACTTATTGTTTCATTGGAACATTCAAATGAAACATTGTTTCATTTCATGTTTTTGATAGCAAACATATGTAATATCGTCTTGATTTTTTTTTCTATTCTCACTTCCGGTTCTCAGGTGTTTCAGCTACTGAAATGTTGTGGGCTCACCTTTTGACGCAATTGATTATAATGGCCTTCCAATCCTTCGAAGTAATAATGTACATTGGTCTGGTTTTTGACACATACAATAAGGGCGATACAACAACTTTAATTGGTTTATTGACACTGACTGCTTTTTGTGGAATGCTTTTTGGTATGCGAGAGTGGCAGTTCTGTGTGATATTAAAACTGTTTTTTTCTTAGGACTCTTGATTTCAGTGTATTGTAAATCACATACGGAGGCGAATTTTGTCGCTACAGGTGCATTCTACCCAATGATTATTCTCTGTGGTAAAATTTAAAAAATTCCGTTAATCTGACGCAAATAAATATCTAAATACGATATTATTTCAATTAGGGCTCCTTTGGCCTCTGGAAGGAATGCCGAAATCTCTTCAGGATGTAGTCATGTTCTTCCCGTTTACCATTCCCTCCATATCGGCAAGAAACATAATAGAAAAGGGTTGGTCGATTACAAATGGTCAAGTGTACAACGGCTTTATTGTAATGACGGCATGGATAGTAATTTTCTTTACGCTGTGCATAATCGGCATAAAAAGAAAATCTTGAAATGTAAAACTTGATTCGAGTTTGTACTTTTTTGTGGTTTTCGAAAAATTTAAATCACCTAAAATGAAGATCACTGAAGGTTAAACAAAGTCATCATAATACAAAGGTTCTTGTAAAAAAATACATATTTTTTCTACTAAGTTATTAATAGTTTGAAGAAACCACAACAAAGGTTAATTTTCCTATCAATTCCTTTTTTGATGGACTTGGAACATACTACAAAACTTGATTTTTATTTTTTACACACTATTTATTTCGTTGTATAATATAAATTTACTATTATTTATCACCAAAATTGTTAGTTAAATAATCGGTAAGGTTTATAAATATTCATTCAATGTGATTCCATAAAATAAATAATATACATATACATAATAAATCTGTATATATGTGCACATGAAATGTTAAATATTAAAGGTTTTTTTTATGTATATTTTTATAGTTATGAAATTAATGAAATTTCTTTTTTCAGTATGAAACAAATTTACTCTTACAGAAATAAATATAATAAATATACATATTTACATAGAAATAAATATACATATAAATGTTAAATATATTAAATCTGAATTAACTTTTCATTCGATCTCTATCGCACAAGAAAAAACTTCAACTTATTAAGCAGTAAGTACGTATTTCTATTAATGAATGTTTTATACTTTCATTTTTTATATTTTTATTTTGTTAATAAGAATATTTCTTATAGTTTAATAGATATAGACGAGAAAACTCAAACTTTAAAGGGCTGTAACTGGTAAATCAGACGAGAGCCAGTAAAGTTGTTGCGGTCAGCGCCAAAAACAACAACAACACCTAAAAAAACCAACTAAATTGGAGAGTTTATGTTACGGTTAATCTGTTCCAAATTCTCTCCCATGCATTTCAAATGGACACTTTTTCTGCAAGCAGTAAAAGTTTAATCTGCACATGTATATCGGGCGTATCGCTTTTCAGTGTTGCCACAAGCAATAACCATTTAGACCGAAGAGACCTCTAGTGTAAAATCGATAACAGCAAAATTTTCATCACCTCAATTTTCGATTAGAAATACAATCGTTAATGCCATCTCAAGCTGTCAATTCATTCTTGTGTTGAAAATTATTTTCATGTTTGGTTTTTCGCATTTTCGTTAATTCGAACTTCCCAATTGAGATAAAATGGATCCGAAATTAGTGGAGAAAATTGTGCATGAAGTTAAATCTCAAGGAGTTTTTGATGAATTCCGCAGAGACTCAATAGCGGATGTAGACACAAAACCTGCTTATCAGAACCTACGGCAACGTGTGGAAGCCACGGTGAAAAAGTTTCTTTCCGAACAGAAATGGAGCCCTGACCTTAATAAAATCCAACTACGAGAACGTCTTCGCAAACACATCACAGAGTGAGAAGTGCCACATGAATTGATGACATTATATGAACCCATATGTTTTCTACCTCTTGCAGCTCTGGATTTCTAGATGTAGGCGTAGAGCGTATTGTTGATCAAGTGGTCAACCCGAAAATAGGAAAAGTATTTCAACCGAAAATCGAAGATATCGCTTACAAATATCTTGGAATTCCTAAGCCAGCAAAAATAGAAACGTTTAGTTTAATACATCAGCTCCCAACGTTTCCGGTGAATGGAAACCCGTTGAAGGTGGAAACCTCGCAGTTGCTTCCCAATGATTTGGAACAGATAAGTCCCGATTCCGATAGAGCCACGATTAAATCCGAAGATAGAGATGACGGCGTAGGAATGGATGTAGAAAGCAAAACGGATGAAGAAGATGAGTCGCCGCCCTTCGAACCAATCGAAAATATTGAAGCCGCGACGACAAAGAAAGATGAATTGTCAAACACGAAGGACCTGAAAAATGCAAAGAATGAAGGCGAAAGGGAACAACAGCAAGGAGAAAACGAATCTCCAGCGGCGGTAGAAGGAAAAACTGACTTGTGCTTTGCGGCGCACGATACTTCTTCTGCCTCACAAAAAACCGATGAACAAGAATCTGATAAAGACATTATTCACGAGCGCCTCAAAGTCTTTCAAGAGTCACACTCGCAATTCTCACAAGTCTCTAGTAACAGTTGTTTATCTGCGGAGCTACACAGTAACCATAACGATTGTCAGGAATTCAATAGTAAATCGCATGAGAATGCTGTGAACATATCCGAAGAGGCCCAGATGCCACGATTTAGTAGTGAGAATTCAAACGAAGACAACACCAACAAGAACACCGACAAAAAGAATGAATTGCATTTCGATATTAAACAGGATGAAATTAAGTTTGAAGGTAAAATTAGGAAAATTATGTTAACATAATATAAAGACCAGAAGGCCCTTTTCTTTTCAGTCTAATATTAAAATCCCCAAAAATTTTTCTGCAGGTACCAAGAGAAAATCAAGCTTGCAGCCTACAGAGATTATCTCACAAATGTCTGACAGTACAAATAAAGAGTCTCACATGGATGATGGGACCGATCAGAAGCACTCCTCAAATGCAACCGGTCTTTGTCTGTTCCAGGAAAAGGAGACCTCTTCAAACGATCACAACTTCAAGTTCACGAAAATTTATGTTCAAACAGAACAGGCGGAAGAGGCAGCCAAGGAAGCTAGTTTGAATGAAGCATTACTTGAAGATTCAGCCACGGTTCAATTACGCATTGTCGATAAGTCCGAAAATACTCAGTTGTCTGTGACGGAGCCTATTCCAGCACCGATTCTAAAGAGCGATATCAAAGAAACGGAAAGCCTTGAATCTCGACTACCACCACCGGCAGCAGTGGCCTTCTCCAACTCAGACTCTAATTTCGACGAAAGGATGCGAGAAGTTCCATGTGAAACTGGTGCGGTAGAAAATGTATCGCTGTCAACAACAACCGCAACAACAATTGCCCCAACAACATCAACCCGCCACAAAAAACACTCCAACAAGAAGTCAGAAAAAGACAAACACCGCGAGAAGGAAAGAGAAAAGGAAAAAGCAAAAGCACGCGTTAAAGAAAAGTCGAGGCATAGTAGCACAAGTAAAAACTCGAGTACTTCAAGAAGTCATCACTCCTCCTCCAACAAACGGGATCCATCTAATTCTGGAAATGACAAAGACGCAGATTTAACACAAGCAACAGCTAAGCTTTCTTCGAGTTCTAAAGCCAGAGAGGAATCGAGACGCAGTGGCCGAAGTGGTGAAAGTCGCCACCACCCGACAGCGACGTCCTCATCACAGCAAAGAGGAGAAAAGGACAAGAAATCAGTACATCAGAGTGATGACCACTATGCGTCCAAGGAAAAGGTTTATTGGAGAAAATCCACTGATTCTAATGATGAAGATAAAGAGGCTGACAGCTTCGGAAAATCAAGGAATAAATGCAATCTGCCTGAATCTGATAAACTCAAAAGCACGCCAGTAGATACGAAAAACAAAAGTAAAAGTGAAAATAAAAAACCCACATCGTCATCATCAACAACTACGAACGCGGCGAGGAGTAACGATGAATGTAATAAATAAAATTTAATTGTTTATTTTTTTATCAATTTAATAAACTAAATTATATGTATTCATTTTAGGTGTACAGAAAGGGAAATACGGTCACGAGCAAGAAAAATCAAAAATCGTCATTTTAAATGAAGTATTAGAAAATCCTTCAACTAATTTCATAGAACTCAGTGGTGTGGCCTCTCAAGACAGCAGCTGCATTCATATAGAGCGCACTGATGATAAAGTTCGTGATACTGATGAAGCTGAGGAGACTGACCAGAACGGCGACATCGGAAGCGATAGTGACAGTGAATTGCATTTTTTTGAGCACGATGAAAATCAATTTCAAGAGCGACTTCAATTAATCGACAATACTATAAACAGCTGTCGTAAAGCTGTTAATTACTTCAGGTTCGGTAGTGTTTCTCCGTCCAGAAGCGACCTCACGCCAACGAATCACACGGAATGGGAACACCTAAATGATAAACCAACAAGTTCGTATGTAGCGTCGTCTGGTGGGAATAAACGCACCCTGAACTGCGAAACTAAGGCGACTCTGCATATCGACTGCATACAGTATGTGAAAACAGCTGGCGAAAAGGCCGCCTTTGAAGGAAAAATGGATGGAAACAAACGTTTAAAGTGTCGCCAGAGCGATGCAAAATTAGTTTCACCCACATCGTCTGAAGCAAGTGTCAACTCCAAGGAAAACGAATTTATATCTGCTGATATTTCAGGTAACATCTACGAAGAATAAATTATGAAAAACGGAACTTTTAATTGCTTTGTATGAGTGTATGTGCGAGTACTGTATTCATTGCCATATTAACCAATAGATCAATATATAATCCAAGTCTTGATATATATTTTTTCATGCATTATTAGAGTTTCATCCAACCTTATAGATAAATATTTCTTCTTACTCTTCTTGTATACTTACGCTTTCCCCAACAAACAGAGCAAGTGTCTGTCTAGTTTGTGGTGCTTTTAAAAACGTGGTAATTAAAAATATTCTATATGTAATTGTATTTGTTTTACATCCTTTCTAGATCTGCTATAAAAGTAACTAAAACCATGCAACAGTATCTGAATCATTACATATTGTTTGAACTAATTATAGAAGATTGAATGTATTAATAATCCTATTACATAAAGTATATATAAACAAACAAACAAACAAACAAACAAACAAACAAACAAAAGCCTTCTGTTAACCATTCGTTCGTTGTTCGTTCATTTATCATCCTGCATCCTGATACGTTGGTAAGAATGTTTTCGTAAAAATTATTGCTTAACACGTAGCCTAAACATCTTGGCGAGCGCTTGCAAAAAAGACTCCATTGCGTCATGCCCTTTTTAAACTGAGGCACGGAATCAAATAGTTTCCGAGAGAATAAACGATAAAAGGAGAAAGACGACTTCGGTAGCAACTCGCGAGGATGCTTAGATTGTAGCTTTTTTAAATTTATGCAGCAGTAACTAAATTTCCATTATTCTATTATTCTCAATTGCAGGAGCATCATCACAACGTGATCTCTCGAAGAATTCGTCTTCACTGGTTGAAGAGCAAACTCCGGCTTTGAATAAATTAAACCAGCAGCGATACTCCAATGACGACCTTTATAAACCGAGACCTTTTCTGGGACAAAGATCACGACGTCGCGGCTTACTAGACGGTATATTTTGAAATATTATATAACTTTGATGATAATTTTTTTTCAAATTCAGTGTAAACACAATTAGTCAAATGATTGAATAATGACGAATAAAATTCGCTAAAAAGGTCAAAATTCGCGTAGAAAGTCAATCATTACAAATTTGTTATAACACAAATGTCATTTTTATTTATAATAATTTCAATTATAGAATAAGCATACATTAACATAATTATAATTAATAACAATTAAATATGTTTAACTGCTTAAATTTTATTGAATCAGTATTTGTTTGTTTTTTTAAATAATAAGGTAAAATTTCGAAAAATTATTGTTTTTGGAATTTTATTCATTCAGAATGGAATAAAATCTTTCACATACTTAGTACCTTTTGGCTAAACATTTTAATATTTAAACACTGTGCGAAAATGTGCCCTAGAGTAAACTTCAGCTTCACTGTCCAATGGTTTTTGTTTATTCCTAAGCTAGATTTTAACGCTGAGCTTTGAAATCGACCTTTATGGACTAGAAAAACCTCGATCATACGGACTCTTGACGTCTGTGTGCCGCGTGTGCAAGTTTAATGCAGGTGCCGTGACACTACTCGATAGCTCGCAAACTGTCTTTATTGAGCTGGATGGTTGCGCAGGCGTTGTTGTGGTGGAAGCAGATGGTGATGATGATGATGATGTGGTTGCTGATGTTTGTACCGCCTCCGGGGCTGCGGGTGAAGGTAACACATACGTTGACTTTTGACCACTATCCTTGCCAACGACGTGCAGTCGAGCTGCATCAGCGACTATAGCAGCCGGTATGAGAGCGGCTGTATCACGTGGTTGGAGCAGGTTCTTGCCTGTAATTGACGACTTATATTGAGCGCGATCAATACCGCACAAATAGAATTTGAAGAACTCGTAGGTTGACCAGCAAATTGCCGTCGCTGGCATAGAGTACAGCACACGAGCAGCAAGTCCTTTAAAAAATCCAAGTGGGCCGGCCACTGAGTAAATCTGCGAGAGAACATTTCCACGCGTTAATTCATTTTTATGCTCATAAGATATACTATTTTGCAGTGAAACTTCTTTAGTAGTGCATATTTCGCTACGAAAATCGCCACGAAAGACTTTAAACGACCATAAAAGGTGAAGGCACCTGCCTCCCTCATTCAATCAATGTTCGTTGTTAATGGATCTGTGATCGTTAATTTTTTTTTAATTTAATATTTAAAAACTCCTCGGTTCTGTTTCACTTCTGGCGAGTGTGAGGAACACTCGCATAAATTTTAATATTTTAATTTCTTTCATAAAATTACTAACCTGTTTAATGGCTTCTGCCATGCCTTTCGTAAGGCCGGTCTCTTGAGTATTCAGCAAGGTTTTTACAACATCTAGCGGCGTTGTTATAGCCGCCGCGCAAGCACCAGCGGCACCACCGGCCAAAACATGAACGGGCGGATTATACTTTCGTTCATGATTTAACTAAGTTTAAAAAGGTAATAATATATTCATATGATTTGGATGCGAGAAATATTTGCTAACCATATTTTGAAAGAACTCATACGTAGCAAAATGAATTGTCTGATGAGGTATATTCATCGTCAATTGCGTAGAGTAGGAACGATAAAAAGCTCTGATGCCCTCGTTCTTGTAGACCCCTTTCATACAAGCAACCACTGACTTATATGGAGAGTTATACATTTGCATGCGCTGTTTTACAACGTCCGTAGGATTCGATATTGCATCGTGAATTAGGGTTGCAATGACACCTGACAACACTGCGCAGCAGAGAAGACGGAAAGAAAAGTGCGGTTGATTGTAATAAGCAAAGTCTAGAGGAAAGGATCTTTCTGAGGGTCAGTCAGCTACTTACTGTAGTTCATGTGATTGTGAGTGGTTACTTTTGTTAACAGTTCCTTGGTCAGCTCATACGAACCGAAGTAAAGGGCATGAGCTGGCCCTGCACCTGCCACCACAGCTGTTACGCCACGAATTGGTCTGCAAAATGAGAAAATACTATATCAATTACGGAACAAAAATGCAGTACGTACGTACCTCATAAGACCTTCCTTTTTAATCATATTTAGAAACGTTGTCGAGATATCGTGGCCCGATGTCGCCGGCGATAAGCTTTGCATTCTTGTCTGTCGTGTATTTATGAAGAAACAATTTTGGTATTGATTCCGAAATTATAATAAAAGATAAAAATAATTTCGAAACTGTTTTTAGTATTCTTTCAATTTTAACAAATCTGTTCGTTGAATTATTACTAAGATTACGAATTTAAACTTTGAGGTCTTCGGTATGAAACCAAATATTCATATAACAGATTTTTTTTTTGCCATTTAATGTACATATATGTATATATATTTAAAATAGATACAAAATGACAATGACTTGCAATTACAATATTATAAAGCTTTTAATTAATCAATACGCAATATTGTACACATACTTCAATACGTATATGGCAAAATATTGCTTTTAAATAGTTACAAGTGCGAGTATTTATCTGCGAGTATAAAGGATAACCTCTTACTCTTGACCAATATAAACCACAAGGAATTTATCATTTCAATTTTTAACGCCCTGCAAAGTTCTCTACAATCTTGCGATTCCATTTAAAAACAGTAGTAATCACGACCGTCGCTTATAGAGGGAGTAGGGAGAGGGGAGGACCGACAAAAGAAGTTTGGTTACGTTTTCAGTAAATGTAGATCCATTCATTTATTACATTGTACATTTATTCTCTGTGATAAAAAACATGACCCCCGCAAACTCCAACAAATGGTAAATACGCCACTGCTCAAGACTACTTGACTAGCAATCAGCCAGCCGTACTTAAATTTCGCCAATTTAAACGACAATCTCACTGTCATCCCTTTTAAACACGTTCGTATTTATCAAACAAAGCGATATATGTATTTTATTTTTACAGATAAAATTTTTTCTGTCGTGAGGGAGAGAGTAGTGAGCGATATTTACTTGGAAAACACTGAAAAACAAGTGCATATTTTATGACTGCTATTTACTTGGGAATGACTTTGAGAAGTCCCAACCTTTTCATCAGTCTGTACATGCAATAAGTATTGCATAAGGAAGGTCACGATGATTTCTTCGGGAGTATTTTCGGCGGAAAAACCGGAATGTGTCAATGGGCTGAAGTTCAAATAATAAATTATCCAGTCTATTTTCTATATGTACATATATTACAGCTTTTGTTATAAAAAATAACAGCAGAAATAAGCTTTTCTTTGGAAACACTTAGCTTTGGATTGCAGCGAAGTAATTTTTATAGCATTTAATAATTTCTCCAAGATAATTAGTACATATATGCATATGCATACTTAAGTTTGATTTTTTTCAATGAGCACTTCATTGAAATGAAACAAGAAAATATTATTATTCACAGAAAAGCAATCCAGCTAGAACCTCTAGATATACAACAACAACAATTGCATATGTGTACCACTCGCAATTATAAGTTATTCAATCATTGATATTGATATGAAAAGCTTTCCAAATATATTCATTTCTCATTTTATACGATATAAGTTTTTTATGAAATAATAGAGTAAGGCTGATAGAATCTATTGCAAATTTTTTCTAAATTTAATATTATTTGTATAGGGAAAGGTTTTTTGTTTAGCGTGTAATATTCACTTTGAATCACAGCAAAACTAAAGTAAGACAGATATTACTTTACTACTTTCAATATATATATTTAGTATACCATTCCTTCATTCCGATATACTTCTATGTACATATTGTATATATCTATAATTTATTTATTAATAAGACCAATTTTTTGGTCTATACGCAGCTCGTAGTAAAGCAATGGTTATGTTAAAAAATGCCAGCATATAAACGCTTCCCATTTTATTTTTTTTGGATTTCATTCGGAATCTATATATTTGCTGTAAATCCGAGAATTGTTTATTTGGTTAACAAGCAATTGATGCACAAAAGGCGAGTGTTAATAGAGCGACAGTCACACGCCGCCACTTCTCAATTTGTGACCGCGGAACGATAAATACAATGGAATTGCAAAAAAATTACATCACAACTGATTTGAAGGCACTTTGGATTTCGAATGTGAGGTTAGAAAAAATGTTGGAGGCTTTAAAAGGGCAACTGTTTGTCTCTCACCTTAACGGAATCCAATGGATACATGATACAGTGTTCTAGCACCCCCGCCAGAGCACCGGCCGTCATGTTGATTGTAAGATTTGTGGTTGGTAGCGATTCGTAGTCGTCGATATTCATCTTGGCCCAGCTACTTTTCAATACTTTCGCGTTGATATCGTCAGCGTCTTTCCGGAAATAAATGAACGCCGCTGATGTGGAGCTTTTGCCCAACTTGCTTTCGCTGCGGTCGTCGTCTTTATTCCTTGTGGTTACTTCTTAAATTACTGCTTCGCAATGCAAATAGGATTCTTTTCGGTATCTTTTTACTCCGTATTCCTTATTTTTCGAATATTTACAATATTTTGGAATTTAGTTACCACGAGTCAAATTTATAGAGCAAGTGCATCAATACTGCAGCAGCAACTCTTCCAAATTCAATCATACGGCGCGTACACAGAAAAAATAAATATGTATTTCCAATATCGCACTCGTCGCATGCAATACCAATTAGAATTTTATTCAACTTGATAAATTTAGTCCAATCGTTGCCAATATTTAATCTAACCTATATGGATGGTTTTGATAGATTTAGAATTTGCTTTAAATTGAAAATATTTATATGTCCGCCCAAGTATGGGCTTTAATAAGAAATGTGCGCCTTACTTTAACAAAGACGATCCGTACCGCTGGAAATTCATCCATACAGGTAATAACAACATTAAATTTTCCAGGCCGAAAGTGAAACGTCAAATAATAAATGTCATTGATGGAGGCGCCGAAACAAGTGGGCGACGGATAGTAACTTTATTATAATGACAAATTCACAGTAGACATTTTTTTAGTTCTTCAATTTACAGCCCATATTCTGTATAAACGAAGACTGTATTGATTTGCAATTTCCCAAAATCAATGTTAATTGATTTATGCCAGCAAAAACATAAAATTAAATTTAAGGAATTGCAAGGACAATGAATAGAATTTCTTGCGTATGCATTCGTCACCCTCTATACGTACGTTGTTATGATGACAATAAGTTTTGATATTACGCCCTATCATGGTCTTCCCAACTAGCTCATAAAAACACAAGGGAGGTGGTTCTCAACCCACCATGACAGGGTCTCCGTCATCACACAATAACCCGCGTCACAGATGACTTCGTACGCGAGTGTTTAAATCACAAAAAAAATAAAAAAAACAAACAAACACTTCCGGACAAGCACACACACTCATGATTCACCCAACCTCATCCCGCCTTCCTCATACAACTCCCCTCTCCATCTCCCAAATAAATTATCTTTAGCCCATCATTTTTTTAAACATACAAAATTTTCAATATTTAATTTTCATTCCAATTAAAATATGAAATTAAATAAAAACTAAAACCAAAATAAGATAATTATGAAAGTAGAAGTAACCAACAGAATTTTATCCACACAAACATAAGTAAACAAATTTAATAAATCAATTAATCTCTCTTTCGACCTTTTTACAGTCGCAGTTTCCTATCTATCGAAGAGCTCTCCGCCAGATTGAAACAAAAAAAAAAAAAAACACGAAAGATGGAACAATAATCACAACTACCCAAACACTGTTACAAACTTCTACTCTCTCACACTCGCAAAAATATTACAATTAAAAATTTTTTCTTATAAATTCTGATCACACAAAAAATAATTTTAATGTTATCTTATATATATTATGTATGTATGTAATGTTATGTAAATGAATGTGATCTTAATTCCAAAAAAAAAAAAAAAAAATGGAATATAAAGAAATGTATAAAAATATAAATATTAATAAAAGAAAATATAACGCTTCTTATCAAATACAACAAAAAAAACCAAAAACCACTGTTCTACTTGACTGCCAACAGTTGGGCCGGGATTCTTTTTTTTTTTTTTTATAGCAAAAATTTTAACTTCCATATACAAATCTCCGGCCTCGAAAATCCTTCTTTCGCCCGCACCGCTCACGGCAGACTTCAATAGCAGAATTTACTCGGTCGGCGTATTCCTCTGCTGACACTCAACAGCCGCTCAAAATTAATGTGCCTGGTATAACACTTCGTACCATATGTTGCACAGGCCGGTGAATATAACAAAAAAAAAACCCCGTGCCGTGCCGCCTGTGGTGGAATCCTTGACCGCAATCTGCTGGTCTACAGAGATATCAATTATCTCCAAATCTTCAAAAAAAAAACTAGACTTCTTACCTTATGCAAATTTCAATATATATATATAAAGAAATTTCGTCTTCGCGTTGCCCAACAAAATACTGCCTCCCAAGTGCTGGCGTAATACTCAAATCCTTTAACCGCCGCCTGGGACCGCAACTGGACCAACTTTCAATTTTATGACCCTTTTTCAAAAAACTTAATTTTTTTTAAGATGAAATTTACAAAAATCGCACCACCACTATTATAACACGACACGACCGTTTTCTCCAATATCCCAAGACCATCTGAATTGTGCGCGCCAGCCCGCCGGTTCAGATCCAGTTCCTATTTTTCCTATACCGGTACTTATTTATCCAATTTTGGCGCTAAAATCTAGTTATTTCTTCCATTTCCTAATATGTATATAAATTTTATATTAATTTCAAAAAAAAACTATAAAAACAACAAATATCATAAAATTTTATTGGTGCACACAACATGAACTTGTACCGTCCCTATGTCAGGCGCACATAAAAAAGTAGCACGACTTTTCTTTACTTTGACTTTCGCATGTTATTCCTTACCCACCTTTCGCAAGCCTTCATTCATGAAATATTGTTCATTCATATCCACCTCCTACATTTTTTGACCTAACTTCGCAACTGTTGTCTGGTAACGCCGGAATTACGCAAATTCCCCTCCACAATACGCTACTATTAACGCCTACGAAATCCGACCTCAAAACAAACAACGAGAGATTTCATGATGGCTGCTCCCAGCAAAGATGACAGCTAACACAACCTGCACACACAGTACGGTAAGTAAATCTATAAATCCTTATTCCCTTTCCAGATACTAACAACTCAGTGAATAACACCATAATAAATAATCTTAATTTCACTTCCAGGCAAGGTTCCGACTAATCTATTAACACGAAAAACAAGACCAAAACAACAAGCAAAACCAAAACTCAACAAAATCAACAGAGTTTAATCAAACTTTTCATTTCATTTCTTTCTTTCTTTCGTTTCAGATTCAAGACAACTGGACCAATTCAAGTAAGTAATTATAAATAAATAAGATTATAACCTCTACTTTCAGATAACTGACAACAGGCGAAAAGCAGCACGCAACACAACACTTCCTTTGCAAAGCCATCAGGCTGCAGCAAAGGCAGTGAGCGAATGCAAATCGCCGGACTCAGGAATTCTTTACGCGGCGACCCAACGCAGGCCACGCCCACGCCCACGCAACCCCGTCTCATGCTAAGAACTGAGCTAGCCGGTTACAAAGAAAACTCGGAAGAAGGTTACCACCACGGGAAGTACAATAATTTGATTTCGTTTTAAGGCTATTACTTTGTTCTCACTTATATTCAGGTACTACTAGAGACAAGGAAATACGGAACAAACGCACATACAAACGCAATTGGATTTATCCGACAACCAGACATCAAGCAACATCTCAACCACATCAAACAACAACAACATAAACGCGTAAATATTGCACATTTCTATTATTATTGTACCACAAAAAAAAAACGTAGTTGAACTCATAGCCATATGGAATTATTGCACAAAATTTCATTGCTTAATATCTTTCGCATGATACACGCCGAGGTTCTTACCCGTAAGATCCTCGAGCTCGTACATATTATTTCCAATTGCTTTCGCTACACGACATTTCATGAATTTCCTAAAGAATTTCGCGTTAACATTCTTTCTGAAATCGCTCGGAATGAAATTACGTTTAAAAACTTCTTGACCCACAACAAATCTCACTTGCCGTTTTCGGTGATTATACCTCCTTGCACTTCTTTCATATGCTGCATGTAAATTCTCGCGAATCTTATCTCGCCACAATTCAATTTTATCATTTCGATCTAAAGTGCATAACTCGTGATCACTTAAAGACTGCAATTTTCTAGCCAGCTGATAATCGGTTCCACTTGTGAACATGTGCTGACCAAATAACGCCAAAAACGGCGTAACACCCGTTGCGGAGTGCACAGAACTCCTGAGCGCACATTCGATTTCCGGTAAATACAAATCCCAGTCTCTGTGGTCAGTCTTTAGATATGCCCTAATGGCGGCTAGGATCGATTGATTAACTCTTTCTGCAGCATTGGACTGTGGTGCATGAACGGCTGTCCGAAGATGAGAAATCTTAAACCTATTAACCATATTACTAAATTCTTTAGGTATAAACTGTGCACCATTATCGCTATGGATTACTTCAGGTACACCGAATTTATAAAATACTTCATTTTTTAAAAATTCCACAACTTTAGAGGCCATCGCCGCTTTCATAGCTTTTAGAAGTACAAACTTCGTAAAGTGATCAACCACTATAAAAATATATGCATTCCCTTTTTTAGAGCGCGGATACTTTCCCAGAAAATCTACGTAAATTTTCTGAAACGGCCTTTCTGTAACCACTTCCTTGCCTATTGTCGGACGCATTTCAATATTAGAAGATTTCGACTCCTTGCAAATTACACAATCGTTTATAAATCTACGCACTTGTCCCACCATTCCTGGCCAATAATAAAATCGACGTAACCTTTCTAACGTCTTACTGACCCCACCATGTGCCATTATTTCTGGATCATGGGCTTTAGCAATGAGCGTAGACGTTAAACTAATAGGAATCCACAATTTCCAATTCATCGAATCAAATTCTGAATCTCTACTAAATCCCGTCCGTTTAAAAATCAATCCATTCTTTGCTTTCAAATCAGGTAGCCTGCCAGAATTCTTTTCAATGATTTCCCTTAAATCACGATACTCTTGCGATTCAAATTCTGTTGTTTCCATATCCAACAACTGTTCACTGTTACACTCCACCTCTTCAACCGAACGCGACAATGTGTCCGCCACTACGTTTTCAGAACCTTTTCTATGCTGGATTTCAAAATCGTAAGCCTGTAATTGTAGCGACCAACGCGCCAATCTACCACTCAAATCTTTAAGACACATCAGCCATTTGAGACTGGCGTGATCTGTAATAATCGTAAACGGTAACATTTCAACATAAGGCCTAAACTTTTTAACCGCAAGAACCGCCGCGAGACATTCCTTCTCAGTTACGCTGTAATTGCGTTGATGGCCATTCAATTTATATGAAAAAAACGCTATCGGCTTCTCGTTACTACTCTCATCGATTTGAAATAGCACCGCCCCGACTCCAATGTGCGAAGCATCACATTGTATGAAAAATCTTTTACTATAGTCTGCATGCTTTAAAACTGGAGCTGTCGTCAACACTTGTTTCAAACGCTGAAAAGCCTCCACTGCTTCAGGAGTCATGGAAAATCTATTCGACTTTTTCAACGTGTCACTGAGAGGAGCGGAAAGCGTGGCAAAATTGTGGATAAATCGCCTATACCATCCAGCAGCCCCGAGAAAACTCCTCACTTCTCTTGCTGATCGAGGTATGGGAATCCGGTGAATCGCAGCCACCTTCTCAGGATCAGTACGTAGGGAACCACCACCTACGATATACCCCAAATATCGTAGCTCTTTGAAACAAAATTTCGATTTTTTAAGGCCAATGGTAAGATTTGCCCTCTTTAAACACTCAGCCACCTCCTCCAGGATTCTCATATGCGTTTCAAAATCCGACGCAATTACTAATAGGTCATCTAAGTAAATAAAAACATTGGATTTCAAATATTGCGGAATCACTTTATCCATCAACCTACACAATCTTTGTGCAGCGTTGCACAAACCAAAAGGCATCACGCAAAATTGGTAAAGAGGACGACCTGGCACCGTGAACGACGTATACTCTTTGCTATCTTCTTCTAGTTCTATTTGCCAAAAGGCATACTTAAGATCAACGCTGCTGATAAAATACGTGTAATCGATCCTGCTCAAGATACCTTCAATATTTTGCAAAGGGTATGCATCTTTCACAGTGCGTTCGTTCAACTTCCGAGCATCTAAACAAAATCTATTTTTGTCTGGTTGACGCACCAACGTGGTTCTGTTACTCCACGCACTGTTACTCTCCTCTATAACATTCAATTCCAACATTCTATCTATTTCTGCATATACGAGTTCTTGAACAGCTGGTGACATAGGATAATGCCGATCTTTTACTGGTACCGTACCTTCCACTAACTTTATATTATGCTTTTCCAATGACGTTCGCCCAAGACCATGCTCTTCAAAGGAATAAAACTTTGCCTTAACTTCATCTAATCTTTTTTTCTGTTCCTCAGACAACTCATGTGAAACAATATCGAAATTTTCACCTTTGGAACTCTGCGTTACTTCAACTAAATCAACTTCAGACGTTTCGAAAATTTCTGTGGCCAAACCAAATGCCTTCCAAAAGTCTACGCCTAGATATAGCTCCTGCTCCAGGTAAGGGCACAAGTATAAACTAATTAGCTGTTTCTTTTCTTTATAGCTAATTTCGACGACACTCTTTCCTACTATCATATGCGTACGCCCTGACGCTGTCTTAACCTCAGAAAAATACGGCTTAACTTGCAAACCACATTCTTCAGCAAACTCACGACAATGCTTTCCCAGTATACTGACTGAAGCGCCAGAATCGAGAAGCCCTCTTATACTGGTACCTTCGATCTGGACGTTCGCATAAGGCCTCGGATCACCATTCTCTAACGAATTTAAAGATGCTAACATCTTCTGTCGAATTTCTCTGCGCTGACAATACCGCTCTCGCGCCTTCTTAATCTTTCTCGAAACTGAAACTGCATGTAGTGAACTAGCGCCAAATATTCTCGACCGTGCTTCATAATAATCATGGATTCTCTCTTCAAGTGGTTTCGTATATGGACAACTCTTAACTTTATTATTGAAATCTATTAATTTTTGTATTATATTAATTTTTCTTTTACTTTCAGAACTAGCCGGGAGATCTACTCTATCCCGATTCTCTGGAGACTTACAATCAACTTTAACTACTCTTGAGTCGCGGGAGTCTGGTGAGAGCGCGACATACCCGCCTTTGCCACGTTCTTCCGCAAGTTTCCCTCTCCACATTTCGGACACTTTGGAGTGATAAAATCAGGCAGACCACACTTGAAACAAAATATGTTTCGCTGCAAGGACATACAATTGACGAACGTATGCCCTTCCTGGCGGCAGTTCCAACATACCAGCGCTGCCTTAAATCCCTGCTGTGGAAGCAGCGGTCCATCAGCTAACCTTACAGCTTCGGTCGCATTATCCCACTGATTTTCGTACACTAGAACATCCTTCTCGGATTCGACCTCGCACACCTGCTTCACAAATCGTGTCTGTTGGAAAGGACGTACATCTCTGCGGGCGAAACACCTCTCCGCCTCATGGCACTCTTCCCTAAGCTGCTCGACGGAATTCACTTGAATTGGATATACCATTCTGGCCAGGTTATCTTTAAGATTTCTTTTTATTATTTTAATAACCTCATATTCTGGTATCGGACAGTACAATTTTGAACGCAATTTGCCTACGGAGTGAAAATAGTCGTCTATGTTTTCATTCAACATTTGACGGCGCTCTACCAACTCGCGCATTTTCTCGAACTCTGTTCGACTTGTACGATACTGACGCATCAGTGCATGCCGTAAAGAAGGCCAGTCTTGTGAAGGGCATGTTTTTATGTGCTGCCAATACCAATCCCTCGCCTTACCAGCCAGCAACATGTGGAACTCTCTCAAGACGTACAACCACGGGCACCCATACAAAGACTGTAGATGCTCCAGCCTAAAGATAAAATCTTCAATGGAAATATTCTCCGTATTCCCATCAAACACTAATCCCCATTTGTCCAATTTAAACACGACCCTGGGCCCAGACGCTACATCTGGCCATATGCCGTTTTCACACCCAAAATTGTTTTGGTGGTGACCCCCGGACGCTTGAGAAGCTCCACTGCCACCAGAATGACGATCATTATATACTGTTGACATAGGAAAATTTGACCCGCCGCAATCTAACCGACCTCTTTGGTTCCCTGGCCGCGCCCAGATGTTCTCTCCTCTCTCTGTATCTCTTTCAACATTGTTTCTTATTCTTGAACCTCTTCTCGGCATATCTCGACCAACTCTCACATCTTCCGCAATGTTTCTACGTCCACTTACATTGGCCGCGCCTTGTTCCACCCTATTCCCAGCAGCATGCGGACCTACTAAGCCCTGCATTTGGTTCGGTGGATTCCTATCCCTCATAGGATGCCTACCATCCGAGCTGTTTACTTCCACACCTACTTGACGGACCAACGTGTGAACCTGAGCTGATAACTGATTCAAACCGCTCGCCAAACCCTCTTGAATTTGCCTAGCAATAAATCCTTGCATGGAATCACGCACTCTGTCCGCAACTCTATCTACCAACTCAGATATTCCTTCACCCTCTATATGGATGGTGGCTTCCTCTCCAGGATCATAACCTGCTGCTCCGTCATCCCGGGCTGTAGCGCATACTTCACGCAAATTTGAGCAGTCGAGTGTTTCACTTGCAACGTTTGCATCCTGGGAGACTCCTCCCTTCGTACCGAGTACCAACTGTGACTCCGACGTAATCATTTGGCTACCTGTTTGATTTTTTGGTTTATTTGCTATTATGGAATTCGACATGTCAATAAAGGACAAGTTCGTCAAACTTCCTTGTCGCGCACTAGCATCCATATTCCCTCGAAAACTATACCGAGCCTCCTGCGGTGTATTAAATTTTACCGACTTTTTAGTTGGAACTGATTTAACTTCCTGACTCAACCCTTTTCTCTGCGTATACCCTCGCGTGTTATCTGCAACCGGCATACTATTTTAACACAAAAAAAAACAATAATTCTTTTTTTTTCCTATTAATACAAAAGCCCACACAGAATCTATTCGCATATGCCAACACAATGCTCAAGTAATGTATATTCTGTATCCTTTTACCTCTCAATGAACTTCCTTATAACTTTCCTGTTCTTTTTCAGAATTAGCTTGGGATTCGGAGAGGCAAGTTTGTACAAAAAAAAACAGGATGCGGTCAAAACACATATAATCCCTCACACAACTCAGCACACTTTCCAATACACACAGACTTTGTTTAATTTTAAATAAACTATTCTTTATTTTTCAGCCATGAAATCGTTCGTCTGCAGCGCATCTTTCACCGATGCAATTGGACTTGACCCATCACGCCATTCCACGCCATCACATGTGAGATACACTGCTGAGGAACAACACGGAGCCAAAAAAAAACAATAATTTTTTTTTTTTTTTTACCTTTTTGCAAAATGACCAAAAAAAAACACTCTATTCCTCTGCCCGCGGTTGTTCATCCGCAGCGTTTCCTTCACCTGGTGCAATTGGATTTGGCAATTTATGACCAATCCAAGCCACCAGGCTCGGGAAACACTGCGGAGGAAAACCCGCGACACGATCGCTTATCACCATTGGGCGTTATTTTGTTATGTCGCCATACTAGACTTAACAAAAACAAAAATTATGGTTAACACAAAAAAAAACAACTACTCTGCTACTTCGTCTGCGGTTGTTCATCCGCAGTGTTTCCTTCACCTGGCGCAATTGGATTTGGCAATTTATGACCAATCCAAGCCACCAGGTTTAGGAAACCCTGCGGAGGAAAAACCGTGACGCGACCTTTTTAGAATCGGCGCCATATTATTATGACGCCTCATTAAATATAACGAAAATCTTTAAAAAAAAAACTACTACACTATCACTTCGTCTGCGGTTGCTCATCCGCAGTGTTTCCTTCACCTGGTGCAATTGGATTTGTCAATTCATGACCAATCCAAGCCACCAGGCTCAGGAAACGCTGCGGAGGAAAACCCGCGACACGATCGCTTATCACCATTGGGCGCCATATTACTATGGCGCCTAACTGTACTAACAAAAAAAAATTTTTTTGGTAAATAAATTCAAAACACAAAAAAAACACACTATTCCTCCGTCCTCAGTTGTTCATCCGCAGCGCTTCCTTCACCCGGTGCAATTGAGTTTGGCTTTTACAACCAACCCAAGCCACCAGGTTTGGGAAACCCTGCGGAGGAAAAACAGCGAAGCGAATAATTTTCATTTGGGCGCCATATTGTTATGATGACAATAAGTTTTGATATTACGCCCTATCATGGTCTTCCCAACTAGCTCATAAAAACACAAGGGAGGTGGTTCTCAACCCACCATGACAGGGTCTCCGTCATCACACAATAACCCGCGTCACAGATGACTTCGTACGCGAGTGTTTAAATCACAAGAAAAATAAAAAAAACAAACAAACACTTCCGGACAAGCACACACACTCATGATTCACCCAACCTCATCCCGCCTTCCTCATACAACTCCCCTCTCCATCTCCCAAATAAATTATCTTTAGCCCATCATTTTTTTAAACATACAAAATTTTCAATATTTAATTTTCATTCCAATTAAAATATGAAATTAAATAAAAACTAAAACCAAAATAAGATAATTATGAAAGTAGAAGTAACCAACAGAATTTTATCCACACAAACATAAGTAAACAAATTTAATAAATCAATTAATCTCTCTTTCGACCTTTTTACAGTCGCAGTTTCCTATCTATCGAAGAGCTCTCCGCCAGATTGAAACAAAAAAAAAAAAAAACACGAAAGATGGAACAATAATCACAACTACCCAAACACTGTTACAAACTTCTACTCTCTCACACTCGCAAAAATATTACAATTAAAAATTTTTTCTTATAAATTCTGATCACACAAAAAATAATTTTAATGTTATCTTATATATATTATGTATGTATGTAATGTTATGTAAATGAATGTGATCTTAATTCCAAAAAAAAAAAAAAAAAATGGAATATAAAGAAATGTATAAAAATATAAATATTAATAAAAGAAAATATAACGCTTCTTATCAAATACAACAAAAAAAACCAAAAACCACTGTTCTACTTGACTGCCAACAGTTGGGCCGGGATTCTTTTTTTTTTTTTTTATAGCAAAAATTTTAACTTCCATATACAAATCTCCGGCCTCGAAAATCCTTCTTTCGCCCGCACCGCTCACGGCAGACTTCAATAGCAGAATTTACTCGGTCGGCGTATTCCTCTGCTGACACTCAACAGCCGCTCAAAATTAATGTGCCTGGTATAACACTTCGTACCATATGTTGCACAGGCCGGTGAATATAACAAAAAAAAAACCCCGTGCCGTGCCGCCTGTGGTGGAATCCTTGACCGCAATCTGCTGGTCTACAGAGATATCAATTATCTCCAAATCTTCAAAAAAAAAACTAGACTTCTTACCTTATGCAAATTTCAATATATATATATAAAGAAATTTCGTCTTCGCGTTGCCCAACAAAATACTGCCTCCCAAGTGCTGGCGTAATACTCAAATCCTTTAACCGCCGCCTGGGACCGCAACTGGACCAACTTTCAATTTTATGACCCTTTTTCAAAAAACTTAATTTTTTTTAAGATGAAATTTACAAAAATCGCACCACCACTATTATAACACGACACGACCGTTTTCTCCAATATCCCAAGACCATCTGAATTGTGCGCGCCAGCCCGCCGGTTCAGATCCAGTTCCTATTTTTCCTATACCGGTACTTATTTATCCAATTTTGGCGCTAAAATCTAGTTATTTCTTCCATTTCCTAATATGTATATAAATTTTATATTAATTTCAAAAAAAAACTATAAAAACAACAAATATCATAAAATTTTATTGGTGCACACAACATGAACTTGTACCGTCCCTATGTCAGGCGCACATAAAAAAGTAGCACGACTTTTCTTTACTTTGACTTTCGCATGTTATTCCTTACCCACCTTTCGCAAGCCTTCATTCATGAAATATTGTTCATTCATATCCACCTCCTACATTTTTTGACCTAACTTCGCAACTGTTGTCTGGTAACGCCGGAATTACGCAAATTCCCCTCCACAATACGCTACTATTAACGCCTACGAAATCCGACCTCAAAACAAACAACGAGAGATTTCATGATGGCTGCTCCCAGCAAAGATGACAGCTAACACAACCTGCACACACAGTACGGTAAGTAAATCTATAAATCCTTATTCCCTTTCCAGATACTAACAACTCAGTGAATAACACCATAATAAATAATCTTAATTTCACTTCCAGGCAAGGTTCCGACTAATCTATTAACACGAAAAACAAGACCAAAACAACAAGCAAAACCAAAACTCAACAAAATCAACAGAGTTTAATCAAACTTTTCATTTCATTTCTTTCTTTCTTTCGTTTCAGATTCAAGACAACTGGACCAATTCAAGTAAGTAATTATAAATAAATAAGATTATAACCTCTACTTTCAGATAACTGACAACAGGCGAAAAGCAGCACGCAACAACGTAAGATGTTTTATTCTTACGGAATCTTCTGTCGCGTCGCCGAAATGGTTTGCTTAATTTCAGAAAATTAAGAAATTTTCAAATCGAAAGAAATTTTGAACATTAATGGCATAATAGGAAAGTGCGGTTGAAAAATCTCGCCCCTTTTTAGGAAACGCCAATTGAAACGTTTTGAATTGAAATTTAAAAATTAACGGAACTTTACCGAGCTATAAACGAATCGTTAATTGGTAAAAAAAATCTATCCCTTAAATTCAAATTAGTTGAAAGACTAATTAAAAATATAATAGGTTTTTCATTTAAGTAAATTTAAAAATATATTTCTCCAAAACAATTTGTTGGCACTACAAATTGGAAACTAATTGTAATGGACACATGGAAGAATTCCTAAAGTGATCCAAGTACATATATTACAATTCAGAACAGCCAAACTTATGTCTACAAAATGTAACACACATACGAGTATGTGCATACGTATATACATATACATCATACAAAATGAGGTAATAAAAAATTAAATGCCTTAAGTATCTTCGAAATGCTTTGAATCTCTCATTAGAAGGTCGTCTAACTCCTATGCTATAGAGTAGTACTTAAGCGACGAAATTGCCATGTTGTGTGTGAATTAGGAATAATCTAATTCAGAGAATTGACCCTTTGAAAATATTGTCCTTATTCGATACATACACTGAATACACTAAACCACATTCAGATATATTGCCTTCAAAATAGGCCACGGCAACACCTTACAGCCCTTTGTTATACCAAACCACGTCCAAGTTAGGGTTTTTCTTCTTTATGCTCTCTTGAACGGCTGTCTCCAGGCTCGAAACCTAATTCATATTTTTAAAAATAGTGTTACGGCATTAATTATACTCTTCGTATTTCTCTCACTTTAATCGAAACACGTTGGCTGAAGAAAGCACATCCCAAAGGGGTTCCAAACACCAGACAAAAACCGCAGAAAAGCGTTTGAATTGGAGCACTGGCCTTAGGATATCGTTTAAGGAAGCCCCGTTTTTCCATATTATTAATGAGAACTGGCGTGAGTACTAGAATTTTAAGGCAGTCAAAAGAACAAGTTATTAAAACAAATTTTCCAATTCATAGTAGAGAGTACGTGACCCATTAACAGTTACTCACCCATGCCAGGACAAGCCATAGCAATTCTGCTTGCCACAACAGAACTGATGCCCAAAGCGGCCGCTTTCCTAGAGGTACCAACCTCATTGTTTGCACTATCGAACAAAGCAACTCCATTCTTGAGCTCTCTACCGAATGAGTGGATAGATTATAAAATGGAATAAAGTTCTACTTTAACAACTTTACTTACTGAATGCGCATCATGGGAAGGTTGATGCAATTGGCAGCAGAAATAGCTGCTAAAGGTACCAGCCTTCCAACAATTGGAGACAAATTCTAATTGGCAGATATCAACAATGAATACATGTTGTGTACGGTGAGTAACCATTTTCCAAGCAATTGCAAATATTTATACAAACCTTCACCATTCTGTTTAATGAAAGCGCCGTAGTTAAGGCGCCGCCTGTTGCCACGACGTAAGATATTAGAAGCTGCCTGCAAAAGCAAAAAACAAAACACATCAATTAAGCAATGAATATACATTTAATAAAATTCTACTTGGAAACTCACTTCTGTGAAATTGGTGAACTTCCAGAACGGTTCGTATAGTTAACGATGGCGTTGAACGTTTGATTGATCCATTGCCAGAAGACAACTGCCGAAGTGGTTTTGTAAAACGATAGCATGCCTGTTAATAGATAATACATATGTACATATGTGGACCATATTTTATTGAAAATAAAAACATTTTTCAATTAGGTAATTGAAATTTTTGTGAGCAGAAAACTATGTTTAGATTTTGTGGAGATGAACTCCATGCCCAACCCATTTAATTCAATATACCAACGAACAACATATTCATATATTTCATGTTCTCTGGCTATATGTACTTACAACCGGTGATTATGGTATTCATTGGTACTTGGGCCGACATACGACCAATAATCAATGATTTCTCGCCTGTATCAGGATGAAAGGCAGAGTCGTACAGATATTTTGCTCGCCATAGCTCGTCAACCGTCTTGCAGTCCGGCACATCTTTGCCAGCCTTGTAGTCGGTTACGATGCGCCGAGCTCGTTCCAATTCAGCATTCGTCGCCAGTAAATTCAAAGGATTGGTGAGGAGGAAAAAGTGCTTGGCTCGATTCAGATACGTGCTCTGATCATATTTTGGCTCATTTAGATTTACCTTTGGCAGCCCCGACATAACGGCTGAAAGAATTAAAGCTGTGTTATTTAACAAGTATAATTAAATTAATTTGGTTATATGTAGTCACTTTAGTACGAAAGTGAGAGGCTGATCGTAACCGCTACCGGCTTAAGTTATCGTACCCGTGAAAAATCGGTTCTGTAACAGTTTCTAGCACAATAAATAACTATATAGCATTTAAAGTACAATATCATGTTAATTACCATCAATTAATATCTCTCTAATTTGTTCGTGCCTATAAAGGTATCCATTTATATCATGTGCAGCAATTTCGTATGGACTTTCGTATGGAATCGATTTAATCGATTCGAGCAGGAACACAAAGATTCGTTTACTTTGGTAGACTTATTGGTACACGTAATACATACAATATGTTTTTGTTGTGTACTCGTATATTATGAATTATTTATATAGAACAAGAACATTTTGGTTTCAGTGAAGCCATCGTTACCGATCGTTCTTTTCAATGTCAAATAATTTAGAAATGCGCCCGCCCTATTGAGACATAAAGCTAAGAAAACTTTTATATATAAATACGATTGAGTAACAATAAAAATTAACAAAAAAAACTATGCTATATTTCATAGCTGTATTTATTTTTTCTAAGCGGTGTCTATGTTTCATTGCTGTATTTATTTTTTCTAAGCGGTGTCTTTTTTAAATTTGAAAATTTGATATTGTTATGTCATATGATTTACTATTATTATTGTACTCGTGTGTCTCCATATCATATTTTTCCTCTTTACAGAGGAAGGCTCTTTGTGAAAGCCGCATATTTCATACAAAGAAAAAAAAGTGGTCTTTTCATATAAATGCAAAACGAAGAGAAAAATTCAATAATGGTTAAGAAACAATATCTGCGAATTTTTTATCTCTTTACATTGCAACCAAAACAGTTAAGTCTCTTGTTTGTACATATGTATGTAGGCATGTGTGCTTGAATGAAGATGAAGCCACTTTTATCCAGCTGTTAAAATCATTTATGTACAAAAGGCGTATGCCGACTTAGCAGAAAGTTAGCACAATTAACTGATTAAATGGGCTGCCATTTTTTAGTTGTTATCTTGGTTACATAATTTTAAATATATGTATATTACTTGAAACATTCATAGTTCATAAGATTAGCGGGCGTGCAAACTGATAGCGATTAAGGATGGGAAGAAACTGAAAGTTCATCTGAAGGTTGTCAAACCCATTGACAAGTTTAACAAATTTCCACGTGTATCGTGTGCCCTTGTAATTGACTTACTTTAAAAATTAAACAATCCTTTTTTTCGGCAGCAGAAACGAAAAATGTGGAAAAGAGGCTTATTGTCTTTTCTACTACTACTTCAAATTATGTTGTTGCTGTTTTGTTGTTATAATGGGCTAAGTGCACATAATACACTCCTTCACTACACTTTTTCACTTCTTGGTAGCTCACCAACGACTATTCCATTCAAAACGACCACTGTTCGATAGAGTCCATCGCAGCAGCTGAAAAATATTTGGAAAAAGCTCCGGCTGTTCCAAAGCTTTATATAGTTTCTCTCCCTGTTTATACTTAGCGTACATATTCATATATTATCATACATATTTGCAGAGAGGCGGGTGTCTCGCTCCATGGAAAAAACTTGTAAAAGCTAAAACCAAACCAAAACTCTCTCGCAGAGCAAAGTACAAGAAATATGGGAGATTATGCATCAAAACAAGTACAGACAGCTCTCGCATAACGTGACGTTTATTAAAACCAAACTTAAATGTTTAGTGCTAAAACAGAAATATGTACTAAGAACTTACATAAGAAGTCATGGCCTCAAAAGCGATAAAGAAGTTTTTAAAAAGGTCTATTCGATTAAAAAGAACCACATCCAAAAGCAAGTGGCACAAATATTATATTATCTGTGGTATAATCGTATTAAGCACATATTATTTTTATGACTTGAGAGAGAGTTAGTTATTCCTAAGAAAAAGCGAAAATAATTTAATAGTTTTATATAACCGCGTCGAACAAAGGAAGATGAGATTGTTACATATCATCGTATTCTAAAAGATAAGATTTGATATTCAGGAAGCGTTTCTGAGGTTGTTACTTGTATACTCGTATTATTCAAAAAAATTAAATCGGAGATTTGAGTAAATGCTCCGTGCTATAACTAAAAGATAACTTACGCAAAATAACCCACAACGGGCTTTGAAAAACATTTCAATATTTCAGTGACTTGAGAAATACTGCAAATTTGATTTAAAAAATACGAATATATATTACATTTGGTATAATAAAACATTGTAGATAGATTATAAAAAATGTTTTGAGATTAACATTCGTGTTGATTAAGAATTGTTTCTGGTGGGCCTGAAGCAGTGTGATTCCGCCTCGAAAGGTTTTTAAATGAGTTTGTTTCGTGTATGTACATATATGACAATCGTATATGACATACTTACATTTGCTTACATTCTCTACATTCTTTTTTACTCTTATTTTATTTTATTTCTGCATGTTTGCCCTTACAAAGCAATATTTTTTCTCACACAAAAAAAATCGTACAAATCGTAGTTTTTCTGCCTTTCCTTTTTGCATTTTTTCTTCATCCTTTTACTATCAAAGAGGTTACGTAATAAGTAACAGCATTATATTACATATTCTTTGATATTAATTACTTTTTAATTTACGTAGACTAAGTAGACCGTTTGAGATATACATATGTAGGTACATATAAAATTGTATCCGTCGAATTGATGCCGTGGTGTTGTGAACATTGTTGTTAGAGATGCATACATTTCGTACACTTCTCAGCTTCTGGAGTAAATAAAAAA
Organism: Conops quadrifasciatus; assembly: GCA_949752815.1. Classification (NCBI taxonomy): domain Eukaryota; kingdom Metazoa; phylum Arthropoda; class Insecta; order Diptera; family Conopidae; genus Conops; species Conops quadrifasciatus. The sequence continues at coordinate 40,290,280 of OX457078.1, forward strand.
CATGCATTTAGGTTTGCTTTTAATTTTAACACTTTTATTATTCATTTCGGTTTACATTCCATAATATTATCATAATCTAAGCTTCATTGCAATTGATCATTTTCCTTAACAAAAAAAAAGGACGATACAATAAATCAACGTGTATAATTGTATTATATTCATAAATATATTATATTTCATATATTTATATGTAGATACCATTAATTTTAATAACCTTCTTTTTGTGAGAGTGTGTGTGTGTGTGTGTGTGTGTGTGTGTGTTGAATCTTTTTATATACGTATATTAAATCAATAAGTAACTATCGTAGTAATAACTATTGCAGTATTGTATGTTATCTTTCAATGGGACTGCCTCAAATAATTTGTGTCGATCTTTTTTGTTTATCATATATAGTCAGTAATAAGTATTTGTCATCCTTAAATACAATATATTCCAACTAATCGCTTAAATCGAATTTCGCATTCTTGGACATTTTAATAAGCGATTTTCTTGTTATAATAATTTTTTCAATTCAATACAGAACCAAATAAATTCGAATTGAAATTTCGTCCTTGAACTGTATTACGAAGCAGGATTTAAACCTAATGCAGATGCTATAATTTTCCATGATTATGCAGATGTCTCTAATTATATACTGTACCATGTTGGTGGTATTCATTATTAACCAATTAACATTAGTAATTAAATTTTGTTTTTAAATGATAATATTAGATTGAGTAGAACTAACTCTCTACATATATAGACTTTTAATAATTGAACATTTAGGTATATTGATCTAAAAATAACATGATGGAAACAGCGGAATATACATAAGTTTTAGTAGGATTAAATTTTTATTTAGTGTAACATTATTGTCAATATTTACGTAATAAATAAATTTGAAGATTTCGAGAAAAATCACTCAGGTCTAAATGGGTTTGGATAAGTTACAGTTTTAGTCTAGCAGTTACCTAATATAAAATCGTGTTAGAAGACATTTCATTATTCTCCCTTGATGAAAGTATTCTCAAATTTAGTAAACGTTCAAATTTATTATTAGTAATCGACATCGACATGTAGCAAATACAATAGATGCTATAATATGATAAGTAGTTACGATTATGACAAACAATTGAGAAGATCCTGTTTTGATTGTAAATTTCAACAACGCATATCAGCAAATTGCATATATGTACATACATATATCATATATACATACATAAGTATTCATGCCAATAGTAGCGATAGTAAATTTTTATAAAATTCGTTTTTAAAGATTGACTAAAATTAAGTATCGCCAAGACTTTCGCCGGTCCTTCAGTAATCTTTAGGATTGAATGATTTTTATTATGAATGTGTCTTCAGATAAAATCTACATAGTTAACTACAGAGGTTGGTTCACTAGGAGGATGATGAGAGTGCACAAATATTAGTATTATTTTGTATAAATGTATGTATGTGTGTACACATACATACCTAGTTCTCTATAAATAAATGTAGTTAACTGTTATGTACGATTATGGATAATTGATTTATGTATTGACTGCAGTTAAGTATGATGATATATGTATTTAGTTAATTAGCAATAGAAAATAACAATAATTATAAGTTGCGCAATGCAATGCAATTCTTATGGATGAAGAAATTTGTTTTGTAAAAATTGTAGAGCTTTTAAAAGGATTGGTCTCTAAATTTAATAAAAAGGGATCATATCAGGATAAAAGTTTTCTCATCATTAGCTCCATTTTTATATAAAGTGAACTTACACCACTTTTAAAATAAACGGTCCATGTATTAAAAAACAACGATAACAGACAGAATAACATAAACGTTCGTTCAAATGCGCTGACCTTTAGCCGCTTTTGTAGAATTTAAATTAATATAGTCCAAACCACTCCGAGTAAAGCATCCTACTCGTAATATCAAATTTCTGTGGATTCAATGAAATTGAAAAAAAAGTGACCAATACGAGTAATCATGTAATTAATAATTCTTTTAATAGCGGTCTGTTGTAATTAATATCAAGAAAATAAATTTATGACGTAAATAATACATAGGTATGTATGTATGTTAATAATAACAAAATAAAAATTTTTTACTCTTAGCCTTTTAGTTAATAATATATCTTATGGCCTTTATAATTGATGTCTAAATTTAATGAAGTTAACGAAGTGATATTCTAGAACTCATTAAAATAAATGCGAAATTAAAAAATTCTCCTTTTAGTCTTGTAAGTTTGAAAATAAAGATTTATTATTGCTTTTCAGATAACTGAATGTTGTAGTTTTTGCTACCTAACACTCTGCACAATTTATCTAATGACAGATTTCAGAATTAATAATGTAATTGACACGAAACATTTACTCAAATTATTTATCTACAGAAATATGGGCAAAGAGTTACTGTTTGTACATATATATTAACAGTACATAATACATGTAAATATCTATACCGTTATTATAATAACATCATTATGGTTCAATTATCAATTACTACTACTTTGTGTGCATTTATATCGTGTAATGTATATAGTTAATATTATGTATTCTTTCGTTCAGGTGTGGATTTTGGTATATGTATGCAAAGTGCTTTTGTAGCTATTTGTAGTACCTTAATATAATCTCTTCATATATTATATACAAACTATTCAACACTTATAGGTAGGTGTATGTACTGTATAAGTCTATGTACTGATTAAATAACTGCAAAACTCTTGAAAAGTAAAACAAACACATTGAAGTATAGTAATCAATACTCCGCCGAGCTTGTAAATTATATAATAAATAAGAAACTTATTCCAAGATTAATTTTCCTAAAACCAAGAGGAAGGTACTTATTTAAAGCATATAGTATTTATGCATTTAACACAATATATAAATTTTAGACTAGCGTCAGGTGGTAAAGTGTGGTCCTTCAATAAATAATTTAAATTAAGAAAACTAATAGGTAAAGAGTATTAAGCTAAAATAAATAACTTATTAAAATAAGTAATTAAATAGTAGCTTACAAGAATTGAAAACTTTTCAGTTTTTTTTTTTTACAAAATGCCATTTCCGCTCTCTGCCATTAATATCAATTTTTACTTCATTTCAAGTTTTAAATTTTAGCCCAATAAGAATTTATTAGGATTTAAAGAGAGATATTGCTTTTAAAAATTATGCCAATCAAATCTCAGTAAAATGTTTTTAATATACAAACATTTTAGGTGTTTATAGATTACAGGAATACTTGTATGTAGATCATAGTTTTTATATTTTTACATATGTATTCATTAATTCGAAAACTGAGATATTGTAGAATAGAATTATTTATCTATTTGTAGAAAATTCATTTCAAATTCTCAACAAACGAATTTAAAATTGTATAACATCAAGTGCATAGAATTGAATTGATGGAATGACAGAATGATTGGAATTAATTAAAAGGGCAATTTAAAACAACACATAAAATGGTATTTTTTAGGTATATTTTAAATACATATTTTAAGAAGAATTATCTACCTGCACTTAAAATCTCTTTGTTCTTATAAAACTTCGTTTAACTTAGATTCAACTCGATTCGGTTCGGTTCATTTCGATTTTGATTAATTAAAAAGACATGTTTTCGTCCTTCCTTAATTAGTACCTAAAACAGTATTGACGTATTGAAATAAAAATTCGTTGCTTGTTGCTTATTGTGATTGAAGTCGCGCAAAATGTGTTGACCGGATTGCAACCGCTCAAATCGAAACCATTGCGATTATACATAACTCAATGTCTAATAACACGCAGTATAAAACAAGTACATCAAATTAAAGCCAATTTGCAACAAACATGCAGGTTAACTTCTGTTTAACAAACTACTCTAGAGCATTGTTTTTATTTTTTTATCCTTCTCAACTTGCGTCGAAGCTGCGTCGCATAGTATTCGCATATTCAAAATTGTTGCTGTTGTCGTTAATGAGCTCATTCATAAAAATTGAACAATAATTAATTTACGTTTTACAATATTATTCTAACTACGCATGTATGTATGTACGCATGTGGTACATGGTGAATATTCCAGTCGGTATTAATGCGATCCATTTGCGTTTGGATTGAATTGAAAATGTTAATTTGTTTGGTTAGCTTTTGTTTTTTTTTTCTTCTATCGTACTTGCTCAAAAGTGAGTATAAATCAGAAATTCGAATCCTGTCGTTATGGATTCTGTGCATTGTTGAGATATAAATATGTATGTATGTTTGTATCTTCTTCAAAATTATACTTATATGAAGTGATGATTACTTTTCTGATGTAGCAAAACCATATGATATTCATAGAGTAATCTTGTAGCTTTCCTTTTTCGAAAATGTTTGTGGGATGCAATCGTTTTCAGTCAATGCGGATTTAAAAATTGCCTGAAAATTTTTTATCATTGTAATTATTAATGTTACTCAAAACTTATACTTAGTCGTTCTTAAGGATTGTTATACTCACTTTGGCATTCCGGTGGATTCATATATCCAAACACATTCAATTCATAGAGTGATGCCACAGTTATGAAAAGCAAGTACCAAACCATTAGCAAAATTCCGAGACGTTTATCTAGTTTCCAGCCATTCAAATGCGTTGAGAGAACCAAAAACAGAACTGTTGAAAACAGGGATAGCGTAGAATAAGCCAGACCTATTGAAAAGAAAAGATGAGAGATAAATAAATTACTTATGCTTAATGTAGTCTTATAATTTTCAGGGGCCCCGGAGACAGACTTTATTCGAGGACTCCACGGATAATGAGGCATTGTTGGGTATATTGGTATATATATATTGTATGTAGACGTACTAGTATCACATATGAACAGTTGTCAGTTGTGCAACGTCATATCTTAATATTTATTTATAATAATTTGTATAGTTATTATTACCTTTAGATATTACGTTGACGTGTGAACCAGGTTTTATTATTGCCGTCTGAATAAACCACGGAAGACCTAAGCACACTAGGATATCAAAGACATTCGATCCGATTGCATTGGAGACGGCCATATCGCCATATCCTTCTTTGATAACGGCTATTGAGCTTAGGGCATCGGGCACAGAAACTCCGGCGGCAACAAATGTCAAACCCATAACCGTGTCCGGTATGGCTAAGGTTGATCCGATGACTGTGATCATCCACACCATGAAGTACGAATAGAAGGATATCCAGATCATGGAGATTATGAATGTGAATGGATACCAGTTGCGGTATCGTTCAGTGCGACAATCGGGCATTGTTTTCTGACACAGAAAATGTATGGGGTAGACGACGTACCAGGATATCAGTGCTGGGAGACCACCTTCCGTCGGCCGTTCCAGTGGATTTGGTCGCGGTTCTTTTGTTTTATCCGACGGTTTGTAATAGTCGCTGCCACCAACCGTTTGGGGTTGGCCGACAACAGATTTATTGGCGCCAGCAGCTTCAGGCGATTTTGTTGCGTCAGGTTGGTCGGGGTTGTAGGCCATATTTTCGCGGCCTTGGCCCTGATCCATGCCAAACTGACCCACACCCCAATCATCAGCCGGCGGCTGGTTGGCTCTAGCACTGATTCCTACCGGGTTCGCGGACTGTTCGCCCCATGCCGCGTTAGGATCCCAACTGGCATTGGGGTCTGTGTAGTTCTGGTAATCGGATGGTTGCTGCTGGGATCCGGCAATCGGTGTATTGGGATCTTGCGACAGGCTGGTCTGCTGCTGGGTGCCTTGTGTGTAGGAGGAATCGGGCACATTCTTGTATGTCACTAGTGCAGATTGCTCCTCCTTGGTCGGCAGCTTGAAGGGGAGATTCAGAGAGAGCGCCCATCTCTCCAGCTGAGTATTGAAATGCAATGCAATGCAGTAGCCGACGTAACACAGAAGCATCACAACGGACTCAAACTGTACAAATTTTGAAGTCGTTTCATCATTCGAAATCTCATGCAATAAACTCAGTAACAACACTCACGCAAGATATGACATCGTTGCAGATAATAATTAGCATGACTAAAATGGAGAGACAGTAAAAGAAGCAGTCCCGGACCAGAGGCCACCAGTTCAATTGGCATACAGTGCCTGCACACAGAGCGCACACCGAAATCACAAACATAATGTTGAAAACTGCCGAGCCAATGACTCCACTGATTCCAATGTCGTCTTTCGCGAAGAACACTCCAATGACTACCGTTGCCAACTCGGGCGCTGAACTGCCAGCCGCCATGAAGGTTGCACCGGCAACATCCGGAGATAATTTTAGCTCTGTAAATGTAAAGAAAATAGTGAGCATAAACCACATCAAAGACTCTTTCCCTCTCTCTTTCGCTAATATCTTGGTTTTACAACCTTCACACAATCGGTCTAAACTGGCCACGAAGTAGTCGTCGCATACAATCGCCAGCCCGAAGAAAGTGAATATAGCTACTAATATATGAATAATAAGGCCGCCGTGTTGTCGCGCCCATTTGCCCATCAATGGCTGCGGAAACTGCTCGATGGCGGGCGGAGTGCAGTTGTCTCGTTTCGGGCGCCACGTTGGGACGGCTCCGGCTTTTGATACGTATGTCGGTTCAGTTGAAGTTTCTGACTGTAATTATATCAATTTTTAAGGTTTTGTTATCATATACAAGAGAATATTGGTAGAGTTACTGGTGACAAATCCGTTGTCGAATCTAGAAGTGGATTATCGTCAGTAATCGCACCGTTAGAAAGATTATCCTCATCATTTACGGGAGTTACATCATTTTCATTATCCTCGGTTAGACTTCCAGTATCAGGCGTCGGGATGGCAGACTCTTCTAATTCTCCTTGACTTTTTGCCACGAAAATCGTAAAAAAATAGTATATCAGAAAAAGTAATGCCATATTCCACCAACGAGCTCGTCTTGATCTTCGACAAATCGCCTGGAATATAAATGTAGATAGACAATAAATTGTGCCTACGTTTTTATTCGTTATATTTTTAAAGATATAATAAATATTACGAGTAATTTGTTGCTGTATGGAGAATGCAGGGGGCTTTTATTTCTTTGATAAGATAAGAAAAAGTTACCTACATTTTGTCTATAAGGTCGAAAGTTATGAATTTTTCCAACAAAAAGCAAAAAATCTTTGGTTCCATTTAATTTTAAAGTAGTTTTACTTTTATACTGGAGTATGGACCACTATAAAAATATTCATACTGATGGTTTTTCAACTTTTATTGAAGCTTCGGTGAAAACTGTAATAATAACTTGTAGGTAATAACTTTAAAATAATTTTTGTACTGCCTCCCTCTATTTTGGAATCTTCCAGTTTCAAGCAAATCAATCCAATTTTTTTACCAAGCCGATTAAAGCAATAGTAATCCCGGTTATTAGCCTTATTTTCAATTATCATAATCGTATGACTGTCCGCGACTTAAAAAATTATCGCTATGAACGACTGTTTACGCTACAGTTCCTTACTCCTTTCATTATTTTAATTTGCCAATAAACAAAACATTAGATTAGGAAACAATATTCAATATACGAGAATATACTTCTGGACCAGTCAGTCATTGTTACTGAGAATACTTTGTTCATCGATTTGAATGGTGCGAGTCTCTCTTGTACTTTCTTACTTCATTGATATGACATCATTTGAGTACACTGCTATGTATTCAGCTCTTGTTGTTGTTCTTTTTATATTCCGCTGAAGTCAGACACAAATCAATTTGTCTTTTCTAATACCATTATTTACATTTTCTCACCGCAGAAATTTAATTCTGAGGGAAGAATATATGCAGAGGAGAACAAATAACTATAGCTGCATCCCAACCATATCAGCCATTGCTTTTAGAATTGATGAATTGAACCATGCGTTCATATACATATGTACATACGATATATGTTGCGGTTAATTTATGCAGCATTTTATATAATTACCAGTACACTACAATTTTACTCTACACACTAGAAATTAAGTTAAAAATTTGTGATTGGTGAACTTTTAGCATTTTAATACATTTTTATTATCTATAACGGAAGAGTCGAGAGAATTATAAGACTAAATGAGTAGACGACCCTTTTTAAAGGATGTAGTCCTCTAAAATAAATAAATAAAAAGAAAAATTCCGATTCTCCTATAAATACGATAACATTTATTCGATTTTGCATTGTATTTTCAACATGTATTTCTTCATTTTGGGTTTTCTCTCTTTTTATTATATTAAAATCGTAGAATTTTTCGACAAAAATTACACTTAAAACCAAAAGTTACTGATCTATATTAGTTGCCTAATCATTTTAGAAGCGTCACCAGTTTATTACGCTGCAAAAGGCGGATTAGGAAGAATTTAAACGCTTTAGTTAGAATTTCTCCCTTCCTTTTTGTGGGGGCTTGTGTATTCTCTCACACAGGAATGGCGTGTCCTTTGCCTTTCTCACAAAGGAATGGCGACATGATTCAAAACTCTGTTTTGTAATGATTCTGAGCGCGTAGGGTGCTTACACTATGCCGAAAAAAGCTCTCGTACTTCATGTTTTTCCTTTTGGACTAATATGTGTACACATTCATTCATGCGCTCAGAATATCGATTTACCACAATCCATACTTGAAGTGCTACGAGTGGGAGTGAATGATGGCAAGAGGTTGAAAAAGAACGCAGAATGTGTTCGAAGGCGTCTGGCTGACTGGAAGCTGAAATTGCCATAAAATTTTGACATCTAAGGGCTTGGTTTGTTATCATTAATATCAAGGAAAAATAAATAATGTTCAGAAGCTGTTTTCTAAGAACGCAAGAGCTCTAATTTTAAGAGTTTGTTTTCTTTTTTATCGTTATAGTCAAATGAATTCTCTTTGTATTACCATTTTTAGACGGATGTCCTTGTACGAATAGCTTGAGCACCTTTCAACCTTTCGTTGAACACCTTTTCCCCTTTGTTTTTTTTTTGACTACTTTCTTATTCCTCTTTGGTGTATGTTATTTGCAATTATTTTTAAAATTTAAACACACAGATTTTCTTTACAATACGTATTTCCGCAGAGTTCACAAAAACAGATACAGAAGATGGTCGCAGAAATAAAAAAATGTGCTTCCTGCCTCTATGTTGCACTAGTCACTGTTTCACCTTCACAGGATTTACGCACTTCAGCTACCACTTTTGGGCACTTGACTTCTTTTGGTGTTAACGTAGTAATCTTAATGTTTAATTTTTTCCTAGCTTATTCTTTTTTCTAATAAAATATCCAAAAAATGGATGACTTTTCCGAAGAGCAGAAAAGTGTCACGGGCACGTTAATAGAAGACATCGAGTGACTACGGCTTTTCATCCGTATCTCTGACTGACGACAGACCGACCGACCGACCGTCGCTCTCAAGGAAAATTCATTTCCGAATTGATTGGACTGAACTTTTCTCGGTGCAAAAAATACTCCCAACAACGCAACGCAATCAAGTGCTGCCGTATTGTAATTTTCTTTGTGGAGTGTCTTGTAAGCTTTTGGTGTGAGGAAAGGAATGGTATGTGAGTAATAAAAAAGCTTTCCGCATAAAATATTAATGGTCAATAAAAAAATGAAAAAGTCCAATTTAATAAAATTGGTTTTTTGCACTCTCGACTTTTGCGTTTAAGCAAAATGATTTTTTTTAAATAAAGAGACCATTTTATATTTATTAAATATTATATTAAATATCAGTGATACTTTCAGAAGTGTAGTAGAAAATTCCCAACGTATTGTACCCCACAAATTTCCTTTTTCACCAGTATGCTTGCTCCAACAACACACTTGGTGAGAAGAAAATTGTGAGAGAGAATGTAGATCGGCGCCGACGCGGGAGAACTTGCCGTCATGGTACGCCGTCGGCGTTGTGCCCATTGTTTGTGATGCCTTTACCATCATTTGAGAGCTTGTAGTGAAATGGCATTCTCTCAATACGAGTATAACATATTTATTATAAAGCAGAAACAGATAAGATTTTGATTATTGAAAAGAACACTAAGCGTAACAATTAAATCATTTGATGACAGCAATGATGATCATTGTTTATATTAACTTAATTGTTTACAATAGTTTCGTGCGAATTACAACAGATTTCGTTCAGTAAATAATCACAAAAGCAAAATGTTAAAAACGTAATCTTTGCTTAAGCCTCACTGAAGTATCTTATAATCAGAGAAGAGATTTTTTGCCGGAACAATAAACTGTCGTCAGCGCTTTAAGAGGCGCTTATGAGCGCCGTGTGCGTGAGATGCTGCTAGAAAAAGAGTAAAATAATTCTGACTCACGTTAATCGCTACACGTAAAAGAAAAGCAAAAGCAAGCCGGTAGAATTAACGGCTCATACTCGTACATTGGTACATACAGAACAAGTTTATATGTACGTACATATACTTTTCTTGAAACAACAAAAAGTTGTCTGTTTTTTTTTTAATATTAGTGGCTTTATTGACTTGAGTAAATTAAACTAAACAAGATTTGTTTTCTACAAATTAAAAAAATTACATCACGGTGCTTTTAAGCATCCTCTTACGTAATTATTACGAAATTAAGATTCTCGTTGTTTACATTTTATCAAAATATATTATACCTGAACACCACATAGCTATAACTAAAATTATATAATTATTTATATTTGCTGGAAAGTTATCCAACAATAACTATCATCTTGAACACACACCTCAACTCTTGACAAGTAAGTCCCAAAAATTTAATAGAACGGTCAAAAATTATTTACTTGCTGATTTCCAGCCTTTTATACGGCCAAGAATGGAATACATTCGAACTAAAAATTTCCACCCTTCTCACTATTTTGGAATTTAATGTCGGCAATGGTACAAGCCACAATGTACATTTTATAGAAGTACGTAAGAAGAAGAGTGACCGGTGAGGACGGTATCGATGACGATAATGACGAGGATGGTCTTTGCTCACCCTTATTTCGAATGTTGCCCAAAAGTTGAAAAGGGGCGAAAACGCAACCATCAACAAGATTATTTCGCATCAAATAAATTAATTCCAGCTAAAAACACCAAACGAGACACATCCACAAAACAATCCAGAGCTACCACAAACTCAAAAAACAAAAACAACATCATGCGTGCAGGACGCGTACAAAAGCGCAATGTAGAAATGTATGACATTTATCAATATAAAAAAGGTCAAAATTTGTCCACAACAAAATTGATACCACATTGAAATCGGTCTCGATAAATTATGGTTAGTATAGCAGACAGTGCGGCGCATAGGTACGACATACGACAGATACATACATATCTATATATTATGTATATACATACATACATACCTACATACTACAAACATCTTACCGATCATTTCGATTTCGAATTCGATCCTCAATCCTGTTTCTGATGTCGGTCATGAAGTCAATCGCAGGAAGAATGTGAATCCTTCTTGACAAAAGACAATAAGGTATCTGATGGAATCTGCTGTATCAATGAAGATTTCTACATCTGTGCAGTGGTTATTCTTTGGTGTTGTTTTTCTTTCTTTCAAAAACCTCTCCATTGAATAGAAGAGACGATCGAGAGGTTCCGCCTCAACGCCTCAACCTTCGCAACGGAAGACAATAAAGAATTGTGGGTTAAACAAGTTTTCCAAAACCAATACAAAAGAGACACCAATTGCGTCCTCTTGCGTACGTTGTAAAAAGGAAGAGTATTCAAAAGGAGACATGCAAGAGGGTAAGTGAGAAAAGTAAGGTCGGTTAAGGTAGACAATGAGATGGCCAGTCGTTGGGATAAATTTATCTTTAATCATTCATTTCCATTGCAAAGCGAGTGTGAAATTTTGAAGAAAGTATTGTAAATATTTTAAATATAGCATATATTTCCATAAGAAAACAAAATAATTTCCATAAATATGTTTTATAACATCAGATAGCACTAATTGACTATACTCGTATGTATTTTCAGTTAACTCTCTACTAGTGTGGGAATACCGACTGTAGCGTTACAACTACTCAAGCTAGATATTCTGCGAAATGATCATCTGTGTCATTAAAAGATCACTATGGTTTGACACATTTATGTCGTCGTCCTAGCCGCAGCTCTATCTTTAACGTTTTTGAGGGTAGCTAATAACCATGAAGGGACATTTTGACACCAAACTATCTAATGAGCTAAATCTAAACGATTTAACCATGCTCTTCAAATAAAATTAAAACTTCTTTGCTCTCAATACCTTCGGTTTGAGTACTTCTTTCAATGAAGAGGTATTGTATACACATTTAGAAATAATTTTTATAAACTTATATGATATGATGATCTATAATTAGTGTTCATATTATAATGCATATATAAGTATATATTTAATTACAATATTTAAGTTGATTAATGCCGATATAAGTCACAGCTCGTCTAACTAGTAAACTGTTTAAAAAATTGTTGTAGAAAAATAGTTGTCTGATTTGAAAGTTTAAGTTGTTTGGTCTTGAGTTGTATGGAGCATCATATTTTTCTATAACATGTCAACTTACAACGGTAGGCTCCTAAAATTGATCCCTTTAGTAGTTTTATTACATCTAGTGCTTTTCTAGGTTTCTTTTTGTTTTCAATGTTTCTTCTTCTCTTTTTTTTAATTTGTAATTTTTTTTTAATTTGTGATTTTTTAAAAGAGTCCTTTTATTTTTCTCCTTTTTATATTCTTTTAATTTGCAGAATAAAGAGAACAACTTAAGTAATGCATGCTTATTCATTGGACTTCATACTCCTTTTCAATCCATTACAAACAACTACCGGGAATTTTAGCCCTAAAAACTTGTGGCTAGATTGTTCCTTTTTAATTTAACCGACAACTTTTCTTTTAAAAGGAATGAGTGTTATATAAAAAATTATCTTTCGAAAGTATTGTCAATTGTTACTACCGTCTCAATTTTGGTTCGAATTTGAAGTGAAGATTGAAATCAATAGTGATTTCTAAAGCGTCATATAAAAAGATTGTATATAGTATATGATGCTGTATTTTGTGTGGAAAAAATAAACATCACAGCTGTATTGTTTTTGTTCCTTTCAATTATTTGCAACATCATATTTTTAAGGTGTCAACAGGTATAAAGTGAGTGCACATTTGTCACAACTGGGCAATCGTTTGTCAGTTGTCTGTGTCGGTAAGTTCTAAGGAGCCGACAAGTTAGAAACAAACATCAGAAGGCGCATGGAATCGGAAAAAATCAATTGAGAAAATCCTTAAAATTAACACTGGGAACCATGCCGTGCCGGCTTCTAACATGTGCCGCCGCCAGCAGCAACGCTGCCGCTGTCGCTTCTACTTGGTACGAGTATAAGTATTTATTTAATGTCACTAAAAAATTTCGTTACAGGTTGGTTACTTTTATATCCTTCTCTAAAATATACATACATATATCAAGAATGTTATAGGAGTAAAAGAATAGGAAAATACGTATACGTAGACTGATTTCGATCAATCACTTTGCACAAAATTGCACACGATTTATTTAAATGCAAAATTTTTGAACAACAAAAAAACTATGTAGATAGAAGGCAGAGTTTTTTCATAAATGCACTTAATTTTTTATGCTTACAATTACTTATAATATAAAAGCGGCGTATATTAGATAAACATAAATAGTATATATATGTGTGTACAAGTACGTATTCATAAATACATAATTATAATTAAACATTAATAAATTATTGCCTACACTTTTTTTATTCATACATATAGAGTACACTCTGTTAAATAACAGCTTGTTATAACAGAACAAAATACGCTTCGTATTACAGAGAACTTATGTAGCAAATTTAGAAAAAAATCAATCCATGTTTCCATCTCGCTTGTTCGCTCAATCGGCATAAAAGGTGAAAAATCGATCAGTCATGTTATGAAATTTTGATGGATACTTTAGGAAAAAAATAAATAGAACACATTTTTTTGGTATTATTCGGGAAATTTTTACCGTAAAATGACACAATAGATGCAAAATTAAAGTCACACGAGCGTAACATACACGAGCCAGTGCAATAAATTTATCACTTCTTCTATCATCGAAAATACATCGATCATGCACTTTTGACATATCTTTCAAAATCGCAAAGAGAAAGCAATGGTATCATTGTTTTTTATTCTTTCATGATGATGTCATGAAGTTTCTTTTGAAAATTGAATGTTGAAATGAATATAGTATGTCGGCCAGCATTGATTGTAATGTTATGCCTCTTAATAAAGATTAAACAGAAATTTTATGAACGTAGGAGGTTTCATCAAATACTCGTGAATTGAAAGAATCGAATGGAATAGTAGCAAAGATTTCAGCGGGCAGAAGGTGACAGTGAGTAAAAATCAGTAAAACCTTGATTTATAGTATATATATAGTTGATTTATAGTATATCCGTTACACATTACATCGATTTACTTTAAAAATTTAGTAAAAACTTACTACTATTTAAAGTAGCATGGACTTGCGCAGTTCATATTTTGGATAGAAAATACAAGCAGGGTCATTTTTTCAATACCTATACATGATTTCTTAATTTTTTTTTTTTTACTTTCTCTGCTCAGAGTTAACCATTTAGATTTACTATTTCCTTTCCTGATCACATTATCATGCACAGAAGTTACCACATAATGTATCTTCACATTTCAATATAAAGTTTGAGGAGAATTTTTCGGCGAGTTCTCTTTCATTGTGAGATAAATAGAAATTTTTCGCCTAGTTTTTGCACCTTTTCATCATAATTACTCGGCAGGAGCTCTATGCAATTTCCTTTTACCTTCCATTTACGTAGAGAGACGAGCATTGCTTCATTGACTCGTATCGAAAGCAGTATTTCCTTTTTCCTCATTGTGAAAAGTGTGAAAAGGTTTTCAGCAACAAATCCATTCATTCTTCTGAAACATTTCAATTTGCATTTGACTTTGAGACCTTAAACCGTAAAACCAAAGAATTGTAAAACCTACCAAAAAACTCTTAAATATTTGAAAGATTTATTTTCCATTTTTTTTATTCTCGGTGTCTCTGAAGAGTATATGATTGAGTAGTGCCCTAGTAGAAACCTTTTTGGGTGAATAGAATCGAAAAACGGGAGCAGCCTGAACAAGAGATGATCACCACAGAGTTCTTCCGCGTGCGTATTCCTAAAGCCGTCATAATCCGAAAAGCGTGTTACACGACAAATTGAATAAAATCTCGATTTTGTTAAGTGTTAAGGACACAAAAAATAGACAAATAAGAAAATGTGGAAATGTGATCACACTCACCATGGATGAAAATGTTTAAAACTGTGTTGAAAAATTAAAAACAATTTCAGAACTAACAAATTTCAGTTAAAACGAAATGAAAATAAAACAGAACAAAATGGTTTCATAATAAAATTAAGTTTTTTATACAACTTTTAATAATTACACTAATTCGGAGTATGTTTATATACCGATACCTTTCTCTATCTTTCAAATTTTTATACAGTTCATAACGAATTTTATTCCACTGTGCTGTAAGATATTTCCGTATTATCACGCTTTATTTCAAGATATTTTGCAGTTAATTTTACCTTTATCACTGGAACGTGCACATTGAATAGCCTTCATAGAATATTATTCTTCGTACTCATATTTTCACTTACCAAGGTTTTCAGTTTGGTTAGCTAATTTCTCGAATGAATGGAAGTATGTAAATCTTGAACAAGACGAGAACAAAGTCTCAGTGTGTGAAAGACAAAATCGCTCGAACCGTTTTGACTGATCTACTTTTGGGTCATAAGAAGTATTGAGAAGATTTACAATGGGATTACTTTCATGATCGGATCAGATAAGGATTTGACTAGAATTGAATCTTTAGCTCTGAACTTGATAACAACAGATTAAATTTGTTTCGTTGACTTCATTCAATGGAATGCTTAAAAAATCTTGGGTTCAAACTGCATAGAGAGAGAGAGAGACTATGCAGATTGAGCAACTTGGTATGGTATTTCCTTTTAAAAAAGAGGTATGACAGGAAATATAGAAATTCTCTTTTAAAATGCATCATCTTTATTCAGACTTAATTTTAGAAGGATCGCTAGGATAATGGATATCAAAGGATGGATATCAAAGAGTAGAGTTTTGAGGATCCCCCTTTTCGAACTTCTCTTAAATAATCCCGACTAGAATATTAGAGGGATCTTAATTTTCACCTTAACTTCAGGCAATTCTCGAATGTTATTTATTTTGAAGAATCAAGAATACGGTAAACTTTACAAGGTTCCCGAATCTTTGAAAAATATGGCTTCGCCTGAAACATTAGTGCCTTTTTGTTTCAAAGCATTTTGTCTCTGAAAAACGAGGCATAAGACGGATATAGAATTATCTAAGGATACTTACCCTAGCAGTATACCTTTTAGCAGTAAGACCTTTTTTAAAAAAAATATTACTCAGACCTTCCCGAACCAGACAGAAAATGCCATATTTTTGTTGCTCTTACTTTGTAACATTAAAAAAGTAGTATTATTTGTTTCATAAGTTTTTTATATAATTGTACCATTTTTTGTACAATTGAACATGAAAAAATTCTTGACATAAGCAATTACCCTGAAGGGAACCAAATATAATCGAGTAGTATTTAATGATTGCAAACCCTATTTCTATATTTTTTCAATTTTAAATTGTTTAAATAAATTTCTGCCTAAAAACAAAACTGTACAAAATGCAGTATAAAAAGATTTGATTAGAACCTGAGGAGGAGAGGCGTGGTTTTGGTACGCCATTATGCTGAATTTTCATCATTAGTCCATGTGTTTTTGTATGGCGCGCCCGAGTGTGTGCGTGTAGCTTGTATGAGTGTGTATATAACCAAACGCACGCTCACCAATCACCCCAATGCAGCCGCAAATATCTTTTTGTTTGAGCACCATGCTATTGTTATGAAGTGCAGGGACGACATCGCGCCGCATCCGCACAACGAGATCGAGACACGCGAACCACAACCGAAACTGTTGCCACTTAAGTTTTTCGTGCCTACCTACCAACCTTTAGGCACGACGATGGGTACCGGAACCTTCTGAACCATCGACGATACGCTGTCGTCCCGTGCTTCACTGTACCTTGAAATTTAAGGAAAGAGAATGAATGGACCGGACCCTCTTTCTTGGGTCCTCTCCTCCCCAGGTAAGTAAGCATCTGTGACGTGGAGAGAGCGTATTTCGGCTTTTGTTGCGGCTACTGAACACTTCTATAATTGACTGCCCACCAGCCGCCAACCACCATTCACTTCAGTGATTCGGTAACCTAGTTGTTACCCATCTGTGGCTATTTTCTGGGAACTGAACGCTGGATGAAGTGGTTTTAGCGGGGTGCAAGCGATTGAATTCAATTGAATTTTTGGCCATCAATGGCTTTGAGTTTTCTTTATTTAATCGCTCGCGTGATAGCATCCTCGAAGATTGCTACTTGGTCTCCGGGCTCGGTTGATGTCCTGACCGCGACAAAAAGGGATGATGTCGTGATTCGGATGACGCGCCAAGCAACGATGTATGTGATGCGGTGTGTTGCGGCTTGGACGGATGGATTATTTCAATAGTAGTTGTTCAGTCGCTGCTTGTTTGTTGTTTGTTGTTTTGTCTCGTGTGGTTGTCTCTTGTGGATGCGGTGGATTATTTGTCTCATGAAAAGAGCAACTATCGAACGCGTCTCGTTTTTTGTTGCAAACAATAACAAGATGAGCGCTGGAACGTTGCTCGAGAGTCAACTCATTGAGGTGGAAACTAATTTGATTTATGCTCTCAATTGACAATGCGACATGGCGCGAATATCCTCACTTTGAGGGTTTTTAGTGGCGTGCGCTATTCGGTCACAAAGGAAAGATTTCTCGCAGCTGCCCCGAAGGCAAAGTATACGCACAGCCATATAAATATGTTGGTATATACATATGTATACATATATAGTTTTATAGCACTAGATAAGTGTATATTGGCAATATATATACATATTTTGGTATTAATGTAACTAACGCTGTTACAGCAATGTAGAGAAAAGCTACTAGACCACAAAAAAGATTAAATATTTTAGGGAATAATTTGATATGTCAGTACCATGCAACTTTGATACTAGTGACCTCGGACTATCGCTATGCTCATAGGATTTTATTTTCCCCGGTAAATAAGTTTGCACAGTGGGATGATTTTTTTAATCAAAATATTGAAAAATTTATTATGGGTATGATTAACATAAATGAAAAATCAGACCTGCTTGTCTTTTTCGAAACTATATTTAATACAAGTACATAATATATTTACATATTGTAAAAAACACTCTATACTTATATAGTACATATACAATAAAAGAATAAATCAGACCACATTAATCTGATTTAACTTTTGTTCTTAAGTTTATTTTATAACCTTAGTAAGCAAAGGAAAAAGGCGATATTCGTGATGTATAGAAAAAATGATAACCCAGAATAAGAAGTTCATGGTGTCCCTTTTTATTTATAGAGCTTAAAATTGTGGTTACGTAGGCCTCACACTAATAAGAAAAGTTAAAATATTTGTTTATGAAAGTTTAGACATAAAATAACCAGGAAACCAGTACCTTTAAGTTGTTTTTACAAAATTGCATTGTTATAATATTACAAGTTTTCTTGGGCAGTACTCTACATGCTTTTTTGCAAAGACGACCTTTTTTGATTAACCTTTCGGGTTAATATACAAGTATTTACTTACATACGATATGTACGAGTAAATGTAACATATCGTGTACATATATTCGTACTTATTTGTTTCTTAAACACGTTATGAAGAACCTTTTAAGACAAATACATTTAAGACAATTATATTAACCAATTAAATGTCATACTAAAATCATAAAAGGGTAGTCCCACCGACTATATTGACAAAAAGAAATTTATTGGTACCAGGGCTCTTATAAACTGAGTGTTTTTACTAATTCATTCATTCACGGCTTCATTCATAAGTACCATTGATTAACTAGTGGTACCCTAAAGCGGTAGCACCCGCTCTCGCTTGAATTTTAAAAGCAATAAATTTCTTTTGTGAAACACAAATGAGTCCCAGGGGCAAAGGAAGGATTCAAAATTATGGAATTTCCAAAACTATGATTAAACTAACACCTCTGTCGGTCTGTCCCTAACTCATCATCATCATCATCAGGTATTTCCCAAAAAAGCGTAGGTAAAGAAGTTGTTGCTTCGTTAAGCATTAGTTCCTTATTATTGCTGGGCCGTAGACGGAGGACCGCAGGAACGATCATGCAAAGGGAAAAGCATAAAGTAATTAGCGATAAAAGATGGCCTAATTGTATCGGACTCATTCCATTACGGACGACAATGGAATCTTAGTTATATTGTACAATGCGCTGAAATTGTACCTGCGCAGAGAGTTTTTTGAGATACGCTCGTTCTTATGATGGTTCATGTACAAAAATAAAGGACGAAAGATTATTAAGATTACCTTGAGTGGAATTTTTATGATACCATGTCACCACATGTTCGACAGTCTGACGACTATAATAATATTTTTCTCTTAAAATAAATATTCTGTATATATGCGTTTTCATATAATATCTCGATATGAAAAGGATTTTGTTATAGTTGTATGTAAAAAATATACATATTTTTAAATAAATAACAAACACATTTTTATGCAAGAAAATGTAATACAAGCAATGGATATTAGTGGATTTTTCTTTGTCTGTCTCGTTTATGAAAGAGCATATGGATCCCAACTGTTTAAATTAAAAAGTACTTAATATATTTTTTTAAGATGAGATAATGAAATACTATAATCGAACGCTATTTCTTGTAATCGTCTATTATGTATTTCAGTCGCTTAAAAATCAATGCCATGCAGTATATTCTAGAAAACAAAAAATGAGTAAATTAATTTGTTTTTAAACATATATTATACAACATATTAGAAGCTATAACGAGAAGAGCTTTCTGATCCAAAAAACAAAGTAACGAGTAAATGCTCTAATTTAAATTCCATTAAAATTAAGAAAAATCAGAAACTAAATAAAGACATAAAAAATGGGCTTAACCCATGGATACCATATGCGAAATATTTTCAAAAACAACTAATCAAAATATGTACATATATTTGATACCGAGACAACATAACTGCTTAAACATTAATCATACTCATTAAATGATTTTAATTATTTTAATAAATTGAATTCTAATTGAAATAAGTAAAAAAGTAAATAAATGTATCCATAAATCGTTAACGTTTTTAAGTGATTTAAATCTAATTTACGATTTTAAAAATCTTTAAATTATCTCATTAAACTTGTTCTTTAGTTACAGATAACCGTAAATTAACTGGAGTATCAAAGTTCTAATTTCTTGAAAGATCAAGATGTTGTTTGACGAAATAAAAGGTTTCCAATCATTGGTTGCAAGTATTGATGCTCAATACGTATAATTGCTATTACGGTATCGTTTTTCACTCTCACTTTTTTTCGGAGGAGGACGATAACCAAATAAAAATGTCTTATCTGTACAGTCATCCTCCTATAAACAGGAAACAGAAGCAGTTCGAAAACACAATATACAAAATATCCACAATAGACCAAATCACTATGATATTGTATATTGAAATATAAAATATTTAAAGACTAATTTTTCCAATCCAATATGTCTATGAATAGTTTACACGTAGAAAGACCTTAGCTCTATTTACATTATTTACTATATTTTATTGTTATCGTATTGACAGTCATGTCTATGTTTTGAATATATGTATGTATGTATATTTAAAACTAAACCTCGCAGACATTCTACAATTATCTCTGGTTTTATATTATGAGTGTCTAGTCTTACATTATGCGTGGAGGACGATTTCTCTAAACCGATTTTTTCGATTCGTTCCAGACTTTAACAGGAAGCGATGTGAGGCTGATATCGTTTCGCCTATTCTGGCCTGATTTGTTCATCGTTGCAAACGCTATACCACTTCATAATTAGAAAGTCTGTCAGGAGCTAACAGCATCGGTATAGTCTTCTGTCGATGTAACTAGAATAATATATTGATAAAATTCGGCACGAAGCTGTATTAGGGATACTTCTGGAAAAGTATGGAGTCATATTGAATATCCGCTCAAAATTATTGGAAAATAACATGCCCAACTTAAATGAAGTTATATTTCGTTCACATGAGCCGGTACCAATCATCCACCGCTCGACAGGCCAGTTTGCAAAAAAATACTTTAAAAGGAAGACTTGCGGAGCTTTGGAAATATGTATGTATGTACAGATAAAAAGTAAAGTGTGGAAATAAACTTCACCACCGAAATAAAAAGCAAACTTTTGGTTAAACTTATTTTTTCGAACACATTATCCCCGCCTCCTTGTTCCCTCCCCTCCCCCTGTGTGGCACTTTCTTAATGTGCTCCATCATTTCACTTTTCCCGCCCTCCACAGGCCTCTGGACCACATTTCAGGGGTGTTTTTTCTCTTTCAATTGAATATATTTGAACACGAAGGTTTGCCAGGGGCAAGCGTAAAATTCTAATCGCAGTGATTCAATCTGGAGGAAGGAGCAGCAAAAACTTTGCACAGTGGCATTGAATGGCGTTCGAAAAACTGTAGAGTAATTAAATATTCGCTACCCTCAACAGCCTTGCACTGCATATAGAATTAAAAATACATTCGGAATATGGTAGTAAAAATGCTAGAAAATTTTTTGCTATGCTCATGATTTTTTTGTATATAAATAATATATACATAAATCTCTTATTCATTATATATAAACGAATAACCGAATGAATGCGTGTGAGTGGCGTGTGTGTTTCTGTGCGCGTATGTGTGAGGCAGAAGCCATTGTGGAAAAATCACCCTTAAAACGCAGCGTGACGCAAACGAGAGCAAGCGACAGCCAGGATTTAGGCACGATGAATGGCGAAACGGGATGCTAGAGCAATTAGGGGCGGGGTGTGTCTATCTCAGTAGGTAGAAGACGTAGCTGTAGGTAGACGATTCCTGCAGAAGGACTCTTCGCAACCATCGTTTAAATTGCTCGCTGGCCGCTCTCGGCGCAGCAGTTCGATTTGTGATCTCAAGGTGAAGGCATAGCAAAGTGGCACAGTTGTGCAATTTGAGTTATTCTTCTTTAGTGATTGATTTTGTCCGATATACATTCTATACCTAATAGACGTTACATACATTTTCATCAGTTTTTCGCAAAAACGATCAACAACTAAGTACGCCAATAATCATGTCCGGCACTAGTGTGAATCCTCCACCGCAAACCTATTCGCGCTTGTTTCGCCCTTGGGACACGCAGAGGGCCCAAAATGAAGTAAAGCAAAGAAGTGTCGTCAAGATCGAGTGTTCCTCCATGACGGAAATGACCACAAAGCCGGACAGAAACAATAGCAACATGAATGGCCATGATCGGGATGAATGTGCCTTAAGCAGCAGAAGCAGTAGCAATAGTCTCTCAAGTTTTGACGACAGCTTCCATAGCAGCAATGATTTAGATCATCCAATGTCATCGCCGAATCTTTACCCCTCTCTGGTGACCGATGGAAATATTCAAAACGTGCCCTATGAGTTTCACTCCCTGGAACGGCCGTTGCAACTAACAACATCTCTGGTTGGTAACGGCAGCAGCAGCAGCAGCATGCCGTCTTCTGGTGACATATACTATGCGGCAGCTCAGTCTGTGGCCGCCAGCGGCTTGCCACTAGCAGCAGCATCTGCCTTTGGCATGGATCCGTACACTCTCAGCCTGATGGAGCAGGAGTATGCGCGTGTAATGGCCGAAGAGGCACATCTGAAAGCGCTAAACGCACGGAAACAGCGACCAAAGAAGTTCAAATGTCCTCACTGTGATGTTGCCTTCTCCAACAACGGGCAACTCAAGGGGCACATCAGAATACATACTGGTAGGTCTCTATCTTTTGTGACAGTCGAAATATATTATTTTTTCAAAAATTACTACGAGTATATTATTGGTAACGATAATTTAAGCATATTTATGAATTGTTGCTTTATTGGTGTATTTTAGGAGAACGTCCTTTCAAGTGCGACGCTGCAACGTGTGGAAAAACATTCACCCGCAACGAGGAACTCACCCGCCACAAGCGCATCCACACTGGATTGCGCCCATTTCCGTGCACGGCATGCGGCAAGAAGTTCGGCCGCCGTGATCATCTCAAGAAACATATGAAGACACACATGCCGCAAGAACGCCAACTAGGACCGGCCTTATTCGTGCCAATGTATCCCTATCTCTACGGCTACTAAACGCAACAACGGTGACACCGTTGACTACGTTGACTACGTCGACGTCGAAGAGGAATACAAACCAAAACGGCAACTTATCATCCTTCCGCTTCCAATGTATAAAAATACGAAACTTGTACCTGCAAGAGGCAAAGTAAAATATTTATTTTTCGACCAATACCACCGTCTACAACATTCAACTTTCATACAACACAATAATAATAACAATATAGATTATGCGTCTGTTTCCGCAGATCAACTGTAAATATGTTAGCATGTAAATAACTGTCAAAGTGATACATACTATTACACGAATATTTACATTAGTATATTTATACAAAATATAGCAAGAATGCTAACAAAAAAGAAAATATTTTTCTACAAAAAAATAAATTAAAAATTGATTATTAGAAAATTTACTTTTACTATCAGTGGAACTAAATGGGATCTCGAGGGGGGGGAGAAGACAGGAAGAATTTTGTACCTAATGAAAAATAATATTATATAAATTCAACAAAGAAATGATAACAGCCACAAAAATCAACTCTTTTGGAATTTGAATCTTTTGAATTTGATCTTGCAAAATTTATTTTCATATAAGTTTAATATCATCTTCCAATTTTACTTCATTACTTCATTCGTTCTGGCGATTCCTTTCCAGAAGTGCAGAAAATTCATTCCCAGTCCTTAAGGCAATGATACTGAAGGCAGGTTTTTACAGTTTTGAGAATGTTGGATAGAGATAAGAAGTATATGATAAATCTCAAAGGCTTTATTACTTGTATTAAGGCTTAGCTGTAGTGCATGACAAATTTTGTTCGGACATTGAGTCCACTAAACCATAGTTAAACCATAGATTTAACATATGAACTATCATTTTTTCCACTTTTTGTTGTAAGAATAAAATCCAGGCCAATTATTCTTGAACTAATTTAGTCAATCAAGTATATCATTTACCATTAATGAGAACTGTGTAATCGGAAAATTTTCTCAGGGACTGCCAGATTATAGTAAGCTATAGATTATGGATATGTTCATTATGGAGCAGTTCATTCAATTCTGATGTACATGCACACTACCAGTTAAAGTGGCCTATGGACTTCCATTGTGAAAACCATTTCCAGCTACCTCCAATGCCATTTCATTTTGTTGAAATTTTTCATTCCAATGTTGAGGAATGAAAGTGGAGGAAAGTATGCACTAATAGATCCATTCATTCACTCCATGTGCGTTTAGAAGTAAATAAAATTTGGCAGAAATCCTGCAGAATATATTTGTTCACGTGTAGGCGTCGTTAATGATTGTAACGTTAGTTAGCAAAAAATCCTTTTCTTCTATTTCTCATGATCGTCGTCATTTATTGCCGAATGACATGATCAATACAGACCAGAGAAAGGGTTCTTTCTCTTCACAAAGAGAAAATGCGAAAGAACATTTACATAAATCATGCCGGTAAACATGAAAGACGGCGTGGCATATATTTGTCACTCAATGGATACGGAATGGTATTCGCAGCATTGAGACATCCTTTATGTACAAACGTATGCATATCTGTCTCTGCTACCTATTGTATAACTCAAACACATTTTCCGATTTAACAAACTTTATATCAGAATTGTAAGCCGTTTTCAGTATAACCTATAGTATAAATAAATGGCAAGAGTTTTCACTTTTATTAAACACCTTTCGCTAAATGGTTTTTATACCATAGCCGCGTCCCTAAATTTAGAATAAGAGCTGTACCCACCCACGGAATAGATTTGAGAAATTCTATTTTTAAAATTCGAAAATTCTTATTGAAAACTTGCTCCTTTTGTAATTTTTTGTCTCCCTTTTGAAAAACAACTACAACTTTGCACTTTGAAGCATTTATTGATTGCAAACGTTTTATTATGTTTTTCAATACCTGAAGTCATTATTTGTTTTTCTCATGGCACCTTCGATCATCATCATCATCATGACTTTTGACCATTTTTCATGTAACCAAACCATGCCATTCATGATTTTTTTAACAAAGCCATACACTCCTCACTTGTGGACAATGCTGCAGACGAAAAGTCTCGGACTTTCGTTCTGGACCCGGCTAAGAATGATATACGAGCCTTCTTCTCAGACACGCAGAAATCCTTGTTGACCATTGCCAAGGGATTCCTTACACTTTCGACCTAGTTATATTGTGTAGAAGAGGACAAAAGGATGTTCTAGCGTTGATCGGGGCGTGCAATGACATCTACCTGACTTCAATAAAAGTCTGTCTCAGTTTGTCTGAGGTAGCCAGACTGTATGTCTAGCACTTGTTCCTGTTATATAAGTACCAACTGATGATATTCACAGCGTGAGATCGACTTGCTCAAAAAAAGAAGGCAATAACCAATACAATGCAGTTCAATTTGTTGGTCGACTACGTGCATTCCAACTTCATACAAAGTTTCTTTTTGCAGCGCTTTTGATACAAAAACGGGCAACCAATTTTCACTTACGTTTTACGAGTACGATTCTCAGTGCAAGCCGAAAGATACCAATGGATTTCGTTTTTATTAGATGTTATCGAAAGAAAAATTAATTTCCCAAAAAGGCTCAACAAATTGATCTCGCAAAGATGTTGGGGTGTTAGTGCAACAATAGCCATATCAAGAGCTATTGAAATAAAGATTGTCAATCAAAATTGGTGGCATAACTACAGCCTATACGTAAGGTTTATATTGTTTATGTAACATTTTAATGTAATGTTCCTCACTTTACATGCAACCCATATGCATAGGTGCCGCATTTTATGTGAAGAAGAGATGAGAAGACATCTGATCTAATCCCTCCGATAGTATGAATCGAATTGTTTCATCAATTAGACTTCAAAAACCAGCAACAACAATAATACAACTCATTATCGGTCCAAGGAATTTTGAATAACGCTTCACTCCAACTCCTAAAGCACCATTCTGGATTTATTCGTTGCATGTTGTGTATGTTCTATACATTCACAGGTGCCTGCCTGCCTCTAGGTACAAAATAAATAAAAGAAAATTTCTTTATCAGTAAAGAAGAATCTCTTCCATATGTTTCAACAATGCCGAAGATCAGCGATGCGTTAATATTTTGACGCTTCGTTGTACAAGTATTATTGTCTAGAGTAGAAAGTATCTGCATAGGTACACACATACATATATGCATACGTACACACATACATTTATGCATACGTAGATGCACATATGTATGCATGGTGTATATTATATGGTATAATAGAACCTGAGTATGGCGTCAAGATTAATAATAAGCACAAATAATTTGACGTGTCTGCCTGTCGGTATGTTACCTAAGCTCCCTTCTATCCTCTCATTAGGCTTGGCAGACAATCGAGACAGTACAACCAACGCCTGTCGTTCGGCTCTAGACAGACCTCAATTGGCTCATTAAGAGTGTTTACGGAGATAATTCCATCGTTTAGCGGTTTTCGGGACATACCCACTTTTAGTCGGTGGGAATGTCCAGTATTGCATTACATTGCATTCAATCCTCGCTAAGCTGGTAGATTATCGAAAATTACCACGCGACTTAAAATTATCGTCTGGCTGGTCCCATATATTTTTCCACTTCTCGTCTTGCCGAAATGATCACCCACTGCTTCCGGCCGGCCGGATTGTATTGAAGATCAGGCTAGTATGGACTTAGGACAAATTAATGCTGTGGAAACATGACGCATTTGTGAAATTCTAGTAAAATGCAATCTTACGGAACAGGATTTGTAATAAGGATTTTTCCGGTCGTCGTCAGTTTAACCAGCAGAACAGAGTGTTAGTTAGTTATCTGCTTAAAGCAATGGATTTTCCGAAATTAAGTTATTTTTCGTACATGTTTTATATAAAAGATAATACATAATACGTGTTCTGATAATTTCATATCTTGTACGTAACTGCATTTTTATGAGAACGTTCGAGAAAAATTTTTTTTCAAAATTTATTTTGTGGGAAAAGTACTCTACGTATGTACATACATACAAGCCTAGAGATACATATGTTTTTCGATTATGATGTTGTTTTAAGGCTTACACCCTTTTTCTCTTTGTATTTTCTTTATATTTAATTTGTCCTCCGTTTGTAACGCCTTAATGGGGGCATATCTAAAATGAAAAAATATATATTTTCTTGTTTAGCATTAACCTTTCAGTCGATTTAGCCGGTACGTCCGTATATCTGTATGATATTCTGCGGAAATCTCGATTGCAGTGGAACCAATAAAGATATCGTCCTGAAATTTGACATGATGAAGGTCCGTCTATTTTTGTCATAAAAGAAACCTACACTAAAGAAAATAGTTATACAACCCTTATTAGTAACATCCGTTTCTTTCCCTTCTCCATACTGCTCTTTCTCATTGCCATTTTCTTACGAAATCGTACAAAAGCAATTCTTACATTGTATGCACTACAGTATTGAACAAAACGTACCTTTCTTCCTTACATACTGGATCACAACTTTCTTGAGATCAGGATCAAGGCAGCAGCCCCTGATCAGGACCAACAGTATGAAATATTTCACAATATACTTTTTCATAAATTCAGAAGGTTGTCACTTCTTGGGTGGTAGTAATATTATAATTGTTATTTGTAACAAACTGCGGGTGGTTCCACCCCGCCAGGACTGTTTGGTCTTCTGTGGTTATCAATGGCCCGGGAATTATTGTCCAAGTTTGCGTATATTGTGAGATAACAAGAGAGTCATCAATGCAATTATACTTGTACATTTTGTTGGCATTTTCTGTTCAATTAGACTTCCATCTAATTCTGTAGTTTTCTTTTCAATTCTGCCCTGCAAAAATATTACTTCCATTCCTCGTTTCATCCAAATTGAGTTGTAAGTATTAGAACAAGGCAACAAAGTGCAAGGAATACTTATACGATTTAGCAAAAAGAAAAACAATATATACGAAAATTTCTTGGAATTTCTTGGTGAGCGTAAAAAAACTTATTTATTTTAAATACATATTAATAACACCTATTTTTATATTATAATGATGTGCAAAAGAAAATAAACTAATTTCACAAGAACTGTAAAATAAAAAAGCTGCCTTTTCTTCTTTTCGGTTTGGTGAATTTCTGTAGTTTAAATGTCATTTAACGCATTTAATAAAACTCAGCTCCTTTCAACTTCGTTTTGCAACCACCAACAGAATGCAGATTTAACGGCGCAGGATTTCACTTTTCATATTAATTTCATTTATACTCATGGATGATAATTGGAACAATTAAAACATAAACTATGCTACCTTTCATTTTCTACGCTTCTCATTCTCTCTACTAACAACAAGCATTTAGTCGGTAGGTGGCCCATAAAAGAGCACACAGAAGCCATATATTTGTTGCTGTGGTTGTGAACACAATAGAATGGCCTCACAGTAGGACACTAAAACTGATTTCATAGTATAACTTTATGTGTATATTAATATCCCATAGTGCTTCCCATCAGCATCTATCTGACAACCTCATGATGACATCATTTCTCTGGAGTGACCACTGATCGCCATGCAGCCAACTGATGCAATTGTTCATTTACTCGTATTTGTCTGTCCTTTGAAGGCTACAGAATTTGCACGGAAAGAGGAACTGAATGTCAAACCGTGGCTTGCACATTTTCTTTAAAGACAAAGTGAGAGAGAGATGAACCCAATGACATAATAATGAGGAGGATTGAAGAATGAAACGGAAGTTAGTATTCTAAGAATATATTTTCTTTCCCATTTTTTATAATTTCTACCTGTGTGATCGACTGACTACTTTAACCTTATGATAGATCAATTAAGGAACACAATGAATTATTCGGAAGAGGCGCACAATAAATGTGACACACTGTCTAAACATTCCATCAAACTTTTCACAATTTCCCCAAAGTCATTTGTCTGGATTATTTCTACACTAGAGGAAATAACAGACATCCGGTTGTCGTTTGGCGTGTGCTATTAGCTAGTATTGAATTGCACTACGTCCTCAATCATTAGTCTG
This sequence comes from Conops quadrifasciatus, assembly GCA_949752815.1. Lineage (NCBI taxonomy): Eukaryota > Metazoa > Arthropoda > Insecta > Diptera > Conopidae > Conops > Conops quadrifasciatus. The sequence goes on from OX457078.1 coordinate 40,319,376, forward strand.
AACAAAAGTTTCCTTTTTTTAATTATTTAAGATTTATACTTTCAATTTGGTTAGATTTTTTTCATATTTTTAAGAATAATCGAGATAGTTTTTTCGGATTTTAAGTTGCCTCAAACTCTAAATTGATAGATCAAGTTCATATTCTCAGCTTTTGTTTTATATATCACTTTAACTTTAAACCTTATCTCCGGCGATGAGCCACGGTTACTTTGGGCGGCTATTTATTAATAGTTAATTATTAAGCTAAGTCTTTTCGACTTGATGGCTTTTTTACAAATTTCCGATAATTATATTGTAATAAGTATGTCTATATAAAAATACAAGTCCTGACTGACTCATCAACGCCCAGGCTAAGCCCTTGGACCTAGAAAGCTGAAATTTTGTACAGATTCTTTTATGATATATACAGGGAATGACAGGATATTTTGAAATTCAATCCCAAGGGGGGTGAAAAGGGTTTTTAACGTTCGTATTAATATTTCATTTGTTGTCGGAAGCACCACACGCTTTTTAACCCTTTAACCATGGTTAATAGTACAATATAAATATATTATAGTATATATGCGTTATGCGTATTATAGTATATGTATATATATTATAGTATAGTATATGCGATATACTATATACTACACTGAAATTTAACATATTTTTGACAATTTTCAAACGAATTGAAAACCTAATCATTAAACACTAATTTGAGTAGAAGCCTAATTTAAATTCGCCTCAATGTAAATGCTTTCTCTCGAGAATTTTTATTCCCTTCCTCTGTTCTAAATTTTCGCGGAGTCATCATTCATTTCAATACCACTGAAAAAAAGACCTTTTTCTTCATTATCTTTTTTTCTGCGAAATGTATGTGTATTTTGATAAAAGGACTTCAGATTTCACAATTTGCTTTTTTTTGTTTTTTGGTATGGCAGTTTATCGGCTTTTATAAAATAATGTATTCATAAAAAATATCAATTACCTTCACAATACCAAAGAACATACAATATGTATATATTGTAGAATATATACACTATATTGTATGTTCCTTGACAATACTTATTGTACAATACTTATACTTATAAATATGAGATTACTTTTTTGTTCATGTTTGAGGTTAGATGGCTATATGTTAATAAAGCATAATAGCGCTTTGATTTTTATCATCGGTAGTAGGATCCAATTTGCGTTCCTCACTTTTCTCGCAACGCTTTGCGTATATAAGTACAAAAATATTTAAAAGTACTACCAGCGTAGATGCAATCACCATATAAAAACTGTAACCCAAGTATGCCAACCCTCGACTAGACCACAGCCGCTTACGGTCCTCTAACGCTAGCACGTCGTGTTGTAAGTACTGAAAAAACTGAATGAGCCAGCATACGAAAGCAAATATCTGAGCAAGTGCAGAAGAAATGTTTGATGCAAAAAGCAATAACATAGTGCCAGGTTTTTTCGATGCCGAAGCAGCTTTCAGCACGGAAGCTATAGCTCCAATTGCACAGCCCAGCAAGCCGAACCCAGTACAGAGCGTTGTAATGAGCCAAAGCCAGAAATTCATGGACTGTGGTTCCGTGGTGATAAGCGTGTACACTGAAAAGAGAAACACAAGAATTAAATAAAACGAATAATTGTTTTACTTTATTACATATGTACTTTACCGTTCACCGGATTAGACCGAAATCCGAAACCAGTATTCAATTCTTTAGTACCATAAAATAGTCCATAATTAACCTCTCCTTTTGAATCCTTTCAAAAAACAAATTTATATGGACCATTTTTCGCAATTTCCTATAATGGAGCATACCGTGGAATTTCCGCGACGCGGAAAGGCGCGAACCCATTGATTTGTTGTCAAACTGACTAAGAGCAACCCAATCGCTAGACAACTCCCAAAAAATGTAGAGAAAACGAGGGCTCTTGTTCTTAAACTCATAGTAAAAAGAATATTTAACAAATCACTGAATCACTTTACTTGGTTTCGTTGATATCGTAAATGTTAAGGTGCCAAATTTTTGAAAGCAGCGCAATTCTGGCCCTTCGGGCGAAAGTGGAAACGCACTCAACACTTGAAATTGTCTATAATTGCAATCGCCCAGTTTACTTTATTTCAAAACTCTTTATAGCTTATTTTATTATTAGTCTTTTATGGGCTTAAAACTATTAACAATGTCGTATATTGTGCCATCCACTAACTCGCAAATTCTGTCACCTGTTGCTGTATTAAACTTTTCCATTTCATCTCCATCCCTCTACGAACAGATCGGTCATTGAGTAGTGCATTGCCAGCTTAGAAAAAAGCAGATTCTTTTAAAAATAACAAATACAGTAGAACCTAGCATAACGAGTATAACTCCATTCGGAGTCTTACTCGTAACGCGAAACACCCGTTAAGCGAAAAACTTTTTACATCATATAAATTTTTGTAAAATATTTCCTCCTCTTTCCTTTTTTCTTAGTAACATACCTAATTTCTTTTTACTAGAAAGCTGTCTAGAGACATTTGTTTTTGCCGACTCTTCCAAATTTGGGAAAAAAGTGACACCGCATTATCATTGAATAAATTTTAAGCGCGCATAGCTTCTGTCTTATTAGCCTTCTCTGTCTTCTCAATGTACGAAGCAACACTTTCCCATGGTTTCAGCATTTCTTTTACTTCGCTGGAAGATACATAAACAGACTGATGTAGCAATGGCACGAAATTTTCCATTGCACATTTCGGGGATTTTCCTGTCCACGTCACTCGTTATGCGAAACGTCGCTCGTTAAGCAAATAATTTTTTAAATTTATATAGCTCGCTTTGCGAATTAATTGTTTTGCGAAGTGCTCGTTAAGCGAGGTTCTACTGTAATAAAAAAGTTTAAAATCCAATAAAGAATTTGAGAGAAATACAGAAATTATTATTAAATTAATAAATCATTATTATTTAAATGTTTGACAGATAAATTTATAAGTTTACAGATAAATACTAACTTAAATCTGTCAACTTCTCTCTATCAGTCTCTCATTTGATGAGACTTCTACAGAAAAACAAAATTAATCTGACAGATTGATCAAACAAAAAATGGTAATGTAATAGGGCACTAAGAAACGTTAAGGCCCGTCTGATGTTAAAGCCCCTTTTAGAATTTATTTAATCAAATTTTTTAGTCCCTTTCAAACTTCATGTCAGATAATAAATACTCTGCTTCATGTGGTCGATGGTCTCAAAGCCATATTTACAACCATTTACGAACGAATCTAAACTAATTGAATCTTTTACAATTACAAATGTCAAAATATTGACGTAATTTCTATGGACTATTCCCAGTTTTTTTGTTTCGACTTTGAATCCATAAATTTGTATTGATAAATTCCACAAAACTATTAAAATACAAAAAAAAAAAATTATGAACAAATTAAAATTTATATAGGTAAATATTCGAAAAGTTCGCATCCTCAAAACCCTTCAGAGTGGTTCAGCGCGGGTTAGCAGATGTAATCACGGATATTTTTTCCGAGAGTAGCGCAGTGAAAGTTTTTACGTAGTTCAATTGGAAAAATCTTGCCAGGAAAATAAGATTCTATTTTAGATATGCTTTATTATTTTCAAAGTGATGATCTTGTGGATTAACATGATGACAAAGACATTTGTTTGAACGGATCCTATAAGTCAAGACGAAAATGTAAACACCAAAAAAGCCTGGAACCCTGGTCTTGGAGTAGACATATAGAACTAAAGAAAACTAGAACCGAAACAGAAATTATTATATTTTCGATTTCCATTGAAATGATAAAAATTGTTTTGATTCATTTACAGTTAAGCAAGCAGTTCGAAATATAGTTAAAATTCAGTTAAGTCAAAATTTTATTTATCGCACTGGTTGTCCCTCGCACCTGAATATACATCCGATCAAGGCAACAGCCGGCTGAACGCTGAGAGGCACGTGTGGAGAAGGGCAGCACCTCTACAACACCTCTTATAGCCGTCGTTTTGCTTTTGCTGCTTGTTCGAAGATGTGCGACTCCTCGTCGCAAGAGCAGAAATGGACTTGTGATTACTGCACATACGAGAACTTTCCCTCGTCCGTAAAATGTACCATGTGCAAGGGTGCAAAGCCGCTGCTTAAAGAGGATATATTTCGGTAAAAATCGAAATATATGGAGCTTATTTTTTTCGTCATTTCAGGCGACAAACTGTAACTGAACCTCTTTTATTTCTTCAACAGACTCAGTCCACCGCAAAATAGCCTTGATGGTTCAGACGATCATGCTGGCGCTACCTCAAAAGAGGTGGCAGGAAAAAGTCTCCATTCGTCACAGATAAGTTTAAATTCATGTGTGCCGCAGCAACACGATGGGATTCCAACAACCGCCTCCAGCAGCTCCAAATGGGCCTGTAAGATGTGTACCTACTTGAACTGGCCACGTAGTTTGCGCTGTGTTCAGTGCTACACCAAGCGAATTGCTAATCATTTAGAATCCGACATTTTGTCTTCGGAGACCGCTACTACTGCAGCGATGGCGACGGCGGCGGCGGCGTCCGCATCATTAACCGATGCCAATTTAATCGAATTCACTGAGAAGTTGCCAAACTCGCCTCGAGAGGCCGAGAAAAAGAGACAGTTACTAAGGAATTGCAATAATATCCAAGAAAATATGAAACATATGCGCATCAACACGAGCTCCGAGACAGAATTATATGCCGGCAGCAATAATGCACACAACAACAGAAGCTTTAGCAGCTTTACAAATTTAAAGCAATCTAATTCCTCTCTTGGAGGAGCAGCAGCAAATCGCCTCAGCCCTGTGGAACCACAGAAAACCACAACCACGCAGCAAAATAATCTCGCCAATTCGTCACATAATCAGCACACGTCTGAGTCGCAGCTGCAGCAGATTCAGCAACGAACCTATGCCATTAAGTGGGCTTGCAATGTGTGTTTTTCTATTGTATTTCATTCCTTTTGGAATGAGCACATGGTTAATCTATTCCGCATATTTTGTAGACCTGTACTTACGAAAATTGGCCGAAAAGTCTTAAATGTTCGATGTGTGGAAAGCCCAGAGAAGCCAACACTTCCTTGGGGGAGAATGCATCTTCCGGTAACAACATGAGTAGCAATAGGCAGAGCAATGAACCCGACGAAAACACAGATGCGGTGACGTCGAACAACTCATTTAACAAGAAAAACATTTATCAACTTGGTAAGTGAAAGATCATAAGATTGTGCGGACTTTTTCCGTTATATATTTGTATACTAGCAAAGTACCCGTCGCTGCCTCCTGTTTTTATAAATTTTATGTGAAAAATGTAGGTACACTCCTATTTTACGCCTAATGAATATTATTTTGGCCTCCACCAAAAATGAACAGCGCCATCAAGCAGCAGATTTTGTAAGCCTCCAATAATATGTACCTGGGAATGGTTATAATGACGGAGAATGCATTGACATAGGTATTCTGAGTCACTAACTATTAAAATCGTCTCGAAAATCGTATCTCTTGTATTTTTGTTGTTGTTTGCAAAACAAATGATTGCCCCGTTGCTGCGATATGCATATTTATTTATTATTCTGCACCTATAAAAAGGTGCACAGCGCCCTACAGCGACAAAATTTTTGAAACTTTAAATAGTTTATGGCACGACCACTAATAATCAAAACACAATGTCGAAAACCGCTTTGAAATTGGACCAGCGGTTCACAAACAAACAAACATACGTTCGCTTTTATTATATAGATTTTTGTTTTTAAGGGTCTGCGGAAACAATCAACAACTGTGATAACATGCAGGAAAGACAAGAACGTAGACAGCGTCAAATTAGACGGCAGGTCGACTGGCAGTGGCTCAATGCTTGTCTAGGTAAGCTTTTCACTCCTTAAAGCCTTTGTTCACCCGGGAGCACCTCGGTTAAAGAGGCACTTTTAAAGCATTTAAACTTCTTAATTTTAATCTGATGAGAAGCTCATTAAAAACCTATGGTAACTAGTTTAGTCTCATTTAATTTTTTGTGCTGTTTAAGGCGTTGTTGATAACAACTATGGTGCTGTGGAAGCATACCTTTCGTGTGGTGGCAACCCCGCCAGATCTCTCACAAGTAGTGAAATTGCTGCCCTGAACAGAAACTCGGCATTTGATGTCGGGCATACTCTTATCCATTTAGCGATTCGTTTTCATCGTGAAGAGATGCTGCCCATGCTGTTGGCCCAAATATCAGGATCGGGGCCTGGAATCAAACGAGTGCCTTCTTACGTAGCTCCAGACCTAGCTGCTGACATTCGTCGACACTTTGCCAATACGTTGCGTCTGCGTAAGTCGGTATTCAATTGCCATTATGTCCAAGAGCACGCCACATTCGCGTTGCCAACTGAAATAGAAGAGCTGCCGATACCCATTCAAGAGCAATTATATGACGAGCTACTCGATCGTGATGCTCAGAAACAATTAGAAAATCCGCCGCCGGCATTGAATTGGTCTTTAGAAATCACTGCGCGATTGGGTTCGCGCATGCACGTCCTTTGGAACCGCAGCGCAGGCGACTGCCTCCTCGATTCGGCTATGCAGGCAACTTGGGGTGTTTTCGATCGTGATAATATCTTGCGCAGGGCCCTTTCTGACAGTTTACATCAGTGCGGAGCAATGTAAAGAGCATTACACAATTCTGCAGTAATTCAATGGTAATGGTCGTTTTATGTTTTTCCGAATCCTTTCACTTTTCAGATTCTACCCACGATGGAAAGAATATGAAATGTTTCAGGCCTCAGTGTTACACTTTACACTGGAAGAGGCTCAGTGGGAGGAGGACTGGACTACCTTGTTGTCCCTGGCGAGTCAGCCTGGATCATCTCTTGAGCAGTTGCATATTTTCGCCTTAGCGCACATACTGCGCCGGCCGATCATCGTGTATGGTGTAAAATATGTTAAAAGCTTTCGTGGGGAAGACATTGGCTACGCTCGTTTCGAAGGTGAAATTGTCGTCTGCACTGCTTGTAATGCGTAAAGTCTTCTTTTATACGATTCCTAGGACTATACTTGCCGTTGTTCTGGGATCAAAACTTCTGCATTAAATCGCCCATTGCCCTCGGATATACTCGGGGTCACTTTAGTGCTTTAGTGCCTATGGAGCCATTCTCCAGAATCGATACACGACGAGACGAATCAGAGGATGTTACCTATTTACCTCTTATGGATTGTGATTCCAAATTGTTGCCAATTCATTTCTTAACAGAAGCTGAGGTATTATATGAAGTTCTCACTTTAAGGCCTGGATACGAAGTAGTTCATTGTTCTGTCTTCGCTTTTACGTCATTAGATGGGCCGTGAGGAATCTATAATGAGACAATGGCTGGATGTTTGTGTCACCGAAGGTGGTCTCCTTGTGGCTCAACAAAAATTGCGCAAGAGACCTCTACTTGTGGCGCAAATGTTGGAAGAATGGTTGAATCATTATCGAAGAATAGCGTATGTATTTCTATTTGTTATGTTTTGGGATTTCAAATTTAAAATCAACGGTTTTGCTCGATTGTTGTTTCGATTTCTAAAGTCAAGTTATATCAGCTCCCTTCATAAGGAGGCCACAGCAAGTAGGTTACTCCAGCGATGGCGACACCGATGAGGAATAATAGAACATGCCGCAGGTCGACTTCTTGAAGAACTATGTTGAAAGAAAAAACGCAAAATAGCGCCCAAATGAAGCGCCGAATGGTCTGAAATGAAATGATTTTAATATTTTTGTCTCTCTTAGTAGTTGAAAATATTCTGAAATAATATATATAGTATATAAATACACAACAAAAAACAATGTTGAAGATATAACTAAATCCTATATTTGATTAATATTACATCAGTTCGATGATTCAAGAATTTTCGAAGTTTAATTGTAAACTGTTTAGTTTTTCGTTAATCTGCAGTAACAATGAAGCAAAATCAAACGAGAATATACTTTTTTGCTCCATGCTAGATATAAAATACTTTAGTTATTGAATTACAAATAAATCTTTTAAATACGCATGTAGTATATAAATCCTTAAAATAAAGATATTGGAGTTATTTACAAACACATACATACTCTAAGAGATTGAAATATAGGTTGTTATCGAAATGTTACTTTAAAATTTCTTGAAAGAATTAATGCTGAAGGGTATTAAAATGCATTGGTGAAGTGAAACTTATATAAATTTCATGTAATTAAGTTAAACTTATTTTTTTAAGAAAAATTTAAATTGTTTTTTGCTTATTAGTTTTAAGGCATATATAAAGTAAACTCATAATTGTGGTGAACATTTGGATTTTAACAGGATTTCCTGTTTGGCTTGTTAGTAAGCAGTTGAATTTATTTCCTTCAATAATATTAAAAAAACTCGATAGATAAAATCGTAGAGGTAAGATAAAACAGTTGCTGGACTATATTTATTCCATTAATTTGTTAACATATAAATCTAATGATTCTGTAAACACGAAATGTAGGTTTCCAACCCCTTACATAAGAATTGTATCAAGTAGCACCGGATATTTTCAACAATAATACGTGTTTTCTGCAACTTTAATAACCAAATAATGTTTATATAGAGTATTCTGCATAGGATGCGACAAAAGCTCTCGGGTCGAGACAAGAAAAAAATCGTATGGGGGAAGGCCCACTTACTTTATCGCCGTATAGGTGTGGTGGAAATTTTCGAAAAAGTGCTTAAAATGGGAACAAAGTTACAAAAAAGACAACAACGACACCTGTAATGCTCCGCAAGTGTTTCATGCTCCGCAAGTGCTCAAGGATTTTAGTGCTTCACATGCTTTTTAAATTTAGTCAATAGGTCAAATAGTTATTGAAAAATTAAATGCTAAAATTAACATTTTAGGAAAAAATCTCCAAAATAGTTTGATTTGCTCTTTATATTGCAGTGACACAAAAACTGTAGCTTACAATGCCATCTCATTGTGAAAGCGGGTAATCTTGATTTGTTTAATATTACTGTACAATTTTGTGGTGCCCTGAGAGCACAATGAAATTTTACGGAACATTTATGAAAGTGTTTTCTGTTTCATGAAAAAAATTAAGTTTATAAAAAAATATTTACCCTAATTTCCGGTAAAATTTAGTGTTTTCATAGGATGCTAATTGGATAACCAAATTTAGCCTTTGAAAGCATTTGGCAAAGTATTAAATAGTTGTAAGGCAGTTTCGCTGGAATGTAGATTTCGGCTAAAATTTAGTCACAATTGGCGCACACCAATAATGAACTTATTAAATAAGCAAGTACCTCAGTTGAGTACTATTAAAGAATATACAATTATATTACATATTCTTTGGTACTATCGATATTTTTTTTCTGTCCCAATAAACAAATCATACCTTTTTACTTCCTGCCGAAGGGTCACTTTTCTTGTAGGGTTTTGTAGAATTTTGTATATAACTAAAAAACGGCTAGCCGTAGAAAGTTTGTTGATATTTTGTATTTTGGACTGTTATAACCTCTAAGTGTGTACCACCGATTTTGGTTACATTGGTTCTGGGAAAGGGACTTTTTTAAAGGGTTTTGTACAATTTTACATATAAATCAATTAATAGTTATACAAGGAAGTCATGTGATGCAAGCATCAGATTTTTTACTTAATATTATATATTATTACACATTATTATACAATATTTTACTTTATACATAAACCGCTCCGCAGCTGGCTATAAACTGTGTTTATACATTTAATAAGTCGATTGACTTTCTGTGCTATCGAAACGTTTTGGAACTACTGAAGAGGAGAAGTATGAAATGACCGACTGACAATTGTATATGTCATTCGAACTTTGGAATATCTACACTCAAAATTCGAAGTTCAATCCAATAGATTCAGTGTTGTTTAGTATCTGCTGGTGTTGTGTTGTTTGTTGAACTGTGTGCTATTTTTTAATTTTAGCCAAAGAAAAAGAAGGTTTTAATTTTCGGTAACTTGAAATCAAGTATATAGTTTCAAAAATTCCTCAAATTGAACAAAATGCAAGCGAGAAGTTCCTGAATATCCGCGTTATTCTTTTTTCTTTCTTTTTTCGTCTGTCTCTACTAATTAAAAGCCAAATAAAGAAAAATTATTGAAAGTGATAAAACGCAAAATTCAAAGGATTTTATATAAAAAGAAGCAAAAAGAAAAAGGTAGCAGTGAGTTGTAAAAAATTACCAATTGCGTTTGACCCCGGAGTTTTTTTTTCTTATTTGACTAAGCAGCGGTGACTGTGTAGACTGTGTATACACGAGAGCGAGAGGAGAAATTGTTGCCGATTGACATGGGTAAGGAGAAGACGAAGCGCAAACAGTGTTCATTTAATAGCATACAAGTCGCAAAAGTGACGGGAAATACTGTATTCACCAAAAAATGGTTGAAATGTTTCAATTTTTTTCATATTGAAAAATGGTAAAAATTGCAAGCTGCAAAATTATTCTTCTAAAGGTGGTTTGGATTTTGCACTTCGAAAAATGTTTCTGAAATCGTTTTGTGTTTTTGATATATTTATCCTGTATTATAAACGGATAATAAATGAGCACTATTACACTTTTTTCCTTTTAGAATCTTAACATTATTCTAACATTAAAATAAAATTCTGGTTTTCAATAATTCATATTCTGGTTTAATTTTATTATCATTACAACTTTTAACATTCATTATTCTTCTGTTCTACATTGGCAACACTTGGAAGTAATATCTTTTGCAAACAAACACTCACGCAACCTAAATCCATGCTTGTGCATATATGTAGCATCCATTCGCATATCCGTGTAGAAGTCCACTCCCTGTTCCATTTCTCCACATCCAACGAACTTCGAAACTGATAGACTTCTTCGAATCCAATTAGAAACGAACAAGAAATTGGAAAAATCTATTTTGCTCGAAATTCGAAGTTCCATGATGATATCACTTCCACACATGGCCCACAAAATCGTCATTATCGCGCCCGCCGCGCCGCGCCTTTTCTATCGGGCCTGACATTTGGAAGCCACACACATTCCCGTTTTCAATCTTTCAATCACGTCATTTAATCCATATTCATAGGCAGCGACGCGTCGACTGACCAACCGCAACTGTGCGGCGACATGACTAAAATACATATTGAATACTTATTTTTAAACTTTGGAGAATTATGAAAATTTAGCTTAATTAAACAAATGAAAGGTGGTTTTACTTCGCTCAAATCAAAAAAAACAATATATATATGTACCTCAGAGTTCTTTTGTATATACATTAAATTTTATATATAGTAATCATCACTCACTGAAAGAGAGGGTTGTGGTTTTCTCAAATATTAATATGTATATAATTTATTCATTTAATTTGTGCTTAATAGATTAATAAAAACAATTGCAATATACAAATAGGAATCATTTGACCTATTTAATTATTTGACATACTTGTTTCAAATTATATTTTTTTTATTAATTATGAAACTGCTTGGAAAATAAGCTTGCACAATGAGCTGACCCACTAAAGCTCTCTGGAAAGTATATAGTTCAATTATTTTTATTTATTATGCATTCTTAAACAACACTAACTTGTGAAGTACTTAATCAAAGATAAAGAGATGGAAAACCATATTTTATCAGTTGATTTAAAATAGGTTTGTCGTTTTTTTTTTTTGCTCGAACACTTTTTAGGTAGCAAACTTATTTGCTTTTTTCCTGTACCATTAGTACTACCAATAGTAGTCGCAGGTGCTACATTAAGACTGCAATAATTGGCAGTTTCGGGATCTATATAAAATATATACCTATGTACAAATATGTATGTATACATTTTCTAAAGTGTACCTTTTATAAAACTTCTACATTTGGAGAGATCACTCATTTTAATTTCAAAGAAAAAATATTATTTAAATAATATTATAAACGAAGTAAACTGCAGCGACAGTAGTTTTGAGTTTTAATTGAAGCGTCATTCTACTATGATTCTAATAATTTACAGCTTCATGTGTATTTTTTGCAAAATTTTCTATTACCATAATTGAAATAACGAATTGACGTACGAGTAAACTAAAAGAAGTAATAATCGGCAAACTAACGAAATATGAAATTCTCATCATTCCTCATCCTCAGCTTTATTATTCTAGGATTATTTCAATCGGACAAGTGCATTCACGAACTACACTTACTTTTTTGAAATACTCGTAAGTAAGCACGTCTTCAGAAGTTGTATAATTTTCGCCCGAGTGAGCTTATCAACCATTTTCAATTATGTATATGTTGTTTACCTTTAGTAGGGAAAAATACATACTACTATTATCTTAGGCATTAACTATGTATATTGTAGTTACGTGTTTACCCTCGAAAATATGTACACAAATGGTTTTTTAAACCCAAAAACATATCAACCTTGAAAACACCATAAGTCAAACAACGATCGATTATACTCGTACATACATATGTACATAGACATTATATTGCTTAAAAAGATATACACTTTTTGTTGTAACTAATGCTATAGTAACTATTCTTTATACTGATACGAAGCGTGAAAAAGATTGTAGTGAGTCTTACACTAACAAATTTGCTAATGAAGATAATTAAAAAATATCTTACTTTATTTACTCTTACTTTATTTACTTAGTTTTATTACAATACTTAGTATGAATACCTTTCTCTCTAGCACTTTAGGACTCAATTTAGTCAATCATCTCATATGAGTATGTTTCTTATATGTCATTTATTTGGTGTATGTACATATGCATCTATGTATGTATATGTATGTATATACAAAATTTTGATTACTTTCTTACTTTCTCCTTCATGAAAGCTAAAATATTAACAATTTGCTAAAAATAGACCTGAAATAAACGAACTGAAAGTGAGAAGTTATTTATACGGTGGCAACTACTTTGTGACATGAGGACGAGTGCATGGACCGAAAATAGCACACATTCTTAGGAGCACAGAATCACACATACATACACGCACATATATTTATATATTTTTTTTTATATACGTGCACGTGCATATGCACGAGCCAACGAACATAATATTCCTTCCTTTGTATAGTATATTTATTTGAAATCAGTAGCTCTTCGTATCTTTCAGTCTTTCCTTATAAATACATTCCATGCATTGATATATGCATATGTACATGCGTATGTATATAACTCCAAATGGACTCTTTCAGAAACGTATGAAAAAGTATGAATCTACTTATAGCATTTCTTTTACACTGCGACGAAATGCGCCAACATGCTTGTTTATTCATACATACATATGTATATGGATTTGTTCTACCTCTAAGGTCAAAGACTCCTAAATATTTATATTTTTTAACAATTTTCCTGTTAATAAGAAACCACGAAGTACGGCATTTATGTACTATATCGCCTGTTGTATTTCAAACTTGAATCAGCTTGTAAAGTGCTCGAAGCCAATTTACGAATTCAATGTTTTGAAGTTTAACAAGTTGATATTTGCATTTAGCCGTTCGGTTTAGTTGAGTGTTTGGGAAAATACATTTGTTGAAAATTATACTTATTAGTGTAAAAAATATATTTCTCACTGTTAGACAAAATACTGTTATTACAGAAACTAGGAAAACATTAGTGCAAATTTTGCAGTTAGATATTTTTCCCACTAGATTTTACAATTCATAGCAGCCGAGATCGCTGAGTTTGTTGAAATTAATGAGTAAACACTATGATGATAATTGGTAAATTTAAATTTAAAGTCATATTTAAGTGAAACTATATTTAAAGGCATTTTTAGTCCTCCAAAATTGTTTGGTCATTGAGTACTCGTACTGGTATACATAGTAACAGAGTACCCTAGCGTATATTTAGTATACATTGTACTCTCCTGCATTTGGTTTTATGGAATATAATTATGTTTAGATGTCAATCACTTGATCACAAGAATATACTCGTATGTAAAACATTTTGTTGCCAGATTCTCTCGAGTATCTGTCTCATAAATGGAATGGATTATTATGATATACATACACACATTTTAACTTTTGTAAGGGGCTTGCTTGGAAATGAGACTATTTCTACGTCATTTGTAATTCCGTGTGTGTGTGTGTGTGTGTGTGTGTAACGTTGTTTTTTGCTTAACCCACTGCTGTTCCATTGTATTACAAAAGGGGCAAATTGCGCCAGCTGTAACTTACGGTTTCTTAATTGCATAAACTTTTTGTTTGCTACATTCTCTTTGAAACGAGCGTGCGTAATTGCACACAAACACACGTATACACGTATACACCACATGTACACACGAATGTATCTACTATATCGTACATACATATGTATATTGTATATTGTATGAACCAACCTGAATGCGTGCTGACTCGTTCCGAAGGCTCGTTTTCCCCTAACCCTAGTTTCTGAAGTTGAAGTTGCTCTATCCGCTCGGCCTCCTCTACTACACTGACTCTGTGTGACATCATCAGTTATTATTAAAATAACAACAACACCAACAACAAAAATGTTGTGCTTACACAATAGACGCTATTTAGAATTGAATACTCGTACAAACTTCGTTGCTTTCTCACTTCATTTCTCAAGCTTGAAAGATAGTGGCTGAGTTAAGTTGGTCGGTCTACTTTGCTATAAAAGCAATACAAAGCATTTTACTATATTAAGTAATGAACAATTACTACATTTTTTGCGATTTTCCGTTAGAACAAAGAATTGTAACCCATAGATAGCCATTAATAGCTTCGATACCTATAGACAAAGATAAAGGTTCTAACATCTTTCTGTGCGATTTGATTAGTTTGCATTTAAGGCTTGTTTTTGTTAACAAAAAATTGATAAAACTCTAAAACAACTTCAAAATTTATATACATATATTTATTAGAACACAAGAGAAACACGTTTCGAAAGTAAATATAAAGAAACTATATTTTTGTTGCCACCACATACACTTTTGAAGGATGTATGTATGTATGTACAATATTTAAAGTACATAGGACAACTCGTTTTCTACTTTGTATTATCTACAATATAAAGAGCTCTGGATATTATACTAAATTAAAAAAATGACTATAACAATATTTTTAAAGTTGTTTAAAAAACATAAACACGAATGTAGTGGAAATTCAACTCTCCGTTTTATTATTAAATTGAGCTTTTGTTTTTCCTTTCGAATACAACTTTCTGGTTCTTTGCTAAATATTAATTAGTGATGCGAACGAGACGAGAAATTCTCGTTCTTGTCGACTTAAATTTTGAGACGAGATTCGGGAACGAAAGCTCTCAAATGTCGCTCGTGCGCACGATTAATTATGATACGCCAAGACACATTAAAACACTTTAAAATAAGACACTAGACACTAGATATTAAGACACTTTAAAATAAGTTTAATTGACTAATTTATTTTATATGCGAAGAACAAAAGCAGATATGATTGTGATAGCCCTTGAGTTTCCGATACCACTTTGAGAAGTAGTAGCATAGCTTCTGTTTTCACCATAGGCCTAGAGAAAACATTCAACAATTCGGAACAAAGAAAAATTATGTCAAACTTTGATTATCGATTTGCTTCATCAGTATAAATCAGGCGATATCCTTCATTATTTAAACGTTGTATACAATATACAATAACCATACATTAAAAATATTTTTAGGCAGATATAATAAACAAAAAGCATAAAAATAACTGGAAAATACCACAAGAATTATTATTATTTTGCATTTCTTCGCGTAAAATATATTGTATTCATAAACAAGTTGGTATTATAATATACGTATTATGATAATATAAACAAATACATATGTGTAATTATTAACACTAAAAGCCCAAGATATGTGGCTACAGCGAGCAATATGTGTATATATGTATGTATGTATGTGTTAATGTAAATCTTAAATATTTCTATATTAAGATAACTGCGTACAAGATTCACAGATTCGCAATAAGAAAATGACGAAAAGAAGTAATAATTCAAGGAAGAATACAGAAATTGATGGAATATCGTATTGAGAAATTAAGTATGTATTGAGTAAGTTTCTTGAGCGGGATCAAGGATTACTGTTTAAACACGCTTCAATTATATACACATACTAAATACGAGTACTCGTATACCACGAAAATCTTTAACTATTAAAAAATAACAACTAGAATGTTAGCATTGCATTGAAATACATACATAATATTATTGAAGATAAATTACGAAGATTGTATTTTAAAAAGGGTTTCTCTGGTATCATATACTCGTAAAGTGCTTTATTATTTACTCTTATGTGTTTATTTTGTTACACAGCAATTAATAATTATTTTTTCGTTATGAAATGTATACATACAACCAGTTAAACCATCTTCTTTACATTAGATCGAATATCGAGTGTATCGTACATTAAGATTTTAATAAAGATTAAGTGCTATTTTCCTTATAAAAGAGAATGCATGCTAAAGATAATAAGCACTTTATTTGCTTGAAAGAAAATTTAATAAAACTATGCATGTATTATTTTCTTTCGCAATAAATAGCAATCAGTTCGAAAAAATAGCAATCGATAAATACGCAGCTGTTTTGTATTTACATAGATAGAAAAGTGCAAAGCAAAATAAGCGCTGAAAACCTGTACAATACTCTCTTGTGGTTTAGTCCTCACAATTTCTCCAGTTTTTGTTAATTTTCGCAGTCTATTGTTAATGGATTTTTTTACAACATTAAAAGCGAATAAAGTTTTTTTTTAACAGATAGTGTTTATTAAGTTTAGAGGTCATTGATTTTAATTTGTTATTTGTCGTGTTTTTTTAATTGATTTCCTTCGTACCGTAACTTCATAATTTTATTTTCATTAAACAAATTTAGAAATTAACTGAATTAACAATTAACAAAAGTAATCCTCCATAAACTATAGCATTTTATTTATTTCAATCAACTATAATAAAATTAGACTAATTAACGTTTTGATTTTATTTGAATTATGATGGCTTGCAGTATATTTCAAAATTTCCAAATCATCGAAATTCATTTTAGAATAAACTATGGTTTTATTAAAAATCGTAATAAATAAATTATACTAAAATAAACTATATTACAGTACGAACTACTACAATAAATTATGAATCTTTTAACGTAAGCTAAACAAACTGGATAGTAAATGAAAATCCAAGAATAAATATATATAAAAATGATCTTTATCTCTAAATTAATGTAAACAAATGCAAACAAACTGCAGAGTTGTCGGTTCCATAATATTCTAATATATGTATGTATGTTATGTATATCTTTTTTAGGTAAACAAAAGATATATTGTGCAAAATGCAATAAGAAGTGTTCCGGAGAGGTGCTGCGCGTGGCCGACAAGCATTTCCACAAGACTTGCTTCCAATGCTGTCAATGCAAAAAATCTCTAGCCACCGGTGGTTTCTTTACCAAAGATAGTGCTTATTACTGCATTCCTGATTATCAGCGATTGTACGGCACCAAGTGCGCCGCTTGCCAGAAGTATGTCGAGGGTGAGGTGGTGTCCACGATGGGTAATACCTATCATCAGAAATGCTTTACGTGCTCCAAGTGCAGTCAGCCGTTTAAGTCAGGCAGCAAGGCAAGTTTACATTATTTAATGAATGAAGAGGGAGGGGGAAGATAAATTTCACTGAAATCGTAAAATCGTAATTAAATTTGCCTTCAGGTTACTAACACTGGCAAAGATGTACTGTGCGAAGTTTGTGTTGCTGGCAGCACCGGCTCGCCAGTTCGTCAACAGCAGGTGGAAAAGGAGGCGCCCCGTAAGGAGGGCACGGTTTCGCCACCACCACAGGCTGAGAGTCCTACCAGAGCGACTGCCCATCAGCAAGTAACTGGCGGTGTCATCTCCGATAAGGCACACTTAAAAGAGGGCTACGACCCAAACGATTGTGCCGGCTGCGGCGAGCTCCTGAAAGAGGGTCAAGCTCTGGTTGCTCTCGATCGACAATGGCACGTTTGGTGTTTTCGTTGCAAAACATGCAACTGTGTGCTCAATGGCGAGTATATGGGTAAGGACGGCTTGCCCTATTGCGAGAAGTGTTACCAGAAATCGTTTGGTGTTAAGTGTGCGTACTGCAATCGTTTCATCAGCGGCAAGGTGCTGCAAGCGGGCGAGAATCATCACTTTCATCCCACATGTGCCCGTTGCACAAAATGTGGCGATCCATTCGGTGACGGTGAAGAGATGTATTTGCAAGGAGGTGCTATATGGCATCCACGATGCGGACCGGGTCCGTCCGATACCGTCGGACATGTTCTGAATGGTGGCGTGGCCACTATGGGTAGAACTACCACTGGTGAAAACCTCACGGATGGAGAATGCGATCGTATCAGCTCCAGCGCACTTAGTGATATGGTAAGGATCAGACGGCGACAAACGGCAACGGAAGTTTAAATTGAAATTTTGCATGTGCTTCGGGTTGTACTAAAAAGTGGTCTTGCACTAATCTGTTATTTTTGGCACATATTTAGGTCTTCCAGTAGAGGATTAATGCATCACTATCTTCCAGCATTTTTTTGTAAAACTCATCGAATCTTAAGACATTTACGATTTCATAGTGTAAATACTCGTATTAAAAGCTCCAACCTATTTATAGGCTCTCTTTATTCAGATTTTTTTTATCTTCGTAAGAGCTTAAATAAATCAAATAATTTAATTATTCGCAAATAATAACGAGAACAGTCTCTCAGTAACTCGAGACGCACTTTAAAATTTTTTCTTAAAATTCCAAAAAAATATTTTCGAGGAGAATGATACCAAAAAAGATACGGACATATTGGAACCTACGGTGGAATGATGAAAATTATATAAATTCAATAAAACAGGCGGTGTTTAAGAAATTCTTTTGTTATTATTCTTATCATAACATTTTATCATTTCATTTTATTTGCATTTTTAGTTCCTCACCTTTTGAGCTTCCATTGGTATTTTTATTGTTTTCAGTATGTACGCTCCAGAACACCGAGTATGAATGGTTCAATTTATTCATCTAGCCGCAAGGTTTGTTTTGATTCTTTTGATTTCTTTAGATGTTTATCTTTCAATTTATTATTGTGGTGTTCTGCAATCATGTATATGTGTGTAGTTAGAATGTGTCCGGTAACTGTACATACAAGTCACCAACACAGTTGTTTTTGTCCATTATAGCACTACCGTACCGTGAGTCCTGGCTTAATTCTACGCGAATACGGACGGCAAGGCTGTGAGGATATTTCTCGTATTTACACGTACAGCTATTTGACGGACCAACCGCACTACTTGCGTAAGCCTATTGATCCCTATGATAGGACACCTTTGTCGCCGCACTTCCATCGGCCGACATCATCATACGCACACAGTACAACCGGCTCCACGGTAGGAAGTCGGCCCTCGTCCCGACCGCACTCACGCAGTCGTAGCGCCATGAAGGTCTTAGTCGATACTATACGTTCGGAGACCCCGCGTCCAAAAAGCCCCGGAATGAACAACGAAGAACCGATAGAGCTTTCACATTATCCAGCTGCCAAGAAGCCTCCGCCAGGAGAAAAACCAAAAATAGAGCGCGACGATTTTCCTGCCCCACCTTACCCCTACACCGACCCAGAGCGTCGGCGACGTTACAGCGACTCTTACAAAGGTGTACCTGGATCAGAAGACGAAGATGAAGTTGACAAAGCAGGAAATGACGCGGAAGAATTGTAAGTGCAGAATTTACAATTTACAATTTTATTTTGGAACGGCATAAAACGGACGTATATACATATGTATGTATTTACGACGTAAATATAATTTTCCATTTTCAGACGTCTGCAGAAAGAGGCTGAAGAACTAGAAAAACTGAACTCTGGCATCGGTACTGCTATAGCAAAAGATTTGAAAGAGCATGCCAAATATAGAAAATGGAAACAACATAATCTTGATCCTAGAAATGCATCCCGTACACCATCAGCTTCCAAAGAGCCTATTTATAAACTAAGGTAAATTTGTTCTGAAAACAAGTTTGACCTTCTCTTATTATTGGGCATCTGTGTAGATATGAGTCGCCAGTCGGTGCATCACCATCACGAAATCTTGATCACCAAAAACCCTTTTACGAAGACGAAATATTCGACCGATCGACCAGCTATCGCGGGTCTCTTGGCAAATCGCTTGGTAACGCTCCCAGTTATAACGGTAAGCAATTAAATTACACAACATTAGATAAGGCGACGGCATAACCAACCAATTCCAAGCTAAAACTGCAGTAAAAAAACCGAAGCGGAAGAGAATAATTATCGAAAAAATGTTCTTCTATTAGATACGAATAGAAAACATTCGGAGTTGGCCTATCTCGCGCACGAAAATCGAGCGGGAATGAATTATGTATGTTCTGTGAAAAGGAGAACAATTGTATTTACTTTTAATTTGGGTTTAAATATGGGTTACGTTTTCTACAATTATTTTAATTTCTATTTGATTGATATTCGAATTTATTTATTTTAATTCATAAAAAATATTATCGCATCATATGTTTTCATTCTATAAACAAAATTTACCACATTACTCAGCAATACATTCCTATCGATCGCCACCGAAACCGGGATACGGATTCAAAACTTCAACTCTGCCACCATCGATTCGGAATGGTTACAGTTCAGTAAGTGTTCGACAAGAATGGGTTAGCATGATGAGCGGTACAAATTCATTTTATGAAGAATTTGCTGCTAAACGGGTTTCACAGAGTTTCAATACAATCGTTAAACTTTTCTTGAGTATTGGCCTATCTTTGTTTATGTAATAATGGTTCTTTGTTTTTAATTTCATTTTTGCTCTTTGTTTTAATTTTCTGATGCTTTATCATTTATTATTCGTATATAATTATTTCACTATTGGTGTATTTAAAATACAACTGACCTCCTATTTCACACAATTTCTTACAAATGCAGGACTATATATAGGTATATATTTTATATATATGTATGTTTGTCGGTGAATGATAAAACTTCTGTATATTCCAAATGTGTTAATAACGTTTTAAACATTTTACTACTATATTTACTTTACTTAAATGCTGCTTCATTAACGCTTTACCTGTTGGATATCTTCACAATTGCAATAAATGCAACTTCTACTTTAATCTTGTGTAACGGTTTGACGGTGATTAAAAATTAACTGCATACTTATATAAAAAAAATCACACACATGTACTCGTACTCATCATACGCACATGCGCCTATACAACTATCATTAAACATGTACCATTATACAATAATTTAATCATCGAAAGTGGTGAGCTCCTTACGTTATGTTCCTAAACCAGGATACGGCTTGGCTCCTCGTTCGCATACTTTCAGTTCTGCTACAACGGGTACAACCGCACGCAAAACCACTGTAAGAGCTTTCAATGTTTTAACTCTGCTTGGTTTTTTATTTTGGTTTAAAATTTGGTTTGGAATTTAATATTTTGGTTTTGGATTTTTATTTTCGTTAAATAAACCTTTCCTTAAACCAAATCAAAAGTGTTTCAAAGTCCATAAATTGTATGTTGAATAAGAACATTTTGTCGAGTTTCTGAAAGATTTTTCACATATTTTCAAATAAAAGAAGTGGCTACTGCGAGTCAAATTATAATTATGACAGAGACGAAGAAAATTTAATACTAGCTATATTGTTAAGAAAGTATGAATAGTAGCAAGCATTAAACGAGGGTATATGGCCGGATATGCTCGCATGGGAGTTACTACTTGCTCTGATACTTACGCTTCATAACGCACACATTTTTATTGAAAGAGCATACAATCCTTGTCATATCTTTTCCTTTCCAATTTCATTCTCTCCATTTTACATTTAATTTTTATTGTAATAATTAAAAAATTACTTATCCTCAACAAATAATCATCTTTTATCAAATTCTACTGCGAAACAGATTTCTTCCTTTTTATGATTTCAGCTTGTCGTTTGTTTTTTGCATGGAACACTATTTATTACGAGTATATCTTAAAACCTCATTACATTCATACAAAAATGTTTGGTACAATATATTTATATGAAACCAGGAAACTTTTCACACGAATAACACTTTTTTCATTTATACACCATTGCATAGGATTTTTCTTACGGAGGATTAGGAGACAAAACGCATAGCACAGACCTAAGCTGCGGAAAGTCAGAAGGTAACACAAAAACGTAGTGGTATAGAAATTCCAATAATAATTTTTGCTTATGTTCTACAGCCTCGGTCGATTCAATTACTGATGGCGATAGACGAGTATTGGTAGGAATACTTTCTGCTTCATCCTCTATCATTATTAATATTATAATCACATTCTTTATAATACCATAGATGGGCGGCGATTTGCCAGCTTCGAGCACATATTCTGGTGCTCTGTCTTATCATTATCCACAGGCCGGTCTTATTCGTAGAAGCTTGCCAAATATGGCCCACTCAATGCTCGTGCACGAGCCGGCAAAAATCTATCCTTACCATTTGTTAATCATTACAAACTATCGTCTGCCATCCGATGTGGATCGCTGCAATTTAGAGGTACCGGAATTCTCTTGGAACGTTTTTAAGGCTCATTTCTAATTTAATTTTTACTGTATTTATTTTAGCGGCACCTGTCGGACATTGAATTCGAACAGGTACTGCAGTGCATACGATCAGATTTCTATCGACTGCCCCAATGGAGACGAAATGAACTTAAACGTCGAGCAAAGTTATTCTAATTGAAACATAAAATAAAAATACAGCAAAAGGATCCAGCTAAATTTTGAAACTTTAATCAAATTAAAAACTGAACACAGCCGTTATTAACTAAAACCAATCCAAAACCACACACAATCCTATAAAAAAACCCGCATCCTGCTTTATTTAAAAATATTTAGAGTAGTTACGAGTAAATGGGAAAAAATATGAGCTAAGAGGCAATGTTGTTGCATGGCATCACTTCAATAGCTTTGTCTTTATTATATTTTGTTAATATCTTATTTATAGTAATTGTAAATTATATTTATTACAATGCAACTGAGGAATACAGCTTCCCTTTAAATTATGAAAAGTGGAAAAATTTTCACGCTGCTTTCAAAGACTATTTCATGTATTTTATTCAAATAGATTCAACTTCACAACTGTATTTGCTTAAAATTTAAATATATAAATAATTTTGTTTAAGTTGCGTTTCTCGTTTTTTATAATTCGGCGGCACCCTTCGATGTCAAAATATATCGTAGGTATATCATATATAATATATCATACGTTATTCACTGTATTGTTGTTTGGGCATCAGTTTAAAATAATTAGTTTGCTTTGGGAATGTTTCTGCTTAATTTCGCTTTAAGATTACCTTAAGATTCCTCAGACCAAATTTGTTGCAACAATACTCAACCTTGTTAAAAATTGAAGCCTTGAAATCAGTGCAGAATAGAGAAGACATAGAGAAAGATAATAAGAAAACATATACATAGAGAAGATAATGAATGAATGGCCTTAACAAATATAGATCTTTTCTGGCCAACTCTAAAAGTGCACTACCTAAGAGCAAAATCGTTCCTAAAAAGGTACAGACTTTATAGCCTGCAAAAAATAAAAAGCAATAATTATTTATTTTAATTTTTAATTAGCGGTTTTTAATCACTGGAAGAGTACAGAGAATTACAAAACCTGTGTACGGCAAGAGATAGATTTTTCCGGAATTCGCAGTCTCCTACAAATTGGATTTCACACTGAAAAGGTCCTAAAAGTTTGAAAAAATCCAGCTTCATGAATTTTGCTTCTGATTTAAAATTGTCTGGTTCAATCTGTTTGCTTGCTTTCTTGATTTGAGTTTTTGCTTTTAATGCAGTTACGGATTTTTTCTCAGTTTGCTGTGATTAAACAAATCGAATTTTAGAGAAGCATTAAATCACTCCTTAACAATAAACTATACCGTCGTTCACACAAAAAATCGCATTTATATAAATACATACATAAATTAAAAGCATTTAGAAACAGAAAGTTTTGAAATTTTTATTATTCAGTTTTACAAATTACTTCTATTAAATTTAGTAACGTATATACTACGGCAAAATACTGTTGTAATGTCGTATTTTATTTAGATGATGAAAAGAAATTACGCTAATTCGAATACAATATATACAAATTAAAAATGCATTTTTAACAAAGTATTCTGTGGTATGAATATTTGACACTATGGACACCTTGTAAGACACCCTCACACTAACTACGCACCCACCTTTACTCTTAATATTGTTTCGCCAAGTCAAGAATCATATAAACTAAGTAATTTATCCCCTTCTTTTAACACTACTAATTTATATATTAATATAACTTACATACCAAACCTGATTTTTTCGGTTCGGTGTTCGAAAGCAATTGCCCAATAAAAAAACTTAATTTAACCTTAACTGTTAAGCGTTTAAATTTAAATTCGTAGCACCGAATCATGTTTACAAATTGCAATTTAATAAACAATATTGTAGGAATATTTAAAGGTCCTATTATAGTTTGCAGCCATTATAATTTGAGTTATTTTTAAAAAAAAAAAGTTTTTCTGTAGTTTTGATAGAATTCTCTAGATCTCCAGTCATTATGTTATATTTTCATTTCCGGTCATATAAACTCCAGACATTCTAATTTTTTCGAAATAGTATATTTGAATGTTCAATTGTCGCTATCATTTATAACTCAATGATCGTTTTCAGTTTTAATTAAGAGTAATAAGTTCGTTATTTAATGATGTAAAAAAGTTATTTTATTAGAAGAAATTTTTGTGGTAACATTATTCTAAAAACTACTTTTTAGTATTCTAGTTTTATTTTAAGCTTGCAATTTTTTTGGGAAATATCCTCAATTAAATTTAATAAATATACATACATGTATACAAAAAAGGATAATTCTTAATCGCTACTTCGGTAAGTCTTAATGTATTCGTAGAAAGGAATTCACATAATTCCTGTATAATTTTTTTAACTTTGTTTCAAAAGAGTATTTCCAGTATGAAGATCGTAAGTGAGTTGGGTTTTCATAACGGTAAGACTACTTCCAATGATTTGTTTATGGTAAATTTGACGAGTGGTAAATCTGAAAATAAATATAAATTACATGAAGTAGATTTTTTGTAGTAAGATATATTGCATTTATTATAAAATAACCCCAAGTTGTCGTAACAATCCCGTTCATTTTCCTGCCATTCCGAAATTATGCATTCCAATGTGCCATATCCATTTGCAGTGCAATTTTCCGATGCCATGTTAATCATGGGTTCGAATACTTTTTGAAGTGGATACCCAGGCGACATTGCAAATCTATATATCAAAGCAGCATTGTACAGAGAATTATGATTTTTTATACTAAGGGCAGCGATTATCTGGAAAAAAGTACATGATCATCAATCTGATTTTCGGACAAGTTACAAACTATGTACTTTCTTTCGAAATTTATTTTTATATGCCACCTCAAATGGTGCATCATTCATAAAAATTTGGTATGAGGCTTCACTAGGGCTGAGTCGAAAAATGTAAGGTTCATAACACTCAGCAACTAACGATTGTGACGGTTGTGCCTGAAATTCAAGAACGCAAATTCATTTCAACCAATTTAATATTATATGGCATTTAATTTCGGCACCTGCATTAGTTCAACTGCTTTGGCATAAAAGGAAAAATATGTTCCTGAAAACAAAAAGAGAATACAGCTAGGAATTGTCAGCGTACAGAAAGTTAATGGAACACCAAAAAATATGAAAAGAATGGCCCAAGTGATGACAATAAATTGAAGTGTGATCTAAAAGGAACAATAGAGATGCATCGTGTGATATTGTTCTTCTTGACCTAAAAATCACAAACCTCTCTAAAACAAAGGCAGAGGAACGACTTTTTTGCAAAGGACATGATGTAATCGCGTATCACTTCTTGACATTTAAGTTCGTCATCGGCCTTATAGCTTCTAATCACAATAAAAGGTTGCATTTGTAAACGATTCCGATTTCCCCAAACAATACAAATACCAAATTCCTAAAGGTAAACAGAAAACAATCTCATACTCAAACAAAAGCCGGAGAAAACTCGCCAAATGTCAGCGTAAGCAGAGAATACGAGAAAAGACACTTCGAATTCGCCACTCAACACATATGCATTTTTGCTGGAATTTCTCTGGCGTAGGTTTACCACTCTGACTTAAAGGTTATTGCACACTCTCCAAATTTTCAAATTAAATTTTAATAAAATGAAATGTTCGTATGTAAAAGAAAAAAAAACCTCGCAGTCATACGTTTGCGGAAATTTTCTACAAACAGTTTTTTTCATAGAACTATTAACATATGTTAATTACTTAAAAACAGTGGGTGGGTATTAAAAATGTTGTACGCAGCAATTGTCCAGATTTGCGTATTTAGCAACCATGTTTCGAAATAATGAACATCACCGTTGTCGAAAGATTTTCGAAATTATGTGAAAATAAGAAGCCGGTTTATATTTTATTGTTCTATTAGCGAATTACAAAATAAATTATAAAAATCTTTATACGCGTATTTCAATATTTTATCGCTTTTTTGTGTTTTTAAAATTAGAAATTTCGTTTGGATATTAACCGGATAAACTGCAGGAGAACTGGATAAGCTGCACTATTGCGTTTCGGAAAATTGTGAGGATTTTGTGAAATAAAGTGTGCTTCGAAAAGGCTCTTCATCTCGTGCTCTCAATCTTTTGTGCTTCGGATATCATGGAAGAACATATGCCGGAGAATTGTAATAAGCCGGAGAAAAGTAAATTTATTTGTGGAGTAATTGAAGGTGCGTAAGGAAACCTTAATTATGTGCCTTTTATATTACGCTAATTCATGTCAGGTTTCTATGGACGCCCTTGGACAACCGAGCAACGAAAGGATCTGTTCCGAAAGTGAGTATCTTTTTTAATGATTAATTCTTTTACCAATTTGCAATTGTTCCTTTGCTGCAGATTAAAAAAGTGGGGCATGGATTCGTATGTGTATGCGCCGAAAGATGACTATAAACATCGAGCTTACTGGCGTGAACTTTACACAGTGGAAGAGGCCGATCATTTGACTAGTGAGCTTCACTTGTAGTCTGGATATCTAAAACTTGATTTACAATTTTAATTTTAGGTCTCATTGCTGCTGCAAAGGAGCATGACATAGTTTTCTATTATGCACTTTCACCCGGCTTAGATATGACATATAGTAGCCAGAAGGAAATCCATACCCTGAAGCGCAAATTGGACCAAGTATCTCAATTTGGTTGCGAAGCTTTCGCCCTTCTTTTCGATGATATTGAATCTGAGTTGTCGAAAATTGATAAGGAAGTCTTTCAGACATTTGGAAATGCACAAGTGAGTATTTCTTTGTTACTGTTGTCACTCTATCATTTTGAGATTTATGTATATCAAAGGTGTCTGTAACCAACGAGATATTTACTCATTTGGGCAATCCGAAGTTTTTATTTTGCCCCACGCAATACTGCAGCACGAGAGCTGTACCCACTGTCGACGATTCCGAATATCTCAACACACTCGGTTCCAAATTAAATAACGATATTGATATTATGTGGACCGGCAGCAAGGTCATATCCAAAACTATAACCGTGGATTCTATTCAGGAGATCTCACAAGTGCTACGACGCCCACCAGTTATTTGGGACAATTTACATGCTAATGATTATGATCAAAAACGAGTTTTTCTGGGCCCGTATTCTGGTCGGTCACCAGAACTTATTCCGCATTTGCGAGGTGTTATGACAAATCCCAATTGTGAATTTCATGCCAATACAATAGCGATACATTCACTTGCCTGCTGGTCAAAGTGCAGTTTAGACTCAAAAGTTAACTGTCGGTTACATTATACTAATTAGTGGGAGTAATAGTTTTAACTGATTCATTTCACTCTCTTGGTACATAGATTCGTTATCGGCTGATATTAAATTGGAAACCGAAAATGAAGATGGATCGTGCAATGAGGATGTTCCAAACAATTGCTGCCTCGCAAAAAATGTTTATCATCCACGAATGGCTTTGAGGTAAAAGGAATAGTAAAAATGTGGGTAAGTACAGTTTTCGATCATTTCAGAACGGCGATTGCCGAGTGGCTTCCTGAATTTTTTTTGGAGAAAGAGGCATGGGGACCGATCACTAAACCACAACCTCAAGTCACAAGTAAAAAAACACACAAATAGCTTTCAATGATGTTTACTAAACAATCACAAATAAATAATCACAACAAATTAATTTTAGTGGTAATGCCAATTGTCCCAATAATACCCTCAATCAACACATGCATGAGCTTGACGACGACGACGACGACGTCAACCAATTCTAAAACTTCTACTGTCCCCGAAGTAAACACGACTCAATTGCAAGCGCTAGCCGAAGTCTGTAGTACGGTTAATTCGTCTACTGCTAATCCCATAGCCAATCCCATCATGAATTCGCTGATTTCTGCAACGAAAGTCGTTACCAATGATGATATTCTGAATCCAATAACTCCGATAGCGGCCACGAATATCGAGCTGCCCCGAACAATGCCAATATCTAGTGTTGCCATTCCAATAATTCACGCCAAGTCAATTGAGACGTTAGGACAGGATTCGCTTATTACGCCGACGAAAGAAGAAAAATCAACGGAAGTAAACAATTTAGCTAATTCGAGCCCGGAGCTTGAAAACAATAGCGGTATAGTTAATATACAGGATGGAAAAAATGGCAAGAAGGAAAGTAATGAAGTAAAAAATATTGAAGAGCAGTTAGTGTTGTTCACTGATAAAGACAAGTTGACCAGTTTGGAGCCGACTGAAAGTACGACAGACGAAGACTTACGCCTTGAGGAGCAGGAAAATGTTCCCGCTGAGGCGACTGGATTGTTGATCGAGTCATGTAACATGTTAGACGATCACAATCTGAGTCCACTCAGCACTGGCAATGAACCGATGGAATGCAGTAGTAGTTTGGCTTCTCAAATTTCGCCACGGGATTTTGGGAAACAACCTTCTGAAGATGTGATCATGTCAGAAACCATATCAGTCAATGAATGCAATGTGAGGCAAGCTTAATAGCTATTAGTCAAAGGCCCTAAGTTTTGTATTTTTAGACAAACTCAGTAAATAGTATGCAAGTGGAAAGTTTGGAAGCTTCGCCCATATCAAATTCAGATATGAAGGAAGAGGAAGACAAGTAAGTATGAGAAGAGAGGTGTTGGCAGAAGTTGTTGAATATGAGAAACAATTTCTATTTTTTTGCTTGCTACTACTTCCTTTACGTGCAGTAGTATGCACATATTTACATATGTTTATGTCCCGTTAAATCGAATAAAAATCATTATATATTGTTCCGACACCTTCGGCAGGAGAGACAAACAGAAATCCTACTATTTTTTATTTCTAGACCAACGAACACGGAGACTATTAATGAAGAAGATCTACATTTAATGTGTGACTTATTTTACTTACCCTTCGAGCATGGTACCAGAGGATCAAAATTTCTTGTTGAGTTCAATTGGTTAAAAGCGAACGCCGCTGTTTTACTTAGCAAAGAGACCTCAACGAAAACCTTAAACAATGCTGCTCCAAAACCGGAGGTAAATTCTTTTCTCACCTTCAACGTTTTGCAAGACTTTCTTTTCAAATCAGGTAGCCGAGTGGCTGCACAGAGCGGAACGTTTTCATAGTTCATGCCAGACTGTTCAAGAGTTATTGAAAAAAATTGCACGATGTGCCAACAAAGAAATTTGCCATGACCTTTTCTCCTACGTTTGGGATATCGCAGGCACACTTATGCTGCTAAATGCCTTCGTAACATGGCTTTCACTGGGCCACTTTCCACAAAATTCTTTTACTTACACTCAAGGAAGCTACACGTGTATGATCCCAATTATTTGCAACATATTTTTTAACTATCGTTTTATGGTTTAGGGTTCAGCAAAGGCTGGAAGGAAACATTTATGTCGGGCGATCAAGAACCCTGGGTTTTTCGCGGAGGCTTGACAGCAGACCTTCAGGTAGGTTTTGCTATGTGGAGGTTTATTTTATCAATGTAAAGTAAGCCCTTTCTTATCAGCGTCTAATGCCGGTGGATTCTGGTAATGACTTGTTCATATATAAACTGCCGGAATTGCCAACATCCGACTATCACATTTTGCGGCCGTATCTGGCAATTGATGAAAAGGATGTAAACAAAGTATGCACGAGAGCATTTATTCACATAACGGAACCGAGTTTTGAGTCCAATGACTTGCCAGGTTGGTTCTCAACTTCGTTTCGTATGGTTGGACTTAACCTGACTTTCATTTTGAAGATACCATACAAGACCTGGTCTCAGATTATTTTGTTGGACCTTTCGTTACACTCAATCCTGAATTTTGCATTGTGGCTCAACATTGCAGCAGCGATAAATCTATTGTGGGCTTCTCGTGCGCAGCGTTGAATGTTAATAAGTTCGTGAAAAATATGGAGATGTGTTGGATACCGCATGTCTGTGGAAAATACCCTTATTCCTTGGTAAAGGATGTCAATGGCACCACCCTCATCGGTTCCAAAAAACTTAACGATTTTTTTTGTGCAATGATTAAGAGCTTTCACTCCTTTCAATATGATTGCCCAGCTGAAGTAAGAAATTCGTATCCAGCTGCGTTGTGTGCGGCTATATTAAATGAATCACTGTCAGCGGATCAGGGGCTCGCAAAGAGGATGGTGACTGTTAATTTGGCAACTTTACGCGCGAATGGTTGCTTTGGAGTACATGTGCGCATAGATATTTGGAATGGTATGGAACAAGTAGATTTTTATACTAAACTCGGTTTCGCCGAAGTGTTTCGCGATCATACTAGTTCACATTTGTACTTAGGGCGCCGGTTCTAGCAGATTTTTGCTATGTCAGCAGTACGTCTTAGTTTTAATTTCAAGATCGAAAATAAATTACGGTTAATTTTAAAAAATTATATTATAATTCCCATATTTCATCCATTAACATGATTAAATTAAGAAATAAAAGCGTTACTTTTAACTATCAATTTTACAAATTGATCAAGTCATGAAGAATAAAATCGTTTAAAAAATATTAAATTGTTAAAAGTTTATTGATTCAAAGTAATTTTGTTTTGTAATTCACGCTAGAGTTCCTGCGAGGATTATTTGATAAAGAGATTTTGTCAAATCAGAATAACTTAAAAATTGCTGAGAGAAAATATAGAAAAAAACAAACTGATGTAAATCTGCTACACTCATAACAGGACACTCATAATCCTAATCAGGATGAGCGTCTCTTTTGTATGTCGTAGAACCATACAGTGTTTACTCCATCTTTAATTGTTTTCACCGGCTGCAGATTTGGCAAAGGAAAGCGGCAGGCAATAACTTTTAAATCATGACTTGTTTCGGACATAATCTTATGTTTCAAGTCCTTCATCTTCATCACATACAAAAATCAAAATTATTATTAATATTCAGCGAATATCATTACTATTACACACCATTTGCTCAACTCCAAATATTACTATATATTTGTACGGCCTTATATCAAACTTCCATAGGTCCTGACGAAAGAAGCGGGTACGATTATAAACTCCCTGACGAAAAGCGTATAGTCTCGAATATAACACCAGCCATGGGTTCAGTTCAACACCCTCCGAGTAGACACCTTGCTTAGCTGCAGCTATATTTCATTTTATTTTACTGACTGCGGCAAGAAACAATCTTTCGCTCACCAACTACTATTCGTCCGTCCCCCGATCCGATATCCAATAATTTCCCTCTGGCATTCTTGGGAAGGCATGCTAGTACATTTGATATTTGCTCGGTTGTGGCTGGAACGTATGGAAGACAGAAACGCCGAAAGGCAGGGGCAACAAATGACGCACAAATTACACTTAAGCCTAATCCTAGCCCTCCCGTAAGAGCTATAAGAAACTTCGCGGACGTTGACGTCGCTTGTGGAGGGCGTTTAATTTTTCCCTCGTCGATCAATTCCATTTAGTTATCTAGTATCCTTGCTTACATTATAAATCTTGAGAGATATCATCGAAATTTACCGTATCACATGGCTTAATTTTCCGCTCAAAATAAATTACGCAACGAGCTGAGCGCTTATTATAGTCTATTTAATAATTCAATATTAAATATTTATATTTCAGTATTCAATATTTTGTAATATCCGTGCTGTCATGAAGGGAGAAAATGCTGAAAAGGTGTAAGTGCTGGAGACAGTATTACGGAATTCGTACGTCTAGTGTCGGCCAAACTTGCTGAAAATTGCTTGATTCGAGGTTGTGTTTACGGAATAATCTAGTGTTGGAAACTATCGAATAAAAACTATCGAGTTATTCGATTAAAAAATAAAAACATTTTTTTGCAAAAACCAAAAAAGGGATATTCAATTCGTTGCAATCGTAAGTAAGATTTATATGGAAAATATATTTCAAAAGATTTTATTCGTCAAAACAAACAAATCGATTATTACTAACGCGTTTTTTCTATTATAGCTGCGAAATAGAACAAGTGAGTTAGTGTTGGGAACTGTCGAATAAAAACTATCGATTTATTAGAGAGTGTCACTAATATTAGTAATTAGTAAAAACTATCGAATAATTGAACCATTATATTTATTCGATAGTTTTTAGTACTTTAAAAATTATTCAACGAGTAAAGCCGTGTGCCAATTGATAACTCTTTACTTGATATAGATACAGCCGAAACAGAAATTTTTATGCTATTGAGGTGAATTATCACGTCAAAATTTACACTCTTCAATAAGTGCAAGTACAAAACTCTCCAATTTTGTTGTTGTTTTTCTCTTGCTGTTGTTTTTGGCGCTGACACCAAGAACAAAACCAATTTTACTCGCTCTCGTCTGATTTACGCGAAAAGTAAAGTAACTCTTAAAACCCTTTAACCCTTTTAAAGGTTACCCTTTAAGTAACCCTTTAAATTTTGAAATTTTCGCGTCTATATCTCCTAATCCATAAAAAATATTCGGATGATACGGATGATAAGGTAACGACGCAAAACTATTAAAAATATCTTTCATTTATGTGAAATAACATTTTATCCAAAATCGTGTACTTTGGGAAAAAACAAAATAAAAAAATTTTATAGACAGAAAAATTAAAGAATAGGAAAAAGGTATTAAAAATTAAAAATTGAAGTTTTTTCCAAAAGTACAGGATTTTCGATAAGATTTTGTTTTATATAAATGAAAGATGTTTTTAATACCTTTACAATGGTACATATCATCCAAATATTTTTTATTGTTTAGGAGATATTAACGGGAAAATTTCAAACTGTAAAGAAGGGCTTTTTATGGCTATAACTCTTAAATCAGACGAGAGTGAGTAAAACTGGTTTTGTTTTTGTGGTCAGCGCCAAAAACGACAGCAACAGAAAAACAACAACAAAATTGGAGAATTGGCAACTCCGATTCGTTAGAAGTGTTGTTGTCAATTCAGCGAAGCGTAAATGAACGTAGCTTTTGTTGATAAGAAATAAAATATATAAACGTATCAAAAATAGAGCGGAATTCATGATTCACGTCATGTTAGTTGATTAGAAATCTGGTTCTTCGTAGTGGTGGGAACTATCGAGTGATTTCAGCTTATCGATAGTTAGTTACTGAATGATTTTAACTATCGAATGATTATTTTCCACTCTTTCATTCATTCATTCGATCTATTTCTAAAAATTACCAAGCGATTTACTCGTTGAATGTTTTTCAAATTAGAACGTGGCCAATTAATAGCTTTTATATCGGGGTAGGTAGGGGTGAAAAAATGTTACTCTGGTAAGTAAAAATTTTGTTTTTAGCTGTGCCAATTCGTCGAATAACTTTTAATTTCATTTCCAAAAAACATTAATAAACGTAAATCATGCACGGCAGTTTACAAAATTTAATAGACTGATAGATTATTAAATTCAATAGACAGAATAGACTGAAAAACAGGTCAACAGTTTGCAGCTCCTACGTTTAATTAATGTACAATATTATTATTTTAATAGTTATTAAAATTATTATATAATTGGTTATATTACTATTTTCAACAACAATTAACTTTTATTTTAACTTTCAACGTGCTTAGGAAAATTAATTGGTGTCAAAAATGTACCTAACTCCGAAGGCAACATACAATTTTGACGTGGGAATTCACTTCAACAGCATAAAAATTTCTGTTTCCGCTGTAAAAGTTTTTTATATCGAGTAAAAAGTCATCAATTGGCACACGGCCTTACTCGTTGAATAATTTCGGAATTACTAAAAACTATCGAATAAATATAATGGTTGAATTATTAGATAGTTTTTAGTAATTACTAACTTTAGTAAAACTATCGAATAAGGGAATAATTTGCAATTATCGAATAACTCGAATATCGAAGTTTTTATTCGATAGTTCCCAACACTAGTTCTTAGTTTGTTGGGTTTATTTTAGGAAGTGTTCTGATTACGAAATCAGTTG
This sequence comes from Conops quadrifasciatus, assembly GCA_949752815.1. Classification (NCBI taxonomy): domain Eukaryota; kingdom Metazoa; phylum Arthropoda; class Insecta; order Diptera; family Conopidae; genus Conops; species Conops quadrifasciatus. Next base: position 40,353,676 of record OX457078.1, read on the forward strand.
CTGTGTAAACCTATATATGAGATAATTATCTTTGTCTACATAGTTTCTTGGAAACCAGCGAGTAGTGACGCGCTGTCATTATTTTGACAATGGTTTGGTGGCTTCTAAAGTTCAACTTTAAAAATATAAAACTTATATTTTAAAGTAAAAATACACATATAATAAATTAAATGGATGTTGAAGGCAAACTGCAACAACTTTATCAACTTCAGCCACTGCAAAATGAAGCCCTGGTTTTGCGTGTCGAATGCATGAAAAAGTACAAGAAAGATGTGAAGCTTAGCTGTGTTCAGGAGATGCAGAATTTGGTAAGTGGATGAAGGATTAGCACTTAATTTGTTAAATTATCAACGATAATTTCATTCATTCAGGTGAATGTAGAAATTGATCTAATACAAACAGAAATTAAGTTTCCCGAACCAAATAAGATACCACCGATCCGTCAATACCCGTTGGCGCATGGCCGCGTGAGTTGTAATTTAAATGTATTTCTAATATGTAATGATAATTTTCTTATATTTGAATACCACCAGTTGGAGGACATACTACAATATCAGAAAAGGACAATTGAAGCTTTAAGGATGATGGATATGCTGTAGAACATACAATTCAGTAAATATGTACAATTATACAATTTCAGTAAATGAAATTAAATTAAAACAAAGTGTGTATAGATATATATACATTTATACTTCAGATGGATAGTATAAATGTGTAAGAAAATTATAAATTATAAAAAAATACTTGGGTTTCGTAGTTAATATAGTAAATGTAGTTAATCATAGACGCGTTGTCAAAGCTGCTTGTGGAGAGATTCTTCAAGATCTATGTTCTTTTAAAACTAATGGGATCCAGGAGTAATTGGACATGGAACAGACAGATTGGTCATCTGGATCTCCAATTCATAGTTTCTTGGTTTTCGATGTTTTCCATTTTCGCTACAACTTGTTACTACTGCATGCGCATTTTCTTGATGCAGTCGCATAATTGTTTAAACTTAGTTGGAGTTTGGTTGCGATTTCCTACTTGGCTGCATAGTCTTGGGGGACTTCTACTCTCTTGGCACCTATCTACTAGCAAACAAAATTAACAGAAAACAAAAATAAATGGAATAATCGTATAGGATTAACAGAGCATACAAAATAAGCGTCAGACCGATTTTTATTAGGTTTCAACGAGTGTCACATCTTATCATCTCTGACCACTATACGTCTGTTTTTGCTCGTTTGTTTTATTCGTTAGTTGCTTGGGAGTTTAGGAGTAGATATACTCGTTGGTGTTTAATTGACGGCAAAAATAGCGAACAAATCATTTTCCAATATGGCGTTTTGTGATTCAACGAGTTCATATTTATACATATATAAATATATCTATTACCATATATTTACACTCGTTGTGCGATGTATGACGAATGTTTTGACCACTCGGATCGGGATCGGAAGAAGAACAATCAAATGACAGCTAGGTGTAGTGAAGTGGATTTTAAAATAAACTTTTAGCATATTTACAGTATTTTGTGTATACATATTATCTGAAAAGTATGAAAATGAATCAATTCAAATACTGTTGTTTAAGTGGACAATGAAACAATCGTGTGTTTTATCCAAAAATTTCAATTTGAAAACCAGGGCAATAGTGAGGTGGAACCGAGAACAAATTCTGGTAGTGCTGCGCTTCAAATAAAATGTAATTTTTAATTTGTCCATTCATAATAGTAAATTGTTGGAATTCACGGACAAGTTTGTCGCAAAATTTTTTTTAGCATGTAGAAAAAGATTCCTAAAATTTGGGTGCGATGTATTTATGAAGTCCCAAATTTAAATGTTTTCCCTATCAAGAAAGGTGCGCGGGTATAGAGTATAATCAGTGAAACGACGGAATTGGCCGTCGTTGTTGGGGAAGCTATAGAAGGAAGTCTGGAGATGAACACATCGGAGTTCACGTTGGCATAATTTTATTGTCCAATTTTAAATATATTTCGAAAAAATCGGAATCTGTCAGATTAAGGGAGGATGTTAAAAAATAATTCAAAATTGTGTATGAATTGTACTTATTTTATTTGTTATTTAATTTGATATATTTCTACCTTTGGTTTTATATTCTTCGACATTTTTGCTGTGTTGAGTTCATGTGGCTTGCCAATAATACTTATTTACTATTAAAATCCCCTCCCACCTCTTCTAAAGCAATTGTTATTGCAATTGCTGATTCTCTTTGAACGTTGAGTTGAAAATGTTGAAAATTTCTTGTGCGCGCAGCGAGCTGCTTAGTGTAGTGTGGGGAACATATATAGTATCGCGGCGTATGTGTGTACCTACAATTTTCTTGTTTTCATTCTTCATACATATTTTCTCTTTTTGCTTATTTGCAGCTTCTTGCTTCAAAGTATTTTGCTTCAGTAAAAATTTTTGGACTCACTAAAAAGTGGTGGAAAGAGCTTTCGGTTATTATTATTACCTTTAATCGTATCGTATTTTAACAATTCAACTGAATAGCATAAAGTTTCATATACAAAAAGGAAATACGTAATGGTTACTATTCAGTGAACGAAAATAGGTTTCGTGAGTTATGAATTGTGAATGTTGGAAATTATACTTAAAAAAAATTATATATAGATATGTTAAATATGACTATATATATATGAAATCAAAAGTTAGCTACTATTGCAAAATGTAGATCCACGTTTAACATCCGTCTAACAGAAGTTGGCGAAAAGAATTACCGTCGTAAAGAAGAATTTGATCTGGTATTTTGGAAAAGCGGCGAGGATTAAAAAGAAGTGTTTTTAAATTAATATATATATTTATTGGACTTCTCTATTTATTTTCTATAATCTTAGACAAAAAATAATTCATAAAGTAATGGAATGATATTACTTTGATATGAGAATGATATTGATATGAGAATATTACTCGGTTTTATATCATTCATGATTATAGAAAATACCTTAAATAATGCAAATTTTTGTATTCATGCGACTTCATTGTGGAAGTTCATTGGGCTAACATTTACCATACAAATCATTGAGATGTATCGACAAGCAATTTTGCCTATTTTAATACATAAATTCTTAACGATATACGTAAGTGTACATCTTAATAATATTACAGAAAACCGTATAAATAGCATTGAACAATAGTTTAGACATCAACAACGTGACGTACTCACTATAGTCGTCATAATTGGAAGAGAATGAAAGAAGCATAAAACAGATTCAGCTATGGTGGAATTATTTCAAACTCATCCTCAGATTGTGCTGTTTAATCGTTTTATTCATTCATCGTTCATCAATCATTGCTTTCGCTTTTTCGTTGCCGCCGCAGCCGCAGCCCCAGCAGCCGGTTGAAAAGTTCATCTTCGGTTTTTCTCGCACTGCACCCGACTCTCTCTATATAAACACCTAGCTTCCCTCGCCGCCCTCTTCCTCTTCTCTTTTTTATATTTCTCTGTTTTGTTGAAAGCATTTGTGTATATCGCGTCATTTCAACTTCGGCACTATTTCTTTTGCTACTGTCGTCCTTCCAACGTTTCATTGATTTTTATATTTTTTTTGGTTGTTATATCTATCTCTGGTTCTTCGCAAAGTAGTTTTTTTTTACCCTTTTGCGAATTTGTCGTTGATCGAATCAGCCGAATTTGGGTACATTTGCCTCGATTTTTATCTGGCGGCTTCTTAATCTTATACCTTGGAGATATTTTGAATGCATGTGCATTAAGCTTGGCGCAGGAGAAGGCGCACGGGATAGCACAATACATACATTCCTTTGCGCGTTTTATGCAAACATTATAACACACAAAATTATTACTGTCTTGTGGTTCTTATTCGTATGATGTTGGACTAACTGATTTTGTTTGTATTTTACTTAACAAAAGCTATAATAAAGCGATTAGAATATCTTGAAGAAGTTTTGTAAGAATAGTTAATTTTATTTTCAGGGATCAGGATTAATTAGATGCGCCTTATAAATTCTTGCTCTTCAAGCCATAAATTAAGTGACGAAATACGTAAGCCTCAAGTCGAAAGAGAATGGTCGTTATGTTCGTTCTTAATCTTGGTTAGAAATGTCTGTGTAAATAGATTTTAAAAAATATATTTTTATACAGTCGATTAAGATGACTTCTAAATTTTATTTGTATAGGTTTTACAGATCAAAAACTCTTTTATATTTAGTATAATGGTATAACTCACGAGATTTCTTATAAAATTATTATTTGCTTCTAATTACAGGCACTTATAATTCTTCAGAATGTCAGTATAGTCGTATGTTTAGCCATCAGTAATAGAATTTAATTAAAATTTAAAATTTGATTGAACCAACCTATTTTATTGAAAGCTACTGACTCTACTAATGCGAACTCACCTCAGAATATTTGTGTACCAAATTTGTAAACGCGTTTTAGATAAACAAGAAAGATACACTTGTACGTGTACGAATTGATATTGAATTAGAATAGAGTAAAGAAGAAAAACTAGAAAAAATATAGTTTACAGTGTAAATACTTAATTAACATTTGTCGGAGGAGTTATTCCTTCCACAAAAGAAGAAAGATAATAATAGTAAAAGTAAAAATATTTCAAAGTAGCAGTATACGACAATGACAACAGACACCCGCCGTCGCGTTAAACTCTACGCACTGAATGCAGAGCGTCAATGGGATGATCGTGGCACCGGACACGTTTCATCGAATTACGTCGATAGACTCAAAGGCAAGTTTAATTGAATTGAACCGATTCCGAAGCGTACGTTTAATAAAATAACTTAATTATGTTGTTAATATAGGCATATCACTGCTGGTGCGCGCTGAATCTGATGGCTCCTTACTTTTGGAAAGTAAAATACAACCAGATACGGCCTACCAGAAACAACAGGACACATTAATTGTGTGGTCTGAGGGTGATAATTTTGATTTGGCGTTGAGTTTTCAAGAGAAAGCAGGTTGTGATGAAATTTGGGAAAAAATTTGTCAAGTAAGTTTTACGGCAAGTACTTATGTATATAAAATAAAATACAGTAAAATAAAGACAAGCTTACCGCATTTTTTGCACCATCATAAAATTTTTAATTTGTTTGAATTTTATAATTTTGTTGCTCGTAGGTTCAAGGAAAAGATCCTTCAGTCGAAATTACACAGGAAATAGTCGAAGAATCCGAAGATGAACGCTTCGAAGATATGTCCGACACGGCGCCGCCCATCGAACTGCCGCCTTGCGAATTAGCCCGCCTGGAAGACATTTCGGAGACAATACAAAATTGTCTTACTACACCGCTGCGCAAAGAGAAACTCTCGATGGCGCTTGAATCGGACAATTATATAAAAAAGCTCCTGAATCTGTTTCACGTTTGCGAAGATCTGGACAATACTGAGGGCTTGCATCATCTCTTTGAGATCTTCAAAAACATATTCTTGCTTAATAAAAATGCGCTTTTTGAGATCATGTTTGCTGAGGACACTATCTTCGATGTGGTGGGCTGCTTGGAATACGATCCAAGTGCCCCTCAACCGAAGAAACATCGCCAGTATTTGAAACAGTGGGCCAAATTCCGTGAAGCGGTTCCGATTAAAAACCAAGATCTTCTCGCGAAGATTCACCAAACGTTCCGAGTACAATACATTCAGGATATCATTCTTCCAACGCCATCGGTGTTCGTGGAAGATAACATGCTGAATACCTTATCAAGTTTTATCTTTTTCAATAAGGTTGAAATTGTGACGCTCATCCAGGAAGATGAGCGCTTCTTGGTTGACATGTTTACATTGTTGACGGATCCCCAAACAAGTGACACTAAGCGCCGCGACATTGTTTTGTTTCTGAAAGAGTTTTGTAACTATGCGCAAAACTTGCAGCCTCAAGGCAAGGACTCATTTTACAAAACCTTGACGTGTTTGGGCATACTGCAGGCTTTGGAAATCACTCTGGTTATGAATGATCAGAAGACGAAGTCTGCATCGATAGATATATTGACGGCGATTGTTGAGTTTTCGCCGTTGGTTGTGCGCAACTACACTCTACAACAAGCCAATCGAACCGAAGGGGTGGGTAATACGAGCACATTTTGAGGAGAATTCTTTTATTTTCAGCGTTTGATTTTACCTGTTTTCCGTAGGATCGCATGCTGCTAAACATCGCCATCGAACAAATGTTGACAGACTCCGAACCCGAGCTTGGTGTTGCAGTGCAATTAATGGGCATTATCAAAATCTTGCTTGAGCCTGAAAATATGTTGACAGAAAAAGGGGACTTTTTGAATTTTTTCTATAAGTACAGTGTACAGACATTGATTGGTGAGTGCGGAAAGTGTTTTCGGCAATCCTTCCACGAAGGCAGAAAACGTTATTTTATAACCGATAAGACCAAAATTAAGGAGATGCCCCCTCTCCATGCAAGCATTTGTTGGTTTATGAAAGGAAGATAGATTAGTGGGTAAAGGGGAAAGAAAAGTAGTGACGACGGACACTTGCTTTAAAGGATTTAACATTATATATAGACGGGAAGACGTTTTTATGATTCTTGTAATAGTTTACAGACTTTCTTTAAAACGATAAATGGGGAAAGACTTTCGGTCAATTTGCAAAACCATGTTCAATTTCAGCATTATTTTCCGCGTGTGCATTTACTGGGTGTGTGCGTAAACTTTTCGGTGTAAATTTTCAAGACTTAGATGAAATTTATTTATATGAAATACGGAAGTTGCAGTAAGTTTTCTATGTTTTTTAGCTCCACTGCTTTTGAACACAATAAGTGATAGACCACAAAATGAGGACTATCAAACAGCGCAGCTGCTTGGCATTGTACTCGACATACTCTCATTTTGCGTCGAACACCATACATACCACATCAAAAACTTCATCATACAGAAAGATCTCCTGAAGAGGATATTGGTGCTAATGAAAAGCACACACACGTTCCTTGTACTCGGCGCCCTTAGACTGTTAAGGAAAATTATTGCACTTAAAGATGAATTTTATAATAGGTAAGTGCGTCGTAGCCCTCTCTGGATGCAGTTGAGTATCCTTCCTTAAATTTTCATCACCAATTGCAGGCATATAGTTAAAGGCAACTTGTTCGCACCAGTCGTAGATGCATTCATTAGAAATAATGGCAGATATAATCTTCTCGAGTCGGCTATTTTGGAATTATTTGAGTTCGTAAAACTGGAGGATATAAAAACCTTGTGTGTTTATTTCGTGGAGAATTTCAGTAAAATATTTGATGAGATCGAGTATGTGCAGACATTTAAATATCTGAAGAATCGCTACGACCAATACCAGGACCGAATAAAGGATCGTGACAAGATGTCATTAGATACGTATGCGGCACATTTTTCCTTTATTAATTGCACAATAACATCAATCGACATCAATTCTCTTTGCAGTGGTATTCCAATAATTCGAGGTAGTGGACGTTTCCGTCGTGACCAGCGGCAGATGGAGGAGGAGGAAGAAATGTGGTTCAATGAGGAGGAAGATTTTGCCGAGGAGCTTGATACTTACAATAGTGTTATGAAATGTAAGATAAGTTATCCTTAAATTTATTGATTATAAGATTGTGGCACCAATATTCACCCACATTAAGTAAACCTTTTTCTTTTAAGTCCTGCCTAAAAATGTGTTTAATCGTCTACGTACTCTTTTAATTTGCAGCTGTTTCTGAAAAGAATGGCCCTCAGCAGTCACAGTTGCAACAGAAGTCTCCGCCGACTAACACACAGCAGCACGGATTGCTTTCAAATAGTAATTTAAATCAAGCAGCGGCGACGACGACGTCTTCGTCGAGCGCGCTATCGCCTTCCGTGGGCGGTGGTAATGAAAATATTTGCGTCTCGCCCGAGGCAGACACGCAAGGCAAAATCACGCCTTTGGGGGCCGCCAATATCGTACTGAACCAACAGCATCCGCTGCACAATTTCCAACAGCAACAACAGATGAATTTAAATAGTACATTGGCAGTTGCAGCAGCAGCCGCTGCCGCTGCTGCCGGCGTTGCAACTACATCAAGTGCTGCTCAATTGGAAGCAGCGCAGCAACAGCAGAAGCAGCATAAACAGCTGCAGCATCGAAACCAGTCAATAACTGCAACCAATTCTGTGGTGGGTGGAACGCCGAGTGCTCAACCTGAAATCGTTGAGCTACAACAACAATTAGCTTCGGTTGAGCAACAAACCCAGCAACAGCAGCAACAACAGGAGCTCGTTTTATCGACCAGTTCGACGTCCGCCCCACTATCAGCAACATTATCATCAACGTCCAACGCATCGTCGTCTTCGTCATCATCATCATCATCAGCATCGTCTCACAGCGACTCGACTAATAGCAGTTTATCAAGTACTGCGGCGGCGGCCTCAGTAGTTGCAGCCGCTGCTGCAGCTTCTCATATTCTGACAACGATGGCAACGAGTGAGGCAGTAGCCGCTGTGGCGGCAGCCGCGGCCGCAGCCGTCGCCGCGACAACAACTGCAGTAGGGACAGCGAATGGCGGTGTTGGCAATGCTGATTGTGGGAATGGAGCAACGACAGTGGCTGCAGCCGTGCAGCATGTTTTATCAGACGGGAAGTCGAATATTATGGAGAAGGGTGCTGTGGTACCGGCAGGAGGGGCGGTGGATAATATTTTAAAAAAGGTGAGACAGTAACGTCTTTACGTTTGAGCTTTAGGAACCGTTTTGCATTTTCGTAGGGTTTGGTTGACTACGAAAGCGACTCAAATGATGAAGACGAAGATAACGAGGAAGATGAGCAATCGCCGCACCAGAAAAAGCCACGCCTAGCATAGCAGATTAATCAGCAGCAGCCGCGGCAGCAGCAGAAGCATCAAAAGTATCAGCAACAGAAACCCCAGCAACAATCGCAACCAAAACATAAAAAGCAACATCCATTCGCGCAACAGTGCCGTGTTCACGCTCCCGTTAAAAAACTGCATAATATTAACAAAGTTGGCGCAGCAATGCCACCAACGAAAAAGAAATGATTAACAACAAATTAAATAAACAAACGGCTAAAGTATAATGTCAGTGTCAGTGTCAATGCAGTGCTACAGAAATGCAGTGAAAATAAAAGAGTACAGATAACTTATTTTTAAATGTTTCTTTCTGAAATAAATAAAAGGAATAATTAAAAGAATAAGAGAAACTGCATTCGAAACAATTGAACAATTACAAAGTGGAAATGAGCGAAATCAGAGCAGGAAACGCACATAGAAACAAAACACATTCGTACAACAAATGTACACATAAGAAAAAAAAGAAAATTGTAGTAAAATGTTAATATAAATAACATTAACATAAATATTTTCTTTAAAATTATAATATATAAAAAGAGACAGTAATAAATCTAAAACTAAAATAAAAACCCAGCAATTAAAATTCTTTGGAAGAAATTTCACATTTGGATTAAGTTTTTAATGCATACTTTCATGGTTGACTTATTGCACATAACTAAAACAACATCTTAGCATACAGAAAAACACTACCATACACACACACTGGTCAACTCGATTGTAATAAAACTAAATAAAAACGTCTCTGGCTGTTGAGAATAAAGAATTAACAAAATTTTATTAATACAAAAACCGGCGGTATTGGCAACAATCTCATTGGGTTTTTAATTTCATTAAAAATAAAAAGTTTATAACACAATCTTATTAGCATTTTTTACCAATAATTTGCTTTTTCATTGAGACAATTCAGAAAACATACAAGACATAGTCCTTCTTAATTAGCACTGTATGGAAAACGTTCCAATAATTACGAAAAAAGAGCACAAACTCTGATTGCTTTATAATGAACGTGAAGAAATGAAAATAAGCAGAACGGAACGAATCTTCCAGCCAATGAACAGTTTTATTTTTTAAGGAAAGCTTCCACTTTTACATTGTGCAAATCATTTGAATTGTCAATCAATAAAACTGCAAATTAAATTTTAAAATAACTTGAAATTTGGAAAAATCATGAAAACTTAAACAAACGTGGAAAATATTCCCTTTTTATTTGGGTTTAATTTGTGGATTTACTTTCTTAGTTATAATAAAAACACAGAATCACTAAACTTTAGAAAATTTTTTTCGCAACGTTCTTCAAGCGACTGCCGATTGATTGAACTCATTTCTAAAAGTGTGTAATTGAAGGCTTGTTGTTATTGGCAAGTAGTTGGCTTGTTGATCCGATAATTTAATACTAGCTAACAAAGTATTTTTGTAAAATATAAATTGTTTAAACGAAAATGAAATTTATGTTTATTATAATTTTAATTAATCGTATTAAAGCTGCTAAGAAATAAAAATAGACACGACAGAACTTCTTATATTAAATAAACATGCATACCGTATATAACAGGTATACTGTATGTATGTGTATGTATCAGTGTATTACGAACATTTTAAGCAAGTGTATTTTCCTTACTAAAATTAATGGTTTTTATATGAAATGTGTACTGGTCTATTTTCCATGACTGTCACACAGGATTTTTTTTCCCTTCATCAAGAAAACAAAGCGCGGATAAGCGAAAATGCATTTTACTGAATATAATAATAATAATTATAAATTGGTATTTTATAACGATTACTATAGCTATAGTATTTTTAGTAATTTAATTCAAGCTTTCTAAAATATAAATAATTTCCCTATTTTCCATCTTCCTTTTCGTCTTTTACTCTCTCCCTCTCCCACTCATTCATATCCTCTATCTTTAATACATTTGTGATCCTGATTTTGATTTTTTAAAAAGCTTCCTTAAAAAATATCATAAAATTAGTGTTTTGTTACTTTCATTTAAAATTTTGTATTTTAATTCTGATACACATACAGTAATATACAAGAAAAATAATATAAAACACTTAAAATATACACAATAAATTGATAGTTATTATTAGTTCATAAAAACAACAGTACTCTGCTTTTTTATTACGCTAAAATGATCAATTTTATAGTTACATAATAAGAGAAGAAAGAAAGAAACTCCCGAAGGAATCCCTCGCATGCGCCTTCTCAATGTCATCAATGAGGCGCTACCGGCTGTTTCTTTTAAATTATACGAAGAAGTTGTACAAGTTCTGCGAAGTAATTAATTAATTAATTACTTAAATTAATAATAAACTAATAAAAAATAATCAGGTCATAATGGAAACATTAATTCGATATTCTTGAAACCTTTGTTTTGTATTGCATTTTACTTTTGGATTTCTTTAACCATTTTTTTTTTCTGAAACTATCAGTTTGGTTTCGTATGAGATCGTCCGTTGCAACACAAATCGTTGTGGTACTTTTCTTACTCCGAGTTACCACGGTAACCATAAAGCCCCAACAAAAAAATTTCACCAAACTATATTAAAATGATTGCACGATTAATAACGTTTGAATGCCATTACGTTTGAGGCGGTTATGGCCAGTGAAGATTCTTGGGTTTTTGATTCATTAGTGTGCTTTCTGCATGGACCAGTCTGGAATGCACCATTATTAAATTTCATCGACGAGAAATCAATCGGTGCATATTTCAATGATTTCTCTACACAGCACTATAATCAAATTTGATTTTGCTTCAATTTCTCTGTCTCCCACTCTTTTATAGTTTTCGATCCCAATGAACAAATCGATGAGAGTAATTCCGAGATTCAAAAGATTTATGATGAATACAAAAGTCTGGTTGATTGTATGTTGGGCAGCTACCTAGAGGAAATGCAAATAACGCCGGAGCAATTTGAATTGGTTTGTATGGAAAGGCGTCAGCAGCGGGACGAGAATCCGTTCGGTTTGAACCAGGGTCTATTTCATCAGGCAAGTGTAGTGGTGATGAAGGGCTTCGGATATGCTGGAGGTGTTGGAATTTTAATGTGATTACTGTTACATACGAGTATTACCCTTAGATTTGGGCAGCGAATGACATACAAATCTTTGTGCGCATGATGACGCAACGTAACGTCGAGTTACAGCTGCAGGCGTTAGACTTGATTGAAAGAAATCAATCAATCATGCAGAAGGAATGCAAGCTCGTGAATGAAAGTTCAGGTTCAATGACCGGCGACGAGGCTACTGAAACTGTAGGTAACGCAAGGTAAGAAGAAGAGGGTTAGTTGCATGTAGTTTCAGTACTACATGTCGAAAATCATATTAACTTATGTAAACACAAAACTAATTTAAACATGTACGAATTCAGTACCTACAAAAGTGTAGATGGTGTTGAAGAAGATATTGTCAGATCTCTTCAGCTAGATTTGGAAAGCCCGGAAGCCCTTGTAAAGACAACAACGGAATTCGAGCACTTGGAATCGGTTGTGGCGGATAAATTTCAGCGTTTGAATTTGTTTTTTGTGGAAAGTCCCAAGGTAAATGATATAAACCGGTTTGCTGCCGCTTTCAGTTCTCTTTCATATATTACGGGAATCAAAAACCGTTTCCTTTGGGTCCAGGTAACTCCGGAAGATGTACAGTCCCGTCAGGAGTATCTGCGCCAGCAGCGGGATAAGATTTTGGATATAAAAAAGAGAACTCGTGCAAGGCAATTGCGCGAGATAATGGCGTCCGACAATAGTTCAAGTCAAGAAGCAGCACCGATGAAGGTACCAGCAATGCGTCCTTCGTCAGCACAGCTGGCACAACGTTTACTTGAGGACCACGAAATACTGAAGGCTGCTGATGGACATCAGCACACCAACGCCGCCCTACAACTGCGGAAAACATTGGCTAAGCGATTGAAGTCTGAAGTTGTAGAGCAACAGAAATAAACAATTATGGCCCAAAAATAACCCCTTTAGCCTTTTAAAACTTTATAGAAACTAATTTTATTTATTGCGTTTATAAATTTCGAAAGAGCATGTATTTCATGTGTGCTATATAATTTTGTCGTTTACAAATATACATATATCAAAATACCATACAAAATAACTAATTTAATATAAGAAAAAACAGTAAACGACTGACGACTAGTTTGACAATGAAGCTAAAGCAAAATATGTTTTGGTTTGGTATTTTTGAACTGTTAAAGACTATTATAAAATTATAAGAACTAATAAAAGATACTTAGATGCTTTGCTGTTAAGATTAATATGATTTTGAGTAAACAAAAATTTTTAGTGTATGAACTTGTGTATGTATATATAATTTTTGGTGCATCTTCAGAGCAACTTTTAGATGGCTTAAAGTGGTATACGGTCACGCAAGTATGACATAATTGCTTCGGTACCTTTTTCAAGTACTTGATGCCGCGGTTGTCTAAATGGGTTGCCCACCAGCTCAAGGGTACTGAAAAACCAATAAGTTTATTTAAAGGTGTTGACGGGGGGACGGTGCATATTGCGTTTCGACTCACGTTATATTATTCAAATTACCCAAAATTGGTGGTACTTGATGAATGTTGTTATTCCGCAAATCCAATGTGGCTAGACGGCGCAATGCTCCGAGACCGGTACGACTGGCGTCGATTTTAGTAATGCGGTTATCGCCGGCGAGCAAAACTTCTAAATTATTCAATTCATAGACGCACTGTGGAATATGGTCAAAGCTGAAATTATAAGAGAGCATGTTAGGTTTTCCTTATTTAAACTCACAACTGCTGCATGCATAAATACCGGTTATTGGAAACATTTAGCTCGCGCAAGGTGTTCAAGAGGCCGAATTCTGCGGGCAATTCGCTAAGACTATTGCATGAGAAATCGACTAACCACAAACGGGTGAATTGCGAAATGAACGGCGGTATGAAGCGTATCAAGTTCTTCGCGAAAACCAACTCGGCAGCACATTCACTCATACATTTCAAACTAAAATGAAAACCAAAAAGAAGACATATATCTACGGTATCGAAGTATGGATACGATTCTATTTTACCCGTCTGGTAATGTTGTTAAACGATTCTTGGAAAAGTCCACAATATTTACATTCTCTGCACTTGCTACTTCGAAAACATAGTCGGGAACCTCGCTAAGATTTTGCAAAGGGACAGCAAGGGATCGAGATTTTCGCATCTTGTACCTTGAAATATAAATATGTACATTGTTTAACCGAACCGGTCCGTCCATATACGTAAATACGATACATAATATTGTACATTGACTAGTATTAAGAGCAACTAACTCACTTATCCGGGTATATGGAGTCCTCCGGAATAATGTCATTGGATTCAGTGGTGCGCGGACTATTTAGACCATCTCCGCCCATGTTTGTGGTAATGGATGTTGTACTGCTGCTGCTGCTAGCTTCAGTCTGTGAACGGTCTCGCAATGTTTTCAAAATACGCCCCGTTCCGCACTGCAGAATATCGCGTCGTATCGACTTGATTGGATTCCCTTCGACTTGCAGACTGACCAAATGGGCCAAGGTGGACAGGGAACAGGGAAGATTTGCAATGGAATTGTTTGTTAGGTCTAAACGTTTCAAACTCTGCAAGAGTGCAATTTCATCGGGAACCTTGTGTATTTTGTTATCACGTATATCGAGAATTTTCAAGTGTGGCAGCTTTGAACAAAAATTTGAAGGCAAAATCTACGACAATACGAACAAAATTAAATGGAAATGAAATTGTAGAGTTAGTTACAACATAAAACAGACTACACTTCAGTGGTTTCCGCTTTACCGATATATAGTTGTTTGCCAGATACAGTTCTTGCAAGTCATCACAGCCATCAAAGTCGGGCAATTTAACGATATTGTTGTGTTGTAGATAAAGACACTGCAATCTGCGCAAGCTTCCTATATCATCGGGCAGAACAACAAGATCATTCTGCGTCAGGTCTAGTTTCTGGAGTGCTAGAGCATGAAAATAGAATCAGTTTTTGTAGAAGGCTCTGACCTGTAGAATGTAGAGAAGGGGGGGCGGGGGGGACTGTGAATCCACATGTTTTGAAACTTACACCGCATATTTACAAAGTCTGGAGGCAACTCTGTGATGTGATTGTGGGAAAGCATAAGCTGTGTTACACGCACCAGGAACCCAATACCGCCCGGCAACGAAGTTAGATTATTGTGTGAAACATCCTTTAGAAGGAATCAATTACGTGAGGCAAAAAATTGGATTAATAGATATTTACTCGTTTAGAGATAAGTTAATTCTATCATTACTGAGTTTCTTTTCGTATTTTCAGTGTACAAAATCTCCGAAAGAAATCATAAGCTATTACTACAGCTACTTGACTGGAGCTTTCGTAAGAGCTCGAGAATCTTTAACGGAAATTATATTTACCAAAACTTCCAACATGTGTAAATCCGTAACGGCTGGGTGTAGCTCTTTAAAGCTATTATAAGCTAAATTTAAATGGCGTAGTTCTGGCAAAGTAAAAAATTCAGAGGGCAATTCATGGAGCTTATTGCGACTTAGATTAACGCGGGTCAATTTTTCCAACATGCCAATTTCCTTCGGTATACTGATCAAGGCGTTATCGTGCAACTATTGCAAAAGAAAATTGAACAGATTAAGAACAAAATGTATTTTTTGCAAATATTTTCAAATGCGTTTTATTACTTACTATGAGCGTTGTCAATGAGTAAAGGTTTTCAATTTTTGGCGATAGTTCCGTTAATGCATTTGAACTCAAATCTAAATTTGCTAATGGTACTTGATTCCACCAGGCGTCTTCCTCTTTAGCTACTAAATCATCCAAAGTAACTTCAACGTCTTTATCACTTTCATTGAGTTCATAAATTTTGTCGGGCACTGTTGTACTCAAAATAAAAGAAGAGAGGATTAGTAGAGCATATAGACTTGAAAATAAGTTCGATTGTTACTTTCGCGCTCCTGCTCCCCACGGGTCTCTTGAGATGCTACGGAAATTTCACGGATTTGATAATAACGTTGTTTTGTATATGGTCCACACATACAAAACGAAGTAAATGTTTGGGAAGCATTTTTCGACGATGCAATTTTGAAGGGATTAAGGATTGTAAGGATGGTTGTTATAAAAAATTTAAAAATCTATTAAAATATTTTTGCTTGACGAGAAGAACGTCCTCAACTTTTAAGCTTTGCTCTGAAACTATTTTAAATAGTCATGGTCGTAGTTTTAAATGCTGTTTTGCCAGATCAAATTGTGCTTCGATGGTGAAGCGTTTTCTTCTTTGTGTAATCAAGCGAAAAATTAAAAAAGCTTAGGTTTCAAAGGTGTGTCCAATGACTAAACCGACCGATCAGTGCAGTACGTTTCCTCTGTTTAAAAGTCTTCAAGTTCAATTTAAATTCAAATGTAATAATGACTTCGATTGTGGCGAAATGACGCATTTTCTATTCGACACAGTTTACTCTTTGCGTAAACGTAAATCATTTAATCTATAAGATGAATTACAATTTTAATTAAAATTGGAAATGAAGAATACTTATAAATAATAATTCACACACTTCCCCCTGGTCCATTTTCCAATAGAGTTTTGCGGTGGGCAAACATTAGGGGACTACTGAATTTAAAATAGAAGGCTAATAAATCTTCTTTAATCTGCTTTGTACAGTTTGGTCGAAAATTGAGAAAATGTGTGTCAGTATGTATGTACATTGTACATATATCGATTTTTCTCCAAGTCCCATTCCAATTAATTTTTTTTACTAACCTGTGGCCAAGCCGCGTCCCGACAAGTTCAAGCTGCCCGTATGACGTGCCTGCTTTAGCAACACTCGCGATAATTCATTGTTATCCTCGGATTTATCACGTTTATGGAAAACGGGATTAAGATTTCTTAGCGTTGGCCGATTAGAAATACGCTGCGGAGTTTTTGTCATTTTAGAAAGTTTGTTCATCATGTACTGGCAAGGTTGCACACTGCAACAACAACAACAACAACAGCGAAGCCTTTTTGTTTATTCCAGCTTTGTTGCGTTGTAGAAGTAATTTAAAATGGAATACTCCTATATGTATTTTTTTACAATTTCAAATATGTATGAATATTTTATTTAAGGTTAAATATTTAAAAAAGTTTTCATTAACTGGTACAACCACCGTCAGCATTTTGTTTAAATGATACTTTTGCTATTCAATAATAATAACAATAACAAGAACTTATTGTACCAATTCGATAGTTTTCTGTTTTGCTTATTGTTCCTGTGGAAAGTGAAATGCAAAATTGCCGTTCTCACCATGCCACCCCACCCCACATCAAAATAGGTGAACAATTTGACAGTTCGAAGGCCATTGCTTATCCCCACCCAACAAGAACCAATCAACGAGTATAAACATTAGAAGGCAACGAGCATAATTATGACAAGGGACAACGAGTATAAATACAATGAGGTAAAAAGCATAGCGAAACGAGTATAGATACTCGTAATAAGCCCTGGTGTATGGATATAGCTTTTGCTTTTTGGTGAGGTGAAATTCTTTGGGGAGGCCAAAATCATTTAAATTTAAATTGAGAAAATTTTGGATGTTTGTTGTATATTTAAAAGAAATATGTACATAAATGCAAAAATTCAAAAATATATGTAGGATGGTTATCCCGGGTAATGGTTTAGTGACCAATAACAACAATGGAATCGATTTTATGTTGCTTCCAAAAAAAAATCTTGAAACGCAAAGTAGATTTTTTTGATATACATATGTATATAAAAAAATATAGTACAAAACTCAGGAAAATTTAAATTTTTTAGGGAAACTCCAAAGTTTTCCTTTTTTCTTGGTGGGGAGGTCCAGACCAGTCTCCAGTTTTTCTTGTAGATTATCTACATCCGAAATAGTTTGTTTAAAATTTTGTTTGTCTTTCAATAAGTTATTGATTATGCCTTTGTTTTCTTACGGAAAGTTTGCAATTTTTATTATTGTTGCATTGAACTGAAATTAAAGATCAATGTTTTCGGATAAAATTAATTGACGCATTATTTTAAGACATGTAAAAATGTTTACTTGATAATAAATCGATCACTTCAAAGAAAAAAATTCTAAATTATAAAAAAAGACTTCTATTGGCGATCTTGGAAATGTTTTAAAATTTTTTATATAGAATTTTTCGAAGATATTTCATAAAAAATAATCGAAATAACTGGCTTTATTCATCAACGCACTTACTTACGGGTGATTAATACTTAAAATAAAATTTAAAATTCCATCGGAGAGATAATCCGGCTAACCGTCACTTATTTAAATTATGAAGTGTTGAAATTATGAAATTTCATAGCACCGTTTTCTATTAAATTATTCATTTTGGGCCTGCAAGAGCAAATATAAAAATATCTGATAAACAAAAAAAAACAGCTTTAGTTAAGGTCGTGCACAGTTTTCAAAGCCAATGAAGGTCTGATTTGTCGCGGTTTGTGGTCTCTGTCGGAGCTGTGGTTTAAGGGCGAAACTTTTGAAGCTTCGCTAATGCCTGACAATGTTTTCATTTTGTTCCTCTTTTTTTTGTTCAAATAAAATACGAGTAATAATGAAAACAATAATCATAAACGTCATTACCACTTATGAAATGTATGTATGAACTTGTTAAATAAGAAGGCAAGAAAGAAGCAAGTAAAAGCGTTTCTTCGGCCTGGCCGAAGCTCATACACCCTACACTCGTAGTGTCGAAAAGGTGATGAAATAGTGGGCACCGCCCACTAATCACGCCCGTTTCCATTTCACATTTAAATAGTTAACATATTTTTATTAACTCATTTACAACATAGCTTTTCTCAAAACCATCCATGAATTTTCCATGAGGGTTGAATCCATCCATGAATTTTCTAAAACTGAGGCGTGGCATTTAATGCGTTACAGAGAAAAAAATTAATATACCGTTATGCTACCGTGCTTTCGGGTGTAGGGTATAAAAATATGAATCAAGCTTAAATAATGGTACTGCGCACTTCAACTAGTTTGTCGAACTGACGCCAAGGCAAGAGATTTGGTGCGGGTGACTTTGGGAAGAGCGGTCATTTGGCGGTCATTTTGTTCTAATTTCAAAGAGGGTAATTTCAAACGTTTCCACCTTACACAGTTGCACACATACTTCAAGATTAGTATAAAATTGCTCTTACCTATGCCTCCGTTCGTCCATTAAATATTTATACAGAAATATACATACATACATACATACAAGTTTACATACATATGTACATACGCATTCAAAGAGCCACCCGCAGATGTTCGCATAATGCCAATAGAAACTGAAGATGAACCGAGGAACTTATTCAGTTGTCGTTTAACTTCTCATCCCAACGGTCGAAATTTAAATATTCGAACAGCGGTTTTGCAAATATTCGAACAGCGGATTGCCACACGGACATAAATAGATAAAACGCTTATTATTATAATCTAAGAGAATGGAATAGAGGAATTATTCTCAATAATTACCAATAGTTAAATTTAATTCTCTAACTTGTTTCGAAGATTTCTCCATACGAAATGTCTGCAAAAATAGAGAACTTTATTCGCGACTTCTTTGCGGTTGGTTTTTATTGTATGCAACAGTTTATTCCTTTGAGTGTTTTTTACTTTTACGCTTATTCCTATTACTGTTTTTTTTTTTGTTTTTTAACAGCCGATTTTGACAAGCTGTTATGTTTTCCGAAAGTGTGTTTTTCAGTTTTGTTTTTTGTGGAAAACAATTGCACGAGATAAATTGCGTATTTGAACTTGTTGATGTTTTTAGTAGTTTAGTAGGAGCAGAAAAGGACTCTTCGTAAAAGGAATTATTTTCAAAAACCCTCCGGAATATTTAAAAAAAAATAAACTCAACTTTATTCCGTTTTGGTCAAATGCAATTATTTACTTTAAAGTATATTAAAAAGTATGAGAATTTATTTTATTTTATTTCTTATTTTTAATCCCTCTTTTGTTTTGCTTTGCACCTACAACTTGCTCACTTTTGTTTTTTTACTGTTTGCCACAAAAAAAAGAACTGACTAATCCACTGCACAGCTGCGTACAACTTTTGTTCACTGCAGAGGAATTCGTTAATCCTCTGAATCAAGGCTTGTTAATCCGCATACTTTTGTCTGCAAGATGTAACGTAACGTCACCTAATCTCAAGGTTGAATTTTTAAAGCCATGACCTTTCCGCGAGAGGCGTTTCTATTTCTTTTCATTTTGAAAGAAAGTGAAAAATACATACCTGAATGAATTTTTTAAAAATTAATTTTAATTTTGTAAAAAATATAATAAATCGGTTGATTACGATACTTTCGCGTTCATTAAGTCCGTAGTTAGTCGTTGGTAACATTTCCAGGTCAAACACAATCCTAAAACACGAGAATCTGGTTCGGAGCGCATCGATGGTAGTGGCCGATGCTATCCGAACTGTGCTGCCGATGTATGGTTGCGTTCCTGCGAAAAAGAAATCATTAAGCCGATCGAGGGAGAAATCAAGGGTGAAATTCCTCTGTGGATTAATGGTAGCCTCTTTCGAAATGGACCCGGAAGTTGGAAGGTCGGTGACATGACATTTCGCCATTTATTCGATTGTTCGGCGCTGCTGCATCGATTTGCCATCAAAAACGGCCATGTAACCTACCAGAGTCGTTTCGTCGAGACGGAAACACTGAAGAAAAACCGAGCAGCACAACGTATTGTTGTAACTGAGTTTGGGACAGCTGCTGTGCCAGATCCTTGCCAGTCTATATTTGATAAGTATGATTTCAAAACTGTATACTTTTTTACGTAGTAAAAGTTGGCGACCAATTCAAGAATAAAATTATAGCTTTGGTGATTGTTTTAGTTCTAAAATTATTCTCACTTTGTAGAGTTTCTGCAGTTTTTCGACCCGATTGTGGCTCAGACAACTCCATGATAACAATTTATCCCTTTGGCGATGAATTGTATACCTTTGCTGAGACTCCTTTCGTACACAGGTCAGAATTAAATCAAATTTATTTCAGTATACGTATTAGATATTATATTTCAGTATAATATACCATATTTTAGTATTTTAATGTGTCTAAAACTGTAATGAGGGTTAATAGTAGTAGTAGTTAATAGTGAGGTTTTTTACTGGAGTTTTGCCATTTTTCCAAAGCTTTTTATATGTTTTTTTCTCGCTCGACTAAAAAATTTAAAAATCCAAACGTTTTTACTATATTATTTATAATTATAATTGTATTATTTGCATAAATCCAAATTATCTCTTATTTTTAATATGATCCCTTCCAAATTTTACAAAAAAAAACTGTTCTGAATAGAAGAAGGCATTACTCAATTAAATTCTTAAAATGCACCTTTTTTTCTTCTTTTAGAATTAATCCTCATACTTTGACAACGGAAACTCGTGTCTGCATTACAGATTACGTGGGCATTATTAACCACACATCCCATCCGCATGTAATGTCCAATGGAACAGTTTATAATTTGGGCATGTCTGTAACCAGATATGGACCGGCCTATAATGTAGTGAGTTTTCCGCATGGTGCTAATATGTTCGGAAACGCTAAAATAGTCGGAACGATACCATGCCGTTGGAAACTACATCCCGGATATATGCACACATTTGGTAAGGCTGCCATCTGTTCTCGAAACCTTAAGTTTTTAGAAGTATTAAAATACTAAACCAAGATAATTCCCAAACTTGCATTGAATAGGTGTTACTGACAACTACTTTGTTATTGTGGAACAACCATTATCTATTTCGGTATCCGAATATGTAAAGGCTCATCTCTACAACCACAATTTGTCTGCTTCTCTGAAATGGTTCGACAACAAGAGTACAATATTCCATTTAATGGATCGCAAATCAGGAAAAGTAACTCATACTTTCCAATCGGAGAGTTTCTTTTATTTACACATCATCAATTCATACGAAGAGGATGATCATGTGGTGATTGATATTTGCTGCTACAAGGATCCTGAAATGATTAACTGCATGTTCCTGGAGTCCATGGCGAATATGCAGTCGAATCCTGATTATGCGTCCTTGTTCCGCGGTCGTCCATTACGATTTGTATTACCTTTGACGGGCCACGGCAAAAAAACCGATACCGAGGCATTTTCAGGAGCTGACAAAGAGGTTGAAATCAGACAGAAGTTGGTTAAGTCCATTACCTTGAGTGGTTTCAGTACGCGACAGGAACAGCCAAAGTTAAGGCAATCTGAGTCGGAACATGAACATATTGCACAAATCACCACAAATGCCGAATCTGATAGAGGAAGTGGTGTAATGGCTAACAAGGAGCTAAAATACGAACCGTTACTGAATTTAGTAAGCTTAGATAATACTCAAGCGGAAGCCTTTCTCACGGCTGATCAAAGCATCTTTATACGTCCCGAGTTATTGATTGATTGGGGTTGCGAGACACCACGCATTAATTATGAAATGTATTTAGGTCGGTTATTCATATATTCATCCATTCAGTTCATGTAGCCAAATATTTTACAGGAAAAAAGTATCGTTATTTCTACGCAATAAGTTCAGATGTCGATGCTGATAATCCTGGAACTGTAAGTAAAATTTTATTTCGAGAAATATGTAATTTAATTAAAAATTTTGCAGTTGATTAAGGTTGATGTATTCACCAAGACTTCAAAAAAGTGGTGCGAAGCAAATTGTTATCCCAGCGAGCCAATTTTTGTGCCCGCGCCTGAATCGAAAGACGAAGATGATGGGGTTGTCTTAGCTTCCATGATTTGGGGTGGTCTAGATGATAACCATGTTGGTTTATTGGTGCTGTGCGCCAAAAGTTGGACCGAATTGGGTCGCTGTGAATTTCATACAAACGGACCGGTGCCGAAATGCCTGCATGGCTGGTTTGCTCCACAAACGGCCATATAGAGAAGAGTTTGTGAAAGATTGTACAAATAAACGAAAACTTAGGTATTTCTTTATAACTACTATTTATTAACAATTATCTTAACTATAAAGCTCTCCAAATAAATACGAGTTGTTTTCATAAACCTTTCTTTAAAATTTCAAAGCAATAACGTTGTTAATGAATTCATCCCATTTTCGTTGGAAGATTTTATTGGCTTTTCTCCGCTCTTCTGGTGTGAGTACAGAGTATCTGAAGATTGAAAATCATTATTTGTTAATAAGTGAAGGAGCAATCCTTATTTAGTCTGTCTTACTTGATGGAGTTCAGTGCAAATTGCTTCAAGACCCTCAAGTCTGCATCTGCAGGCGCAAAAGCCATGAAAGCATAATAAAAATCATAGCTCAAGCCTTTGGCGTTCCAAATGCCAGGGTCGTCAGCAGATATGATAATTGGGAAATTTTCTGCTATATAAAGAGCGGCTGGATGATTGCGCAAATCCCAGACAAGGCCCAGCACCTGATTCGATAAAGGATTAACTTCGATGGCGATTTGTCGCTTCTTTACGGTCGCCCACATTTGCGGATGCTTGTAGAGGGCAAAGCCGTGTCCAATGCGTTTGGTATTAAGTAGTATGGCGTCCATTAGATTCCAATCGGTGCGGCCGTACCACTCTGAAGGCATTTGTGAGAGGTTAATAAACTTATCGATAGTTATCGATTTAAATTCAGATTGGATTACTTGTTTCTCCAGCATGAAAGAAGAAATGCGCCGTTGAAGGCAACTCCGACAGCTCGGTCATGAATTTATGCAATGGATCGCCCGAATCTTCGTTGCCAATTAAGTCGAAGCCAATGACAAAGTTCGGCTTAGCTGCGCTGTAGCCAAGTAAAATAAGGATTAACAATAAATTTTAGGCGCTCCCTTTTTCTATACTCACTGCAAATGCTTGAATTTCTCAATATATTCTGTCATCTCATCTTCGGTGGCTTTATTTCGCTTGGAATAGATCACTTTGAGACCCACAAAATCCGGATGTCGTTCCTGGAAGCTCTGCACAATGCGTTCCAATTCATCAGCTACTTCCAGTGAATTGTAGGTTTGATTGTTATCGCCATACAGCTGCCATTAATAAAGCAAACTTACTATAAATGCCATAAATGGAGGCTCACAGAAATGTCTGAGGGACTGTGGACTTACAGAGGATAAGGATGCTCTTACTTCGGCGTAAATAATATTGTCCTCACAAAGCTCCTCCAGCAAACGCTTATGATAGGCACGAAAGGCTGGCATATATTTGTAAAATTGATCAACGGTATCGAAAACATTTTCAAAACGACGCCATATCTTCTGACTTGAAGAGATGAGGGCTAAACAGGCAATGCCAGAGAGAAATGTGAAAACATTAGACCCTTTCACATTTGAAAAAAACTCACCTTCCGGATGCGTGGTGTGCATGTTGATGTGCCTTTCCAACTTGCGATCGAACTGTCGTCGGTCCTCAGCATTCAGCCGCTCGACACAGACATTCTTAATTTCGCCCTTGCAGCGACTATATTGCTCGTCGTAGGTGAAGATCAGGACGCCGCGTTCGTCGTGACACATGTGCAGATTATAGAGCGACGTCAAGTTGCTGATGACCCACTTGGACGAGACGATACCTTTGTTATGGCCATGCAGAAATGCCCCTTTCGGCATCTTCTGTATAATGCGAAATACTTCGCTCTGACGAATGCGCGGCTTTGCTTGAAAGAAATGCGTCGCGGGTGGGTACATGTCCGGATTCTTTAGTCCTTCGGCTATTTCTTGACGTTTGGCATTCATTAGAATCGAATTGGCCTTCTCTTCGCGTGAAGAAAGCCATATGGTGCCGCCGGCGGCCGCTGAACGCTCGGCTTCCATGATTTTATCACGCATAGCATCGTAGGCTGTGGAATCGTAGATGGTAAGAGTAATGGTCATATAAATAAATTCAAAATATAAATGCTGGAAAATTGTTATTTCCTTATTTTGGTTACGTTTTTCGACAGGGTTGGATGATGATGGGTTTTGAAAAAAATTTTCGTCATTTCTTGTCAAGCTTGTTTGCCATCTTCAGTGATTTTTTGAGAACGAAAAAGGGCATCCGGTTTGTCTTCAAACCAAACTTTGCAAGCGACGACGGAAATTCGTTCTCATTGCTCTTTAGTTATTATAGATTTTGAAGGGTATTATGATCATTAATGATCACCGAGTTGATAAGAAAAAGGTCAGTTTTGTTACGCTTACGGGTCATTTCCGTAACTTTAAATTTAAAACTATACAGAGTCTATAATCGGTTTAATTTTAACTCGAAAAGCTTACTCGAGGTAATTAAGTATTTTACAGAAACTTACACAACTCTACACTAAGGATAGCTGGCGCAATCCAACAGATATTTACAAAAATACAACGAAATATGAAATTCATATTTCAGAGGGGAAAAGTAAAGCTTATTAGCTTCTATCAATAAATGATCACGGATTTAGTTTTACGAAAGTAAAAGTTTCTTCACAAAAAATGTAACCGAACGGAACCAAACCGAAACACAAACGTACAGCTACTAATGCTAACTAAAGTAAAAAGAGAATTCTGAAACAAATTTAGTGGATGTTGTGAAATGAAATCAGTTTCATTTCAGGCGGACCGCGAAATATTATAGCCGCAGATGAGATGGTTCCCAATAACTAAAGAGAACAAAGGTTGTGATAGTGATAGTGGCAATAATAATAAGAATAATAATGATGAAACACACGCACACACACACACAATCGCACTGTAATTGCAATGTGAGACATTTTTTTATTGGACATTCAATGTCAGTCATTGTGTCAATATGATGTAGTATTCTATTGCATCTACGTATGCTAACTACGAGCACTGACATACATGAGTATAGACATGACCTGCCACAGGCTATGGACTATATGGAGTTGCCTGAGTATGAAAATTACGCAATGTATTTATTTTTTTTTCTGTTCTCTCATTCATAGAGTCAAATTTTTATAGTTATTACTATAAAGAACTTCAGCAATATCGTAAGTCAACAAATGTCATGGACAATAACAACCTCGTTATTATAGTTATTGTATTATTATGAGTATGCTTATGTACGCGTATTTAAGCTAAAGTGTGGTAATCATATTGTTGACAGTGCTAATAATTGATGTTTTTAAAAAAGCAATCCATGGCACAAAAAAAAGATTGGAGCCAGTGAGCATTAAATTGATAATTTTGTCGACAATTACGTCGACCAACAGAAATTTAATCACATTAAGTTCTTGAATTTTCTGTAGGCCAATTCAAATTTGATGTAATAGATAAAATGGACTCCTTTCAACCAAAAATATTGGAATATAGCAAGTAGATTGCTAAAAGTGTACAATTATTGTTGCTGTTACTTTCAGCGCATTTCCTCTGTTAGCGCAGAATTTTCATTTTTAAATTTTCAATTATATATAACTCCCAAAACTTGGGAAATAACTCCTTGTATGGAGGTCGGGACTTTATTTTCTGTGTTGGTGTTAATCCATAGCGTCTGTTCTCGCCCATGGCACAAAGTACGAAGGTTCGACTGAATATTGTTGCTGTTATTATACACAAATTTTATTGTTTGTATATGTAGAGCACGAGTGTTTTCTTAACAACCGGAACTGATAAACGAACCCTCTGCCATTGACCTATTAATACAATCGAAATATTCCGTATGTGACGAAAGTGAATACAGTATTAAAGTTGATTAAAGAATTTAATTGCGTTTGCCATAGTTGAAGAATGAACATAAAAAAATACATACATACATACATATAGTATAAATATATAAGTATATATAATATAGTATAGTATAGTATAGTAAACATATATAAGTCATCAGTAAGTATCTATATTTTTTAGTAGTATTATTATGTATATTAATTTCAGAGAAAATCATTTATATTGTAAATAATAACTGTTATCAGTAACGAGTTCGCATCACAATCGGAAGCAGTCCACCGAATGTGATTGTAGGTTAATATAAGCTGCTTCTACCGCTCAAATACGTTCAGTTGAAACAAAATTTTTAAACATAAAACATCTTCGAGAAATAAAATAGCTGTAGACTATACTAGCATAAAACCTTCCAGCTGCATAAAGGCATCCACAATGAGGTTATGGATTTACTTATTTTTGATAACATTTGCTGTTGCAAATGCACGTCCAACCTTCGATAGAATTGCGGACATATTGTTAGATATCGCAGATGAAGGCAGATCACATCAGTATCCACATTCATATCCATCACATGCACATTTGTATGCGAACTCAAACGCCCGGCCGCATCCACATGCGAACTACCATCGTAGTCCTCAGCTTCATACGTATCAGTACCCTGCAAATACCGATCATCAAAGTTATGATAGTTACAGGCAAGGACAGGGTTATGCCCCTCAGCCTCAGTACATCGGTGGAGGTTATGAGACCCAGCAATATGGCGGTGGTGCAGTATCAGTGGATGTTGGTTTACTAAACCATGGGCACTACCAGCAGCTTGACGGACCCTCGCACCACGCATCATCGGTTCATCCAGGCGGTTACAGTCGTCTGTCTTCCAATTCGGGCTACAATAGCGACGCCAACGCTTACCGTTATGGTTCACAATATCCGAATGAGGCTGCATACAAAAATGGCTACTATGGTGATTATTATGGTCACGGAAGAGGTGGTCAACAAGCACAACAGCTACATTATCAGAGAGAGATCAAACTTAAGTAGAAGAGCTGAATTATTATATGAGAATCCTTTCCTTAAAACAAATATTCATATAATGTAAATACGAAACCATATGTACAGCTTTTTGATATTACTAAATTTTTTTATAATTTCAAAAAATTATACCCGTATTAAATTTATGAATCTCTCTACCAAAGATATTTACTGTGCCGGAAAAATTTTATAGTAGTATATTATGAAACATAAAATTTTAAACGAATTTTCTTTAAGTTTTTTAATAAATTTTCAATCATCATAAATTTCATAAATTTGAAAAAGAATTCGGACGCTACTTACTATCATTCACTGCGGTACAACCGGCATCAGATGTTTTTGTATTATCTGAAAAACTGTGCCGTTTTCCTCCTCTCGTATTTAGAAAGCGGCACTCATCGATCAAAGCATGTTAGTGAGGCCCGGTACACCACAAATGCTAATGACAAGTAACTGAACAAATATGTACTCGTATAATAAATACTTGTATGTCTTTTTAATGAGTTAACAAGTTTTGTATGTTTGTAAATAGAAACAATTAATAAATTTAATTATAATAATTTACATAATTAAATCTTGTTCTTGATGAAAAAGGGGAAAGCAGTGGAATTTTATTGGGTGAACTACCTTTTTAGCTGTATACACGAATTCGCATAAGATGGAATTTCCCTCCCAACGTAATTATCGTGTTGTAAAGGGGGTTACCTGAACTGAGAATATCACGCAAATGGGCACAAGAGGAAAAGAGCGGGCAAAATACTGGAAAAAGCAATATCATTTCATAAGAAAATACCTGTACCATCACAGAAGCAACTCCCACTACATTTTATTTCAACTAATAAATAAAATTGAAGAGCTGATAATGTTAAGTCAGTTTAGAAACTACTTCGTAAGAGATACAAATATCGCGCTTCAGACGGTCGGTTGTCTGAGTAACAAAATCTGTAAAAGAAGTAAGTTCGAACATTAAATTTATCGTTATGATCGTTATTTTTTGTGGTATATTTTGGAATGAATTGAATATTCTTATGATGATATGAGTGAATTAGAAATGAAGAGCTAAAATAACACTAAAAAATACATAATTATAAATTATGGTAAAATATTTGCGTTTTTAACTGCGTTTATAATTTTTTATTAGCGGGAGAGTTCTTATTGAGATTTCTTATTGAAAATGAAAATTATTTTCGTAGTTCTCTTTAAACAAACAGATCTAATTTCTTAGTGAGTTTAGCCTTTTACGGGTATTACAGGCGGCACAAAAAATGTCTGATTGTAGATCTCAACTTAACTACGACAGAAACATGACACTTAACTTAAGTGCTGTGTAAATATGTATGTATGTACTCGTATGTACATTATATGATACTATATAAAAATTACTATTAATAACGCCTTTTTCAATATTGAAAATGAAGGTTTGTGTTTTTCCGTATATTCTGTATTTCGTATATTGGATATTCGTATATTATATATTTCGTATGTATATGTTTTTAGACAGCTTGGATAATTGAGAAAGGTTACGATAATAGCCTTGAATCTACGTATAATTCAGACACTTGTGTAAATATGTGCAAATATATGTAAATATGTAAATATGTATGTACAATACAATTTTTATATAAAACTTCTTTCCGTACGAAACTCTATAGAAAGGAACATAGAGTTCTCAGTTTGTTCTTCTGTTTGTAAGCCGCAAGATTAAAAACTATGACGATAGCAAGGCCCTTTACGATAGCAATATTTGTAATGATGTTGACACATCGGATCCTTGGGGACCTTTCTTTCGTTGAAACAAGTCGTAGGAGTAAGTTTTGCATTTTACTCAAATGTGCTCAATTAAAAAATATAATTCTTAAAAAATATATATATGTATTCTTTTCAGCTTATGACAGCCTACGTAAAGCTATAATTCAAGCTGAAGGTCGTCTTACGGCAGGCGGCGACATAAGCCTCACTGCTACAGAGATGATGGTCAACGACCGTCTGATGAAGGCCAAACAGCAGGAACTCACGGGAGGATTTCGTTATCCGCAAACGAATGCGGCTGCTATGCATTTCTTCGAAGCGAAACCGTTGATCGAGAGTAGCAAAGTGTTTGCGTTTATACGCCAGATGCCGAAAGGGGCGATCCTGCATGTACATAACTCCGCCTCCGTTAGTTCCGATTGGGTGGTCAAGAATATTTCGTACATGCCGGGCTTGTTACGCTGCAAAAACAGTGAGGGCGTGGACATTTGGACATTCCGTGTCGCGCCAAAAAAACATCGTTGTCAGGGCATGTATGTATTGATTAGTGAGGAACGTCATCGATTCGTTAATTCGGTGGAGTACGATCGTAACCTGGAGTCAATGATAAATTTGGAAAGATCGCTTCCAGATCGTAAGTACAATAAGGTGGTACCCTTAGTGCCGAAAGTTCAGGAAGATCTGTTAACACATGAACTGTCTGTTCAACTCTTGCTACTACGTTATGCTCGCATGTACATACATACATATATTGAAAATAGCTATGGTTGCATTTTATTTTTCTTTAGCTCATAACACTTCGATGGACAGTGTTTGGCCGACATTTGAGAACATGTTCACCACCATTAGCGATGTCTTAAAATACATTCCAGCTTTTCGGTCTTATCATCGACGTTTGCTGGAAGAGATGTATGAAGATAACATCATGTACGCAGAGCTGCGCATTAGTTTCGATGAGGTGGGATTTCTATAGATCTGTTCCCTGCATATAACCTGGTTAACTGAAGATTACATCTATTAAAGCTATACGATTCTGAAGGTAACATTTTTCCACCTGAGCGCAGTGTTAACGAATTGTTGC
Organism: Conops quadrifasciatus; assembly: GCA_949752815.1. Lineage (NCBI taxonomy): Eukaryota > Metazoa > Arthropoda > Insecta > Diptera > Conopidae > Conops > Conops quadrifasciatus. The sequence goes on from OX457078.1 coordinate 40,383,881, forward strand.
GTATAATTCAAGAATTTCGTCTCGAGCATCCACAATTTTTAGGCGTTAAGGCGATAGTTACAACTCAGCGCGATGCAAATGAGGCGCGCATTAAGGACAAATTCAACAAATTTAAAGCCTTACAGTGAGTACAGTGAGAAGCATTGCAGTATTTATGTGCGAGTATGTCAAAGATTGTCTTTATTTTTGTTGTATTCTTAGCTCGAAGTACCCAAACTTCATTTTAGGCTTTGATTTGGTTGGAGAGGAAGATAAGGGCAAGCCGCTGTATGACTTTGTGGACACACTGGCCGATTTACCCAAATCAGCGCGGTATTTCTTTCATGCCGGTGAAACAAGTAAGTTAATTACTAAGCGAGCGATATCCTAAAATGCTATAGAATGCATAATCGTTCCTTTGTATTGGGCTAAATTCATGTTTCCAATCCTTTCATGTTCTTCATTGAGTGGTCACTTAGTTATCATCCTATTATAACGATTTTTCTCAGACTGGTATGGGTCCTCCATTGATTACAACTTGCTTGATGCCATTTTGTTGAACACTATTCGAATTGGTCACGGCTATGCACTCATGAAACATCCGTTGCTCTGGGATACGGTGAGAAAACGTAACATTGCCATAGAAGTCAATCCGATTTCCAATCAGGTGTTGGGTCTGGTGAGCGACCTTCGTAATCATCCAGGAGCTTTTCTTATATCTCAGAATATACCGATCGTGATTTCCAATGATGATCCCGGATTCTGGAATGCTAAAGGTTTAAGTTATGATTTTTATTATGCCTTCATGAGCTTAGCACCGAATAATGCCGATCTGAAGATACTGAAGAAATTTGCATGGAATTCGATACATTATTCTGTGCTCAACCCTTCAGAGCGAAGGCTGGCATTTTCAATTCTGGAAAAAAACTGGGATAATTTTCTCGATAAAGTGGTTCAAGGTTGTGTCGTATAAAAAAGAAGAGGAGTAGTTAATTTGTCGTCGTCGTCAAATGCTATAGATTTACAACTGTTTCCTGTTGTTTTGTCAATACCTTTTGGAAGAGAGACAACGGGAAACAGTTGTAAAGCTATTGCATTTGAGGATGACAAGGGTGAGCGTGAGCTTGTCGTCCGTGAATTAGGCTGTAAAAAAATTCATCAAGGGCACATTCTTTGTTAACTTCTTAGTGTGTACTCGTAGCTATTACGAGTACACCTGTACCGATTGCTATTTTCTTTGTTGATACATTTATTTCAAGATAAGAAGAATAAAAGATAGACCATTTTCAGTGTTCTATGCGTATTATTCCTTTCACCATATAACCTTGTTGCTGAGGTTAATGAAGGTGCTGTGAATTCTGACCACCACTTCCGTCACCATAATAAAATGTTTAATATTGTACGTCTTTTTAATCAACCGGCACCTAGCTCTTTGTAAAACTCATTATTAATTTATTTATTTGGAAATTATAAAGTCAGGGCGATGATAATCCATAAATACTTTCATATTATCGCAAAAAATTGTACGAGTATATTATTATTTATGTTGTGCTATAAAATTTCGACAGCTTTCATCAATTTGTGCATACACCGAACGGAAGGCACTAACTCCGGTACTCTAAATGGTACATGTCAGTAATTAGTCGTTTTTCTTGCTGAGTTTATATAGGTAAATATGCTCACAAAGTACGGATCCTCTATGATTTCATCTTCTCTTCGCCCAATATAACGCCCTAACAACTCGATTTTAGCCGTGCTTTTATTTTGTGGACCTTTGAGGCTTATTTCGTTAAGTTCCCGAATATTGGATGCATCCATGCCGAAAATGTAATCGAAGTATTGGAAGTCTTCTATTGTTGTCTGCAATTTAACGTACATATACATATATACTTAAAATTTAAACAAATATATGTATATGTATAAAAATTTGTGAATTCCTTTACGAATGTTCAAAATTTGCGCCTTCAACGGAAAATTATCTTTTTGAAAACTTTATCGAGTTATTACTTCTCTTCCAATGTGTTCACTAGTCAGTCCATTTTCTGCCAGAACTTGCAGGCATCGTGCCTCCGGATGACGACCAACGTTCCAAGGCCGCAGGCCGGCGCTGTCCGTCTCCCAATTCAATCGGTTTTGTCGAATGTAGTGCGTCATCACCGATTCAGCCATGGGCGAGCGACAAGAATTACCTACAGAAAAATTAAAAATATAATGAAATATTATTATTAATTTAAAATAGCAACGCACCAATGCAGACGAATAACAATTTCATTACAATTACGAAGAAAGATGATGCAGCTTCTAAAATAAAACAAATTGTACTAAACGTCAATTAAAAAACAAATTTGTACGAGCTTTATAAACTTATTCTGTGTATTTTGAATACCTCTCTAAAGCCTTTAATGATAAAGCTTCCCATACATATATGTAACATATATAGATTTTTTCAGGAAGCTTGTTTTTAAAGCTCCTGAACATTTGCTCTTAAGAAATTTAAAAATGAGTAATAATTAGGCTGACCAAATATTGGGTTTAAAATTTTGTATAGTAAACGTGGATGGATTTTGGAACAGGGGTAGTAACTCCCTTTGGAGTTATCCAAATAGGCCGTGTGTGATATTCAGCAAATTAAAGTTCTTGCTGAGTGCTATGAAACGGCATATTTCTTAGTGCATTTTAGTTGATTGCAGTTCTTTCTATTTGAAAAAGTTATTAGTAATTTTAAAAGTTTTTTTTAACATAGAACTTGTCCATTGCATAATTTTTCCGTAGATTCCAGACGAACTACGATTCCGGACAGGGTCACCAAATCTTAACTGCCCGGGATAATCCCGGACGTATGGTCAGCCTAGTAATAGTTAACATTAATTTAATTTAGTATTATGAAGAATTTAGGACGTTCTACGTCGGACTTGCGTTCATACTAAAGAATGTTTTTCATTTCTACTTCAATGAATAATTGTTCATGTTTGAAACGGCTAAAAATTTATTTAGTTAGTAATACAATATGAGGAAAATCTGGGAGTGGGCAAAATTTGAACGAAATATCTAATAAACCTATATAAAATAAATATGTTATTTCGCATAGAACAACACCACATAGAATAACACCATTTCAAAATTAGTGTTAATTTAAAATTAACAAGAAGGAATTTTAAAATAACACTAATTTGTCCAATATGTCCCATCACCAACTGAAATTATTTCCTTGCCTTCTAATAATTCTTTACTACGATACTCGTATTAAGAAAGTATGTATAATATATGATTATATTTAACACAAAAGATATTTTCTAAAAAAATATCTACCAATATGTCTTTCACATTCGCGCTTTATCGCTGGACACCAATAACAAGTGTTGACCCACCCTAATCCCAATTGAAATGTGTGTATTCATTCTGCTTGATAAAAGCGGATGACCTCTATACTCAAAGTGTTGATCCATACTAAATGTTGATTTCATACCAAATGTTTACTTTACCAAGGAAGTTAACATCCATTTACCACCCTCCACCCTATCAAAGGAAGAATCCTCTCTCAAGGAATTGAGTACACGTTTTTTGGTTTTGAGCAAACGAGCAACAACTTGGCAAGTTGGAGTATGTATGTACTTATATTTTGAGCATTTTAACATTTTCAAAAATCAATGCATACTTTTGGCGTATATCTACAACATTCAATATATAATAAATAGTATCGTATAATAAACATTTACTCTAGTAATTTCACTAATTAACAAATTAAACTAGATTCCTTATTAACTTAAATTTTATTAGCTAACGCCAGCTCGAAGAAAGCACTGCAGGCGACGACGCACTGTTGGTAGGCCTTCTCAAATCCAGCATCACCTCGTTGCTGTTTAGTTGCGCCGACAAGCGTGTGCGTCGGAGATAGAAAGTGGTGTGGAAAAAAAGAAGTAGGGAAAAGTAAAAATCAATATTTCAATGTGCTACACAGGGGTAGAGCTTTTCGTTTTCCAGGCAGTTTTAAGCACTTGATACTCACGTAGTATGGATCATCGATGATGCGTTCGTCCTTGTCCAGGCCGAAATCACCCAATAGCAGTAGCTTCGCTCTGCATACTTTTGGTGCACAGCCTCGCAGATCTGTCATGTTCTCCTCGTCCATGCCAAAGATGTAATCGAATTCGTGGAAATCCTTGGTCTTGATTTGACGCGCTCGATTCGAATAGCCCAGTCCGTGCTTCCGCATCGTGTTCAGGGCGCGTATATCTGGAGGATTCCCGCGGTGCCAGTTTCCAATCGCGGCGCTGTCCACCTGCCACTCATTGCTGACACCAGCTTTGTTGATAACGTCCTGCATCACAGCCTCTGCGATGGGCGAACGACAAATATTGCCTGCACAACAAAAATTATTTGTGGGTGATTGCGCTCGATTTTGTTAAGATATTCCAATTTTTCTGCATTTGTAGTTGATGTTACTGTTTTTCCACTTACCCAAGCAAACCATTAGAATTTTCTTTGGCATTTTTTTCTTCTCAAACTTGCTGGCTAAGTGACCGAATAATCGATGTTCGAGGTTCTTTAGTTTGCTTTTTTTGATAAACTGTTCTTCATTATCTGACATTTCGTTGCGTTGGGCGTAAGAGTTGAAAATAAAATGTGTGTAAAATAGACAATGCAGAATGTGTTTAGGTGGTACTGTTAACGTAACATTGAAAATAGTGCTGTACACATTACGTGATGGTGAAGGCGCGAAACACAAAGTTAACAGAGGTGACCAGATGACATACATATATGTATATTTTCAATATTATTATTTAATTTATAAATATGATTTTGGTGGGTTTGTAAAATGTCCTATACCCATTTTTCTTATAGACAGCAAAAAAACTCATAAAAAAAACTCATAAACTCATAAATCATAAAACTGTTCATAAAATTTTTTGGTTTCTTATACTTAATTTATTCCTTATAAATAATTCCTATAGTAAAATGATATTGCCAAAGTATATTAGCTTATATGTATATGAGTATACATCCTTTCACATGTGTCCTTTATTGCGTAATGTTTATAACATTTATATAGTTTACTATTTTGTGTAACATTTTTAATCGAATTATACAGACAATTAATTTACAACTAAATCCTCTTCCAATACACTTCTACATTTCGAAGTAGTCGAATAATCTTCTAAAATAGTGTACGCAATAAAAGCCATTGAAGCTGCATAGCATTGATGATAAACTTTCTCGAAATACACTTCACCAACTAACTGTAATGGTCAAATGTTTTATGTGAATCATAACATATTATGAATTTTATAGGATCGAAAAGTATTTTTCATTATACAAATATACATAGAATGCATAGAATGGGCAGTGTGGTTTTGACAATATGAATTTTAAGAAATATTGATTAACTTACATGAAATGGGTCACCTATGATGCGGTCTTCTGGCGTTAAACCAAAGTCACCAAGTAAAAGAATCTGTGCTTTATTGTTCGGTGATTGCATATCTAGCAGGTCCTGAAGATTTCTTTTGTCCATAGCGAAAATATAATCATAATGTTTGAAATCTTCTGCTTGTATTTTACGTGCTCGCCATTCATAATCAATACCATATTTATTCAGTATACTGAAAACTCTACTGTCGGGCAATACTTGATTTACGGTGTTTTTAATTGAAGCACTTTCTACATCATATTTATTTTGTAGGTTTGCTTGTATAAGAACATGGTTCATTACGGCTTCCGCTATGGGAGAACGGCAAGTATTACCTGAAATTTTTAATAGTTTCATAATGAGTTTGAAGGATTTTCGTTTTAGTAATATTGTACATTATAGATTTAGTTGGTACTCACACAAAGAAATCATGAGTATTTTCTTTTTCATGTTTTTTATTGCTTCATGTACTCTTCTCCAAATATTTTATATTTGTAAAAAATTAAAATTATTCGATTTTTATATTATATTCAAAAGCGGTGTAAAAACAGAACATCCCTGTTTTTGTTGCGGCTCTGTAAAGTTTATTTTATTGAGGGAAAATGTAAAAGAGAGAAAAGAAACTTGCTTCCATACGGTTAGATTCCACAAATATTGATTAAAGGGACGAGGTGCCAATTCCGCTTTTTTTCTCTTACAAAGACTTATTGGATTTAAAAATGTCTATAAAATAAAATGGTTGATGTTAATAGAATTTCATGACTTTTACATTAATTAATTATTATTACATGGAATATACAATTCCTCTTTTATAAATGTAGAAAATGTAGAAATTTTCATTATTTCAGTTGTACTATTTTGTTAGAAATTATTGCCTAGTAAAGTTTTTGGAAGCGTTCCAATACTATAGAATTTATTTCAAATTGATACAAGAAGAAACAGATTCCAATTTAAACCTTTAAATATCACTCTCTTAAATTGGGACTCTGAATTTTTTTAAAATAGATTTTTAAAGGTCAAGCTGTAATATAAGCACTTATTTATTGCTGCATTTTGAGATGTGTGCGTGTGTGTGTGTGATTGAACATGAATTCATTCGAACTAATCGATTCTTCATTACAAATACAATATATTAAAAATATACTGTATTTACAATGAAAGGCCTCAAGTCATGGGTGCCTTTATCGGTAATTTAGTAAGTTGTAAGAGAAAAAGGAAATGACACTATTGTTGTTGTCGGTGCTATTATTGCTGACGTTGCTGTTGTAGTTAAAAGGCGCTATTTGAGGATACGATAGCTGGCAACTGATAAACTTATTGAGCTTTTCAAAGGAGTTTTGAAGGATTATTTGAGTGATTATTTAAGAATGTACCCGTTTGAAACCGATACTCGTGTACTCGTCATTAACTGTATTCTTAAACAAAAAATGGAACATTTTAAGCCATGGTCTTCTGTCGGTGAGCGTCAAAAACGTACTGCCCGCCTTTGGAACTTAATAATACTCATGGTTATTTCTTAGAATTTTGGCTTAGGTCTTACAACCCAAAATATATTTAATTATCAAGAAATGTTCAAATGCGTTACTTGACGCCACAACTTGAGAATGCAGAATGTGAATCCGACTTACAAAAATTGGCGTGAGTGAATTTAGAACCCGAAGTTTTTATATGAAAATATAATAGAAGTGGTCCTAAACTCTAGAGCGCTTACTGTTAGTGTTCCTTCTTCTTGTTGTTGTTGCCAACTTCTTAGCTCCTTATAAATTTTTCACAGAAAATTTTTAATAGGCTTGTTGAAAAAGTCAATCAAATTGTGAAATTTATAAAATTGCTGACTTTGTGTCGTGAATCATTTGACTAGTTTTGCTTTGTTTTTTTTCTGTAATTTATTTAAAAGTGAAAAGCCTCTGCCTGCCTCTGCCTTCAGAGAGCTCAGGCCACACTAAAAGTGAACAGATTGAGACTTAATAACTTTCTGACAACGAGTAAATTTTACAGAACTTATGTAATGCTTTTAACTTCATTGCAAAACCGAAGGAATAGGAAAAGTTTACAAACATCACATAGCTATGGATAGCTTGAAGAGCTTTAAAGAGCTTCACCAGGATTAGATTAAGATTAAATATCAATTCTATTTGTTTCAAATTTGTTTATGAGCTGAAAAATTTGTACTGTAGTTGTTATACAGAACCAGAATGAGGTCTGGACACGAAACTAATTGTATAGGAGTTCCCTTCCTCCGTTAAGGAGGGAGAGGTGAAAAAAAGACACACAAATAATGATGCTAGATATAAATCAAGTTGTTTTTAATTTAAGTTTTTAGGCCTAGACATTTTTGAGAAAGTGATTGCCAAACTTGAAATTTCGAATACAAAAGTAAAAAACATTTTTTAATTGTTAATAAAATTGTTTAATAATTTATATTCGTGTTTTGTTTAGAGCTGATGGGGAAGAATATACAACAGCTATACATATTACATTTACATTGCATATACACGCGCACATCTTGTTTGTATTTTTTATTGATCTGAATAAAATATCAATATCATAAAAGCAAGAACAAAACTAACAGAAAAAAAAACTGTTAGTAAATACTCTTGTGTAAATACTATGAATAAATAGTATCATTGGTATCATAGTAGAAGTCATGTGATAAATACGAGTACACAAATTCAAAAAAGTTGCTAGACAAAACTGAAAATATGTACAACATATACAACACATACGAGTCTACTATAAATCAATAAAATGCCGGCAAAACAGACATTTTCACAACAAGGCGAGCTTGGCTTCTCACACGTGTAACAAGCAACAAGAGAGGAGCAGCAGCAAACGTTAAGTGGTTGTTGCAGAAACAAAACATGTTGCTAAGGGTAAATGCAACAACAACACCACTATTTGCCATGGATATGTATGTATATACTTATACAATATACGTTTTCTAGAAATGCACATTATATACAATGTTAATGATGTTTTTTTATCAGAAATATTAACAGAGAAGTTACACAACAGCGACAGAGATTGTACATAATACCACATTGTAAATAAGTAAGACCGTACTTGTACTTGTTCCGACTAGGCCGAGGTGTAAATACGTGTATATTTAAATAAAAAAGATTATTATTCTCTGTTAAGTTGCAATAAGTAAGAAATTTAAAGTTAGGTAAGTTAAAGAAAATGGACAGGAAACAAAACATTTTTAATTTTATCAGTTTTAGCAACGAATACAACACTCGCTGAAAGAATAAATTATTACAACCAATGCAGAAATGTCAAGAATGCAAGCACTGTTAAAATGCTTAAATGTTAAAATACATAGAATTGATAAAATGCAAACATTTCGTCTAATTAACAGTGCGCTGTTAAAAATGCATTCAACCGCTCTTAATGGAATGTAAATGCATACAATATCTATGTCATGCTGCATGTGTGCATAAGTGGAGGTGTATGTAACTCTGTGTATCTGTGTTGGCTTTCTAGAGAGTTTGTGCATGTTTGTTTGTCCACTTGTTTATAAGCGGTCTTTCTGTTGTCTTGCTTGGTCGGTCAGGTTCGGTCGCTCACAGCGCGTTCAAAACAAGTTTTTAAAGTAGTTTACTTTGAGACGGCATCGTTGACGGTCGATAGTACGTGGCGCTGAGAGTGAAAATTCAAAATGATCAATAAAGGAAAATCTATAAAAGAAAAGAAAAAAAATATAGAATATGTATTGATAATATGAGTAAGTAACAAAAATGTGTGTAATCACATGGCTTATATGAAAGTAAAATTCTGAAAAAGCGAATGTAAATTATTACAGCTAAAACTTTAAAAAGCGGCTTGCATCTGTAAAATATAGCTAGAATAAAACACCAATGAATGGGTCTTCGCTGGATCAATCAGACGTAGCAAAACAACCTGAAAAAGCTGTAACGAGATGTTTAAATTTGTATGCAAACAAAGCCAGTTTAGTGGTGTGCGTGTGGGTAACTTTGCCGACGTGTTATATTGTCTCTGTGTGTTTGCATCTAAACAAGTTTACAGGCATCCGTTCGAGTCGAGTTCGCAGAGTGGCGGCTATAAAGTGTTTAAGTGACGGACTAACAGACAAACTGACTGTTAGCAAACAGTCTCACAGTTTCGGATTTTCATTTTCAATGCATAATATACATAAAATAATGCAAGCAAAGTGTAGAATCATATAAAAAATTCGTGTATTTTAGTGCATTTGACGAAATCGCTTTCATCGCAGTAATATACATACATAAATACATTATGTATGTCTCACTGCCTTCAACAGCCAAGTACACAAAAAGTATCTACAGTAAGTGACAAAAGCAAGAGTATGATAATATCGTATGTACATACCTCTGTACATAGTACCTACATATGTATATGTATAAAGTGAATCAAGAGTAAAATTTTTATTACCTCCATTCAATGACCCTTGAATGAGTTTGCAGACACCGTCGCTATCAAGTAACCACAACAACAGTAACATCAGTAACAACACCAGAAACAATATCGATAACTACAACAAACGTTATCTTCGTTTTAAGGAATATACGTTATCGATACATACAATATCTTGCCTTTATTTTGCTCACATTGGATCAGTTACTTCTCAGTGGTTACATTACAACAACAACAATAATATTAAGAGTAGTAATAAAAACAGAAATTCCAGAAATTCACTTTATTTTTGTGCTCTTCGGCGACCTCACTGTTATTGAGCCGTGGAGATGTGTATTTGCGAGAGTGAGCTGTATGAGTGTAAGTAAGCAGAAAAACAACAACACAGCAGCAGCAGCACAGAATCGACTATAAAATCACAACAACAAAACAACAGCCACCACCATCAGCATCACCGCAGGTGAGTTCAAGATCTTTTTCCTCTCAAAATCAACACTGTGTGATACAGCGAGGACCCTAAAAGAGACAGCCCTAAAAGAGACTTGTCTTGCATCCTGTAGATAGGATTGTATAGGCCTACCTGCACACTCCCTAAAATCTTACGTGGTTCGAAGGATGAACATACTTAACAAAAGAGAGCCAAAGAAAATTCCTAAATTATTTATCTGTTGGAGAATATTTGTTGTAATATTTGATGAAGGACACAGGAGTAAAAATTCCTTTGCCAATTTAATATTCGTTTAAAAAGGATTTTCTATAACAGCAAACTAAAGGCGCGCTGAATTTTTCTTAAGATCCTTTTATATGAAAAAATTATATAGCATGTGTTGTGGTGTTTTTTTTTTCAAAAGGTTTAATAAATAATAAGAGTTCAGTCTTTACAGTGTCAGAATCTTTACAAAGTCAGAGTTCTATCATCGTCTTGTAAGGAAAGGTCAGTTTATCTGAAGGAATATAAACAGAAGTTGAAGCTGAAGCAAAAGGCTGAGAAGTACAAGAAGGACAAAGTGAAAAAAATTAAACCTATGAGCTGAATACCATGGAAAGAAAAAGAAGAACAAGCACAGGAAATAAATTAATTGCCCGCACTCAAGCCTTCCTGCATTTTTTCTTTGGTGCTCTCTTTCCTTTCTAGTATAGAAGTCGGCCTTCAGCGTATGGAAAACGGAAAATGTGTGCACACACACATACACGCGCGCACATAGGCAGATGTATATACATATTTTAATTTATTTTTAGACGTTTTGTTTTCTTTTATTCCGTTTTTTAGTTTTTATTTTCTTTTAATTTTTCTTGTGGCGATTCTGCTCTGATTCGGTCTTAAGCCACTGCCGGAAAAGACGGAAAACAGTTCCGTGAATTTAGATTTTTGTATTATTCTCTTCTTAAGTCAGTAATCAACGTATCTTCTTCTCTTATTTTACAAGTCTCTGTTTATGCTATTTTTAAACTACGAATTGGAGAACATTTCTATGAGATCTTGAAATCCTTTTCCTCGCCGTTTCGTTTCGTTCCTCTTCATTTCCTTCTCTGCACATACATACATACATACTCGTACAGGTTTTACTCGCTTTTATCATCTCTCATGGAGGCCTTGCTGTTGGTGCTCTTCTCGTTGTTGGTTTAACCTATAGTCTTAACCTTACTATTTGTCCAAAAGACGTTCTTGCAGTCGTACCAGTATATGTTGTTGTTGTTGTTTTCGCTTCTACTCATTCGAATAATTTTCAAACAAGTTAATAAAGGTAAGTGACTATTATGTTTGAAGCCGGTTTTCTTATTCGGTCGCGGCTCTTGTCGTGCGCTTCGCTCCAGCCGGATTCGGTTTCGGTGCTACGGCGTTCGCTTTGGATCATTTGTGTACTAGTTTCTGTTCTTGCTTTTTGGCTGGCTGTAGGTTGTTGTTGTTATTAAGGTTTTTATGTGTTCTTTTTTCGTTTAATTTTTGTTGTTTTTAATGCTGAGAGAGTCTTTTTCGCTCCAGCTAAGGAAAGTATTGTCGGAATTTTTATAAAATTCTTGCTTTCATTATTATATTGTCTTCTTGGTAATTTTGGTATAAGGTTGGCTGTGGTTGTTGTTATTGCATTTTGAGGTTCTTGGCCTTATTTACCCAGTTCCTCAGAGATTATATGTACATATGTAGAAGCATGAGTATAAGTTTTATGGCTGTTCTTCACTTTGTGGATGCCTCGTGCCCAAAGTTTTCTAGAATAGGAACGAAATATGCATCATGCAAATAGAATTTATTTTCTTATCATCACGCAAATTCTAATCACTCTTTCCTTTTTGTTTACTTTCAAATTAAAGTAAGTTAATCTTGAAAGTCGATCGAAAGTGATCTCTCTCTCTTTCGGCCTTGGAGTGAATGTCATCAAAAAGTGCTGTCATTTCTTCGACACCCTGTACACTGTCAATGTCACTGCATGTCGTCAATATAGGAAATGTATTAAGATATTGTACATTGATTGTATACAATAATCCATATTTGAATTCATCTCACAAAACTTGTTCTTCTTAACACGCATTAAGGAATTTTCTTTATAGAACTTTTGTTGCTTTCGTGGCTGTCGGTAGGAGTCAAAGAACTCGCTTGAAATTCGTCAACTATCGTAACTCAGTCAAAAACAACAACAAAAACAACAACAACAACAACAGCTGTAATATCAGCACCAACGACTTTAATAGCAACAAACACAAAAAGTTATATTGGTTGATTACCTTCTGAAGGAATAACAAAAAAACAACAACAAAAACAACAACAACAACAACAACAACAACAACTATAACAACCAAGAAGATAAAGGCCAAGAATTTAAGCTTGCATACATTCCACTACATGCACAAAAGTGTTTATGTGCGTGCGCGCGTGTGTGCGTGTGTGTGTGTGTGTGTGCTGGGTGTGGTATCGCAACCAAGAGCCACGTTTTGTACCGCAGACATTTTTTCTTCCTTGGAATTTATGAACTTTTAAAGCGTGAATCAACAGCTTGAAATTCTGATTTGATTGGCTATGGCTGTTGTAGCTGTTGTTGCTCTCTCTCTCTCTCTTTTTTTTTTCGAACGAAAACTCGTTTTCTTGACAGCTCTTTTTGACATTCTTGAAATAAAATTCCACTAAACGATACTATAAAAAATCCACGAATCAATCGAATTTCAGTAAATTCAAAATTTTAGGCCAAAATTCTTGAGAGTAACTTTCATTCCAAAATGGCCCGAGTGTTTTCTATCATTCGAAATTTAGTTTTAAAAAATAGGAGTAAGCTTTCGTACAAATAACAACAATTCAATACGTTTCTTTTATGTATTTTTCGATTACGTACAATACTTTTTCTTTCCATCTGTCGCATGTCTTGGTCAACTCGAAGCCTTGCACTTATCGATGACTCATTTTCGTATGAACATTCAGAATGTCCTCAACGCTCTGTCAAGTTGACATCAACATCCTCAGAAAAACTGCAAAAGGAATGGCAACACGCACGCCTCTGTTTGAGTTAAATACGGTACAGCATCTTTAATTACCAACTAAATTTTACTCGTGCTTACTCTTTCGCCTTCTGCAAACTACTTGTCGTGACTACTACGGTGGCTACTTCTACTGCTACTGCTACTCACTGTGTTACTGTGTCCTAGAAAGTGATGAAAAAGTAGTCAGTCAAGAATTTTACCGTCGTAAAAGGTAAAGTTACAATCCAACTATCAACTATCAAGTACTTCTTTGTACGTGCTTCTGTCACGCCATGCGATTTGTTGGCCAAAAAGCATTGACTTTTTCTCTCAACTGGTTTTTGATAAATAATCGTGCGACATATGGATCATTCCGACTGGTTGTTGTTGATGGTACATAAGTGTTTTCTGCAGAAAACCTTGATGCTTAATCAAAGGATTCTGATTGAATTCTGGCAGCCGTGAGTACTTGTACATTGCAACTTTCAAAAAGTATGATAATGTGTGCTCTCTCTCTGTCACACAATTTTTTATTTATGCGAATTTCAAAATTAAAATAATCTCTTTAAAACAATTTTCGTTGGCGGGCATTTTGTAATTTTATTTTTTTAAGAAATTACGTAAAGAAATTTAAAACAAAAGCAGACTCTGACATAATTTGTGTTGCTTTGAGGCGTTATAAAAACGTTAGCTCTGTTTTCAGTGCACAGCATTTTGACTTTTCATTTTATTCAGTCTTTGCAGTGTTGATGACGATGATGATGATGATGTTGGTGCCCTGGTTGTTATTTTTGTAGTTACTGTTTTTACTGTCTTCATTGCATAATCCGATGCGTGCACCAATTTCAAAAGCAAAAAAAAATATTGCGAACTTCAGCTCATTAAAATAAATTCCACAGCGAAGAGAGAACGAAGTTTCTTCGAGTATTTTATTATTTATTTTTATAATTATATTTGAGGTTATTTTTCAGATTCTGTGCGTAGAGCCTTTAGGTTTTTAATGAATTAAGGAAACTAATTAAATAAAATGAAATCAAAGTAATGCAAAACTTTTTTCAAAACTTTACATCCGAAAGCAGTTAGGATTATCAGGGCGATTACAAAAAAAAATTAAATTCATTAATTAGTAAGTAATTTTGTCTTCTCGTAAATACAATAAATCGGTTTGGAAAAGCTTTGATACTTCATTATGAGATGTTTCCATTCCCATGTAATGATGAACAAAGAGGCTACAGGAAGAAGAATATGTGGACGACATTTTTGAATACACAGCATACATATATACTCATGTAGCAGACTTAGAGTTACAGAGAGAGAGCAAAATGTGTCGGAGCAGCGGGGGCTTGCATTGTTTGTTGCATTTTCGTTGCGCGGGCGTTGTTTCGGCTGCGGTTCATTCGATGCACACGACGGTATGACTATCGATGCTGGCAATGATGATAACAGCCCTCGCCCGCGTCTTCTCCAGACCACAAATTCGCTCTTGTTACATATGTTCATGACCGAGCATTTTTATTCATTCATGATGATCAGATCGTCAGATGATGCTGCTGATCGTCGTCTAGATCGAACCATGGTGAGCATGACAATACGAAAGTACCGCAAGTAATATTGTAGTAATCACTCCAGAAGCAGTCACCGCAAAAACAACAACAACTACTAATCATTATAAGTATACACGATACTATTGCGGATGCTTTATAATTTCTTTTAGTTATTAACTATGTTGCGTCGTATACAATTCCACACGTAGGTTAATTGTAACTGTGCTACTGATCGTATTTCATTTGATGTGACATTTCTTGATATTTGTATACTTTATACATTAAAGCCATTCCGGATTCGTTGCATTGGATCGCGTTGCATTGAGCTTGAAAAGCTGCGGCATTGCCAAAAATAGCATAATAAAACATATTGAAACTGAAGCGAAAAAGGTTAGCAAATTTGCTTCCATCATCGGAGATATAGTCAGCTGAGATATCGTAATTCATAAATTGAAAAATTTTATTAATTTTTTTTTGTTTTTCTATTCATTTCACAAAAGTCATTTTGTTTTCGGACTTTTCTTTTGTTCGTTTGGAATTTTTCTATTTATATTTTAAATAAAATTTAATGAACATTTCGCATGCCATTAAAGATGCCAACACTGACTACAGATGAAGTCTTAAATGATTTCAAGGTTTGATTGACAAATTTTTTATAAATATTTATATAGTTTTATTAAAAATATTAAAAATAGTTAAATATCATTTTAAAAAAATTTTGGAATATCTGTTCAATGTTTGTCTACTAAAAGCTAATTCTCTATTAATCCGTTTTTCAGGTTATTTTAGAAAATGTTTGAAAAAAATTTACACCTTCTCAAATGTGACAAATAATTGCTTACAGAACATTAATAGAAAAACGTATTTTTATTTTATAGAAAAAAACGTATTAATACGTTTTTCAGGCAGAAAAAGACAAAGACGAACGAGAGGAAAATTAAGGAATCTTCGTTTCAAGGTTAAGAAGAAAAAGAAATTTCAAGAAAACCTTTTTTTTAAAGACGCTTTTTTCTAACAGCTGAAATTTATGGCTTTTATAGAAAATGCTGTAACAGAAAATAGACGTGAGAAAAATGATAGCATTTAGAAAAACTAGAAACTCTTTTTATGCAATCGATAGAAAAAACTCAAAAAGAAATAATAAAACTATTACAATAGTAAAGCGATTTTTTTCTAAAGCGACCATTTTGGTAATAGTATTTATGTCTACAAGTATAAATAATTTTTCTCCTTTCGAAAATACGTACTATTGTGAATATCATTAATATTAATCGCGTTTCAATTAAATGCGTAATGAAAATTAATGGGAGGAAATTTAAATAGTTATTAATTTGGTTATAATTTAAAAAAAAAAAACAAAAATTACTGAAGAAAAAAATATGAAAAAATTGTTAATGTTAATATTTGTTTAATGTAGCAGTTAATATTCGTTTACATAAGTTCAAAATATTTCAAAGAGAGAACAAAAGGAAAAGACAAGCACGAAAATGAAAAAACTATGCTTGCATGCGCTTGCGAGAATTCAAGCGAATAATTTTTTTAATATATATACAATTTTTACACCCATAAATTATTATTGGATTAATTTTTTTTTCTTTAATTTTTTGTTTTAATGAAGCGGGAGTTTTTAAGACGATCGTGATTAAGTAAAAAACTTTTGAAACATCAGCAAAAGAAGCAAACGATTTAATGAATTCTTTTAATGAATGGATCTTCTATTTTGAAAGAGGCTTAAATCCACGTTCTCTTATTTCTAGAAGATCATTTAGTCTTCTTTTATCATTGATCGCGTTTTTTCCTGTGGCAGTGGCTTTACACCACATTGACCACAAAAAATGGTTCCTATTTAAAAAAATCTACCTGCTTTCCTCGAAATTATTTTTGTGCTGGTATTATTTCAAAATAGTCGGCAGATGTGCTGACGATTCGGTTGGCAGTTGTTTATATTACTTATCGTTTTTTTTTGTTAATAGGAATTTGTAGGTTACTAGCTGTGAATATGCCTGACATATCGTTGCAGTACCTGCGGACCTAATATGCATTCGTAAATCGTCGGCGCTCTGCTGTCGCAAGCAAGTCAACTCTAGGGCCATTTGGCGTATGACAAGCCTAGCCGGCCTAACCCAACCCAACCCAACCCAAATCATAAATTACGAAAAAGTGGCAAAGATGAAAAGGTTTTTAGGGCAGTAACAACTGAAGCACTAAACTGTTCTGGCGTTTCAAGCTGCATGATGAGCTATGTAGCTCAACGATTCGGTATGAGTAGAACTCGAGTAAGAGCGAAATTCAGTTCACCAAGAGATCTGGCAAATGGGTAGGGCCATGATGTATGCATTCATGACACGAGTATAGAAAGCGCTTTTCTAAAAATAACATTGAAAATATTTTCAAATGATATTTGTATAATTTTTTAATTTTTTTGCATTAAATTTTATTTAAATTTCTGCCGATTTATTTACAAATGTTAATCGAAATTGAAACGATTCAAATGGTTTTTGACAATGACAAAATTATCGAAATTAAAAACGAAATTGAAACGATTAAGACGAATTCACTTCGAATTCGCTAGCAGTAAAAGTCGGTGCTGCACCCTCATAAAACTATTTAATTGCAGTTTGTTTCTAATGTTGACAATGGACATACAATATAAATGAAAAACAGCAGGTGCCTTTCTAGAAGTACGGTCGTTTCGCGACAGCTGTGCTCTGCCATGGTTCATAACCACTAATTCCAAAAATGGAAAATGCTGAATGATGAATTTGGGAAAATAATTACGTATCATAATTTGAAAGAATCAGAGAAAAAAGTCTCTGATAAATGAAAATAAAAACAGTAGTCTTAATTAGGTTGAAATGGGTCAAACTAACTATACACCAGTTGGCTATTTAAAGAGAAGCAAACAAGCTCTAATCCAAAGAGAAAATTGCTCCCTTCTTTCTCATCGTCTGTCACGAAAAGAGGTTTCTAATTAATGAAATAGTCTAGTGATTAATTATGCATTATCATACGTTAGCGATGAGCAGAGAGAGGAAAGCAGGGAGAATTAATAAATTAATTTAATTAATTATTTGTTCGTAACCTATTACTTCCAGCCCGCTTCCAGTTCATTTCAAAGTATATGCAGTGAATTTTCCATCTCAGTGACGTGGCGCATTGCCCTGCGGCAAACTCAGCAGCGATTGTTTTGACAGACGCACACTAACAAGATTCCGGACATTTTATGGGCCCACCAACGTTAGTTCCCACCCTTCGTCTCCCTCCCTTGCGGCCGTACAAAATCAAACTTTTCCACTTCGTTGATTGCATTTCCGGTAGCTTCTCGGTAGCGAAGGAGAAGGCAGGGGTGGATTTATTCATATAAAAAAAATATTATGTGAAAAATATTACGTTTTCATTAAGTTTTTCTTCTCATTGGCTTTTCATATTTTCGGTGACGAAGGTGCTGGTGGTGCCAATGCTAGGGTAAATCCCTTTGTTGTTGTTGTAGTTGTGTTGCCTAATGAAGAAAAATAGCGACAGACGTTTTTTTCTCACGGTTTTTAGTGTTTTTGAATGAATTATTTAGTAACGCTTTCTGGCAACTTCATAGGAATTCATGAGAAAGCTATTCGCGGCAAATTAAGTAACTTTTTATAAATGCATTTGCCTTGCATTTCAATTAATATGGATTTTTTTTTTTGGTAATATAGTAAAGTAAGTAACACGAGTTAATTAATTTTAAAAGATGAATTAATTTTAAAATTTTAAAAGAGAGTAATTTTAAAAGAGTTAAACCGTCTTTTTTCAAGTGTAAGCTGTATCAATGGATGATAATTCGTCGTTAACGTCGATTCTTATCCTTCATAGAGTTCTATCATTAATATCACACGAGATTTATCTCTTTTTATTTTTTTAAATATTTGTATAATTTAAAATTTTAGTTAATGAGCGACGATCAATTTTATATGCAAATTGTATTCGTAATACGAATTTGATAATAGTATCATACATAATACTTTGACATTATGGTATAATGGATATAGTATATCCGCACATTGTTTATCATTTTCGATATTTGCTTTTGTAATTATACTATTGTGCCCGTATAGCATTTTTTTTATTTTTAATATATTGTATTATGATGATAATAATATTATTCCTCATTATTTGGTCTTGTGTTTTTTTTAAACCTTGAGTCTGTTATTTTAGGAGAGAATTAGTTATTTTAGTTTAGTTTAGCTAGATTCGTAAAAGATTAACTATAGATATAGTCAGAAATAAGAATACACCGCGTTTGTATTTTTTTTTTTTCATATAGTATTTTGTGTTCAAATCTAATTTCAATTTATTTATTCTGTTAAGGTTATGATATGTACCTCTTATATGGAATTATAATACTTTTTTATAATATACATATATCCATAGTATAGAATATATCTATAGAATATTTAAAAAAAAGAAATTTTTAAGTTTTTATTTCTCTCATTAAATCGTTTTTAGTTCAGGTTGGAACGGTAACTATTATTATAGTTATTATTATTAGAAAGAATTTGCCATTATATTGTATAATAATATATCTAAGCTAAAAAATCATCACACTAAATTCATGCCTTTAGTGAGCCTTTGAAACTAAAACTAAACTAAACTAAATTAAACCTAACTAAACAAGAAAGTAATCATTATAGTTATGGATAGTAAAAGTCACTTCGAATAGAAGAAGAAAACAACTATGAAGAAAAACGAAAGTAGGATAAACAAGAAAAAATCTTACATTGTACATATATCAGATAAAGGCCATAAAGAGAAAGATAGAAGCCTAACCGGGGTTAAAACAAAACAAAACAAAACAAAACCTCATAAAACTCAAATAAAAAAAGACACACAACAAAAGTAGAAACACAAAAGTATAAAAAAAAATATTGACATAAAATAGGAATAATAAGCTACGTACATTGTTTTAACTTAAAATTTTCGTTAGCGTAACAAAGGTAACAGTTAAGGTTAAAAATATTTTACGAAGAAAAAACATTAAAAATTTAAAGTTCATTTTAATTTTAAAAAAGGGAATTAGAGAATTAAAATAAGAATTAAGAGAATTAATAAGAAGATTAAAAAAGAGATAATAATCCTACTAGGAATTTGTATATACGTATTTCGCTGAAAATGTAGATATTAAACAGATATTAATTTATGTATTAGCAAAATTAAAGTCTAAGCATATAGAGCTTGGACAAAGCACAAAAATATATTAATTGAAAATTATTATGCGACTAGAAGGCGAGAAGACCTTCATGCGGTCGTGGCACGTGCCGTGCTTCATATTCGTCACAATAACTCATGACTTTTACAATCCATACGCAAACTTTGTTCCTCGTCACGAATACTTTCTGTGGTTCAACGCTTTTTTAGCCTTATTTGGTTTTGTAAACAAATTCAGTGTCGCTTCAGTTGTTTTACGTAGAAACATGCGGTACATTAGTTGGTCACATTGACTCCATGACGAGTAACATTTATTATGTTGTATTTATTTATTTAAACACTTAAATTTGTTTTTATTATTTACAATTTGAATACTTAAAATTTTCTCCTCCTTAAATTGTTCTTGTTCCATTCAAGATGCTCATGATGATGATGATGAGGATAATGAAGACAATGATAATGGCGATGGTGATGACGCCGCTGACAACGACAATGACGTTGACTGGTAGGATGACTGACATTTCTGGGACAACACTTTCTAGACATCATCATCATTGTCACCATCTTCATTATCATCTTTGCGCCTCTAATTTGTATGTCGCTTTGATGCATGAGCTCTTTGTGAAACTCTTTGCAGGCTCATTTCTGGCCTCGCAAAATTGTTCGTTTGTTCGTTTGTTCGTTTCTTTGTTGACAGAAGCCACTTGATCACGTGTTTTTTAAGTTGTTCCTCTGACACAGAAAGGCTGTGTCTGTTGTTTTCTGGATGGCAGCAAGTCAGACCGTCAGTCATGAGGTTGGCAGCTCATCCGTCTTTCGGTGGAATGGTTGATAGTTTCGTTGATTAGTTGATTGGCAGATTGGTTCGGTTGAATGCTTGATTGGGACTCTCGAAAATCTGGTCGAGTGTTTGGTTAACTAAATTAATTGTTAATTAATTGATTGGTTGAGTGGTCGGTCGTCTAAGATTCCGTCTAATCCTTGGAGTCTTTCATGTAAAATTGATATAGTATTCTATGGCCTTTTTGTATACGATATTTTTATTTATACGATATTTTTATTGAATTTCAAATAAATTCAATTTTATACGATTTTTTTAATAGTATGTATATAATTTATTATTTTTTTCCTCTTTTCAGCCTGCTGTTATAACTCTTCACATCATCATCATCAGCATCATCATCGACGTCAGTCGGTAAGTTTTTATTTGTAGACCTATAGACGGTTTTATCTTTAACAGCAGAGCAGAAAAACATTGATAACGTAAAACAACAACAACAACAACGACAATGCGCACTGACCATATTCAGCTAATACCATCTTTGCCTATATTTCCGTTGAAGCAATAACGGTAAAAACAAAATCTGCAAAAAGAAGGGAAAATGAAATTATGAAATGAGAAAAGAAAGCGTTGAAGAGTGTGTAATTTTTTAACAAATAAATTTGCGACTTTACACTTGAATTGCCAACACCTTTCGTGCCAAAGTATTAACCCTTTCGACGCCCAGCGTGCGAACGAGTGAGTTGTGAACTTTTGAGGTTAGGTTTTATTTAATGATATTTAAAGCGCTCTTAAAAAAATGGCTTAATTCTGCAGAGAAAAAAATATTTTGCAGTGCCCCCAAAAACTAACAACAACGACTAATGTTAAAAATGGTTTGGTAGCAAAAAGTAAATGGGCATATATGTATGTATATATGCTTTATTTGGCACAACGTCAATGTTGTGCATTTATTACTTTTGTTACTACATATTTGGATTTTTGGCAAATGCTCAGAATTTGCAAAATTGGCAGCACTGTTGCAAGGACAGGATTTAAATCATAATCAAAGAAACAAAGAATTCAATTTGTATAAATCTTCCCCAAAAAACGAAAAATGTTAACTGAAAAAAAAAAAAATGGTAAAATGGCAAAATTGTAATACATACTATTATTTCAATCAAAATGATGATTAAATCATAATTTATCTTATTTCATGACAGAGGATTATGACAATCTCAGAGGATTATGACAACTTTCCACTCAGGTGTTGTAATGTATTGACTTGATAAGTGAGTACAGCAACTAGTGTTATCTTATATACACAAGACTAAGGTTTTTCGGTACACATGAATAAACAAAAAACTCATTTTAACTCTCTTGAGCTTAGTGTAAGAGGTATCGCTTTAAAACGCAAACTTGAAGATACTTGAAAGAGCTGACTCTGACAAATTAGTCAATATCATAGTGAAAGACCGCAGTTTTCTTCAAACTTGTTAACATGTTTTTTTGTTTTTGGTTTGTTTACTGTTCATACTTCATTGCAATTATTGAACGTTTTCGCCATTTTTTAGCAGAAAATTACGAGTTTTTTCTTGTTTTTGCAGTGAAAGTTTTAAGTTAGTTTTCATATATTTTTTTTGTGTTTTTGTTGGTTAAAAATTTTTATATAAATGAAAGAGAAAGTGAGTAAATACATTTTTATTGTTTTACTTGACTCTCCAACTGCAAACTATAAGAAAAACATGTTATGAAATTGACTTATGTTCTTAGGATTAATTTATAAAAGCTTTATTGCTTTAGATTGATTAAATCTGTTTTTCCATTAATTTAACCAAAGAAATCTTTTAACACATCCTTTTTTCTTAATTATTTGAAGTGTCTTGTGCACAAAGTATTTCACTTTTCGGTTAATAAAAAATGAGTGCAACAACAAAAAAGAATAGCTCCTTAACAGGTGTTCTTTGTTCGCTTAACGAGTTTTTTCGGTTATGGTTTTTGTGGGTCATCTCGTAAAGTGCTTGGGAGAAATTTTGATTTTCGCCGTGCTGTGCTCGTCTCATTCAGCGAAACACTAGACCTGTTTAAAGTAAACCGAAGGGAGATAAAAAAACAATATGATGCGGCAACAACACCAACAACGACAACAACAAGAATTGTTGAAAGTTTTTAAACTTTCAGTTCAGTTCCATTGTAGTCATAATAGTTGTTATGGTTTTTTCATTATCGTTATAAAACTTCTTTAGTAGGAACAACAATGAGAACTCAAGAAACTTTGATATTCAAAGTAAATTAATACTATCGATCTAATAAAGCCTGAAATTTTGAATATAGCTTTTTGTTTTAAAAGGTTAATGTAAAGTCTAAATTGGACGATAAAGTGTTTTTATTAAAGCATTCTTAAAGAAGTTAACAATTTTCCAGAAGAAATACAATTTTAGACAGATTCAAGTAGCATTCAATTCAAGTTATTTTATTATTATTTATTATATTTACTACACATTAAATAAAATTAAAAACGATGTGGTCCTCAATTCGTTGATCAAAATAATGTTGTCTGGTCGATTATTCCAAAATGTCAGTATTACTTCTTGGGATTACTTTTTCGATGATGCTTATTGCTTTCTTCACGTTTATTTTTTGTATTCTCGGCATTAAATTTTATTTCAGCGACTAACGATTTCAGCGACTAATGATAACAATTAAAACACACTTGATTGCGTGTGCTTCGACCATTACTTACAACCATTACGCGCACTGAGTTGAAACGTCATACGATGGTAAAATGTAAAATTGTTTTTTACATTTTTGTCGAGTGAAAAACATTGTGTCTCTTTTTTAAAAGAATGAAGAATTTTATGAGAACTTATTATTTACGATTAGTATTTACGATTTACTAAATATGTAAATTTTTTAATTTTCTGTATTTTATATTTCAATATTTGTTGTTGATCACAATTTTTATTATCATTATTAATATTTCCATGGCTTTTGTTTTGAACATTTTTATTGTTGAAACGTGATGCAATTGCTCAGACGTACACAGAATAAAATCAAAATTCCCAGCAATTTATTTGCCTCCACTTTTTCGACAACAACAACAACAACAACAACAGCAGCAACGCACGCGATAACCCCAAAAATATATGAATTCAACAAACAAATATGCCTTTTTTTTTTGTGGGGTACTCTGCTTCTTTGCTGTCATTTGGTCCATGTGGCAGCGTTCTATTCCTTCACTCAAGCCAACAATGAGAAACAACAAAAAAAGAAGAAAAAATTATGGGGAAAATATTAAATTTAATATTCTATATGCATCTGTTGTTACATTCCGCAGCTTTCATCATTTTAGTGAAGCAACTGATCGCTTGGGGCCGAGGTCCAGTGGAGCTGCGCCAAGCGGCAAGGAGGTTGGGGCGGTTGAGAATACTTCCTGCTTAAACAGACGTGTTCAAATCAGTTAAATTATTGGGTCATGCTTCACTAATAGCAAATAAATTTTCGAACGACTGAAAAAGAGTTTCTCTCTCGTGCACTGCAGCGCTTTTGTCTATTAGCGTAGCGTACAAACAACTACAATGCAGCATCATGTGGGCCAAATCATGTTTACATTCTTGTCTACAAATACGCATTTATGTTCATTTATGCGTACATGTTTACACGTGTCGTTAGATGCACAGCTATATATGCGTGTACATATGTATGTGCGTATATGTATTTGCATTTTACTACGTGTAGATAAGTTGTAGAGCTGCTGCACAAATTATGTTACTTCACGGCACATCCATTATTGAACGCAAATATTGTGGGCTGTAATAAATAACGCTCTGTTTCAACGCTTGGCCCAAATTGCAAATTTTTTCAATATATAGATTAGTAACTATTTACTTGTAGACCGCTTGAGGCTACAGATAATCATAATATTTCAACCGATTTCGATACAAATTGCTCACATTCGATAATGCTAAACTAAATGCTAAAAGGCTGAATGCTAAACCTAAAGAAAGATTGAACAGCAGAACGAACAACTTCGTTGAAGCGTTGACATCTCCGACCTTTTCCACCAACTTTTACTTATGAAATTCTTACACGCACAATGACTATGATGAATTCACACCGTGAACGCTTTTCCAAGCGGCTTCGGTAAGAATTCTTAGTAAAACCGAGTGTGTCTAGCATAGCAATAATCTTAATTTGCATTTGCCTTCACAGTACGCAGCCCATGCCATACGGTCGACCGATGCCTGATGACTTAAGGGCCTTATTGTTGGCGAAAGATTTGACTAAATGTAAATTTGTGTGCTTTCGTTTGTTTGCTGTTTGTTTTTATGTTTAAAGAAAAATAAATAAACATATGCTTTTGTGCGTATTGAAGCGCCCGGAAATGTGTAAATAAGTCAGGGGTGAATGGACATCAATGGTGACATTTCTTTGGTAAAGTTTAAGAAATGAAAATCATTTTGGAAACTTTCTGAATTTAACTGCTACAGAGAGAGAGAGAGAGAGAGAGAGAGAGAGCTAAATGCAACAAAAATTTGTGTTTATAGAACTTCCGAAATCTTCATAATTTGGTATCATCATAAATTATAGGAGTAGGTATTATTTTTATAAAAAAATCTTCAGAGAAAAGTCGCAAAGTTTTAGTGACATCAACGGTATTTCTTCAACGATGTTAGTTAAAGCGCATTTTCATTCTTAGTGAAAAATTTACAGCATTTTTAACACGATTTCTCTTTCTTCAACAACAAAAGCAAACAATCAGACTTAAAAGGTTTCTTTGAGTTGTACAACATGCCATTTTAACCATAAGCCTTTCAGACAACGTGTTTCAAGTCAAGCGGTAACCAGTTGGGAAGCAGAAAGTGGCACAAGCGGCAGCAGCGACACCGACGGTGCCAAGTGACAATAATAATAATTAAAATTTGGTACGCCATTATGTATGCATGTCGTGTTGTCGGCGTGACAACAACATAATTAACCAAAATGCTGCTGCTACGAAGAATGTAATGAAAAACATAATTAAATACGTAATTAAATATGTAACAAAATGCAATTCGTTGTGGCGGAGAACTCGCTCTGATCAAATGAAGCAACAACGTTTTCGCAGTATTAATTTGTTGATGTTGTTGCTAGTCGTTTTTCCAACCTGTTGGCAGTTTTGAATTCGGCTACGTGCTGACATTAATTCCATTTATTCCATCATTCGCATGAGTCAAGCCAATCAATGGAATTCTATAACGTACGTTCATGCATTCGCAAATGTCAGACTCGATGCAATCCGCAACAAATGTCAAACTATTTTAATAACGAGTACTTCTGCCAATCAAAACAAACTATTAACTCGTCGAAAGGCCGAGCGAGTATCTCTAGATATTGAGTCACGAGAGTGCTTCTCTTTCACAAGAGTTGGTTTTTGAGATTTCACACGTTAAGAAGAGATGATTATGATGGCGGTAATTAGCCAGGAATGCCGATGAATTATATTGCTCCTTTTCCTCTGCTTGCCAGGGACGCTTTAAAGGAAATCGCGTCGTTCGGATTTCTTAAGCAATATGGTTGATTGATTTCGTGCTTCGTCAAAACTATTTACCACAAAAAAGTTATCAATAGTTTTTGAATGATTAATGGGTAAGAATTTTAAGAAACCGTGCAACTAATGGCTGCAATAACAACAACAAAGGCTGCATAGGCGGGCCTGCACAAATGAACGAAGCCAGCAACAAAAGCCATACAACAACTCA
Organism: Conops quadrifasciatus; assembly: GCA_949752815.1. Taxonomy (NCBI): domain Eukaryota; kingdom Metazoa; phylum Arthropoda; class Insecta; order Diptera; family Conopidae; genus Conops; species Conops quadrifasciatus. The sequence goes on from OX457078.1 coordinate 40,410,335, forward strand.
TTATTTTCTCATTTGTTCGCCTCTTATGATTATGTTGGCCTCATCAGCCAGCTCTCAACCCTCAACAACGTCTAACCGCCCATCTCTCCGCCCCAACAACATTGAAATGGGTCGAAAGTTGAACAAAATTGAGACACTATAAAATTTTGTACAATTCACGATTTCCAACATTAATGTGATTGTTGTTGCTGTTGTTGTAATTTTATTTACTGTTACACTTTGCGGTTTTACTTCAGAGCGTTTTTCTTGGTTGTTTTTTTTTGAAGAAACTAACAGAGTGAAATTTGCGAAAATAGGAAATGGATTTCTTTCCCACAAAACCGCTATCGTTAATATCGTTAATCGCAACAGCAACAGCAGCAACGACCACGACCACAGACACCATCATAACAATATAAAGAACCCAACGTATCGTACATACATACATACATAAAAGCCACAAAGAACTTTAACAAAAGTAACAGATCTAATAATAAACGAATGAAGAATGCGAAGAGGAATAGAAAAAAGTTCACGATAATCATACAATCGACATTAATGGCGTTACGCTATAACAAAAACCATAATAGCATGACATTCGTAATGATCTAAAGGTTACTTAGTATAACCATAATGATTATCGCTTGGTTACAACACCAACAAAAAAAATAATAATATCATTGTTTTTAATGCGAAGAAGAAAAAGTACCAACAACTATAGTAATATCAATAACTCGTTACCATTGCAGTGCAGATACTCTGATGAGGCAACAACAGCAGCAGAAAAGGACTTTTTATTGCATGTGAGATTGCATTCAATTTTCTCGGATCTTGGCGTATTGCAATAGTGTTCGTTTTCATTCTAATTTCTTTCCTTTCCACTTTCGATATTTAACAGAACAATTAACAAGAGAACTAAAAGTGTGCCACTTGCAATACGCCATTTCTTCTTCTTCTTCTTTTTATCGTCATGTACTATAAGTATTTTCGCTTTTACAACTGATTTATTAGTTTTATTTGCCGTTTTTGTTGTTGCTTGTGTTGGTGGTATCTTAAAATTAGCATTAGTCTAATTAAAAAAATTGCTGGCATTAAACTAGAACTTGAACTTGACATGATTTGCGACGACTGGGAGTGGGAGAGGGAGAGAGAGAGAGGAAAGGGGAAACTTCCCATCGTCGAGCTATATCGCCAACTTCCATCGGTTGCGGCGTTCGGATAGACATATGCGACCGTTGTATTGTTTTGTAGACCGTTAGACAGATAAAATTAAAAGAGAAGAGAGAGAGAAAACAAAGAGAGAGAGAGAGAGAGAGAGTGAGAGAGAGAGAGTAATATCGCACTCAATGAAGTGATGATATTAATAATATTCAGTGTGGTAATAAACAATGGAAACTATCATGTAATCAATTTATATGTCATTATGTGAACTGGTAAATTCCACTCTTCTTCTTCTTCTGCAACTATTGTGCGCATCAGGGATAAATTTCAATATTTCATATTTTGTATAAATTCATAATATTCGTATATCATTCGTATATTCGTATATCGCAGCAGAAACAGGCTTATACTCATTGTGTGCATTACAATGATTGATAGAGAGAGAGAGAGAGGGGGTGAGCGAGACAGCTAGAGAGAGGGAGTGGGTTGTTGGGAAGAGTAAAGCTGCAAACCCAATGGCTGGATCCGTGACGCGACCCAATTTATCCTCATTTACGCTCTTCATAAGAGCGACTGTTGCAAGAGCTCTGTTTCTTTGTTTTTACTCAAAACAGAGAACCACGGTTGTTATTTTAATTAAATTTTTGTGGCATATGGGCGAAAAAAGGGCGAAAAATTATTATAAGGACGTGAGTGAGTAAACATATTATATACCGTTTGAAAGGTAATATTATGGGCTATAAAAATTATGATTCTATTAGTTATTTTGAAAACGAATTAAACATTTTTTTAAAAGTTAAATTATCTCCATAATAGTAGCAGTAATCAAAAAAGTTCTTATGAGATAAAAGAACTGCCCTAAAATATCCTTTTAAACGGCGCCAATTTTACGTTGATATCTCAAATCGTTTTGAAGATATAGCACTTTATTTTTTTGCTATCCAAGGCCTATAACTTCTAAACTACACGAGAGTGGTAAAAACTTTCATCACCTTTGGACTAGAGGCGATGAGGGTTATACCCGAAAAATTAAAAAAAAAAATCGGAGGTGGGAACCTATTGTTTACTTATACCAAATTAATTTATTTTATAATTCTATATAACAGTAAAAGCAAAGAAGACATTCTTAGTTAAAAGCGCATATTAACCTTGCAATTTTTTACAACAATAATTATTTTACATTGATTGTGTAATTAAAAATAAGTTCAAGACAAAAAACGCAACACTGCTTCGTTCTTTCTTTATTTGACGCAAAAAGCAACATTGCTTAATTGGTTCAGAGAGAGAAGTCGGAATATTTTGTAGTATTCTGCCCGAAGCTCTGCCAAAGCCCTGCCGTTATTTTTGTGCCTCTCGATCAAGAAAGCAAAATAGCTCCTCTCAATTTTTCCATAAGAAATACACGTAATTTGCTCTTTTGGGTTTCTCTGAACCGCTTTGATGCCGCTATGGGTTTCGGCCATAAGCATCCCTTCAATTGTGTACGACAGATGAAGGGATGCTTTATTATCGCAACCATTTCCGATGCGCTGCATAAATAATTGTTTTGTTGCATACATTCAGGCGCGTTAAACAATTTGTATAATTAAACTGTTGGCCGATTCGATGAAGTGAATGAATAAATAAGGATGCGAGTAATCTGTTAAAATATGCGGCTAGACGCAGAGAAGAAACGACAAGCGACGTTGGTTTCTATTCTTCTACAAAAAACGACATCATTTTCAATGTATCGTGACATAAATTATCAAGTTTTTTTAAACCATTACATCAGACTATTTCAGACTATTTTCATCCCTCTCCAGACCTCTTTAGGAAGTCTGTTTCTGGATTTGCAAACATTTTTATGCTTCCACCTCCTCTCCCTGTACCACACGTTCCACGAATGCATTCCACTGTTGCGTCAACATCGTTTTAGCCACACTCTTTTCCTGCTCACTAAGCGCCGTGTACCTTATTGAGTTCCATACGATATTTTTGAGCGTTTTGAGACCGGCGTTGCACGGCGCAAAACTCATGATGGCATAGTACATGTCGTAGCTAAGTCCCTTGGCACCCCAGAAGCCCGGATCGTCGTTCGCAATCACCATCGGCACATCTTCAGACATGAAAAATCCGCCCGGATGGTTGCGCAAGTCCCACACGAGATGAAGTATCTGGTTCGAGAGCGGACACACCTCGAGGGCGATTTGGCGATCCTGCACCGCCTTCCGCATTACCGGATGCTTCAGCAGAGCGTAACCGTGTCCAATGCGGGCGGTATTCATAAGAATGGCATCGAGCAAATTCAGATCGGTCGATGAGCCCCACCAGTCTAATGAAATGGTGTCAAAGGGATGGTGTTTGTGATTTGTGCTTTATCTATTAAACTTGCATGCACTTACCTGTCTCGCCGGCATGAAAGAAAAACTTTGCTGTCTTTGGTATGTCCTGCAGGACCCCAACGACCGAGTGTAGGGTACCTTTTGTGCTATCCTCTTTACCAACGAGATCAAAACCAATCACAAAATCGGGATAGAGAGCACTGCCAAAAACAAAAATAGAGAGAGAGAGTGAGTTAATGTTTTAGAAATAATGTTTTCGCCGATTAGGTTCTTCGAGCTTGTTACTGCCTGCATCATTACTTACTGCCATCTTTTGAAAACCTCGAACTCAGCTCTAATATCGGTTTTGTTGCGTCTGCCGTTGGTGGCAAAAATCACTTTGATACCAAGAAAGTCAGGATGCGTCATTCTAAACTCCCGGACTATGTTGACCAGTTCCTCTATGGATTGCTCTTCGGTTGTTGTCACACCATTATCACCGAATAACTATTGTAGGCGAAAAAGGGGAAAGAGGAGGGAGCATAATTTATAATCGAACATTCTCTAATAACTCTTAGAGGCTTTAGTTACCGGCCGGAAACGCATGCGGACCTCTGCGTACATCACTTTGTCCTCATACATCTCTTCCAGCATGCGCCGATGGAAGGCACGGAAGGCGGGTAAATAGCTGAGTGCATTACCGAGGGTCACAAACATTTTGGAGAATTCACTCCAAACCTTTTCGATGGTACTGTATTCAGCTGTTGACAGGAATCGAATGAAATGAAGGAAAGAACGATGTTTTAAAAGTCAGAAACGGGTGCGTTTGCTTCCGGAACTTACTTTCCGGTTGATTGGTGTAGAGGTTGATATGTTGCTCCAGCCTTTTATCGAACTCGTGCTCAGACTCCGCCCGGGCACGTTCCTCTGCCACAAGCTTGTACGGCGTCAGGCATTGGTGTTTGTTCTGGTCGATGCGGAAGGACAACACAAGCACGCCGTCTGCCGTATAGCAACTGAGCATTCCGGGCATGCGTGTCAGGTTGCGCACCACCCATTCGGAAGACACCGACGCTGTGTTGTGTAGATGCAAAATGGCGCCTTTCGGCATTTGCCGCAAGAACTTGAAGACTTCGCTTTGCTCAATCAAAGTTTTAGCGTGAAAGAAGTGCATGGCGGGAGCGTGCTGCGCTGAATTTATGAAGCCGCTTAACATCTCGGGCGTTTTTTGTTGCATGAAGATCTCGTGGGCCTTTAGCTCCTGGTCGGAGAGTATTAAATGTCCACCGGTGGCTTTTAGTTCTTCTTGCTCGATGACGGCGGCACGACGCTGTTCGTAGCCTGAAATTGAAATGATGATGATGATGATGGTGACGGTGACGACTTTCAATAGATCTTTGATTGTAACGTTTAACTCACTATTTATTGAACTGTCTTCCGCTTTGTGATCGAAAGAGGAAATTGGGTCGTTGGGAATTGTTTCATCGGTGCTGTTGTTGGAGAGGTCCAGCGTATCAATGAAGGGTACTGCATCCAAAATGCGGGCATCGAAGGGTTTTGCAAAGAAAGAGTTGCTGCTGTTCAAGAGAGCGAGTGTATCATCATCGAAGGGTACGTCATCCGAAATGCGGGCGTCGACGCGTCCTGAAAAAAAGAGATAATGGAATCACAATGTGCTGAGCATCATTGGCGGTTCTGTGTGCTATTGCTAACCATTGAGGTTGTATAAAAGCGTCGAAAATATTAGATGAATAACGATATTCGTAAGTGTCATTTTTAGTAGTGACGTGGTGACGCTTTGTTGGGTATTGTTAACCCTCAATTAGATCTGCCAGAGGTTTCTCTGTGGCACGACTGTCTTAATCAGGGTACGTCAGAGGTATAGTCAGTCCTCTACTTGATTTTCAATTTATACTTCGGCATATTGCCGTTCCATTCTCTATGCCCCTTCGCTGCACTCTTATACTTCAAAAAACTAAATAAATGTCGAGTTAAAGTGTTGATGCGTTTGAGAAAATCTGACCTTGAAGATTTATGTGATAAAAATATTATCAGTCTGGCCATCATAAAAATTAGTTGGATAAAGAGTTAGTAGTAGCGTTATTATGGATGGATGTTTTTATCTTGGACAGACACGGCACGTTTCGTGCGGTCGCAAGGTCGATGGTTATATTCCTAGTGATATTATACCTTTTCTTCAGAACGTTCAGAACGGAAAGAGGATGACTGGAGAAGTGAAAATAAATACTCATAGCTCGTGAATGCATGAATTCGAGTATGATGAGTATTTGTGTCATTTGGGTTTTCGTAGATACGAGTATATTTAAGGTCGTACCCATTTTAAAACGTTTTGTTATATTCATAAAAATAGCTCTTAGATTATTCGAATTTAAGCTATTCATATTGTATTTATTTTTAAAAGAATTGAGTAATTCTTAAAGCTATTTTGATCAGAGAAAATATGGTTCATGTCATATATTAACCTTTTCCTTCCTTTTTGCTCTCTTTCTTTACTTTTCTCAGTATTGCCCTTGGCCACAAAATAGCACAAAATATCTAATCTTAACTCATAATCCGTGGTTGATAGCTTTTTGCCATGAATCCTACAAGATTAAGGAAGAGAGAGAGATATCGTATATTTTTTATTGCTCTATAGCTTTTACTCTATCGCATTTACTCGTTCTGGCCTTTTGTGTTTCGCGCCTCAAACTATGCTGCCGAATAGAGAATCCAGTTAAGCTTGATAAAGAGAATCCCGTTGAGCTTTCTTCATCTTCAGCCAGCAAAGTCACTTAAGTCGACAACGCCTGGCGACGGGCGAGTGCAAGACTAGAGTACATAAGTGTTAAATTTTCAAAAAAGCGGAGACAAATTGGAAAAATCAGCCGCAAAAACGTTGCATTCAGACAATGTAGAGCTGAAAAACTCTCACGACGAGAGTCAGACAGAAGGGTCGCCGGCAGAAGACCAGACCGCCAGACAGTCTTCGTCCGGCGAGAGACCTTGCTTGTCGACATTTGTGATGCCAGCAAGCAAAGTATTCTTATCGATTTATGCAAAGTATGCAAATGTCTGCTTATCCTTTTTATACCATCTACTGGCGCAATGCTCGTATATTGTAAGTACCTAAATAATTTCTCCCGAATTTTCGTTTTGGCATCTGCTTTCTTCGGTTGGCAACGCCAGCGTATCCACAACAAAGCGATACTTGCCAACTTTTTGTAGTTGTAGATGATTGTTGTACTTTCCTCCTGTCTTCTCTCAGTGCATTTCTGTAATAATGCAAAAAAAGGTATACAAGAAAAGGGCGTAAAGCGACTTAAAGAAAATGAGTTTAAAATGCTTTAAAGGAGGCGTGAGAAATACTCTTATTTCCTATTTATTTTTATAAAAGAATGCTTTTATTTTAAATTAGTAAATAATAAAAGTCTATTTTTAGACTATAAAAGGCTATTTTTAATTCGAACTAAGTCTAAATTTCAGGGTTAATAATGAAATTGATTATCTGCGAAGTAATCTAAAGTTGACCGTAAAGTTTGTAGATTTTGTCTTTTTTGTATCCAGAATAGAATTCAAAATTAATGAGAAAAAGCTACTTTTTATACTTTTATCGTTCTACCGTTTGAGACGCATTTAAGGAGACGTAACAGATGCAGAGACCTGGAACAGATGTCGACCATCCGTCTAACTGTCCAACTGTCTGTCTATGAAAATCACGATTACAAGCGAACGTAAATGACATCATTCATTTAGAGCTCAAATTATCCAAGTTCGCGAACTTCTTGCGCACACCATCTTGCCCTCACCTTCACGACCTGCGCCACCTTTTGAGCTGTCGTTTTGAGAATCTTTTTATCTTATATTTAGAGCTTTTTTACTGCGTCCACTAGAGACGACGAGGCGGAAAATTTCTGCACCACTTCGTTCGCGAGGAAAACTGTATTTTCCTGGCAAGATTAGAAACAGCAGAGAGCAAACACCGCGATATCAGACGCTGCGGCGCAGCGGTGCAGCTGGCAGTGGAAGAGATGAGAAACATGCAGTCGGAGGGAGGAGGACTTAGAGAGGCCTGGGAGGTAGTAGGAAATTGCAGCTATAGAAATGTGGATAATTTTAGGAAGATACAAGGATACACACTGCATACACAACCACCCACACACCCACACACATACACAGAGGCACACACACATTCATCGCTGCTGCATTTGCACCTGCACCTTGTTTGCGTACACTCAAAACAATTCGCCCAATTTGTGGTGCGCAAGAGCGAGATTTTCTGGGACTTTGACGATCTCGTCTCGATTGAAATAGAGGGCCGCCTCGTTTCGCAATCTTGTCTCGTCTGAAAAAGTCTGGATGGAAAAGTAACTGCCATGCATTTTTTGGGTGTATGGATTGGTACAGTCAAGTGCCAGCCTTTTCCTCTGACCTCACTCTCCCTCTGTCGTTCTGTCATTCGCTCACTATTTTATCATTATTTCCGGGTGTGTGTGTGTGTGTGTGTGTGTGTGTGCGCGCGTTTAAATCTACCTACGGATATGTACGTGCGTGCGTGCGTGTGTGTGCATATTACTGCTATAGTGTACACAAACGATTTTCTCGCTGCACTTCAGTCAAATTATGCACGAAGCATGCGGCAAATGCACTGAGTTTGCTTTAATTTAAATTAAGCTGGTTTCATGTGCACACACACACAAACACACACACATTGTTTGTACGTTAACCCACACATTTTTGTAGCCATAGGCTTCCTCTTGAAACCCTGTCAGAAATTTGCTCACCAGGAAGGAACTGGATCTTAGCCAAAGCTATGATGAAGCTATGATAAAGGCTGCTCTCTTTCATGCCACAAGAACAACCTTCCGTTGCTGAAAATTCGTTGCACTTTCTATTACTCAAAAGAGGTTTTATTAATTTTCGTTTAGTTTTCGTTTTTCACCAGATCAAAAAACGCTTGGATGCATCAGTTATAATTCTTCTCTTCTCTTGTGCAAATAGTTTGGACTCATGCCGGAGCCAATTGAAGTTCTTAATGGTACGTAACCTACACACACACACACGTACCTGAAGTCTTAGACCTGCTTTCACCACATAAACACGCACTCACACACACACACACACTAACACACTAAAACGTACAATTCAATAGAACTTAATTTCTTGCATCTTGGCCTTACGTTGACGAGTTGAATGTCCTTCCCTCCTTCCTTCCTTCCTTCCTTCCTTCCTTCCTTCCTTCCTTCCTTCCTTCCTTCCTTCCTTCCTTCCTTCCGTGTTGCCATCGCAGTCTTTCGAACTGCAAAATGGATAAAAAAACCCATTGCTGCTGATGATATGATGTCAACACAACGAAAATCCTTTGGGTTGAGTTGCTTCAGCGACGTTCACTTTATTGTTGTGGCATTGTTGTTGTTGTTGTAGCTGTTGATCTTGCCATTTTATTGTTCTTGTTAATGTTGATGTTGTTGCCGTTGTTGTTGTTGTTGCCGATTTTGAGGACAATGAAATGGTAGTAGTAGTTCTTGTTGGAGTTCCTTTAGAGTCTACGACGTCGTCATGGCCTCAGTTGCTGTTATTGCTGGGGTCTGTATTGTTGTTGTTGTTGTTGTTGTTGTTGTTATTATCGTTACAACACAGTGCATGCAATTTAGTCTGTAAACGTCAAATCAACCGCTCCATTAAACAAAAATCTGACGTAATGAAGCTTTATTGATGTTGACTTTTCTTAACTGCTTTCCTCGACTTTGTCCCTCCCTTTTGCTTCCTGTCGCCCTTACGCCTTTTTTCTCTTCAAAGTTCAATGCGTTTACAATAAAAGAGTACTTTGGAAAGCACGAATATTTTTATTTTTATTTAATTTAAATTTAGGATGGAAAAATTAAAAATAATGAATCCGTCGTTTTTTCTTGTTTCATCGAAAACTTGTACTAAATGCATTAAGTTTTCTTTGCACGCATATTTTTTATGCTTATCCACGGCGAGACGCGAAGAAAAGAGACGATACGGCGATAATGATGAATGCATTAAACCGCGGCGTTCACGCGGAAGCAATTTAAAATGCGTCTGCTGCTCACGGTGTTCACTTCTGGCACCTCTCCCCACCCCTTTCCACGCCTTCTTGCATGCCTCTTTATGATGTTTTTCCATTTTTACTATTATTATTAAAAACACAGAGTAGTTGTCGTTGGCAAAAAAGAAAAAGACTAGAAAAATAAGGTTAGGTAGAGAGAGAAAAAAAAGGAAATCAACTCGAAATCCATTAAAAATCTTAGTAAAATAAAAGAGCTGCTGCGCTCTGTTGGGATGAACTGAATGTTCGCTCTTGATGAAAGGATAAAAGAGCACAGGCACTCTCTTTCCCACCTTCCCCCTCACCGTTGTTCGTGGCGTTATGTACGTGCCAGAAGAGGAGAGCACAAATCAGATGTGGAGCGACACAAATTCAGTGCTAGCGCAGGAAATAAACCCTTCTGCATTGTGTGCCTCAAACAATATTAGAAAGGCTGAATGGAGCCTAAGAAAAGAGCCAGAAAGTAGCAGTCACAGTCAGTCGTCAGTAGCTGCCTTCACTCACATTCCACCATCGTAACACTTGCATGCGTTTTCATCACGGATTCATGCATGATTTGTCACGAGTGCTTTGTTGTTGCTCCAACTTATGGTGACTTCTTTCTGTAAATGTCAAAATTTTCCATGAACTCTGCAACAACCCAGAAACGCTTCATTTGTGTTTAGAGTAAAGAAAGCCTGACGCGAATATTTTTATCTCTTTCGGTCCTCGGTAATTTAGTGGTTTAGTCGGTTGCAGAGTGTAGAGTACGTAGTTGCCGCAATCTATGTAACAATATTATTATTGAGGTTGCCGCCAACAGCAACAATTTTCGGCACGCAGCCAAACCATCTCGCATTCATGCGGTGTAGAGCAAGAAATTGTTGAAAGGAAAAATCTTGTAAAAAAGCACAAGCATTGACAGAGTATTTTATTTGTTATTGTTTTTGTAAAGACGTCCAGTAGTCTTTATTGTTGTCGTTGTTGTTGTTGTTGTTGTTGTTGTTGTTGTTGTTGTTGCCTTTGCCATTGTTGTCTTTCGGTCTGTCAGTGCTGCTGTTGTTGTTGTGTTGTTAATGGTGATGTTAGAAGCTGCTGCGAGCTCTTCCTCTCTCTCTCTCTCACTCTCTTTTTTTGGCCCTCTCTCACTTAATGTGTTTTGTTGTCCTCCTAAAAGGATGTCATTGCATCCCGATGCTCGATGTCCTTTGATCCGTGTTTGTAGGTGTTGTCATTGCCGCTGCTGCTGCTTGATTGCAATTACTGTTGCTGCTGCTGCCGCTGGTGTTGGTTTTGTCGTCGTCGTCGTCGTTGTTGTTGTTGTTGTTGTTGTTGCGCTGTCTTTTTGGCATGCAAATTACGTGTCGAAGTCATAGATTGAGGAGCGCGTTTGTTTTGTTGGTTGCCGTCCGTCCGTCCGTCCGTCCGTCGTTCGCAGTTATTATTGCTGCCGTTGGTGCTTTTGTCACGTCATCATCATCATCATCATGCTTTTCCAGCGTTTGTTGTTGTGTATGCGCTTCCTGATTGGTGATGCTGACTATACCAGTTTATTGAGTTGTTTTGCAAGCCATAGCAAAATAGTAATTACGAGCAAAGACTTTACGAGAAAGAGACAAGGACGATGGCGACAACAACAAGAACAAGCCTTCATTCTCGTCTCGGCAACGATTAAGTTGAAAACAACACTAGCCAACAACCAACAACTAACAACGGCGAACAAATCAGCCGCCCACACGCAACAACTAGAAGCGACACAAGCCACAACAACAACAACAACAACAACAACTAACAACATATAGTCCGTCCGAGTTTGTTGCTGCTGTTGCATTTAATTTGTATTATCGCATTTCTGCTGCTTCGTTTTATTTTCATGTTTTTATGAATGATTTTTTAAAAAAAATTTTGTTTTTTTTGTTTTGTTTTGTTTTGTTTTGTTTTTTTTTTGTTGTTCTAGTTCTCTTCGATATTGCGTTTGTGTTGTTGTTGTTGTTGTTGTTGTTGTTGTTGTTGTTGTTATGGGTTGTTTGGGTGGCATTAATTGTGTGATTGCATTGCTCTTTATTGTCTCTTCTTCCTCTTCTCCTTCTTCTTCGTTTTCTTCGCCTTTCCCATCGATCGGCTCGGTCGGTCTTGCTGGCACGAAGAGGGTTTGTTGTTGTGCTGCTGCTGCTGCTCGACTTAATTGGAAACGTGTTGGACGACTTAAAGTTTCGAATTAAAAATCTTCCCCTCCACACACGTGACTGGGTTGTCAAGCAAGTCGCTCGACTTTAGTTTTTGCTGACGCCGGCAGCAATGCAGCAATTCCTCACCTCATTTTTCATACCTTGTTGTTGTTGTTGTTGTTGCTCCGTTGATTTTTTATAAAGACGACGTAATTCGTTTTTCGTTTGGGCTTTGTTTGTTTTTTATCGTTTTTAATGCATTCCGACAAATTTCCTTTAGTTTGCTTTTAACGGAATTTCTTCTTCTTCTTTGCAGCTTAATTCGTAGGGCGTGAGACTGGAGAGACTTGATTGAAAGAGGCTCTATTTGCCATAACTCTGAAGGTAAACGAAATTTGAAGATATTTTTCGAATTTATAAACAATATTTTAACTACAATCAGAAAAAAGAAAGAGAACAAAGATGCTATTAGTAAAAGTTATTTAAGCTCTAAACTGGACCGAAATTACTCTGTCGAATGTACTTACATTAAAAATAATTGAATGTTCACAGGAATGTTTAAATTTCATCCTCTTCAATATGATCTAAATTCTTTCGATGTGAAAAAAAAAATATTAAAAATTAAATTCGGCCTTCTGAATTCAAAGAAGATCTCGTGAATGTCGTAGATAATTTTTAAAGTTCATTAAAATTATAAAACCAAAATTGAACTAAGTTTTTTTTATAACGTCCTTTTTTAAATAATGAGCTGCACACACTGCAATGGTTTATTGTTTTAATCTTGTTGCCGGATCTCCTTTCATAGCACACACATTCTCGCAAGCACACACACACACACACGTCCACAGACGACCATTCTAACATTTTAATTATACGCTTCCTTACACACCCACACACACACGCCCACTTGTAATATAATCATTTCCATTTCCGATTTGAATTACACAATACACACACATACATACATACATCGGCACCTTCACGCCTTGGTAACGCGGTGCCAGGTAATTCCTCTGAGCCGCTTTCAATCGCAAACGCCCACAGAATAACCATCACCATTTCGCTTTACTGTTACTTTTGTGGATTTACTATACCTTCTTCTTCGTTTACAACAAAAACTTCGAGGCGAGAAATAAAGATAAATAAAGAAATAGAGAAACAAAAAACAAAACTTTATTTTCAGGAAGCAAAACACGGTAAAAGGGAGAAGCTTTAAAGGAAGTAAAGCTTTTTTCGTTCATCCTTCCCATCTTCCCCTCACCCGCTCTCTCTCTCCCTCTCTCTCTCTCTCTATACAGCTCTCAAAAAACTTAGCGTCGGTAACTTTTGATTATTCCAACTGAAATTCCGATTACTCTCTTTTTGATTTATTAATACATAATTCAGGAATTCCTGACTCTCTCTGTGCATGCCTCATCTGCCTCCCCTTCCCCCTCATTCCTCTACGTGCTTTTTTAAATCCGCTGTGCTTTTTGTGCACCATTCGTGCTTCCACCGAAAGCTTGAAAAACAGCTGCTTCGTTAGTAGTCCATCATCGAAGTGAAAGAGATCGTTTCAGGAAAAAACCCTAGAGGAAATAAAAGGGGCGGGCATAAGAAAGAGGAAATAAAAGGGGCGGGCTTCATAGTGAGGGAGAGAAAACATAACAGAGAAAAACACTATATTTTGCAACCTGAGAGAGAGGAGCTTTTGTGAAAACTTGCGCTGCAAATAAAAACTTGCTTTCTCTCTTCAGCATTTGCTTTTTTATAAAGCTTTATTCAATCTACGTCATTTAAGCACCTACGAGTAGCTTAAACAGCTTATGTTTTGCAAAAGCAAAGTTAGTTTATCAACTAAAATAAATTCTGTTATGTTTTTTAATATTAATAACTACTAATTCGGCAAAATATTGTTTATACCAAAATTATGAGAATATATGAAGTTTAAGTTTTCATAGGCTGAAAACGTTAAAGACTCACGACACGACACGGAAACCTTTTCGTCACACGAAGATTTTTTTTATTTCTCGCAATAATTTTCCTCAGCAATCTATTTCAGAGATTGCTGACAGGAAGGAGGAAGCTTTTACTCAAAAGCTTTTGAATTGCGACTCTGTGAAGACTGTTTTTCTCCGTGTGCTTTGGCCATTCCTGGCTGCCGCCCCGAGAGAGCGAATTTCAACGCGCATCCTTTCGAAACTTTTGCAATCTCGTACGACTGTCATGAGAATCAGTTTACGTTCAACACGTCACGCTTACAGTTGCAATTTCGTGGTTAACCGCGCGCGATGGAACGACATGGAGGAAAAAACAGAAAATCCTAAAAAAGTGTGGTGTTTTCTTCCTCTGTATGGCTACCTCTCATTGCGGCTGTTTCCCTTTTCTGCGGTTTCGTTGAAAGAACGTTTTAAAAAGCTGTGAAAATTGTGAGGTGTTTGTTCAAAGACGAAAAGAGTGGCCAAGAGAGGAAGGACGAGAGAAGTGAAAATATTTAGTACGTGCGTGGTTTTCCTTGAGAATAGCATTCCTCACGCATCTAGACACATACACATGCATACATATGTGTTTCTGTAGCTCCACCGAATTCTCTTGTTCTTCCGCCGACCACCATATGAGCTCCGCCGAATGTTTTAAAGCCGACAGAATTGATTAAAGCGAACGAACGAAAATGCAAAACTATCGTATGTACATCGATATCGTATGTTTGCTCCTGTTTTTGTTGCTCTGAGGCGTACATACTGTTGTATTCACGTTTTGGATAATCTTCCACTCGCTCGCCTCTCGTTCAGTCGTTCTCACACTTTCCCGAATGGCTGCTCGATGCAGCCCGCACGGCTTAAAGCAGCTTAAGCGTTATTCGAAGCTAAAAGGTTTAATGTAAAGAAGAAATAAATCTCAATCAATGCGATTGGCAGGCAGACGGACGTGCTATGATTTTATTTTCATTTTTTTCCTGTTCTCCTTTTCTCTTAATTTTCTTAATTTTCCTTCGCTCGTCGTGCCGTGTTATGCCACAACAAATGGCCTCTTTGGGTCTTTCCGTATGCAGACGTGGTAATAGTTAAAAAGAAACAACAACAACAATGTACAATATTTAGCAACAACCAAAAAAAGAAACATTTCTAACGACGGTTATAGAAAGAATAATCAAACAAGAGAACAGTCGTGTATGGAGAAGAGAGTACAAGAGAAGAGAAGAGCATTTGTAGCACGTGTGTGTAAAGTTGAACACTTATTAATTTCAAGTGTGCGTGTGTTTGTATAGTTATCTCTTTCTTAAGGATATCATTCTCCGAAACCGTAAATTACAATTATTGTGGACCGATTACAACAACATAGGAGCAACATGGCCCACTAAATTCCATCAGCGAAAATGTCACATAACTTCAAAAGGAATTCTCTATGAGAATATATGAAATTTAATAAAGCCAAACGACTGTAATTGTTTCAAATTTTGAACAATTTCGCGTATGAAAATTGATAAAAAAAAATGTATGTACATATATACATATGTATATAAAAAAAACTACTGACATTTGACATATGAAAGGTCATGCGGGTTTGTTCCATGGAGACAAAAATAAAAGAATTTAAAAAAAAAATGAGCTTGAGTTTTTATCTATAGAAATTGTCAGCTCTTGTAGGCTAAGCGGAGCTAGAAGAAAGCATGACGAATAAAAATAAAGTGAAAAAAGAGCTTAAAATATTATAAAGTGATAGAAGATCAAAAAAGAAAAAGAAGAAGAAAAAGGATGAACTAACAAATTTTACAATAATATATTAAATCCATGAATAAATTTAAATCATATTCATATCGAATGTCGAAGGAATAAAAATAATATATCATGATATCTCTTTACATAATATCATATATTAAATGCACTCAGTCGGTATATATAATAAAGTTGTTGTATAATACATATTTTGCTTCATGAGGAGTCACGTACTATTGCCTTTAAAGATGATCCATTTTTTTCTTGTTGAAAAGTTTGATAATTTTTCTGAGTTTAAAACTGAAGTCGTCAGAATACGCGCGACCCTCATTCACTCCTTTTCGTCTCTATATATTGCCTCTGTCTGTTACCTTCTTAACCGTTTGCCGCTAAACCTCTTAACTAATCGTCCCTATCTGGCTTCTTTTGATAGAAGTGAAAACAACAACAACAATGAAAGTGGACCGTGTCTGAAGTTGTAAAGTCTAAAGTCTTAAGGCAGATATCGTTCAATTAAGGTTGTTCCTAATTGGACTGAATTATTATGTACACACTGAATAAATGACTTCGATGGTAAAAATAAAGGAATGTAAATAAAGCCTTCTTATTGGTTGAATAAAGCTAAGCAGGTCGAACAGAGAATTTTCTAGAAGGATTAGAAGGAGGAGGACGCAGTTTCCTTCGCCCTTCATTGATCTTGTTTGGAAATAAATGCACGACTGTAGTCGTTTACCAGAAACTAGTTCCGTCACTGTCTTCTCTTCGTACGTGGTCGTACCTACAGTGACCAAACATCTACAATCATCTACCACACCCGAGTACTAACGAAGGTGAACGAGAGATAAGAACCGAATAAACTTGAAGAATGAGGTTATGAAAACTTAACTTTATTGAAACAATAGAAAGGACGAAACCAAAACCAAAACCAAAGCCCGAGCTCTATACACACTCAAGATGTGAGGAAATTTTCCAAAAGTAAAGTTGTCGTGAAAAAGGAGGAGGGGGGGGGGGGGGGAGGGGGAGGGGAGGATACATCCAATAGCTTAATTTAAGTCATTTTATGGCTTGTCGAAACCATTCTAATACGCACAGATGATCACCAAATTGAACAAGTCGAAAGAACCATCAATAAATCGATTTTAAGTTGTGCTCCTTGGTGTTGAAGTTGTTGTTGTTGTTGTTGTTGTTGTTGTTGTAACAGAAGCTCTGTGGAATTTTAGTGGTTGTGTAAGTGTCTTTTATAGAACTTATTTGGAACTCTGCGAACAGAAGCTTGTCGGCCTGTAGTGTAAGAAGGTGTGTATGTGTGTTCAAGGGTGTTGTGGGAGTGTGTGCATGGGCGGATTAAAGGGCGTGAGATTGTCTCCGCCTTTGTCACTATAAATATTGGAATGGTTCTGGGAGCGTTCCCTGCGTTTCGTTTCGAAAAGAAAGCAACTCTTGTCTAATTTCGACTCTTTTGTGTTTAAAGGAATAATTGCTCTTAAATTACCTAACGGTAACCGTAACGGTAACCGTTAAACGATAAAATTCTAATCGACCACCAACAAACTGCAACCGAAAGCTGCATCAAGTCGCATCATTTTCATTCTTTCCTGCGGCATCGTTTTCATGGCTGCCACAATTGCGAATGATGCAACTCGCTGCGTGACGTATCTGGTGGCTACGTTTCCGCACTGCCGCCTTCTCTTTTCTCCGCTCTTCTAAATTCGCTGCTACTTCATGTTTTTCCTCTTGCTCTAGTTCTCAATTTTCGTGCACTTTATGCACGGCGCCTCTGCCAAGTGAGACGCTTCGAATGGCCCCGGAAATTGGATGGCTCCGGAAAACGTAGCAATGCTGTTGCTGTCGTCGTAGCATATTTTGCCCGCAGGCACGCACGCACGCACGCAGCTTGGATGCGTAAATGAAATGGAGATTTTTTTGCCAAATCCTTTTGAAAGGAAAATTTAAAAGGGGTAGAGCAAGCGTCGCTGGAGGAGGGCGGAGGGAATGCTGAGGAAGGACACGTCATCTTGTCGCTTTTAAGTGACAAGCAGGGATACTCAGACTGATAATGCAGTTCATGAAAGTGATGACAGAGTGTGTATATGAAGGTGGAAGGGAGGAAGGGAGGAAGGAGGGAAATGGTGCGAAATGTGAAAGAGAGAGTGCTGCAAAAGCTTGAATTTCTTAAAGGAGTTTCGAGGACAAAGGAGAAAATCTAAATACAGCAGCGATCGATTTTTTCCCAAACGTAAAGGAATACGTAATGAATGAAAATCAGCTGATCATTTCTTGCCTTTTAGACCGTGTCTGTAATGCTGAAACCATTTTGTCTTCAAACCAAATTCGTTACGAAACCCATCATCATCAGCCAAAGCTGTCCAAAAACTTCGAACTGTCAAACATGAATAAATAACTTAGTAATCCTAAATGGTTTGCATCCTTGCTAAATGCACTTCACCGACTTAACTCGATGCCCATTTCCATAACAATATTTTTTTATAATAAGAAAAAAAAATTAATTCTCAGTTTGTATAAATGGCTACAGCCGTATGTTCACAGCCGTTGTGATGTTTTGCACAAATTGCATAATTTTATTTCATTTTTTCTTATTGTTTGATGCAAAAAGTTTGGCTTAACTTTACAAATCTCCGAATTTATCAGTTAGTTTTCAATAACTAAATTTCTCGAAATGACAGCGCTTTGTCAGTTCCGCAAATCAATTCAATCTGCTGGCATTTCATCAATATTTTCAATTTTGAGTGCAAATATTTGATGTGCTTGCTCTGGCTTTTGTTGTACTTGTAATTGCCTGCAGTCGGTCTTCCTGTCCTGGCGACGGCACGAGGCACGAGGCACAAGGCACGTTGCCAGTGCTTACAGTGACAGCTCCCAGGAGTCCAGCCACCACTCCTGTCCCTTTACAGCTCCTCCTCCTCCTCCTCCTCCTCCTTCTCCTCTCTTCTTATTGATTGAAAAATCAATATCGCCGAATGTTGCCACAGCGAGTAGAAGCTAACACCAGCTTGTTGTTGTGGTTGTTTTTGCTACCTTTGGGTTTGTAATATTCATATCAGTATTCAGAAGAGCATTTAATATGAAAATACTGAACAGAAAATGCAAAGAAACGAAAAATATAGATATATTTTTAAAGGCTCCCAGAAGTCGGCTGCTGCTGCTGGTATTCACACTGAAGAAGATGCAATTTTAAAGCTTTCTTCTGTCAAATTCTAATAAAATTGTTTAAAAAAAAATAACAGAAAGGCAGTCGGTTTTGTTTGAACCAACGCTGAAGCCTTCTCTCTTCAGCGCAACAGAGCAAAGGAGTTCCTCGAAAAATTAAACTCAAGCAATAAAGCATAAAACTGCAAAATTTTCAAAATATTTTGCTATTAGAAAATTTGCTAAATTAAAATTCAGTTAAGCCTGATTTTCACAAGACCACTAGAGAAATTACAAAAGCCGGAAGTGGTTCGTTGGTTCGTTCGTTCAAACACACACACACACACACACACACTTACTCGTGGTTGTGTCTGTACCTGTAAGCGTGTGCGTCAGCATGTACACAGCAGAAGGAACGATCCATTTTGGCTAGCTTGGCCAAAATACTTGCCATATTTGGCTTTTTGGTGGTTGAGATCCTTCAAAAATATTACGTCCAGAATATTTAAAACTAATAGCTCGCTTTGCTGCTTGTTTGTTGGCTCGATTTTGCGCTTGTTGACTCCGTTGTTTGTCTGCTTGTGTGCAGTCCCGTCCATTCGTTGTGAAGGATATTATTTGGCCGAAGTTCGTGTGGTTCGTTAAGAATTTAATTGTTGAAACATTTGTGGGCCAAATGAAGTGTTTAAGTTTGTGTGTGTGTGTGTGTGTGTGTAGGTCTGAGTGTGTATGCATGCAATATAAACAAGTTATAACTTCACTCGAATGCTTTAACTACACAAAGAGAATGATGATGATGATACTATTGCATTTTTATTTAAAGTTAAAGTGATTGAAATTTATATGGAGCATCTGCAAAGGAAGCCGCCCGCCCCCCTCGTCTGCCCTCTTCCTGACACCGCTGAAACCGGCTGCACTTGGATCCGATGTAAATAATTTTCTTTCTCCAATTCTTTTGGGAATATCCTTTTTTGAAACAACATTTTTAATAACATGCTTATCTATGTATGTATGTATGTACATGCATGTACAGCTTCACACACTCACTTACACACACACACACACACGCACATAAATCCCATCACATTATTCACAAATGCCTCCGAGTGTTTAGAGTATGCACTCGCACTTCAAGAGAATTGAACCATGAAACTATACCCACCGTTTTCTGTATGTATTTACCATAATTACAACAACAACAACAACAACAACAACAACCCATCAATAGAAGAAAATGTTGTGAGAAAATAGTTGTTATTCGTGTGACAGCGGCGAGGCGTGCGTGACAGACGAAGTGCATTAACTGCGCCAGAGTTTTTGTTGCTCTTCCCTTTCTTTTCAATTTCAATTCTTTTTGATTAGAAAAAGAAGAAGAAGAAGAAGAAGAAGAAGAAGAAGAAGAAAAGAATGGCTGAAATCATTGTGCATGAAGCGCGTCCGTTCCTTTTCTGAGATTATTTTGCACTTGCTGTCATTGTATTGCGTTTTTTGTTCCAACAAACAAACAGCAACAACAACCATAACGACTTTAACTATAGCAATGAACTACAGCGACACTGTTGGTGACAGCAAAAAATTGACTGCACGAAAGTATGCAGAATACTCGCCAAACGGTTACAAACACATCAAAACGCGTTAACAAAACACAAACGGACTCTTTTTTTTTAAAGTGTCATGTGACATTTTGTGACTGCAAAGACTTTTTTCTCTTGTCGTTGCCTAAGTTTACATTGGTGTCAAACTAACGGAACGTGCTGTTGCCGAAACATTTGCAGAAACATTTTCCGTGCGTTACTGTCGCTTTTTTGTGAAGATAAAACGAGAAATTGCGTGTACTTTCGTGTGTGTTTCGGCGGATTGCGTTCGTGAGAGAGCATTTGTTTGTTTGTTTGTTTGGGATGAAGTTGGCTTGTGGTGTGCGCGGGTGCGTGTGTCTGTGTGTGTATGAATGTAATACATTTTGCTACTTGTTTTTCTGCCTTTGATGCTGTTTTTTTTTGCTGTTCCTGCCTTCCTTTCTTGAGTATTATTTGTGTATTATTTCCGGAAACCGGAAGTGCAATGTTGTTAGATGTGAGCAACGGAAGCTGTTTCGCGGCTTCGTTGTTTATTAGCACTTCTCGGTACGGTTCAAAAAAAGCAAAGAGCACTTGAGCTACTATGTAAAGTGTGCTCGATGGAAGTGCGCGATAAGCTCATACTCGTACGCTCGATAGAAGGGTGCGACATGGACTGCCCAAGTTTTCCGCGCGAATTGACAAATGAACTCAATTTTTCAAAAAGACTAACAATTTTCTATTTTTGTTTTCTTAAAAGGTAAGAAAACTGATTTGATAAAGGCTCATTTATTGCCTTTAACCCCAAAAATTTTGAAAATTTTGTTTTTTGTTCTTGATTCGGAAATAATTAGAACTTTGCTGCCGCTCCAACGCAATGTTTGAGCAAATATTGTTATAATATTGATGGAAAAACTACATTACGCAAATGAGCAGAGAAAGCGAAAACAAAGCGGAATAAAGCAGAGCAACAAAAGTGGAGCGACGGACGCTGCAAATCACGAAGTGCATCATGCTTCTCTTCATGAAGTGAGGATGACGCACTCTTGGAGCAAACGGCTTTCTTCTCTGAGTGGTAGCAACATAAACTGTTGATACTGTCATAATTTTCGCTTTTTTCATTCTTCTGCTCTCCCTTCTTCCTTCATTCCTTGTAGCATGTTCGTTCGGCTCACTCTGCCTGTGCGTTAGTTCAGTTTATAATGTCAATGAATGTCGAGACGTGCTTGTAATTGTTGTGACTACTCGAAAATATTCTTGAGTATCCTTAAAAATAATCTTCTCGCAATAGTTCGTTCCTTGATGGCTTCGATTTTTTTTCGCTCTAAGAGAAAACCTGAATTTTGTTTGAATTTGTTTGACATTTTGCGTTGCTGAATGGGTTTGTTCGTCAAGACTTTCTGATAGTTAGTGTTAAGGACTTTGAGAAAAATGAGTAGAGGCGGAATCATTACGCGCACACAGACACACACACAAACAACCCCATTTTTAGACATTACTCCAGTTTTCATGTTTTCAATTTTTGTGTACCTCGAACGGATTGCTATTATAGCGTCATGCCAACAGACTCGTCTTCAAATTGCTTCTGCTCCTTCTCTTCTCCCATCCACCCTACACCCTTCTACACACCCACACCTTCCTCCCACCAACCCGCCCAACCCGCTGCTGTCTCCTTTTTCGAATAGAAATTCATCAGCAGCAATTTTTCGGCACAATTTCTTCTTTGGCTTTCGCTCTAATTTATTATTTTGCTTGAGGATATGAAATATGTAATAAATATTTCAGTTTTTTTCCTTTTTCGTCTTTTTTCTACGCTGCACACACACACACGCTTGCCTCGCCCTTCGTCCTCCCTTCACGTCAACAAAAAAGATGAGCTGTAGATTTTCTTCTTGCTATTTTTCAGCCAGCTTGTAATTTTCATAATTTTCTCAAATTTCCTAAATATTTTTGGTGTTGTTGCTTTTTTCTTTGTCATTTTGGCTCAGAGCCAAGCGGCATATTTTTAGTTGGTTTTTTCTCTTCCCCTTCCCCTTCCTCTTCTCCTTCCTCGGCTACCGTAAGTTGGTTTTGTTAATAGTTTATTCTCAGGGCTCGAAGGAGAATCTGTTTGAAATTGTGAAGAAGCGCAAAAAACATCTTTGCATTATTGAAGTAGTTTTTTAGGTTTTTTGTAAGTGTTGCTCTGATTCTTTGACAGCGGCTGTCATCTGCCGGCTGCTTCTAACGGCCTTGTTGACATTGTTGTGGCGACTGTTGGTCACACTGTAAACAAACATGCGATTGCTGTGTGTATTGCTTTTTATTTTCACTTTAGCTTTCAGAAAATATCATTATTTTCATTTTAAACTTTTCCAATGAAATCCGTTTGAGAAGTTTTATGTTGTCGAAAAAGGCTCTTCTGGCCCTTATATAAACTATATACTAAAAAAATTAAATAATAAAAAATACTAAAAAATTAAATAATATTTCTTATTCCAAAATGGTTTCTTCAACCTCGAGTAAAGTGCGTAAACATCGAAAAATGAGGATGAGATTTTTCTATTTGAAAAAGGTATATTTTTAAATTGTTTGGCCAACAAAAACGTCCCTCTTTCGTTGTTGCATACTCGTAGTTGCTGAAAGTGCACTGATCTGCAAAGTTTGCAAAGGAAACAAACAATAAATCCTGAATGGGTTTGGAAAAGCATCGAAAGACATTCAACGAAATTGTACACGAAACATGAAACAGAAGGTGGCGGCAGGAGGAAGGCAGTAGGAAGAGCGCTATGTAGAACGAAAGGAGCTCGAAAAATCGAGCTACTATAAATGCATTTCCGGTGGCACGAAAAAACAACACATACAATCATAACAACTAAGAAACTACGATATTTCCAATCGATTGCTTTCAGTAAAGAGTTCAACTTAAGTCGATGACGGCGCCATTACACAGACACACCCTTCCTCTTCCCTTCCTAACTACCCACCACCGTCATCGATAACAACAACGTCGCGCAAGTACAGCAGCAACGCAAGCCATTGCTAGGTTCTATCTTGACCAACGACAACAACGACAACAAACGCTGTTGTCAAAATACTTTGCATTTTTTTGTTAATGTTCTTCGAATCTACTGGTAAACAACAACAACAACAACAACAACAACAACAACAACAACGACAACAACAACATCACGATCAACATATAAAATAAAATCCTTTCATTTTGATTCTGAGCGAAAGCGTAAAAAGAAAACTTCACTTGAGATACCGAAAACCGTAGTAAAAGGAAGCAACCTTTTTCTCCTTCTTTTTCTCCTTGAAAGGCATTTAATACGTTCTACTTTCCTTGCTTGGATTGGAGTTCTGTTAAGACATATTATTATCCTTTATACCTTTATGCAGCGAAATAAAAAAAAAAATAATTCAGCGGTCGTTTGATCGAAAATGCAATACTCGTAAATTGAAATTTAATAATAATAAATAGTTAATATAAATAGTTAATAAATAGTTAAATAGTTAATAGAATAAATAGTTAAGCTCAAATATATTCCACAATAATACCGACATCTTTCTGTGTACAATAGTTTTTAGGAAAAAAACTTCTTGGCTCTGTATAACGTGCCGATTTTATGCTTAGAATTTTATGTAAATTCTCAAAATAATGCACAGAACCTATAAATAAAATGTGTGCAATAAAATGAGGCTGCATCGATGCCTGAAAAGCTTTTAAAAAATTCGAATGAGAAAAAATAGAATTAAGCTATTCTATACACGTAATAAAACAATTGGTATGTTGCCGGCAGCATCTCTTTCGCGTTGTGGTTTCTGAAATGCAGGCGAAGCTCGAACGAAGGAAAAACTAGATCGATATTAAAAAATCGAAAGTCAAAAGATTCGCAATGATACAATTCCGGAGACATTTTTGTGCATAAAAATTCATGATTCCAAATCAAAATTCGAAAAAAAACCCATTTAAAAATAGTGCAATAACTGATATTTTGATTTAATAACTGATTAAAATTATTAAATTGAAATTTAAAAAATAAAGAAAATTAATGGCGTTTAGATTTTTCTTATAGAACTTTTTTTACGTTTCCAAATGAACAATTTTTGTACCAATTTTGCATTTAAATAAATAACAAGATAAAATAATTATTGTTGACTGCAGCAACAAAAACATATCAAAATGTAATCGATTAAAGCGCAGTGAGAAGCTCTGACGAGTTTAAAACGTCTAGCGTTTGTTTCAAAAGCTTCAAGAAATGCACAAAATTAAGTTAAACAAAAAACAACAAGAACAAACAGCAGCTAGCAACAACAACCACCAAAAGAAAAACCATATCAGAAAAAACCATATTGAAACCAACTTTAATCGAGACGGAAAATGCTTGGCTGTATCTATCAATTATGGGACTGGTAAGTGCGCGATGGCGTCAATAAGAACAACAACAACAACACAGCAGAGGCAGCAGCAACAAAAAAAAATTAATATTTAATTAAAAATCATTTCACAAGAGAAACTAGACAAATTTGATGCCTTGGTTTTTTATTTTTTGCGCAACTTTTTGTTTTTTTGAAAAAGTGCAGCAGCCAAACAAAAATACATTGCAAATAATGCAGTCCCAATTGCATGCATCCGTTGCTCGGGCACCAGTCCGTCCGCCGTTTAAATGACCAACAGCGTCTTTGTAGCTGCCGCTGCTCGCCGCCGCCGGCCGCCGGGCAAGATTAATCAATTAGAAGCAATTAAGTTTGCGCGCGGTCTCAATTTGTTGCAGAGCGGCGACCACGGACAAGAATCACACACACTCAGCCACGCATAAAACGAGCACATGTAGCAACATGCTGCATGCTGTCTCCTTCCCTCATGACCCTAAAACCACATCGCACCAAAGCTGCTTTGTTCATTTTAACGCAATTATTCACCAGCAGAGCAATCAAAACAACAACAACAACCACACAACGAGTACAACTACAGTAAATTGGATCAATTTATAACCGGCTCAAGCTGACCTTCCGCGCTTTTCAATTATTATTTTCCGTCTCTCTCTCTCTCCCTCTCTCTCTCTCATTGTTATTACCTTCCTCTTTACTAATTGTCAATATTCTTGCATTTTCAGGTTGGAGGCGCCGCCGCTCTTTTCTGCGGCCAACATGGACGCGAAAAAGTTCCAACAACTCCAGCAACAACAGCAGCAGCAGCAGCAGAAAAAAGTTCCGCTCGCCTACCAAGCGAACATCAACGACTATCGCACCACAACGCATTCGCCAGTCTTCCAGCAACAGCAGCAGCAGCAGCAGCAGCCACAACAACAACAGCAGCAGCTGCAGCAGAAGCAACAGCATCAACTAAATCAGCAACAGCAGAAGTACCACATGCACAATTTGTCCGCCGGCTACCAGCAGAGTCCTGCCACCACCAGTAACTCCTCTAGCGGCCCGCTGTCGCCCATCGACATTCAGCCGCACGCCAACAAGCTGCTGCTTAAGCACCATCTGAACAGCACACCGAGCAGCCCGCAGCACTCCATTTCGCCCTACCAGCAGCAGTATGCGGGCGAACAACTGTATCAGGCGTCGCCGGAGCAGACGTACCAAGCGGCCACGAGTCGCCTGCAGGCTACGCCGCCACACAAGCCTGCACCAACGCTGCAGCAACAGTATCAGCAGCTGCAGCAGGCCAAGCTGCAGGTCCAGCTGCAAACCCAGGCCGAGGCGATGCAGCAGCAGCAGCGCACATTCGCCATGCGCCAGCAAATCAATCCACCGGTACCGAAGGGCCATTACCACATGAGTCAATCATCTAGTCTAATGTCTGCGGTGGCAGCAGCTCAGCAACAGCAGCAGCAGAGTCCGATGACGCATCAGCGAGCGCCACCTTCGACTCTTAATTTAAGCAGTCCGTTTCAACCCGCTGCGGGGCCGTTGAAGCCGAGCAGTCAGCAGCAGAAATCCAGCGGACAGCAGCAGCACCAACAGACACTCTATCAGCAGCAAGAGCACAGCATTTACGCACAACAACAGCAACAGCTTCAGCTGCAGCTGCAGCTACAGCTACAACATCAACAGCAGCTCCACCAACAACAACAACAGCCAAGGCAGCAGCAGCAGCAGCAGCAGCAACAACACCAGCGCATTAAGGCTGAATTGCAAACGCCAGGCGGCAGCGAGCACAGTCCGGTGTACATCCAGCAGAATCATCCGGGCCACGTCATGAACCAGGCCTGCCAAACGCAGATCAGTGCCGTCAAAACCGGCACCAGCACCACGCCTGCCGGCACCGCCGCCTCCAAGACACCCAGCTCCGAAGACTCCACCGGCAAGAGTCTCGCCCACGCGCCTCTGGACCGCAAGAAAAGCGCTGGTGCCATCCAGGCGCTGAAGTCGCCGACTTCCAAACGGCCCGCCACCTCGTCGGTCACAATGTCGGGATGGCTGTACAAGCAGGGCTCCGACGGCCTGAAGGTGTGGCGGAAGCGCTGGTTCGTGCTGGCCGAATACTGCCTCTACTACTACAAGGGCCCCGAGGAGGAGAAGCTGCTCGGCTCCATTCTGCTGCCCTCGTATCGCGTCTCGGCCTGCCTTCCCGAGGACAAGATCTACCGCAAGTACGCCTTCAAGTGCGAGCACCAGAACATGCGCACGTACTGGCTGGCGGCAGAGACGGCCGAGTCTATGCTGCAATGGGTCCGCGGACTCACCGCAGCCGCCATGATGCAAGCGCCGAGCAGTGGCGAGTCCGACCAAACCTCGCAGCCGAGTGTCTCTTCGTCGCTAAATCAAAGCGGCGAGAACAGCGACTCCGGCATCCACACTCTGCAGTCGCAGCAGAGCAAAATGAGCCTCAATCAGGGCCCGGTGACGCCTGCCTCAGAGCACGCCAACCTGCAGTCAGCATCAAGCAGCAACAGCGGAGGAGGCGGGGCCGGCGGAGCACAGCCGCTCTATGCGAATGCTCCGCCCAAGCCGAGACGCATCACCGACGGCGGCTACTCTTCTCCCAGTCCGGAGCATTCTGTGGACAACGAAGGCAACAAACAGCAAGCGCCGCATCAGCATCAGCCCAGTAGAGTAATGTCCCCTTCGCTGCAACAGCAACAGCAACAGCAGCAACAATACCAGCAACAGCAGCTGCGCTCACAGCAACAGCAACAGCACGCGATCTATGACACACGCACCGGCAACGTCACGTCCACTTTGCGGCTGCACCAACAACAGCAGCAGCAGCAACATCAGCTGGATCATCTGGATGCGCAGTTGCAGCAGCAGCTGCAGCTCAGCAGTGTTGACTACGTTAAGTCGCCAGCTGCTGCTTCCAGCGCCGCACAACAATACATCGACATGGAGGAGAAGATCATACGATTGCAGCAACAACGGGCCGTGGCTCCTGAGGAGCTGTACGGCGAGCGGGAGGTCTACATGCAGAAGCTGATTCAGCACCGTCACGTGGTCGGTTTGCATCCGAGTGCGAACGCAGAGCGACGTACGCCAGACGCGTACGGACGATCCAAAAATCGCGTGTTCTCGGACTATGAGGACATATACAACTTCAACCAGGCGGCCAACCAACCGCCAATGATGCCCGAGTCAACTGCTGCCAGCTATCGGCGGCCACTGAGTCCACCGAGTTACGAGAGTAACAAACCTATGCCATCGATGCCCAACAATTCGGAGGTAATTCCGAGAGCAAACTTCATATATCAATAATTTCTCCGCACAGTTCTGAAGTATGGAAAATATACCGATTTAAATACGGAGGATATTCAAACCAACGGAGTCCTTTACGGACTCTGGTTGGTGCAGTCTTTCGGTTTGTCCCAGATACTTAATCTGACATAGTTCTGCAGCAGTTTCTGGAGATGTTTGTAGTCTTACTTTTTATATCGTCTCTTATGTACGAGATGTCGACTTATCGTCACTGACGCCCGCCATACGTTGAACTCGAATTGCCAAATTGGCCAACAGCGACGCAGTTGCAGTGCAGTCGAAGTGAACAGTGCACAGTGGTCTGAGGTGGCAGGTGGCCTAGTATCGTGCCTCCAGAAGCTGAGTTCGTTGCAAAGTTTCAAATTAAAATTTATGTAGGCAGGAAACGTATGCCCACGAATCCTCGCCCTTTCTCCGCTTTTTCCCTCTTTTGACTGGCGTCACTTGAGTTAGAGCGTAGCGTGCCTGTTTTATGGGTCACAAAAGGACATTTACGTGCTCGCTGGTGGGTGGCAGCAGCCGCCCGCGGTAGTACAGTCTTCAATTTGGCAGGTGGGCTCCCTTCGCGTGGGCTTTTGTGACGGAAATAGAACTAGAGCAGCCTTTAAAAGTTTTTGGAATGGCAGGAAAGAGCGACAGGAAAGAGCCAGTAACTAAAATATTAAGATTTTCCCTTATTTTCGAAAATCTCGCAAGCATTCAGTCTTTAGAAACAGAGTTTAATACAGAGAAGTTAATGTTTTACTAAAATGGCCTCATTTTTTTTTTATTTTTTTAAAAGTCCCATTTATGCCAACTAAACTGTTTTCCTTCCTTCGTTACTCTTCGATTTCAGCAATCGCCCCAAACCGCAATTGTGACGCCCAGTTTTGTGGGCGCCGGCAATGCGCCTTTACGTTCTGCCACCGCCGCCATTGTTCGTCCACATTCAGCGGACTTTCTCGAGTACGAGAATCATTCGGAGGCCACGAACGCTGCCAGAACACCCGCCTCTGACGTCGCAGCCGCCCACAGCTTCGGCGCGGTCGCCTTGAGAGCACAGAGGCCCAAATCCAGCCTCGACATCAATCGCACGCCCGACAGCATCTACTATTCGGAGGCCAGCTATGCCGAGAAGATGCGCAAGAGCTCCCTGTACTTGCAGCACCCTCAGCCAAAGGCCAGCAGCGCCCAGCCACAAAATCCAAGTGCTTCGTACCGACCCGGTGCTACCGATATCTACAGTCCTTCGGGCGGCATGCACACGATCAGTCACGAGAATCCCTACGAGCGCGTCTGCAAGCGCAGCGAGCTGCTGAGCGAAAACCAAGGAGCAGCCAGCATGCCGCGCATGAGCCGCTCCATGTCAGGCGCCTCGCAACATGCCGCTATCCGGTCAGTTTCCATGCACCCACATCACTACCCTCAGCCGCGCGAACATGAGCCAGAGGTGCGCGAGGTGCTGGAGCAAGACGAACCATACAAACCGAAACAATACTACCAGTCGCCAACGGCAGCTGCACCTTCTCAGCAGCATTATCTGCATCAGCAGCAGCGGAACGAACAGTTTTTGCGCTCGGCAAGTGCTCGCTTGCCCAAACGGGACGGCTACGACGATGAGTATGTCGTCGGTGGTCGGCCGAGTGCCACGCCCACTAAGCAGGCCGCGTCCTCGGCCGTGCTGTCACACCAAGAAGGTGAGCGCAAGCGCGAGGAGTCGATGAAACGATTGCTGGAGTGGAAGCAGCGCATGCTGCAGTCACCGCTGACGCGCAAAGGCGTTCAGCAGACGGTCGCCGGCGGTCCAGCCAGCAACATGACCGCCATGTCCAAGCTGGGCAGCAACCCGAACATCTTGCTGGCCTCATCTGTGGTGGCCAGTGGTGCACATCGAGTTCCCGCCGGCAGCAGCAGCAAGAGTGCCTGCGCTGCCGGCAACACGTTGGTCGGCGGCGTTGGTGGCATACAACGCAGTCGTTCCGAAACACAAGCAAACGGTCGCTCAGCAGGCTCAGCCGCAGGCTATAACAGTTACTCTTCGGACGATGAAGGTGAGTGCACACAGTGCGAAGCTTGTCTACTTGCTTGGTCTTCTTTTTACCTAACCCTTACTTAGATCATGCTTATCAGTGGACTCGCAAGCTTGAAGTTCCGAAAGCACTAACCTTTTGCTTCTTTTATGTCGATGTCCGTCGTCAACCATGACTCTCTATGGCTCTAACTCTTAGTTTTTCCAGATGGTCTAGATGTTATATGCTTTCTCACTGCAGTAGTCCGTTCATTCGTGCCTTATGCTATCCTTTTATAAATCTAAGTTCTCTTATTTTTGCATGCTTCTGAATTTAAGTTATTTTTACTGTATTATTTGTTAGGATTATAGATTCTAGTCTTGTGTAAAGTTCTAGTTTTTACAAGAAATACTATATTGAAGATTTGAACAGATAAACGTTTTAATGATGGCTTTCAAGGAATCTTTCCACATTGATCTTCTATCGAACTTCTAATCAAATGGTTTTTTAATCCGATCCAGACCCAATCGTGGAGCTCATAAATGCCGAATAATGTGCCCCTTTCAACTCCGAGAGTTGTCGTAAATTATAATGATATCGACGAAAAATCATTGGAAAGATTGTGAAAATTACAGAAAAAGGTGGAATCAACTTTTCGCAATACTCGTCGGTACAAGTATAATCCTTGAAACCGATAAAATTCCGATTGGACTGGTTCATTTAGTCAACTGAACTCATTTAGTCCGGCAAAATTATTTCTAACGAGTTTGAAAAACCTTAGTAATTTTTTTATTTAATGGATAAACTGCATAGAAATTAAATAATGGGTATTTTTAAATTCTCTTAACTAACTTTTTCGTTTTTATTGTCGCTTTAACTGTTCTATTTCTTTCCTTTCTTCTTCTTCTTTTTCTTCTGGTAGTTCGTTATGCAAAATTCTGTGTGTAAATTGTTAGTAAAATTGATATTTCTATTTTTAGTTAGATTTTATTCTTATTTTTATTTTATTTTCGTTACAATTTTTGTTACAATAAATTCCATCAAGAAGAGTAAAATGAAAACCTTAACAAATAAAAGCTACAAAACTGAACCTTCCTGCCGAGCGGCCAACAGAGTGGTATTATTGTCACCAAAAATTACATGAAAATCCTAACAATTTTGTATGTATGTATGTATGTATGTATGTATGTATGTATCTGCGTGCAATTCAATTTTGCAATATAAATTTTTTTTTGTAATCACAAACGAATCAGTGCATTTTTCACAAAAAAATTACTCACATTCTGGCTGAACACATTACTCGAAAATAGCTGAATTTTTTAGTAAATCAGGGCTACAACAATGCAAACACATGCACAGAAACACACACACGTATTATACGTACGCACGTGCATCAAAAGCGCTTCGGGCGTTTCGGGGGCAACGCAGTTGAAACTTTTGCGGAAAATAATTTGTTTTTCATAAAAGAGATTTTTCAGTTAGGTTCGGATTCTGGCGTGAGCAGCGGCCGGCCGTCGATGTTAATTCAATTGAATGGTAATTTAATACAATTCAGGTCAAACGGATTATGCGAGTATTTTATACGCGCTTATGTACCACAGACCGAAACCCTTTCCGCATACTTTCTTTCTTTCTTTGGTTTGGGTCTCGTCTTTTTGGTTGTTTCGCCCTGATTCTTAACGTAGAGGTTCTCCACAAGCAACAAACCGCCTTAACCCCGCTACCATCCTTAGCACTAAGCCTACGCACCCCCCCCCCTCCCCCTTCCCCCGCGTAGTAGTAAGATTCGAATAACGAAGCGAAAGAGGACCGTTCGTACAGAGCAGTTTTCGTGAATGGGTTTTTCTGGTACTTTCTGGGAGTAGCTAATCTTTCCAACTGCATCCAACACGCACTAAAATCATAAGAATCAACTCACCATTTTCATTTTAAAAGCAAAACAATTCATGTTCCTTTGTTTGTTTGTTTGTTTTCTTTTTTTATGTATTGTTTCTGTACAAATTTTGCCCAACCCACAAAAACATGTACCATGAAAACTCCCCAAATAACACCAGATGGAACTCAGGTCGAACCGCCGGCAGGAAGGTCAGCAGCAACTAGCGTCTCCGCTAATCCGAGCGACAGCGAGAATGTGGCCGCGCAGGATGAGGCTGCCACAAGTACCGGTGGTGGCGGCGGCAGCAAAGCCCATGCCACCAGAGACACAATATCTAAAACAACAACAACAACAACAATGAAAACATCAACTGCACATGTTGACACATACACTAACAAACAAACAGAACATCAATATGCCATAACGAACGTCAATGACAATGACAACAGCAGCTCTGGCAGCAATAAAAGAATCAGAGAATATCGCCAATATGTTGGTGCAGTGGAAACTCTAGCGCCTGGTCGGACGTCAGCAACAGAAACGATAACAACAACAACAACGCCAACAGAATCTTCCATAATAGCACAAAAATGTTCGACAAAGGTACAGATTCTAACTCCGGCTGCTTTGACGAAAACCAAACAAATCGCAGTAAAACCGATAGGCGCTATCTCCGTCGCTGCAGATGATTTAAAGGGACCTCCGAAATCGAGCATAGACGAGAGAGATATGTCAGTGCGCCTAGTCAAAAAGGGAGGGGAATTCGCCCATGGACACCCTCTTCGCTCAGGCAGAAACCCGGCCTCTATCAACCGAAGAACGACCGATTTGCAACTCGGCACTGCTCTGACAACCGACGAAGAACGCCTGATCACTCTACGCGCGGATGTACCGAACACAAGCAAAGAAGACTCGGTCTTGCTAGAGTCCAGGAAGGGTCCACCTCAATCTCCACAAATAGCAGACCGGTATGTGCCGGTCTACAGCGTGAAAATTCTAACGCCGACCAAGTCAAAATACTCATTAGTGAAAAAAGATGGCGTATGTTCAGATTCGGAAATTGCAACAAAGCAGATCGAAAAAGGTGGAGAAGAGAAGTTCGGATTGGAAGAAGAATCTGCGAGTATACCTGGCTACCGTCTGTCTGCACAGGCGGAAGGGTTTGACCCACGAGAAGCAGAGAGCTTAGAAAAAGGAGAGTCAGAAATTAAAACTAATGCATCAGAAATAAGAGCACGAACAGATCATGCAACGGATGATTATGCAGAGACGTTAGCCGTTATTAGCCGGGAGGAGACACCCATGCTAATGAACTTGCAAGTCTACAGGGCGGCACAAGAGGCTAAACATCAGAAGGAGACGGAAAAACAGTTGCCGATTGGAGGACAGCAGGAATACACCGGTAGAGCCGAAATAGCTGGTACTGATGAAGGACAAACGCAACTTTATAATGAAGACACGGAAACCGATACCGCCTGTGAGGAATACACAGACGACGATCTAAACGAAGCTTTGGCCGAAGAGGAAGTGGAAGCGGAAGCTGAAGCAGAAGCAGAAGATGAGGCTAAAGATGCCTCGGTTTCAGTACCTCTAAGACCTAGAAAGCCGTCACTGACAATTGCGGCCTCACCAGCCATCACCATCGCAGAGGCATCGCAGATCTACGAGAATAAACAAATAATAATAGGGACCAACGGACCTCATGAACACTTGCATGCAGAAAATCATTATCTGCCAATGACGCCTAAGAAGATTGAAAACTTACCGCCGAACCCTTTTCCCTTGATCGCCTTAAACGAGAGCAACGCCGAGGACGAAAATCCTTATGTAGAGATGACGAAGAATTTAAACTACGAAGAGTCTAAATCCAACTATGAGACCGTCTACACGGGCGACGTCTCCTCTGCAGTCCGGAATGCGTCCAAGAAACTGCAAATACAAACGGAGCCCGTGTACATGGAGCTCGGACAAGTTAAGGCATCAGCAGAGGCCACTAATTCAGTCATGCCCTCTGAAATAGGCGCGGACTTGAAAGATGCTCCCAGCACCTCGACCAGATTAACCCTGAAGAAGTCCGCAAAGCAAAAAGGAGACACCCTCAAAAAGAAGTCCAAGAAGTCTTCCAGTGAGAGGCTGCAGAATAAGCGCAAAGATCTACCGGATATACTGAAGTTATCTCACAGTTCTCTGGCCATCAGCTCCGACAGTTCAGATGCTGACGACGAATCCTCCAAGCATATCGACGGCAAGAAAATGCGCTCGCGAACCCGTTTCAGTTTATCGGACACCTTCAGACCGGCCTCATATTATCTGGGCGCCACAGCCGCTCTTGCTCTCGACTGTGTTGAGAGTTCAGACAGCGAGATTGTTTCGCCCCCACCCATTCCGTCTTCGCCACCACCCATGGAGGAGCTTAAAACCGAAGAGATCTTCTCCTCCGAGAACTATGACACCGTAAAGCGACGCGACAGCAAGTGTAATATTTCCCTGGAACAAATTCCCAAAATCGACACCAGTAACAGCTCTCTCAACACCGCAAAGTCCGCAGAGCTGAGTATCAAGAGTAGCCGCCTCTCATTGCCGGACCAATTAAGCAAGTTGCGAGGTTCCGGGAACTGCAAAACTCATCCAGCGGTCCTGCTGAATAATCACGAGAGAACACTATCGGACTCGACCTACAGCTTCCAGACGGACAACAGCTCGAACACTTCGTCGGACTTCGATTTATACAACAAACTGAAGCAGAATTCACCGTCCTACGTGGCGAGTCCCCAGCGATATCAATCCAACAGCTCCTTGACGCTGTTGAAGTTTCCTACGGCAGCAGCGAAAGCAGTCAATGCTGCTGGTGGTGACAGCAGTGAGGCAGACTCCGTAGAGTTTCGACAACGTCAGGGCTCCGATTCGGAGCTGGAACGTCAACGCTCCCGCCGCCCCCTCTCCGAGGAGTCTGTAAGCGAGATTGAGTCAATGACCGAACGGTTCGAGGAAACCTTGACCTCTACAGATCTGGATACGTATCTCAAGCAATTGCAGAACAGTGACCTGTTTTTGTACCACAACCCTGCCTCGCTGGATGCCGCCAGCGGTATGCTAAGTGAAGGTGCGGCCGGCGCACAGTCAGCGGCAGGAGCAGTCACGCTAACCAAACTTATAAAACCACCGAAAATATTCCGCAGCAAGGATGACGATAAACATTTCTATGGAAATATACATTTTGTCTCCTCTACGGACTCTCTGCAAAAGATGGACACTGAGCGGAGAGAAAATCGTGAATTGAGGGAAGCAGCCTCCGTTAAAGAAACTGACAATTCGGTTGGTCAATCAGATCCAGACGGAGCTGGTTCGGTTGCTCTTTCCACACCGATTCACAGTCACAATAACAGCAACATCTCCGAGCAATCTGCACCGTACTACTATTCCGAATTGACGAGCAGCAACCGAGAGCTAGGAATGCGTACGCCGCCGCCGCCGCCATTGATGACGCTCAACAATCAACGCGATGTTCACGCCCAGTCGGGCTGCAACATTGAACATATAAACAATCCGATTAAGCCGCAGCCCATTAATGCGGCCACTATGGGCATGTTAACGGAGAAGGATCAAGCGATTGACAGCAAGAATCTGTACAAGATGAAGACCAATATCGAGAAGCTCAGCTACACTTCCGGGAAGAACTTGAAAGCAGGGGACCCGTTCCACTCGGCCACCACCTCGGCAACATTCCATCTGCAGCAAATACAGTCTCCTCAAGTTAAACTCAAGAACTGGCAAACTAGTCTTCACCACTCGCAGCAACATGTGGTACCTGCTACACACCAAGAAGCCAGTGCGATACAATCCGGTACATCTGTGGCGGGTGGTCCGGCAGAACTCTTCAAATTGGAAAAGAAAACCAACTTGCAAAAGGGTCAATTAGCAGAGCGCTTGAGTGATGGTCTTGGCGGTGAATTAATGAGTGCAGGAGGAAGGGGAGGAGGAGGAGGCACAAATGAATCGGTTGAGTTGGCCACGGAGCTAAGCACTAGTAGCGATAATCCAGCAGCTTCAAGTAGCCAGCCTTCCTTCGGCAACGTGTTGAGTCGTGTCGCGAATAAATTCAATGTCCCAGCCAGTTCCGGTCCGGGTGAAATGCTGTGGGAGGAAGATACTCTTTGGCGCGAGAGTCTGCGCAAAGTCTCGCAGCGCCACGCGCGCTCTCTTGACGACCTCGATCGTATTGCAACCAACCAAACGATGAATTCCCAGGTGGTGGGTGTGGCGCCACACACCAAGGCCAGGTTATCCCGCGAAGTCACTTACGTCAACGACAACATTTCCCAACACTTGCGGGCGAGTGTCCGTCCAAGGCTGAGCGAGCCCCACGTGCGTCTGGAAATGCCGCGGGAAAGGGAGGGCGAGTGCGTGCGGCCGTGTAGCGATGCGTTGGCGGCGGTGGCGATTAATGAAAACGATGTTTATGTGCAGCTGAATGAACGCGCAGAAAATGATCTGAATGATAACTCGGACGTTTACGAGGTGTTGCGGGCGGACAGTGTAGGCTCCGGATTCTCGCAGAAGTCCGCAGGCGACATGGATCGAGAGAAATTGCGTCAATGGGACTCAATGTCCAGTGGCTTGATGAAAAATCCAGCTACTGCGCGCGGTGGCGAAGGCAAATCCGAGTCAGTGAAAATGACCGGCGTTAAAAACATGGCACAAAAATTAAGCGCAGACTGTTCGGATGCCAATGATAATCACGGCCATGGCAAGGAGTTCGAGAGCAACATGCCTGAAGAGTGTAACGATAACTGCACTGGAAACGAAGGGGAACATTTGTAAGCTTCGAGGAGTCTTCAATAACAAACGAGAAGAGCGCCGATTAACTCAATTTAGCCCAAACTCATCATCAGGTCGTAACATAAAATTATGTTTTTGTTCAGTTGTTGTTTTAAGTTGTTGCTATCGAGTTGTGTAATGCTGTCTGTCAATATGTCTGTCGTTGCTGTAATGTACTTCACTATTTTATTGCTGTTGTTGCGTTGATGTTGCTATTGTTGTTGTGTTGTATTATGACTGTATTCGACATTTTAACCTCTTCACCGCCACTCATCACTGTAAACATGCACACACACACGTACGATTCTGTATGTTCTTTCTTGTTGATGTTGCTCTTGGTAACTCGGAATGGTAAGAAAAAGCACTTCACTAACTTATATTTTACGCTTATCCTTTTTGCTATATTCTCCTACGATCTTGCAGATACATGTATCTTTCGTTATTGCAGTGAATGTGATGGGAGGGGAAGAGGGGGCATATAGATTAAGTTAGATTGGGAAGATTAGATCGTGGCTGCAAAATAAATCTGCAAAATAAATACAATAATTAGGAACCTACCTGATCAGAAGCTCAGCAGAATAGATCAAGGAAACCACCTCCCCCCCCCCTCCCCCGCCCTCCCCTCCCAATACTACTAATTTTGCTAATATATTAATAACTTTGTAGTACATTAAAAGCTTTTATCAGCGTTATCAATGAAATGCAATGAAATTAAACCACAATAATGCTCTTAGTAACTCTCAAAGTGATTGCAATGTCACTATATATACTATATAAACTGCGTATATAAACGGTCTTTCTTTAATTTCTTGCAGCTTCCATTTCGGTCCGTAACGTGCGCAATCTGCCGAACAGTAGCCTCTCGGTGAAGCCGGAACCTGCGGATTCATGTCGTCAGCCTCAGCCTCCGTCAACTTTGGAGAACTACGATGTGCAAGTCCACAACATGGCGAATTCCTACTACGGCACCGTAGCGGACACGAAATATGCCAACAAAAAAACCTTATCGGAGAAAACTGATGGTCACGAGGCTCTCGTTGGTGCTCTCACAATGGCGACCTCCACGCCAATGCATTTGGCCGGTGGCATCATCAACCCGGTCGAGGACGCGTACTACGGCATAAGTGGCGGAGCCACGAATTCGGTTAGAGGCGCAGCAACTAATCTGCTGGAAGCAGGCGTGGCCGGCGAGGCCGGATTGAGTGGTGGACACTCGCTCTACGAGCAGGACAGCGGTTATATGCAGCCGCAACTGTATCAACCCATCAGGCGTGTTGGCAGTCGTGCTGAAATCGATGTGCTGGAGCGTGAGACGAGCACCCAGATGAAGGTGGGTAGCGGGGTACCGGGGTACCCGTCAGAGAAGAGCTCGAATTGAGTATGAGCTGTACTGTGCTGATCAGTTTTCGTCTTTACTGAAACGGTTGCATTCCGCAATCTTTACTCAGGGGCAAAGAGACGACAACAGAGTTTAGGATGTGATACTTCTGTTCTAGTATCGTTGTTTTAATTACTTTCTTGAATCGTTGAGGTTGAGGAGGCGTTTTTCATTCTTCTTTATAACCTTATTTTAATTTCCACTTTTCCCCCCGCTTTAATTTTCTGTTCGCATAATTCTTGTAGAACCTGGACGTTTCTGCTGGAGATCTCTTGAGCCGCACGCACGAAGAGCTGGTCCTGCTGTTGATTCAGCTTCGCCGTCAGAACAGCAACACCGCACGCGCCATCGAACAATGTTGCACTGACATTCATGAAGCCCAGGTTTTAATTTTTTCGTTTTTATTATATGTAGGTACTGGCTGGGTGGTTGGTAGTGGGTGGTGGTGGTGGTGCGGGGTCCTTTTCCTTCTGAAGGAACATTTCTGCTTTTGTAGTAATGACGAATATAGTTTATTAGCTTCAATCTTGCACTCTTAAAACGAAGCTGGTTCGCAAAACTCGTTATGTAAAATATTTCATTATCTCTTTCCATCTCTCTTTCGACCTCTATTTTTCTCTTTTATTACAATATAATCGTTCTTTGTTTGTTCAGTTCAGTTTGGTTTAACTTCGATGCGCGTTTATTCCTCTTTCAACTTCTTGCCTTTCTCCTTAGAATTGTTTACGCACGGCTGAAGGACTGTCGCGTGCCGAGAGCATTCAACGCCTGGATTACCTAAAGCAGCATCTGCTTGATTTGGAACGTCAGTATGAGAAGAGCAAACCGTTGGTGAATTTAGTGGACAATATGGTAAAGCTGGGCTCACTCTACCGCAGCAACGACGCCCTCGGCCAGCAACGGCAACAGAGGCCACAGCAGCAGCAGCAGCAGCAGCAGCAGCAGTACCAGCAGCAACAGCATCACCCACAGAGAGCGGAGGCTATAGCACTCGATCGTCTGGAGTTCAACCAACGCATTCAGGAGCAACGCATGCTGCAAGAGGAACAGAAGCAATGGGACCGTCTGAGTCCCAATCAGACCGAACTACAAGTGGGTTTACACATGCTGAAAGGCTCTTTGACACTACTTTTTCACCACACTTTCTCTTCACCACGCAGTCGAAGGTGCAGCAACTCTACTACTTGGATCAGTTGCTGCAGGAGGAGTCGGGCACTCTGCAGAGTCTGCAGCGCGACAAGGAGGACTTGGAGCGAGCGCTGGGAGGCATACGTGCACGGATACAGGACACCAGCGGCCAGCCGCTGGCTCTGGAGGTAGCTCGCAAGCAGCAGCACTTGCTGGAACGCGAACTGTCGCGCGTGCATCAGCTCTTGGCGGAAAATTCAAAGGTAGATGATAGACCACATCAGTCTGGCGTCGGTGCAAGCAGTCCATAGCATGAACACAACACACTTTTGTGAATAACCTCTAGCTCTTCACTTGCATTTTTTGTCGATATTTACTCAGTAGTTTATTAAGTTGCTGTAGCTTTCTCATCCCCCGCTTCCGGTTCCTTTTCCCCTCCCCCTCTGACGACCGTAACAACGCATCTCATTGCAACACTCTAACCCTTTCACTTCCATGCGTTCTCTCTTCGTCCTACAGAAACTCGAGCAAACAGTAGCCGGCAACGCGCGTCTGGAGCAGGAGCTGCTGGTGTTGCGCCAAAAGCTGCAGATCTCGCGCAGCACGCGCAACTCCAATGGGCTCTACATTAGCGACACGTACACCAACAACACGGCCGCCATGCTGGAATCGGAGCTGAGGCGTGTGCAGACGCTCGTCGGCGATATGCAGCGCCAGCGCCAAGAGCTGAGCGCCGCGGTGCGTCAGCTGACCGAAAACTCGAACCGGTTGTATCAGGAAATCGGTAGCAAGCACAGCATGCCACCTGCCTCCTTTCCACCGGACGCCTCCGGAGCTCACCTCAAGAAACGCAGCAACTCGCTGTGTTGGATGGAAACGGATCTCGACTCCATGCTGAGTGTCGACCGCACGCTCAGCGACTCGACCATTAACTTGTCGACGCCGCTCTTCGTCGACACCAGCAGTTCGTTGCAGCATGAGTCATCTAGTGGCTTTCTGCCGAACGGCACAGCTCCACACAATTACAGCGACAATTACCATGCAATCGACGAGAATCGGCCGAACGAGTCCAAAGAAGGAGACCGGCAGGAGCGGCCGCTGTACAGCTATCACGAGACCGGCGACCATTTGGAAACCAGCGGGGTCGACAGTGATGGCTTTCTGGAATCGAATCCGTTCGCGGCGCTGTCGAATCAGGAGAAGCAGGAAATAAAAACAGTGCGCATTGTCAAGCGCGAGTCGGAACGGCGCCAGCGCGACCGTGAACGCATTGGCCTAAGCAGTTCTTCGCAAAACCTCGACCAGGTGCTGGAGGAGGAGCAGCAACTGGCGCTGCTGCAGGCTGGCGGCTCCACAGGCGGCTACCCAGTTGCAAATGGCTACGCGGAGGACTACCAGCAGGCGGCTACCAGCAGTGACAGCAGCGGACGCTCCAAGTCGCTGCCGCGCCAGTGCTACACGGAGAGGGAGACGCCCAAGACGCGCCATCACCGGCACCATCATCACCACCAGAGCGGCCGCAGCGGCCAAGCAACGGCCAGACGCTACGAGCCGCCGCAACCCGCGCAGTCGAACTATGCCGATTACTATGCCAATGTCGCAGACAATAATAGCAACTATGCCAACCGCTTTCAAGTTCTGACGAATGGTACGGGCACTTCCTCAAGGGAGCACCTGAATCCATTGGCCAGTGCATACTTCGCCAAGCAACATGCCCATCACTCACATCTACGGAGCTCCGCGCAGAACGCT
The DNA here is from genome assembly GCA_949752815.1 of Conops quadrifasciatus. Lineage (NCBI taxonomy): Eukaryota > Metazoa > Arthropoda > Insecta > Diptera > Conopidae > Conops > Conops quadrifasciatus. Next base: position 40,451,016 of record OX457078.1, read on the forward strand.
CTCCGGCAAAAGACCGATTCAGTGTCGAGCCTGAACCGAAGCCTTACCGACTTAACGCCCGGACCGGTATTTCAAAGTGAGGCGGCGCGTCAGATAATCAATGAGTTGTCGGCGGGCAGTGCCTCGGAGGATGCGGAGAAGGTGGTGGAGAAGGTGCCGGCGCAGCACAAACACAGACGCGCGGTGCCGCGCGAAAAGCGTCGCCATTACACGGCGCCGAATAATGTGAACCTAAAGGCCATGGAGAATGTGCAGGCAGAGAACGATATGAATCGAAACGTAAGTGGATCGGGCGGGGCGTGGCGGGGCGGGCAAGATGTCAACGAGTACGGTGCGACACGACCCTTCACGATGCGCAGCGACATTCGATGCGACATTATGCGCAGTTTTATCGGAATGTTGAGCTCTCAAGATCCATTTAACATTTTTCAACTAAAATGTTTTGTAAATAATGCAGCCATTTTGTTGGATGTTTAACAATGTGTGTCTTGTTTACATTTTTTTGACAGCGGGGCCGATACGAAGCCCAATTGTTGACAGATTTTTTGAAAAATCTCTCTATTTTTCTTCTCTCCTCTACCTGCTGTTGCTTTTCTAGAACACCAACTGGCGGGCACGCGACGACCTTGACATGGAGGTGACGCTGCGGCCGCGTATGAACGCCCCCGATGTGGTGCGCTCCGCTTTGGGTCACGGTGAGAAAATCTCCGAGAACACCATCGATAACCTGCTGCTGGCGCCGAATAAAATCCTCATTCCTGAACGCTACATACCGGAGAAGGTATGGCGAAGCGCGACATGTCGACGTAGAAGTAAAGAGAGGTGGAAAAATAATTGTTATTATGGCTTTTTACAGGCGCCCGAATTATCACCGGAGGAGAAGAAACGCCGTCAGGAGAAAGTCGAGTCCATTAAGAAAATGCTGGCAGAGACACCGATTAGCACTGCGAACGTAAGTCCACTGCATGTAGGCAAGGGCCAATGGTACAAAGCTTCGTTTCAGGACACCGTCAGCGCGCCTCCGAGCAAAATCACTGCCGAGAAAAAGCAACGCGAGCATTTGCTGCAGCTCAATCAGATTCTGGCCCAACAAGTCATGCAAATGAGCAAAATCGTGGCTGGTAAGTGCATTTTACTCTCCGCTCTCTCTCTCTCTCTCGCAGTTACTTATTTAAATTGTTGGCAATTAAACGCATTCACGTGCCCTACAAAATAAGTTGAAATGTTATTTTAGTCGCTTCGTATCATTTTGTGTGTTTCGTTTACTCTTTTGGGCTGGCATTCTTCACATGCAGGCCCCGAAATCTGGGCGAAGCGGTTCGATTGAGTTTCTGTTTTTGTGTTTGGGGGTGTTTGGGTTGCGGGAGTCCCACAAGCGTTCCTTACTTTCTTCATCCATGTTTTTTGTTTTGTAATTATAAAGCATTTTTATCCTGCTTAATTCTAATATTACGCTGTTCTCTGATACTGCTCTCTCTCTCTCTCCCTCTCTCATGCTCACTCACTCTTTTTCTTCTCTTTGGTTTCAAAATGTTCTGTTGTATGTACTCGTACTTAACTGTTACTGTGTGTCTAATCTCGATTTTTTGCTTCTAATTTTCTAGATGATAATTAAAAAAGAAGCTATTTTTAAGACAATTAAAGAAAGTTTGGCCAAGAAAAATAGCCGAAAAATTACCATAGTCACTAACTAACAACCATCGCCAATTCTCGTAGCGCATTTCATCTCATCAATCATCGATCACGCATGTTGATTCGTTGACACCGTCACTCTTAGCCACACCTCTTTTCGCACCACGCATTAATGTAATCACATCATGTCACATTTCATCATGCCCTGCTCCAGATCCTTTGAAACAGCAAACAGCAAACAGCATACAGCAGCAGCAGCAGCGACAATAACAATAACAACAACAACAACAGCAAAACACATTCTCATTTAGTTGCACCAAGTACCATATAGAGAGATTGGTGTCCATTTTGATTCCTGTTTCAGAACCCATTTAGATTTATTCGCCACGTGATCGATCCACGACAGTCACGCATTCGTTCGATCCGATCCGATGCATTTATTTATTCAGCCATTTTAGACAGCTTCTCATGTTCCAAAGCACTGCGCACCACATTCATACGCACAGCTTTCGATTTTTAAAATACACCGATTTTATATGTTTTCGCTGTCAGTGTTATATACATATATATGTATATAACTATACGAGTTTATATGTATATGAAGCAGATTTAATAAATGTTTTTCTATTACTTACGAAAACTCTACTCTTTTATATTTCTGGGATCACTTTACTGTGATCCTTTGAAATGAACTTTTCAATTAAGAACAAAGAGCATGAATTTGACATACTGAATGTTGTTCGATTTCATGAAAAGTAGCGTGCGGCTGTTGTTACGTCACGCTGTCGTACAGCGTTTATGTTTCTATGGTTAACCACCGAAAGATTGAGTCAGTGTCAAATTGCAAGGGGCTTTACTGAGTATTTAATTTCCTAACTAAACTTTATTTTGAGCCGTTTTCTGATGTATAACCTTTTAAAAGCATTGCCAACAAACAGTAAAGAGCACAGTAATTACTTTTTACTTGATAACAATTTTTCATTATATTCATCTATTCTACATATACAATATGTTGTAGTCTCATCTGTTCGATAACCTCACACTCACCCCATTAGTATTAATTTATGTATTATTTCCAAATTAGCTTTGTATACACTTTTCACTCTGGTTTAATTAACCCATTAACTCTGCTCGACCTAAGATATTACCTACAACGCATTCTTTTGTTTCCATTTGATAGACTTTCATTTGTATTTTTCCTTTTATATAATTTTGCATCTTTTTTCGTTTTTAGGAAATCCAAATTCATCCAATCCGAAGTAGTCGGAAGGTCGCATTTTATTTTGTGTTTTTCTGCCGATTTGTGTTGTTGTTACGTTTTTCCGGATTTCATTTTTAATGTTCGCAGTAACATATAACATTTTAAATGGTGCTTTTGCGCTACGAGCTAACAAAAAGTAGCGCTAAACAGCCGCCAAGAGAGCCGCAATAGTAGTCGTAGGATGTATGTTAGAGCATTTAGTATTACACAAACAAAGCGTTGCTTCTCATGCATTAACACCAGTCAAATACAAAAACAACAAACGAACAAACAATAAAATAATATAATGACAGACAATAAAACAATATAACACAGAAACCAATGCTAGATAATTGCAACAAATATAATTCAATGACAATAACAACGTTGATAAAACCAGAACAACAACAACAACAACACCAACTGCAACAATAACAATAATCAGCACTCTCTGCAACACGTAACGTAACGTAACGTAACGTAACGTAACGTAACGTTGTTGAGTGTGTCAGAGCATGCCAAGCAGACGGAAAAAAAGCGGCAAACAAAGCAGAATCCATTCCTAAAGAAGGAAAAAGTTCATGCTAAAAACATATCTCTCCACATCTCTCCAATCACTACTACCACCTTCACCGTCACGACTTCCACTACCACCACCACCACAAAAATATAGAAAAAAAAACGAAAACTAAGTCAACCAGCATTGCTACAACAGCAACAATAAGAACAACAACAACTGTTTACAAATAAAGTACCTACTCTTTCGAACAAAGCGATTAAAAACGTAAAGGTTTGTATGAATTGAATAACATTTTACTAAATATCTACTATTCCTATTAACTTGATTGTGATTATTGTTTAAATGCACTTGAGTATTTACGATTTTATATGAATTAACAAGATGAAGCATCGTTAATTACTGCCTGACGCCCACTTTTAACCACTTTTAAACCTCAAAACATTTAGCTTTCTCGTTTCACTTTGTTGATTTTTCTATAGATTTTTTGTCAGCCATTGCCACGCCGATTTGCCTTGCAAGGGATGCCTTTGGAGGCCGAAAGGAAACACATTTAGTTTCAAGCTCAATCTCAAAATTTTAAATTAAATTAAAATTTTCTAACACGGACGGTTTTTCGATTCCTTTTTTATTCTATTCAGATCAGTTACAAACATTTTTTACAGCTACAGCTCAAAAAAGTCATCTCAATGAAGAATGGCAACAAATCCCAATTGTTTTTTAACGCATCCTCTCTTGCATGCCCGCTAGTTGTACAAATACCAACTGCTATTTTTGGCCTCTCCCTCTCCTTCTCGCTCCACATCTCACACTTGCACATGAACGCACGTCTCCCGAGACACATAGAGAAACACTCATACACACACTTGCAGACTTACCTAAATCCACTTTAAATCCACGTAAATCCACTATTTAGAATTTGTACATATACAATTCAAGTATTCAAAACTTAATAAAATAAAAAGGAAAGAGAAGGCTGACAACTCTTTCCACTCCAACGAGAGTTCATCAGGTCCATAAATAAGAATTGCACTACCATTGATCAGAAGAATTGTGAAAAGAGGATTTAGAGCACCCGACTGAGAAACAGTCATAGACATCACAATATGTTTCTTGGTCTGTATCGATCCCACCCAAGGCAAAGCCGTCCTTTGCCAGCCTCATCCTTTACTATGCAAACGATGCAAGGGTAAAAACCCATTTTAAGGAATTATAGAAAATACAATATATAGAAGTCAACACTTCATAAGTACCCATAGACACTGAGGAAATACTAACAGTCATTTATTAAAATACTGTTACAATAACTTAAACACTTCAGAGAGAAAAAAAAGATAGAAACAAAGTTTTAGGATTTGCGTTTTGAGTTAATAAAAATGAATAGTTCTGCAGACTATATTAACACACTTTTTTAGAATAAACAGATTGAAAATGCCGTTTCATTTCATCTAAATATAAAGATACTGCTACGAAATATGTAAGAAATGTTTTCTAAAGCACTTCTCAGATGCATTTTTTATAATGGTTTTTTATGACTAGAAAGAAACAATTGATCATCCGGTTTTGTGTTTCATTTCATTTAATGTTTCATTTCTTTAAATAAAAACTTTTATAGAAAAGGCCATGTCGAAGATGAATAGCTTGAAGCATATTTCCACAAATTCCGAAGACGGCCTGGATGTCACCCAATCATTTCCACACGCTAGGGAGCACCGTTCACCAGAATCACCCGCTGCACCACTGCCAATTTTTCAACAACGAGAAAACTTTTTTACTTAAAAGAAAACACCACCATTACACTGCAGCTAGCTCGAAATAATGCCCATATATGTTATATAATATATACAAATACTATTGTACAACAATAAAAATGACAATTGCCGACAACAACCGCAACAATTACAAAAGTTACTCTTGATAATACGATAATAATGTGGACACCGGAGAGTCTTGTATGCATTTATTTACGACGATGATAAATTTTTTTAATATTTGTATATCAAAGAAAACCAACAATAAATTGGGTAGAAGTCGATTAGTCTCAAGATAAAATAATCATTTTCGTAAATCTTGAAACTAGTACCTTCCTTATATTTTGCTGATAATAATTAGAAATATCAAAATTTATATGACTAAATTTATTACTAGACGAGTATAAACCTGCAATAAAGTGACAGAAGTGATTGCTGATTGACATGCACCGATACGAACTGATCATCAATCACTGGCTTCAGGGACTGCTGGTAAAAATTATCCACCCTAAGACTAGACTGAAGCCTAACTGGCTGATGGAGGACTGACTGAAAACTAGCCGACAAAAGAAAAGATAAATTTTTATTTCATTAAATTTGCAGAAGAATTCTTCAAATATCATACGCAATAATAATTAGGAAAGGCTTAAATTAAATTATTTGAAAAAAGCACGCGCCAGATTTAAATCAAGCTTTCAATTGAGAAGAATAACACTTCGAGCACATAATTTCTTCTTGAAAAGGAATCAAAATTAAACATACATACATATATTTATATCAACATATCATCAATGTTTCACATTATATTGTAAGTAAGAAATTATACAATATAAAATATAACGGATATGAAAGTTCGGATAATATCATTGCAATATCAGAATAAAGAAAGAAAAATAAAGGTAAAAAGTCATTACGCTTGTTCAAGAAAATAAAAAAATTATGATAGACAGAAATAATTCCTAAAATGAAGAACTTATTCTTCAATCTTCCAATATTAAATATTGATTTCAAAATAATAAAATTCTGCATTGTGTAAATAAGAAAAATTGGATTTTACATTTCAGTTAAGTTTTAGTTTAGTTAAGTAAAACCTGTTGTATTACAAAGAAATATTTTAAACATCGATATAATTCACGAGTACACATTGAAAATCTGATAACGACTAAAACGAAAGTTTCATAAACTTTTTTGGTTTTTGATGTAAAAAATATACGTGTTTAAAAGGACAGTCACCAAATCATTTTGCTCTTAAAAAACACAAATATAAAAATGTTAAATAATAAATATTTGTATATTTGTGCAAGAACTAAAGCAAAACTTACAAAAAGCTAAATAATCTAAGCTATATACAATACAATACAATACAATACGAGTATACATATTCACATAAAAATGCATAGACATACTTAAATCGCATTATCAGAAAATAATCAGGCAAAGGCTTATGTAGAATGTATATACAGATTCACAATAATCTAAAGAGTTTTGTTCCATAGTTAACGAATATACATATAAAATAAAAGTAAAATCATAATGGAATCAATGGAAAAGCGGCAACTACAGAAAAACATTAATTAGAAAACCATAAAGCAATTAAACAAGTACCTAGACTTAAAAGAAATATAGCAACAGCAGCAAACTATTATATTAAAAGCAGCAACAAAAACAAGAAAATTTATAATTAACAAAAATACAAATATTCAAAAAATACAGAAACGGTCAAATTATTCAGTCATATTAAATGAGTCCCGAAAAAACTCACTCAACTCATCAAAAGTTATGCGATTTTTATAATGTTTTTTACAGAATCGAACTAATTTTCTTTAAATTTTTTAATTAACGATATACGAAAAATTTAGTATTTAATCGTAAATTAATTTTATTGATTTGGTTAGTTATGATTTTAATTAAATATATGTTCGGATTAAATAGTTATGAATAGATTTTACATTTAAATGTTTATAGATTTAAAAATGAACTTTTTAAATTGTATTTCAAAATTGTCTCATTTTTTGTTTTTACTTTTTAGATTTTTAATTGAATTAATTTAAGTGTTTAAAAATAGTGTGGAAAATAAACGAATATTCAGAAAGAATTAGAACAATTTGAAATAAGAAATACTAATTAAAATAACTAAGAATTACTATATAACGTTAGTTACGTGGAATAAATACTAAAATTAATATATAAAAAATAATTTATCGGCAAATGAAAGAAGAAAAAATTGAATATTGGGCGGCAACATCTGCGCCAATTAAGCAATAAAACTAGAGATATGGAAAGGTTGCAGCGCATAGCAAGTCAAAATTAATACGTACAATTGTACCATTATAAACAAAATATCATGATGATATATAAAAAACTAAAAATAATACAGGATTTGTTTTAAATGCTTGCCACCATCGTCATCGTCACTAACAGTCATTATAATAATTTAAAACTGTATTGGTTAATTTCAAATTGATGCGCCATTTTTACTTTATTCATTTATTACCATTTAATTAACATATATCAAGTACGAAATAAGTTTTATGTAATATTAAAAATGATCACATTGTTAAACGTGGAATATTTTAAATTTAACAGCGTTACGAGAAATATTTGTTTTTTAAATTTTTAATGACAATTAGTAAATACCTAAAATATTTTCGCTAACAATTTTTGAACATTAAATTGATTTTTACAATATATTTCTTAATTTCTGAAAAAAATCAAAATAAAATTCTTATCATTTACCATGATTAAATTGAAAATATTCTTTTTATATTTCTTAAGTTTTAAATGTAAAGCAATTAACAGAGCATTTAAAAAAAAAAAAAATTATGAAATTAAAACAATTTTTAAAACGGCTATCTTTCACATTTTTTGTCTCTTTGACAAAAGCAAAATGTATTGCCTGATTTTGATTTCATCTAACAAATACAATGCCTTTATATATATTTTTCTTAAGAAACAATATACAATAATAATATATTTCGCACAAGCGAAATAGAAAAATATTATAGCATATTAAATTAGGTTTAAACGAATAATTTTTAAAAAGTTTAAATGTTTGCTGTATTCACTACAGGCACAATTTAAAAAACGCCATACAAATAAAATGCGACACAGAGAAAATCATTACCATTACATATATTGAAATGTAATTAATTTTCGCGGTACTACTTTTTAAAAAATGTAAAAAATCAAGGTAAATGAAAATAGGAAAGAAACAATGATATATTAATTAAAACCTGAAAAATTACAACATAACAAATATCGAATATTATATAAATGTGCGTATACATAAACACATATAAGAATATATACTATTATTATTACTCGTACACATAGAAAACTATGAATATTCGAAAATTCGAATGTTCGATACTATAAATATTTGAAAAATGTTATGCAAAAGTTATGAATAAAAAAATTATTGAAAACGATAAAAAATTGAAGGTGTTTTATTTTAAATTGTTGGCTTAATTTCGGCCCTTTCAGTAACTGATAGCAACAGAAAACCTCTTCCCGGAAAACATAGTAATTGTTGTAATACAATTTCAAGAACATCAATGGTTTTTACAGGAAGCGCACTGAAGTAATATCTGTTGAAATAAATTTATTATTTGTTTATTACGAAGACGACCACCAGGAAGCTGACAGTATTTCTTATATTCATTCCAACAATATTAAATGCATCAGGTTCAATGATACGCAGCTTAACTTTATGAGAACAAGGATTGCATACTAAATGCGATCTTTTGAATTACTGCAAGAAGAGTTTAATTTATTGACGATAAGAATAACAAACAAATAAGCGCTTAATAACAATTGAAAAACTGAGCAGAATAATTTTTTTGCAACGAGCAGCAGACAATTTGTCTCATAAAATGAAACTAAAAATTGAGACTTTAACTCGTTAACGTGCGGTGAAATGGATGGAACGTGCCTCCAGATGGTAACGCTGGTAGAAAAAAATTGTATCGACGCACTAGGATGCAGCAAGAATTTTAAATATATCTCGTATAGTCAATCGTCTTGTCAATTAGAAGTCAGGAAGTGGAAAAAAGAACGAGCTCGTAAAATGCATGAATAATACTTCTTATGGATGTACAAACAAATGATGATTAAACAATTCCAACCAAAGAAAAAGTGTGTAAATCATTTGAAAAAAACTGCTACAAAGCCTAAAAAGAATGTTTTTTAAATAAACAATGCTTGACCCAATTTTTTATTTAAGTAATGGTTAATGAGCTTATCATTTGGAAATATTTATTTATAATGTGAATGTGGGCCGGCGGCAAAAGCAACACAGCAACAACAAAATTATTTATTTGCTTTATAAACGAACAAAATCAATAAGCTTTCACTTTACTTTATCGATTTGATGGAAAAAATTGGAACATGTTAAGTAAAGAATCGAAAGATTTAAGAAACGAACTCGTTTTCTTTTAAAAATCGAAAAGAAACATATTTGAAATTTCTTTCCAAGATTAAAGTAAAACAAGTATAATAAAAATAGCGATTATAGCAATTATATAAAGTATAAAATACAATTAATAAATGATAAGTATAAGATTTATTTATGAGAACTAGAATATGCGGTACATAAGTATAAGAATAATAATGAATATACGAGTATACATACATAGAATGTATAAGTATATATAGAAAGCATACATGAATATGATTATTTTATTACAAGAATAATTATGCATATAAATATGTAATAATCCGAATACGTTTTGCTGAATGATTATGAACATGTGGAAATTGCAGTTCTTGCCTTTATGTACGTCCCAAATTTATAAATTTATACATTTTAAACTCCTGCATTCAGAAAAACGAACATCAAATTATAGCAAACCGAACGAAAGCAAAATGAAATCGATGACGTTTACCAAAATATTTCGGTGAGCAGCATGTAGTCAGTGTTTGTTGTTGTTTTTCGTTCTTGATAAGTATACTCGTATAATCTTTTATTAGCATACGACAGCGCGTACAATATAAAGTCCGGTGATTATTTGATGTTTATTTAATACGCAGAACTACAAAAGCAACGAAGAGGTTAATCGCAGAAAACTGGTAGGGACAACCATGTGCTGCAGCAGCAGAGGGTGTATAAGTTTAGAGCACCTCTCTCTCTCTCTCTCTCTCGTTTTTTCTTAATACAAATTTTTAAAAATTTATTTTTAAATTGATAAAGATTTTTCGTCAGACTTTTAGAGTAGCTTTTGAAAGAACAAAATTGAATCGACTTGAAATGAGATTAATCTACAAAGGCAAATAAAATTGGAATTGGAGGTAATTCTGTCTCCCGTGCAAAAGGCGCACCATGCGCGGTTCCGCGGAAAAAGTCACAATGAATGTAAATACGTAAATTTAAACAGACGATTATTTCATAACTCATTAAAACAAAAGGAACAGAGAATAAAGAACGCCTTAAACTTGACAATCATCTTTCGACCTGCTTGAACTTCGCTTGAATTCGCAGTCGAAGCAGAGCATCTTCCGGGCCAACACGTAATAAAGATCGATCTTCAATTTGCATACTTCAGAGGTATCGAGAAAATATGTACACACCGTTTAAGGGGGTGAGTTCAAAGTGTATTAAAAGCCTGTGTCGGTGTTGTACTTACTTCTCGATTACTATATACTCGTGTGTACATAGATCTGTATGGCGTTAGCCTGGGCGTGCGTTTTTGGTCAACCGCTTTTGCAGAATGCGTAAGTTTTACATGAAAATTGAAAGCTGATAAAATGTTCTTGATAAAATATTCTTGTAAATATGGGCCGTTCTCTAAAGAGCCAATGTGGATATCGAGCTCGTAGCCGAGGAGTCTCGTGCGAGTGCAGGGTACGCTAGAGATGTAAGGTCAGCCAGTGTCGAGGATTATTTTGATGATTTCCATGAGCATGATCGTAGTCGGCACGGTCATCACCATCACCACCACCATAGGCATCTTGGAGAATTTCATGGATCGAATTTTGGCTCTCCTCATCCACAAGGTTTTGATCATTTGCATTCGTCTAAATGCGGTCATCCCGCTGGATTTCACCACTCGCATTCCTTGGGCTTTGATCAACCACAACGCCCTTCTTATGGTAGCAGAATTTTCATAGACATTCATTAAACGTATTTAATAGAAATGTTAAATGTTTTGGTAGAGTCGGTAGCTAAAGCGCAGAGCGATCGGAGATATCCGTCAAATCCAGCCTTTTCTCAAAGGCATGTAACAACTAGAGGAGGACCATCATCCACAGAATTTTCTTCTGCTGCGCAATCGTTATCGTTTTCACCGTTTGCTTCAAGATCCTCATCGTCGCCAGAGCTATCACCATTACCGCCATTACCATCATCCTCGAATGCACCCTCCTCGTCGAATACTGTAAGCTCTTCCACGGCATTTGTGCCTTCATCTTCAACAACTCCTGCAGCTGCACCGGGCCGCACAACTGATGCTACTGATCTAGCGGTTAATATCGATCTCAGATTCGGTAACTGAGTGCGAACTATTCGCGGGATGATTCGAGGAAATGTGCTGAAACATTCTTAGGGAACTAGTTCAAGAAATCCTGGGAGAATATACTTGTTTTTTTATTGAATAAATTGATTTTTTGTACGTTGAATTTAAACGTATTTTTATTTTGACAATAATTTCTTAATAATTCAAAAGTTGCGTTCTCTTTAGTTTTAAGTTTTAAGTCATTTTGAAACATGATGGAATAGCATACTATAATTAATGCATTGTCATATTTTTCGCATTTGTCATAATTCTTAACCCTTTGATAAATATTTTTTTAACTTTAAGTTTTCTATTCTAATTTAATAAGTTTTATCAAATTTTAGTCTAGTGATTAAACCATTATTCCATTAAAAAGAATGAGAATGATTCTTCTTTCTATTTTTCATTTTTTTCGCCTTCTTCATTTCAGATCTTTTCTTGAACATTCTTTTCGAATTATTTTTTTTTTATTTTAATGTCAGTGGATCGATCAATGAACTTCATGCCATGTCAGGAATAATTAGTAAATGCCATAAAATGCAAATGCAAGAATCTAGACAAGACAAGAAACAGCTTGAAGTGCATTAAGGCGTGAAGAAGCTGGTTCTACAGAGTAATCCTCCACAGTCGAAGAACTCTTAAGAGAGACAGACACACAAAACGATAATCAGGTAGTAAACAGATAGACATACAGACAGCATTTACCAGCAAACAGCCATATAGTGACTCCTCGCAGACAGTGACGGAGAAGGAGAGTCGGAATCTTGCCACTATTTCTAAAGAAAGAAAACCACAATGTTCTTGTAAAAGTTATCCTAAAAGCAATCATGCCTAACTGTGAAAGCCATATCAGTAAAACACAAGGCCTAATTCGTTTTCACTGGATTCCTGCCAGTGCTGAACATTTAGCAAATCAACACCGAGGCATTAAAACTCAATAAAATAATGCCACTTGATATGTGTCTTCAACATATTTGACATGCATGAAGCTGCGAAGTCCATGCCGTTGGAGGTTGGCTGTCTTTCAGTTTCATTATCATGTAACGTAGCTAATGATAATGAATTCATAAACGCACAAAATGCAAGCCACGAGTAAAAAAATCCAACACTGAATGATTAAAGTCGCGAAGGAAGGAGAGAGCAGAAAGTTACTGAAAGACAGTGAGTCAGGAAAGTTAAGCATGCTGGCGTATAAAAGCTTTGTACGCGTCGAGCGAAGTCTCATTCGTTGGTGAAGACACCTTGCTGAGTGATGGGTAAGAGAAACAGGCCAAAATGAAGATTGAAGGATGTTCTCGACAGAAAAAGTTTTTAAAAAAGTTCTTGTTAAAAAAAAAGATGAGTTCAAATTAACTTAAGTGTACGAAGGTGCACAAGAACGAAAAACGTAAAAATTGCACATAAAGAGTTTGACTATTTGAGAAACTTGATTAATATTTCATTCATAAAAAAATTCTTCAAAACTTGGCTGTCGCGAAAGTGCTAAAATAAAATGCATTAAAACCTTAGCAAAAATTAAAATGTTATAATATTTAAATTTGATCACTTTTCACGATCGTAACATAAAGTTCTTCCTGTGAGAATAATAAAGTATAAGATTAAAAAAAATTAAAAATCAACGGGTATATTGAAATCTTTTCAACATTTCCGCAGTGACTTCTCAATTTTTACAAAAACGTTGCGATAAATATTAAAAAGTTTCAAAAACGGAAGCTCTGCGGTGCCCAGAATAAGAAGTTGACATTAAAACAACATAACGAAGTTAGTAACCTCTTCAGACGATAACGATGATAACCAACAATGAAATAAAATCACAAACCTAAACAGCACTAAAATCTTATGTACCCGCGTCCCGAAAGTGATATAAGCAAAGCACAAGTTTCGAATATTAAATTCAATCAAACTGATCGTGCTTCAAATAATAAAATGTTTTTGAAATATTTTGTAATTCCATACACGGTCGAATAACGAAAAAAATTTTTATTTTTGTGGGTGGCTTTTTTGGTTACTTGATGGCTAATAAAGCACTTGAGTATACACTAATGACGCCAACAAAACGGCGGCATGGCAAATAGCTTAACAAACTATATCAACCTAAAATAAAGGCTTATTTCAAAGAAGAACACTTAAATAATAATTTGCAATTATCAAATTTTCAACAATTATCCTGACTTCTGTTTTTTCTTTCTACCTCACAGAAAAGACTCCTTTGCTAATCGTTTTGCTGCCGCTGTTGCTGGTAGGTCCGCCATACGCCGCCAGTGCAGCAACGGCGGGCACGCAAGCGGCACGCGTGGTCTGCTACTTCAGCAACTGGGCCATCTACAGACCGGGCCTCGGACGTTACGGTATCGAAGATGTGCCCGCCGAGCTGTGCACTCATCTGATCTATTCTTTCATCGGCGTCGACGACAAGAACTGGCAAGTGCTGGTCATCGATCCGGAGGCCGATGTCGAACGGGGAGGCTTTCGCAATTTCACACAACTCAAGCAAAAGCACCCGCATCTCAAGACGCAAATAGCTGTGGGCGGCTGGGCCGAAGGTGGCTCGAAGTACTCGCGCATGTGCGCTGACCGTGAGCGACGCCAGAGCTTTATACGCAGCGTCGTCGGCTTTATGAAGCGCTATGACTTTGACGGCTTCGATCTGGACTGGGAATATCCGGGTGCCAGCGATCGGGGCGGCGCTTACAGTGACAAGGACAAATTCTTGTATTTCGTTCAAGAGCTCAGGCGTGCTTTTGACCGTGAGGGCCGTGGATGGGAGATAACCATGGCAGTGCCGGTAGCCAAGTTTAGATTACAGGAAGGCTACCACGTGCCCGAGCTCTGCGAGTAAGTGAGAAGGGAAGAAGAGGCCCTTACAGCAACTCGGTATATATGTATACTCCCTTTTATTTCCTTGCAGAAGCTTAGACGCCATACACGCAATGACCTACGATCTGCGCGGCAACTGGGCTGGTTTCGCCGATGTGCACAGTCCGCTCTACAAGCGCAAGCACGACCAGTACGCTTATGAAAAACTAAATGTGGTAGGTTCTCCCAGCCACGCCCATTTCTCACACACGTTACGCGTTTCTAACCGCGCCAATGCCGAGAAACCAATCACTGAGAACTTATGTTTTATTGCAGAATGACGGTCTGGCCTTGTGGGAGGAAATGGGCTGCCCGTCCAACAAATTGGTCGTGGGCGTGCCATTCTATGGCCGCACTTACACTCTCGGCAAATCCAACAAGGACTACAGTATGGGCACCTACATCAACAAGGAGGCAGGCGGCGGCGCTCCGGGTCCGTACACCAATGCTTCCGGCTTCCTGGCTTACTACGAGATCTGCACCGAAGTGCAACATAAATCCAACGGCTGGACCGTCAAGTGGGACGACTTGGGAATGGTACCATACACCTATAAGGACACGCAATGGGTTGGTTATGAAAACGAGGCGTCGGTGCAGATCAAAATGGACTTCATCAAGCAGAAGGGTTATGCCGGAGCCATGACTTGGGCGATTGATATGGACGATTTTCGCGGATTGTGCGGACCGGAAAATTCGTTAATGAAAATTATGCATAAGAATATGCACAATTATCGCGTACCGGAGCCGATGCGCACTACAACACCACGAGTAAGCATCCATGAAAATACCGAGATGAAACTACAAAGTAGTTACAGTTGCGGATTAAAAATTGTTTAGCTCAGAACTTTAATATGTTGTCTATTTTTATAGCCGGAATGGGCGAAGCCTCCTTCAACGCCGCCAAATCCGAATGAAGGAAATTGGGCCACAAAACCTTTAGTAACAGAAACAACGACGACATTGGCAACGATGACCACCAAAAGAAAGCAGCAGGCGCCAGTTACGACAAGTCGACCAGCAACAGCGGCAACAACCAAAAGAAAAGCGAACAAGGTAGGCCCAAAATCTTAAAAGATAAAGATATATGGTTTGCTTCGGAAAAATATTAGCCTACAAAGAGAAGCATTTCGTTGGTGAATTCAACACAAATTCTTCTAAAACTTTAGGCAGGCTAAAACCTTTATAAGGCATAAAAATTCATTTACATGGAATTCATCAATATCTTTTAATATGCAATGCTAAACCATTTTGCACTCGTAAAATCTTAAAGAGAATTCGTTGTAAGACTCGTTGAGACATTCAAATGGATATAAAAAGTTGATATGAAATTACAATTCTCTTTCCTCTAAAAACTCCCTTTCAGTGAAGTATGAAAGTATTTTTAAGTATTTCGCCCAGAGAAATGAGCCAGAATGGGCAATTAGTTGCCTTGTAATTCCAATAATAATCAGCTTGAGTAAAAATAGAATCCAAGAGAGACCACAATAATAAAAAAGAACAATAAAAAAAATGAGAAAAACACTACAAATTCAGCCACAGGAAATAGCAGCATAGAAGTTATAGAATTAATAACTTAAACTCTTAATTAATTATTAATTATATAACTAGATAGGCATAAGAAGTTTTTTGAGCTATGTATTAATATTCTCTGGTTCATAAAACAAGTTCAAACTTTGACACTGACAATGAATATCTTCTAAGCATTAATTCATTTCATTTTTTTTTTCTTTATTTTCCATTCATTCATGCCTCATTCATTGATTAGAAACCGACGCCAAAGCCCAAACCGGCACCGCCCACGTCCTCTCCCATTTCGAAACCAGCACAGACCGAAGCACCTGCTGTCAATAAACCAGACGTAATGGAATCATCCTCCGGCTTCGATGTCAATAAGATTGATTGTACGCACCGCGACTTTGTACCGCATGCTAATTGCCGAAAGGTTTGCCCCAAAATGTTCAGATTTTAGTTAATTAATCTCTCTTAATCATGAATCTCTTTATGCAGTATTTCCGTTGCGTTCATGGTAAACCAGTGGAGTTCGAGTGCAAAGAGGGTACCGCCTTTCACACCGTGTTAAATGTTTGTGATTGGGCGGAAAATAGTGATCGATACTATTGCTCCAGATCGAAGCAGAAACGAAAAGGCAACGAAACAAAGTGATAAATTTGAACATATTCAAAGTAATCATAAAACATAAAAGAAATGAAAGACTTCTGTAGGACAAGGCGCTCCTTCCTCTTGGGAGACCAAAAAGGATATTACATATTATAGTATGTACTTGTATTTCATGTAACATACGTAATGAATGCAATATATTATATTTATTTTAAATAATGAGCCGAAAACCTTCAGTTGTTAGTGCCTATATTTAAGTTTATTTTATAATTAATTAAACATAAACTTTATCATTGAATAAATATTTTAAATAAAACACCGAGATCAAAGAATAAATTTAAAGCAAATGTCATGGTTTTATTTTATATTTGGTCTCTTAGATTATTTGGTTACATTAATTTTTCCAGACAACAATTTGAAGTTTAAGAAATTTGAATTTTCAATTTTTTATAATGAGCGCGCTGCTTCTAAGAGAGCAGAGGACTGAGAATTTTCTATAAACCACAACCTTTGATTTATACCTTGAGAAATTATTATAGGAATTATGAATTTTTATTATGCATTGATCAGTAGACATATTTTTTCGTTTTACTTTTTTTATTGAAGTGTTTTATTTATATTTGACTTTGTTTTAATTTTCTTTTAGTTTTCTATTTTATATATTTTATATATTTTTTTTACAGCTATTATTTTCTATTTGTTTATCACACGATGTCTTCTTGCCTCAACGCACTTCATCGCCCATTTTCGCCGTTGGGCCATTGTTCGCTAATAAGCTGCAATATTTTGTCTTTTGGCAACAAAGCAGCAACCAACAACTGTTCTGCCGAATGGCTGAAGCGAGCAAAATTCTAATAATTAGTGACACCTAAAAAATTTATTCTTGTAGAATGCACCCAATGAAACAGATTTGTTATTTTTTCATTTTGTTTTATATTTATGTATGTACTTCCACATTTTATTTCCTTAACACTTTCTGTTTTTTAAGACTTTCTTGCCATTTTGTTTCTGTAGAATTTATTAGTATTTTTGGTCGGTCCTACGCATGCTTTAGCGTGTGGCTAAAACGCAGCATGAATCGAAGGCATCCTCGGCCGATGAGCGATGAGAGAAAATTGTGATGGCGGCGGCGAGAGAGACCGAATTTCTAAAGTTATAATTTTAGCATTGTGCGCCTGTTGCCAGAAAACTGCCGTCAGCAATGTTTTGGCTAAGCAAACACTTGACGCTGCAATGCTCGAGAGTTTAAGTGATGGATATAGCAGAAATAAGAAGCGACCGTCCAGACATCAGCTGCACTGAGGCTGCTGTGGCTGCTGCTTTTTCAATTATAGTGTCGTATGTACCTCTTTTGAATTCAATTTCAAATTCTAGGAAAGATTTAAGGAATGAGGTGTGGAATGGTGGTCTATAATGACTACGGGTTAGTGGGTACGTCATCCCACTAACTAAGACAGCTTCCTGTCCTAGGATACGTAACGATACGACCAAAAGAGCGACAATATGTCTTTCTAGAATAAAAATAGATCAAATGGTCCAATTGTGTAAGAAAGGATAAGAAATCATGGGAAAATCTCTATGATTTTATCAAAGACACTACTTCAATGAAACCTACATACGAGTATGTATGTACCATGCTCTTACGCCAATCTAAATTCTTCTACGCTACACACTTTACGACAGTGCAGTTGCGCGCCCCCAAAACAAACGACTAAATGACAATCCCAATAAGAATCACAAAACAACAACAGCAACAACAACAAAAAGAACACCACCAGAGACAAAAATACAACCGAAATATACACATCAGTATATTTATATACAGTATATAGTATTATAACCTAGATGACGGACGTTCTGATAGCGAGTGAAACTCTCACAAAAATTCCACTCAAATTTTCGCAAAAACAACAACAACAAAAACAATAACAACAACAACAGCAAAGGAAAATAGGAACAACAACAACAACAACTAGAACCAAAAATCATCTTCAAAGTATGAAAACTTATTCTTTTTCGTCTGGTATGAAAAATCAAAAAATTTTCGCGGTCACAAGGTAAAATTTTTGAATTCGTCGGTTGTGTTACGAATTGGTTTTGGACCGGGAGAGATCGACTCGTATAATCGTATCTATTCATAGTGACTTAAGCGAAAAATAAATTCTTCAAAAATATATTCAAGCTAAATTGAAAATTTTAAATATTTTGAATGAAAAGATGAATTTTTAAACCATTAAATTTTTAACAAATTCCAAAGAAAAATAAGCTTGCTTATGATCGCAAAAGGGGCCCAAGGATTACCCGAAAACGATCATTGCAAGCTTATTTTATGAAAAAGGATCTTTAAAAACTGACAAAAAAAATAATTTTTATAAAAAAACTGCAATTAAAAAAGACAACCTCTAAAAAAAGCTTAAAAAAAAATTTGTATCGTTCGGAATGTTTTAAAAAAAAATTACGTCTGCTGTATTTTGTAGAAATAACTTTTTCAACATTTTTTTTTCATTTTTGCAGTGCATTTTTCGACGAACGTAAAGATAATCCGCTTCAATGCAGCAGCATACGAGAATTTGAAATCGTTTTTAAATTTAATTTTGACAATATATTAACATTTTTAGAGCAGGAAATTTTCAATTTATGCAGTGGATACGCTACTAACACACGCCCACGTACACGCACCTATAGATTTTTTGCTGCAACGCTCGGTGCCGGAGTTGACAGGGTATACCCGTCATGGGGCGCATAACCGTTTGGGTCCTGCTGGGACTAACGTTATTCGCCGTTTCCTGTAATGGTATGTGTTGCACTCAGAAACATTCAATGGATTTTGTGAATTATGAAAGTTAAAAAAAAGAATCCGCCACACGCATAAGTCTATATGGATGTATTTGTGTGTAGAGTATTTGTGTGTGTGTGTAAATTATTAATAAATTTGACAAATAGTGTTGCCAGCTGCACCAAGGAAAATATGAAAAAAATTAGATCAAATAGAGATCAAATTAACTTGGGCATAAAATCTATAACATTTCACAATAATATTTTTTTATGCTTTAAACAATACGCGAAAATAAGTCTAAAGAAATATTAATTTTAATTTTAATTAGGCTCTACAAATATTTCTCAAAATAAATCTTCAAAATCACTTAATTTCTATTGAAAGCTTCATCGAATAAAAGACAAAAATTTTAAAAAACAACTAAGAAAAACTGAACAAATGGACGACACTTTACCAGATGATAAAATTGTGAAGGCTTAAAGTTAAAAAAAAATATGACAATTGTGAAAAGCGAGACAATGACACATCGCAACTCTTTCTCTAATAGAACCAAAAGAAAAACATTTTCAGCGTATGCGAGGAGATAGCAAAAAATTCTTATATAATACCAAAATTAAAAACTGAATTAATAATTCGGAATTATAATTTGAATATATTTCTGCGGTATTCATATGAATGAATTTTGCCTAAAATTGTACTACTCGCATATTATGCAATTAATGGAAGCTAACAAATAATGAAATATTAATAGAAAAGAGACAAAATATGCAGTATAGAATATTTTAAGAATCGGTCTGTTTCAGCGTTTGTACAATCGACTATAGATCAAGGAACCGACTACGCGAAAGCAAGAAAATTTAGTTGAAATTTAAAGCAAAATACAGTAAAAAGCAAAAGAAAAAAAAATTATCGTGAATAAATTGAATAGAGTGACTTTTGAGTACTAGAGTGACGCTTAATTACTCTCAAGCACTCAATCTTTCTCTTTGCGCTATTACCAAATTACCTTTGTTTTAAATTTAGAAGGTAGAAATTTTCTTCCGGAGTTATTCGTATTTATATGTATGTATATAAATTTATATTTTTCTTCTGTTTGTAACATATTAAAGGAATCACTCAGAATCACTTCCTCAGTCGATTTAGCCCTGTCGGTCTGTCTGTCTGTGAAAATCACGAATTTAGAAAAACAAATAGAACGGCACGAATATTCTCCGTCTGGAATTTTCGAGAAAAATCGAGCCAGTGCCACGCTTACTTTTTATAGTAAATATTTCTTTACTAATACATATATACTTTTTTTATTTATATACATATACATACGGCCAGGGTTAAACATCTATCTGACAGTCACTCTGTAATAAAGATTTCGTTATGAAATTTAGCGCAGCGTGTTGAAGAAAGCAATTTCGCAAAAAAATATGATCCATCTTATATTAAAGACATTTCACACAAAGTAATTTATTGTGCGGGCCTAAAAAAATTTTAAATTAAAGCAATATAATTTGCTATAGTATAATTTATTTGCTGAAATAATGTTTCTTTGTCAATCTAAATATGTTTTCTTTGTCTTTAATCACATCAAGGAGATGTTGTAATCATGTCGCCAGACTATTTGCTCGATTATTTTTGGGTGTTCAAAAATCTCAAGCGCCTTGAGGAGGCCAATTATTAATTATTGTGGTCAAACGTGGCTGTGACATTGTTTAAGAATTCGCCAACTCTCACCCAAAAACAACCACCCGGATAGACAACTCTCGAGACATTATTACTACCACTTTCATGCTCGGTGTGTGAGTATGAGAGCTCAGGCATTAATGTATTAATTAATTGTTTAATTAATTAATTGTTTTGTTGTCAAGAATCATTCAGCTGTGAGCATATTTTTTAATTCTCATTTATTTATTATGAGTAATTAGTTGCTGTTTAGTAGCGCCATACCAATGCTAATACGGTCTTTTATTTAAGCCAACACTTTTTGCAAAATTTAATAATTCTTATTAATAAAACTAAATTAATAAAAAATTAAAAAATAATATTAAAAGGAATAAAATAACTGAAATCATAAAAAGAATATGACTTGTATTGATCGGTTTTGGAAAGATTTCCGTCCTCTCTTGTCAAGTTTGGTTCGGTCCCAAAACGGTAACGGGGATGTGCCATCTTCACTTCTCAGAGAACGAAAGAAGATATGGCATAAACTTGCCGAAAGCGGTTCATCCTTAAGCCAAACTTATCTCATCCAACCCTGTCGGAAAACTTAACGAATAATATCAAGAAATGACTTGTATTGTCGAAAGAACTGAAACCATTTTGAAAATGGAAAATGAAAACACAAAAAATGATCGTATTCTATAAATAAACCTAATTTCAAAAAAATTTTGCTGATGATAGCAAAAATACAACAACAACACGGGTGATATTTATTATTAATCTCGGTGAAAATATAAAATAAAAATTAATATTGCATAAGTGTTGTGGTTATCTCAACAACGAAGAAGAAGAAGAAGAATCCGAAAACAAAATACATAGCCTAAAAATGTATACTTACACACAAATATTTTTCAGATGTACTGGCTAGCAGCGAGCCCGACGTTGGTCCAACTGAATCAGAATGTCGTCCATACATTGAGAAGGCCATCAACGAACTCAAGGGCGGTGAGCCCACTGAAAACAGAGGTCAGTACAGTGAAGTCAGTCGGATAATCGTTGCTTATCCATTTTCTATAGAAGAGCTTGGTCCTGGCTTAGAAGGCGCCTCTCGTGAGGATGCAGCGAGTAATGAACCGGACATTGATGACGAAGCCGTTATAACCTCAGGGAACGATGAAATGCAACAAGATGAACCGCCCGCATCTGTTGAAGATGACAACGACAACGACTCGCAACCGACGGAAGAGACGAAGGCGGAGTCGGGCGAACAGTCGGACACCGCCGGTGATATGGATGGCGATGGCATTCCGAACGAAGAAGACACCGATATGGACGGCGACGTTATCCCAGACGAACAGGACGACGATATGGACGGCGATGGCGTCTTAGATATACACGATGATGACATGGACGGTGATGTCATTCCGAATGAACAGGATTCCGATATGGATGGCGATGGTGTCCCGAATGTGCATGACCGCGATTTGGATGGCGATGGTGTCCCGAATGTACAGGACCACGACTTGGATGGCGACGGTGTCCCGAATGTACAGGACCACGATTTGGATGGCGATGGTGTGCCCAATCGCGAAGATAACGATATCGATGGCGACGGCATACCAAATGAGGAAGACGATGACATCGATGGCGACGGTGTTCCCAATAATGAGGACGATGATATCGATGGAGATGGTATCCCGAATGGTGAGGACGACGACATTGACGGCGATGGAGTACCAAATGAGAGGGATGACGACATCGACGGTGACGGCATACCCAATACCGAAGATGAAGACATCGATGGAGATGGTGTGCCTAACAGCGAAGACGATGACATTGATGGAGACGGCGTGCCTAACAGCGAAGATGATGACATCGACGGCGATGGTATTCCCAACGAAGAGGATGATGATATCGACGGCGATGGCATTCCGAATAATGAAGATAACGACATCGACGGAGACGGAATCCCAAATGATCAGGATAACGACATCGACGGCGATGGTATTCTCAATGAAGAGGATGACGACATTGACGGCGACGGTGTTCTGAATCATCAGGATGATGACATAGATGGAGATGGCGTGCCGAACGACCAGGACAGCGACATCGACGGCGACGGCATCCCAAATACAGATGACGGTGATATCGACGGTGATGGGATTCCGAATCATGAAGACGAGGATCTGGATGGCGACGGAATTCCTAACCATCAGGACAATGACATCGATGGCGATGGCATTGCGAATGAGCACGATGATGACGTTGACGGTGACGGCATTTCTAACGCTGAAGAAGAGGACATCACCAGGGACGCGGATGCAGATCAGAAGGCTGACGATGGGGACGATGCTGCTAAAAGCGACGAAGACAAGGAGGGTGAAGTGCCAGATGAGGCTAGTGGCGATAAATCGGAAGAAGGGGAAGACAAATCACAAGATATAGAACAGGAAGACGATAAAGTAGAAATAAATGAAGATGATGATGATGATGATGAGGCAGTGAAAAAGCGCGCCAGGCGTGAAGTGGCTTCAGCGCCCGAAACATCCCAAGAGGAAGAGAAAGGAGAGAGCGCAGAGAAAGATGATGCCAGTCAAGCTGAAGAACCTGCCGAAACTTCGAAAGAAGTCGGTGAGAAGGGGCGCGCAGGCGACATGGACGGTGATGGCATTCCTGACCATCAAGATACCGACAGAGATGGCGACGGAGTTCCTGATCACGAGGATGACGACATCGACGGTGATGGCATACCCAATGAAGAGGACGCCGACAGAGACGGCGACGGCATACCCAATGAAGATGACGCAGCTGAGAGAGCCGAGGATTCGGAGGAAGAAGAAACCAAGCCCGAGGACGAATTGTTGTGGGTGAGATCAGATTTCTGTGGTGCAATATCACACATGTTTTTGCCAGACGATAGAAACCGTAACCGGCGTTTATTTCATTTGATTTGCATTCAAGGAGGGTGAAATCCCCGAGGTTCTGCGTAACCGTCAACACATCACTGAACTTTTGCAGTTGGATGAAGAGTTTTCCGCCAAGGAGAAGGCTGTCGATCGGGTCGCTGAAATCATTCTGCGCGACATCAAGCGCATCTACGAGAACGCCATCAAGCCACTGGAGAGCCTTTACAAGTATCGCGATCTGAGCAATCGCCACTTCAGCGATCCGGAGATTTTCTCCAAGCCCCTGGTGCTGTTCATGGGTCCGTGGTCTGGCGGCAAGTCGTCCATCATCAACTATTTGACGGGGAATGAGTATAAGCCCAATTCCTTGCGAACTGGTAAGTGTTGCAGGGCTCGGGATTGAAGCACTAAGGTATATCTTATAACTCGCCTGATCAGGTGCTGAGCCCTCGCCGGCCTACTTCAACATTCTCACGTGGGGAAATGAGACAGAGGTTCTGGACGGCACACAGCTGGCCGCAGACTACACTTTTTCGGGCTTGCAAAAATTCGGTCAAGGTCTCGAAGACCGCCTACGTGGCCTGAAAATGCCGAGCAAATTGCTAGAGAAGGTTAGTTGAATTTCATTACAATTAACTAAAATTAATTATCGTTATACATGTGTTACACATTTTTACTATATAATATATGTATGTATATTGCATGAAGCAATGACAAATATCGACCTTGAAATAATTCTACAATAAATGTTTACGTCACTCGAGCAATAGTATTAACAGATCTCTGCAGAAAAGCATTGGATATTTATAGAACAGTGCTCTGTTAGCCGCAAAAAAGGTCTCAACTATGGCTGTTAATAATCTGTCTGAAAACGTCTACATTTAGGGTGTTAATGGCTGAGGGACAACGAATGAATGATCGGTTGCCAGATGCTTCTCGGTGTGAGCATTTTACGGGAATTAAATGCGCTGCCTCTGTCGAAGTTGACATTAGAAGGCGCAACGCCACAGCAAAGTTCCCACGTTTTCGTGTCATGCATGTTTCATCACCAGTTAATGAGTATTTTTATTGAAATATCTGTCTTCTTTTTCTTCTTCTTCTGTAAGAAAAATACTCACGGCATCAGAATTAGGAAAATTGAAATAACTCAAAAAATTATCAACTCAGAGCAATCAAAGTGAGTTATTTCTACTCTGTGGAGCAACTCAAGGCAGTGTGCGATAGCACTCAAGAGAAATGCCATCGGAAAGAGTCGTTTTCTTAAATTCTCTCAGCATTTTTCTTAAATTCTCTCTCTTTACTCTTGAGGGAGTAAAGAAATATTTTTAGCGCCTTTACTATAAAAACCAATGAGATGTGTTTTGTACTTTTCGCATTTAATAAAACGAAACGGAACAAAACATCAGCGAATGTGAAGCCAGACGAAAAATATTGCAACAACATTAACAGAATTTAATTTAATGTCATTCATTTTACGTCATGCGGAAATAACTAATGTTTTTGCAAATCTTCATGCGGATTTTTTGAACAAAATTAACGATTTATTTTAAGCTGTATTTTCTTTAAAAGAGTTTATAGCTTCTAAATAGTTCTATTCCTTAACACCTTACTTCTCTCTTCGTCTTGTAGGTAAATATTGTTGAAATACCTGGGATTCTCGAGGTGCGCAAACAGGTGTCGCGTCTATTTCCATTTAATGATGCCTGCCAGTGGTTCATTGATCGGGCGGACATTATCTTTCTTGTCTACGATCCGGCTAAACTGGACGTTGGCCCCGAAACTGAAGCTATCCTGGATCAGTTGAAAGGACGAGAATACCAGACGCGCATCCTTTTGAACAAAGCCGACACTGTGAAGCCGGAAGAGTTACTGCGTGTGCAGAGCGCTCTGATTTGGAATATTTCGCCCTTGATGTCGTCAGCTCAACCACCGTTGGTGTATACAGCGTCTCTCTGGTCACATCCGTACCAGCCTGGGTCTCCAGCTCGTTTGCTGATGGCTCAGGAGCGTGCCTTTTTGCGTGATCTGCGCACAGCGGTCGATAAGAGGATCGAACACAAAATTGCCAGCGCACGCCGTTTTGCCGTCTGTATTTTGTGGCATTAAAAATGCCATTATTTTTAATATTTACGTTCTTTTTTCGTTTCATTAGGTGCGCGTCCGCAACCATGCCAAAATGGTCGACTGCTACCTCAATACATTTTATAATCACAAGACACTCTTCGGCAACAAGAAACGCATTTCCGATGAAATCATAAACCATCCGGAGAACTACCACATCTACGAGGGACTGTCCACACTCACGAACATCTCGCGGTATGACTTGCCAGACCCTGAGGTGTACCGTGATTTCTTCCGCTTGAACCCGCTCTACGAGTTCAGGAAGCTCTCTGAGACGTGTACCTACTTCCGCGGCTGTCCCATCAGCAAGCTGGATGTGGCCATTGCTTATGATTTACCCGAACTAGCTGGTAAATACAAGAAAATGGCCGAGTCAGCATTGATTAGTCTTGAAGCCAAGCAAGGCAGTGGCGGTGAAGTGAATGGTAACACGCAAGGGCAGAAGAATAAAAGTTGAGCTCAGTCGGAGAGAGAGATAGGTAGAGAAATAGACAACGCGACGAATATTTTTGGTAACTTTTTGAAATGAGAAATAGTGGACACGACATCAAGACAAGCAAGGAAAGGCAAAATAAACCAAAATGTGATTGTTGGAGGAACTAAGAGAGAGAGAGAGAGAGAGAGAGAAAGCAAGCATAAATAGTAAACACACAAAACTAATAGTAGATTTTAAGTCCTGAAATGTCCACGCCTGTAAAGGATTACTTAGTTTTGAAATAAAATGATTTTAACTGTAAGGAAAAAAAATTTTAAAAGAGTTTTTGGCAATCGCTCACAACTAGACCAAGGTCACCAATTCGAAATAATTTTTCGAACGATTATTTGCACCATAATTTTTCATACTTTCTCACAGCCCAAAATGTATGACTTTCTGTAATTTTTATGTTTAGCAAATCCATCACATGATATATTAATTGAACATTCGTCGAGTTTTCTCCCGGTTTTTTACTCAATTTTGTAAACTTTTGAGATTTATGTGTTGTAAACTTTATTATTGCAAGCATTTAATATGTTTTAAACAATTACTTGTAAAGATATGTCTTTCTCGAAAAATGTTTGCTTTTTGCATATTTTATTCTCTTTTATTTTTATACCGACATAATTTCGTTGTAATTTCACCACTGTGTAAATCTAGGGCCGAACTCAAACAATAAGATTGGACAAACGTAGGAAATATTTATAAGTTTGAGTATAAAATTTTTACCATTTGGAAAAATCTATCAGGTTCAATCAAACTGAATAACATTACAAATTGTAAGTTTGTCTTAATCCATTCTCTGTAATACAATTAGAGAAACAGTTCATAATAAAGTAAACGAAATACATATGTATATAAAATGTATCCCAACAACAAAGCCAATGCAAAGGTAATGATTATTCAGTACATATTTATGTAGATATAATAAAAATTAAAATTGCAATATTTTTTATGACTCCACTTGCTTAACTCTCTAATCTTAAGCCTACCAATCTCTATAATAACTCTTAGGTCACTAATTTTTGGCGAAAATTAGTTTTAGAGAAATTGTTCAATGAATCCACATTAAATGTTTTTATTAAAAATGAAATTGAAATAACAAAATTAACTCACAATAACAATGCCATGAAAATTAAAGCTATTCTAAACTAACGATGCTGAACCATTTCTCGCTAAGCCGTCCAATGTGATTTGCTCTTCATTTTTACTCGTAACTAATGCTTTGCTCCCGACTGCTTCTTCATAATCTTTTTGCGTCAACAAGCTAGCTTTCACCAAATCACAAATTCCCAAACTGAACTGTACGATAGCTATGTATCCGTCACCCACGGCGGGGCTGGCCAAACGTTTGGGATCTTCTAAAACTAAAGCATTTATTTCTAGTAGTTTTCCACGCAAACAAGCAGGAATTTTGTAAGTTCTACCACTGCTGTCCGTCAGTACAGCCAAGGTTGTCTCTGGTGATAATATCATACCACCTTTTTTCCCCTTGCCCTTGACTTCATTTTTGCTGCGATCTAAATTGCCAATATCGAAATTGATGGCTTCAATACCTGCACTCAAAGCTGGATGTTCGGGTGCCAGACAAATCAGACAAATGCGATTAGAATGAAACAACACTAGATAAGGTTCAGTTTCATCGGACCCTGCCTTCAAATAGTAATAACGTGTGAAGAAACGATCAACCATGGGCGGATAGTTCGTAATAAATTCATCCGTAATGGGCGTGACTGGTTTGCCGCAAATAATCTGAGGTTCATTTTCCAGATAGTAAGGTTCGAAGGGATCGGGAGTAGCTTCCATTTCGGATTTGGGCTCAGTTCAGGAACTCTTGCTATCTTTTGATTCTTCCTGAGAAAACATACGTTCACGAATTCGTTGCTGCTGTTCGAAAGCTTTTGCCCGATTTTGTGCCGAGCGGGCAATGCGTTCCGCCTTAAGACACTTCACTAATTTCGAATCGATGGCGTTGCAGACACCCACGAATTTGGCGAACGTATTCTGTCAATGGCAAACTTTCGGTCAGTGTTACACAATTTATGAATTCAACAAAGCTCACCTCCGTGTGACAATTCTTTAATTCCTCAATTAGTTGATTGCAATTGGCCGAATGTAGATGAGGCGAAAGATCTGTGTGCATCTTCTTCTGAATGATCAAGAATTATCGCTGGTTAGATCATTATCAACAAAGGTTTGATAAAAATCAGCCTACTTCAAAATCAAATGTATCTTGATAACACCATCAATTGTAAATTGCTTGTGAATTCTCGACAGTAGAAAAATTTTCCCATTTTAAGCTACACTCAGACAGAGCGCGTTTTTCGCTTCGCGCTGCGCGGCCAATTTTGCGCCCGGTTGGGTTACACAAATCTACAATATCTAAAATTGGCTTCTGGGTACCGTTTCTATACAGCTCCAATTTGATGTTATTTTTTGTTGTTGTTGTTTTCAGTCCAGACCCCAAAAAACAAAAATTTTTTTAAAAAAGCTAATAAAATACCGTTAATGCATGTCAAATAAAATTTAATCGAAAAATTTTTCGTTTTTGAAATAAACACAATTTACTCTTCTTAGTGTTATTTCTTTCCGGAAAAAATTTTTTCGAAAGGAAAACCCACATAAATTAAGAAAGCACATACTATTAAGGAGAAAATTGCGCTGGGCGCAAATACTACCTTAAGAAGAAAATTTATGTCATAAAATTTAATGCAGGCTTTACGGAGAAAACTCATTTACTAGCTTATTATTGGTACCAATATCATCAACATATCTCTTGCAGTTTCGGAGATATCGGTGCTTAAATTTCAAACTTCAAGGGGCTCCAGCCCCGCTCCCAAAAGGGAGCGACAAGAAATTTTGTGTTTGTTCGGGTTTATACCAAAAACAGCAACAACAACAAAAAGTGAAACAAAATTGGAGCTTTGTCGAAACGGTAAATATGTTCCATAAAAGTTTTGTAGTTTAAAAAAAATTTTCCAAAAAAATTAGCATTTTTTGCATATATGGCACCTTCCTATCTATTATACACCCAGTTGATTTGTTTACTTTCGTATAGATTCGCGATTGATTCGCGTTCTGTGTGAACATCAAGGCGAAATCGCATTGCAACGAAAAACGCTGAAATCAGCTTGTTCCTTTTGTGGAAACGCCCCTTATAGACATTCGTTTTTCACATCTAACTTCACCTTATTTGGCTTGCATTTTGACAACTGTTGCGGGCAGGCTTTTGATTTCCCTTTATATTTATTAAATGGCTGCTAATAAGAAAAAGAATCTTAAGGCAACACAAGAATATTGCGATGAAGAAGACTCAACAAGTGATTCCTTCGAAGAAGACGACTATGGTCCACATCCTGAAGCTTACACGGGCAACGAGGTGAGTTAATGATGAGATGGGTGTTTTTGTCGCACTACATTAAAGTAAAGCAATATTTAAGATGGTGCAAGTGGAGTTCGAGGGTCGTAGTCCAATAGATCCAGATTGCCATGGAATTGCCCAGCTTCTATCGAGGTTGTTCTTAAAGGCGCATATAAACTGCATGGGGATCGCGGAACTAATCATTGGTAAGGAATATAACTTTTTGGAATTTAGGAATATAAATTAAACAATATGTTTTATGTTATACAGCCCAAAATTACGTTGGAAGTGTTATCTGCCAGTGTGAAGATTCAGCGGACAGTGATTCCGATAACGACATTTGCGAAGATGGTACAATTTTCGGTATAACAACCGTACTGAATATCACTGCCAAGAAGAATAATCCTTGCATTGAACAGCTGCGGTCATATATTCTGCAACGCGCCGAGAAACATGCTACTGACGCTGTGCTTATACATTTGCGTGATGTGCTTGGCGATGAGAGTCGTCCTGTGGGTTTCCTCATCAACGAGCGTTTTATCAATATTCCTGTGCAGATCTCAGTACCGCTCCTGGAAAATTTGCGCACTGAAATTGATAACGCTAAATTGAAGAAAATGAATTTCCATTTTGTTCATTTGCTTATGATTGTGAAATTGTATCGTAGGCAAGCGCGAAAGGGAAAGCCGGCTGAGGATACATACAGCAATGCCGAAGAGGAAATTTTTGCAGAGAAATCGGTTGCTTCTTTTGAGTACTCTGTGACAGATGAATGCGACACCGGTCTGTCGGGTGATTGGCTGGAAGGCGATGCGACTCTTACGCCATTTAGGAAAGTGTTGCTCCTTGATGCGAAGCAGTTTCCACATATTGTAGAAGACATTAAAATATTGGTCAAAGGGGTGTAATAGCCAGAAACTTATTAAAGGGACAATTTCGGACTAGTAATTATGGTTTCAATGCATGATTTTTTTCCATATAAATAGCATTTAAAAAAAAAAATTGATTTTAAAATATCGATTGGAATGAGCAATATCCATTAGTAACGTTACTATCTTGGAATTCCAGTCATTCATGAACTGTTTAGTGGTCAGCTTGTAACAGCTGTTTCCTTTTATAGAAATAAAATTCAGTGACAGTTACGATAGAAGAATTTTACGTGAGCATATAACTTTTTGTCATTTTGGAAATGTGAAAGACTAGCCAGAACGTGTACTTTTTAAAATTTGTGCATTTTGTTATTTGGAAATTTTGGATTTGTCAAAAGGTGAAGGTTCTGTCAGCTGGGGTTTGTTACTGTAAAAAAAACGCCCCGCATACTTTTCCGATTTTTCCACGCAGTAGATATACAATTATGGATTTGGCCGCATAAAAAAATACTGCATCGTAGATAATCCATAACCATAACCAAGTAACAGACGATTGCCGAATTGGGTTGGTTGGAAGATTTTATTCATGTTATCCGTCGCGATATTACGGCAACGATAACCCAGAATCAGTGCACAGCATCAATCATTTCCTCTCACCTGATATAAATAAGACTTAACCTGCCAGCACTACCAGTCAGTCAACCAGTCTTGTGTATAGCTTTATTGCTTTTCTACCTCACTTCGTTTTATCTTAACAGTACTCCAGTGGTTTCATTTTGATAAGGAAAACGCGAAAAGTGTTTCCGTTTTTGAGTCTACTTTTTAGTGTTCACCGATTATTCATCAGTTGTTCAGTGGTCGGCAAACGGTACGTTTCAGTTTATGGCTCTTTTCTTATCCTAGAGAAAACTATTCGATTTTGCTCAACTTTTTCTCTTGTTGATTTTAGACGGATGCATCCAACTAGACATCTAATGGCAAGCTTACTCCATTCTTATAAAGGAATAATTAAGTAAGTTTGATATGAAATACTAAGTGTATTTTATTTTAATTTTTTTATTTCTAATTAATTTTGTTTCATAGTAAGAGCTGAACATATAATCTCTTTAGTTCTTAATAGCTGCACTGCCTTCTGCTTATAAAAGTCATAAGTAATATTTAATGTACTCGTAAGGCGAATGTAAGGCGAAAAGATTTTAATACCTAATCTGTATTAGGATTATGACATAAGATTATAACCAAGGATTATCCAAGGTTTTTCCAAGAACATGTATACATGTAGACTACTTTAGAACTGATTAGCTTATATCACTTAAGAACTTGTTTATCAAGCGTTGGTTTCTTCAATAATCTTTTTTGGTCATGTGACCTTGATTTTGACAGTTTTTTATAAAATATTGGAACAAAAAGATGATTATGAAATAGGTTGTCTCTAGCGCATGATACTCCTAATTAGCTTATAACATAATCTATTATACATAGGTGAAGAAATACTTATAAGATAAGCAATGGACAAAGTAACAGATGCAATATACTCGTATATAAGCCATTTGAGAAAAGGGAATAATATAAAAAAATGGTACCTGTTACACGAACCCTACACACGAAGAGATAAAGATATTCGCATTTTTTTTCTGTTTGTAACAATTAAAAAAGGCGTAGTAGATATAGACTCATCTCCTTTAACCTGTCCGGCCGTACCGTCATGTAATTTGGCCCATACATTTTCTGTTATTAAGCGGAAAATTGGGAGAACGGGAAGAACAGAATTTAAAATAAAAAGAATTTTTATTTTAACCTGAAGTTTATAATCTAGAATTGAAATGTGCATCACCCTAGGTGTAGGGTATATGAGCTCCCGACTTGTTATTTTTATACTCCCCTTTTTTAACTTCTGTTGAAGTTCTGTTTAATTTATTTCCTTAGGAAAAACACATTTTTGTGAACGACTACAAGTTTAGAGATTAAACTTCAATGGAATTAAATTACTTCTCAGATTTGAAACGAAGTTACTCATATATGTATTTCCAAAGAAATTGTGACGTGCCAATAATAAATATTTGTTACATGATAACATATAATTTCAAGGCATATTATGCGCCATTTGTGTCATGCACTGTTCTCATTACAAGCTGCACCTCAATCTACATACATAATAATACGATGACTCAATAAATTAAAATTCATGTTAATAAATATTCGGAACGGAAGCAGATGGTGCCAACAATTTAGTATTAATTTTCGAATTTCTGAATTTATGAATTCAGTTAATCACTATAGCTAGTGCTAAAGCGAAAAACTGTTACTTGTTATAACTGAAGGCGGAAATATTTTGTAACTTTTTACATTTATTACATGCGCTGTCTTCCAGCTTGATACCAGGTACTCTGCACTTGGTGGAAAAGATACAGCAATCCGCCTGTGATGTACTGTGTGTCATTGATCGTCAGACGCCAGTGGAACTAGCGGAGCAGTTTAATGAAATCCGTTGCTTTGACAAAGCATTCGATAGCGTTGTTTCTTGCTTCAAGTCGCCGCATATCAATTTGCCCGTTGTCTATTCGCCACTGCCGGAGCTGACCGATTATCACGATGTTCGTTGCTACCAACAGGCAGCCGCCAAGTCCTTAGACCGTGCCATCAAGGTTAGCGGTGGTGATAGAGGAGGCGTGTAGGCAGTGAATATACTCGTATTTATGATTTTTCTGGTTTTAGGCTGGCTTTAAGGCGCCTCTTTTACTCGTGCCTGCGAGTAAGAAGTTTCGGAATGCTGAGTTATGTATTCTTTTGGGAGCCTTGGAGGAACTCTATGTGGTACGTACCATCTAAACCTACTTGGTTGGTTTCTTCCTCCCTGTAGTATGCGATTATTTTCTCTTGTACAGCCTATTCAGTTACGCGAAGACTTGCCAGAGAAGAACAAGCGTGTAGAACACCTTTCGGTATCGATGGATAGTCCTAGAGCTGCAGAAATCCTTGAAGATGCTTTGGTCTTGGAATCTGGTCGCTTTGTAGCTCGTGATATTGGTAAGAAATTAATTTTGACCTAATGAAATAATTATATTTTAAAAAACAAAATTTCTTTAAAATTTTAAGGCGTTGGTGACCCCGAGAGAATGACACCACCTTTAATTGAGGCTTACCTCAACGGACTGCTTCCCTCAATTAAGATGGACGTAATCAGCGATGTGGCTACTATAACCAAGGAGTATCCACTCTTTGCTGCTGTCAACCGCGCAGCCAATCAAGTGAAACGCCATCAAGGCCGCATAATCTTTTTGGAATACAGACCACCGCAGCCGGCCAAGAAGACGCTCATGTTGGTGGGCAAAGGTGTTACTTATGACACCGGTGGCGCAGATATCAAAGCAGGTGGCGTCATGGCTGGCATGTCACGCGATAAGTGCGGTGCGGCAGCTGTGGCCGGCTTTATGCAAGTGCGCAACGCTTCTCTCGGTCTCTCCTGTATTCATGCCCATTGTACATGAACTTTTTTCATTTAGATTGTCAACGACCTTAAGCCTGCTGATGTGCACGTGATCGCTGCGCTTTGTCTTGTGCGCAACTCTGTCGGCGAGGAATCCTACGTTTCGGATGAGATAATCACCTCCCGAGCCGGTGTACGTATACGTGTAGGTAACACTGATGCCGAGGGCCGCATGTGCATGGCCGATCCTCTGTGCCGCATGAAGGAAATTGCTCTGGAGCGGAAGCTGCCAAACCCTCATTTGTTTACCGTAGCGACACTGACGGGCCACGCTTGTCTGGCCGCCGGTGAGGGTTATTCGATCGTCATAGATAACAGCGTTGCCCGCGAGGCAGACCATGCGCGCAAACTGCAGTCTGTCGGGACCTCATTTGGCGAGCCATTCGAAGTATCCGTCCTGCGTCAGGATGACTTTGATTTCAATAGCGGCAAGGTGTTGGGAGAGGACGTAGTACAGTGTAATAATTTGCCGTCGTCGCGGTCACCGAGGGGACATCAGGTAACCAACTGACATTTTAAATGTAATTAAAGTTTAACCTGCGTCGCTTTTTTAAAACATTGAATAGGTACCTGCCGCTTTCCTCATGCAAAGCACTGGTTTGGAAAAGCACGGCCTGGAGTCAAATGCTCCTTTGAAGTACTCTCATCTGGACATAGCTGCTAGTGCTGGCGAGTATCCAAAAATGCCAACGGCTGCTCCGATCGTCGCTCTGGCAAAAGTTCATTTGTCGTAATTGCTTATTTAAACTGCTAACACCACCCATTTTGTATTTTGTACGAATTATGTGTTGCCAGTTTTATATTTTTAAAGTACATACAAACATACTTTAATTTCCTTAAAGAAAAATGTCACTTACTTTCTGTTTTATCTCTTTTTAATATCCGCTACAAAATAAAATCACTTTTTTAACTTTCTTGTAAAGTCTCCAGAAACAGCCGTGTTTTTTTAAGGGCAGTTTTTATTTTATGGAGTACAACTAACGGTAATGGTTTGGCAGCGAAATATTCAACCGCCGAGTTCTACCCTTTTTGTGGTAGCCTTTTAAACATGCTTTTTTTACTGTGGAATGGAACGTGGCGGCAAGCAACAGTTTGGGAAACTCTACGTGATAATGGAACCTCTGCAGGTTCGGTTGATTTGCAGAAAAATAAAGGAAGCTATAAGCTTTTGTTGTGGGTGTTGTAGCTGGAATGAAAGTTTGTTCATCTTAAAGAAATCTTAGAGAAATGGCGCATGTTGCTTTCTGCATCTTTTCCTAAGTCATGCATAAGGACTCCTCCCTTACACCACATAATTAGTACACGAAATGAAGAAAGCAAACGATCCATAGTTCAACAGACGTGCCTAGAATTATACAATGGATTTCAGCTCAAGTTTAAGGTTAGCTGCAGTTGTTTGACTCACATAATGCTATTGTAATTATGCGCCGCGCTGCGTTAAAAGAAGCCCGGCCGGCCACTCCTAGTATCCTACTGGCCCTGTATTGTGCCCTTCGTTTCGTCCTACTTTCTTTACATCTATCCAGAAATATGTCCACACATATAGCATTAACTGGGTTGAACAAATAATTCATTCCAGTTGTCATTCACAATGCGCTGTGCAAATAGTTCCAATAGCAGGAGACAGAAAGACAGTGACCGGAGCGGCAAGCGGCAATGACGGTTTCTAAAGTGGTCAGGCTGCAGAATATTTGTCTTCGTTGTCGCCGGGTGGCCGGTCCGGTGGATTCATTGATAAACATTCAAATGTCGTTGCAACCTATTTGCATAAATTTAGGTGTTCGGTCGGGCAACGTGTTGGCACACAGCACCGGCAATCGGCTGGGCTGTAATGCTCAGGCGCTGCTGAGACGGTTACGCATTCGTCTTTCTTTCAGCAGTGATGGAATTGTTGTTGTTGTTGTTGTTGTTGTTATTCCTGTCTGTTGTTGCAGGCCAGTGCAGCTATTAGTTGTTTTTGCTGCTTTTTGCATGCACCTTGAAGTCGTGTTCTATTGTTTTTTAGTCGTTTTGTTTTTGTACTTGATTTTTAGCACATTTTCGTTTGCATTGAATTCTTTCTCGGGTGCTTCCTCCATCCATACTCTCTGCTTCTAACTTGCAGCTTTTTGTTGTTTTGCGCTTGTGTGAGTGTTGCCAGTTCTTTGCTGTTGGTGCTGCTAGAATAACGGTCTTTCTCCCAGCTCGGCTGCCACCGGTACCGTTAGTGCGACTTGAAAAGTCGGTCAAGAGTGTCTCATTCTCTGGCTGCAACTTTATAAAATCCCGTTTGATCATCAATTCTCGGCCCGTCCACGCTTGCGTTTTCTGTGCTGCAGCATTTCTGCTGCTTTTTTATTACTTTTTTACTTGGGCTCTTTTCGTTGGCTTGACAGTCGGCACAATTTATTTGCAAGTTGTGGACTTTTTTATGGCCGACACATTTTGTTCTTGGACAATACAATATGTTGTACATAGCCACATACTCGTAGTTGTTGGTAGAGATGATGTAACGGTGTCCACTGGCTGGTTGGGTTGGTAGGCCAAGTTGAAGCAGCAACCTGCAACACCATTTTCTTCTTATGCTTTTTTTCCAGAGCGGTAAGCATTCCTAGTAGAAGGAATAACGGTTATGTCGATAAGGTCTCCCATTTTTTAGCACCAGCCGAGAAAACTTAATGGCATTGTTGTTGTTGTTGTTGTTGTTGTTAGACGGACATGGTCGAGGAGGGTAAGTGGCGGTGTTCGAAGTCAGGTGGGCTAATTTGTTCTTTTTTTGCTAATGTTCATAACTAACCATGTTAGCATTTGTGCTTATAAATTGAATTATAATAAAATCAAATGAAAAATTCGTTTTTCGGCAGTTTATTTTCTCAGTTCTCGAAGTCGTGCAAGATTCATCGAAGATGTCTTGGAGAAAGAAACGGCTGCGTCTGTTCGAAAATTGTATTGTGTTCGTGCGTATGAAATCGTGTGATCGTCTGCAAAACACAAATGAAAAAACTATAAAGAGAAAATCAAAAGCCGAAATTGTAATGGATGCACAACGAATCAACAGAAAAACGTAATAATGAAAACGTCAACCGCGTCGTACACGACAAATACTGCAAATAATGAATACTGCGAAATCGGGAAGCTGTAAATAAAATTGGAGCAGTTGCTATCAATAAGTTTCAGTGGCAGTTGCGGTTGCTGTTGTTGTTACTGTCGTTTCAGCAATCACGAATACAAATGACTTATGTACGTGCAACCGATCTTCCAAATATACTAATACTACGAATACATCATGCTCGGCTGCTCTTGCCTCCGCTGCTGGTGCTGTTGCTGTTGCTGTTGATGTGGCTGCTGCTACTACTGTGCGACTTCAACTGCAATGTGCACATGCACCCATACATACATACATTCGCACAAACGAACATGCACGTTACAGCCTTACGTAAGTCAAGAAAAACTTCCGCATTCATTGAAGATCATTTGTGTCGTTTGTTGTTGGGTTTTATTTGGTGTTTTTGTTGCTGTGCATTGTTGGTGCAAGTATGGGTGCTGTTGTTATTAATTGTTGTTGGCGCTGTGGCAGCTATTGCCGACGGTACGAGTAGTATGTAGTTTTTAATACAGCCGCAGCAGCGACACGGCGTCTGTTACAATTGCGAGTCGCCGGAGTTGGTTGCAGCCACAGCGCACGAACGAACGAACGAACGAACGAACGAACGAACGAACGAACGAACGAACAGTTGGAGTCTGCCGGCGTCGATGTCCATGGGAATAAACAAAGAATGAGTCTTCTGTGAAGACCCATTACAATTTTACGACAATTAGTTATCAATGCTATTTAAAAAATTTGAGTCGAAACTTGTGGATAACAATCGACAAGCAAAAAAGTCTTCGAATTATTTGCAGAGAGACGGCCTTTAGTGATGGTAGATGCTAAATCAGAGGAGATACCGACCACCTTTCGCAAAAAGGGATGATCTCCAGGGAATGCCTTTTTGCCTCTTTTTGAAGAATTTTTACCAAATATCGCGCATGTTTTGGTCAAGATTATTTCTCGGCACCAATCAATTAGCCTTCGCCTCGCACAACAAAACAAAGTCTTTTTCTTTTAATTTTCGACTAAACTGATTCTGACTAAAGTGAGACATGACTGACTAATGATGATATGATTATGATGATTTTTGTTGTATTTTCTATTCTGCATTTTTCAATTGATTATCTCCGATAAATAACGAAATTTATCGGCACTAAGGTATGTTCAACAATTATGGTGGCGTGGGAGAAAGTCTGGCTGTATTAAATTCGCACCTAGCTGCACGATGATGGCCCTAAAATCTGCAGGAAATCAGGTCGTGGGTAGACAGACTAAAGAACATGCATGGTCCAACACTTGGCCAGCTGTCCGCACCGAACTGCTGCACAGACTCCTTTCTGCAGCTACTACGCGTCACAGCTTGTCTTCGTGATGGGCATGGAGCAGGACATACGATATGTCTCTCTACCAAGCCCCCCCGTCACCGACGAGAAGGCCGCCGGACTCAGTCGACGAACACCACAGAGTTGATGATATGCGAGGCGACATTATTTTCGGTCAAAGCAACAAAATTGTGCGCAGGAAATCTGAGTTGAGGCTAAAAGTTTCGAATGACCCTTAAACGGCCGGCCACCACGGCCATGACGCCGCATCACGTGTGAAAATTTTACTGAACTTTGAAGTTTTTTCTTTATATGGTTGACTGAAGTCTGACGCCATCTGCCGCGGCCAAGTAAGGAATGCAAGACGTCGTTGTTGCGCTGGTGGCGTTCAGTCGGTATTTAATCCAAGGATGCGTTGATGCCAGGACCAAATTTCCAAACACAAAGATCAATACATAAACGATAAAAAATGTGCTGCTAAAATTCGAAAAATAAACCGAAAACACAAAGTGTGTGATCTTGGTTGGGATAAAGTTCATTCATTCAATTATTCTGAGGAAATTGAGGGAAGGCTGAGGGTCTGTCGTGCCAGCACGGCAGAGATACATTGCTGAGGACATGACCACACAAAATCCTGGGAACCTAAAGTTGTGCGGAACCGCACTATGTCAATCCAAACAGTCGCCGGTTTTCTGCATTAACTTCATCAAGCGGTGCTGGATTGCTGCATCGGGCAAGAGAAAATAAATCATAACCTCAGATGAATTAGCAGAAAGATAAAAGTGAGATTAAGGAAAGCGAGGGCGCCTTTCGAACGTGTTTTTACTACCAAGTAAGCACTCAATAAGGACCACTCCAATTCAAGGCGAATTCTCACCAAATTCGTGAGGGCTCACTTGCCCTCGTGCCGGCCCGCCTGCGCCCTTCGACCGCTCATAAATAAGCATACGACTATTAGGTACATCTGTACCTTAAGGTGGCCCTTAATTATCTCCGGATCGCACTCCTTACACCTTTCTGTTTTGGCGGCCGGGTCGAGGTCTTGGCCCTGATTGGCTTTCCTCAGCTGTCACGCCATGCCGCCTGCCATGTTTGCATTTGATTTCTCCACTACGTTGATCTTGGTGTACTCACGCCCGGATTTGTGAAGCATGGCAGAGCAATCTTTATGTACGTTCATCGTTTTCTTATGTTCGCCTCGAACGTCAACTTCAATTTTCGCCGACTTTCTTTCGGCGATTGATCTTGATCTGCGTTGAACGTGTTTTCTTACCGAAGGAGCCCCCTTCGCCGCCTTTTCGATAGTATTTTCCTTTCTTATTTATATTTTTGTTGCTGTTGTTGTTTTTGTTGGCCCACGACTTTTCGCCAACTGCCATTGTCATTGTTTCGGATCATTTCTGCTTGTTTTTGTTTTTGTTTTTCCGTTTCGTCGAAATTGTTCGGTGATTCAGAGGTTCGAGACCGCCACCATTTTCATGGATTTTTATGAAATGTGAAAATTATGGATTTTTACTTTCACCGCATGAGTCTTTAGTGGAATAACTTGCTTGACTTTGTCTTCATGACTCCGCCTTCATGCCTCTTGTGCGGCAAATGCTTATCTTTATGGCTCGACATGACGTTATTGATATTTTTCTTGGCCTAAAAGGTTATCGGACCGGCATTGCTTTACCACCTTAAGCTGCATTTGATTATTTATTTATATGTTGGCAGGTAGGTAGAGGATTTTTTGTTTCTAAACCGTAAATTCATATAATTTATGGAAAAATTTAAGATTTGTGAAAATCAAAAAAACAGTCGAAACCAAAACTGCAAGCACAGTTCTGCAGCTTCTGCGCTCGTCTATATAGAGTCAACATTGTAATTCAAAGACAGAAGACCGAAGTCTACGGTACCAGGCAGTAGCAGTAACCGCGCAGCGCGTCATCTATTCGATTAATTACCGTGATGTTGGAGATTCCAAGCGCGATATACATAAATATCTGCCGCGGTATGTACATATGAAGACACATACATACATATGTACGTTCGACGCAGCAAGATGAAGATGCTCCTCTCGGTGCATGGTTGCAATTCTTCCGTGTTTACTTAATCAGCGTTACAACAACAGCACCAACAACCAGAGCAGCCGACCAATCGACCAATCGACCAATCGGCTCGATGGTTAGGAAAACACATATGGCGAGCAAGAGCAAAAATCAAATATAAAAAGATAAAGAGGAAATTAAGATTCATACTTAAAAATCATGTGCTTCAGTTTTGTAAGAAACCAATAATGTGAGCATGAGCATGAGCATGAGCCTCCGTGGAAAATATGTGCTCCTACAGCTTCGAGCATTGGTGACAATGGAAAGAGATGCAGAAGATAAAAGGCAAAGAGAGGTGAATTCTATTTGAGCTGTCGGAGAAAACTGAGAAGCCAAACAAAAAGAGAGGGCCGAAGAGAGAACCAGAGCCGAGAAGAGCACGTCAACAGCGCCAAACACAAAACAAGTTGGTAGTTGGAAAAGCCGGTAGGTTCGTGTCAGCTCAACGACTGCGGAAGAACCAACGATCTTCTCTGCCAACGTACCACTCTGACCGACAAACCAGCGAAGAGCATCCAGCCACTGAGACCTCTTCGAGAGCACCCAACCATCTCTTGGGGAGAAGATCTCTTCACCTCCTAGTCGTGATCGCCACTCGACGCTCTTCTGCGCCTGGCTGGATGGCGTCGCCAACAACGAACGCCGGCCGTGGTCGTTGTGCTGAGCGCGCAAGGCGCTTGTCTCCTCTTCTTCGCCGAAGAGGTGGAAGCAGTAGCAGCAGCAGCAGTAATACGTCACGTGAGGTGAATGGACTCGCGGATGTTAGTGGGTCACTATTTGTTCGGTCGTTGAACTATTGGCCGCTTGTAAATATAAGAAATACAAATCGTATTTCTGTGGTTGTTGTTGCTGCTGCTGCTGCTACTTCTTCGGAGCGTCCTGCCTGTCTTGGTTCTACTCGTTCTCTCCTCCTTGCTGCGTCTCTCTCGCTCTCTCTCTCTCTCTCGGCTGCTGCCGGTGCGCCACGGTCTCTAAAGGCAATGGCTGGTGTGTGCTGCGTCTCCGCGGAACGAGGCGGAGGTGCTGGAGGTGCTGGTTTCTTTAGATACTTACTCTTGGCGTGCATGCAATGCTTGATCTCAAGACTGGAGCTGGCGGCAGCGGGCCGAGCTGCGTGGCGAGGATTACTTGATGGTGGCCACATATAGCGATCGTCATTATCATCTTCGCTTTCTTCAGCCGCATCGTCCCCGCCGTCGTCGTCGGCAGCGGCGCTCATCATGACTGCAAGGCGGCAAAGGCAATAGCCAGCGGCGCATTGCTGGGAAAACACTTTAGATGCTTGGGCAGCAGCAGCCAGAACAACAACAACAACAACACACGTACGAGTGTATACGTTGCACCACCGGAGCGCACACTCTCCGAGCGTCTGCATCTGACGTGTTTTTCTTTTATGAAAACTGATACCAAAGTATTTCCGCATTTTTTCCGAACGAACTACCAAAAGAGTTTCCTAGGCTTATTTCTGTGGTAGCTTTTCTTTGTTTTTGTTGACGTGGCTGCTTTGTTTTGCGATCATAACTATTTGCTGCTTGCTTGATTTGTTCGTTTGTTTGTTTGTTTGTTCGTTCGTTGGTTCGTTGGTTCGTTCATTTGTTCGTTTGTTTGTTCGAATGTACGTCTGTAAGTACCTTGAGTGCGATTTTCCCGTCTATGTAGATTTCGTCTGTACCTACTCGCTGTACTTAAGCACTTCTCGTCGCCTGTCCAGGCCCCTGCCCCGGCGCCCGCACCGCCACTCCGGCAACCTCTAATGGTTATCCTTATCTTCGAATCGCTGTGGTATGACTCTGCATCATTATATAACTAATAATTAGCCGATTTTGAATGACGTTGATCATGATACCGATCGCGATCGTCATAATCATCCTCATCCTGAAGTGTTGCTGCAGGCACATGCTTACGTACGTATGTTAGTCATGTTTGTATACGCTATATTCGAGTGTGTGTGTGTGTGTGCGTGTGTGTGTGTGCGCTCGCGTGTGTGCGTGGTAATGTTTGCTCTTCAATAATCTGCATTGATCGTCTGAGTCGACAGCTGGGTAGCCTGGCGCGGCAGGGGCGGAGGGCTCGCCGCGGAAGCGGTAAGCTATTCCGGTTTT
Source organism: Conops quadrifasciatus (assembly GCA_949752815.1). NCBI lineage: Eukaryota > Metazoa > Arthropoda > Insecta > Diptera > Conopidae > Conops > Conops quadrifasciatus. Next base: position 40,493,844 of record OX457078.1, read on the forward strand.
CGCGTTTGTCATGCGTGTCTTTGTAATTTTGTTTGTCCTGATCGTAAGCTACTTTGCAGTAGATAATAGATATTCGATACTGGATAATTTTAACGCCTTCTCTTACCACCTGCCCTGAGCTCAGATAGGTTTCTGCCCAACGTATTACGTGGCCGCATTTGGTCCGAGAGTCATTGACTTCTTGATCGTTATTTCAAATTCTTGACTTTTAAAATAAATCGATTATATTTACCTGAGCCATTAAAATTATGAGAATAATCAATTCGATCGAGAGTAGAAGACCATTTTTAGCATGACTAGAGGAATACATATGTATAAATCGAGTACATACATACATACATACATACATACATAATATATATATAGACATGCATATTGTTTACTTATATATCATTAAATCGTTATAGAGAAAAGTATACGCATATATTTGACCATATATGCTGCTCGTTTATGTATTTATCCTCCTTTATCATTTATATATTATATGCTTGTGTGTGCACCAGCACACGTACATACATACATACACCTGTATTCTACTGTATATATACGTACTTGTTTTACACGGATATAGCTTTTTATCTCATTTCAAAATACGACTTAAAATCGCTGCAGGTCTTTAATGCGTAAACCTGACTTTACCTCGCTTTACAACCAAACAGCGGGTAACCAACAACATATACAATGACAACAACAGCAACAGCAACAGCAACAACAACCACACAGCTAACAGCCCAATCTCATTACACATTCACCAACAGTAAAAAGAAGAAATTGGGGGAGAATCGGAGGACCAAAAGGCAGCAAATATATTCGGCTGTCCAAAGCATTACAACAGAAATGTTGCTGCTGCCAAGCACGGACAACGCCGCTGCTGACGCCGCTGGACGGACGACATGAGCGAATTGACCCCACCACACACTTTTTCGCTCGGCGGCAGCTCGCACGTCAATTTACAGCGCGCGGCGGCGATCTTACAGTGCGTTAAGCTCAGCTCAACTCAGCTCAGCCCAGCGTGTGTACCGATGTGGCTCCAAAAATGTGCGCTGGAGCCCCAAAATGTCCGCCGGTACGGCCACAAATCGTAAACGAATGGTGGATTCAGCAGAATCGCCGGCACTCGCACAGACCAGAGTCGCTGAGGCCGCTCTCAAAGCGACATGTGTTGAGCGCGAAGGCCGCGCAAGAAGCCACCGCCCGAAGAGCAGTCAAAAATTTTCGCCTGCGCTTGCGACTGCCATCGTGGTCGTATGTTGTTTTTGGTTGTTTTGGTTCAGCAGCAAGAGTGCCGAGCACTTCTTGTATTCCTTTATTGTTATTATTTTTATTTGTATTTTGTTTTTGTTTTGTACTCTTTACATTTTTGGAAGGTGAATGGCCCCAACTGGTGGAACGTCATCGTGCCGCCGCCGTCTTCTGCTTTTTAAAGAAAAAAGAGAAACAACAACAGAAAAATATCAACAGAAGAGAACCACAAAATGATAATGAAATATCAAAAATGATAATAGTAATGAAAATCACAATAAAAGCAACCGAAATTCATGGTAACTAATAATAAAACCGAACCTGATGATGATGATGATTACAATAACAAACATAATAGTAACGGCCAAAATTCGCACAATTTTCAATTTCTTCAGTCTTACTCTTCAGGTGGGAAAGAGGCCGCCTCATCTCCAAAATCCTCTAACAAAAATATATAAATAAGTGTATAAATTTCACATTTAAGAAGCGAGAGAGGTTGCTAATGGCGATTTAGATAATGGGGACAATAATTGTGCATAGCTTTAGAGACCGTTGATGGTCGAGGTAGTTTTGAAGCGGCAGGCACCATAAAATATGTACAACAACCAACCAGCAACAACTTTTATCGACAGCTACGAGTATTTCATACATTCAAGAAGACTCTAGCTGTACCTTTCGTCCATGCAGTTCGCGGTATGGCATTGTTTTTTTATTGCTTCATTTGCTTATTCCGTGCTTGTCTACGATTCATCCGTCGATCGCCGGTCTATCCGTCTGTCCGTCCACCTATAAGTATTTTGGTTCGCTTCCATGTGGATTTTCGGGTACTCCGTTCATTCGACCATCCGCTTAACCATTTAGCCAGTATCCATCCAGATACTAATCATCAATTCACTCCAGAGGTACTTGACCTTGTCCCGCGCTTACTCGCGTTACTTGTGGTCGCGTGTCTTTTGTCATCGCTGGTTGTTGTCGCTTCTGGGGACTGCAAAGAGAGTGAAGCCAGTGAGGACGCTAAAAGAAAGAATACAAGTATATGTATCGCATTTGGCATCATGCTGCTCATACCAATTGGTCTTTTCGTGGATTATTTGACAGTTGATTTAGTTGGCTTCCAGTGGAAGCCTTTCCCCTCAGAACAATTACGATCTCCGAGAGCGATTAATATAAATGGGATGACTGTGACAATTCGAAGCGATATTATAAATTTTATCAAATCTCTTTAGAAAATAAACTCAAGATGGCTAAATCATTTTTGGGAAGCAGAGAGAAAAGATGTTCGCCTCAACGATCAGCTGTTCGTTGCTGCTGGAATACCTTCTAATGAAGAATCTACAGCGACGTGCGCTACAAAGATTTTTGTCTGCGGAGAGCGTGTTAGGCTTGGGTGTATTTTTACAACCGAAAGCTGCAACAACTCCGGCTCTCTTTGTTACTCTGAACCTACATGTGCGCAACATATGAAAACATTACACAGAGGCAAATCGGAAAGCACACAGGCACAATAAAAGTCAACCGAAAAACCATTTGATTGAGCAAGTTGCAGTAATGCGGAAGCGATGTTCCATCCGTAATCATGTAACCATGTGACTGAGCCGAGCACAGCCGACTGAATCAGACGAACTGAGTGGAGCTGGCCGTCGCCAAGTGAGCGGCAGACGCAGGCACATCAGCTGGAAATTACTCAGCGACTGGTTTCTTTAACCCATGCATTGCACGCTTACCAGATTTGATGGGTAGTTTTCTTTTTGGAATATCTGTTTGCTCTTACAGCAAGAAATGGTTTATTACTTGTTTACCAACTTTTTGTGTTCATTTGGAAGAAGTGTCGTCCCGTCCGGACAATGATTGTATTTGTCTGCAGTATGGTCGTATGGTCGCATGATCGTATGATCGCCGCACGTAATAACTCAACTCGCACTCAAACGAAAGACGGTTGCTAGAAGCAATCTTCGCTGCACGCAGTGGTATAAAAGGGTGTGGGTTTTGTCGCAAAATTGCTCTGAATTTCTGATAAAATGAGTGGTCACTGTCGGTTTTGCTAAATTGTACACGTCTACACGCACGCACTGCTCCCAATTCTCATTTCATTTATAGTTTCTCAATCCACTCTCCGTTGACTGTTTGTTCAGCAATCACGATACCGGTCTTTTAAGAACATTCAACCGATTTTTGTTCGTTGATAATATTATTTAATTTATTTTGGCATAGCTTTTAAGCACCCAAAACTGTTTGTACTACAAAAGTAAGAAACTATTTTTGGCAAATATATTTCGCCAGATTTAAAAAGCGCAATCGAAATTTTCTTTTCATTTGAATTGCTCTTTATTTTGTCTTTATTTGGGCGTTATTTTACAACGAGTTAAAGAACCTGAGAGAGATCAGAATTAAAATAATGACGGACTTGATTTGATTCAGTGACGCTAATGATGTCGGCAAAGACAATATCATCGGGATGAATAAGACCCGAAGAGATTTTGTTGCGTCGATGAAGGAACAGCACCGCATCAGTTATGATAATTTGCCTTCATTTTGTTGCATTTTCACCTTTTTCTCATTCATTTCATGTTGCACGTTCGTCTAGTTGGCAACTGGTGTTAGCTCGCGATTTTTATGATGATGAGACGGTGGCGGTAGTGGTGTCGGTTGTCAGCCTTCGCCTTCAGCTTGATCTTATTAGCAGTTTCAGTATCCGCGCGCGCAGCCAGCTCCCACCAGAATGACTTTAATAGCCGCTCCATTATTTAGAAGTGCCATGAGAAGGGTGCTCATGCTCAATTGGCCTCCTTTGTTGAATCCGATTATCGTTATAAAACTATTATCGTGATTTTTATGGACGCACCATGCAGTCGCGCTTTGCACTGCGAGTTCCCGACTCTTGATGGCAATTATTGTTATGAAGTGTTGATTTTCAAATTAATTTCAAAAGTCATTAATTAGTAGTAATTTGATCGACTGGTTTTCGGTTCTCGTTAAAAAAAAGGGGGAAAAACAAATTTGAATTTAAAATTGTATCCAATTGTAGCAATAAATTGAAGAGTGTTTCACCCACGACTTACCCTTACACCCACGACTGGATCCCATCAGAGAACCACGATCTTTCTGTCCTTGTACATACATAATTTTAGCAAGCAACAATTTAATGAAATAATTGGAATAATTGGCGGCAAACTCTCAAAAAATTTCAACGTCAACAATAGCAACAACAACCACGAAAGACCTTGATCGCGACCGAGTCGAAAATCAATGGAATAAAGGGTGTGCTTTTTTCTCCTTCTCTTTATTGTAAGACGAATGAATGCTGTTGCTTTTGTTTTTGTAGTTCCTCTTCTAGTCATTGTTGTTCCTGTAATTTTTGTAATCTTGTTTCTTGCGATTTGAGCCAAGTTTTTATGATGCTCTCAAGCTCTCGCGGGCTCTCCCTGCTTACCAGACAGGTTCTAAGCTCAAGTTGTGTGGTTGGTCGAATGGGTTACTCTTTCGCTAGTTGGCTTACAGCGAGCGCAACAAGAAAAGTATCAACGTGTTCTCTCTCTGACGCCAGGCGATGCAGCAGTAGCATTGAGCTCGTGTGAACATTTAGCGCTGGCATTTCTTTCTCACAGTCTCAGTCACAGTCGCGCTCGACGAGTTGCTCAGACAATCTGGGTCACATTTTGCCATTGAACCGGTGACGTCACAATGGGGCAATGACCGACCAAACAACAGCAGCAGCAGCAGCACTCATTGGAGTGTTCGTGCCGTTATTGTTGTTGTTACTTTCCAGTGTACACGAAGCTTCCATGCTCCGCGGATAGTTACAAGCTCAATTTCGAAGTATTTGTATTTGTAATTTATGTCGAACTAAGGAGTGTGGTGTGTGTGAGTTTCTAGTATGTGTGTGTGTGTGTGTGTGTATTTTCATTTGCGCCTCCTCAGGTGAGGCTTTCTTGCAGTCAATGCGGAACGAACGTGATCTGGTTGGCGTCGTTGTCGCCGTGGCCGTCTTCTTCTTCTTCTCATTTCTCTTCCTCTTCCGCCAGCAATCCTTTCCAGAGTTAAACTTATGTAGTTTCTCCAATGTGAATCTTACTCACAGCTGTTGGTAATGAGTTCTTCTCATTTGTGGTGCAGTCGTAGTTGTTGTTGTAATGATTGCAATTGTTGTTGTGGCTGTCTGTGAGATGCGTCTTGTGAGAAAAAGACTTTGTGTGCTTGAGGTGCACTGATTGTTGTTGTTGTTATTATTGATACCTTCATAGTTTTAGTTTCTTTTTGATGTTGTTCTTGTTCTTCTTCTTCACCATAGTCACGGCTTTGGCTGCTTTTCATACGCTGTTGCACTTCCGCACTTCCAACACATGCGCAGAAGATGGCAAAGGTATTTCTTTGGCTTTTAATTTCTTATTGCTTTTATGTATGGATTTTTCGCTGAAATTGATTATTTCTATAAATTTGAAGTGAGAGAGAGGTCAAATTTTGTCAAAATGGTTTCTTCACAACGTTTTATCACAGCTATTTAACAGTATAGGTGCGCGAGCTCTTGTATATGAAATTCTTATGAAGTATGAAGTTTTTTAGCTCTTCTTCTCCTTTACAATATATTTACATTTTTACATCTTTTATATTTGCGTTTTATGCTCGTCTTTAAGAGTGCGTGGAATTTTAAAAGCTGAAGAATTCAAAACGCTTTGATAGACCAAACAAAAGCATAACAAAAGAGGCGTAGAAAACATTGATAAAGGTTTTAAATCAACGCAGTAATGTTTTTTCGGCCAAGGGCTAAGTGCCGCTTCTTGCTGTCTCCTTCTTAATCCGCAATGGACTCAGTCAGACAATCAAAGTGACTGCTGTACCGCATCAATCTTGATCGATTGAACCATGACCACTTTATTGTTATGGCTATTATTATAAATTCGCACCTTTGCTGGGTTTGTTCTTCAAAGGCTTATCATACCTGAGTAAATACACACACACACACACACACACACACACACGCACACACCCGAAGAGATGCATACACCTCAATCATCTTGCCATGCCCGCAGCGTGTTGCGGTGCGCGAAAGTAGTTCACTGGGACGCACGCCGGGCCGGGCCGGCGTGGTCAGCGTTGAGCTTCTGAAATGGGAATGACAATTATCAGCAACAACAACAACAACGGTAGAAACAAAAGCAACATGTGCATACACAGTAACACACAACAACAAAACAACAGTCGAGAAGCGGCAAAAAATGCAACAATGAGACGTCTTACAATTGATTTGAATGAATCGTTGATGAATGTCTGTCTGTCTGTCGCGTGCGAGCGTCAGTGATGCTTTGTGTGTGCAGCATGTGTCCACCTTCTCTTTGTCATTCGTAATGCGCTTTGCATGCGGCTCCTCCGGCTGCGGCATAGAAATTGATTGAGTTTTCTTCGGTTTGTTTTTGGTGTGAGCAACTGGACAGCCACAACAATAACCATATGGACTATTGTGGTGTAAGCCGTGTTTGGAATTATTCTTGGTCAAATTGAATGCAAAATCACTAATGCCAATGGCGATGGAACCGCTGCTGCTGCTGCTGCTGCTGAAGAAAGGTGTTTTGATGCAGTTTTTTTGCGAAAAAGGTGCGTCCGTGCTGAAATTGGCGGCCACCGGTCTTGTCATTAAGTCGGGTTAAGATGCCAAATGGACTGACCATAAAATGAAGAATTAATCAATCGATTGGTTGCATCGCTTTGACGATGATCGACTGATCCTTTGGGGCTTGCACGATTTTGAATACCATCCATTCATATCCTTACAGGCGTTTAATTTGTTTTCAATTACTTTTTATGTTACCATTCGCTTTCAGATTTTTACTTTATTTATTCGTGAACAGAACACTCAAGGCTCAAATAACCATAAAAGTGTATTTTTTCTATTTAATGAAAGGTAGTAATGCCGAACAATAAGCGCGTATCGGAACAAAATCATCGCATTTTTTATGGAAAATTTGTTTAAAATAAAAAAAAAATAAAGAGATTGAGAGAAGCAGAAAAAATGCGTGAATAAAAAAGGTATACAGCCCAAATGCTCTAAACCGCAAGAGTCACCGTCACCGTCACCGTCACCGTCAACGCCATCGCTACTGCTAGAAATATGAACAGGAACCATCAAAACATCGGCACATGTTTTTGCTGAAGGCGCACGCGTCCTTTAATCCTTCAAAAAACTTCTGAAGGCCTCTGGTGTCTGTGGCTGCCAAGAATGAATAATAAAAAAGAATAAAAACGCACAAAAAACCTTAAGCGATGCAAAAAACAAGGGTACTCCTAGACGTAGAGCACGAAAGCGAAACCTCAGCCGTCAACCGTCAGCCGTCGATTTCATTTTCATTCAGGCATCGCGTAGCGCCCACAAGCAGAAGGTGTCCTCATTAGTTCTTACTTTCCGAAGGAGCGCGTCGTCTGCGTTATCGGAACGAAAGTGAAACTGATGGCGTTGAATATGGATATTCTTAGTTTTTTTTTATGCGGCCGGCCTTCTGCTGTAGAGTGATTTTTTCGGCATTCTTGAATTACAGCATCACCACTTTTAGTACGAGGACCGGCCGACTTCAACGCAATGAGGACGATTCTGTTCCTGTTGAACGAATGAACGAAGAGGCAGCACTCAGATGCCGCTGTCGAGGGTGCCGGATGGCGCGTGCATCCGTTCCGGCGTTTGCGTTGATAACATCAGTGTTATTCGGGTTTTCGCCACGATTCTGCTAGAGAAGAAGAAGAAGAAGAAGAAGGTGTAGTAGAGAAGAGGAAGACGAGAGAGAGGTAACCTTCAGGCATGTGCTGGATTTTTTCTGTTCGCATCGCGATGTTTGAGAATCATGGAGAAGTAGATTTCGAGCGTTTTTTATGATTAGATATTTTTTTAGAAACAGCGTATATATTTTTTTTAAGTTTATTGGTACCTTCGTTATTTTTTTGGTTTATCTGGTATTTTTTGGGTTCCGTTTGACTCTCCGGTGACTCTCCGCCAGACCGAGAGCTGACAACTTGGATGGTTTTTTACTTTAAGGGATGGTAGAGCAATCGTTGACCTTTAGAACTATTTACATTATTTTGATTCACAATCTTTTCTAAAGCTGTTTTCAAAATCGAATAATTTGAATTTGAGACCGTCGATATCGACGCGGAAGCGAAAACCGCTCTTCAAACAATGGCGAAGGATACAGAAATGTGTTTTATGTTTTAGGTTATTTGAGGTTAGAAAGAACAGAAGAAGGAGAGCACACACTTTTTGGGCAACATTTAAGCATAATCACTAAAGCACTTTCAAGTCCAGACAAAAGTATTAAAAAGCGAGCTGCCTGCCGAGAGCGAGAGACGACACGACACGATTACATGTAACGCAATGTAACAAAAATTCTGAAAAAGATACCGAAGGACAAGCGTACGTATCCTGATGTAATTGCAAAATTTGTAGTACAAAAGGTCTGTAAAAGGTATCAGGGCGCCAGAATTGGCGCAAGCGTGGCCAGCAACCAAGCCTGGCCCTGGCTGAGAAGGGCCAGGCCTGTGTGTCTGTCTGCTTCCTGTGGCGAATGTTGCTTCCGTGTGCTGACCCCGGACGAAGAGAGCTTAAGGGCATGTAGAGAGAAATTGTGCCCCAGTAAAAGGCAATCACAAAAAAGGTTCCATTCAATCATGCTCCCACCGCCCTAACCAAGCACCACCTCTAATACCAACCGTCTTCCGATGGTTGATGAGAGCCAAACTGCTTTGAAAGATTGCTTGAGAGAAAAGACTTCGATTGAGGCTACATGGTGGAGAGTGCTAGAAGTCACGTGGTGTGCAACAAACCTGTGAGAGTATAAATGAGGAGATGAGCAATAACTTCTGATACATGTTGAGTACAACCACTAGAGAGATTGACCTGTTACAACCACAACATTGGCCGGTTCGTGCGTTGGTCTCTCAGACTCTGAGCGCCTCATACAGAATTCTAGAAGAGTTCTTTTTCTCCGAGAATGTTTGACGCCCACGCAAATCGGCTTCACTCTGGTGAGACGAGTACGTTGTTTTTTGTTTTTGGTGTAATGAGTTCTTTCATAACAAATTAGATTGTGCACATATTTGGTCCGAACAGCAGCATTACGCTGGCCGTTAATGCCGTTGGTGACGCCAACACACAATTTCCAATGCTCCATTGTTTCCCAATTTAGGACGAAATGGCTTTTCCTTAATTTCTGGTCTTGCGATTTCGCGCTCGCAGCATTTGTTAATGGAGAAAAATTCTCATCAGGGCCCCAATATTACTAGGTACCCAAAAGACGTCAGCAAGCTGCGCCCCACGCTGTCGGTATACGGTGTATGATGAAGAACGGTGCATAGCGCACCCTACAGCAATGAAGAATAAAATATCGATTCCTTCGCCGGCGATGGCGATGGCGATGGCGCTGGCATGTGGAAAGGGCCGGCCCACTTGCTTACTTCGTCAAATCGCCGAGCCCTTTCAGTCTGTAGCTGCTGATGATACTCGTAGATACTGCGCATGTAAGTTTCCTTTTTGCTCTTGTTGTCTTTGCTTCTTTCGTGTTTCGGCGAAGCGTGTTGCCGAGCATGTTGCAGCGCATCGCCCATGCCGCCCCACCCACTCTTTGCTGCTCCACTCTGGCTGAGCTCCGGTTGAAAACGACATCGTGAGCTGACTGTTTTCTCATTAAAATGTTGAAAATTTATAGCCGAAGTCTGTCTGTTCGCACGGACATCCTTCCGTGCGCGTGTCTAACCTGCTCCCTGCTGCCCCTCAACTTGTTCTGCGTATGCAAAGGCCACGTAACTGGATGGCCTGCTCATGTGTTGACCTTCACTACTTTCACTAGCGTTCCTCGTTGTTTTTTGGGTCACATTTCTAATCTTCTTAAACTTTCACTGCGCGTGCAAGAGCCGCAGGAATGTCAGAGAGAGAGAGAGAGACGGCCTTTCATGTCGCCCTCTCGGTATAGGTTTCTAATGCACTGACACTTTTTCCTAAAATTTCTATTCAAATATCTTTTAACAGGCTTCGAGCAATGGCCAAGAAGCTTATTTTTGTTAGAAATTCCTTTCGCTCTCGAGATGCTTTCTCTCTGCTTCAGTTTCTAACGTTTTGAACATCTCTTTTCTTCCCGAGAATTCCTCTGGTCCTTTGGTGATTTCTTTTTCGAAAATATTCTCAGCTTTTATCCTGGCTCATTGAGGTTTCTGATGGTGGTGAGCCTTCTTTGGACTTGGGTTGCTGTTATCCTGTTCACTTCTGACAGGTATAGAAATCCATGGCAATGCTCCATCTTTCTTCTTTTCATTGCTTTGGAAGGGTCTCTTTCAGGAGCCTTCGAGTTTGGCTCCATGATCCGTGAGTTAGACAGAGAAAGTTTGAACCACGTCATCAGAATTATTTGCTTAATGGAAGACAACCCTTTTACAGGATAGTGCAGATTTATATTTTCTTGATCCTCGTTTCGTATCTTTTCTTATACTCTCGGGCTCAATGTATAACAAAAAACGAATTGGTAACAGCAGAATATTTAGAGCTTATTTAAAAATTATTGAAATTATGAAAATCATGGCAGAAATATTTTCGGTATTTCAGTATGGCTTAAATTTACCATCGCAAAACCCACGTCTTTTGTCCGAAACACCCTGTAAAACATAAACTGAAACTAAAGGGTGGCTGCGACACCAAAGCAGCCAAGTTTATTTACATTCGAGTACATTTTAACCAAATTCGAGAAGTGCAGAGAGAGAAAAGCATAGAGACAAAAAGGCTAACTGAGGTTATTTCGTGGACGATGGAACAGAAGGAAAGAAGAGTGCAAAGGATAGGTTTTGGGTGCTGTCTGCGCAGTCGACAGGCCGAGGGTGGCGGCCGCCGCACACAGCCCCCAGCAACACTTGCACAAGCGGGTAGTTGCCTTCACATGCTCTTCCAGTTTGCTGAGCTCCTGATGTTTAGGGCAAAAAGATTGATGACTTGACATTTTAATGACACGGACGCACATAAAAGCGACCAGCAAATAAATGGAAAAATAAATACATTAGATAATACAAGAGCATAAAAATGGAACCTGCACGAGAGAGGTTTCTAAGCGAACCGATCTGAGAGCAGAGAGAATTGTCTACCAGCAGGCACCGCCCAGAAGCTGTGTTAACAGAGGTAGTATGGGTTGAACTCATGTTAGATATACAAAAGAAATGCTAAAAGTTGTGGAATGTTACTTAGTTTCAGTAACGAACAAGCGCTCTTCCACCTCACGAAGAAAAAGTGGAGCCATCCTGTTGTGTATTGATAATCCTTGACACCAAGTCGGTAGAGAAGAGAAGTCTCTGCTATCCTGTGAGATGCATGTCAGAGATATTTTTTACAATTTGTGTTATCTTTATAAAGCTCAAATTTGAGTTTATTAAACGCAAAAGCCGGATTCAGCAATCATTGGATTTTACCTCAGAATTGATGAATGCTAAGAAGGACGAGGCTGTTGCCGGAAATAAAAGCTTGCGCTGTTTTTTTATCGACTGAGACGTCTGAGCTGAGCGCCTATTCGAATGAAGCCACAATTGTACACTTTAAGAAATTGGTCGAGAAAGGCCGAGCGACGAGAACCGTTTCGCATTACTTTCTAAAATAATAGGAAAAGGCAAAATTGAGTGTAAAAAAGTTTGAAAGTTGTTACAAGTTTAAAAGAGGAATAAAGAGAATTTTGGAATTTTGCAGAACAATTTACAAAACGGGCAAAATATTAGGTACGTATCTACGATATAAATATCTAGATTAGGTCTTTGGATGCAATGAGCTTCATTAACAGCAAGTTTGGGGAACCTGGAGACCGAACCCCAACTCTTTGGTGGCCGACGCCGCTCTATTGCAATAGATTTAAAAAAAGAAAACGACTCTTTTCGGACAAAATCCACGCTCCAAATTGCCGGGAGAGTAGTTCTTTCTAGAAGGTCAACTTTCATAACAACAACAGCAAGAACAGGAAGTGGGTAGAAGAAGCAGAAGCAGAAAAAGAAGAAGAAGAAACGAAGCAGAGAATTAAACTATCTAGTCTGCATTTGAAGCCGGTTACAATAACCGGAAGTGGAAGTGAAAATATGTATTTTCCGCATTGATTTTACAACTACTTTCTTCAACTCAGAAAAGCCGACAAGAAAAAACAAAACGGGAGATAAAGAGAGAAGGAGGAATAGGAGGAAGAGTGAAGAGAAAGGTTAAGAGACCTGCTTTCTCTTCCATATGTATGTAAGTACATAAATCGCAACGGAATTCCAGTGACTTTCGAGAATGCGGAACTAGACATTGTGCAGCAACAGGCGAACACGAGCCAGCAGCAAGCGAAACCGGAAGTGCATCCATCTGGCCAACTTCAGCGACTGCTCGAACGAATGTTAGTTACAATGTGGCTGCCAAGGAACAGCAACAGGAAGAGAAGCAACCACGACGGAACGAAAGTAATCAGTAGATATTTTTAACGCTTCTCCTCAGTAATGCTAGTTGCAGCCATTAAAATATTTCGTCCACCTTCTCTGCTTCCATTTTCCGCCGTAACCATATCCTCGCCAGGATTCGCTGCAGCTGCTGTGCCGCTTTCTGTTATCCTGGCCGCAGATTATTTGCTGCGCTCGCTTTTTTCGCTCATTAAGTTCGTTAAGTTGCTGGAAGGATGCTTTTGTGACTGCAAGCGATTTGAGCAAGACGCTTCTGCTGTTTGCTGATCCTTGTGTGGCCACACGCAGGCAGCGCTCCTTCTGTTATACACACGTAATTGCATCTCTATAGAACGGCCGGTCTCTCTTTCTCTATGGATGTGTGCCTTTTTAGGCCACCCTCTCTCTATTTGCCGCTCTCTATACTCTGGCTGCACGATGAGTAAGTATTCGGAGGAATAGAATAGAAAATGTTGGTATTCCAAGAATGTTCGCGCACGTTGTGTCTGCCCTTATTTTTGTGTCAGAGCCGCTGACTTGACTGTGCTGGCGCTTTCTGGTGGCCTGACGAAAGCATTTCGAAAATTTCTAAAAAGTTTAGAAATGGATTAGAAACGAAATGAAAGAGAAATTGCTTCCGCGAATTGCTTTAAGAGAAAAAGGAACAAGAAAAGAGGCGACGGAGACAATGGTAGAGAGCTCTGCCAGTCAAATAAAATATTATTTGTATTTTTAAGCGTATTTCTATTACTCGCTTGGAGATTTTTTTAAACTAAAACGAAATAGCGATTCTTAGTCTTGAACGATTAGTCTTGAACTTGAAAAATAAAATCTTATCAATACGTTCTGATGAGTTTTGAAATTGAACTGAGAATTACGTAAGTTTCACGGCCAATGTCAATTGCCAGACAGTCTGTATGCCGGTTTTCTCCGCAGAGATTATTCCGTTGAATAATCCTGTTCCATAATTTGCGATGTTGTATGTCTCTTGAGAAGAGAATTCTGACATTAAAACTCAAAACGGGTAATACTTTTGATGTTAAGATTTCGATTAAGGTCAGATTTCGAGTTAGATGGCATAATTCTCATCGATAATTCTCATTTGAAAAAGTTGAAATTTTCAAAATTCCAAATCGATTTTCAGGTATGGCCATTCATTGATTGTTCTAATTTGAGCCAATTGTGGGTACACAAACACACGTGTTTCCTGAACCCTTAGAAACTACCCCTACGAATACATTGTAGGGGTTGTTATAACTTGGCCAATACCGACGCTTGGTAACGATGCTTTCGTTTTCTCCAAAAGAACCTTCAGAAAGTTCTTTTCGCCCAATATTTTTATTAAATAAGGGTAAGTTTTTAAGGGCACGGCGACGGATAATAAAGACGTCGCTGATAGAGGTGCTACCACCGGTATGGACCTGAACAGTGTGAATTTGGGTGGAGCCCATAAATGATGGTCTTGGTGTTGTTCTCATTGCTGGGGACGGTGGCGGTGGCGGTGGCGGTGACGGTGACGCTGACGATGATGGTGATGTTGAAGTGCGTAGGAGTGTGAGTTTAATGACGAGAACTATTTTCCGTCAACGCGTTAGTTTTCAACCAACTCTTTCGTACTGCGTTCCCAGCCAAATGATATGGAAATTTTGCTAGTTTTGAAAGACTAACAAAACCGTCTCATCGCGACTGCTTGTTAGCGATTCGACGCAAAGCATTTTCTTTCAGGAATACTAAAACATAAATTTCTTTTTTTCTTTTAAAAGAAACTGAATACAGTCAAATTTGGAAATAGTTTTTGCTTTGTAGATTTTGAAATATTCGTTGTTAATTAACAAAATCCACTCTCAATTCAGTACAAAGAAAGCTCCTTGCGAAGTTTTGGTTTCTTTACTAATTTTCCATTTGTTTAATAAAACATGGGCGAACTCGAGGCAGAATGTTCATAATTAATAGCAATAGTTTTAGTTGATGAATCTAAAAAACTAAGGCGTTGACAAGAGGCGTCACTAAAAGTGGAGTGAGGGCAGAGGAGAGCGCAAATAAGTAGGATTCGGACCTACCACAACCAAGTTTACCGACTTCGGTTCATTGCGCCTTACTCGCGATGGAACGTGGATGGAGTATTATTAATATTTTATGACACGAGCTCTGCATGTACTGCTATATTTAGTACATGCTCCACCATACATATGTTCGTTACAGCATACATATGTATGTATGTATGCAACCTTCATTAAAACCTACTGAAATTACTGCCCGCCATGTTGTCCCAACTGCAGAGCATAGAATTATGCGCGCCAAGTCCAGCAAGGAAAACTTTAGCGATCTTATAGCATTCTGTCAATGCTTTCCATCAATATTCATCATCAATCTGTAAATGCCGATAAAGGTATTCACAGGAAAAACTCCGCTGAGAGCTGAAAAAGTTCTTCTCTGCCCCAATTTTTAACCATAAAAAATAAACAACGCTTGTACCACATACGACACTTATCAGGAATAAAGCCTCTCAGGTGTAACCGAATAGTGCCCGCATCTGACCCAAAAAAACCCGTTGATAAAACGACTGCATCAGCTACCTGTGCCGAACAGGCCTACAGCAAACGCGGCAGCAGTTTTGGCGGCTTTGCGAAATGTGGAGCCCACCAGGAGCCGCCCACTGCTCGCACATTTTGAGCCGTCCGCCGCCACCCTTAACTTTCAAACGCTCGGGGTATGCCCGAAAGTTTGACAATCTCTCTCTTTCGCTTTAAAATTAGAACATATTTAGTCGTTTTAGAAATTGTGCGCCGCGCTTCCGCTCAACCTCTAACGACAGCCTGATGCGTCGTTACGTTACTCAAAGGATTTCTAATGAAACGTCATTCCACGACGTGAATGAATGCAGGCGGCGGCGTTGCAAGGGTTGGCCTTTGGCATTTCTAAATTGAGCGCTTGAAAAGAATGTCGATATTAGAAGCGACCAGGAGCTCATGCCTGCGGCGCAAGCGAGCATTAGAGAGAGAGCTGATACATTTTCAGCTTTAGAAACGCGTCAGCTGTTCGGTATATGTACATGCGTTGTTGTTGTTACAACAAGATGTCACCAGATGGGTTGGTCGTGGGTGGACGGGGCGATGGTGGGTGTGGTAATGGAAGGGATGTTTGTTGTTTATGCGACGATGATTGCAGTAAGAGATTGCTTGTTGGGAAATGTGTACTTAATTGAAAATAAGAGTGAGATAGAAAATATTACAAGCGAGTTGGACTTAAATTGGCAGGATATTTTTGAAGCTACGAGTATTTTTAAAATTCAGAATAAGTTCTAAATTTTTAATTAAACTATAAAACTTTAGTTTTATATATAAATTCAAATGTACGTAATTATCGAAATTATGTTTGAAAATTTTAACTGAAAAATTTCAACCGAATCCGACCAACTTTTTGAGAGAAAATTAGGCTTGAAAGCATTAGCTTGCTTTGCTAAAAAATCCCGGCAGACATTCCACAAGGTGCATGGCCTCTGATGGCCATCTGGTTTCCTGGTATCGCGACATAGCTAAAGCTTTGAAGATTAGAAGCTCTTTGAAGTGGCATCACGGACGGACGGCTGGCCGTAAGGATAAGAAAAAACCAAGAAAACCTTGAGATCGAAGTTCTTTTGATCGTTTACAGGAAAAGTAACCGGAAAAGTAGTTCGGAGAAAGTGACTCTTTTTAAACACTTTCGGTGTTTTATTTTAATTGGAGACTGATGCTAATGACACAAGTCCTTTCGGCCTTTCCTTGTTCTTATGCTCCTTTTCCTTGCCTTCTGTTTCCTTCTGAACTTCTTGTTCTTAGGCGTTCTTTCTGCCTTCACAGATTGTAATTCATTTTGTCCGTCTGACCTTTGGCCTGCCTTCTCTTCTCTTCTCGTCTGCCTTGTGGCCTTCTCCTGCGTTACAGCTTCTCAAATTCTTGGGCGTCGTCGGCGGTGAAAGTAAAAATTTAAAGGATATCTGAACAGGCAGGCATACTTGCGGACGCAACGGCTGTCATGTATGAAGCCACGCCTCTGCGCCGGATGCTGGAGGGCGTCGTATACCCACGTGGACACCCACAAAAGTATCCGCGAGAGCTGCTTTCTTTCTGGCCCAAAATTTTCCAACCGTTGATGGTGCGTGGATACTTGCCGTGACTTCAAACACATTCAAACCAAATACAGCTCACTCAAACATGCGCATACATACATACATACATACATACTCGCACAACTGACAGGCCACAACGACGACGTGTTCGAGAGTAAACGACGGCCGTGTTTACAAAGTGTGTGCAAAGTATGTTTGTATGTGTCTAAGTGAAATCAGTACTAGTTAACCATTTATTTAAGCCCGCTGAAGCTCTTCACACACACACCCACACCCACACCCACACACGCACACACGCTTACACGCACAATGACATCATATGCATATTTCCATGCTGCTGGTAGTGTACCTTCCTTCCTTCCTTCCTTCCTTCCTTCCTTCCTTCCTTCCTTCCTTCCTTCTCTTCTTTCTTGCCGGCTTGCCTTTCTTTGTACGTTTGTGTGTTTTGTGTGCGTTGCACCAACACACATACATACACTTGCATCGCACGCATGCACACACCCACACACGCTCAGCCCACACAATCTCAGAGCTACATAAGTATATGATTCTCGACCAGGTTCACAGGATCCGTCGACAAGTTGGAGTCAGCACCACCGGAGAAGCCGAGTGCCGGCACATAAAATAGCAGCAACAACAATAACGCCCATAAGCGAAATATCTCTTAGAATTCGTGCTTTTTTTGCTTCGTTTTTGTTGCTGTTAACATCATCATTTAACATGTTCTTTCTGATGATAGAGTTGTTGTTGTTGTTGTTGTTGTTGTTGTTGTTGTTGTTGTTGTTGTTGTTGTTGTTGTTGGTGTTATGTCAGGATTATCATATGCTTACTTTAAGCAAAAAAAAAAAACTGTAATTTTTTATACATATTTCCTTGCATTTTTGCCACACAATCGCCCTCGCATATTATATATGTATGGCACATTTAATGCTTATTGTGTGTGTGTGTGTGTGTGTGTGTGTGTGTTGGGATAGAGATAGAGATTTTCGGGTGCTCCCACGTTCGTACCGACCGTGACGTTCTTAAATTGTTTATACGTCGAGTAAACGGCGAACCATCCTGATCCATTTGGCGCATGGTTCTTTCGGTATCGGTGAATCGGTAGGGTCTATCGTAAAAGCAACAAAAATGTGGCCCCCGGTGGCTGGGGGTGCCTGGGGGTGCCTGCTACCGACTAAAGTATTTAATTATTTAATTAATTATTGTGTGCGAACACGGATGGCGGCGGCGCTGGTTTGTTGCGAGTCAAGCAACTGCAGCCGTTTGCGCAATTCCGGGAAGAACCGAGATTATTATAGTCAGCAGACAGCAGCAGCGGCCCTCACATTAAGAACCACTTTTCGAGGTAGCCTGAAAAGTGCAACAATTTCTGCGACTTGCATGACTGCAAAGTGTTGCTGCTGCCGCTGCAGGCGATCGCGTGCCATCGCGATCAAAAAGAATAAATAGAATTTTTAACAAAACAACAACAACAACAACAACAACAACAACAACAACAATTAGGAAGGCGCAGTTGTTGCTGGCGGGCGCATTAAACTCTGTGTGAAACTTCGCGCGACATCGCATTCGGTCGCCAACTTTCACTTTCGCTGTTGCAATTTTTATGTTGCTGACGAGTTCGCTGCAAACCAGTTTGCCGGCGTCCGTCAACGTCTAGCGCGAGGTTAAAAACCTACAAGTTCGCGCCAGCGACCGCAGCACTGAAACCGCATTAGTCGCTGGCGATGTTTTGCGATGCCAGCGATCGATCCCTCTCTCGCCCACCGGCTCGTGCGTCTTTCTCGTTCTCTTTCTGAAGCTCGGCTGACGCTTCGCTGGTTGTTGCTGTTGTTTTAGTGTTTGTCGTTCGACTAATTTTCAACTTAATTATAATTTGCTGACGATGCTTTAGTCATGTCGCTGCTGCTCTACGCCGTTCGTTGTTGCTGTTGTTTTGTTCGTTAATGCTGCTGATTATTTTGTCATTTATTTTCTTGTAGTTTTGGTTTGCTTTGTGTTTGTTGTTGTCATTGTTGTTTCAGTTAATCGCTGCATTTTAGTGAATATCTCTTCGCGCGGACTATAAAAATGTGCGGCCCTGCATGTGGCCGTTGTTGTTGTTGTTGTTGTTGTTGTTGTCATTATTACCTTCAATGCTGCCTTCAAGAAGTTTGCCGAGGAAGTAAATCGCCATAATTGAATGTCAACAAACGACTTAAACGCCTGTCGGCTCTTCGTGGCCTCGCCGTTGTCGGCGGCTGGAGTTTGTTTTCCGAGTAATCTTTACAAATTTATCTCCAGCGCCAACAACAGCAGCCGCAGCAGCAGCAGCAGCAGCGGCACTTCGAGATCGAGTGGGCAGCGTCCCGATTTTGAGACAAATTAAATCATCTTCGCAGCGCCGCGGCGGCCACGTTTATTAAATGCATGCGAGAAGCGGCAGGATGCCTCACACAATAATTATTGCAGTGATATTGTTGTTGCCGGCGCAATTATGTGCCGCGCCAGCTGCTGCCGCAGGCGGATGTTTAATTAGTTTTGATTAAGTGATTTCAATTAAGCTGCACAGATCACGGCGAGGACGAAATCTGAGCAGACATTCTCCCTCTAGAAAGCCATAGAGATTGTCGTAAGGGCTCTCCAGTCGGTATATGTCTCTATTAGCATATGAAATTACTATTCGGACTAAGAAATTATTGTTAAGAAATTTACAATAAATCCAAGTCTCTTCATTTCTGGCAGTTTCAGATTTTCTGCTCTTACTGATTTCTTTATAACTCTTTTAGGTCTCTCGAGAACTGTCACAAAACTCTTTCTAATGCTGTTCCTTCGTATTTTCATCTCTCAATTATTTCCTCGTAGTCGCTCACTCTCTCTCTCTAACTTCCTCTCTCTTCTCTTAAACTCTTTTCTGCAATGCTCTTTCTAACCCCGGAGAACACAGATCCGTGCAGGCCCATGGCTCTCGTTACCTTGCGTCTGATCTTTATCATGTTGATGTGGATGCCGATGCCGATGCCGATTTCCGCGTTGGAGCACCTGAACGCGTGCCCACGATGAGAACATTTGTCTGAGCACTGCCGGATAGCTCTAGCCGGTTTGCTTGTCGGTCTGCCGCCCAGTTGTGTGCACGGTGCGTCAGGTTGAGTTTATGACGTAGTCGCTCTCACTCTTGGCCTCTCTCTCTCTCTCTCGTTCATGTGGTTAAGTTGTCTGTCTGCCTGAGAGTAAAGCTCATTGCATAAGCCGGAAATTTTTCTATTTTTAGCCAAACGTTTGTCTCTATTCGGCTTTGTAAACTTTTTATCTCGCGAGAGCGTTCTCCTGAGCTACTCTTGAGTTGCAGAGACATAAACAGAAGTCGCAGATGCAACAAGAATACCAACAACAACAACAACAACACCAATAAAAACTGGCTGGCAGCTTTTCTTCGAGTTCATTCAACCTCGGCCCAGTGAACTTAGTTAAGGTTATTTTTACTTTATGCTCGAAGATTAAGCCGGAATCGGAATCGGCGGCATCGCCAGCATCAGCATTAGCATCGGCTTGTAATCAGTCGTAGTTAGCGGTAGCGTCTAGCGTTTGGCGTCTGCGTTTGCGTCTGTGCCGTTCGTTGGTGCGCTACGTGGATGGAGCGGCGTTTGTACGCGAGCATTTCATTTCGTTGTACTGAATTATTTTCTTGTTTAAGTTCTATACTTAGTGCCCCCTCCCCCTCCTTCTCCCAACCATCACCCCTCGCTGATCCTCGTTCATGCTCATTTTCCATTCTTCCTGTTTTTGTTGTTTGAATTTTCTGTTTCTTGAGTTGAGAGATTTTGTTTGGGCGGTTGTTGCAGCTTGTTGCTACTTGTTGTTGTTGATAGACATACATATGCACAAGTATGTTGTAAGATGAAACAAGATGTTTCTTTCATCACTCGAACTAATTTTACATAAGATCGGATTCGTTTTTTCATCATTTCTCTTTATTTTTCTCTTCCTCCAAAGTGAAGAACTTTTTATGGGCGGCTGTTTTTTTCGCTTCAATTTTATTTATTGCTCAAATGCCGACGCAGTCGTTTTTCTTTGGCTTGAATCCTTTTTTATGCTAAAGAACAGAACATTTCATGCTTTTTATTCTACAAATTAATAGCAAATTGACTATTAATGAATGCATTAAGAATGGATAGAATTGTTGAAGTTTCATGCGATTTATCCTAAAAAAGTCTTCTTCGAAAAAAAGAACATATGTATTCCTTGAGATCAAAAGAGAATCTTTATAGCTTCTGATGAGAAGGCTTTTATTGTTCTCAATGTGAAAAAAATTCATGGGTGAAAAATTCAAAGAGAAGACGACACGAAATTGAGGGCGGGAGAGTCGGAGAGAGATCAATTGCTCTCATCAGAATGTCATTGTATACAAAAATGAAATAACTTGAGAAATTCAAAACGTTCGAAGAGTCAAGCACGTTGTCCATTAACTTGTCCGTTTTTGAGGGATACAATTTTAATCCAAAAAATTATAATTATTAAATGTGAATAATTCTGTGGATTGTATTTGTTTATAACTAGTGTGTGTATGTATTCGTATTTATAATATCTCGTATACTATACAGACATAAAACATTATGGAAACGCCGACGGAGACGCTTTCGACGTGATGGAATGAAGATAACTCTTTTGTGGTGAGACACCTTTTCTGACCTACTTTTCAAATGAAATTTGTATTCTTTAGCTTTCGGTTTGTTTTTGTAATTATGACTTGAGAACTCTCTCTCTCTCTCTCTCCCTTTCGTTGTAACGCACCTTGGTTTTTTAATTAATTTTCTGTTAAAACTTGAAGTCAAATTTGCCGCGTTTTCTCCACTCTTCGTCTTTTCTGTGACTTTCTGTGGTTTTAAGTGCAGAAATATTTTATGTGCTGCCCATAAAAGTAGCGGTTAACCTATTTTTGGGGCAGTCGGTTTACGTATTAATGGCAGAGACTCTCTACTCTCTCTCTCTCTCGCTGTGCACGGTTCCCGAAATGGTCTGCCACAACGGAGGAACGGTCAGTGGAGGGTTGGGTGGCCCAATATCCATCCGAAGAAGATAATTTAGTTGAATGGTCCGGGCTACGGCTCGGGCTACGGTTACGGCTGAGCGTCGGGAGCTGCGGTAAAGCGAAGAGGGAAAGAGAAGAACATGAACTACGTTTAGTTGTGGACCAATGGACCATACTGCAAGGAATGACTGCCTCGCAGTTGGCTTCAACGGTTACTTTAATTAAAGCGAACAGCGCGGACGTGATCGAGCTTTGTGCGATAAATTCATTCGAAGCAACAGAAGCAGCAAAAGAATGGGCCGAAAGCCGAATGCAAAAGTACCGGAGACATCGAAATCAGACGCGAGGCCGGGATGGGTCCCTGCGGTTTTATAGCAATCAGAAACGAACTAACAAACTGTACCTACTCTTCATAAGACGGCAGCAATAGCAGCAACGAACAGCGAACAACAACAACAAACTAACGATGATGTTGCATGCAGCGTGTGCTGTTGCTGCAACAGCGGCAGGCGCGTGGCGCAAGGAAACAGTTATCGGCAAACGTTCGAGTGACCTAAATTCAGGTCAATACCAGGAAGACATCAAGAGCTATATAAACTGTGCAGCGCTTAAAACGGCCGCAAACTGCAACATCTATTATAGCTATAGACGAAGAAGAAGAAGAAGAAGAACAACAACAACAACAACAACCACCTAACAGAAGCAGGAGTGGAAACAACAACAACAACAACAGGAGCAGCATTAGCTGAAGCACCCGCAGTAGCAGCAATAATAGCTGCAGCAAAACAACAACAACAACAGCAACAACAACATTAACTACGTGTGCACCAAACGAGAGCGAGCGTTGACGACGACGACCGCAAATTGGCCAAAAGAGCAGCACCACAACCGACAGCAATAATGGTCAATGGAACAACAACAACAACAACAACACCCACCCAGAAGTCCTCTCTCGTCTTCCGCGAGGAACGAATGCATCTAGCACTTTGCTAGATTCTTAAAGTAGAAGGACCTGCTCCTGGATGGAGTACCGCGAAGTCTCTTTCTTGTTCCTCTTCTTCTTCTTCTTCATAATACGCTTGTTCTCCGTGCTGGCTTTTTTCGAAGCAACGATTTCGACGCCTTCAAGCCCTCTCCTTCCGCTCGTTGCGGAACACTCTGGCGGTGCACGATTCCACTTCATTGAAGAACGGACAGGTAGAGGAACAAGAAGAAGAAGAAGAAGAAGAAAAAGCAAGATGTTGTTGTCGTTGCTGGCGTTGCTCCTGCCTTCTCCTGCTCCTGTCTTTCTGTGTGAAGATTTTAATTTAGGTACGTGTCGTTTTAGTAAATGTCGATTGCTATCAAGTACTAGAAGCATCCTACAACAATAACAACAACAACCAGACACAACAAAAATCTTCTTTAAGCAAAACTGAAGGCTGAAGGGGGAAGAAGAAGAAGAAGATGAGTGGAAGGATATAAAGAATAAGAGAAATGAAGAAATTAAAAAGTGATAAAACCAAGATTTTACTCAGGATACTAAACCGGGCATCGTATGATGACTTCTGAAAAATATTATTTCCGAAGTTCAAGCACTTCCGAACTCATGAGCTTACTAGAAGAGTATATTCCGGGCTGAAAAGGGAAAGGGCAGAGCAAATAAATGCTCAACGCTTCAAAATTTTCTGCGAGAAACCAACTGCTTTCCATACAATAAAGTAATCTGGAGAAAGTACAGAATGAGCAGCAATATCAGCGCTGAAAAAAACGGAATCTGCGGCGATCTCTGATCATGTTACCTAAAAACCGACCTAAAAAAGTAAAGGTGAAAAGACTCAGCAGTTGTTTCAACAACGCACGCGAAAGAAAGGAACGGAAAGGAAGTAAATGCGAGCAAATAAAAAACTCGTAGGCATGTGGTAAGCATTGCAGCCTGACCGGAATTAATGACGGCCTGTCTGCCTGCGGCACATTTTCCGCGATTAACCGACAAACTCGAGAGTACCCAGCCCCAGATTCCGGCGCAAACAAAGCAGCGCCGAGGAACCCCAAACAAAACGGTACCCACAAAGTAAACAAAATGCTAAAAACCCCAGAAACCAAGAAATTAAGGGCGCGTCGCCACAAAATGTTAATTAAATTGAGAAAAAATGAAAATGGAAATTCAAACGAAAATGAAAATGTGAAAACAACTGCTTTCTATTTCCGGCCTACGGTCAGAGCCCGAATTAAGTCAACACGGATGAGATTTTTGGGAGCTCTTTTGTACATTTTAGAAGACTGGAAACCATTTAGTAAGACCATTTAACGAGGTAAATTCTAACTTGCTTCTGGCTAGAATCGTTCGCCAGCCGCCGTCTCACATTCCACAAGCGTCCTTTTTGTCCGCCTGCAGCCGGGCGGGGCGTCTCGTGCCGCACACATTGCGGCAGAATACATCAGAGGCGTCTCTGATCGCTGTCTGCTACGATGGAATGTCGCAAATGGAAAAAGGACTGCTTCGCAAATGAAAGGATTTACGATATTTTTATTCTTTATTTTTTGTGAGTATGATTTTTGTGTTTCTTTTGTTCAAAAGTGTATTCATTCTGTTGTGGATAATTACAAGTTGGCACGGTTCAAAGGAAGGAAGGAGTTGATGTCATTGTCGTTGGAAAATGTTCCTGCAGCAGCTGTTGACGACAGCAGCTACACATGTGCTGACTCGTTTATTTGGAAAATATCAAAATCAAAATTTTGCCATTTTTTCACACTTGGAACAGTTTTTGTGTCGTGCAAAAATAGACGAATAAAATTCAAACAGTTTTTTTCGGCATATTCTCTTTTCGCATCAAATTTCTCTCCCGAAAGAACGGTTCGATTATTCTGATTATTCTAATATTAATTTCGGAAAATATTGAAATATTGTACATACATTCAATACATCTTCCTAAATGAAAAATTACATTTAATTGTAAAGTTTTACAATTTTTTTTTCAAAATTTTCAAAATTTTTCAGTTTTACAATTTTCAAATTCTCTCTTTGGATGGCGACCACTCTAGATCAGTGGCGGTAAATTTGTATAATTTTTTGCTTTCTTCTTCAACAACAATATTTTCTTCTTCTTACAGTTTTTGCTGACATTTCAACTTTTTTTCGCCCTCACACACAAACTATCTTTTAAAGACTCATTTGAATAACCTTTCTTGCCGGCATCGCCAGCGTGAGTTTGCAACTATTAAGGACTTGTATATCCTTGTTTACGACAAAAAAAGGACAAAGCAAAGAAAAGAAAAATGTACATAAAATCCATTAATATTGAGATTAACTTGTAAAATCTGTCCGATCCTTAACGAGTCGACAAGTTCGACAATACTTACCACAACAACAACAACAACAACAGCAACAATATGAAGGCTGCCACAGCTACTTAGGCAGCCTAATCCTTCACAGGATTGCTATGAATATTTGTAGAAGAAGAAGAAGAAGCAGACTTTTTCCTTTCTTTCCTTCGCTGTTTTATTGTTATCTGAAAACGCTTACAAATCTTGCACCAACGAGCGGGCAACAATCCTTTTTCGGCTGAAAAGCCGTTTTTATAATATTATTACTTTCCTACCTCATCCTTGTGTTGTTGCAAAGTTGTTGTAATTGTGCAAATAATTGACACGTACCACTTTCTACACTTTGTCGCACCGCAGCCGATCATTTCGTACAGGTTTTACGCCGGCCCCTTCCACTTTTTATTTGCTGGTCTTTCCCTTTTCAGCAGGCTAATCCTTTGTTAAATGGCATGTCCTTTTTTGTGCTGATTGCGTTTGCGGTCTTTTTGGGAAGAATCCGAGGAAATGAATATTCGCAAAGTCATCATTCGTGACGCTCACTCTGTCGTCCATTCATGCATTCATTCCGCTCGGCTGGTAGTCGCTTGTTTACCCGAAGGATATACGCCAATATATTGGTTGTTTGTGTCGTCAAGACGACAAGTCGGTTGTCGTCGTCATCGGTGCCGGGGCAGATTCGCTGTGGATTTATTTGATCTCTCGCACCGAGTATAATTATGTACGAGTACATTATGTGCCTTAATGTGACTACTGTCGAACAGAGAAGAGTGTCTCTTTGTCCATTTGGCTTCTGCTTTTTTAAAGGATGTTGCCCAAGGGTCTTGTGCTTCGTGTGTTTCGCGGTCTGGACGGTGTTGTCCGAGCACTTGAGACCTTTAGCTACTAAATCTTAATACTTCTTCTTTTCTACTTATTGAAAGATTGAAGTCTGTTTTTTTTTTTAATTTTCTACAAATTCACAAATTTATTAAAATTCATTTAATTTTTCTCGCTTTTGCTTTAAACTTTTTCTAAGAATTCTTTAAAATCTGGGTCAAACAAACAGCTGTTCGTTGTTGCTGTTGTTGTTGTTATTTTAGTTGTCATTCAACAAAGTCTTCAGTTTCGTTGTCAAGTTCTGTTGTCATTGCTGTTGTTGGAGTTCTTCTACGTATTGCCATTGTCAGTGCTCTTGGACTTGGCCATATGTTGTTGTTTTTGTTTTGCTTTGTTTTTTGCATTATTCTTATTTAACCTCGTTACTTGTTGCGAATTCTTTAGACGCGATTTTTTTGTCAAGGTGTTTTTATTGAATAAAATAAAAGAATAGACTCATATTCGTTGCGTATAACTTTCCGAATAGGAAGACATATTCCGGCGAGAGAGACGGAAGGGCGAGGCCGTTAAAAGACAGACGAGCGTGTTCTTCACGCGAACAGAAAACAGAAATAGTGAAGAAAATGTCAGCGAATATAATGTATTTTTTTGTTAATAAAAAAGTTTGCTCAACAAATTCTCATGTTCTGGAAATTTGTTGTGGAAGAAAAAACACCACAGGAGTTTGAATTCTTTGCATGTAAAATTACGCAAAAGTAAAGTTATGATGATTACATTACGATTATCATTATTATAGTAACCTGATGATGTAATCAATAGGCAGAAAATAAGGAAAAATTTGTATAGAAAATTGTAGAAAAGGGATGACATCGAATTAGCCGAAAAATTTACACAGGGCTAAATCGGGCAATTAACGATTGCTTAATCACGATGGTAAAATGATAAAATAACAGGCAATCTCAGATGAGAGCGCGCCAATGGCTCTCTAGAAGACGGTAGAAGTTCTCTGAGCGGCAGGACCGCATAACCAATAAGGTTTAAGAATGTAATGAGAAATTTTGAGATTAACCACTCCGAGAGCATCCCAGGGCGATTGTAACCAGACCGTTTCCAGGTAGCTGCTGGTTTATCACCATCGAAATGCGATGAGGATGATACTATTGGTTGGAAGAGCCCTCGGTTGAGGGTTGAAGTCGTCTTCCAGTTCTTTGTGTAATGGTTTAAGACATTTCATTAGTGTTGATTACTCAAAGTCATTAAATAATGTAAGATTATAAAAAAGCGATCTGTCTTCAATCCATTCTTTTTGAGGGAAATCCATCCGTCTTGCAAAAATTTTACCTACGCAGAAGCATAAGAAGGAATGTAAGAAAACTTACTTGAAGAGCATTCACAAGAAACCTGCGTACAATAAAATCTCCCCTTTCCTTCTTTTCTCTCGCTCTTTCACTCGGCCCATCTCTTTTGCACTCTGACTTGTCCTGAATGCTCCACACCTCTTCTTTGCTCCAACTACTTCCAGTCGCTGAGCAGATGCCTTCACACATACCAATGCATGTAAGATTCTCTTCTCTCGCGTTCGTCTGCTCGCTCGCTCGCTCGGTCGCTTGCCGCACGCAGGCAGCGAAGGTGGCGCTGTCGTTGGAAAAATCGAGTTGCGCAGAGGATTTAAGCTTAGACCCGGGCAAACAGCAACTCATACGATCGACAACGCTCGTTATGGTAACACAGTAGATGTACTCAGTGCTGCGCTAACAATCAAAGTGCAAGAATCGTGCGAGTAGGATTGAAGAAAAAGTAGCAAAGTTTTTGTATGCTGTTTGATAAAAGTCTTACCAAAGGCTAATAGATTCTACGGCTTGCAGTAATTTCTACAAAGTCCTGTGAAGAAGACTTGTTTTTGCTAAAAAAGTGCGACAAAGATTTGATTTGAAAAACTTTTCTCTGTTGAAAGAAGAAAATCCAATTCAAATCACATCAACTTTTAACAAGTTTTGGGTTTTTAGTGGCAATGTGTTAAGAATAAGAAATACAATACAATTCAGAGAAGTGCTTTTTACTCTGAGAATATTAAAGACAAATAAACCGGCAACAAATTGAGAACAACACTTGGAACCAACTACAAGAAACATCGTTTTGGCAGAAAAACGAATCCATCGTGAAATTAAAAATAGAAAACGGCTACGTCTATCTTTTATTAAGATATAATTATTGAAAAATTGCTACAATTTCGATAAGAAACATACTCTTTATCATGGCAGCCTTTTTGGATCCTACTGGACAATATTAAGTGGAGGAAGAGAAAAGAAGCAGCAGATCAAGAGAAAACGCAAGAGCACGAGCTGCAAAGAGCAAAAACAGCAGCAGCTTTCTTCGTGGAGGATCGTTAGAAGATTTCATTTTGAGAGAGTGAGTGACGTAAGCAAAGCAGAAGCCCCAAAAACAGCTGTTCGTTAGCGATCAGAAAACGCCAGAGAGCTTTGAGATTAACAAAAACAAATCTTATCGGTATTTTCAAAAAGAAAATTGAAGAAATGGCCACTTATTTAGATCCCACAGGACAATATTAATAATTCATTAATATATTAAAAATAGTTATTCTTGAATTCTCTGAAAGAAAAATTCACAAAATGTATCCATTAGATCCTACCGGTACATATTAGAGCTTTTCCATCCAAAAAGCTCCCTCCGCTGATTTCAGCGAAATTCCAATTGAAAGGCTCGGAAGAGAAGTTTTTAAATATTTGCTAGTTATTAAAAGGAAATTACAAAAATGCATATACTCGATCCCACTGGAACTTATCGTCGACCGAGATCCACTCGAGGCTCTTCCAGTCGCAGCCGAGCCTGCACCTACCGTCAGGAGTTACTGGATCCCACCGGTCTATATTGACTTGACAATCCTTCTGCTGAAGCGTCTCCTTCGCTTTACTTTTTTCCACCACAATGGCTGCACTCTTTGGGCCAACCAGCCGCCGCTCAAGGACACGAGCGCGGGCATGGATTTTTTCGGCGTAAAATGTTAACGACAGTTTGACATGGACTGCAACTTGTTGGAGAGCGAAGGAGACGAAGCTCGCTGGCTGCGGGTGCCCGGCCGTGAGGAAACTTCAAGCTGTCGTCGTCGAAGAAAAATGAGATGTGCCGAAGAAAACGAGAAGGCTGCAGAATTTTAGAAGAAAATGCATATTTAAACAATGCATATTTTAAATATAATATAATTTTTTTCAAGTAATAATTATTTAATTTTGGAAACTACCAACATTATTTATTTTATTTGATATAATTTCTCCTAAACATTTAAAAATACCCAATGATCCGTAGCCCCAATCGTCCGTTCATAAGTACGAACAAATTCAAAGTCCGGTGTATTTTTAGCACACTTTTTATCGAGCCAACCAACACACACACACACACACACACCACGCCTTCGCAACAAACTAATTTCCTACTCATTAATTTTGTAAATGTTTATTAAACGTTTATATTCGTTGTTAGCATTATCGTATTTATGGCACCTTCAGTGTTACTATTTTGTTACTGTAAATGAAAAAACTTCCTATAAATACAGCATACTTCCTATAAATATTACACACAATATATACTTCCTATGATTGTTGCTGTTGTTTACATTAAAAACACAATTTTTGTACATTTTATTTAACAGTTCCGGACCAAAGTCCGGATGTTGTCCTTAACTACGCTGTTAACTACGATAAATCTGTAAGGAATGTGGCTAAATTAAGAGTTTAGCAAAGCGATAAGTTGTTGTAGAGATCGATAAAGATCGAGACAAAAATTTCTGCCACGCATATAAATTTTAGTAAGTTTTGCTAATAATACAAGCAAATTTTTTTGTTCCCAAAAAATGAACGTAGTTACTCTGGCATAAAAACAATCCTGTATAATGTCAGCCTAATCCGAAAAGAGGAAAGAAGACGATAAAATTCAAAGAGAAATAAAAATTACTCTAAATATACTTTATAATTTTATAACCGATTTTATATATTTTAATATATAGTAAATTTTTAATTTGACATTTTAGTTGGGGCGTATATATATATACTAAATATACCATATAACTGCTTTTATTTCGCTCACTTTTAATGACTTTAGAATCCATCGCATTGCATTTTGTCTCTTTTACATAACTTTGTATAGCCCACGCACTATTAATCATAAAATCCAAATACGATGATAGTTTTAGTAAAATAAAATATTTGTAAAATAAAAATGAATATATATATATATATATAAATATAATGTATATCTATATATAATATAACCTTAATTAAAATTGTTTCCTTTTTGAAACCAATGATCAATCAATAGGTTCTTGAAACAAAAGAAGGTAGAAGGAGAGAAGGAAGATATGTATGTATATCTTTCGATTTAACAGCTTCTTTCACGTATTATACCGCCGATGATTTCGATGAGGTCAGTTTTTGAGATTTGACGACAGCATGATAGAAGGAAAAAGATCTCTCGCCTGCGATTGCATCCAGCTTTCAATGAAGACGAAGACTAGCTGAAACCCAAATTATTCTTTATCCTTACTTTCCAAATCGATGACTTTAATTGGAGCAAACGGAAGGGCTTTCTTCAGCGAAATCTTGTCCCTAAAAATTGCTATCTCTACCAATTGCCGGTGACTATACAGACTTATACCTCAACGCGAAAATCATAATGAATGACAAAATCGAATTAACCTTAATTATAAAAATTATCGGCAATGCATGTCTACACACTCAGTCCTCAAGGCCGGAAAGGTAATGAGTTCCTGAATGTGTTCTCACACTCTCGCACTCTCGTACTCTCTATTTTTAATCGTTCCGGTTGACTTTCTGAACAGCAATGGGTTAATTATCGTATATCAAAACGTAACGAAACAGATGGTGTCAATCAATTCTGCGGTCTCAACAGTTTAGTTGTTGTAATCGCTCTAAACATGAACAACAAACAATTACAATAGATAAATAATACTATATTAAATGTTAAGCGGCAGGTTGACCGAGCAGAAGAGATCGGCGGAGAGAAGCAGGCCGTTTATTGCTCGCCTGTCCCTCCAGCGCCACCGCCACCGCCACCGGCACCGGCACCGCACCGACTCCATCGCAGACAATGCTCACACAGCCGATAGATCTCTGGAAACAACAACAGTAGCGGCAACAACAATAAGCTTGTGGAAAATGTCGCATTGAATTTCTCGCGGCATTCTTAATGAAACATGAATTAAGGCAGTTCTGGGAGGCGGCAGACGCCGAGATAGACAGACGGAAGGACGGACGGACGGACGGACGGACGGACGGATGGAGGTGCAGTGCGTTGGACGGACGCACGCGGCAGGCAAAGTTCCAAGAGCGAGGTTGCTGCAACCAAACGCGCAATTAGCCAAGGTGCCGGTGAGGAGCGAGCGGCGCCGGGCACTGATCGCCGATGGTGCGATGCCGGTGTGTGCGTGTGCGTGGAGTGCCGCAGAGTAGCCCCGAACTGGTGTATCAATGAAAATACTAAATGGAAAAAACAGGGGGTCGTTTGGTGCTGCGAACAACGCGAAGTTGTTGTTGTCATTGCTGCTGCTGCTGCGGCGTTGTCGTTAGTAGGCGCGGAAGAAACGTAGGTATGTATGGTCGCTGCGTCGGTTGGAAACTCAGTCGTCGGTGTTGTTGTTATACGTAGTCTCGCTCTTTAGTGTTGTTGGAATTGTGGGGCGATCGGAAGGGGGCGAGCGAGACGGTGCAGTCCGAAGGAGGTCTGGTTTCTCGCGATGGCAAGAATAAAAATGCCGGAAGTAGAACTTTTGCTCCGATTGTCACTGAAAATGCCATATTTTTTATTGCCATTATTTTTAATTAATTAAATTAAGCGTTTTAATTTATGTTTTTAAATAAAAATTGACTAAAATTGTTTGAGTGTCGTGTTGTCTCTTGTTGTGTCTTCTGGTTGTTGATGTTGTTCATGGTTGCTGTGTGTATTTTTGTGTCTTTATCGTGTCCATATCGTGGATGTTTGAGCATACGTGAGCGTGTGTGTCGCAATCTGCACATTTTTACACTTTTGTAATTGTTCGAAAATGCGAAAACTATCAACACGAGATTCGCTTAAAAGCATTTGAAGGATATGAAGGAGAAGGCACGAATAAGTCTTGTAAAAGTTACAGAAATTGTCAACTTAGTTCATAGATTTTAACATGACAATTATGTTAATACTGTTGAAGACAAAGAGACGCGCGAGTGTCGATGAAAATGACAAAGAAGTCTATCATAAAGTATCGTATTAAGCAACGAGAGGAAAGAGCTACAAAGAACATACTTTCAAAAACCTGCTCTGTGTGCTCTCTGAACTAAAACTGAACTTATTAACAGAGGATTAAAATAGTTGACATTCTTTAGGAGAAGCAGAAGCATCGATGAGTTTTCTTTGGGGCGATTGGTGACTTTTCTATATATGTATGTATGTATGTGTCTGTTTAAAATTGCTTAGATATTCGTTCTCTCGAATTCGAAAAGGTTCCTAAGCCTACGAAGTCAATGATTGCTGCAACCAGTCTGGAAAAAATGTCGACTCTCTCTCGCTCTCGTTCTCCCTCTCTTCTCTGAAGGCATTCATCATTGACTTTCAAAGAGAGGTGATGGCAATTTCTCCTCTGAGTAAAGCTGACCTACTTTCAAATCGCAGAGAAAAACAGTTATTTCTTCTTCTAAAAATGTCAACAACCGATAACAATACGGACAATATTTTTCTTATTTTATTTTGAAATAACAACAAACTTGTTCACAGTAAATATGTGTCAAGATGGAGGGCTAAAAAAGAAAGGAAGAAACCAGCAGCAACTTCGTCAACGCAAAAAAAAAACATATTGAGCAAAGACTAAGAGAACTTTCTAAGTGAAAGTTTATGGTTTGAAGTGAAGAAGAAGAAGAAGAAGAAGAAGAAGAAGATGATAATGTCAGTGTGGTTATTGTAGTTGCTGCTGCTTAAGCTTATGTTGCCTTTGCAGACTCTAAAGTGCTTCAAGCAACAACAACAACAGCAACTATGATGGTAACAAGAAAACAGTTATTTAAACACCTCAACAAAAACACCAATAACAACAAAGCAATGGGAACATATTGATATCTTATCCATGAAAAAACCGAATTGTACCGAATGAACTGGAAGCCGCTTCAAAGTGACCCAAATTGGAAAATCACAAAAAAATGTGAATGCCACAGATCGAGAAGGAGTCAGAGTGATAGAGAGAGAGAGAGAGGCAGAGGAGGTGGCAGTGATTGCTAGAGTCCGTTAAGAAAGGAGGGGGGGGGGGGAGGTGGCAGAGAGCAAGTCAGAGAGAGTTATAGAAATGACCAGCGTCGTTATTTGTTGGCCTTACTACGACAACGTTTCTTGTTTCGTTGTTGTTGTATCGTTCTCTTTTTTTTCTAGAGCAACAACGGCTTGGAAACTTCAGGCCAGGCGACATGGCGACACCTCTCGCGGCGGCCATGTTTTGAGAAGTAAATGTGCATAAAATAGTTCATTAATAGTTAAACTATTAACTATTAACTATTTAGCTAATAGTTAAACTAAAACATTTAGTACGAGATAATTTCACACGCCAACAACAACAACAACAACAACAATAACAGCCACAAGAACAGCAACAACAACAAGAACAACAACAAGTGCGAGAAAAACCGCATAAATAAAATAAGTAGATCAATAAAAATTCGAAATTTGTTTACCAAAAATTTCTCCGCATGTTATTGACAGTTGGGTCGACAACAACAACAACAACAACAACAACAACAACAACAACAACATAAACATTTCACTTTCTATTCGATTGAAAACAACAAAATGGAGAAGTTGAGAGTCAGCAGCGAAAGTGCACCACAACAACAACAACATGAAAAACAAACGATGAACAATGGATGATGATGATGATGATGATGGTAACGGTAACGCTGATGACAAAAATAATTATTTCGATGCAATTATTTCGTCATGAAAATGCATGAAGACGAACAGATGATGACGATGATGATGATGATGATCAATGAATGGAATGATCTGATATCAATAAATATTTGTAATGGGTCGGTCTGTCTAATTGTTATTGTTGTTGTTATGCGTTAAGTGCAATTCTGATGAATTTCGTTAACGCGCGATACCAAATCGTGGAAAACTTTTCGCTGCTAATTTCGGGGGAAAACTCCAGGCGTTTAAACAGTTTTAATTATCATTGCTTTTCGGGTCGATCGCTCAGTCCGTCGCACGTTTCTGCCCGTCAGCTCGAGCGGCTCCGCTCAGCGTTACTCAACTGCCTGCAGCACTTTTCGCACCCTTTTCTGCCTGCTGGTCCCAGCAAAATTTGTATTTCAATGGCGTTCGCTTGGCAGAGACTGCACGACTGACGGCAGTGCCTGTGCACCCGCGGCCCACTAACCACTTCAGCTCAAGTGCTGCACCGTGCAGCGTGCTTAACTTGGACTTGGCCAGAAACACAGACGACGGACGGCAGCGGTGGCGGCGGTGACGCTGATGGCTGCGATAGTGATAGCGACAGTCAAAGAAATGCAATTGTCTATTAGTCGAAACAACAAATACAACGTTGGCCTTTACTGACGGTGTATTAGTGCGAAGACAGCCAAACAACTACAACGACAACATTATAATAATCATAAAAAACTGCATTATGCTGACTTTCGCATGTTGGCCAAATCATTGTTAGAAAAGAAAGTGGCTCTGCAGTGCAGCGAGTACGCCACGCCGCTCTCGCCCCTCGCGGTTGGCGGTTGGCGGTTGGCGGTTGGCGGTTGCAGGACGGTTCGTTGGTGGGGCCATGCAGAGGCGGCTCACAAAGTCTGGTGGTGCATTCGTAAGCAAAAGACTTTGCTATTTTTGCCGTCTTCGTTTTATTGCGATTTTTTATTCAATCATTTTGTGTGTTGTTTTAGTGTTGTTGTTGTTGTTGTTGTTAACTGCCTCTGCAGCGTTTATTTTGAGGTGAAACTCATTTTGCGTTTGCGGCACGTACTTCTTCGTACCGCTTTTCTTTTTGCCTTTTTCTCGTTTTCTTTGATTGACGAAGGTTTTCGATTTTTCTTCTTCTCTCAACTTTTCACTTTTCATTTGAACTGGATTTTGTTGTTGTTGTAGGTGGTGGTTGGTGGTGGTTGGTGGTGATTGGTGGTGGTGATGGTTGGTATTCATAAATTTATTGGAATTCTTCGCCAACGCCTCGCCTCGCCGCGACTCTTGCCGGCTTCTGGAGTCCAGGTCGTCTGATTTTTTCCATTGTTTTTTGCTAATTCTATCGCACTTCTGTTGCTGTTGTTGTCAGCTGTTGTCAGCAATCGCGGTTTGTTCATTTTTGTCTGTGCAGCGAAATCAAAAGCGCTTAAAGTGAAAAAGAAAAAAAAAACGATGACGTACGTGCGTTTCTGGGCAATTTTGGCCTAGAAATGCTAATTACTTTATTTTCATAGTGCTTTTTTGTAGCTCTGCCTCCGCCTCTGCTGCGCTGTCTTCTTCTTCTTCTTCTTCTTCTTCTTCTTGGAGGACAGTCAGCATTCTGGTGTCTGATTGTTCTTCTTTGCTGCTTTTCTTGCATTCTTATATCCTTTCTCCAGCACTTTTGCTGATTCTTGTCTCTTCTTCTTCTTCTTCGACATTTTATTGTAGGTGAGCACTTCATTCTATTTACTTTCTTGGCCTGCTGCCAAATCTAATTGCGGCCGACTTCATGGCGTTGGTTTTTCAGGGAAATCCAGCGCGACTTCAGCGATTGCGATTGCGATTTCTAATGCGGTGTTGTCGGTGCGGCGTGCGCGGCGCTGAAGCATCGGTCTTTCTTTTATGCCATAAAAACCGATGAAGTTTCGATTAGAGACTTCTTCTTCTTCTTCTTCTTCTTCTTTGGTCATGTACATATTTACCGCACATAAATCATTTTGGTCTATATAAACAACATTTTATGAAAAATTCATAAATTTAGAAATGGCAGTAATTTAACAAGAAATATGAAGAAGCATTGTTCATGTTTTAATAATGACTGCGCAGTGACTGCGCTGCTAGTGAGCCGACGGCCGACGCTGATAACGACAATGATTGGACGCTTTGAAAAACAAATCTTTCTCAATTAACGTGATTATGAAGGCCTTCAGATTGTCTTCTAAAATTCATATAAAATGAGCTGATAATAACAACAACAACAACAACAACAACAACAACGACGACGACAGCAGCAGCAACTACATTGAACTCTGCTGCTGATAACTCATTTGACTTTGCGCTCGCGTTCGTGACAGAAGCATTGAGCGGCGGTGACGGCGTTGGGTTATCTGGGAAGCGGTACGCCACCCCCCCCCCCCCCCCCCCAGATGCTGCCGGAAACAGCAATCCCTTGGCCGAAGCGGCATCAGCGGCAGCACTGATAATCACAAAACATAACAAAGTTCAATGTACGAAGTACATCAGAAATTGTTGCTATCGTCGCTTGAAAGATTCGCCCTAAATTGGGACAACTTTTCCGCTCGCCGCAGAGTTGTTGAGAGCAAAGAGAGAAGACGATTGAGCTTCTTCCTTCCGCAGCGGCAGCGTTCCGCCAGCACCATCGGCCGAAGATCGTGCGACTTCTGCAGCCGTCAAACGCCGTCAAATGTTGACGCCGCAATCGAGAAACGAGGCCCACGAAATGCAAAATTTGACGAAGCCAGCCGTGGTCAGAACTCGCATTTTCGCTGCTGCTAAAAATAGACGACTCCGTCAAGATGTTACCAAAGAATATACATACATATAATGTAAACTTAATTTCCAAATTAAGTCCAAATAAGGAACGATTGTGGTTGTAGCAAATGAAAGTCGTCGCGCTGGCAAAGGTTTTCTTTTCCACTGCATCGAAGCTCGGTCATAATTTTATTCAATTCTGCAGAATTCCCCAGAATTTCACTCAATTAAAATATTTCTCGGCTCTGCGAGATGGCAAGTCGCTGAGTTTCACTCGAATGTTCGAAGAAACCAACTTGTGGTCGGTCGTTAATAGAGAGAGCTTTAAATGTTTTCCTTCCAAAAAATGTCAGGCCTTTTTTGCTTTCCTCTCTTCAACTTTCCACCTGCCTCCAACTTTTACAACTTCGGATTACCAAAACAGAAAAAGGCTTAAATTAATGAATAAATACAAATGAGGCGGCGAACGAATGAACTCTAGCCGGCTAAATACACACACACCGAAGCCTTAGAATCGAAGAATGCGATGCGAACCAACCCACCAACCGACCAACAGCCAGCCACCAACCAAACACAACAACAATGCCTACAACAAATGAAATAAATATAACAACCGTCCGCGGTTCAATGAACCCTTTTTGCTGTGAGCTTTTTCGGGTTGGAGTTTTTTGTTTCTATTTTACGAGTATCTAATTCTTCATTATTTTTCGTAGACTCACTTTGACCGTCGTAAACCACGTCCAGTCGGCAACACTACCACCTCTCGGCCCTCTGTTTTACTCTCACACTTTCCTTATTCTCTTCCCGGCTGTCATCAAGAGCAGTTTTTTGGTACTATATGTTACACTTAAAAAAATGACGACTTAAATTTCAATTTCGGAAAACTTAAGAGACGAAAAAGCAATATAAGAGAAATAAAAGAAAAGAAAAGAAATAACAATTTTTCATAAATATCACTTTTTGGAGATATCATTGTAACTTTATACATATACACTTTTCATAGTTTTAGTGCGTTCTGCAAAAATTAGAGAAATTCTCCAAGTATAATTTATCAATTATCATTTATCGAATAAATCCTTGGGAAAATAGTTACTGAAATTGTCTAGATTAAAGCGATTTTTCCAGCTTATATTAATTTGTGCATGGCATTATGAGTTATTTGTAGAATGTAAAGAAAATTTTTTAATGGTAGATTTTGATTATTTGATTAAATTTTACCAAAATTAGGGACTGAGTTGTTCTCTGAGAACTGATATTGGATATTGTGGTGCATATTGAGAAATTTATAGGTATTAAATATAGTAAAAAAATACTAACGCTAATAATAAATAATTGCTTATTTCAGTTATTTCACTTGTAAAACTTATAGTCTTTTTTGTTAGTGTATTTTGAAGAGTACGAAGATTACGAACTTCTAACAAATCATTGAGTCATTAAAATTAGCCTTTTTTTGGCTTCTTTACTATTTATTATTATTCAATCAATTGTTATTCTTTGTTTGGGTTAAATAAAAAAATGTTGCACTAAGAATTTTTGTAGCCTCTTCATCACTTTACAAACAAATTGATATATACGTACTATGTACATATAGTTATAAAAATAGGCCTTAAGATTCTTTTTCTCTTAATTTTGTTACCATCTCATTGTACCTATAGATCGAATACTAAAGGCTCCGAGACTTTTAAGCACATTCCATTTATCGATTAAAAGAATGGATATATTGTATAATTACAATAGCGAAGTAAAGAGCAACTGCAACAACAACATACTTCCAAGTGTCTAGTATCAAAATGATTTAAAAAGTTTTTGCGTGAACGAGTCGGAGAAAACGTGACACATCGCCCGTCAAGAGTATTGACAGAGTTTAAGCGAGCAACGAGTTCAAAACCAAGGCTGATTTTTACAACAAATGTAAATAATAGCGTACGACAACAGCAAAATCAACAAACAGCAGCAACGAAATGCGAAAAACAATGAAATGTGATGTAAAAAATTGCACACAATACAGAAAAATGTATGACAACAACGACGAAAACAATCAATAACAATAACAATAACAATAAAAATGATAACATTAAACAACAGCGCACAACAACAACAACAACGAATGATAGCGACAAGAACAAGAGCGCCACAAACAAGAACAACAATAAAATAATGCTCGTATTAGTCACAATAAAGTGCAGCAACAAACCCATTGACGACAGCAAAAGCGAAAAATCGAAACCTGCAGCGATAAAAAATCCGTACGTACCGCCCGCTGGTAAATTATTACAACTTTTTTGTGTAATCAAATGCAAAATTATTTATATTTTTTAATGATTTATTAATTTTTGTGAACTTATTGAATAAAGACGTAAAAAAAAATCTGCGTGTAGTCGTTTTTCGTTAAACACGCAACGCAATATTGTTACATTTTTGCATGCTGTTAGTATTATTAATTATTACTAACGTTATTAAATATGTTGCTCTTGTATAATTGCTTCGCAATCACTACTATCAATTTAATACACATTATTTTGTGCGGAAATTGTTGTGCGCTTGAAGAAGAGGAATTTTCTTAATTTGGTTTATCGAATAAATGCAACAACTAAATTTTGGAATATAAGATATGTATAGATAGTCATTCTGAAAACAGTAAAATTTCGGAGGTATAATTTTCAGTGTATTGAATTCTCCGAGAAGATGATCAAACGTACCAAACGCGATTATATAGCACTTACTGCGTTTAATATCTAACCCAACACAGCCGACTTCTTTATGGATCTGGCGAAAATTATTTGTTTTCGTATAGCAACAGATTTTGTTGTTTTTCAATCTGAATTAGTCCACATCTAAAATTTACAGCCCATAAAATCTTTTAAGCTGTAATCAATTTCGAAAGGTAACCGTCAGCGCGACCATCGTGCACCTGCAAGCCTGCTTTTAATATTCTTCCTCCCGCAACGCCACCCGCCACCCAACACCCAACACCCATCACCTCCTTCTCCTTTTCACTTCATCGCTATGACTCTACGACTATACTCTACGATTAACTGTTTTCTCTCCAAATCAATTCCCTTCACGAAAAACCGCCCGACGCTACGCGCTTGCCCGCCCTTAAAATCCTTCTAAAAGCCATTTATTCTCAATGATAAACGAGAATTTAATCCGAGACGAAGCGAAACAAAACAAACGCTTATATAATTTGTTTACGATTTGTGTTTATCGCTCATAAAAATACAATGTTCCGATATTTTTTAGAAGCAAATTGTTGCGCGCAGTTTTTAATTTCTCAGTGCGTCTCTTTCGCACTGCGCGCCATTACAAAAGTGTGTTACAAACTCAACAGTTACACGAGACGCGCGGTACACTTTAGTCGGAGCCGGAGCCGGAGCCGGAGCCGCAGTCTCGGAATGTAACGAATGCAAATGCGTTCCGGAAACAGGCGCTTGCGCTCATTGACGCGACGCGCGCCCTGAAAGCGCGCTTACTTTTTATTCTAATTAGCTGCAGTCGTCGGCGTCAGTCGTTGCCGGCGGCCGCAAAGTGAGAAGTTTACAAAACGACACATGTAGTGTTTCGGTGACGAAAACTCGCTTATCTGAACAGAGTTGTCATCGATTTCAATTAAAAATGCAGTTTTTATGTGTAGAAAGTTTGGTTGCTGCTAATAACTACTTTGGTAGAAGCGTTATCATGCTAATAGATGCAGTTCAGTTCGCAAAGGTTTTCAGGTAGATTCGAGACTCACTTGATCTCATTATGTCCGCACGCTCGGAATGTGCCAATGAGATCAAATCGATCGATTGCATGTATTTTATTAACGAGTGACATTTTCTGCAATAAAGACTGGCGCGCTTAACAATTAAAGCCTAATGAAGCACTATAAAAAAGAGTAGAGTAATGTCTGTACTCGTTAGACCTACAGCATGTACCTCGTATGTATCACTTGGTCGACAAACGATCACCCTCAGTTAACCTCAAGCCAAGTGATTGTCGGACTAGTTTTTTATGAAAACAAAATCACTCACGGTTTCTTAGATCAGTATAAAATAGAATAAAATTATCTATAAAATAATCTCTACATAAAATTTCTCTGCTTCTCTTTAGAACCGTTTGTCATGTTCTGAGATAAAGTCTCGTTCGGTGGTTTTGAGGAGAAAGTGACACAATTTGTCACAAAATCTTAAAAAGAGCAAAATAAACAATTTCGCACTGAAGCCAATTCGCGGTACTGTCCGCGCCAAAGTGCTTTTGTCCAACCGTCCAACGATCTGGCGGCGATCGCAAAAGCGAAATGAATGCTTTCGATTTCACTTTTGCACGCTACAATCAGCATGTCGGCAGCAGACTGGCTTTCATGCGCGACGCAGCGACCACCTCCTTCCGACGCTTTCGTTTGTTGTTGTTGTTGTTGTTGTTATTGTTGTTCCGGTTGTTGCTGACTGCATTATTTGAAGTTGAGAGAAAGTGTTTTCGGAAGAGAAATATCATAAACTCTCATAAATTGTCGTCAGCAGTGGACCAGCCGGCATCAGCCACGACGAAGCACCGACGATAACGACATAAAATGGAAGGGGGCGTAATTTGTTTCTACTTGGTGTGATAATGACGAACACTTTATCTTGCTTGGAAAAGTGCAGGCTTTTTTCTGCTTCACTTTCCGTAAGAGAAAATGGATAACCCTGAATCCATAGAGCTTGTAAGTCCACTGAGAAGGTCCTCTTTCGGAAGACTATTATAGAATATATTAAATATGTTTAGGTTTATCAATTTATTTAACTAAATATTACTAAAAAATTATAAACAATTTACTAAGTTTCTTTGTTGTTTAGATATTTTGCGCCTTCTTCTCTAATCATCTCAAACGAGATCGAAATTTATGCAATTATTTCGTCGCAACGCACGAAAGCGAACAAGAGAAATATAACAAACACAAATTTAACAGACGATTAAGATGAATCAACAAGAATTAAAAAAATGCCTTCCAAAAAACCATTCCAATTGTTTAGAGCGTCTG
This sequence comes from Conops quadrifasciatus, assembly GCA_949752815.1. NCBI lineage: Eukaryota > Metazoa > Arthropoda > Insecta > Diptera > Conopidae > Conops > Conops quadrifasciatus. The sequence continues at coordinate 40,535,442 of OX457078.1, forward strand.
AAAAGTTCAGCAGCAGCAAAAAGCCCAAGAATCGATCCCAGCACGCGATCGCACATTCCGACGCAGGTATCACATGATCATCCTTCCAGCCAAATCGATCCAGGAATCGATCCACCATTGATCGACGCGCAGTCGATTGATCGCTGGTCCTTCAAAAAACAACGCGTTCATGGAAATATTTTAGAGATTTTTGCTCGACCGATAAGCTTTGCCGCCTTCATGTGACACTGCAGTGACGGATCGACTAAGTTAACTTGAAAAAAATGTAATGGCTCTCGAGCAGCGAACGGCTTACGAAAGCCAACGACAAATTTGTGCAAGACCAAGGGCCTGACCGTAAAGCGGGCGTCTCTACAGAACCACGAGTTAGCGCAAATTAACTCGAGAAAGCCAGCTAACACGCATAAGGTCATGTCAAAGGCAAAAAACCGATAAGGACTTACGTTAATTGAGAGCACGAAGCCTTGGGTTGGTCTGTGCAAAATATGACACTTTTCTACGAAACGATAATAAGTGTCGCTTTTCTTGCTCCGACAAACAGATCAAACAACCAACCACCATTGGGCAATCCGCCTAGCAACAGGCACTATAAGACTGACTTATGTTACCGAGGTCCCGATTATGAAAGATTATATTCCCACCAGCAGATGATAAAGTAAGAAGTATGGATAAAAATTCTACAAAACTCATCATAAAACAGCACGCAAGCATTTTTTCCAGGACTCTTATCGATTGGAGTATCCTTTTGACACTAACTTCACAGTAAATGAGATAAAATCAAGTCGCCGACGTCAACGTCGACGTCGACGTCCCCCCCAGAGAGCGAGAGACTCGCTCAACTGTCATCCACATAAAGTGTCATAAAATTATTTGATAACTATTTCGGACACTTCATAACTGGCCTATAATAATAATATGTCACACAAGAGCACACACACACATACACACGCACAGGACTGAGCAGCTCAACAGAGTCCTAGAGAGCAACACGAATATCCCTTGAGGACGAACGCCTTGAGGATGTCCTTGTGCAAATAGTTCTTGAATTTGAAAGTCGTCGCGTTTGGTAGAACGACAACAAGAAACAATGGACTTCATAAAGCGAGGACTTGCTTTCAGACAAGCTAACAACTATCAATACTTATTTGATAATTTTATGTTTAAATAAAATTTTTACTTTAATTTTGAAAATTTTAAAAAACCCTTTATATAAATTTTTACATATTTTAACGTACTCTCTTTATCACGGTCAATCGTGGTTTGCATGCAACAAAACCATAACCAGAGAACCTACAAATTTTTAGGAATTTTAGAGCTCCGCCGAAACGATCCACAATGCCTTCAAAGAGGATTGACTGCCTTAATTCCCGATATTTATTTGCCCTTTAATTCTCTAATTCGAAGGAATGAATGATTGTTGCATTCAGTTTGATTTTTAATATTGGTTTATCGAAAATAATATGCTACGTTTGCAAAAGCGAAAAATTGCCGTTTAAATAAAATAAAAGACTTAATGAATATCAATCGTGTGCCATAAAAAAATGCATGAACAAATTATATGTTATCGGTCTGGCACCGCAGAGCAGAATTCGCTGCATTGTATTTTATTCTTTTTCAGTTAAATTAAATTGTTTTAGAAAAGCGCAACTTCCAGGCAAGCTTTTTCCCTTTCTTGCTTCCTTTCGTTTCGTTTGTGGTGCTTTTTTATTCTGCGCTGCACACTGGGTTATTATAAAGTAACCAAGTTCCAAGCAGTGCCGGAATGCCAAATGCCTCAAAGAGTTTGCGAGGGTGCCGCCGACACAATCCAAAACCCAAACGGACGCTATAAAAAATAGAAAAAGAGCTCGTCAGGAACAACAAAACTTCAGTCAAAACAAAAGACCCACAAAAAACCTTAAGTAGAAGCAAAAAACATTTGGTTTTCTTCTTCTTCTTCGTACCCTGCTACAATGTGTATTTTTGGTAGCGGAATGATTGGCATTGACCGAAACTAGACCATTGCAAATATGCTCGTCTTTGAGTGAAAGAGAGCACAAAAGAGGCAGAAGCCTCTTCGAGAATATGACAAAAACTTACTCGGCGTATAGCCGAGAGTTCAAGGATATTCATCCTGTTGGTTTGTTGAACCTGGTCGATTTTCAGGAATATCAGCAACCGGCTGGAAGTATTGTCAAATATTTTGCACAAAGGATCGATATGATGCACGGAGTCAGACAGTCGATCGAAATGGGCTTGGTCTTGTTTTGCGACACGTGCCTGTCGTCTGACAACACACAGACTGTCGTGTCGTGTGTAATAACGCGTGACAGCTGTCTAAGTCCGGTAGAAACCTTGACGATTCCTCCTTCAGAAATGCCGGAAAAATTATTCAATTCTTCCATCATCACCATCGTAATAACCATTATAGTAGTGTAGGCGTTGCTGCTTCTTTATTGATTTGTAGAAGAGTGAAATCCGTAAACCTGGGCAGATGCCGCGTAAGAAAGCATATCCGGCTTCCTTTTGCTTTCATCGAATCGAACGGAATCAAAGGATTCGCTTGTTGAGGCCTAGTTCAAGGGCAATGATTGTTTTTCAGTTTTGACGAAACCAATAGAAATCTGTGCATTTCTTCAAAGGCATCGAATGACCCTGGTAGTTCTCGTATTCTTCTCTGTTGGAAGAAAATCACCAGGAAGGGTAGCATCGTGTAACGTAACCCTTCAGCATTTTTTCGGTGGGTGTAGCACGTGCGTTGTAACTCACGTCGCGACGTCGCTGCAATGAACCAGTTTGATTGTGTTTTTTTGCTGCGGCATCAGTCAGCAGCGGAAGGGGTGATCGCGAGAAAGCCTTTTATACATTCGTAAAAGAAGAGAAAGGCAGTTTGATGAACCACACTTTTTCTGAGCTCGATTTTTCAACCATCTGAACTGTTTAACAACATAATTATGTCGCATTAAAGTGTGTGAAATGAAGAAATATCTTTATACTCTTAATGTTAAGGTAGAGTGCAAGCCACAACCAACAGTGGAATAGGTTCAACTTCCGAGAGTGATTTCTATGGCGACGAAAATTTCATTTTCGCTCTTCATAAAATATTCCTTTCGGATAATTTAGAACACTTTCCCTGAATTTTATTTTTCGCTGGTCTTTTTCATTGTCATAAATGGTTTTCATTGTCTTAAATGTAACTCTTTTAGAGAATCTTACCTCTTCAGATAATATATGTAGGCACATACGTCTCTTTTTTGACGTTTATATATTGTTTTTAGCGCAAAAGCGTCTCTTTTGTGGCGCCTGATTTGGTATTTAGAGTATAGTTATTATTTTTATTTTATGCAATTTCTTTTTCTACAATAATTTCACATTTTTTTTTCCTCAATATTTTCAAGATCTTTTTATCATCAGAATAATACATTGATTGCCTAAATCAAAAAGCAATAACATTTTAATTAATCTAATCTTGTCTAGACCACATAAAATAAACACGATAGTATTATATTAGTTTAAATAAACGAGCTGTCACGACGACTGAGCGTAGCATTTATTCTACAAATATTAAACACCAAAGAGGTCTGTAGGAGACGTCTCGTGAGCTTGTTCAAGACGTCTTGAATGTTTCGGGGGTTGTCTGAAGTGTAATGATGACAATACTGTAATGATGATAATTATATTAGCTGGTGATGCTGTAGATGCCTCTTTCCCTACAAATATTCAAAGATTGACTGTAGCGCACTCGAATGTACCGCACTTGACAACGATCAGCGATAAAAGCAAAAAGTCAAAATCAAGTTCAAAGTCAAATTCATTAACAATTCTTATACTTTTTCAACAGCTACTAAGCGCCTGACTGTGTGTGAGTGTCTGCGAGTGTATGTGTTCTAAACAAATACGTGCATAGCTTCACACTGACACCAATTTTAATAATAGTTGAACGTGATAAAATAAAGTTGTGTGTGTTTTTGTTTGTACTTTTAATACAAGTTCGTATTTTAATACTTGTTTTGTTTTGTTTTGTTGTTGTTTGAATGACGTTTTAGCTCTTGGTGTTCTGAGACAGCATAATTTCAGCGCATAAAAAGCGTTCTGGCCTTAAAAATACGAGTATTTTCAAAAAAACTGTTGAAGATTAAAAAACTTCTAGTATTCATAATAATTACGTATTATTATGCAAGAGTAATTTTTCCCAAGAAAGAGAAGAAAGTTCTACAGAACAAGAACCGAAAACAAATCGCCAGAAATTGATAAAGAAACGAAACTAGATTCTTTGGATGGAGATAAACGCAAAACCTCCAACAAAATGCATAATTAAATCGTCGCGTTGAGAATGATTAAGTATCCAAAGCACCAGAAATAAGAATGACAAAAACAAAGGACAATAAACTCCAAACGGGATGCAAGGTCGACCACTCTCGAATTAGATGAGATCCACCCGGATCCACCAGCGCTCGATTGATTGCAATGGATTCAATAACAAAGATAATGACAATAGTCATAACGATAATGACAATTAGTAAAATAAATACACACATACACGCACACACACTCATGTTCGCTTATTCACATAGTGCTTATTTTATTATACATACATACATACATACGTACGTACGTACATTGCAAAGCAATAACAATTAAAACAACAACAACAAGGATTATGGTTTTTTTTTGCTTTAATTGTTTCATGGTTTGTTGTAGCAAATCTTTACTCTTGGTATTTCAGTATTTGGTGCAATAATTGTAACAGATTTTTCTATAATTTCAAATAATAACCGCTGGCGCATGCCATTGTTGTTGTTTTTGTTATACTTTTTTGCTTTTTATTGGCAATTTTTTGCAATCGCGTTGTTATTGTTGTTTTACATGAACAGCTGTGGTGGTACTGGTCGTTTTAGTTGTTGTTGTTGTTGTTGTTGTTGATGTTTCGCTGATGATGGTCATTGCACCGCGTTACCGCGTAGCTGCTCTTTTCCTGTCTCGCATTCCACGACGACTGCTATTGCGAGCGAATTCCAACAACACTAGAGAAAAACAAAAAGCACATTTAAAATATTTTTACAAAATAGTTACAACAAAATTGCCGAATAAGCCGAAAGAGCGCAAGCAAACAACAAAAAAGGCTATAAAAAGTTTAAAAAAAAATGTATTTAAACTAAACAAAAGCAAAAGAAAATTAAACTCGAATGAAGCCAGTTGCAGGAAAAAAAAACAACAAAAAACCCTAAAAGGTCCCAACAAAAAGTAAAAACCGACAACAACAACGACACGTGAAAAATCGTTCACATTGAATGCGGTCAATTACATTTTTTTAATTAAATTAAGGTTGGTTTTTGTAATGACGCCATTGCGGACGATGGATGGATGGATGGATGGATGGGACGCAGCAGCTACTATTTCGTGATGAAGGACTATTCCATGCGATTAAAAAAGGTGCGAATGCCTCTTCTTCCATCACAGAGTCATAATGATGGTTGCCGGATTTAGTAGTTTTAGCTACTGTTAGCCGTGATAAGTAGGAAAAATAAGCCACCACACCACGCCTTTTGTGGGAGAGTGTAGCTGCCTACAAACTCGAAAAGGTCCACCCAGATTAAACAATGTGCAAATGGGCGGCCCTTGAGTTGTAAGAAGGCTAATACTGAAATCTCTTTCATTGAAAGTCTTTTGACTGATGTTACGCATTGATATGAAATACGAGTACTACGATATACTGTATAAATATGGCTAAGGCTGATTTCTCTTTTTACACACCACAACAAAATCAGATACCAACCGAATGGCGCGGTATTCCTCTTTCAAAATGTCACCTCTCAACTGCTTTAAAGGTCAAAATGATAGAAATTAATTTGGTGTATCACAAACCTGTTGAATTTAATTCATCAGATCGCTCAGCGGCGATCCAGCAACTGATTGAACTAAATTGCTTGCTAAATTGAGATACAACAACAACAACAGCAACGTTACCGACTACGTACGTCTGTATGTACTTCTAACGATTTCTGGGAGGGCGATGCTTGTACAAAGCAAAGCCAAATCATGTCGCTTAAGCGAGATGACAATTTTTGTCTGAAGTCAGTGCGAACGAGCTCGCCAACAAGTTTATGAAACTACAACTAAAAAAACACAAAACCAAACAGACGACATACGCGTAGACAGAGGCACGATATTGAAGTCAGTAAAATTTGCGGGTTCTTTTTATTTTTTATGCGGCTCGAGTAAGTGATATTTGTTGTAACTTTGGGAAACATTGCAGCAGCATTGAACTTGGATGCGTTTGTGAGTGATGAAGGCCTGCCATAACAATTAAAATGTCACTGAAAGAAAGAAAAAGGCGAACGATCTCAGAGTTTTTAACATTTAAAAAAATAAATTATTGGTGCGACCAGACTTTATGAAGCAATGAAGATAATAGTTACAATCAGTTCGATTTAATTTAATTAAATTTTAATAATATTTGGGGAAATTAACTGCTTAATTAATTAAGTAAGACCGGCTTTAAATTACTAACCTGACAGAGAGTATTAATTAGACATAAAATAAATGTTCTTACACTGTAATTATAATTCATTTCCTTCTAATTATAATTTATTAAGTTTAAGAACAACCTCTACCGACACCCAATCGATCAGAATCTTTTCCTTTTTTTAATAAAATTCTTGAAAACTTGTTAATGAACGATTGAGCACAGATCGTCATGACATTTGTCATGTCACGTCGACTTACAACGGGCAGTAGCGAATATCCGCGTCGTCGCGTCACCGTGAGAGAAAGAGTGATCGTGACGTCATTTTTATTGACTGCAGCAGGCGAACGCAATTGATCGAGTCCGAATCGGATGAGGCTGATCGAATCGGAATGAAATAAAATTGCGATCAGTTGCGAACAAGATGGAAAATGCATGATATGACGCTTGAGACCGATCGGGCCCACAACTCTACCAATTCGAGTGCTTTTAAGACACTTATTTTGTTTTTTAAAACAAATTGGCGAAATAAAACACTCGCGAATAAATGTATTAACTCGATCACTTCGATCACTTCGACATGGTCATGGTAACACTCGAAACAGAAGCGTAAAAGAGTAGCAAAATTGTGCTAAAACTAGAATAGTCCTGCCTTCAGAGGCTACTCCATGGAAATAAAATGTAGGTAACAGAACAATTTCGTAAGTCCGGCATCATTCCGTTCAATGATAAATTTAACCTGCAGAGAAGCTGACGCATGCTCTTCGGCTTCAGCTGACGTCAAGCGAGGAAACCACATGCCTTAAAATAATATCGCTCTAACTAAATTGACTAAATTTAGCCACCGCAGCAGTTGAGGCAGCGGCGAGGGCGAAGAGAGGGGAGGGTGTGAGGGTGGGACCGCGACAGATCATACGTAATCCGAGAGAAATTTATTAATAATCACTCTAAGCTGAGGCGCTCAATGAGGAATAACCGAGCATTATTTCGGCGCTTCTGCATAATTCGTTAACCAGAAGTAATCTCAGCAGAGTCGTATAAACAAACAACAACACTTCGAGGCAGACAGGATACAATTTGTTATTCCTTCGGTAGTGTTGTTGTTGTTGTTGTTGTTGTTGTTGTTGTTTGTGTTACACATTTCCAGATATAAAAACAAGTATTGAATTGTTATGCAATTGCTCTTTTCTGGTTACAAGAATAAAAAACCACAAATTCCATCTGAAGGATTCTCTGATGACAGGTTAAACTGGCCTAATTTACATTGACGTCTGTGTCTAAATACTCGCACATGCATACATACATACACGTATAACGAATCTGTTTAGTCTCCGTTTTTTAGTCGAAACAACTCTTCGTCATTTGAACAAGTAGAGAAAGAAGAAAGAAAAAACTTGTCTTGTACTTTGCTTGTCTCTAAAAATATTTCCATCACTGATGACAAAAAGTTTGTATAAATTTAAGACAGAAAACCACAAGTAATAAAACTGGTGGTACTTTTTATTAACTGACTTTTAAAACCGAGCTTGTTTATTTCGCTCAATCGATTTAATATATGTACGATATTTGCAATAATTTAATGTTAGCAAAAAAAATACTATTGCATTTATCGATAAAATTGAAATTGTATAATTTTTAATTAATTTTAAGTTATTTGCATATGCAATTTATAAAAATTCAGATTTCTAGAATCAATCTGCATTTTTATTAATTTATTTTTTTGGAATAAATGTTTAGAATTTAGCAACAAAATTTTGTATTTTTTTAATTATACTAAATGTTAAAATTTTTAATAATAATATGTGTGTGTTATTAAAAACTTATTGAAGTTTTTTTTACTAATTTAATTAAACACCAAGGATTTCAACATTTTTATTTTCGTTAAACCATAAATTTTTTATTTTTTTTATAAAAAAGAATAAATTTTTATTTAAATCACAAACAAAAAAAAAACACTATACTTCATTAAATTCTAAAAGCTCGAGAAGAATAGTGTTTATTGCTTTTTAAAGAAGAAAAAAAAAGCTCTACGGATGTGATAAATAACATCAGGTAAATAGGTACTTACGAGTAGATATTATGTGAGGGGTGTGTCTATTGGGCGGCAGCTATGTACGGAGTAGTTTCCATTGCTGCAATGTTGGAGATCACTTTTTATCTCTTTTTCAATTTCTCGGCCAGCAGCAACAATGAACACAGCTGCAGACATGTTGACTGACCAGATCTAGAAAGCCCAAACCGGAGCCTGAACCCAGCCCCTTCGCACAAGCAGTAATAAATATTTGCGTATTAATCGTTTTACACTATTTCCTCTGTGTTCTCCATGTATTTCAAAGTGAACCGGAAGTTCGCTATTCAAGGACGCGAACGAATTCTGGGCCTATCAAAGCCCCGTTTCCGAAGGGCGAGCTTTATTGCTGAAAGGAACTAACATGATAATTAGTTAAAGAGAACTTATTTAAAAATTGCATTATATTCAATTTCATGTAAAAAGACGTTAAAATTATTTAATTAACGCGATTCGCAAAAAAGACGATTCATTCTGAATAATTTTAAACTTTTTGTAAAAAGTATTGCACCAAATCAAAACGTATTGAACGATAATCAATATCAATCAGTTGAATGAGTATTTTTAAACTTTTATCATTTTCAGTTCAGCTCGTAAATCTGAAAAGTAATCGTTTAATCAAGGCGCGATCGCCGGAGCCAACCCAGTTCCTGGATCCAGTTTTCGAGGCGTTATGGTTTATCGTCGATAGCATTGCGATTTAAACGTTACGAGCCATTATTTGTTTATGCTAATGCGAGTGTCATAGTTTTTATAATGACTTTATCATTATTATTTTATTATTACTAAATTACTTCATCAGTACGCGAGCAGTAGAGGTTAAAATTTAAGCCGCAGCTCTTGCAGCTGATTAGTCTCCTAACGCTGTTAGCTCTTGCTATGCTAATGCCGACTACTGAATTGTCCAGTATCATAGCAGTAATTATATACCTCCGCAATTCTCCATTTATTGGTTTCATAAGAGATCGATTTTCCTTACAAAGTTGCAAAATTAAAACAAAGTATCGTTAATATAACATAGAAGCTCCTTCGCTCCACCCATTCGTTGTTGCCGTGGTTGTTGTTGTGCAATCAATGCAAAGCACAATTCAAATTAAGAACTTAGAACGGCACGATCACTATGTATAGAGACCGACAGACAGACTTCACGCAACGTATTAACTGCTCCTAATAAACATCGTAGACTGACTGCCCGCCATTCTTCGTTGCGTGTCAAACGCTTGGATGGTGTTTAACCAATGGTCAATTAATCGAACGATTGTCAATTGATCACTAAGTGGGATGTGCTTGGGTTGTTCTTGTGAGGCTGCAACAATAGTTAGCATCAGTGGGCGTATGTATCTCGGTTAGCCAGTCTTCTGGAAATGACTTTATTCCGACTGTGCAGAATACAAGTGCAGAACATCATTTTTATTTAGATAAATTAAGTGATATTTATATCGTTGCTAAGCTCCGACAAACAGTACAGATGTTGTTTCGTTGTTGTTATTGTCATTGTTGTTTAATAACAAAAGTTGTAAACTACGTTAGCAACACCTACCAAGGCTCGCTTTTACCAAGCCAGACGATAATAACTTCATTGCGATTTTGAATAATTTTCAATTTTTTAAAACTTGTTTTCATTTGATATTTATTTTATTATTTTGTTTCATTTTTTCATATTATTTTTTATGATTGTTTTATATTGTGGCTTAATTGCAACAACAACAACAACAACTACATATTTATTCTAAATCTGGTTTACAAAAGAATTATTTCATCACATCTTTTAAAAGATTAAATGATTTTTTTAGCCGGTATTGAGCAAAAATTTGAGAAAGAATATTTTATTTTTTTTTCATATTGTTTTATTTAATAATTATCTAATTTCTTTTTTAAGATCAATATCGTATATGTTTTTAGGTGCTCTTTGATCACTCTTCGAATTATTTCGTTATAAGTTTCAAAAGTGTTTGGTTGCGACAGTTGTTTTTTCTTGTTGTTTGTGGTGTTGTTGCAATTGCGCCCATTGCTAATTAAATTATACACAGATTAAGTTTTTTAAGACAGTTTTGTAGCAATTTTTTGTTTTCAAATGCATAATAAAATAAATAATTTAAAGTCTTATTAAAGAAAATAATGATGACGACCAGAGTATCCATTTGGAGCGTTAGGTGTCTCTAATTAAATCTAGTGGGTGTTAATAAAATTCTACGTATTTTTACAGACGTTGAACGGAATGAATGTTATAAAAAACATTGTAATAGTCGACGCATCTTTTACTTAATGTTGCATTGGAGTAACGTTCAGAAGTAGCTAAACTTTAAACTATTATTTTAAATTACATCGAAACTGGTTGTACGAGGATTAAGTAGTTACTATTGAGATTACTGACGACGTTGTAATTCATCATTTCCGTGATATTAACACGATTTATTTCCAATATTTCATACCCTTTATTATGCGAAATACAAACTCATAGACAGAAAATAATCACTGCCGTGTTTTCGAATTATGCATAATTCATTTCAGGAAGTTTCATTCCTATTCTCTCACGATGGACTTTGCTGCTTGATTTTTCTCCGAAGAGAGCAGGACCGCCATCAAGTTGACACCTTTCTAATAAATCTATCTATTTTTTCCATCTCTTTATCGATCTCTTTATTTATGTATTATGTGGCTACATATTTGTAGTTTTGTATCGTAATTGCAAACATTCATAAAAAATTATGATAAATTTTAATTAAATTGTTACTGATGTAATGTTGGAGGCTTGTACTTTTAATTACAATAAGTTATACCAAGTTCATAATAGCTTATATAGGTAAGAAAAACTTTAAAACATTATACTTATGTATGTAAGTTTTAAAAATTATATTGCAAAACCTGGACGCAGCAACGACACTGTCGAAGATCATATTTTACGAGAGCTAGACACCAAAGGAGGTGCAACAAGTGCAGAATTAATATTAATAAATTGTTCATGTTAATATATTAATTATAAATGTTAAGAGCAAATAAATTAATAATAAGTAAGAATTAGCAGCGATCTCGTGAAGTAGACGAGGTTAGATTGAGCGCAGCACACACACACACACACACACACACACACACACACACCTATCTATGTTTTTTTGCATCAGTGTCTGAGGCGGAGGAGATTTCAGACTGGCAAGTGACTAAACTAACTAACCCACAGCTCGACCGACTGACTGCCGCTCTGACTTGGTGGTCTGTTTATTGTTGATTATGATGATGATGATGATGATTACGTCAATTCGAGAAGTTGCCAAACAAAGAAGAAAAAAAGGGAAGGTGCACAGAAAGTGAAAATGAGTTTTATAGAAACTGAAAGTAAGAACTCGAGCTAATACACTGTAAGAAAATATTAATATGAAGGACTGAAAATATTTCAAAAGCACAAAAGTAATAGTTTACTTAGTAGAAAAAGGCTTCGTTTAATTTGGGTTTGAATTTCTTATTAATAACACAGAAATGCTACACAAAATTGTATAAACAAGAGCTTTCGTCTGTGTCGCTTTATAGCTATAGTAACCTCGAATCGAGCCCTTGAAAGATTGGGCTTGCATTTTTTGTACTTTTCCATAACTTTGGTTTTAACACAAATTTTTTATAAATAATGACATTGTAAAAGACAAAAAGTATATTTAATTTTTTTATAGTATTGTATTGTATTGTATTGTTGCAGAAAACAGAACTCCAGTAACATACCTTGACCTTCCGTAGTTTTACATAAAAAAATTGCATACCAATGAAAAAATGTTTACAATCCTATAAAAGAAAAAATGTCGCCTTTATAAAAAGTGGTAGTGGTTTTTCATGCACATACACACACACACACACGAGTACACCCGCATATATTAACACGGATCCAGAAGGAGCCATAGAAGTAGGTATATCCCATAACTAAATGCACTTTTGTTGCAACAAGTCCGTCAGTATGAATTAATGCGTGTATTAATCAGAATTTTTTATCGTCCACAACCGGCTAAATGGTCGTTCAGCTTGTCGGCGAGGCAGTCAGACAGTTACTCAGACATTTCGCGAATCAGTAACAGTCAGTCAGTTCAGTTTGCCGATGACTGGATCAGTTGGTTAATTGGTCATTTAAGCAGTGGATCAATTAATCGAGTCAGTTAGTCGATCGCTAGAAATGAACTGTTCAGCTTGTCAACGAATATCTCGACTGCGTTCGGCTAGCCGATCATTTGGCGATCGGTCAGTTTGTCTGACTTTCTGGCAATTTATTTGGCATTCCGTTTGTGAATATTTGTGGCCGCATACATCTATATAAAATGCGAGTATGCGATCCGATCGTTTGGAGCTATTGTGCTACGTCCATGCTACGCCCACTAAAACTTGTTTTAATTAGTTCACTTTGATTTGATTGGTCTGCACTGAAGTATTTCCGTTAAGTTGGCCTCTTAAACTAGGCGCACCATCAGCTGATCGCTCAATATTTATACTATAGTATCACAGACGAACATATGTACATATCATATAGTATGGGCCGTGCAAAAGCAACAACAACAAGCATCATGTCTGTTTATTGATGGTAAGTGTTCTCTCGCCATTGGTATTAAGTGCGAAATAGTGTTAATCGGTCATAAATCATGCACACTGGATCGATAATTATTCGCGGTTCGCTCTATGATATACGAGTAATCAGATTTCTTGTTGCTAGCCGCGCCCTTCTATTGGCCAGATCAAGCTCACAAGTCTGTCACTCTGCGTTCTGGTGTTCTCTGCGCGGTTTGTACATGAGTATATTTAGTATTTAGTAAATATACTTAGCAGATGCTGATGTGATTAGTATGTGCATACAAGCCAGAGTTAACAATAAAACTGCCTTGAATAGATAAAAATAAAAATATTTTCTATAATGTACTCAGTTTATGAAATAAAGATTTCCATTACCTGATCACAACGACTGCTACCCGTTTTCAATGGCTGCTTCCATCCTCATCCAAGGAGGCTTTATTAAATGGGAAATTTTACTGAAATAAGTAAACAACGGGCACATAAAATAATTATGTTTCCAATTTGTGGCTTTTATTTTCCTTTTTAGCAATTAAACAAACATTTTCCAAAGTTACGTCATGTCCAACGTAATATTTCAGTGAAGCATCAAAATTATACTGCTTCAGGTACATCAAACGTGCGTGGTCCAGCACCCGTTTGCACATGAAACCGATGTTTTCACGTTCCTTTAAGCTTAATCGCTGATTTGCAGCGTTGTCCTGTGGGCTTTCTGTAGACAGTGCTTTCTCCTCAAGCAGACGCCTTCGTTCACGACTCATGCCCGTGCCGCAAATGGCCCAACTGGCCATTTTTGTAATCAAGGTAAATTCCCGCTGGTTGATATCGTTGGATCTGAAAAATTCTTTACCAACAAATGTCGTCCAATCGCATCGATGGTGACAGCAGAGAGCTATGAGAACAAACTCGGTGTCCGGGAAAGATTTTGTTGTCGGAGAAACACGGCTTGTGGAGGACTCCAATGATTGTGTAATACAGCGTAGTGTTAGGTCTGTAGCAGCGCCGCACAAATGCTTTGATACTGCTACTAGACGCTCGGAGTGATGAAGCAAATTCAATTGGCGCATATCGAAGTCGGCAATATCAACGCGTATGCGGTGTACTAGTGATTTGTCTTCAATTTTATTATCCTTCTTATGACGTAACGACTTCCGGTCAAGAAGTATTACCTGAACATTCGTTTTCTCTTGCAATGCTTTGACTAAATAGTATGCCAGTTGCCCTTTTCCTGCACCGAACTCCAGGAAGCTGGTTCTGTCTCTGAATAGCTCTTGTTGCTCAAGGATTCCCAATAACGCCGACGTCTGCATCAGATGTTTTCGCGCCTCCTTGCCGTTCTCGTTTTTTGCTATTTCAGAGCCCAGAGAATGGTGGCCACACTCTAAGGTTTCTATAGTTTCGGCAACGTACTTTTTGTATAGTTCGTGAACTTTCTCAATCAATCCGTAGAACTCAGTATCATTCAGCTCGCTTATTTTCAGCTTTGAATAGTCATCATCTTTTTGGCTCGGTGGGCCACCGGCATTTAGCCCTTTTTTTATATACGTGGGTATATCATCTTTCTCGCGAGAGTTGCAGACGCGAAGGTGCTTTTGAAGTTTATTTCTACAAACCGTATGCTTTGGGTCAAATGGACATGGTATTCTAGCTGTATCTAATGGTGCACCACTATTTTCCACCGACGTAGTTGGCTCATGTTCCCCACAATATTGTTTATCTTTAGAAACAGTCATCTTGCAGTACCGTTTTTTCCGTTTCACAAAATATGCACACGTTGTCTTCGACTCTATATTAGCTCCACTTGGATAATTGTCAGCAATATTGGACTTTTTCGGCTTTTTTATTGCAAGTTCCGTGTCGGACATAATTTACAAAATTTGTTGTGATAGCTCTAATTTTTACGACGAAAAACAACTGCTGTGTCCGTTCAGTGAAATCCAAATTTATTTAATCAGAAGAAAACACTGACAGTCGAAAGAACTGAAAACTGAAAGAAATTACACATACATATCGCTTATTTACTAAAAGACTGTAATAAGTAAAAACCCTATTTTTAAGTAAATGATGCGTTATATCATGTTGCGTAAAAAATTAATATACATATCTTGTATACTCTCCGCGTTAGAAGATAATTTTTGCAATAAGTTTCTTTAAGGTGAAAGGAATTTGAAAACTTTGAACGAATTTTCGGCAAAATCGTTTGGTTATGACAGTCTTTTAGTAAATGGGGTATATTTACATTTCTCCCACATTATGGAATTTAAATATCATATTTGCGCCGCAGTGTTAGCATTTTGTGTTAGTAGATGCTACCAGCACCGGGTGTATCATTGTGGTTGCTACTTATTATTTATACTAAACATATCCAAGAAATTCTAATTGAACATAGCTATCGTCTTGACATTTTAACAGGCGATGTGAAATCAAACAAGCCTACAATTGTTGTGGAATCTCTGGGAGGGATAAAAGCGTGAATAAATCGTAGGGAAAACGGTTGACTGAGGATTTCATTTGAAGGAAAATAAAGTTTTTGGTCTTTGCAGATATATTTGCTTCACTTTCCAGTCTCCCTTTAAATCTAACAAAATGTAAGTGAAAGAAAACTTTTATAAAAGAGTTGGAACAACAAAATTAACCTGTACTTTAAATACAGGGCGTTGGTAAAACCCAAATCTGAACTAACTCCAGAGGAGTTGGCCCGCCAGGAAGAAGAGGAGTTCAATACAGGTCCCTTGTCGGTACTAACACAGTCGGTTAAAAACAACACCCAGGTACTTATAAATTGTCGCAACAACAAAAAGTTGCTGGGTAGAGTAAAGGCTTTCGACCGGCACTGCAACATGGTGCTGGAAAATGTGAAAGAAATGTGGACGGAGCTGCCGCGGACAGGAAAGGGAAAGAAGAAAGTAAAACCAGTGAATAAGGATCGATTCATATCGAAGATGTTCTTGCGCGGAGACTCAGTAATTCTGGTGCTGCGAAATCCGTTGGCTACAGCGGCGGGAAAATAGAGTCGTAGGTCCAGATACATAGATATTAAATACCAAGCTTCATGAAATAGGTGCGGATACTTATGTGGAACCATCGACAAACCTCCAAATATAATAAATGCATTTATTTTCTATACCAATAAACCGTAATCGAGAAAAAAAATTTATACTAGACTTGTCTGTTTTAAGTTAAGGTAAATATGTTAGCGGCTTATCTCATGCCAGTTCAACTCACATTCTGTATGCTGCATGTTTACGGTACATATATTAATAATTTCTACAGAAGAAATACATTCTGTTTTCAATTGCTTATTCATCACCTGACAACTGCTTTTGCAAGATTGGTACATATTCGTCCCATTGAGCTTGATAGAAATTGCCAGCTACCGGCTCTCCTAGATGATACTTCTCAGCAAATTGTGCTGCTCTGAAATTCGGTCGAGTAGCTCGACTTCGATTGCTGATATGAGGTTCATCGAATTCTATTTTGCCAGGTTGTTTATAGATCAAATAAACATAACGATGGAGTCCAGTGCCCTTTGGTGGTCCTGATCCAATAAAAGATGTCAAGGTTTCTCCATTCTCGATAGCAGCGCCGGGAATGTTTCCTACTAACCAATGTTTAAATTCCCGAAATGTGGGTTCAGCACGACTCGGTGCATCCGGATCAGTTAAGATGAGTGTGTAGAAAACGTTCGGATCGGCACTCCATTCAATTTGTGGCTGTGCTTGGACTTGTGTAGGGGTCAGTTCCACTCCTTTATCGGCACACAAGCCATTACTATAGGTGACCTACTTAAGAAAAAAGTAGACGGCCATTGTTTTTCGTGAGCAGCTGAATTTTCCAAACCTTTAAAAACTCGTTTGGTGCTCTTGCAATGACATCAGGAATTATTTTGTGGAGTTTAAATACTTTCTCTATATCTTCAGAATCTTCAGCATTGATCAAAACCACATTAAAAGTCGACGTTGCGATTAAACAAGCGAAAAATAAATTTACATTTTTGAGGAAAAACATGACTTATTACTTATTTATCGCTTGTTGGTTACAATTACTTATTTATCGGTTGTTTTCACACGAAAGTTGGACTCACTCTGTCGTAGAGAAAACTGTTGCAGTTATAAAATGGTACTTCAGGAACTAAAGCAACCAGTTAGAAAAGCTTTTCGTGATTTTATTGTGAGCTTGAGCGCCTAGCGTTTTTGATTCAGAAGCTAAAGCTTTTTTGATTTCTCAATTCATTTTCGTTGAAAAAACCTAACAAGTTTATCTATATTCCAGATCGGATAAACGAACGGATAATAACTTGCGATTTGCAAATATTATAAAGGAAACTTTTTATTTTATTCTCAAATTCAAATTGAAATTTTTTCAACAGTTTGAAATAAAGAAAATTTCGGTGGTTAAATTATCTTAATCCGTGTGTAAAGTTAATTTGATGATTTTAAATTCGCATGTAAGATATTAATGTTTTCCTGCTAATTGTTTATGAACCGTTGGCACATAGTCGTCCCATTGAGCCTGGTAGAAATTCGCCGCCACTGGTTCGCCCAACTTGTACTTCGCGGCGAACTTGGCTGCCTTAAATTTGGGACGATTTTCGCCGCTATCCTTGCCCACTCTCGGCTCAGAGAACTTCAATTTTCCCGGTTGTTTGTAGACCAGAAAAATGTAGCGATGCAGACCGGTACCTTTGGGTGGTCCCGAGCCCACATACGCAGTTATAACTTCACCCTTATCGACTGCATTGCCGGGTATATTGCCAACCAACCAGTGGTGGTACTCGCGGAATTTGGGATCAGCACGGCTTGGTGCGTCCGGATCGGTCATAATGAGGGTATACCAAGCCTCGGGATCGGCATTCCATTGAACTTGGGGCTCTGACTTGACTTGAGTGGGAGTTAATTCGATACCTTTTTCAGCCGACAAGCCATTTTTATACGTAACCTATTTTATTGCGAGGAAGATGCGTACAAAAGTAAAATGTTAATGTTCTAATTTTGTAGAACCGTGAATGATTTTATAACCTTAAGCAACTGATTCGGTGGACTTGGAATGACATCAGGCACTATCTTCATTTTCGTGAAAACCTTCTGCACCTCTTCACCACCAGTTGCCATTTTACTGGAAATTTTTGTTTTTGCAATGAACTTCTTGTTCGAAAATAGAAATGCTTCCTTTTTCAAGTTGTTATTAATTGACACATTCTTCAACGCTGACTTGATCAGTTTTGAGGCTGATTTTTAAATGTTCTGTTTATGTCTGACCAGTAACCATTTCTATTGGCATCAATAGAACAAATGTTATCTCCAAAAAAAACTACAAAATTTTGAGAGTTTCGTGATTTCTTCTTCAAAACCATTCCTAGATTGCATTATGGGTTTTTTGGAATTATATTAATAAGGCATGAATGTATAATTTTCAAACTTCTATCGCATTATTGTATAATAATAAAATAAATAATTATTCATTTCGGTTTCAATAAATTATTATTTTTTTAATATTTTTTTCCTTGCAGCTTAAATAAACTAAATAAAAATAAGATAAAGTTTTTGGATTTTTCCTTTTTGGTCATTAGTTTTAAAGAAATAGTGGCGTATGATTTTTAAATTCTCTGAAATAAAGCTAAGAAGAGAAGTCATACTCGTAGATGAAGCAAAAGACTGGAACAAAGGAAGAAAGTGAAGTGATGCGAAGTATTTACAGTGAAGGAATAAAAGAAGTATGAAGAAGGCTACAGAATAAGAGTAAGGAAGATAGCAAAAAGAGTATTATAAAGAGTAGTGAACACTAGAAAGAGGATCGAGGAGAGAGGCGCTTATGATGAGATTTCGAGTTTAAAGTTTCGACTTAAGAGTTTACAACTTTGAAATTTAAATTAAAAAGCTTAGAAAATTAGAATGAAAGCTGTAAATAAAATTGGTGAAAGTTAAGAAAAAAATAAAAGAATAGAATAAAAGTTGAAGGTAAAATGAAAAGTTCAGCAATAGTATGAAACGTGAAGTGTAAGGAGGAAACGTGAGTATAATAGAAGTTCAAAAAGCTCGGAAGATCAGGTTTAGAGAAAACTCTACCCATTTAAAGAGAGTTAAAAGTAAAGGAAGGAATAGAAAAGTCCAGCTGAATGAATAAAAATGTAACTAAGGTACAAAATAAATTATCTCGTTTAAATTAAAGTATGTATGTATGTGCTATAAATAAATTATAATTGCCATTTCCGTTTTGCACTGAGTGTCCTGGTTTGAAATTTAAGCTTCGTTGTCTCTTTTGTACGCAAAGCTTTCGGAGTATCGCGGGGTACACCGAATTAGTAGATTGTGTTTTCTTCTATCTCTCTTTGGATCGTTGATTTGTCTTCTGATTACTCTCGCACTCTACGATGACGTTGTATAGCTGGATGACGATCCTGACGATCCACTACTGGGACTGGATGAGTAAGAACTGCTGGGATGGTAGGCGCTATAGGCGATATTTTGTGAGTCCCAGCGGGCGTACGGTCCTCCGCTGTTCGATGGCTCCCAACTGCTCGGATCGTACGAAGAGGCGGTTGTGGGCGCGCCATATTCAGTGGCTTGAAGCGGTGTCGGCATCATTGGCGCCATAGACATCTTCATGCCGCCCAGTTTTTGGATAAGGTTATAAATGAGAAAGCCGAGAACCAGCTTGATGGCGATTTTCGACAAAATCAGGGCTTTGAATGCTTTGAGTCCAATCAAGCCCATTAAGATGGGCAGAACGATTTTCAGCTTGAGCTTCATGAGCAGGAGCAAAGGTAGGATCATCTTGTCCTTCGACTTGTCGCCACGTGCTGGAGAATAAAGATCAAAAAGACAAATTCACCGAAGTTATGTAAGCCTTCCGGGCCAACGAGTCTACGCGAGTCCTGCATGACCTACCTTCATTCCGCGGCAACTCCAAATCAAAGCCACGATCGGCTCGATAACTCATCACCGAGCTGCCGAAGAAAGTCTCAGGCAGCTGAACGCGAATTTCGTTGGTGTTCAGAATACGAGCCACACGATCGGCGATCTCTTTCTCGATGAGGTCATCGCTGAGGGCCCGTCCACTAACAGCAGCGCCCTGAAGTCCAGCAACGGTGTTCAAGTAAGTCAATACCTGCTCCTTCAGGCAATGCATAGCGTTGGCGTGGAAGCACTGATCCACGATTCTCGAGATCAGTTCTTCGGAGCTGTGAATGCGCGGCTCAGCTACGTTGTTGTCAATGGCGGCAGCTTCAAGCGTCGAGGCCATCATCAGAAACCCGAGCGCGATCAAGGATGTCGAACGGGACGCCATATTGCGAAGCCGATAGCCACACGAAAGTGTAAGGAGAGGAACGGTTTTAGAAACAAAAAAATCCGGACGACACACGTTTTCCCACTAGCGGCGCGCTGGTCGATGGTCTTCACAACGGAGCGATTACTGATTCAATGATGGGCCATTGATAGCGTACCCAACAATTTATACTGCCGCTCCCAGCAAATCGTCGAACCGACACGAAGCCGCAGAGGAATGGTTTTTAAAATCGAACGAAAAGAGCGTCAGAGAGAAAATCCAGCTCGAAGCTGACCAGAGCGCTGACTCTTTGGCTCTTTACCGTATATGCAAAAAATTTCCCCCCTTCCGAGTGAGAAAGGCTTCAGCTATTGACTTTACTTTTGGAAATACAAAAAAAGAAAATTAAAAAATATCCAAATTCAGCCAAGTTTGTAAGTGCTTTCTTCAGACTTCGGTCTTACGCTTTATCAAAACACCAAGCAGTTCCTCCCACCGAGAGCCATTCAACAAGGGACATCGATTGGAAGCAATGGTTTTGGCGTTGGCAGACCAAGTTTCAAATGCAACGGCCCGCGCGACATGTCAATTGGGCCAAAACTTATTAAAATGCAAAGCCGGTGATGGCGACACAAAAATTTCTGGCTACGCATTTACAAACGAATGTTTCGGTTCCACAGCAACTGTTGTCGTCGGTATTACAACAACTTCGTCCGATGGCACTGAAACGATGGACTATTCAGTATCCAAGAAAGAGGCCCGTTATTAAAAAGGAATATGTAAAAAATGTTTGTGTTGTTAATCAAGATTGCTATTTGCCATAATCCTTTCAATCTATCGTCAATTATTAACTTGGAAAAGGATAGCCATTACGAACATTCCACGTGAAAATGAAACTGAAACTGCAAAAAGGTCACGCTGCTGAAATTCTTTGTGGTCATTCATTAACTTTCCGCACTTTCCTGAATTGCGAGAAGACTTTCGTTAATGCTCGTGCTAATCATACCCGGTTACTCGTGCTGAATACTAATAGTGCACACTACAAGCGAATTGCTAACCATATGTTACTACCATGGCAATTGGTCCGGCTGTCCATCATTATGTCCAACCATCAGACGCAATCTAGTACCGCTCTAGCCATATTCTTTAACTATTCAATTTCATTCTTTGATTGCTTTCCTTTCCTTTCTTTTACTTTTATGGAATGTGGCTGTATTTTTAACCGGGTTATCAGGTTATCAATAACCATTGGCTGTAGTCATGGTTCAACAACAACACTTTCCTATTGCCGAACTACCGAACTGTTTTGTCACCTTGCCCAAATATACATACTTTGGCGTCTTCGTCTTTCATGACCGTCAGAGAAAAGTGTAAGTAAGCAAGAGTTCTGGAATTCATGATTATGGATTGAGATTTTTTATAAATCTATTATTATTTCTATTAGATTCTTGTATGTAGAATAGAGTTAAGGAAAATTGTTAGCAGTGAAAGCTGTTAGAACTTCTATATTCATAAAACTCGAAGTTATTTTCTCTTGAATACTTGAGAGTACTTATTCGAGGGGTTCTCGGACAAGAACTAAACTAGTAGTTAGCTCCATTTGAAACGAGTTAAAGTACTTCGAATTGAGCACAATTCAATAATCTTTTTTTTTTTAAAGAACAGAAAGAGTGCCTTTTAATTGAGAATTATTGCAAATGAAAGACAAAATATTACGAAAACTTAAAATGGCCTGACTTATCGTAGATCAATGAAAAAACACAGATGAAGAATGTTATGCCGTTTCTACAGATCAACGAAGGAACGAAGTATTCTTTAAAGCTGATGACAAAGAAGCTGGAACACAAGAAACTAACCGCATTCCGGAATTTAGGCGTATTACGATGGAGGGCGTTGACGAGGAGGTGATTTATGCTGCTATTGTAATATTACACAAATTAAGTACGAGTAATACGTCTTAAAGTCAGTTGCAAAGCGATATTTCAAAGCTATTACGCGTGTTTTTCTTGCAAACGAATATTATATAATTGCATTATGTACATGACTGCGTTAAATAATATCGGAATAGTAAATTAATACATGCATGCTTGATTAGATAACAAAAAAAGAAGACATTAAATAATACATAACATTTTGTTATGCGCTTCGAATTTGTTGGAGGGTAATTTATCGAGATCTTTCGGAGCAACTTTAATTTTGTCGCAATGCACGTAGACGACAATCGACGTAAATCGCTACGTAGTAAGTTATGTAACTGCAAAAAAGCCAAAATAGCCGAAAGAGTCTCTTTTATACTTGTATAAATACGAGTAAATATACATATACAAACATATAATTTTATTAAGTGATATATTCTCTTGCTAATTCTTGATTTCTCTTGCTTTACAATACCTTTCTCTTTTTATTAAGAATAGCTGAGGTCAGTCTGAAATTGGATGGATACTGTGCACTTCTTCAGTAAGCTGGCTTTATTCTGTCCAGACTTTATATTCTCTATACTTTATTCTCTTGAAAGCCGTTTCCGGTTTTCTTTCTTCATTGTTCTGCAACAATAACTTCATTTTGCCAGACTGCCAATGAGTGCGTTGATTTCCTTTCCAGAAAGAGATATTTCCTGTAACTGCTTAGTTGAAATCTTATTCCATTTTAGTCAACTATTTCAGATTCATAAGTGAAATTTATTGACTATTATACGATTACTGCTTTCGGTAATGAAAAAAAAAATTAATTTATGTACTTTCATTTTCTTATTTAGGCAGAATTAAGAAACTTTAATAAAGTAAAAGAAAAACTTTGTTGGAAAAAATGCATCTAAGAAAACAAATAATATTTCTTGTGAAATTTTAAATATTTCACCCGCAGTTATTAAATATATTTGACCATTAGAACAGCTGAACAGCAGGTCTCTTTGCTTCGAGTAGTTCTCTTTGCTTGAAGACTATAAATATCCTCTTTCTCATTAAGTTTGTATTAACTCTAAACGGCACGAGTTCGTTGTTAAGTACAATAAATATGTATTTCCTTCACTGTACTTTTATTCAAAATGCATTTAGCCTTCAAATTGAAACTGGTGTTGATCGAATTCGGCACAGACAATGAATTCGTGAAGGTATGAAGTTGACCTGAAAACACTCGAAGACGTGTTTTTTAATATTAATTTTAATTAAACTCTTTTGATCTTATAGAATATTTTTAATTGCTGAGATTGAGTAGAATTTGTAAACAATTGATCTAACCGCAAAATTTTATGATGAAAAACTTGAAAACATAGTAATCTTAAGTACATTGTACTTAGGAGAGTACATACTATTAACTCTCTTGTACATAAGGAGAGAGAGAGAGAGTGATAGAAAGTGACAGATAACTTGTCAACGTGAGAGATAAAACCAAGGAATTGGCGAGTGTTGGCGAAGGAAGGAGACAAAAGAAAGAAAAATTTCAAGACAAATGTTGGGGCAATGTCGCCTGGTAGTTCGATTTTAGTCAATGAAGTTAGAAAGTTTTACGAAAATGCAATAAAATTCGATTACAATTTTTGAATTCATCAAGTTTTGCACTTTTCAACGGCGGTCCTTTTATTAAATTTTTTTTCTATATTTTTTTTTAATAATTATTTAGTTAAATAAATATCTTAATAGAAAATTAATAATAACAAAACTTAACAATACAATACAATTTTTTAGCAAAAATAATAAACAAATAATAAAAATTTTTCTTTGGATCTTCAAAAAACGATTGCAATCGTACTAACAACACTAAAAGTTACGTTTACATAAGAATGAGCAGCTTTACTTCCTCCCTTCCCCTTCCCTCCCCACCCACCCTCTTCCTCTTCCGAGAGATATGATGATGATGATGAAGATCAGGACGATGGTGGGAGAGCTAATGACTCTGGTTTCCGTTCAGTAACGATTAGATCTGTTGGTTGGTTTGTCAATCGCTTTGGTTTGCTGTCTCTTAAACGTACGCATTGTAGGCTAGGTTTTGTGCTGCTTCTATTTGTTGTTGCTGTTGTTGTTGTTGCTGCATTGTCTGCCGGAGTGGCTGAGCGGAGTGGATGAGAGGGGTCGTGTCAGCCGAACGTCCATCCCACGAGCCGTGGGCGGTGATGTGGGCGGGGTGATGCTCGGCAGCAATCTGTCAATAAAGCGGAAATTGATTTATTCTATTTCAGTTCTTCTGAATATCGGTACAGAAATGATAAATGTAGCGTCAGGAAAAATTTTTATTTAAAATAAATAAAAAAATAAAATAAAATAAAAAATAAGATAAATAAGAATTTTTTATTTTAAATTCAAATTTTTTAGATTGATTTAAATTTATTTGATGTAAAGCCTATTCAAGTTTTGCTATTATTCTCAGATATTTGATCTGATGGGGCTCATTTTCAAAGGATTAATAAAATTGTTTAGTGATATTTTCAATTTCAGCATTGCTATTTCAGAGATTATCTTTACCGATGGAGACTTTTGTCTTTTTAATTTTTGAGAAATTTAGAATTTTTTTTGGGGAATATATTTACAAAATTGCGTCTTTTGGTTGTGCGGACTCGTCATGTGTTGTTGTTGTTTTGGGAAGGATTGGGCTTTAAAAACTTACCGAAATAAAGATTCGAAACGAATTTAGAATTTTCCCATTTCAATTCTGTGGGCACTTTATATTTCTAACTTGTTTTTATATAACAAGAACAACAACCGCAACAAGCGCCGTTTAGGCTAACACAACCTAAAACATAATGAAACGGTACAGGATTAGCTTACCTTTTTGCATAATTGGAAAATGGCCAAACCAACCGACACAATGAACGAGAAGAAACCGAGGGCCAGCGCATTGAAGGCCTTGATCTTCAGGATTCCAATGGCCATGGGTATGATGGTCATGGCCTTGAGCAGGATCAAGACCATGATCGGCATGACGATCTTGCGCAAGCGACGCTTCTTTCCTAAAAGTATGCAACAATAGTGGATGGGTGTGTCGTTGACGGCGCGTGTGTGTGTGTGAGTGGTTAAGTGGTGTTGTCTAGGCAGCAAAGTGATCGCTTAACGCACCCTTCTTAAAGAGGCTGCCCTTCTTACCCTTGCCTTCAACCTCAGCGTCGGAATCGTCATCGAATTTCAAATTCAAACTTAGTTCGTCGCTGTTCAGGTTGCGGGAGGATACTGTGACCTTGACTGGGGCGCCGGCAACGGGCAGACTGACAACGGCATCGTGTCCGCGGATGTAAGTTTCGACGGCGTCGAGAAAGTCGCCCTCTTGGGAGCGTGCAAGCGTGGACTCCTGCGAAGGGGTGGCCCGGAAGCCGTTGGTGCGAACTTCAATGTTGGCAAGCTGAACAGAGGCAGCCAGGAAGAAGACAAGAAGTATTATATTACACATAACATAAGTATCAACACTTGCGTTACCCACCTTGTAGCTATCTTTGTTGATCACGGTGTCTAAGAATCGCATGGCTCTCACTTTGATGCATGCCATCGAATCTTCGCCGCTC
Source organism: Conops quadrifasciatus (assembly GCA_949752815.1). Classification (NCBI taxonomy): domain Eukaryota; kingdom Metazoa; phylum Arthropoda; class Insecta; order Diptera; family Conopidae; genus Conops; species Conops quadrifasciatus. The sequence goes on from OX457078.1 coordinate 40,561,248, forward strand.
TCGCACTTGCCGCTCTCCTCGCCGATCATGCGCTGCATGTCTGTGGGCCGCACTGCGCTGGCGGCGACACTTGCAGTGGCCACGGCGAGGCCCATCAGGGTCGCTAGGATAAGGTGCGTTGCTGAAGTCATCCTTTTGTGTGGGTGATGTTGTCTTAGTTTGGCGAAAAGGGGCTCGAACAGGCGTCCGTGCTGGGTATGGTCTTCCACTGCTCGATGGCCTCTTGACTCTATGGTCGAACAAGTGCGAATAATAATTGCTTTTCTATGAACAACGATTTTATACTGCAGGCACTTCCGAAATCGACAAATCAATGAACGCACGCGATCGATTGTGCCCGCACAACAACAATGACGAAAAATTACTCAAAGTGCTCCGGATGTCAAAGAGTACACAATTGCATGAAGAAAAAGGAAGGAGATTAAAATACTCGCCCGTTTCTCAAGCACAGCAATACTCTCACAGCAAACTGATCAGACTCATTTTGTCTCACACTTTTTCTCTCGCTTCTTCGACGCTCTCTTTATCCCTGCATCTTTCGCCGTCAGTCTTTCAGTCTCCGCCCAGGCCTACCTTTGTCCCTCTCTCCCTCTCTCTCTCTCTCTCTCTTTTCGGAGGAACGAAGCGGATGCTCTCCGTGTGCGTAGCGGGGTTTATGCGATCTTCATGCGATCAGCGGCGGGCGATACTGACGGATACGCAACTTTAATTCAAAATTTCAAACGGAACACATTCATTCATGAATTAATTTCTCCGATATGTTTCACGATGGTCTTCATGATGAGGATGCAGGTCACGTTCGTTGGCGTGGATGATGTGATAAAAGTGACTTCATTAGTATTTGTAATGTTGTGCTTTGTTTGGTGTTTGGAGTGTCTTTTTATTTAATTAAAAATTCTGAGCAACTAATTAAGTTTCTATTTAATTTTGGCTGACAGATTGTTCCAAATAGTCGGCATTTTTATTGAGAGAGTTTTACGAGAGATCGGTTCAGTTAAAAATCAGTTAAAAATCCATCAGATCAGTTTATTACAAAAATTAATTAGTTTTTGTCTTGTTGGTTTTTCGTTTATGCATCATCAAAATGCTCCTGAGTCTTGATATCTTAAAAATTTTAAAAACACTTCGCATGTGTCGAGGTTTATTAGTTTTATTGAGGATTAAATCCTTGCGAATGACGTCAGAAACGGCTTAAACCATCAATCTGTATTGTTGGAGAATATCCTTTGGCAAAATATCATGTATTTGAATATTATTCTCGAGCTCCACAGCAGATGAAGTTATTTATATTTATCTCTTAAATATCTTCTTTTCAATCTCTGTATCCTCTTATCAGAGAATTCTTTGCTTTATATAATCCTTTGTTGTTATATAACTCGAAGAAAGTGTTATCAAATATTTTGTGCTGCATTTTCGATTTCGAAATTAATAGTTCCCGTCACGCAATGAATTCGGTACCGGCACGTTTTTGAAAAAGAAAAATTTTCGTTGTAAAGTAAGAAAGTCTTCGGCAATTTTGAAAATTTTTGCTATAGCAAAAAAAAAAACTAAAAAAAAAACAACAGAAACAACTCAATTGAATTCTCTGGCAATAACTAAATACGTCTTTGGCGCCAAAAACTGCAAGCGACATGAAAGAATGAGAGAAAGTGTTTCAAAATTGAAAGTGAAATCAAATGGAAACTGATCAAATTGAATGCCAATCAAGAGCTGGATAAAATTCGTTGTCTCTCTCCTCTGCCTCTGCTTCTCCGACGCATTTTTATTGCATTGCCTTTTAGTTTTTTTTGTATATTTTAAATTTCTCCAAATTTCTTCGAATCGTTGAAGTTGAATGAAAATATTCTGCATTCATTGTGAATTTCAAATCAAATCACGTTGTCATGGTCTGCGGTCACGCAGAGAGCGACAGACGAAAACCGTTCCCAGCGACGCGAACCCTTCAATAAACTAAAGCTAATTGATTATTCTTGACGCAGCAATGGTTAATCGTTAAAATTTAAAAAGAAAACAAAATAAAAAATACTTTACTCCGATGAAGAAATACTAAATAATTCCCTCTGAATAATCGTCGGCTGGTTGTAAACAAAATAGAAATTTTTCTACATTTTCGTTTCTGTCTCTGCATTCTCCATTTTCACCACACCCTACAAACTACCCCTTTCTTACCACCCATAAGAGTCCGGCACAGGACGAGGCTAAGGATAGAGAATCGTTGCGAATCTTAGTGTTTTGTTAAGACGTCCTCATGGTGCATATAAGCTCACACAAAAACACACAAAAAATCGACTGGAAGGTGAGGAAAAACGTAGAGGAATGCGTGATAATCAATGGAATTTGTTAAAATACTAGCTGTTGTTGTTATTGTTGTAGCGAAGACACGAAAAGCTTTCACAAAATCCACTCGAATGAATTATTATAATTGATTTCTAATCAAAAAATACACCAAAAATCAATTAACAATAATTTATATGTGGAAAATTTCAGTTGCAAAATATTATTCTATTTGCAATTTGCATCCATGGAAGTATTTGCCTGGAAGTCGTCGGCATTACCAGTTTGGCAAACATCATTGGTTAAGATTTGAGCGATCATTTCCTTGCCGTTAAATCATTCGCTTCGTCTACAAATTTCTAATGTCAAATTACAATTTATAAAAATAATGAAAGCAAAAGATTTGTTTCCGAAATTTCGTAATAGACGAAGCAACTTGCTCTGGTGAACCAATCACTGAAAAAACTACGAAATGAAGCTGGAAATTGGACAATTTCAAAATATTGAAAGTCGGGAATACTCAGTCGTGAAAGAAGAAAATTAAACAAATTTAATTACAGCCTACGAATCTGTGCACAGTCTAACCACATGTGAGCCGGCTTGATTCAGAAATAAAGAAAGTGGCCACTGCAGATGAAACAGAGAAAAAGTCGGCCGTATAACCGACTGAAAAGTGAGCAAAAATTTGAAAGATTACCCAGAAGCGACTGACCTGCCCGTCCAAAGGCTCTAATCTTGCTCGATTGGATTTTGATTATGCTTTTCATTAGAACTCTTCCACGTACAGATGGCTAAAGGAAGACGGCTACGGGCGAAGGGTATGTAAACTATAGCTAGCTTTAGGATAATTTCTAATTAATTCAAATTATTATGGTCAAATATCAAATTGCTGAGGTAACTATCTTCGAGTATTAAAGAATAGCTGCATAAAAGCAAAATCGTTCTCTACAAGCTTCTCTCGAAACCTTCAGTGGTCTAAAGGAAAATGTATGTGTTTCGAAATAATGGAAAACCTAATTTCATTTTTATTATTTCTACATAAATAATAATTTAATTGTGTTAATTTTTCGTTGCGTCTACATAATAAAATAAATTCAATACAATTAATTAAGAAATAAATAATATTACTTATTAATAAATATTATTTATTAATAAATAGAAATCTTTGGGAATTTTTCCATATGGCGTAGACCATCCGCTTTTCGATCCTTTCCAAGCTCAAAGTCAGAGTACATTTGCGTTTAGTTTCGTCTTCTGATACTCCTGCCTCTCCATCCGTTCCTTTTAGCCCTAACGTCTCTTTTGACCATTGTAGGCCATCTCCTGAGCATCCTGTGGCTCTTGCGAAGACCGTGCCCAGGCGTGTGGATCCCAGGCGGGCGCCGCATGCTCCACATGCTCAATGTGCTCCACGTGATGCGGCAAATCGATGTGATGGTCCGCGTGATGTGGAACGATATGTTCCACATGATGAGGCACAACGTGCTCCACGTGATGCGGCACTATGTGTTCGATGTGATGCGGCAGATGCTCGATGTGGTCGACGTGATGTTGCGGATAGTGGACGACTTCGTAATTGACAATCTTTCAAAGGAGCGAAAGAGAGAGCAAATGCGAAGAAACAATAAAGTTAGCTTTTCTTTTCTTTCCAACACTTGAAGTTTGTCGGTTACCTTGGGTTTGGCGATCTTAAAGATGACTAGAGCGCCCGAAAGCACCAGCGAGAGCAGGCCCAACGTCATGGCTTTCCACGTCTTGAGCGCTATAAGAGCTAATGCCAAGGGCACCAGGACGGTGGTCTTCAGCTTCAAGCCTATCAGGAACGGCAAAATGACTTTGCGCATATAGCCGCGGCCCTCACTGCGTTCGCCCAATGGCACCAAAGCACCGCGGGCCAGGGCGTTGTTCAACAAGAAGTCTGGCACCACAGAACGGGCCTCGGCGCTTCTGAAGTAATCGGGAGCTTGAATGCGCAACGCATGAGTGGCCAAGAAGTGGTCAATGTTATCGAAGATGCCCTGCTGAGGATCGGAGGAACGCTGCTCCACTGGTGCCGAGTTACTGGTACGTACGATGGACAACTTGTCGGTGATAATGATTTCGTTTTGTGACATCACTTCGTCAAGCCACTGCATCGCTTTCGGCTGTACGCAGGTCGTGCTGAAGTCTTTCAGGCAAGAGTGGTACACGTCGGAGACCAGATCCGTGGCCGAGCGAGGTGTTTGTGCGAAGCAGCCGCCTGCACTCAGTGCCACAGCCAAGATGACGACGACGACGTAGGACTTCATGATTCTGAAGGTTTCCGCAAATGATCCTGCAGTGAGCGCGTCCGTTGATATTTTCCCCGAAGCCTATTGCTTATTCGGTTGACTGCTTCGGCTGGTGGTGGGTTGATTCGGTTGCTTGGCGTGTGCACAGGCGCACAATCGAGTCGAGTATGCAAATCTTTCATTGGCCATCAGTGGTTTTTATACGAGGCTACTTTATAAATTAATTACGCATGCGACTAAATCGTCTACTTCGTCTGCTTCACGAACCATATAAAGAGAGAGACGCAGTACTTGTGTTGTTGCTGTTTTCATTTCTTTTATCCATGCGACATGTTTGTTGGTAGAAGTACCTGTTGCCAGTATTGGAGAGAGATTATTTAGACCGTCAAACTTTTTGGCCTCTGTAAACTCTCTCCCTCTCAGAGCGACTTCTGCTAGCTATGGTGTTGAGTAAAATGGTATGTGGCTATACCAATTATCGATTAACCGACTTCATGCGGTCGCACTTGCAGTTAAAGCGAATCATAAACAACACTTTGGACGTTATATAGACGGTTCATCTGCCAATTCGTTTAACTTCAGTTTCGATTTTTTAGTGTCAAAGCGAATATTCGGGACTCCTAACTTTTTTATATTTAAAAAAAATTTCTCTATTAATTATTGGACTATTGTTAGTTACCCAATTGGAATTCCATACTTTAATTTAAAATTTATAATAACAATTAATTCAAAATTTAATACATATCATAACAGAAAATCACATACATACTTGCGAATTTTTAAACTATTATTTTTATTAATTTTAAATTTATCAAGGTCAGTTCTAAGATTTCTGTGAGAAATAACCTGAGCAAAAAAAATTCCAAACAATTTTTGCCGCGAAGAAGTCTTAAATGTCATTAAAACATTATTTTCATTACAGACGAGAAATGGTCTTTAAAAAAACAATTTTTTTAACAGCTGTGTTTTAATTACTTTGAATGATACAAGTTTTTTTTGGAATTTCTATTTAAAAAGGAATTTCAAATAGAATATGAATTACTTTGTCGAGAAAACTGACTGATTTTTTGTTTTAAGGAGTTTTGTTTAAGATCGATTAGAAAGTATTCATATCATGTTATGATTGACTTGTGTTTTGCATCACTAATATTTTCTGTAATAGAACATCCCGAAAGCTTCCATCTCTCTCTCCCTTCTCTCTAACCTTATGCGCCTTAATTGAAGTTTTCGGTTATTGGATTGGATTAAACGAAGGTAAGTTTAGGAAAAAATAACCGGGTGACATAAATTCCGATTTATATTAAAGAATTATTCATTGTTGTTAAAAGTGACAATAAGAAAATCATAACATAATGCTTATTACTTTTCTGACGATAGTCGTTTTTTGGCTATGAAAGTACAGTTACTACAAATAAGTACAAACCGTTTCATTTTCTTTGTGGGCGCATCCAGAAGTCATTGCAAAAGGAAATCGAATTTGTTGCGAACGTGTTTAGAAAATTAATTAAGATACTTTTGTTGACGCGGTCTTTAAAACCAACAACGTTGACATTGACTGCAGAAAGAAAGCAGCGGAGTAAAGAGTAAAAGCAAAAAACAACTGTTTTCTCTCGTAGTAAATAAATGTGCGCCATGTCATTTCAATTCATTGATTAATTAATGTAACGACAGGTCGCATGTCGTCCTTTTTAGTACGATTTAAATATCTACTTAAAAGGGCTTAACAGCCTTCCTTCTAATGTGATGAACCTGTCAACCTGTCGTCCTTTGAAGTTTTGACTGAGATCAGTTTGAGTTCATAATCCGCAAATCGAATAAAATGAGGAAAGTTTTGATTTAATTTAGCCTGAAGCCAGAAGGAGAGCAATTAATTTACGCTTGCCAAAACAGATCTGTTGACATTTTGTAGAATATATTTCTTCACTAATGACTGAATAATCGTTCTTGACAACTTCATCCATTAAAGTTAAGCACACGAAACCGATTGTAAACATTGTGCCATCACAAACAAACCAAAACAATGAACAAAATAAGAGAAAATACGTTATAAACCGGGACAAAAAAGCAAAACCGTCATTTATTTGTTTTGAAAAATCTTTTCTTTAACCATAATGGTTTAAATATAATATGAATAATAGGTAAAGGTGAAACATTATTTCTGAAAAACCAAAAAATCATCACATTTAATGATATATATGTATATAAGTACATACCTACGATAACCTCTAAAAAGGCTGCTGCTTATTTAAAAGCAAAATTTCCTATAAATAAAAGCAGCTTCTAAATAGATTTACTTTGCAATTGTTAAAAAGTATATTTGAAAAGGCAAGGTTGTGTCGAATGGTTAAATGAAATGTCAGCTCTTATTGGATACTCGTTTTTACCTCATAATTGATTTATTTTTTAAAATTATTTTGACCGGCCTTTGACGTATCGGATCGCTCGCTCTAAATTTTGAAATGTATGATGGCGTAAAATAAAAATTGTTCTCCATTATTTACCAATTACATCTTTATTTAATTCTTTACTTATTCAAAAGTAGTTGCCTGCAGAAGCCTTGGAACTATCGTATTTGAAAATCATATGAAACTATTACTTTACAAAATTATTTTAATCAACTAAACTTTTTATATTTTTGCCCATTTTAGTATACAAGAAAAAACAATATGTTAAAGAAAGTTATATATAAAAAGAATTATATGGTAATTGTATTTTTAAATTTAAATAATAAATATAATAAATATAAAGTGAATATATCAAATCCTAAATAAAGAAAATCTGTGGCAATTTGAAATAAAAAAAAATAATGGGATTATATAATCTTTGATTTTACATAGACAGATGACTTAAATTAAGACACCGAGTGAATAATAAATCATATTCAATCTGATATCAGTGAGAATAGCATTTAATATAAATAATAGTACATAATTACTTATAGACTCTGATTAGTATGAGTTATAAATTATTAAAGTGTAACTACAGACAACACGTTATAAGCTATTATTCTCATTTGAACAACAATCTTGAGAATTAATAAATAAATAAATATTTCTTTACAATGTCATTTGCAAATATAATAAAGGTATACTCAATTAGAATTATTATTGACTATGTATTTACAATATGATAATTTCTTAAGCAAAAAATCTTGTCCGTGAATATTAATATAATATGGTTTGTATTCAACTTCAACTTTCTATCAAAAGAGAATCTTTTCCTAAATCAGCACGTAAATGACATGAAATGACTAACGCTCAATTGATTAATATCATTTCACTCAATAGATTATTTCATGTCATTTCAGCCTTTATATCTTCATCTTTCTCTTCTTCATTTGCTATCTTTTACAAAGTATTATTATCTTTACAATTTCTTCTCTCAATGAATTTTCCCGGCGAATGATTTCATTCGGCCCTCCTTTTTCGCCCTCAACGCCTTCAACGTCTTCATTCCGTATTTATGTTGCACTGTGCATAAATGCGGAGGCAATCCTTTTGGTCTTGACCATCTCGTGCCGCTTGAATCAGGCGATAGAAACGTATAACGGCCGCATTCGCATTTGCTACGGGCTGCAGTTCATTTGTGTCACTGGCGTTCAGATGGCGAAGCAAGAGAGTAAAGTAAGAAATGGAAAATGTATGGACTTCCTTTCTCTGCTCGACTTACCGACTTAGCTCGGCGGACACAAAGTTACTGTGTGGACTATACCGATTTGGATCCTTGTACATGCTGCAGACCAAGCGCTCTTTGCAAAGGTTATCCTTGACACCGAGTTGTTCGAGGATTTTATCGATTTTCAATAGAATCGGGCTATAGAAAGGATCATAGTTCTTCGGCATGATGGGCTATGGAGAGTAAGAGATATTGGAAGATCAATTGTACAAAGATTTTTTAATATTTTCTACAGATTTTAAATTAAAAATTTTTGCATATTGCGAAATACTTTATACTGAAAAATTTATTATGTTTTCTCTTTTTATCAATCATAATCTTTCTTGTTGTTGATCTTAATCTTCAGAGCTTAACCCACCTGCCCGTCCTGAGCGAAGGGTTGGTTTTCAAGGATCTTCTGCTGTTGTGCCACGATACGTTGCTCCGCCTGAATACGAAGTGCTTCCTTCAACTGAGCCGAGAGGAGCGGCTGAAAATCGTAAGAGAAGTTCAATACTTTTCTTTCTCTCCTTCGGAAAAAATTATATTTCATTAAAAATTATTATTAGCATTAGTAATATTTTTCTTTGATTGAGAAATTTCTACAAAATTGTAGAGAAAAAAAAATTCTTCAATTGTAAAATTATAAAAAAATTAAAAATAAATATGTACTCGATTTCGCAATAATTAATCGATGTGAAATATTTCCAAGCATATGCCAAAAAATCAATTTTCTCTGAAAAAAAGTAATGTATCGTACCTACTATAGAAAGTGTGTTCATTAAGTTGTTGAATATTTGTTGCTCGCGCGTGGTAGAGAAAACTTAAAAACCAACGACAATGTAAGACAAACACCGGAACTTCCAATTAGAAGTTCATCATCATTATAACCATTACTAATGTCAGTAGAAGCAGCAGCGACAACAAGCATTGACGATCAAACATTGAAGATTTCTGTTGATTGAAATTAGTTTTAGCGAAAGTATGTCACGAAGCCGAACCAAACCGACTAGAGCTCTTCTCTTTCTTCATCTTCTCCGTCGCTTGTAACTGATGCCACCAAAACGATGCACACAATGTAACCAATATCGACAAAAACAACGACGGAAGACTCGGTCACTGCAACATCGAACATCGAACGAACATCGAATAACAACAACAACCTATGGCAATAACCTTGCTCTTGAAGGACTGACTGGCAGGTAGATCTAATAATACTTTGGTTGCTGTTTGAGCCTGCTCATGCTAGGTTCGATGCTGCTTCCGTTTGTGCGCAAAATCTCTATCTATTCTTTTAATACGTTGTCACTACTACGTGAAAAATTATTGCTCTTTTTTTGTATCCGTTGCTTAAACATATGTACATACATACAGACAGACATACGTAGAAATGGTGTGTTTGTCCAAAGAACAGCTTTAAAATTATTTTATATTTTCTCCTGTTATTGTTTTCTCTTCTAACTTAATTTTTTTTTTGAATGTTTACTATTTTTTTTGTTCTTTCGTATTGATTGTAGGCAATTTTTTTGACAGTCGATATTTAATTGAAGGGAAAGTATTAATAGATACGCACGGTCAATAACAGCTAACCCTCCCGTGAGCATTTTATACCCACACGCCGAGTTGACACGCCCTGCATGTTGTGTTAATGCGTGCCATCGTAAATACGTTTGGAAAACTTTCGTTGCACTTGTTAAAATTGGCGCCGTTCTGCTGAGTGTCATTATTTTTGCTTTCTTGGTTTTTGGTTTTAACGCGACTCTTCGGTTTTTATTGCTTTGCGTTTTGGTCGATGAGTAAAAGTTTATTTAATTGCTGCAGTGTTTGACAGAAACCAAGAGGTACCTTTTCGAGTATCTCTTTTCGAGAAAACAACTTGACACCGTTCGTAAGCTAATTATGGTCACTTGACCTTGTGAGACTCAATTGTCTGAATTTCCCTTCAAAAGGGTCTCTCAAATTAGAGCCAACAATTCTGAATGAACCTCAAGTAAAACTAGCGAAATGGCCTTTTCACAATACGTGAAGACACAACTAAAATAATAAGCATTTTCCCCTCAAATTGAAATTTTCAGATTTCTTTCGCGAAATGAACTCACTGAATTTTGTTGTTGCTGTGAGGACTCGTACTGTGCTGCTATTTGGGCTGCATTCAATCCACTTCCGACCGCGTTCATTGTGGCTGCTCCCTGCCGCGGAGGCGCGTGTGCATAGACGGGACCGGGTACCGATGCCAGCTGCTGATGTTGTTGGTGTTGGTGTTGATGTTGTATGGAAGGCAGTTTTACGTTGTTGGTAAAAATACTAAAGGAGCAAATAATGACGAAGTTTTTATTTACATACTTTTCAAATGGTCTTTATGGTCATGCTTTTTTCACACTTTTTTATGGTCTTTATGATATGAGTCGATGCTCGTGTACCCATTTGTAGTTTATGCGTATTTGCTAAAGCATTACTTGTGTTTAGTTACCTTTGCTTGTCAGAATTAATGAACGGATTAAAGCCATGACTAGAGCCGTGTTGCTGTTGCTGTTGTTGCTGCTGTTGCTGGTTGAGTGCTGGTGGTGGTCTTTGTTGTTGTGTTACTGGCACACGCTGCGACGTGCGAATGGCCGACTGCGTCGGCGCCAGTCCCCACGTGCTGAGCTCGTTGGCGTCATTGGCCGTATGCGGTTTGAAATAGTTCGAGTTTTCGTCGATTTGAGCCACCCGATTTATGTCGCTAATATACCTGAAGGTGCATGGAAAACAGATGTTAAATGGAGACATGAAAAGAGAGAGTGAGAGAGAGAGTTGTCATAATTCTTCGCTACGCTTTGCAGATACGACCGCGTAAGCATGACGCACGACGCGATACTTAAAAATTTACGCATAGTGAAGATTTAATTAGGACTTAATTAAATTAGATTTTGTTGTTGCTCGTGCTCACTCTTAATGCTGCACCGTTTATTCTTATATCTATCTATCTACTTACTCCGACCCGAGGCCGGGGCCCGAATTCACCCAGCCGTCGTCATAGTGCTCGTGCGAATTGAATGGACCGGCGTAGGATTCGCCGTGCAGCGGTGCTCCCTGAACATAAACCGCCGACGAGGGCAGACCTTTGGGAGGCGAAGTGTAAATTATTTCGGGACCCGAATGGTGTTCGCTGTTATGCCATGGCGGGACGACCGTATGATGATGATTTATCAAGTGATGATGATGATGGTATTTTGTTGAATGATACGTTTGATGGTAATACGAGCATAATTTGAAAAGATGCGACAGCGCCGGAAAGAGGAAGAGCAAAAACTTCAGCAACACCTTCTTGGCCGCTCCGACGCCGATGATGACCGGCAACAGCCAAAACAGTTTGATTTTTATGATTTTTATGATCAGCAGCAGAGCCAGAAACGATAGCATTATTTTGCTCCGAAGAAACTTCTCTGAAAGACAAAATGTGAATGAGAGAGTGAGAGTGAGAGGCTGAGTGGGAGGAGAGGAAGAGTGGAGGACGAGTGGCAGGAGAGTGAGCTTTCATCACTAGTTGTAGTTAGTTTTACTTTCTGTGTTGGTCTGTCGATCTGTATATTTGTCGAAATTATTTTTGAAAATATTTACAGTGCGAGTAAATAGAGAGGCTGAACGTTCGTTTCTTTTGTGATCTGATGGAAATTAAGTTACGACACTTTGTCGACTACTTTACTTAGTGTTTGTATGAAAGTGTCAAGATTTTTTTGTAATTTATTTAGGCGTGTCCGATGGACGGAAATTTGTGAGGTCTTGGTAATGAATCGACAACGATTGTAACTTATTACAAAAAGAGAAAATCTGTTATACACTGAGACGATTTCTCTATTCGTTTTTTTTTTGGTTTAACAAGAAAACAATTTCTACTTAGTTCAGTTGGCTTTAAGAAAATAAAATGAAATTCAAAAATTATTGATTAATCGTTGAGCTCAATTGCTAATAAATTTTTAGCAAAGACACAAACCTTTCTTGTTTATATTAGTTTCAAAAAAGGATTGAATTGAAAACTGAGCACAATGATTAGCTCCCAGATTTTTTCGAATGTTTCAACTATTCACATCGGGCGATCTTTGTATATTGTAGTAATATTATAGATATATTAGATATATGTATGTTATTTGCATATATTTTTCAAATGTTCTTACGTATTTTCTTCATCAGTATCTTGCCCGCCAGACGCGCTTCGACCTCTTGCTTCGGTATCAATTCCAGTTTGGCGATCATTCCATTCCCTTCCAAAGAGCGTGGCGAAATGCGGAACGTGGCACCGTCAAAAAGTACCTCCGGCAGTCGCAGTTCGATGTCGTGGGTTAATGCGAACTTAACACTTTTGCCGTAGAGAGCATTGGTTACCTCCTCGATGGGTGTCTCCGCGGCTGCTAAAAAAAGCAGAAGAAGAAGAACGTTTTATGGAACAGAGAGTCATAAAAAAAATCTGGATCAATTATTGCTGGAAAAGTGTAGTTACGTTTTCTTTAGTAATTAAGTGTTCAGTTCTGGGATAATTATTAAATGAATAATTAAATAATTCGAGAAGCTTTCGAGTTGAACTTTACGCAATGAGGGCAGGGCGGCCCCAGGTTAGAAATTTTTCTCTTAGCCAAAACATATACAATTATTAGCAAGAGTTTATAACAAAGTTAGTGAATGTTTCGGCAACCGCAACACCCAATGAGCAAATTGCTTATGATTCATTTTTGTAAATATGAAAATTCTTCAAATTTTAGCATCTCTTCTTCTTCTTCATCCGCCGCTAGCCAGCGAAAGTTTCAACCACAGAAATAAAGCCGAAAACAGCAGTCGAAAATCACTCAAACGAAAACTGAAGCAGCGACAAAATTAGCTCTAAGTAGAAATTTCAATATATATGTACATACATACATATACATATATCTTGTATTTGTGTATGCTTATTCCTCCAAGAGGCTTGGAGGTGACGGCTGAACTTTGTGCAGAGACCGTTAAGTAATTTTTTTGGTTTTCAGCCACAGAAAAATTAATAACAAAAAGCAAATGAGTTTTGAGAGAATATTAACTAAGAGAGATTTTTTTCTCTTCATCAATCAATCTACAAAACTGTTAGTCTAACTGTCAGGCGTACATTTTTTCCTCCTTTTACCTCAAACGAAACTGAAAGTTTTTGCTTAAGGTCGAAAGTCGAATGTTTTGCCGCTACAGTCATCGCCTAAAAGTTTGAGATTTTATGCTTAATACTTTCGGAGCATTCCCATGGGATTTTATAGCGTTGCATCGTCGCTACACACCAAAATCCAGTACTCAAACTCTCATCCATACTCACCAGCTCGGCCTTCATGCGGAATTTCATTCTTTAGTAGATGTTCGTCCTCGTTCAGCCTCTTTTTCGCACCATCACTCTTGCCGCTGGCATCAGGTTGGTCCTCTTTCTGCACCTCAGCAGCAGCAGCAACACCATCAATGTCACCATCACCCTCATAATGACGACGATCTTCGCAGCCTCTCTCAGTGTGCTTGCTATCTTTCGCCTCTTCCTTCTCCCGCTCTAAGTTGTCGTAGATGACTTGGTTCCGAAAGAATTTCAGACGCTGCGTCACGTTGACATCGTTTGCGTCGAGCGCGTCGTTCAAGTAAGCGTAGACATTCTTCTGGAAACAGGAAAAAGTCGGCTGCTCGTAGCAGTCGGCAATGATGCCATCCCACAGTTCATTGCCGCTGGAAAGGCGTTTTGCGAACTGGCTGAAAAACGATGGTGCAGCAGTAACGCGTCGCCGCGATTGTGTTGCAGCCGCCGATGATGATGATGATGATGATGGCGATGGCAGTGGATGCGACGTGTTGCTGAAATGTTGCTGACCGACTCCGTTTAGCGAGTGGTTTGTTCCACTTTGCCAAAAGGCTGCTGATTGGTTTATTGTTGTTGTCGGCTCAAGCCGCAATGTTGGTGCTGTTGTGGTTGTGGTGGTTTTAATTCTTGCCTCATCGGCAGCAGCCGCGTCCGTTGAAGCCGTAATTGCGTCAAATTCGGTCGCGTTCACGGGCCGCGTCGACGATGAAAAGCCTTTGGTGGCAAATGCCAGGAGAATTGCGGCGAGCGCAAATTGTCTGACAGTGTTGCAGATGGCTCGACAAGTATTGCTGGTGGTTGCTGCTGCTTTGGTATGTGTGTTGGGGCCTGCGGACGGCAGTGCATTCGGCGTCGTGATCGCGGCCGTCACCGTCTTCGTCGTTCCACTGGAGCGATTTTTGTGTTTTTTGCCACTTCTGCGAGGAGCAGCTGTTGACGGATTTGGTAGCACTGTCGCAGCTGTTTGTGTGCTAGTATTTGTTGTTCCTGCTCTCATTATGTTCGTTGTTCGTGCTGTTAAAGATATTATTTTTACGGAGAGGTTTGAGAAAGCGGTTTTGCTGCTGTTTTCTTCCTTGAATGTTTTGTGTTCATCTAATACTTCCATTTTGACCAGTTAACAAAATTGCTTCCACACTTATTCAATATTTTCGTTGGATGCCTTTTTTGAATGTTCATTAGTTGTAATATTCATGGCTTCATGGCAAAAGCAGCAAAGTCTACAAAATGATTTGATTTATTCAAAATATTTCAAGTGCTAAAATTTCACTGAGTACAAAAAATATTAAGCACTCGACGTTAAATGGTTTCTTTTTGTAATCGCATCGAATGTTAAACGGAATATTGAACACACAATTATTATTTATTTTGCGGATTTATTAACTTCATGCAATTATGAGAGTACTTTTTACCCACCAAAGACGAACTGCCCCACCCACAAACCCACAAATTGCATCCGCTGAATGTCGGTTAATATTTTTTCTAATCCGTTTGTTCGGCTTCTTATTCATTTAGACGTCATTTAAAATGAGCACATTTTTCTATTCATCGCTCCTCGCTATTCATTCGACGCCGGCAGGTGAGCAAAAAAGGCAGTGAGCGTTGAACCACAGCGCGTTGATGTTGATGCATTGAAAAGCGATCGAGTTGTTGTTGTGGTTCTCAACTTTTATCAATTTGTCACACGCCGCCGAACACTGAAAGCACTGTTTTCGTTCTTCTAACGCGACGGGTTCTCACAGTTTTCGTTTATATCAGCCTTTAATTGTTTCCCTTAAATCATGATCATGGCCGAAAACGGTAAGTGACGTACAACGAGCCCGTCAATCTGAAAGCTTAGAAACTTCTCACCGAGTTTCAGTGACACTTTGCCGAACCTCCCGTTGGTTGCCGTCTTTTTCGATGCGAACGCATGCGTTGTTCGTTAACAACTGATCAGTGATCGTCTGAGCGGCGACTTCCAGGGCATGGCCGCCGCTACACAAACAACAATTTTTGTAACGCGTGCAGCATCGAGCTGCTGAGGCGACCAGGCCGTTCGAGGCTAATGTCGTTGGCTGATCACGTTGCTTCTATAAATGTTGATATTGATGTTAATTTTTTTCTGTTGCTGACTTTGTTCAAACACTTGCCGAATGCCACAGAGACGTCACGTCGTTTCGGAAGAAAGTTTCTTGGGTTTATTTCGTCAGATTCTAGTTTGGAGCATTTAAGTTTCGTTTTCGCCAAATGGTCAATATCGACCAAAGACAGAGAGACACAGAGAATGTGGAAAAGAAAATCACAAAAACGCCCGAGAGACAAAGAGAGGCTTGGATGCGTCCTGTTTACTTCTCTTGCAGTGACTTTTGGGTCTTCAAAATCCTACTTTTTATTTTTTATTTTCAGCATTCAAAGAGCTGTCGTTGTCGATGACTTAATTTTAGATTGCTATTTTTTCAAATTATGTTGTTACTGTTTCGTTCGTTCTGAAAATAAAAAAAGGAGTTCATAAATCGTTTATTGATATTCGTTAAGTTTTAGAACGTAAAAAGACACTGAAGATGTTTCTTAAAACAGTTGCATTTTAAAAAATAAGAATGCTCATTTGCGTTCAAAATAAAGATTTTGAGCGTTTTTCTCTTTATGGCAACGCCACCAATGGTCAGCGCCACAGTATTCCATCCACCCGTAGTTGGTTTAATCTGGACATGCCCGTTGATCCACTTTTTTTTTTATAGGTCTCTTTCTTTCTCCTCATTCTTCTGAAAATGCTTAAGAGCAGCCACTCATCGATCGCTCTGCAATGTTTTTAGGCTTCGTTTCGTTCACGATTGCTGTTTCTTAAGATTTTTCTTCATTTTTTCTTTTATTTTTTGCTTTGATCAATTGTAAAAAAGCTTACTTATTTTCCGCTTTGGCCTTTATCTCATTAGTTTCAAATTTATCTTCAAATTTATCTTTATCTTCAGTTTCAAATTTTAACTCATAGTTATTTTAATTATTTTTAATAATTTTTTATTTTATTTTTGTGGCTTTCGAACTTTTGAATATTGAAATTCATATACATATAATCTTTTTTTAAAATAAGTTCATAATTTGTATGCCTTTTTATACCTCAACTGATTATGGCTATTATGTAAGAAGTTTCCATGATAAACTTAAAACGGCTTTAAGCCTAAACAGAGTTTACGTCTAAAAGTTTTAGCTGTAGCTGAAGTAGTTTAGTCATTTAGCCATTAATGAAAGTTGACAAAGTGTCAAAAAGAATGAGTCGTTATTTTTAATTTTATTTGTACGCACTGTTATTGTTTTTCTTTTTTGCATTCGTTATTACAAATTATTTCCTTTTTAATTTTATTATGCTGACGTTGTTTTCGCAGCCACAACAAACAAAGACATAGAGCGATGAAACAAAGCAGGAGAAACGATGTCTCTCGTTTAACTTGAGCTAATAAAATGCCGGTTAGTACGAGCTTTAGTAATTAAAAAGTGAAAAGTATAAAATTCGTATCAAGTTTTTAGAGTTTATAAATTTTTATGATTCCAAAAAAGACATTACAAGAAATGTTTTTGTTGATTACATAATGACATTATATTTAGTTACTGGCGTGGCTGGGCAAGTTATTATGACTCTGAATATAATTTCTCGGGAAGCACCAGAAACGAATGAAGGAACGAATGTTAGTGTCAAAGGCTTTGTAGAAGTCATGTAGATTTCTATTGGTGGAAATCGTATATATGTTATATGTGTTATCGTATAAATGAGACAAGGTCAATTTTAAATACGATTTTTCGTATGTTCTTTTCTCATGTGTAATTTTTGTGACCCAGAGGCCGAGGGCACCGGCTATGTCTACTGGGAGCTACACTGCTGCATATGTTTTTTAAAGAAATTCACTTTCGTAGAGAAAAGTAGTACCACGAAAAAGAAGGAAAAACCGGTTTTACATCGAACTTTTTCGAAAGTATCACTCAACCACTTTTCAGTACACTCAGAAAATTGAAGATTTCTAAAATGTAACTTTTCTAGTAACTGAGCCAGTTGCCAGAGCCCTCAAGGAATAAAGAACATTAAGTAAAACCATTCAAAATAAACACTGCGGAAATGATAAAAATTATTTCGTGGAAATATAGTTTGTAAGGCCAGCAGAAGCAATCGAGAGATCTGACATAAGGAACGATCTAATGATCATATTTTTTCTTCTTTATTCTGTAGTTTTCTAATCAGGCTTTTTATTATTGTTACGGCACCATTTCTTGTCATTTCTGGGTTTCATAACGATTAGGGTCACTACCACAATTCGTTATACTCCGCACGAGATTACCACAACTAATTCCTGTGCGGCAGATGAGTAGAAAAATCAGTAAAGACTGGTGATGTTGGCGCCATCAGGTTTTTATTTGGGTGATACACAAGTTGTTGTCATGTCATGTTAGAAACTTTTCCTAATTTTCTATATTGTGCCCACAAACATCATACAATTTGTGGCCTAAAATGACTTGCAACTTTGAAGTCTAAAGACTTTGAAGCCACGCTCCAAAGGTACCAGTTGTTTTCTTAAGCGATTCCGTTTCCTTTCAATTATCGCAATTTCTTTTTTTTATACATATTTCTTCCTCTACCTGAGCTCTTTGCTTTTTTCCGTCTGATAATTTGGATAATTTTAATTTCTTCTTATTTAAACGAGCCGATTATTAGTTAGCCCTACTAGTATTTAGCGGTGGTGTGCATTCAGTCATTTTGTGTACAGATAGACAGCTTTTGGGATCTATCTTTTTAAAGCAAAAGGGAATAAAGACAAACCCAATATCAATTTTAATTATTAATTATTGTAGTTTTATTACGGGGAATGATTCGGAAACCGCGAAGTGAGACTTGTTCAGAATTGCTTGGATTAATTATCATTCCGCCACAGTTTTAAGCCCGTACTAAGTATCCATAGTGGAAATCAATGGCAAGATCTTTAATGGAAGACTAATTTTTTCGGCATGCAATGTTAATGTTATCTCAAACAAGATGTTAAAAAAGAAATTTTAATAAAATTTTGAGAGAAATTCATAGAGGAAAAATTTTTGGGTATATAAACAAATTCGGTGATGCGCAACAACCGAAAATAATTATAGCGTAAAAATGATAGTGGTTAAAATGAGCTGGGCGGAAGGAGGAAATAAGGACCATTTAGAAATATAATAACTTTTCAAGCAACTCTACTAAAGGTTATTTTTCCAAGTTTTTTGAAAAATACTTTTCAAAACTTTTCGTATATTTTCTTAGTGAGATTTTGTTTCATGAGTCGAAAATAAGTTGTTTCATATCTTTCTCTTATTTCTTGTGGGTTTTTCTTTCCTGGTATTGATTTATTTCAAAAAGAAAAACAGAAAAAATTAACAGCTATTGATACACTGAGGAAAAAATCACGATGTGAAATTTTTATTAAGATTAACTGAACTAAATTCCGAGGAATTTGCAATTTTTTGATACAAGTAATAAATGTCAAATTACATTGATATTATTATTCCAAAAAAATAATTCCATTGAGCTTTTTAAAATAAAAAACGTTTTTATTTTCTGTTCAATATTGAACGACTAGCGAGATTGGTAAAATTGAAGACTTGTTTTTTTACTATGTTCCTATTTTCCTTTTATCCTAAAATGTTACTATTTTTTTTTCTATGATGTAAAAATGTAAAAATTGTTAATTTTACTTTGTTTATGTCAAAAATACAATGAAAAGTTCTTCAGTGTACTGATGAGTGACTTTTAGTTGTTCGATACCTTCTTCGTCTTCCTCATTTTGACGTTCAATATTTTATGCTTTTTGTATGCCAGTGGAAATTTCTCTTTCCCGCTTGCTTCCTAACCTGCTCTATATTCGATTGGAAACACACCGGCGCGACCAGCATCGCTCGTACTCGCTCGTACTCGTCGCTCATGCAAATACGGCGTCATGAAGCATGCCCGAATGGAATGGATCTTTTAACCTCTTAATGCGCGAGAGAGCGATTAAAAACACGCAGTTGAAACTCGAGTGTTCGATGGTGATGATCATTTACATGTCGTGGTAATGACGTGTTGGAGGTTACTTAATTACTTAACTCATTTCATTAAAGGTTTCGCAAACGTTTTTAGAATTTCTGTCAAGTCGAAAAACGACTTGAGTCCTCTTCAAAAAATCGTTCATGAACTGTTGCTTTAATTCTTTCTTTGAATCTTTATACCAAATATACTCGTATATAATTTTCAATTGCAAATTCAGTGATTTCTATTCTGATGGCGGCCAATGATTTTGTTGCATGACGTACGCTGTGATGTATCAGAGCGCGAATGATTTTGATTTTCATCTCGGAAGAAATTCGGTGAGAGAAAATCTGCAGCACTATAACTAATTATTGAAAAGAAAAGTTTTTAGCAGCAGTTAAATGCATTCCACTCTTGGCGTTTAACGGCAGATCATTTCAACGATTTTAACCGGAATTTTCATTCTGCCAATTCAATCTTTCTATGCATAGTTTAGATTTTTAATGTTTGATTGCGAGGTTTTCTTAGTAACCTGATTGTATCTCTTAATCACTTTCTATTGCTTTTAGCTTTAAAATATTAGCTCAAGTCTCGATGATTTTTCGAGATTCAAGGACTGGCTATTAACTTCTTATAGCGATATGGATAAAAATATTTTATTTATAAATTCTGTATAAGTTGTGAATACCTTTGACCATCATTCTTGTTCTTCACTTCATTGCTGCTGGTATCAGAGACAGCAACAGTAACCACAATTGCAACCACAGAAATCGTATAAGCATACAAAATCCATAAATGATCTAATTTCTTGCCAAACTATCTTTCACTTTACGATTCTTTTACTAATAATTCTTCAACAATTTTCTTCTTCCTTCTTTTGATTAACTAATTACGCATGCTCTTAGCGTTGCGCTCTGTCGACGTGAAGTTGTTTTGAATTTACTTCAGCTAACGCGATAGTATTCTTACAACTAAACCTGATATGATTCCGCACTTCAGTTTTATTTAAGCTGATGATCGACGATAACTACCAAAAATATCACTTCGAAGAGTACTTTTTTGAGGAGCTCGCTCTCCGCCAAGCTTTTCTTAGCACTCTTTCACTCTTGTAAAGAGAGTGATGGAGAGGGAGATAGACTATAAAGGAACAGATTATACTAAATCCAGGCCTAACTGACAGCAGAAAAGAAAAACCTTGGTTCGAAGCTTGACTAATACTCTATTCTATGAAATAGTGTTTCTCTCTTAGATTTCATTCTCTTTAAGCTGCAGTGAGAGTTGAAAACACACTGAAATATATGTTTTCGTATGAGCTTAGCTTGAAAGAAAGTTTGATAGATCGAGTGCGAGCGGCCTAAACGAAAGCCCGCAAGTATGCAATGTAATATATGTACATAAATTAGGGTTGCTGAGAACAAACGACGAAAATTTCAACCAGAAAATTTGAAGCGAACTGGATTTTTCGATTGAGTTTTGTGTGCCGCCAATGAAATCGATCCTCTATTGATTGAGTCCGGTTATTGGGTCAAACTAATTGGATCATGTTATTAGTTTGTTGTAGCAACAGATTCGGTAAATTTAATCATGGCGTTTTACGACATGATATAGACTTCAGCCAATTGGCAGATTAACTGTCAATCATTTGGATGCTGCTGGTCGATTTAGTGGACGATTAATTACCCGGTTCCTTACGTTTTCGACAGGTTGCCATAAATCAAGTAACCTTAAATTAGCAGCAGTAATTTTAAACTCTGGCGGTAATAAAGTTCATTAGTGTAAAGCGAAGGAGTTTTTTTCTTTTATTCGTCTTGACAAGATCGTGACAAAAAGAGTGAAAACAACTTTTACTGGTTTTGATGATGTCGATTAAACAATATTGTTTTATTCACCATAAATTATTTGAAATACAATATAAAGTATTAGATCGTGTTGATCAAATTTTCAACACAAAAGTTGCTCTAACTCCCGAAACGTCCTTCCTGTAGATGACGAAGGGCGGGCATCTCCAACTGCAAGGAGCGCCCGAAAGCGCCGGCATATCCAGAGGCGGTGTGGCCGCCATACCCGGTGGCGGTGTAAACGCTGTCGTCCGGAACCACCGACTGCGAGTGACTGGAGCTGTACACCGGCTTGGCCACAATTTCGTAGCTGGTCGACTTGTGGCTGTTGCCGTGACTTTTCAACATGCTCTTGACCATTATGTACGCCGAGGCTGCCAGCGATGCCAGCGAACTCGCCAAGGCCGTGCCCGCCAAGCCGGCGACGCCTGCCCCGGCTACAACCAACAGCGTCGCTGTAAAGAAATAACATGAGAATACGTCACTTTTTGTTCTGCTAAATAATTGCTGTATAGTGAGAACCACGACTTACCCTTCATCACCACAATAGCGGCAATGGCCATTTCCATATGTTTTTCCATCTTCTTTTTCTTCTTACCGTGACCGTGCCCACCCTTCCGGCCCGTGGCCACCAGAGTGGAGCCTGCGTCAGCAGCAGTCGTTGCCGGATCCAGCAGCTTAACCCGCAAGTAGTGAGATCGTAGGAACTGCTCCAACTTGGCGAATATCAGAGCATTCAGACGCACGTGCGGATCGTTGGGATAGCCTCGAGCCACCTCTGGGAATAAAGGACGTGGCTAGAAGAGTCGGGAGGGTAGCTCGTCAGGGCTTCCGGCGTTACCTACCTGCCATTATTTCCGCTGTTCTTTGCTCCCGAGACTTGGTCACTTTCACGAAACTGACCCCAGCAATTAAAGTGAACTCCTCGGGCTCCGACAATCGCTCCAGCAATTTCACAAATCTAATCTTCAGACAAAGCCAAGTCAGCTCGCTCTCGCATTCCTCGAAGGTGCGCCGTATGTCGTCATTCCTGGAGGGTGTGGCAGGAATAGTCGTTCTGAGGGGAGTCACTATAGTCGTTTCCACCGTGGCTGGCTCTGCATTGCCGGTTGCTGAGATGGTTCCTTCGGTTGGTCCTTCGGCGCTTGCTTCAGCAGTTGCTTTCTGAGATCCTTGCGGGATTTCCTTCGCGCTGCTCAAAGAAGCGGCCCCGGTGAATCGCATCAGTGCAGCAAGAAGCACCAGGCCTAACAAATACTCCAACATCCTTGATGGCAACATCTTCCATAAATCGTTAATCCTTTTGTGCTTCGATAAAGTTTCGTCGCTTCTGAGGCGACTGTCCTTCAGATTCTGACCAGCTCGTCTGCCCGGCAGGACGTTGTTGTTGCAACTGGAAGTTTTGTTCCGAATCGAAAGTGTTTTATACGGCATCAAAACCGCAAAAACCATACGGTACGTCATACGGCGGCCGGACACACACAATCCTCCTCATACTGATAAAAGCCTTTCACCGAAACCTCAATGAGAAGGCCAATAACAATGTTGGAACCTACTGCTGCTGCTGAAATTGAAGTTGTAAAAACAATAATGAATCCGAGTCTGAAGTGTTGATTCCGATGTTCGTAGCCACACTTGGCTCTTTTGGTTCGACTCTGGCTGGCTTAAGAACGAGCTGTTTTATCGCCTCAACCGGCTGCGGTGATTCGCAATATTTTAATGGAGAACAGCATTTCATGGCATTATTTTAGCAGCGATGGAAATGAAAGTGAAATTCTTCCACCTCTAAAGCTTGAAGCCCCGAAGTTTGTCCCTAAAGGAAGCTTATAATGAGTGGAAAATTGAAAATAATCGACTCTTTTCTACACACACACACACACACACACACACACACACATTTTCACGAATTGATGGAACAAGTTGATCGAGAGCGAGACGAATTCGTCCCTATATTTCTCTTCCATCAACACCAAGCCTTCGACTACTCTTTAAAGGCACCGGATTTATTAAAGATTTTATGATTTAAATTTCTTTTAGAATATCTTACAAGCGTTCTCTGTATGGATATTTTCTCTGTGTTCTTATTTCTTTTCAATTACATTTTGTCTGTCGAAAGGAGTAACAATGTGCACAGTCTTACTTTCCTTCGCCAATCAATAAAAAGCTAGAAAGGAAAAGGTACTTTTGTTAGTTCATTCAGAAAAATTCATTGCTTAAAGTAAAAGTTTCAATATAAGAAGAAGAAGAACAAGAAGAAGAAGGAGAAGAAAGCGATTGAATAAGTGAGCAAGTGAGGCATTAAATCAAGCACTGAAATTGGTTTAGACTAAAAAAAATTGTTATTTTAATATTATTTGTTTTGCGTCCATAAAAAACGAGCGATTCACAGATTCTTGAACTAATTATTTACCATCAATTTTTTTCACTCTAGAAAATCTTCATAAGCTTATTTTATTTATTTTAATCCATGTCAATATTCTTAAACTGTAGACTTCTGGATCGATAGTAACTATATCGAATAATAGGATACAGCCCTTTAGTAAATATAGGACGGAATCTTTGCGGAGACCACAGTATTTGCTATAACCCACTGCCATTACGGTTAGGCAGCTTCCGTAAAACAAATACAAATCACATAATGAATATGATTTCTTTTTTAATTTGTTGAATTATTTTTATTCATATGCTTCTTTAATTTATATTAAATACCTAAATATTAAATAAATAAATAGTTTAGTGGACGATTCGTGTCGGTTTATGTGTGTTATTACAAATTGCCTGAGTGCTGCCAAATCATTATGAAATGTATACTAAAAACGAGTACGAAAACTCAATTTTTATGGCACTAGGAATAGTATCAGAGCTTGTTGAAATGAGAAATTATCTCTGCAAAAATGCCTAAAAAACCTGAGTGTAACCGTGTTTCGATATTTTTTCATCTCTTTACGAGCATAAAAAATGTCGGTAGATTATTAAAATATTAAAAATGACTATATTAATCGGTTCTATGAATTATTTCTTTGTTTTTTTGGTATTTTGTTTTCGCTTTTTTAGCGATTATTTCCATTTTTCGCTTTTACTTTAAATAATAATAAATTATTTACAATAAATAATAGATTATTTCGAATTTTCCGTATAACGTGTTGCATGGTCCTGCCTGTTTGTTGTCTGAGTTTTTGGTTTTGTTGCTTTTTTTTTTTGGTAACCACTAATACTAACTAAAGCCTATTTTTTTAATTTCTACTAGATTTGCTTTACATCTAAAGAAGTCAGCTAGTCCTCTCTCTTTTCTATTCCGTTCTCTTCTTCCTCTTTCCGTTCTTTTCTTTCTTTCTTTGCGTTTGCGTTGTTGTTGAGTACATCTAAAAAGGTTGAGCAAGTCCGTAGTGATTGTAAGCCAGATCGGAGGCGGAGGCTTGGCCATTGCGATTCCAGTCGGAATGCACAATTTCAGCATTCAGCGGGCTGCCGGTGATGTAAGCGGTGGTAATGTGATCCTTCTTTTTGCCCAGCAAGTCCTTGAAGAATGTAGCACCTAGAAGGAGACAAGAGAAGTCAGGAGAAACGAGTGAAATGAGTGCAAAGTACATAAAGGAAAAGTGAGGTCAAGTGAAGCGACGAAGAAATTCTTACCGGCAAAGACGAGAGCCAGCAGCGAGATGGCCAAACTCTTGAGTGAGATGAATTTGATAATGGTGAACAGCACTTTGACGATGATCGCCTTTTTAACTTTGAGTGCTAAGAGCAGAGGAAGCAACATTTTCTTCATTTTTTTCCTGCGACTTTCTGTAAAGAAAATGAGTTGAAAATGAAAATAAGGAGAGAGTTAGTTAACTGTGAGTCTAAATCAATCCACCCTAAACGCAGGCAACGATTTAAATAGCAACTGGTTTGACTTTCCACCGTCAATCCTTATCAGTCATTTATCAAAATGCATCATGGAGTTACTGCAATTTCGTTGCCTAAAGGTAGGCAATGGATTTGTGTTTGCTGGCTGCTTGTGAAAAGGGTGATCACGAAATAATTTAAATTGAACTAACAAACTGTATTTTATGAATGAAATTTTTGGACTTATTAATAGATATTTAAATTTTTTTTATACTAAATTTTATTGTTCATTTTTATTTGTTTTTGTAAAGACGCAATAGTTCAAACAGTTTCTTGCTATTACCAATTTTATTATCTTTTGATTTTTAAATTAATTTTTATTGGCTTCGTTTATTGGTTTAAATTTCGTTTATTACTTTAAATTGTTTGTTTGTTTGTTTTTTAAATTAGCATTTTGTTGGCTTGACCTTATGATTTATCTATCATTCTTTCGTAGCTTCGTCACCGCTTTCACTCTTTTTCGGTTGTGTCACAAGATCTGTAGAAAAGTTCATCAACTCGGATTCATTCGCCGCCAAAGAAAATAACAGTGTGCTTTGAAGAGTTACTAAATGCTTAAAGATTTAAGCAGTGAGTATCTAAAAAAATCGCTAATTAAGGACTTTTCATTATGCTTTCAAATTTCTTTACTTTTTTAAAATATATTTCTCTAGTGTTGATGGGATTCTTTTGTACTATTCGTCGTCATAAAATAGCATTTTTGCTAAATAAATTATGATTATTTATTACAGATGTTTTACTCCTTTTCATTTCTTCTCCTATAAGTAATGTTTCGTCATTATTCTGTTGCTCACGGCAATGGTTTCTCGAGCGGGAAATTCTCGGTGGTTCTTTTGTAAGAAGAAGTTCGTAGCTAGAGTACTTTATGATATGCGTCAGAGAAAAGTGTAGCATAAGCGGAGAAATTAAAAAGTTCTCTGAAGAAATTCACACTAAGAAAGTTAAGAAATTTACATGAAACCTTTTTCTCTTCCCTTTTTGTTTCCGACCAGAAATGCGATTTGTGTATTGGGACCGTGACTGATATGTCACAAGTTTTGTATAGACGTTCACAAATCCGACAAGACCTATTTTTTGCCAAAAAAAAAAACATAGATTTCTTTCATTGTTTGGCTAAAAACACTCCGACTTTGACTTTCCGTGAAATGACTGTACTCGTTTATACCAAACATTATAGCTTGCAATATTAATAACCTCAGATACCGACTGACTGGTTTGGCATTAGAAATTGTGTTGATTTGTTGTTGCCTTACTGTTGGCGGTTATTGCTGTTGCTCTTGCTGCTGTTATTTTCATAGCATTGAAACGCTGTTGGTGCACTGAAGCATTGAACTGGTGCATGAAAATATTACTTGTGCAATTAACGGCTGTCTTGATTGCTTCTTAACTCTGCCGTGCTCTTCTGGAGACTCCAGAGAACTCAATCGAATTCAATTCAATGGAAACTTTTCCTGAAGTCAAAGTTCAGGCTTGTGCGAATATGAAAAACTGGTAGAAGCTGGCAATAGCAACAGCTACAATAACAAATACTACAGAGGTGGTGATAGTGGTAGTAGTAGTATTGGTGGTAGTAGTGGAAGAAAGTATTGACGGTAGTGAGGGCAGTTGTTGGAGCGTAGTCGAGAATAGTGAAACGACGATATAAAGTAACAATAGGCGAAAACTGTACATTGTTGGTGTGACTGTTTTGAATATTATTTCGGTTGTTGTTATTGTCGTCATTGTTGCTGGCGGTATTTGCGGTCTCGTGAGCAGTCGCCTTAATCCATATTCCGCTCAGGCCTAAGGCTTAGATTCCTCGACTGTAAAAGATCTTTCCTTTTTCTTCTGTATTTTTTGTGACATACATGTATTTTTTTATTTGTATTTTTTTAACTGCGAGTATGTACATTTTTAAATTTTTTTTTCGTAATTGCGAGAAGAAAGTATTAGCAAAGGTTTTTTAGTGTTCTTCATCACAATAACTTCTGATTTTAGCGCAATAAAATTTTTTTCAAAAAGAAAATCATGGGTATTGTTGTTGTTAAGAAGTCTAGGATCAAATCGAACTCATTAACCTAAAACTTTCTCACTTATGTTATGGTTATTTGTTATGGTACTTTCACAATAGTTCGTGGGCAGCAGGACTTACCTTCCATGCCACGACCGGAAAATTCCTCCTCAGCCTCATCGTCACTATCGCCATCACCGGGAAAAGACAGATTCAGCTCATGCGTTGACAGGTACCGCTCGGCCCGTTCCTGGAAGGATTCCATCGATTTGGCAGCGCCGAACGATCGGCCGGTCTCTGCGCGATCGATACGCAGTCCGCCGAACAGCGGCACCGAAGGCTCGTCGTCGATCTTGTTGATCATGTTAATTAAATCCTTCTCGCTGTTATCCTGGGAAGGCAGGGCGGCGGCACAGAGCACGAAACCAGCGACGAGCGCAACACAAACGATTTTCGAACACATTTTCAGAATTTTTCGGTATTTTCTTTATTTCTATAATATTAATAATTATTTTCTTAAACTGTCCGATCGATGGATCACCCGTACCGTGACTTCGAAGGTAGGAATTCTTCTGTGATTGATTAAGTGGCCGACCGCGCTTTTTATATTGATTAGATCGGTGCTGTCGGCGACCCCCCACGGCCTGACCGCCCTCACGTGTGTCATTTCCAAACGGTACGACACTGTACACAACACACCGTACTAACAACGCACTACCGTATTGACCATTACCATGGCATTAGTCCACAGGCTGAAGTCGCTCCTTCACTCTTTCCGCACTGCTTTGGCACATTCTTGGAGTCTTCGTAAATTCAAATTTCATGCATGCTTCGTTCGGCCGCGGCGGTTGGGCCTAGTACCCACCGGGCGACTGGAAACGTGTCGCCACTCGACGCACTGTCCAAAAACGGTCGGTGCGATTCAGTTAAACGGAGTCCAAGCGCGCCGATTATTTTGGTCATTGAGTGCTAATAACACAAGCTACGAACTTTGCCAGCACGTTTTTTTTGTTGCAATTGAAAGGGAAGACCTGGTAAAGCGGCAACAACAACATGATCGATCCACTTCCACTGCTTTCTTTCGAATCATAAACGCACAAAAGCGTTTGAGGCAGCAGGGAATGTTCCTACACACTTGAAATAGTCCGAAAGTTTTTCTCGTCAATATTAAGTATTCAAAAGATGTCGCAATGCAGTCAACCATTCGTCCACACATCCATGCGACCATCCAGCCAAAAATTTATCCATTTCTTTCGGACTGAGCGTACCAAATTTGGTCGTTCCTGCTTTTGCCTCGTTCCAAATTCTTAAGTGTTTCCTTCACGACACTTTCAGTCCGTGCACGCAGCTTACAAAGACGGTGCCCCAGACAGTTTTTCGGGCAGTAGTTGTTGCTTCATCGCTTAATTTCAGTTTAGCATAAACGGTATTTTGTTGTGACATTCTTTACTAAGTATGTCAAACATTTCTGACTTCAACCGAAGTTATTTTAAATTCGTTTTTCTTTCAACTTAACTTTCGATTTCATTGGAATTTTTTATTGAGATTTGATCTTAAACATACAATATTATTTACAATTTACCTGATAGAAAACCTTCGAGGACAAGCTGAAATCCTCTTTAACCGCAAGAAACTCCAATTCCAGACTCCATTTTGAAGGCCCAGACGATTAATTGGACTTCGAAGTGAAGAAGTCTTTCCAAGGAATTGACGAAAAAAAGTCATTCTATGAAAGAATTCTATAGAAAGAAAAACTTCTTGATCGTGGTAAACAGTTCTAGCTCCGAAATTCCAGTTACAAGATTTAACCCATGGCCCGTTTTCCCCTTCACCATTTCCCCTTCATTAGGAAGCCACAATTTTATCATGTATTAGAAAGAAATTCTTAAAAAGAAAGCGAGATATGTATGTATTGTCATTTTCTTGATTGCTTGCTGTAAAATCAAAAAAGTATCAAATTTCAATTTCAAATAGTTTGTTCGGAAAAACCGTTGGTCATTGTCTTTAAGTCTTAAGTCTAGTGAAAGTGGTCGGAAGTGGGCCACAGCACTTTTGAACTATGTACATAACACTCAAAAGCATAACAGTCTGAATTGTTTTAAGAAAATGAGACTAACAGCAAGGTTTAGTGTTCAGCTAAAAACATAACTTTGAAAGAAAAATGTCTATCGCACTTAATTGAGGTAAGTAAGTTCGTTAATAAGTACGAACGTATGCTTATAATCGTATATCAAGCTATGAATGAAACGTGACGACGAAATGAACTAATTCCAATAATTAACAATTTCAAGCACGCTCAGGTAGAAAATGTCAGCGCAAAGTGATCGCATAGAAAAGAAATTCTATGCGTGGTTCCCGAAAGAGGAAGGGGGGAAGAGAAAGTGGGAGGAGGTGTCGACTGTTAAAGATAATCATAACTAAGCAGCCGGCCGCTTGTCCGCCAGACCAACCTATGTTAAATGCTTCTTCAAATTAAATATCGTACAATCAAAAAAATCGGCGAGAGAGTGAGAGTGTCTGAGAGAGACAGACTCATACAACGCACTGACCATAAACGAAAGTTTTTATGTGATTAACAATTAAGATATCATCCATTAACATTATTTTAGAATAGAGAAGCTTAACAAAGGCTGCGAGGGCAGGAGGATCTAATAGAGCTCTTTCGAGGAAACCAAAATATTCGGTTTTAATGGACGAAGTGAATGAAATAGTAGTACCTATCATTTAGCCGACTACAATCGAGATTCTGTTTCAAGTTCATTGGATAATTTTAATTATGTTTCGCGAGACTGATTCTACTTTCATATTTACTGCGCCCTTTTCACAGTTTTGTGAACGCCACTGTTCTCCTCTTCTTCTTTTTCTGTAATTATGTATGTACTTTTTAGCTGGTCCGACAACTGTACCTGTTGCTGGCCGGTA
Organism: Conops quadrifasciatus; assembly: GCA_949752815.1. Classification (NCBI taxonomy): domain Eukaryota; kingdom Metazoa; phylum Arthropoda; class Insecta; order Diptera; family Conopidae; genus Conops; species Conops quadrifasciatus. Next base: position 40,591,417 of record OX457078.1, read on the forward strand.
GGTACACTGCGTCTGAGCTGACTTTCATCATTGAATACCTTTTGAAAATGAGTCAGTAACTAAGTGCGTATATTGACACTTGGCCGAACCCCTTTCGATGAAAAGATTTCTCTTGTAACCAGACAGAAATCATTTTTAGTTTTTAGATTGAGAAACTGAAAGTAAATTTTCTTAGGCTCCGAAGAAGAGAAACTTTTCACTTCGAATTTTTTTTATCATACTACAATATAACTTTCCTGACTACATTACAAATAAATTAAAAAGTAGTTGTACATATATTTATATATATTTTTAAAAAAAGAACCTTTTACTGCATTAGAAAAACACAGTCTTTCCACGCTTTTTGTTATAAACAATTTTTATGATTTGGGAAAGACTTTAAAATGATATAAGCGTCGTTGGTTTTATTGTCCTCAACGCATCGTATCAATTTATATAAAAGAATGACTTTAGTTTATATTCAAGATCGTAAAATGAGACGATATCCAATGATATTCGATGATAAAACTGATTATAAAAAGGTAAAAGAGTATTTGATATATACTCTAAGAGTATATACCTTTTTACTTCTCCAGGCTCTTTTGTGCTTCACCCATGATTTTCAAACTGCAGAATTTAATGTATTTTTCAATGTATTTATTTTTTATAATTTAAGTTGTCAACAATAATTTATGCTCTGTAAAAATCGTCATTTATTTCATTTTAACGGTACTAATGCTTAAATAAATTACTAATATTTACTAACTAAAGGGTTTAGAGGAAAGAGTATATAGAAAGGGTATAAAGGAGGGAGCGAAGGAAGGCACATTTTTTGGCATTTTCATGTCAACTGATTTTGGTACACTCTGCCTGAAAACGTTGGCCCCACGGACTACTGGGTGGGTGCTTGACCGGCGTAGGCCAAGTCTTGAGCATCATCTTGTATGCTGCGCGCATACGGATACGCCGAGGAGGCGCTGGAGGCCCAGCCTGCGGTGTTGCCAACTCCGGCACTGTAACCGCCAACGGAGCCGCCGAATTTGCCGCCCAAACCGGCGCCACCAAACAGACGAGATCCTCCCAGGAAGAGGGCCATCAGAAGAGCAATTTTAGCGATGACGACCGCCTTGAAAGTGAGCAGGGCCAAGCCGAAAATAACCAGCGGCACAATGGCGAAGACCTTGGCACCGATGGCGAGCACTATTGGACCCAACATCTTCTTCAGTTTGCCGCGACCTGTAACGAGAAGAAGCATGGCTTTAATTACAAGAAACTAACTCATTGTTAAACAAATGAACGAATTAAAATAATTAGCAAATTAATCCTTTCTTTCAAGCACCGAGTAGCAGGCACCAAAAGAATTTATTTTCCTTTAATGTCATTTTTTGCCATCTTTCTTACCTTCGTCAATGGCACGAGCCATCTCTTGAGTGGTTTCAGCGGGAATCTTAACTTCCAGGTTGTGGGTACTCAGAAAGTCAGTAACCGAGTGCATGGCCATTTCCAGCAGGCGGCCGGTGCGGCCATCGGCAGCCTCGGGCAACTGTGAGACGATATCATGCTCGCTTAACGCTTTACCACTTCGCTGCATCGCACTGGCAGCATCTCTGTGGAGCCCAACAACAAAGACACAAGCCAAAAAGAAAAGAATAAAATAAATTCAAGTTACTGTTATAGAGATCGGCATCAATGAACTGTAAATTGTCAATAAGACCAGTTTTAAATCATTTTCCATTGATAAAAATACGATACGATACATTGATCCTTTTTGGCTTAAAGTTATAAAACGGGCTATATTTTGTCCGTTTTTGATGAAGCAATGAACGCTTTTTTCGGTATTAAAGGCCGCCTCGGTATGCACTGAATTTAAATTTTCATTGATTTTTTAAATTTGAATTATTTTTCATTATTATTTTTCATTATTAATTTCACCAATTTGATGAATTATTTTAAGCTTTAGTTCTATCAGATTTACTCTTGTACACACACGCACCTTTTGAAGGAAACGCCTTCCACCAGGCGGATGGTGTTGCTGCGGGCGGCCCGATTGAGCGCCGTGATGCCCTTTACGGCCAAGCAGGTGGTCAAGTCGTCGCTCTCGAAGCAGGCGCCCAGATACTTGGCGGCACGTGAAAAGACGCCACTTTCTTCCTCGATCCCTTCGACACCGACTCGATTATCTTGCGCACTGGGAGCGGCCCGAACGCAACCGATGGCCAAAAAAATGGCCGCGACCGTATAAATGGCGAACACTTTCATTTTTTACAAAAACTGTAATTTTTTTTGAGGAAACGTAACCGTATTCAGACCGTAGGCGACAGGTCTCACTATATTGCGGCGTTGGGAATGTGTGATGGACTCGTCTGTTGCCGGCCACCTTTTTATACCGCGACTGATTAACTCGAAAGTGAGAAGATGTTAGCGCCGAAAAACCGAAAACGCAACCAACAAAAGCTTCGTAAAAGTGAAAAAACAAACATTACAAAATAATTTAGGCGGCGAGCGGCAGCGGCGAGTTCGAGAGAAAGAAGCGAACGAAAGTAGACCACGAGAAGTTAAACACAAAACACCATCAAAAGAAAAGAAAACACAAGTTGGTTGACATTGTGAAATATTCGGAGTTAGACTGAAGCCATCGCGGCTGCGTATGAAAGACATGCTGGTCACTGAGAGGCCGGGAAGCCAGCCACATGGTGAGAAACAAAAGAGGTGCAGATAAGGAGGACGAGAAGAGCCGAATAGTCCGAAATAAGGGCTTAAGCATTAGCATAAATATCGTTAAAAACAGTCGCCATCGCCGTCGCCGTCGCCGTCATTGTCGCAGCAGCAGCAGCAGTAGCGGCGGCGGCACTTGAAACCGTTCGCCCATTAGTACAAATGCAGCCTCGCCCTTTTCCGAGCTTGATACCTTTTAAAGAAATGGAGCTGATCTGCCCGAAAAGGAAATATCTACTCCACTTGTCACGCAACCACGTGACGTTTGTCGTTTCGACACGTCTCATTCATGAAAATTTCTCTCACTCACTTTACACTTTGTTGCTCCTCATGAATGATACTCGTATTTTTTCCAATTTCACGATATTTGTTTGTTTTTTTTGTTGGTCCGGTTGGTCGGTCGCTGTTGGGTTGCTGCTGTGTTGCTGCTGCTGCTGTCGTAATCGTCTTGTCGATGTGATAACAAAGTGAAAGTTATGTAATTTCTTGGAATTCACCTGGCTCGCAGGCTCACTGGAATCCAAGCGAGTAAGTGTAAAACCGTAAAACCGGCTTCTGGCAAGTGCAAGTGCAGTACGTCGTCCATGGTATAGTACCAAACACGAAAGAAAAAAGTAAGAACAAACATCAGCATCAATATCAATATCAATATCACCGACAACAACGAAAAACACAGCATGACTACCGCTTTAGTCTGGCAATCTGATATTGCAAGGGCGTCGGTCAATTGCAGTTTTTGGGTCGTTAGTATTTCGGTCGTTTAATTACTTTAGTAACAGGTTAATAAAGAATTTCAAACACGTTTCCGTATTGATTCGCTAAATTAAGTTAGTCTTTTTAAGTTAATTTACTAATATTTTATAATTTTGATGTATGTATGTACAATAATTGTATGGTTTGCTTTTCAGAAGTATAATGAAACATAACCTACTAATAAACCATTTCCTAGACTGAATGTGGGTGATACAATTGGCCGATCTTATGAGAAGAATTTCCTCATTGTAAGTAAGACTTAAGCATTCAGGTCATCATATTCGTATATAAAACTAAAAAAGTATGACACATCAACAGAGCAATGGGAAAGATGTGTCGGTAAAAAATTGACTGAACTTCAGCGGAAGGAAATCTCGAAACGAAGTGATGATGACAGTAAAGTGAAATAACTCAAAAGTATGGTAATTTTAACGCATGTATTTAAAAAATAAAATCACGATTGCGTTCGCGATCAACGCAATTGAAAAGAAATCGAGGAATGCTGGAAGTCATCATCAACCTGTTCGCAAACTCTTCATCAGCATCAATTGTTCGATTTCGGTTTACAAGTTATTAACTGTCTGCTCGCTCTATGCTGCTCTACTCGCTGCAACGTGCTCAATTCGGCACTCGTTGAAAATGGAAAATCAACAGAAATGACTGCGATGGGATCACTGTGTGATGCCATCACGAATTCTAGCCTCAACAGACACAACAAAAACGAACAAACTTTCACTCTGACTTTGAGAAAAAAAAAGATTTTGTCGAACAAGAGGAACGACAAACAAACTGAGATAATATTGTACGTCAACGATTGGCGTCGAGATGATACGAGTATAGGCCCAAACATAGTTTTCATTTATCGTGTCGTAACTGTAACGTCGGCAAAAATTTGGACATCAATCTGACATGCCCACAGCGTGGCTCACTAATTGCCATTTAAGACGCATTTGAAGTATTTGATACTTTGAGAAAGCGTGAGCTATGACGAATGCGAATAGTTTTATTCAACACCTACGAGTATTGAGACACGGAAATATGTATGGATTCTTTTGTGTGACTTGAAAGATATTATGGATGGTCTGATGTGACAGATGAGACAAGATCTTACTATACATATTGCCAGTGGAAAAAAAAGTTTCATTTCAGTCTGAGGTAACTTTCGATTTCTGTTTCCTTATTTAAGCGGTCATCGGACTTGATTTTTATTTACTCAGCCGAAGCCAAAACAACTTGAAACTTAAACTGAACTCGGCCTAAATTCCTAAAGTCACAAACAAGCACAAAAAGCATAAAAAATGAAATTCGTTATCGATTGAGTTGGTGTGCCAAAATGTCCAACTGAACGTAGGCGCACTCGGGGAAAGGGTTCACATAACATTAAAGGCGCACACAACATTATCTAACCTGGAGAAAGCGGAACTTTGCAATGAAGTCTAATTCAAATTCGTTGGTGCCGGTCTTGGCCGTTGCTTCATGATTACCATCTTCACACTTTTCCTTTTGTTGCCACATTCACACGATGTTATGCCTTCATACGATGCACCCTTTTTTCTCTTCTTCACATTTGTTACAAAAGTTGGCAGTGTTTAAATGGTTAATAAGCTGCATAAAATTGAAATGGCAGAGCAGCGGCGAGGCGTGAGGGTTAGCAGAAGAGTGAGCCCGTCGGATTTGTTTTCCATTGTGCGGCCTGCATTCTTAAGGCCATCACACAATGGGTATACACTTAAAATCTGAATGCCGTTTATTAAGTGGAAAGCGTTAAATTGTTGTTTCTTAACCAAACCGAGAAACCCATAATTACCATTACGATTATTTCTTACTCTATGATTTAAGTCATGTAAAACGGTCTATTCTGAACTCAATTAGTTTATATCATTTAGGTTTTAGATCTGGCTTTGATTGGACCAGACAAATTAGATTCAGTTTTAGGCCGTTTGGTCAATTATGTTAATATTAAGTGCATTTTTATCATGACTGAAAAGAGAAAATTCCTAACCTTACAGAGCTCCGAATAACGTTCGAGTAAGAAATTAGCATAAACTCTCTGAAAAAGCATATTCTCTCTGTAAAGGCAACAGACAACTGTCAAAATTATCAATTTTTAATGGACTATTAGATAGATTATTATGGGCAAGTGCCGACCAAAGACGACGGAGACCGCTATACCGATAATAACAACATTTGATTGACTAAAATGATCATTAGAAATTATAAAAATAATTTGAAGTCAAAACAAGTGAAAAAGAGAAACTATTTTGACAACTACAAATGAGTCGCGTTAAACAATTAACAACGGCTCAAGCAACAACGGCTCAGAGAGTGACAGCCTTTGAAAAGACACATTGAAGTGTCAGACTGAAGGCTCAAAATGTGCTCCACTAACCATGAAAATGGCTGACTGATGACGTTTAGTTAATTAGTTAATTTGGTTGACGACTTGGTCGATCTCTCGACTGGCTCTTGACTTGGTTGATTATTGTTGGACTTGTTTCTTCTTCTGTCACGCGCGTACTTCAATCTGAACCAAACAGCGACACTAAATAAAGACAAAAATCAGGAAAATACATACATACATACTTTTGAGCATGCATAGTAATTTCTCTAGAAAGGAATTGCTTTTTTAAAATTAAAACCTCAATAAGAATTTATAAAAATAAGGACACATTTTTACATCGTCCTCTTTGATGCATCATACTCGTATGATAACTTTTTCCAACTACAAGAAGATATAGTTACAATTTTTTAATTTTTTACCAACTGCTTTTTTCATGCAAAATGATCAAATATTGCTCGAATGTTTCCTAAAATTCTTATTTTTTTAAAAACATCACTTTTCAATAAAAACTCTTTTTCTAGAGAAATGGTTGGCCCTCGTTAGCCGCAATTGGATGGTAATTATTATGGGTGTGACGATTATTAAAGCCACCCAACGGTATATACTGATGATCTCGACCGCCAAAACTGCCAGCACTCCATTTTAGATCGTTCGCCCAATTGCCACGAGATCCGCCGATATAAGGTTTTCCGGCAGCGGCTGCTGCGGGCAAATGAATGACTTCAACTTTTGCGCGTCGACTCCCCGATTCGTAGGCATCACCGGCGGAGAACAGCCATCTGATAGCCAGAAGGCCCGATGTCATCAGAGCAATCTTGCTCATCACAAACGAGGCGGAGCTGAGAGCCATTAACATCTTCAAGATCAGAGGCAAGACAACACTCTTGGCAATCAGCAAGCCCACCACGAAAGTGTATAAATATTTCAACATCCTTCGTCGTTTCCGGAGCCTGCCACGACCTAAAAGATATAAACATAAAGCTGTATTTTGAGGAAAATCGAAAGCACCGTAACGCATTTTAACCCACCTTCGTCGATATTCTGCAATAAGTTTTCAAAGTCGTTGCTTATATAGTGTGCATTGTTCGGCGAAACGCTCAGCTGTTGCCACGCAAGATCCAGCATTTGTTGACCGAACTTCAAAACGTTCACATCTTCATCCATCTCTATCTCTTGCTCTTCGGCATCCTGCTCTGCAGCAGAGACTATAGCGCCTTCCAGTTGGGCCGCCGCCGTGGGCAAAATATCAGTCGCTGTGACGGTTTTCAGAGTAATCGCATGAAGACCGAAGGGTGCAGCAAACATTGCAAATACAAGAAAAAACATTTTTCTGTTGATGATTTCTGTTGCCGACTCGCCAGACCGACAATTGCAAGAAGTCTTTTAAAACTGAAACTGTTGAAAACTTGTGGCAACATCAGCCAGTGGCCAACCTTTATCCGCATCTGTTTTAGGAACCTTTAGTGGTGGTAGTTAATAACAATGCATTTTGATGCAATCTTTGTTATAATTTCGCAAAATATTCAAGCGCTTTGACTTGGTCTATGAAGAGTTTTGCTTTTTCACAAAATCGTTGCACGTAAGCGTTGAGGGTGCCCGGAACGGGAGTGCCGCGTGCGCCGTACCATATTTTTTCACGGTTGAAGTACATTCTAAAGAGTTCTTATGAATTTTCTGCAAAATTTCTTTTCTCAATCTCTTTTTGGTTAATGTGTTTGCAGGCTACAGTCGGTCACTTTGAACCAGCTCCAGCAAAGAATAGGTTAGAATCGTTTACCAAGAAGTCGCTCCTTTAATCCTATGCACACTAAACTTTTACATTTATGTTAAAAAAAAATTTATTTAAAGATTCAACTGGGAACATTTTCTTTAAAAATTTAATTCCACGATATTGTTACCGTAGGGTTCCGGTTCTTTGGGAATATTTGATTGTAGCTTTTATGTTAATACATATATATTTTTTCAGGGAAATTTTTGTTTAGTTTTTTGTACATTTTAATACAACATTTTCCGTAGAACTAATTTTTGTTTGTGATCATATTTTATATTTTCAATATTGTAAATATTTCACAGCATAATAAAGTACCCTACAGTTACCAGGCCAATGTACCGGAGAGAACTAACTAGTATCGTAGGAACATGTTCTCAACGAACTCATCCAACTTGTTTAAGTTGTTCTTTATTGTTTTCCTTACTCTTGGGCAGAATAAATTGAGCGTAAAAAGTAGAATAAGTTGTTTTTTTTAAAGTTGAGTTGTATCAGTATTCGATGGATATACGAAAAATCCATCGAATCGATTTTTTGCGCCTACCATATCAATGCAAGACTTTTTAAATAGAGCTTCTGCTTATGTAATGTATAATAGGAACCTCATTGAGGTACTGTCTAAACTCAACAGATTTTTTTTTTTTGTAAATTACCCCAAAAGTGGAGGAAGAATATATGAAAGGTCCATTCGTTATCTTCCGGGATACAATAAAATAAGTTTTTCTTGTGAAATGAAGAAAAATATTTTTTAATAATGACTGACGATGATAATATTTTATGGCAAACTATTTTAATTACACGAAACATCTCTTTAATCATCCAAGTAACCTTTATTTGCTAAAGTCACCAGTCCCGACTGGCCGCCACTACGGTGAAGAGTGCAAAAAAAAAGCCCGCCAAACCAGTGCTGCCCACCAGCAACGTTAGACCACCGATCATTATCGGGATCAGCATAAAAAATTTCAGTTTATAAGCGATCAACAGCGGCAGCAACAACTTCGCAAGTTTCTTTTTCTTTTTAATTTTCTTTGATTTGCGGGCGCTACCGATCGTTGTGATGGCTGCTAATGATGGATTGATTTTTGATGCATCATCGTTACGGCCTTGAACTTCATCCAACCATGCCTCGATTCGAGGAGACACTCGATCAGAGCCTACAAATAAAAAAAGAAAAAGAGGATTAAATAAAATTATTCAAAACTAATGGAAGCAGTACTATAATTTTTAATTTTATCTATAATCTCTCTATGAAAGGATATCTACGGATCAATATAAAAATATACTTCCGAATATCATTCACAAGATGTTGAAGTTGTATGCAATTATCTCGAAAATGGTGTTGATTATGCCTAAATAGCTTAATATTAAATTTTTATTATCATATATTACGATATAAGACCAAAAAATGAGATGAAAATAAGCGAGACTTTAGTGTGGTATAACTACACTAGAAGTTATAAATAACAACTTCTCTAACAACAAATAATCGTGACCAGAAGACTCACCGTCAGTGCTAATGATGACGTTGCTCAAAAAGTCACAGAACTGTCTTATTCTCGCCAGAGTTGCGTCTACTGACATCAAGAGATGATCATACTTCACGCCTTTATCAGATTGCTTGACCAATATTTTGTTGATGGCTGTACCATTAATCATTGATGTCGATTCCATTGGTGTCAGTGTGGTTGGTGTTGTTGCCTCCGTGTTTCTCACGAGCTTCAAGCTGTCCCCAATTGCAGTGTCATCAACATTTGAAGATATTTTCTTTTGAAGTTTTAATAATTCTTGTCGGCTCGGTTTACTGATGTTGCCTGGATTGACACTTCCAGTTGCTGCCTCTGGAGGAATCGGCGAATGACGATTAGGAGAAAATTCACTCGAAGCATCGGCAACTTCGCTGATCGTCAACACATAGGGCTGATCGACCGGCTGCGGTTGTGGCTGTCGGTATGCATTTCTTGTTGCTTTGCGATAGGATTGCAGAGGTCTTGCTTTCAAGAGGAACCAATTGCCGTTTTGTGTGGGTTGCCAACTTTCCACAACTGCTGCCGTGCCGGAAGTTAAGAGGTTGCTGGCACTCGAAAGGCTCGCCCACAGCAGCGACATTGATGTCACCAATTGGAACATTTTATCTGCAATGCTCTCGACGATGAAAACAGACATTTGCTCGCAAAAACTTCTCAGCTACTTCTGGCCATAGAAAGACTGTCCGAAACCTCGTCGGAGCTCAGTTAGTGCGCAAATAAGCCAATTCTTGCAACTCTTTAGGGCTTTATAATTTTGAGGAATATCTTGAGTGATGTTGCAGCGCTGTTTGATGTAGCTGTTGTTGGTCGTGTTGTCGTTCACACGAAAGAAAGTGCTGAAATTAAAAAAAATACTTGGGAAAGAAAATTTCCATTTGTACTAAATTTTTTTAAACATCACCTTTAGCTCTTTTCGCTTTTACTAGAAAAATAGAATTTTTAAGGTAAATTACTTTTAATGGTCGGTCATTCGAGAAGTATCATCACCATAATAAAATTGTTCAAAAGGTTCCTTCAACATTTCACTTTCTCTTTTTCAATTATTTCGCCTTCATTCTAAATTTAATTAAATATTTAACGAGGTTCATAATTGCTCACTTTCCGCCTTCTTCGCTTGTACTGATGGTGGACAAGGCTTAAGGTTTAGTTAACGAGATAGTAAAAATGTGGACCTTTCTCTCAATTAGTTAAGACAAACGTTAGTTTACAGCAATATTTTTTGACTCCGGAGATGTTATTCTGTGAAGAATTTAGGATAATGTTTTCGGAGAATTGCGACATTAAAATCATTATTTGTTCGGGCAAAATTTATAATCTAAAGTTTCTCTAAACTTGAGAGGGACCAGATATTTTTATTTGCTAAAGGATAAGAGATTTTTTTTTGGGATCTAATATTTATATTTTGGATCTAATTAACACACAATAATAATGATAGAAACCAATCTATTTGTTAAACTGTCTTGGTAACAAATATTATGAACTATTTTTCGATATTTTTTACTATTTCTATACCACATTTCTTGGCAAATGGTAGTTAATGGCCAAGCAAAAGAATCTTATATATTGGAGTCTTAAAAAGTCTTAATCGGTGGCCTTTTTTCCACTATTTTCATTATTTGTTAAAAAATCAATTACGAAATCAGAAGCTCTTTGTGCAAAAGGGTGCAGTACAAGTCTGCGGAAACGCTGGTGACAGCGTTGTTAATTCCTTTTGGCAATACCTCAACTTTTTCTTTTTCCGCCGTACTCGAAAATGGAAAACCAGTAGCCATTAATCAGCAAGACTTAAATCGTGGATTGCCGCCAAAATTATGTGTTAGTTTTAAGCCAAAATCAATTAGCATTTGATACATTAAGCATTGAGTACAATAAAAACAAAAGCCAAGACTAAGAACACGAACAACAACGACGATATTACAAATGCAAAGGCACAGTGCCAGAGATCAGGTGCGAACGGAGTTAGTCGTATTCGATACGCACAAAATGAATCTTAGTGTTTTCCTCATTCCACTAGGTTTGCAGAGCACACATAGTCGTTCGTTTGTCTGTCTGTCGGTCCTCCTCTAGGTCTGTTTGCCGCCTCATCTGTTCATTTGTGCGCCTCAACGACAAACGTTGTCCGCTTGTTTCTTCAGTATAGTCCAACTGTCTTGTGCAGTTAGAGACCATGATTGATAACGGTTAATATAGTAGAATATGACGTGATGCAGACTTTACCATATTATTTCTATGGGTCAGGTCACTATCGGTCCGTTCAGAAAAATCAAATGAACTGTTTCGTGATTGTGAACAATTTTTAATGAATTGTTATGTTGGTTGAATGAATTTTTGTAATTAAATACACTTCTTTTAATATATTTATAAACAAATTTATTTCATTAAATTAAAATGATTAGAAAACAATATGGAGAGAAAATTCAAGTTAAACTGAATCAATTTAAGTCGAATTTTAAATTAAATTTAAAAAATTTTGGGTTTTCTCTTTTAGGCGCGACCTTTCACCATTCCGTGATTCATTTTTCACGAGCATATTTTTTGGGGCGGCTCAAAAAACTGGCTTTGCCTAAACAACCCACACACATACATATCTACACTCGCGATCACTCGCTAAACCATAGTTAATAAGTTTCGTTAGCAAGTATGGTTTTTGCCAAAAAATGTTCAAAATATAAGACATTTTGAGATTAATAAAATAATAACAATAAAAGCTAATTAAAAACAACGTAATACAATATCATCCAACTCGCATCGAAGACGAGTTGTTCGATTTAAAGTTTTTGGGGGGCATGGTCTTATGACTTGACACATAGACTTTCTCTCTGTAGTTATATTGAGAATTACTGAAGCTTTAATTTTCGATTTTTTGTTTTGATCATTAAACGCGGAGAACTGCAGTCGTACTTGAAGACAATCTCTCAAAAAAAATTCCAGATTTCTTTTCAAATTTTAAAAACTTGTGTTGTCCAAATCTCCTTTCGATTTTTTAAAACAATTTCGGAATGTATGTATGTACCTATCTTTGTTAATAAATAAATCTTTATCTCTCTATCTTACTGCCTCATCTTATGATTATCGGTTTAACTTTATCATTGTCTTTCTCTGAAATTCACAATCCTAATGTTATTATCATTTTATCATTACAATATTATAAGAAAACGAAAACAAAGTATAATATATTTTTATTAATTTTGTTTTGTGTTAAAACATTGAAATTAATATTTATTAAGCATATTTAAAAACACAAAATATAAATAAATAGATGTGAAAGATTAGCACAATTTTTATTTTTTAAACACATTTTTTCCATTGTATAAATTTGGAATTAAGACTACAAATAAATTAGAGTACATTCTTAAATATTATTTGACATAAAAACCTTCATAAAAATCTAAACGGAATCAGAAGATCGACATCATGGGTATCAGCCATTACGAGTACAATGTTAAAGAAGAAAAAAAGGGGCACTTTCAGTAATCTTCAAATTGAAAGAACAGAAGTTACTGTTACTGTTATTTAACAGTTGATGTTACTTTCGAAATGTAGTCAAAGTTATGGAGAATTAATGAAAAGTACTTGTTTGGAATCTGCTTCCTTCCGTCTAAGGAATAAAGTTCAACCAACTCAATGCTGAAACGAATTACGCTGCAACAGAAAGAACGGACAGCAACGATAAAGCGTTTTTACAAAACAATCGCGATACAATGCTACAGATCGAAGTCAGTCGAGGAAGCTCGGAAGTGTGGAGAAGGGTTGGAACTACAATACAAAAGAGAGACGATTTCTAGAAAACATGCAGAAAACGCTTCTAGTTTGTTGTTCTCGAGCTCTTAATTTCGTTGTTGCGTTTGTGTTGTTGTGTTACAGCAGCCGCTCTCCGATCGGGCGTTATTATAACCCTTGAACTACGAACTGCCGTGCTTGTTCTTCTGCTGGCTGTTCTTGTTCTTGTTCTTCATGATGCTGTTGTTCTTGGCTGAATTGTTTTTGGTTTGTCTGCGGCTGTTTTTCTTGTCCTTCCGGCTGCTGTCTTTGCTTCTCTGCTTCCACAATCTGCTGCTGCTGTTGTCGTTGTTGCTGCGTCTGCGTCTGCGTCTGTTGGTGGAGCTGATGATTTGCCGCATGTGATTGGAGCTGTTGCTGTTGTTGTTGCTGTTGTGGCTCCTGTTGCACCAGTTGTTTTTGTTGTTTCTGTTGCCTCGCATAACCACGGTACGCCAAATTTTGTCCTTCGTTCATCGAGCGTCGGTCCCAACCGCCACCTCCACCGCCGCCCCCCGATGACCACCCGCCGCCACCTCCGCCCCCACCGCCAGATGACCAGCCGCCATTTCCACCGCTACCACCGCGGCCGGACATTAGCTTCTTCAATCCCATGATTCCAGCCAGCAGCAAAGCTATCTTCGAGATGATCAGAGCTTTGCCGGCCAACATGTACAGTCCGCCCATGGCTATCGGCACCATTCCTAGCATTTTCATGGCCATTCCCATCACCATCATGCCCATCATCTTCTTCATCTTGCCGCGACCTGGAAAGAAATGAAGAGAGAAAGAGGAAAAACACAAATCAAACAGATGAGATAGAGACTGGTGCGTAAAACTAAGTAATTTAGGGATGACCATGGAAAAATATTAATTTAATTTTATTTTAAATTTCTGAAATTCGACGACTTTATCTTTGACAACGCGCACACTCGTATACGTTCATTGCGTGCGCTCTGCTGGAAGATACCCCGTTTTCTGCCCAGAAAACTAACAACAACAACATCTGCCAATATTGGTTCTAGTCTGAATAAACCGCGCTCTGAAGCAGTCGTTGTTGTCGCAACCGATGCCTGAAGTAATTACGGCGACGCAAGCCGAATACTTATACTTTTTCACGGTTACTTTGTGGTGTGAACCGAATTAATTAAGAGCAACATCGAAGTTTATACTAATGGTTCAATTAATTGTTTCTGTTGTCGTTTTTGCTAATTAAGTTGTCAATTTTTTAGGCCAACTGCGGGGGATTACTCCAGTGAGTACCCGCAACCTGTTTCTGGGCTACGGATTCGGGTTCCGTTCAGCAAACAAGGCATTATTTACTTGTCTCTGGCCCGTAATAACATGTCATTAATTTAAGTTTAATTAGCAACGTGCTCCCCTTTGAGCTCATCAAAAAGGGGTACTACTACTTTGGGGGGAAGAGAGGTTCTGCGAATGGAAGAGAGAAGGCAGAAGATAAATGTAGCGTATGCGAGTACTGACGTGACCAAACAGAACAGAGGCCGTTATACGAGGATGCGGTCCCGAATGGATGTAGAACAGGTCATGTAGAACAAACCATCCCCCCCCCCCCCCACACTTTTTGCTTTAATAACTTTAGCAACTTTAACGCTCCGACGACCTACCTTCCTCCAGACCTCGCCCAATTTCCTCAGCACTCAGCTTCGGAAAACTGACTTGCAAGGAGTGACCGTTGAAGAAATTACTTAAGCGCTCGATCAGCATGTTGGTCAGTCTTTGGTCACGATCCTCGCTGGAGCGCGGCGCCGATGCAGCCGATGCAGCCGCTGCTGAAGAGTCCAGTTCGTTTTCGCTGATGGGCCGCAAGGAAGCTCGGGGCGGCACGTCACCCGCCTCCGAGACAGGGAGGCGCACCAGGCGAATGCCGTCCGCTACTGTTATGGCCTCGATGTACGAGATGCGGTCGATGAAGGAGATCGCCTTCTTCTTCAGGCATGGCACGAAACCAGTCTCCGAACGGCCGCATTCGTCATAAAGACGCAATATCGTACGCGCTCCGGCATTCTGGTAGGACGAAGCTGCGGCCGCGCTCGCAGTCGGAGCTGACGGCGATGTGGTTACAGAAGCCAGCCCTGACGATCCTGTGCCAGAAGCGGCCGCTAGCGCCAGCGGAGTGTAGCCTTTAGTAGACTTGCTCAAGGTCTCGGTGCCGGCGCTGCAGAGGGAGCAGCAGCAACATAAGCTGCCGATGGTTGCCAGGAGCAGACGAAAGACACGGGTTGAAAGACACTTTCGTGAATTCTTCGGCGAGCGGCTCAGCAAACGGGCCTTTGTAACGAACATTTCGCAGAGCAGACACAGAAGGTTAACGTTTCTCCAAGGATCAGACAATTTCACGACTTATTCGAGCTGTTTTTAAATATTTGTTTATTCTTTCCGTTATTGTTTTGTTTTGTTTATTTAATCTCTTAAACCTTGGATTTTTTCACTTTTGAAATGTTTGATATCATTCGAATTCTTTGTTTTTATTTTTCAATCCATCTCGATGGTTGATCCTGCGGCGACCGATTGTTTCAATATTTTTCACCACTGCTTCTTCTTGGTATTTCTCTTTTTTCTCGAGGCCACCTCTTCTGGTAGCTATGCCGTCTGCTAACAATCTTCGAAGCCAACTGTTGCCAGCACCGGGCTAAAGTAATTCTTTTATAGACCTTTCTTGAAATTCATTAACAGTCTTTTCTGTGTCTTTGCTGCCATTTCTTTTCTGCGGCTGCAGCTCTAGCCTCAACAGCTCTTTCCAGCTGCGGTTGCAGTTGCGGCCATCTTCGCCTTCTGCTGCGTTTGTGGCACGATAAACTCTCAGAGAAAAATTTTCCAAAGAGCTGATAAAGTTGTTGTTGTTGTCGTCGTCACTATTGTTGCCGCTCTTACTGCTGCTGGTGCTGCTGTTAGTGCTGCTGCCATTTCAGTTGTTGCCGAAACTGTTTTTGTTTTTCAAGTTTGAAAATTTTTAGAGGATTCGAAATTTTCTGTCGATTTTGGCCCTTTTTACGGCTGATTTTTTTTAGAAGCAAAATCACTTTTGATCTCAGCAGCTCGCTTTTATCACCATCCTTTTTATAATTTCTCTATTTGCTTCTCACATTCCTTTTATTTTCTCGTTGTTGTTGTTCTTTTCGTTGTGGTGAAGGTGAACGGGGCCAACGGTATGGAAAACTATGATTTTTATAATTACGGTTACTAGAAATCAACAGCTAGAAGAATCTAAAATCAAAAGAGAAAAGTGGAAATAATGACTATATGTATTTAATTTTAAAAAAAGATGTTGCAAATATTTTATTTCAAAACTTTAAAATTAACATTTTATTAAATAACATTTTCAATAACTTTGTTATTGCTAAAAAATTTTAAAAGGTTAGATTTTGTAAAACTTTATGAACAATCGGAGATATTACTTCAAATACTGTAACTTACTTCTTTTTCCTTTTTTTTCTTGTTTCGCTTTAGAAAAAGAAACGCCCTAATAATATCGACGGAGAGAGAAAAACCAATTGATATCAATTATAATTATAACAGAAAGTTCTCATGGTCCAATAATTCTTTCTTACATCCATACATTCATACATTCATTCATTCATTCAATCATTCAATCATTTAGTAATTAAATATAAAACAGAAGAATAACGAGATAAGAAACATGGCATAAATGCAGCCGTGAAAAGGGCAAGAAGGCGGAAAGCGAGCGATAGAAAACAAGAGTTTAATATTTAACTACAATATCTTCAAGGTTTTCAGTAATCGATCACAACATATTATTAATACTTTCTTTCCTCTTCAAGGAACAATAATTTCTCTTCAGTAAATTAATCCATGCGAAGTTCATTTAATAGATTTTCGTTTAAAATTTAACGGATCATTTGCCTCAAATCGTTGTTTAACCCGTCATCAGCTGAGACGAAATGGTATCGAAGGGTATTTTTACGGCTTGTGTTACAGTCATTCGTCAGTGGATGGATACGTTTTTTTGAACTTTTTTGAAATGTTGGACGGAATAAAATGAAAAACTGAGAGACCATGAAAAATATGTAACATACATTTTTATAAACATACAAATGTTTCATTTGTGCTTGTTTGCTTTTTTGAAAATGTATTTCTCTGAAAGTGGTCGTATATGAATTGTATATAAATATGATTATTATGATCTAGGTTCAAAGAATTTAAAGCTCTGCTTGGGTCATTTTGTAGTTTATGTCTTTAACTTGTCGTGCCAGTTTGTTTACTACGCCGCGGCTCTGACTCTTTTGGTTAACCAGATCGGTCTACTCTTTCGAGAGAATTATAACAATGATAACAACAGCAACAACAACTCTGACAAATTGTTCAAAAACAAGTGAATTACATTGTTAAATAAGTTGAAGTGAAATTAAGAATTTCTTTTCCGCCTTTTTTAATTCTGCAGATTTTATTGTTCTCCCAAAAGAGAAAGTTTGTAAAAAAAATAGTAGCTTTGAGTAAATCGAGATTGCATTTTAAAGCGTGTTTTGACCAGCAAGTAAAAC
The DNA here is from genome assembly GCA_949752815.1 of Conops quadrifasciatus. Lineage (NCBI taxonomy): Eukaryota > Metazoa > Arthropoda > Insecta > Diptera > Conopidae > Conops > Conops quadrifasciatus. The sequence goes on from OX457078.1 coordinate 40,608,781, forward strand.
TATTATTGTCGTCTTTCTTTCTCTTATACCTTGTTGTTGTTTTTTTGGCAAATTAACGTGCCACATTAGTTCTTAAAGCAAGAAATGGGTTAAACTCATCAGTGCTCAACTCTGTTGAATTGTTAAGCATTAGACGATTGAATGAATGAATGAATGAATGAATATAAAAGCAAGCCTCATTAAAGCCCGCAGTAATAGTTCGCCGAAGTAGAAGAAGAAAAGGTTGGCGGTCTCTTCATCGAGCTTCTACTCATAAAACAAAAGCGCATGTTTTCTTCTACAGTGTTTTCCCTTTGTTTTCTTTGGTTTTGCTTGGCTCTGATTTTATGATAACTTATAGCAACAACAACAACCACAACAACAACCACAACAACAACAACCACAACAACAACTAGATATAGAATCACAACACAAAACAAAAGCTGCACTTTCGCTAGAGGTAATTTTGTCAGGTGTTTGTGATGAAGCTCAATGGATTAGGTTTGCTTTACTGCAGCAATAACAACAACAATAACCAAACGAAAGCAGCAGCACTAACGGCAACAACAACAGCAGCAGCAGCAGCAGCGGCCGGACCTCAAAGATTTCCGATTTTCACAGAGCTACAATTTCGAACAGCAACAACAACAGCCGCAACTCAATGTTGCCGCTCAATTAGTGTAAAATTCATTACAGCAGATTTTGTGAATGCTTGGAGAATGCTTTTAAAAATAAACACAACCGCACTTTTTTTAACATTCATCTTGTAAAAGCATGCGAGAAACGGTCGTTGTCGAGAAACATGAAGTTTTATGACCATTTGGTATGTTCGTCGTGGGGCGGGATGGGCGCAGCGGCTGAGGATGGTTGATGACTTTTGAAAAATGTTTGAGGTACTTAACATCAGTGAAGTCAGTGTAAAATGAGAGACGGACGCCGAGAGATTGTGCCTTTTGAATCCGTTTCTGTCAGTCTCTAGATACAATCCAGTATTAGGTACTACAGAAAATGAGCCTTCACCCAACAACTCTTTCATTCACCGAAGTATCATTCACAAACAACTGATTTTCACTAATTATTCTCTTTATTATACTCGTATGTGTATTACTTGTAGAATTCGTTGACGGCGAGGATATTGTGAGAAGGAACTGCGAGGAAGGTCCCATTGATATCTTCCAAATGTGCCCTCCCGGACCTGTCGCCAAGAGATGCTCTTTACGTTATTGAATGAGGTTACAGACGGAGCCATAACCAAAGAGACAGCACCAACAACAAACCTTGTATGCAAAAATCGATCACCAAGCATCGATGTCAATTGAGTTGGAGCATCAAACTCGCGCGGGCTCTACTCTTTATGTTGTTTTTTCTGCGCGATGTAGTCAGAGGCGTAGTGGGAGGGTGGAAGGGCTGAAGGGCTGAAGGGAAAGTAAAACGAATTTGGTGGCAGGTGAAATTTTTCCAACAATGAGTCGACAAATATTTCTGTTAGTGCAAACAAACCAAAGGCATAAAATTGTGGACTTGTCGGATGTTGCTGAGGGTGAAGGCGGAGGCGATCAGTATTAACGATCCCTTAAACTGACAGCTGACATTTGCGGTAGTTGTTTATGATTTCACAGGTGACCTCAAAACTGACTTCACAGCTATTTTCAGCGGCTTTGTTGCTCTAAGAAGCCAACGAGAGGCCGGAGGAAGACCACGAAAGACCCAAACTTAAGCCACCAATTCCTGCTGCTGCCGCCGAGACTAACGGGCTCAAACGCTTTCATTTTATTGACCTTCCATTCCTTCAAACAGAAAAAGTTGCCGAAAGCAAACCATTTGCAGCGCTCTTGCTTCCTTCTCTCTCTCTCACGGAGTGTTGACGTGGGTTGTTTTGCAATTTGAAGACGATAAACTCCATCAAACGGCTTTGTCGTTGTCGTTGTTTCGTTGTTTTTCTTTGTCTCCCTTTTCGTTGGAATCTAAGAGTATTGTTTGCCCAAAGCACCAAAAGCAGCTCCACCGACAGCTACGACAAGAAAGGCTTTGAATAACTGAATAATTTGTGTTGGCAGAAAGATACTTAGCATTTTGAGTTCTTCACAGGCTGAGACTTGATCGTTAGTAAAGAAATCACACACAAAATAATACAAAAGACGTAATTATAATTATACTATTTGTATTGGTTTGTTGTTGCACTTGCCGAGAGTTGTTGTTTTTGTGTCACTTCTTTTTGAAAGGTCATGATGCTTTCGTGAAAACTTTCATTTTCTTTGTGGCTGCTGCTGTTTGCTGCATCCTTTCTATCTCTTCGTCTATTTTCTGTTCGTTGTTTTCTACTTTTTTCTTGATTGAAGGAAAGTAAGTCACTCTTTTTCCGATTCCCTCGATTTTATGATGATCCATTCGAAGCCACGGAGGAAATAACTGGCAACGACATAAAGGAAAACAATGTTTGAAATGTCGGTTATAAAACTTAATCGAATGGCTTTGGTGAAAATCGTATGGTTTTTAGTGAAAATATCATTTCATTAAAACCTTCTGTGCATGCACTATTTCGTATGATAAACCGCAGCGAAGCTTTTGCACAGTGGAGCAATTAAGAGAAATAATACATATTGTATTAATCAATGAACACGTATTGAAATACCAGGCGAAAGTCGGAACCATATTATCGTACATGATACCACAAGAACTCGAAAATATCGCAAAAAGTACTCGCAGTAGTTTTATCGGTCTGATCAGTTTTTTATATCTTCTCAAGTAATAGTTCTATTAGCTTAACCGCTAACCATCACTAACCATTAGACTTTGATTCTGCCTCACCTTAATCAATATTATCATTACGCGATCCGCTTTAATATTAACCTCAATCTACGTCGTCGCCTGCATCGTCGCCAACCAGCATCTTGTCATCATCTTAACGCCATTGTGATAACTCTGTATCGTTTCTACAACTCGACATTATCATAAGCGGTCTTGAGCTCCGGCAATCCGTGACGACAGTGACACAATTTCAGCCGCAAATGGGCGTCACTTTCGCGTCTCCCAAACGAACGATGAACGATGGCAGTGAGTCACGTTGGAGACACTCCAACGTCACGACCACGTTTCTGGAAACATGTTAACTGACACAAGAAATGGTGGCTAAAGCAGAAGATCCATGTACCATTGCGCTGCTGCGTGTCTCCTTGACGGCTCGCGAAGGTTAACGCAAAAATATGAACACTTTATTTTGAAGCAAATGTACTTTTTTAATAGATCGATGCATTCACGATTGATTCATTCTTAAAAATGGTAATGCCGTGCATCCTAAGTGCATCCTAAGCGGCCTCTAAAAACAATTTCAACTTGAAGTATAAGAGTCCGAGTCTCTCTTAGGGCTCCTCTGAAGTGGTCGCACATAATCAACGCATTCCGCTCGTGCCGCATAATAATGATTTCATGATGGCGTCTAATGATCATCAACTCTATGAAAATTGGAAATGTGATGAATTATAAAAAGTGTGTGCTTTCAAATGATCATATCGTGATGTTGCATTGCAAAAACTGTGATAACAAACAAAGAAAAGCCGAAAGAAAAACAAAACTGAAAAACTGAAAAACCGAAAGAAAGTTACTGCAAAACGAGCAAGAAAAAACACCGAAATAAAAATTTCTACAAACATAATTAATAGATATAAAAATGAAACTTTTCGATGTCGTTGTTGCTGCTTGGGTTTTGGAAAATCATTAAGCTGTACCGCGGAATGTTATGTGCCGCCGCTTCGGAGTCGGTTTTCCTCTATTTAACTTGGAAAAAGTGCTACAGCAACAACAAAGTCCATGGAAAACAAGGTAAAAGCACGAGTACGCGATGCTCGAAGGTGCGCCAAATTAGCAGCGAAGCTTGCAATTTTCAACACTTACGCGAGCCAGGCAGATCGGATGCACCGAAGGCACGAAAACTACGCTCTAGATAGTAGCCACCGTTGGCCAGATTGGTGTTGGCGGCACCGGCGAGCGCCACAAGTCGATGCGTCTTCGCAGCAATCTGAGCGATTTGGTCCACAAAATGCAGAGCCGCTCATGTAAAGTGTATAAATTTGATCGCCCCAGCAGTGATGAAGATCAGTTGCGAGGAGTCGCTGTCCGCGTCCTGAGGTACACACACGAACAGCATCGCACAGAACAGAACCGAGCAGCAGAACTTTTGGAGCTGGCGTGCCTGCGAGTGAGAAGTCGCAGGATCAAGGATCAACTCGACTCATTGTCACAATGGAAAGCCGACTTCGGCTACTGCCCTCCAACACAATCTGCTTTGCGGTGTGTTGGTGCGCCCTAGTGGCGTCTGTCCACTTGCATCAGGCGAGCGCAGGCACCACCTCGCCCAGCCTGTCTCGCAGTTCTAATCCTCTAGAGAACGGTCTGTCCCGCACGCTCCGACACATCTACACGCATTGCGTCGCTCGCGATCGCGATATCTTCTGGTGCTTCAAAGTGCAGGGCGCCAAATTGCTGGGACGTGCTTTAAAAGTGCACCATCTCAACCTATTCGAGGGTTTGAGTATAGTTCAAAAGCGCGCGAATCAAACGCACTCGGCACGCGCCAGCGCCAACGAACTGCATCTGGGCAACCAGGACCTCGAGCATCTCTCCACCAAGAGTCTGAACACTTTGTTGTACGAACGCTACGAGCGCTTCCTTCAGAGTCGCGAACTGGAAGTCAATCTGCCCCGATTGCTTGCCTTCGGCCAACGGAACAGTCGCACTTTATGGGACCAGGTGCTCGACTTGTTCGGAGGCGGAGGCGGTGGCGGTGGCGGAGGCGGAGGCGGTGGAGCAGCAGAGGTAACCGGCCGCAGCAGTGAAGAAGGACGAAAGAAAAAGGACGACAACAAATATTTGGGGCCCTTCATAGCCGCCGTTCTGCTGAAGGCGGGCATTTTGAAGATGGCCTACCACTCGATCGCTATCGTGGCGGGCAAGGCGTTGATAGTGGGCAAGATCGCCCTGATCATCAGCGCCATCATTGGGCTGAAGAAGCTGGTGTCGGGCGAAGGGGGCGAGAAGACGACCTACGAAATCGTCAAGCATCCGCAGGTGCAGCAGAGCCACACCTACTCGTCCACTCATACGGGCGAGTACGAAGGCGGCCACGAAGGCGGCAGTGGGTCCTACCATCGCAGCATCGACGACGAGATGATGATGCAGGACAAGGCCTATCGGGGCTGGGTGCCAACGAACGCGGCATGAGCTGCGGTTAAAGAGGTGGAGATGAAGACAGCAAAGAACCCATGAACTCAGTTCGCCCTGCTGAACGACAGAGGCAGAGAGAGGCGGCTGAGGGCATGCAAGAAGGCATTTTAAAGTATTTTTCTTTAGTTAAGACCAAATAAATTTAGACGAAAGACTTTTCAAATGAAACCAAAGAGTTTTCATGGAGTTATTATAATTTATTCAAGCCTAAATTATGTAATTAACAACTCTTTCGAGGAACGCAGTTTTCATGCAATAAAATTTCTCTAGATATTAAATAAAACTGATAATTTATATCATTAGAACCATATAATTTGTGAAATCGATATCAGGATTATTCACTCCGCACATGTCGGGCCATTTGAAGTGCGACCGGTGGCGACAACTTGTTCCATAACTATCCGGGGCTTTTGGCGGCCTTGCGCATCCGTCGGTGCCAACCCGCGCTGCTGTAGCCATGCTCACCCACGCCACCGGAGACTATGACGTGTTCGGCATTGCCGCCGTGTCTAACAGTGTGACCCTTTTTCAAACTGTTCTAAATGGGAACAGTTATTTGTTAGGAGAATGACGCACAGTGAAAAAAGAACGAATTAGAAAATATTGAAAAGGAAAAATAAAAAAAAACTCCACCAGAAAATTACGTTCTCCGCTAACTCTCTATTTTTTCCTTTATTAACACTTTCTACTTACTGCTAGTGACACCAGAAGCGATATCTTGGCCATTATAAAGGCCGCGCCCGCGATAAGCATCACTTTACCGAGGTACATTTGTGCCAGCATTGCCAGGAGCATCATTCCGCCCATCATGGCTACATGTTTCGCCTTGTGCTTCTTCTTGCGACCTTTGAGAAAAGAGAAAGAGGCAACGAGACGAAAGGATATGTCATTAGCTCTCCATCTATACGATTATATGGGTCCGCAAAGTCACCACCTTCTGCACGATCGACCAAAGAAAATTTGTATTTTTTCACGGCGATTCCATTTCGACCTTCGTCATTTTGGAGGCGCCGACCGGTCAGCCGTTGCATTTCCCGAGAAGGGCTTGCCTGTGTTTGAGACAACAGGTGTAGCTTTTCGCTGGTGCGATTGTCATGATGATCACCGACTCTGTCTCTGTCCCTCGCAAATCTTTTCCACAGCTCATTTTTCAACGTCACAGTTTTCTCCATCGGTGTAGCTTCCTGGTGTGCAGTTCTTTTTTGCTTTAGGCTCTCGTAATCGAGATCGGCCAAACGCAGCGCGACGACGTTCGAGAGCAGCCGTTTTTGCGGTCCGAGTTTTAAATTTGGCTCTTTGGCCGTGAGAATGGATGAACATTTCAAATCACTCAGAAAATAGAAAAGCAGGAATCCTTCAAATTGTCGACGAAACATTTTCGTTTGTGATCCGAAACGCGTCCGTCAGCTTTAGCCAATCAATTCCAAGTTTCAACGCTTACTAAACGCCAAGTAATGGTCATTTCTATTTTTATGCGAGGGTCAAGGAAATCGGTTCGGAGCAACACAGAGACCTTTAGAGACAGGTGGTCTGTCTGTTATGAATTCGAACTCATCGCTCCATTTCTTTTCAACTCATTTCTGTACAATTAAAATGTTTTTCGAAGCGGTTTAAATTAATAATAGGCTGCTGATAAAGCTAAATGAAGGCCGTGGGGTACGTTGTTTCTTGATGTTCGTTCAGATTGACGTAGGTATTAGTGGTACACAGGTATTCCAAATGGAATGGATACATCCAACCTTCACACATGCGGCGATTTTATTCTTTTTATTGTTTTCCATTTCCAAAATTCTCTGGATGTTCAGTTCGATTCGAAAGACTGTACCGCGGGGAGACCATACGTCGAGCACTTTTTATCGGCGGTATAAACCGCTAAACTGTTTCAGTATACAATGAAAAGCTATAACCAATTTTTAGAGAGTAATTGATCATTTTTAATGCATAAAATTAAACAAATTCTGTTACTAAAATAAACGAATGCGATTAGATCTTCGTCTCCCGCACTTCAATTTGCGTCAAACAGCGATAATTTTCCACTTCGAGTTCGAGCGTTCGAGCTCTTCAGGATGGAATTTTTTTGACGAAACACCATTTTCAAAATTATAAAAAGTGTCCCCATCAGTCTTTACTGTATCTCGTAGCAATTGATGGAAATTCGCTGACGTGCGATCCGATGAATCGTCAATCCGTTTGTAGGGAAAATTCTGCTTGAATTCATTATCGTTGTAAGGATTATTATGAACACTGTCGATCTTTTGAGGAAAGTAACCGCCTCCAAGAGTCGTCGGTGCGTACGGATGCATTCCTCCACCCAAACCATTAATGCTCCCGAGAAGACCACCCAAAGTACCGAAAGCTCCACCGATGCCCAAAACGCTGCTTGTGTACAACGCAAACTTAGCTAGAAAGAGCGATTTTTTAAGCAGCAAACAGATACCGGCCAAAAGTAACGGCACCAGTGCTGCCAATTTGAACTTCAAACCAAGCAGAAGTGGTAGCACGTATTGCTTGGTTAAGATTCGTGCTGCAAAATTGGGAGAGATTACATCGTGCTTTTCGAAGCTGATGCCTAAAAGCATGCTCGAATAATTTACCTGTCGTGGGTTCGCCATAAACAAAATTTCTTTCGTTCACAGTGGGATCGAGTGCGAACTCAGCCACACTGTTTGCATCCGCGGAGGGGCCGATTCTAAACAATAAACCTGGGTAGACGGTGTCCATGTGGAACTCCAAGCTGCGTTGACTGAATACAGCGCCCGCCTGTTCCAAAACTCCTCTAAAATAATTGCAGGAACGAAAGTATGATTAGAGGTTACGATATAATGGATAGCCTTGGGTAAAAAATTACCTAAAATCCACAGGATCTGTATCTAAAAGATTTACAAAAGATCGGGCAGAAACTCTTTCGTCTTTTACTGTTATAAATCCGGGGGTTAGTGAGAAATTGTGTTTTTGCTCAATAGTTTGTAAAAGACTCAGAGCACCTCTTCCGAGGCAATTGCGAAGATTCGGTTGATTGGTTGCTTCTCTCAAGCAATATTTAAAACCATTGAGTTTGAAAGGAGTCTCGGCACTCATGATAGCGGCGCTTTTTTGAAACACAGAAAGTAAAACAATCAAACTGAAAACGGAAAATGCGAACAACATAATCTAGAGGCTTTTGACGTTTCGTATAAAACAAACTAACAACTTGACCACAACTGATTTCAACTAAAATCAGAGTGCAGATTTTATACAATTTTCGGGGATGCTTCTTTTTTTTATTCTAATTTTCATTTTGGTTAAAATCAACAGACCATAAACTAATGGTTCCGTGTCTTAGCCAAAACCCAAGAAGTCAAAACCCATAAAGCATCACGATGACGATTTGCAAAATCATTGTAAAAGCAGCTTTAAACTTACATGAAAGTGATGGTTGTGTGATGTTCGCTTTATGTTGAATTGTGACTGTGTTTGTGGGGCGCTCATTTCTCCATACAAACTTTCCATAACATTCGACATATTCAATGATGTAAGCGATGATCTTGCAACTACACTACGATGATAGCAACACACGTACATATGTATTTTATTTTTTCGCACAGTGGCCTCAACTTATGAAACCGTGGTGATTTGTAATGATCTCTGTGGAACTTTTAGAGCTTATGTTATTTTCTGTAATAATGTAAGAAATAGCAGTATGTTCAAAATGTGGTGCATAGAGAATAAAGAGCGGTACGCCAAACAGCCATCAATTTTCTTGTTAGTGATACAGATAGCCATGATACAGAGGCCATTGCTTATGTAATTGCAGTAATGCTTGCAGTAATTAAGAAAGGTAGAAGGCCGCTTGCATACTTTTAGGCCTTTAGTTAAAATGCAGTAACCGAATTGATTAACCTTGTACGCAGCAAATATCTGTGACGCAGCAAATAACTAATATTTTAAGTCTCAAACATTTTAAGAAGCGTGTTTGGTCTTTCGAAAGAAGCTGGAAAAAACAGTTTCTTTTAAGAATGACTTTAATATACTATGACTAAAAGTCATTCTATTCTAAAAGCGAAAGTTACAGAGAATAAAAAATGAAACACCGAAAAAAGTGAAAATCATCGATGTGCAGAAAAGTGAAAAGCAGCAAAATATTACGTACTCATTAAACCTTTTCCCTTTTACGAGCTTCGTAGACTATGACTACGAATTTTTGAAATTCCCATTAAATATGATTATGCTACCTACCAACCGTACCTACATTTTTCTGAATGAAAGTAACGTTGACCTGCTTTCGTCGGCGCTTCTTTGCGTGGGTGCGTCATTGTCAATGCCAACGACATTGACAGTAGCGTCTGCGGAGACAAGATAAGCTATGATAATTCCATATGAGTGAAAATTAAATACCTACTCATTCTGTTTTCCATTAATTTTTTTTAATCTCACAAGCCAGTATTGATCATTTAGAGAAATCAAGTTGGTTTTATTGATTGCTTTTAACTGGATTTATATCAACGGGTGATTGACCTGTGAGCCTGTAAAGGACAATGTCGTCGCGGCTCAAGGATGCGGCAACAACAGTAATCACTGTTAAGTTCTTACTTAGAGAAACTGAACATTTCAAATCCTTAAATAAATTAATATTCGATGAAAAGCTCCCATTTTCGATTTTCAAGTCACAAAAAAGGTAAGCGAATTTGCTTAATATGGAATATTAATTTGGGCCTGCCACGAGCAGACCGGTATCGACTGCATAAACAAACCTGTTTGTGAAAGTTTCTTTTTCATTTCTTTGGAGAATCGAACTAAATGAATTAATTAACGGTTTGATGGTTTTATGTTACAGAGCGATTAACAGCTTATGTTTGTAGTTCAATACGATTCAAAGGCTTGCGGACAATGTCTAGACTTAATGCTTAAGAAGCTGAGAAGCTGGTGTCATATACATATGCTTAAAACATATAGTACACTTAAAGTCTAAATATACTTGAAGTCAAGCCTTGTAGCCTTGTATACTTGATGTCAAGCCTGATGTCAAGGTTGTAATGTGGTTAATACACTTGTTCAGCTTCTTCTTTCTGAAAAATTTCACATGGTACGTACATTATATTGTACATTAATGCCACTGAAGAGAGGGACAGAGCGAGATAAAAAGAGAAAAAACCATCTCATCATTTCACGGTTTGGTGAAAGTGTTTCGCTGAACAAAATTGTCTATTATTTTAAATTGAAATTAAATAAATTATCGATTAAAAATGGTATATATGGGTATATGGTACACAAAAAACAATGCTCGTCTAGATTTAACACAAATTTAACAACACGTTGTTGTTGTGATTTAAACTACTGATAGCGTCCAAGGTTCGCTCAGCGCATGCAAGCATGCATGCGGCGGCGTCTCACATGACATGCATTCGCAGGATGACGGCAACGCATTGAAACGCAAGTGAAAATGAAACCACAAGCCGACAAAAGAGTCGCAGTCCGTCTGCGAGGTGAAAGTTTAAAAACCTTCAAAATGGAAAAAATGGTCAAGCATTCCAAGAAAGTAAGGAAAATCGTGTTCGGAATTTATATACTATTTTGTTGTTTTTCATACTCAAATTTGAAAAATTTGCAAAACAAAAATGAAATGAATTTTTTGCGAAACTGAAAAAGTTGAAAATAAATCGAAATATCAACTTTTTCATCACTTCTGACACATATTGTCCGTTTATATTGCCCAAAATGAATACGGAGTTATTATTCTTATGGACAATCCCCAATTTCCTGAAAAAGCAATAATTTCCTGGAGAATTCATAATTTTTCTCATAACAATTAAAAGAAAATTAGCTGGAATGTATTTTTTATTCAATTTTCAAGAATACTTAATACAAAGTATTTATAGCTTTTAAATAAGTCTATATAAATAAAAATAATAAATAAAAATACAAATTTGAATTTGAAGATTTCGCAAACTCTTCACTAACTGAAGTCAAAGCCATAGACAGTTTAGAGTTAGATGATTTAAGTTCTATAAAACAGTTTAGTGAAATGTTAAAGGTTAAAGGAAAGAAAGAAAGAAAGGTTTGTTAACTAAGATCGTTAAAGCATTAAAATTCTACTAAAACCCAAATAATTAAAGGGTGAAAAGTAACAGAAAAGTTACAGAATTAAGCACCGAACAGAAGAAAAATATGTACATATAAAATTCCGCATAAAAGCTTATACATTTTCGGAAGAAAGTTTAGGCAGATTCTCTTAAAACTTTGACACTAAGGTTTGTGATTTTTGGCTTGTTTAAAGTATAGATATAGTATTTGGCAGATACGACTGAAATATGATTAGTTTAAAACAAGTTAAGTGTGATAGTTATAAATTATCTATAATTAGATACGACAATTGAAATATTGTTAAATAGTGACTTTGTTAAAAGCTCATTTGACTATAAAAGTGTGTTCTTTGTACTTCAAAAGAGACTTAGATATAAGAAAGAAGAAAAGGGATCACAGGATAAGGAGAGACGGTCTCAGACTTCAGACCTCAGACTTAGACCGACGGTGAAACAGAGAAAAAGCTAGAATAGATAATTGCAAAGACCTTACGATAGATTGAGGTATGATTAGTCGAGTACTACGTATTCTCAGAGCAACGAAAATTATTTAAATAGCAGTTAAATTTAAGGTTCGAAGGAGAAAATTACAGAAATCAAAGTACATACATACATACATATATTGCATTCGACTGACAGATATTTCTTACTGTTAAAATTATTTATGTTTTAATAAAAGAATGCACTACAGAAAATACGCTATGAAGCTTCTGTGTTTTTTAAATAAATAACATTTTATGTAAGGTTTTAAGTTAATGTATAAGATGTGGAATTAAAAAATTAAAATGGCGCATTTGTTGAGAAAATTTTGAAATTTTAACGACATTTAATAGCTAAATACGAGTATTACTTCAACAAAATAGACAAGAAGTTATGTTAGTTGAGTTTAAAGTTTAAACGAAAACAAAATTAAATAAGCTTCGAAACATAGGACCACGCCTACCCACCTGTGGAAAACACATATCTCGTAAACTCTCATCAGCAACTATTACTATGCACTTAAAACGACAAAAACAAAAGTTCGTTACCACCACTTCTGCTCTCCTTCTGCTCGTCCCTCGTTCCCTCCGGCACGAGCGCTCAACATTCGCCCAACATTATCAGAGGACTTGACTTTGAGTTATTTCTGATAACCAGAGTACGCCATGCTTTGCGCTGCGTGCTGCAGCGAGCGCCCATAGCTGTGTTCGTCGTGTATGTGCGGATGCGAGACGACTTCGTAGCTTTCTTTCTTCGACTCCAGCAGCTTCTTCAGGCCGATGATGCTGGACAGCACCAGAGCGATCTTGCCAATGACCAGCGCCTTGAATGAGATCAGAGCCAAGAAGCCGATGGCCAACGGCAGCAAAGCGGCCAGTTTCAGCTTGAAGAGCAGCAGCAGCGGCATGAGGTATTTCTTCTCCTTCTTCTTCTTGCCGCGCGCTGAAAGTAAACGACACCGATTATCAGAGAAAGTTTTACTCAAAACGCATTATTATTTATGTGATTATTATTATTTGTATGACAAATACGATGCTGCGTCGCGCCGATGACGCGCACGAATAATCTTCAATTTCAAGGAAAGTGCGACGTCTGTTTGATTTTTTATTTTGTGCTCAGTTTATTATAACAATTTTTGAAAAATTTTCATAAAATCATCACTAAATGAAAATAAGAATGGCATTAAATATTCTATACAAAGGCCTCTTTTCGAAGACTTTTACTGAAAATAACATACTGTTCAGATTTCTTTACAGCAGACTACTATATATTTTTTTTATATTAACAAATAATTTCTACTTTTCGAAGAAGCTCCTCGAATTCTAATAAGACTAACATACTTTATAACAAACAGTTCACAATCTACAACAATGAAAGAACGAAAAAGACTACAGCCGCAAGGTTAACCCCTCTGTTAGAACATTGGCACAAATGCACCTTTATCATGGTCAAGTGTGCCCAACGATATCTCGTGAACCGTTCTCTACAACAGCATGATTCGATTCTACAGGCTGGATCCTATAAGGGTGGATGTTATGAGAGCTTCTGTGAGGCTGAAGCTTTTACTGTTTTTCTCTTTAATAACCCCGTCAGCAACTTGCTTAATGTGGGCGTGCCAGTTGCAGCACAAAAAAGAAACTCTCAACAGCAACGAGAAACTCGAAAGCATGATATCTCCAACTGCCACCAAAATTGTGTGGCCAATATTTTATTTAACCTACTTCAGAATCAACAGACAGACAGACAGACACATGTACATACATACATTGTTCCAATTTTGTCAGCTTTTACTGATGTTGTTGTAGAGTAGTTGTTGCCGCCGTTGCTATTGCCACTCTTGCTTTTGACCAAATGCGTCGTCGTTGCTCTCTGCTCGCCGCATCACCATCGACTGTGCGTTGCGTACAAAAACAATAGCTTGCACTTTTATCATTAACCACTTACTTTTTCTTCTTCTTTCTTCTTCCTTGATTTCTTGGAATAAAACTTGGCCAAGATTTAATTAGCCTAACGCTTTATGTATTAAATTAATGGATAATTTAATACTGTCTGTCTCTGAAATTTCTTCAGCTTCGGTCGGTCTGTGGTCCGTTAGTTTTCTATTTGTTCCGTTTTGTTTATGTATGATTTAGATTAAAGCTAAAACAGTAGGAGTCAGTTTTATTATTAGTTTTTAATTTCAAAAAAAAAAGAGAAAAGGAGAAATTTCTGTCTTTGTCTTCTATTTTTGCTCTTTTTTGTCTTTTTAATCTTTCATTTTGGGTGAGCGCCGATTTCTTTGCGTTACTCTTATGGTCCCTATTTTATCAGAATGAAATTTTGAGGTCTCCATCGGCCTTAAGAAATATCTTATAAACTAAAGAGTTTTATGGAACTTATACAAGAATTCGATTTAAAAAGGACTGGAATATTGCGCATGGTGTGTGTGATATGTACATATGTATATGCCTGTCCCTGCAACATCATAACTTTCTTATCGAGAATATTTGAAAATTGTAGCTCCTTCCAACACCCATCTTTGCCCCAAATTCTATTTCTTGCATGACAGTTTTTCTCCATACATACATACATATGTACGTACATTTGCTATAGACATACTTTGTTTCGTATTTTCGAGATACCGCATAAAAAGAACTCTTGAGAGTTGTTTTGTTTGTCAGACGACCTCGAAGAACACACTCGTTGGACATATTTCATCGCCAGTGAAAACAGGATGCTCCGTGGAGCTGCTGCATTGCAGCGCCGTAATCGAGGTCCATCCATTTATGTTGTCGTCCGTGAGTGCGTCCATCCGCTTGCTCTTCCACTCGCCCCTGGCATCGTCGCGCGACGACAACATGATGACCTCATTTAAGTTGTTTGCATTTCGCCTGACTTCGCTTCAACCACTTCTGTTCGCCTGATTTAGCAACATTAAATCTTCCTGCCAACTACTTAACTTGTTTTCTTTCTTCTATGCTGTGCATTAATATATTGTTTATGCGATATGAAGCTCCTTTGGCCGGTTTAAATTAGGTCTTTAACTCTTTCTTCTTTCTTTCTTTCTTTCTTTCTTTCTTTAACAGAGAAAGAAGGCGGTATTTGTTTTTTCTGTTCCACTTACATTCTTCGAGTGCCCGCTGCATGTCCTGAATGGCGTCTTTGGGTACTTTGAACTGCAGCGTATGGGTTCCGAAGAAGCGTGCGATGCGCTCCAGCAGCAATGCGTTGACCTCGTTCTCTCGCGCCTCCGGCTCATGCGGCAAGACGACCTCATTGAGAGAGCGGCCGACAGGGATGTCGTCGGTTTTGACCAACTCAATGCCGTCGGTTAGTTTGACATCGCCGTTTTCGGAATCGAAGTAGTGAAGAGCACGCTCCTGCAGCAGCGCGAAATGAAGAGAAGAAAATTAGGAAATTGTAAATTTTCTTTATAAAATAGAGACCTAATTAATTTCTACAATACGACTATATTCCTGCTAATTCTTCGGTATATATTCTTACTGCGACCACTTTGGGGTATACTTTAGAGTATACTCGTATAAATTTAATCACAATCCTCAGTTTGAAGGAGGCTTCTCAGTTCAGGAGCTTTTCGAGGAACACTTTTTTCGTTTGACCCGTTTTGTTGACATTACCAAATACTGCTTCCTTTCTTCCTTTCTTTCTTTCTTTTCATAATTTAACAACACTTAATAACTCTCTCCTGTCGTTTCTTGCTCCATGCCCTGGCCCCTTTCACGACTTACCTTCATGCACAATACCATCGAGTTGTCGCCGCAATCTTTGACCATTCGCAAAGCACTGACCAGAAGGTTATCGGTTTCAATGTCGTTGGTGGCACTGGGTGCACTCTGCGGCGACGGAGCGGCGACGGTGGATGACGGTGGCGAGGATGAGGAGCTTGACGTGGTGGCCGTGGCAGACGTGACCACCAGAGCGAACAAACACACGAATTTGAACATAATGCAGGAGTTCTTCCCTTTCGGAGTTTATTCAACTTGATATTGACGATTCGGAGCTCGCTTAACACCAATTATTTTCACTGCTTTTGACAACGTCACACTCAATTATCCTTAGGCCGCTTCCTGCGTCACTTTTGCACTTGAAGTGTGTGCTGCGTTGCGCTAAACCAAATGAGTTGAACCGTCAGAAGGCAGTCGGTATACTGTGACTAGAAACGGTTCATGGATCGAGTTTTATTCGCGGCTCAATGAGCGCAATGCAACAAAAACAGAAAACAGCGACAGCAGCAACAAACAGAACACATACAGCGCTTTGTCGTGCCTTTTTCAGGCGCAACAACAACAGCCAATGGCACCAAGAGCCATGGCTGCAGCAACAAAAACGACGAGAGCACAAACAATCGTGCATGCGGTGCTCTTCCACTTCAAATAGTTGCGATAACAACAACCACAACCAGTACAACCGAGCCGTCGCCGAGCTTAGAATTTAAATCAACTTGAAAGAGTATTTGGAATCTTCTTCGTTCAAGCGGCTGCTGCTGCTGCTTCGTTGTTTGTGCTGCAGCTGTTTACTTGGTGACAGTAGCGACACTGTCACTGTCGTCGCTGGCCACATTCAAGCCATAACAACAGCTGCTTTGTGTTTACAGTTTACGTTATCGTTTCTGCGGTTGATTTATTTGTTGTATTGCTTTGCCCTTCTTTTGCGAGCTAGCCAAAATGTGCTGAGAGCTTCCACTCTCTCCAGTAACAGTGTAGCAAAAGCGTTTACAGTCCGAAAATATACCACTTTTCTGATGTAAAAAAAAAGGTCGTTGTATGATGTTTCAGTTTTCTCGAACCGTGTTGAAGGTCATGCAGTCAGGCCTATTAGTCGACGGTCTCTTGGAAATTTGTGGGACAATCCTGCTTTATTATGAAGTACAACTAATGAATTAGAATATACTCTATAGCTGTCTATTCCGCATGATGCTTCTGCTGTCCTCTCTGATGACTTTAATTAAGGATGACAATTTTAAAATTCTAAAGATACAGAAATTATGTGTGTATCCAGTCCACTGTACTGTCAAAAGGTTAAATACATCGCAGATTCAGTCCATTGTACAACCTTCTCTTTTCGACACTGTCGCCTCTAAAGCGTCATTCTTCTCTGAGCGAAGAACTCTCCTCGAAAGAGTTGAACTTGACGCTTTCTGTTTCGCGCCATTCGCCCGTTAAGATTCAAATCGTAACGAGAGATGCGTGGGGCGTGACAAGTCGTGTTTGTTGGAAGGTAATTAATTATCGATGCCGAACACGTGACGGCGATCATTGGTTACACCTCCGGCGAAAGAAAAAACAGGTGCAGCCGCGGTGCACAGAACGTTTGTCGTCTTGGCGCTTGCGCGCAAATCATTCGCTCCAACTCGATTCGAATCCAAGCGATTCGATTGTGGCTTTACTGTTCTTGTTTTCATGACACTTTTTGATTAAAGTGGAGTAAAATGCCACCAGGTACAAAGAGAAACTCAATAGTTTCGAAAGAAAACAAGCCAAGAAGCAACAACAGGCAGCAACAGAAATTTCACTTTAATTTAAATCAGCAACTTTACTGCATTCTCTCGGCGAGACATTTGGAACTGTGCGTATTTTTTGTCACAGCAGTTAGAAATACTTCTTTTTCTTCTTCTTTTTCTTCTTCGTATTCTTCTTCTTCTTCTGGTTATGATTGTGAGCGAAAAGGAGATGTATTTCGGGATGCATTTCGAACATGTTCGGTAATCAGCAGCTGCGAGATACTAAATCTTAATCTAAATTTTGTGAAAAAAACTACAAAAATGACAGAAAGACAAACAGAGAGATGGGCCGCTAAGCAGGTGGCCCGATAGAACCGATGGAAGGCAACGTGGGAAGGTGACGAAAATACTTTGTTGTGACGGATAAACGTTCAGACCACATGAAATATACTGACATAGCTTGTGGTTGTGTTTTTCATTGTCTCTTGCAACCCCCTTCCGTCGCCGCTCTCTTCGGCAAGCGCTCTCTCCCTTTTCTATTGCGCATATTCATCAAACGTAATTTCTTCAAGTGTATGTCTTTGCTTTTACTTTCTTCCTTTGCTTTCGGACTCCGATATTTTCACTTTTGACTCACTGCCAGCCATAATAATGAGCTGCGGCCATTTCGAATGAGCGCTTTTGTGCCAACGGAGCCTCGAAACGGTCGATTGTGGCTGAAGCTCAGAAAATTAAGCACACTACGACCATCTTTTGCAATTTTACAATTGGTTAATTTTACAATAAATACGAGTATAAATTAAATTTATTGTACATCAGTTTTAAAATATATAAAAGTTTTAAATATATTTCAAGGATAATGCTTTGTTTTTCTTTAAAAAGAATGCACTTCAAATACTCTTTTCCTCTGAACTTGAATCCAACAAGTTTCTAAAATCAAAAGTATTCTGTTGTTTTTGAAGAAATCCGAACAAACAATCTGGAATTTTTAAATATAAATTTTGCATTTACATTTCTTTATGGACCGCATTGACCGTGAAGCTTGTCTGTTTAAGAGGTTTTAGTAATAAAAATGCCGATATTTTACTGAAGAATGCTACAAAAAAGTGAGCCGGAAAGTTCTGGGTTTTTTAAATTTAATGACAATTTATTATTATTATTGAAATTCATTTCAAACTAAGTCTTTTGAAATAGCCAGAATATTACAAATAGAACTCATCAAGCTTTCATGAGGACAATTAGCCTTTATTGATCTATTATAAGGTTAATACTCATAACTTGCTCGCGTCCTTTGAAGGCTGTACTCTTTCCTTACTCTATTTAACCTAATAATCTTTACGAAGAATTTAAGGAGAAGACGACTACTTTACAGCGCTTTCGTGGTCTCTCTGGCAGGTTTCCAGCCGTTGTACGCCAGGTCCATGTCACGGCCCCAGCCCGAATGGCTGCCCGACTGCACGACCACCTCGTGCTGGGACTCCTTTCCGCCGCCGCCGAGTAGTTTCTTGATGCCGATTATTGACGCCAGGACGAGCGCCAGCTTCGACACGATCAGCGCCTTGCCGGCCAGGATCGCGAGCGCCCCGTAAGCGATTGGGATGAAGGTGCCGCCGAGCAGCAGCGGGATCATGATGTAGGCACCGTTATTACCCTTCTTATCCTTCTTATGGCCCCGATCCTCGAACCCGTCGCCAGCTGCTGCGCGGCTCAGAGCCTGTCGCATGTCGGGAAATTTAACCTATTTCGAGGCAGAATAAAAAAAAGGAGAGAAGAATGGTATAAAGTTTTGTGTTGGGCAAGGCTGACTCTTCGCCTGCAACGCGGTCTGCACCCACCTGCAGAGTGCGATCCTGCAGGAATCCTGCCAGCCTTTTGAATATCATGTTATTGAGGACGCGTTCCTTTGCGTCGGAAGCGCGCGGCAGCGTAGCCTCGATTTCATTCTCGCTTGGCGCTGGTCTAGCGGTTGTTTCTTTCGAGGTGACGCTTCCACTGCCCGCCGGCCCCGATTCGCTGCCGACAAACTGTACACCTTCGAAAATCTTCAGGGTTTTTGACATGCGCACCGCCTTCTCCAGTCCCGTCAACAGTTTGACCTTGAGGCAGACCGAGAGGCTCTCATGAGCGCACTGCTGGTATACCCGGAACATCAGCGCCAGATCCTTCCAAATGGCGCTCGGAAGGCCGTAGCCACCGCCGGTACTGCTGCTGCTGCTGCTGGCGCTGGAGGCGTCGCCTGCATGCATCGGCAATGCATGCTCAGCTCCGGCGAGTGTGCCGCGGTGCGCTTCTAGGCCTCTGGCGTTGTGGGATGTTGTCGTTGCTGCGGTCGCACTCCGCGCAAGCGCGACTTGGGGCCATCCAAAAACGCACAGGGAGAGTAACAGCGGAGCAGAAGACCGCAACACGTTGAGGACCATGTCTGGCGCGTCCGGTTAGTAGAGACAGTTCGTGAGACCTCGTCGTAGGGCGTGTCGATTGGTCGATTGGTCGATTGGTCGATTGGTCGATTGCTCAGTCTCTAGTCCTTGGCCTGTGGTCCTTGGTGATGGGTTCGGTTCTTCCTGATTGGTTTCTTCTGGTATTTGGTGTTGGAGCGCCGCCACTTGAACGACGCGAGCGATTTAACTGCTCCGTAGCGGTGACTGCGAAAGCGTTTTATACTGCAAATACATTTTCCATTGCCGCCGCCGCCGCTGAAGAAGAATCGGTCAGATCTGCAGAGTTTTCTTCTGTGTTTGCGTTTTTTCTTGTACAACTTTTACGTTTTTCCTAAAAATTTTTAATTAGTTGTTGTTGCTGGAGCCTGCCGCTGAGCAAGAGCAACTGATGCTGCTGCAGGCAGCCATTAAATTAAATTTGTAGTCTAAATCACGCAAATTAACGCTACACTGAAGCCACGAAAGGAGATAATTTGAGGAATGAGCTGACTGCAAATCGTTTTAGTGGGTCCTTAACCGAATTGGCTTTGTATGGACGTCCGTGTCCGTCCGCGAGATCGGCATAATTCCGAAATTTAATCTCTTTGCTTAATTCTTCTATACATATTTCGGTTCAATAATGGCTACGAGTATTTGCTGTTGTGGTCATTTGTGTGTTTTTATTTCTCTGCCGCAACACTTTCATTTAGCTCAGTGTAGCTGTTGAAAAAACACCATGCAACCAACCGGCAACAGCTTCCTCCTCTTCTGCTCGTCCCTTTGCGCCTTCTTTCGCACAATGGTGTGCATTACTTGCGGTCCACGCCCACCGCCGCCACCTGCGCTTGTAGGCAACACGTTCTATGCTGCTGGCTTTTCATGCCTGATCGTCGTTCAAAACATATCGCAATGTACCAATTTTCTTTTCCATACTTTTCCTCGATGGCGCACGAAGAACCTCAGCCTCGGCCTAGAGAGATTTCGTCGTAAGCTTACACTTTTTCTTATGTTCGGGCTCCATCCAAACTGTCTTCTCAGGAGGTGGAACTGTGGAACGACGAGGGCGCTGGATTTAGTAGACCGAAAGACCCACAAAGCAACAACAGCAGCAGATTCACTCACTCGACGCCGTTTTCAATGAAAGCGCCCGCCATGAGCAACAATCCGCTGCGGAGTCTCCACAACGGAATATACGTAAGTGTGCCAGAAGCTCCGCACGCCCGTCCTCGCCACCGTCTTCACCTTCGTCTTCGTCTTCACCATCGCTGAAGAAAATCAAAAGTTCAAATAAATAAAAATCAGTGGTAGAGAGTTCTTTAAAAAACGAATAGAGGCCGGTGCTACTGCTGTTAGTCTTGCTGGGTTTCGGTCGTCGAAGATCGTGGCGACGCACTGAAATATTGAAAGGAAACTACTTTGATGAACCGTTGAAATTCGGTGAAAATCTTGGCTTCAATTCAAAAAATGTATTCGCTGTATATAATCGATTGAAAAAGCAATCGGCATCGCTTGATCGGTTGATTGATACACTTTCTCTCGAATACTTCATGGAAAATCCGGCAAAAGCGGAAAGAAGTCGTGACTTGAACTTGAACAGATATTTCTAGGCGTCTTCAGTACGAGTTAGTTATAAGTTTTCTGTCTTTTCTTAAAAAAAAAAACCGAAAAACCGAGCCGGCCACAAACAGACCTTATATATTTATTAGAAGTTTCGTCTTAATCGACTTAGATTAAGGATTAAGGAGCATTCTCCCAAAGCAACCCTTAAATCCATTGACCTTTTTGCAAATTATTCGATTGTGTCCATTAAATTGAACGAATTTCATCAGCGAACGAATCAGCGTAAACCAATTCGAAAGAGTTTTATAGCATACTTTTTGGCGGCGCATAGACAAATGTAGCCTGAAAGAAAGCTACACTGATAAAAATCCATTAATCTTTTTTACAAAGTTTATAATTTTATGTGTGTGTGTGTGTACGAGATTGTCTCACGCGCAACAAAACTAAAACTTTGATTTAATTCTAAATTTAAAACTATGTTTTCATTAAAAAATAATATTTTTGCTCATCGTTTCAACAATTTTCGCGCAAAATGCTCCGATATTTGATGAAACTACGCATTTGTTGATATTTTTACAAACTACAATAATTCTACAAACAAACGAAAAGAGTACAGAATATTATGGATTCTTCGCAATATTCTTTGTAATTATTTAAAGTCAAAACTATAAGTCACAAGCAACGTTATGTTTGTAGGGCGAATCGCACGAAAGATACCAAAAAACTCAAACAAACTCAAATTGGTTTGTCAACAGACTTTTAGTCTGCACAAACTTTTAATCTATTCCCAAATTTGCTTTTTCTTATAATTATTATTCAACTAATTGAGCGATGTTGCATTTAAATAAGGTGAATTTATATATCGCCGATTAATGTTCACGCGCTCAATTAGATAAACGAATTAAATCAGCTAAACGAATATATTCGCATGCAAATAAATGAAAATTCATTAACCAAAGCACTGGCTCTGACTCGTTCAGAAGAAATGAGAACCAATTAAAACAGATAATAACCACGAAGTAATGGGCCTCCATCGCCACATCAGGCTGGCAAGTTACGAGCCGTGGCTGCCGCACCATGGAGCAGGCGACTGACTTAACGGCTCAATTTGGCAGATGATAACTTTATGAAAATTATAAGCAACAACGATAAAGGTGTGCCGCGGCTGCCGCGCCGTTGTGGCTACATCTGCTGCAGATATAACGAAGGAGAAATTTGCAAAACATACATATATGAGAACTATCAGAATGCTATGAGTATCAGATTGTAAGAAAATCTAGAAACAAAAAACGACTAATATGTTCTGTGCATTTGCATTTATTAAGAATGCCAATAACTTGCTTGATTCACTGCGCCTGTCGCGACTGCGTCTGTCGGCAGAGCCGTTGCGGCTGCTAGCGCTCAGTCGTTGTCGTCGCTCTCATTCATTCATTCATTCGTTCGTTCGTTCCTTCCTTCCTCGATTTCTGCTGTTCTCCTGACACACTTTCCGAGTACTTTACGCAAAACTCCAGCAAAGTCGTCGTCGGTCGTTCGGTCGTTCCGAACTGGTTTTACTATGGCTGTCGCTGTTGTTGTTGCGTGTTTGCGACTCGCAGCAATTTTTATGCTGCTCATGCTGGTTGCCGCAAGCACTGCTCATGGACTCTTGTGTGTTCATAGCAATGACAGTGACAGTGAAAATGTTTGCTCTTGTAGCTGTCGATTATGCTGGTTGCTATCGTGGTTGTTCTCGGCGGAGCTTCTTTTCTTGTCGATTCTAGAATCGAATATTTTCGGTGCCTGGATTTGGTGTCTTTTCCCATTAGTAGAGCATGACAGAGAGTTGTCATCTCATTAATTCGATAAGTTTTATGATTACTGAAGCTCAATGGCAGAAGCCATTGTCTTTCGTGTAAGAGTTGTTTTCGGAATTCTAACGCTTTTCATTGACATACATACATCGTCATCGTCTTCGCCATTGTTTTCTTCTTCTTGCAGCTTGTTCTAGGCTAATTGTTCTTTCGAAATTGAACAAACTTTAAGCGTGACGGCGACTGAATCTGGTGTAAAATGCGAGACACAGAGACACATAAAATAGAGAGTCATATTTTCTCTGAAATTTTATCCAATATCATTCAATATTGAATTGGAAAATCGCTAAGATAGGAAATTTGGGATCCACCGAAATTTGGATATACATATTGTAGCAGACAACTGAACGGAGAAAAACCCGGAGAATTCTCCAAAATATAAGAAAATTTCAACTGTCTGGAAGACACGGAATATGAGTTTTAGAGAAATTTCGGAAAAACGGCGGACAAGAGTAAAAAAAATTTGTTAATCCTGGAAACAATTAAAAAGGAGTGTGCAAGGAAGAAGTAAAATTTATTACTGCTACGAGTATATTCCTCATTACGTAATACTGGTTTAATATTTGAACTTGGCTTCTCTTATTTTTCTCTCCATCACTCCAGATCTCTTTCTCTCAGAGCTTTTCAGAAACTCGTTGAAAGAGTTGTTTGGCCGGAAGGGAGCAAATTCGAAAAAGGGATATTTAGGATTGGTGTGGAATTTGAAATGATATACCTTCGAAAATCCTGTGGAGCGTGATAATCGCCTTTTATCGTGCTGTAATTTAATAACAGACTTTCATCATTACGAAAACAATAAGTTGTCTTGAGAAGACGATTAAGTTATTATTTCTGCAAAGTTAAAATTAATTTTTCGTTTTTTTTTAAGTAATTGTCTTTATTTTGAATTAGTTTAATTGATTTTTTTTTAAATTTTTGTTCCATATTTGAATGAAATTCATGAATGCAAATAAATAATTACAAAATATGTGAAAAGTATACAATGTACATACATACATACATAAGTGTCATAAATATAGGTGTGTGGCATTATGAGTTTATTGTGTATTTAAATAAATAATGTTATGTGTATTTGCATGTACGTTTTCTTTTTCTTCGTCTTTTGGTTGTTCGTCATTTCGTAGCTTCGTTCATTTGGTCGTTAGTGCTTTTATTGAGGATGGTACGTATGTTTGTTTGGTCTGAAGTTCTTAACATGTATATCGTGAATGCATACATTTACAATAACAAACGGAAAAGCGTTTGTTTCGTTCCAAAACGACACAACTTGACAAAAAAAGTACAAAATGAATATTAATGAATACGTGCGTTTAGTAAATCTATGGTAAAAATACGAAGTATGTAGAATCAGGCGGAATTGATTGATATAGAGCAGAAGAGAGCCGCGAGAGAGTCGTATATCAGTACAGATTTTGCGAAGTAGTGTAGTCTCATTCTGTCTGATGGAAGTCAGACTCGAATTTCAGAGTGTTTAGAGAAGAACCACGAAATGAAATAATGGATAACGAGATTGAGCAGAAGAATCAAAGAGTTATGCTAGAAAAGGAAGAAGAAATAGACTTAGTTAAATAGACTTAAGAAAGTATTAGTAATATCCTTAAAACAATAGAGAATCAGTAAGAGAGAAGAAGACTAGAAAGGAATAGTATAGTGAAGAAT
The DNA here is from genome assembly GCA_949752815.1 of Conops quadrifasciatus. Classification (NCBI taxonomy): domain Eukaryota; kingdom Metazoa; phylum Arthropoda; class Insecta; order Diptera; family Conopidae; genus Conops; species Conops quadrifasciatus. The sequence goes on from OX457078.1 coordinate 40,633,451, forward strand.
AGAGTAGAGAGTAAAGAGAGCATAGTGTAGTATAGCACAGACGCGAAGAGCAGACAAAAGTATAGAGGCGGAGAGTGGAGATGACTCTACTCCACTTGAAGAATAGAATAAAAATCAGATCAGAAGAAGAAGCAGAAGCAGAAGAAGGAGACAAAGAAAAGAAATTTAAGTAGAGGAGTAGATATCTTAGCCAATGAAGTAGACAAGATTGTAGAGTGTAGAGAGAATGATGGAAGAGAAAGTTGCGGTGAAAGTTGGTGGAGACTTTGGTACGAACAAAATGAAAGTAGAAAAGCAAGCCAAAGAAGAGAGAAGAAAATGGCGTAGTAAAAGTCGAAAGATGAGAATGAGAGAGAATGAGCGAGAGAGAGAGAGGTGAAAGAGTATTTTCGTTAAGACTTTCAAGATTTCTGCTAAAAAAGGCTATGGCAAGCTATGGCGTGCAAGAGAAGAAGTAAAAGAAAGAAAGAAAGCTTGAAAAAGAAAAGGAGACGATAGAAGGAGCGTAAAAGTAAAATAGAGATATATGTAGATATTTGAGACGAAATAAAGTTGAGACAGGCTTATAGAATTTAGAAAAAGAAAGAGTTTAAAGGTGCTTTTTTTCTATTTATAAAAATGAGAAAGCGAAGAGAGCACAGAAGAAAAGAAAAAGAGTTCTTTGAGACAGTCAGTTTTTCTCTCTACGGCTCCAGATCAGACTAGAATTCTATGAGAGAAAAATATGAAATGATATGATATTTGAGTGAGGAAAGCCATATACAGAGATAGACATGGGATAGAAAGAGAAAACACGACGACGACAAGAACGTTCCTATATAGCTGGTTATAGAATGTTCTGGGAAAAGAGAGAGTAAGTAGAGAGATTTGAAAGCATTTTGTACAAAATCTGAGAGAAACCAGACTCTCAGAGTATAAAAAAGACTTAAAGAGAAGGCGGAGAGGATTTAAAATGAAGTTAGAGAGAACCAAAACCGACTGCATAGAGTTGAGTCGTCAGAGATTAAAAGAGAACAAGAAAAAATAGAGGATATTGCTTTATCTACTATGAGGCGAAGGTTGACAACTCTGTTCGGTAGGCTTGCCACACCCACCGCAGGTGCAAATACTTCTCTCGAGCATTGCGTATTGCTGTGCAAAACAAGGTACCGACTTCTCTTATCTTTCGATGGTTATTCTTTACATGGACTTAAACCGAGTACTTAACGACTATACTTAGACAAATAAATAAATTTAAGTGGCGCAATAGCGGCTTATGTAATAATAAATGCACACGCACAAACTTATCCTTCCCCGCTCCGCCTTCTCCGCCCAGCTCGTCCGGCGCTCGCTCAGTGTGTGTCTGTCTGCCGCTCTTCCTCTCTGGCGCCCGCGGTTGGGAAGCACTACTTCTACGTGTGACGGTGCGACACGACCGACTGGCCACACTAAAATTGGTTACCTTTTTATACTCGAAAATAAGTTAAATAAATTACGGTTAAATCGATGTTGTTAGTAGTTAAAGTTAATTAAATAATCAGTGTTCAGTGTTCGTTGTTGTTGCTGTTGCTGTTGCTGTTCGGTCCTCAGTCCCGGCTTTCCGATTGTTGCTTTAGTTGTTGTTGTTGTTGTTGTTGTTTCTGCTGTTACTGTCTGCTGTTGTCCCTGTATCGCTGTTGCCAGCTGGCTTGGTTTCCATGCCGGTCCGCTCGCCGTCGCCTGCGCCATCCACTGCTTATGCTTTTGGCTTCTGAGCACCGTAGGCCAAGTCCTGGGCGTCGATGGAACGGCCCCAGCCGCCGTGACCGGAGCTGCCGTACGAGGCGGATGCGCCAGCGTCAGCGCTGTAGCCGCTGCCGTACGAGTCGTGGCTGACGGAGTGGCTGGCGCTGTGGTGAGGATGGGCCACGACCTCGTAGGTCACGTGCTTCTCCTGCGACAGCAGCTTCTTGAGGCCGATGACGGCCGACAGCACCAGAGCGATCTTGCCGATGAGCAGAGCCTTGCCGGCGATCAAGGCGATGGCGCCCAGCATCAGCGGCAGCAGAGCGGCGGCCTTCAGGGCGACCAAGGCCAAGATGGGGCCGAGGATCTTGGCGGCCTTCTTCTTCTTGCCGCGACTCTCTTCGGTGGCGTTGGCCTCGTCGGCGGCGTTGCTGCCGAACAAGGATTCGGAGACGTCTTCCAGAGCGCGCCCCGTGGAGCTGACCGCCTGCACAATGTCGGCGCCCTTGAGTTCCACTTTGATGGTGTGCGTGTTGAGGAAGCTGGAGATGCGGTTCAGCGCTAGGGACTCGAAGGACTCGTCTCCCGAAATGGCTCGAGCAGCCTCAGCGCCGGCGGGCGGAGCGTCGGGCGAGCGCACCACGGTGACGCCCTCGGTGAGGGAGAACTGATCACGCACAGCGAGCACCTTGTCGACGAAGTTGAAGAGTTTGTACTTGACGCACGACACCGAGTCCTTGCGCAGGCAGTCGCTGTAGATGCTGTCCATGATGTCGTTGTCTGCGCTGCGGGCGTGGCCCCGGCTCTCCTCGGCGGGCAGGGCAGAGCAGAGCGCCACAGTCACTAAACCGAGCAGAAAACTACTGAACGCAACTTTTTTATGAGACATTTTTGTGGGACTAGTCGTCTTTTTTGCTTTGATTTTGAGAAATTGCACTTTTTTGAATGTCTAACTTTTATAGTCCTTTGCTCTGAAACTTTCTAGTCTTGCTGTTGTCGGGACTACACGGAGAAAAGCTCGCACTTTCCCTGCTCTCAGGTCCGACTTGTTGTTGCGGCCGCTGCTGGACGAATCGTTCTCACACTCTTTTTCACTTTTATTTCTTTATTTTTTGCTTATTTTTCCACTTGATGTCGTTTTTGCCGCCGTATCGTCGTGAGCGCCGTCGTTGTTGTTGCTGTTGTTGTTGTGGTGCGGAAACAAGTGTTGCCGTTCGGACGTGGAAGGATGAAATGATACAATTTCCCAAACATCTCGACAATTTATATAGCGTTCGTGGTCGTCGCGTGGCTGCGGCAGCGGCCGTCTCTGTCGCTGTCTGCTGTTGCAGCTGCTGCTTCTCTTCGCATTCACTGCGGTGACGACGGCCGCGACGACTGCGACGAGTGCGACGATGACGACGGCGACAGCGCACATTCCAGTCGAACAGGTTTGGCGCTTAAGTCTTTCGTATTGCGCTCATTCCTCTGCGCGTCGGTCGAATGAAGCAATGCTGGAAAAGTTGAAAGAGTTGGAAAAGAAAACAACACCACCACCACAACAACATCAACAACAACAACAACCGCAACAGCAGCAGCAGCAGTAGCAGCAACACTGGGCTTAACAATAACAACAACGACAGCAACATTTGAACAACAAAAACCAAAAAGAAACTGCAAAATCGAGGAAAAAGCTGCGGCTGTTGGTAAAAGCAGTTTGGATAAATATTTACAAGATACAACATCAACACAGAGACTAAATGCGAAATATATAAATATATTTGCCCACTGGTACACACACACACACACACACACAAGCGTGTGTAGAAGCAACAACTGAATTATTCGTGAAACATGCTTTTGAGCATGTTGTGTGTGCGTCGTGGTGTGTGTGCGTGTGTGTACCGGCGCGTTTGTGTGAGTGCCTGTGAAATGCTTTCTCTGATTTCAGTTTTGAACTGTACAAGTACAAGTCTTCTTCTTGTTGTACTTGCAACAACACCGAACGAGCCATGGGCCGAAGAAGAAGATGTTATCAATTAAACCAAGACCGACAACAACAACAACAACCACAACCCAACAAATACATAATTTTTTATGTTATTCTTGACTTTAATTTGCGTTATTTTCGTTGTTTTTATTGCATATTTTCAACCAACTCTCGGCCACTTTAACCGGCTTGAATGTGTTTACTCATTCAGCAGTTAACTACATAAGCGCCGACGGACAAGAACAACAACACCAACAGCAACAAGTATTACACTTAAGATTTCCAAAATGTGTATGAAAAAAGCGATGGTTTGTAATTGTTTTTTAATTTAATATTAAAAAGTGTTTTTCTTTAATTTCTCTTGAGGCTTCATAACTTTTTCTTTGTTAGATGTTGTTTTTATTGTTGTTGTTGCTTTTAGTTGTTGTGTCTTTCTTTTTTTTATGGTAAAAAACTTGAGCTGGTTGGTCGTTGGCTGGCTCTTTTGGCCGACATACTTGGCTTTGCCGCTTGAACCTGTTCAAATTGGTGATGGTTGTTGGTGCGTTAGTTGTTGTTGCGATTGCCAGTAAGTTGTTGCTGTGGCCGTCGTTGTTGTTGCCAGTGCCACTCTATCCAGCGAATAAGCTGTTTTCCCTTTTACTTTACGGTTACCGGATTTCATAAATATCTTCATCATATCATCCAACTCTCGGTCCGTCGCTGTGTCTGCTTGTCGGTCTGTCTGTTTGTCCAAGTTTGCGCGTGTCTAGCGGTTGGTCTATTCGCAAGTACTCGCATTAAGTGATCGAGTACTCTTGTATCGAAATTGCATGAATTTTAGTTTTTATTAAAAATAAAAATTATTGACGTTATTGTCGCTGTCGGTGTCGGTGTCGTCCTTTTTGCTCATGCTTTGATGTTGTTATTCTTTTGGGCTTTTCGCTTCGGTCCAGCAGGTCCATTCGGCTTGAAATCAGCGCCAGTTCAGTTGGTTTAAGTTGGGCTATGGCAAAACATTGCAGGAGTTCGGTGATTCCGTGGCGCCGTAGCTGAAGCACCTTCAACAAATATCTACCGCTTCGTTTCGAATCGAATGAAAAAATTGTTTTTAGCTGACGATAAACAGTTTCGTGTATAAATTAATAAGCATTATAAAATCGTAGATCGAAACAATCAAATGGAAATACATATATATCATTCGATAATTATCGACAGCATTCTTTGAACATTAATCCCTTCTTTTTCGGTTCGGCATTAATGAATATCTGTTCAATTTTGTTCAAGTTCTTTAAGGTGTTGTGTTAAGGTGTTCAGTTACTGGTTCCTAACCGTTGCCGACCGAGGTTTTAGTAAAAGATTTTTCAGGTTACTAAATCGTTTTCATTTACTTCGACTTCGATTTTGTTTTTCGCTTCAGCATTCTTTTGTATTCTTCAAATATGAATTTTAATTAAAGAATCTATACCAATTTAACGGTTCATTCGAAAATCAAAGCTTATGTTATTGGAGTCAATAACGTAAAGAAGAAATAAATTGGGCCGTTGATCTAGTTCTGGGCGAGCCTGTCTTTTGCTCCAAGACAGAAAGGTTTTAAAAGGTGTTAAAATATACAGAAATCTTTCGAGGAATGTCGCTTGATCAGTCGACAGCTTAATTTGAATAGCCGACTAACCGAGAACAACTCGAGATCGATGAAAGTGCCCGGCTTTAGAAGGCCGGCAAACACTTTCTGTCTTCAGAAATTCGCAACAATGAGATTATTGTTTTCTGTCTGGTTCAACTAATCCTCCCTTCACTCCAGAATTTCACTTGTCACTGCGATATGCAAGTATTATCCAAACAGAACTGATATATTAGTACATACTCGTATATTATAAGAAAGAGCATTTTCCGAAGAGTGACAACGTTTCTATTGTGTTCAATTGATGAAGCTTAACAGAAATCTGCAAAGAAGAAGGTCTGAAAGTGTCCAATAACAAGATGCGGGCGGCGAACTGCGTTGAGTGTTGATTGCGAAGGAAAAAGCTATGAGATTTCCGGCTTCTTCTCGAGCATAACTTCAAAACGCTTTCGTTGTGAATACGAGACGCTTCTGCGCTTTCGAGTTTTGCTTTTATTAAAGAAAACAGGGCGAAGCGATAGTTTTTCGATTGTATCGATAAAATGCTGGCGATCAGCATCGACAATCGCTGGCGAAAAAGTAGTCTCAGTTGAATTGTTGAAACGCTGCAACGGCTTCTGTGACGGTGATGGCCATCGGGCGAAGAGCGTGCTCAGCCGGCAGTGTTCTTCGTGCCAACAACAACAACAACAACAACAACAACGACACAGCAACGACAGCGAAATTAGCAACCAGCAAGTCATGGATGGCATCGACATTGGCATTGGAATCTGGCTTAAAAGCAAACATTTTACTTTTCACCAAGTACTGATGCTGATGATGATGATGACCTGTTCGTCGGCGTCGGCGTCGGCGTCGTCGTCGCTGGGCGCAGTTTGGCCTGGCCTGGCCTGGCTTCGCTCGAATGATTTCGAGTCGGCGAGTTGGTTGCTGCGAGCCACTTGCTCTTCTTTATTATTTATTATTGATTTTCATGTTGTTGTTGTTGTTGATTATTTGTTCATATTTTAGCCTGTATCGTGGTCTAATGAGAGTCGGTGTCGTTGTTGGTTGACCTATTGTGGTTGGTGTAAGTGCTGATGTGGCCGTTATTGTCCTTATGCGCACTGATTTTCTGAAAACGCAACAGCAACAGCAAACTTGCTGCTATAATGCCAAACAACAACAATCACATCAGGTTGCACACGTCTACTCATTTATTAAGCTCTTTTTCTGTTGCTTTTCTTTTCATCTAAAATTTTCTTTTCATGGAAAATAGTTCAATTCGGTTCAACTCGGTGAAAATGTATGGCGTTGTTTTCTATCAAAGCAACTGCTGCTGTTGTCGTTCATGTTGTTGTTACTACGGTTTATCCAAACACATCTTCTTTTTCTTCTTCTTCTGCTTATACTCGTACAAGACTGTGCTTGCTCGCGCACATTATTTTCACATTTTTTGCACATAATTAAAAAAGTTTTGTCAAGTTTGCTGCTGGCCAGATTTCTATAGTTGCCATTTCCAACATGGTCGCTACTGCAAGTCTTGCTGCTGTTGTTGTTGTTGTCACTATTTCTCTACAGCTTTTCTTTCAAGTGCGCCTCACGACCATTGATCGACCAGATGCATCTGTTTGGTTATTATTTAGAAAGTCATCATGTTTCTATAACGGTCTTTCTGGAAAATTTCATGCGAAAACAGTCAATCTCACCGTTTCAGTTCAAAACAAAATGAATTCCGAACACTTAGGTTTATCTAGAGATACTCGTAGCGAGACAGTTTCGGAAAAACTCAATGAATTCCAAACAAATGCTCTTTATTTAAGAAATTATAAAAACAGCAAACTCCTTAAAACTATTAAAAACTATTAGAAACTATTAAAAATCCTTAAAAAAAGGGATTTCGAACCAGGCCTGCTTTTCGCTAGAGTCTCTATTAAGGAATCTGAGGCAAGTCTCTTGTCGACGGACGCGCGTGGAATCAATTCAGAAGTGATGCCGCCGACAATATGCTCGCTTGTGTGCACAAGATTGCATTATGTGGTGCGACTGGCCACGAGCGAGACCACTACCAGTCAGGCAGGTCATCTTCTTTTGGTCTTTTTTCTATTAGAAGAGACGTCTGCGCTTCCTGAAGGGTCCTTCCTCGCTTTGAAGCACTTGCTTCTGTGCGATTATTCGCACGGCGAAGGTACTTTTTCCCTGAAGGCGTGTCCGTCGCGCGGTGTCGTCGTTGTTTTTAATTTCTTCTAACTTGTCTTCTTCTGCGCTAAATGAAATTAAGAAAAGGGAAAGTTTCTGCCGTCCATCGCGCTGTCGGCGGCATGATCGTCGCTTTTATTGTTGTTGTGGCCTCATTTATTTACTTGTGTCGCCGTTTATTTATTTTATTGCTATATTTTTGATTTGTTTTTAAATTCCAGTCTTTTGTTTTGTTTCTTTATTCTCTTTCTTTAATAGTTTGTGTTCTTTTTTATATTATTCCAACTTCCATAAATTCCACAAATTCTTTTATTAAAATGCTTTTGTGTTTTTTCGTTTGAATTCACGTTAATAAAAAAATAATTTGTGGAGTGGAATTGCCGGAATCATGGCATTTGGAAGCTGCTGTCTCTCTCTCCGCCATACATTTTCCATTTCAGATGCAGTACATTTGAGGAACGATCGCAAAATACTAAGTTTCAGCAACGAGTTTGAGATTTGGTTGACGATTTCTCCATAAAAATAATAAGTTTTCCATAAAATAATAATAATAAACCAAATCGAACTCATCTATTCCACAGCCCGGCACCGATCGCACCGCAAGCACCGACATACGAACAATCTGACATAATGCTCGAAAACAACAAAAAGAAATCGAGAGACCAAGCCATGAACACTTGAAAAAGGTTCGCATCACTTGACCCAACTACGAATACACAAAATTCAAACGCTCCTTAGCTTCTTCTTCTTCGTCGTCGTGTTATATAATCGCCATTGCACGAATGCGATTGAAGTGATGACTCCTATCACGCGCGCTAAGCGTCCAACTTTCTTCTGAAAGAGAAAGGGATCAGTTTCAGGATTTCTGTTTCTGTGTCTCGTCAGCGCCGCGTCATTCACATTGTATCGTATTTTGCGATGGATTGCTCTCCTCTTGCGCCGCTCCCGAGCTTCCGAAGAAGTTAAACGCATTTTCGAGGGGAGCAGAAGAAGCACCTGCAATGGTTGGGCAAAGACGCGTCTGCGCTCCATCCGTTCATTAATTCTCATCAGCCTTCATCGAACAAATCGCTATCACCTTCCTCCGATGATGCCGATCCGTGCGCCGGTCCGTCTGCTCCATTTGCTGATCCGTCGATCCGGTGCCTTTAAATTCCGTTAGTGACTCGATCGTATCGTATGCGGCGACGCCACAGGGCGTGTCGGCTGCACCGGTTCCAGTCTCCACTTCTTTCTCTGTACATTACGACATTCGGTTTCCATCGTTACCGCATGGGTTCACTGTCGGCGGTACACTTTCTGTACTGAAGAGAAATTTCTGTCGATCAAATCGATTATTTCGCTTTTTAAACGGTTTTTGGGAATAGCTTTTAATCGAATGCTGTTAATTTGGCGATTACGCTCGATTACGATCGAAAGAGGAAAGAAAAAGTTTCCGTTTCTGAAGGCAGAAGAGGTTGAGGTAAAAGCAGGGTCAAAAACAAGAAGAAAGGGAGACTAACGGAAATAAAATACTGCCTGATCGACCAACATTTGGGTCGAAAAGTCTCTGAAGAGAACTTCAGATTTCGTGAAAAAATTTCCTAAAGCGATTCTACTCTTACAATATATTTCAAAAGGCATCAACATTGCTATGAAATGATTATTTTTCTCAATTTATCATTTCATTTTTTTCCGTGCTAACAAAAAGAAACTGACAGATTTCAATGATTGAGTAAATTTTCACTAACTTTAATTTATTTAATTAAAATCCAAGAAGCAGCCTTTTGGCACACGCTTTGTGCTCTCGTGATCTGTGCATCCGCACAGTCGGGCGGACGGACGGACAAACGGATGGATGATCATCTCATGAAGTATCGCCACCGTTGCCTTTGTCGCCTTTGTTTTTTTCTCTCCCAGCCCGCTGTTTTTGCGCAACGCCTGTTGCGTTCGAAGCTCAGACGACGCGCCGGGAGAAAAAGTGAAATGATCATGAGAAAAAAGAACGGATAACGAAATAAAATCGCTTTCACCGACGGTTACGAGAAGCTAACTTTCGGTTATCACTTTTCTGCATCTGCTCATTTAATTTTTGCGAATGCTTGAGACAACTCATACGACATTTTAAATTAATGATCAGTTATAATAATTACTTACTTCAAAACGAAATTGACGAGCTTATATTTATGTAAATTTTAGTTTTCGACTTAATGGATTTTTTAATCTGTTTTGTTGCTCTGGAACGAAAGCTCTGGAATTATTGAGCGAGTTTGTTTCTGATCGACTCAACATATTTTGAATGATTGTTTGAATGATTGTCATGAATATTGGTCTCATGACGCTTCTCGCGTCTGGCAAAAGTTTGGTTAAACTGTCCTTTCGTTTGTCTTTGGCGCTTTGGGTTGACCTGCATGCTTTTGAAAGGACCGACTGAAAATTAACACGTTATTACTCTATTCCGATTTTTATTGACATCAGTTCTCAGGAACACTTAGTGGACAGTTATTGGGAGCTATTACAAAAACAAAAAACGATCTTCGAGACATCTTCTGCAGCCCTCTAATACTCAAAGCGTTTTTGTTGTTGTTTTTGTGGCTGCCAATAGTTCAATGTCTTCGATGTCTATGAAAAAACGCATTAATAAAAAAAAAGCAAAAAATGCAAATGAACTGCAGAAAACCATATCCGCTTAGACTACAACTACAAAAAACAACAACAGCAACGACGGCGAAGTCGTTTTAATTCCTCTCAATGTTTCCAGCGCGTGCGCGGCCTCACGTCGTTTGTTTCCAACCATTCAAAATAGTTTAAAAGCTTTTGCGGTGGCAGGAGGGGGGGGGGGGCATATTACTTCTGCTTACATACAGACGCGCATAAAACACACACACACACACACACTTTTGATTTCATGTTTAGAAATTTTGAAGAGAAATAGTTAATAAATAATAAAATGAAGGGTTCGCGAATCGCGCTGATGCTGAGTATATTATTATTTTAGCAAGCGCTAAATTTGGAACTCATTTTTAAAATTTCTCACTTTCTACAACGGCGTAATTATGTTAATAAATACAACAATATTTATTCAACTTAACAGGTTTAAAACTGTATACGTAGTATGTTTATTTGGGCCGCTCCCTTCGTGAGATACAAATTCAATCGAGTACGTTGCGTCTTCGAAACTATCACGAGCCATGAATTTATCTAACAAGACTCATCTAACAAGTCCTCAGATGTCAAAATAATGGAATTCTGGAGTTGATTTCAGCTTCATTATGCATTCTCACCAAAAACGAAAGTGACAATTCATTTGCTTCGATCGTCTTCCGCAAAAGCGCGCGATCTTCACATGCTTCGGCGAGTTCAACGGCCGACTCGGACGCGATGGACGCCGACTGACGTCAGCTGCTTTCCTTTAGTATTCATTGCGCGCGCTTGCTCTGAACTCGTTGGACTCGTGGATGCTACTCGTTGATGCTTGTGGATCGTATTCGGAGGCAGACAGTTTTTCAGTGAAAGTTTAAGGCGTGCGAATTTTTACCTTTTGGAAGTGCCGTCTGCAAAAAGAAGATGATGCAGGTATGCCCTCCTTCCGCTCGTTATCGCCGCGCACATTTTGGCCATGCAGTTGATCCCCTTCGTTGTCCTCGTTCTTCTTGCTGCGGTTGGTACTCTTGTAGTGATAACGTTGTTGTAGGCTTTATCAGTATTCACACAATTTCAATTTGTTATCCACTCTTTATTAATTCGATGGTTGTAGAAATACAGAAATAATAACTTCGCACGGCGCCATTATGGATACGGCCGACGCGACGGACAATGGCAGCGTCCGAAGATATTATTTCTGTATTTTATTGTGAAGCCTGAAATTGCGAAATTGCAAGTTCCATTCGATATAAAAAATATTCCCACCGAAAGTAAGTCCTTCCTCCTTAAGTAAGAGACCTTCATTCGAAATGTGTTTTATTTCACAGACTCACAGACTTTGGCTAAGAATAACAGCAATATGTATTCCCATTTTTCAAAAAATATCTTTAATCTTATTTTAAAAAATTGTTGTTGCAATCGCTGTTACCGTCGTTTAGTTAATACGAGTATTTCCATTTTTCAGGTGACATCATTCATCAGCGTCATCATCTTCTACGTCTCTAATCGTTGCCACTTAATACCCAAAATTATTGACTAAAATGAACGCGTAAAAGAGGTGCAACAACAGCAATAAGCTATTCAAATTTTCACATCAAGTCTGTCAGTCAGTCAATCAATCAGTCATTGAACTCGAGAGCTGCTCAGCAACAGCAGAAGCGTGGTCGTAGGACGTCCGGAGCACCGACATCGACAAACATCTCAACAGCAGAGAAAGTGAAATTTCTTGCCGCCAACGTCCCCGCAGCTTCCACAACACCACAACGCCCTTGCTACCTCGCCCTCCGCGAACCACCGATGGTTCCAGCAGCTCGAATCAATCGCACCTTCGCATCTTCTTGGCCCGTCTGGCGCTCTCGGTCTATAAAGAATAATAAAAGTGCGGTTTTTTCAAATCAACAGAGTAATAAAAATGCATTTACTACCAGGAACCACGCCCAGATCCCGTCGTAATGCTGAAGCTGAAACACGGTGACTTTATGTGCCGCGCTGCGAAGGCTGCAGTCGCGAACAGTTAAAACAGTTGAACAGCGAAGCTGAAGCTAAGGCTGAAATTGAAACTGATGTCGATGCCGATGCCGATGCTGAAGCTGATGGCGATAGTGAGACGTCGCTGACATCGGTGCTGCTGCTGCTGCTGCCGCTTCAGCTTCTGCGTTGTTACAAAATACTCTTTCTGTACATTTCTTTGGTTTCGGGCCAAGTTGAATTTTTGCCCCGCAGCCACTTGAAAGAGCTTTCCTTTTTTACCGTTTTTGCAGACGTTGTTGTTGGTTGGCTGGCTAAGTATGGATGGGTATGGATGGGTATGGATGGGTATGGGCAGCAGCAGCCCGAGTCATCTCGACTTGAAACTGGTCGTTGAAAGAGTCGGTTTTTATTGTTGCTTTTAAGGCAAAATATCTTTTCTCTTTATTTTCCGTTTTTAATTTCCGATAAATTCGGAATGGTTGAGGTGGATTAGGCAGACGAAGAGGCGGCAGGCAGACAGACAGCGAATTGCTTCAAACGGTCAACGTAAAAACATGCTCTTTGCAAACAAGTTCTTGGCTTTATTGTCAGGGAAAGTGCTTCCAGCAACCCCGGTAGGAATCGAGAAAGGCTGTGTAGCCAAAATTATACATAGCACGGTGGCTAAGTGCGAAGTGGAATGTGAAGCTTTGGGCCAGAGGGGCGAGGAAGTAGAAGCAGTGTGTGACCAGGTCAACTACTTTAAGGGTCCGACCGAATGCTGGGCTAAACAGAGAAAAGCGATGCACGAACGAACGCACTGAGGTTTTTGAAAAAGTGAGAGTTTTCACTTTCGAAACCAGTCACAAACCGCATCACCGATGAACCAATCAATAGATCGATCAGCACCAGATTGAAATTAAGGCTTCATACACAACGTTGGACGTCAGAGACGCAGCAGCAGCGCCCTCTGCTGGCGTTGAATGCGTTGGAAAGCACTTCAAGAAACGCATGAAGTAGTTTTAACCGTCGATCGATCAGAAAACTCGCTAGAAACAAAAAGAAATCATTTTTTACGAGCATTTTTAGAAATTCGAGGAAATTAATTCACGAACGCTATAACAATACGAACTTAGTGAAGATGTAATTGCTCACTGAATATTCTTATCTTCTTTTAATTCTTAACTTTCGTTTACGAGGTCGCAGTAAAAGTTAAAAGCTTCTGCAGATCATTCCATTCCTTCTTTCAGGCCGGAAGAAAGCGTTTTCTTCTTTTGAAGTTAGTGCTTTTTAGATGATCGTCGCATGCCACAAATTCGTAGACGTATTTTAATGTATTGCAAATGTTTCACTTCTTCCCTTCGTCATTATCTTTTTACGACAATGTTATATTTTTCTTTGCTTGAGTCGGCATCTTTTGAAGAAGCTGCTTTCACACTAAACTTCTAAACATAATAGAAAAAACATAGCAATAGAAAAAAACATAGTTTAATAGATACCAAATTTAACAATAATATTTATCTACTCATTCATTATTTTATGAATGATTTTCCAGAGTCTTAATAAACGCGGCAGGGCGCCTTCAAATTTTCGTTTAATTGTTTTCGGTGATAACTCGTTTTGCTGAAGATGTTATATTCATGGTACGTCTGCAAAAATTAGCACAGCTTCGGAAAAGCCCAACCGTTTTATAGTTTTTTTACACACAAATAATGCTCGAAGCTTCGACTACGAAAACAACAATAACAAACATTAATAACATAACATAACTCTGGTAATAGTGAATGAAAACCTAAGCAACAACAACTATGTATCGTTGTATTTTATGACAAATGTTAATCGTTATTATTGTATTGATGACGTATCATCGTAAACCATTGCTCATCACGCTGAGAAGATGTTTGGCTGTGTCTGTCTGTCTCATGCATCATTGGAAAATGCATAGAAGGTCTTTAGTATGCCGCGGCAGGTAATAATGATAATAGTGGGGAAAAAATAACTTAGTGCAATGAATCAGCCTCTCATATTCTCAGGGCAGGCAGACTGAGAGGCGAACAATGCGAAAGCGGATGAAGGAATAGTGAAGTATCAAAAATATGGGTGGCCTAGAAGAAGGCCGAATGGAACGAACATCGTTTAGTGACGGGAATGACGGGAGAGGCGGAGGAGGGGGAAATATGGACATCAAATCCGAATGCATTCAGTAAGTTTTCAGGCGAACCTTAATAAAAATGTATTGAGAATAAAAATGGAATTAATTTCAGTTGCATTCAGTTATACATCTTTTCGTTGTAAGCATGTATGTATGTGTCTGTATGTATGTGTGGACGTGTACACGTATGTATAGGTCCCTAATTAATGCTAACGAAGAGAGCCATGAAATGGAAATTTGAGTTTTCATTATCAACGGCATTGTCATATTCATTGTCGCTTTCATCGCCACTACATTATTATTTCTATTCTGTTGGTGTGTGTGTACAATTTCTAAGAGAGAAATTTTATTATTTTGCTGGAAACTGTTTCGTTGGTTTTTTGTTGCTCTATAAATTCACGTTTCATGTGAACCGCAGACGAACTCGACGAAATTTGAACAACTTTTCGCTTTCCACTGTAACCACGTCAAGCTGTCCGTCTTCCGTCGAACACCGAGAACCATTCACCATTATTATAACTATTTTAGGATTAACCGTGAAGCGATTATTTCATGCGATAACAGCAGGCAAAGAGCCCGAAACCGTAGAATATGAATTTCATCATTTAATACTTTTCTTGTTTGCCATCCATCGTTCATCAACGACTGTTCACGATATTTCGAGCAATAGCTGAAATTAATGCCACGCCTCTACCTGGTTGCTGTTGGCCATCAAATATAGAGTCTAAACAAACTGACAAACTCTTAAACTCTTGAGTTGCTGTTACTCGGGCTGTTCATTTGGGCTGAAATTGATTTGTCTGCTGTCAATATGGTCGTTGCAGTATTAAACTATTGATTGCTCCATTAGAGTACTGCAGTCCAGGGCGGTTGCCATGAATAGAGTCCTCTTCACCAATCATTTTTCTGCTGTACTCGTAATTAAATTCTGGTTTTGCGCAAATTTTGCTTTTGTGTTTTTCCGTTCGATTGGTCTAGTGATAAGCTTTCTGGCTGCTGAGGGCATGAGAGGACTATATTATATTTTATTACTTAAAATAGGACCACATCGTATCACATTTTGTTTATCTTTGTCAGTTTTCAAACGAAATCGTATAGAATCTCTAAATTCAAAGCACCCTCTTTTTTGACTTATGAACCACAGAGACTCAGGTCAAGACGATAAAAATCGTTTTGAAGAAAACCTTTTCCGAAGTATAAATAGAAGTTTAAAATAGTTGTTGAAAGATAACAGTTATCGAGAATTTACATACATTTTATCACATTAATCAACAGTTTTTTGTAATTTTTTTAATTCTGTAATTATACGATATATACCTCTCTAAGAGAATAGTTTTTCTTCTCTATGCTTTTATTTTCCACCTTCTCCGAGGTTCTCTTTGTCTGATTTTAGGCTGATGCTATTTTTGTCTGTGGTTTATTTTTCGTCTATATTCTTTTCTTTTTCCTTCTTTCACAGTGATCACGGGTGAAATTTTTTCTCAAACCAAACCGACAGTTTGAAAGCATTTTTCGTGCACTCTTCAGAGTTGATCTTGCATACTTTTAGGCTGGATATTTTTAGTTAAAACAACCTCAGCCAAATTAAGCAATCTGGGCCTTGTTTAGCAAGCAGTAATATCGGATCAGATTCAATGCTTTGATAAATTCTGAGAATATTGTAATTGAGAATTGTGAGGAGAATATTGGAATATTAGAAAAGGTTTTAATAAAATTATGTAATGCTTGGAAGGAATTCATAAAGAAACTGAATTCAAATGTAATTTAAATTTTTTTAAGCTTTTATGAGCAAGCTTTTGCTTTGCTTTGCTTTTCCACCCCTTCCGGTTGATGAGTTATAAAAAACGAAAAATTGATGCTGAAAACATATTCTTGGTTTTTCTGCGGAAACGTTTAAGGTTTTAAAAAAAGCTGAAGACAAACGAAGACCACTCTTAAAGACCGCGGTACCAATGCTTTTGACAGTTTTTATCTTCAATACTTCAAGTCCGATACTAATGCTTACTTTACATATTGTATATTTATGTACTTATGTACTAATACATACTTTAAGGGGCTACTTTGGTACATGCTCATAAGTTTGGGCGGGATTTGGAGGGTTTTACCGGTTTACTGCGAACGTAGGCCAGTCACCAAGGACATTTACTCGATTACCAAACTTCTTTTGCCGCATTTTAGGCGACAAAAATCATCTTCCGGCAGCCGGATCCGAAACTTTTAGGCAGCCTCTGTACAATACAATTTATATACATATAAACTGTAAATCCTAATAATAAACAATTTAATTATTGTAGTATAATTTATTATGTTACAGTCATAATGAATTTTTCAGTTATTTATTAATTTAAGTTAGTGATGATTTTCAATTTTTTTAACAAAAATTCAAAATTTTTTGATGATGCATTCTCTTTAATTGCATTTTAACTTCTCTTCTCAATGGAAGAATCAACTTTTTCCATTTTATTCCGAAGAACAATAGAAGACCAGCAACGACAAATTACAACAACATCTGAATGCAAAGTGTTAAACAAATTGGAGCGATTACGATAGAATCCGTACCGTACGTACGCTCAAGTAACCGTTTTAATGGCGACAGTAACCACAACAACATCAACGAACTATCGATGTTAGTGAGAAGTCTTTAAAAGAAATAAACAAACAAAGCCGTTGACCAAATTTGAAAGAAAATAATATTGTTATTGTTGCTTTTCAGTGCTGAAGTTTCTGTTGATGATTTTTCTGTCAGAGAAGAAACTATAAAAACTAGTAAGAAAACAAATCTTTAACGAACACACAACCATAAACACTTCCAAGCGAATACTCCGAAACACGTCTAAACACTTCGGGACGAACTAAATGGATCGTACGTGTTTTCTTACGATGTCTCTTGTGATCGATTTTCTACGACTTAGTCAGACCTCTAGTCAGACTTTTTGACCTAAAAAAGGGTCAAAAGTTAGAAGTTTTTTTCAGGTGGATTCAGATGCAAAAGAAGCCGGTGGTTACATAATTGTCATTATCTTGCTCTCTCTCTCTCTTACTCACTCACATTCTTTTTCTTTTGATGTCATAAAATCTGTCTTGCTTATTAATCAGATATTAGTGGATTCTACTGTTCAAATTGTTGTTGTAGGAGCTGTTGGTGCTGTTTTATATGTTCAGTATCACACGAAAAACTCTTTTATTTGAGTAAATGTTTCTACCTTTGTTGCTTAATTAATCCATCAATAGCGCAAAGCAGACAAACCGGTAAAGGCGAGCTATTAATCATTATACGACAATTTAAAACTAGAAAATTTATAATTATGCAAAGAACGGAAGAAGCCAGAGATATGTATTAAATATAATAAATAAAATTCCAAATTAAAATAATTTTTTTTGAATTTCGTAGGATACAAGATCGAGGATGTACTCTTGAAATCAACGTTGAAATTATTTCAATGCGAGATATAATACATTTTAAAGTAAAACTATACTATCGTAAGAGTTCTTACTGCAAACTGTCTGCATAGTCTCATAGATTTTAAAATCATTTTCTAAATAATATAAATTGAAAATGTAAAAAATGCTTTCTATCTTTAAATAAATCTTTTGAATTATTCAGCCGATAAAGTAACAAAAGGAGTTGTTCCTTGTCTGAAAACAATAACAAAAAGACTCACAGAGAACTAATAAGTTCTATTCAAAATTTTATGATTTTTATTTATATACAAAAACTCGAATGCATTCAGTAAATTAAAATTATACAATAACTTTTGTGGATTGAGAAACGCATGAATACAAGTCAGTGGGAAGGGTAAAAATGTGAAGGAGGAAGTAATGAAAGAAGAATAAAGAAAGGGTGGAAGGTAAGAGAAGGTAAGGAAATTTACTGTGCGATAATTTTTTTAACTATGATAATTACCTAAGAAAGAAATAGAAGAAGGATGATAATCATCTAAGAATGTAATAGAAGAAGGATGATAATCATCTAAGAATAGGAAAGAGAAAAAGTATAGATCGCAAAGGATGAGTTAAGTTAAAGATGAAAAACAATATGTAGAAAATACAGGACATGACAGTGAAGAGAGAAAGAGTTAGATTAAAGAGAGAAAGATTAAAGTAATAACTTTTAAGAATAAAGTAAAATAGATGAAGTAGATTAGATTAGATAGGAATAGATGAAAGAAATAGACAGGAATAGATGAAAGAAATAGACAGGAATAGATGAAAGAAATAGACAGTAATAGCTTAAAGAAATAGATAGGAATAGTATAATTAGCAGAGAAGAAAATAGCAGATAACGAAGTGGATAAGAGAAGAACAGTAGAGTTAGCAGAAAACGTATTTAAAGTAGAAAGAATTATAAAACGGAAAAATAGCTGCATATCAACAAAATAGAGTAAAGGAAAGTAAGGTAAAGAAACATAGTATTATATAGTAAAGTATAGCAGATTTTAGAAGAAAAGTAGAGAATAGAGTAGATTAGATCACAGAACTTAAAAAGTTATCATGCGGTGATGAGTATAAATACGAGATTAGATTGGGTTAGAAATTAGAGATATTATATATAAAGGTTGAATTATTTCTTCGTCAATGGCTCCAGCGATCGGTAGACAGCGTTCGACAAAACCGTCAGTTTCAAATGATTAAATTATCTTCACTTCACTTCACTTCACTTGAATGAAATGAAACCACTTCGGAATAGCAGAGAAAGGGAGGTGGTGGGTGTGTGTGTGTGTGCATGAGGTTTCCTGAAAGACATTCGATTTTTCTTCTCAGAATTTTGCCCTTTTGGATCAGAGCAATTACAAGCTAAACTTTTCGTAGCTGATAATTGTGTATAACAAGCATACTTTTTCATAAACTAAAATAAATAAAGTTATATAAGAAAATTAAATAAATTAAAAGCTGTTGTCCTTGTGCGTCTCCTTAATTTACGTATTTGTTTGTTTGTTCGTGTGTTCGCATTCTGCGTCTTTAACGCCTTTACTTTACAAAATAAATAGTTCTCGATGTGCCGCGCGGTCCTTATCGGCTGGCCTGCTTGTAGCCGTTGTAGGCGAGGGTCTGCGCCACCGGCGAACTGTAGGCTCCGTGCGAGTCCCAGCCAGCGCCGCCGGACGACCAACCTCCAGCAGATGATCCTCCCGCCGACCAGCCGCCTGCACCACCGCCGGAATTCTTGCCGCCGAAAAGTCCGCCCAGACCGCCTAAGAAGCCCCCACCGGAGCCCAGCTGGCCGAAGCCGCTGGAGGCGCCCGCCACCAAGGACAAGATGAACGCAATGATGGACACGATCAACGCCTTCTTGGCCAAGAATATCAGCCCGATGATGGCGCCCACACCTAGAACGGCAATCTTCGCGCCCACGCCCAGGAGGATGGGCAGCAGCTTCTTGATCAGCTTCTTCTTCTTCGAGCGCGACTCCACCACCAGTTCGCGCAGGTCGGCCTTAATGTCGTCGGGAATGGCGCGTGCCACGGAGCGGGCGGCGTTGGCGAAATTGAAGTTCAGGGAGCGTTCGGCGAAGAACCGCTTGGCGTTCGCCACAAAGTAGTTGCCCATCTCGGTGTTGCGCGCCTCCACGCTGGGCGCAACCTCGACGGCGACGGCATTGGCGTCGAGTGCTTTGCCCTGGCGACCGTCACCGGGCGCATTATGCACCAGCGAGACGCCGCCGAAGAGCTCGATCTGCGGATTTTCGAAGATGGACCTCGCTTTGCGGAACAGCTGCGGAGGGAGAACGAGAGACGGAGAGTGAGAGGTAAAGAAAGTGGCGAAAAAGAAAGAAATAGTAATTAAGATTTCAATATTTTGTAAGAGAATTAAAGAAAATTTAATTAAAAATGATTGATGAAATCAAAAGTAATAAAATCTTGAACTTGATCGTGATCGTGAAGTTCAGAGCAGCAAAAAAAATAATGGAAGTTCAAAACAAAGAGAAATTGTAAGACAATGTTAATCAATAATTGAGTTAAATAAAAGCAGTTCGAAATAAACACAAAATTAAAGAAAGATGTTTAAAGAAGAATGCTTTGATTTTTAGCTATCTCCAGATAACTAAATATAACATAATTATAACAAATATAACATATTTTTATAATTATTCTGCTCAATTGTTTGATCAAAAGTTGTGCAGTTATTGGCAGAAGTGAATAACTGCCAAAAGCAGATTCTTACAAGCCAGACATAAATAAGTTAGGAATTAAACAGCCAAGAAAGGGTTAAGCACGTTTGAGGATGAAATTTTTCTTGCTTCCGCTGAAAAGCTTTCAAAGATTCAAAGCATTCTTTTCAAAGAAGAAGTCTTTTCAACGAAGTCTACTTTTTTTCAGACAATTTTTAAAAGATTTTGTTAAAATTTTGAAAAACAAATTTTGAGACTTTCAAACGATTTAGAAAGTTTTCAGAAAACTGTTAAACTTTCATCGATATTCGGAATATTTATGTATGTTGTCGTTTGAATTTACGTTAGGCTTCAATTATTCTTAATTTGCTGCGGTTTTCTTTTCTTTTTGGGTTCCTCTGAAAGCTTTCATTTAAGTGTGCTTTTATTTAATTTCACTTCTTTTTCACGTTTTTTTCATCAATCATAATCCTTTAAAAGGCTGTGTGTGTGTGTGTGTGTGTTCAGGTATACATGTATGTGTCTTTAATCCGTACCGTGAGCTGCAGACACGCTATCGAATCTTTTTCCAAGCATTTGGAAAATCCTTGACTTGCTTCCGCCGCCGCCGAAGGTTCGTTAATATCCTTGATGGGATCGGCGAGAATGCCACTGATCAGCAGCAGAACACTTGTTGTTGCAATGAAGAATTTCATTTTGGAAATCAGCGCTTTTTTTTTTAAACTTAACACGTTTATTCGTTTCGAAATGAAGGAATTTAACCAGGATCAATTTCTCGAGGGATGACCGAAAAACACAACACCAAAATTTATTCACTCAACGCCACCAACGAGTTCACTGCGTGCGTTGTTCATTCGAATGGAACAGCTTGCGGTTTGATAATTTTCGACGGCGCGAGTCGGTTTTTAAAGAGTCTCAAAACAATCAACGGAATATCGTAAAATTATGCAAAACGTAACAGAAAGCGGCAGAAGCAACAACGGCAACGCGAGCGCACTCACACACTTTCGTGCCAGTGTACTCTTTGATCCGTAGGGCCCGCGATAAGCTGCGTCTTGCGGTGAAAATGGAGGCGACGATCAGCAACCTGCCGAATCCCGGTCAGAGCTCGCAAAGAAGTGTGCTGCTGGAGAGAGCATGTGTCATGGCAGAGAGAGAGACAGAGAGAGAGAGAGGGAGAAAGAGAGTGAGAGATAGAGTGATGAGAGTGTGATGGAAGACACTGTTGGGGAGGCGTAAAAGCTGGTGACAGAAGGGGAGGAAGATACCGAAAAGGTAACATGGAACTTCCAAAGTTTCAAACGGAGATTTTTTTAAATATGTACCGTTAAAAAAGATAGCCACCGAAGTAAAAAAAAGTCGTCGGACAATGCCAAGGTTTGTGCTTCAGATTGACGCCACTGAGAGCGCATTGATAGCTGTTTGGGTGATGATGGTTGCGTCTCTTGTCATTGGAGTGCAACATCTTGAGATGCCAATCTTTTGCTTGCCGTCTTTGTGGCGGCGACAGCTCTTCAGACTGTCAGAACAGAAGATCGTTAATGCGCCATGAAAGGTTACAAGTTTTACTTTCTCTCATTATGGCGACGAGGGCCCTTAGGTCTCCCTGAAATGCATTAAAAAGCCGAAGGCGGAAGGAGACAAGAATAAAATAGAATAAAATAGAGAAACGTAATAGCTTACTTAATTATTCGTGGTTGTAGAGTATCCCAAACTTTTAAAATTTTTTCACTTTATGCAAATTTAGGTCATGTCTTTACACATGTCTTTACACATTTTTTAACATAATTAATAAATTTTTTTTCATTTAATCATCGTGTTGGCTAACATAATTATAAGCTTATAATTATTATTATCAACATACTCACCGTCAACATCATCGATCTCACTTTCATCTTCGTTATTATTCTACTTATCACTTCTTCCACTCTGGCTCTATCTTCTCCTCGATCATCATCTTCTTCTGTGACCGCGTCGAAGTCTCAAGGCGAGCAGCAGGTGAATTTCTTCGCTTACGTTACTGCCATTACTTTTTACTGTTACCGTTATTAGTATTACTGAAGTTGTTGTTGTTGTTGTTGTCGTCGTTTCGGCTGCCAAGCGATTTAGCCCAGCAGAATTTCTTGCATGCATGCGGCAAAAAAGAAAGTTTGTCATTTTTGCTCCACCTTGAATTTGTGCGCCTCACTTTTTACGGATCATAAAAAGCATTTTTTTAACTGCGCTCAACTCTTATGTAATCGCTTCGGTGCAGGAAAGTGTACACGTGATCAAGGATATGGGTATGCATGAGAGATGTTGTGCGAGTGCATTACAAGCCTTGCGTTGCTTCATTGCATTAAAAGAAAACTAGTTCAAGAGTTATCTGCACGCCATCATTGTATCTCGTTCAGAAATTTACAATTGTAAATAATTCAGAAATTTCAATTGTATTTATTTATATATTTGTATTTATATTTATATTTATAAAAACTAGTACATGCTCTATTTCATAGGCGCTTACTTTAAAATTCCTTTAATTAAATCCTTCTCTCAAATAACTTTAACATTTTATTTAATTTTTGTTTTAATTTTTAATTTAATTTAATTTAATTTTTATTCAATTTAACGCTTACGTTTCTCAAGAGTTGGCCTCAAGCCATATTCAAAATTAAGCACCCAAAAACGGATGGAGTATCACTTTCTTTTGCGGTATTGAATAATCTCACTGAAAAATTCATAAGAAAAATTTATGATAATGATGATGATGATGGCGATGATGTCGATGCGAGTTCAAAATGTATTTTGTGTAAACTTTGTATAATCCAGCAATAAAAAAGAAAACCATTACACAATCTGGAACTGGTTATAAACAACACACACGTACACATATACAGAGCGCTCGAATTTCAGACGATGCCAACCAACATCCGACGGAATCATCCGGCTCGCACCAACGCATTCGAAGCGAGTGAAGGACAAAGAGAGCGGTAGGAAAAAGAAAGTGGCGGCGCCCAGTGGCGGCGGAGGGCACAGAAGTGGTTTTGTAGAAAGAGGGGCAGCCACGGCGCACATGAACATGCACATGCTTGGATTTATGCCAACGAGAAGACCATGCGCTCCGGTACTTGCGCAAGCTGTGGCTTGGCGAACATTCAACACTTCTTGTGCCACCAGAATAAAGGCACAAGATAACGGTACGTCATCAACCACACTGACAAGGTTTAAGTTATTGGCCCGATAAATCAGAGGCGCCAGAACCTTCATCAACAACAAACGCATCGCTTTTACTTAATTTAATTAAAACGTTTGCTTGTTGTTTGTTTCGGCCCAGTTGCTTGTTTAATGTCTTTTGCCTACGAGTGTGCTGCACCACTTGCGCCCATTTCACTCGGACTGTCCGGTTTGCTGAGATTATTTTGCTATCATGCGACAGTAGTATCGAAAAAGCCATGCCTTCATTCATCAAAATCAGCCGACAAAAAGTAGGATGTGTTTAATTGTTCGGCGGCTTCGGACGCTTACTTACGCCCAGAAAGTATGTAATTTTTTGGGTTAAAATTTCACTTTTTTCGTTTTGTTTTTATCTCAGGTTTTGTTTATTTTTGTGGTTGCTTCTGTGTCCGCCTCTGCTTTAACGTGAGTTTCTTCGCTTCGCCAAACAAAAAATGAATCACGCACAGACCATAAAAATCGAATTTGTGTTAACCATTCTCAGCCTTCGGTAAAAACGCTTCATGTATGTTATTGAAGATAATAATCTCTAACGAGTATAACACAATAAAATGCAGAACCAATCATGAATTTCTATCGGTTTTAAAGTGAGGCAATAAATGATCCAAGAATGAAAGAGTTTTGCAAGAAAGCGAAGAGTAGAAGAGTATTCTCGACTGACGTAAGAGTGACGGCATTGGATTAATAAATTATAACTTCGTGCTCTTACAAACAATGAGTATTCTCTGTCGTATGAACAATGTATCGACACCACATTCTTTTCAGTGTAATTAGTTACATACATAATTCGAACCTTCAACCATTTCTCGTTTTAATCGTTTTATGAAAAGTAAGCATAATTTCTTACATGGTTCACTTTCAAGTATTATCATTAAAAATTCGTTGAGGATTAACTTTTAACTTTTACTACAAACATTTTATTGAAATATTATACATAAAGTACACATAAAACTGTAATAATAATAACAACAACAACAACAAAAGCCTAAACTAAATTAAAGAGGCTTCTTTAGTTAACACTTCACCAGCGCTGTTCATTAAAGTTATCGTATAATTTGACCGTTTCGGGCAAGAGAGAAGAAGAAGAAGAAGTAACTCGTGTTTGTTACACATCATTCGAGATGCATGCATATTAACGCATTTCTATCCACATTAAACGATACCTTATTCCTTTAATACGATATAATGATTTCTCTATTTTTTGGGTTTTTGTTTTTGTTTTTGTTTTTGTTTGCTTAATGATCGTCGTTTTCTATTTGCTTTGCATCAAATGTGAGTGAGTGAGTGCTTGGAAACGGATCCAGCGACATGATTTGTTTATGAAAGGGAAAGTTTCTAAAACGCATTATTTGTGGCCGTCGTTGTTGTTGTTGGTGTGGAAAAACACACAAGTTGTGTAACAAATAATGTTTTTCTTTCTTCTCTCCTTTTCGTGGGCATTTGCATGATTAGTTTTTGGGTTTCTTTACTTCGTACGGTTCGTTTCGGAATAGCTCATCATCACTTCCATGATGATGATGATGTTGGTAAATTTATAATACCGTTTTACAAAACATTTTGTATTAAAAAGAAAGCTTAATACAAAAAAATTTACTCATTAAATTAAAAAATAAGTTTCTTATCATTGCATGAATATAAATATTCTTTTGAAAAAATGTAAATATTAGTTTATTCTTATATTTTGCTTAATAATGTGCAACAGCTCTCATGCAACAGCTGATGATGAAGTGACGATTGCGGCATGAAAAATCATAATTCTTTTACAATTTTTCACAAATAAATATTTTTAAATAATTACAGATATAAAAGGCCGCCTTTATAAGTTCAGATAATTTGGCCGCCGGGGGACAGTTTACGGGCATGTAACTAGCAATCACTGTACGAGTATGATAACTCGGCTCATAGCTCATGAGCCGTTAATTAATTTTGTATATTCCATCATAGTTGCGAATAACAAACGCGAAAATTAACTGGCAACAATTGCAATGACAAGGAAAACTGCATTGACGACCCATGCCTACATTATCTGTGTGAAAACAAAGAGAAATTAAGAGACAGAAAAACCAAGCAAATAAATATTGATGATAATCTGCTAAAGTAACTCTCGACCAAATCGATGCGTCGTTATTCCTTGTCAATTGTTAATGAATGCTATTGTCATTGTTTTATTCATGCGTGACCAACCATCTTCGCTCTAGTGAAGAAACGGTGGCACATCGTAGTAGCGGCTGCTTCGTAGCAACCATTTTCGATCCTATTTCATACAAAGATTTAAGGGACAAGCAATATTTACAAGGTAAAATTTGAAAAGAGTGCTTCTAAATTTCTCTCTTTCAATTAGAAAAGCTTGCAAAAATTAATAACTTTTCCGTACAAAAACACATCAATGCTATTGTTAAGTTCAACTAATGGTCATTGCAATTACCGTTAACGGCGTCGACATGCGTTGGACGTCGACCTGACAGCGTTAGCAAAGGAGCCATAAAAACAACAAGAAACCGCAGCATTAGTAATTTGCGAATTCCTCCACGATCTCGTCAATTGTTAAGTAAATAAATACTAAATTTGTCTTTCATTTCTTAATGGCCACATTGACCGATAATTTCTTATTCATTTCATTGTTATTAACACTTTCCATGCATTTCGAAAAATGAAATCTTTTTAACGGTTGCTGTAAAAACGATAGCATCATCCGAGAAGAAATATTGTTGGCTGATCAGTTTCTGGATTGTTCGAGGGACGATCAATTCAAGCCAGAAAGGGTCTATTGTTGTGGAAGTTATGACGCGTATATATGGAGACGTATGTACATATGTATATGTGTATATGTATATTCCTCCTTTGTATATATTTTGCCTTTGTGATAGAGTGAAAGTTTTTGAAAATACCGAACAAAACCTTCGTATTCACACAAATTATTCCGTTTTTAAATAATTTGACGATTAAAATTTCATGCATTTTTATACTGAACCGAATGCAATCAAATGCATTTCTTTGATTTTCCAAAAAAAAAACGGTCATCAGTTACAAAGCATCAGGTTAAACTGTATCTTTGAATTCTAGAATGAACACTTTTTTGGACAAATTTCCTTTAAATTTGCTTAAAATCAGCCAACCGTCGGCAAAGAAATTTGATTATGATTCATGAAGTTGTTTTTACGAGTGAAAAAATCTTAAATCTCGAAGAAAGTAAAAAGTCATTGTCTAAAAATGTCTGATTTTCTTCTTCCTCTTCTTGCTTAGATAACGTGCTTCATATTAGAAAGTGTGAAAGATGCTGCTAACAGTCAACATCATCATCATCATCACTATCCGTAACTAAACTAAACAGAATTCAACTGAACCATCCATCATTACCTTTACGGCTAAAGCACAGTTCGACCGACAGGCGGACAAACAGATAAACAGATTTGTCAATTGATTGTACACATTCTTCGCATACTATTTGTCATTTCTATTTTTCACAGAAGTGTCGTTTTATGGTAATTATGGCTTCTGCTCATTTTTGGTAAGTTTCTTTTTTGCTTTGCTTTATTTCTGATGCTAATATTAGAGCATTTAGACGTAAGCCATAAGAAATTGGAAAATATTTTTCTCTGAACAGATATGCCTTTGATTTATAGATAAATATAATATCTAGCAAACAATTATGAGATTTGGTGACGTCAATAAACTATGCATATTCCTCCAGAAATTTATTATATACAGAATACTTCTGAAAATTATTCTCTTTAATATTTATTTATAATTATGACTTTTTTAACTCTTAGTTAGTCGAAGTTACCAGTTCAGACACCGTACCCTTTCCTCTCCTAAGAGAAGAGTATCTCTTGCAGAGAATGAGAGAGACTGCATTTGTGGAACGAGCTATATCGCAAGGGGCTGGGAATAACTGATTTAAACCGTTGAAAGAAACTAAAGAAACACAAAAAGAATACGAAGAAGAAGAAGAAGATGAACAACAACAACAAAAAAAACGATTCGAAGAATCTAGGTTAAATATTAATTTACATAAAAATAAAAAAGTTGATGGAAAGTGAAATCACGAATACGAAAATGATCGGTCTTGGGTCTGACAGATTCCGCACGGCCTACGAAAGAAGGAATTTCGGTAAGCATGTATTTTTTAAAAATATTATATACAGACGCATTCATGAATAAATTTATATTCTATTCCTAAGATTTGTAGAGCTTATGAATATTTTATATTTAAAGAGGAGAAAGGTTTTTACTCGCTGTTTGGAATTTTACCAGGGTTAAAAATCATTTCGAAGGGTTCAATTTTTCTGACATAAAAAACATTTTAAAAATTCGACAACTTGGTTAAGACTACATTCATTGCGAGAGCAGGTATGTAGGTACATTTTGTTTCCACAATTTTGTGAGGATTTCTGAGGGTTTTAATCCCTGCCGTGACCGAAGGAGGGTCGTTGGGGGCTTTCTCTTGGAGATTTAATGGCCAACCCAAAAAATTTAAATCAAATAACAATTTTGGTTTCGTAGATATAAGATAGTTGTCCTAACGTCACTAGCGTGTCACATTTCTGAAGCATCGAATAATTAGGCGTCCGCACTTTAGCATTTTATTTAATTTTCATGCAATTGTTTGTTTCTTTTTTGCCACATAAAATTTCGCACATTTTTCATTCAAACTTCGTATACTCGTATACATCTTTCCGGTTACTGGGTAACCGCTAATTATTCTATAATTTATGAGGTTTTAATGTAAATGCAGACAATGGAAAGGCTGGTGCTAAATGCAGCAATTAAACACACGCACTAATTAATGAAAGCCGGATTATTGTATGGAATGATGAATGAAACTAAATCACTGCAAAACCCTGCAAAAAAATAATCACCATTAATACCAAACGATAAAGAAAATTCAATTTGGCATTGGTAGTGCAACGATAACAACCACAACAAAGGCAACACACACTGTTAAAACGCCACAACCATCACGCATTGGAAACAACGGAGCAGCAAATGACCCACCATTTGGATTCGCTTCACGTCCTTCTGAGTCTTTGGTCTCATCCATCAAGAGATCGCAAAATTTTATATTCATTTCGTGCGTGTGCAGATACTCCGTAAAGCGTACCATCAGCATCGTGTCCCCCTTAGGCCCTAAATGTAGGAGGTCATTGGTCAGTGCCACTACATTTTCGGCACTTTTGGTGGCTGGGAGGCCCTAAGTTGTTGTGGAAAATTACGTACGAATCGTGCCACACGACAAAACATGTAATTACGTCGCCAAAAATATTTCTTAGCATGTTATAGTCGTTACTGACTGCGGAATGTACAGTTATGATTTTTACAAAAAACTTCATAAAAATTCCACCGGAAACATCGAAAAAGCTGTGACTGTTATATGATTATTAAATTAAAATTAAAAAAAGTAAAATTAGAAATTTTGCATCAATTAAAGTAGAAAGAGATAAAAAAAATTAATTATCATTTGTGGATATTTCATTTATTTTTTTACTACTAAAAAAATATAGGTTAATCATAATTTTAAATAATAAATTTTTAATTGATTCCTCCTAATAATGACGAATGGTCAAATAAAATCTTGAGAAGCTCTTGTGTGCAACTTTCAATTGAACAGCTGATTGAATAAAGAGTTTTTATTAACGACATCGGTTTTGGTATCCGCTAAGGGAAATTTTATGATTGATGTCAAAAATGAAATTGTTGTGTTTACATAAGTAACATTTGTTAAAAATTCTTAACAAAAAAAATTGCTTCAACGCAACAATAATAGAAGGAGTCGCCAAGCTTTTGATCACTACGGGCAACATGTTTTTTTAAATTATAGACGCCGGTCTACCAATATCGGATGTGTCAGGTAATCATAAGAAAAGTGACAATTAAAAACCGAATTTAAGTTTAAATTTAAAATAAACATCTATAATACCAATACATATGTATTAGTGATGTGTATACATTAGATGGGCGGCCGGCTAGGAATAGATCCCTAAATGGGATTTAGCAACCCCTGATTCACAGTTTAATGCAAAAACAAAGGCCTGAAGTACATAGAATCCGTTTGCGTGCGTATTCGTCACAAATCTAACGCAACAAAAGTTGAAATATATGTAAACATACGCGATGAGTTTCATACAATCCGTGTGTTTACAACAATAGTTGTTATACATAGTTGTAATAGATAACTGACGGATACGCACGCAGCGGATTCCATGTACTTAAGGCTAAAGACTTGCTTGTGTAACCCCGTTAATGTCAGATGGAGGGAAATTCATAAATTTCCCAAAATACGCTGTCAAAATAACAAATGTCATTTAGTAAATGCACTTTATATTGTAAATAAACGTCAAGTAAAAATTGCATTGCAAAAAGCCCAAAACAAATTTATTCCAGCTATTGCAAAATATTAGTTTAGGCCAAAGTGCTAAAATGATGTAGTCCAACTTGTGTGAGCTGATAAAAATAAATATATAAAAATGGACAAGTTAAATATTGTAAACACTTTGACGAATTACGTGGGTCAGCTCCGGAATACCGAATGCAGGTAGCTACCACAGTAACAAATCTGGGGCCCCAAACTTGTTCCAGCCCCATCAATTTTAAATAATATATATCAATACTTTATTCAGTAATTTTTTTTCTATATTCATTGTAGTCGGAAAGATAAAATATCCTGTTTTCAACACATAGCAGAATGCATTCTCTCACCCGTAATGGTGTGCAATCAGAAATACTCCAAGTACTGTAATGCGGCTACTAATGTATTGTTGTTATTCTGCGAAGATCTGGACTCGACTGTACGTATGGCCGCTGAAGAGAACCTGAATCGTATCTTCCGCGGGTTTGAGCGCACTCGATCTACCCGCATTCCTTTGGATCTTTATAATGAGATCAAACGCAACGGTAACCAGCGGTATGCTTTTCAAATTAAGTTTTCAACTGAAAATAGAGTGAAAAGCTCATTCCTTCTTTCGTATTTTATATTGGTTTAGATCATTACGCATTTGTTTGACCCTCTTTGCTTATTACTCGCCACAAATCACGGAACGTCGTTTAAAGTGGTACGCGACACGCTTGTCAACATGCCTACAGATTATTGCTCAACGCAAAGAGACGATGCTGTGTGAGACATTGTGCGAGTTCGTCAAGAATTTCAGCAAACATCTGCAAATGGGCTTGACTGACAGTGAAACTTCTAAACTGATTGAGGTGAGAACATACGATAATTTTAAAATTAGACGGGAACTGGTTGTACAGGTATTCCACGAAATTTGCAACTTTCACACTATTAGTCAATTTGTCAAAACCTAAGTAAATGCTTGTCACTTGAACATTGACAAATAAATGAATAATGTGAGAGGACCGTTTTAATATGGATAATACTGAGGCAACTCGGTATATAAAAAAAGAATCCTATAAAAATAGCCTTAAAAAGTATTAAAAGGTCTTCCTAATGCTTGGGCTTTTTTATCAATACGTTTTTTAGCATCATTTTTGTGAAACCTAAAATCTTTTTGCAGGTTTTTATCGCAAATCTCAACGCCGATTGCATAGTGAAACGACGCTGTTCCGCTCAGAATTGCATCAGTTTAATTAAGAACTCTCGCAATAAAAGCTTAATGGCCAGGCATGGGCTATGCAAAATGATTGGTAAGTAAAGAATGGAAAAAGGTGTTGTGGAATGAGAAATATGTATGTAGTTTAAAAAATTTTAATTGATTAATTTAAATAAGCATGAAAATTATTGAAAAAAGTTAAAAACAACTTTTTTAATAATTAATAATTTAATAAATAATTTTCTAAATATTGTAATATGCCAAAGGACATTTAAATTCTCATAGTAAAGAAATAAGATATAATATAATATAATGTAAATCTAAAATATATCACCTTTATTCCAAGAGACGATATCGTTCCGAAAAACGTATTTTTATATTGTTGTTCCGCTCAAAAAACAAGAAAACAAAACGTGCCATTTTTTTTTTTTGACAAAAAGAAAATCATGCCATTCTCAATGGACAAATAAAGGGGGTTTCCATTAGGGACGGGTCAATGTTGACAGTCTGTGGCGGCCATGTTGTTTTGGCGGCGGCTGTCAAATCTATTGTTGACAACTGCCAACATTGAAAACGCCCTCCCTTTATATACGATGATAAACACTAACACTAAAAACTAAAAGTACCTGTGCTCTGTTACAATTACCCTTA
This sequence comes from Conops quadrifasciatus, assembly GCA_949752815.1. Lineage (NCBI taxonomy): Eukaryota > Metazoa > Arthropoda > Insecta > Diptera > Conopidae > Conops > Conops quadrifasciatus. Next base: position 40,665,146 of record OX457078.1, read on the forward strand.
GAGAATTAAAAATATTAAGCTACAAATTCACAGAGAGACCACTCTGTTTTATACAAACAAAATTAACCTAAATTAACCTTTTTTTATAGTGAGACATTAATTATTTATTTTTTTGTTTTATTACGATTTATTAATTTCATATTGACCTAAATTCAAAAAGCTAAACCCTACCCCCGTAACTGTCGTATGATGAAAAAGTGGTCGTGTGACGACTCCATTTCACGCTGAAATAGTGAATTTTGATCTCTTAACCCATTAGACATCACTCTTTTGAACAAAAACCTAGTACATGTATTCTTTCTCCTGTAAACGTGATTTTCGCATACAAACAGACGTCTGTCTGGGTGGACAACATTAATAAAAAAAGCACAAAAATTATTTTACTCTTTGTTAATGACCGTTATTACAGTTAAAAATAATATGAGGAACTAAACGTACATATATGTATGTATGTATGTCCTGCTGCTCCTGGAAAGGTTAAGAAGAAGTGTATTTTACAAACGAAATTCCATTCATAAGAGCTAAAGAACTCTGTACCTCCTAATGGTCATTAAAAAAGTTGACAAACTTTTAGTTCGTCAAAAAAGTTTGGCGAACGACGACCTAACTTCTTTCTGCGTGGAGCTCTGAATTACTCTCGATACTTCAACAATTTGGTGGTCGCTTTTAAAATATTTAACAATCTGTAGCAAACAATTTGCTTTCGGTATGATACTTGTTTCCAACGCTGAATTACTAAAGGGTTCCCGATGCAGAAAAAGGGTGAACAGACAACAAATCTAAAGGAGAAATATGTCAGTACACCGCTTGAAAAACTAATTGATACCTTCTTCTGAATCGTAGTCAAAGAGAACTAATCGTTCAAAGCATGTGAGGAAAATCATGAAAACTTTTACAGAACTTGCTTTCTGCTCTTTCGACGACTGAGAACTATTGAACTATTTTCCTGTTACTTTGGTTGTTTTTCTTTGGTCCACTGCAGTATGTGCTAGTGGCAACTTTTACTAATGGAGCCAGTTTCCAACAACAACAACAAATTAGTGTGCTGCAAAGTGTTTTCGTTTTTTGTGCTCCCGAAAGGAAATGAAAACTAATTGTGTAACAAAGTTGCATTGAAAATAAACGATTTAACTTTTAAGTAAAGGATAAAACGAAATATGAGACACATGGATAGGAAGAAGAGGACTACTGTATTGAACTAGGCAGTGGTGTATACAGATTTCGCTTTTGGAGGTTCCAAATCATTTGGCGGAAATAATGAATATTGAGAAAAATATAATAAAAAAAGCAAGAAAGAGAGCAATTTTTTAGGAAGTCCTTCATTTTTCCTTTTCATTTCTTACACTTCTCCCAGCCCCCGTCCTCAATACGCCCCTGGCATTGTACATTTGTAGTAACTAATCGTGACACCGGGGCGGGCGACCATTGCGAAGGCGAGAGTACAACAACAACAACAACAACTGTTGCGTAAATATTACGGCAGTATAAATATTAAGTAAAAACTTTTCTTGGAAATAAGTTTAATTGGTGGCAATTGGTTGCGAGCATTCAGTCGGCGGAGTTAATTTTGTACAAACAAGTTAGCTGATTTCGACTGGGCTCTAGTGGCCACTTCGAAAGTTACCATTCCCGTCAACAGCGCGATCACCACAGCTAATAGGTTTCACAGCCTTCCAGATGAAATGAAATGAAAAAGCTTCTTAATCCGGCAATAGTCTCGGATTCGTGATACGTGTCCTGTAATAAATACTCTGCGATATTCATCGTTTATGTTAAAGGGCTAGAATATGACTGATTCCAACTAACCATACATAGGACGCTTTATCTCCATATCCTTTTTAACAAGTTGCTATTTCCTTTGATACCATTTTTTCCCCTTCTCTCGCAACTTTTATTTTTCCTTTGGCCAAACTACAGAACTGCTTCTTAAAGATCAACAAGTCCATACGATCCTCGGTTCCTTGGGGTTACTGCGCCTTCTCTTGCCGCTAATAATACGCGGATTTGATGATGATTGCAGCTTTGATGAGGGCGAGATTCCTTCAACTAAAAAATCACAAGCTTCAACAGCAACAACAACTGCAACTGATGAAGACACCGGCAGCCCTGCAGCCACTGACGCGGAAATGATGACAATAAAAAATGAGTGCATACAAATTATAGAAATATTTGATTATTGTTTGCATTTGCTGAGCACCAGCCACTCTTCAAATCATTCCATAATAAATGCCGCACTCGACGTTATCAACGCCATCCTGCAGGCGGTTGAGACAGACGACAACGCTGAGGGCGGCGACAGGAACAGTAAACGGCAGGACGTCACAGTCGCGAAGTGTTTGCAGCAGCTCTTGAGGAATCAACAATTGCTACACAATGAGTGCAGCCACCTCCGCAGTCGGAAGTCATTGAAAAATCAAATATTCCATTCGAAAAATTATGAAATGTCATCAGCAGAAGCATCAGCGACGATGACAACGACAACGACAATAGCAGCGACAGTGGCAACCAAGGCAAACTCGGTCACCACCAGCTTGATGTCCACGCCGACAACAGCATCCACATACCAGCTCCCTGCGGTTGGTTCGGAAGACGGCGCTGATAAGGCAGGAGCACTAACACTAGTTAGCCCAACTATAACGCAGCAGGAAAAGACAAAGGAAGATGGAAGCAATCGCCAGAACGACGATTTGAATAAACATAAGACAGGCGTCGTCAGTACAGTTCATATGTATGGCCAACTGGAGGAGCGGAACGACGAGCTTGCATTGCAAACACAAAAAGTTCTGAGTGCAAAAACAATGCAGCAAGAAGAGGCTGTTCTCACAGCAACTACCACGCCCACTGCAAAAGCATCCACAACGACAGAGCTGGCTGCAACCAAGGAAATTCGTGCAGCAGATGATGAGGGGGGAAATGTCGCTGATGATGTTGACGCCGATTGTAAAGGAGACGAATTTTTACACAAGGACGATGAAGGTAAACTAAATAAAAGAATAATTTGGGGATGAGTGAGTTCTGTTAAACGAAACTGGTCGGTTGAGGGTAGTTGGGAGCATGACAAAATGTCAGCGAAAGAGACGAAGAAATGCAGAAGAAGCTAAAGCGAATATAGCGTGAGTAAAGGTGAGTAAGGTGGCGAAATATTGTGCTAAGTGACCAAAATACGCTTCTTACAATATCATTGTTGCGAATGTTGAAAAGGTAGAATTAGAAAAAGCAGTCGAATTGATTCAATTGACTCTTTATATCATACTTAACTTTAAGTTTACCTTTGTTTAACTTTTAACTTTGCTTTAGTGCAATAAAGCAGTTCATATTTGGCATATGAACAGTTCAGGCATACATTTGTTAGCCTTAGCCCGCGCCACGCAGACAGTTCAGTAATAATATTTCAATCATCATTAAAATCGGGTTGTATTTTGGACAAAGAGCTGATGTTTCGGTTATTGAGGTTAACTGAGAAGAAATGATATTATACATATTTGCACTCTCTCGAAGCTTTCAGTGCTAATGCGAGCAATTCGAGATGGCTTCTAAACAGTAAATCTAAAGTATAGTACGACTTAGTAACACCACTAAGTCTTCCAAAAACAAAATCTACTGTACTCCTTTCATTATGTTCATTAATATATGAAAAACGTTCACTGTGGCGTTCTCTTCCGCTACTAATAGAAAATCCTAAAGGTATACCACTCTTCATCAATGTCAAAGTGAGTAACACCAAAGACCGCAACAATGACGGCGAAGCTGATGACAATGTTGAGAACGTGACTGAGACGACATCGATAAAGCTACGCGAATATATTAAGAGCAATCAGCGCAAAACTAGAACCAGTTCCAATAACCTTTGGATCGACGACAGTGATGATGACGATGATGATTTTACAACACTCTGCGAAATAAGTGAACCGCAAACGGCACACACTAAGGCAAGCAGCCAACCAGTGTTGCCGACAAGTCTTGATATTGCTGATGTGATTGATACAATCGATATTTCAAAAGTGAGGGAGCAACAGGAACAAGGTTTCCTTCATGCTGATGACTTGTCATCTGCTCCAGCTTGCAGGCTCGCCTTGGATGAGCAACCATCCCAGCATTTAAGTGACGTTGACAATGAGTCCTTCAACAGCATAGACTTCGAAGCTGAAATAAGAATTGCTGACTTATCCGTTCGCATACCAGATAGTAGGGCCTCGGAGGATGTCAACGTCTCAGGCGCGGTAGGCGCCAACCGCGCTACTGCCCGTCTTGTTGATGATGCCGCCGATAATGGAGGCAGTTCCGCAACATTTGGCTCCTTCTTCAACAACATACTAACACATACAAGTACAGGTAAGATTGAACGCAGGTAGGCTGAAATAGAGACATGGGGATGTACATATGCATGCATGCACATATGTATGGATGTGTTCAACGTGGCAGGCTTTTTTATTTACTATTTCTTGGTACAGCCAAACTATTTGGCTACACAATACGTTCATAACATATTGAGCCGCATCCCAAGAAAGGCTTTTGAAGTGAAGAAAAGGCAAAGCGGACTAATCTAGCAATAATCTTTCTGAAATATACATGCATATACCGTATGACTTTCTGAACTTCAATTGAAAAGGGTGTATTTTTGTCCAATTTGAATACTTTGATGTTCTCAAATCGTGTTCCGTTTTCGCGTAGTGAAGGGCATTACTTGTGTAGATCATGCTGCCATTATCACAGGCTTCTCTTTTTTCAGCCTAAAGCATATATAGAAACAAGCCATTACTTATAAATGTTTACATACAGAAATCTAATTTTCCTCATGAATAAATTCATATTTTTTCATTTCCATGATCTTTCCCTTTTCAATAGAATCTCTGACAAAGCTATTTCGGCCCACTGTTCCGAAATCCACCCTCATAAAAGCATCCAACGAAACAAGTTTCCGGCAAATAGATTCAGCAGAAACAATAAAAAGAAAACCGCAAGAATCAGATGGCATTTCAATAGGTTCTTCCGCTTCTGTCTCAACGTCGGCTGAGACCGTCTCCCTCGGTCCCGCGACCAGTATTGGTCAAAAGCACGAAGAAGTGGCATATCGGCAAAATGCAAGAAAATATTTGGGCAGCAACAATGAGAAGATGCCTTCGACAACCCCATCAATAGCCGTTTCGGTGGGCACAATTACGGGAAGTACCAAGGATACTGCCACCAGTAAGAAGGACGACGTCAAACATCAAGAGCAACCACATTCCCAGACTAAAGAGGATCCAGAGGGTCAAGAACCACAGAGCATTGGAGAGTCAGAAGTACACCGGAGACGTAGCAGCTATTGCCGGAAGCCAAATGGTAAGCAACTCGACAGAGTGGGCTAAGTTGGGAAGTAAGTGTTGCATTATTGCTTACCTCAATAATTCAAATTTTCCCACGCAGTCAATCCCTTTCTAAAAGACTCTCCTCTGAAGCAAGCTATTTCGGACGTGACCCAGACGAGTCTCCCGATTGGCAGCATTAACGAGCAATCTGCTATTTACTATGCTGGCCGGTTGGTAGCCTCCCGTTTCCTACTCACCGGGCAGCCTGGCGAACTGCAGTCTGATGTCACGACACGCGTCTCCATCAAGAGCCTCTCCCTCTGCGTTTTGGCGCAATGTGTCCGTTTGGAACCAAAATTGTTAACGCTGAGTTTGGAAATCAGTTCTTGGGAATTGCAACGCTTGGAACTCGGTACCCAAGAGCAGCAGGCGTCATCGTCCATTTGCTTCACCACACGATTTCCAACAGCATCCACGTTAGCGTCTTCGCAGAGCTCCAGCAAGGCTGGCAGCCCAGCAAAAGCTCAAAGTGACAGCAGTTCCAATCTGGACACAGATTACGAGCATCTCGATCTTGGGAGCGATGCGATAGATTTTACCAGCTTGAAGAAATCTCATATTGAAAAGTTTCAATCAGCTTTCACCAATGCAAAGGGCTTCAGTGCTGAGCAGTCACTCTTGCTGGAAATCAAGGATGATCACTTTGGTGTAAGCTCTAGCGATTATTTGCTGAATCAACCTCTGAGTCGCAGTATGGATACGGCGTGCTTGGCGGCTATGTCGTTGTCAAAGGACGGTAGACAGCAGCAGCAGATGTCCCAATCACAAATAATTGGTAGGACGCAGGTGAAGAAGGCGGTGCAGCACAGTATGGAGGATACAGTGCCACTGAAGCCAGCTCCGCTCCCTCCTATGCGCACTAAATCGCTAAAAAAACGATATGACCAGTTGTCAGTGAACAGCCTCGAGAACAAGACAATTATTGCTAATGAAAGCTGTAAAAGTCCCAAGATTTCAGTCAGCAACAAGACTCCCCTTCAGCAGATATCCGACGTGTTGCTGTTCTATAAGCACCCGGATCCTATACTACGAGGTGGCGTACAGCAAATCATTGGAAACTTTATCGACGCATCGAAAGCTACTTTACAAGTGTCCACGCAGCTGCCCTTAAGTCTTCTGTTAGCTATTTTAATGAAGGTGAGAATGGTATTTAATATCGATTCAAAAAAATTCTTTCTTCTTACAACTTATTTACCTCAACGCACCTTATTACCTTTTATACGCTCTCTTCTTTGTTATTCCTAATGTCGACATTGTGGTCCTTTGGATTATTTCGTGTATTATTTTTTAGGGCCTTGAGGACGATATTCACACTGTCATCATACAAGCCCTGAATGCATTCGATAAGACGTTTCCGCTTGTGTTGGCTAAATACTTGTCAGGATCTCGCATCTGCACTCATCCTCTTCTTTATAACAATTGTTGTTGTCCTTGCCATTATGAACAACTGCAACATGAGCAATGCAAACAGTCTTCTGAAAGGACAGATATCCATTTATGTAGCGGCAGAACCAACAACAACAACCACAACAACGGAAGCAGTAGCAACAATTCCTGCTCCTCCAAAGATCCTAACGATCCTAACGATGTATTAAGAAGAAAACTTTGCTGCAGAACTTGCTCTTATGCTTGTGAGCCGTTCTGCCTCACCGCTGCTGACAGAGAGCTCTCCATCGATAATGATGAGCTTATAGCATCGATTCTGAACAGCTATCAGTTGAAAATAAAAAACAACACCAACGTCTGCTACTTGAGCGATGTTGACGACAATAATGGCCCGCATGTGGATGCCGGACTTTACAATAAACTGAATATTGACAATAGTTCAGCAACGTTATCGGCAGCAACAACAAAAACTGCTATACTACCATCTGAGGATGCTGGCAGAACTGGTCCAATCATTGGAATCACATCGATGTTGCAGTTCTTTTCACCGAAATTTCTTTTGGATAAACTTCGCCTCTGCCAACAGAATAAATACTGGCTGGTCCAAAATAAATACGCCGAAGTTATTACCAACTTGAATTACGTTGCCATGCGCGAGTACTACGTCGAGGATAACGACTTGGTCACCACATACGAGGTAAATTTGCATTCGGGGAGGAAATCAAAACGGTCCTTTTGATTGTGATATAAAGAGGGCAATTTATTTGTGTGCTTGTGTTATATACTTTAAGTAGCATTGAAATGATTCTCTATAAAATTACTTAGAGTTCTCAATGTGATTCGCAGGTTCTTCTTCTTCATATTCTTCTTATTCTTTTCGGATTCATATTATATAAAAAAAGGTTCGCTTAAGATAATAAGAGAAGAGATTTAATCTTCTTCAAAAAATTTATATTCAGTAAATAAGCTCAGGTCTTGTGCGATTGACCAAAATGAGATCTAATACCCAACAGTATTAAACAAAAGGCAAGAATCAGGAAATAGGCCCCTGAGTCGTCGCATACCTAATTTTAAAGAAACATTTTCAATATAGCATGATTAATGCTGAACCAATGATAGCACGCTTGAAATGTTTAGAGCTTCAGGCAAAAAAAATTAAGAGTTGTGAAAAAATATAAAAAATCAAAATAAATACAAGAGTGAGTATACCGCAAACTTTTCGGCATCATAGTACTTAACACCTAACTTGATACCTTTGAAATTCTTATAATTTATGAGAATTTTTTAGAAACTAAAAAGGAGATATACCAGCGTAGGATTATTGAAAAATTTTTAAACCTAGGCCTGTTAATGTTGTCGGTAAATGTCGGCATTTCCATGTCTCTGGGAGGAGAAACTCAAAGAGAAGAAGAAAGCTTACTATGAAAGTTATCTCCTTTTTTGTGACTTGAGAAGACAAACTCACGGCACGGGATTCTTTAAATGTAGGGTAAACTAAACTGAAATTCTCTAGAGTACTTTGCGGACAGTACAGCTTTTGTGGTACTCGACAACTCGTTGTCGTTAAAAATCACGAAAGAACTAAAGATGTGCCTATGTATGTATTTTGAAAAGTCTGTAATTATTCGTATAAAACACTGAAAGTAATCACAAAAATTATGATAAAATACTATGCCAAGCATAAGAAGTAATGGTGCGGAACATTTGATTTCTCAGGCATATTTGTGATCAATATTTTTCAATAACCATAACACGAAGTCAGGCCACTTTGAGTAGAATTTTTTAGATTGACAAATTGTGGAAATGAAAGGCATCTTCTTCATCTATGTATGTCATCAATTTTAGGTTGCATCTTAATAAGTACTATTCGTATTAAACTTTCCACAAACTTTTTCAAGCAGTCCTCCACAGCGCTATGGCGTTTCCTACCGTTTCCTTAGCCGTTTCCTGTGTAACGCTATAACTTTTACATTATTTCCGCCATTTTCAGCAAATCTTTTTGGATGAACTTTTGCAACTTATTGGCGAAGATGATTTCCGTGTTCGCGAGCACGCAGCTGAATGCATCTGTAGATTTATTATACAAAATGCAAAGCAGAAACAACACATCGAACAACAACAGCACACACAACGCAACGATTTCGAGAATCGGGACTCACTTTCATCATCATCATCGTCATTATCCTGGACCCGGCAGTTACCCGTGGAAACTTTCCAAACTAATTTCAACTTACTTTGGGATTTTTGGGACTATCGTATATTTAACGGTATGTCGCCACCGTTGCGGAATATGCTTACGGTGAACTCAGCGATGACACCACCGCTAACTGCATCATCGGCATCGATGGCAACGTCCACAACACCGTCGACAAAGGCCACTGCAAAGAGCGTTCCTGACACGAACTGTAATCGGTACTTGGCTTTCAGTGTTCAACGTGAGATGCAACAGGAGGAAAAAATATTGGCAAGTGTACTCTATCATTTGACAAACAAATTGATGGATCTCAATGATAAAAACTCACAGGTAAGAGGTAAGAAGAGCTCTCAAAAGTTGATAAGGTTTTTAAGTTTTTGTAAAAAATATATCTCAAAAGTTTCATATACGATACATTGTAACAACCTTACATACATCATATTGCTTCACGGAAGTGATTAGCGCTGAGGCTCGTAAGATGTCATTAGTGGGACAAGAAAATACCGCCCCGGAACTAAGTTTTAGCTATTTACGTAAATTCATCTTCGCACCTCGGGAATATGTTGAGCGCTTTATCTGTAGAGCCTTAAGGAGAGTAACACTCATTTCGGGCCATTTTTCCACCCTTGTTCAAAGATTAAAAATTAAAGAAAAATAAAAAAAATAAAACAAAGATAGTACTTTTTCCTCAGAAGTGTTTTTCCGCATGCCAGAAATTTAATAACTTTCTTCACTAAGAATGGAAGGTAGAGTTAGCGTCCGCTCTTAGTGAACAAGGCTGTAAATTAACAGTATAAAAGTATAAAATATGCGTTTTTAATTTGTTTTAAAGACCCATAAACACTTTTGTGCCGCATTAACCCTGGCAGCCTGGGTCTATTTCGGTGATTTCAGCACAATACCTTCTAAAATTTTAATATTCATTTGAAAATACTATAATGAAATTTCTTATACTCCTTTTATTCTTTTTCTGCCATAAATTACAATAAAAACAACCGAAATCGTACAGTTCGGAATTATTTACGCACTTAGAATACTGTTGACACATTTCAATTTTCTGGATTACCATCGAGTTTGGACTGAATGTAACTTAATGGAAATCTGTCTGAGATTCTTGTATTGCAATCAGACGACAGCGGTGGATTTGAATTGTCAAAATGATCTGATTGATGTAGTGGGCAAATTAATGGCAGGTAAGGCTAATATAATCCTTCACACATACCTTCACACAAACAAATAAAGAAACGGGTCAACACTTATGCATCCAATACAACGAAACAGCATAGATTATTGTACTTAAGACAACTTATATATGGTGTGAAAGCTTTCCAAAATTGGCGAAAACTTGTCCTCTGCCAGTTCGCCTCTTTTCGAATTAAACATCAAATAATACATATGTATAAATTCATTTACATTGTGTTAAAATGTGAAATGTGTTTTCACACGCAACACTTTTTCTTTAAACTTTAAACCTTATTTTTTAGGCTATCTTCTCACCAATCCACAAGTTTCACAAACTCAACGTGAGCAGCTCATCGATTCTTTCCTAACGCATATCATGAAGATCATGAATATATACTTCCACATTGTTACTCAGCAGAAACCGTTATTCTTACCAAAAGTACATAAACCGGACCTCTTCGGCAGTAGCAAGGAAATCATCGTGCAAAAATGGGGCTACTTTGGCAATGATTATGTTTACATTAAACTGTACAACTTACTGAAAAGTGCCAACGATATCTACAAGGTAAGAGAGAGGAAAAGGCAAGATTTAATTCGGGTCACACAAACGATCAGTTTCGTGGGAGAATTCGTAGGGCAATAGATATTAAATCGTTTGCCCATTGTTCATTTGTTATTTGAACGAGGTCGAATTAGCTTCTAGCAAACCAAATGACAAGATAATTTAAGCTAATTTGTGCTTATGAGACATTTGGTCGGTTTATTAGTGATTAGCTCGAACAGTAACCTCGAAATTAGTTGTTCGTTAAATAATATAAAATCATCATGTTTTTCTTCCCAACACGTAGATGACAATCACTCAGGCTTCGGGCAGCATTTTACTGTCCTTACTTCATACTTGTATCAACAATTTGAGTTTATGCATTGAAATGCGTAGTCATGTAACAGATGTGAACAGCAGCAGCAAAAGCAGCAACAGTAATCAAATAAGCTCACAAGACCCCTCCTCGCCAGGCCCTCCGATTACTTCAGCCCTGAAATTAATTGAAGAAATCCTTCAGTATTTGAGAGAGCTAATACATTTAGCTGCTGTCGAGTGCATTGCTTGCTTGAGGCAACTGTTGAAATATTTATTTGCTCAGAATTTTGGCAGCCATGCGCAATGCAACAATGCGAAATTCATTCAACAGGTCTGTGATGTTAGGACATGGCCTCAACAAAAACGAAAAAAACAAGAAAGAAAACGGCAGCAATGGCAACAGGACGAACTTGCGGCCGGCGGCAACACCACAAGCATCATCAATGAATCACAACACCCAGAATCTGATGATTGGAATATTTTTAGTGAATTATTTGCACGCATTTCAAATTCCTCCCCCGACGATAAAGCCACCCGGCAGCAGGAAACTGCAAAGTACATAAAAATATTCGAGCCAATGGTTGTCAGCTGCATTGCGGTAAGTTCTTTAACTTCGCTAAGATAATTTTCCTTGGCATAATCGCGTTCTTCTTGCAGCTGTTTATGAAATCGAACGCTGTGGTGCAGGCATCCATTCTGGAGTTAATATCGGATATGCTGGAGCTGCACATTACGTACAGTACTCCCGACTCCAAGAACATAATTTTCGATGAAGTCATAAGAAACTTAGAGCTTATTGAAAGTGGAATCGCCAGGTAGGTCCAAAGCCCACGGTCAACAACGAAATCCGAAGTTTCATCCTTTCGGTAATAAACAATTCTGTTTATCTTCTTTTTTTATGGCACTCCTGCCGCAGAAATGCTTATTTAATTGTTCCACCCATGGTGAAGCTTCTGGTTCAGTTGACAAATAGAAGCGCCAAGTTAATCACAATGCCGAAGGTTATCAGCATTATCAACAATTTATTGGCTAACAATGCTATACGCAGCTGTGCCGTCGTTGCCCTGAAATCGCTAGCTTATGAAATATTTTTCTGTGATAGAGAAGGATCAGCTTTGGCCGTGGCACAATCAGATTATCAACGTGCCGCCTTTCCATCGCCTCTCATTCAGCCACCGACAGTAATACCGGATCAACAACATCGCCACCATCGCCCAACGCGAATCTCTGAAGAGGCGGCTGCTGTTGCCGAAGTGCTGTTGCAAGTCAATCGTGAATTGGATACTCAAAAGGAAGTCGTACTGGGCATGCTGGAGAAATTCATTGATGCCAACGAATGTCAACAAGTGTTGGGATTGTTGTTGTTGCGGCAGCGCAGCATAAATGCGGCCACATCGATTGCAAGCGACGGCCCGCAGCAGCAGGAATGCGGCACACAACAACCACATTCACAGCAAGTGCTGCAGAATCCGGACGCTGTCTTTGCTGTTGTATGTCGCGCCCTGTGCGAAGAACTCATTTGTGTTACCGAATGGAGCAGTTTCTTTCTCCTCGAAACATTCTTCAGGAATTGCGACAAACTTGTCCTTGCTGACAGCAAAGTCTTTCACTGTCTGCTTCAATGGTTTATAAGAATGGTAAGTCTGTGCTCGTAGTGTAATCAGTCGCCACCAAAGTTCGTGTGGGTGCATTTGTGCTCGCTTCTAACATTCTCATTTGCAGAATATATTTTTTAAATAAAAATTGTTTATATAACATTTCAGTTTTTTCTTTCTTTTTTTAAATTTTTTCCTTTCTTTGCTTGCACTTGTTCGGGTTGCCCTTCGGAAAACGATGTTGACAAAGGATGTAAACAACTACAGCAATTTATCGTGTGCTACTATTATTCTGGAGCATGTAATCCCTAAAACCGAAGAAATTTATTTGATAAATCACGTAAAACTTTACATGAAAAATCATGTAGTCATTCGTGAAGAAAATCGAATGAGTTATCCTCAGGATACTGCCTGTTTGCCGGAAGAACCATCGACATCAGTGGCTGCTGTTTCGGCATTAGAGTGCACCTCAAACAACTATAACTCCAGCAGCTCAAAGTCAGACATCAACGAAATGAACTTCTTTGCTAACACACTCAACGAGAAGCTTGCTGATTGCTTTCTCCAACTGACGGCACATTCAGGAAATCTACCCGAAAAGATGCACGACATCAGCCCTGATGGAAAATATTGTGGTATTATGGTTAGATTCATTAGAGCACTACGCAACGTATGCTGTCGCTCCAGACTGCAAGATGCTCTACAACCTGCCTTACGTCTGGCTCTCAAAGAATCAGGCTTTTTGGAAAAATACTTTCGGTTCCTAAACTTTAGTGAAGACAATCAGTGTGTTACCCGGAGCATAGAAGAGTCGTTACGGTTGCAATTGGAGTTTTTTAGACTTCTGTCTGCGGTGCGTCTGCTGGACACTTCTACCGTTTTGAAACAGCTTCAGGGTGATGACATTAAACCGAATGTGCGAAGAGCTCTTTTGCGGGAGATTTGCAAGCGTAACGTAGGTGTATTACTTTTTCGTGGTAGTTTTTTATTGTATTGTATGGTATATACAATTCGTAGCACGCCTAGTGCTTTAACTCGCAAAATGTTAAGTGCTAGTTCCTTTCGGCACTTCATCTACCCTCTAATTGTTTACTTGAAGTATTTAAACTTAATAAGCCTTTTAAAAATATGAAAATTTTTTCACAATTTCGAGGACCAGTGAAATTTGCCGGAATTTAGCTGGAATGAAGCTACATATACAAAGACAGATACCAGTTAACAAAGCAATAATACTAGCAACAAGCAGTATAAATTTTTAAACTGTTCATCATAGTTTCTTGTATTTTTGCTTAACAGCCTTTAGAGTCGAATGGTCTGGCCTGGAGCCTGCAACAAGTGCAGCAACTATTTCATCCAGTCTTTTTGAATGCTTTGATTGCGGATGCGTTTGCCTTCGTTTGTACAGTTTGTGAAGTGGACGAGGAATTTTGCTCATCGTGGTTGAGTGCGCTGATTGTGAATTACGCGATCTTGAGAAGAGTAAGTACATACCGCAGTTTCAGACAGCGCGGTTGTTGTTGCAGGCACTTTTGCTTACATCTTTTAACTTAAAAAGTGTTTATTATTATTACTATAGCATTTTATACGCAATGATCAAGAGTTGTTGTTATATCTCTGCTTCCGATTTCTTTGAGCCTTCTTTCTATGCCCTATACCCGAACTCGAATACCCTTATATTACTTTGTTCTGCCGTTTCTTGTTTAGCGTTGTCTGTCTATAGCTATTCAAATACATTCAAATACATTGCCTGTACACCTGCTATCAACCTTCGATAACTTCCCTTCATCATGGATTCGACAGATACGGGTGTAGGGTATTTGAGTTCAGCGTTTGGTATGAGTTAACAATCGTACTTGTTCTTCTTTTCCTACTTATTCTGTTACGAAGCATTCCATCCGCATTCTGGTACATTCCGCCATACGCTTTTGTGCCCGCAATTCCAGCACTTATTGTATTGCGAAATTCCTGAGCCTGCTGGCCAGGCTACATCATGCTGCAGCATCGGATCGCGATCTGGAGCATCGCATTGAACGGACGGCACGATGGCTAATTTCATCGGCACCACACCGAAACTCGAATTCTATCTACGACCGCTTTATTCGCATGGAGAACGAAAGGAGTGGACAGCAAACTCTTAGCTTTGCAAAACTGCAGCATATCCTGTGAGTAATTTCATGATTTATTTTAAAGAGCCTTTCCAAATGACTACGCATTGAGCGTAGATGAGAATCGCCGGGGCTTTCCAAGCAGTTTCTTTCTACAGGTTTATATTATGTCATTATTGGATTATTCTTGCCTTATTTTCAATGAAATGATTGTAATTCCTTATTAAATTTCCTTCTTTGCTTTTTGCAGCCTCAACGATTTGGAAAGCTGCAACGTAAAAGTGAATCTGCCTTTTGAACAGAAAATAATTGATGAGAAGTGGTTATTTTCTCAGGTGAGTGCTTGGAAAGAAATTCTTTTGGAATGATTAGTGAAAATTAGTGTCCTTTACTTTATGACGGAGACGGATTGGATTGTTCTTGTTCTTGGAACCACCATTTGAGATCATTTAAGTTAACTTTTCCTTAAAAAAATTGAATGATTTTAACAGAATTTTAAATGACATTAATTGTCTAATATGAAAAAGTATGAAAGAATTTCTTAGTAAAAAGTATCGACAATGAGAAGTCTATCTCCGGAGATCCAAATATTTGGTTAAGATATTCCCCTCCCACCTTTCTCTTTCTCCTTTGCAGATAAGCAAATGTTCGACACAATCCGACTGTGATCCGGAAAAAATAACTCGAATTCTGTTAGACATTCAGTCCGAGCACAAGTTGCATAAGATCTTCAACTCAACCAAATTTAATAAGGAACGCTTGCTGGGGCCGGCCATCACGTGGTCCTTGCACGCAATGCTTGATTCCTTTCGCAACAGCTGCATACAACACAATCCTCATATACACTACCTGCAGCTAAATCCGCTTGCTCGTGTCGCATGCGCCATGCTCATGGCACGTATCGATGAGTTGACAGTGCCGTCACGGCCGTCGTCAACCTTGCAACAGGAACAAGAAGTGTTAGCGCACCTGGCTGCAGCCGTTGTGCGCTTAATGGAAGCGATAAAACGCATCGAGACGACAGCTTTGATTTACATTGAGGCGAAGTTCATCGAGAAGTTTCTGCGCGAACATTTGCTGCGGCGGAATGACGTGGCCAGTCTGCTGCGCTTTCTCCGTTGTTGTTGTACTTTAGCAAACGCATTTCTAAGTTCAACAGCGGTCACTGTCACAAGTGATGCTACGGACCGACCAACAGCAAACCGCGTTGGAGGACCACAGCAGTGGATCTATTTGCGTTGTATCGATGTGCTGCTCAAACAGAAATTTATTTGGAATCAGCTCCATCTAACGAACGGAAATGTGCCGAGCACTACGTTAGCGACCTTCCCTGATGTTGCTATTTGGTCACCGAAACAGCGCCACAAATTGTTGTGTAACTTGGTCGAATTGCTGACGCTTGCGGCAAAAAAAACAGGGCAGACCAGGAGGAGGAGGAGGAGACATCTCAATCTCGAAGGCATGGACGTGGTTGGCGCTCACGAAGTTCCTGTTCGTGCTCCTCTTCATGCAAATGATGCCTGTTTGTTGGCGGCTGAGGGCAAACATTCCAACGGCGCAGAATATGATGACGACGGTTACGACGATGACAATAACGTAGCTGAAGTGCTCCTGTCTGATGTCTTCCCGGCTGCTGCTTTTATAGCCAAATTGATTGAAACGCAAATTGATATCGTTCCAACATCCGGCACATTTTCCCCGGCGAATTTGTCCGGCCGTCACAGAGGAGACGGAACCAGGATACCAGCGCCTCCTGAGCGTGCTGGGGCATCATGTTCTCTGGGCGATGGAGGAAAAGTGGCAGCGGCAGGATTAGAAGTTTGTGCTCGTGCTGCTGCTTTGCATACTGCTGACTATTTGGCGGGCATTGAAACTGAAGGCGCTCGTGTTCCGATGGTGAGTGTGTGTTTAGAATGCAATTGTTTTCAGAGATCGGTGAATCTCTGTGATCCACGTTCGTTCCTTTAGAACGAATTTCATTGTAGCGAGAAAGCTTATTTTCATATGGTTATACCGACTGTTCGCTCTTTTACTTGAAAGTATGATAATAAAATCATTTGAATATTGAAATATTGAGAATCTCTTCCTTTCACTCTAGTCACTTTTGTGGATTCTATCCCTTCTTTTACTAGTATAACTTATTTGTGTTGCTCTGCTAACATTCGCCTTTATTTATTGCTACATACACGACTTCTCTGAAGGTAGAAAGACAGTAAAAATCTCGACATGTTAACTTTCCTGTATTATTTTTTTCTTCTCAACTCTTCCTTCTGTTTTCTCTTATTTTCATGTTTGCTGGGTTTCTCCGCCATACTTCAATCATCATTGATTTTGTCGACTTCATCAACGTCATTGTCAATAACAACGACAACAACCAACCAACCGACCAACCGAAAACTCTATTCATTTTGAATTCCATGCATACAGAATTTGTTGATATCGATTGGAATATCAATTTTAAGAGTGAGCCAATTTTATGCATTCGCTGTGACCCCTTTAGAAATAGTACAGCTACAACAACAACAAACAATAGGGAGCAGCAGTAGTAGCGGTAGTGGAACCCTCAATACGCCAACTAAACACCAGCCATCGGCAGCATCAACGAGACCTGCAGAAAGCAAAACAGAAACAACAAAAGTAACAACAGTGTGCACGGTGCCAACAATACCCGTAGAGAGTCTCAGCGATGTTACAGTGCTTAAGAGCTTTATAAAGAGGTGAGAGCAGAGTAAGGACGAATCAGTGAGTAAGGTTAGGACTCAAGCGCTGCGGAAAGTGTCTCAGTTACAGTAATTTCTAGAGCTCACAATGTGAAAGTTTAATTATTAGACTTCATTGAAATATGTATGTACATATACCTTTTTGGAAGTTATGGCAATAAACACACAAGTCTACATCGTTTATATCAGTGGATCCGAAAGTGTTGTATATCATGCCCTTTTTTACTCTCTATAACTCTGTTTACCGCCACCACAATGCAACTTATTTTTTATTTATTGCTATCGATTGTTTTATTTTTACAATCCTGCTGAAGTATAACTCAGAACTTCTGTTTCTCAGAAGACCGGAAAGACTGAAATTGAAATAGTATGCGGAATATCACGTCGTAGGGAATGACCATACTCTACGAAATAAATTACGAGCATGTCTTATAACTCGCCATTCCGAGAGAAAAAATAGGTGTGTCGAAACGTAGACATTTTATTATTCCACATATTTTTGATGTTGATGTTTAATGCTAAAAGAATTATTGACCGAATGCATTGAAAGAATATTATTTGAGTTAACTTCAATACATTATGATAGAATTTAAATATATTAAAAAAAGGTTATTAATTTTCCTTCTTATTTTTTAAAGATTATCGATTTTTGGTTTCGTCTCACGTCAACAGTTTGAGGAACATTTCATGACATTACTGCTGCTAATCAATAAAGTTTACGATGAAAACCTGGTGGACCAGCAGGAACAGTTTCAAATTAAAAGCACTTGCTTGGAAGCGATTTTGGAACTTTTAATTACGTACAAAACTTTTCCAATTGTGGGCGATAAACTTTCTTGGTTCCATCATACGGCGAGATGGTCTCGCATTAATTGCGACAGCATTAGGTAAGTACCGCGTCGACGACAGAGACGGCCATAATGAACCGACGACTATCATCGAACGACATTATTTCCGACAACGTCATTCGACACTAACACACTATCATATCATACCTTGCCGACTGCATTGTCCCAATTTGAACAACAACATCAGAGCCCCACGACGAAAAGCGAAAACCCCAACAACAACATCAGGAACAGGCAGAGGAAGAGGGGATGTAGATACAGAAGCTTCTAATAGGAAATAAGTTATACTTGTGACGAATGTTTGAGAGTGCGTTTGAATGTTGTATACGTACTAGACATACATATGTCCTTGTTGTTGGACTCAATATAGCGCTCTTCTGTGTTGGGAAAAGAGAGGCGTGTAAAGAGATGCGATGCTGCCTTCTAACCACCTTTTGCACCTTATCGTTGCTCATTTATAAATTGTGCAATATTACAACCAATGGAGTTTGCGATTTACGATGATTTGATCTATTTTTATGCTGAGTGCTTCAAAAAATGCATACATAAAATAAATCTCCTTATCAGTAGCGTATCACATTTTATATTTTATTCAAGGTTACAATATAAAAATTGTATGTATCTAAAAAGTTTAGAAATGCTTATATTTTTTGGTATATAAACTTTTTCCGTAAATTTTTCAAGTAGTCTGGCTTTCGACAAATTAACAACAACATTTTTGAGCTTAATGTTCGTTGCTCGCCTTTCAGTGTCCAATAGTTGCTGTTTGAGAGCGATTTTATTGTTTTTTTTGTTTTTATTCTTGCTTCAAATTATTTGTTAGCTACTCTGGAACTACATTTTACACTAAACCAAACCAACCAAACTTCAGTCTGAAATCAAGCGCACTAGTTTGATGTAGTTAAGTATATTTTTGTGCCTTCCCTAAATTTTATTGGCAATTATTTTTGTGCAGTCGGCAGACTAGCAGTCAATGTGCAACTATCCCTTTGTTGTTGGTGTTCCCTTTTGTGGCTTTTTGTGGTTGTTGCTCTTTATTTTATTAATATTTCACGTTTTTTTTTAATGTGGTTCGTTGTGGTTTTTTATATCATTTCGCATAATAACTTCATCCAAAAGTTTGTACCATCGCCTTTTTAGTAAATAAATAAAAAAACATTTTAAAAAGTAAATAAAAAAACATTCAAAAGTTTTCATAGCTCTTCAATTTCTGGGTTATCTATGAGGTTTCCTGTTGTTTGTGATACTAGACTAATTCAAAAGCAAAGTGTGTATGCGGATACATCAATTTTTCATATAATGCGATACATTTTTAAGGGTTGCATTTAATTTTTCAGAAGTCAGAAACTCGCTATTGTTTTGTCCTCAACTCCTCCATGAGGACCTTGAGACACAAACTTAAGCTTGTTTCGAAACACAACGTTTACATTTAGATTGTATTGGTAAAAAATACATTAATAAGCAATCCTTCCTTTTAGTTTGAAAAAATTGCATAAAATACAACTGCTCGTCTCCGAATCGAATGTCTTTTATAATCCCAATTTGGAGCGTCAGTTGGTGAACACCGCTTCCACCACTTCGAATTGGTTGGGCACTTTGCAGGATAACATTAAAGGGACGAGGTACTTCCTTACGAATCAGATGGATCTTAGTTTTGTGTGGCAGCAGATGGAGTCATTCGCAGAACCTGCTGGCAGATCGGATGAGGATGATGAGATTGTAGAAGACTATGTGCCTATGCAGACGTTGCCGTCACGCGATAACGTCGCCAAGAAACCAACATCAGCCATCGGAGGTGCTGATGACGTAACCGCCAGAAACTATATCTACTTCACCGCGAGCTCGGGTGTAGACTTCAAAAGCAGTTCGCAGCTGATATTCGACGTGATGATGCAAATTATTGAGGTAAGCGTTTGCAATAAATGAGTTGGATGAGATATTCCTGGAAGTCATGACACACAATCAAAAGATTGTGACTGACTACTTATCGATGGTATTGGCCACGAAACACACTTGCCGAACAAATATCGCCAAGCTCTAACCATACTTATTCCATCGATGTCCATAAGAAAAAAAACCCAAAATTACGTGAACAAAATTTCTCTAATTTATAAAAATTTTAGTATAACGAATATTTCATAGTATTCAATAAATTGATAAAATCGACAGAAAAGACGTAAAAATTTTTTTGCAAATTTACAAATCTGTTACTGATGAATAAAATGCATTCAATTTCTTTTTCTATCTTGCTTCACACTGTTTCACCGAACACACACACACACACACTCACTCACGGCCTTAGTACAATCACATTTTAGTCTTACCAAATCTGGTGAAATTCTGTGAAATCTGCGAAAATCGTGATCAAATCAAGTGGATTAAGGATAAAGCTTTGAAAATGCAAGAAACCATTCCCATCGATGACACCATCTCGCATCAGGTACGTTTTGCTAAGCAGTAAGATTGCTTTCCATTCCCTTCCACTACTATCACAACTAGCGCTTTCTATCTCTTGTTGCTGCTACTTCTACGCAGTATCCTGACTGCTATTTAAAGTATTGTATTTTCCCAGGAACATTTTCAAAAGTGCTGACTGCAATCATTAGCATTCCATCTTCACTGCCTCATTTCTATTTTGTCCGTTCTCTTGCAGCACATCATCTACTTACTTTGTAGAACACAAGCGACCTTGATACCAACGTTGGGCGAATTGCAGCAACTGTGTGTCCTCGTCGCCAACTACTTGCGTAGCTCGCACGTTTTCATACGGAACGCAGCACTGGCCGGAGTCCTCAGTCTGCTCGAGTGCTGCGCCAAAACGAACACGTCGATTGGCAAGCTCAGCGAGGAGCTGGCTCTGCTAAGAGAACTGATTGTGGCTTACGTCCAACGACATGGACTGATCGATCAAAGGTGGGTTAGGTTACTCTTGCGTTTGTGCACAAATAGCGACAGATGATGGCTGAGAGGTTTGTGGGAGAAAGAAGGGGAGCGTGAGTGATGGGCTGAGTTTTCTCCCAAAGTCCGTACAACCACGTAAGTGAGTGATAAATACTTGGTATAATGTATTTATTCGAAGAATTGCGCTAGCAAAATAGTTTTGCAGAAATCTTCAATTATCGTTGCCGGGAAAGGGAGTAAAGAGAAAGTGCGCGAAGAGAAGGTGATCTTATCTTTAAAGCTCGCATGGTGGAGCTAGAGATGTGCTAGAGAAAATAAATTCACAATGTTAATAAAATCGAATAGCGTCAATGTTTCTGATATGACCTTTTTTGGTGTAATCAAACACGAAGTTTGTGACCATCAACCAAGCAGCAGAAGTGTTTACATATTTTTGTTTTGTTAAGTTAATATTTATCAATGTTTTTCTTCCTTAAGAGCTACAGATAAAACAAGCCTCGCTCTTTAATTCTGTGGTTAATTAGTTTAGTAAGATTTTGAATAAAGTTCAAGTGGTAATGAGTTATTGTATGAAAAAATATTTAATATTTTGCCCCCATTTCCCCCCCCCCCCCTCTCTCTGTCTATCCCCTGTCTTTAATGAAAAACGTGCCTTTTCTTCTTCACAGTGCCATACGATGCAGTACCACTCATGCTAAGTTAGTCTGGACCTTAACATTTGCACTTATTGAATGGACGTCGAAATTCGTGCCTCAGTGCAATCTGCTCTCGAATGCGACAATTGCCGCCGGGCAGTTGCTGCCAAGATCCCCGGATGAGGAAGTGTATCTGTGTATATTGCATGTAAGTCTTTTATTATATTATGTGCTTTCGGCTTTAACTTTATGTCACTTAAAACTTAAACGTACCTCTCACACCGTATTGTATATAATAGTTTACTCTCTCACTTCGCTAATTCTCTCTCTCGCAATCACTCTCTTCTGCAGGGACTTGAGCGCTTGATTGTCGTCAGTGCCATCAGCGGCAACAACGCGATAGTTCCGTCAGAACTACATCACAAAATTGAAAAACTCGCACTCGATTTGGTTAAATTGGAGAATGAGAAATTCTCAGTTCCGGCATTGAAGTTGCTCTTGTCATGCATGTATGTGGGTAAGTATCGATCCGGTGTGCAGCTACATGTATGTATGTGTGTATGAGTACCTTAGTATCATCTTCATATGCGTGCCGCGTGCGGTAAGTGTTGTGCGATAAGTATTTGAAAGCCTTTTCGATATTGTTTGGTAGCGTTGATGTTGTTAGCTTCTGCTGCTAAAGACTAACCCGCTCTAACCGGTATTGATTTTGTACTACGAGTATACTACTCAACTGACTACTACTGACTACTCAAAAAGATTTAGTGTTAGATTAGTATCCTTGACGGCGTAAGTTTTACTATGGACATATTTTACTTGATTGATTTTAAAGTTGATTAGACCGATACATTTTTGATTATGAATGTTATCCTTGCCCCTAAAATAAATGTTCTAAACAACAATAAAACCTCATTTCGCGATGTCATAAGGGTAGAAGAACCTTCAATACTAAAATCTTTTTCTCCCGCAGGCTCTGCTGAACAGCTGGAAAGTACGGAACTATCGAACGGCATCGTCCAGGACGATCCCGAGATAATCGCACAGCAAACAGACAAAGTCGATGTACTCCTGCATTGTATTAAATCATCATCCCGAGATACCGCATGGATTTACGGACAAGTGCTATGCCAAATTATACGTGATTTAGTGCCACCGAATGAAATATTGACGAAGGTCATAAAAGAGTTTCTGGCAATAAATCAACCGCATTGTGATATTATTGCGACGGTCGTGTACCAGGTGAGTTGTTGGGAGAGAATTTGTAGAGGGAGTAAGAGACATAATACAGGAAAGGCGAAGTGTCAGCGTAAGAAAGAGAATGAAGAAAGTAAACTTATAAATCATTGTAGTGTCACACGTTTTATGTATCAGTTTTAGTGGCCAAAACAGAAAAAATTAAAAATACCAATGAAAATTAAAAATTTATTATATTTCAGATCTGTTACCATCCGGAGCTCTCTATACATTTTGATTCGAAATCCTTACTTTGTTGACTTTTAAAGAGTCATTGTTACTTTACAGCTGACACCAACCTCACGTCTTCCTTCATTAGTTTTTTTTATCTAAGCCGTTTTTGCTTTGCTCAATACATTCCTTTTTAAGTCTTGCTTTTATCTCACTTTCTCAATTTTTTCAGGTTTTCCGTTCAGCCATCGACTCATCGTTTTTGGAGATGCTGCAGGATTGGCTGATATGTTCGCTGCCCACCTTCTTAGCACTACCCACTCCTGAAGGTGTCTGGAGGCTGAGTGTCATCTTTTTGTCCGCTTCCATAAATTTGCATTTGATTAAACTGTTTCCGGTGATGCTCGGCGCCAGAGAGTTTCGCAAATTGGGTCAGCACGAAATTGCTTTGTTCGTGACAGCTGCACAAGATTTCCACGCAGTTCTGAGTGCCGAGCAGAGGATGCGTTTTCGTGATGCCTTCCTTGAGTTTCAGCAAAATCAAATCTATGCCAAGATGCTACAAAGTTTATGATGAACAGTGAGTAGCAGGAACAGGAGCAACGATCACTAAAATGCGGCATACGTCGGTGCAATGACCGAGTGGGTGGGTGGAGGGTTGCCAGGGGCAAACCAAAATAAAAGTTTCCAAAAGCTGTAGAAGAAGTAGACTTCTGACATGACAAAACAAGAAATAACTACACAACTTTATGGTTGAGGATGGCTTTTAATACCTACGGCTAGTAACCGAGGAGACCATGTTTTTTTTCAAATTAAAGTCTTAAATTTAAATTTTCCTATGCATAACATAAATTTTATGCATCTAACGTTAACCAATCGACGACACCTCACTCCAGTTTACCCTTCAACACTTTATTTTACGCCAGTCCAATTTATCCAATCCTCTCTCCTGATTATTATTATAACTATTATTATCTACTAAATTATTTAATCGATAAGTCTAGCCATGTTTGCCATGGATCTATGGCATTTAACCAAATGCGTTTAAATAAAGAAGTCATAATAACCACATCAGCAGCCGATAGATCAATCCATCTACCAACACAAGAAGAGGACAAAGGAGAACAGGCGCCGCTAAAAACCAACTGCTCAAATAACTGTAAAAATCACGAGAACGCAATCATCCATTTTCAACCCAAAGCTATTCTGCGTTGGAAGGAACCTTGTCTCTCTCCCATGCCGTCTTCCAGTAGCCATCGATTTCAGTGCTGTTCTTGATTTCATTCAACAGACGACATCGCGGCACTGATGTGATTCTTGTCACAGTCCAATGAAGAGTGCTTTGTCTCCTCGAAGGTAGAAGGCGCTCCAATATAATATTAAATTTAAAAAGTTACTCCTATAATGCGTACGCAGCGATTAAAAGTTTCTTCCATTTATCCTGTAGTAGATACATATATACGTTTATGTTTTTTTTACTGCAGCTACCAAAATATAAAATACAGTTTCGTTCTTCAACATTCGTTCTTCATTTTATTGTACGATATTTTAAATGTTTTAAAAATTTTTCTGATGTCTCAATTGAATTTGTAAAGTAACGTAATTTTGGCCTTTTATCTTTAAGCTGTTGATAGTCTAAGTTTTTGAATGTAATTGATTGCTGTAATTGATGTAATGGTTATTCGTTTATCGTGCATTCCTAATAAACTGAAAAAAATTAATAAACTAAAAACGAAATATTTCAATGTTCGGATATAGTTACAATATTTTTCTCAACAAATACGGTCTCTTTGGATCTCATTTTCATTACTTTATGCTATACTGAATACTTCAAATATTTTCCATAAGACCTAAAATAATGATGCATATAAATGCACCGTGCGACATAGTTCATGTGATGGATGTGACGGATTGCTTGACAGCAGTATGAGTTGCTAAAGTGTGGTGGGCGGAGGAGAAATAAGTCATAGAAAAGAGATGAGATTTTAATGTACTGCCGTAATGATGAACACGAAAGACTCGCTCTGAAGGCCGTCTGTGATTTATGCGTGCTGGCAGTGACCACGTTGAGCTTGCTGCTTCAACTAAGAGATACGGATCGATGTACTCCTAAATGGAAGTCGTATTTAGTCTATTCCTACGAGACACGCTTTTTAGTTTCTTTTAATAGCTGACGCTTTAGTTTCGTATTTATTCAATAATAATAAAAACTTCATTCTAACCATGTTCTCGTTATGTTTCTCTCAGAACTACATTAAAAATTTGTTTATCACCACAATATTCCTTTTTTAAAAAATATACTACAATCTGTAAATAGTATTTCGTAATAAAAAGAGGAAAAACTAAGCCCACTTAAGAAAAAAACGTCACCATTATTAAGAGAGGAGGAATCATGGAGTTATTGTTATTAATATATTAAAAGACGCAAGTAATAAAAGTACGTAAAAAGAGATAAAAGGGAATAAATTGCTTGGACAAGCGCCTACACCGGCGACGATAACCTTCGAAATGCTACTGGCCAGATTCGGTTTGAAGGCAAACAGCGGCTTTCCGTTCATGCCAATACCAGCGAACTCAACTGTTGCTTGTTTTCACCAAACTCAACCCGGTTGGAATGCTGTTCTATTCGCTCGTTCTTTCATTTTCAAACTCAACACAGTTGGAGTGTTGTACAAAATCGTGGTGTTCTTTCATTTTCGGAGTGTGGTACATAGAATCTTTGTAGTCCTTTTTCACTTTTCAACACAAATCCGCAGATAAGTTTTGTTCCAAATACACATACGTTATTTCAGATTTCAGAACGAAATATTCTGTCTCTCGCTACCT
Source organism: Conops quadrifasciatus (assembly GCA_949752815.1). Classification (NCBI taxonomy): domain Eukaryota; kingdom Metazoa; phylum Arthropoda; class Insecta; order Diptera; family Conopidae; genus Conops; species Conops quadrifasciatus. Next base: position 40,691,149 of record OX457078.1, read on the forward strand.
GTAACTTTTTCAACTCTCTCTCTCTCTCTCTCTCTCTCTCTTTCTCTTACTGCGGCTTTATTTTACGGCCCATTTTGAAATGGTTATCCCTTCTAATAGAATCGTTTTTACGCCACCATTGTCTAGGTCAGTAGTGGCAAAATACATCCGGCCGTCTTCGTGTCCTGTCATCGTTTTCTGCAAATGGATAATGATGTTGGCGGTGAGGTGTTGATGCAATGACATTATATACATACATACATATGTATGTATTTGTCATTGACAGGGTGGTAACAACCCCAGTATGTTATTGTTGGATTTTCCTTTGAATATTGTATATACCAATGTATACAAAGTTGATGCCTCTGTTCAGTTCGTATCCACCATTTTCAATGTCATGCCTGACTGACAGCTTTGTTATATACATACATATATAACGTAAATAGTGTGTTAATGTGATATTTGGTAGATACTCAAGGCTTGCATTATAAAGGACCTACTTATTTTGGCAATATGTTTTATCTCTAAAACTTATTAGACAACGATATTACAAAAGAGGTGGTAAATGCAAAATTAATTTCATGATCAAGGGAATTTTAATAGTAGTACGAGTATCGTATTGCTTTGCAGCAAGCACGAATGGGTGAAGAAGTCCCGGCTTCGGGTGGGTGGTGTGTGCATGTGGGAAGCCCAAATCATCGCAAAAGCTTGAGGGAATGAATCGAGATGATTCCGAAATAATGAAGTAATAGATAGAAGCAATTATTATGTATCAACAATTGAAGTCGATCGATAGTACCCGCTGACGCTCAAGAGCTTAAATGCAGATTTGTTTGCGGTTTCGAAATATTTCAACAAACCCAAATATTATATAATTATAAAAAAATTTCACTCGTACAAAAATTGCTAAAATACGCGTATTTATTTACTCGCATTTATGTACACAAAATAAATTGAATGCAATTGAATTTAAAATTACTTTAGCTTAATTAAAATCAAATGATACTCATCAACTAATGACGCGAGTTCGTGTGCGCGTCTGAATTTATGAAATAATTATTATTATTATTATTGGGTGTATATTTGTGAAAAAAGGATGCGTCAAATAACTAGACCAACAAATATTTCTCTGCAATTTATATCTAAATTACGAGTAATTTTACAATTAATATTTGCTCATAATTCACCATAATTATACGTAGTGTTATAATGAAAACTTAATCAGGCAACTGATTAAATTTCTAAAATTGTAGGGCACTTGTTCCCCAAAATGATTATATTGTAATGGATACAACTCCATCGTTAATACTTCCCTTGAGTACTTAGGTCCTTTATGGAGTGTTGGCCTAAAAACTTAACAAATAAACAAAAAAGCATTGAATCTGACTACATGGATGGCCGCTCTCTTACATCAATAACTTATATTTTGCAATAAAGCTTAATATTTAAGATTGAATTACACGCCACCTTTTCACCGTCCCTACCATTCCTCCTTCTCACTTTCCATAATCGATGGTTACTCATTCTTGATTACTGTTTAACATCGATCTTCTATTCTTCCTTTCCTTCTGCCATTCTTGCTTTTCCCGCTGACGATTTTTTACTCACTCACTCGGCCTCAGTCGCAGCCCCTGCGACTCACTAGACCCCAGTAATTGACGAACGCGCACAGGACGTCTTTCGTGGCGCTGGCAAAACTGAAGAGTAATTCTGGTAACGCGTCGAACAGTGGACTGCCTACGAATCGAATACGAAATGAGAAAAATATGCCAAAAACATCATAATGTAGTAACTATAAACTCTCTAAACTTTTAATGCTTAATCAAAACAAATGGCTTCTTCAGCAGCATTTTCTTCTTCTACCTCCGCTCCGAGATATGGAAAATTTACTGTCGGATGAAACCGCTGAATCGTGAGTTCATATTCATGATTAATAATTAGGTGTTCTATGATTATATCACAGTAAATCATGGCAGGTTAATTAATTTGGCCTCAAAAATTCATTAATTTAAGCAGTTTCAACCTTCCTTTCTGCCTTTTTACAAACATATTTCAGAAGAGAACTTCGGTCTCGTCTTTTGTTTATTGCCGTTTATTTGCCGATTCATTGATGTCGATTTTATTTGCCTTCCACCGAACAGTAATAATGTCCTTCCTCCAGTGACAATTGAAACCGGCAATATTTACAAAACACTCACGAAATTGAAACTCCAGAGGCCGAGATGCACCGACGACCGACGACCGACAGACTTAATTCATTTCATTAAAAATTGGGAAAAACTTGGGCGGCGTTTACTTTTCATGAACCAGAGGCACTTAGTCATGAATCAAACGGAGCCCCGAATCAACCCCCGCATCAAGCCTTCCGCAACCCTTCCCCCCTTTCTTCAACCCTTCGCTTTAACAACGTTGCAGTAACCTACCTTGCGAAAAGCCTTTCGAAAGTTTTCCGAGAGGAATGCATAAAGCAGCGGGTTAATGCAGGAGCTCGTGTACGCCAGCGTTTGGGCCGCAATCTGCAGAATGACTTTAAACTTGGAGTCGACGCGGTACAGGTCCAGAGCCTTCAGCAACAGAATGAGCTGCAATTAAAGTAGCTGAAGGGTTAAAGGCTCTGTCGGTTCTTTGCTCGCTTGGTCGGCGAGGCCGTCGGTTAGGCGACTGACACTCACCTGTACTGGCAGCCACAGGGACGCGAAGGCCACCACAACCACAACGACGAGGCGCGTCACGCGTTTGCGACCACGTTGCGACTCCACCGACATCCGGACGCCGCCGCCCTGGCGCCACAGCCGTATAATCATGCGCACGTAGAGGCCGCTGATGACCATCAGAGGCAGCAGGTAGGAGCTGATGAGGAAGGTGGACTGATAGGCGGACAACGTGACGAAGTCGTTCTGCATGAATTGACACTGGGCGAAAATTACGCGTTGGCGCGCATCGTATTCGTACTGATGGCGAAGAGGAAATGGAAAATTTTAGAGAAATTTATGTCGGAACTGCATTGAATTCGTTGGAAATTAAAATGCGCAAAATTATGTGAGAATCCTTAATGAGCTGAAATAATGAAATGAAACTAGAATGAAAATGGATTTCGTGCATTTGTGTCGGAAGGAAGGAAACCGAAATGCGGGGAACAAGAGGATAATGGTCGTGAGGTAAGGCCTCGTGAGGTAAAATATAGTAATTTCCAGCCTTTGACACATACACCATGATCTGATTAGTTCAATTAGGTTTTTCATTTTCAGTTTGAGCGACGAGCCTGCCTGAAACCTAATATATATCTATATTAGACGCGGCCTAGTTATCGATTCGGAATGGTGACTAATTAGAATTACGATTCACCGGCTCGAACATTTTCCGTGGCAACCATACATGATGTAAAAGCGTTCTTCAGTGCCGCCCTCACTATACCCTAAGTAGCCATAGCCTATTAATAGTGCTCGTGGGCGCTGTCGCTGGACTTGTTTATGGGCTCCCCCCTCCCCAATTTGCCACCCCGCCATATCGCCGGGTGGTAATTACGATTTCGATAACAACGAGAGTTCTCAATAAAACGTTTAAGATTAAAATAAACTCTTATCGTGAGTGAATTATCCGAAATTATTTCGTATTTAAAAATTCCATTTTATTTATAGCACTTAATAGGTTTTCTTGTGCGATCTTAATTTTTTAAAAACAGAATAATGCAAAATAAGAACAATCTGGTAATTTTTGGTTAACAGATTCTTGGTTGTATTTGTTTATTTTTGTAACTAAATCAAACGATCCGAAACGATCGATATTAACGCAGCAAAACAAAAACAAAAACAAAGAGCGCCATGTTCTGAAAAATGCTTTACGCATTGTTTACACAAAGTACAATTTTGTTTATTTAAGCGATCGCCAAGAAAACAAAGAAATATTTCCGAATAATAAATATCAAATATTAAAGAACTGCTTATGCCATTAAAACCGAATCGACAACAACGAAACAAAAAAGGCAACCTGCTGATATCTACGATGAATCGATGATAAGGAGTGCAGGAGCTACCTGAAGGTCATCCAATCAGCTGTGTCTGATGGTACGAAATGGATAGTGATGCATCCATCGGCCGTGATTCCGTTAACAAGAACACACTTAAGAAAAATTTTTCACTTAAGAAAATGACAAACTCTAACCAACTGCCGAAAGCAAGAAAGCTCTACGATAAAGCAAAAATTACCTCAAACAAGATAAAAGTTAAACTTACTATTAACTTTTGTTTATGCCTAAGAACTATTTTTTCACTTAAATTCAATTTTTTTTTAAAATGGCCCTCCTGCCCCGGACACGCAAAAAGCTGTGCGTGGAAATACATTTCCATTCTTATGGAATTTTATGTGACGCGTTTCTTTCATCAAGACCAATGAAAAAATGGAAGCCTGGTATGAGAGCAACCCTGAAGAATTTTTCAAGCCAGCTGGATTATTTTTTAACATTTGTGCTAAAAAATTAATGATGACGATGTGTAAAGTGTTTCGAATCATTTATAAATATTGATTTAAAAGTCTGTGGAGCTCTTTGAAATAACAGCCCAAAATAATAAGGCCCCTGTTTGGGCGTTTTCCTTTATGAATTTTCTCATTTTGCCGAAAATTAATAAAGCCCCGAAAAATGAAATAAAGGCACAGAATCACTGATAAGCAATCACTTAAAATATTTCACAATCAACCCAGGTTTCCTTTTGCTCGGACAAAAGTATGATACTTTAACCCGATCTCGTTTGAGACCACCTTTTGAATACTTCATTATAAGTCTGTGTGCTTGGATGCATACAAATTAAAAGATGGCAGCAATTTAGAGGACAAATGTTTGTTACTTACGAAAACACCATGCGCCATCGGAACCGGCACGGATGCGCCCACTATGACGGTCCACAAGGTTAGGACGGCAACTTTTGTAATTTTCTCCGTCCGAAACGTGCGCGAACGTATCGGATGGACCACGGCTAGAAATCGGTCCACTGACATCAGCACCAGCGTATAGATACTGACAAAGGCTGCGACCACAATCAGGTACTGGACCATGCGGCACCAGGTGTCGCCGAAGGGCCAAATCTCAGTGACGTAATCGACGGCTGTGAACGGTACACAGAAAACCACGAACAACAAATCGGCCACGGCCAGGTTCACGATTAAGAGATTCGTCGTAGAGCGCATCTGATGGTTGAGAAGTACGACGAGGATAACCAGAGTGTTGCCGAAGAAACCGGTGACCGCAATGACGCCGAAAAAGATGGGCACCACAACTGAGACAAGTTCTTGCATTTCGCGATAGATGTCTTCGATGCTCTCAGCATTGGCTACAGTGCTGCCGTTTCTGCTGGCACCTGAAGCTGTGGTGCTGGCAATGATGATAGCGAGGACAGTGCTGAGGTCCGTGATGGAGGAGAAGTCCTGATTATGCTCACCATTCGTAACAGTTAAAGATGAGAGCGCGTTAACCGAGTTATAAGAGTATTCCGAATTCGCCACGCCGCTGGACCGAAGGGTATGTTCCATGACCATGAAGAGTCACAAGGCATAAAGTTTTTGGCTTCAATTGAGCTCGGCTTTTAGCGGACGCTTGAGCTTCAGTTTGAAAATTTAACGGAAGAACGATTTTAAAAATTTTACAAACTCTTGTGTTAATACGAAGATGTTTGTGAGGCCCTTTTTGCACCACCGAACGCAGAAATGTTTCTCAAACTGCACAGCTTCGACTTCATCGAACTACTAAGAGTTTTAAGAAAAGGCATTTCGTATTCCGTTCGGCGGAGGCGACTGCGACTGAAATTTCTTCATGCGTGAACAATTCTTGGCGCCCACCAACCAGTCTGCCGGGCTGCCAACCAGCGTGTACAACAGCGACTCTGACAACGCATTCGGTGAAACACCAGCACCACCCACTACCGGTACCTTCCCCTTTAACCCTACACAGCATCGACATGAGTCTTTATACAACTCATTATTAGCGAAAGTGTTCTTCTCGTTTTGGCTGATTAAGTGTTGACTCCTCTCCCACATGAAACACAGACTGCATTTGGCGGCTGGGAGAGAGATTTTGGTATTTAGACTTCTCACGAGTCTGGCCTCAACGGCTCCAGACAATTTTGCACGTAAATGTTACAAAAGGTAGCGGCGACGTAACTCATTTCCATTCACTTCACAATCTTTCTCGCCACACGGTTCAATGCACCTGTTCCACTGCCACGATTACCCCTTTAGTCTTCTATTGTTATGGAGATATTGTCCAGGTACTTTATTCACATTCAGGCAGCAAACGTTTTTCGGTTCAATGCTCTACAATGAGTCGAAGGAGTCTGCAGCATGGCACGATGTAACGAGCTCTTTGCCTTCCTATTTCTACGGGGGTGATTATTACTTAATTTATAGATAAAAATTTAATTATATTGGAATTAAACTTATAGTTGAATGATTTCACTATTATTTGCTTGCGTCGGATGTTGCACCTATAGCCATTACCACCCTTAAGATGTCTGTCAGGTCCCTTCTGATAATAGTCACAATGATGATAATAATGATGACAGAGTGAATTTCGAGCGCGTTGACACTATGAATATTGCCGATTTCTTTCATAATCACGATGAAGCTGGAACCCATCGATGATAGAGACAATGTTGACTTTTATAGCTCAAGAACAGAATACTTTAGACTGCTGCGGATGGCAATAATCACGACGATGATTGCGTCAGCCATTAATGGCGATGATGGTGATTAAAAAGGAGACGAAGAAGATATAAATCTCCCCTCTCCTCCTTTTCCTTCTTCCTCTGTTCTGGAATAAATCCAGCTTCTTTTGTTTTCACTTGCCAACTCTACCGGAAGTTCCGTATAGAATTTGTACGTTATTTTGTCACAACGATTCAACAGGCAGAAGCAGCAACAGGAGTAGGCCGGATGGGTCGTGGCAACGGACAGGGGAAGAGAACTAAAATGTCGGACTAAAATGCAACCGAGTGTAAAATCAGATTGTGCCATTTAATAAAGCAGCAAAGAGTCAGCGGAACTCCAGAAAGCAATTGCAGATGTTGCAACAGTTGGCCGGAAGCTATAGTTGTTGGTCGTTTTGTAGTCGCCGTCTGCGATGCTTGCCCGCCGGACCTACACCTGCTGCAACAGCAACAGCAACACGCAAAAAACGAAAGAACGGAGAGCGCCTTGACGACTGTTTACGACTATCATGTTGCAGCCACTTAAATTATGGCCCCGTATTAAAGTGGCTATTATTGCAGAAGCCACTGCTGCAGCAAAAGAACAACAACAGCAATAAAAATTATCTCTTGGAAATTGCTGGCCATAAAATTTAACTGTTACATTATTTCTTTTGTCAGCGGCCAAGATGGGTCAGATGGAGGCCCTCGCCTATAAGAACAGCATTTGTTGTTTCATTTTTATTGTTTTCTAAAAAATACAACTGAAGCGATTCTAAAGTTCTTCCGCTAAACTTAAGTTGTCAAATTTCCGTCGGCGGAAGTTATGCCAACTGAAAAATGCGCTCGACGGAATCGCAATATTTTGAAAAGGAAATGAAAAATCACAGATAAATTTGTTTGCTGGAATAAAAGCCTGTGAATAGAGCTTAAAAAAATAACAGGAAAAGAACTATTAGCATTTACAAAACTTTCCACTTCTTCGGGCGGTAAATTAGACCCGGCAACTATTTTCTCAATGATTTTTTCCCTAAAAATATTGTGCATTATTATGAAAGCTCTTGTTTCTGTGAAAACTGATCCAAAGAATTTTAAAGCTCTCTTTCTTTTTTATGAATTTTTTACCACATCCACTCTAGAATGATGATATTCGTTCGTAGTATGTTCTTCAAAATGAGTACTCTCAGCATCATTCAGCCTTTTGATAAACCGAAAGTCATCATCATAATGTCGCAATAACAATAGATACTACAAATATTATATTTCAGGTATTATAATAATTTTGAAGATATAAACATACTCATATAGGACATAATATAACCTTGGGTACAGCGATGGAAATTCGCGAAATTCTGACAATTTTAATGAGACCGAGAATAAAAGAATCCTTTTTCAACGTAACCAATGTTTTAAACTGAATTCCAAAGAGAATAAAATAAGGCTCTGCCGATGTGTATCGCGAGTGGTCTCTTCGGTGTTCGATTCGGTTCACTTGAAATGAGTGTCGAACATTCCAATGCACGCGTATTTTGGAATCATTCAAAAAGAAATTTGCTATAAATTTACGATTCCAGAAAATAAAGAAAATGATTACAAAAATGCAATGGTCTGTGAATATGTTGCTAACGGTATGAATTACAAAAATTTCTACGTAAAAACCTTACCTACATTTACGTCTACTTTTACCTTTACGTATGGATGAAACTCTTTTTTGCTGAGTATCTCCATAACCAGGTATCGCTCATTCCTTCAAAGAGTTGTAAAGACTATTTCCATTTTGCGCTCCATTTGGGTTGGTAACGAAATCCCGAAAGACAAAATCCCGAACGACAAAATCCCGAACGACAAAATCCCGAACGACAAAATCCCGAAATGACAAAATCCCGAAACGACAAAATCCCGAAATAATAAAATCCCGAAATTACAAAACTAGTTTTTCGGTATTCTCCATCTTCTTGAACATTTTAAAACCACTAGCAAACTTCAATTTAGCCACTAAATTTCTTTTAAAAAAACATTAAAAAAATTTTAGCAGAGCCCTCTCGGTAATATGAGGTTTTTCGCATACATGTTTTTCCGCGTATTGGCAGCCTTCGGCTGCGGCAGGGATCATAACCCTCAATCAGCAGAATCCTCACGGTCATGTGAAGTTTTTTGCATACAGGTTTTTCCGCGTATTGACGGCCTTCGGCCGCGGCAGGGATCATAACCCTCAATCAGCAGAATTCTCACGGTCATGTGAAGTTTTTTGCATTCAGGTTTTTTCGCATATTGACGGCCTTCGGCCGCGGCAGGGATCGTAACCCTCAATCAGCAGAATCCTCACGGTCATGTGAAGTTTTTTGCATACAGGTTTTTTTGCGTATTGGCGACCTTCGGCCGCAGCAGGGATCATAACCCTCAATCAGCAGAATCCTCACGGTCATGTGAAGTTTTTTGCATATTGTAGATTATAACCTTCACACAACAAAATTTTCTCGATATTACAACTTTGCTTTTTTGCCAATGTAAAAAAAAGGCAAGTAGGCGCGTACTTCTAATTGGAAAAAATTGTGACTTAAATGTCATTTCTTTATTAATTAAAAATTTTATTTCGTGATTTTCGGGATTTCTCATTTCGGTATTAAAAATTTTTCGGGATTTTGTCGTTTCGGGATTTTGTCGCATCGGGATTTTGTCGTTTCGGGATTTTAAAATTTTTCGGGATTTTGTCGTTTCGGGATTTTGTAATTCGGGATTTTGACTGTCTCCCCTCCATTTAGCTCTTCTTTTTCTATCTATTTTTCTGTTTCGTTGATCTGCTTCTTTCTCAATATTTTTCTTTCAATTTCTCTTTATGTTTACTACACTTAACGTATGTGGCCTGACTATCACCACCATCGCCACCATTACCGCCATCAGCATTCTCATCATCCTGCTTTGGAGAACTAACCAAGCAGAAATTCAAAAAGAATTCCAACACTTCTGCAGCACCTGACCCGTACCCGGGTGCGTCCTCTGCAGGACCGAAGGCTTTAATAAACATGACGATATTGATGAATTTTTGCGAGAATGTCCAAGGCCTTTCTCACATGTCTTCTCTCATATTCAATATATGTAATGTGTTTGTTTAAGTATTTTTTTTCTTTACTCCTGCAATATGCTTAACCCTTACACGTGCGTTTCATTTCATCACTAAAAAGCTCAGTATATACCCCGGTAAATAAATACGTTTTAAGCGGAAAAAATCACAGAAACTTCATATTAAATATTTCGAGTATTTATGAAAAAATTGCTCACATACGGTGGTAATCGTTCGGTTTCTCTCTCTTATTTGTTCACTCTCGTTTTATATCCAGCTTTTTCCATGGTCGTACCATGTTGCCCATTCTTTCCGCCCGAATAAACGATGACCCGCTCTCCCTTTGCCGTCAGTAATCGATCTTGTTAGACATACTTGCTTGTACCTCTCTATTTCTGGTCATTTTCGCATGGCAGACTACTCACAATGGCAGCCTGCAACTACCTCCGACGATAATTTCAACAGCAAATAAATCACTCAATCCGATTCCCAATGGTTTCTTGTTGGAAAATAAAGAAATTGATGGAAGAAACGAATGGTCGCAATGGATGCATTTCTCCTTCGAAGTCTTGTTGTCCCTGCTATTGCTGCTGTTGTTTCGGATTATAAGACTGGAATCTTCATTGCCAGCACCAGGCTTCAAAGTGTTACCACCGAACAAAGGATTTTGCCGGAAACAGGTTAGCCGAGAAGGCAAGGAATCTCTGGAGACAACATTGGCAATTTTGTACTTCGGAAAATGTACTTACTAGAAGATTCTGAGGTGGTCGTCTTGAAATAGTAAAAGAAGAAGAAGAAGAAGAAGAAACCGGCAAACAGTTAGAAACGACGACCATAAACTACAGAGACTGCAGAGGCGAAAACAACAAATGTATTGTTAAACTAACAGCAAACCAAAAAGCAGCAAAATAAAACAAAGACAACAAACACAGCAGAAGAAGGAAAAGAAAAAGAATATTTCAGCAATAAAAAGATCAACGAGAACAAGAGCATTAAAATCAACTTAAGCATTTAAACTTAAGTGTTTGAACTTAAGCATTTAAACTTAACTCTTAACTTAACTTAAAACTGTGAGAAAAGTAGTTTTTAATTTAAAATTATTGCTTCAGCCTTGACATGAATACTTTGCTGCTTACGCCCGGAAGCGTTGAAAGAATATAAAACCATTTAAGGGCTCCCGCATCTTCTGCCGCGATTGTGTTTATTGCAAAAATCAGTGCTTAACGAATACGAGAAAATATTAAAAATTCCTGCATTAAATTTTTTAATAAGATATGATGTATTACAATGCAATGCGATGTGATGTGTTGAGATGTGATGTATTACAACACATATTCATCACTATTTTTCGGATGAAATGATTGTCGGATTTCTTCTGGATGCTGTTGTTGTTGGTGCGTCTTGTTGTTGTTGAACCATCAACATTTTGTATTTGAACGCTGAGCTACTGAGTGCAAATTAAAAGCTTCAATAGCAGTCAGTGTGAGCAGCAGCACACTGCAAAAATTACAGCTTTATCAGTTCGGCGGAAATCGAAATCGATGATGCTGTTGATTGAGATGCCTCAGATTGTAATTATTAAATCATGTCAATGTATTTTTCTCTTTCCATTTTACAATATATGAACATTACTGTATACATTGTTACTGCCGTCATTGATATTATTTTTATTACATGCAATAATTTTTCATTTGCCGGCACAAATTTGTCATGCAGCATTAATTCGATGAACAAATAATCATCTCAATTACTAAATGGAAAAGATATAAAATTATTATCGTTTAATGAGGCATGAGATATGTATACAAAAGAATAATTAAGTTATACAGCAAAAGCGTATACGCCTTCGTGATAACTAAAAGTGAACAAAATAAACTTCAATATTATGCGAAAAGACGTAAAGACTTATCCTTTAATAAATCGAATTAACTGCATATTCCTTTTGTTAACTTTATTTCATTTTCTCCACAACCATTAGCAGACTTCATAGCGAACCGCAGTAATAATCATCAATCGGGAAAGAAAACCGGACCACTATTTTAGGAACTCGTCCAGTTGAATACTTGCCCGTCAGTCCGTCCATACATACTCTGTAGTGTTGGTACCACAACCACCGTCAGTTTTAGCAAATTAACATCGACGCAAGCGACGAGGGCCAGTTACCACTTGCTTATACTACTACATGCAGAGGAAATGAATATGTCCCCACAACAAAATCCACAACAAACATCAGAAATAAGAGAAAAAGCCCGAGAAATTTGTAAAGTACAGCCGACCGCAACCATAAAACTGATTACGTGCTCTTACAACTCAGTTTCGAAAAGAGCCAAATATTAAAATATTAAAAATTTACTAAAAATAAACTGACTGCATCAGCGACTGAAGGCTTCGTATGTTAGGATTTGGGCCTTGTGCCAAAAGGGCTAACAAAGTACAACACAAATTCAACTGGTACCCAAAAGATTGAGGTCTTTTCATACGAAGCAGTATGAATGAGATTTAGAATTTAAAAGGAAAAGCATCACAACAGGAGTAAAAAAGGAAAATTATCAAAACAACTTAGTTTGTAATTTGAAAAATAAAATATTTAAAAGGGTTAAAGGGGCACAACTTCTCTTCTGACTCGGTGGCATTATACAATCCTATAATTTGCATAATATCGTATATTATTTATTTGATTAGGATTTTACGCTTATGAGTATACCATACAATAAAAGTAAGAAGTCAAAATAAAAACAGCGTTTTATGTGAAGTAAAATGTGACGTGATTCTTGGTGGAATTTAAAATTTTTTGATTTAAAAACAAATATCTCCAATATACAAAAAATTTCTTTGTTTGTATCATTTAAAGTGTCAGCAAAATGTCTTATTAAATCATTTCTAATTGCTAATTAAAATGTAGCAACTTTACGCATTCAAAAACAATAATATCGTAACATTACGCTACGTTTGAGGTACTCGTGCTACGCAACGAAGTTGGTTGCGATTTCGAATTTAACAAACTTCCGTCAGAGACGATGCCTGCGGCGTGCGATAAATGGCTTGGGTTATTCCTTAATACGTTTGGTGTAAGTGAAATTGATTATCGTCTAGTCTTTTTTTACATTTATGGAAAGTCTTTCCTTTGAAAATCACGTAAATCATGTGATTTACAAATGAGGAGAAAGTTTCTTTGCTAACAAAACAAGTAAGGCGTTAAGATGACAAAATGACGCAGTAGTAAATTACTTTTACAATCGATTCTTACAGAAGGGCGTTACATTTTCGCGTGATTTCAACAAGTGTAGCATGTGGTTCTTCACCATTCACCATTCATGATGCTGACCTGATTTGGAAAAATACCTACAGAATTATCCTTGAAGATAAAGTACACATTTCTCAAACTTTTTCTACTTAGTTTAGTTTTTTTCCATTTTTATTATATGTAAACTTTTATTCTTTCATATGGATACCGCATGCAGATTGACAAAAATCTTACAAAAAATGTGAAATGAATAAACGTTTATGTTTGCATACAGGCCAATTAAATTTACTTCAGACCTTCCGTTGAGAAAATGTACATATTTCCAGTACTGGAGTGATGGACGTACATGTGTGTCCGTCGTACAGCGGTGTCGTTATACAATTTAAAGTGGTTCTGCCGCCACCCCAACTTCTTTCGTCGAAAGTGCACCCAAAAGTCGCCCTAGCATGCTGGCTAGAGAGCCGAAGAGAGACGAAGGCTCTTTATTAAATGAGCCCACCGGAACACATACACACTTATCCAAACATGACGCTTCTTACTACGCGGGTCCCTAAAACAAAGTGCTCTACGCAAGTTGAATCTTTGCTGCATGGCATTAATCATACTCGTACATTAATTCAGTTGAAAGTGTTTTATAAGTTTTACTCATTCCAGTCGGGACACTTTCGTGATTTAAATGTGTGGGTGCCGTGCGAGGTGGGTTGTGGGCGGTGAGTGCAGTAAGAGAACAAGTCGGGTTGACATTCTGGGGGCGCATTAATGCCTGCTGTGTGTTGCGATAGGGGTTGCGTTTCAGCGAGTGGCAGTGTGTACTTAATAAGGTTTGTTTTGTGTTCCTCATAACTACTTTCTTTTTCCCTTTTTTTAATTATAATTCGCATCTTACGAGTATCCTAACTGAAGCACGGATGAGATGAGCTTTCTAAGTTGTATCGTACTGATCCTCTTCAAAAAACGAAAGGGTTGGTTTTCCATGCGTTTCTACACACTACTTCTATCTATTACTCAGTTCATAACAAAAAATCATATAGAAATTTCCCTCTTTTCCCCTCTTCTCTCTTAATGCTAAAAAGAGACAATGTTTTAACAGTGCTGCAGTCATTTAGTGTAGAGTTAAAATCACTACACCTTTTTCCCTAAAAAATAACGAATTCTTTTAACACTATTTTTTAACATGCTTTTCGTTTCCATTTTGTTAAAAACAAACTGAGAGCTGAACTTACAGAATTTGAGAAAGCAACATTCTGTAAGTTTATAATAAAAGTAAATACGAGTACTTATCAACATTTCATCGCCTGCAGAGATATGTACTAAGATGGAGAAATTGTTGGGCACTTTTACCCCCGTGATACATAGTATATGTATGTATGTATGTACATGCCAAATACTGTTCATATTTATACATATTTCATACATATTTCTAAATTTGTGTCTACTGAATTGGTTCGTTTCCAGTGCGTTCCATTACTCCTTCACGTTTACAGTTTTGTGCTTTTAACATACTGTTAAAGTGTAACATGAGAGCTCGCAATTTCGAAAAATTGTAAAGGCCCTGATAATGTTAAATCATTTTCAATGCATTCCTTTGTTCTCTGGGGAAATTACTGGGGAAACTTTACAGAAAGTTGCCTGCAGCTGTTAAACATCCCAACAAAAATGTACAAATTTGCACACTGCTAGACAACACTGTTCTTTTTCTTTAGGTAAAAGTTCTGCTTCACTGTTCTTCAAAGTAAAAAGAATATTAAATAATTAATAACTAAAACGCAAAATATAAATTATAAAAAAATGCATAATAAAACGTAATACAGATTAATAAACAAATAATTAAATAATAGCAAATAGAAGGAGAGTTTCTCTGACATTGTGGCACTTCGTAATATTAAATAAAATTACATATATATTAAATAAGTAAAATATTATTTTATTGTTTCATTGTATATTACTTATCTTTTTTTTTATAAAACCCAAATCAAATACATATAGAACTTCCAATTCAAATAAGAAAAACCTATTTAAATATAACCAATATATACATATATAATAGTGAATAAATACTCAGTTCAATGCATTAAACAATACACATACATATGTACATGTATACTGAATAGTAAATAACAAAACATATATAATATATTAAAACAGAAAATAAACTGTAAATAAAATAAAAAATAATAAAAAATAATAAAAAATAAATAAATAAACAGAAGGCATCATATTAATTTAAAAGAAAACTGGTCAGTTAAATAATTTCTCTCATAAGATATTGCAAAAATTAGAAAATCCTATTTATCCTGAATTACAGATTTCCGTTTTCTTACAGGCGTTTATGTCAACCACAATGTACCACAATTGTAAATTTACAACCACAATGAATACTATTATCATTATTAAGTATTCATTATTTATTAGACACTCTTATTTATTAGAACCAACACTCTTTCGAACATTCACTTATTTATACAGGGTGCTTGTGCGTGCACGATACATGTGTGTGTGCATGTGCAAGTGAATTTTTCCCACCTGAGTATCTTTATGCGAACCGAAAAGCTTTATTTCTCTGTGTTCCAAAGAGTCCTTTGTCCCTTCTCAGTCCTAATGTCCTTATGAATTAATAATAGTAATAGCGTTAGAAGGATTTGAACGTTGAAGTCTACAAAAACTCGCAGGCTACATATATACATACATACATACATACATACATACATATATCTCAAAAGCGACCCAAAATCAAGTTGCAAAGAAGAAGAAGAAGAAGGTAAAAAGCTCGAAGTAATTGACAGAAACTTAAGCGTTGAATGCTTAATGATATTTAGCAAGGAATGAAGCAGATACTGCGGCACAAGCTAAGGATAAAATTTGTAAATTATTAAGATTCTAAAGTACGATAGAATGGATAACATCATAATTGAAATGCGTCCCCCCATCTGTGCCCTTTCGCTTTTTATATAAAGTCAGCAATTGATGTTGCTGCCACTATTTTTCCTAATTAATTTCAATTAGAAGTTAGTTAAGAAGAGTTCAAGTAAATAAGTGCACAAGTAAGGCGCAAATTCAGCCTTATATAAAAGCGTATAAAAAATTAAATAAGGCCCAATTTCGCGAAACTACTTTAGATGCACAAATAAGCTTGCAACGAAGCAGGTGTTGGATTTACTGGAAAATTTAATCTCTTTCCGCTGTCATAAGCCTTAACTCATATTAAGACATTTTGGTTAGGAATAACAGTGTTGGCAGTGGAGGAATTGTTGGACTTAGAGATTTAACACTTGGATTTAACACTTGTGCTAAAGTTCTTCTTCTGCATCTAAATATTCTGTACCAGGGTTTTCCGAGCTATTTTATACATATACGAGTATTATATCTAGGAAACAACTATGATATTTGATGTCTTCAAATAAGACAAGATTTAAACATTTTTCTCTTTAAAATGGTTACTGTTAATACGAGCAGATTTTCATAATAGGTTCCTAATTATGCCAGAAGACAAAACGATCCTAGAGCTTTACTAACTCTTGAGTTACCCATACATACACCGTCCCTTTTCCCCTCCTTTCACCCGTTGAAAGAAGCTAAACAAATACAAAAAGAATAACAAGAAAAAAGAAGAAGAAATTAACAGCAAAAATAACGAATTCGAAGAATCTAGGTTAAATATTAATTTACATATAAATAAAAAAGTTGATGCAAAGTGAAATTACGAATACAAAAATGATGGGTCTTGGGTCTGACAGATTCCGAACGGCCTACCGGAGATAGTATTTCGGTTAGTACGAGTATGAATGTATATTTTATAACAAATTTTCTATTCAGATGCATTCATGAATAATTTATTCTATTGGTCGAATTTTCTGACCTTATGAATATTTTAAATTTAAAGAGTAAAAAGGCTCTGAATTTGACTGGCGTTAAAAATCATTCCGAAGGGTTAAATTTATTTGACAAAAAACTTTAGAAAATGCCATAATTTAGTTAAGGCCATGAAATTGCCAGACGTTGCGTACATTGTGCCATCGAAATGTGTCGAAGTGTGTTGCGGGCAATTTATAAATACATAGCTTCTCTTTTTTAGAAAATATTATTCAGCGGTTTCCTTCCTTCTGCCTTCATCGCATGTTACCAACAAACGCACATAACAATGTCCAAAAGATATTTTATTAAGAAAATAATAAATTCTTAAGTATTTTTTTACTTACAATACTATTAATATACATAGAGTCATTTAAGAACTCTTCAACCTGGAAAAAAATTATTTTGAACAATTTACATAAATATTTTTCTCAAAAAATAGATAATTATTTTGTTTTGTTTTTAATTCTTTGTATTACTTTTTTTTACTTAAAATAGTCTCGAACTCCTCGCACTGGAAGTCGAATCAGCCCACCCCATGCCGCTGCCGCTGTTGCCCTTCGGCTTCGGCAGCGTAACAATTCGCGACGCAGGTGTCGATAACATGCCTGCCACGGCCAGATTGCGTCGACGCATGTGCATCATGTGTTCGACGTGATCGCCGTGACTTTCTTCCTTGCTTTTGCTGTAATCAAGCATAGCTTTCATGCCGTGCATGCCCGACATCATGAGAGCAGCCATAGCCACGCCCAATGCTTTCATAGCTACTGCCCCGATGCCGCCCAGAGTCATCAGCGCCATCATTTTACTAAACATCATGGAGACGAGCAGCATCGAGCCATGATGATCATGATCCTTATGTTTTTTGTTACGGCCTTCTGCAGAGCGGGTGAAACCGGTAGTTGACAGAACCATGAAATTAAGAGAGAGATTTTAATAGTTTCTCTTTTTTGTATTTTGATTTTACAGTCAGTCGGTTAAAAGATATGAATGGGTTGCAAAAAAAGAAATACTTTTTGTCCCATCGCAAAAATCGAATTCAACAGACCGTTGTTTCAGGGAACAACGATGCCGTACGTTAAGAATATTTAGGATAATTTACATTATCCTTCGGTGAATTTAGTTGTTCATGCAATGTTTTTCCTTTTTTGCCACATAAAATTTCGCACATTTTCGATTCAAGCTTCGTGTACTGGTATGCATCTCTCCGGTTACTGGGTAACCGCTCATTATTCTATAATTTGTGAGATCTTAATGTAAATGCAGGCAATGGAAAGGCTGCTACCAAATGCAACAATTAAACATACACGCATCAATGAATGGATGAATGGATGCAGAGATGGATAATTGTACGGATGATTGTATGGAATGATGAATGAAACTAAATCAGTGCAAAACCCAGCAAAAATCACAACCATCAAAACCAAACGATAAAAAATGCACTTTAATTTGGCATTGGTGCAACATAACAATTACAACAAAAGCAACACACACTTTTAAAACGCAACAACCATCACGCATTTCGAAGAATGGAGCAAGAAACGACCCACCTGCAACATTAACACCATTCGGATTCGCTTCGAGTGCTTCTGAGTCTTTGGTCTCATCCATCAAGAAATCGGAAAATTTGATATTCATTTCGTGCGTGCGCAGATACTCCGTAAAGCATTCCATCAGCGACGTGTCCCGCGTAGACTCTTGATGTAGTGGGTCATCGGTCGGTGCCACTACACTTTCTTCAGCTTTGGCGGGGACAATTTCAAGCCCGCGTACTATAACAATTGGGCGCTGGGAGGCGCTAAGTTGTCGCAGCAGATTACGTACGAGTCGTCCCACACGACAAAGCAACGTATTCACATCGACAAAAATACTTCTTGTCGGCGTAATAGTCGTTGCTGATTGCGGCATGCAGCCATTAAAAGAAGCGTTAGGGTCGCTGTAGCTGTCCCTGGAGGAGGGCACCTGGCCGAACGAAGATGCGTAACCGGACGCGTCGGCGACAGGACAGTGCAACACTTGAACCAACAAGGCCAACAGAACCAACCGGAGTACAGACAAGCACAACCTTAGCATTTTGTGGGCGATATGCTTTGTTTTTTCGCCGCAGTTTCGTTGCTAATCCGTTACTGCGTCACAGCTGAGTTCGATTCGGTGCGAATCAAGCCGGCCGCCGTCTTTAAATCCCATCAATTCGCGACTAAGTACACCATCCGATAATTCAGTACATTTTATACTACGGTTTTTTGAAAGTTTTACTTCATGTGCTCTACATACGGACATACGAACAAATGGTCACTCGATTCGCTGCTAAGCCCTAAACCTAGAAAAACAAATCAATATCAAAAAACACAAATTATCAACCGCAAGCAAACCATAGCAACGTTGCTGTTGTTGTTGTCGTTAATCAGAGGGAAAACTCTTCCGAAGTAATTTTCTCCTTCAATGGAAAAGTTTTCAATTTCAACGCACAGTTGGACATAAAATGTACCATTGTCAGCATTATAAGAAAAGTCTACAACAAAAACGATAACGAAAAAGAGCTGCCGGTAGATAATATTGAACAAATGAATAACGTATAACATGATGATGTTTTCGGTTTAAAACACTTCTAGACTGTTCTATGAAAAAACATCATGAGAAAGAGGAAAGAGGGAACGAAGAATAAGTACACAAGAACCAGGAACCAGGGGCAGAAGGTGAAGACTGTTTGCCTTTTAAAATTTAAGAGGTGTTATTAATTCTTAATTAATTTTTAAAGTTATGCTCGAAAGCATAAACATAAACGAAAGTAAACAGAAAAAATTTTGCCATTTCTAAATATTGAAATAAAACCATCCACCAATCAATTTCAAAAATAAAACAGAATTTTATATAAATTTTAGCATGTCGTCTATTGCATTACGAGTATCCTTCCGAGTACAAGTTTCTTACAAAAACAATACCGAAATCTAATCAAAAACTACATTAACGAAACTTTTAGCGATGGTCACAGCTTTTACAGCTATTATTATTATCGTTTGTTGTTGTTGTTATAGTTGTTGATGATGCTGCTTCTTATACCGATGATGTGGGCTTAATTGATAAATCCATACAAGAATACTCGTAAATTTCCTTTTTCATTTCAATTACGGTAAAATGTTCGACTTAAACACAGAACGACAAAAGTCTTCATCTTCGGTAATTTTGAAAAAAGCTAATCAAAATAGAATCACGTTTGGCTTTGACACTTTGCTCTATCTTTAGGTTCTGTAAAGACTCTTGTTAAAGAAACTTGACAAGTGCTCTTGACAGCTGGAGATAAAGGAAATTCAAATCGCATGTAAATCAAAAGAAATACAAATTTACTAGACACAAAGTGACAATTCCTGCCATAAAGAAAGCAGAAGAAGGCAAAACATACCATAATCAAAGACGTCACAAATTCACTTTGAAGGGAAGGGCTTACGAGGGGGACTCCTCTTTTGCTTATATTTCACTGCATTCGTAATCATTTCGTACGATGTTCATAACGTTGGCATTATGGATTTGAAGGCTGAACTGTGCTCATGTACTATGGTTGGTGTAAATTAGCCTTTTTACACCTTTTCCTTACACATTTTTAAAACACAGTCTTCTGCTTGAAATTTGAAACCGTCAAAAGATACAACGGTTACAATTTTTTTCAAAAGCATTAAATTTCTTTAGACAAATACTGACTATATACATACATCTTTGAAATAATTCAAGCCAATTTTGTTACTAATGGTGAAAAAAGTTGCTCGGTAGAACGCTGCCGACTTTGTTACTGACCGTTTCGATCTTGCCAAAAGCAACTGACCTTATTGGGTGGTTAATGAAAACAATAAAAAATTAAGAAAATCATTTTCTAATAATGGAATTGGTTTCCCTTTATTGTTCTTATTATTATTATAAAAATAATTTTTAATTATTTATATTAACCGACGCGGCGTACTCATGCAAGATCGCCAACTTTCACTCTCTTCCACTTAACTTCGAAGTATTTTTTTAGTCAGTCCGTCATGAAAACGTTATTTGCTGGTCTTGTTATACAGAAATATTTGAAGCATGTTTTATGCATAATAATCGATACCACACTTAAGTACACAGAAACACATCAACACATGCACCACTTATTCACACTCGAATACACACTCGAAACGAACAAATTTTTGAAATTTAAAAACTACAAAGTAATAACGAAAAAATTAAAAAAACATCTCGATCAGACAAGAAGCATAGAAGCATCAAAGAAATATTAAGCAAAAGAAAAGAGGGTTTGAAAGGAAAGAAAGTATTCGAAGTATCCGAAGCACAAGAGCAGACACGCTCCTCTCGGTGTTTTGTATCTGAACAACAGAAATTAGCATATAAGTTTCCGATAGACAGCAGACCTGGCTTGGTTTGTCTGGTCTTTTGCGGCTGCTGCGTCTAGGACACTGTGTCTGAGTGCCTGTCGGTCTGTCTCTTTGCAGAAACACCAGAGTGGTGTAAGCTCTCCCTTTAAGTTGAGGTACTCGTATCATCCTTTGCATAGATGGAAATAGACTTACGAGGTACATGTGTACGTAGGTACTCAATGATAGAGTTAAAGGTAGAGGAAAAGGCGTGCTTGGATGCATAAGTATTGTAATCCTGAATACCAGAAAATAAATTAACTTCAATTTACATTATTCATTGTTCGTAAAAAGTCTATTAAAATTGTTGCTGGAAATAATGTGC
Source organism: Conops quadrifasciatus (assembly GCA_949752815.1). Lineage (NCBI taxonomy): Eukaryota > Metazoa > Arthropoda > Insecta > Diptera > Conopidae > Conops > Conops quadrifasciatus. The sequence goes on from OX457078.1 coordinate 40,712,675, forward strand.
ATTTTCGATGAAAAATATGGACTATTACGGTAAACTTTTGTTCTTTTATGATTAAATAAACCAGGGCAGGCAATACGTGGTAACCACTTTCTTCCAAATATATTCAGCCTGAAAGCAGACTTCTTCTCTTATGTTTTTCTTTGTCGTCGACGCAATGAAATCAACAGAGTGGACCAAGAGTTTTTAAAATAGATTGAAAAAACGAAAAATTTAATAACAATTTTAATAATAAATAGAAGAATAGAAGAGAAAATCGGGTATTTAATTAATTGAATTAGAATATTTCTTATTTATACACCATTTTTCTGAAAGAACTCCAACACAATTCTTTCACACAGTGCAAATAGTCAAATTCCAACACAGTGCAATAATTTCTTTGCACTGTCATAATGTTTCCGTTCGTTAACATGTTGCCCTTCTTTCGCACCGATCGAGGCGAAACGAAAGGAAACGGTTAGGGATGCATTTGATGGTAAGCAACAAAATCATAAGGTTTGCATTAATTCCTTCCAACGGCTTTAGAGGAAAACGATTCGTTCAAAATTTCGAAACCTGCTACATTCATTAGGCCATCATGCTCATGCTTAAAAAAGGGGCTCACAATAAATTCAAACTAAAAAACCTTGAATAATGTAAAAAACAAAAGAAAAAAACAACGAATGGCACGCTCATGAAATCAACACTAAACGAGATTGTTATTGTAAAAATTTTTAGAGAGTGAATTTCAAAAGAAGATGGAATACTTTACACAAGCTATCATCAAAATGTCCTCTGAGAATTTTGAGAAAAAGTTTTCACAAATAAAAACAGACGAAGTAGAACAAAAATTTTGAAGCAATAATTTTTCAAAAAAAAACCCAGAAATCAATAAACTTTGGCTAATGCGATTAGCTTTTCTATTGATCGTCAATCAATCGGTTCGGTCAATGACAAGCGCAACATAACGCAATATGTTTATTGTCTCATCTGCGACGTCATTCGAGCACTCACTCGTCGCTGTTGGGTGAATAACTTGAGAAGCTGGAGTCAATGTCGTGCTTCGCTCTTTCAACTCCAGCGTTGACGAACCATTTCTCTTTTGTTCAATTTCGATTGAGGAGTTCGTTGAAAGTAAAAGCTCTCAGACGATTCCATGCTTGCCGCGTCATTCTACTGTTCAATGCACAACAAAAACAACAACACCAGTATTATTTATTATTACAGATGAGCAAAATTTAGCAGAATTTTATGGTGTTTGTTAATGCTCTGCGCCTACAAAATGTATTGAATATTATTATTTATTAATTATTTGCTGCACGTTTTTTAGGTACAGATACATACACACACCTATGCACATACATACACACATTTATTGAAGTGTGCAACTCTTGCTGCTACTGTTGCAGTGCGTGGTCAACGAAGAGCTTGTATTTATTTCACTTTTCTTTTCGGATTACGTTCAGTGACGCCGACCGAAACCAAGTCAAACTGCACTGCGCTTTCGTATTGAGCTTTTTCACAGAAGATATCGGAAAGTCGGAAGGAAAAAGACAAGTCGTTAAATTTCCAACAAATAATTAAATTAGGCAATTGATTAATAACTTTTGAGTAAGAATATTCGTACTCATATTAATATTTTTCATACTTTAATTCCGATTTCTTCTACAAAACTCATGAGAGCAACTGGCATTTTCTATTTTCGCTTAATCCAGTTGCTGAAGTAAAGCCTACCAGCACTTTGGCTCGCTCAGCTCATCTCCGCTAGCCTACCGAGCTGCCAAGAGTGGGTTGCATCTTTGCGACGTTGCTTGGTTGGTTGGTTGCTTACATGCTGCAACCACACACACAGCCCCGTCGCAGAGGATGCTTCTCAGCCTGAGATGCAGCCTCAGCAACGCACTCACATCTTCATCGATTAGCTCAGAAACAATAGATTTATATTTATTTGATATGGATAAAAATAATGAAATAGTAATGAGTATTCTGCTCCGTTGTTTCGCGGCCAAAACAATAAAACGCAGGCACTCGAGTAGCAAGCAATTAGTTGAGAATTGATTTTGCAACGTGCCACAAGCTTGTGCTTGCGAGGAGTCATAACGTCAGTAAAAAAGGCAAACAGCTAAGGCATCATCGCGGATGATCGCGGGCACCAGACAAGGACCAGACTGAAACCGCCGCAACGCGTTTCCGTTCCTTGATAATAAAAGAAAAGAAAAGAAAACAAAGTGGTCTTACATTAAATACGTTTTAGTGAAAAGGAGAGCATTCGTGTGTCCGTTCATCATGGCGTGCTTCTTGTTGTCCTCGAAACATTTACTACTCTTTTACTATTACTGCAGCTGGTCCTTCCTGCTGCGCCTGGTGGCGTCTTCCACCGCCGATTCGCCGAACTCCATCAACTCAGACCTTGTGGACAAAATGTCCTGGAAGTGCGCCAACAACGCAACCTGTCTCTATGCCGTCGCCAACAGCGTAATGGACGCGTACCGCGGCGGCGAAACGGTGCAGTTCGGACTATTCGATCTGGAGAAACTGCCGCCCGAGCCAGCGTCCGAGAACTCTACGCACCATGCCAGCAACTTCGCCTCTGCCTCAACCGGCAGCCGAGGCTTGAATATGGGTTTTGTGGAGTTCTTGCGCGGCAACGCCATTCGAATACCTGTTGGGCCCATGGTTTTCAGTATACAACGTGCGGACGACGATGCAGACTATATAGAAATCGCTTTGCTGAAGAAGACACCGATCGAAGGTATGCCCGAGTTGTACACAGTGTGTACTGAGGTTGAATTAATTAATTGATCGCCTTTACCGAGAGCTCCATATTCTCATTCGGAGGAGCGAACAGAGTAAAACGTATTTTCGTTCTCAGAATATCGTCAAATTTTAAAAAAAATCCGCATTTTGGTCAACCCAGGCTATATATTTCGAGATCCTAAGGTATAAGGTGCTAAGGCAACACTTTGGAATCAATGCTAAAGCTCTACGAAAAATTATATTTATCTTTCAGTCAGTTGGCAACAAAGTAGTAAAGTTTTCTTGAGTTATACAATCATAATGTTGTTGAAAATTGTGTTTACTTTCCTAATATTTTTCTCGTTCTTTTCTTTTGATTCATTCAACGGAATGATCGTCATACTTTGAAATTTTCCTTCAGTCAACCGTGAATTACTTCCATTCATTTTTATGCTTTCTTTGAGCCACATTTTATTACTTTTCATCCACACATTCCGAGAAATTACGCTCACATGAATTTGTATGGTATTATCACTTGGAAGGTACACAATAACAACATTGAATTTTTCCAATATATGTGCCTCCGGTTTCATCAATCATGTGTACCCTATTGAAGCGGTCGCGCTCTAATGAATTACTCTCTACATTGCAGCTGAGGTGGGCCGAACGAGCGACAGCGAAGACGGTGGTCACGGCCACCACAAGAAAAGCCGTCGCCGGAAGCCGCGTGAGAAGAAACAATTCCAAATGTTCATTCCATTGTATTTGGCGGCGTCTACTTTCGGCTGGACCCTGGTGGCGGTGAAGGCGGTGGGACTGTTGACACTGAAGGCGCTGGTCGTGTCGAAGTTGGCTCTGGTGGCGGCGACGGTGGTGATCGTGAAGAAGTTAATGGACAATGCATCGGAGAAGTAAGTAGACGTAGCTGAAATCAGAGAGAGACAAACCTACATAGTGCACTTCCACCTCTCGCGCACACAGGATGATGTACCAATACCCCGATCACACTCCTTACGTGATGCCCTACAGCATGGATTACGCCATGCATCCTTTGGGCGGCGGACCCGAAATGCCCACGGCCGAGATGTATCCTGGCCCCGTGCAAATGGCTGCCGCTCCGCCCATGCACCCCGCCCACACCGGAATAGAAGACATGCACGCCGACAGCAACCTGCACCATCAAATGGCCGACCTGCAAAACAACACCCACATGTTTGCAGCTCTGACTGCGGCCGGCCTGGGCGGGCAAGTGCAACAACAGCCCCCGCTCCATCTGCAGCAGCAGCTGCCCTTGCAGAAGGTGAAGCGGGAAGATGCGTGGCTGGCGTCACAGACTGGTGAGTAACTGGGTGACTCCTGACAGAAACCATTGTATTGTGGTTGCGGTGGGTTCTTGTGGAACTGATTGTGGAAGCGCCTGAGTGAGTCTTTGTTACAAATTTGCTGCTTGTCAATAGACTGCGAAATACTTATTTGCGGTCTACGTGACCAGAAGCCACATGACAACAGAAGTTATTCGGCGTGTAGATAACGTAAGCGAGGCTGATGATGAACCGACGGCAAAGGATGCGGAGGATTTCTAGGTTTACGATACCGGCGAGCAGAAGAAGAAAAATAAAAATTCATAATATTCTTCAATTAAAAAGTTTTCATTGCAAAAGTTTGTGCTGCTTCCGTGAAATTATTCGTAGTATACTTTGAGGCGAAATTTCTACATAGAGGAAAAACACAGACTGCTTTCGTTGATCACATAAATTTCAAAATAAATTATTCGAATTAACATACATACAGTACTTAACCCTTATGTGCATGACAAGCGTTTACATCCTGGTAAAGGAAAACACAAAAGCGCGTTTTCGTTTCCTGGGTTTGTCGCGAAAATTTTTAAATTTTTGGAAAACTCGTCATGCGAAATCTTAATCAATTTAATCACAATCACTAAAAATTGAATTCTCCATTTTTATTGACGAATTTTTCTTCTGTTTCGTACTTTGATTCTTTCGCTTGCAGCAAGACGTCCTTTTCTGTATAACTACTCGGCGGGCCGTCCCTCCTACCTCACTGCATAACAGAATCTTATCCTACAAAAAATAATTACTTAAGTCTCAAATTGACTGTAGCGCAATATCCAAAAACGGTGGACAAGGTCGGAAGGCGACAGCTATCGGATAGAAGCAGATAGAAGCGGATACAACATTCTAAGTTAAGAAAAGTTTTTATTTTTAGTATATATATTAACATCGGTATGTAAAATTCCCGTAATTAATTCGTATGCAGAGTTAGAAGGATTCATCTCAACACTGCATTGAGACTACGTAGAAATATCAGCGTCAGTGAAATTCGAATTGTTAATGTTACTTTAGTTTGCAAAAAAACCAGCAATTATTTATTTATTATGTATTTTTATTTATAATTTGTTTCTCTTTAACAACCATACGAGTGTTAATACAATGTTTTCAGAACAGTAAATAAATAAATAAATAAATACATAAAAGAGAACAGTTTTTATTCTTAATTTTTTTATATTTTAGGTGTGCAGAAATCTGCTTTAGGAGATTTATTTTCTTAAAATTCAGAAATTAGTAAACAAAACAACAAGTAAATAAATAAATCCATAAAATATAAGTAAGCATGTCAAAAAGTACTGCTTTTTTCATTTTATTTTATAAGATTGTAACTCTCAAGAAAAATTTTTAAATAAAAAAATATAAAGTAATTGTTAAAACGTGGCAGAATAAAACCATAAACAACGCAAAGTTAGAAAATTGTAGAATGGTAAAAAAGTATTGCAAAAAACCAGTTACAGAATTTCAAAACTCACAACTTTCACGGCGAAGGCAACAAAGTAGTTAGTTAGAACACAACAACAAAATGAGCAAAAGCAACAACTTGGTTTCACGTTTTGTATATTTCAACGTAAAGAGTAAAAATGTAGAAGCAGTGTAATCAATGACGTAAGCAATGGTGCAAAGTTCGAGTGGGAGTGGAAGTGGAGCCTAATAACCAGAAGCAGAAGAAGCACAGAAGGCGATGACCTGGGATTGATTCAATTTCAAACAAAATCACATCGTTTTTCGAAAAAGTTTTCTGTTTTTCTTTTGTGTCTTCTACCCTGGAGCTACAAAGCAAAGCCGTTGAATAAATATTTCTTACAATTTGCATGATTTGCAATTAAACCAAATAACCTTTTTATGACCTATCATTCCTCTGTTAGGCCTTCTTTAATTCTACCTCAATTAAAATAAATAATTTCCCTACTTCTGCTTCCTTACGTTTCTTATGAATTAATATAAGTTTTCTTTCAGACAAATCTTCTACTCTCTCTCTTTCTCTGTTGCTCTGTTTCTCTGTTTCTCTCCGATCCACATAGTACTCGTAGTAACCCTTGACAATAAAAAAATAAATAAATTATCACTTCATCGTTCCAACACCACCCTCCCTTCCCCCCTCCCCCCTCCTCCCCTCTAAAATTGCATCACTTCAATACTCTCCATTTGCCAGATTTGTACTGTTTATAGTTTTTGTGCTGGAAACGCCATCTCGTGAGCATCCTGTGCCACTACCTGCGCCGGCACTTCGGCTAAGCCCTCCATGAACCCGTCCAAGGCGCGTGACCAGCCCGAACTGTAGGTGTCATGATGCGCGTGCGGCACCTCGACCACGTGCTGTTTCTGCGACACGAGTTTCTTCAAAGCGATGATCGAGGCCAAGAGCAGCGCTATCTTCGAGATGATCAATGCCTTGCCAGCCAACAGAAACAGGCCCTTCAGCACTATGGCCCCGATGATGCCCGCCTTGGTCACCATCAACATCAAAATGGGGGCTATATTCTTCATCTTGCCACGCCCCTCCTGCAGCGCGTCGACCGGACTAACCGAGATGCCGAAGTTTAGGTTACCGTCCGGCTCGGTGGCCAGTACGAAGTCGGCGTTGTCGGAGAACTTGTAGCGCAGCGTGCGTGAGCGGATGAACTTCCAGAGCTTGCCAGCCACCAGCAAGCCGAGAGTCTCGTCATCGGAGTCAATGGAGCGGGCCAGGAGCAAATCGTCGTCGGGATCGTCAGGCACTTCGTCGATGTCTCTACGCAATAGAAAGTCAGCAACGAAAAGAAAGAAAGAAAGAAAGAAAAAAAGCCAGCCGATTTTGTTGGTTCAATGAATTTAAAGAGAGAGAAGAATAAGGAAGAAAGCAAGGAGGTGTTGGTTTTAAGCACACAATTCTCACCTGTTCTGCACGACCTTGGTGTTCTCGTTGACCTCCAACGACGATTTCTTGAATATTCGATTCATGTAGACAATCAACTTGAGCATCATGCAAGAGTGATTATCGCGCTGGCTGCACTTGGCGTTCAGCTTGCGAAGGAAACCCTCCTCCAGTTGGTTACGGTTGATGGCCGGTAGCTGAAAGCGCATACGATGCAGAGTTTATCGTTTCGAATAGAAATTTTTAAAGATTTTTAAAAAGTTTTTCGTGAGTTTCTTCTTTATAGTTTTTCATACGGAATCGCACAATATTACTACAGAATTACTAAAAGGAACAAGAATTTTAGAACAAGAATTACTAACAATATTGAAGAAATTTGTGACTTTCGTAAAATCACGTGACGACATACTGACACTGCCCACACATTTTAAGTAACTTTAAGAGAATCGTCATTAACTTGAAAGAGCTTGAAAAACAAAATTCTTTTTTGTTTTTCTTGCTATTATTACTAATTAATCTACTCCTCCTTTTTGCGCAGATTACATTTCTCCGTTTTTCGTAGTTAATTCCACAGTTTTTTTCCACAGTTGTCTCTTAACATAAAATGTCGTATATATCCTTGTTTCTTTCTAAGGATCAAGAACCAACTAAACTTTCTCTCATACGTCCCTGAAAAGGAAAATGAAGACCAGCAAAAACAAGGCATGCTTCTTACCGCATTTTGGTTGGGACTGATGGCCGGAGTGGCGCAGACGGTGAAGATTATCGTCGACAGGACAACAAGAACACAAGCCATGACCATGATTTTCATTTCGGATGAAAGCAGTTCAGGTTCGTGTGGGCGGCGGCTTATGTTATTGAGTTAGGTTTATGTTGTTGCAAATTTGCTAAAATATTTATTTCTATTTATTTCTGCTTTATGTGATTATTTTCTCTTCTTCGGCAAACTACGAATCTTCGAAGTTGTGCGGTGCTTTCCTTTTGAAGTTTTTGTAAGTACTTTGGTACGCTTTTGGTATACTCAATTATATCCTTGCTATTGCACTAACGGAGGCCGAGTCCTTCTAACCGATCACTTCACTCGCGCAGGCACACACACAGGATAATGCTTGAATTGAATATCCTGTGTGTGGTCAGAAAAGTGAGACAGAGAGACGGCTCGTGGAAGAGAAAAAGAACGCCGCGGTAGCACCAACACGACGGCGACAGCGACTACTTGAAGTGTCTGATCAGCACACTTTTTCACTGGCAGCAGGAGAAGATGTTGACATCGTTTCGTCGTCGTGGATTTTAGAAAACTTAATGCAATTTTTTCGCGCTTGATTAAGGTTTTATACCGCGGCCCCGATTTCGACGCTACGACTCCTGTGAATGGCACGGAATGAACGAATCGGCCTGGCTCGCTGGCCAGACCGGATCAAAGCAACAACAGCGCTGAGAGGTTCAGTTGTGCTGATGATAAATGCTAACAGCAACAGTGTGCAGCAGTTGTTGTTGTTGCTGGTACCGTATGCAGTGCAGTAGCTGCCCGCTTTTCCTTTAGTTGTTACTGGTTTTGTTTGATTTTCTTTCCCGCATTTGTTGTTCTCCAAGTTCAAGTTTAGTTGGTCTGCACTATTTTTGGTCTGCAGCACCAACATGCACACCTTCTTCTTCACCGACGTTGCCGCCGCCGCCGCCATACGCGCACCCATATGCGACGCTAACACGCAAAAGAAATAACAGAAAACAAGAATAACAATCAAGATCGCAACAAAACCGCCATAGCGACGACGACAACAATGCCAAGCTTGCAGCAAGCATCGCCACCGAGCAGAATGCTGAAAAACCTAGTTCCCAAAAGTGGAATCCGGCGGAGTGAAACTATCTAACCCGTTGCACGTCAGAGACGCTCCTCCTCCGGTGCTCCGAGCAACTCTCTATTGCGGAATCTTGAATTTTCCTAACGTCTCTCGTCAACAACGTCTTTCGCTTTTGGTGTTTGCATTAAAGCGTAAATGCATTTATCGGAGACTGTCTCCGCGCGCGTACACTGTGAAAAAGTCAAAGTCAATACCGCCGCAGTCATAAAACAAATGGTTTTCATTTTCTCGACCACCGACCAAGTGATCGCCACACTTCCCGTCACTGCTATTTTGGTCACTACTCTTTACTCCTTTTCATTTGTTTGTAGAGTATCTTCTGGTTCGTGCTGACCGACTGATCGTAGTTGAAATGGTTTGTCTTTCTGAAAATTTTCCTAATTTCTACGTTTCTTTGACAGGTTACAAACTTGGCTTTCTTTTGGCAAATGTGGTCTAGACCAGAAGTTGTTGTAGTCCCGAGCTGGGACTATTTTTCGTTGTTGTTACTTTTGTAAGTAAGTATGTATGTATGATTTTATAAACGCAAAATTATTTTATAAATTAAGTTTATTGTTTTTATTTTTTCAATGGAAAAAGAAAAACTGATTTTATACCAAAAATATTCTTCTCTTATTCTTAAATCAATATTAGTTAGTACTAACTTAGAAGCTATCAATAGATCGGGGCCAAAAAACAGCAACAACAATCGAAACTTAAGTGATTACTAAAAATCTAGGAGTATCTCTTATCATGGCACTGTAGAGGCTGCGTCTAACTGTTCTGAGTGCTCTGAACATCTTTGCCCGAACTCCGTCCATAGTAACCCGAATACGCGGCAGCGTCTGGACTAGATTCACCAAAACTAACCACGGAATTGCCTCCTGCTCCTCCGGCTCCGGATTGATGGTAGTTCTTGCTGTAGTAGTCTACGTAAGGTGTAGAGAACGAGGGCTGCGGACGATGGAATGGCCCGCCACCGCCGTAATGTTCATGATGATGGTAGTAAGTAGCAGCGCCTACTCCTTGCGGTGAGTACTCTGGTGCTTTTGCACCGAAGATACTGCCGAAACCAGGCGCTCCAATACCGGCCGGTCGGCACAACTTGAAGTAGGCAAAGAGACCGGGCAGAATGATGGCGGCCAGGGCGAGTATTTTCTTCAGACCGACAATGCCCAAAATGAAGGGCAGGAACAGCAGAAGCTTCAGCTTAAAAATCTTCAAAACCAACAACAGCGGAATGATGATCTTTTTCAGCTTCTTGCGAGCTAAAGGAGAAAAAGGCTTGCAGTCAGTGAAGGATTCAACATCGAAGGTTTTGCGGGAACTTACAAAAAGTGGGCGCATGCTTATCCTCTATAATGTCCAGCTCGCTGTCGATGTCGTTGCCAATGAACCGAGCCTCGTACCGACCAGACTCAGTCAGTTCCTCAGGCACGTCCACCTCCAGCGCAGTGGATTTAATGAAACTGTGAAGGAAGCGATTCGTTAAAATCCTGTTCTTTGTACGCATCGACTCTCTGACCGACCGACTCGGATACTCACCGCTCTGCACGCCTCAGGCCATATTTCAGCAGCTGGTCCCAGTCGGTATCTTCGTTGCGTGGCTCCTCGGAATACTCAAAAGGCTCCTGCAACAAGGAGCGTTGCTGAGATTCGGGCAGGCGTACAACTCGCGCAAAATCGGATAAACTAAAAAGGGAAAAAGTATTATGAAACTATGTGAAAACCTCTATCACGCCCCATGTCCGGGCATAGTGTATACCGATATTGATTTCTGTAGAAAATCTCCTCAAAACTGCTCAAAGCATGCGTCTTGAAACATTCGGAGAGCTCGCCGCCCAAACAATTGGTGTTTGTACGTGCTAAGTAAGGGTCGTTGTCTTGGCCCAAACCGAATATGCTTAGAATTGAAGAGCGACCGCGTTCTTCGCCATGAACGGGTGTTTGTTGTTGAAATTGTTGCTGTTGTTGTTGTTGCTGTTGCTGCTGCTGCTGCTGCTGCAAGATGGGAGGTATATGTTGTGCGACTTGCAGTTGTTGTTGTTGATCTGAGTTTTGTGAAGACTGCTGATCCGGTAAGCGGAGCCCTTCACCAGCGATCCGAGTAACCGATTGCACGAGTATAAGCGTGAGTAATAAAAATATACAGGCCGATTTTGTGCTTAATTCCATTTCTGTAAATTTACAGAAAAAATCGTATTAAAGTATTTAATATGCGGTAAAACGTCTTCCGCGCTTATAATTTTAATTCATTTGAACGAGTTTTTTGGACTCGTATATATTGTATTGTATGTATATACATAAATACATAAGTATATACTTCTTCAGACGTCGTTATCTGAATTTTAGGTAATCGGTTTTGTAATTGGATAAACATTAAATGCAAAGACGATTTAAATTTCTAGTTTTCACCCGTTATTCATTCGCTGCAAATTATCGATATTAAAACTTATTAGTTAATTTCTTTTAATTCATGAGTATCTCGGTGAACAAAAGTTTCATTAGTTATGCCCATGACTTTGTTATTTTTGCTTGAATGAACAACTCAGTTCATCGCTTGTTGTTTGTTTGTGTATTTTCGATTTTATACAAGATATAAATACATACACATTGTTATTGTAATCAGTTTTGGGGGGTTTTTTTGTAAACAGATATCAATGAACTCAGATGGTTTTCACTTAAGCTTAAGCCAGCAGGTCTCCGACGCATTTCAGTCAGCAGCTTGAGACTTCGTCAGTTTGTTTTATTGTGCGTGACACACTTATTAAGCGTGCCTGTGGGTGTGTTACTAAGGCCCTCTCTAACCCTCCCCCTTCCTTCCTTCCTTCTTATCTTCAGTACCGACTACATCAGCACCTCAAGCGTTCATGGTCAGAAATGCTCAACGACGCGTTACGACGCTTTGCAGCCTCAAAAGGAGCCGAAGCTCCCAACCGAAGACTCACCAACTGAGCGATCTGCGAGATCTACCGACTGATCGGCTGTCAGATCGATTGATCAACCGAATTAGCCAACTGTTTCATTAAACGATTATGGAGGTATTCGACTAACCGACCGGTCGACCACTGACGAATCGGTAAAACCTTCTCAAGGATAGTGAAAATATCGCCCGTTTCTGCTGGGAGTCGCTTTTCGTTTGTCGTTGTTGTCGACACGACAACATTTTGTTGAATGTACAAAATACAATAAACATTAAAAAGAATTTCACTCTTTTTGTTGGTCAATTGGTGAAATCACGGTGAGTGACGTGATCACGCGTGGAACTCGTATTCAAGTTGCGATACCATACTCATCGCATATACCTAAATTAATATTAATTTATTTTATAGTATACTTTTATAATAAATATTAATTTATTTTATAGTATACTTTGACAATACTTATTAATTAATTTTTAATAATCGTTTTATTTATGGTTTATATATAACGTATACCTATTTCATTATATACTGTGTACTTTTTTTTTATTTTGGTTATTTTTTTTTTCTTTTTTATTATCATTTACACGCGAACCCTGAAGGAGCAAGGCCTTCATCAGCCTTGAACGAACCTCTTCATTCGGCCGCAATTCGGGCCTTGGCGCCAACGTTGACACTTTCCACACGAGACACTTTAAAAGCAACAAGTTTTCACCACAATTCACATCTCATGACACTTCTTTGCGTTTGTGTATTTGCGTTTTGTACGAGCACACCCTACAGTCGGCAAAGAGAGCTTCTTCGGAGACGGAGATGTTTTAAACTTTCGTATTCACCATTCACTGATTTGATGGCACTTTAACTTTATTGACATGCTTTTCTCCTCACAAAAGGTAGTGAAAAATGTCACTTAGCCGTTTTGGCTGATTCGGCCGATCACGAACTTGTTTAAAAATCAACTGCGCGTATGCGGCTCGCAGCTGCTGCGATGCTGCAAAAGAAATGAAACAGAGCAACAAACAAACAACAATATTCCAAGGAATTCACACACTGAACGCAATGGCAAGTGAAAATAATCACCAAGCATCAAACAAAACAAGCAACAACAACAACAACCAAACCTAAGAGGCTGGAATAAAAAGCGCCACTAACAATATAAACAGCACAACTTAATAATGGTCAAAATGAGCAGTTAATTGTTTAGCCCAAAATCAAAAACAATGTCAGATCGTATGAGAGAGAACGAGAGGGATGGCCATAGAAATCCCCCAGAGAGAGCCATGGGAGCTTTTGCTGGAAGAGATGCCAACTTGAACAAATCAAAAGTTGTATTCGGCAGTCAAAATCGGAGTGCATGGCTTACGGTGGATAATCGTATAAACGATATGGTGTTTTTCGTAAATCTTACACATTGGTAAAAATATACCCATTGTTTCTCTATAAAAATATCTGTGTAATAAACAGCAAAAATTCCATTCTTAAAAATTGGCAATTCTCTCTAACTTCGACTTAACTCTTCTGGCTTATTTTAATTATTTCTTCTTTCCATTTTGCATACTTTATCAAACTTCTCTTTTCAGTTAACGAAATTCACAAATTTATCATCATTTCTGCAGTCAAAGTCCCGCTTCTCCGACTCCCTATCACCAACTCACTCTCTCTCAATCTCTTAAGTTCGTTTGGTTGTTTCGAATAACGCTCCGGATCAGTTTGAAGACGTGTTTTCTCTGCTTTGTTGTTGTTCGTTCGAAGCCGAAGCATTTAGTTGAACAATGGAAACTTTTACTTTCGTTTCTTTTAACATTTTTGCTTTTTTCGCTTCTTGTGTATACGACGAACCAGCAGATAATAAGATACTTTTCTCATAAAGTTATCCATTCCGCGCAACTCTTCTCGCTTCTTCTTTCTGTTTTTGAGTATTTTTTGCCTGTGCCTTTCTCTGTGTCATTAAATTTGTATCTTTTCAGCCTAGTCCAGTATGTCAATGTTGAACGAGACATTTTTGTTATGTTTCAAGCTTAAACCGGAAAGTTTGATTATTTAAAGCGGAAGCTTTCCGCTGAAAACAACAACAATAAGTTTTGTTAAAAAACTTTTAAAATTAATAATTTTTTTAAATAAAATGCACTAAAAAGAACTGCACTTAACTAAAATGCACTAACAAATATGCTATTTTATAGCACTCAGCAAAAGCTTTAATTTGATATCACACACGGCCCATTTGGCCAACTCCAAAGGGGGCTACCACCCCCGCGCCCTAAAAGCCTTAATCGTAAAACTTTTTATACCATCGGAGAGATATTCATTCACTTATTCTAAATCAAAAAGCCTCATGTGAGTCCATCCATGTTTACTATGCAAAATTTCACACCCAAATTTCACTCTTACACTTAAGGTTACTTCGGCAAGCGTTGGTGAGTTGATAAAAGTTATTATTTAATTACTATTTAGTGCCTGATTTTAACTTTGCACTGAAATTTGAATTGGATAAAAATTTTTCAGCCTACGCGTATGCAACACGTAATGTTGTCGTGCAGCTTCAAACTGTTCCCGGAAATGCTTTATTCATTTTCATTAAAAATGAGCCTAACAACATGCAGCAGCAGTTTTATAAACAATATTTATCTGAGCGAGAGCAAAGAAAAGAAAATAAATACTTCATTAGGGTTATTCCATGCGAAAAGCAGCAACAAACAACAACACTACGAAGAATAAATATGTACCTTAATAAAGTATTTTTGTAATAAATAAACGGAATGATGAATAAATAAATAGTAGTTTGAATGAATGACTAATGATTAATGAAGCGTCTTTAATTAAATTTCAGCGAAATAGTGCAATTTATGACACCATATAAACGTCGCTATTTTTAATTATTCTCTACAAATATTTCAAATTATATCAACTGAAAGAGACGAATGATGATATTTTGGTTTTTATTAATTAACTTTTAATTCTATTAAAAAAGTATTTCAACGAAACAATTCTCACTAAAACACTTAAAAGCCATTTCATTCTCATTTTGAAATTGAAATTGTTAACAATCGAAATTAGCTTTTTCAAGAATTTGTTTTGTTTTGTAGTTTGTTGAGACTACGACCCATTATATATATCAAATTACAGCGGAACTGATTTAATGTGAAAAACTTTTTGATAAAAAAATATACCTTCTGCTTTCTACGGATTGTTTACACTAAATATCCTGTCAGCGCGCAGGAACCTCTCGACGGACTAACTACCGAGCGGGTTGAAATTAACTGTTCGCCGAATTTGGCAGCGCTAGTATTTTATATGAACGGCTCTAAGACTCAAAGCATCAATGTATAGTCGTAAAGTTGAGAAAAGAGAGCAGAAAGCGTAAAAATCAAAAGTTTTGCAAAAAAAAAAAACAACAAAAAGAGATGAAAATATTACGCGACCAGCTTAAATTTCGAAGAAAGGTATGGCATAATAACCAAAGCAACAACACAACAAAAGCTATGGGTAGAGCGACGCCGACACTAACAGCAGTCACAGAAATAACAATAATAATAACAACAACAATAACAACAACTGCAACAAAAGCCAGGCATTAGTTATTAAAATGTTGCGGTAGGTTTGAATGCAACAACATCAAGATGGTTGTCTCGAGCGGTTGAGCCACAGCGAGAAGCCTTGAGAAAGCCCCAAAAAATCCCACAACACTTGAAAAACCTTGAGCTGCAGATTCCGAGCATCTACTCGTATTTACGAATGGACTGAAGTATGTAGCTCTACATACTTTGTATACAAAACTATTGTCGCCTTTTTGATGGAATCGCCCCCGATGAGTCACATCGTCGGGCAGGCCAGCGTAATGCAATGCCATAAGTCATGTAACCGAATGATTTTTAAAACACTGTAGTGTTTATAACGACACTTTAATCGTTTAAAACACCAGAAAATCCTAAAATTTATTGAGCCTTGTACTTTACTCTAATTCTTATTTATTTTAATAATTAAGCTTATTAGCTTACTCAAACCACTAGAAAAATGTATATTTTTTTTTATTTTAAGACGTAATCGAACTACAATAATCATAACTTTCCTTTGAACTTCATTTATTCTTTTAGATATTCCAATTTATTAATCAATTAATTTTTTTCTTTAAGCTAGACGTCAAGGTATTGATAAACATTATAAAAAAAACCGAGTTGATATTAAATAAATCTGTCTATAAAGCCAATTTGAATGAAATCATATTTTTTTTTTTAGAAATCATAGTTAGTTAGTTTTAGTAATTTTAGTTGTAGAAATCGATTCTATTAACAGTTTTGATATTTTATTATTTTTTATTAATGTCTCATACAGAAACATTGTAGTATATCATCATTGTAGTATATAAAACCTGCATATGTATTACTATTATAACATACTCATATGTATGTTATTATATCAAATATTTTTTAAGACTTATAAGCAGACATTTTACTCTAAGCCTTCTTCTGCTTTTCTTCTTAACGGATAGTTTAGAAAGAACATTTGGAACTTTTAGGCATATATATTTATTAAATAACTGTTAAATTGGCAACTCTGTGAACTGAATTCATCAACAAAACACAAAACAAAACAAAACAAAAGGGGATGAAGAAATATGGGTTACCGAAAAACCGAGCTAACCGAGTTGCGTAACATTTCGTTGAACTTTAAAATAAGGAAAAAACAAATAACGCACAAAAAAAAATATTTAAAATTGTTTTGTTAAAACGCTTTTTTTGAGGTCTACATAAGTATATTTTTGAATTGATTAAATTTTACAACTTTTATTACATTTATCATACGAATACGAATTTTGTCCTATTCCACATGAGATCTCACAAAGTGGTCTCTCATTTGTGGTGCTGTTGTTGCTCAATATGCCGTTGGCTGTGCAGTATTCAGTTATTCTTACTCACTTACCCAAACAAAAGGTTCACTTATTCGTTGCCGCACACGGCCTTCCCTGCTGCCTCCGGTGCCCCCGAAGCTTTCATTATATTAACTTTTCCCCGTGAATTGATATTTTCTATTTTGTTTTGTATTATCTTCTTCCTTCTACGAAATAACAACATTTCCTTAACTTAACTTTGGTTGAAGTTATTTCTCTGATGTATTTTTAACTTTCAAAGCCATTACCAACGTAGCCATTACTTAGGCTTCGGTTACTTAGGTTGGTCGGCTTGGTCGGATTTCTTACGTAAATTTAACGTGATTCGATTTCATGCTGAAATACAAACACTCTTGTATTGTAGTTTCTGTTTTTAACATCAACAGTGAAGGCTAATGGAATTGGAACTTTCAATTCCTGACGTGCTTTTGAAGCGGTCTGTCTAGACTTTTATAGTAACATATATAGATCTATTAATTGAGTATAAAACAATCGTAAATAAGCGACATTAAATTTATAAATACCTACCACAATCATCATTACTCATTACTTAATATAAGAAACGTTATTTTCATTCAAGTATTTAAGTTCATCGAATACTTTCTTCAACATGATACTATCACAAAGATTGGATTTTATTTAGGTTTAAGTTCAAAAATTTCAAAGTTTACGTTTAAGTTCAAATTAGCATATCCAAAATTGATAGATTTTTTTATTTTTATTAATTTTTATTAATTTTATTTATTTTTATTTTTATTTATTTATTATTTTAGATTTTTAATCTTTATATTCAGAGGCTCTTGTCGTATTATGATTTTCGCCACCACTGTGTTTATAGTGTGCGGAGTGTTCATAACTCTTGCCGGCAAACACAACCATGGCCACAACCAATGCCACAACAACGCTAACAACAACGGAAATTACAATTCCAAAAAAGCAAAGGACCGACCAGTAAGAAAAATCTGGTAATAAAATAATGAAATAAACAAAGGCACTGTTTGTTGCGATGAAAATGGAAAGACTATTTATTTCTTTCAATCCAAATTTGGTTGCTTCCTGTTTCCAGGAAAACCCAGAGAAAATCCGTAAACATCAAAGAAAAAATTCAAATTTCTCAAAGAAAAAAAAACTTGCGAAAACAAAAAGAAACTCATTATATAATAAAGAAATAGAAATATTTTGGGAACGTGGACATTGTGTGTCATCATAGGCTGTTATCGATAGAAAATGGCAAAATCAGAAAACGAATTGGAATCAAAGACCTATAAAATAATTTTCAGTCTTCAAACTCAGAAACAATTCATTAATTTTTGTATATTTATTCTTTGTTATTTAAAGGGCTTAAAACGCGATAAAGAAGTAAATAAGTAATTAAGACTATAGATTCAAAATTGTAGAATAGAAAATACTTTTGAAATTATGAGACGTAGATTTTCTATTGCTTTTTCTTTGTAATACAATTAAATTTATCAACACCACTACATCTATTTTACGTCCATACACTTTAAAATACATATTTACTAAATTCAGTTACTATTATTTTTACACAATTTTTTTTTATAAATAAGTTGTGCAATATTTTTCTTAAAAATGTAAAAAGTTTAAACTTAAAATAAATTCATAAATTATTATAATATAATTTGATTTAATATCTTAATGACTTTCAGTTGGAATGATACAATATTAATTTTATGACCCGCGACATTTTAAAAAAATACAAAATTGCAAAAATGAACGCCTGAATGAATAGATTAAAGGAAACAGAAAGGAAGATTCAGTAACTTCATTAAATTAAATAAAGCAATTACAATGCTAATGATATGCATGAAAATTGTTCTTGTTCTTGTTATATAAAAGCTAAAACGTATTCAATGGATATATTCGGGATTTAAAGACCTGCTCCTTTGAAGAGTAGGAAGGAATATAAAATCTTTGACATGGGCGGAGGTTTTAAACCCCAAAAAGTTACAAGAACAGTCACCAACTTATTCGTATATTGCTTACGTTTACTCCGTAAAAGAATGAAATTAATGCTGTAAACTGATATTTTACTCTTTAAAGGTTTTAACAGTTTGCTCTAAAAAGTTTTTGCACGGATGCCAAAGTTTCTCACAATTACGTAAGCAAAGCTTTCAAGTCTTGCTGGTAGAAAAATATTCAAAATATTTTTTTTAGTGTGTCTAGTTATTAAGGTTAATTTTATTTGTCGCACACCCACACAGCCACAGGCACACTCTCAGCCACTCAGACACTCAAAAGCTTACGCACATCCATTATCCGTTTCTTATTAGTTTTGTTAGTTGTTTTGTGTTGCTCAGGAAGTTCATCGAACCCCTGCCCGCGCTGGCTGACTTATATGCCTAAGCCTCTGCTCTCGTAATCGCCTGGGTACCTTTTTCCCCGCCATCAAAACAAAATAAACGAATAAATAATCGACACTCTCGCAAGCGTTCATTTTTCCTTTTAACTACTTTACCCAGCAACCATACTGCCAACCATTAGTCCGACTACCTATCCAAGTCATCAATTCACCCATCCATCCTTCACTGCCTCCATCTCTAACTACCGAAAAATTGCTGCTTCACCCGCGTTAGATGAGCTTACGCGCTTGTACTAATTTATTGATGTCGTGGTACGTTGAAAGCATGGCTGGATTTTCGTAATCTTTAAATTCTTTACAACCATCGAAAGTTTTCTCACAATCGACGCCATCTTGTCCATCCTTTGCCGCTCGCATGTATTTGAAAAAACGTAAGATATCCGGATTATCCGAAGTAGGCTTGCGAAGTTCATTCAATTCGCTGGAAAGAAAAAGGAAACTAAGGTTGAATGGAAACGATGTACGATGCTTCTGTTTCTTCTTCTTCTTCTTCTGTTTCTTCTTCTTCTTCCACAGAATTTCAAAGGCATCGTTTGCCTTCACCTACCAATGTATGTACACATTTTTACTCGTTGCAACAGCTCACCAAATGAAAATGAATAAACAGGAAAAATGTTCTTGTCTGCTTTTAGGCTTCATATTAAATTAAACCTACTGTACTCATACTCATTCATTCTCTTAGGTTTTCTCGATCACGACTGTAATCATCGCTCTCTCTCTCTCTCTCTTTCTCTGACTTACCGACTCAATTGTGCCGACACCAAATTACTGTATGGTGCATACTTGGCCGGGTTCGCATACATCAGACAGATCAGCTTCTCGCGGCACACTTCGTTCTCGGAATTCAGTTTTAGTTGGGCGAATACCGAGTCCAAGCGCGACAGGAGTGGACTGTAGAAGGGGTCATAGTTGGAGAGCAGTAGCGAAGTGGCTGGTACATTCTGGAAGGTCTGGAAATTGTTGGTGTTGGCTGCTGGCATCGGTTTGCGATACATGGATGGTGGAGCGAAAGCCTGCGAAGAGCTGCTCGAAAGTGAACCGGAGTTCTTGAATGAGGCCGCTCCGATGCTCTGCAAAGCATTCATATAAGAATCGGGCATTCGATGCAGTTGCTTTTCATTGGGGCCGCCAAATCGGGAGAGCGGTTGGTAATTAAGGTTGCCCGCATTGAAGGTTGTGTAATGCGGTTGTGTAGCCTCGGCAGCTGTCAAGAGTGGAGGAAAACAGAAAATAAGACACTCTTTAAATGTCAAGGAAAGCAGGGCCAGGGCCCGTTAGGACTGAGACCGTTCTAGACGTACCTTGTTGTTGATAAGTCGCCTCATCCTTGCCGCCGCCGCCATCATCGTTAATAATGAATTTATTATTTTCTTCATCGAAATTGAAAGAGTTATCGTGAAAATCCAGATCCTGCGGTGCTTCCAGGGGACGAATTGAGGCTGCCGATATGCCTTTATACGAGGAATGACAGCAGAAAAACCAGAATGAAAATCGAAAATGGTATAGGATGTTTTTAAAATATTTTACGAAGGCTTTTAGGTCTCTTATTCGTCCTCCCTCTAAAGCGCAGTCACTTGGCCATGCTTATTTACCTTTACTAACAATCTTTCCAAAAGATCCAATCAAAGTTGGTAAGAACATGGCGAATAGCAGTGACTTCAGAATTTGCAAGCCCACCATAATTGGCCAAAGCATCTTCTTGAGGCCTAGAACAAGCAATAACAACCACAGAATAAGAAGGGTTGTGGGCGAGGCGGCCAACTATACAATATATAAAGACCTGTGACGAATATTAGTCTACCGGATTGCAGATCGCGCGGTATGTCCTTGCCGTAGCCTTCCTCCTTCTGAAGGGTTGACAAAAGCGAGAATAACGTCGCCGGGAAGGATGGAGGTAAAGCGAAATTAAAGTTCGAACTGTTAGTGGTGACAGTTCCAATCTCTCGTGTATCACGAATGTTCCCATCAGCAGGACCGTCAGTTTCAGCGTTATCATTATCATGGGAGCCGTCAGTTTCACGTTGTGTATTTGTCGAACGATTCTTCTGCAACTCAGCAAGGAGTTCAGGCAGCGGTTCGTATTCGCCTTTTATAAAAAACTTCTCTACGTATTCCAGCAATAAATCCTCCAAACGTTTCGAATCCATGCTGAGCGTCTCGTGGTGAGAACCCGTTGATGAAGGTGGAGCTGTTGTTGTGATTGTTTCCGGTGTTGTTGCTTGACGTTGTTTACTATTTGCTTTGGCGAAAACAATCCACTCTTCCGTTGGAGCCTGCATGCGTCCAGCACTCTTCTCTTCGCTTGACTCCGAACAGTTGTTTATTACTGCTTCAGGATGCTGTTGTTGTTTGTTTTCTTGTCCTTGCTTCTGCGTCTCGCCCTGCTGGTTATTTCCATGCAATTGCCATCGCCACCGCACGCGGTTCGTCCTCGCTGCAGCTGCGCGCAAATCGCTCTCATCCGGTTGAAAGACTCTATATTGACCACTTTTCGTGAATACATTCGCCGATATGCTTTCCATAGGGATGTCCTTTGGAATAATGGGATGAAAATCGTCATCAATAATATTATTATTAACAAAAGCTGCTGCTGCTTCTGGAATTGCAGCAACTCCGGAAATTTCAAGGCTTGTTGACGCTTCAAGCGATGGAATTAATTTCGCTGCGGTTTTTGTTGTCCTTTGATCTGTTGCAATGTGAATCAATGGAGGTGCCATTTGTTGTCCTGTATGATTATGCATTATTTTGTTTACTGCTGTTGCTGTCACCTCATGCTTGAGCATTGACGTCATCATTACTATCATTATCCCAAGCCCAAGGAGCCTCCTCAAACCTGCCTTTGGACTTCTTCCGCATTTTGCCCTTCTATTATTATTTGTGCCGTGTTTGCATTTCAAGTAGCTTCTACTTGTAGTAGTCGCTTGTGTACTTGTTTTTGAGGACGATGCAGTTGTTGTCTTGGCCTTAATTTTGGTTCTTCTCGTAAATAAGGACGTCTTGGTATGTTCCATATTTCCATGAATGGTGATGTCCATAGGTTTTCTGTGATTGTCGTTGTTTTGGTTTTGTTGCTATTCCTCTTTTGAGTGTTTGCTCATTTCTTTCATTCCTTTGTATTCGGTCTATTTGCATGCTGAATTATTTTGAGCCTCTTCATCATTAGGACGTGGCCTAAAATACCAAACAGAAATCAACGTTTTAACAGTTTTCATTTTCTTTTTATTATTCCAAAAACTTCCTCGAACTGACCAAAGGTAATTTTTTTTCAAGAGTTTTTTCCTTAAAATCTGACAACATGACAATCATTGCCTTTACATAGAAAAATTTTCAAAAAAAAAAACAATCAATAGTTGGGGAAAGGCCACAAATCATAAAGTAGCCAATCACTCAAAATTTTATTTTTATTTACCGCAAGCAGAGAAAATAAAGCATTCTATATGTCCACAGACGATTTAAGCGCTTAAGAAAGTCATCCAAGTTTTTATTTAAATTTTTTATGAAAAATTGTGGTTCTCTAAAGCAACATCAGCTCTCTCCTACACTTTTATGATGGCACTTTTTTACATCATGATTATAATAATTTAATTTTTGTAATGTTAACGGTATAAGAGTTTCACGAGGTTCGTTTACAAAACGTTCCAAACGTCCAAGACGTTCAAATACTCAAGGACGTTGATTAGTTTACTCATAAACAATATGTTTAAAGTTTGTCAAAAATAGTAGTAAGAAAACATCACTTGAGGCAAAGAACTCGGCTATGCTCTAGTATCTAACTGGGTAAATAAACGAAAGTCGCCATCATAATGATCACCATCACTGAAAAATCACGTTAGTTTTTTTTATAGCAAGAGCTTGGAACCTAGCTTCTAATTCGTTAATCACTCAAGCATTGATTGGCTTCTTATGCATTTTTCAAATTTCGCGAAAGAATTTCCTCCCGTTTGTTCACTTTCTTCTACCGCCACTTTCCTCTCCTCCGATCGAATTCCGAAATAAATATAGTTCTAGAGTCGACATATTTTAACAAGTTTATGCATAACAATGTTTGCTTTTTTTAAAAAATACGACAGTAGAAGTTTAAGCTGAGAACTCCAATTTTTTTTTATGTAAACTAAACCGGACATTACCTTACTTTAAATTTCTTCAAAGCGTCTTTATTACCTTGTCTGTCCAGAAACAAGACCAGACGTCTAATACCAAACTTAGTTTGTCGTCTAGTGCGACGAAACTAGCTTCCAAAAAATAAATCAAAAAATTAAGATTTAAGATTTCTTGCAATCTTTTACGAGCTGCCATTTGTTATGGATTGAAATTGGTAAGACCATGTTTGTCAGTACGACGATTCATCCATCCGTTCATCCACTTTTGCTTTGAACGCCTCAAAACTTTCTCTACTTTGTGATTTACTTTTGCAGTTGTATTCTAGCGGAACAGAGATGCCACCTAAACAATTTTCCCTCGGACAAATATTGTTTGCCATTTGAACAACTTTGAACGGCCGAAGATCAACCCAAACCATAAATCCTTTTAATAGAATAATTACGAATATATAAAGTCGTTCTGCATTTTAAGGATACTACAATTTTCTTCTCTTAATAGATCATAATTTCCTTATATAATAAATTTGTACATGACTGTTTTAATATACAAAAAAACTAAATGAATAAGGTAGGAACAAACATGACTGATATGGCATCACTAAGAGAACATGATCGGAATATGAGAGACTACTATTTCATATTCGAAAACGTGCTACTGGCAACTCTTCTGCCAACCGCAAAATATTCACTCTCTTCTTCGCACCGTGTCTTGAACGCCCGTCCATCATTGGCAACATTCCACCCGTTTTTTATTGCCAATTTATTTGCGCCATATTCATGAAGCTTGGCTGCACTTCGTCAAGCTTGAATTCAACCAAAATAAAGTGCCAGACTCATGCTGCAAGTTAAATATTATTAATAGTAAATTAAGTTTCAATTTACCGACAAGATTCTATTAACAAACTTATGCTATAATTTGTGCTACATAAAGTTGTTGTTTTCTGCTGTTAAAAACAACATCGATAAAAAAAGAGTTCATGACAAATTTTTTGGTGTTTGAAACAAAAAGGCTGTCTGTTAGAAATCAACCCGATTTTGTGCGTTTATTTAGTGCTTTAACAGCTCTTACATTTTTACCCATTTGCTTAATGATAATGAATGATCGTTAATGAAGTCTCTGTCTGCGACACGCTCTTTTGGGCCATCTAAGAACAATCAAGTTGAATTTGAAATCTAGAAGTTGAAATTAATGCTCTCTAAAGTTGCGAAAAATTAAAATGTGCGTATTCATTTCACACGATATACTCGTATTAACACTAATTTTTAACAAATTAATAGAACATAAAATACGGTTATAATGCGATATGTTAAATTCGTCATAACATATCGTATGCATGTATCATGTCAATATATGTTATGAACTCTTCTTGTTAACAGAGTTTTTCAAATTCTGCACTCAAGTCTTAAAAGCATCCGATTTTTATATAATAAAATCTACAATAAATAAACAAATGTAGCATTAATGTCTGCGTTAAAAGAAATCAAGAGAAAAAATTCCAGAAACAGCAACGAAACGACGCAAATTGGAAAGTGTTAGTCCAGAGGAAGCAACAAACAGTTTATGAAGTCGCTGCCAAGTTAAGATATTTTAATATTCAAAAAGCACCGATCGTGAAGAAACCACAATAAAAATCAGTCAATAGCACTCAGTGAAAAACGCAAAAAAAAAAAAAAATTAAGAAAAAAAGGAATGCTTATTTTGTATTTCTTTAAACTTTCACTGACAAACTGAAAACGAAACGAAAACGAGAGTAGATAAAATTTGAATTTGACTTGACGAAACTCTGTCTGTTTGTATTGCATTTGACACATACGCATTAATGGAATATAAACGGCAACAACAATGCGATGAGAAAAATACAAACAAAGGCAACGCAACAGAAACAAAAACAATCTATTGAAAAATTTAATAACTATTTAACTATTAACTATTTAGCTATTAATTAACTATTAAACTATTTAACTATTAAAACAATCTACTAATCTATTAATACTGGTAATTGACGACGTACAGAGAGAAAATGGGAAAGTGTGAGAGAAATGAGCTTTTCTTGAGTCAAGGAAGATCTCTCTTTCCACAAATTCCTTGTAAATTCCGCCCAATTCCAATTAATCGAAAAAATGTTAGCGGTCAAACAGGTTTCCACGATGACTGTCGGAAGTCAGTCAGTCGGTCAATGACGCATTTGAGGAAACATTGAATTAGTGTATCAATTAAACAATTAAAGACTGTCACCCTGTTAATAATTCTTCTTTGTCTGGAATGGACATTTTATTTCAATAAAATGTTTTTCTATGTTCATGAAGAAACTAAACTCTCAGTTAATCGTAAGTATTATAACTACGATTATAAACTGGTAAATTGGTAGACTTGGTTTTGTAAATTTGGTGAATAGACTGTTTTTTAATTAATCGCATCGAAGCTGAGTTCGACTCGATGGTAATTTCACCGGATCAAAAGCCAAAATGTTTACTTTATGTATTTTCCTTAAACCCGTTGGTTGTTGGTGGTATTTTCTCTTTAAAAATATTTCAAAATCTGTCCACGCATTTTATTTATTTTTCTCTTTTTTTCTGTATATCTTAATGCTATTGACATTTCTGTTTCGTCATAATACTCTAATTTATCATCTCTTCTCTTCCTACTTCGTCTTTTGAAAATTGAATTTGTGCCTAAATAAGACAAATCAAGCAGACCAGCAATGAAAGAGATGTTGACAAAGTTGTTGTTGTTGTTGTTTTCTTACTTCTCGCTTCTGTAAATGCCGACAAGAAATGTTTTTAAAAATTTATACGGAAAAGAAAGTTACATCCGTATGCGATACGCTTCAACAGCATCCACCGTCAGCAATAAAAACAGCAAGCAGTCTTTAAAAATGAAAACGATCGAAGATTAACGATACCACGATTCCTTAAACTTGTTTAAGGCTTATTATTACACCCTTGCGGGCTTCTGTGTATATTGTATATACAGTATTCTGGCGTATATTGGCGCTGTAGACCGGCCTGTAACCCCGTAGTAAGGACTTAGTACGACCCGTATTTTTAACACTTTATGCATTTGAATGTAATAAGAACTTACATTTATTACCATTATTTCAGTTAATCCTGATCAGTAGAAGAAGAAGGCGAAAAAGCTGGAGACAAAACTAGTTGAAAAGCACCGAAATTTAATACCGTTGAATTTATTCATTAACCGGATACTACTACGTTAGCCAAGTAAGGTTAATGGCTAATTGAGTTAACTAAAAATCTATTAATTACAAAAAAATTAACGTGCTTCGATTTACTTTCGAACGTGTTTCAAGTTTTCTTTTTCTTTTGTTCTTTTTCCTTTTTCATTTTTAGCATCAACTCCTTTCACTTGTTCGTCTGAACCGGATCAAATCGAGGTGGTGCTGCTGCCTTTGGTGTTGTTGTTGTTGTGGTTATTCTTTTTTATGTTAACACTAAAAAGTGCCCTCGTTGCATTTACTTTTCACCAACGCATTGCCAAACATTTTCCGACTTTCTCGAAACTTGTTAGCTAAATTTCGTCAAGAGGCAGGAAAGGCACCACCGAAGAAACAACAACACAGACACTAAAGTTTAACACAAATCGGTCGTTGAGCGTCATTTAATGATGCACTCGCCCTGATGTTAAATATAAATACGTACACAATGATACACAAAACAACACAATTAACTGCACTAACTACAAAAGCAACAACAAGCGCATCCACAAAGTGAAGTGTTAACCTGAGATTTCTATCTGACGCATTTGACGCACGCCAATGCATTAAAGAGCTAATATCTTAGATACAAAACCTGCAAAGAAACTAGCAAAGAGCAGCGAAAAAGTAAAAATAAATTAAAAAAACACAACACGAACTGTTTTTGAATACGTCTTTTCACAAAAATCAAAATTATTTAACTCGTCAGCTCTTCGCCGTACAACCGTCGCTCAGCGGATCACTTTCTTGACTGAAAATTCTTAGCACAAC
Source organism: Conops quadrifasciatus (assembly GCA_949752815.1). Taxonomy (NCBI): domain Eukaryota; kingdom Metazoa; phylum Arthropoda; class Insecta; order Diptera; family Conopidae; genus Conops; species Conops quadrifasciatus. The sequence goes on from OX457078.1 coordinate 40,739,700, forward strand.
CTTAGCACAAAGCTGCCGGCTCATTGCATTTATTTAAGCCAACAGCGACGCTTGAGATGGCCATAACCGTAACGTAAGGCCACGTAACGTACGACTTGGTGAGCGACGACCCACGTAGCGAGTAGAGCAACTACAACAATCGCGCTCTGTGAGCGGCACAGAGATTCGTGTTTATTGCAGCTGATATTTTCTCTTCCATTTGAATATTTCAAACTCTAATCACTTGAAGCTCACAGATTCACAAACATTAACAGCACGGCTGTTAATTTCACCAAACTCTGTCGGCATGAACGAATCTCTCTCAAGAGTTGGCAGTAAATGTAACGCCAAGAGAGCGTAATTAAGCGCTCGGCGGATGCTTTAATACCTAATACTATTTTTAATTCATTTATTTTCATTTTTATTGCATTAGAATAGAAGACTTCAAAAGAAACCATGTTTTTCAAAAGCAAAAAACATGTTTTGATCCGGAATACTTTTAATCTTCTTATATTTAAGCCATATAAATTAATAAATTGTACACAAAGGATCTATAAACAGAATCAAGAAATTACCATAAAACGTAAAATTAAGATAAACATAAGAGGAAATTCACTGATCAAAATGAACCATAAGATAAGAATAATTAACTCCCAGATTTTCTAATCATCTTGTATTCCAACTTGAACGTTTTTATTTTATTAAAAAAAAAAAACTTTATCGACAGTAATTCCTTGGTACAAAGCATTAGAAACAACAACAATAAGAATAACGGCAAGCTTGACCGAGGCGAGGCACTCGAGCAGAGATAAATTGACAATATTTTCACCGGCTCTTGCGCAGTTGATCACGGAACGCAGTGAACGGTGCTGACTAGAGTGACCGATATCTGCCGGAGGTAATTATTATTACTTTGATCAAATCTGATGGAATTCACTGCAAGCATGTTAGTAGTTCATGAAGTAAAACCGAGGACTCAACCCATCGCACACGATCACGGTTGACCATCGAATGAATTTCAACATTTTCTACTTTTTTCTATAGAAACCTTGTTAAATGAAACCGCGGCATTTGGTCATTTAATCGTGAAGAGGAATCTAACAACTGTTGCTTCAACTGAGTCACCGCCGCCAATCAAAAGAACTGGTCCTGCGAGCCAGCCGGTCATTTCGGTTGTCAGCCACTTCAGTGCGTTTTGTTGGGATGTGATGCGATGTGGTTTCGTATGTGCATCAGAATTGAAAAGCAAAAGTTTCACTTCCTCGACGATGAGCGTAGAAAACTAAAACTTTTGTAAATGCTCAACGCTTTCGTTGTCGAAAGTCATTGCCAGATTGTTGTCTCTTCGCCGTTTTTCTCGTCCAAAAGTGGTTACAATGTATGAATAAGGTTATTAACGCAAGGAATAAATAATTTCTGTAGCTGTAGAGAGTATATGTATAACCACTTTCTACAGCTACAGAAATTATTTCTTCCTTGCCGTAATAACTTTATTCATGCATTGTATAAAATACTTACACTCGTATAAAACAATAAGCGGACACTGAATAAAATGATTGGGAGAAAATTAGAAACTGTAGTAGCCTTTAAACAACGTAAAAGCAATAAGTAATGATCCGGCATTGTCATAAAATTGTTCCGATTGCAATTATTGACGTTATTCCAATACTTTCAAAGTCAGGATAAATCTTACCTTTTCGAGTCGACTACTGAGCGTAGAGTCTTGCTCAAGTCGACTAACAATGAAATTGATCATAGAATTGATCTATTTTCTATATATTTTCTAAACTATCAACTATCAGAATATATGCGTGTGTTCATTCAGTTACAACGACTGTTACCGGTCGAAAATGTTGGCGCTCTATGTCAACCAACTAATTGTGGGTGTACCTTCGGCTGGTAACTAGCGCGGAAGCTTAACGAGAAAGCAACCAACTCAATCAATGGAAAAGAAAAATGAAACCAGTTCAATAGAGAAATCGCTAAAAACTGGAGTAGTGTGAGGGCTGAGCTATGAAGTTTCGATGAGGGTTAACAAATTTCAAAATATTACAGAATGATGTTACATATTTTAGGAATTCCAATCCCATTTGTATTGATATACGAGTACACTAGTATTTAAATAAAATTTAATGAAATCTAATGAAAATAAAAGTATGTGCATACAATAATCCCTTTTTCTCTTTCTTCGGCCGATCGAGCGTGTGAAAGCTGATTGATTACTAACAGCAGCAACGGAAGCATCAACAGCTGTTCTCACTCAATAGGTCTCTCCGTCAGCAAATCATACACTCGCTCGGAATGTGATTGCGAGTGTATTCATTTTATTAAAAAGAAAGCGCTGAAGCCTGTAAATTGTTGAGATTATAACCACCATCAATCAGCTCGTGATATTGTTATCATGTTACTAATTATTATGACGATTATAAGAGACATTGTTAACTGGTGATGCTCACTGCAGTTTTCTATTATTATTAGTATTAATGTTATTGTGTTAATGTTGCAACATATTGTTGTTGTTGTTTTTAATAAAAAGTAACAGAAACACTAACTCAGAAATCTGCGACTACGAATTATACTCCTTTCCTCGGTCTGTCAACCTTTCTGTTGTACTTTGGTCAAGGTACGAAAGTGTTGTTGTTTTCCTTTGCGCTTTTTGTTGCTCGGCAGAAAAGTGTAAACATGTTGCTACTACTATTGAGAAGTTTAACATTTTTTTTTTGTTTTAACGTTTTAATGTTTGATTTTAAAAACGACAGCGCAAAAGAGTGTCTTGTACGTATTCACAGGCATTTGAAGCTGTTCCACTAAAGTCGTTAAAAATAATTTTAGCATCGCTTCAGCGGCTTTTCAAATACTTCGGACGAAGATTCCGGTCAGTTAACAATTCGAAACTATGTTAAATTTTTTAGTTTTAAGCATTAAATTTATGTCATAAACGCATTTTAATATGATTTCCTAATTTACGCAATTTTTATATCCATATTTCATTTGTAGCAAATTGTTTATTTTACTTAATTGAGTTATGACATTTTCTTGAAAATATCTTTAATCTTATCTTTTATCTTTTTTGGGGGCCCGTAGTTCTATTTCGGTAATTATTTAGGCAATAAGTATGCTTACTTTGTATAAATGTCAATAACTTCGGGCAATGCCAATTAGAAAGCAGAGCAAAGGCAACCCCAAATAAAAATATACATATACTCGTAATCCCGCCATCACGCAATATATTAGTCCAAAGACGTGTGTGAAATGAGTAATGCATAATGAGGGGGGAAAAGAGAGCCTTCGTTAACAGAAATGGAAACATGACTGTCATGAATAATTACCAACCAACCAGGAGCAGACCGAGAAAGGAATCTAAGGATAGCGCTGAGAGATAGACGCTTAAAACATATTAGTTTGTTTTATTTTTTTTTAGAAATATTTTTTTTTATTTTAACCTTAAAATTAATTTCTTTCTTTGAACAACGCGAGTTATAATAATTTTTTGTTCTGTGTTTGTACAATTAAAGTAGGTGCAACCAATCTACGAGTATTTACGAGCTTTCGAGAGGAAACTATCACTATTTCATCATCTGATGAGAAAGATTTATCAGTAAAACCTTATAATTTCAGACAAATCAAGTCCCTAAAAATTCAATTTTTATTCATTCTTTCTAAATTCAATTTTTTGTATTTGATCTTAATTTTAATTACATTTACATTTTAATTACAAACACGTAAATATACACATATGTGTGTATATAACATTAAGACATAAGTTTTTTATTTAAATTAGGTATTTAATTCTTTATGGCTTATGATTTAATTTGTACTTTACTAGAGAGATATTCTGACGTATACAAGACTTTTTTATATTCCTAAATATACTCGTACTATTAAAAGTCTTAAAGTCTAAGATCTCTTCGTTTCCATCGACTTCATCGCAACATTAATATAGTCCTTGTACTTTCGGTAAGCATAATCGATTCCGCGCCTTCGCCAATGCGGCAACCAATCACAATAACATTCTTATCCTCGCCGCAGCTATTCAGAATCGTACTATTCTTAAGATCACAACCCTTAGAGCCTCCCCGGCAGCCTTTACCGCCTCTGCTGGAACCGATAAGCAACTTCAGATCGCCCCGTAAAATGTCCGCACCTCTTCGTTTTCGGCGCGACTGGTAGGCACTGCCGCTGCCACTACCGCCATCATATGTCCCCCCGCGGATATCTCTCGCCGACCCATTTTTCAGCCCCTTGAAGCAACATACGATTTCACGGAACTCCTTGCGAAAGTTATCATTCAGCCAGCCGTAGAGCAGCGGATTGGAGCAAGCCGAACTCATGCCGATCATGTGACAGGCCGCGTAAGCCATTAGCATGTGCTGCGTTACCGGCGATTGCTGCATGTCCGCATATAGATTGTAGAAATTCAGTGGCAACCAGGAGATGCCGAATATTATGGCGATACTGATCAGCAGACAATTGGTACGCTGCACCCGTCGGCCGCGCTCCGATTTGCGTTGGGCTGTATGTGCCGTCGTCATTGTGATCATGGTAACGCGGCTCTTGAGTTTATTGTAGATGCCGAAGTAGGCCCCCGAAACAATGAGTATTGGCAACAGGTACTGGACGCAGAGCGAGAATATCGAATAGTAGAAGCGACCGTGCTTCAGCGGCCAGTCTTCGATGCAAAATGAGACGTCGCGTATGCCGAATATCTGTAGAACGGACGGTATGTCGGCATGTATGAGGCGTTTGAAGACGAACATGGGCGAAGCCAGCAGCACAGCAAGTAACCAGATGCCGATTAGTATGGTCAGGGCGCCCAGAAATTGCAAACTGGCATGAGTTGGATAAACGATCACCTGAGTAAAGGAGATAAAAGGAGAGAGAGAGAGAGAGAGAGAGAGAAAGATAAAAGACTGAAGACCTTTTATAAAACCATCCTTTTTTCGCTTGGTATTTATCGAAAAGTATGTGAGAAGATTACCTAAGAAGCCAATTTTAGAAGCCATTGTAATGAAACGAGTTATTCAGTTTCTTTATCTTGCTTTTTTTCTTCGTCATCTTTTCATTGTTATGACAATCATAATTTTTTTAGTCTAAAACCTTTGAAAGGTCAAAAAACTGTTTTTTCTTTTTTAAAAGCGAGTGTTTTTCTACTTTGGTGAAAAACAAAAACAGTACCGTAATCTCATTTGCAGTCTAGACGAAAGCATTCTTAAAAAGTGGAGATTATCTTTGGCAATACCTGTGGCTCTTTGCCATACATACATACTTGTATGTATGTACATACCTGATAACGATCGAAGGCAATGGCGGTTATTGAAATTGTCGAAACGAAGATACTGGTGGCCTGCAACATCGCTACTAATTTGCATAAAACGGCGCAGGTACCGAAAGGCCAATACTTCGAAAGGATTTCCACCAACGTCAGCGGCATGGTAACTAAGCATAATAGAAGATCTAAAAATAGAGTAAAAGAAGAAACACACACACGTGAATACGAGTAAGAAACAATTTCGTCGGGACGAAACATACATTTTTAATCAATAACTTTAAAATGTTACTTATTTGTAAACTGTTAGTAAATATGAATGAAATGAACGAGATGTTAGTAAATATCCAATAAAAATTTCTCTCGAAAAAAATTTTCATTGAACAGATCCGAGAGCCCTGTCGTTAATCCTGGAAGTGCCCCAGTGTATACGTGCATGGTAATCAGGAAAAGCAAGTAAACTTACCCGATATCGCCAAATTCAAGATGAATAAATTCCGAGCCGTTCGCATTATAGGCTTTCGAAGTACAGCCACAACGACCAACGAATTTCCCAACGAACCGAATAGAATCAGAACACTATACATGGTAATCAGGATATAGTACCAGGGACCATCAAAATTACGATTTCTTGAGAAACGGCCTAAAAGTGCTTGAACGTCGGCGTGGTCTAAGGCAGGATATTGCTGGAGGGAGACATCGCTGCTGCTGCTATTGTTATTGATAATGTTGCCTCCAAGAAGTCTAACACTTCTGTTCGCAGGAATTGACAAAAATTCACCATTAGGAAGTTGTTCGAGGACCGTGTTATTATCCATGGTTGCGTTAGGTTTCTTAGGCCATTAAGAAGGGAACTACGTGTATAAAGGCCTTAATGCTGAAGGCCTGTTATTATCATTTTTAGCATTTATTTCGTTTATCACTTTAGTGCATTTATTTTAATTCATCCAATTCATTTAATTCATCCAAAACCGGTTTTGGCGTTGTGCCATCTTCAATATCTTTTTTCGTTCTCAAAACGAAAAACCACTCAATCTTTGGTAAATTTTAAATTACGATTAAATAATTTCTTAGAACTTTCGGAAGTTTATGAAAATATATTTAATTCTTGCTTAAAAAAATAAGACATTTAAGGATAATAATCATAATGATAAGGATCCTCTGGCCGATTCGTGTAATTCATTTGTTTGGGTGAAAAACCAACCCACTTTGATAGTAATGAAGAGCAATGATTCTCATTCGTCACCATAGCGATGATAAGCATAATGCCGTTATAATGATAACTTGCAACTTTTGGCTGCGACCAAAAATATTAATGTATTTTGCAATTCCTCTGTACCGCGTAAACTTCTCAAAACTAATTGTAAAAGTATTATATTGCAGTATAATGAGAAGAGATTAAAGCAAAACTAATTAAAATTATCTTGTTAAATAGTAAGAGAGAAAGAGACTCCGCAAGTAAGAATTCTATGACTAAAGTTAAAATTCTTTCTTTTTATTTCAAAAATCATTATCACGCCCGCATTAAAATTTCTTTCTATCTCATTCTGAAATCATTGCTTTAGAGTTTTACTGAAATTGTACTTCTTTGAACTTGTCTCTCTTTCTCTCTTTCTCTCTCTCTCTGTCTCTCTACTCTTGAGCACTATTCATTTGCATTTTCATCATTCCTACTTTGCCAGAGTCATTAATTTGTTTTTATTTTCAATTATCTTTTCTTATTATCATTAATTACTATTATCTTTTTCCTTATAAACAATAATCTCCTGACTGTCCCTCAAATTGAGTAGGGTTAACCCTCATGCGATGCTCAACAAGAAACGCTGACGGCTTTATACTCACAGATAATTAAAATAAAGATGTGCAGAAGAAAATTAAATTTATTATATGTAATTAGTTAATGCTTGCCCTCCGAAAATACAGAAATACATTTTTCACCAAATTAATATTTGCTGCATGAATGACCAGAAATAAATATGCTTTCCTGTCTTTCTTTACACTCGTACACACTTCAATAAAATTCAGAGCTCAGTCCAAAATGTTCGAGCGTCACTGGGTCGCTCGGCGTCCCGAATTAAGTAGGCGAGATGAATAGGATTAACAGGTGAATAAAAAACTTCGTCAGCCGTCAGCGTTTCATGCTTCGTGCTTGTGTATCTACTGTAATAATCCACATTTTCAGCTAATCAGTGTGAGCTCAACAGACGCGATAGCTCTTGGAAAATTTATTTGGGAGAAGGCAAATTCTTAAAGAAGTACATATTTATCGTGTTTGATGCATTTTAATTATTAGCACGTACCCGCTCAATACTTGTTACTTTTCACAAAACTTGTTTAATAATTTCTTCTACAAAAAATATAAGCCCTAACAGAAACCTTTGAATTACAGAGGTTTATTATTGATGTTATTGTTTTTGTTATTAGATTTGTTTGTTACTGGGTTTGTTCACGTGTGCTACTGTGCACTTTCATTTTTAGTTAGTACGAGCCTTTGTATAAAATGTGTAAAGATATCTCCTTTAATTTTAAATTTGAAAATTTTATTTCTGTTCTTCCCTTGAGAAAGGAATCCTAAATTTTATTTTATAAGATTGTGAAAATATAGTGTATAGTATATTAATCAACGATGTTTCTGACGCGGTTTATCGCGTGCTTCTCTGCCACCTTCTCTTGAGCACTATGACTCTAGTAAGTACTCACTAAGTACACAAATCTCATAATAACATTTAATTTCACATAAGATATAAACAAGCGATGAGTTTTGGAACGAATTTCCGTCATCGCTTGCCAAAACTCATCGTTTCCAACACTCTGCCGAAATGTTTTAAAACTTCAGCTTTAAGACTTTACAAAAGCTTACAAAACCAAGATTACAAAACCAAATTATAATTTTTAATTTTAGTCGTTCTTCGCGATGTATTTAAATATTTATTTTATTATAATGTTTACACAAGCTTATTTAAGAAGTTCACTCCGCCTTTTGACTTTGTATACCATAAAACTGTATTAACGTACTCATAATTTATTAGTCTCGTTACTCGCGATTTCGTTTTGACCAGAAAATCTTTTTTGTGTTCCAGATACGTTCTACTTTTGTCAGCGTCCTGGCGTCGACTGATTCTGATACGATTCTTCGCGTATCAACCATCGATGGTTTGTGCCGAGAGGACCAAAACACTTGTTGGCCTATATTGCCCGGAGCTTTTTTATCAGCTGTGCGTGTGATTGGAAGAGTGTTGGTGTGCATTTGGATCGGTAGGAGGGGAGGAGATGAAAGCGAAGGCAAATACTGAAAAGCTTCCAAAAGTTCTTTACCAAAACGAAGTAGCATGACTTAAAATAGTTAAGATAATTCAAGCGAAGAGATTAATTATTTAAATACGCGTCATTAACACTTTGCGTAAACAGACAGAACTTGAGAAAAAAAATTTAAAATTAATAGTAGTCTATATAAATGAAATCTCTGGAAAACCTCAAGCTTCTCCTACTTTTTTGTGGCTGGCAACTTTTTCTTAGTCATCCAATATTAAATAAAATATTTAATAAATTTGCTTCCTAGTAGTACAACATTACTCTATCACGGTGTTCTTTATATCATGGTTTATCTTATCAAGATATCTTACGAACAGTTAAGACTTCAATTACTTTTTTGTGCCTTTATCGGCCATGGATAGAAATTATTTCGACCAGAGCGAATTGTTGCTTTTCCTGAATTGCCTTCAGAATAACAACGAATCTCTCTTGTTAGCTAAAGCCTTCATTGATTTCTTTTTCATTACTTTTCTTTTGTACGTGTCGTGTTTTTTTCTTTTTGGTTGTAATTCAGCCTTACTTAGTGCACTAACCGCCTCCCCTTGTTTTCCTTTTTCTGTATAAATTCGGCAAGGTCTTATTCATTCATTCATTCATTTATTAATAATTAACAAACTTTTTATCTGGACACTTGCCTAAAATAAATTTCCATCTACTAAACAACAACAATATGTCTCAACTTAACCGTGTAGGTCAGATCAGTCTTTGCCAAAGTGGTCTATATCGAACCCCAGGGGTCGATAAAAGGGGATCCATGAGAGCTGTGTTTATTTTATGTAAAAATGTTGCTAATAAAAATTGTATTTATAATCAAACTACAAGCTTTTCAAACTTAACGACTTAAGTCGAGACTGACACTCGAAGAGTCCTAATAAAAATATCGTATATTTCTCTTTGTGGACTGGTTATTCATTTCGGGGTCAACCGCTTGTGCATGAATCGGTGACAAGTGCAACACCCCCAAACAATTATTTCAGTAGACGATCAACTACACAAAGCCACAGGTTCAGTGAACTATTCCTTGCTGAGCACGTTGAGCCGACTAAATGAAAACCAATACGGCCAATTCACATCTCTTTGGTAACATGCAAGTGGACTTCTTTCCTTTTCCTTTTTTTTTGTTATTCTGCAGGGCCATGACCAGCCAGTGCTTGTCTAATTGTGGCAGACGGCATTGACCCCACAAAGTCCTACAGAGAAAATTATACTATAGCATTTCAGTTGGTGAAAATGTCAACAGGTTCGCTACTTGAGGTTTTCCATTCTTAAGCCTTATTTCAGTCTATCAGAAATCTCTCCATCTTTCAAGTTCAAGTTCAATCTTTCAAGCATTTGGTTAATGGAAGTCGCTATTAAATTGTGTTTAAATTTAAGTTTCTTTGTAATGTAATGTAATAATAAAATGCAATAATAAATATAAATAAAATATTGCAATGCTTCTTTATTTTTATAAATTTAATAACATAAATATTTTAGGCTTGTACTTTTAAAATAGAAGCCTCTTACAACAATATTGCTGTAAAGCTGCTTTTGCAAAATGCCTCTGAACATTCTCAAGTACTCGTAATTAATTATTTATAAAATTTTACTTCTATTTCTATTTTCAATAAATGAAAGATATACACAAATTCAGTTTACTAATTTCTTATTTTAGCCAACAGCACCCTTATGCTACTACCCGAAACGCCACATCCTCTCCTGCCCCTTTTTCCCACTAGTAGTAATGCTTGAAGAAGATCACGTAGAAGCGCCTCAGTACGATACGCAACCTCCGCACCAGCCGCGACTTGAGCTATTTCAATCTTTTACTTATCGTGTCCAAGTAGTTCGGGCCGTCGTATGTCTTGCTCCTCGCCCAGTGGCTTCCGTAAGGAGCGATATTAGCTTCATGAGAGCCATAGTGAGAACCGCCGTAACTGGCGCCTGGAAAGCTGCTGCCCACGAACTGGGAATACTCTTGATTTCCGCATTGTTGTGGTTGTCGTCGGTTATGATGGGGGTGGTGGTGGAGGGGGCGAAGAAGTGAGGTATTTCATAATCGGTAGGTGCAAAGGGAAAGAGATAATTATTTAAAATACAAGCGCTTAATAGAGGCAGGTTGGAGAAGTTAAGGGTCAAGGTGCATGGTTACCTGCCGGATCCGAGTCGTATGCGTGCGAATGGGACTGCACCAGCTGCGGGTGGATCTTGCACAGCGTCTTAAACTTCAAATAGTGGATGAGCCAGCCGGTGCTGCCGATCAGCAACACATTGAGGCCCAATACGCCCAGTAGTAGCGTCACCACGGTCATCTTGAGGTGGGCGATCTTCATCAGAATGATGAGCGGCAAAATGATCAGCCATTTGTATTTCCTCTTGTCTTTGTGACCGCGTGACTCGGTTTGTATGGCTGTTGTTGTATTGTTGTTGTTGTTGTTTAAAAAAACAAGCATTTAGAAAACCAATTGTCCTTATTTGTGGGCATGGGTTAATTACTCACCATCGTCGGCCCCGTTCCTGACTCGCACACCGGTGTCAGTTGACAGAGCCAGCTGCACGCCATGATGACGCCCAAAAACTTCTGCGGCCCGTTTAAGAAATTTCACAGATTTCTCCAGCTCCGTGTCGGCTAATAGTTACAAGGAGTTATTTATTAACCAAAATAATGTTACTATAGTAACTAAATCTAATCATTCTTTAATGTGTAAGAGCATTGTATTATAAATTTCTCTGCGCTTTTTCAAAGTATTGGCAAAGCCGACTACAAATCTTGGTTAAAAACCATTCTAATCTTGCTGATGATCTTGAAAAACTACTTCTTCCCTCGAGAGAGAGAGAGATTCGATAGCCCAGATGCGATAAAATGACCACTCGTCGATTCATAGACGAACCTCGTCTAACGATTTCTGTCTGCAACACATGCGCACAAAACTTGTGTTGATATTCCAACACACATATGTCATTTACTTATACATGCACAAGTAAGTATTGAAGTGAAGGTGAAGTGTTTTAATTCCTTTCAATCCCAAGAGACACTCTAACGCACACACACAAACACACTCAAAGCAGCTACACACCTTCGGAACTGCGTGCATCATTGAACACTGCCATCTCCAGAGGTATGCCCAATTGGATGATTCGCATGGAGCTGCGTGGGTCGTCGCGCAGCTCGCGACTGTATTCGCTCGGGAAGTAGCCGTGAGCGTTGGTGGCCAGTCGCCAGACAACCTTAGCCGCCTTGTATTTGATGCAGGCCAAGAGGCTGCGCGATTCGAAACATTGCTTCTGGTTTCGGGAAATGTATTCATCGCTGTGGGAGGGTAATGCGCGAGTCGCATGTGGTCGATTTGCTTGTGACCCGCGAGGAATGGCGCCAGCTTCTTGTTTCGCTTCCGCTTCCGTTTCCGATTCTGTTTTTTTTGCAGTTGATGTGAGCGGGTTTGGGGATGAGACCGCGGCGACGGTGGAGTCTGGTAAGTCCAACGCGCTAACATGCTGCAGCAACAGAATGTTGAAAACTATATAAATCATGAAGAGGCGATATTCAAGCATTTCGTCGTTCGTCACACACGAGCTCCCCGAAAATCTTTCACGCCGACGGCACCACGCGGCAACAAAATGCAGAAGAAAATTAGATGCACTTCACGTCTAGCATAACACGCGCATGCACACGAGCACAGAAGTCGTCGAAAGCCTCGTCGGAAATGTTGCTGAAGTCGACAGAAGGTTTCCTTTTATAAAGCTGATTCTGTGAGGAGGACGACCGCAGTCAGCCACACCAACCACACAAACCGCAGCAACCAGTCTGCAGTCTATTGCTGTTTGTATAGTCTATGTTGCCGAGCTCATGCAGACGCTCACAGGCACACACACGGTAGCTGCGGCCGCGGTGGCTGCGTTGGCAAAATACTGGATTTTTCTTTTTGGGTCAATAGCGCGAAAGCGAGATTAAAATTCACATTCGCCGACCGTGATCCCAACCGCTTGCTCCGATTCTTCCAGCTGGATGGATAATCACCTATTCACTTATCACTCTCTCTGTCTCTCTTGTGCTCGAGAATAACACAGACAGACAAGTAGTGAGAGTGACGATAGGAAATCCGGTGGCCAGGAAGGAAGGAAGGAAGGAAGGCATCGTCCATAAATTTTGTTCATTTCAATCAAGTAACTCGACATCGGTAGTAAAAAACTGTCTTCGTAAACAATGATTAAAAATTAATTACAAAGTAATAGCCAAAAGCAAAAGTAGTATCCAAAGCAAATCCACCCAGTAGCAAGACTTCGAATGCGTTGCCATAAGAACGCATGATAAAAGAGCTTCTAAGCAGCCACAATACATATCCTCACATATCCTCGCTCTGAGCATATGTGAGGATAACGCTAAAAACTGTTTTAAGAAAGAAAGTAAGAAAAAGGAAGTGCTTCTGTCACTGCTGTTTACTTCTTCGGTTTCTCTGGGCAATTATACCATTTAAATACGAGTATGTGTGATATATATGTACATACATATGTAGGTACATTCATTTCCTTTAAAATTATGTCAATTAATTGACAATAAATTATCATATTTTGCAAAAGTAAAACTATTTTTTCTTAAGCACGATTCAGTGAGTGCACGATTAAATAAATACTCGATTTATAAAACATTCGGATGAGTACCCGAATTAGCTAATCTCGCTCTCTATCCCCGCCTACCTCATCGCTAACCTTTACACTTGAAGATTGTCAAGCAATTATATTTATTAGCTAGAAATTTAGCGGAAATTTTAAAAGTTGAGAAAGCCAATTTAAAGAAATTGTGGAAGATTGTTGAGAAGACGTAAGTACATACTACCGTATGTATCATACCGCTGTACCGTACCGCTATCAGACGAAACGGAAGACAATTTTATAGCTTTTCCACGGCATTTTTCTACAATACAAAACCAATTGAAAAGAATGGGAGAATTTTTTATCTTTCCGAGGAAATGCCATTAATTAATAATAATACCATTTATAAAAAATTGACATCATGAGCCGCAAGAGACAGATCGAGCAATACCAACCTAGACTTGTTGATTGGCTGATCTCGATCTTGTTAGACTGCAAAATGGATATGTATTATACGGTAGATTTTACTCACACATACACACGTAAGTTACTGCAACTGGAGCGATTTATGTCAGTGTGGTCGATGCTGTTGCTGTTGTGTTACTACGAGTATTATCGTTCCAATGAAATTGAAATTATTTAGTGAAAATTAAATAATGAAATCTGATGAAGGAGAAAAGCAATCGCAAGCAATTTATTTTGTAATGTTGTCATACGAAATTGTGTTAGTATCGTATGTTACTGTGTGTCATTAGATACTTTATCATTTTATTATTATTTTATCCCACCATATTCTTATGTCTTTAAAAACCTTTTAGTGTAGAACAGCATTAATTTTAAATATTCTTCGATATTTAGTTATGCTCCTATCAAATACATCCAATGGATCAAATACAAGCCAATGAGGTTAAATCACAAAAACAAATACATACATATTGAGACAAATTCTTATTATTAAAATTATTATTAAAATCCAAAAAATGCGGCATCAACAAATCAACAAATTACATATTATAATTTCTTCAAAAAAGTTTAAAAACTGCGCTAATCTTTAAATATATGGAAAGCATTATTTAACAATTTCAATTTTTCTGAGAGAAAATAAGACTCTTCACTATTGTTGAAAAGCATTATTATTTCGTTTTTATTGCTGGTTTAGTTATTTCTCGTTTCTGTTGCTGACGTTATTACTGCTGCTGTTGTTGTTGTTCTTCTTTTATGACGTTGGACAAGGCCAACACTGCTTGGATACTTAATTTCATCAATCATCTACAATTAAAAATCTAGCGACTTTTCTTTTTTTTCTGTTTACGTTCACGAAGACTTTATGTTTACGTTTCCTTACAGTTTATGTCCTAGGCTTTAAAGACATAAATCTTTTAACTTGTTTATTATTGCATGTGTCGGCAAAAATATATTGGCGCAAATAATTAGCCAGGGATTATTTGGCTAACAAATACAAGTTCCAATTCCAATACAATTAATTGTTTTTTATATATATATTACTGGTTTTTTTTAAATTCCTGTTTTCGCGGCATATGAAGAATTAAATAATCGATATTTCTTTAAACATTTCTTTCTACTGTTTCCAAAAAATTTACCTTTCTGTACATTTCTGTACTAATGTTTTTAGTGCATTTCTCAACACTATCGTTTGACAGTTTCATCAACGAGTAAAAACTCGTTGGTTCCATCATCTTTGACAATCAAGCAAAGCAGAAAAGAAAAAAAAATTTTGACAAATATCCAGAACTAGTGAAATAGGGTTGATTTGTTCTGCCAACAGAATTTTCCTTACATATTTCGAAGTGAATAATCTACGATATTTAATTTTACACTATAAAAGTAGGTAAAGTTAAAGAAGATTTAATTAAATCAGTTTGGCAAATTGTTACTACTACTCTTTCAGTGCCCGTCTCTATTGACACACGAAACATAAATGTGATCTTTAACATTTTAGTGTACGTTCTTAAAATGAAAATTTTGACTATTTTCAATGTAGGCAGTCGCGGAAAATTATGTCCTCGCATGTTGCTGGTGGCAGCGGCGGTGGGGCCAGTACGCCTGCGGCAACTACTGCCCTTCAAGGTGGCACCAAGGTTTTTATACAACGGGACTACAGCGAGGGCACCTCTGTCAAGTTTCACACCCGTCTTCCCAGTGAACTCGAGGGTCTGGTAAGTCGCAAACCAAGCCCTTTTGCTTAACTTCGGTCCATGTGTGTAGTCACCTATTTCTCTTTTACACGGCTGCAGGTCGAACGTCAAGTTTTTGAATCAACCATTAATAGACTCAACGAATTCTTTGCCGAAGCTGAAAAGGGCACCTGCAGTACCTACTGCGAGGGTTGCATTGGCTGCATTACCGCGTATTTGATTTACATGTGCTCAGAGACGCACTATGAAAAAGTAAGTAAATTTTTTGAAATTTATGGATTTGGTGAGTCCAAGAAAACACTAAACTTTATTACACATCAATCACCAGCTCATTGCAAGTAGATAATTTTATGTACCTCGATTCTTTTAATTTCTTTTACAGACTCTACGGAAAATTTCCAAATTTATTGCATCCCAAAATGAACGCATTTACAACCCAAAGGGCTTGCAGGTCATTGATCCTACGTACCGCGGCTTACGCGTTATTGAAATATCCATATTAGATCGGCCCGGACGAACGTGACTTCCGCTTTCACACTCCACTGAAGAATTCTTCATGTAATCTCCATCTTTACACAAAGAATTTAAATTGAAATATTCTCAGTTTTTTTATTTTTTTAAAGTTTGACTTTAACTTTTTTTTACTGCACTAATGGTACATAGAATCAGCGCCCCAGTGCATGAAAGATAAATACAAACCTTTATTCTTAAAGAAGCCAAACAAAACTGAAACAAAAAGGAACAAAGAAATGGAAATTTGTATTTATTATAAATTAATTTTAAATATAAGAGTAGTGACAAAGTCGTAAAAAATAAAAACGAACTTCATAAAAATTCTTATGTATAAGCGTATACATACATACATACATTTAAAAGTAAGTGCATGTTCATATGATCACGCCATTGTAGGCAAGTGGAAAAACTTAAAATAAATCAGTTAAAATATAATATTCTAAAAGGCTTCAAGCTAAATTGAAAGCTATAAAAATAAAATAGCAATTATAATTAAGAATAAGAAATAATATAACAAAAAGGAAAATTAGTTTATGCTATTAAATAATATTACAGAAAATGTTTGTAACTTCATGTAGTATATATTATAATAAAATAAAAAAATTGCCCAGAAAAAAACTAAGAAAGTTTTTTGCACATGTATCTATTCGAAAACATTTGGTCACAGTAAAGTATTGTACTCGTTAGGAGAGAAATTTTATATTTAGAAATTTTTGCATCCGCCTTTTTTCGCCTTGAATCCACAATTAAATGAAATTTTTTATGCCACTCACAATTCCTGACATGCCACCAAAGTCTTATAATTGCTAAGAGCTTCTCGGTTATAGAACTTACAAGGATACTTAATATTCTCAAGAGTTTCCATGCATAACTTATTGCTCGATTGTAATTGTTCCCACTTACCATATATTCATGTGATCTAAATGAATTTGAATTTGTTATTAGGGCCAATAATGAATAATGAGCGTAAATTGAACTGAATGATGAGAGAGGAAAAAGTGTATAAATTCCAAAAGGGGAATAAGTTTAAATGCAATGTGGCTGTAAAATCGTCGAATTGTTACCCATAAGTAGTTACCAGGCTACTTCAAGTGAATAATTAGGAGAACGTACATAATCAAAGTCCACAGAACATTTCAAAGAATATATTGTAAATATATCTGAATACATAATTCCTTTAAAATTAAATAAAGATCCATCAATAGCAAAATTATATTCATAAACAAGAGAATTTAACAGCTACAGAGTAATTGGAAATATCGTACAATTTAATTTATTACTCCTATAATTTAATTCGGAAATAATACTCTATATATATAAATACATAAACCTCTATTTGAAATACACTGATAGGAAAAGTTTTCTAATATTTACAATAATATTTTTATTATTTTTCTGTGTCATTGAAGATTCAAGCAATTACAATAACTGTCGTATATACTTCTTTTATATTTTATTACTGAATTGACATTTATTTACTATAGAACTGGTGAACTTTTAATTTATTAACTATCAAAGTAACTAATTTCCTTTTTTAAAACCGCTTGTTCTTGTTACAGAATTTGCTGCAGAGATTTTTCGAATTCATTTAAAGCCTAAAGTTAAACCGCATCAGGAAATGAATCTTATGATATTCACATTATACGTTATATTATTTTCTTATTATATTATGGTTCTTTTCTGTATATCCGTTTACAAAACTAACACAATGCTCACTTTATTATTGCTATAGATTGCAAAATTTCGGAAGAGTTCTTTCACACTTGAACTTAGAATTAGTAGATAACTGTGACTAGTTTATTCGTTAAGTTAATAGGTTAATAGAGTTTTCTAAAACAATCACTAGAAAAATATACATTCCATGCAATGAGCAGTTTTCTTACCATATTAAGTTTAGCCCTAAAAGTTAAAATCTATAACAAATAGAAAATAGTGGTATACTAATTGTGTGGAGCCGAAGAAAAGTTCAATAATGCTTTCTCTTTTGACCCTTTAGACCAGGCATGAGCAACACGCGGCCCTCCACACTTTCTCAAGCGGCCCTTCAAAGATTTTACATTTTGACTTTCCTAATTGTACACCAGGCGTGTTAACTTACCGTGGTACCTAAATTACTGCGTTGTTTCTTTATTAACTAAGCTTTTTCCGCATATTTTTTCTGGTTTCTTTTTTGATAGTATGTATTTCTATTAATTAGTGTTTTATACCTTTAATTTTTGATGTTTTTATTTTGTTAATATGGAGATGGTTTGAGTTCATCATTCAGTTACAGTTAAATCATAAGTTACATGCGGCCCGCACTACATGTTTAAATTTGTATCTGGCCCGTTATAAAAAAAGGTTGCTCATGCCTGCTTTAGACGAAAATTAAAACAGCATATTGAATACTTATGAGATAATCAGTTGTCTTACATCTTTCAATTATATTTTTTTTTATTTTCAATGTATTAAAAGTATTTAATAAATTTTTTTTAAAATCACCGAAATGATCAATTTAACTGACAAAAACTGCTTAAATTAAAAATCGAATTCCATCTAATTTTTCCTAAATATCATGGAACTAAGTAGTTAGCCCTACTTATGACGCTTGGTCATTACTAATTCACAAGTTGTGTCTGACTAGTTACTTGCGTTACGAGTACTGTTTTCTCTTCGCATAACGGTCACGGTTTTACTTCATTTTTCCTTTTATACGTAATGCTTGTTCGACAGTGGAACCAAAAGCAAATCTTTGACCCTTAAATAGATCACATTTTTTGACATTGGCTTAAGAGTAGATATTGGAAAAGTTGCATAGATTGAGCGTGAATACATTTACTAAAACTCATTGTTTCTTTCTTCTAACGACAATAAGTCTAAATAGACTACTCTGAAATTCTTCTTTCTTTTCAATCCGTAGGATAAAACATCACTACTCTAGATTTTGCGTTATTGATTAGACATCAGTCGTTCCTCCTCCGACGGTATGGCTCGTGCCAGAACCATCGAAGATCACCATATCCTCCGATGTTTTGGAAGGTTTACGTCATAAGAGCGTAGAAAGTATGGAGCGCTTTTTGGATTTTTCTGTACCTGTCGAGGACGTCGAGGATGAGGCAGATAATTGTCCAGTGACTGGTATGCTCTGTGATGGACTAATAGGACCCTTATCGTCTAAGTCGTCACTTCCCAAAGAGTCCAATAGTTTCAGCGACATCTTCGGCTTGACGCCATCCATGCTGTTGTACAGCGTTTTTGTGAACTTGCTGCGCACGACCTTACTCAAGGCACCAGTTTTTCTTATACTCAAACGTGACGCAGTGCGCTGATGATGCTCCGGTGTTGCATTATCCTCGTCATGCTGCTGGTGGCAGTTGAGTGTAGTCACCGTGAATTCAATATCTTTGATCTCTTCATCATCGTGGCAGTCTGCATGTAGAATTTTTTGTAATGATCGTCAAGCAAGTGCAGACGTATTTCGATTTAGGACTAACCTGCAAATTCTTCGACGGGCTTATCAATTGTGTCATGGTCAATCCACGTCAATCCCATTTCCACCTTCTCGGCCAGATCTTGCCAGTTGCGCCGGTTCTCCAGAGTGCCCTCGTAAAGGGGCATTATCCAGGGAAACGTGTCACAGAGCACCCGATACAGCGGTAAGCAAATGACATCGATGAAGCCCACCTGCATTTTCGGAAGCTCGTCCTTGCGCTCCCTGAAACAACATTTGAAATGTTCTTTGGTTGTTGTAGCTACATTCAGCTATTTTTCATATTCTCACCTGTCCATCATGGCCACCGGTTGAGTATTCAGCTGAAGTTTTTCCAAGTCACCCTGGTCGAAAAACTCATCGGCCACAAGTTTGGCAACACGATGCTGCACCTCCCAAGGTTTAGCAATGGCGCTGACATCGCAAGCGGTCATCATCATACCACAGAGCACTGTCGATCGTGAGAGACAAGATGGTTTAAAAGAATGATATGAAAGGAAATATGTATGTTCCTTCAGAAAACTTAATTACCAATTACCAACTTAATAAACACAATTACCCTTTTATTCTAAGGATCGAAAGATATATGCACGAATTTGTAAGATCTTAAATGGATAAACCTTGAAAGAAAATGTCTTCAGCAGGCAGAAATGGTATCGGATACCTTTAAGGTTAAAAAAACCTATGAGAGCTATGGGTCAATTGCTGTTTTGTTCTCTTGTTTTAAGTTTAACATAGTTCCGCCTTATGAATCTTTGACAAATTATAACGTATTCCCTTAAATTTCAAATCTTACCGATATGGTAAGGCTCATTAACAAAACTGGCTGAACGGTTCTGAAGAAAATGCTGAAGCACTTCCGTTTGTTCTGTCAGGAATATTTAGAAGTTGAAAACATATCGACTCACGTTCTTTCTTCTCTTCGCTTTGCCAATCGAATTCGCCGTTCTCCACCAATTCCAGGAAGGCATTGCGCTTCTTGAAGTACATGGCCAAATCGGTGGAGAGTATTGCGTTCTCGACGGTTTTCATCACCGAACGGTAATCGTCAGGAGAAAGAGCCTAGACAGTCAACAGAATTATTAGATATGTCGAAACTGTCGATCCCCGAAAGACCTTCTAAGTTTTCTTGCTTACCTGAAAAATATTATTACCCTCGGAGTTCAAAATCATGACACATTGATCGAAGTGGTGATGTTCCATGGTGCTAGTGGTGTACAAAATTGCTAGTGGGGACTCGGTCTTTGTTTGGAATGCGTTGTTTGTGCCGCGATGATCTAAATCGTGGCACAGACAGGCCACCAATAAGCCCAGTATTTCTAAGTCGGTCATGAAGCGATCCATTTTGCCCGTTTTCAACATGGCGAACATGGTCTGAGCCACATTCAGAGCATGTCGCCAATTGTGATACTTGACGGGACGGTAATTCTTACGTACGCTCAGAACCCAGCGACACAGAACCTAAAAGACGGAAAACTCTGTCCATAAAACAAAAATGCTCAACAGTTTCTTGACAGTATGAAGGTGGCGCGGTGGTCGCTCATCCTCTGTCACCTGCCTCGTACGGTATCTGAAACTGCGTCACCAGGTTGCACTGCATGAACATGCGTAACACCGCGCGGCAGGTATCGTCATCGCAGAGATCGAAATCTAAGAAGGCGTGTGTGTTAAAGGAGCGCGTTCTCGGCGAAATGGCAGTGTGAAATACTCACCAATAAATTTGAAACTGTAAAGATTGTAATGCTCGGCCGATTGAACGACATCCTTCGCCAACTTATCGGTTTGGACTTGACTCGCAGTCGCGTGGTATGACAAGCATTCAAGCGCCACTTTCTGCTTGGCCATCAGTTTGCAAGCATTCTCGTACATCTGCGTATTGTGAATACCCAAACCACAGAAAATGGCGAACGCTTCGAAAATGGAGGCATCTGACTCGGAGAAGGGTTGTCCATTGCCCTAAAAGACCGACCAACAAATGATCGCTTACACGGTATATAGAAATTCGAAGCCTACAGAGATTTGTGCACAAGGCTCCTTATATGGTTTGACCCCCGACGTGCCCCCATTTACGCGAAATTCCCTTTCCCAACTGTCATACTCCCTTCTTCCTTTTGCTCACCTTATTAATGAGTTGCGCCACGCCGATTACCGTTTTCTGGGCATTCACTATCGGCATGCAGAGTATCGCTTTCGTACAATCGATCTCGTTCTCGGCCCGAATCTGATTGTGCTCTCGCACCCATTCGCGGACATCTGAAATATTGACCGTTTGCCCAGTTCGGGCGACGAATTGGGCGATTCGGGCGAGCGTCGAATTGGATAAATCGTTGACGGAAGGATGCGATATGTTCGCCGATTGATTGGCGGCGCCCAACTCAAAGAGTACCGTGAAGCGAGTACGTGAAGTTTGCTGGAATTTAGTGATGAAGTCGGCATCAAAAAATCAGAGGCTGGGAAAACATTAAACAATCTCTGCTCTAACCTGCTCACATGCGTCTTTGATCTTAACTGATGAGAAACTTTTTCTAAACTGAAGCTCCACATCCTGATTCGGCTTCTCCAGGATCTTTTCCAAATGGTTCTGCGAAAGCAGAAGTTATACTAGAAGCAGTAAGATCTCTGTGGCGACTTACCGCCTCGCAGCAATCCAGATCCATCAGAAACACCGAGCAGCGTTCGCATTTCAGTAACTCACGTGCCTCCGTCATGATTTTCGTTACCAGGCATTCCAGATTATTTTGCTCTTCGAAAATACTACGCGCCAAATTTAACAGGATCTGATTGCGTCGATACTCCTGAACGGACATCTCAAAGAGTTGGGCATTCTGAATACCGATTCCGCAGAAAGTCAGGTACCGGCGAAATATTTCGACGTCATGCTCGTCAAATTCCAAGGAACCTATTGGCCGCGCCATCGGAGAGACGCATTTTGAACGAAAGCTTAAGTTGTAGGACCCTTCAAGACTTCCTCAAAACTTTACTTACCATCCGTCTTGTTGATGATCTGAGCCACGCCTATAATATCGTCCTCGTAATTACAAATTGGCATGGACAATATCGTGTTTGTTTTGTAGCCCGTTTTCAGGTCGATTTCACAGTTGAAACGCGCATCCTTGTAAGCTTCTTTGATGTTGATCATTTCTTTGGTTTGTGCCACTGTGCCGGCGATGCCCACACCAAATGGTATTACAATCTCTTCAGAACGTGCCACCTGAACGGCATCCTGAAGTGCTGCAGAAGAATGAGTTTGCAAAATTGTTAATAGTACAACACTTTTGTCATCTGAACAGTTAATTGACCTAACGCTATACACAATATAGTGCTATTAAATTAGTTGTACCCTAAGTAATGGCAATTAATATGGTGTAAAAAGAGTACATTTTTAATACCGTAGTAAAACCATGTAGAAGCAGAAGATTGGGCGCGACAGCCGTATTGGTTTTTTAGCGAGGTCGGTCAGTACAGTCCAATACTGACGAGAACTACTATTACGAGAAAACAATATTTCTGACATTCTAAAAGCATGGTCACCGAGCTCGTTTATGGATTAATGACCAAAATGTTTATCAGGACAGACATTTTCGGTGGAAGGTGCCTCAATTCATGCCTTCCTATGTGGTTATTCATTATACCCACTATAACCACGTCGCACTACGTCGCACGGGCGAATCGAATTGCGCCCTCGTCTAAACTATACTTTTTTCTTCTTTGAATTGAGTAAAACAGAAAAATTTGCAATTCAGGCAACCTCAATAAAATGTCAGGCAGTGTAAGAATGTGTGTTGATGTGTTTTTTGTGGGTGGTTGAGTGGGGGCGTTTGTGAGTGTATGTTTGTAGAGACTGATGTGCGTGCTGCGACGTTGTATGTCAGCGTAGGAGCTGTTCTTACGCTAACGCTTTTTCATAGAAACCGGCCTCTCTCAAGCACTAACGCGCTTGAGCATGTAAAAGACACCCTTCAGTAAATGTACTCGTAATAAAAAATTAAATTTCAATTAAATTTTCAGCAATGTACACAGAGAGCTATATCGGTTACACACACTTAGAGATTGGCAGAGATCCGTAGAAAGTAAAACAAGGATTCTATTCTATTTTAGTTAATACATTTTTCGCACAGTTTTTCCTAATTCAGTGGAAAAGCTGCTCTCCTTCTTACCCCTTTTCTTCAATCTGCTCCTTATCCGTCCCTTTCTCCCCATCACTTACCGGTCTTTTGCGTTACATCGAACAATTTGGCCACCAGATACCGATTGTTTGGTGTTCCTTTGGCCAAGAACAAAGAACCGCGGTCGGCATAAGTAAGTAACCCAACATTGACCAAGATTTTGTGACATAAAACATCGATGTCCAGCTCATTGGCCACATCACGTATCAGTTCCATGAAAAGGTCGCCCTCATCCAGGTCCATCAGATAACGCCGCGACTCGGGCAATGCTTTGGTAGCACATGATGATGGGAGCGATCGATTTTTCTATGAAAACGCAGACAAAGTATAGTTTAAGCAACTTTGAAATTAAATTCAAGTGACAAACCTAAAGGTATTGAAGTCGTAAAAATATATCCGCCCATTTGATTCTTTTCAACTTCTTTCTGCGTTTCTCTCAAAAAATTCCTTCTCAGACATTTTTTTAGAGCTGCCCTTTCGCCCCACGATTTCATTTCTTTTTAGTATAATTCTATATGAAGCCACTCGTAATCGACAAAAATAAAAAATTCAGTTTGTGCACCTGAAACTATGCAATGAAACTCGTTTCCGTAACACGTGAGAGGGCAAAAAGCATTTTACAATTACTCTTGCTATTACTGTTTCGTATGACCCTAATCGACAAAAGAACCCAAAAGTCCTGCGGTTTTCTTCTAAATGTTTTTTCCAAATTTTCCGTATTTCGTATTGCCTTTTTCAACATTATATTACCCTTCAGCAACTCCTTCTTTTTCATCTAACGGTCGACAAAAAACATTAATTCAGAAATTGTACTTAATTTATGCGTATTTTCGAGCTAGCTCAATGGAGCAACTCGCCTGAAAGTGGGCAATTATGTTGAATAGCTTCAAATATTAAAGAGTGAGAGGGAGAAATTAGTACAAAATTTTTTCTTGTTGCTGCTTTTGTTTTCTGAACATTTTAACACGATGGCTAACCAAATTCCATTATTTTTTTTAGTCACACGCTGTTTTTAGATTAAGAGCACCGTTGAAATTATAAAAAAAAGTAATTATTAAAATTTTGTGGAACGAATTGAAATGAAAATAAAGACAAATATACAAATGTTCAGTAATTCGTTTAATGAACTTATAGCCAGAAGAGAAGTCCCGGGAGAGAAAAAGATAAAAATAAAAAACCTATTCTTCATTTTAAAATCTCTATCATCTCTACATTATCCAATGTCTCCTCGTCTCTATGGTGGCATTGCATGCCAATAATGCCAATTTAATTATTATATAAGAAATAATTTGAAATATCTTTCTTTTTTTGTACGAGTATGTGCCACTATTTCCTGGCATCGGAGTTCCAGGAGATCAAATCTTTCGTTTATTTTCTTTTTCTTTTCCAGCTCGTCGTTAATAATAAATATACGCGTTGAAATAAATATATACACACACACACTACAAACTTTTATATC
This sequence comes from Conops quadrifasciatus, assembly GCA_949752815.1. Classification (NCBI taxonomy): domain Eukaryota; kingdom Metazoa; phylum Arthropoda; class Insecta; order Diptera; family Conopidae; genus Conops; species Conops quadrifasciatus. The sequence continues at coordinate 40,764,589 of OX457078.1, forward strand.
GATTATTTCTTTACAACTATTTTTTTTTTAAATTTGAAGTAGTCCATCGAGAGCGGGTCGACTTCCATCGAATAATTTTATTCTTTCGTTCCCCAAAAAAGATGAATAAAAGGAAAAATATTTGATAAGTGCAATAAATATTTCATGAAAGTAAAAAAAGAGTAGCCATCTGCCCGAGTGTCTAAACGCAATATAACAACAACACTCAAAGCACGCAAGGGTTCTCCCCGAAGCTCTTTCCGAGTTTCATTTTCGTTTATACGGTCTAGGTCGCGTCGTAGTTTCTTAAGTCTGTTGTGTCAAATTCAGAATTTCATACTTTTATCATCCCCGCCGGGCACATCAGCTGCGCTCCGTCATTCGTTCTCCCTCCTCATCATCAGCCGTCATCCTCTGCTGGCGGCTTTAGCTCTTATCTTTTCGCTCATCAAACTCATTATTAATATAGCTTAAGCCATGAATTTAAACATCGTTTGTGCAGCTAAATAAATATTTAATTAATGTTGAACTCTTAAATTAATTGACTTAAAATGTTGATGCTTGCTGTATAAGTAAAATCCATTATTATCATGCTTTTAATGTTTTTGCATAGTTTTTGCATAATTTCCAATTTCAGCCTTCAAGTTTTAAAAAATGTCAACTTTAAAATTAATTTTATATACTATATAAAATTACACTAACAGTGAAAATTTGCTATTAAATGGCGAAAGTTTAAAGTGGAAACATTTTTAATTAACACAAGAACTTCTGACTTTAATGTCGAAAAAAAAATCAAATTGAAAATAAACAAAAATGTTTTTAGAACACCAAAAACAATAAAAAAGAAACACATGATAAATCTCTCAATTTACGTTACGGTGTTCTGAAGGCCAAACCATTTTTCTGTACCGAAGAAAGTTACAGTGTTCTTTTAAAAATTTTGTTGTAGGCTTGTTATTCTTTTTGCATCCTTCAAGGTACATATCATGATAACAATTGCGTAATCCTTGTTGTATCATCGTATTAGTTGCTCTCATCGCTCAGTGCATACAAAAAGGATTCCATTATTTTCACAATATTCTCCTTCTCAAGCATTACCGCGTTTTTCCCCATTTTAGGGCGGTTTAACTTTTTTATTATATTGTTTCAAAAGTATTCTACAATTCAGAGCGCGTTCTCTTTTCCGCTTCTCTAATTTTCTTTGCTTGCTGTACATCTTTTTAGTTTCACAATGAATTCGTGATTTATGAGGTCACGAAGGGCAAACACTGTGTCTTTTTATATTCGCTTTACGGCTGCACAATGGCTTTTATTTGTTTTCGGTGCATTTTCTAAACTTTTTGACCGTACATTTTTATTTCACTGTTTTTTTCTACTTTTATTTATTTATGCAATATATATCTTTCTTTATTATAATAAAGTGAAAATAATAATAATGATGATAACTTAATATTGTTATTATAATATATACTATATAATATATATAATATATATATTATACTATAAATATACTATAAATATATATAATATATAAATATATATAAATATATATAATATATACTTATAACAATATACTTAATATTGTTATAATATTGTTGTTAAGATATTTCTATAACTTAACAAGAGACATTTATATTGAGGCAATTTGTCCCAACATTTAAGAGTATGTATCCTACTATATCGGCTACTTAGTGCATATATAACTGTACACAAACATGTACAGGAGATGATTTTGTGAACCGAAACTTTCATCAATCCGAAAATCCATTCCTGCCAAAGCATTTATACTTCTTGTGTATGGCTTTCGACTCTTACTACGATAGCAAATAACGTAGTTTATATGCTTTTTTCTTTCAGAGTGATCATTACACCAATTTTTATATACTATAATTATCTAAATTTCAGATAGTAAAAGCTAATTGTGTCAGTCAACCTAACGTATATGACTATTCCTTTATCGATTTGCCTTTCATTGTCATTGAAGACAGTTCCTTCTCATATCTCTCCGTGTCAGCTCATGTTAAGACCTCTTCGGGTTCTCCAAGAGGTATTATTCATAATGTGCCAATAATGTTCAATAATTAGTTCAATAATGTGCCCTTCTTTCGCGCAGAGGCTCGATTGGTGTATAGTAGACAAAATGATATGTTTTAGGCAAAAGTTTCAGCATTGTTGGCTAAGTGTATTTACGTTAAGCTGTCATAGTATTACACCATAAAAGTGGAAAGTGCTGCTTTTTGTAAATTTTCTTTAAATATCAAGTCCTTCCATAATCATTTACTATCTTTCAATAAAAATCCTGTGCTTTAAAATCGTGTGCTTTAACACACTCGTAAAAGCCGTTCTCCTTTCACCTTCACCTCGTATATAATGTTTTCCATAAGTTATATGCTTCAAAGCAGCAAAAACTCTGCCATCACGAGAGTGCTGTGGGGAATGGTTCTCCTTTAGAAAGCCCTAAAGTGCCTCTAAAGTGCAAAATAACATTCATTTTGAATGCAATCTGCGAAAGAAAAATTTGAAAAAATGTCGCACCAAAAGCATCATCAGAATAAGGTCGAGAAAAGGCAGAGAAAAAAGGAGTAGTTGCGCACTAAAGCCGGCGGCAAGTGTTACCGCATACTCCAAACGAAAGAACTTTTGAGCTAGTTCACTTTCGAGAGGGTGTACCTTCGACTCTTTCTTCCTTTCTTTGGAGCTGTTAAAAAGACATGTGTTGTTATTGTAATCTATGAGAGATGAGCACACATGATGCATGCGCTGCATCTCACGAAGGAAGCCATTTTTATTAAACATCAACAAAGCCAATAAAAGTAAAAAACTATGAAGAACAAGGTAAATTATGCCCGACTGTCGTAAGAATCTTTTAAAAGCATAAAAACGAAATGTGTTTGTTCTCAGGGCAGCACAGATTCAAAGAGGACGTGGCGAGACGAGGATTTTTAAATATAGAAAACTGATAAAATTTGCTAATTAAATGCTAATGCAAGGGAAGGTGGCGGCGCAGTCGTAAATACGTGATAAGATCAAAGATACACAGAAATCTTTCATGCAGCGTCCTTATACTCTCAATAATGGGCATTAAGCTCCCGCTGAGGCTGTCACCCAGGGCTCTAGTATTTTCCCATAAACTAATCTGACAGATATTGATCTTATTGGTGTCATTATGAACTAACTTCTCTATTTTTTCCAACCTCCGATATTTCATTTAACTCCATCCCTTTCCTTCAATATTGCTGTGTTTTATATTTTCTTCTATTTTCCAAAGCTTTAATTACTGAAATGATGAATTAATTTTTTTAATTATTTCAGTTACCAAAAAGCTTTTAAATGAAAAACAAGAAAGTTATAGAAATGCCAAAGTTACTTTGGCGAAGTTCCAGAAAAGTTGCAATGCAACTACAAAAACAACAATACTCGTAATTAAGTTATTTTTTCCTCCAAACTAAAGTTTTAGCCATTTCCGGTATTTCTTTATTGTAAGTGCGGAGGCGTCGAAAAGGAAAGTAGAGCAAAGTTTGTTGTACTTCGAAGAATTAATATAAATAATTAGCATTGCATTCCGAGGAAGTGCTCGCTGTACTCGCAATAAAAGCGTTGCTCACAACATAAAACACACTAAGCTGAACAAATTTACATTACAATAATAGCTTCTCAGCAATCCGCAGTCGGTTTTACGGAATACTTATGCAGATTTCTTCGCTTACGAATAAGCTTAATAACTTTGAATTTTAAAAATGTTCGGAGGATGTTCTCCAATGTTGAATAAACTTGAAGAGGACACTCAGAAAAAAATTGTATTTAGGGCAGCGAGAGTAGACGAATTTTGTAATGAATCCGCAAAAGACGGCATGACATTTAGACTTGTATTTTTATTCTGATACATTCTAATTTTTTCTAAACGAGAATTATGTACTAACGCATATTCGTGCGCTAAGTCTACCTTTAAGCTTAAATCCCAAATTTATGAGAGCTTAAGCTTAAGGTGAAAAAAGGAGCATTTCAATGGACTCACCGGCACCGGCGAGGATGACATCCACTGCTGAAACAAGTCGGACGACACTGAAGGCCGCTTCGTGGACTGTTTCCGCCTTTCGATGAAGTCGTGCAAACGTTGCAGTGCTTCCGGTGGGGCGCGCTCCGTTAACCATTTCTCAAACGCTTCCGGTTTCTCGTCGTAAAGTCGCGCCACCTCCTCGACATCTTGAGGCGTGACTGCTGCTGACTTCGCTAAGCCGCCGCTCAAGTTTTCTTCTGATCCAGTTCTACGTGGACCACTGCCGGCATTGATCGTACTTCTAGTAGTAGCTTCGGTTGTAGTCGCAATGTTTGAAGCACGTTCTGGACTGTCGATCCTATGTGCCGCTGGTGTTGTGCCATTTGCCGAGGTCGCGCTAAGTAATTTTTTCGCGCCCTCGTCAGGCATGGCTTTAGTTTTATCCTTCGCCGGCGATTGCTCAACGTCCTCAGACACGCTTGGCTTCATTCCTTGTACTGCTGCATTACCGTTCGACAGAGTATCGTATCGACGGCCTGTCGCTCTACTTCCGGGGGCTGTCACTTCCGGGGGATTCACAGGAGAGTCCATGTTCAGAGAGCTTGCTTTTTCTCAGTAAGCTTTTTGTTCATCACAACTTTTAACAAGCACGAATATACTACGATTTTGCCAACATTAGAAGCATAACTTGAGCATTATTAATTTGTGATATTCTTGGGTCGTGCGGAAGCGACCGGAATCTGACAAAGCTTCCTGCTAGAGCTTTATGTTCGAGTTGCTGTTATTGTTGTTGTTGTTGTTGTCGGTGGCGAGGAAATAAGTTCTGTAATGTGCATTATACGGTATATTTCACTATCTATTATTGAAATAGCATTTTTTGTAAACTATTTCAGTCTGTCTGGTTCTTTTTCGATTTCGGGTGAATTCAAATGTCAATTTTTGTAGTTATTCTGCATTCATTTTCAAATGTTCGAGTTTCGGCGCATTATGGCCTTCTGCCAGCCTTTCTCTGTCTCACACTCTCTTTATTATTTTCTCGCTATTAGTGAAAACGGCTACGCAGGAGTCCTTTCCCGTCGCGCTTTTGCCGTCGCCTCAATCTAACGATGGTTTCCAATCGATAACGTGACACTCTGAGAGACTGTTTAATCGAAAACGTGGCATGTCTAAGTGTATTTCAGGCAGAGAAAGATTTCGATTAAGCCTGGAAGAAAACCGTTTTCAGGCTTTAATATTCAATGCACCTTTAAACTTATTCAACTAAAAATTAAAACAACTTTAGATTTTCATCCATTTCCATCCATTAAATTTATTCAATAAATAATATTTATTATAGTAATAAATTAAATCAAACGAATTCAGAAAATTCAATGCTCAATAAAGTGAACAAAACATCTTTCATGGCATATCAAATTTGATCGCACACACACGCATGGACATACATACACTCTCTCCTGAAGTCCAAGGACCTGCTCACAGGCAAGGAAGGTGAAATGGTTTTGAATAAGGATCCGCAAGCCTATGAAAATGCTTTATAAATATTTCATTAATATAAACAATACATTGATACATACACACGACTACATACATATAACCCATACATATGTGCATGCCATACAAATGTAGGTGGCGTCTGTGTGTGTGTGCGAATATTCCTGGCTAATACGTAGCCAATAAATATGGCGCAAAAACCAACGAACCAACAACAAGCCAGAAACCGAAATTGTGACGCAACGTCACGGAATTGAAAACCCTTCATGAGCGTGCTTGTGTGTGTTTGTGCCTTTTACGTATTTATATGCCTGAATATGTGTGTAAGCGCGCTGGATATTTTGTGGGGCGCTTGAGAATTTATGAGCCAATTTAAGATTGCAAGCGAATATGAATGCAATAAACAGTTTGGTGCCACTTTTATATCGTGCGGCAGGACTAACGTTCTTTGCTGCTTTCATTAATACAGCTGCAGTCGCAGGATGTGTCAGCAGGAGTCGCAGTAGTAGTGCGATGCAGCTGCATGTTCTTCTTCGTATGGGACCGTCTCTGTTTCTGTGGCTTTTGCTCTCGACAAGGAATGTCTCTGGTTGTTAGAGCTATAGAGTGGGGCGCCTGATTAATGCCCCATTGCTTGCGATCGAAGACGTGTTGGCAAACGTGTTGTTTGTTTCCTGGTTTTCTACGCTGCTACTTCGATGTATTAAACATTATTACTGTTGATTGAACGCGTAAATTTGTCTTGTGTTCTATTTTAATTAGAAGAAATTCTTTTAAAATTCACTACATTCCATGGTAATAAAAAAATAACAGCGCTGTGACCTAAGAGCAAGTAATTTTCCCCTGAAATAAGACTGAAAAAAGTCTCAAATCGCATCGTCGTCATGCTTGGAATAAACTAAAAAATTCGTAATGTAACAATTTTGCAAGAAAACTGACAATAGCTCCTTGCCATAGCATGCCACACCCACCCGCCTTCGGAAATTCATATCATGAGGAAACCTGCCGCCAGCAATGCTACGTTATTCAAGGCGGCCCCTTCAGTATCCACAAAAATACGTTGCACCAACACTCACTGTTCGGTTACAAAAAACTCTTCCTGTCGCTGCTTTCTATCGCTGCTGCTCTTGTTGTTGTTGTATTCGTTTTTTCGCTATTCCGTTTTGTCTTTGTATGTACTTGCCTTTCTCTCCTTTCCGCCTTGTTTCTCAGTCATTCTGGCTGTTTGCTCTGTCTCACAGACTAAGTACACACTTCTAATGGCGTGGGCAAACATCACCGGAAGTGTGCACTTGGTCACCTGCAGCAATTTCAGCCGCCCGGCATGTACACTCGAATACAGGGTGCTTTCGAGCAAGCATTCTTTAATGCATGCATAAACAGAGAAATGTGATATAAAGAAGGCAATAACAAAAGCAAGCTCATTATACATTCGGTACATGCGGCAGTCTGTTGTTTTTCGCATCACCCTGTCGGTACACAGTTCATGATGGGATCCAAGTATGTATGCACGTCTGAGTTTATAACACTAAGCATTTGTACTGCACGAAGTTGTATTTGTAAGTACTTCCGTTTTCAATTATACAATTAATTATTAACGCGATCACGCTGCGGTCGACGACATCGTGTTAACCACCACGTCAGCCTCGGCGACATGAATAGCAATCGTTCGAGTCATGACAGGGCTGCCCTCGAACAAAACAGACACATACAAGCGTCACCAAAACATTTAAAATTAGATGGAAATTTCCACCCATTAAAATTTAAATTATTATGTCGCATGTTCTTGAACAATGAAGTTTGAAGATTTATGGAAAAATTTGCAGAAAAATTATTTTAATAATTGTTAATTAATATTAATTTGAATCTCATTAAAAAATTTTTCGAAATATTATTGCTTAACTCTATTGATTTATTCCGACGAAATCTTGAATATATTCCTTATTAAGTTCTATTCAATCTTGCACTGAAGTAAAAGAGAAAAAGAAAATGAAAGAGGAAGAGAAAGAAAAGCTTTGTGTGAAAGAAGTATCGAGAGATGTCGGAAACTCGTCCTAAGAACGTACTTGTCCATATTGTTTTGTGAGACCTGTCAGTTCGGAGACAACAAAGGACGAGACAAGAGATGACACAACGAATCATATCAGATTAAGATTTCATTGCCCAAGCAAATATTATGACTGTATCTTTTGTCAGTTGTTGTTGGTGTTCTCATTGTTTGCGTTTAGTATTATTAGCGTTACCGGTCGGTAACGGCAGCAGCTACTGCCAGTACTTGCTGCTGTTATTGTTGATGATGATAATCTTTGCCTAAGAGGTTTTTGAAAATTCCTTCAAGAAGTTCATTCGGTCTCTCTGTTTATCTTTCACTCTGTCTATCACTTTGGTCAAATCCGTCTAAGAGTCTTATTGTCTTCCATTTATCTCCTCCAATTCAATTCCTGTCTCGTCTGGTCCATCATTCAACCTCTTCGCCTGTTGCTCTTTGAACTTCTTCTGGGTTGTTTCATTTGTTTGTCTACTGCCATCGCATGAATGTGTGTGAGATATGTGTGTGTATATTCTATACGTCTATAGATGTGCGTCTGCATTGATGGATGTGTGGTCAGATTTTCTATAAATACTGCTAGAGTGCTTTTTAAATAGTATACTCGCATTTTGATAGTTTCCAATTGTTGCATGTAAATTGATTTCGCTCGAATTAGCAATATTCTAGATAAGCAATAATCTAGAAGTACAAAAAGCCAAACAACCCTCAACAAAAAGGTGAAAAATTCACAACAAGCTCAACGAAGAAAGTCTCAGGAAACGCCGATGCTTTCTTTCGCAATCAGTCTTAATAAAGAGACAAACAACAAAACAACAAAAATTAAGGAAAGGGAAAGACAATTAGAGTAAGTTTTAATGGACGAAAGAAAGGACTAGAGAAAGAGAGTGTATATACAAGAATTAAAGACTACGGGAAAAGTACGGCAAAGTCTAAAACAGTGAAATTAATGAACGCATATTATCGTTTCATTAATAGCGGTTCTTTTCCTCTTTTTACTTAATTTATTGAGAATCAATCGATTTAAGCCAGTGTTAAACAACTGAGAAAAACCAGGTTCCTTGGAAATATTATTTCTCGCGTTCATGTTAATTTCAGAATCCGAAACAACTATCCGTAGTCCCTGGAGAAAATCTTGACAAATCTTGAGTTGTCGCACTCTTTCATTGAAAGTGGAAAGGTTTCTTTATAGCAGACCATTCCCCAAACTTATTCACCATATATTGTATATAAAATTATCTATATAAAGATATCTGTATTATTTATATTATAAATTATCTGTATTATAATAATAATACACAATTTTACTTCTTTAATACGTTCATTTTGATAAACAACTTGTTAATGAGTTTTATGACGTTGTTTCCATAAAATGTGACCGTCATGCAAAAAGAATTCCTTTCTTTTTCCTTCTGCTTCTTAATTGATAATTACTTTCTAATTCAGTTATAGCAAGCAACATTTCTTTCGGCATTTATGCTTTGGTAATCATGAAATCACTTTTTTTAATCACCACGAGTAAATTGCGAGTAAATTATGAGTGAAGTATCGAAAGGCAAGGAACTGCTACGAACGAATAATAGAAATGCGCATCATCAGTCAAAAAAATTTGTGTTATTATCGCTACAACAATTAATTAGTATAGCATCTGAATAAGCTTAGTGTTTTAGATCTTAAGGGTCAAGGAATCCGGTTATTAAGGTGGCATTGAATGATTATATTGGGCACAAAGATCCCAAAGTTTATTACCTTTATCAATCATCAGTTTTTGTTTGCTGAATTCAAAAGTTATTCGAGAACAAGGAGAGCGCTACAAAGTTAAATTAGGAAATTTAACGGTAACAGAAAGGAGAAATCTCAACTCTGTTCCCCCAAAAAAAAGTGAAATCAATTAAAAAGGTTTGTACTCTGAAATATATGTATGTATATGTACGTGTACTTAAGTATACGACTTTGTTTAACAGAAATTTATTTTAATCAGAATAATTGAAAATATTGAAGTATCTGCTAAATATCTATGTCCAAAACAAATACAACATTGTTATAATACAACAGGATTATAATAAAAACTGAAATGACTATAATTGATTTTGCAATCTGTCAGGATTTGCAGGCCAACGATAGATAATTGAATCTCTCTAAAGGGTATAATGTTAAAAAGATAATAGAATATGAGTAAAAGGGGGAGAGAATCTGAAAAAGCACAGATCAAGTAAACATAACGTAAGCGTTGTGGAAATTTCTTCCTGCATAATATCGCCACAAACACGAAGGCGTATGAGCAACCTTGATTTCAACGCCGACCAAGAGACTTTGTTAAACAAATCAAACACAAAAATAAAGCGACCAGTAAAATATGTTGCACATTTTATATACGCTTATATGTAGCATTTAGGACTACGCTTAAGGCAAGAAATAAATGCAGTTACTCGGAATCGTGTACAAGGAATGTTTTCGTTAAGAATTGAGGTTACTTGAAGAGTATTTAAAATTCATATTGAAAGACAATAACGTGCGCTAACCGCACGTGCCGCACTTACTGGTACTCCAATGATATAACCACATAACCATTTAGCCATCTGCGAGTATGTACGAGGGTCACATGCATGCGCACACCTGGGGCCACTCTTCTTGCCACTCCCACCGCCTTTCCATTACCATGAACGGCGGTAACTCTGCAGGAGATTGCATCAGAAGTGAAAGAAAGAGCAATACGTGTCTATCTGGAAGGTCCTCATACCCGCGGAAAAGAGGAGAAGAGCCATATTACTTAATGGCTTTACATTTTAAAGTTGCTGCTTGCTTTGGATCTGTTTTTTCTCTCTCTCCTCAACACAGCCTTCATCAGCTCTTACATTTATGTAAATCGTCTCGTTCATTTTTTTGGAAATACAGAGTTTATTTTCAGGTTTTCATACTACTTTCATTGATTTATCGATGAAACTTTCTGATTACTTACACAACTTTTATGTTGCTTGCCTCGAAACTGTTTCCTTTTCGTTTTTTTTCTTTCTTTTTTCTTTTTCTTTTCTTTTTTGTTTTATGACACGAAATTATGGTTGAGGAAAATTGATTTACTTTTCATTGGTAGAACACATCATTAATACTCGTATGATACTTTCTTCATGAAAAACGCTACGACTGCTCGAAATCACGTTATTTTCATGATAGGGTAAAATTATAAAAAAAATTATGATGATATACGTAATTGTATGGAATAAAGTGACCAATGTTTATGAGGATACTTTCCATGTATTACGTTCAAATAATGAAAACGATGTTATTAATGCAAATAATGATGCTACAATATGAAGCGTTATAATAATGATGATTTACAAAAGTAAACGATATTTTCTATGCTACCTGTACAAAATATATATTGCGGAAACATTAACTTCTATTCATTTCTTAGAAGAAGTATAAAACATTCTTTCGTACTTCTTTGGTCTTTGGTCTATGGCTTTCAAATTTTACAAAAAATTAATACTTTTTACCTACTGCTACTTTCTCTACAGCTAGATTGTTTTTCTTTGTGTTTCTTATATTCGTTACCATATTCCCATGAAGCTAGCTTAATGGCCCACATTAACCCATTAAAAGCCTTCCTTTATTACTCTTTACATCGTTGTGATTTCTGACACAAATACTTAAGTTTGTTTATGCAGCCAAAGGCTTCGCTGTGTACGAGCTTCCATTCGGTTGACCTGCCAAGATTATTTTTTTAAGTTTAATTTACACTTGTTTTGTTAAGTATTGTAACATTTGTTACAGTTTGGCGGCCGACGTAATCAAAATAAATTTTCACCCAAAATAGAGAAGTGTAGAGAGGAAGAAGGGAAGAAAGAGAGGAGGCCTATAGGAAGACTTTTTGATTTCTTTATTTTTAGCGCTTTGTTGTTCTTCTAAAAAAGCCTGGAGGACGAATATCGACTTCTCTTAATTATATTTGGAGTCTCAAAAAACTACAAAATATAAAAATAATTATTTAGACGTATGTTATACGTATGTTTATACGTATAGTATACACAATATGTATTATGAAGGCGAATTTAAATATATATAGATATAAATCATTGTACGTACGTACAAGGAAAACAAGTCGCGATTGAGTGTGAAAAAAGAAGGAAAATGTAAGCAAAATGAGTATGCATAATATAAATAAAGCAAGCGTCGAATATGGAACACACGAGGAAATTCCAAGCGAAAGTGTAACAAAACAGACACCAATAATCGTCGAGAGGAAATGTAGTGTGTAGGTCAGTCGGAGATGATACGGTGTAAAGGGGAAGTGATGGGGGGAAGGAACGAAGGAAGGTGTTGTTTGAGAACAATCAAAGAGCAACTAGGGAAAGAAAGAAAGAGAGATAGAGGAAGGGACTGATAGAGAGTGGTGGAGGGTAGATATATCCAACAAGAAATCAGCCGGATTTCGAGACGTATAGAATGGTTAGGACGACTATTGGAAAAATGGATGAGGAAAAGAAAGGTGGTTTTTTTTAACAAAGGTAACACAATACACCGTGTGTGTATATGAACGTACGCACACACGTACATATGTATGTGTGTGTGCATACGCAGGATTGACTGAATCCCAATTTGTCTATTAACAACAAAACAAACCAAAGTGAAGGCACAATGAAAAAGGAAACAAAATAAACACATACTAAAATTACATACATACGTATATACATAAGCACATACATATGTATATGGGTTACATTTTTAGGGTGAAATGGGCAAATTCATTTACGAATACCCAAAACTGAAAAGGTAAGAAACAACGAATTATTACTCCTAGTGCTTATGACAGAATAACAAGTAAACACTAAACAAATATTTTATTGATAAACACTAAGTTAGCTAGCAACAATGAACAGAAAGGGTAGCAACAACGTCATCATCAAGTACATCCAACAATTCAATCGTTACATTTTAATCCTCTCTAATATCAACATATCAACTATGTAATGTGTTCTTGTTCTCCACCTGCTTCTTTCATAGTTATTCTCTTGTTATCCTTTTTTGTTTTGTTCAAATTGAAAGCATCTGGCTACACTTTACTTTTTGCACAATTTTATACTAATTTTTAGTGTAAAGTTTCTCACTGATTTTCTTCACATAAAATGCACACACTTTTGCTGTTTTCGGTTATGCAAAGTTCCAGCATTGAACCGGCGCATTTCCGCATCCGCTCACTTGAAACACTTCCGGCACCACATTAAAGGACGACGGTAGCTTTGAAACTGAATTCGTGGCCAACGAACCAACTGGTCGCTTGGTGGCGCTCTCCTTGAGCACAAGGATAGCTTGTGTCGTATTACCCACGCTACACAAACAATCGTCTAACGAAGAAACGGTCGGGACCACGCACGAAGAGAGTCATATGGTCGCCGCACAACCGACTTGCCGTTACCACTAACGTTTCTTTTCCACAATGTGCTACAAATACTTGCTGCTGGATTTACCTTCTCGTAGTTCCTACACTCTTCTGCTGCTTGTTTTCTTGTTCGACTCTTTGAACTTTTTGAAAAGCTTTCGGTTTCGGTTCTCATTTGCTTTTTCGATGGATGGCAGGGTTGTAAGAGAGCTTTTAAACTCCATAAAAGGCACAGTGGAGCAATTTTTAATTTTAAAAGTTAATGGTGATCAGAGGGAAAACTTTACCATTCAATTTCTGTCTTATCAGATAAACTTTAATTTAGTAAAAAGCAATTCTTAGATATATCTTCATAACTAATGAGAATTACGAGTTATTACGAGAGGTGCGTCCGCAGATTGATGCGTTTTTAATGTCCTGTTGCGGATTTGGTTTGAGCAGCTGATCAAAGTGAGTTTTGAGTACCTGCTTCTGTACCAATTTGTGACTGTTTCGTGTCTCATTGACCACTTGCCCCACTTGACGGTAAGAGATTTGCCTCGAACGAGTAGGCCAATTTCACTGATGGTCAAATTTAAAGTCAGTGACGAGATGCCTTTGGTACTCAAAATAAGAAAAGGTTTCTTTTGTAAACAAAAAGCTTCTAGTTTTGGAAAAATTTTACATGGATTGTTTGTATATTTACATACAGATATACAGATTAAGAATCAAACACACAACAAATTAATATAAAAATGTATTCGGTGATATAAAAGTTTTTGAGGTACACAATCGAAAATTATCTTCTCTCAAGCACTGTGCTTCTTCACAATCTTCTCTTCGCCCTCACAATCAAAAGTAACCTCGATACCCTCCGGTAACCATGGCCGCGACCAGATCGTTACTTTACAGTGCTTCACAGCGCCGTTGCTATCAATAAGGTCAACATTCATCTTAGTGAGGGAGCCGGCAACAACTTGTCTAGTAGCCGAATGCACCTTAGAAATTCTAGAAAGCACAAAGAGTGATGAAAATAGCAATTAGGTTTTAATAACAATATAATCTAATAAGCTAATTAATCTTGAGAGTATATGGCTACCTTTCTTTTCACACATTCGTTTCTTATTTGAAGTATGTAATGTTATAGGTACTTTGGTAACAGTCGATTTTCTGCAAAGCCCGACTTACCTGTAGGCAGGCCCATCACCAGCAGCTAACTTAGTAAGAGATTTCTTCAATTCATTTTCAGCCTCTTGAATATCCTTTCCATCTAACGATTGAACTCCACCAACAACTCCCTGTTAAATTAGGTCATGATTAATTTTAAATTTTTTTTAATTAAATTATTATTAAGATTAGAGAAGCAAAGGAAGACAGCATATATAAGTATCGCATTCACTATATTCGTTTGCTTACGTCATTGGAAGCTGCAGCTAACGACATGACCAAAACAAAACTCAGATATAAAAATATGGAAAACTTCACTCCGTCGAACATTCCGTCTCTGAACAACAATAAAACTGTCAGATTTCTATTTCAATTAGAAACTAATAGAATATTTCCCCCATCAAAGACTTTTATAAAACAGAGAATCAAGAGAAGCGAAAAACGCAAGCAGGGCTACCGTTGTGCAACTAAGTTACCTTTTCAGCATTTTTGGTACTTTTCCCTTTCAAGAACACTTCATTACATCATTTTCAAAAATTTTTAATGCATACTTTTCTGTCGCTGAAAATCATTTTTTCTGCCAGCTTTGAGATTCTAATTATACATTTAATTTTTTGCGTAATTCGGTTAATTACAGTTGAATGGGTTTGGGAACCCATTTCCACTTTCCGTCATCTTTTGTCAAGTTTGGTTTGGATACAAACCGGTTTTGGCGATGATTTTCACTGCGTTTTAAGTTCTCACTCTAAAAATTTTTAAATTTTATTTTTCTGAAATTTCTCACCGTAACACTGCTCAGAAGATAACGATGAACTGGAAAAGAAAGAATAAAAGAAAGAACAAATTTTTTTTTAAAAGTACATACATACTCGTAATTTAATATACTATATTCTGTATGTTATACACAAAGAAGCCACCCCTCGCATCTGACTCATATTAATTATAATCAACTTATCTATATAAGTATAATTATCTCAATCGGAAAATTAACTATGGAAATCATAGAACAAATGAAACATTCGATACAACCCCCGTTTTAGATTTATAATTACAACCTTAACGTGAAGATTAACAACTTCAGAAATAATTTAAAACAAATTACGATAAATGACACAATAATAATAAATTTAATAATTAGCAAAAAACAATACTAGTTCGTACCTTTTGTTTAATGAAAACAGAGCGTCATAATGTACTTATATATAGATTTTATTTATATACATATAAAATCGGACGATTGATACTAAACATATTTAAGAATTTTCGTAATCAATATAAGAAAATATAAGTAATTAATATAAGAAAAGTTTTATAAAGTACGTATGTATGGTTGGTTGATGATTAAACAAATAAATTGTGTGTTATTAAAGTACAGTATGTTTTTCGCTGTTGTTTTAAAAACTACTTACTCGCCTCTTTCAAAATGTAGAGCGAAACCAAGTTTCTGATAAGAGTGAAAATCAATTATTAACATTCCCTTTACCCTTAACTTTTTAAATGCGACCCCCAGAATGCATTAATTCAAAGTTCTCATTCTGATCTCAGAAAATTTACATTTAAATCTTCATACCTAGTAATAATTATATTCGCTTTTGAACGAAATAAAGACGTTATTTCGTTCTTTTTATTCCTGGTATTTTATTAAGTTCTTAATAGCCTCACAATACTTCATCATTAATAGTAGTATAATAAAACTGCACTTCTGTTCGAATTTTTATTAAAAATTTGTCTTCAACGTAAAATTCAACTTTGTATAAAATTCTAAATAATTAAAATAATATTTTTGTTTTTATATGTATTTGTTATTGATGGAGAACAAACTGAAGATTATAACAGTAATAAAGAAAATGCTGCCATTTCTTTACATACAATAGAAATATTGTTCGTAGTACAAAACTTCTTCCAAACAAACTCTACGAAAATAAAATCGAAATACTATTTCAAGGCTACTTTATTAAACACAACTGCGACCATATTTTATGTTACAGATAATTATCAGGAAAGATTGCCGTGGTTGCTATTCTTAAGATAAACTAAACAGAAACAACTAAATCGAGGGTATAGAAACACAAGCTTTAAAGCACAAGTTGCCAGATAGCAAAAAGGGTAAAGTGACGAGGTCCTTTTTGGCACTTTTTGTTCAGTTCGTAATCATAAAAGGCAACACTTTCTTCACGCTTTTGGTTTCTTTTCGAGTACATTAGATATGAATGGGAACATGGTCCAGCAGCTGAGCTCTATCAGGAAACACAGCCGAACACATTTCGCATTCATAATAACGCCTATTGCGGTTAGCGGTGGAGTTTTTAGAAGGTGATGAATTTGAGGTTTTTGCAGCATCATCCGCCGCCGCTGCTGCGGCCGCCACAACAGCAGAAATCGACGAAAACGAGGTACTGGCGTTTTTGCCGTTGCCGCCCGTAGGGCAAGAAGCCCCATCAGACTCTTCTCCATTAGCAGTTCGATAATCAGGCGTGGCATAGCTTAAATAATTCTTGGAGCATTCGGTTAGGTGTGGCTTTGAAAATTTACTTGCACTCGATTTATGCTCGTGATGAAGTGTGTTCCTTTCAGAACTGCGGCTACTTGACAGATTTGTCAACTCAGTTTCGAATTCCAAATACCTGCGATTTGTCACGGGTCGCCTACGCATACTGCGCTTGGCTAATTGGCGCTCGCTACTATGACTGTTGATGTTTCCGACGACGACGCTGCTGCCGGCAACGATGTCGTGTATATCAGGCGACGTCGGTTCAATTTTAATCAAATGTTGCTCTCCTTCAGTTGGCTCGACCAAATAGTTCGCCGTCGATGAAGATTCGCTGGTAAAACGCTGTCGGATCTTATCAGACGACTTGTCTGGAGAGCGGAGTATCTCCTCCAAATCGCTTACTAAATCTGGGTTGTATTTTTCGTAGACGTCCTTGCGCAGAGTAGTGGCTTCTAGCAATAGTTGTGCATCGTACAGATCACTATTGCGATTTCTCTGCGAGTTACTGTCGTTGTGTTTGGTGTTGTTTTCGGGATCGTTCTTTTGGTAAACAATGAATTCTTCCTTAATCCCTGTCATCGGACTGGAAGGGATGTCGTGCTGACTGGATTGGTGCATCTCAGGCAAAGCTATTTCGTAACCATTCACGAGGTTATTGCTATTTGTGCCGTTAGTTTGACGACTTGCCGGTAGCTGCGTTTTTCTGGCTTCGATTTGTTCAGAAGGCGTTTTAGTGCGCCTCTTAGCACCTTCAGGGTGTCTGGCGGTTCGAAGACGAGTTCGTTCTGTGTGTATCATCCGCGGTCGTGATGATGTCTCATTTCTCTGGGCCATCCTTTTATTCGCACTTCGTACACGGGCTGCCGTGCTAACGGCCGGCTGAGTCCGGACCAGAGTTAACTGTTCCTTTATCAAACAGCCCGTAAGAGGCGTGGCTTTTGTATTTTGCTGAACCCTGTTCTCGTTCAGTTTCCCGGTGTTGCTGACGCCAACCACCAATGTATCGATACTCTGCAACGTGTTCTCTAAATTAGACAGCAACGACTTGTAGCTTTCGTCATTTGAGTTCGAGGTGATGAGCTTAGTTTGCCAACTATTTAACTTGCTTCCTGAGTTACCGGACGAGCTGTAGTGCTCCTTTTCGTAGTTGGTCAACACCCCTTCTGCATCTGTGGGCGGAGAGACAAGCTGCTCCTGTCCGAGGGTGGTGCTTGCGACTGTCCCATGCTCGTCCGCAGAAGTATTTCTTTTGTTATGCTTCCTAATATTAGCGCTGGAAGAGCCGGATCCAGTTTCTGTGATACCCAGTAAGTCATCCACGTTCTCAATATCAAAGTCGGAGATATCGATGTCGCTGCCAGCTGCACCAAGCTCGTCTTTGCCGTTAGTTGAGTTCTCGTTACGAAGTTGAGCAATTTCATGGGGTTTCAATTTACGCCGCCTCTTGTATTTCCGTGGGCCGGTCTGCGGGGGAGAGAGGAAATCATAAACGTATGTTCAAAACGTATGTTCAAAGAGCAAATAAGCTATTTACAATGGGCTGGCGCTGGATGGCGGTATTCTTGTCGCTGTGCTGTATGAGGTGCTGTATCAGATCGCCAGAAGTGGCTAACTCAGCGCTGCAAACCTTGCAAAAGTACGTTCCACGTTTGTTGTCCAGTGCAGAGTGATGAGAACGGATGTGTTCACGCAAAACGACGCGTTGGTTGAAGGCCCTCGGGCACACGGAACAGGCATACGGCTTCTCCCCGGTGTGGATGCGTTCGTGTTTGCGCAAGGTGCCGCCATCAGCAAACGCTTTCCAGCAGTAGCGGCAGCCGTAAGGGCGCTCGCCTGTGTGTATGCGCACGTGTATTTGTTGGGAGCTACGCGAACCGAAGGTCTTGCCGCACTCGTTGCAAGGGAAGAGCTTGCCTGAGGCGGTGGCACTATGCGAGTGCCGGTGATTCGATAAAGTACGTCCGTCGGGAAACTCTGCCTGGCAAACGTCGCAAACAACCGACTTGTCGCGATGCGAAGTCATGTGACGTTTGAGGCGTGCCTTATTGTGGAAGTTTTTACCACATTTGGAGCAAGAGTGGCACTTTTCGCGCGAATGATCCCACGCGTGCTTCATTAGCGCCTTGCGATCGCGACACTCTTTACCGCAGAGAATGCAGGAATTTACAGTCATTTCATTAGAATGCATACTGTTGAGGTGGCGTTTGATGGTAGCTTCCTCGAAGAACGATTCACCGCAGAGGACACACCTTCACGGAACTCAAAAATTAATAATTTTGTTTTTAAAAATGAGGAGCTCTTTTTACGTACTTGAAAGGAGGATAGCGTGCATGTATCTCAGCGTGTGCCAACAAATCCAGCGCTTCAGCAAATGTCTCACCACACGTATTGCAACAGTGACGGTCCTTCAAATCCTCCTCATGCTTAACGTGTTGCTTCGCGTGTCTATTGAGCAGGTCTTGCCTATGGAAGGACATGCCGCACACGTGGCAATAAAACTCTCCGTACAAGTACTCCGACTCGGAGTCGCTTTGTACCTCATCAGCCTCGGCAGGCTCGTATTCCGAATTACTGTCCTCAAACTGGTGGGATTTGAGGTGATCCTGCAAACTAGATGAGTCCCAAAACATCTCATTGCAATGACTACATTCGTGGGGAGAATCAGTGCGATGATTCTGTAAAAATCACAAATCTCTTTATTAGCTTTACTTCAGAATCTGTTGTGCTTGCCTTGACATGTGACATCAACGCTTTCTCACGAGCAAATGCCAGTCCGCACTGCTGGCAAACGAAGGGCTTGCTTTCGTCTAAGACGGGAAATTGTTCCTTATCGCCAGAGACATGCGCGTCGGCATTATCCTGCACAAGGTTTGCAACGGCCGTGGACGTTTGCAACCCTGGACAATCTTCATATCGCTCCAACTGAGCACTATGAACTGCGCCACCGCTCCGATGACTTCCGTGTAATGTCTCGTCGATGGTATAGTTGTTCTCCTCCTTGGGCTTGATTCGACTTATGCGCCCGCGTTGCGTGTAGGAGGAACTGCTGTTTTCACTAACAATCGCAGAATGTGTTTTGCGCGTTGATTTCATGGCCATTCGACTGGGGTTTGCTTGACGGTTCCAATCTTGGTCGTAAAAATTATCGTTTGACTGTTTCTGCTGTTGCTCAATGGTTTCATGTTGCACAAAAGTCATAACTGGAAAACATGCCTCATAAGTATATAAAAACCAAACAAATATTAGCAAATCTACACTCGACATCATCAAATTCCGGGTCGGGCATTTCAGCATGTGCCTTCAGGTGATTAATCAGATCGGACCGTCGAAAGAAACGCGAACCGCACAGCTTGCACAGATGCGGACGGTCATTTTGATGCGCCACCATATGATTCATAAGGCTCGTCTTTTTGCGAAAACGACGACTGCAGAAATCGCACGGATACGGGCGTAGGGCCGTGTATTCATCCTGCACCGTAGGTAGCGGAACTTCATTATCTAAAGGCGCGAGCGAGTTCGAGCAAATTATTTGCTCCGCCGGAATTTCAACTCTGCAAATAACAAAGCAGAATCAAAGATTTAGCTAGCATTGACAGGATCGAGCTTACCTCTCCTCTCCTTGCGGTTGAACCCAATCGTCGGTAATAACTTCTTCGGTAACCATCTGAGTTTCACCATACTCCTCATTAAAGGCCATTAGATCGCTTCCATTTGTCTGAATGCCTTGTTCTTCCATGCCACCACTGCAGTCTTCTCTTCTGGATTGTCTCAGGAGAGCGCAATCGATGGGCGTACCATCGCTAGCAGCCACCACAACAGTTCTGTTTGCACCACCTGTGGCACTGATGAATTCGGCTACCATTTGCCCATCATGTGCCATAAATATCAGATTCTCTGCAGCAATCTGATCAATGTCCTCTTCGGTGCTCACCTGGTCCACCAGATAATCAGAATGATGATGCTGGCCTGCATTGTCGTTATTAATTAAATCGTGTTCATCCTCCGGCGGTTGTTCGGAAATAATGAGCTCTCGTGCCGTCTTCATATCAGCGGCTGTATGCCGTATCCATTGTATACCGTAGGATTGAGCATCCATTTGGTTAACTCAGCGTACTTCCCTGCTTCTAGGTTTGCTTGCAATCCCTACACTTACCTGCAAATACTTAAATATAGTACATATATACTATTTTCATCCGATAATTGAAAACCAAAGATGCTAAAGCGGCCCTAACGACAGTCAAACCCTGTTCCAGCCAGATTGGGTAAATTTGTGTAAAAAAACTCTGCTAATAAATAAGGACGAAAGGTTCTAAGTGCGCATGTGCGCTAAATGTCAACGTATTAGCACGGAGAGTATTGACGTAAAGCAGTCCATGTTTTTTATTTATCGAAGCCGAGATCTAATTTGTGCGTGTTGCGTATAGCTTTTATTTTATTACTTATTCGTACACACAATTTCTAGGATCTTTATAGCACAAATTAGCTATAATTAATTAGCTATTTTATTCTTTTTAACTGCATTGATATGGTTTTGTTTCGATAAAATGCATTTCTCTCAAAAAATTGTACCACATCAATTTATATCAAATGACCGAAAAAACTAGAAAATCAATTGACAGCAGTCACATGCCACATGCCCCACACACACACGAAGGTTCCGACAGATTAGACCCAAACCAACAGCGTCGAACTGTATTACCAACAACCATAGTGCTTTGCGATGGTAACTGCAAACTTAGAAAATTCCAATTGGAAAATATTTGCTGCTTTATGAATATGAATTCCAAATTAGGTTATGGCCAAATGAGGTTAAGGTGTTTATTTATTTATATTTATATACAGGAGTATGACCTTTTGAGAAAAATATAATTGAGTTTTAGTTCATCTTCAGAACACCACCATTGCTGTGACTGTACGCGCACGGCACTTAAGCGATTACATCACATCGGTCACAATTTTTCACATACCACAGCAACTTTCTCGTCGAAAAATTTGCCTTTCAGTGTTCAGGACAATTTGAGGTTACAAATTTTGATTAGGTTATGGACACTTATGTTACACTAACTTTTTTGTACACATTGGGCGATACTGGCAAACAGGAAAATTACTAAAAAACTTTATTATAAAATTTATTACGTTCACTGAGCACGATAGAAATCGACACGTTCGCTGCCTACGGTTGACATACGCCATTTCACGGTTGTGTGGTATCAAGTAATTTCACTGACAGTAGCGACAAATAATGTTGGCTGGCTGGTAATGAACAGATTGAAAGAATTGTCAGCGGGCGAATCGGTTGGTTGCTGTACAGTGTACACTAGATACAGAATAAGAATTTCAATCTTCGCTGTCTCTAGGAAGAGTTTGGAAATATTTCCATTGTTTAGTGTGTACAAAAACCGCAGGGAGAACATAACCACCAAAATTTATTGCTCTTTAATTTTATTTTATTTTTTATATTTTTATACATATTTATTTTATTTATAATACATAAATAATATTTTATTTATATTTATTCATAACTAGTGACGACAAAACAACTAACGAAGTGACGACAAAAAGCGGGCGGGTAACACCTACTTTCATTTTATTTACAGGTAGTAAATTTTGATATATTAATTCATATCCAACGCTTTTCTTAAGAAACACCTCATTATATGGTATGGTATACCAGCGGGCGGACCACGCCCATTTTTAGGATATATTTTAGTCTAAGATGGTTGACTCGGAAATAAAATTTTAGCTTAAAATTCCCTCTACAAGCTAAGAAATTGAGCTACGAGTATAAGCACTATCAAATCCATATTTGTTATAAGAAGTAGGCGTGGTACTGGTCAGATTTTCCTCATTTTCAATACCAAATAGCCTAGAATAACAAAGAATATTCGTGCCAAATTTCGTGACGATACTTCCATTTGTTCTCGGAGGACAGGGCTAAATCGAGCCAGAATATACATATATTACTTTTCTGTGCCAGCCACGCCTCCTTTAACGCGTTACAAATGGAAGAACAAAGTGAATGTACCCTCATCCCTTCGGATGTAGGGTATAAAAATAAGGTAAGTTTTACAGTTAGACATTTTTTTATTAAAATGAGACAAAATGAAAATTAAGGGAACACTTTCAGGGAGTGAGGGAAAGAGAAAGAGAGAGAGAGAGAGAGAGAGAGAGAGAGAGGGACAGAGATAGAAATCATTTATTGCCGATTTCGGTTTATTGAAATTTTTGTTTTTTCATGTCTTTTAATAAATTATTCCGAGTGAAATATGGAGATTTTTGAGATGTCGAAAGTCGAACAGTAATCAACGCAACGCGTCGTACAACATCGTATTGCGAGTCATTGCAATAAATCTGCTGCTACATTTTGGTGGTGACCACATCCTTTATACAAATTGACAAAACTGTATTCCCAAAACCGGATATCCTTTACAAATTTTTGGCTAGCTCCTGTACTAGAGTTTAAATTTCATTTCTGTACATCTGCCCCATTTTCATTTCATTCCCACCGCCATTTCCATTTCATTCCTAACCCATTTTCTAAAAAAAATTAAAATTGACCTGAATATTTTCGCAATTTCTTTTATTTGCTCGATTTCTAATAAATATTTGGTCAATGCTCCCCGTCCTCTCTCCTTCCTTGCTTTTTCGTTCTTTCTCATCAGTGCTCATCAAAAGTTGCGGCGCAAAATACTGCATCGCACGCAAACGACTCTTCTTGTGCGCTACACGCCATCTGCACCTTCCTCCACGAGCACCGCCGCAACCGTTGAATATCGGAGCTAGTTCGCGCACGAATTTCTTTTCGCTGAACACTTTTCAGAGCTATTTTAATTTTCGTTTTCGAGACGGACGAACAGTTTGGCGCGGTTACTGTCACGAGTATTTTGCAGAGACGAAATTAAAAAAATGTTTTTGAATTTTTTACAAATTTCTTACGCCAAAGCTAATTCTTTTTTCAATTTCAATAACTTTTGGAAACGAAACCAAAAAATGTTGTTGTTTTTAATATAGAGGGTTATAAAGGGATTTAAATATGTGAAATTTGTTGCATTTTGACATTGGCAACAGAACCTGTCAGATGTCCGTCAACAATCAAGCAATAAATCAAAACGATCGCAAGAGCGAGTGAGCCGGCAGACGGGCTTAAAATAATATCAGGGTTGTGTTGCTGCTGTTGGTGTTGTTGGTTTTACATTTTCTCAACGAAGAAAGAACTGAAGCAGCATACTTTGTGCTCATACCGAATGTATCTCTCTAAAACATTTTATAAATTAATTGAAGAAAAACAAAACAAAAACAACAAATGCTATTGTACAAAAAAAAAACAACTAAAATGCAATAATTAAAAATAAAGTATCGATAAATTGTGCAAAACATTCCAATGCGAAATACGAAATATTCTAAAAAGCAATAAAAACATAATAAACGCAGGCACACATTAATGACATTTTGTTGTTATGGCCGTTTTTATTGTCCACAAATATTTGTTCGCTATTCAATTATTTGAAGCAGAAGTGAACAACTACAACAAAGACAACAAGTACAGCCATTAGCAGGCCTTCAAATATTTAGTATGCAAAGCATACGTCTTCGTTACCATCATAGCAAATTTGTTTTTTTTTTCTTATGTTTTTTGAAGTGATCGCCGCCCGCGCACATCAACAGCTTGCTGTCCGTTGCTTCGTGGACATCATATAAACAAGCGGTAGCGCAACACAGCAACAACAACCACAACAGTAACAAGAAACAACACAACAACAATTAAAATAACAACCGGCAACATAATACGATATACGGAAAAATCAGTCCACTGAGTTCGTGGATTCAGTCACCAGCGGAATTGTTTTTGTAGTTGATTTGTACTGTTGTGTTTTAATTGCGATCTTGATTAAAAACGTTTAATTTTTTCTTACTTGGGATTGGCTTAGACTGCGCCAGAGAGTTCTGTTAATATAATAGCGATGGCAATTTCAAATATTATATATACGTTTTTTTATGCGTTAACATACGTGAATTTTCGCCAAATGTATTCGACCGTGTGTGCGTCCGAAACAACCAATAATCGCTTTACCTGCCAATGAAATTATTTGAGGGAAGTAAAAAGGGTAAGTAGGTCGCCTAAAGTACGATCATACATAAAGAAAATAAAATTTATACATAGGTATTTTTCTAAAAAGATACTTTTCTTTCAATGCAAATAATATAAGATGATTATTAGTAAAACGAAAAAAAAAACTGAAGATGGCAGATTGCCAAACACGGTTTGCCTCCAAACCAAACCCAACAAGGCATGACGAAAGGCATTCGTTCCACAGCCATCATCAAGCCATCACTGTCGAAAGACTTAACGCAAAAAACCTGTCTTAGTACAGTAATCACAACATATGCCAATTGACTTCTACTAGGATTTACGCTTACGAGCTTAGTATTTGACATTTTCATCATTTCGTCATCGCATACTTGTCCAGGGTCAAAGTTCAATTAAAATTAAATAAAATTTTGCCATTTTAACAGGCAGGACTATATTCAAATGCTAGTTCTTATGGCACATCAAATTGTGGTCTGTATAGAATGGTCACTCTTTCCTTGGGGCTATGTTAACGATCACCAAAATTAACTAACAATAAATTAGTCACAATCTACGATAGTGTAACATTGCTTTTAACATTGATTGTAACAATATTTTACCATTGAACAAAGTCAATAAATTAGTAGTAGTAATTTTTTTTAATATACTCTTATATATGTATGTATGTATGTATATTTAAAACACACGCACCCACGAATGTGTCTTTTTCGAATTTTAAAAATTTTTATTTGGCAAGCGGTCAATAAATTGTAAAAAAAATGCCAAGGTCTAACCAAAAGTAACCCCGAATTGTTCAAAGAAAATAAAAAAAAACACAATCAAATGAAGTTATTTTTATTTTTATATACTCTTATTGAGCTTTCTCATTGTTGTTGTTGTAAACATATTGGAGAAATATCGGATATACATAATAAACTATACAAAAGAAAGAGGCTTTGTGGAGGTTAAAAGAACTCGCATTATTAGAAATCTCGTTAGAAATCAAGAATACCGTTTGAGAAGTGTTGATATTCATAGTTTTATTTGAAAGCAAAGCACTATAAGCGATGATAATATCTCTATTAATATCAGAAATTAAATTCATTTAAAATGTCTTTCTATCAGAGCGCATTTCACATCGCACTTTTCTTGTGATTGATGTTTTTGATGTGCAAAATGACCCTTATTGGGATAAATTGTGCTTATAAAGGGATTTGCGATTCTTCGCTTACACACATACATACATCCATAAGTATCTATGCATGATCGTATGTACACACATATGCAGCGAACGCAAGTGATAATGAACCATGTCGAGTGAGAACTACTTAATGGTTTACATACAATCAAATCGGCCGACTTAATACACTCTCTCGTTCCCTCTTTCTCAATTTCTATCTTAATGTTTATATGTCCTCATGTCTCCTTCTCCCCTCTTTGGCTCATACGTTTATTTTTCTATAGCCGGGAATTTTCCGTAGTTCTGATTTTACGGCTTCTGTTAGTTTTCTCTTCTATTACTTCCGCCATTTCTCTCTCCCTCACTCTGAGTTTTTTTTTTTAAATGCTTTTCTTCTTTCGTATTGAGCTGTTTGGCTAACTTTAATCGTTCTTTCTCTTTAGTTTATTCTTCATGCCTTCCTGTTCTCTCTCTCTTGGTCTCTCTCTCTATTCACCACCAATTTCAATTTCTTTTTCTTGGCTATAATTGTCTTTTTATCCTTCTTTATTATTAAATAATTTGTTCCAATTCTCGAGACAATTATTTTGCATACGGCGAATTGTTGCGGCAACATTTTTATTGATTTTTTCTCAGCTGCGCAACAACAAAGCAATTTATTTGTTGTAAACAAATTTCTCAAATCAAATGTTTTTTGCCATTCATGATGATGATGATGATGATGGCTCGTGTTTGTTGTGGTGCGAACTTTATTCAATGAAGAATATTACTCATTTTAGAGCGTACATCAGTTCGCTTATAATTATTTGTATTGCGTCTGTGACAAATTGAACAACTTTTTTGAGCGAAGATTTTTTATTTAACTAAATTGATTGTAGTTTACGATAATATCGAAAAATGGGCTTGTTCCGCCCACCCGTTTACTCTGTTCCTAAAGAATTCTTCCCTTAAATTGTTGGGTGACGATCAATAACGTTTTGATACATTAAAAAAATTATTTTATGAGCTTTTTCTACGTAATTAAAAACAAAAAAACACTCATAAAATCGAATAGCATTCAGAATTGCTAAAAATAAATGTAATATCGCGTCAGAGAAAACAAAAATTGCTTTAGAAGAACCCATGGATCAATGTCGGAAGCACGTTTCAAGCGAATGAAATCGCTAAAGAATTGATTGAGCAAAGAAAATCAATTATTATTTATTGAAAATTTAATCATACCGTTCAAAGTCCAGAAAAGTTCTGAATAAGAAAGAAATTAAATTAATATGCCAGATTTTTGAAATAGTCAAATTACTAAAACTAATCAAATGGTCTTGTTCGTTGCTGAAAATATTCTATTCTGATTTCCCAGCAGTTTTTTCTGGAATGGATCAACGTAATCTTCATAAATCTGAAAAAAAGAACTGCCCAAGGGCTTTTTCTTCTGGCAGACTGATTGACTGATTGATTGAGTGATCACAAGTAACGAGAGACGTCTTCAGTAGAACGTACTTAATGTGATTCCGTGCATCAGCATCACATAAATTTCAATCATAATTTATTTCCATCAACATGCATAAACGCTGGTGTGTGTGTATGTATACATATGTATGCAGGTATATACGCACGGATGCAGTGTGTCTTTGTGTTCGTACACACTCGTTTAACGCATTAGTTTTCCTTGGTTTTTATCGTGTTTTTGATGTTTGTGATGCTTCATGATTTTTTGTGATTTTCGATTGTTATTCGAGAAAGTATGCTAAACTTTAGCCCCTCGACAGTGATTCGGCTCCCTCCGAAAGAGCAGCTCCAGTGCTGGTAAACTCAATTCTTTGCTCCGCAACGCCGCTGATCCAGCAGCGGCATATTCGTAACGTTGACAACATCAGCTTGCGCGGCAACAGACGCGGCGGCTGCGAAGCATTTACCTAAATTGGAATTTCCGGTGAGCGAGATACAAGTGAACATAAAATAATGAGCTTACACACACGAACACACACGCACACATCCGCAGGCAAGACGAAACGGTATAATTCTGTGTGCCGAGGAAGACGACATCGTATGCGCGGCTGCGTATGCATTTGCAAAGACATTCAAATTAAGAAGATTAAAGACAAAGACACAGCAATTTACGAATGAGATAAATGAAGTAATTGAAAATAACTTTACGGTTAAACAGCAAAAAACCATGTCTCAAATTTCATTAGAGCCAATTCATTCAACACTGGATTGAATACGAAAGTCAAAGTCCTCAGAGTGGAGAAGGCTCATCGTGTATGGTAAAGATTTCGTATGACAAAGTTTAGAATTTTGCGATAAAAAAACAAAGAACACTTTTATTCGCGAGCCCAATTAAACTTGACAGAAATCTGCAACAAAAGCACTAACCAGCACAAGCCGCTTCGTTGCTTGTCATTAAGTAATAAAGAATGAGCACAACTCGATAAGGATAGACAGCAAAAAAAAATCGCATCGCGCCAAAGACCCGAAGCGAAGAAAGGAAATGAACAGTACAGCTTTTAGTGGCTGTACCCCCTAAAAATGGGCAAGGAAGCGTGAACAACAACAACAACGACAACAATAACAACGTTTGCACAAACACACGATTGCATGTAAACAGCGTCGCGTCGGTGTAAGAGCGGAAATTATGTAATGCCAATAGTGGCAATAAATACAGTTAGCTCAACTATCGAGTCGCGTCGTATAACCTCAATCAACTTAACTTATTAATAATTAATAAAACAAAAACCATAAAAATCATGAGCAGCGTTTGGCGGACATGCAGAGAGCTTTGTACGTGTGCGTGTGTGTGTCCACGGAGTGGCAGAGGCAATCGTTTCCGCTTTCAATCAAAACGCACACGCAACACCTGCCGCAACTTCCGTTAGCTGGGCACTTGTTCCAACAGCGGTAGCGGTACACGACCAACAGGTACCACCAGCGACCTCCTCTAAAAATAAATGGTGTTCGCTCAAGTGGAGCGCCCCTTTCCGAGCCAACAAAGCGGCTGGCGTCAGCTTTGGCCTTCGAGTTGGTGTGTGTGTGTGTGGCTGTGTCCGTGTCCGTGTCGACACAAACCGAGTTTTGTTAGTTGCTTCAATCAGTTTCTAGTATAACACTAACAATGATGTAAGAACTAAATGGTTCTGTCTCAGTTGTTGTTGTTGCTGTTGATGATTGCTGTTAGTCAGAATTGAAGTTGTTGCCCAAATATACTGATTATTATTGACAATCATGCAAAGGTCTTCCTTCACTTCATCCCGGTGATATTCTCTTCATTTCTATCGAGCAGAATAAACCGAAGTATGTACGTGCTCGAACATACTTTATTTTTATTACTTTTCGTTTTGTGTTGTAAAAATTATACTCCTGTTATTTAACGAAATTTGAAATTTTTAAAAATTAAAATAAATATAAAATGTTTTTATTAATTGTATTTTTCTCTCTTCTTCTTCTTCTTCTGCTTCTTCTTCTTTCCTTATAGATGTACAATTTTAATATTTTTATGCATGAAATGAGTTGGAAGCAAGAAAAACAATAAAAGATATTGTGCATTCAGAAAGATTTCCGGCGGAAGCTCTTTTTCGGTGTGCGCCCTAAAGACTCGCGACGCCCACAATACCTTTCCAGGAGTCCGAAAATTTATGAAGGTAAAACGTGCGACAAGTGAGCATCGAGAAGAACAGAATGCCTGTTGGTGAGTTTTTAAAAATGGATTTTACGAGTGTAAGCAGTTTATATATTACTATTCAACTATAACTGACATTTTGAGAAATTTAAAAAGCTCGGGGTTGTTATAAATTTAGCTCTTTAGACCTAATTACCGTCTTCCTCGATAGAGCTGATTTCTGGTCATGTCAATATCATTTCCATTATTGTAAGGATTTGATTCAAAAACTCAGATCTCATTATAGAATCTTCTGAACCAACTCGACCATGCGATTTTACCCTCCTTTAGGCGGTGGAACGTTTCGTACGCCCACGTTTGGCAACGCCTTCGTCATGTCTAATGAAAGCAATTGATGCTGTACACACCAAAGACACTTCAATGCATACTCTTCTAAGTGCCACCAACAGCGACCACCAACAGAAAGAGAAGCGACATTGAATTCTATAAATTTCACACGATTTTTTGATAAAAATTGTATCGTGTCAAAACTTTTCACTCTTACAAACTAACTAACTTCTACATCAGCGGTATCCTTCCTCGCACCGCACAGACTTAACATGATCCTGCAGTGTCGGACTAGGCCGAACCGTTTAGCAATTCCCCAGAACGTGAAACAATTAATCATGTCTTCTGGGCGACCAGGATGCATATTCCTTGTGCGAGTAATGTTCAGAAGAAAAGCGCGCAGAGGCAAAGTGTAAGAAGTGTAAGAACATGTATCTGAAAAAAATATTATGAATTCTGTGTCACACTTGAAATGAAAATATTTGAGAAATGAAATGAGGCCTCGCCGTCGATTAGCTCAGAATGCGACTGGGTGCAGCCCGCCGAGTAGCTGTGAGTGGAGACCTGGGAGCAGGATGGGCGTGTGTTCAACAAGAATACTATATTGGTGGAATGAATATGCGTGGAATGACTCAAAGTCTGCATAAAAAGATAGTCTTTAAGAGATCAAAAGAAATCTGTTCCATACGGCCTCGAAGCCCGCGAAGCCCGCGAAGCCCATGAGGGTCCCATGGGGGTAGATGTGTGAACGCCCTTTTCAAGGGGTACAAAAACGAGTAGGGCAAAAACAACCCACATGGAAACTATAAACTTTTACCTCAATGAATGTAAAGCAGTAGAAGAACGGCAATCCTCCTTTTCCTCGCTCTGTCTACCCTATCCCCCTTTCTCTCTGTCCCTTATCGCCCCCTCATATTATACTTTTCTCACAGAGTAAATGAGACGTTCTATTGTCGTTGGTGAAATCAAGTGATGCAGGTCATCAGCAGGTCATTCATTAATTTGTCATGCTTGATGCTATAAATGTTTATCTCAGCCATTCAAATTTAATGTGTACTTGCGCAGACGATGATGAGCTTCCAATAAATACGTTTACGAAGCAATGCATAAGTACGAGTGTAATGCGCAAGAGACAGACACATACACACAAAGTAGAGTACTTTTCCTACGTACATTGTCCACACGATGATGCTGGTCCCTTTGGGCATCCGTCCGTTCAACCATCGCTTTGTATGTCACGAGACACAGTTCTTGTTATTGTTTTAGTTGTGGTCTAGTTGTTGTTGCATCTATTTATACCTCATTCAGTGTTCCTTCTCATAAATACGTGTATGTATGTGTTTCTCGATTTTTCTCATACTCAAACGCTATTGTCGTTTGCTTCACTTTCACTTTTCGACTCTGTTTGTTTTGTCCTTTTTCAGAATTTATTCATACGAATTTCTCCGGGTTTTACTTGCGATGATTAAAAATGATTGCAATTAATGCAGTAGCAATTTGTTCATGTTGTTTTTGTTGTTTAACTTTATTCAACATCTTTTTAGTAGTCTGGGTTTTTTTGTATAGAATTCGTTCATCAATCGTTTACTCATTCATTCTTTGGTCATTCCTTTACTCCAATCATTTCATTCATTAGTTTGTCTATTAGCATTATTAGTAAAAAGTTAGTTGTTATTGTTGTTGTTTTGGTTGTTGTTGATAATCATTGCGGAATTCTTGGAGTTCATTGACGCTTTTATGGTTTGTTTTGATGACGGTTGTTGTTGTTGTTGTTGCTGTTGTTTTGTACAATATTTGCACAATTTGAAGAATGTAGTTTATTTCCTTGTTCCATGAAAAGTCGTTCCAGTTGACTTCATGTTGTTCGTGTCGACTTGATATCAACAAAAATAACGCCTAGGTTTTCTTTGATACTTTTTGATAATAAAAAAATTAAGAGCTTTTCATATTTTAAAATTTCTGCATAGCTTTTTACATATGTCTTAATGTTTATTGAATAATAATAAATGAACAAATAAAATAACTTCTTTGCTAAACCAATAAAACAATACGATTTAAATGCTTTAAATTTAAAAAAAAATATTGCCTTAGTATTTAATGAAAGCCACTGTCTCTATTTCCGCTGTATTCTTACTTTCTATTGAAGTTATGCTCTTATTTATTATGCACAATTTGAAGTCATATTAACTGGAGCATTACAACAAGAGATTAACTAAAAAGTCTAAACGATTGAGAAAAACCAAAAATAAAAGCACTCTTCCTCAATAAAATCCTTCCCTTCGACATTCAGCCGAACGTCAAAAAGAAAGGGAAAAACTGTCAACAAAACCGCAGGCCTACGTGTATTGCGTTAATTGTTGCGTAATTAATTAAAACGTCATTCAGAGAATGTGCGTTTTTTAAACCGAATGGAGACGGACAGAGGCGTCCAAACAGGGAGCAAGGCAGAGGCACAGGCCATAAGCCAGCCCTATAGACAGGCATTTAGAGACAAAGAAACAGACAAACCGATCGACGGGCAGATAATCTGCCAGAGACAGACCGATTCACTGATTGACTCCGTTTGTCTAACTTGCAGTAAAACCATCCAGACGGAGGAATACGTCTAAAAGGGACACAATTGCATAGAGTCGAGTCGAGCTACACTGTAGGACAGATTATGAATGAAAGCGCAGGGACGGCGCGGACGGACAACCTGATGGATAGACAATAGAACATTGTGATAAAGATTTCAGTCTAGACGCAGACAAATGCGCGAGCACAGAGATCGACAATTAGAGAAAGAGAGAGAGAGACAAATTAAAAAAATTATAAGTGTGCTGTCTTGTCTGGTCAAGACAAGAGAGCAGTATAGAAAAGCAATGAGCCTTTGGTCTGGCATATATCGTAGTTGTGTACCGGTTCAGACACAGTCTCTTCTACACCCGCCACCAATAGCATTATCTCTCATCTCTTTTTCGCCTCGCCCCAAAAATTCGCAAATAATTTTACGTAATGCAGCAGAGATACATTATTCGGCGCATGGCATGTCGTCACGTCACGCGGTCTGGAATCTGGAACCGACGACGAACGTCTCGGTGCTTGTAATGACGTTTACAGATCGACGAGGCGCGTGTGTCGTCGGCTTCTGCTGGCTTGAGTAATTGGCCACTTGGTCGCAGCAGCAAACTGCGCGGCAGCGGCGGTTGTGTGTGATGTTTTCGATTTACAATGGACTCATTTAATTACAAAGCAGACGACAAATAAAACTGTGGACACTGTGTTCTGTCATTACATCCTGCTGTTGTTGTTTCTTGTGACTTGTTTTATTGTTTGCTTGTATGACCTTGACTTCAGAAAGAGAAAGACTTTCTAAATGTTTATTAAGAAATTTATTTTTTCATTTATTAAATTTCATAATTTACTCGTTTGTGAGGAGCTCGTTTTTTTATTAGATGTTAAAAAGAATTGCAGTACTTTCATAAAACAAAGCAACCAGCTATGAAAAACGGTCGGAAAAACGGGCAGCAGGCGGGGTGGAGGTCTTTGTGAAAGTACGAAAATAAAACGCAGAATCTTGATTCTAGAAACAACTTTAAAATCAAATTTCATAGCTAAAGTTTAACGACGCGTCTCATGGCGGCAGCAACAGCGCGTTGGCGTTGGCGTCAGCGTGCCCTTAACAGATGCAGAGGCAAAACATGATGCAGCTACTCAGGCATGAAAAGCATTTTCTGTTTGGTTGGATGTGCATTTATTCTGCTCCTCTGTAGAAAGATTTAATTGCTTTAAACGCTAAGCGCGTAGAGTTAAAACTTCATCATCATCGGAAGCCTGCCGTAGTTAAGAAAGTTTCAGTAGCTGTGAGAGGCCACATTTTGTAGTTTTTGGCTAGTTTGCGCTAGTGCCAAATAGAGCTCTAACAGAAATAAAGATTAGCGAGTCAAGGAGTGAAGGCTGATGCAGTGACCAGGTACTTTGCAGCTTTGTTGAATGTTTTTACATACTATATCTTGCGTTCCTGATTCCTCATTCCGAAGTCAGAGCCTGCCCCAAAAAACATAAAACATTCCCGTTGTTCCATCAACGATTACACAGACCTCTCCATCTCCATACAATTTAGTCGTAGCGGTTTTAAATAATCCTGGTGGATTACATCCTTCCGCACAGCATATTTTCCATAGAAGCGTGTGTTTATAGCAACTCTTTTCGAAACTAGATTTTATAATCCAGGGTGTGTAAATGGATCCGGGCCAGGATGAGAAAGGTATCCGCGCACGTGTTCTTCTCAATATTCGAATTTTTCATCTTTTTTTTGAGGTGTTTTAAAAGCCATTTAAAATGCTTCATAAATTCGAAGGGAATGCAGCCGCCGCGCGTGATTTTTTACGAGGGCGGTGAGCGCATACATTTTAGAGGCTGCTGCTCCCCGAGAGCAGCCGGGACTTCATGAAAACACGAAATTCGGCGGCGGCTGCTGCTGCTGATGATGATGATGATGATTTCCGACGACATCTGTTCAACAGATTTTACAGAAATAAAACAACAGAAAAAAACCGAAACATACACCGTTTCTACATAAAAAAGGGGGGCGGCCGTGGAGTGTGTTAACTATTTTCATAATAATGTGATCAGTAAAAAACAAAGCAATCTTTCGCGGGTGGCAGAGGCTCGAGGTCGACGGAGACGTTCAGGAAATCCAAAGGACACGATGGAGGCAGGCGTACAGACAGAGCAGACAGACCTACAGACCTGTGCGCAAACAGACAGACGACACGAGAACAGAAACGCCATCTACCGCGTTGTCTGCCTGCGCAACTCCGAAGGAAGGGAAGTAACACAACAACAACAACAACAACAACACGGCGGTATACCCCAGAGAGTGCCGCCAACGGGTGCGCCTGAGGCCGTCGTCTGCTTCTTGTTGTTTTGAAGTTTCTGAATTTTTTAGGGA
This sequence comes from Conops quadrifasciatus, assembly GCA_949752815.1. Lineage (NCBI taxonomy): Eukaryota > Metazoa > Arthropoda > Insecta > Diptera > Conopidae > Conops > Conops quadrifasciatus. The sequence goes on from OX457078.1 coordinate 40,799,235, forward strand.
CGGCTGCAGTGTTGTTGCAGCGACAAGTCCCTAAAAAAAGGAAATGAAGAAAGGGGAAAGAGGGAGGGGTGGGGGGAGCGATTGCAACTAAAAATAGATGAGTGATATTTTTTAGGGTAACAATTCGAAGGCACTCGTGACAAATATTCACGAGCAGCACAAGACAGGTTGAGAGTATCTGCTAAAGATCAAGAATTAAACGAAGAAGAAGAAGAAGATGATGAGGCGAAAATGAATATCCGAATGTACATACATGTACAAACATGTATACAATCGAAGCAATCGACGAATAACTCTTCCAAAAACAACGTAAAAATGTATTAATATGAATTTTTATTGGTTTTCTAATTTCTAAGCCTTTCGAAATTCAACTCACTTTGAAATGAAACGAATATAGAGATTAAAAATGCATAATTCTTATAGATTAAGAATAGGCATTTTTTTTCATTTCAAAAAGTATCATCCGCGACCTCCTCCTTTTGACACAGTTCTCTTGGTTTTTTCTTTTCTTCCATTTCTTTCCGTGAGAGAACACTTGCTGGGTTCACTCCTACCCATGTTTAATACATTTTCAAATGCTTCCTGACGTTATGATCTTTTGTCTTATGTCCTTCCGAATCTTCGAATTTTGAAATTTTGTAATATAATACATGTACAAACATACGCGTATTGTTTGCTTTATGATGACATACTTTCACATTGTCAAGATGTTAAAGTTTAAATGTGAAATTTAACCACGATATTTTATTATTGTACATATGTGTGTGTGTCACGTGAATGTATTCGAGAGATTTTTTTATAATTTCCTTTATTTTGAGCAGTTTTATTTTTAGGAACATATTTCTTGAAACAGCAGCTTGAAAATCCATGTTTATAACATATGCCTCTTAAAGAAAAGAAACCCGAATATAGCCTTTAAAGCAAAAGCGGTCTGACCGGAACTCTTATGCCCTACACTCAACCCAACAAGCTGTAGCTGGCGACTCGATGATGAGAAAGTGTATAGTGTAACTGTCAGGTAGTTAATTTCGGTAGCCTTTCTCAACAAAATCTTTATGTATGAGGTATGCACTTATACTATATCAGTGGGAGGATCATGCCCATTTTTATGAGATGACACTGTTCAATACGATAAACACGTCATTAAAATTTCTGCAATTTTTAAGAGCCGTCAAAAATTTTAATTAAATCTGATGACTCTTAAAAACCTGATATCTTTAAAAACCTTTCATATTTTCCAATTAATGTACATTTCATATAATCCTTTCCTGAAATGGATTTTTTATGATCGAATTGTTATTGACCACACACGATAACATTTATCTTTAAAGTTAATTATAGCATGAGTTTTGGAACGAACATCGTAAAACAATTAATTAAAGCATTTATTCCTTTTAGTGGTGTAAATGTTCAAGCTATTTTCTTATACACTTTTTTTTTTTAAATCAAAACATTCTTCACGCTTCCATTCGCTGGACTGTTTCCTGAGCATATCTTTTTAAAATATTATTAAAAGAGAAAAATATCTATTAGAAAAGCATACATAAATAAATATTGTGGTAAAAGCTAAATGGAGCAACGCATTTAATATTTCAAGCATAAAATCACCTGCAACAACAAAGGAGTACACCAAAAACAAACATATCGGACGCACTGCACTGCACTGTTTCCGGAAGATGTGGAGGGTCAAGGGGGAAGCAGGCGCAGCAGCGTAGAAGCGCTCGGCCGAGGATTCAATAGCTCTCCTAGCAGGGATAAACCTAAGAACGCGCAGAGGAGAAAATTAAAAATAACAATCGGATTAACCGCCGAATGCAGCATTCCACGGAACTAGAAAAATAAATAAAATTTATGGGAATTCCAAGGAATTCAGTAAATCAATATGTTTGGCATTTACCGGCGAGCAGATAAACTGAAGAGGAGGCGGCAATCATGGCAATTTGCTAATAATAGTCACAATTATTCGAACGCGTAAGAGTGACTGCGGCATGAAAAAGCAAGAGCGATTCAAAGGTATCAATAAAACAGCATAGAGAAAGATTAGCACGAGTGCAGAAAAACCCACACTCTCTGTCTCTGCTCAATTCAGAGACTGTCTCGCTCTCTGGCCATCGTGCATACGGCCATGGTATTAAGCAGTTTCTTCTTCTAAGGCTGCCTCACCGCGGCGCAGTGTTGCAAGTCGTCTCGAATTTCATTTCGTTCATTGTGTTTCCCATTTTCTCCTTCTGGCTGCTGCTATTGTTGTTGCTGGTATTTCAGTTATTCAAAGCAACGCGAGCATAATTTCACTAGCTGTAGGTACCCGGTTTCGAAGGGATCCTCGCTCCTTCGTGCGATCGTTGGTACGATGTATGTCTGTAGCTGTAGCGCTGAGCTCGTTTGCTCTAACCACCGACCGACCGGGTCGTTTGACCGACCCGTCCGTCTCCCCGTGACCGCTGAGTGCCGGTCTCTGCCCCAACATAATCATAATCGAAATCAAATATTCCGTGCGCTCTCTTCCTGTTCGTTGAATTGTGTGGCGCGACGGAGCGTGTGTGTGATTTCGTTAATAATAGATTTTTTTCAACAGGCATTATTATGTCCTCGTTGTTGTTGTTGTCGGGTGTTGTTGTTGTCGGGTGTTGCTGCTACAATAGTCGTTTTCCTTTCCGACTGCACGTGATCAATTTTTTACAACCAAGCTTCACAAAACATTAGAGAGCAAGCAGGACGCAAGCACTAGAGAACACTCGCAGCCGATTCTCGTTCCCAATCGCAATCCCTCTCCCAGACTCAAGAAGAACAAGACACTGCAGAACGTGCAGTGATCACCAACTAATGCCTGTCGGTCTCCTTTTCCTGAACCTGTCGAGTACATACCCACATGTGTTTGTGTGTGTGCGTTTGTGGGATTTCTTTATGTTAAATGATCTTATTTTCATTTTTGTTACCTAAATCCGTTCCTTCTACTTCGAGAGAAATTAAAATCTGGTTTGCATAAAATGCTTTTTACGATTCTAATTTTATAGTAGTAAAATTTTATAAACTTAAGAAATCAGATCAAATACCTTTCTGAGTATGTATTCAATCTATAGTCGAAACAAACCACCCTTTTTAATATACAGTCGAATGTCGAAAATCCATCCCACTTAAAATCACTACCGATCTGTGAAGGATTAAGAAATTCACTAAAAGAAAAAAGAACAGATAGAAGAGAGTGAAGAAAGTACTTTAGCGCCTGCGGCACGCAAACGTATTCAAATAAAAAGTGCCAGAGCAAGTCAAGATCAACCCCGAGAAGAGTATAAAAATAAAGTACGATCTTTCCACTTCTCTCAGCAACCGTAAAGGGCAAATTCGTCTGGAGAGTGTCTTCGGCATTCCCAAACAATTGAAACAAAATTCCAAGGATGTCTTTTTTTTACAAAAGCAACAATAGCTCTACGTACACCAATAAGAATAATTAAGTGCTTAGTCGGATAGACAGATGGAGCAGACAAGCAGACAGACAGACAGACGCGCAGGCCTGCTCAGACAGACCGAACCACTCTGGTTCGCCCCGTAAACTCTTGAAACATCAACTTTTGCAAAATTTTCCTATCATTTTATGACTTGGCTGGTTGGTTACTTCAACGCTTGTCCCCTGCCGTTTTCGGATTCCTGGTTTCTCCCTCGATATCCCCGTTGCCAGCTTCGAGCCACGTGTGCCTCATTTACTGACGTCTCTAAGAACTTCTTGGTCTCGCGTAAAAAAGAACTGCCTTCGAATGGTTTTCAGGAGTTGGTTTTTGTTAATAACTTTGAGAGGTCTTCTTCCCATTTTTCTTTTAAGTATCTGTGGAGTATTTTAGTTTTTTTTTACCTTTTTCCATTTATGTACGAGTTGTTGTTGTTGTTTCTTTCTTGCCACAAATTTTAATTTCTGTTCCTTGGATTTTTCAGTTTCTGTAAGAGCGAGGAGGATGGAAGAAGTTTTGTTTTTGCCTTTTTGGTATGTTTTCCCTTTTGTAAAACGAATCTCGTCTGGTGTTTTTTTCAAGAAAAACATTGTACTTTACAGTAAAGATTATTTATATTGCTGCCTCCTGATCCCTCCCACTCACACTCCCTTTCTCCGGCCCAGGCACGTCCAGAAAGTCGCTGGATATAAAAGTCGTTCCATGACGATTTCTTTTTGTAGTATCCGTTATTGATTTTAAGAAGAAGAAGAGGAGGTGCAAATAATTTTATTGATTTTGAATGATTTGCAATCTCTCGGCATTGTTGGCGCGATTTGACTCTGGCTCTATTTTGAAAGAGGCCCATGGACTCGACTGCAGTAAACTATTTTAATGCTTAAAGCTGAGTCTGTCACGCTCCAGTTCCTTCGAGTTTGCAGCTCAGAAGATTTTAATTCATTTTGAAGTTATTAATAAATTTTTCAATGAGAAGTTTAAAAAAATTAATCTTAAGAATTCATTTTATGCATTCGAAGTGCGAAACAAACCGAAAACAATATACTATATACGAAATAAAAAATTAATTTTAGTGATTATTATTTGAAATTTGGCCTTTGTTAATCCCTTTTTTGGTTATCGTTGTATATATAATATGCATACGACTATCTGGAAAGCAATCAGCTAATATTAGAGCTATTTGTATCGGTTTTCTTGTCGGTTACACAAAAATCTAATCACTTTTAAAAATGCAAGATACGTCCGGATACCTGACAATATACGACTCAAAATCATTGATACCATGTATTATCATAAAAACATATGCATCGTACATTTATAATGCATATTTATAACACAGAAAACACAAGAATAAAATTCTCACACTTGAAGTTTTCTTAATATTGTCAACAAATGATAAGAGAAGTTGCATTTTTTGTTGCTGTGATTTGTCCAACATACGCAACATCAACGAAAAAGGCAATATGTATTTTCGAAAAATAAAGCAACGACAACAACATGGACGAAGCAGGGACAACAGGAACAAAATTGTGGAAGTAAGAGAAACTATAAGACCAAGAAAAAAAAGAGGGAAAGTATATAAATATTGGAATGAAAAACCGATTCGAGATTAGAGGTCAACCCTTAGTCTGAAGTCGTCAAACAAACAGACAAATCAAATCAAATCAACAAGTCACCAAAGTAACAATAAACATCATTGATAAGTCACAAAAATTGCAACAACAAGACACAACAATGATCATGTCTTGTGAAAAAGAAGGGGAGGAAGGGAGAAGAGAAAGAAGAGAAGGAAGGAAATAAGGAAGAAAAAAAGGATATTCACAGTAAATCCTTTAAACAATTTAAAACAATCAAAGAAGTACAGAAGGACAGAATAATAAGATAAATTTTAACAAAAAAAACAACAACAAAACACCAAGTTTGACTTTCGGCAGGTAAACATACAACACACAAACACACGTTTGATTTTTATTAGGGAGGGAAAGGGGAGGACAATCCACTAAGAGCGTACACGATCCTCCCTCAGCGAATACCGATTCGAGTATACCGATATTGCATGCAGATTGTGGCCGCTGAGGTGTGTAGGTCAGAGTGAGACGGAGACTGGTAGAACAGAAACCCCATCATGCATTATGCGCAACCAACAACAACTACAGAAACAAAAACAAAAACACAAGCAACATCAGCGCAACCCTCAAGAGTAGCCTAAAACGTTATAAAAGTATGTAATCGTTGAAGGGAGACTGCAGAACAGTGCCATCCACAATGAACTACGAGTACAACAACAACAACAACAACAACGGAGACTGAGCAACTCCACGATCACAACAAACAAACCGACTGAGGACTGATCAACCCAAGAACGAACTAACCACCAGACCAACCAACCAACCATGCCAACAACAAGCCGACCGAACGCATACTCGTACCACCAACACCAGCAGACGGCGCATGGCTCCGGTTGCGCTGGCCTCTGCGGCGCGTTTGCGTTGCTTCTTGCTTCGCTGAGACTTTTCGAATTTATTCCGAATCGGGATTTCGATGCATCAACACGCATAACGGAATAGTGCAGAGTGACGTCGTAGTTGGACGTAAGACGTAAGCCAATGACGTAAAAGTAACGACGACCGCTTCTTGCGATCTTAACGATCTTAAAAGTTCCGAAAGAGAACACTCTATTAACGTATAACATGCGTTGCTCGAAGTGCTTGTGATCGATTCTGGGCGCAAAAATGTACACTCAACAACGAAAATGGACAAACTAAAATAAATTAGTGAGAACGAAACAATAATAACATCGAATAATAATGATAGTGTACCTGCGATGGTGAAAGAATGAGATCGAAGAATAATTTGCATGCTTAAAAAAAAAAGATTTGTAAAATTGTGGTTTTACTTTTTTTCAATCGACTCATGCTTTCATCAAGACTACATAGTGTCAAATTAAACAGAAACTTTTCAAACTGAAATAAGATTGATCTCATGAAAACAATATGTTCGTCAGTGTGGATAATGCAAATAGTTTTATCTCAGGTAACTATGATACTTCGATATATTTAGAAAATATATTTATGCTACGATTATAATGAATAAGCTCCGTTTTAAGCTTACTAATGCGTATTTTAAAGCTTTTTAAATGTGGAAGATACTTAGTATCGAAAAATCGTCATCGAACTGAGATGATCGAATTATATAGCTATCACCTCTCTCCTGAGTTTTAATCTCAGTTTTTTAAGCGCCCTTAATAATAACCCGGAAAAGAGTCTCTCGGCACAAGACGAGAAATTTCTCATGCGAAACTCTAACAACATGCCCCTGACATCGCAAAATCGATTTCGGGACGTTACCGAGCTTAATCTTATTGGAGGAAGTTTTATACATTTTGGGTTGTTTGCGGGAATTGTGTTATGGATATAATTATATTTAAAGATTATAATGCTAGCAGTGGCAACGATAACTAGTCGAACTAGTCGTATCGTCCACACGATATTCACTCCCCACAATTTTCACCTTTTGTTACTCTCACTTTCAGACAATCCCTACTATTTCTACAATGAGAGCAAGTCCCCGCGCACGCCTGATTCGCAGACTTCCGGCAAAGGCTTCTCCATCTTCAAGCGGCGCAACTCGAAGGGCAGCAGTCCGCGCGTCACGATACCAGAACAAACGCGCCTAATCACTTCGGCGAATCTAGACTCAGCGGCTACCATGGCTTTGGGCAGTCCCCGCGGCAGTTTCGGATCGTCATTCGTAAGTGAAAGGGACAAGCACGAATGACTGTGTGATCGTTGAGAGGAAGAAAAATAATGAATGAATGAGGACGACGAAGAGGCGATGAGTAGAGAGTTTGAATGAATGAATGAATGAAAGATTTCTAATTAATCTGGCATCAACTTCCGCTTCACAGCACTTTCTACTACCGCCTTATTTTCCGTCTCTCTCCCTCTCTATCTATCTTTCTTGTCTAATGCTATTCAAAGCGCTCTGCTCTGACCTCCTTTTCTCACTATTCTTGTGACAGCAATCATTCGAACTGCAGCCTTTGATGCACCGTCAACGATCATCAAATTCACATTCGGAAACTTATCGAGAGCGTTTGGGCAGCTACAACGAGTCCTTCTCCGCGGAGCACCATGCAGGCGCGGGAGGTGGCGAAGCGGGAAGCTCCACTGGCGATGAAGTGTTTAATGCAACATCTCCATCCAGGTGAGTTCAGCTGATCCGTTGCATTTTGACCTCATTATTTACGATTTCACCAAACAACAAACTATTATCGGCACCTGCTGCTTTTCTTTTCTCCCTTTTCTCCCTTCTCGTGCTGCCTGTCGATTCATAAGAAGGCATCGCCACCATCATCATAACCATCATCACCATCACACACTGCCTGGCGCCGGTGTGCGCCGCCATTCGTTTAGTAACTGGCGACAAGCCAGCGAACGGCATCCCCCACAAAAAAACACCGGCTTGTCTTCACCGGACGAGGTGCCCAAAATGATGGCGCCCCGACCGCCGTTGGTGTCACCAAATAAGTATCGTGGTGGATCTTCATCGCACCGGCGAAGAGGTGAGTTTCTCTATTTTAAACTTGTGTAATTTTTGGTTAATTGTAAGTAAGTGCATGCATCCGAGTCGTCCATGAATGGCCCCGTTTGCATTCCGTTCCGAATGGGTTTTATATTATGGAGGTATCTATATTACCGGACAGGTAAAAACTTTTAGCTTTGTTCAATAAGACGACAGTCTCACTAGCATTCGCCTTGGTTTCTTGACTTTTGGTTTTTGAAGAAGAACTTTCCTCTTGTTATAACTCGAGCTGCTTCAAAATGGAACAAGAGTTATTTAGCTCCAATTTTCGTCTAAGAGCGAAATGATATACCAAGTTGCATTTAAAGATGTTAACGGTCCGTATTTGAGGTACACTACATCAATTATTCTCTATCAAATGGCAGGTTTCATAATGAGGTCATAATGTAAGGGTGTATTTGTACCCCGAAACACCCCCCTATACACTACGAACTTGTCCGTTCGAATATTGGTTTAATTTTAATTTTTACTGCTTATATCTTCTTCACGGACCTATCGTTTTTTTATATTTGAATTAGTTTATGAGAATTTAATTTCACTTTCGTGTTTTATTTCGATTTCTTTCGAATCTCGATAATTTCTCTCAGCCTTTTTTTACTAATTTTTTTAATTTAAAAGTTTTTTCTGTTTTATTTTCAACTTTAATTTTTTAATTTTTTTTTACTTATCTTTTTCACTCTCTTTTTTCATTTATTTATATTTTTCTATTAAGTTTGATCTTCATTTTCGTTTAATTTTGTTTCATTTTAGGTAATTTTTCTTTTTGCTTCGTATTTGTTATTTTCGTTCCTTTCTTTTTGAGCCGCTGATTTTGAAAGTGTAAGTCCATCTTTTTTATAAAGTCCATATTTTCTTGTAGTTAGAGGTTTGTGTTTTGAAAGCGATGGCTATTTTATTTTATATTTTTGTTTTTTTTTTTGTTTTAATTTTTTTTTAAGTAATTTTTTTTTTATTTTTCTTTATTTTATTGATTAGCAAATTATCTTCTGAGAAAAGGTTAAAGAGTTGGAAGACATTGGTCTCTAAATTCAATAAAAATAAGAAGTTGGGACCAGCATACAGCGCTTCATTCTCCGAGTAGCGCACTTGTTGCACTTTAAAAAAGAGCGGCTCATTTTTATTCTGTTTTGTAGACTCTTCTTTGCTTACTTTTTTTAATATTCAGTAAGTGTTTGAGAACATCTGCTTGGTTTGTCAGTTTCTTTTTTTTTGTACAGTAAAATGTAGAAGCATGTGTTTTCTTTTGCGCCACTGTGCACCGACAATCCTTTTCGCAAGTGCGCCTGCGCCTCTTCCTGTCTGGCTGCGGCCGTCGGCGGCGGACGCTCCGTTGTCGCTGTTGACTACGTACTTTGAAGAAATTTTATAGAAATTGTATGCTACAGTAATTTAAACAATTGCATTTTAAATACACGCCGCACGTTTGCCATTTTAAGTGAAATAAACAAGGCAACAACGACAACAACAACAACAGCAGCTGGAGTAATTACATTAAAAACAATATAAACAAATATACAGCAATGTGACTAAAGCCAATATAAAGATAACAGTTACAACAACAACAAGAAGAGTCGAAGCAGCAAAGTATCGTAACATGCAGGCGCCATCGCTGACGGCGTTTGGCTTCTGTGACATTTTTATGCAAGTGCTGAGTATTTTATGTACACCCACCCACTCACACACACACACACACACACACTACGTATAGAAACTGAAGCCTTCATTTTTATAATTTTCTCAAGTAGTCGCTGTCACGCTGGCCTTCTAATGATCCAGTCTGGCAATTAAGCAGACGCAGAAGTCCGTAAATACTCGACTGTAATGAGTTACATTAAAAACTTGTAAGTGACATTCGAGGCTTGATATTGGCAGCTCGCGGAAATGATTGATGACATTCGTGGTTTGCGTTGAATTTCCGATGAGATTTCGCTTGTCAGGTGCTAAGTGACAAATAATCGATCGTGAAAGGGGCGTCGAAAGAACAACAACAGCAACCGCGATGACGATATCCTCGAATCGATTCAATCTTTTAGTGATGGACAGAAAGGATTTCAACTCAGTTCTCAAAGATTATGTAAAACGATTACATCAACACCAACCAACAATAGCAAAGTAACCGATGATGATCACACAAGAGGAAGTCCGACTAACAGTAACAGCAAGAGTAGCTTGCGCTAGCACTTACTCTTCTTAACACCAGAAGGCATCGAAGCAATGAGTCTTGGTCGGTCAACTGATTTTCCGTTTGGTCTTCTTTGGTTGGTGTTGATACTTGTTCAGTGTGCGCGTGCGTGCGTGCGTGCGTGCGTATTTATGTATATTGTAAGCGCGTTTCCGCCTTCTAAAAAAACGGTTGATTGCTCGAACACCACCACTGTACTCTTCTTCTTCTTACGTACAATTATCCGTACTACGCTTACAACAACAACAACAAGTCTATTTTCAGCAATCATTGAAGCTTCAAAAATAGGTATAAAACGACCACAAAAAGTGACAAACACAAATATATAAATATAAATGGTAGAAGAATGATGATGATTTGCAATCGAATGATTTGTTGTTGGCGGACGTGTCGACGGCACCGAGAAAATTCAATAGCACATAATTTTATTGCACTTCTCGAGTACTGACTGTATTGAATGGAAGGAAAAAGGAAGCAAGAAATTAAAAGAAAACACAAGCGTGCAAAAGATGGCGCGTGCCATTTTTTGGACACTACGGTTGACAGCATGGTTACTAATTAAGTACCTCATGAGCCTTGTGTGCTCACATATATCTTTTAAAGGTTTTTAATGCTAAAAAACGATGGTGTAGAATCATAATTCGATTATTCTTATTCTTGTGCAACAATTGCGGAAGTTCAAAAATTAAGTTTCAATAATGTTTTTTAAGCGTTAATAATGCTTAAGTTTGTTGAATGCAAAGTACTGAGCTTTGATTACACTTTTAAATTTTGCAAAAGGACTGTCATGTTTTTAGGAGTGATAACAACGACGATGGCCTCTATCACGGATCACTTCATCATATACATCACCTCCCTGATCACTTCCTGATTTGCCTGCTCTTTTTTCAACAGTTTTCTTCGAATTATTCGAATTATTGTTCAGCATTATTCCTAAAATCCAAAGAGCTCAAGTCAATCATGATCTAGTGCTGCCTTCGTTACCGTTGCTGCAGCATGCCTTCCGCGTATAAACAATCAGACCACGCTGCCTGCCCTCCGCCATCTCTTCCTCTGGCTATCGAAATATACTCGCATAAAAAACTTCTCTAAAACCTCCATTAACTAAAAGAAGCATTTTTACTCAGTGTTGGCTTCAGTTTCGGATTCTTGCGATCACTTGCGGCAGGAGCGTTGCGAAGTGAGGAGCAGGAGCAAGATGTGAGGGATGAAGAGAGGAAAGGGTGGCACTGAGATAGCTGTCGACACTTTGTGAGGTATTGCAGGTGATTTTAGGTCAAACGCCAGATTTCAGTACTTTCTACAACAGCAAAAACCGACATACCGTCAGTCATTCTGACGGTCAGACACTTTGTGTGCGTGCGTGTGATCTTTTCGAATCTTCATGTTTCACAATCTATAGTATTTTTTCCGCGATTTTTTATATAGACTTCATTATACGATACACCTTGAGCCTCTGCTGCTGCGATTGGAAAACATTATTGCTTTAAAGTGAAGGAAATGTTTATTTTTTGTGCTGGTGGGAAATAGCGCACTGTTTCTCATCTGAACATCTGTTTGGCAGGTTTCACTTTTTTATAATATCGTAGTAATTGTTGGTGTTTCTGTTATTCTTAAATTGTTACGTTTGCTGGATGCTGAATTTTTTAATATCTCAGAGAAAAAATTCCAGCGAATTCTGGAATTCTGCGGCAATTGAGTAACACTCAAATTAGAGAAGCATGAAGAGAATGCAGTAGAAAGCAGTGTAAATAATAATCATAACAACAGCACAAACTGAGAACACAACACTATAGAAAAGTTTCTCCGCCCATAATTAAAAAAGGCAATTCCTTAGAAAGTAAATAGAAATAAATATTTTGTTGATGAAAAAATCGTATTTTGGATTGAGAATTCGTTTACTTTATCGCGATTTTCCAAGGAATTTTTCCAGAATAGTCTTGTCATTGAATCAGTTTCTTCGATTGTTGCTAAATTCTTCTCCCTGTCACTTCACCCCTTAGCCACCTTAGCCACCAGCTCCAGTGCATTCCTCTGCTCCTATCATTTCTCACTCCCTGACGATCTAATCCTTAAAGCACTCAATCGTGACTTTCATACATACGAAAATATCGAAAGGAATTTCATTAAAAACGATAACCTATGGTCTCACTCGAGACCATCCCACAAATCCTGTGCCCCGGGACACAGGGGCTCCATGAGCTGGCAGCACGTCGTCTGTTCAGCTGCTTCTTCAGATTCTATCAATTCTTATCTGTCGGCGAAGGATATTGTCGCTGGAATTGAAATTGATTTCGGATTGAATACTCAAATAAGAGAACACAAGAGAATGCTCAAGTAAGGAGAAATGATATCATGGTTATTGCATACATAATTTTTTCGGTAATGGCGAAATAAACAAAATTCTTTGTCTTTCTGTAAATTTTCACGATTTCGTTTTGGTAGCTTCTTGCGGCCTCTGGTCATGGCTGGAGTTGAAAACCTTCCTTTGAAAACCATCTCATTACTGTAGGAGACTTTTTCAAAATTCAGTTATCGTGTTACGAAACGTGGCGTCGTATCCTTTGTGCGATACGTCGTACCCTTTTATTTTAGAGAATTAAATGTTTCCTTTTGTTTTCTTCAAAAAACGGCATGTCAAAGTGCAATTCGAGAGGCCTCCAAACGGCAGGATCGATGAAGCACGCGCTGATCTAAAAAGAGGAGCTGAAAAATAATACCAGCTACAGTGGCGGCCAAATAAGTTGTACCTGCGCTTCTGTATAAAGATATACTAATTATTATGGTCACGTTTACAGAAAAGTCGTAAAGAAAAAACAATGTTTCCTTTTTTAATAATCTTGCTGTTGATATGGAGAGTTGTTTTGTCGGTCGCCTCCTTTTGGTCGGTTTAGTTGGAGATACCCTTAACTAACTTTTAACCCAACTTTTTCTCCCTTTATAGCGACGGCGACTGAGTGTCGCTGACTGACTGATTGACTGACTAACTGACTGGAGCTCACAGGTAGCGAGCGTCGAATACTTCTTGTATATGAATATTTTTTAACGACTCTTGGAGTCGTTCCTCGGCGGTTTTTTCAACGTCTACTGAAACTCGTCGACTGGCGACTTTATGCTAATTTATCAAGCATTTAATGTCAACAGCAACAACAACAATAACAGCAACAAAAACAACAACAACAACAACAACGCAATAACAATAATAGCAGAAACGGTAGAAAGTAAAAAATATTCAACATTTGCCCTTGTCATGAGTTCCATCAAACTGACGAGCATACATATACAAAATTGTGCCAACAACAACAACAACAAGAACAACAAACTTGTCACTTGGCTTTCGTCATTTCTCGTCGTATTTGCTTGATATTATGACGACTGGCAACCGTCAAAATTACTGCTGGCGGCGGGCAGTCGTCCGCCATGACGGCTTCTTCTGCAGGTTATAAATCGTTTATAAAATAGCGAAAAAATCGATCGAATTTAAAAAGCTTGTAAGAAGCTTCAAATTTTGTAGACATTTCATTGATTTATTTTGTCAATGCTGACAAAAAAAAAAAAACTAATTGACACGAATGGAGTTTCTTAACAAAAGAATTTCTTGCAGAAACTTAATTGTTTTTTGGCAAATATTTTAATAAATTATAATTCGTTGCATATCAAGAAATTCCGTGCTTGTCATGGATCTAATGAATTTTTGTTATTTCTTGTGCAGTCTTATACTATTTTATAGTCGTCCGAATTTATTAGAAGCGTTTTCCTGAAACGTTTGTCAATCGTAACTTTTTCGCTTCTGAAGCGTTCAGTGGAGAAATGCAATGTTTGTGGTGTTGTCAATGTGGCCCCCAAACTGTCCATCATCCATCATCTATCGGTACAACCGTCAGTAATGGCCGGTTTATATGTCAGCGCATTATAGCCCGCTATGTCCGCTATGTTTTTCCTTTTCCTTCAAAGAAATGAAACGATGCACGTCCGCTGCTTAGAAATAAACATCAGTTAATATGAATTATCGAGGAATTCACTGTTTCGCCATAAAATTCATGGTAGTGTGATGGCAGGAAGAAGCTGCCAATGGTTTGGGCCTTGTTTGCATACATTGCAGTAGTATGCACGATCATGTTGTTGTCACGAACACGGTGCTACACTCGTATGTATTTATTAATAGCTACACCACCATTCTTGGCCTTTTTAGTTCTTTACTAATTTGGTTTTTGTTTTATTGCGTACCTTTATCGTTTCGTATTATCATTACCATTATTTCATCATTATCATTAGTATTATTATTATTACCACTAAATTATTATTATTGCCATTGTTGTTGTTGTCCATTGCTACTTCGTCAGTATTGTTGCTATTCTCCCTTCTTTATTCTCTTTAAGCCTTTACACTCTCGTTTTTCGTGTCTTTCTCGTCCCTCTCTCCATTCCTCGGTCTGTTTCTCTTTCTCTCGCATTTCATGCTTAACAATTTGTTAATTTTTCTTGACTTATTTTTCTGAAGTTGGTTGGTATAACTTTTCTGGGCGCAGTTGTTGCAAGCTTTGACTTGCGATCAGTCGCGACGGCCGCTAGTGTTTTTGCGTTAGCTTCAGGCACGCCTGCGCGTTACTTGCGCGCTTTGCACAGTATTTTTCGGTTTTATCGATTCGTTTATCCAAACTTTTCTACTGAATCGTATTCTATTTCTATGAAAAATTGTGCTCAAGTTAATTGAAAAAGAAAAAAAAGTAAACCATTGAGGAAGGAAAGGTTTCGTTCAATTAATTAAATTGTAATGAATTTATTTAATTTGCAAAAGAAAATCAATTCTGCTGCATAAACAAGAAATATTCAAATATGGAGGAAATTGAAATGGAAACATTTTGTTGTGGTGAGCAATATTTTCATGAAATTTTGAAAAGTATACGAGATCTCCAAATCATTAGGTTTAATCGAATTTCAACGAAACTAACAGCGAGTTGAATTTTTAATTACTTCAAAACAAAAAGTGTTTATTTTTAATACTGATTTTAACTTTTATTTTAAATTGAAACGAGTTAAATCGTCTCGTCGTTGTATCGCGCCTTTGACTCTCACCCATCGCGGTTTGAAGGTCCCCGGCGGAGACCCGGTGGTAGTATGTACCTTTTCTCGTGCATCACAAGTTGCCACATTTTTTCCACATTCATTAAGAACCAAATGTATTTGTTTCTGTTCCACTTTTCGTGCGTCACAATCACCGCGCGCTGCTCAGCAATCATTCGTCGACGTTTTTGACTTCATCAGTCCCAATGAGAGACCGACTGCGTCCTGGATTTATGGCAGTTTATTGGGTCATTTTATGCGAAGTCCATTCGCACTCACATACTTATACAGTGCGAATGTGTGCCCAATTGAGAGCGGAATGCTCGTAGGAGCATTAGAAAAAAGTGCTTCTAACGATTTAGTTTAATTGAAAAATGCGTCAGCATGCATGAAAAAGCAACCGAACAAATGCTTTCTGTAGATTTTGTAGTCTATTAAATTTAATAGTCCATAGAGGAGGACTCCCTCTGTCTCTCTGTCTCACTCATACTTCCATTTTCTCTCTCGCTCCTTCTCTGAAATTTTGACTTTAGAAAACTCTTATTTGTCATTATTTAATGCGATTATTACTGCTGCTATTATTGCTAGTATTGTTACTGATGATTTTTTGCTACTGTTGACAGGAATTGGAATTGTTGTTGCTGTTGATGCTGCCTTTGGTATCAGTCCGTACCAGCAGCGTATTTGGATTGCAAATTTATTGAGTAAATTGAGCACTTATCTGTCAGTGTGACACTTTGTGACGCGTTGTGTTTTAAAGTGATACGACTCTATTTCATATTTTTACGATTACTATCTTTAATAGTATACTATGCATTTTTGCATTTTATTTGATTTCTCAAGAAGTGACAAATTTTTGATTACTTAAAATAATATTCTTCGGGGAAAATTTTGATATTATTATTATTGATAGTCTATAATTTAGAATAAAGTCATTGAAAATGAATCCGATTAATTCCAATCGGTTTACGTTAATGTTTTCAGACAAAACTTTTCAAAATTATACTGTCAAGATTTTTATTCTATGCCCAACGAATTTTGTATTCGGAAAATTTCGTGGATTCTAAAATATTATTAGAAATTAATTCGAACTAAACCCAACTGAGTTCAGTCAGAATTAAAGGTAACGAAAAATATTCCCCAATGCGTTAATCCCTCGAGATTACCGGAAATTTTAAATGTTTCGGTATGTTTTAAAACAATAAAATCCCTTTTTCTCCACAAAATCCTTTTAAGCTAGATTTTTTCTTGCTATTTTATTGTCATTAAAACAACAAACACGTGTTCAGCCCTTTCTTCGGAGGATTTATTTTTGTTTTATCTTTGTTTCTATTGTAGCTTTATTTTCTCATTTAGGAAACCATCGCCTAAGTGAAGAAATGTCTTCAACCCCGCGACCGTCTCTTTTTTCTCTCTGCTGCCGCAATGAGTAGTGTCGATAACCTTGCAGCTTGGATTAAATTTTCAACAAAGCGTGTAACATTTTCTACAGTCCTTCAGTCTAGACACGATCGTATCTCGCCGTAATTGTTCTTTGCGCTGGAATGGAGCAAAAGATAAAAAGTCCTTTCAGAAATGAAGCTGGTTTATTTTAACACAGAAGTTATAAAACTTCGTACTTGCAGCCTCTCCCCTCACACGCGCCAAATTCATATCTATTTTTAGCATTTTTAAAAGAAATTAAATTTTCTTCGCACGCTAAAGAAAGCGTCGCGCACTCGGAAATAAAATACATGCAGAAGGGGAAAATGCTTAAGTGGCGAGCAGATGCGCCACCGCCTTCACTTTTTTAAGCCACCAAACAGCACGCGTGCTTCCAAAAGAGCAAGTTTCTAGTTTCACACGGAAAAAATAGGGATAGGTAGGAAGAGGAGGAGAGGGAGAGGTAGTCAGTCATTGGACGACAGCAACCGAAATAATAATTGTGGAGGAGCGTGAGGTTCTTGTGTAAAGGGCTCTCATGTCTTTGATTTTCCCTGCCACACTTTTTAAAAAAAGGGAAGTATTAGTGTCATGGAAGAGGGGGAGGGGGAGAGTTCTAAGCAAAATGGCAACTAGTTCTAGTCTCGATCTCCCAATATCGTATTCAGTTTTGTCTGTTTGCTCAAATAAATGGAAAAGCCAACGAAACAATTTTCTATTCAATAACTTTTGATGGATACGATGGTGCTTCACCGTTGTGCGTTTTTACATGTAGCCTTCGGTTGTCCTTGTGCTTCAGTATTTAATATTGCTCTCTGGTTGTAGAACATATTTGCAACACGTTGCTCAAAAGACAACATCTCAAATTCTCCGATACGACGGCCGCTACTTCATACGCTTCGAAGCATATAATACATACTGTGTATCATCTTCTTCATGATACGTGAAATTGATCGCAAACATATTGCTGTATTGCGTATTGACCTTTTCCTATACCCTGTCAATCTACAATAAACCCCGACGAGAAAAATCACTTGGAAAAACATCATTTGGACAGCAGTGAAGCCTCTTGAAATTAAGAGAATTTGTTTCCTTTTAGTCCTCTATTATTCGTTGATGACCTTTCATGCCTCATGCGGTGCCATCTGTGGAATCTGTTTTGAAGTCATTACAGACTTTGTGACAAATATTTAGATATAAAACAATGTTCCACGCTAAGGCGATCACATGGAAATATTTCAGAGAACCTAAAAACAACAAAATTATTCGCGAAATTTAAAAAAACATTCGAAATTCTATGCTAAAAACTTCCGAAAATTGTGTACATATTTTCCAAATGTTTGTTCTATGTTTCCTATCCGTAAAGACGATCGCAAAAACCAGCTTCCAACGTTTTGTTTTTCGGGTAAGAAAAAATCTAGAAAATGAAAAAATCTTATAAACAAAGTGTGCTTTATGTTTTATGGTCGAAATGACAAAAACAGCAACAACAACATGAAAGCAGAACTCTGATTAAAACAACAAAATCTCCACAAATATACAACAGAGACGAGACCGAAACGACAACAACGCCAACGATGTCATAAATGTCCAAACATAGACACTAATAAACACAACAATAACAACAACCAGAGTAACAACCCTTTCTCTTTATGCATTTCCTGACAACATTAAAAAAACATTAAAATCTTATGCTATTAGAGAAATGAGATGGCCGTCTCTACGAGGTCAAACGGGTTCGGTTCGGTACAACGTCAGCAAAACAGGAAGCCAAAAGAAAATAATTTCGAACAGGCGGGCTGTCGAACAATTGAAAGGGCCAGTACTTTTTTGAATTTTATGACGGTCACTGCTTAAGGGATCAAAGTGATCGCTAGAACGATCGAACCTCTACACTGAATGATCGATCGATTGATTGATCTGCTCCTGATCCGATGCGCTGCGATCCAATTGCGTTGGAGCGATGGACTAGACAAATGAAATTCTAGACTAATTCTGCGTGTCTGGAATAAAAAATGGCTGAAAAAGAAGAAAGGAGAAGAGGGCTAAAGGATGAAAAGCAATGCGGTTCAGCCGGCAGACACCGCTAACCACCGATGATATGTACAGAGGCAGCGGCGGCAGCGACCCAATAATGTACTGATCTGGTGCATGTTCACGATCGGGATCGAAATCGGGCTGGCATTCAAAGTACTCGCGTACGTGTGCGGTAAGAACGTGCTGCACGAGAAACAACGAGCACGATATTTAAAGGCAGGAAATGGCTTGTTTGTGAACTAAGAGTGCGTTACTGCGTTACTGTTATTATTCACAGACAATTATTCGATACTCACACCAATATATTGTTATATTGGTTGTTATTGCTAAGATCACCATCATTGTCGTTATTCCTATTATCGAAAGAAATTATCGTAGTTAATACATTTAGCATTAGCATTTAGCATTTAGTATCTGAAATTTTTTTCCTAATAATGGTCACATAATCGATCATTATCACATAATCGTGATCATTATGAGTCGAAAGTAAAGCAACAATGTCGGAAACTACGTCAAAAAAGGAGCATTCATAATGAGGATGCGATGTTGAAGATGATGATTACGTATCGCATTGCTGCTTATAGTAGTCGTTTTAAGTTTGAAAAAAGTTTCTTGCGCAGTGGTTCTCCTCTTTGCTTCTTGCCCTCTTTGCTCTTTCATTTGATCTGACTCCACACAGCCTCCCCTTTTTGCCCTCCTTCCCTTCTAAAATGTATGGAATACTGTTTTGTTTATTATAACACAGCATTCGTGATCTAAATCTGGAATCTGAAGTTAATCTAAAGAATGCCGACGACTAAAAACTTTTTTCTTTCTTTTCTGGATTTGCCGGAGTCTGCTGAGGTCGATCCGGCGATAAGATTTCACAAAACATCTCTAAAGATCAGTGTATTCTAATTAGGAGAACATGATTTATAAACCTAGTTCCGAAAGTATTTTGATAAAATAAATAATCTTAACAATAATGTATGCCATTAAATTTAAAATATGGATGGATGGAAGGAGAAAATGAGAAAGATGAGTCTTCCAAAAATAATGGGTCTTTTTAGTGTTATTGTTATTATAATTTAATAATTTATTCATAGTATTTTTTTTGAAAAATTATGATGCTAAATCCCTTGGATGTCTTTTTCCACTATCTCTTTCTCTCTGACGATGGTGCTTCTTTGTGTTTGGCTCTGTTTATATTTTTTTGTCTTTCTGCGAAATATTTTAAGATTTTTTTGTTGTTAAATTTTTTTAAAATCAAAACAATATTTTTCTGCGAAATTCCTAGATTTTCCATGTAGAGAATTCCTTTTTAATTTTTTCTCCTTCGATATATACGATATTATACGCGCACTTTTTTGGCAATTTTTTTTGTAAATTTTTTCACTACTTTCTTTTTCCAAAAAATATTTTACTGATTTACTAGAATCCACAAGCTTAAATAAAAACAAAAAGGAGCAATAAATAAAAAAGTGGAGAAGATATGAAACTATTTACATCCGCTGATATTCGAAGTGCTGCTACCTTTTTTATGCGAGGCAGATGCTTGTTCCTGATGGTATCATCGAGTGGTGGTGGCGGAAGGAGGTGCGCTGTGGTGCACTTGGTGGTGAAAATATTAACTGCAGCGAAATATTCACACTTTTTCGCATGAAAAAGTTTTCCCGGCTTCGTTCAAAAACACTTCGAAATGCAGCTGTTGAGAGTTTTTCGCAGTCTTGTTTCCAATTTGTGTTTGCGAAAATTGTTGCCAAAGTGCACAGAAATGACTTCGTTTTTATTGTTTCTATTTTTAATTTTGTTTCTGATTTCTGTTTTTTTGGTTCTTTTGATTGAAATACTTTGCCTACATTCAGTTTTAGTAAAAGGCAGTGTAGAAGAAGAATATGTTAAGTACGATTATCTGCTGCAACTTCCGCTGCTTTTGCAAACTCAACAATAGAAAAACAAAAAACAAAAATAAAGCATTAGAAAAACTTCCGCTGCAAAGGAATTTCCAGCCGGGTGGCAACAGTTTTTCGGATGGCATTAACAAAATCCGGTTTTAACTTTTTCAAGAAAAACATCATTTTTATATATTGCAATTTTGAGAAAGAAAAGAGCCCAGACATAATTTTTCAGCCTCTTGCTGGCTTCTTTTTATATTTTTGGAAAATATATGACACACTTTTCGATGTACTTTTCAAGAAGCGCCCTCCTACGTTCGCTATATGTACTCTCATGGACCTCAATTCATTCTAGTTGAACAAATACCAATATTGTTGCTACTGCCTAAAATTCTTTGCCTAATTCTAAGGCAAATTCTTTTAGGTACTTTTTTTTGCAATTTCGTTCTCACCCAAAAATCCCAAGAAGTCCATCCATGCTTTGCGTTTGATTTATTATTATTTGTGTTATTATAGTTAATGTCATTGTCGCTGCAGCCGCTCTGACGTGACGCCGTCCCTGCTACCGCGATACATAAGCTTCCTGTCGCTTCATTCTTTTCGAATGTTTGATGTTAATCAAATAAATTAACCTTAGCGTCTTACGCTTATTAGTTTGAAAACTTTTTCTCATGTTTGTCAGATTCGAATTTTAATTGGGTCAGTTTTATGGAAACCGTAGATTTGGGGTTTTTTGCAAAGAAATAAAAAAGGAAATTTCACAATTTTCACAATTAACAAATTATAGCGCTAACCTCGGCCTGGTCGAAGCTCATACACGCTACGCCCGTAACTGTCGAATCGACGATGAAAAAATGTAACGAATTTAATGGCTGCCGATCAATCTTCCTACAGCTGCAGTCTCTGTTAACTTGCACTGTTAACTCCTGCGAACTCGATTTAAGCGGTCTTCACTGTTGCAGAATTAGAATTCTCAGAACGACGGCAGCGCTATGGTGAGTGAGTGCCCCCGACCGTCCTTCCCGACATGCCCACGTCCGTCCAAACGTCGCCCCAGCAGTCTCTCTGGGCGGAAGAGTGCTATTTAATTCAAAATGGAATGGCACAGTTAAAACAGTTTCATAATGATGATGATGATGATGATGATGATGACGATGTTGTTGTTGTTGATTAGACTAATTCAGTTGTTGCTATGTTTTTGGTTCTTTTTAAAAATGTGATTTATGAAGTCTTGTTTTTTGGTGGACTTCTTAATAAGCTGAGCTGAGCTTCAGTCTCGCAAACGTAATCAATTACGACTTCATCGAAATTAGTACAGTGGGCAATTTAGCAATAAAAGTGTGCACATTTCTGGCCCTGACGAATGTAGGAATACGAGTATGTACATTTTTATTTTGTTTAGTGTTGGTGTCTTTTTGGGTCGAGCGCGGAATGAAGATAATTGTTTTGAAAATGTATTGTTCTCTTTTTTGTTTAATGCGAAATATTTAAAATTTCCAGGATGTACAATACTTTTAAATTGACTGGTATTTTTTATGTTTGTGTTTTGTTCTTCTATTAGAATGTTAGCATAGTTCTTAGTACTATTGCTTTTGTTGTTGCCTTTTCGAATTTCAACCCTCACGCACAAAAGCCGTAACGAATTAAAGCATCTCCTCCTCCATCATTCAGACGATTGGGCTGACGGATGTACATAACTGTCGCAGTTAATAAAGTGGAAAATATTTGCTCCGTTTCTAAGCAATGGCGAAAAGTTACAACAACAGAAACAAAAGCACGAGCAGCACAATTATGCGTCGTCCAGTGGAAGCTGCAGCAGCATAATCAGCAGAGACTATATCTCGCGACCTCCGGAAATTTACAATTAAAATATTTTGTACAATACAGGCGTGCATGCTTTAGCATTCCCCCCCATCCCACTTGCGCTCTTTCCTCCTCTTTCTACGCCTTTTTCTCGTCGAGAGCGACAAACGAAGTGTCTCTTACGGAACATCATATGAAAAGGTCCTCATCTCGATACAGTTTATTCGTCAAATCTGTCGTCCAAATGTCAATAAAGTTAAATTTTTTATCAACTTAATTAAGTTGTCCCCAAGTTTTTTTCTTCATTCTTTCTTCAGGGTTTTGGAGCAACCTTTTTTCAGGATTTAAAGTTTTTTAGAGATAATGATAGAGAGAGAGAGGGGAAGAGAGAGAGAGAGAGAGAATTTGTTTATTCAAAATTTTTTCCATTTGCATTACATTTTTTCCTTTTTTTTGAAATTCTTCCTTTCTTTATTCTTTTCTTACATTCATTCATTTAATCAAATTTTCTTATCTGCTTAATGTTGAGATAATTTTTAAATTCGTGATATATTCGTAATCCCGCATATTTTCTTGTACGCTTTGTTGTTCTTCATCCCCTGTCTTTTTCTCTCTTTTGCTCTCTTTACGGATCGGATCTTTTGCTCATGACACAAATCATGACATTATTTCAAATTGACCCTTCATTATTTCGTTATTACTTTTAATTGTTTTCGTTTCTTTTATTCCGGATGGTTAACGTCTTCGGGGGTCTTTTTTATTGACTTGACTTAACTGGATCTGGAAAATATGGACGCATGATTTTTTTTCATCGAATTGAGGTACGATGTAAGCTCGTAAAAAAAAACAAGGTTAAGTTGATTTTGATAATTTTGTTGCCTTAGGAAAGAGCTTAATTTAGATTATATATTTTAATGTAATATATTGTAAAAAAATATTTGTTTCTGTTTTTTTTCCTATTTTGAAAATGGCTGACTCTTTTCTTTTAGTCTAGAAGAAAAAAGTGACGTAAGAGAGAAACTAATTACCTCGCAAAATATTTTGTAAGAAAATTAAATAAGGCTTCGTGGAATATTGCGAGCAGAATCAAGCTCTAGAATCTCTGGCCTCAGCAAACATCAACCAGCCACAATTAATTAATTAAAATATAAAACAGTTGAAGGCGAGTGGATTTTGTGAATCAGAGAAAAAGTCAGCTCGTCGAGATCTAGTAGAGACGGTGGAAAAATCCTAAAACAAATCTAGACAAATTAGTCCGAATTCAGTTGAGCATGCAAGGTTAAAGCGCAAAGATAAACAAAAATATTAAATATTTAAAATCTTGCAATAAAAAATATTAAAGTTCTAAAATAAAATTCAAAAACAACTAAAAATAATTATCTAATAATTAGTTCATTATTTAAGTGGTATCTTTCGAAGAAATTTTGTCTGGAAAAGAGAAAAAAGTTAACAACACTGTCTTAATTATAAAAAAATGTAAATTATATTTTAAAAAAATATAAAGAAAAAGAAAATCAACATCCCGTCAATCATAATACAAAAAAAATGAACGCCGACACAGTTTAAAACATTACTTTAGGTTAGTAAGAAAACGCAGGCGGCGAAAAAAAAAAAGAGATAACTACTGGTTAAATTGAAAAAAAGAAAAAAAATTAATAAATAACAAATTTATCCTTATTGAAGCATCTAATTTGTTCTCGATATGAACTGAAATTCCGTTTGGGGTTAAAATGTTCAACTCATTTTTAACACAACAATAAGAAGAAGAATAAATATTTTGAAAATATCTCCGGGCACGAGATTTTAACGAGGGCGTATTCTTCCGCACAACTCTTTAGAGAGAAAAATTTGCATCTGGCGTAAAACTTGGCAGCGACGGAGGAGATCCGCGAAAAAGTACCTTCGCCGAAAAAAAAACACAAATACAAAGCACTCGAAAATGGCAGCAGCAAAAAGTACAATAAAACAAAGACAATAAAATACAAAGAGACCGAAATGAAAGCACACAATTGCAAAGGGTGGAAGAAGGGTGCAAAGGGAAGAAAAGGCGAAGGCGTTGGCAGGAGGAAGTAAGCAGGAACGGAAAGAACTTGTCGCTATTTTTGCTTCTTGTTAAATTGTGGATTTGTTGTTTCTTTTAGATTCTTTAAAATGTTTTTGATTTTAGTCCTTTTAGGTTTTTTGTTAAGATCTTTAAGAGTAACGCAGCAGCAGCAACAGCATCGACGACAACGCCACTAGAAGGAGATCAAGCTATATGTGCACCATGTTGCTTCCTTCTTTTTGCTTCCTTAACGGCGGTGCTGCTGCTGCTGCTGCTGCTGCGCCACTGCAACACTTTTTTGTTGTTTTTGGCGGTTGTGTTGGTGATAGTGGTAGTGTTGCTCTTCGCTGTTAACCAGCGGAAGCCGAACACAGCTGCAGTGTCTTTCTGCTGGGCCAACCGACAACATGCCCGCTCGTTCTGTCAAAAGTAGTGCATCCGTGCGATGCAAAATTCGACAAAAAAACCACGGAAGATAGACGGAGATAAACAAAAACAATCTTTTCATTAGTTTAAAAAGCTGTATCGGAAAATCGGAGTTAAAAATCGTCGCCGGTTACGGTCGCATTGTTGTTGTTGTTGTTGTTGTTGTTGTTTTTGTTGAGAGGGGCCTTTATTGATTAAAGCTGCGTGGATTAAAGCTGCAGTAGATTCTGTAAAAAAGGTGCCAACAAAAGGAAGATTGTGTGAAAGAACATCTCTGTTAAGGTTGGCCAACGATCAGTTAATTCTTTATAAAGTTATTGACGCTTCCTTGCCCGATTTCGCCAACGCCAGTATCTCAGCAACTGCTCTATCAAATGCTAGAAGATTTTCCAGCTGGAAGGTTGCCTTGCGTTAATACCGATACAGTGGCGCTCTTTATTGATAATCCATATATTGAGTGGACTTCCTTCTTCTTCTTCCCTTCTTTACTTTTTCCCGATGGGTGAAAAAATTCGAAACGAAAATTCGAAAAAATGTTTGGATAAAAGAACGTTCACTCTCTCAGTCTTTCTTCTCCGTAGCAGCTGTCATTCTACACTTCTCTCTTTCTCTCCACCGCATCGACAACTTTTGCTTCATAAACGCACCGGCCCATCATTCCTTCAGGGGATAGGAAGAAGAAGAAGAAGAAGAAGAAGAAGAAGCAGCAGGAATGGTGCAATCGGCGGCTTTTTATGCAACAGTTTATCAAATGCACTCGCCTGTCAGATAAAAAACAGGAATTGACATATTGGCTGTCATTTTGTCACTTTTTGAGTACTAAAAGACCGCCACGCACAACGACAAGGCGGCAAATAATGGCGATAAATCGCCAGACAGTCGGTCCGTCAATCATTCTGAAGTCAATAGACGCACACAGCCATGACGATCTACAAAAAGAATAGATCGCAAATGAATAAAAATAGTACGACTACTTCTGAGATCTGCCCTGCAGGAAATGGAAAGCGCAGGCGAATTGCTTGGTATTCATTTGAAGTTTCCAAATATTTCCACTGTTTCCTTCCAGACTAGTCTCCGATTAACTATTTCACTACATCACCGTTTACATTTCCATTAGTTGTGTATGTGTTCCTAGTGGGGCAGACAATGCATTTGTCGTACTCGGACATCGTTTTCGTAGCTTCTTTATCATTAGTTTTCGATTTGTGTATTGGAAACTGTTGCTTGACATTGGCTTACGCTTCGTTTTTCTTTTTATTTGTCGCTCAACAGACAACTGCGGCATACCGAACAGTCTATGCGGCACACCAGCTGGTAGTGGAGCTCTTTACAACATGGACGACATTCTGATCATTACTGCCAAACACAGCGAACGTGCCATTTTGCGCGCCAATTTCTTGAAAAATCATTTCGATAAAATCACGAAACAGCGAGGACGTAAACCATTCAAGTGAGTACACCGCAATTACACCACACTAGACTCTTGACTCATCAACCATCACCCATCATCTCGCCAGCTTCCTGCACATCAAAATCGAAGATGGTCCCTTCAGTGAAGAGATCGCGTCGAAGTATCAGAACACAGCTCTTCAAATTGTCATCCTCTGTCCAGCTCTACTGGCGCTGTCGCACTCTTTTCTCATGGCCCAGCTCGGTTCGATCATACGCGTCGAAAAGGTGCTGGGAATACTGCTCGACGTCACGGAGGAAAAAGTTAAAGACATGCAAAAAACAGGTTGGTAAAAAGGAACCTTGATAATAAGTCTTCTAAGGCTCAACAGTTCAAAAGACTACAAATAAGTAGTTGTGATTGTAAATGTTCCTCCCCGCTCATCGGCATAACCGATTTATTCATTCTTGTCATTGCAGCCCTTCCCAATTATTATAAATGGCGTCGCTGCGTTATACGCGACAATGACCAGGTCCAGATCAGCAACATACTTGGCATTGCCACCGACATCTTGGGACGCGCCCTCTGCCAACGCCCCCCTTGTCACGACGTCGGCAACAACATTTCGCGCAGCTTCACCTCCTGCTCCGAAGGCTTCACCATATTGCCGAAGAAGGTCAAGGTAGGGCAAAATAAGGTGGTCGCCATGTTGGCCGAGCCCCTAGAGAAAGACGATGTGCTGAAGATTATGGTCGAGAAGTCGGGCGAATTGATCGAGCTGCGCAACTTCAAATGCCGCAATCCCTTCACTGTGCAGTTCTCCATACCGGAGACCTGCATGGAAATCTCCACCATGATCGAAATTCGCATCGAGAAGAACGAGAAAAGTATTGGTGCTCGGCCGATCAAGTGCGAGAGTCGCCTCCGCGAACTGGAGCAGCTGCTGCGCGCCGAGGACTCGCCGATCGAGTTCATGTGCCATTCGCTGGGCATCGGCCCCACCGAGCGGGACGCCTTGGACCTGCACTTACTGCAGTGCTTCCAGCGCAATATGCCGCCCAATTTCCATCTCCTGAGTGGTCCCTACGAGAAGCAGTCGCACTTTCTGACGATTAGAGAGTCCAGTCCGGAGGAATATCCCACCCTGCTGCACTTCGCCGCCCGCTGGGGCCTGGACCGCCTCTGCATACAACTAATGGAGTGTCCCGGGGGCGACACCGCCTGCGGGATCCGCAACTGTGCCGGCAAAACACCCGCCGAGCTGGCCGAGCAGGAGGGGCACCACAAGTTGGCACAAAACGTGGTCAGCTTCTCCGAATTCCACGAACTCACGACCATGTACCACTACTTTAAGGGTTTGGGAGGCGACAAGACCAACAACAATAACAACAACAGCAACCACAAGGGCGTCCACTCTGTCAGCTCGAATGCGAAAGTGACAACAAGGAGTCAGACCGTCCCAGAAGCGTTAAGAGCGCCACCCACTTCGCCCCATGGCAACAAACAAAGCAAGCCGGCAAAGGCTCACGACGAACAAAGCACTGAATATATGGAAATGTCCAGCGGCAGCGAGCGTGAAAACACGCCGGAGGCCAAACACGAAACGATGGCGGTCTCCAACCTGAACTACGTCAGCGTGGAGGCGGACACTGAGGACAGCCTGCAGAGCTCCGACATCTCCAAGAACCTGGACACGCACTCGAAGGTAATCGCGGAGCCAGCAGCCACCACCAAGCACATGCTGATCTGCGAACCGCCCTACTACCAATCCAAGGAGAAGAACAGCAAGCTGGCGACGGACGTCGTCGACGCGCCCCTCTATCAGACGGACAAGTTCAGCCAGGAATGCTCGCAGCTGCTCGAGAACTGTCAAGGTACCTCCAGCGGCAACGATTACGTCTTGCAGCCCACCAACGTGCCCGTCTCCGGCAGCAGCCTCAGGAACAGCGGCCACCGGGGCAGCACTGGCGCCAACCACCCACCACCCACTTCACCCGCACTGACCGAGCTCGACGACGGCAACTATCTGTTCCAGCCGTCGAACAGACCTGTCGAGGAGGCCGAGCCTCACAACCGCCCACAATCGCCGCGCTACAGCTTCAGTCGTTCCATGGGCTCCACTTCCCGCCTGGGCCACCAATCCGCCTACGGTACTCTCAAACGCACCGCCTCGGATGCTTCCAGCAGCACACGCGGCAACGCAGACGACGAGCTCGCCGAAATCATGCACGACTTCAAGAACAACGTGCTGTCCATACGAGACGTCGAGCTGCTGGTCGAGAAGTGGAAGCACCGAAACGACGTCCAGCAAAGCTTCCGCGAGAAGCAAGAACAAATCGAACAACTGCGCAAAGAGTACGAACGCATTCAGGAGCAGATCAAGTCGCAGCTCAAGCGCGAAACGCCTTTTGAGAAGATTAAGAGGCTCTTCTCCCGCCACAAATCAGCGCCGCATCTGGCCGGCGCTGCGACGACGGACAAGAACTCCTGCGTGGACAGTGCGCTGGACGAGACCAAGTCGTCGATCGCCACCAGCGCCAGCTTCAAGTCGCACACGCAGCGCCCCATCAGCTCCTTGAGCTTGCAGAGTGTGTCGTCGTCTTCGTCGTCGGGTCGCCTCAGCACGGGCAGCAACTGCAGCGGCACCTCGCTCGGCGACTCCGGCACGCACTCCGACCATGAGGAGAGACGCTTCGGCTGCCGACTGGGCTCGCCCGGCTCATTGATGGACAACTATCTGGTGCCACCGCCTCCGCGGCCCGTCCTCACACCGACCTCCACGCCCGGCGACGAGCGCCACCAGATCGTCTTCCCCTCGCCGATGTCCTCATGTCATCGCCTCAACACGCCCACCAGTCCGACCGGCTCGGACCATTATCAGATGTTTCCCTCGAACATACCGGTCTACAACAGCCAAAATCTGTCCAGCTCGCAGAGTAACAATTACTTGAACACCATTATGGAGGCGCGGGAGAATGACGGCGTTGGCGGGAGTGCCACTGGCACTGGTGCACCTGGTGGCGCAGGTGGCGCAGGTGGAAAGCCTGTCGTCAATGGTGTCAACATCACTCTACAGCCCATTAAAGTTAACGAACGCTCGAACATTATCTACGGAAAGCTGACCAAAGCGACCGCTGCCTGCAGCTCCTTCAAACCGAAGCCGCAGCCACAAGCACAGTGCCCGCTACAGTCACAGCCGATGCCATCCACATCACAAACGCCCAGCAACATTGAAGTGACAGCGGAGGTGTATCAAAATGGGGCCAGCAACAAGAACAACGAAGCGGCAGAGGTGTCCGAGTCCTCGGTCTCCGCAATCACCAATGAGGCCCATGCAGCTAGCCGGCCCGAGGAAGCCGTAGATGGGGCAAATGCGGTGCCAGGTGAAGAGAGTCACAACTACATGAACTGTTAGAAGACGATGACGGCGGAGTAAGCACCTTTCGAAAACGGACAATGCCACAAAATAATCCACCAAAAATGCTACTTCTTTGAGATTTGCTTTGAACTAGTTGTTGATTTTGTACCCAAATAATCCATAACACATTTACGTTATTATACTCGTATATTAATAAATAATCGTGTGTAAGAAAAGTTTATTGTAGTTTTTAGCTGTAATTATTTTGTATGGAGACTGTATCTTTAGTATATAGACATTTTTGTACATGAAGAGTACCTATAGTAGCACTAGAAACAAAACCTCTTCAAGGCTCGTATCATAGTAACGATAGTGGTCCCCAATATACTCGTATTAAATCAATTTCTATCATTGACATAATTAATTTCATTTGTCAAAAGCATGCAATTTACAAAAAAGCTCAATCTCAAACATATCATAAATTGTAATATCCTTCGAAATACTATTTAAATGTAAGTCAAAATAACAATAATTAATTTAATTAACTACATTGTAAATTAAAGCCACATACCATCGTAACAACAACAACATAAAAGTAAATCTATTTATCCATTTGTGTCTTTAAAATTTTTTTGGTATTTTTTAATGCGATACATCACACGATACTCGTATCTTTTATATATCGTATAAAAAGAGAAAAAATTATTGTAATTAAGAATATATGTATAAACATACTTATGTATATACTATATTACTTACATTTCTGAATAAATAAGTGCATAATCGCTTAAATTAAAAAATTCGTTTTTTCCCATTTTCGTTTTGTTTCAGAAAAGTTTTCTAATCCTCTCCTATTTCAAAATATAATACATAATTTATATCTACAATATTTTGTTAATATTTTGCTCTTACTGATTTTTTAGCAGCTCTTTTCTTCGTCCCGTGCAAAGGACTTTGCTTCAGTGTTTTCTATGTGGAATTTCCTTTTTACCTAAAAAGAATTATCAAACTAACATATACTACCATGGATCCCATTGAATATTAAACTTTCACCCTTTCGACGGACATATTCATGCTTGAACAATTCAGCAAAGTAGAATAATATACGCGTACTGCACTCTTGTGTACACACTTTACGCTACGCCTAACTTCCTTTCGAATAAACACGTATTTATTTGCAGCGGACTTATTTTCAAGCGGAAAAGTTTCACCTTTTCATCAAGCGGACGTTTGTATAGTCATACTATAGACGTACGTACGGGTATATACAACAAAAACAAGAGCAAAAACAAGTTTTTTTTTTAATGAAAACAGCAAATTTCACGAAACAGGAACAAAGGCTAAACGGAAACGGAATTCAATACATGAACACAGCTACTCACACGAACTCATTTATAGTGCAAATGCATGTATTGATTTGCTTCCTGCAAATTTGCTTCCTGCACCAAAATGGAACACTTTCTCTGTTGTTTATCCCGGCTTTTGCAATAAAATCTTCAAAGATTTTTCCAGCCCAACGCAACTATCATGTCCTCACACTTTCGTCCTCCTCATACTTCACATACTTCACTTTAATCTCAGCCGGCATTAAGCCTCCGTCGTCATTCAACCACGCTTTATTTTCGTTTCATTCAAGCAAAAGTCGTGGGGCACTCACACCAACAGCCCCTCCCTGCCTCCATCCCTCTGTTGGTATCAAGTTCGGTCAACCGCACGAACCACCACGAGAGGCCTCTCGGCAATGTACGTTGTAGTTTGGACTCGTAGTAATAGTTCTTCCAGCGCAGCTGCAGATTTTCCATTAAATGTTCGTTAAAATGTGTATGCATATACACATGCGTTTGTGTATGCATACACAATTTCCGGATACAGCTACAGCTGTTTTCCACAAAAGTTTTCCCACAAAAATTCGCATGGATACATACAAGAATATATGCGCGTATAAATTTGAGGCTTTCTTTAGAATACATTTTATTAGCACAATTTCTTTAATACCTCTAAAATACTCGACCAGAGAGAAGCGATAGAGCGAGAGCGAAAGAGAGAGAGAGATTAAGAATGCGCCCTCTACGAAGGTAAAGCTTTCGACAGGGTGCTTCCGATGGTTCCTTCGACAATATGAAAAATAAAATTCAAAATATTCCGACGTCTTGAACAATGTAATCGTATAGTTTTATGGTTTAGCGAATCAACAATTATGGTTTTCTAATAAACGAAAATGTTACCGTTTCAAATTTCAAAATGATACTCGTATCTTAAAAAAGTGTTAGGGATTAATTGTTCTTAAACTCATTGATTCAAGGTGAATTTATTATTCTTCTCTTGATTTTCTACCAGTCTTTTCGAGTGACATTATTCGCTTATACACTTGGTGAACACACCAGAACAGCATCCACACGAAGAGCTTCCCGGCATACACAATGGTACTGGCAGAAACAACAAAGACAACCGCACCGACGAAACGGAAAGAAATTAGCTACGAGCTTTTTTAAGGACAAAGTAAAGCGAACAAGTGTGTAGACACAGCGGATTCAGTCGAAGTCATAGATCGCATGAGTTAACAACGTGCGAGTGCGTTAGCCAACAACGGTATATCATTCACAGACAAAATCCCTCAAAAGAAAACTGAAAAGTGAAAATTAAAGAAATAAGAGTATGTATCGTATAAAAATTAGACGACAGTGAGACAGCGCAAGGATGAATATCCTTACGTATGTAATCTTATAAATATACATATATAAATGCATATACTGTCCAAACGAATATACTATCAGATGTACTTATACATATATGTATACGTCTGCAGCGGTTTACTTCAGCCCACACACTCACACAATTGCTTAATTATATGTAAACATTTATGTACATATTTACATCGGAACAGTAGACGCATTGAGACGCAACGACAAGCTCTTTAAAGTACCGCCGCAGACGTGCTTCGTCTTTGAATGCAGCTGCACTTTGCTCCGTCCTCGCAGACACTCGACAAAGTGCCAGACAAGGAAACTTTCAGAAAGGATCGATACAAATTTCGTTAGATATTGCATTATATTATTTACATGTGAACTATCTATTTTCACTATCAGTACTATCGAGTACTTTGTATTTAACGTAATCAGAAAAATAAAGAAAAAATACCAATAAATAATACTCGCAGTTTTAAATGCTTAAAAAAAAACTTATTCCAAAAAAAATTAATAAACAAAATTCTTAAACTGCAATAATACATTACAGTTTTCTTCAATGTGAACAGTCTTAATCCAACAAAAAATTTTACTTAAATTATCGTAGATATATGAATTAACAGCCACAGCAGCAACACAACAAACACGACGACAATTACAACAATTGCAAAAGGCAACATTAAAACGATAAAGACCATCAACCACCGCTTTTAAAAATTATTGAAGGTAGGTCGAAGCATGGTTTTCTTTGGTTTTCTTTCGTTATCGTACAATACTTTTTGTAAGCGGAAAAAATCCTTTGCAGCCCTAAACAGTCCTAAATGATCAGGATAAAAAAACTCGTGATATGTTTTTAAAAACAAAACACGATTCTTCATTTTTTTAATGTGAGCAGTTCTTAATCCAACAAATTCTTACTTTAATTATCGCAGATCTACTTCTTCATCTCTTGTACAGACCTTGTACCATCCCGAAAAGTGTTCTTGTTCAACATTTCAACATCTCCGTCTTTAGTATGAAAAACAACGTATCTCTTTTGTGTTGTTCGACGTGTACATTCTTGCAGTTTTTATGTGCGTATGTTTTCTTCATTTTGAGTTGTTCGACATGAATTAATTCAATTTTCATTGTCAACATTTGCCTCAAAATTGCCTTCAGCTACAGCAGCACGAAAGGAAGTACAAGCAAACTCAGTAACATCAACAGCAATCATGAGTATTACGTCTGGGGGATGCTAAAGGCGTTGCAGATGTTTTGTTCTTAACACGGAATAAGAGCAATAGTATCAGCAACAACAACATCAAGAAAAAATGCATTTCATTTCATTGGACCTCTAAAATATTTCCACAGAAAAGAAAGCGTTATAAGTTACTCCGAAGTTACGTTTAAGAGATCTTTAAAGAGATCTTTAAATCTTTAATAAGATCTCTAATAAGAGACCTTTAAAGAGGACAAAATTTTTATATCGATGGAGGGAAAAGTGAAGTTTAGTCGAAGATTTTCAGATCAGATCAGAATCAGATTTTTTAATTTATATTTTCTTTTAAATTTAAACTACCAAAAATTATAGGTTTTCATTTGTTCTACTTAAGGTAGGAGAAATGTCGTATTACAATGACCTCGGTCAATAAATACTTTTTCTCCTCATTTAACCTACGAGTATTTTAAACACCTTCCTTTTGGCTTTTCTTCTTTTGCCTTTTCTTTTTAAGCTTAAGTTTTGTTTCATTTTGGCTTTAAACGTAGTTGGTTTTTTATTTTCTCAAGTTTCTTATGTTTCCCGGCCATTTGGCAACCCTTTAGCCTCGAGTGAACTGTCGCAAATAAGGCTGTCGGCACTAATCACCTGAAGCTCTAGTTTCTTATTTGTGTTTGCAAACTTCGCAAAAGAAGGTTTGCGGTTGGCTGTAATGAGGCTTCTTATAAATTATTCGCGTATTCCCAGCTCTTTTTATGTCACTTTAAGGCTTTGGAAAAAGAAGTTAATGTAAGTACTTACATATAACGAATACGATGCCTAAAATATGAGTAAGGTTACGCGGTTAAGGCTTTTGCGGCACGCCGCATGGTTGTTACCACATGTTTTTTTCTGGTGCAGTCATTAAAGTGGTAAAGTCAGTAACCGAAACTTACTGAATTTCATACGCCCCGTTGCCCCCACACACACCCAAACACGGTCAACCCACGCAAAGAAACTTATTCTACAATAATACAACAAACTGCGCATTAAACATTCCGCGAAAGCAATAAAATCGTCATAATTGAAAACGAGCCTTCTGGCAAATGACAAAATTTAATCAAGTCGTTTTAACACTTTGAATAGTTTTGGTGTGAATAATATTTATAATAATAGACAACTTCATTTATTTATTAAAAATGTATTGATTTCCTTCAGTTAGACTTTTATTTTGGTATTATTGGAAAGTTATATTTTGTTATTGCTTTGAAAAATGAAAATTAAAACAATTATAAGCAGAGAAACCGACAGCAACTTTCTGGCTGGCATTTCCAAAAAATTATCTCTCTGCAAGTTGGCAAAAGCGTAAATAGCTTTTTTAGTCTAAAACTTTTGAGTATATCAATATAAAAGTCTCAGCCTCAACAGAATACCGTCTAAACACCAACGAAAAAAACTAAAGCCAACAACAACAAATATTGAATGTTGAGGCTGAGAAGCTGAGAAGCTGAGGGCAGAACAGCAAATGAACAGCAAACAAAATTAAAAATTCTTCCTGTCTAGCCGCGTTGTTGTTAGCCGCAAAACGACAACAACAAAAACCAATTTTGCGGAAGCAGCAACGGATATTGCTTGGACAGTTTCCAGGGACTGGTTTCTGTACCTTTTTGGGGATCAAAATTATATTCAGTCACAAGAACCGCAATAATTTCTCTAGAGATGGAGACTGTGATAGAAATACATTTGTACAATACATACATACATATTCTAATCAAGTTGTAATGAATAAATAAGAAAGGAGCAACAAATAAAGAATATAATAGTTCCTCTTTATCGCTATGATCAATGTTCACTATTCTCTTTTCTTGCAGACAATCTACAAATGCAACTTCTTTCTGTCCATAACAAATGAAAATAATAACAACAACAAATGAACCGATTGGGGAAATATATTCAAAAGAATTTATTGCTCTCCCATCAAAAGCGAATCAAATTGTGTTTTAGAGCTTAGCAACAATAATAACAACAAAAGTAACCAAACCAATAAGAAATTACAAACAACCAACAACCAACAACCGACAACAACCATAAACAAAATGTCAAACGTAAGTCAAGGAAGTGAGAAACGGCATTAAATTATCGTTCTTGATGAAATGAAACCCAAGAATTTGCAGAAAAATTCGCTCTTTAAGCATTTCTCAAATTAATTTTGTTATAAACAGTTACTCTTCCTGGATGAGTCCAATGGCAATGGAGTCTATGCGTCTAAGTCCAACACTGCAGCCGCAGGAGCAACGACAACAACAACAACAGCATCAGCAACAGTAGCAGCAGCAGCTGCAAACAACATTAACAATATTATAAACGCTGCGACAGCCGCAGCGACACTACCGACATCCGTATCCTCTGAGGATCTGAGCCAGAGCCTTTCTGAGTACACAGACGCCGACGAAAGCATATCAGCGCCGACTGAATTTCTAGCAGAGGTAAGTGCACTAAGTCTTCTCTCTCCTTTCCTCCTCCTTGCGATAAGGATTTGGGACTTTGGCCCTTGCCATTGTTTTATTATTATTGAATCTTTGTTGCTGCCTTTCTTCTGCTATTCCTCAAAATATGCCAGACCATAAATATGCAACAATTAATTATTAAAAACCACAAGAAAACCACAAAAACGGGCCTCTGGTTTTTTTTTTGTGGAAAAGAAAGGGAATCTTTTTATTTTTCGAAATGAATTTAAGAAACAAATGTTGGTAAACATTAATTTTGTTCATATTTTTCCAGTTTCTGTCAGCTGTCATGCTCAAAGATTATAAGAAAGCTTTAAAATACTGCAAATTAAGTAAGTTTCTATAACGCAAAAAAAGGTAAAAATATCCTACAAATTTTAATTTACTCCGGTCAAACTTCGCCACAACAAAAACAACATTAACGCTCACTACAACCAAAAACAAAAAGTCCTGCAGTATGAGCCGAACAATGCGACCGCCAACGAATTTTATCCCTTGATACAGGAAAAGTTGAAAGGTGAGTCGAAGAGGAGGAAGATTGATTTTCTTCTAAGTCAATTAATTTTTAACCGCCCCTCCCCCTTTTACCCCGACCCCACAGAAGCCACTGTTGTTGTCAACAGCAGCGACAGTGACGAAAACTACAACAAGTCTTCATCTCCTGAGCTGGTCTTAGAATTGCAAGCTTCCACTGAACCATCGACAGGCGAGAGCGATGAAGCTTCCGATGATCAGCAAGTGGGCAGTAGTGGAATAAGAGGCGGGGCAGGTGCTGCGACAGACAATTCTTCGGGTGAAAATATCAGCAACAGCAGCAGCTACGGCAGTGACAGAATAGGTCAAAATATCAGCAACTCCGCGGAAGAGAATGACGAGATCGAATGCGAAGACGAGGGCGAGGACGAGGACGAGGACGAGGACGACAACGGCGATGATGAAGTGGAAGGGGATGTAGAAGTGGAGGACGACGAGGATGTCGACGATGTTGACGATGAAGATGACGATGACGATGACGATGACGATGAAGCAGGTGAAGATGAGCCTGACAGCAGCAGCGGTGATGATTTACCCATTGATGACAATCCTTTGCTGGGAGGCGATGATGCTGGCGGTGGTGATGGTCGGCGCATAGGCTGCCACGCTTTCCATTCGCCGCGTAACTCGTCTAGCGGCGGTGAAGGACGCAGCCGTAGCGACAATACGACCCATTCATACTCCTCGCTGTTGTTGGAGGAAGAAGAAGAAGATGACATTGTGCCCGGCAATCTGAGATTCTGCAAAGAACTATCATCGCCCGATTTGGATGTGAGCAATGGTAAGTTGTTCTGTGAGGTGGTGGGTCTCTTTTTGTCCTTTCGTGTGGTCTAAGTTTTCCAGTTTGTGGTACTGTTTGAATACTATTAGGAACAACTTTTGTTGTTTTTCGCAGGTAATAAGGTCGCTTCTGCCTCCTGCAGCGATTCAGAATCACCAACTGAGCCGCTGACACAGCGTTTGGCAGCGATTCTGAGATCGAAGTGCGCCATCAACAGTAAAGGCGAAAACTATTAAATGATCGGCGATCACCGTTTGCAGACAAAATGTTTAGTATGAAAATTTAAGAGATTTTAGCTATTAAGCTCTTTATATCTTCTATGTATAGGACAAAGCAAACAAATGTTTAATATGGATTAAAAATGAAAAGTTGTGTATGTGAAATTATTTTAAATATTATAAACTTAACCAAAGAATATACAGTATTGTATACAATATTTCAGGATTGTCAAACAATATACAATATTGTTTCTTAACCTTTGACTTAACTTAACCATATTATTATTACTATACTTTTGTTATTTATAAATATTTAGTATATGTATGTCGGTAATAGAAAATAATACGAGTATGCATAAAGACTATACTTTATTCTAAAATTAAATTCAATACTAAGGTGACGAAGTTTCATGTTTAATGTATTTTACTGTAAACTAATGTAATTCAGAGAGAAAAATTATAAGGCTATGCTAGAAAATTGTTTTTTTCTTAGAACTGAGACAACACAGAAGACTTAGGTAGAGATTTCTGAAACTTACCATTTTCTATTCCAAATATGAAATACACACACAATACATATACTATATACATGCATATATAACTATATATATACAACATAAATACATGCATATATTTCACGGAACACTCTTTACATATTAATTAGTAACGGCCAAGAGATAATAAAGCTACTGTTCGAGAATATTTATTCAAAGAATATGTGTATTTCCGAAGTATTGTACAACTTTAAACTGTATAAAATTCGTATTAAAAACACTAGTTTTTAGACTCTAGAACATATCGTACAAAATATATAAACCTAATATCTCTGCAATTCTTTTGTCATTTGAAGAGAACAAAACGTATTTTAAGGCAAAGCGTTATTATTATCATTAGTTTAATTATTTTTATAACTATTACTATTTCAATTAATTGTAATGTATTCAAGTAACATAATCGTTTAATGATACATATATTACGAACAAAAACCACAAAAGTATCGGTCGAAACCCAAGCGCACACGATGATCGATCTAAAATAAAAACAACGCATGCGAGTACATGAAAACAATACCTACACATATTTATATATAATTACACCATACTTAATACTTAATATCCAGTCAACATACATCCACATACATATATTGACTTCATAAATTAGTATTTACAATTATAATATATAGCTTTCACACTTTATAAATTCCTCGACGGACCAAAAATCTTCCGTATTTTTCTTAAATTCACACAATATATGTATGTACATATGTACATGCCGGTACACACACACACACCAACACACAAAATACACATATACAGAACAAACATACCACTATGAACTTAATAGGTCCAACTGTACTTTTGCCCCACATTTTAATAACAAATACTTTACGAAGCAATTGACCGATTGTGATTGACAATTATTGGGTTTTATCATACATATACTGAAGATGCTTATACCGTAAATACGACCATCCCAAGGAATTTATTTCGGAAATTTGTATTGTAGG
This sequence comes from Conops quadrifasciatus, assembly GCA_949752815.1. NCBI lineage: Eukaryota > Metazoa > Arthropoda > Insecta > Diptera > Conopidae > Conops > Conops quadrifasciatus. The sequence goes on from OX457078.1 coordinate 40,838,266, forward strand.
ACTCAAGCCATCACACACTGCTAGAAGACCTATAAGACAAATATGCAAGAGCCAAACACTTACAGCATTCGATTGCTTCTAATAACCCCGCTTACCATAAATGTGTTTTGGTTTACGAGATATTGGGTACGAGATATTTTGCTTATCCTTAACTATATGTTTTGAAAAGCCGTTACACTCTATCAAAATTACGGGCTCAAAACTTATTATCATAGGAGTATTATTTTATAAAGAAACTAATCTTTAGTGCATTTATATGGTAGAAAAACAATTTCTATAAAATTACTTTGCATGGAAAAATTTTGGAAAACTCAATGTCAAAGGCAAGGATTTGAAAGACTTCATTAGACAAGATTTAAATAAAAAGGTACACAGTACTGGAATTGTTATATAAAAAACTATGCAACATAGACATAGACTATAGATATGTATATGACATATGTATGTATATGTATTTAGAATGTTATCAATCTAACAAGTAACATCTTTGGTCATAAACAAAGCCAAAAAAAAAATCTATTGTTAAAGAAAGAATATGAAATACTCTAAATACTCTCCAGTATGAAGAATAGTATGTATGTTATATAGTATGTTCTATGAAATAGATCATAAAAAAGTCATACTGAATAATACGAGTACTTATAGTATGTATAGTGTTTATTGTAATAAGTCATTTCTTTTATTTTATTTAAAGAGAGAAAATAATATGAGAAGGTAAATATATTGAGCAATAGTTTAAATAAAAAATTTCCAAAATATTGCGTGAGGAAGCTGGAAAAATTAATATTTTATTTGACATGATTGGAAAAAGGTGGAGGAGAGGTAAGTTTGGAATAAGCAAATCAAATTTGTCTCATTCATATATTGTACAACCGTAGCAAAACCGTACTCACACGCCGTTACATTTTTGTCTTTTGATCTCGGAAACATAGAAATTCTTTCAAGAACCAGAGAAAGCCAGAGTTTTTCTCAGTACTGGACGATGTTCCAATATGGGTCGATGTAAACCAATCAATTCAATTATGTACGACATATTTTTATTTTTAAATTTATTTATTGAATCCCAATTTCTGCGATTTATTTTATAAATCCAAGACTAGTAATTAATTTAAACTTTTGCTTAAATATACTTATTCAATTATGTTTTCCTACTTAAGGATTTAGATTTTCTTTACTTCGGAGAAACAAAACTGTTTTATTATAAATTCATAAAATCAATCATTTTTATTTGAATTATGTATTATTTAACTTATTCATTAGTTTGTATAAGATATATAGAAAAATATACATATATTAAAACTTAAAATACTGTGTTCGTGCCGTACTCAAAGTCTATTTTCCAGTAAAGAGACTTCAATAATCCAATCGAGAGCCAAAATTAAATGCTTTTTCGGTTTCGTTCCTGATTATAACTATTAATAGTTTCGGTAATTTGTTTATTGTTATTTTTAGCTCACATCACTAACTAAGGCTTAATTAATTCATATTTAATATGTATATTAACATTTCCATAATGAGAATGGTTCAATTTTTGGTGATATGTTAAATTTATTTAATCTTTTGTAAACTAATTTAACCTTAATATTTGCAACTGATATAAAATGAGAAAGGCGTTTCCTTTCTAAGAGCATATAAATGTACATACATACATATATGTATATGAACTTATGCCTTCATAATGGATTATGCATATTGCATACATTTGGTTTATCAAAGAAGCCACTTTAATACATTTTTAATACATTTTACCTACCTTTTTTAATTCTTTGTTGTTGTCAATTCTTGTTGATTTTTTCTTATCTTGTGTTAGTCCAAACAGTATTGAATACTTTTTATATTATCCTAGTTATACATATCAATCAATTCAATTTATCAATTTATTATTACGATTAAATTTTCCATGAATTTTGTAATTCTTTATACTGGTTACTCTAATGAAATGGTATCATTGTGGTGGTGTAACTCTTAACAAAGCTTTGAAAAGGGCTGAGAAGAATGTATTATATATTCCATTGGAATTAATTTCAATTTATATTCATTCTCTCACAAAACCGTTTGAATTTTACTACATATTTCGCTTTTGAAAAATTAGCACCAATTGTAGTAAAGTGTATGCTAAATTAAAATGGTTTAACTTTTTCTTTTCGTACAGTATTTAAAACGAATTCGAATAGAATTGGCCACTTTTTGAAAAATGTCTATTATAATTTTATGATTAATTTAAATCCTGTGAGCAATACAAACTCCTTGTTTTTGTATTTAAGAATTAATACTAATTAAATAAGATATTCTTAATTATAATTTCGTCACCTTGCAACCCTTTCTATACTAACGCTGATTACTATTCAACTTTTCCTGTAAATTAAATTTTCACTTTCAGCGCTTTCCTTATTTCGTAAATAATCAGGTAATCCTTTGTATGTATGTACTCCTACAAATAAACAACACAAGACCTCATGAAATGTAGTATGTAGTATGTATTAAGAATTAATATTTGCAGTGTTTTTGTATTGTGACTGTTTTTCAATACTCCCACACAAAATCTCGCACACAAAGCTTGAACTTTAAAAGATTTATTTTATGCGTTTATAATCCGAACTAAACTGAATCTTGTAAAAGCTGAGTAACAATTGTCGAAAGAAATCTTTGATAAAATAAGCTACTCATATTTTTTGTTTGTCATGCACACTTCACTCTTGAAAGTGGTATGACCCACCATACAACTACTAATTTTTTTATTACACTTAAATACACCTCTTTTCTTATTATACGCTACGTATTGTGTTTGTATTTAAATATTAAAATGTATGTATTTTAGTATTTTTAACAGAAACTCTTTGAAAACTTTCAGGTGAAAAATTGTACTTTCAGAAATGCACTTTATATTAGAACAGAAGACTTTGTCAGGAGAGGTCAAATCATAGGAACAGTTTTGTATTATAAATGTTGACCATAATGTTTTGACAGCTTGGCACGGGTTAACTGAGAAATAATAGTGGCAGATTTAATTAATGATTGCACTAAAACCGTGAATAGAAGCATCTCTCGATTTGCAGCGTACTCAATATATACAGGTTTGCTTTTACACGGGTTTAAAACGAAAGAAAAAACAATTTTTTTTTCTTTTTATCTTCTTTAGACCGATTAACACTGTTTTTAGTTTAATCGAGCATATGTTTCTATTTTGTGTGAATTCTGTCTCGTTTTACACGGTTTTATTTTGCACCTACCGTGTAAATCGAGGGACAAGTGTATATACATATGTTTAAAATCCAACATTTACTGTCTGAGGACAAATAAACAAAACAAGCACGAACTGAAACGACATAATTAAAAATTTCTAGAAAATAAAATATTTATTACAAATCCTTTTTATTTGCACTAATCTTTACAGTATTATAATGATATTAAATAAAATTAAACTTTAGGTTAGATACTTTAGTATTTAGGAAGGCTTTGATTAAATAAAAAATATAAAAATAAAACTTACTTCTAAAATCAATGCAATGTTAAATTTATAACAAAATTCTTCAAAATTAAATTTCATTAAAGAATTCAAATAGATAGAGATATATGTTTGTATAATCTTGTACCGGGGCTATGTTCTATGATCTACAAACTGCATAATAAAAATAAAAACCGACAATAACTAAATATTATAAACGTTCAGTCAAGAATGTGTTAACAATAGTTCGTCTGATACTGCCCTAATTTGTTGTAACTAGAGTTTCGTACATTTCGGTATATGCGCGTTTGTGTATTTAACGAATTTTTACATTTTTATCAATTCTTACAACTAATATATAAACTCTATTTGTTCACGTTTCAGATCTACACTTCTTTGTATCAATTTGCAAACTACGAACGCTCGTCCATAAAAAAGCGTCAGAAAACGCTGCATTTTCCATATAATCACTCTGCAGTGGCACCAGCAGCAGCACCAGCGGCAATGCCTTACTTAGGCAGAGTGATTAATACCTTTTCTATAAACAATTTGTTGTCTCTTTTGCATCGTTACAGCTAGTGTTGTTTTCGATTAGCAATTGTGTAGTCGGATACTTGTTGAACTGGGCGAAGCGCTCCATGATACAAGACGAGGATAAGCGCGCTTCGGCGTCATGATCCCAGCATTCCTCCATAGTATCGCAGACCACACTGAGACCCTGCGACGGAGGAAGAAACATGTTTAGAGCAATAAATGAAGGCCTTTTAACTTCAACTAAAACAGTCGTTAATAAATGTATAAAGTATACAATACTTTCGAAAAGCAAAGCAAGTCTCTGCACAAGTACTCACTGGATGAGAGCGCCATGAGTTCAAAATGTTCGGGCGCATTTTTTTCATTACGACACTCTCCTGCACTTCGTCCAAGGTGGGGCGTTGGCCCAGCTGCGCAGAAATTATTAATTCGAGAATCATGATTCTAACACAAAAAACTCACTTCGGCTTCGAAGGGCAATTGATATTCCCCGATCGGACCGGCAGCATCACAACGCGAAGCCATCTCCCATAGCACCAAGCCGCAAGCGTAGACATCAATGCGAAGGAAAGCATCACGATTGAAATTAATAGCGCCCTCCAACACTTCAGGCGCCATATAACGTCGGGTACCTACCTGGCCATGGGTATCCCCACAAGATTTGCCTTTGTCGGTGGTGTAAAAAATTAGAAATAAGAAAAAGCAGTTCTTTGAGGCTATCGTCCACACAAAAAGTACCTGGTTGAAAAATCATAGCTAGCCCAAAATCTGCAATGCACGCCGTCAAATCAGCTTTCAGCAACACATTCTTAGATTTGAAATCACGGTGCGCAATCGCAGGTTTGAGTCCTTCAGACTTTGTGGCCTGTATTTCCTCGTGCAGATGCATCAGGCCGCGCGCCATCGTTTCGGCTATTTTACACAACTCTTGCCAGCTGATGGTGTGAGATTTCAAGTAGTCGCACAATGATCCATTGTGGTGGTAGGTCGAGATAAGCCAAAGTTCGGGATGGAGTTTTTCATTATGTTTTTCATGTCCCAGAAATTCTAATACATTCGGATGACGCATGCGCGGCAGCTGTTAAGGTCAAATTAGCAACAGAATATGCTTTAATTTTCCTCAGCATCGGGCTTGTTGCGTTAACTTACTTTGTAGATTTCAATTTCAGTACTCCACGATTCCTTCTCTTGCATATTGAATATTTTCACCGCTACGTCCTGGTTGTGGAGTCTGCCTTGCCAAACATCCCCGAAGCGTCCGCTGGCTTTCAGTTCGAGCAACTGAATCGGACGCTGGCTGAGGAGCGGTGAAGAATTCACAATTTCTGCTTCATTCTGCGATGGCCGAATTGGATTTAAGAGAAATTGAAAAAGCTTAAGACATTTACCGTTGGTATTTCGTTGAAATTGGCCTGCTTTCGGCGTCGATAGAAGAACAGCGCGGACGCAGCGAATACTACAAGAACTGCCAAAATGATTAGGGCAATTTCAATGTAGAAGACGTCGTTATTTTCTGAAGTTTTCTCTTTCGGCACTAAAATATTTTTCAATTATTAAAAATGATAGGAGTAGTTAATTTTTTTAACAAAAAAGACCTTTTCTTCGTTGAATCTACAATACACAAAGCAAGTAGCAAAAAAACAACTGAAACGTACCAAAAAGTCTACACTTAAAATCTGTTTGAATTTAAAAAATTACTACGTCAGTCAGTAATTTAAGTTTAGCCAACAAGGTATCTCTCCCCGGCCTTCCGCCGTAAATATTAAAGCGCAAACAAAAAAGTAAATTGCTACACTTTTGATGGCAACGAATACCCTTTTCAGCGGCAGCAGTTGCAGGAGCTTCCATAGAGTTCGTTCACTTAACAAACAACCACTACTTTCTCCCCCCCCCCCCCCTCCCCCCTCACGCCACGCAAGAGAAGCAAGAGAGAATTGAAAAAGGAACAAACAACAACAACAAGGAGCTGCATTTAAATGAAATAAAATTGGGGTAAACATTGCACACGTGCAAAGAGTGGATAGACGGAGGGTGCGTGGTGGACGACTTGCTGCCGGCTTGGACGTTTCTGTCGGCTGTTTTGGTCGGTGGGTGGTCGATAGGCTTGCTGTAGGCTTACCTTGCGTTGTTGCTTGGGTTGTTGTGGGGATCCACTTCTCCTCGATGTTGCACATCGAACCCTTGCAGCAGCAGAAGTGTATGTTGTTCTGCCGGGGTTCCGAGTTCGTTGTACACTCGGTTTGATTGCATTCATGCATGTTAATGAAGCAACCCTTCATTTTGATTTTCTTTTCACCTGGAAAATCATCATTTTCAGCGTTAGTTAATGGCCAAATAAATCAATTCGCCAACCTCATGACTCACCTGTTTGCGGACTCTGGGACCAGAGCACGTAGCAGCTGGGCAGTTTATCCGACTCGACTTTGCATGTTTCAATTTTGGTCTCACATTCTGCATACTCCGTGCAGTTTTTCTCGTCGAAGTGTTCGCATTCGATTTTATGATTCAGCGGTATGATGGAGGCAAAGATCAGAGTCACTGGACCTAGATGAGATGATTAGGAAGCGCAGACGAAGAAAGGACGACAACGTGAGGAGAGGGTCATGAAAAGAAAAGTTCATAAGAGCGAGATTTGAAGAAGAGAATGTAAAAATTAGGTACACGGGTGGGAATCTTATTGTGTTCCTCCTGCTGGACCACAGTAACTTCACTATAACTTAAAAGAGAGAGAGTCCGTACAGAAGGAAGAGGTGAGGTTTGCAATGTTAAAAATAAATGTGTATGAAGTGTGGAGGACACAAAATAGTACAGTGCTTGGTGATGACTCAAATAAAGAATATAGTAGAAATAAAAGCATTTTCAGAACCTATATTTAGATTTTTAAATTGAGACATTAATTTCAAGAGAAGTTAAGTTCGTTAAGAGTTTAAAAAACTATCGATTCATCATTTAGTTTTTCAAGTACTTCGGAAGCTATAGGAAAACTTTCCCCTCATGATCTCTCGAATCTTATAAATAAAAATATCTGGCTTCGAAAACTTATTATAAAATTGGTTGTAAAATAAATCCACTAATAATTAATATTCCACCATACCAAACTACATTTTCAGATTATAAGAACGATTTCTACGAACACTAAAAAAGCTTCATTAATTAGTATTTGAAACATTATTTACAGAAAAATCCTTAAGCGTGGTTCCGGCGTAACGGAGACAAGTGCTCGGATTCGAAGGCCCAAATTAATTACATTTTCATTTTCAAATGATTTAAAATATTCTCAGTATTAATAATTATTAATACTGATTATTTATTCCAAATTATTAATTCCAAAATTAAGTTTTGGAATGAAGAGCTATAAATTTATTTATTATTTATGAGCTCTATCCTACTGTATCGAAGACACATACATACGTACATTCATCTCTTTGCCATCCTTTTGATACTTTTCACTTCTGTTTTATTACAACTTTCTAATATTCTTGGAGGGAGGGGAGGGGGTCCATTCAACAAATACATATGTACACATTTGCTGCAAGGGCGAGATGGGCTTGAGTATGATATTTGTGAGGTTGCTGCGATGGCCTTGTAGGCGGTATTCGTGATGTTGTCTATTTGGGACTGACCGACCAGAAAGTAAAACTGTAATGCGAGGACGAAAAGTGGCCGTCGCATACTATCGCAACAGTAATAGTAACAAATATGTATAGTATTTTGGACTGCATAAAAGAGCCAAATATAATGAATGCATCGAGAAAACAACTTACCCAATACTATAAGTATTCCAACTGTTTTATTCGTAAACATTTTTTCGAAGGTTCTTCCTTTGTCCCTTATTCATTTATCATGTGGGCGTGGCGTTACTAGGAATAGGCGTTGGATTTGGCACACAGTAAAGCAAATTACTTTTTCACAGAAGCAGGGAGAAACTCAGTGATATTCGTAGGTACTTTTCATTATTATTGTATAATATACCGATACTGTAAAAATTCACAATTCCTACAAATAATTTTTCGAAAACTGAAGGTGTTGAGCCCTTTGCTTTTGGGTACTTTTTATTCGATTTCTTTAGCTTTTGACTCATCTGCACCTTTCGGAACAAATCTCTGAACACACTTGCTGCATAATATAAAAATGCTACTTTTTTTATCTCACTAAAAAATAAATGCGTTTAATTTCAACTATTCCGAGATTGCGAGAATGGGCTTTATTTGCTATTTTTGCTTTTCTTCTTTCACTTACTTATTCCACATACATAGTTCTATATACTTTCGATTTGCATGCGTATTTTCTTTTTCATCTCGCCCATTTGGCTTAGCGTTTTTTAGGCACTTTTTATTCACATTTTTTATACCGATATATAAATGCGATGGATTTTAAAATTCCACCCTTATAAGTGACAATTTTATCGGAAAATATTTATTTTTATCCTCGACACCAGCTCTCCAATCAAACAACCCGTCACTCTATATTGACACTTTTTGACATTTCTGCTACCAGATCAAAAGTTTTTTACAAATTTAGACAAGACCTTAAAGAGTTACCAATTACGTTTCAGTTAATAAAAGGTTAAAAATTAATATAGAAACACCCTCAAGCGTCACAATATCATTGCTGTTTGTTGGCCAAATTGCTGGCTTATTTTAATTTTTTGTTTGTTGGGGTCAGGACCATAAAAACTAAGACAAAAAGCTTAAAAAATGCTGCCTGTGAACGGTAAATATATTCCCATTTGCTTGGGAAACACATAGCTCTTTTTGTCCATCTGTAGCAAAAATTCCCTTCTCACGAAAAATGATCGGCTATGTAAAGACGGGTATAGAAAATAAGAGAGAACCAAGGGATAGATTGCATTGAACTAGAAGGAAATTATCAGGAACGTAAATATGTAGCTAGAAGTAATGAACATCTCTTAGAACATTGACAGTTTTACAGATAAATTATTTCAAATGTGATTTCTTTTTTAAGTATTTTTGCTGTCTATTTATATCAGCTGACCATTTAGCAGAGATAACGAGATAGGAAACTGCTTAGAGACCCATCGTATATGTCAAAAAAAAACGAAATTCGGTATTTAGGTGAAACACGTATAGTGTATGTGTCGTGTATATGTAGTTCACCACAAGACGTCACGTTTATATGACATTTCTTTTGTTTATTATTTTAACAGATGAAAAATGTTTAGCTTGTGAAAATTGTTTAGCTATTTCGCAAAGAAATTAGTGTTTTTAGTGAATTTTAATGAAGTTAAATCATGCACTGGACCTCGGAAGTAGCACTTGCCGGGGCTGTATACGAACGGCTTGCCATTTTGGAGCAGGATGACTGGCCTGCAACGGCAGGCATGGACATTTCAGTGCAGGGAATTTTGTTGCGAGCTCTGGTATTTTTCTCCGGCCAATCGGAGTTGATGGGTCATGTTTTGAGTGGTACCGCATCGGATCCGATATCAGCATATCAAGGCACCACCTTGTCGCACAATCATGAACACTATGTGATACTATCGTCGGGAGCCACGGTCTTAATGCAATTGCTCGGGGCTCAGTCAATCGATTTGAATGGAAGTGGAATGGAAATGGAAATGAACTTAGCATTTGGAATCGCAACGCAAATGCAGAAATTAAGAAAAGGTACTTTAATTAATGATTAAATTATTATTTAAGTGTTTTATGTGATGTTTTTGTATTTTTTTCTAGTACGGGCATTGCTGTACTTGGCCACACGGTTGCTCGATTTACTCACGCACAAATCCGCCGGATTTACTTTAGCTTTAAATCAAAAGAACAATGAAATGTATTATATATATGTATTATATAATGTATATAATAATATGTAACATATTATTTTTATAATTCAGACTGTATATTTAAATGTTACTACATAATATTGTAGGAAAAATTATTCATCTAATAACTTAAATGTTATGTATCGGATAAACACTTAATGCGGTTGTATGCATAAATAAATAAATACATGAAAGAACTTAAATTCTTATTATTTAAAAGCAATTCTGTTTTACCCTACACCCGAAAGGATGAGGGATAGATTCACTTTGTGCTTCCGTTTGTATCGCATTAAAGGAGGCGTCTGCCTGTAAGTCTGTCAGTCCGTCCGTCTGTAGAAATCACGATTAAGGGAGAACTAATAGAGCTGTGAAATTTGGGACGAATATACTTGGTCATAATAGGCTGTTTGGTATTAAATACAATACCAACATGGTTGTTTGGAACACATATGCAATCTTGCGTCCAGAAGATTTATAACTTCAAAACCATGTTCGTTATTGAACTTTTGAAATTTCGCTAGAATGTTTAGCTATTGCAGCAAAGATAAAAGGAAAGAAAGTTACTCATAACTACTGAAAATAAAGAATACACCTAAACAAACAAATGGCAGAATTCTGTACATTTAGTTAACATTATTTGTATCGTTAAATACGATATCCATGAATAAAATAGAAGATTTCATCTAAAATTTATTCATTTCGTCAATTGTGGTGAAAAAATCAATGATATTATAAAGCAGCGTTACATTTTACGTTAACAAAAGAAAATTCAGAAAGTACAAAAAAGGTAAAAGTACTTTTTGTAGTACTCGGTGTAAAGAACACAATAATTTTCTGTTCTAGGAAGTAATTTGTACTCCGCGAAGCAAGAATAAACGTTTTGTTAACAGTTCAAGCACATTTATGCACTAATGTATTTGCTTATTAAGAAAAAAATCAAATTTATTTGATATTGTAGCATACCGACAACACTGCTTTGGTACCAGAATTAATAAGAGGCGCAAAAATAGATGCGTTCTATACGAACGGGCAACACTAGTATCGGCAAATTCAATGGCGAGGTGAACTAAAATATGAGGGTATACCAACGCCATTTCATGTCTGCTCTTTTATTTTAATTGGATAATCAATTTAATTTTACAATGTTTTATTTTGCTTGAATTGTTCATAGAATAGGTCATACAGTTTCTGGTATAAAATAGTGGCGGATTTGATCGTATGAAATAATTTACATTAGATTTTTTGTTGTTAATCTGCACTTGCAATGATTTTTAAACCTAAAATACTTTTCCCAAATAGGTTATAATTAAGAAATAAACTATTAAAAACTAAAATGGATATTAAATAGACTAAATATTGGCATAAATAAATAATTACAAATTGATGTCTTCGAATTCATTACTTATATGAAAAATTAACTAAGTTGCTATCTCAATACAAACGATTTGACTTAAAAATCTGAATTGTCATTGGGGTCTCAAAGCAGAACCCTCTCCGTCCCGATCACTCTTCATCCGGGGTCTGATGTTACCCCTCTCAATCCCGAACACACTTCATAAGGGGTCTGATGTTAACCCCTCTCCCGTGAACGTGCCATCGACAACAGGGGTGGTGACTATGATTTTCCTATACGAAAAACCTCGTTCCCTTTCCTTGACACTCTTCATGAGGGGTCTGATGTTTGATTTTCTAAGAAGCATTTTTAGGTTTTTCACAAACACTACTTTATGCCAGAGTTGCATTTCTTAGCATTTTTCAGCAGTTTCCTATCTCGTTATCTCTGCCATTTAGTCTTAAGTGATCTACCCAAGAAAATGTTATTTTTGAGAGCGAAAACAGTCTACTCCTCTTTTTTTGGAATTTATATATGTCGCATCACAATTACTGCTGCTAAAAATTTTACTACTATGCGCATATACTATTTCCCACCAGGGGCAACACTGTAGATTATATGACATCAAGAATGACAGCTTAAATTATTTGCATATACTTGAATTTATGGTGGTGGCGCCGCCATTTTTGCAATTACATTTCTGTTATACATTGCTTGGCAGTGCTTGTTTCTTGAGCTTCTAGGAATATTTGGTAAGATATAATTTTTTTTTGTTAATTTGTTAATTTTTGTTAATTTGTTAAAAAAATGTTAATTTGTTAATTGTATGATGGTTAGACCTTATAAAATCCGTTAAAATTGCTCATTGCAGAAAATTAAAAAAGAGATTGAAGGATGACTGGACGTGGAAAAGGTGGTAAAGGCTTAGGAAAGGGTGGCGCCAAGCGTCATCGCAAGGTACTGCGAGATAATATTCAAGGCATCACAAAGCCCGCCATACGTCGTTTGGCAAGGCGTGGTGGAGTCAAACGTATTTCAGGTCTCATTTATGAGGAGACTCGCGGTGTCTTGAAGGTAAGAACAGCAAAATTATAGGGATATGTCCTAACGTTATTTCCTTGCTCAGGTGTTCTTGGAGAACGTTATTCGTGATGCCGTCACTTACACTGAGCACGCCAAACGTAAAACGGTTACTGCCATGGACGTGGTTTATGCATTGAAACGTCAAGGACGAACTCTGTATGGTTTTGGCGGTTAAACTGAACCTTCACGGCAACGGTACCAATTATGTTGCTTATTAAAATCAAAGCGTGAGCTACAATAATTCAAATGTAATTTGCCTGACCGGATACACATCAAATAATTTTAATCTTGTGAAAAAAAGGATTTTTCATTACCAAAAATATATTTCCAATAATAATAAAATAATGGAAGGCATTTGAATCACTGTTTTTTATAAATTGGGTCTATTTATACAAATTTTCTACAAAAAATATAATAATGTCAAGACAGACAAAAACACAGCATGCACAAAATATATGATTTCCGACGCTACGAGGAATTTGGCAGTTGCGTTTTCTGTTGTCGTTTGTGTCTGTACTGAACTATGTGAATACAAGAAACTTAAAACGAAATTTATTTGGATGCGCAAAACTGAAGAAACTGTTGCTGCTCTTCTCTCAAGCGAATAGGTCTCGCTTGTTGCATCATGCTACTAATCATCACAGAGTCCCAGAAAGAGAGTACGCGGTGAATCCGGATCAATGTAATCGCCTTCGCCTTGTCCTTGCTCCGTCAAATGCGTCGATAGTTTGGAACGTCGTATGAATACTTTCATAGGTTGAAAATCGTCGCTTGCATTGCGCAACGTATCCGAGTCACTAGAGCCCAGGTCACTGTTTGTGCTGCGGGATGTTGGCATGGAGAGATCATCGAATTCCAATTTTGAAGTCGTTTTATTGTGAACACGGGTGAGATGTAAAGGGGATTGCGCCGATGAGTTGTTGGCCATGGAATCGCCAATGTTGGTCTCGAAGTGCACCGCATTTAGCTGGAACTGAAAAAAGAAACGACATAATGTCAAAAACCGGGAAGGTTATTTCATTTCTTACCACAATATACATCCTTAAGAGAGTTTTATTTTCCATTATCTTTAGTTAGTAAATAAAATAATGTTACTTTTTCTGCCAAATAAATATTCGACAAATACAAATTAGTAGAGGTAGTAGTCACCTGTAATAATTGCGACATCTTGGAAGAGTAAAACTCCCTTAAGCGGCATTTTGTTAAAAAAAAAATTATATGAAATGTGCTTACATATTTGTAAAAAAATCACATGAAGTTATTCTAAAAGTTATTTGTATTGTAATTATTAATACATTATTAACGTAGTTAATACTCGTCAAAATTACTCACGCAACAGAAACATGAATATTAAAAGTAATTTACAACTAAGTAACCTAAACAACTTAAGTAACCAAATCAAAAAAGTTTAGATTTTTAATCTAAAAAATAAGAGGCGATAATCTCATAGATTCTTCGCTGGAACGCATCCAAACTTACGTCAGAGTCGTTACTGAACTCGTGATCTGATTTCGACACCTTCTTTGCGGAATTACTGGAGGTTGGCTCGACGTATTTCATCTCGCTCTTGACCTTGCGCACCTTCAACATTTTGCGTGGTTCTTTGCTATTGTTATTGTTAGCAATATTTATAGTTTGTGGTAGATGTTGATGATTTTGCAATTGATTCTGTTCAGTCTGCAACTGTTGCTGTTTGTGAGGGTTGAGCTGTTTGGGCCTGTTAGGGGGCGAAATAGGGCTGATGTTGTCAATGTTGAAGATCTCTGCATTGGCATTAGCGTTCGCCAGTTTCTGGTAATCGTTGCGTCTGGTCAAAAATACACAAATTCAAATAACGATTTTCGAAAATATCATGTTACTCACTCTCTTATAATCGACTGCAATGAAGCGTTCTTCACTACCACGTAACCCATGGGAATACTGGCATTGGCTTGAGCCTCTAACTGAGTCTCGTAGGCCATGATCTGTTGGTTGAGCTTCTCATTAAGTTGCTCAGCTTTTTTGCGCAGCACTCTCTCGAGTGCCAGCTGCTCTTCGAGGGTCTTTAGCTGTTCCTTCAACTGATGTACTGTTACTTTGCCCTTGCGGGACACGGCAGTATTAGTGCCGTGGGCGCACATGCCGTTTTGTTCAAGTTTGTCCGTGACCTTGATGTCATCGTCGTCCTTGCCAAGCTGCTCACGAATGCTCCGCTGCAAGAATTTGCTGATGCCTACGTTGCCACGAACATTGAAGTCTATGATATAGTTGTTGACCTCAAGACAATCGAGTATATAGTTTGCCGCACGGTCGGTGAGGCCGCAATGGTCCATATCGATAACTGGCGAGTCAGTTAAAAAGATTTCAATGCAACACAATGGGTTTTGTGAAAACAATAGAAGAAAATATTTGCAAAATTAGAGAGAATAGAGAGAACACTCTTTAGCAACTTAATCAATTTCCAGTAAATTTATTTTATAATTTAGTGTTTTCCGAAAAAGATTGTGTGATTTAAAAAATGTACTAATTATTTTACTCATATTATTATTAAAATATATAATTATATATACTTAAGTAATGTGTAAAACATACATACATATGCACTCGTAATACTTCATCGGCTATAATACAGTACATGTAATATAGTACAGTATATGGTCCTTGGTATTGCTTAAACTTTTTTAATATCTGACGTCAGTTGTTTTCCTGAATAAGTTCTATCTTTTTTCTATGTTTAATATAAATTCTATACTTATTAAATTTAACCATTTTATATGGAAACTGACACCTATATGAAATATGAGGGATATCAGTAACGTTCTCAGTATAGTATTAGTACTACTCGTATAATATTAAATACTCCTCTATCATACTTTATACATACTCGTATATTAAACGAATATATAGCCAGTTTCTAATAACCTTTAACTAATAACCTTACCTTTATATCCTAATAACCTAATAATCCTAATATCCTAATAATATTATATAACTCAATAACCTTACCTTTAATCCAAACATCTTCTTTGAGTATATCTACAATGGTCTGAACGCCTTCATCCCCTATTTTCGGATTTCGTGCCAACAATAGTGAACGTAATCCAGATATACTGTCGGTGTCAACATCGCGGTAACGCAACGACTTCTGCCAGCCTTTTGTGTAGCGACTAATTTTTTGAATCTTTCATTTTATATGCACGTTTTTTCAAGAGGATAAAAGAAGGACGAAAAAAAAATTAAAAAATCGTTATTAAAGGAACGAATATGTGATCGAAGGAAATCATTATAAGTACTTTTATCATATCAGCAACATACTCAGCACCCTTGGTGGTTAATTGACATTCGGACAAATTCAATTTTTCGACATTGTCCAAGTATTTGATGGTGTTGCAGATAGCCTCACAACCTTTGTCACAAATGTTCGAACGCTGAAAACTTATTTCTTTAATACTTTCGTTCGAAGACAGCGCCTGAAACAGAAATTATTATATCTTAAAGTTTTTTCCTTTATGAAAGAACAGTGTTTTCCATCTTCACACATTTTAATAGACGCTTTCGACAAGCTCATGCTTAATAAAAGGAGACTTACAAATAGTTGGTGACCTAATTTAATGCAATAATGGGCGTTAGGAGTTATAGAACCTATAAAAGTAAGTAACCTACATTACAAGCTCCAATTATTTTTACATTGTGGTAATAATACTTTATAGTATGTACTATGTATACGAGTACAATTCTCTTACTGCACTTACTTTTGCAATCGATTCCACATATTTCTCGTTAAATGGCAACCCTTCCAAATAGAGAATCTTTAAGTTCTTATTAAACTCAATACAGTTTGAAATGGCCTCAACAACACCAGAACACACAAACTTGGTGTATATTGAAGGCTTCTGCTTGAATAGTTTAGCTTTCTTCTCCGTGTCCAAATATTCCAGAACTTAATAGATAATTTAAAACAAAGCGATATCAAAAACTAGTTTGATTCTCGTTAAGCCCAGTACTTTCAGACTCTTACCTGAACCCCAGCACTTCCTCATACGAATGCCTAACGTCTGTAAAACTTGGTCATTATACAAAGACTCCACAATCAGTAGCCAGTCGTTGACGGTCAATTTGTCCCCATAAAAATCCAAGAGCGAGGTAGCATTGTTCTTGCCTCGTATATCCGGCAGAGGGGTTATATTCTTGGCGCGACAGAGCTCCAGGTAGCGAAAGTGAAACGATCGACAGCGGCCCATTTTTTTAGAAATGGAACTGATACTACAGACATCCCGTAATTCCACATTCTTACGCATTTTCCGTGAGCCAAGCTTTCGCGACGTTTCTGGCGACAATACTAGCGGTTCGTTGTTGGTTGTTTATTTTCAATGGTAGGATCTATATCGATTTTTGGGCGACTTCGGTGGAGCGACTCGGAAAGAATTGTGTAATGAATGGTTTCTTGCGTCCTATGTTTGTGAGTGGGCGGTCGGAAAAAGTTTTGCAGTTCTTGAATATCAAAATAAATTGGATTTAGGAAATCGGAATAATTTTGAAATTTGTAGATTGATGGGAAAGTAGAGTCTTTTGTGATGTTTTTTTTAAAGTTTTTTTAAAGTACGCCATTTTGGTTTGTGTGTTTTGGAAATTGGAGTGAAGTTGAAAGATTTATAAAATGTTGCTGATCGGCACAATTTAACTGATTAGTAGAAAATTAAAATAATTCTTCAAAGGTATAATATTTTGGTTATTGTGATAATTACGAAGTCAAAAAAAGAGTAGAAAAGGTAACGCAATTAATCAGATTCTTAACGAAGATAGGTGAATGACCATCTAAAAACACTGCCACTAAATTAAACAGTTAAGCTTTATTTAATGGTTACTGGTTTTAAGCGTTATAGTAAATGAAAAAGGTAACGACTACATGCTCGGCGCAGGTCACAGTCTTATGAAATCAGATCAGTTCCGACTACTTAAAAAAGGTGTCAAAATCATTTCTTCAAACAACCACATAATTTTGGTAAATCAACACTACTACATTTATAACGAGGTACGATGTACGAGTAGTATAATGACGTAATTGAAAAAAAACTCCGATTACAAGAGACTTTCAGGTTAAAAAGTCCCAAATTGTATTTAGTACCTTAACGTTCATCATATACGGCACAAAGAAATTTAATATAAACAAAGACAAAAACTTTCAGAGCAGCTCATGTGAAGCGCAAAAATATTTTTGTCACTTTGAATAAGGTAACAAGTTCGCTGCATGGTAGTTTTTTAACGGTAGTTTTTTTAACTTCCGAAGTTAAGGCAGCCTTACTTTGTCGTATTCTTAAGTTTTTGCCTTGCAGAATTAGTATGGAATAGAAGTCTAATTCTTAATTTGTTCATTAGTAATTTGTTTATAATCATTCATTTTTAATAATTCTAAGTCATAAAATATGTATATCAAATAGCAACACTTGACAAATAAAAGGTACTCGAACGATTTTTACTACATAGAAATAAACATATTAAACATATTAAAACAAAGTGAATATTATCATCCTTTAAAAGGATTCCTTCACCGACAATTTCAGCTGTTAGCTAATAAACAAATTAAATAATAAACCTGAAGAAATTATTTTATCCCTGCTGCCAGATAATCGAAAAGCAACAGAAATTTTTAAGGGTGTTTATAATGAGCTTTGTACCTCAGCGTGTCTCTGCTGGTTGGTGGTATACTCGCATGTTGGTGTTGTACTTTGTTGTTGTGAGTATTGTTTCGATAGCGTCTCCTCTTCTGCTGCGCTTCATTCTTTATGCATCGTTGACGTTCCGCATGCGTATCCATATGGCTACACGGTGTCCGACTGAATGATAGCTGCGTCGCTGCTGCATTTAGTTGCTGCGAATTTTGAAGCATTCCGACTTTGTTGTCGTCAGTTCTCGTGTTTTAACAACTTTTCCAATGGTTGGAGTGGTTACCATCAGAGCTCTTCAGTTCTTTTCGAGCCGTCGAACAAGTACCTTGTTTCAATTTATTACAACAATATTATACTCGTAGTAACAATTAATTCTGTTAATTAAACAGTTTTCCGAAATATCGCTTCGACTTTTAGATTAAGAACTGGTGCTTTAAATTATTTAATTTTGTAATTAAATAATATGCAGACATTTTAATTACAAATAAGGACGACGGTACTCTCCAGCTAATTTCAATTTATAGTGGAATTACGGAAAAAGTCACTTTAACTTGTTTTCTAGTTAGAGCTCTTTTATTTGTTTTGTGGTATAGCTCTACAGCAATTCTAACTTTTGGTTCAACATTGAGTCACGATCAAGGTCACATCTTCCTTTAATGAGTTCTCATTAACCTTCTCAAAACGATGGAAGAGACGCAAATAGTATAACGCAATCCTTTGAACTTCATACCATACAACTTTGTGGATATTGAAACAAAAAGTGTTCCAATAGAAAAAGAACTAAGCTCGTAGAAAGGCTCTAGTATTAGCTCAAATCGACATACCTGCTATACAATGACTTGCGTAGGAATTTATACCAAAGAAGCAGAATTTATAATCAGAGGTCTAGTGATGGTCTAGTAAATGGGTAAGTTATTAGAACGAGCAATTTAAGTCCAGTTTAAAACAACCATAATGCCTGGGCTACGAAAAAATCGCTCATAGCAAACCTGCTCTGTGCTGCAAGAGTCAGCGGTCGAGCGACTAAAACAAACCTATGTGCTGAACTTTTCACGCTTATAAAAGACGCTTATAAATAGCGGCTAAACGCTTCAAGCGGGGCGATTTTCTGTATCATGTATTAATGTAGTATTAAATTCTTTAAGATCGTCCAGAATTAAATTCGGTAGACTTAACCAGCTTCACCGTAATTGATATAAATACTATGAGTATAATTCGAATATATCAAATTTATCATCTACATCGATTCATGTACCGCTTTTCTTCTGCCTTTCTGTGACTTCAATTGATATCTCAACAGCATTCCTCAGGAAAGAAGCTCAGAATAGAATTGAAATAGATTTTGAGATAGGGTAGGATAAGGTTGAAGTTGATTATATATACTCATACTTTCTGTAATGGTAGCTTCTTGCCATGGTACCTAAGCGTAAGTCTAAGTGAATGAGAGGATAGATACAAAATAATTAGCAAAAATTCAACTGAAAATCTGTCAAGTGTGTCAATCCAGCTCGCTCTGCTCTGTTGTTTCTACTGTTTTAACGGCGCTGCTTTAGATACGTTGTGTTTTTGTTGAGGTGCGTGAGCAGAATCAAAACACCGCCACTTGTTTCTGTTGCTGCTAGAGCTCCCTTTTATCCACCAGTTATACAATAAATTGTTGATGACGTCGTTGAACTTGACTGCCAAACCGAAGTTGTTTTTTCGATGCCGTTGCTTCTGCTTGTTAAGAGTTTTTTTTGTGTTGTTGTGGAGTATGTGTTTAATATACGACCCATTAAAATGAAAAGACAGGAAATGGAAGGAGGGTGGCCTGGCCGGCAGTGGGCCGAGCTAGCCTTATCAATTTTTGTAATGCACTTTATTAGTTACGCATGCGTGTTGTTATTAAACAAATGGTTTCTGACAATGTGATAGTCAAATATATTTAACAAATGCTGACATTATCACTTTTAAGATAAAATGATAAATTTTTTTAAGTCCTTCTTCTTCTTCTTCTTCTCCTCTTTCTTCTTTGTCTTTTTAGCCATTGGTCTAGCTAATAATTTTATTCGAAATTCTTCCAATCGGTTACGCTTGCTTGAATTCATGCTTGAAGCAAGTCCGCTCTTACTTTTTGTTGTTATAATGAGATGATGAGATATTTTGTTGATTTATTTAATCCGGTTCCAATTTTTCTTCATTGCGATTCTGCGGTTTGTGGCGCTGAGTTTCACTTTTTCATTGAACATAAAGAAAGAACTAAAAAGATAATAAGTGCAAAATTCAAAAGAAGAAATCTTTATAACCGCCAAACAATATCTTACAACATGTCTAAAAACATTATGGTTTGATTATATGTACTACAATTTGTTCTAAATTTACTGGGATACTGTTTTTCCTTCGTTGAAATAATTAATAAGCTTTGTTAAGTTAATAAGCTTTTAAAAATTTTCTTGTAATTGAGATGTTGTAGGATGGAGCGTGATTATAAATAGTTTTTACTATTTTTGTCTTAACGGTCATTCTTTGCTGAGGTGTCTTTCCCTATAATAATAATACTAAAACGTGTCTTTTTTTACGTGTCTAAGTTACGTGTCTAATGTTGAATTTATATTTATATTTTTTTTTTACAAAGATAATCACTTTTTATCTGTAAATAAATGTTCTCTAACTTATTTTCTCTAATACTTCTAAGTATTCTGGAACAACACAATTAGTGTCGGCAGCAGAATTCTTCTTTTGTAGTTGTATAAGTTTCCACTGAAATTCTTTTATCTCTATTGTTCAATAACATCACGCATTACTTTATTGTTTATACCGACCATAATTATTGTTGTTTACTATCGACATTTTTCTTAATTTTCTGAAGAAATCTACCACGTTTCTTGTTAAACAGAAAATGCTAATTATAAGAGGCTGCTAACTATGCATAAAACAAAATTTCATCCAGTGAGTAATATAAATAGTAAAATAAATAAAATTGAAATGGTCAAGCAGTTTCAGTAATTAAACAAATTTAACGCTGGCTGACTGATCATAGAAAACATTTTTACTAAGTGAAAACGAGTATAACGAAAAAACATGCATTAACTCTTAATCGACAGAGAAGTAATACTTACTTTCAGTACTTAATTAATTAATTAACTAAATTAATTAAAACTGTGCATTTTCTAATAGCAATAAAACATAAAAGTCATTAGTAAAAGTGTACTAAGTGCATTTGTAAGCATTCATGCAAATACTATTAACTCTAGCAGTAATTATACTACTCATACTCTTTGATCCATAGACATCAAAATGGTAGTACTCAAGAGATTTCTTCTTCTTTAGTATTGTCTTTTTTATATCCGAATTATTTTAAGTTATAAAGTTTCACAGACGTTTCATTGTTTTCGTTGTTGACTGAATATGGCCCGACTGTATCTTCGTTATTTAGACCTTAAGGCTTAATATAGACCAGTTATTGTGCAATATATTTTGTATACATGTATGTATGTATATGTATGTGCGTCTTACAAGATTTTCATGGATAGAAAAACGCATTCAACTAAATCAAGTTAAGTTAATAAAATTGTGCACACTAATTAATTCGTGGTATTCTCCTGGGAATGCTCGTAAGTAGTAAAGTGACGATGACAATTATGATCTTATATGGTAAGAGTATATATGTTCATATGTAATATAATATTTTGTGTATGATAGATAAAATATAATATATTTATACTTTCCCCTCCTTTCGTGTTTGCGGAAGTGACATATATGATATATTGAGAATATTTTTAAATTTATTAATAAATAATGATCTTCACACAACTAAGAGTAGATAAAGTAAAAAATTTATAGCGATCGTGAGTAAAGAATAGTGTCAATTGCTAACAATATGAAGAGATTGTAATTTCTTTTCTTTTCTTTTGTTCTCTTGCCCTTCTAATTCTGGGCAGAGAAGAGAGAGAGTGAGGAAAAGGATAAAAATTAAACCTATCTGATGAAGTCATTGCTTTTAGCTATTTCTTCACACTGCTTACATTTTTTTAAGATTCAAAAACTAATTCGACGTGTAACACGTGTAGCAATAATCGTGCTGCGATGGCCGTGTCAACCTGAGCTTCGCAATCATAAACTAACTGAAAGAGTTAGATGATGATGGTCAGGCATTGTTGGTTGCTTTAGTATCCCTATTACGTATTCGCAAGCGGCATACACGGTCGGCGCAGACTCGGTAGGCCGTTGGCTGGTTGGTTATTTGTTGGTTGCCTCCGTAGTCGGTAGGCTGATGACTGAGTTGGTTTGTTCGTGATTGTCGAGAAAATCGGTCCACTCAGTATGAAATAGTTGCGCGGAATGCAGGAAAGTAAGGGAATTTATTTGGTCTAGTCCGCATTGGATTTAATTATAATTCTGCCCTTCATATGTATGTTTATTTTGATTTGCAAACGTACTTCATGGTACGTTGGTGCTCGCATTACTGCTTGTTCTTTCCATTTTATTTACCATCTATTTACCTTTTTCTTCATATTCGTCGTTAATCATATTCTGCCTTTTTCATTTTATATTCCTGTTGTTCCTTTTGTTAAGATCACTATAAAAAGCAAAATGTGTGTGAATGATTAACGCTTGAATGAAAGAATATGAAAAAAGACAATATATTTATTTTTTTCAAGATTAATTAGTCGCTAATTTTTGCCCTCTCCCGCAGCTCGTACGTATGCAAGCTCTACACAATTTATGTACCCCTCCTTGCTTATTTTCGAGCTTAAAGGCTCCAGGACAAACGATACAAAATAGCTATTTTCCTCAGCTGAAGCGCTATTTTCGAACTACCTCATTTCTGCATTCAATACGAATTAAGGTCAGAAGATATACGCTGCATTTGTCAATGAAATAAAGTTCCAACGAAACACTCTAAATTATGCCAGCAAAAGCATTCATGAACTCCACCGCACTGCCCGAAATAAGCAACAATCACAAAAAGGTTCGCTTGAAAGGTAGAACGCCTTTAACATTTCCTGCCTTCGATATTGCATCTGGTGTCACATTATTGTTATTGACCCTATTGCACAATGTCAGTGGAAATCGTCCCCCACGGTTTGCCATCGACGGTCATTCGGAAATCGTGCTACGTTTGAGGGAGAGTCCGGAAACAGAAATCGGTAGGTTGGGTATGACTTAGGCTGGGTCAATGCACTGCAATGGTTTGTTTCGCTTCTTATGCTTATGCAGGTACTCTCATATACCACCTGAAGGGTTTCGATCCCGACAACGATGCTTTAACATTCGGCAAACGCGCATCGCATGATGGCGAAGTGATACGCATAGAAAACATTGGCACCAATGAGGCCAACATTTATTTAGCTAAGGAGTTGGATAGAGAGGTAAGACTAGCCGCACAGCGCACACAACTAATCGCTGCTGCTTCACCTCCACACGTTTTGGTCTTCCCTTCTCTCCGCAGACTCAGGATGAATACTCCATTGTACTGACATTAACCGACAATCACTACAACGATTACAATTTCGTAACACAGAGCCTTTTGCTGCTGGTCGAGGATATTAACGACAACAGCCCGATTTTCCAACCCTACCAGAGCGCCCTTGAGATATCGGAGCACAGTAGACCGGCCATTATCACCGAACTGGAGGCCACAGACGCTGACGAAGGTGCCTATGGCCAAGTGGTATACTATTTGCAGGAACTGGAGGGCGACAATGATGTCTTCGCAATTTCTACCCACTTGGGGAAAGGTGTTCTGCGTCTGACTGGGCAATTGGATTACGAGCAGAAGAGTTTATATCAGTTGCGTGTGCTGGCTATTGATCGTGCCCATCAGGGACCTACACACACCGGCACGGCAGCCATACTAGTCAAAATAAAGGATGAGGCGGATCAGCCGCCCGAATTCGTTGAAATGCAGGCTGTGGCCAGAATACCGGAAGATGCGCCAGTAGGTGCCAAAGTTTTGCGTGTACGAGCCATCGACGGTGATCGCGGAATCAATAATCCTATTGTTTATGAGCTGGAGAAAAACGAATACTTCGAGGTGGAACGAGAAACGGGCGCAGTATACACGCTGCAGCAATTGGATCGTGAAGATCCAACGAATCAGGTGAATGGCGCGTACATACTGAAAATAACAGCGACCGAACAGGTCTTCAAGGTGAGTTAAGCAAACGAACATACAAGCCAACAAATATAACATCATAGGAAATTGTTGACCGGAACGGAGTAGACGGAGTGGACGGAAAAACTCGCATAAGTACACAACTATTGATAATTTTTCAAGAGTCAACTGACCTTGAAGGCTATCAACTAAGTGGTAAAAGAACTGGCTTGCGATTGAGACCAGCTAATCCTCAACATTTGTTAATAAGAATAACCTCGATAGGTATTAGTGATTTCTAAACTGACAAGGACAAACCTGCGATCAAAACGGCATATCCGTTCCTGGTCCGCTTAAAACTTGCCCCTTTGGCACTCTAGTTTTTTGCATCTTCTTTATTACAGCCCGGAACAAATGAAACAGCTTCCGCTCAGGCGCGTACGGAGGTAACAATCATAGTAACCGACATCAATGATGAGACACCAACCTTCGCTGAAACTATTTATCGGTGCGAAGTCAATGAAAATCCGCAGAAGAATACACCGCTTAACTTTATAGGTGCTGATGTTCAGAATATCGTATACGACCGAGACATTGGCAGTAATGGCACATTTCGGCTCTTCCTCGATCCACAAAATGATCTCTTCGAAATTGTCCCCGAGCTGGCAGTTAATGAAGCTAACTTCATGATACGTGTCAGGAATCCACATGCGATTGACTTCGAGCAATTGAAAGAGATCAATTTTACTATATTCGCTAGAGAGGTCGAAGAACCGGGCCGATGGAGGTAGGTTACTCAAGAGTCTGCTTTCGTTTTATACTGACATTCAGTATCATATCGCCTTTTTAGCTCCGCCCATGCCCAAATATTTATACGTGATCAAAATGATAACTTTCCCGAGTTCACGAAAACCGCCTATACCGTTACTATACCGGAAAATATCGATCAGGGAATGACTGTATTACGCATTGATGCGAGAGATTATGATTCTGGCGATTTCGGAACAATGGGCATTCGCTACAGAAATCTTCGCGGAGGTATCGCACATCTGTAAGTGACCAAACAGTCCCAACAGCTGAGATTCGAATATATAAAACCAGTTCGTTCATATCATAATCTACGCTGAATTTTTTCCGCAGACTGCATTTGAATCCCATAACGGGCGTGATCACAATCAAGCAACCAGGTGGAGCTGCTTTCGATCGAGAACTAATATCACGCCATTACCTCACGGTTGAGGCTATTGACAACGTTGGGCTGGGCAATCGGAACACCGCCCAGATAGTAATCAATATTGCGGACGTCAATGACAATGCACCGATCTTCTTGCAGCGCTACTATGAGACAAAGTTGCTAGAAAATAAGCTCGAGTTTGAAACACCTTTGCAGCTGGAGGCTCGTGATATCGATTTGAATGGCACCGAAAACAGTCAGATTACGTATGAAATTGTCGAAGGGCTGCATCGGTTCAACTTCAGCATCGACCCCGCGAAAGGTGTCCTACGTCCAGGGAGAGCTTTTGACTTCGAGGAATTGGTAGAGAATTTTCATAACGGTTTCCACGAGTTAACCACAGCTGGCCAGAGTATTCGAGAACTGGATCTGTTGGTTCGCGCACGCGACTCCGGCATACCGATGTTGTCTACTGTGGTGCCGGTATTCATCTATGTGCAGGATGTCAACGATAACCCACCAATTTTTCAGCAAAGTTTTTATGCGAAGACAGTAGCTGAAGATTTGGTGGGCGGTAGCTCGATTTTGCAAGTAAAGGCAATTGATCGCGATGGGTCTTCACCGAATAATAACATTGTTTATCGCATACAAACCGGCGCTAGTGACAAATTCATTATCAATTCCGAGTCCGGTGTGATATCAATAGCTCAGGGAGCTACCCTCGATCCAGACCTAACGGAAACGAAGCGTACACTATACGTCCTGACAGTAGTAAGTTGACCAAGAGTAGGACACACTATAAATAATTTTCTGAAAATTGCAAAATACATTTATTAAAGCTTGCATTGGATGGTGGTCTCGGAAATTCGCAACTAATGAGCTCTGCCACGGTTAATATCACCGTTAAAGACGTTAACAATAAAACGCCGGTATTTGCGGATTTCTCGTCTCCAAGTATTTTGGAAAATACTCCCGTCGGCTCTATAGTCTACCGTGTGCAAGCTAACGATTTGGACGAAAATCCCATAATCCGATATACACTCAATAATGCCAATTCCGAGGCACGCAATGAAGCGGGAACTTTTGTGAAACCCGACGAGTATGACTACTTGGGGGCTTTCGAGCTGGAACCCATTGCGGGCACTTTGAAGGTAATAAAGAAGTAATATCTCTGTGGAACGAGTCTTCTCGTCTTTCGTTAGAGCTGGTGTGAATAGTATCTAATAGGAAAGGTTATGTAGAAGGGAGGTGTGGATTCTGTGGATATAGGAAGAATTTAATTAACTTATTAATCAACGCGATTTTATTGGATTTGAAATAATAAAAATAAAAGTAAACTGCCTTGTATTCAACAGCTTATCAAACTATTGGATCGAGAGAAAGTTGAGCATATAAAACTCTCTATAATTGCGGAAGATTTGGCTGCAGCCAAAGGCAAACAATTGGTTGAAGGTTTGCTTTTCTCGTTAGACGTTTAGCTTTCTGGTTATTACGTACTTTCTCTACAGCATTTCTCAATATACAAATCGAGGACGTGAATGACAATAAGCCGAAATTCACGCAACCGTTCTATCGCAGAAGCATTACCGAGAACAGCATCAATGGTGTACTCATAGCTAATGTGATAGCCGACGACATTGACAAGAATAAAACTATAACCTACTCCCTTGAGGGCAATCCCATCTTCACCCATTTGATTCATCTCGATGTACGGACGGGAGAGATCGTTGTGGCCAACAGAATCGATCACGAAGCGCATCAGTGGCTAAATTTTACAATACGGGCCTCTGACTCCGGTATTCCACCGCGGTCGTCCCTGGCCGATGTTTATGTTTCAGTACTCGACGAGAACGATAATAATCCTTACTTTATCGGTGGGTCCAAGAATTATACCGTGAGTGAAAGTGCTGCTGTGGGCACCAGGTTGGGCCTAGTACAAGCAGCCGATGCCGATTCGGGAGATTTTGGCAAGATAACCTTTCTAATGGACCGCTTAAGTTCTCAGGTGGAAGCCATTAAATCGAAATAGAGGATGAATCTATAACTGAATTTTCTTTAAACTTTTCCAGGGCAAATTCTCCATAGATGCAGACACAGGCATTCTGACAGTGGCGGATAAGCTTGATCGTGAGACGAAAGATTTCTATATGCTGGTAATTGAAGCTTGGGACAACTATCAGTTCGGTTTTTTGGCGGGTGAAAGTCGTAATGCTTTCAAGCAAATCTTGTAAGTTCGTAAAAAGAGAACGCATATCGACAAATATCCAAATGCCGTTTTGCCCTTAGTATTAATGTACTTGACGAAAACGACTCACCACCAGAGGTTACTATACCAGACAGTTGTGTTTTGATTACCGAGTACCATGAATTGAATGAAAAGATAACAACAGTAAGCGGAAGAGATCAGGATGATCCGAAGTCTCCCAATGGCCAGCTGGAATTTAGAATAACCAACGGCAACAAAGAAGGTATGAATGACACTAAGCCGGTGTAGGTGATATATCTGAAGGCTTGTGTTTTTGATTTCTGTGTATTTGAATAGAACTTTTTGAATTGAAACAAATCAATCCGTGGACTGCGCACATCTACGCACGCACTTCTCTTCGCAACAAGCACGGAAACCACACGCTGGTTATAGTTACGCGCGATTTGGGTAACCCTCCGAATGTAGTTACCAGAGGTCTCGACATTTGCATTTCCGATTTTAATGATCACGCGCCGGTGTTCGTTTCTCCCTTACACAACACCACTATTCGAGTGCTCGAAAATGCCACCGTAGGTACTCTAGTAATTCAGGTGACGGCGGTGGACGACGATATCGGCATGAACTCTTTGGTGCGTTACCGATTGAAGCCAGATCCGCTGGGAAGTTTTAAACTCTTCGCCATCGATTCTGAAAGCGGCCGTGTAGTTTTAAGAGAGCCGCTTAACCGTGAGAAGCAGAAAATTCACGAAGTAAGTTCTCAGACTTTCGCATTTGCAGAAGAAGTGTTCCTCAATCCATCTCGTTTTCTACGCTTCAGATACGTGTTGAGGCCTACGATCAAGGCTTGCCGACTTCATTGGCCGCTGATCTTGATCTGACCATTTACGTTCGCAACACAAACGGTTATGAGCCGCAATTTCTAATTGACGAGATTTTTGTGAATTTTACAGGTGAGCTTAAAGTTTTTCGATATTATTTTACTACGATCGATAGTTCTTTCCAGAACATGTCGATCCCGGGGCAGAACGTGTTAAGCTACCCGACACCATTGATAAGGATGAGGTCGACGATCTGGATGATCCACCGAGCGAAGTGTGCTACCACATTGTCAAAGGAAACGAAGAAGGCTTCTTCAAGCTGCATTCAGAAACGCATGTACTCAGTGTAGATCGTGAGCTCGATCGCGAAATTCAAGCAAACTTTACACTTTATATACGCGCCTCAGAAATCTGCAGTGAGGACAATTTAAGATCGTCCGATCTCCTGATTGGAAATAATAGGCGGATGGACATTGTCACACAGGAAGCAATGCCACCTCTAACCACTAAAATAGGCCGTAGCTTCCTCAGGCAAAACGACAAATATGACCGCTATAAGCATTCGCGTAACTTACGTTCTATTGAGACCGACCCAGTGCACCACAATCCCTTTTGGATTGACGATGCCTCCGACGATCTGCTCATGTCCGACAGCACGATCGTGCGTGTGCGAGTTCGCGTGCTGGATATTAATGATAACCCACCTCGTTTTCGTGACCAGGTCTTCACTGGTGGGATCACAACAAATGCTGATTTTGGTACCAAGTTCATGCGCCTCATAGCCCATGATCCTGATGAAGGACCCAATGCCGAAGTTCATTATTATCAGGTCGGTGAGATCAGACAAACTCTCGCGGAGGGCTTAGAAAATGTGAGGAAATCACCTTTTCTCGTCGACATGGATACGGGGGAAGTGCAGTTAAATTTCGATCCGCAGAAGGGCATGAAGGGCTATTTTGACTTCATGGTATTGGCGAATGATTCTGTTGGTATGAAGGATGTAGCGCACGTGTTTATATATTTATTAAGAGAGGACCAGAAAGTGAGATTCGTGTTTCGTTTACAAACGGATGAACTGCGAGAGAAGATCCAGATTTTTAGAGAGTAAATATTATGTATTTGTTTTTATACACTACACCCGGTATATGCACTTTATTAGGTATTAATAAATTTACTCCCTCTCTCTCTCTGTCTATCTCAGGAAACTCAGTAACGTGACTAACTCTATCGTCAATATCGATGAAATTAAGGTACATGAAAACCAGGACGGATCGGTAGATAAGACTAAAACTGATTTGTACCTGCATCTTGTCGAAAAAGAGGACAATTCCATTTATGAAGTAGCCGAAGTACTGAATCTTATCGATTCTCATATCGAAAGTCTCGATGAATTGTTCAAGGAGCTAAATGTGTTGGATACGCAACCGGCTGAAGCCCAATTACTTGTGGCCGGTCCAAGCAAGGGTCCCATGTTTGTTTGGTTAATTTTCACAAATCTCTTCCTGGCTACTCTTCTGGTGGTCACTTTGGCATTGTGTGCGTCACAGCGTAGTGGATATCGAAGGCAATTGCGAGCTGCAAAAGTAAATATTTTCCGTAAGTAATTAAAATTTTGAGCAAATAGAGAACATCAGAAGGCGATAATTGCCCTGTCATTTTAGGGCAATCATCACTCTGCATACAAAATAACACGGAACCGACAACGCGTGTCCCCAACACCAATAAGCACAGCGTTGAAGGTTCCAATCCGGTTTGGTTAAAAGGCTATGAGAATGACTGGATGAGTCGTGATGAAACTTCAAGGTAAACTTACCAAAGTCCGCATATAGACTCTGTGTATATAATAGAGACATATTCTCTTAACCTGAGCTTATTCATAATTCTTCAGTCAAGCTGGTCGCGATTCCTTGGATGATAATTTCCTGGCCATCGGTACGCAAGACATAAACGAGACCTTGAAGGGCACTGCAAAACTCTTCAACTCTGCCAACGATTTAAACCGGCACTTCAATGTATATAATCAAATCGATAAACTAACGAATAATGCTCAGATACTGGCTAAGAAATTAGAAACTACCGAACTGTAGCTAAATTTTTGGTGTAATTAATAGTATGTAGTTTGCGTAGTATATAAAAATAATTATACAGTCATTGGATATAAACGTACATATGTATACTTAAAAAAATAAACATTTTTGTTTATGTTTATAATTTCTACGTGCGTATACATAAACGTGTTTTAAAAACTCAAAAGACAAATTTGATATGTATGAAAGAAGAATTCTTTTAATCCTTCGGTTAAAAAAAATACATACTTTAAATGACAGCTTCCTTTTTATACCACATTCTCCATTTGTAGTAATTTTTTCGAAAATAGTCTTCTCGCGTGGGCACGAGGATATTTATTTAATATTGGAAAACTTTATTCCGAAATTGGTTAGGAGAAAACTTTACTTTAAAAGGCTTTAAATCATATATATATATATATATATTTACATAATGCGAGGTCTTGCATTATTTTCTGAAAACCTATTTCTTTTAATAAAAATATTAGGCGTAATGAGATTATGTCGAAATGATTTTTTATAAAGACTAATCTTTGTTCAACTTAAAGTCATCAGCCAAGCATGGTAATATTTCGGAACGGTTTAATCAATTTTCTTATGAAAATTATTAGTAGGAAGAATTAAGTTGGTTAATTTGTCTCAAAATTAATCGTCAGATTCTCGACCGAATCATGACAACGATTTTATTTGGAAGCAAAAACCTTAAGACCTTAAGGTACAGAAATACTGCAACTATCAGTTGCAATGATTCCAACCATAAACTTTTGCTCTTGCAAACCGCAGTCTTGCTCTTAATACGATGATGAATTATGATAAGATGAAAATGTAAAGATAAGTCGACATCCCCGCATCGTGTCTCCTTTTCTACAAGGCAAAACTTCCTAATTTGTTAAAAATAATTTACCACTAAACGCCAGTAGAGAAAGAGAATTCGGTTTCATATGAAAAGCAATATTACAAGATTCTCTGGTTTCCAATAACCGAAATTTGCTAAGAAAACATCTGCGTTTTTTATTTAAGGGCGAAGTCAAGCGGGAGAGCGACGTTTGACGTTGCGAAGTTGGTTGCGCGGAGACTCTAAATATTCTGAAAAAGGAGCTTGAGTATTATGGAGCAATGCAGCAATGAGTGAATAAAATCAATGTGAAATAAAGAGAATTTTGTTTTTCTAAAAATAGTCTTTTTTTAATTTTCAATTATCGATTATAATTTTTTTTCTTTTTTTACAAAATAATCACATAATGCATAATAATTTTTTTAATGTAGGCTAATAAAACAATTACTTTGAATACTCTTCATAATATCTTTAAATAAAATTTTCATATTGGAAATATTTTTCAAAAAAAAGAATAAATAACCCGAATATTTAGAACCTCTTCAAAAATTCAAAATTTTTATTTAAAATTTTGTTCGTGTTACTTGTAAAAGGAAAAATTAGTACCCAAGGGTTAATTTCTATAAAGTACACATCATACGATATATCCGTTTATAAATAATAAATACAATACAATTGTTTGTTTACACAAAATAATCTTATGCAAATGAAATGAGATAATTTAGCTAAGGATGTGATGATGAATATTGACAGAAAAACTGTTAAAGTTCGAACAGTTCTGAGTTGAAAAAAATTGTTTATTTGTGAGTTTTAGTACACGCGTAATACTAAATAATCAAAGGCAAACGTTTTTACTTTGAAACAAATTTACAAAATTGGAATTTTTTTTACTAAATAGAAAAAAAGGCCATTTAATATTGAAATTAAGCGTGTGCAAACTTTACAGGGTTGTAATTCTAAAACATGCCTCCAATAAATATAGGTTGTTCCAGCTAAGTAACAATTCCATAAAAAAAGGTTTGTATATAAAAGACCTAGAATTAAAATTATACCTTAATAGAGTTTAATTTAACAGCATAAAATTATTTAAATAAAATGTATTATTTGTAATAGTAAGAATATAATACGATTTATATTTAAAAAGAGTTTAGTTTGAAAATCTATCCCTTGTACAATTTATACCTTTTAAATATGTTGTAATGCGTGCTTCGATAAAATTGCTTAGTTGCATTTGTAGATACACTGATTGCTACAATCACAGCAAACAACACAAATACTTTTGATTCTTTCATTGGTCGTACGTTAGAAACTGTATATAACTGTATCTAGGTGTTCCATTTCAATCTTAACATAAATCCCATTACTTTGTGTACGCGCTAGAGTGAGAAACTAAATTTTTAAGTCGAAAGTTTTCGGATTTCATACCGATTTCAGTTTCCTTAACTCAGTTCAAGAGTACGACACATCCCTAAAGTAGCAATCATTATCTGCTGAGTTCTATTATATGTATATGTTTTTAACACTAACGTCTATATTTCGTATTTTTAACACAGCTGACATTAAAGTAGAAAACGGTGACGTTTTCAGGTTGCTGGAATTTAAATTTTGCTGGTGTCCTTTTCTAGTCCAAAAACAAAAAGTTCTTTCCACCGATTCATCCAATTCAACAGAAGTTTTTAGTTTTGGTATAACAATCATCGGCGCCCTCTTCTCCGCCCACTTCGTGGCATTAGGTTTGCACTAAACCTCTTATATCCGTTGGGGCCGCTGTTGAACAGTTTCCGCTACCAACAGTGCTGCTGCCTCCCACACTGCCAACAATCCCTCCAAAGAGCGTATCCGAATCTATTCCCGACGCTTCTGGCGAATGCAGCACTGATGAAACGATCCCCATTTTGCTGCAGATATCACTATCATCTAGTATGTGATCACTAACATTAAGAAAATCGCCAAGAAAGTCCGAGTCAGAGCCTATCGTTTGCTGCAGCGATTTTAAGTGTTTGTCGGCGATTTCTAGGGCCCGCTCGACCTCGTCGCGTTCATCTTGTCGCACTGAAAAACATATTCAGGAATAGTAAGTAAATTGTTATATGTACGCAGCCGCACTAAGTAGTTACCAGCGGTAAAGAGTTCATTAAATGCATCTACTGGTAGAGTATTGAGAACGTTGGCCAGATCGTGCTCTTCCAACAAACGTGTATCGCCCAACGGAATCTCTGCTTGAAATTATGTTAGAGAAAAAGCCAAAATTGTATTGAGCGATAACTCATGGATTTGGAATACGTACCAGCATCGTGCGCTGCGGGAAAGAGTTCGGTTTCACTTAAGCCCCCGACTCCTGTGTCTTCCGAGCTGGCGTAGACAGAGCTATTTTCACAAATACTTAGCATGTCCTGCGTAAGGATCTCGTCGGCCGAAGGCAAGGAAAGTCCTGAAGAGAAATCCGTATGCGAGTTGCTGTTGTTGTTGTCGTGAGGAGTGGCAGCATATTGAGCAGCAATCTGATTAACCTCGTGGGTGCCTGCAGAGCTATTGCTGAAGTTCAGCATTCGACTAACGCCGCCTCCAAAAGAGGAGATAGTAGCAGTTGCCGATGAAGACACACCGATGCTGCTGCCAAATCCTCCAGAATAATCATGGGTCTGGTGCTGCTGTTGCTGATGAAAGCGTTTGCCGCCGCCACTGAGTGGTGCCAATGCAGGAGGAGCGAGAACAACATTCGCTGTTGCAGCGTGAACGAATGACGGCTGCGAGTGGGACGAATGCGAATTGCTTGCAATGGATTCCAGCGAAGTGCTGCTGCTTTTCCGGTGTTTTACAGCCGACAGTGGTGGCGGGGCGGTTGCAGGTTTGGATGCGTTAATGCAAGTGCCGGCGGCGACAGCTTTTTTATATCGTTTCTGCGGGCGGCCAACGGGTTTTATAACACCGAAAACAGTTGATCCCGGTTTTCGCTTGTTGCTGCGTTGCAGAGTTGGTTTTGGGACGGTCGCTGCTTTGCTATGTACAAATTTAGTAGACATTTTTTGTTGATGCTGCTGCGGCTTCTGCGGCAGTAGTTGCCCGAATTCGTTTTCCTGCCTAACCATGGAGACAGCTCCGGTGGCTATTGTCACTTTCCGCGCTGTATGTTGTTCCTGCCAAGTACGATTGTAAGCGTCACGCTTGCGCGCATGCTCTGCGCAGAGCGGCAAGTCGTGCACGATGTCGAAGACAGGAATGCGGCACTGTGAGTTGTCGGCGAACTTCGCGGTGCAGGTAAGAAAGAGTTGCTGATCGCCATTGCGACCAATGTGCGCGTAGCAATGCGTCGTCATAGGCAACGCCTGATTGCTGCACAGCTCTACCATGCATGTCTTGGCCGAGTAGCTGAAAGTGGAAGAATGCTTTCATCAGTCTCGTAGATAATACAAAAGAGGGCGACTCTGGTTAATGTTATGGAAGAAAGACTAGAAATTCTCGTTGTTGAGAACTAAACGCGAAATTCAATTGCAATAGCATTACATATTATATCTACTAGATAAGTACTGGCTAAATAACTAATTAACTTCACACTTGCAACAGGTTACACGCAGTTAATCAATCAATTGTCAATTGTTAGTGACGAAATGAAAAAATAGAATTGAAATGACAACTAACTCGACTTCGCGGTGATCCTCGTGCTTTCGCAGAAGCCGATCAACACAAACCAAGCGGCGACGCGCCGCCTGCAACGGGGACTGCATCAACTTCCGCATAGCCAGTAGCTGCATCGCCTGCCGCCTGAGTAGGCTTCTGTGCTGATCTATTTTCTCTTCCCGCGTCGCACTTCGGCCGAATATGGAGAAATTGTAGCTGCCGCCGCCATCTCCGTTTCTTGCCATCAACTCCCTCCCATCGTAGATCCTCAGCCAGTGGTGTTGCCGGCAAAATACGGGACCCTCCTCCGTGTCTCCGATTGCTCCCCAACCACTTATGCCTGCTGCCGCCGGGCAGGTGACAACGGCAAAGGCAGTGCATTTTTTGTGTTTTACGTCCTCACGAAGTTCGCAAGGTTTATTCGGCTGCAACTCTAAGACTGGTGCTGGCTGAAGGATTGCAGGCGGAGGCGGCACCTTTCGTTTATTGGCAGTAAGTTTCGGACTTCCAGTGAAGCCGTCAGTTTGCAAACATTTCTCAGCCTTTTCTGCTGGTGCGGCTGGTGCTGCAGTCTTGGGAATAAATGTTGACGTCGTGCAAGCTTTTGAAGACTGGAACGACGTCTTGTCAAGAGAGGAAGGTGTTTTTTCTGTTTTCGTTTTGCCGTCCTCGTGCAAATTTTTTGTCCCTTGTTTCTGCGCCACCACCGCCGTCCTTGAATCGACCTTTTGTGGCTTTGCAGGCAACTGTGTGGAGGAAATGCCCTCGGTAAACGGCAGCTTGCGGTAAATAACATTAACTGGAATTTCATTTAGATCATTGTCGGAATGTTGCTGCTGGCGAGAATGAAGAGGCTCTAATGACGGCGGTGAGTTTTCCGACTTCGCGGTGGGTGTTGTCGTTGTCGGCGTAGGTGCGGCTCGTTGCCTGCTGACATCGTGTGGAGTGACGTTAGGGGGGTTATTATTAATGCGGTCCCTCTGCGTTTGCGCTGGAGGCGCTTTGCGTATGCAGCCGACTTTTTGCAAATGTTGCGCAAAAGTTGTATGATGGAAATTTGAGGGCGGTAAGGTGGCGGATGTTTTAACTGCAGCCGATGCTGATGCCGTAGCTGCTCTGGCTGGCGAGTCAGGAGTCGGTGGCGACGGTAGTGAAGCAGGGGAAGTGGGAGGACTTACAATGGTTTCCAACAAGAGCGGCGTTTGCCAAAGCGAAGGTGTTGGCAGTGAAGTTTGGAGAAAAGGCGGCTGTTGTGGCGGTTGGTGCTGCTTAGCACGAGAAATTGACGCATGGGTGTCTGCGATTTTTCTGTTTTGTTCATTGCTAAAATTCGTTGTAGCCGATGAAACAACACTTGCCGCATTTTTTGTAGCAAATCCATTTATTTGCGTCAGCGGTAACTTCTGATTTGCGGGCCTTGTGACTTTTGCTGGAGTTTTCGTTGCTGGTGCTGTATTTAACAGGTCCTGTCCTTTAGCTCTAGATTTCTACAGAGAAGCAAGTGTTTAGCGTATTTAATAAAGTGGAATAATCGCGAACACAGAATAGCTTAAGAAATCGCTAACGAGAGGAAAATGTCAAGTAAGTCAGAAAACAATTTACCTGTCCGTTGAATAGTATCGGAGGCGTTGTGGAGACTGCATCTGTGAAGACATACGGATCTTCTCGAATCTTTGCTTTTGTGTTTGTAATTGTTACTGCTGTTGTTATAAGCCTGGTTGCCTGCTGACATGACATGTCCAATCTCACGATATTCCCTTCAATTGTTGTCTGCGCTTTCTTAAAATTATTTTAATTTTTGGCAGGGTTTGTTATTGATGCAGCTGTAAATAAAAATTAAATACAATACAATAAAATAGTTAAATACAATACAATACAATAAATATAATATAATATAATAGTTAATATTAACGGATCGATATAAATCTCGGCTCGGGAAGAATTATAACTCTCATTTCGCAATACCTAAAGTTTACTTAAATACTTAAACTTTAAATACTTCAAGTAATATTGGTGAAGATCTGAAGAATGAAATATAGTAAAAATGGAGCATTGCAATTCGCTTACAACCTTCCCAGTCTGCGTAGCCACTGAAAAGTACGTGTCCGATTCAAAGTTGGGCATATCTTTCTTCTAATTTCGCAACGTAGTGTTATTGCAATTTCTGAATACGTTATCGCTTCGAGCAGCAAACGAATCGTACCACTTAACATTGGTACGCTTCAACAAATGTGCATGCTGATGTACATACTGTATAGTTATTCATGATTTATACATACATATATGTACGTACTATGTACGCAGATGCATGCAGACGTTATGTGCGAGCCTGTGATTTGAATACTATGCATTTATTCTTGATATCGGTAGTTTCCCAATTCTTTAGTGGCTCAATGAGTGGCCATAGAAATTGTTTTGTTTTTACATTGTTCTTATTTTATGAGAAGTTTTCTTTAGCATGTGAATATTAGACATTCAGATTTTTGTGATATACGTTTTGTGATATGTTAAGACATCTTTTGGCCTATAAGTACATACATACATACATTTATCAATTCCAGGAATTTTGTGTCGTACATATCGTATATTTTTTCTACTGAAATATTATCTACATCATTTTATAAGATAATCGTAACACAGTTTTCTAATGCAAAAAAAATTTCGTAATTAATAACTTTTCAAAATATTGTTCAGAATCTAGTATCAATCAATTTTATAAGATTAGTGCTCATCAATTGGACAAACGAGTATGGCCACATGCTCATTTTTGAAAATTTAAGCTTAAGCAAGCATATTTTCAAGCCAGAAACTTAATAATTGCGGGTTGTAGTATAACACAGGAACTGAAAGCATTTGACGGAAGGCAGCATATAAATGTAATATACAAAAAAAAGCATGAAAAAAAGAAAAATGAAAGAAAACAGCAACAAAAGATCTCTTTTATGATTTGGCCATAACGAGCCGAAGCGGCGCGGTTGGTTATTGAATGTGTTTGTTGAACCTCGAGGTTCATCTTTCTTCTGATTTAGATATATTTTTCTCACACACTCACAAGCGGTCCGTATATTTCTCAATTATTGTGACTTTAGGTACGTTGAAGCGTTCTTTTGTGACTTGCAGGTGAGGTACATACTGCGAAACTGCTACTTGAAAACATCTGTTACCTAAAATTTTCTGTACCGGTTATGTATTTCGTTTAACTTCGGTACAGGCACTTCCGTGATATTGCGGAATGATTGCCTGTGATCATGACTAAGCCGACGTCTCCTCGAGGCCAACTGCTTATTATTCTACATCATAGCCAAGAAAAACATAAGTAAATGCCGTCTGATAACAATGGGAAGAGTAATGTTTAAGACTCCAGACAGTGACCGAGCAGAAACCATCACTCTAACACCATGCTCCACCTGAATTGCGGCTGTCTGGTATGCCTATTTTTTTGCTATTTTTCCTATTGTTTAGTTACCGACGTCGCCCTTTTCACTTTTTCCAGAGCCTCGGCAGTGCAGCCCTAGCGTTCCATTTCTAACTACTACAGTTACAGAATTCATCCAATTCATATCGAAAACTAAACAGTAACCTTTGCTCGCATATAATTTGCAAATTTCTGCGTCATTGTACTGAGAAAGCTATGTTAAAGTACTTTTTTCTTTTGTTTAATTTACAGCTTTTATGAATACACACTTCGAAATCAGACGACTCAGCAAGCGCAACTATTGCAAACACAGCAAACGTCAAACCGCCG
Source organism: Conops quadrifasciatus (assembly GCA_949752815.1). Lineage (NCBI taxonomy): Eukaryota > Metazoa > Arthropoda > Insecta > Diptera > Conopidae > Conops > Conops quadrifasciatus. Next base: position 40,876,626 of record OX457078.1, read on the forward strand.
AGGAACACTGTCAAACGTCATTTGTTTTTGTTTTGCTGGCGCCATTTCCCAAAATTAGTGCTAAATAGCTGTACAGCCGTGGGAAAGAGATAGACTTAATTATTTGTTTGGAGTGTTAAGGATTGCCAAAGTCCCAAAATTTATTATTACAGATAATTAGAATTCTCAGACTAATGATTGATCAGTATAAGTAGAATTTAGCAAAATCAATTAGACTTTTATATTTTTGATTACGTTAAGCACAATTATGAGTAAATCAATTAGCGATCTTTTTGCTATTTCAAAATCGTTACATACCCCATAATTCCGTAAACGCAACGAAACCCGACTTCTCCCGATTCCGTTCTGTTACTTTTGAGACGTGCTGTTATTTTCCAGCAAAAACCCGAAAATGGACAAGAATCGGGTTGTTTTAGTTTACGGAACAATGGTTGGTTGATCTTTTGGTCTATGCGCATATCATGCAAAGTAATGTTTACGGCCTATAATGTAATTGAGATACACATCACCAGTTTTTATATAATTTGAATGGAATACTATTCAGAATCAACAATATCAAGAAAATTGCTAATATAACTCCTTAATTTTGGCAGAATAATCACGCATGCATTTCCAGACATTTGCGAAAGTGGCAACACAGTTAGTATGAAAATATACATAAGTTGATTCATTGTTTTTAATTGGAAAAGTTCCCGCCAACCCACTTAAAAATTAAAGTTCATAAACAAGGAATGCGAAGAGAGAACTACACGAACAGTCATACTTCAAAACTCAATTCAATCGATGACCTTTCGCTGTGCCCAAAACAAAAAAAAAGGCAAATATTACAAGAGTTGCCCGGATTTTTTGGAGAACGGTTTGAAATGTTTTAATACCATGAGTTTTTCACAGCTACAAATAAAATGAATATATGGAATATATTGGAAAAGTCTTTCTACGTTTAAAAGGATCTCACTACCTATTCAACCCAATCTCAGGAGCGTACTCTTGGAAATAGATATGTATATGTTAATGCAAATTTCAACACTACCACGACGCAATAGCAGACCTGGGAATTTTTTGTCACCAGCTATTCCTTTCTCATTTCGCTTTTTTAACACTTTTCTGTTTTGTTGATGTCAATGATATTTCACAACAACGACTTAACGATAGATTGTTAACCGATTGATATTTAATAACTGGAAACTACTTTTAACATGGATTTTGTTCAATTGAAATTTAAGTGGGAGACGAAATTGACAGCAAGTCAAAATGGCGGACGGGTGTCAAAAGCATATATGTGTGCGTTGATTGCGATAATAAAAACGAGTGATTGGTTAAGCTGTGTTATGCAGGGTTGCACGTTTGTAAATGTTTACTAAATAAGATAATATTGATCAATTTTTTTGGTCAGTAATTTATTTTAATCCTGTACCTGAATTAACAAATAAAACTTCTCAAAATTTCGAATCAATCTTATGTAGCAAAGCAAACTTCGACAGGTAAAAGACAACAAGTGATTTTGATTCGGTTTAAATTACCTTTGTTATAATATATCACTTATTTTCTCGATTATTCAATTTAATATCGTTATATGTACATACATATCTAACTATCTATCTAATCTTATTAAACGAGCTAAAATTGTATATATATTCTTAGCTTTTTTGAGGTCAAAAGCGGCTCTAAGGATTTCTTTAATATTCACATGTTAGGGAGATTGAGAGATTGCAAATCAATCTGTCGAGGTGTTTTTTTCTAAAAAAATCAGTTTGGTGGTTTTTTCTCTATTAAAGTGGATGATCAACAAGTGTGTTCATAATTTATTGTCATTGGTTTGTTTTTGTTTTTACATTTTTTCTGTTCTGAAATAAAATGTTAGTATATATTTAAATATTTTCGTTTTGTTTTGTAAAACCTAAAGAAATTTATCAACAGATGTCAATGTTTTCAAGGCACAAATGTTTATAAAAATTAAAAAATTTTTTAAAGTATACAAGCAAAGTGTTTCCTTTCGCTTAAAAACGATAGAACGGTATTTTTTTACTATTCAGACTGCAAAAATCAAAACACTTTTATTTTTAAAATTTTTCGCCCCATTAAACCTAATTCATAAAACTTTGTCTAATTCATAATTCATAAAACTTACTTTATAGAACTCGGCAACGTTCGGAAAAAAGTTCGGAGCAACTGTTCGGAGTCTATGTATACTATTCTCCTATTAAATTATGCTGTCGATTTAAAACTTTAAAAGGTTTTTATTATGTATAGACACTATAAAATTATTGTCTTGTTGACGGACGGACAGGGCTAAATCGACTCAGGAGATGTTCTGAGCCAGAATATATATACTTTTCCATACCTGCCACGCCTCCTTTAATGCGTTACAAACGGTAGCACAGAGTTAATATACCCTAATCACTTCGGGTATAGGGTATAAAAACGGTGCGGACTAAATGCGGTTTTTCCTCTTCGATTACCAATAAAAATTGTTTTGGTAACCAAGCAAATATATTTAATTAAACTAAAGTACATACATAGTTTCAATTGCGTTGTAATAAAACAATACACATCGTTTATTTACTCAGTTGAACTAAAAAGATCAGGTTTTTGCAGATGTTTTCTGTTAAGCACTATGTAGAAGGTATCATCAAATTTTTTTTGTGATACTATTTTTTATTTTTATATATTATTTTTTATTGCTAGATCGAAATAAATTCACAGCTTTTGCCTATTTTTCTTTATTTTCATGTTATTTTAAATTAAATTAAATATTAAAATATATTCGCACTATAAACAAGTTTTTGAATTTTTCGCCCTTGTCTTTGACTGATTAGTGATGCGTTTGATCTTTCACCCTCTTCTTAAATAAACTTTCCAAATTAAAACGTAACAAATGCAAACAGTTTTTTTTTTCATATTTCGATCCCATTGATTTCATCATCATCTTCAGACACCAGCTTATATTATTATTATGGTGGAGGTTGTTAGTCCTCCTGCTGCTCTTTTTAGCCGAATATACAATAATTTCAATCAATGCTTGAAACGGCAGAGCTCTCTACCATTCCATCAACGGCGCTTGTACTGGCAAGTGGCCCATCATTGGAATTGTTGGACGGTTCATCCTCTTCCATGTGTGCTTCCAGAAGTTGTCGCTGTTCAGCTTGTGATTGATCTACCGCATCAATACCCCTCAATGAACTTCTCGTTGTTGTGGTACTGCAAAATTGATTTAAATTGTCGCTGATGTTCAGTATACCGGTGTCATGAGCTCCATGATGCCGGGTGATGTTTCCAACGTCATCGCTATCATCATCACCATCAGCATAATCGCCTTCGTCCTCGATGCCATTTGGGATGAAGACGCCTTGATGGGAGGACGCTGAGGAGACAGAAGATGAGCTGCTTGTTGAACTATCGCTTTCGCTGTCCTCACTCGAGGATTCCATTGGCGTTGGTTGACATGCGCTGCCAGTGGGTGCAGCTGCTGAAGGCGGCGATGCTGCGGCTGCAGCAGCCAGAGCAGCAGAGCGCATTAATTGGCTACGCAAATCTGTAAGTGGAATTAATAGAAAACTAATAAATGATTTGTCGCCTTTCCGACAAAATTACCGAAATTTTCTCTCGTTAGTTCGCGCACTTTTTCTTCCAGCGTGCGTATCTTTGAAATAAATTCGGAAGAGATGCGTTGGATGTTCAACTGATGTTGCCGTTGGGTGCCTTGGTCGCTTGAGTAACGGTCTTCGATCTGCAGACATTCATCTATCAATTGTTGCTTGGTAAGATTTTCCAAATGTTCAACGCGTGCCTTTTCATATATATTATCAAATTCCTTGGTCAAGAATTCTTCTTCATCTTCCGGCAATGAGTAGAAATAATTGTCGTCGGAGTCAACTGAAAAACTAGAGTCGCGAGTACGTCCTGAAGGTGTCAACAGTGAGCTGGGCACCTCCGCCAAGTGTTCTTCCATTAAAAATTTATTGGTATTGTAAGGGACGAGGGAACGGGAACGGGCTAGTTTAGCGCGTGATCCATTGGCTCTACAACCATTGGAACAGCCTCCACCGCCCCCTGCGCCGTAACCACCATTGAAATTGGAGTTTAGACGCGGTATTTGAAATTTCCAATTGGTTTTTTTGTAGGGCTTGTTTGAGTTTTTTGGCTTGGGCTTTCCACGGCGATGTTTACGTTTAACTTTTTGTTGTTGTAAGTCGTGAATCTGTGCATTGCTGGTTGCTCCGCCAATAGGAGAAGTATTCGTTGATCCATTTCCATTATCTTGTTTTGATCCTGTAGGTCCTGACGGTGATGTCATTAACTGGTTTTCTAATGCAGCAACGGTATTTCTGTCTTTGGAAAAGAATAGCTTCAAAGATTCTTCAAATTCAAAAGTAATTAATTTATTAGATAGCATAACTTTTAACATTACGTAATGAAAATTGCCTTGCCTTTTCAATTATAAAAATTTAGAAATTTCATGGAATAGTTAAACGAAGGCGAACGAATGACTTTCGCCAAGCATTTTTTATCATTTTACCCTGCTGTCATGCATTAAATTACAATTTTTTAAACTGTTCTGCCGGCTTTTCTATAAATTTTTGGAACCATACGCAACCATTATGCCAGTTATATTTTCTAAACAAATATATTTTCTAGCCCGTCCCCGAAAATTAAGTTTCAAATTGACCTTTTTACAATAATTTAGAAAAAATGGCAAAGTAAGAAAAAAATTACGAAACGCTAATGTTTTTCGAAACAAATTGTGTAAATTAAAAATGTTGCTCCACATAATGAAGTGTCCCTAAATGAATTAGTGGTTAATTATCCGCGTGACCGTTATATTTGCGTCTAACTATAAATAGCTTTTGGTTGGACAATTCCGTGTTGACTTCCCGGAGCTAATGGAAAAGAAAAACATATTCGGAACCGACAGTACACCCAAGAAAAAATTTAAAAAACAGTCTTATGTGAGATAAAAATAATTGAACAACTCATTTTTTCAAAACGATTAACGCTATGGGTTTTTTCCAGTGGGCTTAGACATAGCATCCTTGAGTTACATATATCCTCGTCTAATGGCGCTACTGTTCAGGTTAGACTGTAATCGGTTTGTATGGTTGCTAAATGCTGCTATTATCCTCCATGTGATAATTTTTATTAATGCGGGCATAACATCGGCCTTATCATCTAATGGCGGGCTGTGGGTATCGTCATACAATGGTCAGTTGCATACATAGATCCACTTCGAGAGCATTCAATAACTTTAAATTTTAATATTAACACAGGACCCAATACCGTCAATATTGAAGGACGAAAACGTGTCGTCCGCTCAAATCCAAGTAAGGCCGATTTGTACATAATTTCTCATGTACATTGTCGTACATTTGTACACACAATGAAATATTAAAGATAATCACTAAATCTGTATTTTAATATCAATGTCTGTAGATACTAAAGATCCTTTACGTTGGCATCGGCTAAATCAAGGTTTCGGTTCGGCGCCCGGTCGGAATAATCAACCAAGTGCGTAAATTTGAGGAAATCAGTTTGTGCACAAATTTAATGAATTTGTTTATTTAATTACAGAACCCAAAGCTGCAAGTAATATGGGTAGGCTTAATTGAAGAAATGAGGGGACTGCTCCAAATTATTTATTTACCAAAGTCTATACGTATGTAATTGACAAATCTGTATTTTAATATCAACGCATGTAGGTCCCATGACAACTAAAGACCCTCTACGTTGGCATCGTTTGAACCAGGGATTTATGGGAAGACGAAAACGTGCCGCTCAGTCAAATAAAAGTAAGATCCATTTTTATAATTCCTCAATATACCAAACTATAAAAATAGTTACTAAATCTGTACTTTAATATCGTATCAATATCCGTAGATACTAAAGATCCTTTACGTTGGCATCGGCTAAATCAAGGTTTCGGTTCGGCGCCCGGTCGAAATAATCAACCAAGTGCGTAAATTTGAGGAAAGAAATCAGTTTGTGCACAAATTTAATGAATTTGTTTATTTAATTACAGAACCCAAAGCTGCAAATAGTATGGGTAAGCTTAATTGAAAAAATGAGGAAACTGCTCCACATTATTTATTAATTTAAATATCTGTATTTAAGTCTATAAGTATGTAATTCATAAATCTGTATTTCAATATCAACGCATGTAGGTCCAATGACAACTAAAGACCCTCTACGTTGGCATCGTTTGAACCAAGGATTTAAGGGAAGACGAAAACGTGCCGCTCAGTTTAATAAAAGTAAGTTCCATTTTTATAATTCTTCAATATATCAAAATATATAGAGAATTGCTAAATCTGTATCTCAATATTAATGTATTAAAATTCTTAACGTTGGTATCGGCAAAATCAAGGTTTTGGCTCGGTCCCCGGTCAAAGTAATAAACCAAGTGTGTAAATTTGAGGAAATAAATAAATTGTTCATAAATCTAATAAATTTGATTTTTTTAATTGCAGAACCCAAAGTATTAGGCTATTTGTCGAACCCTTATATATTTGGCGATTTTTCCTTTAAACTTTTTTGAGGTTCCTGTTTTTTGTGGTCGCTCTCTGCCTTTAAATTGTTGTTGTTTTTCGTCTTTCGTCTTCAGCCTCTCACAACCGAACTCGAACCCAAAGAAGGAAACAATATGGGTAAGCTCAATTGATGAAATGAGATCGGGTAGTGATTTACTACCCAAAGTCTATAGGTTTGTAACTGATCTATCCTTCCTCCGGCGCTCCACAATGTGTATATCAAAAGAAGAACTGTTATTTAAATTTTAAATTTTTGCTACATGATCCTAAATTTTAAAGTTTTCAATAAAACTTTGTGAAACTTTTAGAAACTGTTCTAAAATTTAAATAAATCTTACAAATTTAAATAAATTTTTAAACTGAATTAAGGCCTGTTTACACGCTCATGCGATTTTCTCCAACTGATTTCTACATGCAATTGGCGCAAATGAACTGAAAGAAAGCACTGTTGGTGTTTAAACGTTCAGTTCTCCTTGAACATTTTTTAGATAATACGAGTATCCGACAATTTTGTTTGAAAATTACTAAAATTTTCTAGCAGAACAGATTTTACTCAAGCCCAATTTGTGGACTGGCACAAGTCAATAAAGCACTCGTTAGCATTTAACGATTTAAATACGTCTTATTTCAGCGTCAGTTAGCTGATGCCAATTGCATGAGCGTGTAAATTGTTCAAGTTTGTGTGACCAATACTAACGGTTAGAGGTTAATAATTTTAAGAAAACTGCTTCGGCAACTCTGACGTTCTAAAAACAGTAGTTACCCAGTTAGAAGTCGATAAATTGCAACTCTGTGAGCACAGAAAATTTCAAGAGTCGCCATTTGTCGCTTTTATTAAGGAGCGGACGCTTTCGCATTTGCCTGATTGAAATGTATTTTACCTGTTTCCGACGTGGTATCCATTACTGATACACTTGTTTTCTAATCACTTTGGAAATACTTTACTCTTAATTATGGTTACTTTTGATTTTTATGTTTTTGTAAAATCTCGAATGAAGTTTTCGTTTATCAGCAGACTGCGATGCTATCGCCATGATTTAATAGCTGCGGCAGAGCAAACACTGTCAGCGTTGCCAGATGATAAGAACACAAGAATTTTAACACATATTTATGAGCTGATCAAAAAGTTTCGGGAATTTTTAGCAAAAAAACAGAGCCCTGTGGCTTGTGGACAGAGATGACTCTGTTATCTCTGCTTGTGGAGGCCCTCCAAGCTTTTTTTTGTACTGTACTGTATTTTGGTACTTTACGTACGGTATAATAATTACAATGCGAATTGAATTGAAGGCGGGGCTGGCTAAATTGATAGTAGCGCTTCCATTTGGAAGAGGACGCATCTTTTTCTTACCCGTCGTAGGTAGGTGAGCGACAAAGATGTAAGTTTGGAAATAATTATGTCTGAAATAATTGAGACCATATTTTTGAATTTGATTCGAAAAGTTATTACGCAGTAAAAAAAAACTAACTAAAAAGAGTTACGAACTAAATTAAAAACCATAGATAATTAAACTAATTCCTCTGGAAACATCGAAAAAGTCATAGAAAGTTTTTTTTGTAAAAAATTAAAAATCAAATTAGAAAAATTTTACATTTTTCATTCATTTCATTTCATTTCATTTTCATTTTACATTTTTAAAATTTCTTATATAAAAAAAATCAATTTATAATTAATTGTTTTGCTTCCGTCAACATGTTCCGGTAGTGGACGACATTTTCTTGAGCAAAAATTCTGCTGTCTACATCAACCAAACATGTTGTCAAATATGCTGTCAAATCATTTGAAAATCATCATTTGTCAAATTATGCTGAAAAAAACCATTTTTCTGTTGAAATCAAGTCCATAATTAATAAATAAGTCCAAGACAACTTCTTTTGTTAAAACCGATATTTATTAACACATATTTTTAAATTTTTTCACAGTTTACTTGCGCTATTAAAAAATTCAATTTAATATTAAATTAATTAAATTAAATAAAAAAATATTATATTTACGAATTTGAATATAATATGTTTGTATATATTGGTATATTTATTTATACCTACATTAATTATAAATAATTTAGGTGCGGACATGATTGAAATTGTTTTCCGCCCTTACTAAGATTTTTTGTCTGCTGAATGAATGAATACATATTAATAGTGCCTTTCAAACTATCAGTGATTTTTAACAAATTTTTTCGCGGAATCGAACAATTCGAACAAAAAACGAACAAATTCGAACAATTCGAATTAAATTGAATTCAATTGAACAGTCACAACACTGTTTAATAAGAGTAAATAAAAAAAAAATGTGTAAAAAAAGATTGAGAAGATTCGAGAAATAAACCGTTGCTAAGTTAACTGCCCGCCCACCCAGCATATTTATTTTTAGGACTTCTCTTTAGTCGAGTCCAAAACCAAGACTTAACATGGAATTGTTCCAGTGGTGTTTAACATATTTTTGCGCTGATCAAAAAGTTTCGGGAATTTTTTCCGAAAAAAACAAAAATTTTTTTCCAAGCTTTTTTTGGACTGTACGGTATTTTGGTACTATACTTACGGTAGGTACTGTACGGTATTGTGTACTGTACTGTATTTTGAACTGTACGTACAGTACTGCACAGTAGTGTAGTTTACACATGTGAAATGCAGTGGAAGACATTGGTGCGGTTTAGTACTTTTACACTTTTTCCTGTAAAAACAATCAGCTGACCGCAGCATGAGATAACTTATATCTGTTGCACACTGTCGCAGCTACCACAGTAGAAAACAGCGGAATTATTTGGCTATTGAATTATTAAAATTAATGAACAACGAAAAATAAGTAACTGAGGAGAATAATTTATTTTCAAGGCATTGAGAGAGGTCTTTGTTTCTAAGGTATTTATTGTGTGGTTTTCAATTAAACAGTTATTGATATTGCCAATATTAATATTCTCAGAAATACTATTTTTCGGAGTGCTTTATAATCATTGCCGGTGAACCATTGCCGGCTTATTAAACTTAACGTTTTCACCTGTGTTAATGGGTGTCTTATGTGTGAATGTCATTTGGAACATAAGCGATTTCTTCGCTAAATTGACGTAACGTATAATTAGTTTTTTGTGTCGACTTGAATAATATTTGCAGTTTATTGCAGCATCTGGAAATTGAGCCAGCCTTTAAGTTGCTAATTAAAAATAAAAGGATTCATAAAAGCACACATGCCTCTCGATCCTTTTCACCAAGAACAATAAGACTTTGGATGTATCGCTATCAAAGTATCGTATCTCATAGTAAAAATTATATGCTCGCGTAATCGATTAATTCCAAAACCATGGAACATTTTATGAAAGAAGCTCTTGTTCAAGCTCGCCTAGCTCTTTCGAAAGGTGAAGTGCCGGTGGGGTGCGTATTTGTTTATGACAATAGAATTATAGCAAGTGGAGGGAACTACGTTAATGCCACAAAAAATGCTTCAAGGCACGCAGAATTTCAATGCATTGATCAACTGCTTGAGTTGTGCGAAAAGAAATCATTAACATCGGCTGAACGCACTGAACTCTTCACTAAGGTAAGTGTAGTTGTTACGGTGGAACCGTGCATTATGTGCTTGGGAGCTTTACTTAATTTGGGAATAAAAGATATTTGGTATGGTTGCTCAAATGATCGGTTTGGTGGAAAAACTGTGATCGACGTTATGCAAATAGTTGGCAAAAAATGTAAAATTGTTGGTGACATCAGTGGTGATGAAGCTATGAACTTATTGAAGCAGTTCTATAAGGGCGAGAATCCAGCAACTCCTTCAACGGCAAAAAGTAAGAGATAGAAAGACGATAACCGAGAGAGTAAAGTAATCAAAAAAGTATATTAGAAATCAAATGTAAAAAGTATATTAGAAAAAAAACAAAGACGAAAGATGAAAGTATATACATATTTAATATATATTTTATATTAAAGTTAGAAAAATAAGGATAATTTGCTTTGATTCATTCTAGACTTTTTATTATTTTTTAAAAGTATGGCGTTTAAATACTTAAGATAGTTATCTACAATAAACCTTTTCTATTCATTAGCTGAATATTTAATTTTACATATGAGCGGGACTTAATCATATACGATAACCTTAAAGATAATGATATTTAAAATATTGCTGCAGTCTGTTCTGTTCCCCTCACGTTGCTACAACCTAAGCTTCAATTTAATTATGGAACCCATTTTAAATTAGGTACCTTCACCAGTCTAAACCCTGTATATAGGTAATTTTTAAATAAATACTGAATACTCAATATTATTGATTATTATATTATGAAATTGTTAAACATCATTTGATATGCATGCACGGAACCTAACTAATTTTGTTTCAACTCGCATCAATAGCTCGTTTGGAGTATATGGAAACTTTCTCCTTAGGCTTAAAAGCATAAAAACATATTACATCTAATTAAAAGATGACACAAATAATCGCATTCCTTTTCGATATTTATATTCTTATGATGCATCATTTATAAGACGTCTACGTCTGTTGCTAATGTTCATCCATTCAACTGGAATCGATTTGGTAGATTTATCTTCTGATGGTTTGCAATTCCCCAACTTTTGGGACCGCTCACATCGACGGCTAACGTACCAAAAGGCGTAACCCTCTGGACAACGATACATTTGTGCTTCAAGTCGTTTGGCCGCCATAGAGAAGGCACATTTGATAAACAGTTGACTGCACGCTTCATTATTTAGCGGAAAGTGTCCGTCTCTTGGACAAAGTGATGTGGTGGAGTTTATTAGGATCTGCAAATTTTACGCAAATTATTGATTGACAAATTAAAAGCACAAATCAATTATACATATAATCATGTACACAACTCTTATCATTAACTGTTTTTGTATAAAATGGGCCAATCAATTATTTATCATTCGGTCAGTTCGTCATGAACGTTAAGTATATAAGTATATAATGTGTGAGCGTAACTTACTGTGTTCTGTCTTCTTATTTCATTCTCGTAGTGCGCAGTGCGGGATGTTGTCTTCTGGCTGCACTGTTCCTCATATTCCGCCGGCACATCGCAAAGATTTTCCTGTTCAATAAACACGGTATTTTCGGGACATGCAAATGCGACAATATTCATAATGTTCGTATCGGGACTTTCTGTGCACTGATAAAACATGCCACAGTTCTTTGGATGTCGTCGGAAGCCTGTTGGGCAGACGTAGACATTCTGACCTTCATTCGTTGTTGGACAAGGCGAGGAAGCGTTGCTTGTTGGTGGCGATGTTGTTTCTACAGTCGTTGTTTCAATTGATGTGGGTTTTGTAGTTGTGATTGGTGAGCCTTCTATAGTTTCGGATGGTATAGTGCTTGTATTGATTTCGGTTGGAGTTATTGATGGCAATGTGGTTGTCATCATCGCTGTTATCGGTGTCCACATTGCTGCCGTCGTTGTTTCCGGAGGAACTGTTGTCGTTGTCGAATACTCGGTGGTTGTTGTTGGAACTGTTGTGGTCGCTTCTTCTGTAGTGTGTTGTGTTGACGGTCTTGTGACCGATTGTGTAGCATCCGTTGGTGTAGTTACCGTCTGCGTTTCAGTGGTTTCCGTGTTTTCAATTGCTGTGGTAGTAGGAGCTGTTGTGGTAGTAGGAGCTGTTGTTGGTGGATTGCTACCCGATGTACAATTTCCGGATACTTGTGTAGCGTAATTACATGTGTCTAGAGAGCTATCCCAACTGGTTCCGTTTGGGCAACGGAAGCTGTACACCTGGTACTGGCCGTTCTTGTTAGCATCAACGCAGCGGTAATAACGATTGCAATCTTCGGAATCTGCAAAGAATCCTTCATCTGTACACTGGTAATTAATCGGTTCAATTGTTGCAGGCTCGACATCTGCCGTCTCGGTGGGTGCTGGTATCGCAGTTGTTACAGGTTTTGGTCGACTGGTCGTCGAAATAGTTCCATTGGGTTTTATATTCTCCTCGAGACTTGTCGATGAGTGTGTTGTTGTTGGAATACCTTCAGTACTGTGCTCTGCACAACGATCGATGTTTGCTTCATACTCACACGTTTGACTAGCCTCACTCCAACCAGTTCCTTTGGCGCATGTGAACTCATGCCTGACGAATGTGCTGCCCATCCGAACACAGCGATAAAATATTCGGCAGTCACTTGGGTGGGCCATGAAACCTTCTGCTTGACATATTGTTCCAGGAGACTGATTCGGAACGGAAGTAGTTGATGGCAGTTGCGTCGTTGAGTATTCCGTGGCCGTGGGTTTTCCGGTGGTTGTTGCAGGCTTTTCGAAAACGATAGTAGTTGTTTCGTAGCTCAGAGTTGTTGCAGGGACCTTTGTCGTTACTTCTGCGATGGGTTTTTCGAAGGAAGATGTTGTGGTTATCAGTTCTGAAGAGTTCATAGTTGTTGTTCCATGCGTACTCTGCAGTGTTGTTTCTGGACTTTCTGTTTGACGCTTACAATGATCGATGTTGCTGGCATAGTCGCAGGTCTGTTTCCCTTCGCTCCACCCCGTACCTTTGGGGCACATGAATTCGTATTTAGTAAACTGATCACCGTTTTTTACACAGCGGTAAAATTTGTGGCAATTGTATAAGTCGGCCATGAACCCTTCACCTTTACAGTGGATACCTGGCGGTAGGTTTGGAACTGAAGAGGTGAACATGGGCTGAGTTGTTGGAATGTGTTCGGAGGAGGACCCTACGCTTGCCGTTGATGGCTTTACGGGTTCAGTAGTTATTTCTGGATACTGAGCTGTGGTGTTGGAGCATGGTTTGTCTGTTGAGATGGTGGCTGGTTCGTAACCAGGCTTCTGAGTTTGCATCCCAGTTATCTCGGTAGAGCTAGGAGCGGGCTGCGTGGTAGTCACTGTTGGTTTTGTAGGATATTTCGTAGTAGATTCCGGACCAACTGTTGTAGTTCCTTGTCCTCCTGCCGATGGGGTACTTCCGATGCGACATCGGGGATCTTTCACATCGCTCGGGTGGTTGCAACCACTGATTTCGGTATCCCAAACTGTATCGTTACTGCATGTAAACACATACTTGTCAAATCCACCCTTCCCATTAGCGACACATCTGTAGAATTTCCGACAATCGTGTTTATCTCCGAAGAAGCCATCTCGGGCACATTTCTCTTCCGGTGAAAGAGGCTTTGGTGGTGGCGTAGGGGAGACAGCCGTGGTCATAATTTCGGTTGTTGATACTTCTGGATGTTTCTCTGTTGTTTGAGTAGAGCTCGAGATAGGTGTTGGGATGGTAGTGGGTTCAGGACCAGGCTTTTGCGTTTGCCACATATTTATCTCGGTAGAGCTAGGAGCGGGCTGCGTGGTAGTCACTGTTGGTTTTGTAGGATATTTCGTAGTAGATTCCGGACCAACTGTTGTAGTTCCTTCTCCTCCTGCCGATGGGGTACTTCCGATGCGACATCGGGGATCTTTTACATCGCTCGGGTGGTTGCAACCACTGATTTCGGTATCCCAAACTGTATCGTTACTGCATGTAAACACATACTTGTCAAATCCACCCTTCCCATTAGCGACACATCTGTAGAATTTCCGACAATCGTGTTTATCTCTGAAGAAGCCATTTTGGGCACATTTCTCTTCCGGTGAAAGAGGCTTTGGTGGTGGCGTAGGGAAGACAGCCGTGGTCATAATTTCGGTTGTTGATACTTCTGGATGTTTCTCCGTTGTTTGAGTAGAGCTCGAGATAGGTGTTGGGATGGTAGTGGGTTCATGACCAGGCTTTTGCGTTTGCCACGTAGTTATCTCGGTAGAGGTAGGAGCGGGCTGCGTGGTAGTCACTGGTGGTGTTGTGGGATATTTCGTAGTAAAGTCCGGTCCAACTGTTGTGGTTCCTTGCCCTTCTGCTAATGGGATACTTCCGACGCGACATCGGGGATCTTTCACATCGCTCGGGTGGTTGCATCCACTAAATTGGGTATCCCAAACTGTATCGCTACTGCATGTAAACACATACTTGTCAAATCCACCTTTCCCATTATCAACACATCTGTAGAATTTCCGACAATCGTGTTTATCTCCGAAGAAGCCATTTTGGGCACATTTCTCTTCCGGTGAAAGAGGCTTTGGTGGTGGCGTAGGGGAGACAGCCGTGGTCATAATTTCGGTTGTTGATACTTCTGGATGTTTCTCTGTTGTTTGAGTAGAGCTCGAGATAGGTGTTGGGATGGTAGTGGGTTCATGACCAGGCTTTTGCGTTTGCCACGTAGTTATCTCGGTAGAGGTAGGAGCGGGCTGCGTGGTAGTCACTGGTGGTGTTGTGGGATATTTCGTAGTAAAGTCCGGTCCAACTGTTGTAGTTCCTTGCCCTTCTGCTAATGGGATACTTCCGACGCGACATCGGGGATCTTTCACATCGCTCGGGTGGTTGCATCCACTAAATTGGGTATCCCAAACTGTATCGTTACTGCATGTAAACACATACTTGTCAAATCCACCTTTCCCATTATCAACACATCTGTAGAATTTCCGACAATCGTGTTTATCTCCGAAGAAGCCATCTTGGACACATTTTTCTTCCGATGAAAGAGGCTTCGGTGGTGGCGTAGGAAAGACAGCGGTGGTCATAATTTCGGTTGGGTATATTTCCGGGTATTTCGTCGTGGTTTGAGTAAAATTCGGCGTGGGTGTCTCTGTTGATATGGTTGTTGGTTCGTAACCCGGCTTTAGCGTTTGCCATGTCGTTGTTACTGGATAAACAAAGGTAGTTTGGATGGTAGTTATTGGTGGTTCGTGAGAGGGTGTGGAGTATTTCGTGGTTGATTCGGGTCTTACTGTTGTTGGTTCATAATTAGTGCCTGTTGGATAATAACTACTTGTCGTGGCACCTCCTTGTCCACTACTGGGTATGGTACTTCCAATGCGACATCGAGGATCTTTTACATTACGTGGGTAATTGCAACCAATAATTTCGGTATCCCAAACAGTCCCCTCATTACAAGTAAATGTATATTTCTGAAACCCTCCTTTGCCATTTTGTACACATCTGTAGAACCTCTGACAATCATTTTCATCTCCGAAGAAACCCGCTTGAACACATTTAGCTGAAGGAGACATGGGTGGAACCGTCAATGTAGTAGTTGAAGGTTTGGATGTAGTGCTCGGCTTTGCCATTGATGGCTTGGAAGTGATTGGAGCTTCTTCGGTATCTTGTGTTGGTTTTTGTTCATTACTGGTTACTGCTGAACTGGAAGATGAAGAACTCATCGTTGGTTGATGTGTAGTCGGTGGTTCTTCCGATGGTTGTTGTATTGTCGTTGGTTTCTCTGTTGGTTTTTTTGTTGTTGATGGTTTCTCTGTTGGTTGTGGTGAGGCGGCACTACCAGTTTCGCTGGTTAATGGCTTTTTACCACATTTCCTATCGTTTACAGCGAACGGATGGTTACAGGCTTTTATTTCATTATCCCAAATGGTTCCTACGCCACATGTAAATGGGACTTTTCTGTACCCACCTCTTCCGTCCTCCACGCAGCGATAAAATTTAGTGCAGTCGTCCGGATCGCCCAAAAACTGTGTTTTGTCGTCACAGGTTTCCGAAGGCAGATGCGGCTTTTCAGTTTGTGACTGATTAGAATTCGGGTCAAGTGTAACTTCGGAGTGACTGGTACCCATTTCAGCTTGACTTGTGGAAGAGCTGGAACTCGATTGACTGCCAATTGATGAGGTCTGATGATTTGAAGTCGTTTGATTGTTACTGTTGGCACTTTGGCTTGAAGACGTTTGATTGGTATGACTTGTACTCTGATTGCTGGCGGAAGACGAACTTTGATTGGTTTGGTTAAGTACATCATTGCCAACAGTCGAATTCATGGCCACACAATTCTTTTGAAGAGAACTTGTTGGATAATCACAAGCCTTTTTTTCCTGATTCCAAATTGTTCCTGGACCGCAAGTAAAGGTTACAATTTCTAGACCACGCCCGTTATTCCTGCACCGATAAAATATCATACAATCCCTTTTATCCGCAAAGTAAGTGTTTTCATCAATACAATTGGCCGAGCTTGGTTTACCCGATGAGGATTGATGGTTATGGTTGATGTTACTAGACTGACTATTACTGGAACTTTGAATATTTGATGTGTGTTGGTCGCTCGAGCTTTGGCTAACATTCGACTGGTGTATGCTACTTGAACCTTCATTCATACTGGATTCTTGGTTGCTGCTGGAGCTTTGATTGCTTGAGCCCCAGGGTATTTGACTTGGTTCTTGGGAATTGCTAGAACTCTGACTGTTACTTGATTGCTGGTTATCGGACGAAGGACTCTCAGCACTGCTCGATTGCTCTTGATCGTTGTTACTGATTTGAGTGGAGTTCGATGAGGTAGTTAATGATGATGACGAAGATGAAGATGAAGATGAAGATGATAAAGATGTTGATGTTGATGACGATGATGAATGCGATGACGATGACGATGCCGAAGATGATGCTGATGCCGAAGATGATGCTGACGACGATGTCGAAAATGATGCCGACGACGATGCAGAAGATGATGCTGAAGACGATGCCGAAGACGATGCCGAAGACGATCCGGATGATGATGCCGACGATGATGATGATGATAATGCTAATGGCTTAGTTAATGCGGTATTTGATGATGTGTTGCTTGAATCGTGATAGCCGGACGAATTGGTCGAGTGTTCTCCATACTCATCCGTCATCATGTTCGCTTTGCCTGCACAACCACCTTTCGAATATACATTCTGAATGTGGTTGCATGAAAGCAGTATCTCATCCCAGGCGGTCCCTTCTGCGCAGCGGAAACCGATTCTATTAAAGCCATGCCCATTCGCTATACAGCGATAAAACACGGTGCAGTCGTCGGAGTCACTTAAAAATCCTTCAAAATCACATATTGGCCCATCGCCATCAAAGCCGCTGGATGAACGCGATGATGAGGTGGAAAAGGATATAACCGAAACTCCGCTTAGTCCCAGGAGCCTCTCAGTTTGCATCAGCTTGTGTACGCTATCCGGTCCATTGCTCCCAGTTACGCTGGCAATGTTACCGAAATACGTCAATCGTTGGCCAGGGACATACCCGACTTCACTCTTACTGTCCGTGTCGATCTCGTTCATGTAATGCAGACACTCTTCACGCCCGGCCAGAGGCGCCGGCATACAAAGTTTCAAAGCACGCGAAAATACGCTTCCCTCGTGGCAGGTGAAGGCGTACGGCTTGATGTAGTTCTTAGTTTTGGTCTCGCAGCGATAGTATATTTGACAGTTCGAGTCATCGCCAAAGAGACCTTCCGAAGGGCAAGAGAATGCGGTCATGCCAGTGGGCGATAAGTGGTCGATAGAGTTCTTATTGTTCGTGGAAATAGAGAAAGATTCAGGATCTGCAAAAATGAAGAGAACAGTAATGTACCATAACTTGGAGATAAACTTGGGTTAGTAAGCATACGTGTGTACGAAGGGCTATTCTGTATTTTATGTACCATAAGTAGACTCGCGTTAGTGGTATGCCTTTTTGTTACGTTCTCTACAGAGTGGACGAGGTGGTACACAAGGAAAAATCTTCGGAGATTATTTAGCCGAGCAAAAGGGCCACAAAAACTAATAACATTGTACTTGGAGACCTTCAGCACCTCTGGATTTGCTAAGGTAGCCTTCCATCGGAAACTACTAAGCTGCAAATGACCTCTTTATTCTTCATTTCAATTCTTTTTTCAGTTTTTGTTCAATGACGAATGGGTTAAGATTAGTGAATAATAAAATAATAAAACCCAAATCGAGATACTAAGAAACAGTTGCTTTTTCTCGCTTTTCACTCAGCGGAAGCTGTGTGAAACCAATCTTCGGAACGAACTCAAGCGCTAATAGAATTTACTTCCGGCCTGCAAAATGACGGCGGCGGCATCGTCCTTGTCCGTTTGTCGCTATGTTGCTGGGTTCCAGCGAACAGTCGCAATCAGTGGATTTTTATTATGCATACTCTTCAAAGGAAAATCGCAAATTTATCGTCATTCAATTTGTCTTTTCAATAATAAATTTCAGTATGAAATGCAACTGAATTTTGCAAACGAAAAAGCATAAAAATGGAAGTTGAGCGGAAGACGATTTAGAAGTATGCACTGGTATAACGAAAATATTCAAATTTATTGGTGGAATTACGAGCATCCGCAAATAAGTTCGGTTGAAAATATGATTTAATATTTCCGCCGTCATCGATAGCGATTGGCTCCACTGTGTTGCTGCTATGAATCGAGGCCATTTAAATGTCAGTGGGAACGAATTATGGATACATACTGTACAATACAAAAAAATGACGGAAGTTCATTCGATTAAAAATGAACATGTTATATGCCATGCCCACTTCATTTGTCATGCCCACAGCAAAAACAGCAACCAAAACAACAGTGACGACAACAAAAAGCCTTTTCTTATTCCTTTCTTTTGCAAAAACGACACCAATTATGACAGGAAGAAAATTAAGAAGCCAAATTAAGCAAAGCTTCCTTTACTTTTATACCTTTTAGAGACTAACTTTAGAAGAATTTCATCCCAAAAAGGAAAGAAAATCTCTTTCTTTTCGAAAATTGCCGCAAATCGCTAAAGAATATAAATAAATTGTGTGTAAGTTTCACTGAAGTTGCTGAAACATCAACGAAAAGAGGACGAAAGGATCCACCAAGAAAAGAAATTGTATTGTGCTACATGAAGAAGAGAAAAGTAGTACAAGAGTAAACAGTAGTAGCAATAGTAGACCTCCTCTGCTTCGGAATAGGAAACTGAAGAAAGGCCAATACTGCTCAGAAACAACCTTGTGCGGTTGTAATAAAACCATTAAGGCGTTCCATGTTCAGTTGGTGGTTAGCGATGGTGGTGGGTGGTTACATTTGGGCGGCGAGGGACGAAGTGGTCGCTTATCAGGAATGACTTAATAAAATGTTGTTCTTGACAACCTGCACAGAGACCTGTACAGAGAACCCCCAGAACTCTAAGGGCCGTTTATGAGTTCTTGTATGGACACGTAACAACGTGTTTCTTGCCGAAAATGTCAATACACCGAAACCACAAAATCTACAAAAGCGGCAGCTAAAGCATACGTGACACAAAAGTATAGATGGATAGATGACTTTACGGACAGGCAGAGGGAGGGAAAGAGGGAGGGAGGGAGACTGGGTGAGACATAAACGAAATGATACAGTAGAAGTTCTTATATATTCAAATTAATATTTCGTTTTTTCAATTGTGATGTTTCATTTTGACGTCTGCAAATAGTATATGAGAGAAAATATGAAATCATTTTCATTTTGCGATAAGAAACAAAGCTATAACCACAAAAATTGTCTTAGAAATAATGATAGCAAACTTTAGTTGGTATGTTGGGAACGCCAGCACTATGATTGCCGGACGAAGCAGGTCTTCTAAGATTCCACTTCTAATATTTTTCAGTCAGAATTTAATTAGGATACCTTAAGAAAGTGCTTCTGTCAGTCCTTATGTCTGTCAGTCAGTTTGTATGTTCCACACAAAGTCTCAACAACTGCAGCAGAAAGTGCTGCTGGACAAACGAAACGGAATTCTAAGGCGAAGCAAGTTCAGTTTAATTTCGGTACGACGCAGCAGCACAACAACAGACATAATGACAGAATTGTTGCCGACAGCTTTACGTCTGTTGTTGTTCTGTGTTAACAACATGAAATGCTTCTGATGACAGTGTTAGGGAGAGCTTTCGGGCGTGTGCGAGTGCTTGGGAGACAAAACCACAGGAACTCTTCAGCTTTCAGTAAGAAACGTCTCAACGCCATGAAGAAGAAGAAGAAGAAGGTGCGGTGTTGACGGGTAAACAAAGATGACGTAAGTAGCAAATTGTCGGTTGCGGATGGACTGAATCCGGCAAGAGGGTAAAAAGCAATTTTCATTACGAAACAAATTGGAATTATGAATTTTGCTGATAAATCCCCGTGAGTGAACGTGATTCGACGGCACAAAGAAAGGGACTACGAGGCTAAGTATAGAAAAAGTGTATGTATGTAAAGTGTATGTTACAATACACTTTATATTTATACCGTATGTATTTATTTGCACGGTTGTGGATTGTTGAAGGGATAGACAGACGACTAACAGAAATGTACGTCATTTACGTCAGCTACTTCGCCTTGCCTTGTGAGTACGTACATGACAGTTGTTTATCATGGAAAGAGTAGAACTATGTAATAATGTTCCTGCTCCTGCTGCTCTTGTATATCATTACGTCGCGCGCAATTCAATTAAAGCAGTTATTTTGTTCTGAAGTATGAGAATATACGGATATTCGATAACAGCAACAGTAACGACAATCGCTTGTTTTCTGCTTTCATTGCTGTGACTTTGAAGAAAGAGTTTTCGATGAAAAATGTTGGCATCAAAACTTGATGCATTTATCAAGTATACAAGTATATTTGTTAACATAAACGGACAGCTGATGGTCATAGTCCTCGACACAGTCCTCGGATAATTATATGTTCGTTTCGTTCAACAGGCACAAATTGTTGGGATGTTCTTGTACAAGAGGCCACAATTCAAGGCACAGCGACTGCGGTTCCGCGCGAAATACAATGATACGCGCCTCGTCGTCATCACAGGTACATTCGTCCGTGCAGCTCATCGCCTATAAATAGCAAGGTAGACACAGCGGAAGCTTCCGCATAATGTGAATGCGCCTCGAACTGGAATTGTGGCTACATTTAAGTAAACCAGTTAAGTTGATATCGCAGAAATTGCTCTGACAAGAGAAGTAAAAAAATAATTTCCTTAAAAAATTAAAAACCCTCCATTTGTTCTCTTCAGCAATTGCCAACCAAGGCTCATAATGCTCCAGTGAGTCTGACTTGAGGCTAATGAGCGAATGTTCCGGTCAACTCTGCTCAACGAATCCTTGAGTACTACGTAATACCAGCCAACAAAAAATAATATTAATTGTATGACATAAAGGAAAATAATTACCACATTCAGCTTTTTTACTAGACTGTAATCAGCTTCAGCCGTGCAGAATAATTTTCTCACAACCCAACTTGTGAACTTGTCATGTGCGGACTACAAGTTACCAGGAGGTACATTAAAAACCTTGTCCTTGGCATACTTTTAGGACGATGACTTATGACGACTGCAATTTTTTCATACGAAATACTTTAAAAAGTGAAGAAAGATTGTGAGGTAAAATGAAATTTGGAAACCGAGCAATTAATTTCTTGCTAACGTTCGTCAGTTACGTTCGAACTTAGATTAAAATTTGATGAAGCTAGTTATGATTTGAAATTACTCTCCTTTAGCGCATCTACAAGCATGCCGAAATTAATTTCTTTAGCTATTTCATATTTCATCCCATTTAATTAAATTCTGAAAAATGCTGCGGTAAAATGAATCTCTTAAAATTTAATTTCCATTGCATCATTCATTGCTTAATTCGATTCTAGGCAGAAGTCAAACATTGCCATTGCCAAAAATTTTTAATAAAATTGAATTTGCACTGCTGTTGTTATCTCTTAATGGCTGCGAAGTTGTTCTTTTGTTCAATTTTTTCCGCATTTCCCAAAAAGTACTACGTGTTGCGTAACAGTGTTGCCGTGCTGCTGCGAAACGTTTTAAAAAAGAAATACAAATAGCGCCGCAAACAATTTTATTTCTAAAGCGCTATGATGCAGCTTAAATAAATTGAAGTTGAAAGTTGGATTAATTTAAAAAATGCTTCCACTGACACGAACACCAACCGGAAAAAAGGAGTCGTACAACCGTATCACAAAAAACGTATGCATACACACAATCGCACCAATGCGACGGCTACAGATTTACGTACGACACTGATTTATGTACACAGTATAAGTGCATGTGTATATAAACAGGCATTTGCGTTGGTATTTGTGTTGGCGTGAATATCTAACACGAATAGTCGCACGCCATACAGATTTTTCGCTTGTAACCGTTTTTAATAATTTTTAAGTTCGTCGCCATTTCTGCAGCTTTGCTGATGGCCTGTCGCCATTTTTAAAGCATTGCTCATGCACACGCATGATAGAAATACTAAAAAAGTTCCACTAGTTGTGTTCGTTTGTGTGCGTTTGATACTTGCACGCTGTCGCAAGAGTATTTCTTTCCGTTTGCATTTTTGTCGATGCTGTGATTTGGGACGCTTGGGCCGGTCGGCGATTGATTGCATTTCAATGGCACAGTTTTGACATAAGAACGATTTTTTTGGGGACTGCTTTTTACGCTTTCGTCCATGTATTTTTATGGGTGAGAGACAGAACACTTTAAAAGTGTTTAAACACTTTAAGCACACACTTTAAAATATTCTACAATTTTACACGTTGTTTCAACATTTGCAAGTTTTGAAGTATTTTTGAGCAAAAATAGACCGGTTTGCCTTTGCCTTTGAATTTGTGAAATATTTTGCATTATGACAAAAACATTGAAATGGAATTGTTAATTAGTATTCATAAAGAGAGAATATCCACATAATTTAATTGTTTTATGGCATAATTTGGCTAGTAACTGAATTTTGTGTTGTTGTTGTTGTTTTTGTTGTAAAGTATTTTGGTAATTAGTATTTCAAGTTAGTTCGTATGTAAAAAGCCTTGTCATTGTGACTGCTTTTATATGTTGTTGCTATTGGTTTTTCTCTCTATACTTCTACACTTCGAATTATGTACCTCCAGGTTTGGTCCTCTTACGTGAAAACTATTTCAATCGATAACAACTTTTTGTTTTTTCAGCGAAACGAAATGGCTTATCGTAAAAACGGAAAACCCAAGAAAATGAAAAGTTACAGCTCGAAATTAAAACTTGCGATAGATTATAAGTCTTCGCGAAAGGTATAAAATTGTCACAAAATACTTTCTCGGTGTACTTTTGACACATTACGGGCGCCGTATGCGCGGGCGTCAATATTGTTGGCGTCAGTAACGGCATCAGAGCTGGAAAAGATACGGGCGGAGTACCAGCAGGTGCATGAGCATGGGTGAAGACAACGGTATCGAAGAGAACATGAATATTAGGTAGGACTTGCTTCGACTCCGGTGTCCCTGCTGCTTTTTAACTTTTGCCTTTGCCCTTGGTCTTTTGGTTTTGTGCGGAAATATGTTCCTTTTAATCAAAAATTCGTGCAGTATGATTTCTTTATTTTCTCCACTTCAGCCTTTTAGGTGCTTTTTCTCACTTTTCTTATTTCTTTGTTCTTCAGTGCAGTAAAACTTACCTTCCGCTTTTATTTCCATCGTTTGGACTACAAAGAAGAAGCACGTTGACGACAGCAACTGCAGCAACAGCGACAGCTGAAAGTGTTGCTGGCGGCAATTTATTTTATGCGCCATTTTGATGTACAACGTTGAAAGTCAAGATGGCGCCAATCAGTACCACGATAATAAAACGAGAACTGTCGCAGCGTCAGCGCAAGACAAACGGTTTTATCCCAAAATTCGTGAAATTTGTTTAATCTGAAAAAGATTATAAACAGAATGAGAATTGAATAAGGTTAAAAAAAATAGCTAAAAAGTAAGTAAAAGTGAAGAGTATGGAAGAATGGTGACGTTGTTGGGGGAAAGGACAAGAGTCCAAATTAATTAAAAGCGTAATTCAAATTTAAAATTAGTTCAATGATATTGTAGTTGGCAATGCTGACTCTGGTGGCAATAAATTTGAAATCAATTTCACAAATTAGTTAATCAGGAATAACAGACTTCATTCTTCCGGCGGCTATTTTTTAGCAGAGACGGCTCTTTACTCTTCAAGACAATGTTTGTGTACCATCTCTGCTGTCCCTTCCACTATTTTTCCTGTCCATTATTAATTGTGATGGAAAGAGTGACAGAGATAGTAAACAATTTTTCAAGTTGTCGCCTGGAGGCCTCTTTCAAAATAACGGAAACTTCAAAATTGGTTAAACTTTTATAGTCGATGCCACTTAACAGATATTCTATACCAGTATCAGTTCTGAAGTGTGCAAGTACACATGATGTATCGCACAAGTCAATCATGAGTTATGCACACATCTCGAAAAGATTTAAAAACCGACACTCCGTCTTTGTGATAGTCCTTCCGTCACTAATACTCTTCTATTATTTATCTTTTACTCAAACTATTTAAATTGCGGTGGTTCTCGTGTTGCTTCCGAACAATTTGCACTGCAATTTATAAAGAGCAATTCTTTGCAAGCTCTCCCCTTTCCGTTTTCCCCCTTTTCGTATTTTTTCTGATTAAGAGGTTAGTTACTTTCAATCCTAATGCTCTCCGCGTCCACGTTGATCTGGTCTATTCGCTTTGCCCCTCGAACTCCTTTAACCATGCCGGCAGGATAAATCCTGTTTCATAGACTTTCGCGGATTCAAGCATTCCTGCCGCTTCCGTTTCTGCTTCGTCTACTTCTTCTTCCGTTTCTTTTCTGCGTTGCGCTTAAACTGTGAAAGTGTAATCTTGCAAAGGAACCTATCGCAGGAACTGTCAATGCAGTCACTGTATAGAGAAATGCCTTCGATAACTCATTGAAATTAATCCTCTTCTGGAATGCTATCAGGATTTCTATTAATTTTATCTCGCACAAAAGCAGCAAGTTAAGAACGCATCAAATACAAACTAATAAAAATATTAAATACAAAAAATATTGAATACAAAATTAAATAAATAGGTTTGAAACACAAAAAAGCTCTTCATCCGTCGCATCCGTTTTGTACCACTGTGCCATCATTCCGCTCTTCGCTATGAAAATTAAGTCTATCAACTTGGAAAGTTCATGAAGGAATGAAAACTTATTACAAGAAGTAATTAAGATCTATGGAATTAAGAGTGCAAAAAGGAAAACTCAAGAACGTCGCGAAAAAACTGCTAAATGAAAAAGCCAAGGGATACCGGCAGCAATGCATTACTAGAGTCTCCCGCGCAGTTGTCGATGAAAAGAGCAAAGCGGCCTGGATAGAACAGGCCACGGCATAGAAGAAGTTTTAAGGGACAATAAAAAACCACTGCGGAAAGGAAAAAACGTGCAAATCGCTGTAAATTGAAAATCTTTGCACCGGATGCTGATTAAAAGAAATGAGAGACGATGAAGGGCAGAAATCCTGATTATTATTAACAATGTTTTCATTATTGTGGATCTTAAAAGGATTAATTGTGGATCTTATTGGATTTTATTGTGGATTAATATATATTGTTAATGTTTTCATTATCACCGATATTAAAACTGATATTTTCTTGATTGAATAAATTGTAACTTCTTGAAAGTACTCGTAGTTAAACCTGGCCCCATATTATACTCTTATATTGTCAGCGGGCTATCTTTCTTCTTCATAACTAAATATCGGTATCTCTTTCGTTGTCACCGATTACCATCGGACTACTCTCACTGTCCCTACCACTAGTATCTTTTCCCCCTTTTTCCACTGATTATAAAACGACCATTAAAACTTTTTCGGCAAATGTAATTACGAGTACGATAGCAATAAGAAAGCGCGAGACCGCAAACAGGGCAAAATGATTTGGCATAATATTGAAATCATTTCCATCGTGAACTTTCTGCATTAAGGAAGCTGAGCAGTGATAAAATCAGCCACTGATTTTCAGCTGAACTTTACACAAAACAATGAAACAGTCTCCTCCGCTCGCTGTGAGCAGAACTTGTGAGCATCAGTTTATGAAAATTCTTTGGGAAATGGCATCTAAACTCGGCAATACGGATAATCCTCATCCTCTTGTAAGCTCACTTTCTGATTGACTGGTAACGAAAGTGCCTTGATGGACTTGGGCATAGATAATCGAAGTATAATGCAAACAATTTTGAGAGCTTCAGTATTTTATAAAAGAATTAAAATAAAGTACGACATAATAGCATTCTTTTCTCCCGCGAGCCTAAAGTGAGGATTAAATGGAACTTGAGTCCAATTTATAAAGTTTAGAAAAGATTTTATTCGATAATTTCACCAAGATTAAAAACGCTTTGGTTCTTGTTCGATTAATTTTCTTTGGTCAGCGTGAAATTCAATGCAAATATAATGAAAACAGAATTTTGCTATGTAAAATTCTGCTGCTGTCCAAGTGTCAATATAAACAGATTGATACAGTTAAGGATTTTTGATGTACATTTTAAAATTGCAAGGCTTTTAAAACGCTTTTTTAATGAGTAAACAATACCGCGAACGTCAAATGGAATGCATGAATGCACTCACGCTGTGAAGAGAATAATACCCGAAATTCAGGTTCGGAGAGAGCGAGTTAGCAGGTGAACATGAGCATGAGATCGTGAGAATGATGAGATAAGATGAGATAACGCTCAGTGTGAAAGATTGTACGAACTGAGCAATGGCGTGTAGCAAGGTCTGAAGGTCTGAATGAGTATGAATGTGTTTAAACAAGCGAATGATTGATTGACTGATGAGGCTTTCGAGCGAACGCTTTTATTATTGATGGAGCAGGTAAATTGAATTTGATTGCAAGGCCTCACTTAAATGCATGTAGCATTCAATCATTAATGACAGTAACAGTAACAAACAACTGTCGACCGTCGAGGTAGTCGACCGTCAACCAAACAAGTACCACCCAACCATACGACAATAGCAATTACTGCAAAATACTGCGTGCATGTTATTGAGAATAGTGGCAACAAAATGGCGTGTTAATGCTTCGCTGAATGGTGCCGAACACAGGATGCTTGATAAAAATCCAATGCTTGATAAAATGCGATGCACTGCGCTGCCTGCTTGATGACTTAAATGCGATGCAATTCGCCGCGTTGTGTGTTGATGCCTACAGCATGGTGGGTGCGGTTGTGGGGCCATAATGGCTCTGGTTGAGGCGTGCTGGTGTGTGGCAGGGTTCGTTGGCAGCAGAAGCAGCGAGAGCAACCCAGCAATGACGTCGCTTCAACATCATTGACAACTGTTTATGTTGAAAATGGAAAAGCAAACATAAATAAATTTCCGAGTTGTTGGTGATAGTATTGTTTTTGTTGTTGTCGTTAAATATTAATGATTTATTATTAATATCAGGCCCATTTTTGTGGCCTGATAAGACAACAAAGATTTTATTGCAATAAAATTATATTATTTTGTAAATTATTTTATAAATCATATTTGATGTGATTACTTTTTGATTTATTATAACTATCGGATTCTTTATCATTGTAGAAAGACCTTTCTAATACGTTTCTAACGCTAAGAAAGGCTCAGGCAGCTTAAACTTTTATTAATTTTTATCGTAATTAAATTTTACTTTTTATCCTCTTAATTACACAAAATTATGAATACGTTTCTAATGCTAAGTAAGGCTCAGACAGCTTAAACTTCTAATAATTTTATGGAAATTAAATTTTACTTTTTATCCTCTTAATTACACAAAATTATATCGCCTAAAGCAAACACAAAAAAGAGTAACTACACTAAATTGGTTTCTTCTTGTTCTTCTTGATGGCTTTTAATTTCAATTTAATTTTCAATGACAGCTGATGAACGCACGAGTGGTTTTGTCAGTGGTTTCATTGCACCGCCAAAGTCATGAGGTTGGCTGCGGTTGGCGGAGGCAGATGGTCATTGTGAGAGAACTGAGTAACGAACGTGCCTGAACTTCAATGCTTTTTTAATTGCGTTCTCTGCAAAACGAGTAAAAAATAAAAACATTGATGATCGAAAAATGTTTAATTTACACAAAGGCATAAAAACGAATTAAAAAAAGCTTTGGATTTGCTTTTGGGCGAAGGAAAATGTGAAATAATTCCACAAATAATGGCAGAGGGTTAAAATGTTTCCTTTTTGCTTCTACAATATATAAATATCTCTTGAAAGGACAGGCATTATTTCTTCAGGACCATCTGGTTTGAGTTCTAATACGGAAGGAAGTCAAAGGCCGATGTTTGCAAGGACACAATCGTGACGACTGGCTCTTGTGGCCACTGAGAGTTGTTTCATCAATACTACTACGAGTATTAAATGTGGCATATTTTTAAGTGGACGGATAAAGAAAGGGAGAGACATTAAGGTTATTAACCTTACGATTACGATTACGATAGTGATGATGAGTACATGACTTACGTGACTTAACAAACATGAGTAACTAACAATACTTGGTCAGTGGGTTATATAACCCTCGTGGGTTATTTTAGCCCTAAATTTCTCAAGGGAAAAAGTTGTAGTTTAATAAACTAAAAGAGGTACTTACTATCGTTGCACAGCAGAGCGGTAAGGATTCCATGTTCTGTCGAATTGTTTTGTCCCTTCTTGCGTCTAGAAGGTAAGAAATTAAATTCCTTTTATTTCATGAACCATTTCTGGTTCTTTTAATTAAAAATATCCTTCATAGAAGACGCGAACATAAATGGCATACTAAGAAGGAAGAATGGTTTCCAAGAGAGCTTAAAAGTCTTTAACGCTCTCCTCCAAGAGGGTTTCAGTGTCATAAATCAAGGACATATCAGTAATAAAAACTCACTCATAAAAACTCAACGCCACTTACGTTGTACCAGTTGTACCAGTTGTACGTTAAACGACGTTTGTGTGTTTGCTTTGTGTGAATGTTGGTAATACTTTTTTCATTTTTGCACAAACGTGTTTTCCAATTTTGTGAGTCTGGGTTTGTTGTGCGACCGTCTTTAACAGCGCCCGTTATTAGCAAAAATTAACTTCCTGCAGAAAAAGTTGCGTCACGCGCGGACACGCACGCACACGTAGATAATCAAGGAAAAAAAGAACCTAATCAAGAAAATTCCTGATCAGGCACGCATTCTTTTTGTCAAGTAATTGAATATAGTGACGGTTCGAGCTGATAAAAGTGAGTAAGTTAGTGTTACTAAGAGGACTATTAGAGTGGTGTTCGTCCTTGGTGGTGTGGGTAATATAGTAAATCTCTCCAAATGTGTTACTACATCACACTTTTTCTTTCTCCAAAAAAAAAAACATTTCAACAAAACATTTCAATTTGAATTGTTAACGTTTCGAAATTAATGTTACAAAACACAGAAGCTTATTTTGTAAAACATACATAAATAAAGGGCCATAAAGGACAATTGGAGATGAAAGTGCAAGAGACAGACAGACGACAGAAAGACAGAGAGATACCCTCTTTTAAAGGAAACGTACATGAGAGACAACCTTTTCCTGTTACCACCAGAGCAAAGATTTCCTTTGATGCTGCTGCTGCTGTTAATGACGCTCAGAAGGTGTGGCAGAAGAAGCACTACGAAAAGGAGCTTATTTTTCCATTTATTACTGAAGCACTTGAGGGTTCAAGATCTGTGTGAAAACAAAACTCTTCTGCAGACCGAAAGGCAGACAGATCCTTCGGCTCATTTTGTCATATTTTCGTTTTGTGCTTGTGCCGGCCCCGCGTTGGTCCGTCCGTCTGTGTCAGAAGATGCATATTTCGGGTGACTATCTCAGTCGTTCATTCTGTCGGCTGCATTTTATTTGCGATGTTGTGGAAACTGTGCTCTGCACACTTTTGCACAATGCAGCACTCACTGCTCGAGGAAATATTCCAAGCATTCTGTGTTCATCGCAGTGCATTGTATCGTTGTTGCTGCATCAGTGTTTCTCTTTGCTTCTTTGTCTTACTTGTTTCTTGGTCTGGTCCTATCTCCGCCCCACCCACAGCCACGCCCTCTGTCCCTTTTTCACTGCATGGTACGCCTTGAGCTTTCAACACTTCAACAAACACAACACTTTTCATCAGACGCTACTGTTTGTCACCTGTCCGTCCTGGTCATACATATTTATCGCCTCAGAAGCTGTTGCTGGTGGTTTTCTGTTATTTTTATTGTTGTTGTTGGAGTGTTCATACAAGCTGATGCCATTGAAAGAATGTTGCCATTGAAAAGGTGGAAGCTCCAACTCAGTCTTGCAAGGAGTAGAAGAGAAGAGAAGAGAAATCATTGCGTTGAGTTTGGGGCACGATGGGCCTGTCGGAATTATAACCATCCAAAAATAGGACAGTCCTTAGCGAAAATTGCAGAACTTCTATTTTAATGTTATTGCCTGTGAATTTCTTTGGGCAATTTTGATATCGTCTGATTGAAGCATATTTTACGAGAGTTTAAAAAAGACATACATACGTATGTATGTTTCCGTTTGCGGTAAAAGTAAATCTTATACTATTTTAGCGATGTATTCTTCGTAAACCGTTCCTTATTATCTTTTTAAGTCCTACCGATCAACATATTCCAAACACATTCCTACTAAAACCTTTTTAAATGAAAACCCTTTACTTTTCGTAATCCTTGTCACGGTCATGATGAAAAAAAAAAGAAAAGCAGCCATTGCGATAGACTCATAGACATGCAGACGGACATCGAGACGAAACGGACTCGGTTTCTGCTTCTCTCTATTTTAGATTTTGCCCCTGCACTTAAAGCTCTTCGCCACCTTTTAATTTATTAATAGCATGATGACAAATCTGGAAAGAGAAAAACGCAACAAAGCACGCTTTATTGTCTTGAAACTTTTTGAGTATTCATTTCTATCAACAGGAGTTTACGTGTGTGAACATTATACAGACATTGCTCAATGAAAACGCCGTGTTGTGCGCATTTAGAGTGAAGCTCAAGGCTCGAACGGGGTTGTTTTTGTATTGCTTCTTTGGAGCGTTGAGTGTGCTTTACGTGTCAATGACCTGCGAGTATGTTGTTGCATGAGAGCGTATAGGTCAGAGTGAGTAGCTTTTAGCTAAATAAATAAAAGCAATCGATCGACGGAGATGGCATGCGCGGCATACGCCGAAACGTAACCGGACGTTCTGTGACGCTATACCATCATACATCATGAAGTTATTAAAAACTTGATTCATTAAAAATTCAATTAAAAACCGCGAAAACTGACCGATGTCAAAACATTTTCTAAATTTCATGGTGCATCTTCCCGCTCAACTGTCCTCTTTGCACCCTTCGTTCAATCAGCCTGCAAAAATCCTGCCCTGCTTCACACGAAATTTTCACAGATGAACATAATGCAATAAAATTCCACGGTGAGCGAATTTAAATCGGTCGTGCGGTATGCGAAGGGAATTCGATACCCGGACAAACGGCGCCACTAACTCGCAGTTCTCCTCCACCAACAAAAGCGAAAAACACACGCAGTGACATAATCACTTTGCGGACGAACACATCAAAAGTTAACTCAATTCGATCAGCTCTGCTTTGGGTTTTCGACTGTCCCTTTCCAGTGACCACACTCTAGCGCTAAAATTGTATCTGACCGGAATTGTATCTGTTTGCGAGTATCGTCAATACATCGCAGAGGCAAGAGTATGGGTCTTCCGCCCATCTTTGCCCATTCTAGTGACCACATGAAAGCTTGTATGTAAACTAACAGCTTTTTGAGGGCGTGAGGGAATAATCAATGGCCGCAGCAGGGCCGCCAGTTGAAAGAGAGTCAATTATCGGTCAGATAGTGGCCAAGTAGACTGAAATACTGAGATAACTTGGTAATCAGTGAGTCAAGGAATTGATGAAGCAACGTTTATCGTTAGTCCTCCGGACTTCAATCGGCTGTTAGCCCTTCAGAGGGCGGAAGAGATCATTATCTGCTAGTGTGTGTGAGGGTCAATATTCATTTACCGCTCAGTTACGAATCATTAATCTACCATCCTCATTTATCACCTGGTCGTTCCGCGACCAGTCAGACTAACTCCGTGCATCGAGTCATTTGTGCACAATCCTACGCACTGCTGTCACTCTGTCTCTCCCGCTGACGCTGCCACTAATTCTGCTAGATTTAACAGCTTAGCGGTTCGGGTCATTGAAAAAATGTACATGGTTTGTTTGTTGGTTGAATGATTTCGATTTTCAATCGCGCCGACTTTTTGCTGCATCTCTTTTACATCATTGTCCGATGTCGAGTGGCGTTGTTGTTGTTGTACGAGTTGTCACATACAAGCGTGCATGTTGGTATTTTGTGAAATAATCAGATTGTTGCACTTCGTTGCCAGAATGAAATTTGTTTCATGTACGTTGATTGCGGCTGATTGCTGCCGGCAGTGGCAGCGCAAAGGCTACAACAACAACAGCACAGCATAAGTTCAGCTAGTAGGGTAGAATAGCGGGGTAGAATTGAGAGTAAACAAAAAATTTTTAATGATTTATTATGTTGACAAGCAAAATATAGTATCTATACATATATTAAAAAAAAAATAAATTAATCTGTGAAATATCAATGAAATGATCCGGATTTTATTTTGTTTCATTTGATGCGAATCTAATTTAGCATTTAAGAGAAAAACTATATTTCATTAAACGATTAAACGCTAATCAATAATCGATTATCGCCTTTCGTTATCGTTTATAGAATAAAAAATCAAGAGTTATGAAAAAATCTCTGATTTGTAATTGCCTAAAATTTAATTATTTGCTGCATAATTTCATCTAATACACAAAGACGTCTTAAATGGGAAATTATGCAGTGAAGTAAGAACACTTTTTCCTTTTTCTAATACATATATCCTCTGCTAATTCTAATATTAGAATAATAAAATGTGAATTCTAATTCTAATAATAAAATACTCAACTAATTCTAATATTAGAATCGTAATAAAATCTGAATATTATAGATTTCTATCATAATTTTAACAAGACCGCAGTATCATAATCAGGACCAGCATAACTCGAATATTCCACATTAAATTTTCCAAAAATTTTTAAGAGAAATTCTACTCATGATGGTCGCGTTGTAACTAATTTTCATTTCATAGTTCATCAAATGAGACATAGAAATGTATGTATATATGTATGTACGTATGTATGTACGATATGTATTCGGTCAATCAGAAATTTGGCCTCGAGATGTGTTCTATGCATGCCGTTTGTGGATACTGCGAGTGCAGGTAGAATCGCTTGCGCACTTCTGTGCATGCACACCGACAACCGCAACGAATTCTACCTTTTTATTAAACCAGAGCTAAATTTGTTTTAGTGAAAAATTCTCCGAATATTATACTGTTGCTGTTCGTCGTCCGGCAAACAGTTCATATTTACTCGAACTTTTGTTTGCGATGTACATACAAACAGAGAGTCATTACACATCCAGACAATCTGCAGTTTTGATAAT
Source organism: Conops quadrifasciatus (assembly GCA_949752815.1). NCBI lineage: Eukaryota > Metazoa > Arthropoda > Insecta > Diptera > Conopidae > Conops > Conops quadrifasciatus. Next base: position 40,910,127 of record OX457078.1, read on the forward strand.
GTCCTGTGGCGAGCAGTTGATAGAGAAGCACGATGACTCTGCAATGCGAAGAAACTATTTAGTTGAAATGTACTCAATAATGGCTATACGTACGGATAAAATACTGGTAGTCGTTTTGTGTACCTATAAACAATACGAAGCGTGGTCGGTCACTCACAAGGATTATTGTGGATGCTCGTTTACACACTCTTGTACACACACGTTTACACATCTATGTAGGTACGTACGAGTATGTAGGTGTGGAGAAAGTTATGATGTGATGTGGTGTGATGTTAAAAGATGAAGCTTATCTGCCAAAGTTACTGTTATTATTATGTTGTGTTTGACAAATATTCGAAAATTGATTACGATAGAATTTGAGATATTGAAAATTTCAAGAAGTTTGTTCTGGTTTAATAAATTATACAAGAAATGATATAAAATGCTTTGTGGGTTTCTGTTTGAATTGATCGAAAAACACTCAGCGTTGAAGCCTGACAGGTCTACGAAGGGCCTTAGGAGGAAGGAGTTTAAAAGAGTGATTATTTAAATGTATAAAACCTGATAGGCTTAAAAATCGAAAACCGTAAGTCGAAAACAGTAAAATGGAAATACGAGCATTTAAAAGTTGAAGCGTTTAAAAAGTGTAAACCCAAAACTTTTAAAAAAGTGTAAAATTGAAATGTGAAATAATGACGGGCAAAAACGAAAGCCTTTTCAAGCGATCATTGATTGGTATTTATGCAGGATGACCGTCAAACAACTGCTACAACATTTACCGGTACATGTTCAGCGTTGCCACAATGACAATTCGGTAAAGGTTCGCTGCGCGCATAAAGTCGACCGATGTGCAAGAGTTGCTGGCAGCTCAACCTGCTTAAAAAAACACACACACACAACAATCAAAATAACAGCAGCAGCAGCGTGAGTAAAACAATAAAAAATATTTGTGGAGGGCCCCTCCTCTTCTTCTTTAACGTCCTCTTTCTGCGGCCGGGAGCGATAGGGCCGAGTAAAACAACATGGAGTTTGTCAGGATTGTCGTGCTGAACTCGAAGCGTTGCACCATTACGTAACATTGCGTTGAGGCGCGCTTAACGCTGCCCGTTTTCCCGCGCTCGCTTTAGCATACGCTGCAAATATTCATTGCGGCATTCTCCCTCCCCCTCCCCCACCACCCTGCAACGCTTGTCTTATTGTGTTGCTCTTGTCGTTAGGTTTAATTCGAGTACTTTCAGTTGGTTCATGTTGAGTTCACTCGAAGAGTATCGAGCTGGTCCTCGTCCGTGCGTCGCGTCGTTACGGCTTTGTCGCATTGTTTTAAATGCACTATCAGTTTGTTATTGTCGTTCGAGTACATGTTGTCTGCTGACATGAAGTGCGCCAACCAGCCGACAACAACTAAAAGCAATTGTCAACATTTGCAATACCAACAACAACAACGATACAATCGCGAAATGGCAACGGCTCTTTAGGTAAGTTTCCTTATTGTTATTGTTGTTGCTGTTGTGTGCACTTCTGGTTCGCCTACAAACAGCCAATTCGCCCGATTCTGCGGAAAGGCAAAATGTTTGCACGCGTGCAGTTCGTTGATTGCATGCTGCCGCCGAAGCGCCGTGCGTCAGTGTTTCCGCGTGCGTGCGTGCCGGTGTGTTTGTGCGTTTTTATCAGACCGTGGGAGCAATCAAAGTGATTGCCCGCCCGTGTCCGCTGTCTCGGTTTCTGTGTTTTTGTACCGTTAGTGGGTGGCGGGGGTGCGGGGCGTGTCTCGTCAGTTTTGTCTGACATCTTCACTTGTGCGTCGAACTCAATCAAGCATTTCTTTGTTTATTTATTGTACATTTTTTTGCTTGTATTTGGCGTTGTTGTTGTTGTTGTTGTTGGCCTTCTTCGTCCTTGTTTTCGCCTGTAATCTTTGGACAAGTTTGTATGTTGTTGGTGTAAGCAGGGCACGTTGTCACTTTGAATAGATATGCACTGTTATTGTACGTTAGTTTAAATTTTTTGGAATAATTCTGGAGGTTTATTATCCAACATGAACTTACATTTTAAGTTATCAAAAAGTCAACGCTTTTTGGCGCCAAATTGCAATATTCGTTTCTGAAATAATGGCGTCCGAAATAATGACGTTCGGTGATTTTAAAGTAACCGAACCAATGAAAGTCCCGAAGTAATTAAAGAATTGTTCAATTCGATCCGCAGACGACGAAGAGGAGACGAAATGGACGAGACGAAGTGGAACGAAGTGAATTTCGACTCTTCTTCTTCAAAGATAAGTTGAAGTGAAGTGCAAACGAAATGAAATCAAATGATATCAGCGCGCAATTTCATTCTGTGCCCAGACTGTCGACGTTGTCAGTGTGTCGTAGTCTTATTTGATTGCCATGGTCGCTGTCGTGTGTGTGTGTGTGCATGGTTGGATGTTATGCAACATCTCGTCCTACGTTATTTCTTCAACGGAGAAGCAAGTGCAAAAAGAACAAAATCTTAAGCAGCAAAAAACAGTGACATGTACGAGTACAACAATAAGAACAACAAAAACACAGCAGATGCACCACGATTTAAAGCACTATCGCGGTCTAGATGGGTTAGATCACAATTAATTTCATTTAATATTTTCAGAAAGTGAGGAAAACAATGACAGACTAAAAAAAGATGTGAGAACCCAAAATAATTTTGTAAATTTTTCTATTTACTTTACCAAAATAACATACTGCGCCTGAAAGACTGTAGAATACAAGGCACCGTGGTGCGGCGAAGCTTGGATCAAGTGCGAATAGAGCGACTTGGAGTCGGTTGCATAAATTGGTTACAAGACATAACCGAAACCGAAAACAATCCGAAACCGCAACACGGATAAAGAAACAATTAAAGACGAAATTGTGGAAAGGATGGATGGATGGACGATGCTCTCCCCCCTCCCTCATTCATCCCTCATGAATGAAGCGTCTAAAAGTTGACGCCGCGACGTCGATTTCAGAGCATTCAGGAGAAATATTTGATGAAGTGTTGACGCCGTTGGCGCCGAGCTACGAGTACCATTTCGGAATCCTTCGTTGTTGTTCAGACAGAAATGTGTTTTTATTTTCTTATCCTTGCAGCAGATTTGTTGTTGTTTGGGCACCCAGGGTGGAGAAAGTGGTGCGCGGGAGAGGAAGGGATAAACCGTAGCACTATCAAATCCGAGAGCAAATACCGAAGAGAGTGGAAGGAAAATGAGCTCGTTTCTACTTATAGAATATGAGATTTTGATTGAGAACTATTTCTATAAAGTCATTTAAATATTTTTTTTAAAAATTTACTTTAATAAATCGCTTTTTACAGAGTGTGAGGAAAGACTTTTACAGAGAAGACTTAAGGTCTCTCCGAACCTTAAGAGAAATGAGAAGAGTAACACATTTCTACCAAAAACAGTCTTATGGAAGTGCGATTGCTTTCGGCAGTCCATGAACCTTTGTATGTATAACCTTTGTACTACCTTTAATGGAACCAAGACCCTTTAATTAGATGCTCAGTAACACCATCACTTTTCAGCATTACGTTAGTGTCGGTCGGTAACTATATTTCATTCCGTCAATAACAAAAATGCTGCGTTACAGTTATACAATCCGCGGTGCAGCAGTTGCATCGGTTCAGTAACTGTACTGCAAGATTCGAAGTGTTGACACTTCGTTCTGGTATCCCGAAAAGAGGAAAAACAGCTGCAGCAAGAGCGGCGACAACAAATTCGTATGTTTCCGGAAAATCGCAACAATTTGACGGCAACGCCGGCAAAGTAAGTGCCTCCGAAGCCGCACATAATTCAACAACGAGCTCGGCAGTCCTCCGTGGCTATTTACGAAGGAAGCGGCAACGCGACGCGTTAATACTTGTTATTGGTGTTCTCGAATTTTATATTGCAGATGCTTTCTACAGCAGCACTTTCTTCTTACTCTTCTTCTTTTGGTTACAAACGCTGCCGCCAGAGGTTTTCCGGCTGTTTGTGTTACCAGCTGCAGCAGTAGCAAAAGCAGTAGCAATAGCAGTAGCAGCAGCAGTAGCAACAGCAATAGCGACGATGACAACAGCAGCATGTTGAGAGTTTTCAGTTTTTGCGGTAACGCCTTTGCCAAGTATGACGCGTATGGAGCCTCTAAATGTTATGTTTCGAGGTGAGACGTGGCGAAAGGGACGACATAGCACAAGTTGTAAATTGTTCTTAAGAAGTTTTGAACCAGCGGCGGCCAAAGCTAAAGAGGATGTACGAAGCAGAGCGGAGAACGTACGCATGGAAGCAACGAGGTGGAAAACCGGTAGCTGGATGGCTTCCAAAGGGGACGGTTACCGGCCCACCGAATCGCACTCTGATGAGCAATTTTTGGGAGACATCTCAAGGGACAATTGAGACCAACGTCGTTTTAACCAATAATTTAAGAGATCGTTGAGGTCGTTGCTGTAGCTGTGCACGTTGCTGCTAGTCAGTCTATGATAAACGACACGACTACTTTGCGGTCCGGGGGAAGGGCCATGAGTTAATTCCTGCCATTGAACTTACAAAGCCATTTGAAAGGTGGTGAGTAATTATTTAGGGCTCAAAAACGGATAAAATCAGGTTTATTCGGGTTTATTAATGATGGATAAAAAAATTTCTTACCGCCAACTATTTCTGAGATTATTTAATTTGATTGAAGGCACTAAAAGCGTGCAAACTAATTATTATATGTATATACCTTTCCAAATTTATTTAAAAAAAAACTGCTATAACAAAGTGAACTTATAAAGCTTATAATTTATTGAATTGCGGATAATTTACAGTATTTGCATTTAAATTATTGACCGCATGTGTTGCAATAGGGTTAATTTTCATTTAGGGGACCTTGTCAGCCACAATACGGAACCCGGTCGTAAAGTGAGGAGTAGCTTTAGTGTATAAAACTGGAAATATTTCATTTGCTATTGGAGATACAAAATGCTGATATTATATTTATTATTGTATATAATTTTCCTAATGAAAATATTGTAATTCGTATTTTTTATAGAACATTGCATAGAATATTTTTGCTCATTCTGTCATTATCGATTGTCACATTGCCAATACTAACAAATTGGCAAATATTTGCCACAGTTAAATTTGGATAAGAGTGTGTCCGTCCCATTCCAAGTGCGGTTACCCATCGGGGACTTGGTATTCACTCGTAATTCTTGTGGAATGAACATTCGAAAAATGTTATTGTTGTCGGAATATTTTTATGTTATTCACATGACATTTCCTGGGTAAATAATCTCGTGCTTCTTTCGTTTCACTCACTCTCTCTCTCTCTCTCTCTCTCTCTCTCACTCTCTCGGTCTCTGTTCCTGCTTATTCTATAGCAGTTTATATGTTCATTTTCGGCATCATCTTTGCATTCAGTAGTTGTCATATCACTTGGCTGTCGTTGTATGTAAGTACGACATGTGTATGTATGTATGTATGTACCTGTCAATTACAGAATATGTGCATTTTTTGTAGGGTTTTTGATTTCTCTTTAGTTTTCTCTGTCGTATTTTCATTTGAGTTTATCTTTATTAGTTTTTCAGTATCGTCTCCTTTTACCTACGATTATTGTAGCGGCCACTGGGCGGGTTGTCAAGTGGCTGTTTATTTGTTGTTGGCTACTTCTCTAAAGATAATAAAATATACTCCTATTTACTTTGTGCTTCTACCGTGTGTTCGTTCCTTGTGTGTCGACTTGCGCAAGTTTTTACCTATGTCTCATACCGAATGGTTTCTGTGGCCGAAATGTTCTAGTGGGCAACTCCTTCCCATCAGGAATATTTGAGGGAAAAGTCAAACTGTCGCAAGTGAAAGTGTCCAAATTATTATTTCAGAGATTCTGGATTATTTTCTGGTAAATTTTATGTTATTAGAAATATATTGAATTGAGTTTTAATTTCGGAAGCATGATACCAATTTATTTTCTAGCAATGTCAACTTTTATTGCCTCCGGGGAAAATTGTTTAATATTTATAGAAAAAAAGTAGGGAAAAATTTTAAATAAATCTGAATTTTTCATTCCAATTCATTCCCATTGAAGTCATGTTTGGAGAACATTTTTTGGACACTTTTTTGTACGTGCTCGAAACCCATTGAAAATAATTTTTGCTTGTATTTGTTCGTTTGTGAGGCTTCGGAAATTTTGATGGCAGTTGGCAACAATTTATGCAAAAATCTGTCGCAGCGCGGGCATAAACTGTTCTGGCCTATAAAATTTCGACCGTAACGCGAACCATTCGGCGTCGTAAATTTTAAGAGTTTTAGCAATTTGCCTTTTGTTGTCGCTATAAAAGAGAAGGAGTATGCTTTTTATGTGTCGAAGGCGGTCGGCTCACAGAAGAGCGCGAATACACAGATTGAGAGCAGCACTCGTATTTGGAAGCAGCAGTTTCTCCATTTTTCCAATGCGATACGCACATATTGACGTTTTTATTGATGTACATTTACGGAGGTAATTCATTCTTAACGATGTGTAAACTCGGACAGATCCGACTTTTTGCCCAACACGCAGAACGAGTCACGTTCGTGCTCATAAAGAAGGCCGCACTGATGCCGCACTGAAGTGAGAAGCGGAGAAGCATTCCCATCAAGTGTGAGCTATATTAGCATCACTAACAGCTGAGGTAAATTGAATCATATTTGAGTATACTCGAGTTCAAATTCGAGTGGAAGCATATTTATACGAATTCTGTTAGATTGATTCCGATTCATAGCATCCTATTCTTAAACAATGAAGGATAATTCTCACTGAAAGATCCACAAAAAATTGCAAATATTTACTGCTCATTCTCTCGTTATATTTTTAATTTCTATAGCACCTTTTCTTCAGAGAAATGTTGCTCGCGCAGTCACAGGATTTACCACACGTGCCCTGAAATTCATACATTAATCATGCATCATTCTCGTACTTTGCAAACTTTTTATAGTTTTGCAAATGTTTATAGTTTTTACAACAATGCAATTCTCGTAATTCTCGAGTTATGACGCTTTTAGGAATCTTTTTTGTTTCTTAATGTTCGTTAAGTTTTCCGACAGGGCTGAATGATGATGATGATGGTTTTTGGGAGGAATTTTCGTCGACCTTCATCAAGTTTGGTTTGAGACCATCTTATTCTGTGTAATGAACTTTAGAGATGGCTAAATTGTAACGTTTGCATATATTTGCCATCAGCGATTTCAGAAGTTTATTTGTAACATTAACGACCGACCGACCAACTAACCAACCAACCACTTTATGACTTCTTCGAAGCGAAAAAGGATATGGATTTACATTCGCCGAAACTGCTCGAAAAGTAAAAATGATACTGTGCAAAAGGATATGAAAAGGATGCGGAAAGTAAATGAGTGCGGAGAAAGCTAAAAGACTCCGGTTATTATTTTGTCGTCTGAAGACAACTTGTGCTTGCATTGGGTACATCATTTAATGCAAGAGCACTCATGATTAACTTTGTCATGTTTAACTGCTTTCGTGATACTCGCGTGTGTGCCATAAAATGGATAATCGCCTCGACTTTTTTCTTAGATGAGTCTGAATTTACGTCTGAAAAGACCTTAAGGCTTGATTATAAACAGAGCTTTGCTTACGCAGTTGGAAAAGATGTTTTGAAACTTGAAATGTTTAGATTTATCATCATCATCATTCGCGTAAAACGAATTTGTATGATATTAATAGTACGCGCAGAGGCAGTGATGGTGCCGTTTTAATGATTTCAATTTGTGCCTTTGGATCTCTTTAACCTTCTTACACTCATACATTCGTCACTACAAACGACTTTTGATGTACCTCGAAGTAAATAACGATGCCATATAGAGACTGTTTTTGCAAAACTGAAATTCCTGACTTCTAGGATTTTTGCGAGTTTTTTAGGAATTCCTTCATCAGAAAATCGCTCCTGCTGTTCGGAGCACTCTCGCACTATCGCTAATGAACAGGTCCACTATCAGCAGGGACAGGTTCTTGACCGTCTGAATTTTGTTCCTTCCGTCTCTGCTCCTTCTTCTCTTGCTCTTCCCATACAGCTGAGTTACGAGGTGAACCATAAAAAATCGCTTGCAACATCATCGTGGCATTCGTCAGTAACGACGTCACTTCGACCTTGAGCTTGCACACCCAGTCGGCTGGACTCTCGGCCAGTCTGGTAGCATTCCACTTGGAATGCAGTTAACAGAGCTAATGTCTGCCGGCTGTTCGTCCGCTCTTCCGCTCGTCCGTGTGGCTATCTGTTTCACTATTAGCGAGCTGGTCCACCGTCCCGTCTCATAAATAAACCATTGTACCACTAGACCGCTAATGTATTGCAATAAAACAGCAGCAACGTTGCTTACGAGAGCACAATGACCACTGCAAGACGGACCAGAAGGGCGGGAGAGACAAGTGGGGCGCAATTAAGTGGAAACAAAAACCGTAAAAACAGCAACAGAACAGAACTAGTGGCGAATATTCCCAAAGAATGGATGGAAACGGCAACACAACAACAACAACAACAACACCAGCCGAACTAATCACAATCACGATGATAATTAAAATCGCCGAGCAACAATGGAACGAATAACCATAACAACAACAACAACAGCAACGACTAAAACGGCAAACACAGTAAAAAAAGCATCAGAAAAAATAGCTGTTGTGTTGATGTTTTGTGAATATCGATAAGAAGAAGAAGAAGAAGAAGAAGAAGAAGAAGAAGAAGAAGAAGAAGAAGGGGACGAAGAATTCATACAAAATCAAGTAGAAGAAGAAGACAGTGAGAGCGAAAAGATTGAGAAAAAGGGTACGATATGGTGATGATGATGATGATGATGACTTTGGGGATGAAGATCAATAAGAATATGATAGCAATAAAACCCAGAGTAAGACAGAATGAAGAAGAAGAAGAAGAAGAAGAAGAAGAAGAAGAAAAGAAATAGCAGCAACAGCAATCCCAACAACAGCAAAACCAACAACAACAACCTCAGAACATCTTCAAATTAAACAGTAGCCAACACAGCGCTGTTGAGGCGCTCCATTCGTTCGTTCGTTCGTTGGTTTGTTCATTTTGTCCAGCTCTCTTGAGGATTACATTCCAAAAAGACAACAGAATGAAGTCAGGTCATAATTTATCAACGTTTCAATGCGATTGGTTGGTTGCAATTTGCTTCCTTTTTGGATCGAGCGCTAGTTCAAAGGTTGAAAGAATGGTTCAAAGTCAACGCGCCAACGTTCATTCGCAACGGTCAACGCTTTTTAAGCCACTCTGAAACTTTGAAGTGATCAGCAGATTATTAGCTTCTGCATAATAAGAAGACACTGGAGGTGCTTTTAGCCACTAGACTAAAGACCATTGTCTAAACTGTCGGAGTAGATGATTGTTTTAACTGCGTTTTTTAAAAGCCCAGCAATGTTTAGTAAATATTTTGAAGAATCTATAAGACGTATTATGCAGACAGAATCGCCAGAACGGCAATTACATGCCCTTCGAAAGTCCTGCAACCATGCTTTACTTGAGCTCATCGCCTCCTGGACCGCAGGACATGGTTAGTATGAAATTTTAAGCTGACCGCAGCTAGGTCTTCAAGACTGCTGGTGGCTGGACCAACTGCAGCAGTCGTGCTAACCGCTGCCCAAATTTAATTTGAGCGAAATGCTTTTGCTTCGAAAACTTAAGCCGCATCAAATGTATCACAGCTCTGTGGCCATCTCGGCTGACCTCCATTGACGAGCTGGCCGACTCGACCGGACTCGGCCGGAGTGAGCTGCACTCAGCTCGACAGGCCGGCTGAATGGTCGGCCATTGCGGTTGCAACATCGTTGCGGAATTTCCTTCTGCCGCTTCTCTTGCTTTGCCATGAAATAACTCTCGCTGGCAAACACATCCTAGTTCTACTCAAAAGTGTTGATATTTTACAATGCTGCAATTCGACAGACGCAAGAATGTCGAGAAAACTCAAATCTGCACTCAACAAATCTTAAGCATTTTCCGGCATGCGGTAGATGGTCGGCACGAGGAAGGAAGAAGGAAGAAGCAAGGAAAAAAGGAGGGAAAGCAGATAGGGCGGAAGAAGGTTTTTGGTGAATGCGAATATTTTCGGTCCTTAGTACTCAGAAGCCTACACTGCACAACCATAATGAGCGGATCATCATTTGCAGATGATGATGAAGTTTATTATTTTCTCCTCTTCTTTCTTCTCTTTTGCTAACGTGCGTGAAACTCTTACCGGCTTAATCGCAACTAACTGCACCGTTTTTGATACGGCCCTTACTTAATTAATATGGTCCACAATTTTATTCACGTTCATTCTGTTCAATTAAATATCACAACTAATTTTTAATTGTAAATCATTGCTAAAGCTTAAATTGTGTCGTAGTGAAAAAATGAATGAAGCACGATCCGAAAAATCGAAAAAGTCGAAGAAAATCTTTCTCTAATACCATTTTTCAATATTTGTCATTGCCATCTCATTCGCACAATACGTCTTCCGTATGTATGTGTGCCGGTATGTGTGTGTTGTTTCAAATGTTTTCTTTGCACTTCCGGTAGATAAATTCTAAATAATTGTTGCTTTTGTTCAGGAAGTCGTTGTTATTGTTGTTTTTGTTTTAGTGGCAATTGTTGTTATCTTCTCTAATAGAACTTTTGTGCTTTTTTCTTGCATCATTATTCATTAGTTCTGTTATTGCTGTTATCGTTGTTGTTGTTGTTGTTGCCGTAGCCGTTTTGTTTGTGTAAATTTGCATTTCAATGCTCTGCACAAGTCAGTTGTTGATTGCTTCATCTTGGAGTCATTTTGGTTGTTGTTGCTGGAAGTCTCTTTTCTTTTCTTTTCTTCTCTTGTTTTGTGTTGAGAAACTTTGGAAAAATTTGAAAACTGTGAAGTGTTTGCTTTCGGCACTACTACCGAAAGAGAGCAGCAATCAAAATGGCGCCAACAAAGCGAAAGACAAAACTGTCGAGTTTCTGTTTCTATATCTTTCTTCTCCACACTATTTTCTCGTACTATTCTCGTACTCGTCTATGATACTATGACGATTTGGTTTGTGTGTTTCGAAATAATCAAACGAAATCATAGCCTTTTTTGCAACAAGAGAAGTGTGCGTGAATTTTAATTGAGAAAAACAACCTTAAACACATTTTTTGCTCTTCTTCCTCAACTTCGTACTGCTCTTCCTGTTCTTCTTCTGCAGCCTTTCGAAGCCAAAAGAGTATCATCGATACATGCTGAAACGTAAACGATTATTTTATGTGTACCACGACGAGTGCCACTGAGTAGCAATGAGTAACAATATTTTTTCTGTTAACCAACAAGACTATCGGCGTCAGCAACAACGACGACGACAACACAACCGAAACAGCAGCAACGCAACCATCAGCGACGACCGTTGTTCATTGTTTGTGCGTCCCTCGATACAAGACGCCTCATAAAATTTACATAAGAGCTAACGAGAAGTCCCTTTTCGAATACTAACCGGAAGCCAGTGGCCTGTCATGCAGAGCAATGAGCATAAAATAACTACAACAAAGACCAGCTCGAAAAAGGTATTTTGCCGAGAACAACAATAGCGCAATATCGTAGGACACCATCGATACAGCACAGCATCACCATCATCATCATCATCATCATACGGGTACAACCAACGAGCGGTAGTTGTTGGCAACAGGTGCAATTTGGTATCACCGACTTGCCTGAAGAGGGTTGGCTGGATCTGCTCTTAACTTGTGCTCTGGTTTTTCTCGGTTGTTGCTGCTTTTTTGAAATTCTCTGGAGCTGCGGAGGTTGTAACGACCACACAGTTACAATACTCGCAATAATGTATTGCCAAATGAAGCAGACAACATCAGAAAATGCTGTTTGCCAGCATTGAAATCGAGTGACAAAATGATACATACTCCGAACGGTGTTTGGTACTCGACGCTGAGCCCTCGATCCTAATGCAAACACTTCCTGCTACTTTGCTGCGCTCCTTACCTCACCTCAACGCCTGTCTCATTCTTCCCTGCCTCGTCTTATCGCTCGCCCATTTCTCACTTCACATCATGAAGAGCTAGACGAGTTGGAAGAGTTGAAACAACAGCTCGATCTGTCGCAGATACAACACGAGGGCGCCAACTTAAGTGCCACTGCGAGCCTCTGTTGTCATAAACTGCGGTTGAATACGACAGCTGTCGTATCCCATCGCACCCCTGCCCCCTTCATTGCTGCGCCTGCTGCAGCAACTCTAGTTGAATTGCGTGGCGTGTACTAAACGCTTGCTTCTTCGTTGCAGTCGAGTCACTCACCCGCGTTCGAGCATGCCATGAGAGCTTGGCTCAATACGGTATCATTGCCATCGCTGGAGAGGGCCGAGGGGACGGGATGTGTGCTCCGGCCCTGAATAACCGCAGCTTCCAAAGTTTACTCACAGCAAAAAACCGCTTCAGTTTTGCTTTTAACTGGTTTGTGGAACATGTCATTATTTATTCTGTTCATCTTCATCATCTGACTCCCAATCCGTCTATCTCTCGATTCGTGTGGCTCCCATTTCGTTGGCCTTTCGATCGTCCGCCTGTTTGCCGAGCCATCTGCGTGCGATGGTGGTCGCTCTACCATCTCTGTTTGTCTACTGGCTCTCAATCTCACTCACAGTTAGTTGCTCTGCCTTCTGGTTCAACCGGCTATCCGGTTCATCTGACACCCGGAACGACCGTCTGCCTTGCGTTCCTCGATGGAACTTTGTCCATCTCTCCAGCTGCCTTCCAGCCCGATTGTCCGGGTGTCTCTGGTTACTGAAGCATCAGCCCACCACGCCCACAACATGTACGTTCTGCATTGGATGCACAAAGTGTGTGTGTGTCCCGATACAACATGTCCTGGTTCCAGCGAACTTGCGCTGCTTGGACTACAAGTAGCTCTCGGTTTATTTCCGGTGGCCGCAAAAGATTCATTCAAGATTTTTGCTTGAACACGTCGTGATACGATGCACGAAGCCTCAGCTGGTGGTGTGGTGCGGCAGCGGGGGAGCAGGGACAAGGAAAATCTGGCTGACTTAGTGGACATCATCGGAATGTGGCGTGCCTCGATCCGTGTGGATTTGGGAAATCAATTGATTGAAAATTCCAGTCAACCAGCTCGAACCCTGGCAGCATCTGGCGGCTGGGGATGATGTCAGAGAAGGTGGCCACTCCGTTTGACTGGATTATCGTCCAATGTGAATGGTTTTGAAATAAAGAGCACGCGTCGTTAATTTATGCAAAGTGTCCTCATGGAACTTTCTCAAACCCTTTGTTCTCAAACTTGAAACCAACAAAATCTGCCTTCACAGATAAAATTAAGGAATTAATTTATTTTTTTGTATTTAGTTCATTTCAAATAATTGAAATTCATTCTTAAATTTAGAAGAAAAGTTTTGTGAACCTTTTAAAATCAGTATTATCTAGGGAGGCTTCTTAGTATAGCTTCTAGGCCCACCGAAATCTTTTAGCGCCTGCTAACAGATATTCCGATTAAGTTTAAGACAAGATGAACATAAGTTTCTGCCAACATAATGCATTTCAGTGTTTGGGAGAATGTGCACAAAGGTGATTATTTTGAAATTGATAATAACAACATGCAATACTTCAAATAACTTAGAATAATAAGAATAAGTATAATAATAATTAGAGTAATAGTACTCGCATAAAGTATTGCTGCAATGAGCAAATTGTGCACATTCTTGTCTTACCCAAAAACAAACTCATCGAATTAGTTGCTTCCGAACAAATGCCGAAGGTAGAGGACCAGAACTAGAGCGAGGCCCTGCACCCCAATCAAAGCCGAATGGTCCGCAATGCAACACGCTCCTGGCATGCACCATGTGCCTGCCCTCTATGCAACATGACCGGGAAGAAAGCCGGGCCTTTCCTTCGGCACAACAGCAGATACCTGATAAATTCTTAAACTACTGGATGGCAAACGGTTCGGCAACGTTGTCCGTTGGCTTCCATTGTTCTACGCAAATTGTTGCCGCTCTCTTGGATGCTAATGCAATGTGTTTGCTACGACGCAAGTGATATCTATGGAAAGCTGCCGTTGTTGGTGTTGGTGTTGCTGTTGCTGTTGGTGTTGTTGCAATTGTTGTAGTTACTGCATTCAGGAAGTTAAGCTTGACAGTTTCGGAATGAGGCTGGATGGGATGGTGCAATGATGGAACATATTGAACGAATTGACAACTTGGTTTTATGATGCAGCCACGATTGTAAGAAGAAGAGTGGAGAAGGTTTCCGTTTAGGTGCTTAAACTAAGAGAAGGATATACTCAGGTGAGAAAGGATGTGGAAAGAAGTGAGCTGGAAAGGGTAGACTTTTGAAATGTAAGCTCAATTTGTTAGAACTCTCTTCTGGATTTATTCGCTTCGTGTGTTTTTCATTGAATGCGATTGAATTTTGATGAAGTCGAAAGGAGGAAATGCAGTCGCATTTAATCGGAGATAATCTCATGCCAATCATTCTCACTTTCATCTCATAAGATTGACGGAATATAGAATGACTGACAGAAGATTGTGAATGGAATGAATGTTACCGGATTGATGATGAACGAGGTTGTTACAGAGGATTATCGCCATCATCATCATCATCGTTTACCGTGTGGTAATTTCCTTATCATGAATGGAATTATAAATATATTTCGATATGCATAAAACACACCCAAAACTCCGCATAAACGCATATTGACAATAAATATTGTCAATAACTTTTTATAAATTTTAATATTGCTGCAAGGAATAATTAAATGTGTTGCGCGACAGTTTCAAAATCAGTAAAACATTGATAAATTACACACACAAAAACACACTAACAAAACTTGTTGCAGAACAATGCAATACAATGTAAATCATGAAACAACTGTACGCATGACAAAGCTTCTGAAACTTCAGGCGAGTCAGGATAATTGTGACGTTTCCTTTAAAATAATGCCACTAAAAGGTATTTCAAGGCTCTGCCGTTTGGCTCTGCAACGTCCTCTCGTCCCTTCCGCTGGCTTCGCGGCCAGCGGCAGACCCTAATTGACCCCTTTGTGTGGAACGGCGATGTGCTTCTGTGCCATTAAACGCTTGTTCAACCGTCAATACAAATACGAGTATTTTGACAGCAATGGACGAGCACGATAGCGACACTTCCGTTCTCGTTACCTTGCTCGTTGCGCTTTTTCCACTCGAACTGATTCAGCGGCAGCAGCCCTCAGCAACAGCAATCGCCCCTTCAACTATTGCCAACGACATTCATCCATGACGGTGATGATGACGACGTTGGCTGCGATGATGACGCGATGCCCCATCGAGCCGCATCAATTCTGAGCACGTCTGCCGAATTATTATTATGCGAAAATCGCGCATTCCGCGGGAATCACTTTCCCCGCGCGCACTTGCCCCCTCTGTCAGTGCTCTGTCTGGCCTTCAGTTTCAACGCAAACAAAGACAACCGGATCACATTCTCCAGTGGCTCATTTCATCATTAGCTGCGCCGTCAACTCGGGAGCAAGCCACCCTGGTAAACACCTTCCATCAATGAGATTAGCGTGCCTGCTTCCACTAACATCTTGTTCTTCCAAAAAGAATCAGTTCTTCCGTCGAACTCATCGAGCCATTCCACCGAAGGGTGAGAGATTCAAGAAATTTAAATTTAGATTTGATTTTTGAGTAAGTCGGGCCCTGGTCGGAAGAGAAGCGAGGGAACAAAGTGCCTGCAGAGTCTTCAAAATTGATGAGGATACATTTTTTAGACGACTAAATGGGGAGAGGGCTTAAAATAAGAGCACAATTCTGTTGGGCTGGAAGTCTTTGGCGTCAGTGAGTTTTCGAAAAAGAGATCACACGAAAGAGAAAAAGGAACACACACGATTAACCCAATTGTAAGACGATAAAATGGGACAAAAGTTGAAAACATGCCTGCCTAGATATAGCCGATATAATGTACATATATTTGACAAGAAGACTTGATTGACTCATGATTTAAAGAAAGAAACTGAAATGTTCTTATCAACATTTTAAATTGTTTATTTACATTTTATATTGAAATAGGTGAAGAGCAATGATAAAGTCTTTCTAGCCTTACATAACTTCATTAAGCCTACGGTTATTTATTCAATTTAAACAAATTTTATTAAAATTAAGTGTGATATAAAAGAGCGCGAGACACTTACCTGCTCTAGAAAAAGATTTTCATTAAAATGCTCAAAAGTTCTGAAATTTGAATCTTGCACGAGGTGAGCTTATAACCACCATCTATTAAATCTTTCCTTTGAAGCATCAACTTTTTAAGGGCGGATTACATTTTATACAAGCGCAATTAATAAGAATAGTTTTTAATTTCTTTGTTATGTTCTTCGATTAGTCACCAAATCACTTTTGCTTTTTGTTCTTCTTAGTTTAGGTTTTTCAAAATGCTCCCGCTCACAAAAATATTAGAATCTCTCTCCTTTTCCTCGATGTACGATATTTGCCGATCGGCACTCGCTTCGAATCCTTTTTTATTCCGCGCGAAACGAGTTAAAGTGCTTTAATTTTTGAGGGCTTATTGTTTTTGCATTCTCGCTGCGTGTGATATCACTACTTACTACCTCTACCAACAACAGCTACGACTCCCGCGATTCCGATCGCACTACTATTGCTTAATCTTTCGTTGCGTCAGTTTCTTTTATACCTTCGCGGGTTCTTGCGCTCGAAGCTTTAGAATCTGTTCAGCTGACGGCTTGTACTCATTTTCCAGCTTTCTTGAACATCATCATCGTCATCAGCCGCTTCGCTTTCGTCCATCTATCCGTCCATCCGGCGAAGTAGTCCGATCCGACCAATCGTTATTCTGATTGTTCCGATTTTCCTCCGGCCTGGGCCGTTCATCAACCGTTGGGTTGGATCCCGATCAGCACTCGTGCATCGGCTGGAAGCTCAGCCCGTT
The DNA here is from genome assembly GCA_949752815.1 of Conops quadrifasciatus. Lineage (NCBI taxonomy): Eukaryota > Metazoa > Arthropoda > Insecta > Diptera > Conopidae > Conops > Conops quadrifasciatus. The sequence goes on from OX457078.1 coordinate 40,927,005, forward strand.
TCTTCTCAGCGAAGAGCTGTTCTGGCAGAGAAGACCAAGAGTGAATCTCCGTTGGAGCTTTTCTCTGGTACGAAGAGTAGAACTTAGCTGGTATTCTCTTCCATTCTTTGTTTTCCTGCTTGCTTTCTTCTTCTTTTCGTCTCCACGATAACTCCACGATAGCAGAATTTTTGCTCATTCTGTGCGGACTGCTTTTATTTTGGACGCGTTCTTTGTTTTGACTTTTTGGTCAGTTACTTTGATCATTCCTTCGAGTGCAATTTTGTCCGCGGTCGCTTTAATGCGTTCGCAGCTGATTTCGTTTTTGTTATCATCAACCGTTTAACATTATTAAGCTTTCATTCTTTGGTAAAAATCTCATGGTTTTCTCTCGTGTTCACAAATCCTGCATGAAGTAAAGGACGGTTTGGGGAGCAGTTAATCATTAAGCCAAAAGATGGTGAGTAGTTGAGCTTTAAAAGGGTTCTTTTAGGGTCGGAACACCCAATTTGTTGGAGATTCAGTTCAGTTATTTCAGTTCAATTCAGTTCAGCTTAATTCAAGGACCAGCATTTTTAGGAAGGATATTAAATGTGTTTAAAAGTTCGCATTTTTAAGGGAAAGGTCGTTATCCTCTGAACTCTGTATGTCTCCATGTTTTAAGCCATCTCTTGATCCCATTGACACTGGGTCGTCTCCACCCGCTGAGTAGCTCAAGGCCAAAAATGAGCGAATTGACACTTCAGTAAGCCAAAAAGAAGACTTTATCGACACGAAGTCTTTTCGATTTCGATAAAGCTGTTAGCAAATTTCGACGCCCTCTCTTCCTGTCAAGCAAACGTTCGCGTGCTGTGCGCCTTGTCAAAAGTTGGTCTTCCAGCTACCGCGTCTACCATTTACAATAAAATTAATCGCTGCGAGGCGCTTAAACGTAATCATGAAATTCATTCATTCATTCATTCATTGCAACAAACACACGAAAAACAACGATATCTGATACTTCAAAGAAGAACGTGTAACGAATTGTTAAAAAGTGTAGCAGCAAAAGCCGAAGCAACCCTCCCTCCGCGCCGATAAAGAAAAAAATAACAAAAACGAAACAGAAAATTTGAAGAAATACGTGTAAAGGAGATTTACAACAAATATGCTATTTTCTTAACATCTACTAAAGAAAATAAGAGCAAACAGGGCTTGCAAAATCGCAAAAAAGAAAACAAGTTAGTCAAGAAAATCGCACGGAAAATAAAAAAAAACTGAAAATTGAACTTCTCTGAAAGATCCTTGACGGTAACGAATTCAACAAATTGGAGTTTTCAAACGTTCTTTTTTAAAGCAAACATAAATTGTGTACACAAAGGATATCTCCTTTGCCGGCTGGGCCACAATTTAAATGACATACGCTTTGGATAATTCCCACAAAATCGGGTGGTACTTCATCAATTTTCTTGTTCTTACTTCAGTACAACCGTTTCATGTGTTTCATCGAAATTCTTTCCCCGCCGCCTGCTTGTCGCACTCTTGCCATTTTTCGCTCATCAACCATCCATGTGTAAAATGCTGGCAGGTGTAACAAAGTGGCGCGGCGTGTCATTACTCTGCGTTGCTTTATTTTGCTCTGCGCTGCTCTCAACTGTGCTATCAACCGTGCTGCGTTGTACCTTGCTCCTTGCTTTTTCGCCGCTCTGCCTGCTCTAATAACATCGCCGCAGTGAGAGCTGCGCAGCCAGCTGAGACGGCCTGAGCTTCAGTTTGTTGATTTGTTCGTTAAGCTGTTTAGATTGCTTCGGCAGGTTGTTGCTTCGCTGTGCGCCATCGAGCTTTGGCAAAGCAGCAACAGCCGTTCTCTGGAGGCATTATTTTTGCGATTTCCATTGTTTTGTTGCTGCTGCTCCTGTCGTTGTTTAAGCGCGCACGTGACGCGAATGAAGATGCGAACAATGAAGCAACAACAGCTCTCCCTGCGGATGCTGCAAATGCGAGCTACAAAAAATAAAATTAATAGAAAAAAGAAATAAATTTACAACTAGCACTTTGGCAAAGAATGGCAAAGAATGTAGGTATGAATGAATAATAGAATGATGATAAAACTTATTGACTGAATGATTCGTTTCGCTATCGAGACTGTGGAGGGAGGGGAAAAATGATGGGAAAAATAATGTTGAAATGCAAAGTGCAAAAAGACACGCAGAGAAACAAAAAAGACCATCACATTCGTATATTGAGAAAAAGTTAAGAAACACTGGATACGATTTCGGTAAGATTTCTTTGTAAGAGCTTAACATGAAGTAAAGCAACAAAGCTTACCAATCGAAATTAAAAGTACATTATAGTGAAGGAGCGGCGCAGGGCGAAGAGGAGCGACCGCCTTCAAGCTGCAGCACTTTCACAAAAATCGCAAGCCGCATATTCTACGCTCTTTAAAAAGAAAGTTCTACGAATTGGTATAGAATACTGATCAAAAGTCTGTAGAAGACACATACACAGCGACACACTTTAAAGCAATGCTTGTCACACACAAAATTGACAGCAGACAAAATGAATTCTCAAATGCAAAAAAAGAAAACAAAAAAGTAACACGTGATCACGAGCGAAAAATGTGGCTGAACGACCTTCTGAAGCAGAGTGATAATCACAAATCGAGTGCGTTGCGGCAGAGCTCAATAAATATTCAAGAAATTATTTGATTGATGACTGTGATTGTTTGTGATTTTTGTTAAATAGTTCATTTTTGAACCTTTTTATACATTTTTGAAAGTTCTTGCATATTTCTTGTTTGGTTATTTTTTGCTTTTCTCTCAATATTCTCTTCGTATCGGCGGATCAAAGGATTGCTTTCAGTCTACGGGTTGAAAAAATCTTTCTGTGCAGAACACATAACATTTCTCAAGTTTACAACAAATAATAAAATTATTTAAAAGCAGAAAAAACACCTACAAAGCATCTCTTGGATCTTTTGTGCCATTTTTGTTCCTGTATTTTTTTCCCCTTTATTTACTTCCAAAAGCCAAACTGAATGACAAGCATTTTTTTAAAGTTCTTAACAATAACTCACTACAATGGTATTTTTTAGAAATGTTTTTTTTTTTTTGCTACGTGCTATGTTTTACTGTTTTAATGGATTTCATGTTTTACTTTTCATTGAGAAAAAAGAAGAGAAAAGACAACGTTTTAGGAATCTCGAGAAATTTATCTTGAGCCGCCTGAACCCAAAAATTCATAGATTTTTGGAAACCGCTGAGGCAATTATCGACCGAAATAAAAAAAATGGCAACAAAGATGAAAAAACATTAAACTTTAGAAAATCTACTACAATATACATATTTCGTAAAACTGTGAGATTGGTTCAGGAATATATAAATGATGTGCATCGACCGCGATTAGATATTATATCGTATCAACTTTCTTTCCCCCTTTTTTTTATTGATTTATCCAAATAAATCTTTTGTGATTATCAGTAAGTTTTGCTGTTTTCTTCAACGAAGTCGTTATTTTTATAAAGTTAAGCTGATACAGCAACTCTTCTTATCTATAATTGTATCGTAATTAAACTCGACATAAACAACTTGACCCACCCTTGATCTACTGTTTCCGAATCTTATCGCGAAAAAAGGAAAAGGTTTTATTCCGTGACCTAATTCATATTTTTTATCTTGTTATCTTTCGGAAAGTTTTTATCTCAATGAAAAGCGGTTTTAAAAACATTGATTCAGTAATTAATTTTAAACTTGGCATTTTCTTCTAAAATTATGTATAACACACATGCATAAATTCTTAAACAAGCGGATAGATGAATTTTTGATTTATAAAAAATCATTTCACCTTTATTGAATACTGCATCACAGTACTGGACACGTTTTGGTTGCAGCTCAAACGCAGAAAAAACCAGCTTAGTTAACTTTTTATTAAAGTCTTAAGACAGTCTTCTGCACCGATTTGAGTGGCAATATCTTAAAGGATAATATTGCTATTTGCCTTTATTAAGTTAAGTGAAACACACACAAAGAGCGTCTCTGTGTCAAGCGGAGTAATTAAAATTAATTGCTAAAAACTTTTTGCTTCAGTGCCATTAGCTGCAAATTATAGTAATTTAATAAAGCGAACGCACAAAAGGAAGACGATCAAGAAACCGAATCGCAAATAATAAGGCCTCTCAACAACAACGACAATAAAAGCAGCCAACCACCGGCACCACCATCATCACCGTCAACAGCAACAGACTCATCATTCATCTTTCGAATATTGTAAAAGTACGAAGTGAAGACTGAAACAACAGAAATGACTAATTCTGTGGTCTCAGAGTCGATGAGTAAAATAATATATGTACAAATATATGGATTGTATGGAATTTCTTACCTCCAAAAACAAAAGATTAAGTTCATAAAGGTTCTTATGTTCCAAAATTTTATATACTTTTCGGTTTCTCTTCAATGAAGACGATTTTGTTATACGAGGCTTTTAAGAACTGCAAAGGCTTTCGTAAAAGAAAACTTGTGCAAAATATTAAGAATAATGAGAAGAAACCGACGGTTCCGGGATCAGTATATCCCCAGCATTTTCCATAAGCCCAACGAGAAAAGTGCCTCCAAGCAGAAAAAGTTCAAAGCCATTGAACTGTGTCCTGCTTCGCACATCAACATATACATACTTACTTATACTTATACATACTTACAGCGATGCATACTCGTTAATAAATGCACGCTTCATGGTATGCGCGATGCCTCATCAGCATGCATCGTATGCCGCTCTGCAGCTGCTGCCTCGTTTATCGCGGCATAATTTTTTAATAAGCTGCTGCAGCGCCGAACCGAAATTAATTAAAACTTCTTGTGATCATAGAAAAGATGCCTGAACTATTTTAAACCGAAATGTTGTTCAAGCGAAAAAAGGCTCGCACACTTTTTCATGAAAGGAAAAGCCAAAAGTTTGAGCAAAGCGACTACAATTAGTGGGTTGGTTGGCTGAAAAGTACGGGAGATGGAAAATGGAAAATGGAAGAGGGTAGAATGAAAGAAACTCTTTTCTACAGGATTTAACCTGCCCATCATTGATGTTTTGAAGAAGTTGCAAAGAGTATTTTTCTCAGAAATAGTAAACAATTTCAAGAGACCTTTTCTCGTATTTTTGAAAATGTATTTAAATCTATTTTAATCTATTCCCATTTGCTTAATCTTTTTTCGGTTTTCAAGCAAATTTTCAGTCACATTAAATAAATCGCTTCTGTTCGATCCTTCGATATAGCAAGCTATAGCGACACTAAAACGAATCCTGTGAGGTACGACAAAACCAAAAAGATGATTGCCTTAGTTTTACTTTGAATATCGATAATTTGGTCTTTCGAGGAGTGTGATCTTTGCGAGAGACCAAGCTTCTTTCATGGCAAAAATCCGTATTCATTCTGAGTTACGATCATCCATCCTTTTCAAAGAGTCATAAATGTATTCCTTTCGTCATTCCTTCTTCTTTTGTGCGCACAAAAACGATAATCGTCATGCATCGTTCTGCCGAATGTATTTTTTTTTACTTAGTCGCTGAAAGGACTCAAAGTAATATTTTAGGTTTTTTATCGCAACCAGAGAAAAACGGCCAAGATCTGGATTTGGAGAAAATCCCAACAAACTTAAGGCTTTCGCTTTTTCAGCTTAATTTATTGACCACTTTTTGTCGGTTGTTAATAGGCTTAAGGAGAAGATTTATGTCGGTTTATAAAGTTCGCCGCACAACCAACTGACTCAGTGCGAAAGTTCCAAATTGGTGCAGATGCAGAAGATAGAATGCAGTCTACTGACCACTTTGTCACCGTCGATTAAGATCACCTCCGATCAACCATCATCAACTGAGATCAACTAATTACATTCATTAATTATCTCTCATCAACACTCGAACTTTCAAAAAGATAATCGAAATGGAAAAAACAGACGCAAGAAGAGTTTCATTAAATGTGACAACAAAGTTTGTAACAATAACTGTCCCAACAGCAAGAACAAGAATACATGGCAAAAAACATAAAAAAAGAAAGCGGCAAAATTGACGCAACGAAAGAGAACAACAAAAACAAAGAAATTTGGCTTGAGCTCAATTCAATTCAAAAGCAAGCTAATGAATAAAACAATAGCGGATGACATAATTTCCACCAACAATAAGAACAACAAACAAATAATAATAAAAATAACACAAGCCCAGTAAGAGTAAGAGTGTTCGGCCTTGCCGAAGTTCATATACCCTACACCGCCAAAGTCTACATCCAAAGACTTCTGGCAGACAGAATCGACTCCGGAGGAGATAGATTGTATCCTTCTCTAATTCTAGTATCATTCCTCCTTTAATGGATTACAAATAATAAAGTGTGCAGAGGATAATGTTCATAAAATGTGACCAAAAGGAAAAATAAAAGGAGGCAAAAACAGAATCGTCAGGTAAAGGTACCACAAAAAAAATACCAAAAATGTGTCATTCAACTCTTGAAAAAAAGAGGGTGAGACATAGAAAGGAGCCCAAGAGGAATGAACTCAACAATAAACAGAACGTGCCGAAAAGAGAGAGAGAAGCACAAGAAAAACTCGGGACACAAAAACAGAAATGAGACTGTTATGAGACAAACGAATGTTTTCACAGCCGGCGAACAGCCGAAGCGACAACAACCGACGAATAATGCTGGCTTGTGATGAAGAGCGCCTCTTCACAATCCTTTATTCTTCGTCTTTAAAATACTCGCGACTTCGCGTTACTTCAGCTTCTTCAATGTCTAAGATTTCACTCGTAAAACGTCTTGATTGAAGGATTGTGTCAAGGATTATGTATTGATGCTTGCTGTGTGTAGCCGCTGCCAGCTTAACCTGCGAGCCTTGAGACTGGACAGCTTAAGGAGACAACGGTAAGAGATAGTGTCAACAATATCGATAGCAGTCATGCCCACAATTGAAACGAAGAATGATGACGCTAACAACTACAACAACAACTTCAACAATTGTAAATGCGGTGCCGAAGCGAAAGAACTCGGGATGGTGCATCGGCGTTGACAACGGCATCAGCATCACCATCAGCATCACCATCAGCATCAGCATCACTATCGGCCTTAGCATTACAATCATTGAGTCCTGGCTCCATTACACAAAGGATGACGCAATACAGAGACATTGCGCTCTAAGAATACTTTGTTATCCGAAATCCTTCTTTCTTTTTTCCTTGTTTTGCCTTCCTTATTTCTCTCTTTCTCTCTCCCTCGCTCTCTCTCTCTCTCTCTCTCTCTCTACGGGTGCATTTACATATACGTAAATTGTTTGTGTACGTACACATCACGTACACTCGGTTTCTGCCATCTACGATATGTATTGATCGTAAATGAAGTCCTTGTAATCCTCTGGAAGGACGATTTGTGTGTGACACTTGTTCGAAAAGTGCAGTTTTCATTGCTATTGTCACAGTTGTTGTTGTTGTTGTTGTTGTTGTAGTCGTCGTCGTCGTCGTCAGAGATCTTGCTGTCACAGTAGCCGCCGTTATTGTTGTTGTTACCAGTATTGTCGTTGTTGTTGCTGCCGTTATGCTAACGAAGCACCGTATAGCAATGAACATAGAGGCTTATGTCCTTTAGATTTAAGCATGCAAATCGCATTACCTAAACGGTTCGCTAGCCCTACCCTTGCTTTCCGCCTCACCCCCCTCCCAACCCCTTGCCTATGTGTTGTCCTTAATCAAATGAACCTCACCGAATGTTAGAGTCGCGCAAATTGAGATTGAATTCAAATCGTAAACGATCGCCGGAGGCTTTTCATCAACCGGAAGCTGTCTTCGCGTAGTAGCAGCAAGACGTTTGTCAAGGGGAAGGGAGAGGGAAAGGGAATAGGAAAATACAACGTCCTCACTTTTTTGGGGCTAAGAAATAAAAATGATACTTTAGTTATTTAAATTCTTTTAACCAGTTTTCATTAAATAATTAAACTGTACAGTTTATGCTTTACTGAAATAAAAGCAGCAGCGATGACAAAAACAACAACTTTTTAAAGAAAGAGAAAATAACACAAAATGTATTGTCACTGCACAAGCATAAATTTTAACGGAAAAGCAAACAATGATAAGAATAAATTAGCTTTGTTGTTGTTGTTGTTGTTGTTGCTGTTGCTCTTTGGTGTTTGCTTCTGGTTGCCGTTCTTTTTCCTTTTTTTCATTCATTATAAAATATTCGCCTTTTCGGGTCGTCGACTCATTAAGCACAATCTCTGCTTCTTCTTCTCTGGTTCTGGGTTCCGAAACCGGGCGACCGAAACCGGGCGAGGAGCTTCGCACCTCTCGCTGCTGCAAATTTGTTGCCTAAGTCCTGCATCAGGCAGCGTCCGTCCGGTCCGGTCCGGTCTAGTTCGGTGGTGATGAATGGCAATGCGCTTTTCTCGTTGTTGTCTTTTAATACTTTGCATATTCTTAATAAAGAAACATACAAGAATTAGTGTCACTTTTAAACCAAACAAAAAGCGGACCATTTCACTCCCCGGCTTTTATCCTGCGGCGGCGGCGTGACGTTGCCACAAAGAAGGTTGGGAGGAAGGAGAGGAGGGGAGTGAAGGGTTGAGGTGGAGGGGCGGGGGAAGAACAATACGAAAAGGTACCACAAAAACCTTTGACATTCTTACTCATTAATTTGCAAACATTTAAATGATGAGCACACAAGAATAATACAAAGGCGAACACAGCAAGTAAAACTTAGGCAAAAAAGAGAAAAAAAACAAGGCTGTTTTTTTAGGGATTGCATGTCGTATCCATTTTTCTCGAAAATAAACGACCTGAATCCATCACAGCACGCAGCAATGAAGTGACCAGATAAAAAGCAAAAAGGAAAAAAACCAAAACAAAAGAAAAAGCACTACCATAAAATTATTCGTTAACGACCTTTTGGGCATGTTTTGCTAAATTTTATTACACAAGTATTATTTTTCATTTCAAGCTCGTTGAACCAGTTTTGGGTTCGGAAATATTGAAGAAGTCATCATCGACCTCAAAAGAATGCGCTCAATAATTCTTAAAGGGAGTGAATCAATGGCCATGATAAAATCTATGCGTTAACATGGAAAAATTCAAGTCTGAAATTTACATACGAACTTGTAAAGTGCTGCCAACTCATTCTGTTTTTTGATGTAGGAAGCTACTCAGGCCGAGTCTGGTTTTTCCAATTTTCCTTCTAGCTTTCATTCAGTGTAAGTGACACAAAAGTTGATACGACATTCGACCTTTTAAGAGTCGAACGACTCTGTCAAATTCGGCTCTTAAGGGCGCCATCATCTTGGTTCTCCCGCTCTTCCCTTTTTCCACATCTTCGCCTCCTCTTCGCAGTCTATTTCCTCCGCCCTTCGCCGTGGACATCAGAATGAAAAAGTCCATCTCAGTTTTACCATCAGTTATCGCAGCAGATAAACCAACCAGCTTCAGCTAAATCAAGTTAAACGATGCCATTAATCGTCGGTGTCCTGCGGAGCAGGTGAGAAAAGTCCTTGCGCTTGACAGGCGTCCAGTCCTCGCAGCTCTGCACTGGGAAGCACAAAAGGCATTTGTTTATCTTTGTTGGATTCTTTGGTGTTGGAGCGGATGACTTTCATTGTGCGTTTTTGGGTTTGGAGCCAGACGACTGGCCATAATAAAGGAAATCAATTTCAGAGCTGAAAATATATCCATATACTCGTATGAGTACATACATATGTATATGCAAGAAATACGACAGCCCTCCTCTCTTTGGGGACTTGGAAAGTCAATAGATTCTTGCCGAAATTCACTAAGCGTATGCTCCATCACGTTCTAGAAGCCGTCTATACGTCTGAAGGTGACCACCGTATTGTACTAGTAGAGGTCATGAGTTAAATTGAGTAATTATAGTTAATAAACTAATTAACTAGAAGTTAAAGTTAACTTGACTGCCGCACAACCGACGGCGGTTAAAATATCCAAATGAAGATTTTCAATTTAAATCTTTACCATACGAAGAAGAAGAAGAAGGGGCACTTCAGCAGAGTTTGAATTTGGTGAAATTCAGTTTCATTGCGTAACTACGATATTATTCTTCAGTTGTTGACAGTCGATATTCGGCACACGTGGAGTACCACTGCCGTGGCTAGCAGTCATCGCAGAGAAAGCCATGTGTTGACATGTGTCAAAAGCTGATTGATGTCCCCGAAGAGACGACCGCTGAAGAACCAGAAGGAAGGAAGGAAGGAAGGGAAGGTATGGTTAATGGTCATGGTTCACGCGTGGCTTTTATTTCAATTGTCTTTAGGTATCATAATAAAAGTGTGCAGCAAGCATGTCGACTGCATTTCTTTAAGTGTCAAATGAAAACGTTCGTTCGTTTGTTTTGTGAACCTGCTCCGTGGACGCGCCCAAGAGACTTTCTCTTTTCATCAGCCCGTAGGCCACAAAATATTTAATTCATTAAGCTTATTTATTTAAATGGCTTGTTCTTCGCCGGCACTTACTCCTTCGTCAAACAATGAGCATGGTGGCCGTCATGCGCTCCACTGACCTACATACATCCGCGAGACCACAGATAAGAGAGCGAAGCCCAAGAACAAGAAATAAAAGACAATATATTGCACCAAAAACAGATGGAGTAACGACGATTCCACTCTGGGGACACACGTACCCACCTGCAGCTCGAAGCTCGAAGTGTCACCCGTGACAACGGCGTCACTGCCACCAGCCGCCACACTTGCCGACTGAAATAGCGTCAGCATCAGTTGAATATGATGACAAATGAAACAAAAGTCCGAAAATATGAGAGCATGCGAAATTTTTAGCAGCGCGAAGAATTTATTACAAACGTCAGTTTCGGTGAAGCACCGACGCGACCTGAAAAATACACAGAATCATGTAATAAAGCACGACGGCCACGTCAATCAGCCGGCCAGTCGGTCATCCAGTTAGTTTCTCTTTCTCTCTCTCTCTCTATATATTTGCGAGATACGTGAGCGAATTTGCCAAACAAAAAGTCCGAAGGCATACAACATCGAAAGCATAGCAAGAAGAAGGCTAAGATGGGGAAGAAGAAGAAGAAGAAGAAGAAGAAGAAGAAGAAGAAAAAGATGGAGAGAGAAATAAAAGAAAAACAACCAGCAACAAGAGAGTGTGTCAAGAATTTCACTCACAGAATACTCGTATATTCTCGAAAACTAAAACTGCGTAACTAAATGTTAATATTTTGAAAAAAGGTACATACATCTGCAATATGTACATATGTTCCTTTTCATTCTTCTTTTCTTACTATCTTACATTTTTATTTATGGGAAGCATTGGACCGAAGGCTCAAAAAAGCTACAATAGTAAAGATATTACTGCAAACACTTTTTGGTTTCGTTTTATCAATGACAAAATCATTGAGAAGCGCGGAGAAGGTCAAGAGAAACAGAGAGGGAGATGCCTATTACCGGATTATGCTCCCATCCTTCACAAGTTGGGGATACACGTGGTATATGGAGATGCTTGATCTAATTTTAATTGCCTTGAAAAAAATTCAACCTTGATTAAAGCCATCCGCCCTCTGGTGGCCACAACCGTTCACAGCGGCTGGTCAGAGCGACAAGCAATGATTCTAAAAATAACCGGAATCATAAGCCTTATTTTTCGCTCATCGGAATGTTTTTTTTATTCCTACATTGACTTTTTTCTGCGCGTTATCTTACCTTTTTAGTCGATTTTGTGTTGATTTTGTTGTTGTTGTTGGGCTTGTGGTTATTGTGTTTGTTTGTTTGTTTGTTGTATTGTACAGTGGGCATGTTGATGTTCCTTAGTAATTCATGCCATAAATAAACCAAGCGACTTCACTTCTTAAACAGAAGTTATGTTAATTTAAAAGTAGGGCCCGCTGTTTTTGTTGTTGTTGTCTGTGTGGCTGCTGTTGCACTGTACACGTTTTCAAGTGCAAGTGGAAACGTTATCTGCATGGAAATGATATCGACATACCATATCTCTTGTAACTTATTCAAACACTTCTAAAAACATGCGCAAAGCACAGGATCTCAAACTTCTTCCCAGGCGAAGACACACACTCACACCCTCTTACATAAAATTACTACAACACTCTACATTTGTTATACCCATCGTTGTGCCCATCAGTGCTTTCTTACGACCATACCACAATCCAAATGTAGAGTACTTAACGTTTCGTCTATGTCCGAGCATACTTTTCTATTCCTTCGTTGCTTTCGTGAGATGATTGCAAATAAACTATTATAAAGTCGTTGGCAACATGGTTACATTTTTTGTCGATCATGAGCAAGGATAGCCATAACCATTAGCACCCAGAGTTATGTTTCGTTTCATTTAATAAAATAAATGAAAAATGTTTACAAAACGAATGCTAAGAGAATATTTTTGAATTTCTGAATCCATAATTAAGAGAATGCAGTTGGATGGAGAAATATACGGGGACTTTACGAGGGCGAGCATATAACAGGGAGTATTTAAGGATTTTCAATGGAAAATAAAACATAAGTTGGACATATAACGTAATGTAAGATAACATAAGTAGGTTGTGACATTTCAGTTTTTCGCTCTTTGTTTAGCAGAGCGTAGCTAATCAAGGATTAAAAATGCCTGAACACTCTGGCATATGATTGTGAAGCGTTCTGATGACTGTCGTTAAGACTGAGAATATTTAACGAGAAGAATAAAATAGAATAGCTTAAGAATATAATACATATGATGGATATAAAATATAGAATTCTAAGGAGAATACGCTACATACAATATATAGAATATAGTACGGATGGTATTTTTGTATTGTCTTGGATTGTTTCACTTCAAATAAATCACTTTTACTAAACCAGTTGCGTGCCATAAACTGTGTTGAGATATTGGACAATGTGATTTACCTCGTGGTACTTATTCATTTAAAAAAAATTAAGTCTACCATAAAATAGAGCACGCGAGACGACTAAGAATTAGGCACTACTTAGAAGTGACTCTTCATAAAACTGGTGAGAAATGAAGAAGAGGGTAAGCAATCAAGGCAGTATTTGTCGTTGTCATTTTTGTTGACTTTGGCTTTACTTTTACATCTTGCTTGTCGCGTCAGTAGCGTCGAAGTAGCATTGTTGAATATATTCCAATTGACCTGACATTATTTAACGAGACCTCGTAATCAAAGGTTATAAAAAACAAAGGTATTTTCTTTCTTTCTATTTATTTGTATTGAATTTTTCTCTATGACTTTAATGTTTTTCAGCGCTCGTTCGAAGTGTCAGCTGGTCATCACCATCACCATCGCCATCACTCTCCATCTCCATCTCTTAACAGCTCATTAAAAAGTGATTCCGTTCTGTTGACCCCGTTCATTACGGCTACGGCCGGAAAGCTACAGGTAGCGAGGTCCGAGTAGCTTCGTCAAATGGGCTCTTGCGAATGGACTTTTGTCCTTTGTCGCCGGCTCCTTTGTGCTCTGCCTCCTTGCAAACATGTTGGAATCGTTCCGCTGGCCAATCCTTTGACCAACACTTCATTATGCTCGTCATTAATCTAATGAGCTCCCTGCCTCGTTCGGTTCACTCTTCATTCGGTTCACTCTTCATTTCTTTGAAACGATTATCCATCTGCGATGTCATCTAGGAAGGTATCGCGACCTCTGCCCTCTGCTTAACCATTTCGTCCGTTCTGTTGTTCATTTGTTTTACTTGTTGTTGTTGTTTTCTTTTTTTGTAGTCCTGCAAAGGTATTGCTGTGTTTCGGCTGGCGGCCAGTCTGTAGTGACGCCACCAGACTGTGCCTTTTAGTGTCGCCGTAGCAGTTATTCTTGTTCTTGTTGCATTGAAAGGATATCAATGGATTGAAACGAAATTGCCGAATTGCTTACCGTGTGGACCTTTGCGCTGCCTCGATGTGTCCCACTCTTCCCTTTTCCCCTTTCTCTCTGCCGCCCTCCATCGACACAGCAACGTAGGTTATTTCTTTTAAATGGCACACTTTTGGTCGATGTGGCAACTCGAACAACCACATCGAAGAATATGGCTACTGACCCAACACACAACAGCAACAACAACAACGACGGCATCTCGGACGATTGCATTTAATGCCACCGTGTAGTTATCGTTGTTGTTGTTGGCGTGGCTGTGACTTATCTTGTAATTGCTGTTGTCGTCCTTGTTGTGTCGTTACCCACACAGCACACCGCACCCCCCGCCCCCGCCCCTTCCGTGCCACAGTGCGGATGATTTGTCCTCAGTTTAAGTGAACACTGCAAACTGAATTGGCTGCTGTTTGCATGCCTTTGTTTTTGTTGTGGTCGGCATCCGTTACGTAGCGCCAACCCTGCCGCCCCCCAAACAAGGGTGAGTCTGCGGTGCTGTTGGGGCTGCCAGTACTGAAAGCTAATTAGTTTTGATCACCGAAGCATTCGCTTTTGAAGTCATTACATAATCACAATATTTCAGTTTTATGAAGAGTCACGTCATGCCATATCAGTTCAAATACCAGACAGGAAGTGATTGCCGAGAGACAAACGACGCTTCCGCTGATGATGGTTCGTACATTCTTGCGTAAGCATTATTTGAATAACTGACGGTTCTCGAATGAATGGTAAGATAAATAATTTGAGTGGACCCTAACGAGTCTGCAACCGAAGCAAGTTAATGATTTGAGTACTGAGGAATACACCCGAGCGACCCATGCTGTAGAGTAAGCTTGAATCGGAATCGGAGAGAGAACATTCTTCCAAGCTATCTTGTTTTTGTTAGTCTCTCTCTAGCTCACCCTTTCTTGCGGTGTACATATGACCTACATGCACCACTTACCGGGCTGCAGATTCATATTCCGCGGCCTAAGGTTATCCAGCAGCTTTCCCTCCGAGCAAAAAGCGTCAAATTGTTGCAAAGACAAAACCTTCAACCATGAAATTCAAAGCAAATTGAAAGAAAGTTGCAAAAATATAACTAGATCTAATGAACCGGCTTCTTTGCGGTTCATGCTGAATGCGACCAACTCGTTGCTAGAGTTGCCCTCAGGGGAGCAATTAGCCTTTAATCATCGTTACCATTGTGTGATGTCACGAAGTTGAAAAGAACGAAGGAAGAAAATTAAAAGCAAATTTACTGAAAGCTGCCTCAGAGGATTCGTATTGGTCAGGTCGGTGACAGCGGTCGAGGTAACCGTCGTGCCTTCTGGTGACTTCATCCGAGGATAACTAAGTGGCATCCTGCTGATTAGCTTCAAGCAGCCGGCACGACATGTGACACACCTTGTGTGAGGGAGAAAGAACTAGTAGAAAGAACTCCTAATAGTGACGAAGTCATTATTAGGATAAGCGTTGAGAAGGAAAGGCCAGTGCGGGAAGAGGAGGTAGTAGAATAATGGTGGTGGGAATAGGTTAATGTGTGTCTTGGTGTACTCGCAAGTTTTCATTCCGAAACGTGTTGAGGAAGAGCCAGCACGCATTTGTATGTGTTTCTTGTTAGCCGGTCACAATTATTTTTAACTGCTCCGTATTGAATATTTTTAATGTTAACATTCATTCATTCGAAACATGACGATCCAACTATTTCAGTCGGCCACTGCAGAGCTTCCAACCCATAACAATGCTTGCACGAGTATCTTCTCCGGTCTAAGAGTTCTGACCGTTCTCTTGCTTTTCTCTTGCTGAATTTGCAGTCACTGAATAACTTCTGCCTGGGTCAGGCCAAGGCCTCTATATCACTAAATCCTCCTGCTGCTGCCGGTTCTTCTTAGTATGCAATATTTTCGAAATTGGTCTGTCAATCGGCACAATTTTGTGACTTAGTTTCTACAGCATAAGCGCGAGTGACTTCTTGAGGGAGCGAGAATATGAAAACAACGCAAAAGTGAGAAAATGAGAGAGGAGGCGGGGCTTGTGAAAAAGTACTGAAGTTAGTTGCGCTGAAGTGTTTGGCGATTTGGTTTGAGCGAAAAACTTCCCCGCCACGAATTTCAATGCGGAAAGAGTATTAAAAACTTTTCTCGTTTTCTAAACTCGTCCTCTGGTCCTCCTCTCCTGCGTCTGCCGCTTCTCCGAATCGTTGTGCCCTGATGTGTCCTTTCGTCATGGAGATATCCGAAATTTTATAGAGATCTCGTCTGTTTTTTCTGTTGTTGAGTAAGGACGAGTATATAATTTGGGTATTTCTTGCTTTATGATTAAATAAGTTTTTTCCGTTGAAAAAGTGTTCCATCCGATGTTCCTGAATGGATAAAATCAAAGCTTTGTGATGAAGAAACTTTATCAGAGTTTTCAACGCGAAATATTGTGAATAAAAAAGCAGGCGCTTATTCTCGTTTCTCTCTTTTTTTCTCCTTTTCGTCAACTCTTGGCATTTCAAATTTAGAAGGACATTCTTTTCTGGATAAGTCGAGTACATGCAAAACTTGAATTTGTGTTTGGGTTTTTGAAAGTCTTGTTCGTTTTCACTCGTCGCGGTAACTGCGCGGTAACTGCTCCTTCTCTCACCCTCTCTTGTCCCTCTTCCCGGGAATGTTTCCGAGCATTTGAAAATCTTTTCAAATATGAAAACTTTTACGTCTATCACAAAGAAGAAAAGCCAGTCGAGGAAGTTGTTGTTGCTCTTGTGTTTCAAGACTATTAAAAAATGAACAAGATGGCGTATTTTCGACGGTTTTGCTTCCGAACAGTGACAACAGCATCAAGAGTGACGGCAACACCCAACAGCACCAACAGCAGCAATGCGTCCTCGTGAGCAACTGTTTAAAGGCAACTACAACAATTAATAACGAAGCATTAAAAGTAAAACTTTCGCTAGCACCGAATGTTATAAACTTAACCGAACCGAAGGCACACAAACCCAAAGCAACGCAAGTAAAAAATTGGAAGACGTGAAAACTCTCGAAAGTGTTGAGTTTTGTTCTCCAGTTTTCGTGCAAATGAAAAGCTGTTTCTTCAAAGAGCGTTTGGTTATTTTGTAGCAGCTTCAGCAAAATGCTGTGTTGTTTTTGCAAGCCGGAAACTGCTCCAAATTGCTGCTGCGGAAGTCCAAAATAAGTAATTAAAAGTTCTTGCCAAGTATTTATTTCGCATTTTATTAAGTTTCTGAAATGCTTACAATTTCCTTTTTGGTGAAAAGAAAGAAAGAAAGAAAGAGACAAAGAAAGGAAGAAAGATTGTATTTAAATTCTTTTTATTTTTAATGTTCCTGGAATAAGTGTATGTATTTTAAAATTTATGAAGGTTAGTTCATAATGTTGGTTCTTTGTCTCTTCAATACGAATTATGTTCTAGAATATCGAAAATATTGATTTGTTTTAGGATTTTCAAAATTGACCAACAACTATTTGACCAAAAAAAGTGAGTTTATATGTTTTTAAAGAAACGAGAAATTTTTTCTCATAAATAAAATATATAAATAAAAATGTTCTCTCTCTCTATAAATATGTACATATGTACACATATGCTGATTTTTATAGAAAGTGTTTCGCTGAAAACGAAATCGGTGAAGAAAGAAGCAAGGAAAGGACCATTCTTCCTTTTCTTTATTGCTTTGTTCTCTCTCTGCTGCTTTTCCATAAGCTTTAAGTAAAGCCTTCTGTTTTGCTGGACTTAAAGACTAATCCTTAGACGAGGCCTTTCTTTTTCTGTGTTTGTTTTCTTTGGTAAAGGGTAAAGGGTAAAGGGTAAGAGACAAAAAGAATATTTGTTCGATACATATCTACAAAGCGTTCATTTGTCTCTGAAGGCCTTTGGCTTGTGTTCTTGAAATATGCTATTAGTGCAGTCTAGTAACATCAAACCTTCGTAGAGACCTTCGCAGTGGTCCTGGGCCGATGCTTCGCCCTGCTTCTGAATTGTTTCGGTTACTTTGGCATTTCGCTTCTAATGGTTGTGCCACAGTTGTACAAACATTCCACATGGCCGTAACAATTCAACGTTTCGGTACGCAATTTGTCCTGCACAAAGGGATTGGAGTTATTTAATCAGCATCAACAACGCTGGGAATGGAGGCGTTCAAACAGACCGGCTTTCATGCGATGCGCTGAGTGACAGAGTGACGTGTTGACAGGCGCACGGCCGGGCTGACAACTGTCCGCCTGACTAACTGTACTCTGCTTCGAAACGCAAGGTCAATTTAATTGACAATTGTTGGTTTCTGCTGAACGCCATGCGGCGAAGGACTCTTGGTCTCTGCTGCGTTGTGCCATGGGGCACCATGTGGCAAGTATTTTCAGCTCCGCTGTTTTCCATTTCTCTTTTCATCGGATTTAAGTTGGTTTTTTTATTTGTGTTGGCAGCCGACGGCGTTGCAAACTATCGCACAACTGTTTGTTTCATAAAAAGGAAAGTATTCAGTACTGTTTACTAATTAAAGGAAAGCACACAAAAAGTCCTTTTAACCACAAAACAACAATAACGATGGCAACTGTAACGACGATCGCCGGCGGCAATGGGAATGGCAATAACGACGACAACGTCGACCGTGCCGGCAGCGGATCCTAATTAAGCCGTCAAATGATCGCGCAGGCTGAAAGTACTGATGCTCGCACAGATTTGAAATTTGTTGCTCTCTGTCGTTCTCGCTTTTGACATTGCCGCTGTTGACAATGTTGTTGGCAGGTTGACATGTCGTTGACAAGACGAATCCTATGCAAATGTTGTTGCAACAAGCTCCCGTCGTTCGGTTAAAGTTTTTGATAAACGAACTTAGCAAGTCTTTGGTGTTGTACTCTTTTTGTTCTGAGAACTTTCTTTTTTAAATTTTTTAAATTTTCTTTTACCGCAAGAAGCATTTAATCGTTAATAATTTAGGAAGGAAGAAAGAGAGAGTTAAGTTTCGATGTAGTTTGTTTTTTTCATTGAAACCTTAAGTTTCAAGTGCACCAGCGTTAAGACCAAATAGAGAGGTACCACTTGATCAATGCAGATAGTGTTGTTGTCGTAAGGAAATAGAGAAGTTATTGCCGTTAGAGGTACAGCGGTATAATCGCGGAAAACGTAACGTGCTTTGCTGCGACTGTTCTTTCCGGTAAATACGTCATAACTTGGACTGAGCTGCTAATACGACAAAATATGAAGGGACAAATCACATTTTCATTCATCAAACTTTATGTTGACAGCCTTGAAAATTTTTTCGTTCTCTATTTTCGTGTTCTTTAGCCCGTTAAAAGTCCCGCTGGATAGCAGACTCCTTCCTTGTTCGTGCTCGACTGCGCTGACGGCAAACAAAGGATACCATTTTCTCTTCCGTGTTGTTCTGGTTATTATTATTTAACATAATCAGTTTAAGCCTTTATTATGTATCATGTTAGAAAAGTAAAAGCAAACAAAAATACTCGTACACAACCACAAACAAAGCCGGAGCCTTCGGCGAAAGTGTAAACTAACTAGAGAGCTGGCTCGGAGCGATGCTCGTACAAAACGTGTTGCACAATAACCGACCACGGATGGTACCGGGCCCCTCCATCCTCCATGCCCGCTTAGCCCGCAGCCAAACAAGTTCCGCCAACTACTTTCTCGGGCCAGGTAGAAGAGCCTGAATGTGGTACGGCTCGCCGGAGACGATGCTTCGGTCCACGGCGATGCAGAACTGGGTGAAGAAGAAAGCCAAACATTTAATGTACACTTTAATAGTTTAGAAGTTAGTTTACGTTAGTTGATTGTTTTAAAAAGGACAACAACAATAACTTTGTAATCCTTAAATTTTACCTCTGGCAAGAGGTAATGCCACAACAGCAAGAGCGAGAGCGGGAGCGGGAGCGGGAGCGCCAAGGCGTAGGTTGTGTGAGTCTTCGTGGAAAAATAACAAAACATGATGCCTGAAGAAAGGGTGAAGGAAGGGCAGAAGTTGGAGAAGGAGGGCAGGGAACAATAATGGTGTTCTACTATTTGCTCAACTGTCAGAACGTTGTTCTTATCCAACTATAAGTAATAATAAGTCGAGCCGGTAAGCGACTGGGCGGGTTAGCGTGGGCGGGATGAACGCGTAATGCCACATTCGCGTGGAAGATCCGAAATGGTTCAGTAACTCCAATACTCTTTCTTAGAAGGTCAAAGTAGTATTAATAAAAGTTTCTAAAGCTTTGCTGGCGTTCTTTGGATTGCATTCAAATTATTCAATTCCATTCCATTAAATTTCTTTAAGGTTGAAAATGTTTTCTTTTTTGCCACATTTGAATTTTCAGTGCATCGAAATCCATTCGCACCATTCAACCACTTCCAGCACTCTGCCGCCTGCATATCAGAAAGGGCGTGGTCTCAGTAGACAAATTGGTAAAAATAAAACTTGTTTTGCGTTTTTCTGGCGAAATTTTATAGATGCCACTAAATGCAGTTTCGGTATAAGCGCAATTTCTGTGACCCATTTTCGAACATAGAAAGCATGAAGCCTGTCGCTTGCGATGAGAACCCTTCCGCCAACCCTTCCTTCTGCGCATCCACTTGTACTTGTTTCCTTTCAGTCGGCTGCTGCTTCTTCTTCACCCTTGACCCAGTGCAGCCTCAGCGAGATGTTTTGCTGTCTCAGTTCTTCCGAATTATACTCGTGTGTGTTTTAGTTTAATTTCATTCGCGCTGCTTTCTTTTTCCGGCTGATTTAAATACTCGCGCGCTTCTGGATGATCTGCAATGGTTCTGCGGGGACGGGGCGGCGGAATGACTGACGTCATTGAGTGGAGAAGACATTCTGTGGGCCGGTAAAAACTTGACACACTAACCAAGTTTATGTTCTCCTTATGGTTTCTCATTCGTCTTAAGTTGTTTTGAGTTTTCCAATTTAACATGCGTTGCACACATTCGCGGTTGTGTATTTCTTTCCTTTTCTTTTTACAAAAATTGTTCAGTTCTTTTGACATTTTAAGTTTACATTTTTGTACATTTAGACCTTTTATCAAAATGTTGGAAATGAAAATTTCAGAAACTCTTGAATGTGATTCTACTCGGAGACTCGTCTTTAGGTTTTCGGTGAAAAGAGGATCAAATTTCAAGTGATCCATTCGAACACTCGTGAGGGGAAGAGACTCGCCAAGGATGGGGAGGGTGGGCCGGCGGATGAGTGCTAGTGAGTGTTCGCAATTGGAGCTCTTGAGAATCAGGCCACCGTCACCGGTGCGGTGTTGCCAACACTCTTTCGGTACCCCTTCCTCAATCATCACTTATTCTGTACTCCTGCGCGCCATCCTCTGATGCTTTTATTAAAGCTTATCAGCGGCTGCGGTTTCTCATACGACAACACAACTTCCGGAATACAGCAGGCGCCCGGCAGCGTTGAGCCGAAAAGGATATGTGTTGATAAGTGAATGCGGTTTTCTGCGAGGACAGCACTCAACCAACTCAACTTGTCCTGCATGGCAGTACACAAGTACGTCATCAGAGCACTAACACTGACTAACTAAGTTTGCTGCAGCAATTTTTCACTTCATTGCGAACTCTTTGAAGTTTGGATATCATTTAAATAAACTTTTCTACTCGTTGTCGTACGAGAGTGTGTGCGTGTGTGTGTGTTTGTGTGTGTTCATGTGCGAGGCTGTGTGTGTGTGTGTGGCAATTGAATTTGTATTAAAATGAAAAGAAGCAGAAGCGTGTGCTGCTGCTGCTGCAGCTCTGGCTCTGGCTCTCCTTCGAACGTGTATGTGTGTTTGGGGCTGCAGATGGTTTTATAAGCGGGTATCAGTGGTCGTGTGGCGCAGAGGGCGAGGAGGAGACCCCCGGCGTCTCTAGGATATCTGGAGGAATGGAATGAACCGAATTGAAAGCATGAAATGAGTGGCTGAGGTTTTCGAAATGGTGCGCCGGGTGTTAGTTGGTGACTGGAGGCCGTGGCTGCGTTCGTCGGAGACGACAGTGGTGCTGCTTGCTACAACCGTTCAACCTCGCAAATTACGATTTAATGAAGTGTGATTGAAATTTTGTTAATTTTGCGAAGTAGTTCTTGTATCAACCTCTCTCTCAGGCTGAAGATCTCTTGGCGTGCATGCATTTTACGTGTTTGTGTGGCGCATGTTTGCGTGTGTAAGGTTTGCAATGTAAACTGTGTATGTTCGGGGGGGAGAGCTCATATAATTGAAGCGCTGGAAACCCTTCGGAAGCTCAGTTTCTAAATAAATTGGAAGAAGAGTTGAAATAATTTGTGTCAAGGAGGCCGCACAACAGATAATCACGTCTTATACACACAACGGAAATCGTGTTTTCTGGTGGCCAGGACGAATTTTATGTAAGCCGCGATTTACATTCGGTTCCAGAATTCCAAAATTGATTGACTATGAGGAACAATTCGATCAAAGTGACGAACGTTAAAAAACTTTAACAATAAAACAACAATAAAACAATAAAAAGGGCTTTAAATAAATGTGCAGCTATTTCATTTTTCTGTAACTTTGTCTTCATAATCGGATTTTGAAGAATGTGAACCGAGAGAAATCTGGTAGCGCTATTGTTTTGGCCAATTGTTTTAAAAGAGTCGCAAGGTTACCAACAAAGGGAAAAAGATTCGAAGCGCTGGAATAAAAATGTAGTAAATCGACAAAATTAAATGAAAAAAAGAGTAAAACAGAAAATCAAATCAAAGCGGATTAACTTACGACCAAACAAATTGAGTTGCGATCGTTGGGACTTCAGTAGCTTTAAACGAAATCTCCAGAGTAAAAATAACTTAGTTGTTTTCCTCCAGGATTAGTTACGAGAAGAAGAAGACGAAGAGGAATATGAAGGGAAGACGGAAAAAGAACGAAGATAATACGAGTAACAAACAGAAAGACAGACAAAAGGGATTCGCTTAATGCTGGACTCTTTGGCAAAAGAGTAAGAATTATTATATCGCACAATAAAAAAGGACCAAAAGGAAATAAATAAAAGGAAAACGAATAAATAAAACAATCTTTGGAAATAAGTACCCAGAAAATAAATACGACTATAAAAATTAAGTTATACACGCGGTGAGTTTCAAAAAACAAACAAACAAAAAACGAAAATATACGAAAAAGCACAAAAACGAGAAGAAATAAATCTCTTGTGGCAGAAGTTAAAAACAATAGAAATGTGGCTTTAAAACCAACCAAAAGCCGAGCACTGATTTTCTTGTGCAACAACGACGCTGCGAAAGAAGGCAGGAGCAATGAAATTGTGCAGTGTCTCGCGGAGGGTGGCAACACTCCCCCTCCCCCCCCCCCCACAAGAAAATGAAGTACACACAAAGAAATTAAAGGTCAAGGAAAGGTTTTCAGAAGAAATGGAGCACCAAGTGGAACTGAAAGAGAACGGCAGCCGTCACAGCAGGACTGTTGTCAGTCGTAGTCAGGAGTGGAAGGTAGGAGTGTCAGGAAGGAGCTACCAAGGAACCCGGAAAAGAAGCAGAACAATCGCTCGATGATTGGATTGAGCCAACGAAAGCAATCAAGGGCACCAAAAACAACTGCGACTACAAAGCTACAGCAAAACAATACTCGTAGCAACAACGGTATCCACCATAGCGACCGATATTGCCAGCGGAACGACGAAAAAGGCAATAAGAAATCCTGAGAACCATAATAAAAACGGAAAAGAATTTCGCTCATGGTTGGCTTCTTTATAAATCATCGGTCACCTTCATGGGATTTATTGGTATTTACCCAAAAGGGGGCAAAAATTAAAAAGGGGTCTTGGAATGTTATTCACTATATTCCGTTACTTGGTACTTTATTTATTTGCTTCAGTTGTTGTTGCTTCTGCGTTTTTGTTGGGGCCAAGCAATGCTTAAGGATACGGAAAGAAAGTGGAATAGAATAGAAGTATTTTGGCTAAGTGAAGCTTTGAAAAACTTTGGTTAGGACTGTTCGATTGGACTTCTTCTACTTCTTCGGTTTCCTGTTTTTCTCCCTCTATTCGAAAGTGTTGTCTTGCTTCTCGTTTTCGGCGTCATTCTCCTCTTTTTATAGACGGTGGAGGGAGATGGCGGTGAAGGGAGGGCTATTTCTCAACTAGTACGTCCCTTTCGTGCTGCTGCTGCCGCTAAGAATTAAAGGAAGAATGTATAGAATGTAATAAAGGTTGTTCTTAACAAACGAGTTAATCGAAACGGAAACGGAAATGCCAATGGCAACAGCGTGCGCAAAGGCAATACTAACTGGCAGTTTATTAAGAAACAATAAAAATACCTCAAATTTTTTCTCCATAAAACTATGCACTCAGTTTTGATAAAGCATCAAACTTGGATCTTTTCAAAGAAAATGAAAGAAAAAAGCATAAAAATGAGTTGAAGAGAAAAAGATTTCCGTAAAAGATTTCGAAGGAACATATTTTAATGAATTATGGCCCAACTTTTAATTTTTTTTTTATTGTTTACTGCGCGTTCATAAAATCTTAATAGCAAAGTGAATAATAAACAGATCAGAAAAGCTAAGCAAAAGCAACAACAACCGAGGAAGGAAGACGGAACAGCGAGTTGTTATCGACAGTGCTAAAAGTGATAACAACCTGAGAATTATGTGCCGCATTTGTTGGGTAACCTTTTCATCATCGCCATCATCTTTCTGTTTTGTACTTCTCGTTTTGCCAGCAGCCTTCTCTCCGCCAGCATCGTCAGCTTCCTTCGGCCTCTCTCAATGTTCGCAGAAAAACAAGAAAGCTCCGCACCTTTTCGGTCGACTTACGCGCTCAGCCAAGAAGAATTATGACTGGCGATATACGAACGCCAACCGCGGACCATTGCATTGATTGAGTTACCGGACCGATTTCGTCCGAGAGCAGGGACAGACCGAGTCACAGCAAGTCAGAGCTGATGACGGTCGCCTGAACTGATGCGGTTGGATAAGGTTGGTTCGTGAAGTTGACAAAGTGTTAATGCGAAAACTTCAACAGCATCTTGAGAACCTCCGGATTGCATCACCGCAAGTCATCGCAAGCGACAACAAATGATTTGTTCCTGCGAATGCTGAATATCATTCTGGTTTTCTGCAAATTAACGAAGCTCTGCAGGAATCAGCGATTTCAAGATCAACTAAAACAACATTTTGTGGTTTTTATGGCTTATGGCTTTAATGGATTAAGAAATAATGGTTCTCTGCATTTCTTACACAATTAACACATTCGCGACCTAATGAAGAGAAAATATTGCAAGAACATTGCACAGATTTATGACTCTCATGATGCGTGTGCGTTGTTTTGCGATTCTCGGAGCAACGTGCAGCAACGCACATGTTTATAACGGACGTGTGCAATCGCTTTTTATTTGTCCCATGCGTTGTTTGGTGGTTGACAAGTAGCATACGTACATTTTCTGCCTTGCTGTGACGTATCATATTTTACACAAAAGAAGTCCAGAGTCCGTGGTACTAATCTAATGCATCCACAGGTTGCTTCTCTTCTCCTGACTGCGCTCCCTTCGTCTCGTTCGTGCCACGTTCGGGAGTGACTGATTTGGTTTTTCTTTTTTGGCAGCGTTTTTGCAACGCAATCAAGGCTCAAATGCTGCCACTTGACTGCCCGGCTGAATTATAAACGACATAAATATATAGTAGACTAAATGGTACCGCTTCAAGAGTAATTCCGTAAACGACCGGCTGTGAATCGTCTCTCTTTAGAAACGATTCTGGCTGCATTGCAGCCGCGTTGGCCCGGCACTTCATCAACAAGCTGCACTCGGCGACGTGCAGGTGGATGGATTCGTTTTGCCCTAACGGTATGCAGCACGTATGCATGTGTGTGGAACATGCGTTCGTTGCTCGACGCAATGCAAAGTCACACAACGCAGCTTCGTGAATGCAAGAGTTGTCAACGGGCCGGGCCCGGACTGATCTGAATGCGTAATGGCTGCACATGGACACACACACGCTCGCGTCCCGCTTTGCCGGACCTCAATTCATAAAGGGTCAGCACGTACTACTCGTTGTGACTCATCAGAAGCGCCGCCAAAGCAGCAACCAGCAGCAGCAGCCAACGGCATTTGAAGCCAATTGAACGCATGCATTAACCAATGATCCGCCAACAACTAACGGTACTTGCGCCTCTCAGCTTCCTTCCCTCGAACATGATGATGTTGATGACTGTGGCCAACCCGGAGGAACGCGGCCACACGATGTCGCCACCTGCCCTGGCGAGTCGTGCGACAGCACCGGTCAGGTTCAGGACCGAAGCGTACCCGAACGAGCTCCAATGCCATGCTGCACCGTCAGGACTTCTACCGCAATTTATTAATACAACCTGCTACAATTCTTTGTTGCTATTGTTGCTGTTGTTGTTGTTACTTCAAGCGACTTTACGCCGCTCGTTACACGCCGTACATGACGTACTCAATGGTGTGGGTTCAATCGTCAGAGGAGCCAGCGGCGGCGTGGCAGGCGGGTACACTACGTGAGAAGATTCCGACCGCAACGTAACGCCATGAATGACTTTCTGCTGCACCGAGAAAGCAGCTGAAATGGCCAATTTTCGCATTTGGTATCATATGCACGACCACCAGTGCATGCGTTCGACCCGGCAGTTGTTGTTGGTGCCATGAGTTGCTGCACTCATTGTTGCTGTTGCTGTTGTTGTGGGTTTACTTTTGATTTCTCATCGCGAAGCCGTAGCCGAATCGAGTGCATCATTTGTGGAAAGACCGGCGAACCGAAGAGCAGCGACGGCGCTACAGTGGGTCATGTTCTGCAAATTTGAGTGACATATTTCACAAACTTAACACGCTCGCAGCCGTCAGACAGCCGTCGACAAAGTTAAAGACATTATGCCTTAGCAGCGAAAGATGGTTTATGAGGTGACTGCTATCGAAACGCCAAAAAAAAAACCCAAAAAATTCAGTTTATTCCATCCACCGTTTTTTAACAATTTCTCCACGCAACCTGCCTACTGTTCGGTACAACTCGGCAATTTTCTTGAACGATATGTTTGCGGAGAGCATGCATTTTTTTTGAGGTTGCTAACGGTTCTGTCGTTATCCTTGTTCATTGGACATTTTGAAAAGTCAACAGCAACAACAACAACCAACAACGGCTTTGTCAGCAATGACGGCGCACGATGGCCATTTGTCAATGGACGTGCAGGTCAGGCAAAGGTTTAACAGTCCTCTCTGATGCATTCTGTAAGCTTGTGGTTGACGGGCAGTTAATAAGACAGGTGAAGTGTATGTGTGGGCGTGTATGTGTGCGGTAGTGTTGCTGTTATTGAGAGAAGGTGTAAAAAATCGCGAGGGTAGATGAAAAGTAGGTATAACAGAGGCAGAATTTGAGAGAAATTAAGCGGAATTCATTGAAATTTTATTCAGACGATGCCCCTCCATGCCCCCGTCACACTCTTCGAAGAGGGAAGCAAGCATGACGTTGATGTTGAGGACAGTATTACCAGCGTGAAATAATGAATTTATATGAAAGGATTTTATAAAAAGCTAAACCGAGCCCCCGCCGCATCAAATAATCTTTATTCTAATCTGTGAAATTTGGACTCGAATAATGTCACAAAATATTCATACGATCTTATTGTGTAAATAATATGTACTCCTATAACGTTTGGACTTTGAAAATGGCTAATAATAAATGGCTAATCTTCATCCCATCCGTCTGACCGTCTGTCCCTCTGTGTATCTGACACCAGTCTGATTGTCTGTCTGTATTTCTAGCCATTACTTATCAATGGATACTCGTCTCATGAATTAATGAAAACGAATGAGTATCTCCCTCACAACGTAATTATTCTCAGCAATCGGAGAAGCTTTACCTGCGCTTTCTTATTCAAATCGTCAGGCAAGCGGATTAAGCCGGCAACAACAATAGCAAGAGCAACATAACACCATAAACAGAATTTGTAAGTGGTCAATGGGCTTCCACATGGACGAATAACGTCCAATGCGCCTGACGACAGCTTCATTAATTAACATAAACTGACTAAACAGTTTAGAGATGCTTTAAATTGGTGCTTAAGTGTTGCTTTAAGTGCAATAAAGTCTGTAGTATTTAATTAATTGGAATGCCTGAAAGTAGGCAATGGAATTTTGAGGAATTGCTCAACACGGAAAGGCTGACTAGATCCGTCTTAGCAAAATCTAGACAATTTTATTATAATATTTCTTACAAAGTCTATAATTTATTAAAATAGGAGTACAGTAGATTTATATTGTTTTAAATATTTAATTTATTTGGCCTTTTGTTGTTGTTGTCACATTCGCTCTGCCGAGAATCTAAATTGTATCAAATAATTAAATATTCTGACTCAATTACACTTTCTCATACAAAACTAACAATAATATTATTAAAATTTAAACTGGAATTAATTGGAATTATTTTTTGTGATACTTTTTTCTTTGCCGATTTTAGTGAAAAGTTTATAAATTAAATTTATTCATTCGTTAGAACATTTGCTTTTACAATTGTTGTTATCTTTGTTGTTGTTTTTGTTGCTTCAATTAAGTTCTTACTATCAACCGTTTCTGCCGCAACCGGCATCGCGAACATAATGATTTTTGTTGTGCCCTCGAGAATTCGGGCACGCAGGTTTGGTTTATTTGGCCGGCGCGAATACTGACGCTGATGTTGACGCTGATGCTGAAACGATTTGCTGAAAATGTTGATTTAACGGTAGTAATTGCTATTATTTGTCCAGCATTTCCCGCGATTTTTATTTTACTTGCATTTTCGCCAAAACAATTACTGGATAAATTTCAATGCTTTTTTGGAATAATGTGATCAAATTAGAACCAACAGGAAACAAGAGAAATGTGTGCAATTCGGGTCACTGAAAATCGAATGTGATTCTTGCAACAGAAAACAGTTCGATTGAATACGATTATTGAAAACGCTTTCACAGAAAAGACAAACTCGCATCAATGACGCATAGTGTACCTCTTCAGTGTGGCATGTTTGTTTGTGTTGCATGGTGTTGTTTTTTAAGGGAAAAATGTTTTCGTTTGTGGTTTTTTGTTATTGTCTAATTATGTCATTTAAACGAGAATTTGCGATTTCGGTAAATTAATTTATTTCGCAATTATTAAGAAACTCTGTCTGCTGACACTTTATGATTTTTGCGCTTTTGCGAATATTATATTATTTAATGGCTCCGAAGAGTAATCACAACAGGAGCGCGCATGACCCGGAGCGACACGGAAGGATTAAACTCAAACAAACTGATGCATTACGACTGATGCGCCGCTGCGACGGCAGCCGAAAACAAATATTTGCGGGAGGATTAATTAACATGCATGTTTGCCGGCAAGTATGTTGGAATGTGCTGCCTGTGTGTGTGTGTGTGTGTGTGACGGCTGGTTTGTTCGTTCATTCATTCGTTCCGAATTTGAGAGCATTAAGTTTGAGGTGAAGCGGCCGAGATTATGCACATGCATAACGCAAACAAACGCCTGCACATGCGTCCATGCAATCGCTTTGCCCCCAAAATGCCAAAATCACGGAATTTTAATATTAAAACGTTGCCGAAGTCTAACAAACAGACAGAGGGACAGAGGCCAAGGTGGATTTAAAGGGTTAAGAACAAAGTTCAGCAACGACAGCAACAATATCAACAACAGTAATAATGACAATGGAAATAATAAGAGTATACAAATAGGCGACAGTCACACACACACACACACTAATACATGTTAGGGCGTTGCGGAGGAGCTTCCTGTTAGGAAATTATGTTGCAGCGAGCTATTTACCAAACGATAGTGGCTATAAAACCATATCATAATGGTAACAGTGCAAGAACTAAGTGTTGAAGACAGAGAAGATCACTGAGAAATCCAACCAAGTAAGTCTGAAGTAAAAGAAAGAGAAGAAAGTTGGTTACAATTTAAGTTAGAAGTTAGAAGAATAAGTGGCAAATTCGTTGAGACAGCAGGCTGTTTTCTCTACAACTAGAAAGGATTCTGCGGATGAATATTTTGATGAATTTTGGTATTTTATTGTAGAATAAATAATTGAAACAGGAAAGCCTGTACGTATTTGTATATCGTATAACCTAATTTCGTACTTCTTTTAAGTACGGCCTTGAGGAGGAAGGAAGTTAAGCCCGATTTCCTACAGGGTGTGCGGTGTGGGTGAGGACGATGTGATGACATACCACCCACCAACCGCATGGATGCATTTGTATTATTTGCGTTGCCACAATGAGCACCGTGAATGAGAAGGGTACATATTAGTTTAGGTGGGTGTGCGTGTGACTAACGGTTATGCAGTGTTTATTTTTGTTATTCGCTCGCTGCCCAGCTCGCTGCCCAGCCGGAGCCAGCCCTGAAGTTGAAGCCGCATTAAATGCGTGTCAAAATACCAAAATGTCATGCCGCCCAATGCAATTGATGCACTTGTTGTTGTGGTTGTTGTTGTTGATGCTTTTTGGAGATAACGGCGCTGGTGGAGCTCTAGTTATTATTATTGGTGTTTATGTTATGTTTACCAAAGTAGAAACCAAGTTAACGCACACATACAGTGTGTTACCACCAACAACATCATCATCATCGTCATCATCATCATCATCAGATTGTTCCATTGTTTTCCATCTTCGCTATTATCATCTTCATAATTATCAATTTGATTGTTATTCTCATTGTTATTCTCATTGTTATTATTATTATTATTATTATTGTTACTGTTACTGTTACTGTCATGTTTATTGAGGCGGTTGGTGCTGTTGTTCTTGTTGCTGTTCTGTCATGTTTTATTTTGCTTTTATTTAATTTTATCATTTTGCGCTGCAGCATCGACTAAAAAACCGCTCTGCCAAATCTGGTGGTGCATGCTGTTTGTGGTGCACCTGAGGGCCCGAATATAATTTGCAAATGTCATAAAACAACAACAACAACAACAACAATAGTACCATCGCATACAACAGCGAACGCAATAACAACGAACGATTACTAAATAATAAATATTTAAATTTTGTTATTGTAGCCTCTTTCGCTGTTGCTTTATAAATTCTCGATGTGGCATGGCTCGAAAGCGTTTGTTGGCTCTTGTATAAACTGAAATGAAAAAGCAACAATGCAACCAAGTGCTAAATTCTGTATACCGCGGCCCTTTTTGGCTAATTTTGCCGAAGTTCTGCCGCATTCCGCAACAAAACTACATAAACTCACAAAAAAAAAAACCGATCTTTCGCGACGGACGGAAAAATTCAAAATTACAAAAACTCTTCGGTGAGAATCTAGAATGTATTTTAAATGCGATAATAAATTTAAATGGTATGTGGCATTATTTTTGGCAGCTGTCACGCCGCTTTCGAGCTTATCTGATGGCATTATTTCATTATTTTTTCAAAAGCGCACAAAAGAGTCGGTGAAAAAACTACGAACATTATTTTAAAATCACCAGCATCCGCCTGATGGAATAATTCTCTTAATTCAAGTTGAATCCATTTTAGAATTAAAAGTTTCAAGTTATAGTGAGTCCACTCAATGCTTCTGCAAGCAAAAGTTTGCTCTTTCGCGCCACATGAAAGCAGAATAATTTAATGGAAGTATCTAAATTGCATTAACTGACCTCCGGACTCGGCTGGGCTTTAATCATCCCCTTCCAGTCACTCACGCGGCTCGGTTAAAAATGTCCGGTCTCACATGGTGAGGGCCGGCCAGGGACGACCGCCAGACGGGTATATCTTCTATTAGAGGTCGAAGAGGGCGAAGGTGTTCCGTGCAGCCGATGATCATAAGGCACCAAACTTCAAAAGACAGGAATAGACAGAAGAGAGAGCGGGCGGAAGGAGTCCGTAATCAGATCATTTGTAAATACCGAAGGATTATCAGAAGTTCACTACAAAATATGATTTTACAATTTTCTGAAGGGATCAATAATGATGAAATAGTCCGAACCGCTCCTGACCGCCGAACAAGCGCCATTAAACATTCGTTCATTGCTCATTTCTTCATTCAATCAATCATGGCTTATATGTATGAAAGTATGTATGTACGTCCGAGTAGGTTTTTGCCGCAATCGCTTTATTTTCCACTTCTTCTCGCTTCTGATGTTGCTGTTGTTGTTGTTGCTGCCGTTGCTTCTTCTAGTTCTTTAACCATTTTTTCGTAAGAGCTTTTCATAAGCTTCAGTGTTAATAGCATTTTGATCGGATCCCCGCCCCCGCCCACGGATTGTGTGGGCAGTTTACTGCGATATGGCCGACCATTCAGAGTATTCAGTTTAAGTGCTGTGAATATGTTTTATCGCACGAAGGTGGGCGAAAGAGATTTAGCGGGGGCGCGGGGGGTCATTAACGGGTAGAAAGTAGCTCTTTAATTAAAGTTTCTGCAACTAACTGAACCTAAAAGACAAGTTATGAACCCATTATGAAGTGTTAGAGTTAAGCGTCTATATAGACGCGTTCTGGTCTTTTGTTCTCAAAAGTACTGTGGCTAATCGGACTCTCACTTTTTGTCTCGTGTCTGCTCTTTTTGGGGTGAGAAGAACCCAAATGAAAGTTAATTGAATTCGACTTAAAAATCAGATCTAATTCAGGTCCTCGTAGTTATTGTGGTACTCAAAAAACCTTACCCTTACTTTGGCCTTGGCTTCTTTTTCTTTTGCTCCTTTCTCTCTGTACTTATATTCGTATGGCTAAACGCCAAAGAAGCAGATCCCTCGATATCCTTCTTCTAAAAGTCCTTAACAAGGAAAGAATTACTAAAAAAACAAAAATTATTTTTTTGTACTATGTAAAGAATATATCAAGGAGATTTCGATTTGTAATGTATTTTTGTAATACACAGACGGACGGGCCGGGCTAAATGGACTTAAGAGATTTAAGACTTATATTGTTCTATACCTACCACGCCTCTTTAATGAGTTACAGACGGTAGAACGAAGTGAATATATGCATGCCCCTTTGTTCCTTCGGGCGTAGGCTCGAAAAAAAGAGGTCTCACGACATACGGAACGTGCATGACCATAAACATGTCATGCCTTATTTCGGTACTTAGAGTAATTGTTCACAATAAATTTAGAGTTTGTGTATGTGTATGTATTATGAGAGAAATTAAATTTATTATTAATAAAATAAAATTATTTTTATTTTATAAATTTATTATAAATTAAATGAAATTTACTTAGATCTAATAAATTTAAAATGGAATGATTTATTGCATGGTCCTAAATGTTGCTGGAAGGCATACATTTCTCTTTTGAAACAATTTGACGTGCGAATATTTGTCATCTCAGCTCAGTTGAGAATATGTAAATAACGAAAGCCGTTACAAAGTGTTATTAAAAATGAGAACCTAGAAGTTTCCAGCTGAGAAGATGAGGCGTGTACAGAGCACAAGAAGAACAACAACCATAGGCGCAAGCAGCAACCATAGTAAGTATAACAACGAAGCCAACTACAATGCAAACAACAACAACAACAACAACAACAACAACAACACTGCCAAACAAAGCCGCATGTAGAACAATTTAACAATAGCTTACGTCTATGAATCTAAATTTTCATAATCCGCTTAAAAACTTTGCAGTTATCTGCTTTGAACGCTGCTGGAAATATAAAGCACCAACCGGAAAAGAAACAGAAACAACAACGCCGACAACAACGCCGACAACAACAACGGCTAAAGCAACAATATCGCCCATGAACAAGAAACCCTTGCAGCAGCAACAGTTGCAAGAAAACTGCGAGTAATAATTTGAGGGACCAGGTTCGTGTTTTAACTGAAGACTTAAAGACTTTGTTAGTGTTCTTGGCATGGTTCCTGGTGGTGGCCATAATAAAGGACGTGTCGGTTGGAAAGTGTTGTTACGTGTAGTTTAGAAGTAAAAGAAGAAATTGCTATTGTCGTAGAGACATTAAAATCCAATGTATGTACATACATACATACTCGTATACCGCAAGTGTAACACACAACATCTCCTAAAGATCAGCTGAGTTTATGTTGGCAGAGTTTGGCTGGCTCTAGCCATTCTAGTAGCAGACCAACTGCTTTGATATTGTCTTCAATGGCTTGAATAATCCATAAAGTACGGGTACATATATCTAAATAATGTAGTATAGTCCTAGTGCTAGAAAACAGGCACACCGTAAGATCTGGAGCTGACATTTTCAACAGTCGAAGCGATCAAACAATTTACCGGCAAACCAACAGGGTGGGAAATATGTATATATATCAGCAATATGTATATAATATCTACTCTTGATCCCCCGTTAAAATAAATTGTCATTTACTACAAAAATGGTAAAATCAGTTGGGACCATTTTGTGAGACAGATTGACGACTTGTCCAGGACGAGTCCGTTCTTTGTCCGAATTGTTCGATTCTGCGCATCCTAAAAGTATGTAATTTTGGCATGAGGTAAATGTTGCAATTCCAAACGGCCTAAATGTATGCAATGCTCTACGAGGACCACGCAACAGTCCTTTCAATAAAACTTCACAACGCGACTATCGTGACTTGTAAAATGTGTGTGTGTTTCAAGCTTTTTAAATGAACGAGTCTGTTAATTGTTATGATATTTTTTAGGAACTAGTTATTGTACTAACAATATTTCCGTCGCAAATTGATTTTTAGTTATACAATATAGCAGAAAAACATATCAACCTTTAGGAAACAGAGATTCTTCTAAATTTAACAGCATTCATTAAAAAGTAATTGATTTTCCGTAGGTTATCATAAGCCTTTGCAACAAGAACTGACATTTCAAGTCGCAATCAAAGCAAGGATTTCTACTCCTTGCGAACATTGTCAAGAATTCCGAGCTTGTCTGAAATGCTCCTTTTAATCTCAGAAATGAGATTACATTTAATCTAATCGATACCATCAAAGTAACCACTGAATTTAGGGCGAACCCAATTTCTGCAAGAATCCATCCAGTGGCGTCCAAGCTTTCAATCTCTGCACAAACAATCTTGGACTACGAAGAAAATTCAAACAAACTCTATTACAATTTTCCGATTGCGATTCGATAGAAAACCGAGATCATAGAAAATGCTGTGCACTGAGGTGTCGATACGTGCTCGAGCATCCGCCTGTTTGTCGGTTTGTTTGGTTGCTTGCGGTGAGTATTAAACACAATTTCTTGAGATCATTGTGAACAAAATTGCATTTTCCGACCTAAAGCAACGAATTTCTCCGGTGTGCTTTACCCACACGCACACACACAAACATCCGTCTCAACACAAAGAAACTATATACTCAACCATGAAACTGCTGCAAAAGCAAACATTGGATGAATATTCCACAAATTCAGCAGCTTACCAGAGTTTTTTTTACATTCTCAGAATTTCAGGCTTGCTTGTTTTTTTATTCTTCTGAAGTACGGAAGGTTTTAAAATATTCGAAGACATGTTTAAGGATTTTAAATATGTCTCTATCTTTTTCCAGGCTTTACTTTTTCATCTACCTCGTACCTTCTTTATTTTCGCCTTTTTCTAAGGAATTTCTAAGGATATTTGAACCAACTCGTTGTAGCGATATAAAAATGTTACCATCTGCAGCAACTTGACCAAAGCCAGGAGCAACTGACCGCCAGGCCTGAAATCGTTATTATTTCAGGAGGTTGGAGTGTATTCTACCGCCTCGATGCTCGCTGTGTTTCTTTCTGAAATTGACGAAACCGCAGAGAGAACTTCGTGAGCAAGAATAGTGCTGACTTCTCAACTTAACTGAGCAAAAAACAAACAACACATAAATATTACATCAAGTTAATTAAGATTTTATTTATTTAAATCAATATTTGTTGTTGTTTTTGTGGTTTTTTTTATTTGTTTTTGGTAATAATTTGCAATTTTTATTCGTATTTTTTGTGTTTGCAGGCAGACACAGTCAGCTTCGTGTTTAACTCAATTACGCTTACATACAAACGTAATACCAGTACCACACACACACACACACACACACACACATACACACGCACAAGCAGCCATGGACATTTGTATTGGCCAACACGATGAAATTCTTTACAAGAACAAAGCAGACGTAATTTTAACGTGAATTTTGTTTTTGTTTTCGCTTCGTGTTTATTGTTGTTGTTTGTTATTGAGTATTTTTCCATAAATGTTCAACATGGTTTGTCGTCTTAATTAATTTCATCGCATTAACGAAAGCAAACAATCTTCGAATAATTAAAAAAGTATTACATTTTTCAATTAAGTTTTTATATACATTTTTAAGTAGACTTTGCGATTTTCTTAATTCGTTTGCTTTTATTTATGCGCGAGGCATGTCACACACTAATACAGTAATATTGTAATAATAATATAATAACTTCAACTTTTATTGCTGTGTATGTATGTATGTTTAGTGTATATAGTGTGAGTGTACGCATAAAATTATTGCTTACAATTTATTTTCTAGCATTTTATTTTTTTACTCACATTCTTTGGTGTAGAGCGTTTATTTCGGTTAATTTTTTTAAACATTTTGGACTTTTCCAAACATTCTGAGTTATTTTATTTTCTATTTTTGGAAATTTTTAATTGATTTATTTTGTTTATGAATATTTTATTAATTCCATGAACGGCCTTTTTGTATCTTTTATGAAATTATAAAACTAAAATTAATGCTATGCAATAAAATATTAACTACTAATTAATACTAAAAACAAGCAGAAAACAAATTTTAACAAACTCGCACTGTTTTCCTCCTTTTTTATATACGAAACACAGTAACAATTATTTCTTCTATTCTTCTTAAGCCTGCGTCGGTTTTTTCCGTTTAATTTTATTTTTATTTTGTTTCGTTTTTGTGCTTCCTTCCAAAAGAATCTTACTTTTGCTTTAATTTTGCAGAAAAACTGGCACCAGCAGCAGCAGCAGCAGCGTTTGTGCGAATTGTGGTCTCCTAAGGATTAAGTTATCTTCATCTGGACACCTGCAGCCGGTGAAAAGCGCTCGTGGCTCCGGCAACAAGAGCGATTGTTAGCAATTTCTGTGCGTTCAGTGTTGCCGTTGTTGTAGTTGTTCTCACTGCTGCCGGTAATCGACCACGAACAACGAGTCCAGTTGCTGAGCTCACCGAAAAGTACGAGTCGAAGAGACTTTTTAATCCGGAACCGGAAGAGAGAGTCACTGCAATGAGACGAAACGCAACAAAAAGGAGAAAAATAAGTTCAAGACTGAAGGAAGCGTCGAAGGTAGCGACAGCTAGTGTTGAATTTCTTGCACTTCAAATTGTGAACAATTTAATTCGGTCTATTCTGAAACTGTACTCAATGATTTTCCTTAATTTTATTTCACCCGGCCGTGCTTCTTCTTCTTCTTTTTCTTCGGTTTCAGTGAATATTTTACAAAATAAAACGAACAGCTCTGCTGATTTTTAAGTTGTGCTGGCTGTTAACGGGTTAATTTTAATTGCTTCAACGACTGAATGGCAAGATTTACTCACACAAACACACAAACACAAGCCAACAACTGCACTTTCATACACACACACAAACACACACAGAGCTGTGGGTAATGCGTGTGTGTAAGAATATCTCCGACTAGGAACAGTTTCAGCCTTGGGCTTTGTCACCAGAGCAAACGAGACGAGCACACGATTTGTATTTGTGTTTGTGTTTGCAATGATTGTGTGTGGGCTCGTTTGTTTGTTTGTTGCTCTCCAGCTGGTGCTAAACACAACACAAACAATTTCCACACGCCAATTTTAAAGCTTAGGATAATTCTCGAGCAACAAATGTAAAGGAATGGAGAATACTAAGCATGACTTAGGAGAAAACTAAACATACAAAGGCACGAAATGCTCAAAAGAGAGTGGCTATGATGGAGAGAGAGAGAGAGAGAAAGCGACTGTATTTAATAAGCGTCAGTAAAGACATAAGCCCGTCTCATAACGTTGCTCACAATGCAAAGACTTAGTTCACGGAAAACTCTCAGATAAAATACAAAAATTTTAAATTCTTTCAAACATCCTTTGGCGGGGATTGTTTTACAATATTCAGCATTTTCTTTTAATCCTCACCGCAGGAGAGTCTCGCTTGTGTGTATTCGTGTGCCGCAGAAATGTAAGCCACATTAAAAGCACGCCTATTTCGCATGAGATTGTTTATATGTTGCTGCAATTAGTTTGGAATTTTCTTCCGCCTCGTTTTCAGCGGAATTGTATTCAGTCTTGCAGCACGCGGTTATGATAAAAGGATATGAATTTAACCTGTCAATATTTGGAGCAATCTGCATCAGAAGGATTGTCGTCTGTACAGACAAAGCCGAAAAGCAATCAGAAAAAACATAAACTTATGTTGAAAAGATTTTCTTCGATTATTCCTAACTTTTTCTTAATAAATTCTTGACAAAAAGCAACCATAATTAAATTCTGATGCGAAGCCTATCGCTTCTTCTTTTTCAGGGAGTTCTGTCGTTTAATTTTGATGATATTAAATTACGTTAAATTACGTTTAGTTTCTGTAATCCTTCCTTCATGCTCACTCTCGTAAATCGTATCTGTGGGTTCTACCTTCTCGCACGGCCTCGCCGCCACGTCCACCGTCTGTGTTTATTACTCACTACGAGAATAGTGGAAGCACTCACCCCTGGCTGGCACCGGGTCACGTTGCGGCGTACCCAACTCGAGCTCTTTGTATTCCTGATACAAATCGCCGATTTGCGCTGTGCATCTTAAGACCAATCCACCGCCTCCGCCTCCGCCTCCGCCGCCGCCGCCGCCAGCCGCCTGCCGGCCGGTGTCTGCGCCTGCCCCCGCGGCCGAGCCCTGGCCCGGGCCATTCATTGTGTGCGGACTCGCAGTGCCGAAGTGGACGCCTTGCAATTGCAATTTCAGACTCATTCTCGATGCAATCAGGTTGTCAACTGTCCGGATGTATTGAGTTTCACCTGAAGACACCTGAAAAGGAAACAAACGAAGAAATGAAACGAGGCTCGGCAGGAAAACAAAGGGTTTAGTGGTCTCGATGGGAATGGAAGAGCAGCCGGCTTCCGAGAACGGCAACGGAACGAAATGAAGTGAATGATTGGGCGATTGAAAGAGTGGCGGGAAGGGGTTGGGGAGGGGGAGGATAGTCAGTGCCTGGAACGACTATAATGTCTGTCGCTATTCGTCGGTATATCTCATCGGTTCTCATGCACTAAGTCAGCTTTCTTTGCGTCACTTTAACCCCTTCCCCCCACCCCCCCCTTACCCCTCCCCACTTTGATGTCACTTTGCTTCGGCTGCGAAGGTGCCGCTGATTGTGTTGAAATGCTTGGCGCCGCCTGCTAAAACGTCAACACTCTCTCCCCGCAATTGCCCGGCAACACCCTTCGCTGCCCTGCCCTTTCCCTGCTTTTGCTACGTTTTTATGCGGTGTCAATGTAGTAAATGCCATTTTCTCACAGTTATTAGTGTTGTCATTGTTGTTGTTAGTATTTGTCTTTGGCCGTGGTTTTGCGAGATTGCACGCCTCAGCCTGCCCTTCGCTCGGTGCAGTCTTGAGGAATTTTAGTGTAACTTCGTGGGATGCATGCACGGTTCTGGGATGTTTCGAACAAAGCCTCGAGATTACCGGAGAGGCCGACAGAGTAAAAGCAATTACTTCTGGCAAATCTTCTACGCTTAGAAACTACGACTTCGTCATCATCGTCGTGGTTTTTCTTTAGTTCTTCTACATCTAGTTTTCTTCTTCTTCTTCCTCGTCTTCCTCGTCAGATGTTTTTAGGCTATTTTTCTATTTTTTGCTTTGATAGATTGTGGTTGAAAGTTTCTGTTTTCTGGCAAAAAGAATTCCTTTTGAAAACTCTTCGCTTGAAGTCTTTTGTGGGCTTAAAAACAACTCAAATTAAACCAAAGTGAAAGTTAAATAAAGAAAAGAAAAAGGAAGAAGAAGAAGAACTCATGTTTTTCAATAAATAAATAAATATTTACGTATAGTGAATGTTGTGAAATGGAATGAAATGAGACCAAAAATTATTCATTTTCACTGCATTTAAAATGTTGACTTACACCTACACCCACACACCCCACACACACACACACACACACACACACACTGAGACGCCTGGAACGGCAGAAAATCTTGAGAGTATTCGGTAAGCTTTTGCAATTTATGCCGTTGGTTGGAGCAAATGGAGCCTTAAGCGATGACTCATGCCGAGGGCAACAGTCATTGTTCGAATAAATGGCCGGCTGCTACGAATAAACCCAACAACAACAACAACAACAGCAACCACAACAACAACGAGAGATGTACGAAACTTCCATAAAATACGAAAAATTACAAGTGGCGCATAAGAAGGACCCTACACACACACACACACACACACACAAACACAATACACAGTCGCTCATAAAAGTATACACACGAACACACACACACACACACACACACACACACTCTGTCAGTGAACAACACATGAATATTTTTATTTTATTTACGTCGATGAAATTGTTGAACGCTCAGTCGGCCGCTGCTCAACGTTGGCGCTCATGATAATGCAAGGACACACACACACTCACACACACGCACGCACGCACGTTCTTGAAAAGAAGTGTATGTGTGAGAGCACAATAAACTCGTGTGGACTGTCTTTAAAATAGTATTCGTCACGAATTCGTTAAGCAGACGAAAAGGAGGTTGGCCAGAAGCGACTTCGAAGAATCTCAAAAAACCAATTGGCATTTGCTTGTGGCGTTTCTACCCGATGGCAGCCCGACGGGAGCAGCCGCCTCACAACGACCAAGTGCGCAGCTATCGACTGCAGCAATAAAAATGTTGTGGTAAAAATTCGATAATTCTTTCTTGAATCGTTAACGAATCCATCTCCGGACTTCAAGGCGAGTTCATTTTGCATTGCGGTACCGATAAATGTACGTACGAGTGTGTGTGTGCCATTGGATGTCTGCTCGTTTCCGGTGGCAGCACTTCCGCCGCTTCGAGAGGACGTGAATTTGTCTGCCGCCGTTGCCGCAAGAGCCTTGCAACAGATCTGCGCGGACCGGGAGAACGGGACTGCTTTCGTGTGGTCGAGTAGAAGACGGTTCGCGAAGTGGAAGGATGTGCAGTGCATGCCATTTTAGGGCTGTCCGTGCCTTCGGAGGAAGGTTGAGAGAACTTCCTGACATTATTATTTCTTCTTTCAAATCAGGTTCCGAGTTGTTAATTTTATTTACTTGTTTTTTTGGGATTGATGGCCTTGGTATGTACTCGTACAATATTATAAAATAAATCCTCTCGAGTCCATTTCGTTGCATCAGTTGGACGAATTTCCAAAGTATGCGAAACATTCCAGAAGTTTTCTCTTTTCTCTTCTCTGTTTTCTTATTGTTTTGTGTGTGAACACATTTTGCATTGATTTCCGTTTGAAATTTGTTCAAACTTTTCATTTCCGCTCGCAGCCGCCGGCAAATAAGAAGGAATTTAATACTTGCGGAGCAACGAATAATACCAACAACAACAACAACTAACCTGCACTATTTCTGCCGGGTCTACAAAAACTGGAGAGTATCCTTCGACGACGACGACGACGACTTCGGCAGCAACACGTTGTTGTTGTTGTTGTCGTTAATGTCGTTGTTTCGGTCTCACTGATTGTCTGCCGTGCCATATTTTCATCCATTTTATTTCGGTTTCAGTTCTACTTTCGTTGCTTATTCTTCGCTCGCCCTCTCACTCTCTCCCCTTCCGGCGAACTCTTTCGAATTTATTGTTCGATTTCCTTTTCCATTTAGAAATTCTGGGAACTTCATCGTCGCAACGATGCCAGCGACGATTCTTGTTGGCGAATGTACTGCAAGTCGCCGCAGCGCCATAAGAACAACAACAACAACAATGACAACAATGACAACAACGAGGATGACTACAAAGCTGAAATGCGAAGGAAAGAAAAGAAAAGGATGCGACAGCATAGCATCAACGCCGTTACCGGCACCGGCACCAATAGAAAAACAACAATAATAGAAGCAGGTTGTTTTGTTTTGTTTGTTGTTGGTGTTGTTGTCGTTGTTGTTGTTGTTGCTTTTGCATTACTGCTGTAGCTTTTGCGGTATTACGCTTTTGTTAAAGAAAATTGAAAGCATTCCAGAATTGTGCATAAAATCGTGCCAACGAAAGAATAATATATCGACGCAGCAGCAGCAGCAGCAGCAGCAGCAGCAGCACCCAAAGTACCACCGTCAGCCACCAACACTAGCTGCGACTGCAGCCGCAACAAAGATATCAACAAAGCTGTTATGCCACCAGCTCCAACGACAGCTGCAGCAACAACAACACCAACACCAACGTTGCCGCAACGGTAACGAATGCAAAACGGAAATCATCAGGTTGGAAGAAAGAAGCAGAAAAAAGTAATTGTAAAACAGCAACAACGACCACAACAGCAGCAGCAGCAGCAGCAGCAACACAAAAACTGGGTGACAAGAAAAGGAAGTCCTTGGGTCTGGCTGCACCGCAACGCAAAATGCCCCGAATTAAAAATATTTGATTAAATTAGAAATCTTCTTTGAAATATTTTGCTTAAAGCGAGAGAGAGAGAGAGAGAAAGTAATTGATTTCTTATTCTTAAAATCTGTATCTTTAATTATTTAATTAATTAATGGATACTAATAGATTAATAGATTTAATTATTTATTGTAAATACGAAATGAAAGCACTACGTTACAAGAAATGCGAAGTACAATACAGAATAAGGATGTTATCCTTGAAAGGATCTCCTTGAGTCAAATGTCTGATTTCGATTGCGGTCAAATCAAATCTTACGGAGGAATAACGAACAAAGTTGTGAGAGGATTACAACAACTTAAGATGAATACGTCGCGCTATCCTTCGAAGGAGAGTCATGTGCCGCTGTTGATGCGGACCAAACTTCCAGGACGACGGAGAAGACGCTGGAGAAACCGTGGCTGTAAAAGCGTCTCTAGAGGAAGAAAAACGTCGCATCGGATTCTTGTTATTGTGCTTGGATGGTATCATGCCTTCGAATGGCAGCGGCGAATGTTGTTGGTCGTGTCATTGTTCGTGTCGTTGTTGTTGCAGACTTCGTCATTGTTGTAGTTGCGTGAAAATTGTTGCTGCAATTTGCTGCTGTTGTAAGCTTTTTGCCATTTTCCATTTGTTCTCGGCTCGTGCTCAATGAACCGTTTTGGCGCGACCATTACGGGCTTCCTCCGCAAATTACGCCCCAACAAAAACCAAACAAACAAACAACGTCACGTCGCGAAAAGTCCACAAGGATTCTTTCTTCTTTTCTTGCCCACAAACCGTTGTGGGCTAATCCTGGACAAAATTATCTGTGCCGTGTTTTCATTTACTGTTTTCATTATAAATATATTTATGTCATGTCAACACGATTAAAAAATTCGGTAATTCGGTAATGATTGTTGGGAGGTTGTCGCTAGTGACCGTAGCGGTTTTGGAGACACGTGGTTCTCTCTGTGGGAATGACCACAACCGAGTTTAAATACAGAATCATAAAGTTTTTTCGAACTAAAGAATTCTTATGTTTTTAGGTTTGTCAAAGGCCCCTTAAAATGAGTTATAAACAAACTTTACGCGTTTAAGAACCTAGATCAGCAACCTTTTGTGTGCCGCTGCTGTTCTTTATGTGTTCATGTGCTTGTTCTTGTTCAATTATGTTGCTATTGAAAAAATATAACTAATTTTTAAATATACGAGTACTCTCTTATGATTTGTGCCAAAGTTATTGCGATACTTTTCCGTTTGTTTGCTCTTGTTAATGCTTTATTATTTTGTATTATGCTTTTATTGCTTTTGTCGTGCTGCTTTTATTGATTTTTCCACTTGAATTGCATTCGTTTCGTGTTACAAAAACGCGGATTGAATTTTAAACATCTTACGGTTCAAACGTTTTTATTGTTTTTCATTGTTTGCGCAAACTTTTGCGAATTTAAATTCAGTGCACGTCATCACGAGGAAAAAAATATTAATAAAACAAAGATCGCAAGAAATAAATGTACCTTGTGTTTGCGTACGTGAACATTAACTGACTTTATTTACTGTTCACTCGATCCTGGAATGTTGTTGCTTTTGAAAAGTGTGCTTCCTTCAGAAAAACAAATAAATTTACCTGCAGTAAAAAATTCGTGTGCGATTCTCGGATCCTTTTCCTGGATTCAGTAAGAAATAAACTCTGTTTGATATTGAGTTTTAGGAAGAATTAATCCACAAACGCCGAAATTCCTCCCAAAATATCAGATATCAGACGAGTATCAATATACGATATGACACACATACAACATGTGGTAGTTTTTGTCGTCTCTCCGAGTGAGAGAGAGCACCAACAAGTTCGTATAAATATTCAACAAAATGCAGATTGACTATCGCTCAAGTGTTCAGTGTCAGTTC
This sequence comes from Conops quadrifasciatus, assembly GCA_949752815.1. NCBI lineage: Eukaryota > Metazoa > Arthropoda > Insecta > Diptera > Conopidae > Conops > Conops quadrifasciatus. The sequence goes on from OX457078.1 coordinate 40,971,063, forward strand.
GGAAAGAAGCATGAGGACTGTTGGAATCGTATTTGCGCAAATCGTAGTTGCGACGCCACGACGTTCGCAAAAGGTACCAACAATCCCAACGAGGACCGGAAATGCTTTGCTTTTCTTCTCCCTCTTCTTGTTGTTCTCTGATGGCAGCAGTTTACACGCTCTTATTCGCCGGTCTTCGTCTTTTTGTGGCAGTTGCGTTGAAGGAAGAGGCGAACCGAGCAGAGCAGGGTGCAGCGAGGAACTGCGGTGCCGGATCTTCACTTTCTATCGACTTCTCTTCGTGATTCAATTTACAACTCTATTCAATTTCAATGCAATTGACAATTTCCCCGATTTTGCGTCTATCCTCGTGAGTGCCAAAGTATCAGTGGAAACCATTTTGATGTCCTGCCCTTCAGCCCTTCTGCTCTTCTGCTCTTCTGCCCTCTGATCTTCTGCTAGTCCTCAGCGAAGCAAACAAATACGCGCAGCATCAGCATCAGCAGCAGCAGCAGTAAAACTTTTGCCATCTGCGAATGCTCCGGAGACTTGAATATCACGTATGCGCAAATCTGGAGGAAGAGGAAGAGGAAGAGCGTGTGCATGTTGGTAACGTACGCAACGACGGAATCATGCTTGCTATGCTTTTGAATTTATGATGAATTACAACCGTTGAGTAAACTGAAAGGATTATATCCAAGGTTAATATTTAGCGCCGGGATATCCTCTATACGCACATTCGCTGAAGTCGAGTGAAAACTTTTCTTAAATTTGACTTTGAGGAATTGACTTTATCAGAATAAAGAAAATATCGTTGTTTTCTGTGAAATATGTCAAGTTTTGCTCCAGCTTTTCCGTCGTTTCAAGAAGAAAAGTGACAAAAATCATGCGTGCACCAGTGGCGTGCACCAGGGGGGTCCAAACTCATTGCAATTGAGAAAATTTTTAATGTTTGTTTGAAATTTAAAATAATATTAAAATAAATTAAAAAAATAAATGCAAAAATTAACGAATTCGAGTATCTAAGAAAAATATAGTAAAGGAAGCAAACTCTTTAGGAAACCCCGGATTTATCCGGAGCTGTACACCACTGTCTTCTATTGATTTAAATATGTATTACTTTCCACAAGTATTGTAATTGGATAATATTGAGAAAGATTTTCAAATTTCAAATACAAAAACTTTCTTCTCAAGGCATTAAGTCTTAGTTAAATCTTAATTACCGAAATTAGAGAAACGATAATAAGTCGAGTAACACAATAACCCATAAACACACACCCACACACACACACACACACACACACACACACACTCAAGCGGAAGGATGCATGATAACTTTGAGGAAATGCAGATTTCATTAAAGCAACAACAAAACTTCGACATTATAACAACTATGCATATTTTTTTAATAAAAAAACAAATATTCTGTGTACATAGAATAGTAATTAAATATGCGCATACACACACAGGCGCACATACACACACACACACACACAGAGACCTCATTGTATGGACTTCCATGCGAATTCATGTGCCCGAAAACACAAACACAGCAGCAAACAATATCTCAAAATTAAATAAAAGCTCTGTTTGTATTCTATAAACCCACACACTCGCAAACACACACTCGCACACGCCAATAAAAACACAAAACATGATGTACGTACGTGTGCTTTACACAACGTTTGTTGGAAACTGCGAGGAACACGTGAGAGCTTTTCGGTATGTGTGCATGGCTGTCTGTGTGTGTGTGTGTGTATAATTCGTATAATCCATTTTAGTAAATTAACAAGAGCTTTCAGAAAATATTATGCTCGATAAATACGTTGGAAGTAAATCAGTAGAGCGGAATCGAAATCTTGCACACGCACACACACCTGCCCAGCCACCCACACATGTATGAAGCAACCATTGCAAGGTAGTGTGGATACATTGTCACTATATGTACTTCTGCAACTTCGGCAGGGAGACGGAGGAAGGGAGGACGAGAGTGTTGTGCAGTGAAGAAGTGCTGCCTTCGGGCGAGACGTTCATAAACCGACTGACTTATGAAGTGCGTCCGGCGACCTTACATACTGCCTTGCTCTTTCGGTGCACGCTGCTTGTCATTAACTATTTTCTGGTCTAGATTAAATTTTTATCAGCGCCGGTGAAATATGACTATCATTGAGAGAATGTAAAAGGCGATGAATAAGGAAGGAAGGAAGGAAGGAAGGAAGGAAGGAAGATGAACTGATCGCAACTGATTCGTAATTACTGCAGTCCGTTCTTCTTCTATTAAACGATCGAAAAGCTTACGGACAAATACATACTCGTAGATTGTGTAAGTATGCACGCGTGTGTATGTAGTATATGCACCGGCATTTGCTATAAGACAAGGACACTTGGCGCCGGAAGGAAACAGAACGATCTCAAAAGCAATAACAACAACAGCAGCAACGAGGAGAAGTGCATTGTTCTGAAAATGTTTGCTTTAATTAATTTGAAGCTCTTTCGGTATTTGCAAGCACCTGAGAACACACCCTTCGGCAAGAAGCGGTCCGCTTTAAGCTAAGGATGAAAGGAAAACATGGAGGAAAAATGCAGGAAAAATGCAGGAAAAAGATAGTTTCAGTGTATTTTAAAAGTGTTTTCTTTCGCCCTGCGTCTTTCTGCCACTGCACACTTTTTCTTTATTTTTAATCTTATTTCAGTCGAAGAATGGATAATCAATCAACACCGATAAACGATAAACGTGCACTAAATTGCTTTTCGTTTGTCAGAGTGTGAGAGCGCTTCGAGGAGACGCGTTTTTATGGAGACGAATTTGGGCGAAATTTGGTTAACGACTTTGAAGAATCATCCTCTTCGCGTACGAGAGAATGAGATAAAACGTGTGTAATCGGAAGAAGGAACGGAGAAGAGGAAAGCAACAATTTTTTATTTTCATTTCGCCGAAGGTTTTTCCAGTCGATCTCCGCGGGGCTGGTGTTGCCACAAGAAAAACGGGAAGGAATTTTTAATAATTTTAACGAATCGTAAATCTTTTATGGCGCTTTTGAAAAGGTTTCCGAAGAATGTATAAATCGTAAGAGCCAGAGAAACACACCCATTGAACATTACGTCTACAGACAAGAGATTAAAGAAAAAATTTTGATTAATGAACAATTTTTTACAAATAAAGTAAATCTTTCAATCTAAGATGTCCGTTTTTATCGTTTGCTGAGCCTTGAATTTTTTGTTCGATTTAATGCAGCAGAGTTTTCATCTAGTGGCTGCTCTTAGATGGTGAAGACTGTGTCTTAGATTCCTGCAGCCTACTATTTTACCCTTCGCAGACGGACAACCAGAGAGCACGCGGCCTTCTGCTTTGCGAAGAGAGCTTGTGCAGCGCTTCAACATATTTTCAAGTCCAATCTGAAGACAGGACTCATCAAAGGAAGATGATGAAGAGCGAGTATGATTTCAAAGAGGTTGTAAAGTCGACCGGAAGTGCACAGTAATTAATAACTTAATAATTAATGATCTGCAAACTGAAAGGATTGCAAAAAAGGAAACAACAGAAGAGTTTGCTCTCTAGAAAACTTACCAAAGACAAAGGAGAAAATGAAAACACGAAGTGTAAGGACGACAAAAATAAGGAAGAGGAAGAATGAGCTAAAGTATCACAAAAATTAATGGGTACGAAGATGAGCCATTTACAAACTTAAACGCCACTAAAACGGTTCTTACGAACAGTCACAGGACGATATGATTTCAGAAGGATTCTGCATTTTCCGTAGGAAATAATCGAGCAGTAAAAAGAAGACTCACAAATTCAGATTTATCAAAGCGAATTGAAACGCATTTGCTCACATTTCAGACTTATCAAAGAACACTTAAAAAGAAAAGAAAACTTTAACTTATAGAAAATTTTGAGATATATCGACTAAATTTTTGAAGATTTATTGAAGCACACTTCGGACTAAAATCCCAGGAAGCAAAGAAAGCTTCGAAAGCGTTGCGGAAGGGACCGCCTAAGAATGAAAGCTTCAAATTCTAGGCTGCGGCCTAAGATTTACTGATAAAGGCTCAAGCTTTACTTAAGTCTTAAATTATCATTATTTTTCGCAAGCAGTTGAAGGATTTCATTGCTGTGCTTTCGATAGTTTAAAGGACAAGAGATTTTCGAACTTATCGACTATTTAAATAGCATCGAAAGAGAGAAATAAAACGAAGTCGAAAGAGAGAAATAAAACGAAGTTGATTACAAAAAACTCTCGATTGTCACGTCAAACCTCGGTGCCATTTCGAATTTAATTTACACTCAGCACTTGCTGGGACACTTGGTCCTTTGGTCCTTTGGTCCTCCGGTCCGATGGTCTTTCCGGCACGGCACCATCCTCGACTCTGAGGGCGAGTGGCTCCACCGCAGCTTCCCAGGCTTGTGGAATTTGAAACAAAACTTTTTTGATTCAATTAAAGTTGGCCTATTAAAACTGAGGCTCCAGCCTCGCCGCACAAAAGAGCCGAATACTCGCAGAGTCGCAGAGTCGCAGCGAAAGCAGAAGGAAAGGACGCAAAGGAAGTTGCTCACAAGGTGACCTAATTGCCTGAGTTGGTGTTGAGTGTCGGTTGCCGGTCCTTGTCCACCCCGCTTCCTGTCCCTCGCTTCCTGCTGCTGTACAACTATCTTAATTGTGCCTTTGGGACATAGTGACAGAATTCTATGGTTGAAACGAAGGGATCAGGATCAGCATGCAGTTAATGAAGTTGGCTTTGGAGCCTCGCGGAAAAAATCTCTGCTTAAAACGCTTTGAATTTAAAGTATGTCATTTATTATTCCCCACACTTTTCCCCTCCCCCTGCCCCTCTTTAAAAATGAGTTGACGTCGTAACAAATACAAATTTACTTTTGTGACATTAAACGATTTTATGGACCACGTTGTTGGAATGGGCAAGAAGGAGGTGGATGTTTTCAACCATCCTGCGCGCCACAACCATCCACACTTTTTCTCCCGACAACATAAAACAAGTTCTATTCCTCTGCTAAATTTATTTATGGTAACACTTCGCTACGCTTTTATATACGTACGCAACCAACACGAGCGTATGAGGCGCCGCCAAACAAGAACCAGAATAATCTGAGCATTTACGTTAGGAATTGATTAGGGCTCGTTGGGCGGTAATGAATGCAGGTTGGGGCCTGCGGAGGAGGGAGGACACCCCATTAAATGCCTCATAGATTTTTCAAAGGGTGCATAAGCAATCATTTTTCATTTGTGTCGTTCTCCGAGAGGAAAATTCTGTGGCTGTACTTCGAACCTTCCTTCCTTCCTTCCTTCCAACCTTTTTTCGACTCCAGGATTTTAAGTCTTAGAAGGTCTTAGATTCGTGCGATAGAAAGCGAATGGAAATCGAGTCAAAAAAGATTTTCTATTCGTGCAAAAGAAGAAGATATTAATTTTGAATATTTATTTATTTAAAGCATTTTTTCCTGTTAACTCTTAAGCTGGAAATTGCAAACTAATTATTGAAACTGATTGAGTTATAAATTATAACTTATTAAAATATCGTTTATACGAAAGGCGTTTTAATCCTCGCTCGAATGTTTTTTATAACCTTAAAAAGCGGCTTGATTAAATTCGTTACATTCTGGTTTCTTTATTCAGAAGTAACAAACTATGTTGCTGGTATGGTTGTTCATGTGTGTGTGGCTGCATGTAGGACTGACCACATACCGTCATTATCTGTTACCTGCCGTTGCTCCTCAACGCGCCGCTGACAGTAAACGCAATAATGCACCGTTTGTAACTTTGTAACAATTTGCGACATGAGGCGCGTTCTGGAGTGACGCAGTGGCGGAAATATTGCTTATTTGGCGGAAATTGGCGACGTTGGAGCACACGACGTCGAACACGAACATTTTGTGTGCATGTGTGGGGACCTGTGGGGGCGTGTGTCCGCGGGCACGCGTCGTCCTCTTTCCACACTTTGCTGCGAAGGCAGCAAACATTACGACAGACTTAACTATTTCGATAAAACATTATACTACGCCGCGTAGCGTGAGTTGACAACGTAACCACGCGTTAGCTTTTGGTTACGCACACACACACTCATACACACGTTTGCATTCCTTTGAGTTTGCCCTTGTCATATCCTTGCCGCCATTTATCATAGCATAACTATACAATGCGTTAATTAGCTAATAATAATAATAACAGTTTCAAGTCATTAAATTGTTTTTGTTTGTGAAACGATAACAATTTCATTAATAATTTTCTGCTCGAATGTCGCCGAGATTAATCACGCTGTTCGAATGCGTAGCAGCGTGACATTGGCCCCGGGGCCACTGCGACGGCGCGCCGGCGGACTTCGCCGTTTGATATATTGTAATGGATTTGGATATTCTTTTTGTGCGATTTGATTAATGAGTGCCTCAATCTTCTCCACTCCTTACTTACCGGCACGTTGTTGATAGTGAATCTCAGTTCGGCACGTGGTCTGGCCGGAGGTGTGCTGCAGTTGGCGCGCAGGACATCGCCCGGCTCGTAGCGATTGTGCTCGGTGAAGAGTTGCGGTCGCTTCTCGGGAAATTCTAAAGGGAAGAGCAAGAGAAGATAAAGGAGTTAATTTTGCTTTAAGCTTAAGTTTATCTTACTGCGAATTATCCAAAAAGGACTTATTCAAAGGTCTCAAATACTAGGAAAATCTGAATATCATTTTGAAAGCTTGAAAGACGACAAGAACTAGTAAATCTTATCAAAATAATTGTGTTTTCATCATGTAACCATGAGAAGGTCCATTGTTCGTTTCCTGACTGTGCAAAAAGGGAATGAAGAATTCACTTCGTAACGCTGCAGCGAACACTCGTTCATTAATTTAACTTGACGCTAATTGAGTCTTGGTTCCGCTTTACTGCTTTGCTGTGGAGCCGCACACACACACACACACGCTTCGCTAAATGCTTGATTGGATTCAAGCACTTGGAAGCACAGCATCGGCAACAAACAACAGATAATTGTTGCTACACATTCCTAACACTGGCTGGTGGCCGCTGGAATGGCGGTGATGCTGCTGATGATGATGATGACGGTGATGATGATGACGGTAATGGTGTGAGTGTGAGTGTGAGTGTGATGAGTGAGTGAGTGGTTTGTTAAGAGTGAATGTACTCGCTGTTCATTCATGCCTCAAACGTATTCACACACACACACACACACACACACACACACACACACACACACACTCGCACACCCATGTACAAACATCTTTTCGTATAATATATTGTTATTTCTTGGGATGTAACATCAAGTGGCTGTTTTTGTCGTGCGTCAAATGTCAAAGAATGGAATGAAAATATTTATGAAGAACGAGTGTCTGCTGTGGCAAGATGGAGACGGGGCGTGGCAGCAGAGTTAAGCAGAGCTTGAAAATGTAAAACTCTTCACTGAAAGCAATACAACGATTAAACAAGGAAGGAATATGTTGCTTAAGGAGCCAGAAACGGCAGACGACAAGAGAGAAAGGAACGAGAAATAGAGAAAAATTTAGTGGGCAGAGTGGTCACACACCACATGCTAGAGAAAAGCAAGTCGATGGAAGCGAAATGACAAAAGCGAAAGACAATAGAGACGACGAAGGCGAAAAAGCGATAAGAAAACCACGCAAGAGAAGAAAACGATACGAGTACCGGATACCGGCAAGAGAAGAGGAAGAAAAGGAGGGATTGTGATAGTGCGGAGATTGGAGAATGTGAGCGCTGATGACAAGCTCGGGCAGAGAATGTTTATGGCTGGAGTTACGAGCATGATTGAATAAAGACAATTGAATGATGTATAAAGGAGAGCTTGAGTAACCGAATGAATGAATGAATGAATAAATGAATTAGTGAGTGTATTGTGGCTGTTGATGTGACGAAATACTCATGGCTATTATTCACACAAACGTGCATATTATATATGTTTGTATATCAGGTACTTCTCGTGGTACGCTATCTCTTCTTTGCGAAACTAATTAAAAATGCAAATGATGCAAAAAGCTACAATTTCCCTTCAAATTCCTAAAAATTACGACTATTATGATACTTCTTTAATCGTTACTGTGAAAATGAACACATTGATGGTGTCATTATTCAGAAAAGTGCTCAATAAATTCTCTCGAATCAATGGACATTTCCTTTGTTTAATGTCACGAAAGGATGCAACGAAACCGGACGGGGTTTTTGAGGGGCATCGGATTCAAGCAATCGAATAGAATTTCAAAGGGCGGGAGCTGTCAAGAACAGTTAAAAATTCCTTCTAATAATATTCTGTTTATGCTGTTCTGCAGTTCGAAAGGGCTTTTATTCGAATGTTAAAAACCTTAACGGAATCTCTAAAGCATAATAAGCGCAACAGTTTTCACTTCTATCGCTTCCCTTACCACCCCCACCCGAATTTCCCCCCTGATTCGTTAATGTGTGTAGTTTCTCTTTGGCTTTCTTCTCAAACAAGCTGCTTCTTTCTTACCTGCCGCGTGTTTATTTAGAAAATGAAATGAAAATTTTCTCAGAACATCTCGCAGCATTGTCGTCTTTGGTTGCTCTGTCTTTATTGTTTATTTTAATAATTTCTTGCATTCTTTTCATTAGTGTCTGCTGCCCTGGCTCGCAGTGCAAACAGCTTTTAGCATATTTATTTTTGGTCTCTTTTAGCGATCCTTTCGTTTTGCCTGCGCCGTTTGTACTCTTTGGCCGTCCTCGAAGTCTCCATCAGAGACTTCGCTGTCTCTGATCAAAGTAAGCCGGATGTACGTGTACGAGCGTATACATGTGTGAGGGTGAGTGTGGCAGCGAGCAGGGCGGAGCAACAGAAATGAATAGTGCAAACGAAGGTGCCAGAGCAATACTTTGAATAGAGAGAATTTCACCTCAGGCTACAAAAGTCTGCACTTAGTTTCTGTGTTTCGTGGGCCTGGCATGCTTGACAGTTCCCTCCAGGCGGCTTAGCTGGCCCTGCCCGGCCCCTGGCCCGGACTGCCCCTCGATAATGCGGTGCTAATGATGCAACTTGTTGTCAGCTTCAATCGTGTTGAAGTCAACTTTTCTTCTCCTTCGTGTAGATTTTCTGGAAGGATTTTCTCTTTCTGAGGTCACTACAGACAGCTTCGTTTTTTTAATATTTGTTTGTATTTTTTTCCGTTCTTTTCGTTTAACAGAGTGTACATTGAAATCTATGAAAGGAGAATAATTTCTGATTGTCAAAGCTTCTAGAGGGACTACTTCTGGGGCACAAAGGGACGAATTTGTGTGCGCCCTATAACCCGTTATTAAGCCGTTACCTGATCGGACTGGGGCACTTCCTCTAGAATGTGTCGTTGCCGACAGTTTGAAATTAAGTATTTGATTAATTTTTGATTATTAGTTAATCCTTTTAAAAGCTCGCACTAAAGTCTCTTAACAAAAGCGAAACATTTTAAATAAAGCTAAAAAGGCATTAGGTTTTCGGTACAGAAACTTACCTACAACCTGCATGGAAGCATAAGCGGTGGCGGTAGAAAACAGAGGTGCGTCGGCGGTGACTTCGCAGGAGAAATTGCCGGATAGACTGAAGCCGACGCTGCGTATGACGGCCTGCGTGGCGTTCGAGGCGAGTTCCTGTCAATGAAAAGCAGCGACAACAATAGTAGCAAGAAATTATAAAGTTTCGTTCAGCGGAGGGTGAATTGCGTAAAGGAGGAATGCCGAGTACTCATAGCTTCACCGACTCGACACTTGGATACGCAATTTGCTTCCTTTGTGACGAACTTTTGCGCTGCACTTACGTCAACTTTTATGCCCGGATAATGAAATACTTTGGTGCTCGGATGCTCGCCCGGAGTGTAGCGGAAAAATTCCAGCTGGCCGCGGTAGAACTTTACCGAGTAGAGCGGCGCACCCTCGAGATCATAATGGCAGCGGAGCGTGACCGCTTGGCCGCGTCGCACCGCCGGAGGTTCTATATAAAGACTAACATTGCGCAGGGCGGCATCGGTGAGACCTGAAATGACGAGAATAAGAAGAAAAAGCAAAGGTTTAGAAAAGTATGGGAAAGGATGTTGTCGGAAACATACGAAAAAATAAAAAGCTGCCTAAAAACGCAAATCTATCTTCTAAAGACAGCATTTTAAAACGGTTCGGTGAAAAATTGTCCGGCAAATAAGATATTTTGGGAATTTCAAAGCTGTTAAGTTCTTAAGTTCTGCTGCTAAGAAAATATTCGTGCTTCCTTTGTGCCGAAGAAAAACGCAGACCCTCCTTGGCTTTTTCTATATCTTTATGGAGCTTCCCTCTGTCTCTTTCTGCACAGTTCACAAGAACAAAATATAAATGTTCATGAAATTCTCGCAAAATGGAGACCGCCCGAAAGCAGTCGCAGGAGAATAATGCTCTGACCGCGGTAAAAGTCGATATAAAAGTCGATTTATTTGATGTACGAGTACAATGCATAACACATCCCCGAATATTTCATTGGTTCCACATTTTTTTGATTTAGTTGAGGCACGAGAGCTGGTGGAGAAGACTCAAAAACAGAAAGGAGCCACCACAAAAACTTTTATTGCTTTCGATTCGATTCTATTCGCTCTCCCACCAATTCTGTCGATTGCAGTCGTCTTCCCCGCCCCTCTTGGCCCGCGTGGCCGCAGCGACAACTAACAGATCTCTCGTTTGACATATCATTTGTCATTCCTCACTGCGCCTCCCGCCGCCCCTCCCTTGACCCCGACGAAATCGTAAAAACGGTGATATTTTTTGAGGCCTCAACCATTATTTTTGAAGCGTTTCCTCCCGCCGCGTCTCTTCTCGTTTTTGCGACCAACTCGGTGGCACTTTTTCGAGCGTTTTTGCGCGTGTTCTTTCTTTGGAGTGCGACTTTCGATCGTTGGTGACTCGCTGGCGGAGAGGCGGCAACTGAACCACGCTTTGGCGTCAAACTGAAGATGCGTCAGATGAAAAAACAGAGCCCACTTTTTTCGAAATCCATGCGGCCGATGATGGACAAACAGCTGGCAATGTCGTCGTTTGATGCGCTCACTCACTTCGATTTGTTCGGACTTGTCAAGCCAACCGGTACCTCGGTACTTCGGTGGGTTGTTTTGGATTCGTCTCCACGCTGCTGTATTTTTTGAGGATCTCGTTGTTTGCTTTACGATTGTCCTGTTTCTGCTTTTGTTTAGCTTTGCTTTCCTTTTGGCCGTTTGCCAAGCATGGTGAAAGCTATTGATCGGATTGTTGTGGCTTGAAGATTCCGTTGCTGTTAATTTCGATGCAATTTGTATGTTCCCTCGCAGAACTTCAAGATGAAACGAATTAAGCAAAGAAACATGTTTCATTTCAGTTTCGTCCTGTCCATGTCACAAAAGCTTGCGAAACGACAACGATCGCTTAAAGATGACTTCGGCGGTAGAAAACGAAACGAATAATGGCAAAATATGGCCGCATCTGCGAAGATTTCTCATTTCCGCAGCAACACTCAAACGATTTGCAAGCTTTTTGTCGTGTGACAGCAGCTGCTGCTGCAGCATAAAGCGTTTATTGACAACGCATCCAATTTTTCAAATTTGGCCCCTTCACCCATCCGGCAGAGCTGCAGCATTTATTCGTTACGTAACACGTACCGAGCTCGCAGCACTCGCAACTCTCTCTTTGTATGCTCTCGTCCACTCGAGCAACATTGTTCAATAATAACTTCACTGCAACAACTAAGAATATCGAAAAATTTAGACACTTTTTGCTACACATTTTCCAACTGCTCCGCGCCCTTCCGCTTGCCGAATCCGCCCGACTTCAGTCACGCTGACTGTGAACTACTTTACGCGCAGTATATTCTTCGAACCGAATAAAATTCGTCTATGAGGGAGGGGGCATAACGGGAGAGAGCGATGGCCTGTGATGTACGAGCAGTCTCCGGGTGGAGGGACGTGGGAAGGTGGGAAGGTGGGGAGCATGCCGGTGGTGCTGCAGGTCGGGTGCACTCTTCTATATGTTTTACGATTTTATGATGGTCATATTTCATGAATCGATTTTTCACGAAGCCAGCGGGTCCGTATGAGTCCTGTGCACGACTTCGGGCTCTGCTGCTGGAGCGATAATCATTAGTTTGAGGCTTGAGGTTGGTGGCTTGTGCTTTTTTCGTGTTATGTTTTATCGGATTTTTGCAATTTGTTAGGTGGCTTATAAAATTCTGAAAATCCATACTAAATCCATTTCCAGAAGAGCCTTTTTATATTCCTACAGTTAATTATTCCTGCAACAAATCCATTTGCATCCTCTCTTTCTCTTCCTCTCTCTCACTCTCATTCTGCCTGTTTCTTGGCCGTGTCCCTCCGCCCAACCGTTCGCGGAATACCGGCGCTTAATCGTGCACCAAGTTTAAACTTTACACACGACCGTTACACAAAAAGATGTCCTCCATTCCGCAGAACCTAACCTCATTTGCATTCGCATATTTTAGGTTAGGTTTTTCACACTTTCACGCCTATTTGAAACTGCGAAGTGATGAGAGAGACTCGCCTTCGTTGTTAGTGTGAATAGCGCTTTCAGTCCTGTTAGTGTCCTAGACTTGTGCTTGTTGTTGTTGTAGTTATTTGCGCTGCTGTTGGTCTGTTGGGTCGTCGGTGTAAAGGACGTTAAGTTAAGGCGAAGTGAAAGGCTTGGGATTTGTGACGAAAGTCGTTTGTCTTCAGGGTCGATCGCCTGCGAATCGTAACAACGTTTATGCAAATCGCAACAACTTTTCACGTAGTTTAGGAAGTCCTTAGAAAAGGACATTGAATCTATGTAGAATCCTTGCTAATGACGAAGTGTTCAGCATTTCTTTTATTAGAAAAACTATTCTAATTGTTCTTATTCTATTGAAGAGTTTAAAAATGCCTCAATCGAGAAAGGCCACTTACTTGATTATTTTTTAAAGGAAAAAATGTCTCTGTTAAGTTATCGTTATGGCTGCAGAGGTCCATTAAAACCTCTGCCACTGCACCACGTCTGCCACGTTGAGGCTACACTTCACAGCGCCGAAGGGACAACGGAGAGTACTTCATTTGGGGCAAGCACTGAACACCCAGCGACGAATAAAATCGTAAACAAAACAACAAACCTTTTCAACCAGCGCCACTCTGGAAAAAGGAATACGTTAAGGAGCCCACAGCTCACAGCTCACAGCTCTCGCTCTCTCTGTCTCCGCTGTCTCTGTCTCTGCTTGCACGAATCAGACTGAGGCGGGGCAAAGAAACAATTTCAGGAAAAATAGCAGTAAGTTTTGTCCAATTTGCATAATTAGACGCTTTAACTTGAGCACTGGAGCGTGCGAGACTGGTTTGCCTTTAGATTGCCTCGCAGTGAATGTTGTTGTTGTGTGCTGTAGCAGTAGTTGTCGTTCTGGTGGCACTTAAAAAACTGAGAGTACGATTTGCCCGGAGAGGGCGAGGTCCTTGCAGAAGATAAGGGCAGAAAGGAAAATGTCGAATAAGAAGGAAACCATGGCAAAGCTAAAAAACGACGGAAGCAAATAAAAAGCAAATTGAGAAGTAATCACCATGCAAAAATAAAAAACAACTGACAGAGCAGAGAATGGAGAAGTATTTGGTGTGTGTATGAATTATTTATTGGGCATTTATTAAAATAAGATTTTGTGGGCGAAGATGGAGAAAGAATATACCCATAAACACATCCACAAGAATAGTAATAGAATAGATATAATAAAATAAAATAAAATAAATAAAATAAAATAAAATAAAATTATATTTTTTTTCTTTTCAAAATTAAAAAATATCAGTTCTTGCCGCGTGTGAGTACTGAAAGACTCCTGCGGCATTTCCAATTAAATTGAACCCTTTTGAAATCAGCCTCATACGATTTCTGCACCGCGTCGTTTCTCGCTAATCAGCGAGCGAAAGTTAACCGACTTTAAAGCGATTATTTATCTCACACAACTGCAGAATACTTCGCCACGAACGCAGCCGTAAGTAATGCCAAATATGAAATCAAGCCGCTGTGATCGACAAATAAAGCAATTAACACTTTTAAACCGCAAGCACCGCAAACACTGAACACATCGGCGCCTCTTGCGGGAGCACCGACAAACACCAACGCCGCATCATAACGCCGTCATAAATCCGACGCACGAGCATTATGAGAATTCGTATGAACAGAAGGCTGTGTCTCTCTCTCCTCTGCCGGCACCGCTGCCTCATACGCAAACGATCCGTTGGCAACACTGTACATTCTGAAGAGAGAGTTTAATGCGTGTAGAGCGCAGTCAGTCGCGGCAGTCAGTTTGCTCGTTTCATTATTTTCAAATATTTACATGCGGCGTGCCGCGCAACGCACACATAACACCCAATAACGAAAATATGTACCGAATTTACTTATATGGGCCTCCGCTTTCCATTGCCTACAATCAGGCGCCATTGAATATGTGATGAGCGCGTGTGTGCGGCGAGCGAGAGGATGACGACGTGGAATGTAATCGAATGCTGGAAAGCACGACACAAAAACAACGCGCGCCTGCACAGCAAATTTAATTTTTAGCTGCGCATACTTATCGCATTACCTTTGCCACAGAATTAATTATGAATGGTTCTTGTGCAGCCTCGCATTGTGTGAAATATACAAAAAGATTTCTGCATAAATCCGAAGTAATTCCACAATGTTTGTGATCGAGCTTTCAAAAAAATATACTCATTAAATTCATTCAATTGAGTAAATTGTTAATGTGTAAACATTTAACAAAAGCATAGCTTCATGGTGTTAACACTTGGGACTAATATACACAACGTCATTATCTTCATATTCAGCCTTAATCTGAATCAAATGACGGTCAAGTGATGAACCAACGCATTCTCATTATCACTTCTTTTTAAACAAAATCATATTCGAAATCAGTCCACGGCAATGTTTCAAGCTTCATAAAACATACAGCAGTGAGACACAAAGTCAGATGGACACACACACACATACATACATACATGAGTTTAAAACCAGAGACACACCTTTAAGGCTTGGCTATCCCTTCGAGCAACAACCAACTTCAGTATATAAATGTTAGGCGCTAAAGAATTGGCGCCATGGTGGGTTAGGTCTTTAAATTGAAAAAAAAGGACCGTGCGTAGAAACCATAATCATTAATTATTCGTTCATGGAAGGACAAAATTTCATCATCGCCGCTTGCTTCATAAGAAGTAGTTGCTGTCTAAAAACGACAGACTTTTTTGTACTATTCTCAGTCCAAACAACTCAAGCGAGCGGGTGTGACCACATTTCGACAAGAAGTTTTGATGGGCTTCTTCTGAATACTTTGCGCTTTTCTTTTCCTTCTTTGTGTCTTTTGTGGAAACACACTTGTTTCGTGTATCTTTTTATCCGTTTAGGCGTGGTCACTCCTTTCTTCGTGTGCTCGGATAAATCGAAATCATCTGCACCGCCTGAGTATCCAGTAGTCCCCGTTGATGGAGCCGCTCAGAATAAATCGACAAGATGCAGAAACAACTTCATTCCGTTTATTCGTCCTCCAAATACATCACAATGGCTTGGTCATTTCTCTTTCCTCGTAAGAATGTTACCTTAACCCTTTGTAGCGTTCAAAATTGATTGCTGTGATTGAAAGCAAGCGATTGAATTGTATCTATAACACTCACAAAAAAAATCGATTCGAGCTTGCTTGAAATAGAAAAGTTTTCAATTTGTTCAGAATATTCCGAAGCACCATCCTTTAGCTTCTTTACAGACAACAAAAGCACCACGAGCTTTCTTTGCGGATGAGGTAGAAAGGAAGGCGAGAGAGAGAGAGAGAGAGAGAGATAGACAGAGGGGAGTGTGATTAGAGAGGGTTACAGAGCTATGCACAAACAAGGATTAGAAGGTGAATTATCGAAAACCTGACACGACAAAAAAGTTTAGGAAACGTTGAAACTCGTTCTATTCTTCACCCCAACCAGTGCATCCCCCCTTCCTTGATTAATTTATACGACCGCACGAATTGCTTGGTTTAGGAGAGCAAGAAGCAAGCGTTCTTCAGCCGTGGCAGCTCGAGGCTCCTGCGAGGAAGACATGCTGACGATTGGAAGGATGTTGTGCATGCCGAAATGAGAGATAACATTGTTGCATACCGAACTCCTGACATCCGAAGAGGGTTAAATATACGGAAAACTACTGCCCAGAAAAAATAAACAATTTGGAGCGAACGAGAAGAAATGCGAGATAAAATTAAATGAATGCAACAGTGTTGCGAATGAAGTGAAGCGGGCCAAGGGTTAAAGTAAACCAAGGGTGGTAAAAGTGAGGCGAAGGCCTTAAAAATCCTGCTACTCGAGCGATGACGTTCGGAAGAGCTACAGGAGAAACGGGGCAGGGGCGTGAGCTAGCTCCTCCAAGAGTTACGGGCCAGAACGGTTTCATAGCAGACCAAATATTGATGAGAAAGTTAGAAGCTAGTTCAAGAAATTGAGAAGGGACTCTCCGGGAGAGCACAGAAGATCTGGTCAGTTACAATGTTGTTGCTGTAATTGTTATTGGCATTGGTGCTGTTCCAGCTGTTCCAATTCATCATGGCCGAATCCAAACAGTATGGCACAAGCAGACGTGCTTGCCCGAAGGTGAAGGCTAGGGCGGTGTGGGGCCAGGGGGAGGAGAAGTAGAGGGACTGAATGGGTCTTCTCGATCCTGCTTTCTTCGTCAATTTCAAGCCATTTCAGTTGCTGTCGTTGTTGTAATTTATAAGCAGTACAAGACCGCTCCTCACGAATAAAAAATCTCAGCCACGAGCAAAAAGCGAATTTATTCCCTGCGGTTGGCAGAGATTCCCTGCGGTTCCCTTCTGTTGCCTGCATTCCCCCTGCGGAAGGGATAACGGGGGTGCGGCCGGGGGAAGGACTCAACACGAATGACGGAGTGCCTGACGGGGAGTGGCTCGGAGTCCTGGCAGCCCGTTGGGTTAATGTTGCTTGCAGTGCATCCTGGTGCTGTATTTGATGTGCTCATCAATTAAAATGTTTCAAAAAACTCACGGAGAGAGCCTTTTTATTTCGGCAGCAGAAAAGTTGCGGGCGCAGAAGGAAAAAATACACACCCGCCGCACCCCGAGCCCCGCAAAAACTCGTTCGGGGGAGAAAGGCATTGCGCAGCGACAGCAGCACCAACAACAACAACAACAACAACGGCAGTAACGATGAGGAGTAATCGCTGTCATGTTCGTTGGATTCGTCGGTTGGAGTTTATTGCCCGGATTTCCAGCGAAAGCCATAAAGTCGAAAATTCCAGCAGCTGCTGTCAGTCAGCGTGGCCTCCTTGAATTTTTGCTATTTCGCTGCCGCTGCTTTTTCCGAGAGCTGTTAAAAGGAGGGGCGGGCAGGCGCGGCCTTCAAGTCTCATTAATTTCATTCAAACTTTTATCGAACGACAAATGTTTGTGAAGCGGTGGAATCGGTGACGGAGAATAAAAGTGGTTACCTCCTCACTATCATCCGGTACCCGGTAGCAGCCGCGGCCGCACTATCCTCGGGCACGTATTAGTAATTTTTGAACTAGAACTAGCGCGAGAAAGTTAGTAAAAGACGGACAAAGACTAACTTCAAAATAAAATGGGTACATCATCTGTCGAAGGTTTCTGTAACAAAGTCTCTATTTCAGAATCAGTGAAATCGTGTTTTTTTAATGAAAAACTTACCGCAGCTGATCAGCGCAATTACTAAAAACATAATTTTCAGCGCAGTCCGACAAAAACTGTTATTGACGCTACATATGCCGTTCATGCTGCTGCTGCTACTGCTGCTGCTGCTGCTGCTGCACTTGTTCTTGATTTTTGTGTTGCTGCCGTTTTCTTCCTGGCTGCTGTTGCTTGTCAATGTCCAGTTGCATTTCCAACAGCAGAGACGATGATGGCAGCGACAGTTTGTCGCCGGCGCCATGCTTTCATCCAAATCTGTTTCGATTCTTTGGTGAGTTCTATGTTTGCGATTTCCTGCAGTTGAATGCTTGCTTAATGAAAGAAAATGCACTTTTATTCTTGATTCTTTTTTGGGAATTTCTTTTTCTTAACGACACTGTTGGCAAATTTTTCCGTTTTTGAGGTTACTCAAAGCAAAAAAACCGATTTAACAAATTTTGGTGAGTTTTCTTATTCATATTTGTTCACACTTTGCACTTAAGTCTTTTTGGTTTTGATTTTTGTACGCAGCCCCTCTCAATGCACTTTAAATAATTTCTCCGTACACTGCCATGAAAATACTCGTACTTTCGACACTGCCTCTTCCTTTCCTGCTTCTTGTTCACTGCTTCCGCATGTCAAGAATGCATCCATCAACTTCCGCTCGCTAACAACTCGTCTCGTGCGTTACCATCAAACGAATGAAGGCCTCGCGAAGAAGAACGAAGTGCGGCTCGTCCGATGTGCTTCCATCGGACTTGTTTGTTGCTTGGTCTGATTTGGTTCCTTTCCTGCGGCAACCTTTGTCGCTGCTTCATTCCAATCAGTTTCGGCTACATAACTACCTTTTGGATACATGAATCTCAACATGTTGCTGGAAATGTTGCTTCACTCGTTGTCGGATAGAAAGAATGAGTTTATGGAATTATGTTGAAGCGGACTACCGTCTTTATTGATAATTATTCTTTCGCGACTTTGGAATGTTTCTTTGCTGATTATTTTTGTAGCCTTAGCGTAACATTTGCGTTTCTGTTTTATGTTTTCTTTGCAAAGTTTTTGTTGGTTTCTTTAGGAAATGCTGGCTGTTTTTCAATGCTAATTTAGTGGCTCCGAAAATTTTATTGGTTTCGGGTGGTCTGAAAGGAAAAAAGAAAGAATAACAGCAGTCACTTTTGGTTTCAGAGATGTGATTTTTTTATACGAATTCAAGGGTCGAATTAATTATTACCGTGTGGGTACGATGTGCTTTTTTGCAAAAATAAAGAAAAAACTCCATACATTTATTAGGTCCTTCCATGATATGTATTTATATTCTGACAAAAGATTTAAATTGTCCGAGTACAATGAAAATTCAATGAAATTACTAAGAGCTGACATTGAGCAGACAGCAGACAGACAGAGAGACAGACCGACTAATCGGTTACAGCATGTTCAGTCTAACAAAGAAGTCGACAGCGAAACGTAGACGACAAATATCATCTGTAGTCTTGACGAAGACATAAAACAGTAAAGTTCAAGGAAAATATCGTAAATGAATGGAAATTCAGAAGGAAAACGATAAAATGTATAGGATTCTGACAACACTTTCATCACGTTTTGTGGTATTATGATAATTATAACTGCTAACAATAACAAAAATAGTGATGGTGATTATGTCGGTAACGGTGGTGATGAAGCGATCGGGGCCAAACTGATCAAGGAACTGCTGATTGAACTCAGTATCCTTCAGAGCGAAAAAATAACCCAATCATGACTTTTTCAAAAGCTCATAAGCACAATACATAAACAATCATAACGTTAAGAATTATAACGTTAAGCAACATTACTTTTATCTATACCTACTTTAGGACAGAGAAAGGAAGAGATTGAGTGTAAGTATGACAAGGATAAAGCTACATTACGGTAAGAGTTAAACACAGGCATTATTAATACATTTCGTCTGCTTAAGATTTTTCTGTCCGCTTCTGATTAATCGTTTGTTGTTGTATTCTCTTTTCGAGCAAATGGTTAATACAATAACAACAACAACTGCAACAACAACACCAACACCAACAGCGAAATTAGACAGAAAGAAATGATCTTATCTTTTATTTCATTTTGATAATCACGAGTGACAATTACAAGAGCGCCATAACATCAACCAAAAAGGAGCCATAGAGCGACCAACAACAACAACAAGAACAACACCAACAACAGTGCAATGAAAGAAGTAATAATAAACACCTTTTCGAGCATCTGTTTTTGTTGTCGGTTTCAATTGTTTTCTCTGGCTTTTGCTTCTGTTAAGTCGTCGTTTAGTGATCTCGGACGTTGTTCGTCTTACGCGGCTGCAATGGAAAGATACGA
Source organism: Conops quadrifasciatus (assembly GCA_949752815.1). Classification (NCBI taxonomy): domain Eukaryota; kingdom Metazoa; phylum Arthropoda; class Insecta; order Diptera; family Conopidae; genus Conops; species Conops quadrifasciatus. The sequence continues at coordinate 40,991,006 of OX457078.1, forward strand.
AACATAGTCGCATGCAGCAACATCATTTACACTACTACAGACTGACAATATCTCAATAAAAGCATTATTAATACAGCTGTCAAAAAAATATGACAAGCGCATGTATATAAAGTGTTTGTGCGACGCTGCCGCTGCCGCTGTCGCCGGCAACGCAACGCAACCAAATCAAATGAAATTAATTACAACAAAATTGAGTATGAAATGGTTTATGAGTTGCGCGCATCGAGTGTTGGCAGAAGGAAGAGGACCGCGGACGGCGGACGGCGCACTAAGAACTAAAAATAAACGTCGCTTAAAAAATGGAAGAAAAATCTGTGAAAACATTTCTTAATTGTTGTTGCTGGATGCCATATGCCAGGCCTTGCACGCCTTGTGTGCGTGCGTATGTGCACTTCGGTTAATGGTTGTGCCCAAAGAAGTTGTTCGCATTTATTTTTGGCTTCTGTTTCGTTTGTTGTTTTTCTGCGGCGTTTCTTCTCCAGTTGAGTGACAAAATTATTGCTCCACAATTTGTTCTCACATCTGACAGAACAATAAAGCAAATGAAGAAAATGAAAGGTAAAATCAAAGACGTCATTGCTTTGCTGCAGCTTGAATAATTGGAGGAAAGACTGAATGAAAGAATTGTGCTTTGGCATGTGGCTTGTTTGACAGGCCGAGAGAAAGAGAGAAACCTAGTTTAGACAAGACACAAACCATTTACTCATTGACTTCGCTAATGTTAAGTTAATGTTAATGTTAAATTAATCAACGATTTTTGTGTAGATATAAAAAGGAAACATTTTCCAGTCTTCCTCAACCTGAAAAACGAATAATTGAAGACCATGAGAGTCTGCCAAGCAAATACTCCAGACCTCTGTTAATCATTCTGTTCAATGAAAGATTATCAATCATCGCACAAAGCGTGTTTGTGGTCCTCTCAAAGTGATGATGTTTATGGATAGATAATCCTCCTCTGGCTTTCTCCTCTCTATTCACTGTCCTTTATCGTCTTCGTCCCACTTTACTGCCTCAGCAGCTGCTTCTTGTATTCACGCTTGAAACATTATGTAAATTTTAATCCTTCCACTCCCGCAACCCACCCTCCGTGTCCATCTGCTGGAGCGTCCTTGGCCTGTCCATCATTTATTTCCTTTTTCGTCTTCGCAATGGAAGAAGCTAGCACTGCGCTGCCTAACTGTATCTTCACACAGTGCTCGTCCTTCCTGGAAGCCCTGTGTGTGGCCGGCTGGAGCCTTACGCTGCGTTGCGTCCTGGAATTTGTGTTTTTCATAAAATGTTCCGCAAGCGATTCCGCAGAGTCCTGGTAAACCAGCGATAACTCAGAAACACCGACCAACAAACAGGCTTCTGGCTCCTCCAACCCGATCCTTCCTCCACCTGCTCCTTCATTTGTTACTCCTCTGTTCTCTCGCTCACTCCATTGTTCCGACTCATTCAGGCGCCTGCAGATCGACACAATCGGCTTGCCGCTTAGCGCCGCTTTGTTGCCGCGTGGTCTGTTGGCTGGCAGAGAGCTGCGGATGATTGCGGTGCCGCGTTGGCCACACCAAACTTGAACCGCACCGACTCACTGCCCTCAGCCCGCGGCAACGCACTGGATGCCGACGGCGCGCGTGACGACGAAGAAGGCGATGAAGATTTGCTGATGATGATGGCGCTGATGACGGTAATGGCTTTGGTGCGTTTTGACGGTACTGCTGATGGTTATGAGAATGCTGGTGTGTTCTGAGGGACCACTTGTGGCCATACGGCAACGAGCTAGTGGCAGACTGGCAGACGTATAAGCGGCAAAAGCAGGGCCGGGCCATTCAAATTAAAAATTTAAAAAAAATTCAAGGAAATATTTTCAAAGAGAGGCTGGGTTAAGAGGGCGGCGCGCGGCGGTAGGCGCTGCCAGAAAGTGCAACAGCTGAGGCGGCCTGTGTGTTTATTTGATGCCGCGTGCGACAACAGCAGAGCAAACAACGGCGAAAGCGGAAGACAACAAAAGCAACACTAACAACAACAACCGGCCACCATTTACGCGCACAGCAACCGTCGCGGCGTCACGGAAAGGGTGCGAAAACGCGGGCAGTCCATGCGCCGATTGTGGTTCGCTTCCGCTGTTGTTGTTGCGGCTATTGTTGTTTGCTTTTTTGTTGTTGTTGTTGTTGTTGTGGTTGCAATGGGCACTATTGTTCCGAGGAATATTCGAAGAAATGTTGCAGCCGTAATTGTTATTGTTTCGTGAGACTGCATTCGCGGGCAATCAAATGAATCGTAAACAAACTTCGAGTGAAAGGAAGCAGAAGTGGACGGACGGACGGACGGATGGATGGATGGATGAGTTCTATTGTGATTGTTGGTTTAGTGCTGTTTTTTCAAGGGGTTACCTATTAATGAGAAAGATGTGTGCAGATGGACCTACCGCCCTCGCCGATGGTATTTGTATACTCATGGCACGCTAATCAGACGACCCTTTGCAGTTGCCGGTTTCGATGGTTTCGATGGACCCTTCTGGAAAGGGCCAGTAATGAGGAAGAGTGGAGTAACCCTCTCTTCCGGTTTGAGAGAAATGATTTATAAATTGACGAAGTTTGCCAAACAGTAAACATAATCATTGCACCGCAATTTTGCTAAAGACTTGAGCTCTTAATATTTAATGAGCAATTTCGTGAGTCATGGGTCATTGCTTTTATTTGAAAATTGCCCCCAAACTCGTTTGAGAAGTTGTACTTCTCTTACTATTTTTCGGTTTCATTATCGACGCGTTTATGGACTGATTTCGGACTGATTCTGGGCAAATCAGAAGCTTCCGTTCTTCTCTTTCGATGAATGCAGACACAACACTCTCCACCTGCCGGATAAAAGATTGTTTGGCAATTTATAAAGACATTTTCACCGCTTTTTTGTCTTAATTCGTTTTGGTAATTTTTGTGTTTTTCTCTTCTTAAATGTTCCAATCTCTTTTTGTTTTTAGTTTGAACAATTCCGTGTTTTTGCGCTGCTTCCGTTTCAAATGATTTTCCAATTTCTCCTCTTCTTCCTTCACCTTGGAAGAAGTGAAGAAGAAGAATCGTTCTCGCCGCTCCTCAATGAACGCATAAATCAAGCGACGCGAAGTCGTTCGATGTCTTCATTCGTTCTCCGCGCGCTTCTTCTTCTGCTCTCTTACTTCTCTCATTCCTTCTGATTTGTCTTGATTGCAAGCAATTTTCTCACGACGTTCGGCAGACAAAAAAGCGAGTTGGAAAATCTTTTTCTATTGAGAATTTATGAGTTTTTAAACTGTTTTTTAATCGGTTTCAACCGGAATCAACGTAAAGCATGTTCTGCAAATAATTAAAAAGCGCCGCTCATTATGAGTTGCAAGAAAATGCTTGAAATGAAGACAAATGAAAGGAAATTGTTGGTCAGGACACAACAACCACATTGTGGTTGCTGTCCTTTGTCTTATTCATTTCTGTTGAATGCTTCGAAAAAGGCCAGAAGCTGCTGTTTGTGATTGAGAAGAAGCGAACGTGGTTTTGTTGGTCTTCTTCCAGGTTCTCAAATAATCATAACTAAGAAATGTTTGTTTGTTTGTGTATCTCGCTCCGTGTATCTGTCCCCTTCTCTCCCTTGGGCTGTTGTTGTGCGCGCGTCATCCTAATTTTGTGCAAGCAGATCATTTATAATGACGTACATGATTTAGGCATCTTCTCGTACTCGCGCGATTTTCTCATAATTTCTCTGCGGCGGCTTTTTCTCGTGCGATGCCTTTCGCCGTTTCGCCTCCTCCGTGGCTTCTTTGCGCGGCCTCGAAACGTCATACTTTGCGGCTTATTTTTAGAATGTGGCAGCTTCGGTGGCTGGCTGGCGGACTGACGCGTCGGCCAACCGGTTGACGCACTGCCGAGGGCCGCTTGTTCGCTCGGCGGAGACTGCACGTCTTGCAGCGGTTGCCAGCGCCGAGAGCGAGCCGCTTCATGCAGGCCCAGCCGGCGACATTTAATGCAACACTTGGCTCGCCGTGACACCAGCGGCCTCGTTATTCGCCATATCAGTCACTCTTCGCTTGACACTTCTTTGACTTGCGTTCGTCGTCATCAGCGTCGTCGTGGTCGTGGTCGTGGTCGTTGTCGTTGTCGTTGTTGTGTGAAGTGATGCACTTTCGTGCCGACGCGCTGTGGTTGCGGCTATTTTTGGTCTTCCAAGTCGGGGGGCGTAGGCCCTCTCACGCACCTTCTCCCTGCGGTCCTTTCATCGGCCCTTACAATTTTCTACACACACTTGTGTTGTTGTTGTTGCTGTTACTGTGCCCTTAAGCCATCATCCATCCATCCATCCGTCCATGCATCCATCCAGCGAGCCGGTCGAGCTCTAGTTTTCTTGTCGCGCATCGAAAGTGTGAAAAACGTGTGCCGCGCGTGAGTGTCGCGCGAAGTATGGTGCAGTTGCAGACTGCTGAAGAGCGGGAGACGAGCCGCACACATGCACACTGCCATCCGGCTGCGCTCGCTTCTTCCTCTTCTTCGAGTCCTAAACTCTGAGGAGAAATTTGGAAAACAGGAGGAGGCAGAAGGCTTGCGGTAATTAGCGCAGTGCACGCCGCATGACGCGTCGGCTGATATCAGCTTTAATAGATCTGTTTTTATATCCTTTAGTGACTGCAGGAATTTGTGACAGATTCAGGAAGAGGCACGCGCATACGGGCCAGCGACGGAGAGCGCAGAAACTTATGTTAGTTTTTTAATTATGTCATTTCTTAAGTCTTCTTAATTTAATTCTAAACTGACTTTTGTTTTTATTGAAAAACGCGCCGTTTGTTTGTTTCGTCGATATCGTCTTCTTTCAAGAACATAATTTCGTCGAGAGGACTTGCGGACCCACTTGTGGGCCCACTGAAGGGCGGTCTGACGCAGCGCTCAGCTGAACAAAGCCGTGCATTGTTCGCGCTGAAAAGCGAAATTGTGTTCATCTTCAGCGGCATCAAAACACAAACAGGAGACAAAAACAATAACGAGCCGGCAAAAAAACGGGAGGGGCGGAGGCGGACTTTTTAATTGCTACAGCAACAACAACAACAACGGTACACACAACTCAAGAACAAGCCGGCAACAACGCTCGCAACAACCACTTTGCAACTAATTAAAAAATTGCTGTGCGTTGTTTTCGCGTGTGCGTTTTCTTTTTCTGCTTGTTGCTGAGGCTGCTGCTGCTGCTGCTGCTGCTGTTGTTGTTGTTGTTGTGATTTGCAAAATATGCAAATTTAAATTGAAAGATGAGCGGATGAAATACCAACCAAGTCTCACCATCAACACGCGGCCGCAGCCGTTGGCAACAACAACGACAGCAACTGCACACATTTATGAATACAATCCTTTCATTCGGACTTAGCGTGCATTTTTATTGTTACCGCCGCGGCATTTCGTTGTTTTCGGTCGCCTTTAGTGGCGGGCGCGGCATTGACGGCATTTAAAACCATTTAAATTTAATTTTTATAAGAAATCATCCGAAGCCGCTTCAAAGATTTTCAAAAACTTCGTCCAGAAAATGAATTAATAAGAAATTCGTAGAAAAGCTTTGAAGGCAGCACAAAAAATACCATCAGGAGCCAGTTGAAAAAAACCATGCTGAATATTTTAACTTTCTCTCTATTTTTTGAAGTGGATTCTTTTTCTTCAACGAGAAAGACAGAAACGTACAAACAACAAACCTTGTGCTGTTGTCAGTCTTTCAGCACGTTGTGAGCATTAAGCGCGGCTGACACCGTCACCGTCACCGTCGCCGTCGCCGTCGCTGGCACCACCGCAAGCAACACCAAAACCGCTGCAGCAACTACAGCGACAACAGCAACAGCAGCTCAGGGCAAGGCCGCAGCAACTTCACACAAACACACACACTCACACACACATACACGTGATGTGTCACCTCGTCTGCTACGCGTCGAGGTAATTAAATTCTTTTACACGCCCGTTAATTCGTGCGTTTTTGTTGCTTCTCTCTTTCATGTCCACCGCTTCCTCCTTCCTCCTTCCTCCTTCCGCCGCGCCCTGAATGCCGCAGACAAGCTGATCTCCGAGAGGATTAGAGCGTGCCGCGCGCTTCGTAACCGCTGCTTAATTGTTGCGTGCATGCACGCAGGTTGACGCCTTGACAGGCTGCGGCGAGTGCAGCCAGCAATTCCTGCAATATCAAAGGTGCGGTGAAGGCGGTGTGGGTCAGTCCGAGATCTTTTCACCTTTGTGTCTTCATCCTTTGGACGACAAATACCTCTCGTCCTTATCATTCCTCGCGCTGTTCATCAAACTTATTCAAGGTTTCAGTCTACGAGCTCAATTATCTTCTCATATTGTGCAATAATGGTGGGTAGTATGTCCTCTTGTTCTTTCTTAGGCTCCTTGAATGCTGTCCTTTAATGGTGAAGGCTGAAGAGAATCATCTGTGCGCTGCTAAAAGCAGGTGAGACTTCTAAAGCTGACTGAGGACGTTTAGAAGATCCTTCAGTTCTCTCCCCCTCTCGTTCTCCATTACTCTCTCTCTCTCTCTCTCTCTTGGATCCTTCAAAAAATTACATGGATTTCAATGGGTTCACTTCCTTTGTACCAATAATTAAAACCTCAAAATGAGCAGCGCAACGACTGAAGCGGCAACAGCTACTGAACGACTAAAGAATAAAACCGAACCGGATGATGGCCGGTTGAGGCTAGAACTAATTTCGCTAAAAGCTTCTCGAAATACCGAACGAAAATATTGGTCGCATCGATGAGTTTCCCGCGAAATGGAGAGACTCTGAGGAACCGGAACCAGCCAACACACCAGACTCTCTTTCAAAACGTATACAAACTCACCGAATCGCGGCATCCGAAACCACAAGCACACACGGACCCGCCTTTCTCTTCCGCACGCGGTACCTAAATGGGTCCGCAGGCGACTCTCTTTAACGCGGCTCGGACCATGCAAAAGAAAAGCTGTTCGCACGGGAAAGGCGGTCATGGCGGTCATGGCGGTGATGGCGGTGGCCTCATCAGCACTTTGCGGTGTTTCCATTAAGCATGGGTGGCGCCACGGTCTGTGCATGCAGTACCGTCGCTTTCCGGTCGAAGTGCGGCGATGCTTCATTGAGGTTCGCGACGAGCACTTCATTCGCTTTTGCTGCGATGAACTCAACTGATGAAGGGCAGATGCTTAACTCCAGAGACACACAAAAGCGGGGTCGGAGGAGGCGGAGAGGCAGAGGCAGAGGCAGCATCACGCCTGCTTTCTTTGCAGATTTATAATCCGCAGCCAATTTGCGAAAATTAAAGTGAAATCTATGAAAGGAACGCGCCGCACTGAGCCCCTCGCCTTGTCCCCCGCCCTCTGCAGTTTCAGCGGTCCTCGGTCGTCCATTCTCTCCCGTTCCTTTTTGCGGCTAATCACGATCCTTGAGCCATTGTGCCGTTCTTCTTTTCCTTCTGCCGCTTCTGCCCGCCCGCTTGCCCGAAAGAATGTAAGAGACGTCGAAACGAGTCTACACGAGGTACACTTTGTCACTTGTGCGCGCGTGTGTAAGTGTGTGTACCTCTCCAGCTTCTGCATGTATTGCAGTGTGCGTCTGTGCGTCTGTGCGTTCGTGGGTGCGTGAGTGCTTTTCACAAGTCTAGTGTTGCCATTTAAACGGGCTCGCTTTCCCGGCCTTCTGCTGCGCCTTCCGCCAAACCGCGATTCCTCCGCGCCGCGAACGCTCGAGTGGTTCGGTTTTAGAGGAATTTCGTGAAATATGTTAACAGCTCGCAAACACCGCCATTTCGGTTCATTTGACCAGCCCGGACGGGCGGAGAGACGGCCTTTGATGGAATTCTCACTTTTCTGCGCGTTTGGGATTGATTCTGGTGCGTCCACTTCATTCCGGTTAATTGATGCTTTGCGAGCCGGTCGGCGGCAACTCAATCAAGGCAGATTTAGTGAGTGCGCTGGAGAGTCGCTTCGACTTCACACGGAGAGCCTTAATTGATTGATCATTTGTTGAATACTGCGACGAAAGCGCTTAATTGCTGGCAGCAATACACGCAGGTACAAATAGATTATTTTCAAGGAAGATGATTTCATTTCTTTTCACAGAAGTCTGAAGTCTTTTCTAAAGTTTGTGATTGGCAAACACTTCAGCAGGAAAATAAAATCCGGTTCAAGAATTAATAAAACTGAATTAAACTGCTCTGGGTGCTCGAAAAAAGGAGAAACCATCAACATTTATTCCATTTTGATTCCTGTAATAAATTGTTATTTATTGATATCATTAACGTAACGGCAAAATAATAATTCCAGCAGTTTCTTAATGGCAGTTCCAGGCCATTGTCACCGTAAGGATTTCCAGCAGAGGGCTCAATATTATTCATTATTAACCTGCGGCCGTTGTCGCGGTTGTACACTTTTATTGAGCTTGTGCTTTTGTTGCTCTTGAGGATTATAGTATTTGTGTTGGTATTTGTTGTTGTTGTTGCTGTGTGGTGCATCGATATTGTATATAAGTAATCACACGCAAGCAGATTTAAGAGATGCTGGCGCGTTGCTTGAAATCGTATTAAATTATTTCTCGTTATAATTCAAATAAAACCGTCTTTAAATTCTTTAAAGAGTTTTTTAGTCGTAAAAACAAAATTAATGAATATGATCAAAAAACGAAAACATTTAGAAATGAATCTGTCGCTGTCACGTCGAGCAAAGAAGAAGAAGAAAAAGAAGGACGAAAACAAATGCTTTTCCTGACAAAGAAAAAATAATGTCCGAATTTAATACATCGAAGAGAAACTAATGAAACCTGAAACGTTCATACAAACAAAGGCGAGCGCACACATACATACTCACAGTTCTCATGTGTACAACATCGTGCAGCAAACAACTATACACACACATCGATACACAAACAAAAGTGAAGAAATAAATACGCTTGAGCGTCGCGTTCTTAAACGAACAAATCGAACCGACGAAGCGCTGCGCAAACAGAAGAAAATAAAGAACGAAAATAAACGAGAAGAGCGACAATAGCAAAAGTGAGAATTGACAGAAATGAGAGGAAGCAAACAGTAGCGCAGCTAGAAAAGAAAAAAGGAAAAAATCTGGTACTTGCAAGCTTTTGCAAATCGAAATTAACTCGTAGCTGAACCGGAAGCGGCAGCCGAAATGTGTGTTGAACCCATATGCGATCACACAAACACAAACACAAGCTCAACCATTCGAACGCAAAATTGAGTTCAAGGAGCTGCAGAAATCCATTGAAATCCGCTGGAGCTAAAAAGTTGGGAACACACGCAGCACGAGAGTGCTCACACCGGCCGCTGCTCAGCTGCTGACTCCGATCAAAGTCTGTTCGGGCGTACGAAAAAGGCAAACAATTCATAAAAATAAGTAATTAAAACAGAAATAACACACACTGGATGGAAATCGGTCAAGCGGCCACTATACTCGTGGTATGTACGAAGGCGAAGCGGCAGAAGTTCGGAAGCGTTATTATTATTTGCAAATTGGAATGGTCTGTGTGCGCTGCAAAATCCATTCTAGTTTTGTGACTTCAGCGCGAGGTAAAAGGTACGAGATTGTATTCGAATTATACACAAACACCCACATAGTAAATGTTCGCAGTGTCTTTTTTAGGATTAGAGCAACTACAAAGCATTTACCATACTTCATCTTCAATACTTTGTAGAGTAAACCGTGTGGAGTAGGCCAGAAACCGTGGCTCATACGATTACGCTGTTAATTGAATGATTATACATTCAATGCAAAGCCCACGATTAGGACCATTCGAAATTGAACTTATTATTATTCCAGTAATTGCGTGGCAGACCAATCGGTACTAGCATTGCCGAGTTGAAAGACCGCTCGACTATGCCGGATGAGCCATGGATAATGAATTGAATCAATTGACGTGCATGCAACTTAATCTAAATAAGACTTAATCGAGTTAATTTTCGTCTGCGAGTAGTTTCATGAGCTTTATTCATTGTTCCTTTCTCTTCTACTTCATCCACCAACGAGGCGACGTCATGGGACGAGGCAGGGACGAGGAAGGACGACGGGAGCCGGCTCCGTCAAATTAAGTAAATTATTTAGATATCACAAAGCAAACGGCAATGACGACCTGATGGCATTTCGCTCAATTGAGTGCACAGAGTGAAGCGTCGCTGCATCGAAGTCTCTCGGCGGCAACATCATCGCTGTCAGCGTTTCGATTGCTACGTTGTTGCTGTTGTCAATGGCTTGCTGTCGTTAGTTGTCAACAAGAAAACTGTGCATTGCACGAGATAGAACCAGAATAAACACTGAAAGCTTGGAAATGTTTGGCACAACAAGCGTTTATGTTACAATGGCGGAGCAATTATCATTAGCCCGCTGTGAAAATGTGCCAGCTCGAGCCTTGAGACCACGAAGTAAAAGACACACGCGCACGCACTGCTTCTTAGTCAAGCCGATTGCATGGCATTTGTTTGCACACCAACAACAACATGCGGTGGCACATTTTGCGTGCTGCATCTGCAGTGGCCGCAGGAGCTGCAGGAGCTGCAGCAGCGGCAACAGCGATAACAGCGATAAGTCAAAGCTCAACTGATAGAGAATGGCTCGAGCCGTGTTTGGCTCGGTGTGCCAGGAACAGGTGAGGCGTGGTGTGTTTGTGTGCACACAAGTTTAAGCTTCGCACGAGAGCAAACACACACACACACGCACAAATCATCCTGCCGATCGCAACGCAAACTTCAGCGCAATTCTAATTAGCGTTCTTAGAGCGAAGAAGGGCCGAAGAGAGGGCTGAGCAGCGGACAGAACGAAGGCAGAAGGACAACATAAGGAGCTAATTAATGCGTGGTACCTGCTGCCCGACGGGATAACAAAGCCTCTGCGAAGGCACCAGGAGCGCAGGCACCCGGGGCAGAGGGCGGACGTGAGCAGCAATATTTCAGCAACGTCAAATATTGTCAAAGTGGTTAACACGATGTATTTCAGTAAGTAATTGTCTCGAGTGGTTGTGCTCGGTCCGGTGCTCGTCGCGGTGTATACCTCTGCACACTACATCATCCCGCCTGGTGCCTTGAATGTGCCTCCATCTGTCCTCACCGCCGCCCTCTCTCTTTCTGTATATTTGTCCAGCCAACATTGTCGTACTCGCATGGTTTATAGCTTTTCCATCTCGCTCTACTGAAAGTTATTTGAATAACTTGGTTAACAAGCACAATAACAATAAGAAGTTTAGCTTGACTAACGAGCGCAGCGAAACGCAACAACAACAACGACGACAACAACAACAACGACGACAACAACGCCATAAAGAAAAACTTGTGCACTTCAGTGATTTTTTTATGATTATGTCGGTAGACGCGTTGACGCAATATCATCACACACCGACATACACACACACACACACACACACACACACTCGGGCACTAGCGCGAGAGAAGGAGCTCCTCCCTCTAACACGTCACCCCCGCGCCCGGGCACGATATCTGGGCTATACTTTTTCAATATAGCGTGCTCGTCTGTTTGTTCTTCGCTGCAATTTCCAGCGACGATATTTCGAAAAAACTTTTTCGATAAAAATGCAAATTTATAGCGCCATTTCTAATTTAGGTTTTTGTGGTCGCGTGGCTCATGCACACGCACACCCACATACACACACTCACGAACAGCGGAGGAGGCACACGCATGGCGCTTCTCTTCCCAGCGTTTTGGCTCTTTTCGAGAAGTGATGTCAAGGAAGGGGGAGGATTGCGGGGGGCGCGTGTTTGGAATTTCAATTTTCTGATTAGGTCAAATTTAAGAAGGAACAGTTAACAAGTTTTCCAATTTTTTTCGACAACATGAAAAGGACTACGTTATACTTTTATAATTCAGAATTAAACACAGAAAAGGCTTCTGGGAAGGACAAAATAAATTATGTGTATTCTTTAAGAAGAAGACATAAACAAAAACTCACGCAGAGCGTGGAGAAAATTGTGGGTTGTTTTTAAGGACTATTGAAATCTCAACGCTTTAAATTTGTGGACGGTGTCGGGGAGAGACAGTCATCGATTTTCATCAATTCGAAGACAGTAATCGGTTTTCTGCTTGTCTTCGTTTACTTGAGGTCCGATTGCGTCACTTTTATGGTCATAATCATAACAAAAACAGCAATCGAAAACCAACAAAAACAAATACGAAAATATTTCTATTAAAATTAGTATGTTTTGTGAGTTCTGTATCCTTTCGCTGTGCATGTGTGAGGAGGAACGTCTGTGTGGTCTATTCGCGAAGATTCAGAAGGTCTATAAAATGGAAAATTAGATCGTTATCCACGAGATTGTGTGCGTGTGTGTGTTTGCCTTCATGCGATAATAGCATACGATCGAAGAAAACTTGCCTCTCTTCTTCCTGTCGGCAGAATAATGGTAATGGCCGTCATATTTTCAACTTTAACGCATTAACGATGAGCAGGCCTCCTCTCCGCCAACCCTCCGAATGCCGACCGCCCTTCGAAGTCATAAGACTTTATGGCATTGCGGCGATTTGTGTGAGTGTGTTTGTAGGTGTTGGGCGTGCGTTTCCACGAGTTGAGTCGAGTTGAGTTGAGCAATAAAATTTTAGAGCTTTCTAAATTTCTTTCCGACCAAGACAAATTATGCCGGTTGTACGAATATTATCGAATTTAATGATGTTGATAATAATTCCGCAGAGAAACCTTTGTCATGATAATAAAACTTTCCGCAGCAACAACGACATAACAGATTACTTTATGAAAAACGAGGGCATGATTTGAAGAAAACAATCGCTTTGTGTTCGCCGGCGCGTACGCAGTTTGTTATCGAATCGTGTGTCCTTGTAGTGGAGCAATTTGTGGCATTGTTGTTGTTGTTTTCTCGAAGCTTTCCTCTTCATTTTCTTTGTTCACAAAAAGTGAAAATGAGTTGTTTTACATTGATTGTGTCGTATTATTATTGTTATTGTTATTGCTTTGCTTTTTGTAATTTTAAAAGAATGTTCAGTAACGCTATCTTTTGTCTTTGGTCTTTGTTCTTTTTCCAGTGAGGCAGAGAAGCCGACTGCGTCACGCGGCCGTTTGTTTCATTTGGTTTCTTAACTTCTTCCAAATAAATAAAAACAGAAAGCGACCGAAAACAAAAAGAAAATTAGTGTAACGAAGAGTCGTGATAATTTCATTTATTCTAAAAATGGTTTTCTCCTGCTTTAATTCTGCCGCCAATTCGCAAGAAAGAACAAAGAACAAACGCTTCTTCAGTTGGTTTTCGCCACTTCTTCTTCACGTTCACACTTCGTACATTTCAGTGACCAATTCGCCCTTAATTATCCCGTTTCGCCGTTGCGCTAACTTGACTCAATTTCCGGCGCGAGTGGATGAAATGCACTCAGCTGATGCGCTAATGACGTTCGCAATCATTGCTTCCGCACCCGGCGACGGAGCCTCCGCAGGCACTCACAGCCCTACAGACGCAGGAGACGCACCCACACACACACTCGGTGCACACATTTGTAGAAATATGTATTCGTGGAAATTATGCGAATGCGGGCACTAAGTCAGCAGTCGCTGTGGTTAAGTTTAAACTTACTCGAGGAAGCCCTCGCCGAACACATCTTCGCTTCGAAGCGCGTCTGGATGGGTCTGGCGGCGTTGGCGGCGTTGGCGTGTGGGTGGCTGTGTGTCTGTGTGTCAACACGTCACTATATTCACGTGTTTGCGGTCTCCACTTGGCTTAATTGTGTAAAATCCGCAGCGGAAGCCAACACGGAAACCGCTAACATTTGCAACGAGACGCGCAGCGCCGACGGCGTCGGCAACACCGACAACAGGACGTGCTCAGCTCTCAATAGCTTGCTTAAGAACGCCTGAAGAGCAAAAGGAGCAACGACTATCGAACCAATTAAACTCAAACTTAATAATTTAAAGCAACCAACATGAAACACTTAAAAAAGATCGGAAAAACGCTCTTACTGAAATGTTACGGAGACTAATAACATTTTTTGTCTGCATTAAATTCGATTACGATCATCATCAAATCAAATTAATATCAATAATCAATTAATCATCATCATCGACATAAACCATATGATCAACGAACCCAAAAGTCATTCACGTCGATTTAGCATCTTCATGGTCGCGGATGTCGTTTATATTCTTGTTCGACTTAACAGGCCGATATTGGTGCCCGAAGACCACACAGGACGAATGTGCATACATACACGTACACACATTCTCTCGGAAGAGGCTTCCTTCCGCACGGTCTCTTTATTAATCTTCTCACTTTTGTGTACGCGTGTGGCCACCTTTAGGTCATATTTCTCTGCTCATTGACCCTGTCATTTGAGCCATTGACTCATTCCATCAAACTAACCTCAACAATTACGTGCTCGAGCAACGCTCACGAAATAAATGGGCTTTTCGGTCTCTTTATTCGCGTTCGTCAGTCCGTCCGTTATGAAGTAAGTAAGAAGTGCGGGCCGTGAATATGTTTGCGACCACACAATATGTACCGTTTTGTTTTTAGCTCCTTTGATGATGGATCAACAAAAGCCGCGCGTTCAGAAAAGCAATCATGTGAGTCTTTCGTAAAGCGAAGTGGTTTTTTTTTTAATTAAATTATTTTTTATAGACATTATAACACCTTATGGTTAAAGTGCCTAACAATGGTGCACTTTATTATGTTTAAAATATGATTAATATTTTATGGAAACTTTTATGGGAATACAATGCATCACCCAAACTTTTCATAGAACTTTTAGCAGCACTCTTAAATTTCTTAACTCTAGTTTATGGCATGCAAGGATGTACAAAAGGACAAAAGCAATATTTTTAATAAACCGAAAATCGATAAAACACGGCACATGCAGCGAATGCTCCGGATTGATACACTCTGAAGGGTTGCTGCACGCCATGGTTATCATCATGGTGACGACGATGATGATGATGTTGATGATGCGGCTGACGTGCTTGCCACAAATTATGCAACACAGCCCGGAGCCTGTGCACACACACACACACACACACACTAACACTTGCAATACCTTCAGCCTAACACACTCAGACGCATGCACTCACACTCTTGTTTCACAAGGAATGATTTTGAGTGGAATGTACGTACGTCGTACGCAAATGTTGACATTCTTCGCGGAGCGGAAGAGAGGAGAAGCAGGGGGACAATAAGACCTTGCTTTCCTCCATTCCGAAAGAAGAATAAACCTTGAAAGCAAGTAGAATATTAGTTGATCCTGGATAATTATCTCTTTGTTGCGAGGATTTGAAATGAGTGGTCTCTGGTGCGGCTCACCTGGTAAAAGCGCTCGGCTTGTGATCATTTTTGATGTCAATTATTTTATTTGAAAATTAGTCCATCCGTCTAAATGATAGGAATATCTATGCCTTTTCGTGTTAAACAGAAGAGTGAGGAGAGCCTTCAGCAATCGGTGAAATATCATTCATACGCCGCGTTGCACCAGAACAAATCTGTTCTTAATAAATAAATTTCTTGATATCCGAAGAAATAAGAAAGCAGGAAAGTAATTTCAAAAGCGAAAATAAAAGCCAAAAAATTACAGCAGTCGGTTTGATTAGTCCGATTTATTGCTCACAATTAATCAAACGCAAGATTGTGTCATTCTCTCAAGCAACCACTTCCTCACCAAAACTTGCAAAAGAGCGGCTTCCAATTTCCACAAACACTTACTTGTTCTGATTGCGCTGCTCCTTCTGAATTCCTTTCTCTTTCGTGCTTTTGTTTCTTTTTTCAGGTTAATTTTTCATTTTCGATGCTAATAAAACAAGAAAAACCCAAAACGAAATTAATGAATAAGCGCGCACATTCCGTCTTAGTTGCTCGCATTTATAAATGTGTGTGTGTGAGTGTTATAAAAATATTAAAGGTTTATTTGAATATTTTACACATTTTTCATTGATGTTCTTTGCAAAAAAAAAGAACATATTTTCGCTAACAAATTTCGCCCAAAAACATTTATTCTTCACACGAGTCTGCCTGATATTACTTAGCATGTGTGTGTGTTTGCGTGTGTGTGGCTGCTTAATGAAGGTTACAAGACTTAGTATAAGCTGGGATTTCCATCCTAGAGTGAGCAAGGTTTGTAGTTGCCAGACGGAATAAGAGGTTATCTCGATCACGTAGTACGCTTTTATGTTTTTGGAACGAATATGTCGTAAATAGCGAACTAAGGAAAAATACAAAGAAGGAGCAGGAAAAGAATAAAAAAGAAAACAGTATGTACATTTTGTGTTACAGTCGTTAATAGAAGATGTTTCCAATAACGATAATATATTTGGTATACATATATCGAAAGCGAGGAAATTTACTAAGAGTGGTTTAATGGGATTGCGAAATAGTTTTTTAAGAATGATAGTGGCGATGCGATATTATTATTGACGACAACGATAATGTAAATGAAGTGAATAAACATTTTTAAGTTTTCCAGCGTTCGGAGAAATATTGTATAAGAATAAATAAGAAAAAAAATAAGTGAATTTACTATTTGGAATATATTGGTTTTTACTTTAATTTTTAATTTTAACTTCAAAATAATTTTTATTGTAAATACGAGTATATTTATTTTTTCCTCTTTTAAAAGTGTTGTAAATAAAATTACGAGAACTCGTAATTCTTCCATTTTTCTTTCCATTTATTTGTCAGACTTAATCCAAGAACATACTTATTAATTATTAAAATGATTACTGGCTGAGAAAACATACTTCTACCCTCTGTCGTCCACTCTTTGCTCCCTTTCTGCACAATCAAAAATAATATTCAGCCATCCACGGGCAGAAATTCGCCGAGTTCTTCTTCTTTCGCAAGCTCTCGAAGTACTCTTTGAAGTACTCGAAAACTGTTTGAGGAGATGAACTAATTTTTAGCCTTTTCTTCATCATAAATATTTTAAGTGGTTCAAAGCCTAAGAGCAAGCCTTCGCTGGGCGAAAAAATACCACCGAAAGAGGAAGGAAAGCAGAAGCTATAACAACAACAAAAGTAGGAGCAGACCGAGAGTTTCTTAAATGGCAAAAGTATCCGAACGTTTATGAAAGGAAAAGAGCAAATAAAATTAAGGCTTGAGAAAAAACCACGAGAGCGATACTTCTTAGTGGCTAAAGCAATCAACATACAAGTATGTACTTTTATTAATTTATAGAAACTGTTTTCTCCGTTCTGCCTGTACTCTTCTCTCTCCTCTACTTCTCTACTTCGCCTTCTTCTGTTTTAGTCTTTCTCCGTTTTCAAATCAAAGCTGATTTTATTAAATATTTCCAGGAAATCGACCAGTTTTCTTCTCAATTCTTTCGGAATTGATAAAAACCAATTAAATAAGCGAGCAACGGAGAAGACGAAGACGAAAACAAGGGCAAAATAAAAGACAGTGTAAAACAACCAAATTAATCAAGTCAAGTTAAGTCAAGGTTTGAAGGATGTTGGTGCAGAACAAAGCGAGCGCAGAAGTCAGCAGGACATAAAAGCGGGCAGATAAAGAAAACTGAACTAGAACAAATACAACTCAAGGAGAGCGCTACTATAGCAACGCAGGACACACACACACCCACCCACCACATCGTGTGAACACAAAAGCAACCATTGCCCGCAATAGGCCGCATCTTGAGGCGCAGACGAGCATAGAAAGAATGGTATTGAAGTTGCTCTTGTTGCTGGTTTTTATTGTTGTTGTTCTTGTTGTTGTTGTTGTTGTTGTTGTTGTTGTTGTTGTCAAGCTAATGTTGAAGATGCTGATTTCATGTCGTCTTTCTCTGCGACTCGACTTGAATTTTTCTTCTTGTTTTCACGGCGCTTAAAGGACAAAGTGCCGAGCGTCAGTTGATGAGGTTGATGTTGTTGTTGTGAGGCTGTTGCTGCTGCTGACGGTAGTTCAGATGAAGCAATCCATCAAACACAAAAACACAAACAAAATTTAAATTGAAAAACTTCCACGAAAAACCGAAATCAGCAGCAACAACATCAAAAGTGAAAGCAATTTACTAAAATCAATAACGAGTGTAAAAATTTGCAAAAAAGGCTCGAAACACCGGCACAGGATCAAGTCCATGTAGGAGGATATTGCTAGGAAAAGAGGGACGCTTGCAGCTGAGAGCGACAGCAGAGATAAATATTTGAAGATATTTCATCTTAAGTGGTTCCCGCACGCAGATTCACATCCGCTTGCTCTTCCTGTTGTCCCGACCCCTTCTTTGTGGGGCTGAAAGGTGTCGCCCCTCCCCCGACAGTTCTTCAGTGAATCTCCACCGTCGTTGCTCAAAAGGTACCCGGAAATATGCATAAAGCGAGCAGAAGAAAAGGAAGGCGAATATTTGCATAATTCCTTACGAGTCGCCGCAGCCCGGAAGTCGACCGCGCATCTGACGCACGCCATTCGATCTGTCAATCTAGTGGCTAAGAAAACAGGATTTATGACTGGAAAAAGAATAACCGGCTAAGAATCGTTTCATTGCACGATTACGGTTTCTTAAAGCAAGCGATTTTCTTTTGTTGTCTGAAGTGTTTTTTGTCGGCTTCGAATTCCCTGCACTTGAGGCAGGAAAAAGAGCAAGAGCAAGTGCAGTCAGTTAAAATGCATTAAAAAAGTTTGCAATTTAATTGTTTTATGAAATGGAAAATTCTGTTACTTACTAAGGTCTAAAGCAATTAGTATCAAAAACTTAAAAAATTATGCACATTCCTTTGTTTTTAATTGTTTCATTTGAAAGCATTCCAACACGTTACAGAAGCAAGGAGTGGAAGGAGAATAAGAAGAGAAAGAAGAAGAAAAGTTAATTAAAACAAAAACCAACAAATACTTTATGTGTATTTTACATCGTCCTCCCTTTCGTCCCCTGCTTTCCTCGTTTTCACCCTTCCAAAACGGTTAAATTTTTACACTCATCTCGCTCTTCGCCGCCACTGCGAGCACTGGCCGGATGATGGCACACGGGCACACGGCACACGGCACACGGCACACGGGCCACGAGCATATCAGCATATTTATTGCACAAGCAGACAGCTTCTGGACGCTTTATGGTCCCGTCGCCACGACCACAACGAACACAACCAAAAACCTACAGAAAATCCACCCGCTCTTTTGCCAGCAGAGAAGTCGGTAATCGTAGAGAAGAGAGAAACACACAAATTCGGGCAAGTGTTGCTTGCACGAAACGGGCAGGATGATGCCCAATCGTGAAACGCAGGCCAGTCCTAAAGCGTAGCGAGCGCAAACAAATTACACACTTTGCGGCAGCGGGGGCGGGCGCGGGAGCAGGACTCGCGTCCACGAGATCCTCTCTAGAAAATTAGTTGGAGACGATGAGAGTCCGAGGAACGGGAAGGTGGAGCAGAAGAAGGAAGGAGTTCACATTCAGAATGCGAACTAGGCGGAGGGGGAGGGGGAGGAGGAAACATAAATTCCGAACTACGCTCGAAAAATAAATATAAAAACCTACCGGAAGTGGCACAATTTTTTGGGAAAATGTCGGTCCCTCGACACAGTATTTCGATGTGGCCCATGTTTGGGTATTTCCTTCTTCAGAGCACACAGACACAAGCACACCCGTTGGCAGTTAAATCAAATACTCGTAAGTGCTTCAGCTGCGTTTGCATTCGACTCACTTCACTTTGTTTCAGTTTGCCGTCCTTGGACATGTTTTAATTCTGTTTTAATATCGATAAAGGAACCACAACATTTAACATTTCCAAAAACACTGTGCACCATTTGCAGCGACGTTCGAAACGCATCTACGGCACCTTCTGGCAACGTACCCGCTTTGTTTACGAAACGCATTCGATGTCGTTTCATCGACTCGTGGGATCCCGCTGTCCCGCCGCTGTTGTCGTTGTCGGTGTCGTCACAGACGAAACCAGGGAGAGCGAGATTCGTTCGTAAATGGCCAAAATGTTCGAATATTACGAAGAAGAATTCATTGTCGTTTGCGCAGCATCCACTCGCATAAAAGGACAATTGAAGGATGGAGGAAAAGAAGGAAGGAAGGAAGGAAGGAAGGAGGGAAGGGAGGACCAATGGAGAGGTTCACCTGCGGAATGAAGTATGAAAACGATTTCAATCTCACGAAGAGATTCGAATATTATTCGAATTCGAAATTGAAGAGAATATATTTGTAAAAGCGAATTTACGATATTTTGACAACAGATAATGTCACAACAATGTTACGGTAATGTCACAACAGATGAAGCAATCTCTTAAGGTTCTTTAAGTTCTTTATTTATGCACAATTTTTTAAATTAAATTTTACTCAATTCAAAACAGAACTCTCGAATTAAACAGTTCTGTTGAAAGTCGGTTAATTTATTGAGAATCCGATAAAGGGCATTGCAAGGCGAATTATTTCTGCTTCTTCTTCTTCTTTTACTTCTTCTTTTAGGTGCATCAGTACAATAATCCAAAAATAATCTGTTTAAAACGTTTTTTTTTCAAAGCGATGCTATTGAAATTAGGTTGATTTTAACAAAATTCTGTACAAAGCCCGGACGAAGACTTCCGAGTTTCTTGCAATTAAATCTATTCAGTTTAAAATACTCGTAGTTTCGGTTTTACGATACACACTTTTCCTCTTCTGAGCTCAGTCTTCCTCAGTCTCACTCTTTTACTCTCTTTTGAAAATGCTCTTCGTTGTTTGTTTAATGTGAATCCTTCTTTTCTCTTTCGAAAAATCCTCTCATTTTTTTAATATTTTTTGCTCATTTTTGCGGCTACTCGCAGTACACTTTTCCCGTCTAACATTCGTGTTGAGCGGGCTGGTGTTGTTCTTGCTGTCGCCGCTCGAGGCGTAATTGTGTCATTTCATGTACTTTGCGTTGGCCCTTTTTGTGCGTTTCCTCTCCGCAAAAACAACTTCTTTTTCTTATTGCATGCAAATTAAATGGGACACTTTTTCGAATAGTGCGATTAGTTTGAAGCGTTTCGGTACATGTTCGGTACAGTTTATATCGTAATTACAAAGTTTGCCCAAGCTTTGCATATCTTTTTTCAATTCGCCGTTTTCGGAGAGTTCTTTGTGGGCCACTTTTTGGCCAAACGAACTGCTTTCGGTTGAGTTGAGGGCTTTTGGAAGCAGCCAAGTGAACGTCGACTGGCATTCAGACTTCTCATGAAGTGGATATTTTTTGTGATTTTAGGACATAGATTAAAAAGTAGTTGAAATAGTGGGTTTTCCGGGCTTCTGAGCCACAAATTTTTCACTCTGCAAGTTCATGCTATGACAAAGACTAAGGTTTATTCGCTTAAAACTTATAAAATACTTCCAGGTTTTTACTCTCGCAGAATAAGAAAAAGCTGCCTCTATTTTGAGAAAGTTGTTCTTGTTTTTTATGTAAGTTAAAATGACCGTTCGATTTAAATAACTCGATTTGAAACTGTCTCCGACTTCGACGCCGCCTCGTCCGTCGTAGATGCTCATACATTCTTACAGTCCACAGTGGAATGTATTCGAAGAAACTGCTTGAGGATAATGTAGTCCTTAATTAAAACTTTAAGCTGTTCAAAAGTGCTGAGGATTAGTTCAAACACTTGTACTCTCTGTTTCTCTCTCTCGCCGTCTCTGTCGTCTCTCTCTCGTGTAAGTGTACACGGTAATGCATTACTCCAGCGAGGCATGCATGTATGTATGTACATAAGTGTGTACTTGTATTGCAGTGTGTTCATATTAACTCTCGATTTCCAATTTATGAGCGATAAATTCCTTTTTTAATGAGATGGTGTTTGCTTTTGAAGTGACCGAACTGGTTGGTGTTGTCGCGCTCTTGTTGTTGTTTGTCTGCGTACACTTCCTTCCTTTCCTCCCGTTTGTTATAAGATTCTGGCATCATCTGGTCGTGCTTAGCATTTTCTTACGAAAAATGAAAATGTTCAATTTGTTATTGTTTTTACGGTTCGCTGCTGCTGCTGCTGTTGCTGCTGTTGTGTGGATACAAAGAAGAAAGGATTCCATTCAAGAATTGAAGGTTCATTCGAAGCCAAGTAACCGTTACAATAACAACGAGAATCATAAAAACAACCACAAAATGGCTTTTTCCAATTCGTGAACTCTTGTGAATTTTAGACGAGAATCCGAATCCGATCCTTCGAAAGGAATCTCTTCGAGAGTTTGGCCAAAACAAGCAATGAAGTAACAAAGTTATTTAAATTGCTTTTGTTGTTGTCTCGCTCTTAGTGTTGCGTTGCTGCAACTAGTATTTTCTGAATTATTAGCTTCTGAAATATTAGATATCAAATATAAATCCAAAAGTGTATCCAAAGAATAAAAAATAGGAGTAATTTTTTACATTATGAAAAAACCACTTTCTCTTTCATTAGAGTATAAATATTAAATTTATCTTTAATCCTCAGCAAAAAAAGGAATAATTAGTCGCTGCTTCGCCGTCGCACGTCTCTTCAAACGAAGATCCTCGGGCTCGTGCTCATTTAGCAAATCGAGTGACATTAAAGACGCAGCGGACGACAACTTGTCGCAATCAACGCCAAGGCAGGCAGTCGGCAACTTTGGCCTTATGTCAGCGACGGCAACGGCAATGGCTAAGGCGACAGCAGCAGCAGTCACGAGATTGTGGCCGGAGCCAGAGCGCAGAAGTAACCAATTGGAACAGAAAATACTATACAGAGAAACTGAATAGAAAAGTCTTCGTAGAAAAATGACAACGGGAACAACAACAACAACAACGACACCAAGTACTACTACCACAACAACAACAACAACAAAAACAACAACAACAACAGCAGTCGCATACTGCACGAAGCTTAATATCTGAAGTTTATAAAAGGATACTTTTTATCCAGTTTTAATTTATGATTATTTCTCTTTGTTGGTGTTGTTGGGGTTGTGGCTGTTGTTGTTGTTGTTGTCGTTGCCGTTACACAGTTTTTATTTTGTGTCTTTCCAGCTTCGTTTCTGCAACTCGGCATGTTGGCAGGCGCCTCCAGCAGTTCAACTAATTTATACTGCACCGTTGTAATTACGACGGAAGAGCAGGACAACAACAACAGCAGCCAGAACATCAGCAACAACACAAGCAGCAACGGCAACGGCAACGGCAACGGCAGCAACAACGTGAGCAACAAAGTGCAGAGAGAGTGAGCACAATGTTGTAAATGATGTGCACGTGACATCCGGCGGCAGCCATGTTTAATGTTCGCCGACAGCCGTCCTCCACCGCCCGTCCTCCAGGCGGGCCAACAAATGAGCCAACCGGTCGGCCGGGACGGGCCGGGCCGGGCCGGGCCAGTTGAGCGAATAAAATAAAGCAAAAATAAAAGAAGTGAAAAGTAAATGTAAAGAAAATAAGGAGCGGCGTAGGAGCAAAAACAGAAAAAGGAAGGATGTCACAGAACGAACGCAGAGAATTACAGGATTTAGTAAAGGCCGAAGTGCAGCAAAAATTATGAAGAGCTCGAACGAGGCTCAGACGCTAAGAGCCAACAAGTAGCTTAACTCTTGTCTCGGACGATGACTCGAGTGCGGAGAGGCGGAGGTTGTTAAACTATTTTTGTGTTTACCTTCCTTGAGGTTTTTGTAAAAGAAAATATATTTCGATTGGATGAAATTAAACCGTTTTTAAAATTTTGTTTTGTGTCTTCATGATTCAAGAGCTTTATGCTTGTGTTTGGCCTAAGCTTTCTCCACAGCTTCTTTTGTCGCTTGCCCCTTGCCCCGTCGACAGAGCGACGCCACAGAGCGGCATCCCGGCGGACCGCGTTGCAACAGCGCCACACGAGTTGTCAGACTTAAATAGTTTTAATTAAACGCTGCGATAATTGCAGCCGACTACAGTGAATGAAATCGCCGCGTGTGCCATAAAATGTTGCCGTTTGCTACGTGCGACGGCTGGAGAATGAAAAAGGAAACGTAGTAGAATTACGTCCTTTTGTTGCTTGTGAACGAACCGACAACAATGTCTCCTGGTTTGGGAATGGAGTTCCTCCAAAATCATGAGGACGTGACCATTCAAATTCACAGCCACGCCCAGTCAGAAAGCACGAAAACACTCCTTTAAGGAAAGTACATGCTCCAAAGCGAGTTCCATTCTCAGAGACCAGTATTGCATTGTCGTTGCCGAGGTACGTCGTTGTTGCGGTAATTCCTTAAAACATTTAAATCGCAATTCTTGCAGTCCTCCTGACGGCCTTTAAGCCTGCTGCTAATCGTTAGTGCTTTCTTCTCGAGTGCAAAAAGTAACAGTTGACTCAGATCCGGCGCTTGCCAAAAGCTCTTATTTCCCGAACGCTGCTAATTTCTCTACTCATTTCCTTTGAATACATTCAAATGCACATGAACACGCGCCCGGACACACACACACCGACACAATATACTCGACATCCTGATTGTTCATTAACTGAGGCGCTCAAGTGGAAAATGGCCGCCTGTAAAGCCATGTTCACATTTTGTTGTTAGTCGTTGTTGCTTGTGTTGTTGTAGCTGATGTTTTGGGCGCTTGGCTCCTTTTCAAAAATGCTTTTAATGGTCTCTCGCCGCGTCTCTTCCTCCGCGTCTCTCCTGGTCCTCGCTTCTGTTGGCACTTCCGAGAACATTCTCTAATTAGTCTCTGAACTAATTTTATTATGATTTTATTAAACCGAAGTGAAGTTGAAATGCGTCGCCTTAAAGTGAAGCCAAAAAAAGGCAATCGCGAGCGCTTCTGCATTTCAATACTAAGAGGATCGCGGCAGTAGTTCCTCCAAAATGCCGAAGGGTGAGGTCCAACCGCCTTCCAAACAATCGGTCAAGCTTCCGGCGCAAAATATGTGCATTTGTTTGGTTACTCGCTCAGTGCTGCCGTGCAGAGGAAGGGCCATCGGCCCACCCGTCGCCCGCACATCCCTCATCAGCCGGCTTCGTGTGCACAGGGCCGTCAGTGGCGCAGCAGGTGCGCTGGGGCAGCTCACTGCACAGCCTTTAACAGTTTAACGCCTGCTTGACTGCACTTGGCTGAGCACTTAACTTGGTCGCGTTGTCGGCTGATTGCTGGCCGCTTGCAAGGGCAGACAGCGCAGAGTTGCGGTGGCCTTTTCGGTTCTCGCTGCCGTTTTCACCCTTTGGTCGTTGACGGGCTCTCTGTTCTCTGTTTGAGTGCTTCCACTATTTTGGTATAAGCTGAAAATGACGATGATATTCTTTATACGTTTTTTCCTATTCATCTGGCGATCACGATGTAAAATTATTTCTTCTGTTCGGTCTCTTTCGTAATTTCATTTTGCTTACTTTAACTTTTATTTGATGGCACTCGTTATGTTGGTCCTTCAGAAATCACACGCCGCTCTCTGTCCGGTCGAGAACTGAACTGAACTGAACTGATTTTGCACGTTATTGATGTTGTTTGGAGCACATTAAATCAAGTCGGAAGATGCGGCCGTGGCCTCAGCGACCGAGCAGCACTCCGTTTTCTTGCGAGAAGGATCCTTGGTGACTTTCCTTCTTGTACCACGGTGCTTCCCGCTTAAATGGTTCAGTCGCAATGCGTTGTTCACTGCCATTGCTGCCACTTAATTCAGTTGCGAGAGTGTGTGTGTGAGTGCAGTGGACGTTATGGTCGTTGCTATTTTTGTTGTTGTAGTTGTCGTCGATATTGTTTTCTTTGCTGAAGTGATTGTTGTTGTTGTTTTGCATTAGTGTTGTTGTTGTTGTTGTTGTTTTTGGACCCATTTGCGGCAGACCTGCATGTATTTTTTAGTGCGCCATTCTTCACTTCTGAAGGATTTCTCTGGCGCTCCGTCTGACAGCTGGCGATGTTTATGTGTGTGCGCGAAAAAAGTACGCTTAAGGTACAAATCGATGGGTATGTATGTATGTGCGTACTCGTAAATACTCTAACGATAAACGGCGGAAGATGTGGCAACAGCATGCTCTTGCGAGCAGTTGTTCCCGCCCTTCAAGGTCTTTCAATATACTGGAAACAGGTCTTCGCTAAGCGGCTTTGTACCTCAACGAAGTATGTATCTTCTTCCCTTGAGCCCCTCCCTCCACTACTATTGCTTTTATTTACTCTGTTGTTGGTGTAAAGCGGGCGTTATTACTGTCGGGCGCTATACTTAAATCGTTAGGAGTCGTTAAGGCTTGCGCTGATGTGTGTGCTTGCACTCAAGGACATGTTTAAGGATTTCACGTTCATAAAAACGTCGGCTGCAGTCATTAGTTCAATTCCTCTGCTACACATTTTCGTAGAAGGATTTTATTATTTCCTTTGAAAGTCCTAAAGAACAACAAAGTAAATGATAGAAGTATATAAAAAATTTGAATATGTTTCGGAAAATTTCTTATTTTAAAATATTAGAACTAAAATCTTATAAAGAACGCGTAGAATTTGAAAAGCTGAAGCTTTCAAATTTTGTTGAAGTTTTGCAGCGCTCTCTACAGCTCCTGCAGCTTCTTCTTCTTCAACCGTCTGTCGTCAGTAAACAGAAAGCATTGATTTAAAAAGAAACTGAAATTAAATCTAAAAGAATTTAATTAGTATAGAAAAATGCAATTATCACTCAAAGAGAAACAAAGAAAGTGAAATTAAAACTTATTCCGATTCAATTTCTTTAAGTTCGGAGAAGTTAGCTCGCTCTTTCACAGAGCATTGATGACTCTGTTCGCGTTCCATAAGTTGAAAGGTTAGAGAAAGTAATAGAAATAACAGAAGCAAGCGAAGAAAAACAATAACAAGGAATAAAATCAAAAGCGGGAAAAGTTTCACTTTACAGTTCGTACACTTTTCCTTTTCCTAAGACAATATTATCGTTTTCTTCTTCTGCTTCCCTCAATTCTAAACTTTTTCTGTCACTCGCTTTTCCCTTTTTCTCCCTTCATGATTTGTATATATGTATGTACATACTTCCGTTTCATTCCAAATATCGGTTCAATGCATGGAATTTCATTGCTCTGTCGCTTTCAGCGTGCCGAGCGTGGTATCTTCATCGCTGAGCCCAGAAACGCAGTCGGCGTCAAGCTACAATTTCTGAACTGAGGAATCATTTAAGCTGTCATCAATCAATTCGTTTGAGATGCAAACGGCAAAGCCTGACAAACGAAGGTTTGCTTTTTACTGCATTTGAATATTTTTTATGGTCTCAAGGATCGTCAAGCACTGACCTTGATAAAGCTACTCGCGCGTTCGATAAGTTCGATTCCGGCACGGACCTTCTCGACCTTCGATTCGTCATCAGCCTTTTTGATTTATTGCCGCTTAAATCTTTTCTGACCTCTTGCGAGGTCTTGCGTCGAGGAGGCGTGAGGTGAACGGAGAGATGGTGAAAATAGAAGAGAAAAGAAGAGATCGCCGGAAATTAGACGAAAAGTTTGTCTTCCAAAGCAAACTAATCGCCCTCAGCTGCCGTGTACCGCACAACAGTCTTCGCTCTAGCAATTAGGTCTCATTCGGCGACTACGAAAGTTCCCAGGAAACCGCAGAAGTCGCACAAGTCGCCTTAACTTGCGGAGAAAATGCTCGAATAACCGACGGCAGCCCAGAATGACATGCACCACATAACTTTCTGGGATATGCCAGCTTTGGCCTCAGTGACCGCCACGTGCTGCCGCCTGACACAACAGATGGTCTGACGGAGCCCTCGTGTTTATTCTATCTTTCACGGAGCGCGGATGGTAATGAAAGCGGAGCGGAAAACAATGCTAATGAGCAAAGTCATGATCTCAATAGTCCTAATAATGACTGAGCACATGATGAGGAGGTAGGAGGCCGCCCAAAGTCAATCAACCGGACCCATGGAGAGCACGTCAAGGCAATTCCACAAATGCAAAGTAACTTTCGCAAAAGTTGTTGGGTCCTCGGGGAGGCTTGTCCTGGAAGCTGGCTGAACTGGAAGTCGTAGGTGGTTACCATCATGTGCTCGTGCACCAAATTCAAGAACCCGCAACGGCTGCGGTCCCCAACACTGCCCCACGCTATCGCAGCCGCCGCTAAAACGTCGAGCGGCGTTTATAAATCCTTATTTGATTTGCGAACAACAAAATCTCGACAACAAATTAAAACTTTCGGCGTCGCAGGGGAATGGACCGTCTGGTGGTGCTGCCTGCCATGACCGCGGGTCCTTGGATCTTTGTCAATTTGCGTATGCTTGCAGGCGCCCTTTCCGTCAATCAATCTAACAACCGACGGCGAGGCACATCCACTCTTACCACGCATACACAAACACACACACACACACACACACACACACATAGAACACTAACACCCAAGGCAAGAAGCTGCGGTGCCTTGAGGGGTGCCGGGGCGAGACCGCAACGGCAGAGTTTAAACAAATCAGCGGAGCCGCGCCGTAAGTTTGCTTTAAAATAAACCAGGATACGTCGAGAGGCCACAGAAACGGTGAACATAGACACGCACTCTCGCACGCGCGTACACACACTCACACACTGAGAGCCCGGACCGAGAGCACAAGAGTGTAAGTCTTCGCCGAGTGTATGTCAAGAAGACACTCTCGTGTTTCTGTATACGCGTGCATGTACATATGTGTGTGTGTGTGTGTGTGTGTGTGTGTGTCTCACGTTGCCTTGACAGCTGCAAGCGATATACGGCAGGCGTTCAAGGACATTTGGCGCTGCTGTAAGCGGCCGTGTGTGCGTGCGTGCGTGCGTGTGAACGGAAGTCGCTCAACCGCCGTATCATGTCGTAAGTCATGCTGCGCTACCGGAAATTGTGCGCCTGTCAATGCAGTTTCCGCCGAAAACGTATTTCCGCGTTGCGTACGCCGAGTTCTTTGGGCTGAGGTCGGTTGCTGTTGAAGTTCTTTGTCGCATTCCTTCATGCTGACCCCTCCTTCCGCTTCTCCTTCTCTCGTGCTCTGACAGCGAGCAACCTCAATTCTTCACTGCTACGGCGACGGATGCGGCGTCACGGCGTGATGGCGTAGCGCATAGCGGCAGAAGACGTCGCAGCGGTCGGTACTTAAGCCACTCAACGCAGCACCTCGCCAGCAGGGTAAAGCACTTGCGGCCTCTCAACGCGGCGAATCCCTGCAATAAATAAATTGCCCTCGCCGCCGTTCCTCACGCCGAGGTACCACAGCTTGGCCGCATCTTCTTCGCAGTTGAGGCTCTCTTTGTCATTCCTTTACTCTCTCGACAAGCCGCCCCTCCTCCCGTCGCCCTTGGGCGGATATTTTCAGAAGTGTTCCCAGCGGAAGCAGCTACTCGAGAAGTTTGTTAATTTCTTCCCAAAATTGTCCGTGTGGAGCCATCAGCGAGCGAAAGCGGGAAGAGGTTGCTGATACAAGACCAGCTACGTCACACCGCGACGGTGTAGCGAGGGGGGAAGGGGGCGTAGTAGGGGGAGTGAGAAATAGCAATGAAATGGATTCTGTTTGTCCTTTAACCAAGAATACTTTTATCGTTGTTGTTTTAGTCTGCCACTTACGCTCTGCCACACCTTACGCTACGTTACGTTACGTTACGTTACATTACATTAAGTCACTTTGCATGCCGCCATTTGGTGTGGTCCAAAGCGCGCTGCTAAATGGAATTTTATGGTGCTCGAAGGATGCGTTAATCGGTTGCGAAGTCTGCATGTAGTCAACTTCGGCGCCGTCCCCACCACCTTCACCGCCATTTCCGCCGCACAGCACCCATGTAGTCGGATAGTTTGGAGGTACATCGGTTGCGGTGGCTTCCGTGATCACAGCTTTCGCTTGTGAGAGCGTTTGGGTGGGCGCGGTATACGCGTGAATACGGTTGCCTTGAACAATAACTTTTGCGGCTTTTGCCTTTTTGGCCCAAGGCGTGTCCATCTTTTTCGCCGTCTGCGGTGAGACGTCGTCTGCGTTAAGGCTTCTCCTAGCAACGATTTTTTGGCCTTGCTTTAATTTCCTTTCAATTTGGTCACAAAGTTTCTTAATTCAATTCTCGCACGTCTCTCGACTGCGGAGAATTTCTAAGTGCTTTCGGTCGCCAAAAAGAGTTCGAGTAACCAGATTCAGTTCAAATCTCCGGAGAAAGCGGGCTCAAAAAAGGCAAACTATCTTTCTCAAAGGAAGAGTTTTTCTAAACGAAAACGCAAAGTTCTAAAATAACCTTATTTATCTTTAGTAAAAGTGTCCTTAAAGACCTTCGTTGGTTTCAGAGCTACAGGCGAAAACGTTTCGGGAGAAATATGCTCCAGGAATGGGAGAATACTTTTGAAAGCAGGACCTTGCAACAATTTCCCTTCCCTTTCCCTTCAATGCAGGATTAGATGCGTGTGTGTGTGTGCAGTGTGCCTTAAAAGAAACGAAGGTGTCTAAAGTTCCTTTGATTAAAAACCTACTTGTTTGGCACCATCATCATCATCATCATCATCATCATATCAGCCTCAGCATCAAGTGCTGGAAGTCTTCAATATTCAAAAAGAAATCAAATTTCCGTTTCCGCTCTACAAATTATGATTAATAATCCGTGTTTCTGTCGCGCAAAGCGAGAATGGGTTCATCACAAAAATCTGGGAAATTTTTGTCCTTGCAGTAGAGACGGAGGAGGTCGGTCGGTGAGCTGCATAAATTCACTGAACCAGTTGCTTACTGTGTTTTTATTAAAAGAAATTTGCAGAAAGTTCTCTCTGGATGGAACAATATTTCAATGGAAGCAGCTTCAACAAATTAAATCGGTATTTGTTGGTGCGCAAAATTCACACCATTTTCTGATTAGACTTCGAGTGTCAGTCGGTCGACGCTTGCAGTTATACTTTGCGAGGCAAAAAATGTAATCAAATCCGTATTCGTTTGCTGATTACATAAACAACACAAAGTACATACATTCGAGTAGGTCCACCCACGCACACCCACACATTCCCGCCTAAGCATCAGTGTTCAGCACAATTCACCCTCAAGAGGACACAAATGAAATGAGTTCAGCAAAAAGTCTAAACTTAATTTGCATCAAAACAAAGTTCTTTCCGTTCCCGCGTTTTTTCTCTATTTTCAAATTATCGCACAAACGTCCATCACTTTTTTACGACTCCCAAACTTTGACCGTAAAAAATGTGTGCAATTTATTTAATTTTTATACTTTATAGACTGCGTGTGTGTGTGTGTGTGTGAATGTGTATTCAAAGCCAAAATCTGATCACGTATTTTTTGCTTAGTTTGTGGTGGCAACCGCAGCGGTGACGGCAGCGACGCGACAAATTAACCACAGCAATAATCATTGCCTTTTTTACGACTTGTTTGTACTTTTTTCTCTTTTCGCAACTTTTAGATTGTTTTCTCCTGAAAGT
Organism: Conops quadrifasciatus; assembly: GCA_949752815.1. Taxonomy (NCBI): domain Eukaryota; kingdom Metazoa; phylum Arthropoda; class Insecta; order Diptera; family Conopidae; genus Conops; species Conops quadrifasciatus. The sequence continues at coordinate 41,022,162 of OX457078.1, forward strand.
TTTCATCATTGAAGTGTATTAAAAAATCTTTTCGCTCTGATTTTGATTCAATTTCGCATTTTCATGAAAATTTTGTCATTTTTCTACAGCGAGAATGAGTGTAAAACGAACACCGTCGGTTCCGCGCTGGCGACTACAGCTAAAGCAGCGGCGGCAGCAGCTCTTCCGGTTCAATTCGATGTTAATCAGCTGATCATTGTTTGAGCCACGTTGATTGAGCTCGATTGTGTGAGGCATGGCCGAGAGCGGCTCCTGCGGATCCTCGTGGGCACGTTGGTGGATTGATTGGCTTGTTGTTAGCGCGGTTATGGTTTCAGCGCAAATAAAACCAGTTTTTTCTCTCAACTCTCGAAACTATTATTATTTATTTACTACGCGTATTCTCCTCTAAAATTCCTCCAGAATTTCCTAAATTATTTCTTCACCTTGAAGAGAATTTCTTATGATGGGCATGCGGTTATTTTCAATAACTTCAAAATGTATGCTGACTTATAGGAGTATAGGAGTATAAATATAGGAGTATAATGGATATATGTATATATTTTTGTAATTGCAACATTTAATGAGGCGTGCCTCCTTTTCCAAGAGGAGTCAATCCTTCATCCTTTTACAGAAAATATGCCCGAACATTAATTTTTAAAACAGTAACAATAAATAAACAATGTTCGAATCGTTCACTCGAACCAATTGTTCGTTTATCAGTACGCACACTTCTTCCAGATGAGCTGCGCCTTCAGTGCGTAGACACACACACACACACACACACACACACACACTCGTATTTTATAAATATTTTTAATGTACGTAACGGCAAACGGAGCATAAAATTGGAGTTCAGCAGGAGAAAGAACTGATTTTACAGAATGTTGACCCTTCTACGTAAGGCTTAGTAGACTTACTGTGCGGCGCGGGGCACCTACTGGTGAGGTCAGGAGGCATTCCCCGCCGAACAGTATACTATAATAAACAAGATGAAATACATACTTTGAGGAGCTTAAAATCATTGAACTGTTTAATTGAAAGAGGGCTGAGAAAGGCGGGCTGAGAGTGCGGCGAGGGTGTTGGGAGACTGTTGAGCATCTCTGTGGAAGCAGACAGCAGACAAGCATCATAAATGCTCATAAGCGTTGCCATTCTTAGGACAGAACCTCGCTCAATATTTCTCTCTGAACATTTGAATAATAAAAACGAAACCCAAAAGCAACCACAATCGATATTGAAACCATTGTATTCTACTACCAGTATTTAAGATGTTGTTGTTGTTGTTGTTGCCGAAACAAGTTACTGTAAACCAGCCTCGCCTTTGTGGCTTACTTTTTGTTGGCATCAGTTCTTTTTTTTAAAGTTGCGCTGAATAAATTTTAAACTGAATTTTAAAATAATATCAATAAGTATTAATATTTTAGAATATTCAAATAGCACGATATGGATGGAACATTCGTGTGTTATTCTAAAGAAGAATTTCAAAGATATTTCCGGCAAAATTGCGCTGCTTTTACTTTAAAACATAGATAAGTTAAAAAAGTCCTAAAAACTAAAATTATTTGCCTTTTTCATGGATACATAGACTCGTATCCACGGCGACAGATAAATACTCCCGGACCTTCTTAAGAGTTAAACCCTTTTTAGATATTTTTAGATCATTTTGGTCAGTGTTAGAGCGAGGGAGACAGCACATTATGGTTCCGAAGCTGTTGAACTCTCACTCACCGACTTGCAACATCAGCCGCTGCTGTTGCTTCGGCTTATATGCGTTCCCATTAACGGAATGGTGGCGGTGGTGGCTCAATGAGGCAGCAGTAACGGCAGCACGAGAGTGTGCCTCCAACACTCCCCCTGAAGCCAATTTAAATTGCCGCAACCAATTAGAGTTGGCAGCGTTTCGCTTTACCTGAATTTATTTACGGCGGCAGCTTGCGGTTACATGGCCGGGGCGATTGTCGGTTGGCTCGATGGTTTTTGTTAGGCAGATCGAAGGCTCGCTGAGTCGACGCTTTCTCCACAAACACCTCGACATTTTGGCAGCCCTTTGGCGTATGACAGCTCCATGGCTTAATGACTCGTAGGCTCAAGGCTACGACACCTCAATGAAGACTTGATGGCTCGTCGTCCCGTCGTTTCCACACATGAATACATAAACCCAACACAGCAATAAAATTAAATTATTGTTGTTTAGCACGAGAGTGTTGTTCAGCCAACGAAGCGACTTCATGTAAACAAATCCGTGACTGCATGGCCTTTGTTTTTGTATGAATGTATAACAAATCGAGTGAGTTTTTGGGCGAGTATATGTATATATACGAGTATTATGCATATGCTTCACAAGTACAAACATGCTTGCTTGCAGACAGTGCTGCCCAGATTTGGGTTAGTGTTGCCAACGCAAACAACAGGCGGCAGGCAGCCATTAGACAAACTTTCTACCATTCTAATTATAAAAGAGCCTTCGGCTGAAGTCAGACAAGATCCGGAAAATGTTTGTGATATTTCTACACAGAACTACTCACGCCCCAACAAGAACAACAACCGTCTAACCGCCAGCAACCGCCAGCAACCGCCAGGACGCAGAAGCAACAACAGCATCCCGAACTAAATTGTATAATCAGTTGTTTGTTTTGTTGTTATTGTTCCGCTGCAGTTGTTACAATTAGAAATTATTGTTGTTTTGGGCCATATGTTAGCATTTATTGTTGTGGGGGTGTGGGTCGAGGTGGTGGTTGTGGTGGTGCAACGGGTGTTAACCGTTGAAAATAAAATGCGCGAACTCGGACTCACATGAATTGTTGCCAGTTCGTGTGGCTGCGCTGGCAGACAAAGGGTCTCTTCGCAACAACAGCGGCAGCCACAGAACGAAAACAAAACAACAACAACTACAGCAGCAATCACGTTAACAGCAGAATGGCCGGAGGAACAAGTTTGCAGCGATAACAATTTAAGCACTTGAAAACGTTGTTACCGTTATTGCTTTTGTACTCGTGAGTAAACTTAGCAGTTACCTGCTGCCCACAACTACCGCTAAAGTGTTTCTATGATTAAAAATATATTGAAAGAGGTATTAACTGTAAGTCAAAATTTATAAGTTTAACTACTTGAAGCGTCATTTCTGTTTGGTTAAATTCTCCACCGAAATCTCTTGGAAATACAGAGAGCAAACTAACCCATCTACGATGGTCATTCAGTGTATTGCTCGATTATATATAAGAAACACTTCTCCCTCCCTTCCGTTGTTTTTGCAAAGCTTTTAAGCAATATAAATTTGGGAAAAAATCGTTAATTTATTCAGAAGTAAGAAGACTTAAAAGCGATCAGTTCTTTTTCGGTCTGTTCATTCTTGCGAAAGAGGAAAATAAAAACGTTTCGCAACAATAACGAAAAACCAACATCAGGAATCGATATCTAAAGTGAAATCAATTTTAAACCCTCGCTGTTTTTTAGTCCTTTTTTCATTTTAATTATCGGCTCTTCATTGGAGTTATGGACAGACAACAGAGAAGCAAAAAGGCGGCGAGAAAACAACCAAAAGAATTCAATTAACGCAATGAGGTATTAAGCGTGAGGCGTTAAGCGTGAAGATAGAGCAGCCGCAGCCAGAAGTTTCACGCTTTAGCTGCACACATTGCCAACAGGACGTGGCGCGGATGAAAGGATCTCCTCCATTACGCTCATTCGTGACAATGTATAGGATAAGTAGCCGTGAGGGACGTACGTACAGACATGTGTGAAGGTGCGGTCTTTAATTTCATGGCAAAAATTTAACACAAAATATTCAATAACAAGTATTAAAGCCTTTTCCACACCAGTGCGTCACTCAGAAATACAGGGTGATTGCCATTCATGAAGAACTTTCATTCACTTTCTGTAGAATATTGATATTTTTTAGCGTAAGTAAATTCGAAATGCACCCAGTATACATACCGTGTAAATATACATATATCTAGATACCTGCACAAAGCTATATATGTATATATGTACAATGTACACACACACATTTATAATACATTTGAGATGGCATCGATTCTACCACGGCATGAATACGTCATTTCCTTCATTCATCGTGTATGCGCGTCGGAACAACCGGATGTACGTCGCATTTGCATAACTTGGTAGCTGTTACTCGTCCTCGCTTAAGCACAATTAAATATCTGAACATTGGCGGCGACTAACCAACGATCATCCAGCTGGCGTGATATATTTTTGAGCCGAGGCGAAATCCTCCCGAAATGATGTCCGTAAGATTAAGAGAGAAGTGGAGGAGTTTCAATGGAAAACGCAGCTTTCTTTGTTGTTGTCGCTGTTGTTGTTGGTGAAACGAAACGGTGTCATGTGCTCTGGCGAAGGGAGGAAGCGCGTCAGTACCAGAAACAGAAGAGTTAATGCGCACAGCGAAAAGTTACGGTAAATAATTAACGAATGGCACACGAATGGCGAAAAGTGACGCTTAACGACTGAACGATTCCAGCGCAGCTGATTAAAATCATCAAGCCATTTTAACGAAATTATTGTTAAGTCCTTTAAAGAGTCTTTTCGCCTGCAAGAAGTGTAAAATGTAAGCCATAATCGATTTCAATGATGGCTTGTTCGTGATGCTGTTCGTGTTGTTTAAGAATTGTTAAAGTGAAACAAAAGCGAATCCGAAATTAAAGTTTTCGCAATACTCGTAGTAAGTAAGTAAGTAGGGCAAAGTGTTGATAAAGGGGAAGGAGGAGAATAGCTTTCTGTGAAGGTTTCAAGAATGGTGTGGCGTACTTTAATTTGACCGTCTGCATTTTCCCCACTCTTCACCCTCCGGCTTCAGATGTTGCTGTTAATTTGGTCGAAACGTGCCTAAAATCGACGGCGCTGTTAATTTTCCCTCCGTCGCTATCGACTCTATTTTTGCGAAATACGAAATCGATTCGAAGTGAGAAATTGCAGACAATTTTTTGTGTTTGACTTTAAAGATTTTCCTTGAAAAGCGTATAGACTCGATGAAATCGAAGCCACGCAACCACAAAGCTGTAGTTTGATGGAACCGACAAGGAATAGCTTCGAAAATAATCGATGTATTTGTTAATATCTCGGAAATTGGATTTGATCTGACTCCTCTGGTCTCGAGCAACAATCGATTTCGCAACTTTTGGCATTAGCACTCATGCGTCTTCTCAGCCCAATCCGCCCAACCCTTTCCCTAACACTGTCTCCGTCCATGAACGTGTTCCACAAACTTGCAATCCTAAGCGCCCTTCTTTTAATTATGCACCACTAGAAATGAGGCGAGCGCTGCCGCAACAGTAACAACAACGATTACGACTGTTTTCTGATTTTCTACGGCCACCACTAAAAGCATGGATACAGAAAGCAATGTCGAAAAATGGAAAAGCAGCCATGTGCAATGTCTACTCGTATAATCCAGTGGGTAAGCTTAGCGGACAACTTTTCGAGGATTTTTCGTTGCTTCTTTGTGCTTTGTTGCTACTCATGGCGGGCACTCGTGCAGCAGCAGAATCAGTGCTGCCTAAAAAGTCTACTGAAACCACGGCTACTTGCAGCAAGTGGAGCTATGGGCCGCGGGCCGCGCTCAGCTTCGAAATATGCAGCACCGCATTTTTTATGGCCTGTTTATGAGTACTCGTATCCTCGGCTTGACGGGTTTCTCCCTCTTCCCCACGCCCCGAAGGCTGAAGCGGCAAAGTCGCGAGTGTTGGTAACAAGTTTTTTGCTTTCCTCAACTCGCTTAGGCTACACTTTTCACACGCTACAGTTTTTACATTTTTTAAGCGGTTTTCTTCCGCTGCTTTGTTCTATTTTCCCCTAATTTTTCTCTTTGTTGTTTTTTCCAGTTTTTTGCAGGCTGAAGAATGGAGCATGTTGGATCTTAAACCCACACGATGACACTTGAATTGCTAGAGGGATTGTTCAGAGGATGCTAGGGAGGGGACCCAAGCCGGAGGAAAGGAAAGCTTTATTAATGCGGTTTAAATGAAGTCCTTGCAAAGAGAAAAAGCAACACATTCGAAGTGTAAGCTTGGTAAAGCTTAGTAATTTTTATCCTTCTCCAGATTTTTGTAGATATAGTAATTCTTCTGGAAGGTGATTCCGGAGGAGTGCAGGCGACAACCATGGTAACCACGGCAATCACGAAGTTTTCTTAGTTCTGAAATTAAATTTTAAACTTAAATGTAATTCTACTTTTCATTTCAGGAAGACAGTTTTCAGTGGTTAACCTTGACCTAATTTTGCAGTGAATCAAGGATTGAAACATGTCCCAAATCGATTCATAAAGAGCTTATTCCGCGCTCTCGTTGAGACTTTCTTAATCGCGATATTGACTAATCTATGTTTATGTGATCAGCTCAAAGAAACACAAAGACTGTAAACCGTCAGGTCCTTCAAAACAACAGAGAGAAGAAGGTAGAAAAATGTGAAGTGTGTCATCGCACAGAGTAGAGACCTTTTTGAGCCTTTTTCCATTTTGTGACCTTAATAAAACTTACGAAAGAAGCTCTTTCAAAATAAATGTTTGGCTTTTTCTGCTTCTCAGATGAACATAAACAAAATGGACGTCTAAAGTCAAGTTATGGCAAATATAAAAAGATCTTCTTGGTAGCTGCCTTCGGCTCGAAGGGGTGAAAAAAGGGTGAGTGCAAATGTTTATCCAACACTCTCCGGGACCAGTGTTGCCACTTTTATTTGTCGCGTTCCGGCTCTAGACAGAACTCCTCGAAAGAGCCTTGTAGCAACAAAGTAATTAAATGCAAATTAAGAAAGCATTTTTCTTCTTTCTTCGTTTCTTCCTTGAAGAAATTCGGTTAATCGACAGAGCTGCTGGGACGCGCCCTCCCAGCTCGCTGAATATTGAAACATTTTGGCCCATTAGAACCGTGAGTTGAGATGCGTTTCAAGGAGAGACTTGTCTGTCTAGTCGTCGTTCCTTCTTGCTCCTCCTCTTTCCTGATTCCGTTGTTTTATGTTCTTTAGTAATTTCGCGTCTATTAAAAAATCTTGAAAACTCTCTACTAAGAGCGCGGTGGGCGGAGAAAGAGAGAAGACGGGAGACAGAAAGGGATAAAACGAGCAAGTTTTATAATTAGATTGATGTTTGAGAGTCAAGGAACAATACCGCACCACAAAAAACAAAATTACGACGAAAGTTAAAAAGAAAAGAACAAGAATGATGATACTAAAAAGTTTCAAAGAAAATTCAATCAGAAGAAGGGTCAGAGTCTGCGAAAAAAGTAATTATATTGAAGTCGCGACCCGATTTTAACCAACTCAAACGTCAAGCTAAGATATTAGAGAACGAAGTATCGCAATCTTAACGAGAAAGAAAAAGAGTGGACAGAGAATACGGTCGAAATAGATGAATGCTGAAATCAACAAGGACTCGTACATCGGGCGAATATTTCCGGGAGACGACCAAAAAGCTCCTCCATATACTCAAGTAATAGAAAGAGAAACGACATCCTTCACTCTTAGGAATCCAATGACAAATGAAACGTCAAACATCGCGCCAGTGAGCGCTAGCTGGCTCTTTATTGGCGTTTTCTTTTGCTTGCTCTTGTCGCTCTCAATGTGCGCCAGTGGCTTCAGCAGAACCCGTTTGCAATTTTTCGTTAATTTAAAGCGTGTCACCAGCTGCTTGACGTGCGTCTTCTCGTACATCATTCGGTACTTTGTTTTTTCCCGTGAACTGGATGTCTTTTGTTAGCTTTTGTTCACGTTTTCCTTTAAAGAAAATTTTAATGTGGCAGAAAAGTTACTGCTCTTGGTAGTGCGTTGCAGCAACCGGCTCGCGTGCTCTTTCAGTGCTTTGAGTCCTCCTTTCGATGTCTCGGACATTATAGAATTTTCACGGCGGACGAACATTAAACCTTTCATTTCTCATTCTTCTTATTTTGCTTTTATCATTCATCCGTCTCCCTTCGACACTCGTCAGCGGCCATATCGTAAGACAGGCTGTATTAAAAGAAGCATGGCATACCTTCACTCCAAATGAAATACAGTGTTGCATGTGTGCGTGTGTGTACTTGCGTGTGGCGGGTGCTAGAGAGAGGAGAAAGGTATGTCTGTCCAATTTGGAACATGAAATATCTTACAATAAAGTGTACAAATTGCAAAAGTGAAGGTGCATCGATCGAACTTTCTTCCAAAAAGTACGAGTATTTATTGCTTCCTATATCCTTGCTATTATAATGTAATGATGTGGTTGTTTTGGTTAATTAAGTCCTGAACAATGTTAGGCATGGCAGTTCACAAAGTAGAACAAAGTATTTTTAATTAAAAGAAAATAACCAAATAATAGAAAGCGAATGAAAAAAGCAACCGTAAAAAGTTAACTTTTTATAATGTCGACCACTTCTGAACTAGCTCGGTTGATGTCAGCCACGTGGCGACAACTAAAACCGCACTCGCGTGTGGTCGCACGGACACACGCACAAGCATGCCTACACACACCTTCCCGCCCAAGAGAGGTGTGTTCAATCTCATTTTCAAACGGCCGGCATGACAGCAGAAGCGTAAAACGGCTGAGGTGGCCAAACTTCGGCAGTAGCCGCGCATGTTTTGCGGTTAATTTAATTATTGTTTGGTGCCCAAGTTTAGGACTTTTTGATGATTTCATTGTTGTCATTAATAAAATTATTTATTGCGAAGCTTGATATCAGTCCCATTTGGATAAGTTTATGACACATCACCCTCCTACTCGTGTGTGTGTGCAGAAAAATGACTCCTGGCGGCATACGTTGCGACCATTAAACAATACCACCGCACGTCGTTACATTTTCGAGTGATACCTTTTTGCGCCAGCAATCTCTCATCTTTTATTCAACGGACGAAGCAAAGGTAAAAATGTCGAAGCGTCGATAGCGCTCGCATGCGACGGTGCACTTCAGTGCACTTGATCAAATTGCAGCGAAAATCACCTTCGGTGAGATAATCGGATCGCATCAACTCACTGATGCACATCACTGAATCTCATCACTGACAATCGCATGACAATCGCATGACAATCGCGAGCAGAAATCACTGTTTTATTTGTCTCTTTTCTTTAATGTTCGAGCGAATTTATGTAAATCTCTGCCGATGCTCTGGTTTTTTCGAGCCGTTCGAAACCTTAATGCTGTTGTTCATCCATCACCGGAAAGAGCTTAAGCATTAAGAGCTTAAGATTCTTGTGGCAACAAAAACCATTTTTTACAAAAATGATACCAATCTGTTTTCGACGTTTACTTTTGTTCGAGCGTAAATATTAAGCTTTTATTCTTTTATTCCTTTATGCCCAAAGTAGCTTCGAGCATTTAATGCCACAAAGGTCACTCGCAATCAGCACTTATTCATTCTTCAATCATTCATTCTCTAGTCAGTTTGTGTTTGTTTTAATTGCACAATTCTCCGGTCCTTCAGTTGTTTAGTGGTTAACTAAGTCATTGTCATTGTCAAAGAAGGATACTAAGAGTTGAACAGTTGAACCTATTCACCTCCGTTTTTAAATAACTCAGTTATTGACTGAAGTGTGAGTTATTGAATCCAGTTTTTCCATTATTTGTTCAGTTGTTGAAAATAGTTTAACCCTTATAAATATGTATATACTTCATATACTATGTATGCCTTTGAATACTCTTAGACATAAATGCGTCTACGAGAAACTTGGAGAAAATGTATTGTCAATGCATTCAGTCGTGATGGCGTCTACTGTGACGAATTGCAAAAAAAACAGAGCACACGAAGATAGTCTGAGCTGAAGTGTCGACTGATGGATGCGCGTGAACACCACCAGCGAGGGCTGTTTGACTTGAGGCCGACGGAGGCGGAGGGATCGTCTTAATGTTTATCACATTGACGAACTGAAATGCAATACTTTGATGTACGTACGAGTGTGTATGTACGTGTATGTAGAGAAACGTTAGGAAAACATGAACATGAAACGCTGTCGCTTTGGGCTGCGATTTTATTTCTCACAGTGTATGCGCGCGACGCCTTCGATTTGTTTGTATTCGTTGCGTCCTGATAACGTTTATTTGTAGAGCTAATATTTTATTTGTTGATTTTGCAATCCGTTCGGAGCCGGAACGTTTTCGGTTTTGGTCTTGCGCTGGTGGTCTATTATGTGTTTGTTGTTGTTGATGTTGTTGTTTTCGGCGTTTCTGAGTTTCACTTAATGTTTACCTCGTGACAACTGGTTGATGTGATGGAAAACCTTTTGATATTCGATACGCGCCGTTAATTGATTTGAAAACGAGAGCGAAAATGAGTTCGGAGCGAAGCAAAGGTTCCGCATGTATTGCACACGCTTGTATATATTTTTGAAACTGTTTGCTGAATTTACTCAGAATATCTGTCAGTTTCACTGCACGGCCAACGAAACGGTCACTTAATTACTCTCATGTACCGAGCTCTCGTGTCCCCAACTAATAATTAATTAAATGTTATAAATATTAAATGATTAAGCCCAACTAATTAATGCATCATTTTCAGGGCACGACCACGACTACCGCACGCAGGAGGCACCCATACTAACACGCGAATGGCACAATAAATTTGCGCCTTTATTCTTTAGCCGTAAAACGAAGCGCGAGTTGTTGTGACGATGATTACGTGGGCAAAGTGAGCCCACACGCCGCAATGAGCAGAGAGTACTCGGTACGCATTCCTGTCGTGTATTTCAAATTAATTGAAATTTTATTTAGATAGAAAAATAATTGCAACATTTACTCTTATTCGTTTAATGGAAATCCGCACAATATATTGCATTCTATAGAGGTTTTGTTGCAGGTTCAGGTTGACCTAAAAAGGCTGTATCATTTGTTAAAATACTAAACAATACTCGTAACAAAGCTGCTCAAATGCAGTGTAAATCATTTTGCATGGAACGTGCAGTAATAATAATTATCTTCCAAAGCAATTTTATGGCAAAAATTTAATTATAAAAAGCGTAATTGAAGCCATTAATTATCATATATTGTATATTTAGCTGACTATGCGTATCGTTAAAGTCTTTCAAAATTATATCAATAATCTTTCTCAATGTTCAGCAAACATTAGAGCCTAAAGTTTAGACTAACTAAATTTCTGTTGTTTATGCCAAAATAAAACTTAATACAAATTACACACAAGAAATGGACTGAGTGATGGTGCAAATTCCTCATTTTTAAGTTGTAGCTCCTTTCTTAATCGTATACAAGCCTCGTAGTTAGCCAGCATCTTCCCAAATTATCGCCCACAAGAACTAAATGATGGCAGAGTCTCCGATCATCACTAACGAATCAATCAATCACAAATTGCTTGAAAGCTCCTGCGTCTCTGAGTATGACATCCTTTTCTTCATTACGTCAAATTCTTTTATGTTCAAAAAGCCTGACAAGCCTTCAGTCGTTTGGCTCTAGCTAGACTTCAAAGGCCTTAAGCCGTCCTCAGTTTTATGCGGGTCTTTGTCGACTAACTGATAACATTTTTGATGCAGGGCACAGCCCGCTTAGCTGTGCTTCTTTTTACATCCACAGCAGTGCCATCGACTAACATTAAACTAAAATGAAATGAATTTCGATCAACATATTTATTTAATTCATAATTTAAACTCGCTTTAATGCTTCGGCTGTCCAGCAACAGCAACAACCACAACAGCCGATCCCAGCTAGTCCTTTTACCCGATTCCTTTATCATTTCATCATTTTTACTGGCTGTGAAGGACAAGCCCGTGGCTGTCCTTTCATTTATAGCCATGAAAAAATGCGCAATAGCAACAACAACGACAACAACAGCAGCAGGAGCATGGTCGAACCACCAACGTCGACCATTAAATTTGGGCCCAGGGTGTGGTTGCCTGTCGCGGTGATGAAAAACACAGCACACCGAATTACCGAAACCATGTACATAAAATTAACTCTTCTCTTGCTTGACCAGCTTCGGGTTGGGCTGGGCGTGGTTTACTAATTTCGCTAAATGCTGATGATGAGCTAACCTTACTCAACGATTTCAAAGGAACACGCAGGTGCAATCACCGATTATAACGGCCGTCCAATATACAACATTATATAAGTACTTTCACGTTAGGTTTACAATTCGCCCTAAGTGAAGGGTTAAAGAGACCCTTAGAGATCTTACATAAAAAGTGACGGGGGCTCCTCGAAATAATAGTTTATTATTGGATTTCGAGAAGTTTGCTCGCTGCTCTTCCTTGATACCCTTTGGCAATCCTTAGATGGCAGTATTGACAGCAACACTTGAGCCAGAGTTTGGCAAAAGAGTTAAGAGCTTTCACTTAACTCCTAAAAAACAGTTCTTGCAGGTATCCGTGTCTTTACGGAGTTCTTTCTCGAGCGAACTGTCTTGGTTTTGTCGACGGTGCTGTTTTCGATGAAGGCGAAGAGTATGCGGTCATCAATCTTAAGGAGCTTTGATGTGATGCAAGTACTTTTAGTGCTATCCAAAAGCTGTGAATGAATTTTGGATATCATTTGGAAAAGATTGAGTGTTGAATTGCGCCAGAGACCTCCAACTTTGCTGAACGGTGAAACAGAACTAAATCTTTGAAAATATTTGCCACGAAAATTATGAAGCTTAAGACAAATTTTAGCTTATAAATATTAGAAACAGTTTTTAACAAATAAGCATTCTAATAATTTAGTTCAAGAAAATCGACTTTATAGAGCTGCAAAGTTTAAAAATTGTGTGTTCTTATATCTTTTGTGGAAAGCCAGCAAAGGAGCTGACGACCAACGAACCTCCAGCAGTGAGTAGGCTCAATTCAGCGTCAGCATGGCTGCCGCGTCATCGTCATCGCTGTCTTCATTGTCTTCATTGTCATCATCATTTCATCGTCGCCAGCGCTGTCTCTGCCATTGTCGTTGTAGACAATGGCTGCACTCGATTAAGCCTGGCTTCCTTCGAAGGCTCAGCCAAATGAGAATGGACCGGACCACCCGCCCGCTTCACTCTGACGCGTCTTCCACGGCAGGCCGGCGAGTGCGATAACAAACAAATGCGGAGGTGCCGAGGAAGAAGCTTGCTTTCGAATGGAAAGTAATTACTTCATGGTGCACGCCTTCCGGCTGACGGCGTCGGGGGTACTCGTCGCTGGGCGTCGGGAGGAACGTCGGCGACCTGAAGCCAGCAAGCCTGAGTCGGAATAAATTTTAATTTTAAAATCATTTCTTCTTCCTTTGCGAATTTATTAGTTTCGTGCAGCAAGCGGCTTGATGACTTATGCTCGTCGTCATTGTTGTTGCTGCGCTGTCGTTTTTATTGCCATTACGGCATCGCGGTGGCAGGGATGCTGGGGATGGGGCGGGGCTGGTACTCGGGCGAGCAGGATACCGCCCGGATTTTGTCTTTGCACGGCGGCTACGTTTGTTCAACGAAATCATTTCATAGCAATAAATTTGAGGATTAAGCAAGCAAGATCCCAAAAAAATGGCTATAAATGCAAAATATTCATGCATGCAGGCAGCAGCCACTACGTGCGAATATCGCATTTCCTCATTCACATGCGGCATGCCCGTCTGCCGCCCGCCGACTCCTCCGCCCGCCAACAGTCTCGTACAGTGAGTATGCGGTGAGTATTAAGACTCGTTTGCGGAAGGAGCATTGTTTGTTGTTGATGCTGTTTCCAGACGGTTTTCGAGCTGCATCGAATCCTTTTTATGAAATTATAATAATAATAATCTCTATTAAACGGGTTAAAATTTCTACTTTATTACTTTTTAAGTGACGTTAACCATAAATCGTGAAGCTGCACCACGTCAACTCCTGAATGGTGTAAACATAATTTATAAACGGTCACTGAACCGTTTGTGCAGCGGAGTGGTCGGAATCACGAGTAGATTGTCATAAAGGCATCGTAAATGCTCCTTTAATGTCGAAATGAGTCTGTGTTATCTACATTTTGTTGTATTTATTTTGCACAGCAAAGGTTTTCCTCTACAGATCTCATGTTTTAATTTAATTGTTTGGGGCAAGGGGCAATCCCATGGGGCCGTCCCATGCGTTGTGGGATATAAACGTGTGTGTATATGAACCCCTGACTTTCTTTCGTACGGGCCACTTTGGAGGACCACTTCAGACCAAAACAGACCTTATCCTTCCCGTAGTCTTATCTTTCATTGGTAAAGTCTTAATGCGTATGTAAACAATAAGAGCGCCAACATTTTAAAATATTACTTTTGTTTAATTTCTTGGAGGATTCATGCACGCTCAGTTTGTCATTGGTCCGCCTGCGGATGCTGGATGCGTTTGTTAAACTTCCGGGAAACTGCTTCACCTCGAACGCTCCCCGCCACTCTTTCCTCCGCAACTTCAATGCTCTTCTTCAATGCTCTCAATTATTAATTCAATTTTCTCACAAAAACTTTTCCGTACTTCATCATAATTTTGAAAGCTTTTTGCTTCAGGCGCAATGAAGTTGGAAATTCTTCAGCTGCTGCCAAGATCTGGCACAATTACAAGTACATATATACGAGTATACATACATACAGTTGGACATGATGCGCTCGCACACAGAGCCACACGCACACACGCACACAGGAATATGCCCGCACACGCACACACACAAACAAATTCGCCGAAAAAGTCTGAGTAGTCGAATTGGAAAAACATCGAAATTTGAGGCAGCCACAACAGCAACAACATCGCTAACTTTTAGAGATAATTCAATAAGAAATGGCTCACCGTCAACCGCGCAAAAAAGAACTTTGGGAATTCTCCGAAACATAATTTTATATAGAGAAACTTCTTGAGAAGTTGTTTGCTGAACGAACGCAGTCGACGATGCGAAATGGAAAAGAGAAATTAATGATACATTTTGTCGCAAAGTCCCACGAGTCTAACGGTCACGTCGACATAGACCCACGACCACAAAAAGGACACTGTACGATCAGAGGACCGTCCCAGCCGAGCCGTACGTGGCGGCAGGCCCCTCGGCGAGCAAATGAGGACCGCACCAGCGATAATGAAGGTCCTTGTGGGAACAGGTGAAGTGAGTGAGTGCATTTGTGAGCTGTAATGATTGAGCAGGAACTGGTTTTTCATAACCCGAAACCGGAACAAATGATAATCAATACATTGACTTGAATCGAATCCAGGAAAGATGTCGGCTTGCTATAATAATTTTGAAAGGAATTTATGAAAATATCAGCTGAGCTTTTCATTTGAATTAAATAAATTAATATAAATGTGTTCTGTTCCTAACAACACTCGTGTTGTTCCGCTCTTCCTCTTCTGCTATATCAGTGCCATTATTATGCACATATCTCGAACTTGAGGCACTAAAGGGGTGCGTTAGATGGAGGACTATTCGGCATTATGAAAACGCCAATCGGTGTCCTCTTTTCAATCGTTTACAAGACTATGCGTAATAAAATTTTATCGCAAATGAATAAATTGCTTTCGACCGTAAACGATGCAAACAGCTCGGCCGAAGGATGAAGGGTGCCTTAATTTTGGTGCAAAGCAAATTCTCCGGCCTCTAATTTCATTACCACGGCCGCAATGGGTGCCTGCAGGGTGGGCCTCGGCCAGTGGGGTCGAAGTGGGCCGCTGGACGGGGACGTGTATGCAAATAAGTGCGTCTGTGGCACGGACTACAAGCTGTGGACAATTAATCTGGCTCGTCTGGGCCCTCTTTCCTGCTCGCCTGCCCTGTGCGGGCGTGGTTTGCCCTGTGCCCTCTCTGTCGTCGCGACGGTCGAGTGGTCGTTCGGCCAGTCTGTCGGTTGGTCCGTCGGTCTTTTGGCCACCTTCTCAGTGCGATTTTGTGTCTTGTGACGTATGCAGCAGTTGACGGCGCTGGCGGCGTGGCAGGAAGAGAGAGAAAGAGGGCGCGAGTGAGAAAAAGGGAAAGGGCATGAATAAGTCAGTGAATGAGAGAAAGCAAACACAAATTTAAAATTCAAATCACTTGAGGTTCAATTCTCAAAATATATTCATTCCGGAAATAGACCACATCAGCCGCCAGCACTGGCCGCGTCACGCCGGGTACAGGACAGAGGACAGAGGACCGAGGCCACCGAACCTCGGGACGTCGTCGATACACTCCGGGAGATTATTGGACATCAGCAAAATCAACAACAACAACAACAACAAGGTACACGGCATTGATGAATTACGATTTGGATTAATGCAAGTGTGTACATGTATGTGTGTGTGTGTGTGTGTGTGTGTTTAGGAAGATTGAGAGAAACTGCAGATTCAGCACATTTGGATCATCGTTAAGGCAGCGTTACAGAAAATTTTAGCGGTGTTTTTTTAACTCACTCAATGCGACTCAATTCCACTCAATTCAAAATATTAAACCGTAATAGTAATTAATTCTATTTTGAATTTAGATTTTGTGGAAACATCCACAAGTTATTTATAGAAGACGATAATTAAATATAATTTTTGTACCATTCAAACTGTACGAATGTATAGCAGTTACCATATACCCATATAACCTTACAATATTTTGAAAACAAATAAATATTTGGAATTCCACAATTTTAGAAAACGTTCTCATCCTGATGATGGAAATTTATATTTGAAATTACGTAAATAGACAAAAGCATTTTAGTTGAAATTTACAGATTTTTTTGCAAATTGTGGTGCAATATTTTAAATTCTATAAACATCCCTTTAGCAATCAATTCGAGCAGCTTCGAAGTTGATGGCAAAAATCGAACGAACTAGTCTACGATGGATGCGACTTTTTGTGGCTTTTGAATGAAAACTACGAACAACCGGACGAACGGCACGGCCTGGTTTTCGCTACAGAAGCATCGGGTGCAGATTGAAGTCAGGACTCAACCCGAATGGGAACCGATCTGGACGACATGTTGAAACAACTAATTTCCACACCGGAAACTGCTCCGCACAACACTGCACACGGCAGAAACTGCCAGGCAGTCACGGACATTCTGCAGCGCTGATGCCTGCCCTTTTCCACCCTCCGGATTGCTGACTCCTCATATCCTTTTTGCAAAGAGGGCACAGAGCAATTCGAATCGAGTATCACGTTAATAATTTGCTGCAATAACTCGAGAGGCGAGGAAAAGGGAGGCACAAAATGCAAAAGGGGAAAAGAGGGCGAATAGAGACAACTGTGGAAGGCCACTCGTCAACCGAATCGGTCTCCGTATTAGTGTCTGCCTTCCTTCTGCTGCTTTAAACTCCATCCTGCCAAGACTGCATCGAAGACAAACAACAAGTCGGGCCAAATTATCTAAACTTTGTTTAGATAAGAGCGCTTCGCTAAGAAATTATAACAAAAACTACTCCGTCTTCAATTACAGAAACAACAGCAACGAAGACAACGACACAAAAAAATGTCAGAAGTTTTCCACTCATCATCAATAATTCACAAAGGAACAGTTTAGAAAGTATTTTTATTAAAAAAAAAAACTGTGCTTATTCTTTTTCTTGCTTTTCTTGATTCCTGAGAATAATTGTTGTGGCGCGGGCGGAGCAAAAATCCAGAAAATAACTAATTTCCTCTTCTTTTTTCCAGAAAATCGTCGGCAGCAGCGACTAACAGAGTCCATCTTGAGGCCGAACCATGTCGACGTTGATGCCAATGCCGATAGATAAGTCTCGATGAGGGTCGTGTGTGTGGGAGTGCTTGTGCTTGTTTGCATTGTACAACTTCATCGAAGCAACAAAAGCGCTTTAGTTAAAATGGCAGCGTCAGCGGCGCAAGAGAGAATATCGTTAGTATACTCGAAACAAACACCGACGACAAACAACAATTACGCACTTACACACACACACACACACACACGGGCACTTTGTGTGTTGTACAGAATGCAATTTCGCTGCTAGCACAAGAGCACTGACAGCCGTAATCGAAAAGGAAGAACGCCGCAGCTTCCGGTCGAAGTTTTCCACGCCGCAAAATAAAATCCAACCAAGTTTTGCATTTTTCACACCCGAATTTTCCGAATTTTTTCGCATGGAAAACATTTCAATACGCTTCCTGTTCGTGTCCTCCCCGCCGCCGCCGTCAACGCCATCGTCGTCGTCGCCGCCGCCGCCATCGTCTGCCGCCATCACCGTCGCATTAGCAGACGAGCAATAGTTTGGTTTTGGACGCTTCACCGAGTGTGTTTGTATTCGCAGCACACACACACACACACACACACACACACACTCCTTTGGCGTCAGTTGGAACAATCTACCGGAAGTCGTCAGTGCAGTACTTCGTTCGCCGTTTGGCGTGCTCGTAAGTAACTATAGTATACATATATACCACAATTCGATGCTTTTCTTTCACAATATTTTAAATCAGGTTCGTCTTTAAGGCGCCTCTGAAATGTTACTGTGGTACAATTTCAAATTTATTCTTCTTCGCTTCGCTTCGAAATTTAATCGAATTCAAACTTTCGCATCATTTACGCAGTCATTTGGACATTTTTTATTTTCCAACCAATTATTTTTAAAATAATACTACTTGAAATAATACACACACACACAGACGATAGTAAGTATTCTCAATGTCTTCGCTTATGTTTCTTTCTCCGTCGAAAATTCTGTTATGTCTTCAAAGTAACGCGATAAAATCTTATTATCCTTTCTCAAATAATCACGTTTATGTGAAGCACGACCGGATTTTAACGAGCTTACGTTCAACTTCGGAGTAATTAAGCCTCAATGAATACGAAACGGCAATTCAATTTGCGTTGCCAGGAACAGCATTATCACCGCCGCCGACGTCGTTACTATCATAACCATCACCAGCATCACCAGCATCACCAGCATCACCATCAGAGAGCGTGCTCTCTTCCCAGCTCGTGTGACGTGTGATGCTCCACGTGTTGTTGCTGCTGCCCTGGTCCCGCCGGTGATGCCGTAACCAAAGTTGCTGTTGTTATTGTTGTTTCTCAGTACTTCTGTTTTCAGTGAATTCGACTTGACTCCACTTCGAAGCTGCTGGTAATTTACCAAAACTTAAACAAACTGCAATTAATTTTTGATTACACAGAGTCAGAACTGCTGACGAACGGTTGTTGCTTCGTCGCTGACGTGTGCCGTCCATGCTGCTGCTGCTGCCGGTGGCTGCGGCGCGCTTGAGAGCACCTCGCTGTGCAGCAAAGAAAACAAACAAAATAAATCGATCTCGGTGGTGATGGATGGCAGCTCTACACGCTCTCATCATCATTGGAACAAACATCACCGTCGAAAGCGTTACATCATCATGGTCCTTGCCCGAAACCGGGTTGTTGCAAGGTCAGCAACCAGAGTTTATGCAGCAGAATAAAAACGCCAAAGTCGGAAACGGTTGGAAGCATCAATGAACAAGAAACAATGCAGTTTCTGAAATTGATAGAAGAAAATACAAATTCAAAAACGCTTCATTTGTTCCCGGGACGTGTATGGCATTTCCTCAAAATTGGTTGTGAGGAATTGTGAGGAGCAGTGCCGAGAAAAAGGAGTGATGCCGGACGCAAGGTGTTCCGTTCGGTTCCGTTCTTGGAGGCAAACACTTTAACAACCATTTTGCAAAATGGTATCTCGGTGCTGCAACACTTAGATTTGCGCTCTTCCAGAGACTGCCTTCTGTTTATCAACCGTAGCTTTTTCGTAAACAGAACATAAATTCCATTAAATTAGAGACAGCAAAAGGAAGGACAAAAGCGACAGCAGAGACGGCAGGAATAACTCACAACAGTAACAACAACTACAATAACAATAACCATGACAACTGCAGAAGCAGAAACAACACCAGAAATGACAACACAAAAAAATATCAATGAAATGTTTTCAGCTCACGGAAGCTTTTTGCTAAATTAAATTTGTCTCCTCAGCACTCGCTTTGTCAGAAAAGAGTGTGTGCGTTTGTGTGCGTTTGTAGGGCAGAGTGAGTGAGTGTGTTTGTGTCACTTTTTGCCATTTTAGTAATTAGTTGATTTCTAATTGAATTGAGACTGCGCTTCTGCAGAGATCAACGTTGAAAGAACGTTTAATTTATGTAGAATTCTTGGGTAAATTATATCGTCGTTGCGACAACTTACAGTTATATCAATTTAGGAAGAACTGTGATATTATCGTGCTATATTCGAAAGAGAGATCTCCAAAGAGCTTTTCCTCGCGGAATTTTAATTGGGTGCAGCAGAAAGTGACTTAATTCACGTCCTTTTGATTGTACCTCTCGGTGCAAGTACCCGGTTATTCGTTTGTCTTTTGCTGATTTTAAAATACATGAAGCATGAAGCATGAACTCCGTGACTATAAAAACAATTTAATAATTCCATTTCGATTGGCCGCTGGCTACGTCACCCATTAACAACGGCAACGTTGTTTACCTTTTTTCCTCGACGCCAACGCAAAAGTCGTATTTGTCCATCACAACAAAAGCAAAGCAGCAACAACAAGCATTCATAATAAAAATGACACCGGAAAATATGCATGACTTAGCGGATCATGTCAGTGATGGATTGAATTGGATTTATTTCGTGAACAGCCCTTTTGTTATATCAACAAACGGACAAACAAACAAACAAACACACACAAGAATCCATAACGAACAAACAGCCGCTGAAATGATCTGTGAAATACAGCAATCAATCGAAATGTAGACTCATTCGGATGAAATGAAACGGTAAACAGCATTCAAAACCGATGCCGCGAACCGCTCAGATGGCGAATGAGGAGATAAATAATGGAGAAGGAGGAGGAAAGCCCGACAAAGGATGTCAGTTCTGCTAATTAGACAATTAAAGAGGCTCGTATGTGCATATGTATGTATGCATATGTAAGTATGTGTAGGCATATTTTCACAACAGAAGTATTAATAAATCCCAGCAGTCAATCTTTGTCAATATACAAACAGCCTTTTACTTGGTTCCTTGAGAAGGACTCGAATGACCGTCTGCACTCACGCCGCAGCTTTTTTAAACTTAGCCAAATTGTCAGTAATTTCATAGGAGTATAATGTTTACAAAAGGACGATTTTCAACATTCAATCTATCTCAATTTGATTGCAGAAATTCTTTGTTCCTTTTTTTACAAGAAATTGCACTAATTAAAATAATAGCATGTAATAATACGAGTATAGGATACTCTTGGAATTTAAAGGACATATTATTCTTCAACATAAGAAAAAAAACGGATGAAAGATCGAATTGTCCTCCCGAGTTAACGAGAAAAGGAATGAAATGAGAGGATCTAGAATGGATTGATGCTGAAATGCTTGCATTTTATATCCCTCAATAATGATTATAAGCGTCATCAACTGCAAGTAAATGTGAAATACAGCAACAAATGTATGTATTCTGCTACAAAGTTGTACTTGTGTGGTTAGGCCTGTTTGCATGGCTGTGTGCTGCACGTGCTGTGTGCCAATGTGCCGTGTCACTCCAAGAGTTCATTAGTTCCTGAGAGCCTGCAATGTACGAACTTCGCTCAAGGACAAAATAGGTCAAAAGACTTCATGTTGTCGTCATTTGTTACTGTATTATTTCGAATTCTCTCATTATTCTCGCATTACAATGAAGGACTGTTAAGTAAATATTGTCATATTGGTACGAGTACCCAGCGGTATCTTGTTGCGTACACAATACTTCTGTGATTCCAAGCGAGACCAGATGATGCGCTAAAATCAAGTACCATTTTGAACCCAGAGAGATCTTCGGAAACTTGTATTTTTTGCAATCGTTAGCTAACCGTTTATGCACAACTAGCTCAGGAAAGGGTAACCCTACTGCATCGCAGCATCGACAACAAAAACAACAACAACAACAGCTGCTACTGATTTTTAAAAGTGCTCTTCCGTCGTAACCGGATGCAGTCATGAGTCATTGTCCCGACGAAGTTGTTGACAACGCAACCGATGATGAGACACCAGAGGTCATGTCATCATCATCTAACCGAAATTTAATTATCTTGGAAGCAGCTACAGATCAACCTGAGATGACCCCGCTCCTCACGCGGCCAACCAACCTACAAGAGGTTTTCAGTGCTCTCAAAATGAAGCTCGCAAATAAGAAGGCAACGAAGAACCAGAAGAAGAATAAGCGGAAGAAGAAGAAGAGGGAAAACGAGAAGATGAAGATATTTATCGCCAGAGAAGTTGAACAAACGACAAAATGCTTAAAATCTTTCTTATAAAAAGAATGTGATCCAAACTCGACTCGACTCTTTCCGCCGGATCCGGATCGAGGCACACAAAGAAAACGCGTCGGTTCAAGTGTCAAACGATGAACTTGTATGCGGCAGAGGACCAAAAGGATTTCGACGGCGCTTCTTCAGCTTCAGGAAGTGAAGCAGTATTATTTTAAGCAACATCTTTGTCGCTGTTTTTCGATTCTTAAGCGAATAAAAAGCGAGCTTCCATAAGATTTGAATAAAACTGTGCAATTAAATTCTTAAGGCATCCGGAAAAGAGCAAGAAACAATGCAAGAAACGCATCAGAGTGTGAAGAAAATAGACCAAAGTAAGAAAGTAGTCTTGATTAAATAAAAAGCTTTTAAATTATAGTTTTTTTTCCGTTTCGTTACTGAGCAGTATAGGATCGATATTCATACACGCGGAATCTTTCCTTTCGGAAGAATCATTGTCGTGCGGAAACACTTCTTTTTAAACTTTAGAGAGAGAGAGAGAGCGACTCAAGCGTTTTGAAATTGATAGTCTTCGACAAACTGGAACTAATTAAAAAGTATCGTGCATTTTGTATTCCTTTCCTTAACATGACGATGAGTTGATATCCTTTCGGAGAACTGTAATACCTCCGAAAAGTGCTTAAGCGCTTCCGCATTCTCTTTGCCTGAAAGGAAATGTAATTTAATTCTTCCGGAAATTTGCGTGGAAATTAAGTAAAGACTTATTTTTAACAACGACACACGACAGTGCGTCTCAGAGAAGCACGGTCGTTATAAACCATAAACAGCGATAGATGCCTTCAAGGCCTAAGTCTCAAATCCCCCTCCCCCCCCCACTCACACACACACACACACACACTTACACTTGCATGCCCATAGACCCAAAAGTGCGCACAAACACACAGAACATAATTTGTTTAGTTATCTTTGCAAGTTATGAAGTTATTAAGAACTCTCAATAAAGCGCAAGTTTAATCTTGGTAGTCATGATGATGATGATGATGATGAGGAGGAGGAGGAAAGGGCGAGTCAGGCCGAAGCGCGGCGGAGACGAGGCCGAAGCTCGAGGAATGTAGCGCTGGATTGTGGGCTAAAAAGTTGCATGCTCATCATCAGTTGTTCTGCACTCGAGGTACTGCCTTCGCGTGATTTTTCACAAACAACATTAAGCGCTCTTCAGTCGCTGAATGGAGTTGCTGAAGACAAATAATAGAAACCAGAATGTAATCGAAAACCATTCGTTGATGATGAAGAATAATCACTCGTTATTAGCAAGTTTTTGGAACTCTATGAGATGTTTTTCGGAAGTTCCAATGAATCTTGGATTTCGAATTTGGGCAGAACCCGCTCCCGAGTACACGCTCTTCTTCGCTCTCTGGCTAATGGAAGAACACTGCTCGACTGCTAGAGCAATGGTAATGTCAGAAGCGGTGCCAAATGACTGGGACTGCGCCGAGTAGAATGCATGCATCCGGCATCCGGAGTACACAACTTCGGCAACTTTCCTCCGGGGACAACCAACCGATCGTAAAGGATTTGTGCGAAATTTAATCGAGCGCAACCAAACAACTAAAATTTTCGCATAAACTCATTCGCCGCAATCAACTCATTTATTCATTCTTCGGTCGTAGTTCATGCAGTGAAATTCATGCAAATGAAATGAACGCAAAATGAGGAAATGAAAAGAGTCTGACGCGACGACCGACGACCGACGACCGACGAACGTGGAGCAAAATCAAAATCAGACCCAATCACAGGAAGTGAAACTAAAATCACGAATGAACAGCGAGTGCATCGCTTTGCCGTCAGGACTACTCAAGCAAACTCACCGATAAACACACGCTCACCAACATAGACGACCCATACAAACCGCCGCCGCGTGTGCGTGGACGGTGCGGCTTCTATGTTAATTTAATTACTTTTAATATTATTTCGTCGCTTGGCTCAAAGTACTCTCGCTGGGCTCTTTTCATTTACGACCATTGTACACGTGTCAGTACACAACTGCTGCAGTGTGAGAGTGTTTGTGTGTACACAGTTGTGCGGCGCGTGTCATTCAGCTGTCATGTGAACGCTTGTGTTGTGCGCGCACACTTCCGAAATGTTCTTTATTCTCTGACTCTGAGCCTGTCCGAAAAGAGAATCAGCGAGCGAGTTATTCAGGATAACAGACTTCGGTATTTTTGTTTGAAAGCATTCTGCATGAATTGTTTGTTGCTACGAGTATGATGATGATGATGACGATGATGAAGATGTAGCGACCATGGTGCTAGTTTTGGCCTCAAGTAGCGCTTCATTCACACACATACCCGCATTGCTTTCACAATTACTATCGTCAGTTATGCATACATACACACATACATATATTTATAGTCACTTACACGCAGGCAGAGACATTCCAGACATATTCTACAATATATCTGATCAAAAAATTGCCGGAATAGGCTGCTTCTGTTGTAAAGTTTTTATGTGTAAATAAATATATATCAGAAAGGACCGCCACAAATTCGGAATATTCCCACAATTTCTTGATCAAGCCTTGTAGAGGTTTTACACTCGGTCTAGTGTTGTCCCTGCAGCATCGTTTGCAGTAATAAAGTGTGCAGAGAGTTGTCACTTTCTCTCAACTAATTAGTATAATGGAAGGCAGAATATGTGCAAGGACAAAGCAAGGACATTGCCGCTTATAATTCCAACATGGCAGCTTCTCTTGAGTTTCCTCTTCGCACATTAAATGCTTTGTAAAGAGAAATAAATGTGGCGGGCGCTCTAAAGAGAACGTTATAAACCTACGAGTTTGTTGGAAAACAGTATTGTAAATCCTTTCGCATTTTCATGGTAGGATATATGTACATAAGTCCATTAGGTTTTCTCGCGCACACAATCTAATTATTTCTTCCTTTTCTGTAGTAAAAAATTTCCGTTTGGTATTCTCGTATTTATACAAAAGAAATCAGTTTTCATAAATATTATTAGAAATACTAATATGCTTTTGGGCACTGGTCGGTACCAGTCGGTTTTTTGTTCAGTCGTCAATCCAGTCGATCGATTGGAAGGATCGTCGTTGAGATTTGAGGAATGTCGTTATTTGAAAACCCGTTTCTGCGTCTGTGCTTTTTGGGGTACCATTTTTAATATAAATATTCATTTATTTTATTGACAACTTGCTTCGTCCTTCTCCAATATAACCCTCAACACTTTGCTCTGAGGCTCTTTGCGCCTGCTGAGTCCTTTCCCTCGAAAAGAAACCGCTTTCAAATGAAACACTTGCTTCGCTTTTGTTCCTTCGTGATTTAAAATTAACATTTATTTTGTTTTGTTTTAATTAGCTCAATTACATTTGTTTTATCATTTACATACAACAATTTATTATTTTACACATTTTATGCCATCACTCTTTTCATTGGTTTTTTGCTCTTTGTTTGTTTGCTTTTGCGTTTCGTTCTTTGGAATTGTAAACTGCTTTGGTTTTATTTATTTTATGAATTGCTCGCACTGCATAATATTTATTTGCTCTCTCGCTCCGACGCTATTTTTACAGGTTTTCCAATTTTAAAGGGTCGCCACCGTAGCGCAATAGTTCTCGTATTTTAAATCGAATAAAAGCACTTTCCACTTCTCAAACAATTACTTAACATTAATATAAAAATATTGTATAATTAACCTACGCGAACGCGTTTATTTATTTATTTATTTATTTATTTATTTATTTATTTAAATAAACTCTAAATAGTTATCTTTGCGAAGGTGGCAAATTCGTTGGCAACGCGATGAGAGCTTGCATTTTGTGGTTGTTGTTGCCGCCGTTTTCAAATTGGTTCCAATTGCTGCCGTCGTTGCTGTTGCTGTCGCTGCTGATGTCGCTTGAGTTGTTGCTATCGTTGCTCCTGCTGTCCTCGCTTGTCTCGTTGTTGTTGTTCGTTCGGTTGATGCTTGCAACCACGCCAAATGTCAGTTCGTGTAGAAGGGTTAATAAATGCCTGGCATTGCCCGCTAGCAACAGAGCTGCCGAAGTGCCGGAGATCAGCAACTGGCTCAGGCTGAAGTGCGGCGCTGTGACCGATGCAGCAGCCGAAGAGAAATACGAGCTGAAGAAGCTCTTCACGCTGGAGCCCGAAGGGAGAGTGACTGGAAGAGGGAGAAATTGTGTTTTTATAATGATTAATAAATAAATAAATTAGTAAAACAAAATGCATTTTGCGCATGTTAGTGCAATATTTAATGATAGCAAGACATTGACAATTTAAGGCGGCCGCATCATCGACAACCTGGCAAGCATTTAAATTTTCTTAGAATGGAATTTAAGCGCACAGTGGATCGATCACTCCGCGCGTGTGAGTTGACGTCTGCACACTCACCTCTTGCGGGCACTGGATCCCTCTGCGGTGTGCCCAATTCCAGCTCTTTATACTCTTGATACAAGTCGTCAATTTGGGCTGTGCAGCGCAAGACCAAATTGCCGCCACCGCTGACACCGCCGCCAACGCTTGCCGGCTGCCCGCCGCCGGACCCACCGCCGTGCATGCTCGACATGGCCACGCTCGACCCGGTGAAGTGAATACCCTGCAGCTGCAGCTTCAGGCTGATGCGCGATGCTATCAAATTGTCCACGGTTCGTATGAATTGCGTTTCGCCGGCGTTGATCTGAAAGGAAGGAAAGAAGCGGGGGGCCGAGAAGATTTTAGTTCGTTTTGAAATTGGATTAAAAACCTATAATCGCGCCGGTGCGATCCCCGCGACCGACACCCGGCAAGTGTTTAAAATAGCTACAATCTAAGAGTATAAATTTGTACTTAATAAAAAGTGAGAAAATCGCTGAATAGCAAAAGAAGCTGCCGAAGCAATGACACAAAAAGGCTGAGAGAAAACTTCAAAGAGAAGAAATTTTTTATTCAAGAGTATAATAAGGTCTTTTTTAATCGGAAACACACAGAGATAAACACAAAAGGCCTTACTTAAAATGTTGTTTACTTTATTGTCATTTATTTCGCCAACATTCGCGTAGCTCTTGTCGTTGTTGTTTTTGTTACCGTCGCTATTGCCTTTCTGTTAACTTCAAATCGGCTTAGATGACGGTTTTAGCTGTAGAGCAGTGAGCAGTGAGTGAGTGAGTGTTCGGTTTATATCAAAGTGAACGTTCTCGTCGGACGAGTTTGGAAAATGTGCGCCGAATTTCTAAATTGGGTTATGACGTGCTGCACTCTTTGAAAAATCCACTCCACGCTTTATTTGATCAACTTTTATTTCTTGTCGTAATTAAGACTTTTTCAAATTTTGCGGATTAGCGGAAAAAGCTTTTAAAAGCTTTTACAATGGTTCAACTTTGTTACTCTCCGCAGCCTCAGTCGGTTTCCTTCCTTCCAAGGTCTTTCGCATGAAGGATTGGTTTTTTTGCTTCTGAATCAATTAAAATATTTAACTTATCTGCCTTTCTCGTGAGAGCTCTTCTCCGTCCTTAAGCGTCGCAATATAATAAATAACTTTTTACTCATGAGTACCTAAAAAGAACTTTCTTAGTTTCTGTGAAGTCTTAGGAAAGAAAACATTTGAAATCAATTAACAAACGTTTCGTTTCCGGTCTCGTCAATGGCGCAGTCTCCTGTCCTTGTCGGAAATTGATTCCGATCCCTTTCAATTTGGCACACAATAACGGCATTTTAATATTTACATGAAGAAAGTGTTGCTAATTCGAATTGTGTCCACCTCGATGGTGGTCAGTCCGGGCCAATACTACGAAACCGGATCTGATTGTTGAATTTAAAATCCTGCTAACTTCAGAGCTCTTCGCCTCAAAACTAACGAAGTGTTCATCTAATAAATGCATAATCCATAGCGTTGCCACACAATTTGATACGGTCACTGAAGGCCGAAAATCAAATTACTGCACGAAAAAGTACAAAACAACCACAAAAAAAGCAAAAAAGTGCTATAATCACAAAAACAAATATGCATAAAAATATGCAACACACACACGCACACACACACACACACACACACACACTTCTACACATGTCTTCTGCTCTCACGCAGCCGAGGCATTTCCATTATTGATGAACGAGCGGACTCGCCAAATCGACTTCTGGTCGGATTGACCGCACTCTTGATTGGCAGCAACAGCAATGCTCTAACAGCAATTGCAACCAAAACAACAGCGCCACCACTCACATGAACGACAATAACAACAACAGCAGCAACCACAAAAACCTGGGACCATAAAACTGAACCTTTCTCAATTGGATTGTTGCTGGTTGCACGCAAGCAAACAGCGCGGAATGTGTGTGGTGTGGAAAAAATCGATGCCCCGGTAAGGACTTCTCCCGGTCAGTCCTGAAATGTTCAAAAATGCAAACTAAACTAGAAAAACTGCACGCCGCTTCGGTGCATTCCTCCGCCAATTTCTCGCATGTCAAGCATTGTGAAATCAACTAAAAATATTGCAGCAACAACAACAGAAATGCCAACAACAAAGTGACTATTATTCGTATAGGAATTTTGCAAGAGAAAAATATTGAGCGAATGTTTTGTAGCCGTCGAATATGGACGGAATGTTGAAAAAACGGACGGATATTGAGCAAAAAATTGAAAAGAAAATTTGAAAAAAATAAAATTATGTAGCTGCAATAGAAGTAGATGGAAGCGCCGCAAACAAAAGAGAAGTTTTACTTGCAATCAATATGAATTAATTGTTAGAAAAATTTGAATGAACGCACACGCACACACACCAACACAAGCCTGCGTAGTAACCATAACCGCGGTCTTAGTTTGCAATGTGGACTAAATTCTTATCAAAACTCAATCAGCGCAAAGTCCTTCCACGCAAAGGAACCTCTTCGATATTTTGGGGTTTTTTTTGCGTCAATTATTTTTCAACTTTGGTAAAACCAATTGTGGAGAGATCAGAAACGGTTTAAAAAGCGATTTTGAGAATTTCGCCGTCGCGGAAGGATACCAGACGGAAAATTGTCCAGCATTATTTTTATCCTTGTTCCAAATAAATAACTTCTTAATGTTTCTGATACCAAAGGATGTGAGTAAAATGTCTTCTCGCGATCAGATTCTTCAACTGTTTACAATGAGAAGTTATCAAACTTCTAACAAGAAGTTAGCAACCGCCCGAATCCGTTTCCTTCTTATAAGAATTACGAGCCATGTGTATGTGTACCGTATTGTGTACTGCTTGCGAAAGTGCCACAATAATTTGGGCGAATTTTTAAGATCCCAGAAAATTCTGGAAATTTACAGACAGTAAAATTATGCCCACCACCGCCAGGAAAAGCTTAGGAATAATAAGAAAACCTCAGAAAATTCGACAGAGAAAGACAAAACAATAGTTTGAGAAATGTAGAAGAAGACGCAATGGCCGGAAGAGAGCACGAAGAGATGCAGGAATGAAGGAAGGACAAAAACACCGCAAAAGTTTTTTCTTATGGCAAATTTTCTGCAGCACTAAGTGTGCAACATACGCTCCAAAACACTTCAAACTAACTTCATCTTGTTCTGCTTATTCTTCTTCCTCTTCTGCTTCGGGCTCTCCTCCTAATTCATGGCTCGCTCTCCCATCCGCTCCCCCGCTTCTCAGCCCGGCTTCTCCCTTCCAGACATATTTATTCCTGTTTTATCTCGGCGACAGCTAAAAATGCATCCCGCTCCTGCTTCCGCTGCTCCTTCTTCTTTCTGAAGCTACTTGTACTGCGAAGAAGCAGCAGCAAAGGAAACAGCAGACGCTTTTAGAAAACTTTTTGGCAAGCGTTTGAGAAACTTCCAGCAACGAAAACAGAAGGAGCGAGGAAGCCGAAGAAGAGGAAGCACTACAACATGTGGATATTCATCCATGCATCAACCTGGAGCAACAACAGCCCGGCGACCGACTGCTGCCGCTAAGTTTCGTCAGCTGCTGCGACCGCGCCGACTGGCAACGCTGCCGCGGCGTGACTGCCGACTGACGAACGGTGGCTGCGCCGTCTGGTGCGTAGCGGCTGCTACAATTCCCGAAGATAAGATCTTCTGCCTGCCGAAGTTCGTCCGTGTTAATGCAATGCAGGAGATAAACTGTCACAGCGCCGGCGGCAGCGCAGGAGGAACGGCGGAGCAACAGTAGCAACAAACGGACACTTTAACAGCCGAACGTGCGCAAGAACAACAACAACAACAACAACGCACAACAATTGACATTGGCGTCGCCATCATCGAAAGCATGCGCTGCGGCATGCGTCGCAAAGCCTTCCTTCTGGCCGGTCTACCATCGCAACGCCTTTTGCTGCTCCGTCTTCTTGCCATTTTCCGAAAGTGGTTTCCTCTTGAGCCTCCGCCCCTCTCAACGCAGTGCTTCCGATGCACTTTATTGCTTTCCGAAAGGCGCTCCGAACGTCACACACGGCCTTAATCCTTCCTCCGAACGCATCCATGCGCCAGTTTCTTTTATAGTTAATGGCGACACAGTTCTTTGGGAGTGTTGCGCGAACGAAAGGATACTTTCTCTGCACGTCCTTCGAGGAAAGATGCAGGACTTAAGCGAGAGCAGAAGGAAGATGGCCGCATCCTCAAGGGTCTACTTGCCGTAAATTTTGTTGCATTTCAAGTGTTTCATTGTTTTTGTAGAAGAAGCAAAGCCTCTTCGCTTTAGACATAAAAGTCCCTGCTAGAAAATTCTTTTTAGCCAAGAAATTTTTCTATTTATATTTCTTTAAGTTACTAAAATACATACTCGTCGCTATGCCCAAACGGAAGAAGAACCAAATTTCGAACTCTTTTAATTTTGATTCGAAAGAATAGCTTCAGTTGGAGAAACAATTCCATTTTGTTTTTCTGATCGCTTTTCGATTTTCTGAACTTCCCGTTTGCGAAACCCTTTTTATGTCTTTTAGATCTTCTTCTGAAACACTAATTGCGAAACGAAAGAAGCGGTTAAAACCAGGCTAAGGTCAGAAGCCTGAAGCAGAAGAAGAAAATTGCGAGAAATATGTCTTAACAAGTTACGAATAAGGCGTGCTCTTTCGCTTCTTTGTCGGATAAAACCTTGAGCCTTAGCCGGCTCATTTGTGAGAGTTTGGCTTCTGGCATGTAAGTCGCCCGAAAGTATGCTGCATTGACGGATGAAATGGACGAGCTTTACTCTGCCTGCTTCATCATATCCACAAACGGCGCAGCCTATTTCTGCCCTGTTTGGCTTTTCTTCATCCAATTTTGGCAATGCGTGACAGAATGCGCATAAAACGTGAAGTTTTTACGATCTCTTTTATGACTTTCGATCTATGGCGCTCCTACTGGCACGAGACGAGCAGACGAGGCGGTATTGATTTAGCTCCTTCGTGAAAACCCGGCTGGAAAATCCGATTATGCACTAAAACGATGGAATTTTCCGACAAGAGCTTCCTTGCGATTTAATGACTGCAATTTAGGAGAGAAATTTTGGAGAAGAAGGACTTCTGAAGAACTGAGCAGTGGAAAAACATCAGACGACTACGTCTGGTACCTTTCCTTTCAGACACGTGCAGGAAAGACTTGTGGGTGTGCAAGTGAGGCTCTGTGTATTATACGTGTATGTACGCGTGTGCATGTGTACGTAATTGTGTTACAGTAAGGAAAACATAAGTTTCGTAGTAGTATCAGTTTCGACATGAGCCGGCAGCATCCATTCCGTATTCCTATACATTAGCGTGGCTGCATTTCCTTCCTCTTCAGATCCTTTACATTGTGGCTTATTCGGATGTCTGCCAAAAAAGCCGCTGCTCAATTTGTTGCGTTATTTCATTCTGATCCTGATGAGAATTTCACTGCTGCGCCTGGCGGGGGTGCGGTGAGAGGACGAAGACCTGAACTATCGGTTTACTTTCTTATATAATCGTAAGGAAAGAAGAAATTTTTGGCCCGACGACTTGGAAAATATCAAAATAATAAAATAAAGAAATGCTGAAAATATTAAAGTAGTTCGACTTCATCAACTTTCTATATTCGCTTCCTTACAGAAACGCTTACAAATGCAACAGAACCCCCCCAAAATCTTCTGGGCTGAAGAAACAATAAACATTTGACCACTCGGGCCTCGTCTTTGGGTTTCATGACTCCATAAATAATATAAAGTGCTGAAACGAAAGCGACAGATCCATCGGAAGGACTTTCTGAACGCTTCATTTAGTCGCCAGGCGCTAATAAAAAACAAAATCGGGCCAGAAGAATGGCAATAAAAGGACTATGAACTGCAAGCAGAAGCCAGCGCAAAAGTCCTTACTAGTCGTAGGAAGAAGAGGAAGAATAAGAAAGAAAAAAGATGAAAGAGGAAGAACGGTAAACGAAAGTGTCACCGATCATCACGGATGCTCATCAGGTGGCACTGATGCTCCTTCCACACTCATTCCTTCAAATACCATCCATTTATTGTTTGTTAGACCAACAAATAACCAATGAAATAAACGGGTTGAAGCCAAATATAAACAAAAGAGCCAAATGGATAACTTAAATAAAAATTCAGAAAATTAAGCGCGAGGGACAAATTGAAAGCAGTCAGCCAGACAACAAAAAATTAACAATTGAGCGGCAATCAAATGAAAGGCAAAACAATAAAGATTCCGGAAGAGAGCAACTCCCCGCTTCGGGTTCCCTGCACTTTCCTTCCACCTTGAGCGCCGTTTTCTTCATTTGCCCCCCGCCCTCTTCCGTCTCTGACCAAAACAGGGTAAAATCGTTGCCGCGACTAGCAGCAAAAGAGAAAGCAACGGAATGGAAGTTTTTAAAAGCAAAATTGAACAGTGGCAACCTCTAGCGGACGAAAAGAAATTAAAATAAAGCCGGTCACAATGAAAAAATCAGGTTAAAACGAAATTGAAATCAGACAAAGCAAAGCGACGGCGCTTTGCCTCGGCCGGAATTACTGAAAATTTAAAATGCAGTAATAAAACAACAACAACAATAACAATAGCAATAACTATCAAAAATAATATACAATTTTTAATACAATAGTTTTTATGAAACAAAAACAAGAACCTTAACTTTTCTGCTTTTACACAAAAACCAGAAAAAATTTAAATTAAAATCAGTTCAGTAAAAATTTCCAAGCAAATAAAGTCGATTGTTTTTAATAAAAAAAAATTGAATTTAATTTAAAAACGTTTGGGAAAGTTTCATTAAATTGCAGCGTCTGTGGTTTGTCGGTTTCTGGGTCAAAACGGTGCAGTGACAGCAACTGAGCAGAGGTCAGAAACTACTCCCAACTAGTACTACTATTATTACTGCTACTACTATTACTACTATTACTAATACTAATACTACATCCTCATTGTTGGATGATACAGGATTCCATTGCCAAGCGTGGCATCTTACAAAAAGCTCGTTCTTGTTTTTATAGTTTAAAATTTCAGTTCGGTTTGAATAATTTTGTATTGCGGAACCTCTGAATTGAAAGAAACGCATGGCAATTAAAAGGAAACAACTTCACTTTTCCCCTCTTTTCTCCTTCAGAACTATTTCTCCGTGTTTCTCAGGCAAGTGAAGATAACTCTAAGTCAAGCAGGTTGTCCTCGACCCGCGCTGTGCGGCGTCTTCACAATAAATTCAAATTAAACCTTAAGACATTCCCGGTTAATATTTTCCTGCCTTTTCCGTCCTTGTTTCATTCGCAAGCCCTCGCTTTCACCCTCTCTCCCTTCCTCTCTGTGTTCCTCTCTCATCATAACACAGTTTCTTCTTGTCTTTCTCGGGACACTGAGGAGAAGAAGCACCGAAGAAAAAGAGGAAAACTCAGACCGAAGTGTGAAAATTTATGCTTTAAGTATCCTTTAGTCCTTTTGTTCTCGGTTTGCAGTGCTTGTAATTATTGTAGCTGCTTGGATTGAATGTTGCTTGCGGTTCCTACAGAAGTCCATTTTTTCTTTCTTGCCATTTTACGTTCTCTTCTAAGTGGCTCCTTCCGGCTTAAGTAGCCGAGGACTATTGGGAGCAGTTTCGAAACAAACCCTGCAAAAGTAGGCACTTTTTTGTCTAAAAATGTTAATTCCTTTATCTCCGTCTCTATCTTCCATTGTCACAATTTCGTAGTTTATACTCGAAATAAATCAAGAAAGTTAAAGCTATTTTTAGACGGATAAACAAGAAATAATGGAAATTCATGAAATCAAAAAAAAGGGGCGGGGTCCTTTTTCTAATTATGCCGTAAGAAGTAACTTTCTCTCATCCCGAAAAGCATAAGATGCAATTTTTAAAGAAGGAACAACTTTATTTGTTCAGACTAACAGCAATATTTTCATTTTCATGGCCGTCGATATTTTGGACTTTCTTAGATCAGAGCAATCAAAATTGATTCTCTTTGGATGCGGACGGACGCTGTTTGGCAGTTCTCTCGCAGAACACAAAATCAAATCAAAAACAAAATTTTCAAAAAAGAGAAATACACAACAAGAGACAGCAGTTGTTGTCGTTGTTGTTGTAGACAGCAAGACAGCATTGTGTACTCAGTATATCTCCGATTGGGCTTGCATGTTAGCGCAACGCAAGCGACATTTCAAAACAAAATGTCTAGCTAGATTAGTTCCGAAACAATTAGATTGAAAGGAATACAACCAGTATCACGCTGGTCCCCAATCGCCACTCTTGCCCTCTCTCGACACGGGACAAAATGCTTCCAGAGTTTAATATCGAATAAGAAATGTGTGTAGGAGTATTTTTTTCTGCTTTCTTCCTTCGCCTTGCAGCCTGTCTGGCTCTGTTGTTTCGCCGGCTATTCTTTCCATTCTATTCATTCGCAATAACAACTAAACAATGATATCCTCTCTCTCACTCCCCTTCCTTAACCCTTGCCTCCCAAATTCTTTACACGGTTTGCATACTGAAACTTTTCCATCGTCTTTCTCCATCTCAATATCTTCCCGTTTCTCCCGAAAGCCTGACTTCGTCCCTTCTCCGGGGCTTTCCACGTTTTTTGTTGATTTGGTTTCCTTAAAGAAGGTGAAGCTGTTGTTGTTGTTGTTGTTGTTTTATTTTCATAGCGTGTTCATCTTTCCTTTTCACGGCAGTGGACACAATGCACACAAATGGATTATTTTCATAAATTCTTTTTGTCAAAAATGTCGCTTCCGAAAAAAGGTTCTGATTTTTTCTTTCTTTAACCTGGTTTTTTACTTAAAGTTAAAATAATGAAACTAAGATAATCCGTCGTTCAAATATTAAATAATAATAAAACTATTACGAGGCAGAAGAACAAGAACGAATAAAGGAATGGCTGGCATAAAAAGAAATTCTTGGAAGATGAAAATGTTCTTTATGTTGCTGTTGTTGTTGTTGTTGTTGTTGTTGTTTTTGCTTTGCGAAAAAGCTTTTATAATGCTTTTTATAATTTTTTATATTATCTGAATAAAGAAAATACGCAAACTCCATTTAAAACTTTTACTTCTGAACTTAAAACTACTTTACTTTAAAATCACTAATTATGTCCTTAATTTAAAAACAAAAAATCTAATTATTTTTCGGACAACATTTTCGAAACTATTAAATAATTTAAGGTGTACGTTATTATTGTGAATCTCTTCAATAAATAAAGTACATATTCACAATAAACGGTAAAAAAATGCTGATAAATTTGTTTCGTTCGTCAGGATGCTTTGTCACTTCTTATGCGACGTTAATGATTTCAAATCTTATTATTTCATCATGATTTTGACAAGAAGATTTCGTTAAAGAGTTTGCATGCATTTCAGAGATATTAACTCGGGCGCGCCATCAACGCCGACATCACATCATTATCTTGTTGACATCTTCGTTGTCATCTTCATTATCAATATCCACAACACTTCCGTTGTCATCGTCGCCAACGTCGCCATCGCCGAGGCGCCATCAGGGCGACGACTCCTACAAATGGCAACTCTGGCACAGAACTCCGGCAACTCTGGCGCAGCAGCTGTGGAAAATTCAATTTAAGAGAAGTTGCCCAAAAGGACGCAAGAGCGTTCTTCCATTCATTGCTCAATTTCGAAAACATTTTCGAATCATTAGAAATTTATTCATTGCGAACGCAATTTAAGCCAAAAGAATTTTGACAAACATTGCAAAGTGAAAAATTGAATTTGCATTGCAAGCTCTTGGTTGCTTGAGGATGCGTTGGTCCTCTGGTTGTACAACCATCTCTCTGATGCTCAGTGATTTCGTACGAGAACGAGCTTCTGATGATGATAATTATGAAGCATGAGAAAGACAACGTCTGCATTTAAAATACTCGATGGTTAACTCTTTATTCCAAGCATCTGATGGCTCGCACACTTTTGTGTATCTGTGAATATAAGTCTTATAATTTTTCTGCTTTCAACGCATATTAAATTTGCAAAAGTTATGAACATTCAAGGATTTCTTGAGAGAAGGTCCAGGCAATAACCTTAAAATGCTCCTTAACTAAGACACTAGAGCTCCGTCGGACTCGGCCTCTTTGTCATCGTTCATAACAAATGGCGTACACATGCTTACACTCTCGCCGTCAACGAGGACCCTTCACCGATATCAATCGTGCAATATAAGAGCACTTCAGTCCAAAAAGTGAGGAATGGGCAACCCTAAGGAAGCTCTCTAAAGACTAGCAAAGAAATTTGACCACAGGATTTGAATGGACTTCACGTCATCCCTTTTTCTCGTGCTCTTTTTTCAGTCTGTCGCTCAGAATGTCTTTGTCTTGCCGGCAATTATTTATGAGAATGAAAAATCGCAATGAAAAAGCTGTTGCTGCTTTGGGCATTTCTTTTTACGAGAAAACTACGAAACAACAGCACAAAAATAAATCTCAAAAATTACACAAGAGAAATTTGCATGATTTATCAAATCATCGTGTCTTCTGCTCCAGTCGAGTGCCTTTTGGGAGCAAGGCCAAGCAGGCTAAAGGAAAATATCCCTTTTGGAATTACTCTCTGTTTTCCATTCTCAAGGAACACACAAGAAGAAGAAGAAGCAGACGATGAGGAGTCGGAGGAGGAAGGAGGGGATAGCGAAGAAAGGGTGATGTACTCTCAAAAGGGTTATGGGTCCCAACACGTGCTTTGACTTTCTCCGAGATGACAGTATATCCTTGCCACAGGAGAAGTTTACCAGAGAACACATGAATGTCAAATCCTGTCAATTTGTCAAATCTTTTTGTCATTAAATTCCCAAATTGCTTGTCAAAAAGTTGAGGCAAATTCTTGTGGGATAAGAGCCCAAGCCTGAAATACATTTTTCTTCCTCCGCAAAATCTGAGAACCAATCTCGAACCAGCTTTAAATTTATTTTTGCCCCTTCTGCGTTCTAACATTTAACACGTTAAATAATATCTAGATATTTACCAGTTTTCTTGATGAATAATTAGTTTCTTAATCATTTCTAATTTAGACCTCAGCAAACACAATTGACCAAACTCTTTCAAAAAGGAGTGAAATATAAAGTTATGGAATTTTAATGTTGGTCTCTTTCAAAGACGAAGTCTACAATTCCTTAAAATTGTAAGAGAACGCAGGAACTTCGCACAGTTCTTCATAACCCAAAAACATTCTTGAATTTAATGCTCGAACAAGGTTTTTCAATTTAGTGAGATTGTTTAAGCGGCAACAACAAAAGCATTGTGAAACTTATCAGATCCGGGAACAAATCTCGTTAAGTAGTCCTTCGATCAGCAGCACCGACAGACCGATCAATGGAACACGTCGAGTCGAACACGAAAAGAGCTTTATTTGATTTGAAAACAGCTTAACAAATATACAAAGCCATTTGCGCAAACACACGCTCATAAACATCCTCCGGCTCAAAAGCAGACACACACACCCTTTCCATGCATAACAATATTGTCATCGTGCACTGTCACTTTTAGATACCAAGGGCTGGCGGTGGGTCCTTGAAAGAGCCCTTCTCTCGTCTTTCTTTGCTTGTGTATTCTTCGCCAGCTGTAATGTAGGCACATACATACACACATACATACGTTTGCGTCAATCTTTCCCTTCGTCATTTGCATAAAGAGACAAAGGGTCGTCCCTTTCGTCCAAGAGTAAAACAAATGTTTGCAAAAACACTCCGTTAAATATTCCAAATATTCGCTCACTATTTTTTGTAGCAAACCTTTGAAATAGTAATCTCAGATTGTGTTCACGTCACGTGATATGCGTGTGTTTGTGACTGTCCATGTGTGTGCTTGTGTACTAAAGAATTACAAAACTTAATTTCATCTAAAGCAAATGAAAATTCTTCTCTGAAGAGAGCACCAAAAAACAGAACAAGAAAGAAAACGGAGGACTGAAATGCAAACTCAAAGTCTCAGTTTTCCGCACCGTCAGTCTCTGGATGCATATTCCTAAAAGACTGAATACATATAAGAACATATAAGAAAAAATGTTCAAATAAATTTGTATTTTTAGTCTGTCAGAACTACTTAATTCTGAATTCATTAAACGAGTATATTCAGAATACAAGTTTAACCTTAAAATAAGCTTGTTATGACTTTTAAATTATATATAAAATAAATTGTCAATATTTTCTTCAATAATAAATGCACCAAATTCAAATAAAATAATAAAAACTGCATTCGTTGGATTTTTAATCAAACTGTATTATTTTGGTTTTCGTAAAAACAATCATTACTGCTCACTGTACATTTTAAATTTGTGCTCATCTACATTTCCGCTTCCGCTTCCTCTTCCGTTTCCATCTCCATTTCCGTTATGCCATCGACGACATCTAAATAATTTTGTTTTTGCTTATTTTACGATGCGATGCGAGCATTTGTACCGCATCATAAATTCCAGTGTATATGAGCAAGAGCGCAAAAGAGCTGCCAAAAAGTCGGCAAAAACAACACGTTGGTCGAATAAAAAATCGGAAGCACAAATAAATAAATAATCCATTTTTACACTCGGCAGAGAAAAGCTTTTTCAATTTTCCACTAAATTTGGCAAGAATGCATTTTTTGTTTTCTGAGAGGCGCACATACAAACACCCAAAATAACGTAATACAAGTCACATGATTAGAAATGCACACACGCATACGCTCAAGCAGCACCGAATACACTCACGAACCTACGATTTATGCCCTCACCCTCTCACCCTTTGCCTACAATTCTTTCCGGAAAATACCAACAACGAATTCGGTTTCAGCCTGAAAGTAGGCAACATGTATTCGAAAGCGAAAAACGAAGACTGGGGCAAATCGCTTGCAATGATTCATTACAGTATTCAAAATTACAATATCTTCAGAATTCTCGACGGGTGACCGCTTTGGCT
Source organism: Conops quadrifasciatus (assembly GCA_949752815.1). Taxonomy (NCBI): domain Eukaryota; kingdom Metazoa; phylum Arthropoda; class Insecta; order Diptera; family Conopidae; genus Conops; species Conops quadrifasciatus. Next base: position 41,061,414 of record OX457078.1, read on the forward strand.
TCATATTTCCTCCTCTCTGCATTCCTCTCCCGCGCTCTCTCTTCCACTCCGCTCTACACGTAAGATGATTTTAATTGATATTCGTAATTTTCTCGTTCGATGATTAATGGTGGGAGTCGTTGCGGTAACTGCTACCAGCTTCTGGGGGCTTTATGATGACAAGGAGAGCACTATCTTTTGGGGGGAATCTGAAGTAATGTGAGGGTTGGAGGGGTGGAGGGGGATAGCATCAAAAGGAAGGGTTTCGAAAATTTGCCTCACGAGAATTCTCTTTCGCAAAACTTCTTTTACCAAAGAAGATTGGAACGCGTTGCCAACCAACCGAAGATACAGAAGTGGTTTTGTATTTGCTTGGCACTACCGTGCTGCCAACTTCGAATACATGCTGAATATGTCGGTTCGTGAGGCGAAGTGACTGGAGCACACAATCATGCGCAACATTAAGCCAGTTAAGCTCGATTTGCAACCATTTATCACCAGGCTTCTGTCTCCCGGTAGAGCTTATGTGAAATTCTCCTGGTAATGAAAATCGAAAATTTCTGGCGTCCAGATTATTTTGCGTAGCGTGAAATTTCTCACCTGCTGCTTTAGAAAATGGGATGAGAAGCAAGACCGTCTTTACTTACGATCATTTATCATTTCTATCGAAACAGAAATAAATGTTGTCTTTTGTTGCTAACAAAAGCTCTTAGGAATCGATCGAAAGGGAAAATGTTTAATTAATCTGAAGATAGAAAAACTGCAAGAAGAAGAAGAAGAAGAATATGACAAGCCAGATAAGAACGAATAAAATTCTGCTTTCAGACCATCTCAAAAATCGTTTTGCTTTAATAAAATCCTTTATAAGCTTTAATTAGACAGGCTCTATTTAGAAGAGGAGGAGAAAAACAGAGCGATAGAGAGGGGAAAAGTAGGGCGATAGACCCAGGGGGAGAGAATAAGCGGAGGGCAAGAAAATTCAGGGCGCATAAAAACGAGGTAGGATTCGTGACAAATGATTGCCCTGAAGAAACTTTGCTATTCATCATTCGATCATTCGGGCACGAAGCATGATAATAAAACACGTGGTTTGTGGCAGCTCAAAATCAACACAACTCCCTTCCCCTGCCTGCCGAGCTTCCATCCATTACCTCTCCCGCACTCGCCACTCTAAGAAGCCTGAAATGACCCGCATCAGCACGACAGAAGCCGGACACCGTCTCTGCGGCGTGGGTTTGCGGTTGTGCACGGCCGACTTTTGGGGCAGAGAGTCGTCCGCAGCTCAAGGTGCAGCCATTTATCAGTATAAAATATGACTCTTCCAGCATATTTCGATGGAATACCCAACGTGGATCCTTGTGCTGCAGTGCGCGAGTGTGTTCGAAGTAAAGTGGACCAAAACAACTTGCATACCAGAACGAGTACACACATTCCAACTCATATATGTACGTATTTGTATGGGTAAACTGGTGACTCATAAAGGAACATCATTTTCTCTCACTTTGCAAAATTTCGTATCATTAATTTTACGTTTTTGCTATTATTTGCTATTATTTTGCTATTATTTAATTAATTAACACTGCCACCAACAATAAGATCGACACAACAACAACAACGGTGGGCATGATGTTGTGGGGGAAGCGGAAACAAGTGCAGCGAAATGCATACACCAACAAACAGCAGCAAAAATTGAGCCATAAACACAAAACAAGTAGAGTAAGCTTTGCTGAACACATCAATAAAACCTTTTTGGCTGAACCAAATAACTTTAATTCTTACCCTTTTGGCGCTTCCCCTTCTCCTTTTTCCGCCTCCCTTCCTCGGGAACATTTAACTGTTCGCCGGCAAGCCGTAGTCAGCTCAAGAGTCAGAAAGCGTTACCACGACAGCGCCGCGCCGTGGATTAGTTTGTGTGTGCCTGCGGGGAGGGAGGGGTGTGTACGTGCCCACAGCGCAACACTAAACACTCGCTGCAAATGCACGGAATCCAGCACTTTGCATGCGCTGTGTCGTTGCATGCAGTGAGCCGCGAGCGAATGGAAGAAGTTATTGCTCCAGAAAAACGGCAGCGCAAGTGTCGTAAGTAAACTGTGGAAAAACAACAACAACAACAACACAGAAAGCTCATAGAACGTACTCGTAGACACAGCGAAGCTAACTAAAACTGCAGACGCCGGAAAAACGAGCAACAACAACGCAACGGCGCAACACTCTCGTTGGCAATGCACAAACTCGGCCCAAGCCTGCGTGTCAGCAGAACCATGAAAATACAGAACTAAAATTGCGGAAGGGAAGAGGTAGGACGGGTGTTCGTGGCGGGGGGGGGTGTCAGATTGAACACACTGAGATTCTGGCACTGCTTCCAGGATTCTGCGTCCACTGTATTCATGCAGGCGCGATGGACGGCAGCAAACACGCCTTGAAGGACATCCCTGAGCACACACACACTGGCGCAGTCGGACCCTGCCATCACACACACATCTGCGTTGTTTAGGATGCATCTCACGGATGTGTTTATCTTTTAGCCACGTTCTTTCGGTGCTTCTGTGTTTTTGCTTGCGCTCGGAGCCCTCCGTCTCCGAGTTTCCTCGAGTTTATGATGTTCTGCTTCAGCACCTTGCTCTGGTCCATGCTTGCTTTTTAACAGTTTGCTGCACAAAAGGACAACAAATTATTTTCCTTGTTGTCGCCGACGCGCTTGACGTCGGTTCCACGTGCGGTGGTTTTCTTCATCCAGATTCGAGAGTCCAGTTTTTTCGGTTACTCCATTGTGTAGAATCAAATAGATAATGCCTGAGACCCATACACATACACTCACACTTTAGTGAATTAGGTTGTTTCCGTTTGGCGGACATTTTTTTCCTGCCTATGGATAGCTGATAGATTGCGTTTAATGAAGCTCCAACAACTGAAAGTAATTTCTCTAACTCTAAACCGAAAAGTTTTCTGAAATTCATAGAGTGGGGCACCTTCCGTTAGGTGTCCTTGTCAAACACGAGCACCGTGAGTGCTTGCAACGGACGGTCACGGTTTCGCTTTGCACTGAGTGCTTTCACGTCACACATCAATTATCCGGAGGAATTTCGCTTGGAGTTCATTGTAACGACAGCGGCCATGAGGAGGACTATGTTCTTTTTATGTCCTTGACGTCACGGACGGTGCGACATCTTATTGCTTTTTGTGCTGTTGCTAGTGCTGTACCGCTGCATCATATAAGTCCATTCACAAAGCATTACCCTTGAAAGGTGTCAAGAACCATTATTTAGAGGCGACATGCGACGGATTTCGGCCACCGTGGTTTTTTCTGATGTGGGTATCGGCACAGAATGCTGCCAGTTTGGGACATAGCGAGACATAGCGACGAAGGCATGGTTAGGATCTATCGAACGGATCAGAATGTCCCGGAAACAACTCCTTGTGACCTTAATTTGGGGGCGACTGGCACAGCAAGCAGCTCTACCCTTGACATACCTCGGTCTTCACACTTGGGCACTGGGTTGAGGGCACGTAGGACCCTCGTCACACTAAATTACATTCTCTTAGCGATTATGATGCACACGCCTCTGTTCATTCTCTTGACCTCGCTCAAGAGGCTGCTTTTTCAGCTCCAGCCATCTTGTCGACGATGCTTTCTAGTCCTCTCGGAGCCGTGCATTTTTCTAGGGGGGGGCGTAAGAGGAGAAAGACAAAAACGTGCTCGACAGAAACAGAGCAAGCAGAAATCTAATGATGGCATTGCTGAGATTTTTAGCGAAAGAGAAGCAAAGGATTGCACGGAGAGCCGCTTGCTTGCAAACAGGAAAAATGCTGGGTCAGCACTGAATGCAAATTCCTGGCATAACAAATACGAGGACTCTTTTTCGTGGAATGGCCGCGACGAAGAATGTGAGACAGGTAAAAACATGGCAAGGCTAAGGATAAATTATACTTATATGCTCCGGCACATACACGTACATATAGTACATGCAAGAGAGAGGAAGAGTAAGAAAGAGAGTAAACGGTAAATAAGCTGCACTAAAAATCAAAACCTAAAGTGCTCGCAGGGGAAAGGGATCAAGTTCTTATTGTAGAAATAATCCATATACTGGCGCTCTTTCCCGCCCGTCTTTCCATGAAAAAAATTACGCCACTTTTTCGATGGATTGTAGTTGGTCTCACTTCAGTTTTCGCGACAAAGAAAAGCTAAAAATTTTTGTAGAATTTGCATCGAAATGGATGCGGACTGACGCTCCAAGATTGAAATTTTCCAAATTAAATAAGCGCTGCTATGAATCCACATAAAAAATGTACAATTATGTCACAGTTTCGAAAGACGAAACTAAGCTGGAACCGGTAACAGTGCTTACGTTGCAGCTTTCTTCGTAAATTCGGGCCAGAACCGCAGCCAGAAAGCATTTCATCATAACTTCGTGGCCTGAACGCACATCCGAAATGAAGCCCGGAGCATGAGGTGCCCACAGATCCTTCAACTTACGCCAACTCAACCAACAAAGGGTCGCCAACCGGAATGAAGGGGAGGACATACCATCTACACTTTGTTCGCCGCACAAAAGCGTGGCTTGCTTTCGGGCTTGGTCCCTTTTTAATTTTCAGGCAAGAACTGGGTTAATTTGTTCCATTGCATGGCATTGCAGCGTAAGAGAACCCTTCCCCTCCCATCTTCCTTCGCATTCGTTGCAAATTAAGAAGAGGCGAAAAGAATAGAATAGAGTGTACTACGATAGAACGACTGCTGAATTTGTCCCACTTACCATCATATTATTTATTGTGAATTTGAGCTCAGCTCGTGGCCTTGACGGCGGGGTGCTGCAATTAGCGCGCAGGATGTCGCCCGGCACATAGCGGTTGTGCTCGGCGAAGAGCAGCGGTCGCTTTTCAGGCAGTTCTGCAAAGAAGAAGAAGCAGAAGAATAACAATAAACAAAGCATCGCCGAGGGAGAGTTAGGAAGAACAAGACAGGTTGAATGGTACTATTTTAAAGAGTTGAATTAAAAATAATCACGGAAAGGAAGCATTTGCAGATTTCTTTATTAAGATAGAGAAAGCGATTTGGAATGTGAAGAACAATTTGATATTGTTTTCAGTTTGAGTTAGTTCTTCGCAGCCGAGTCGATTCTTGGATGCCTTTGGTAATATCAAGTCGTTGAATGGACTTAATCGTCTCGATCTTATTCGTATGAATGATTCTCATAAAGAATATTATATTCTTGGCTAATACAAATAAACGAAAAAAATAAATAAAAATATACAACTAAAATTTTTTTAGGTTATTATTTATAATTATTCCCTCTTTCATATTTTTTAATGCCTCTTAAAAAAACTTCAGTCGTTTGACAACAAACAATTTCTCTTCCCGTAATTTTAGGGATTTTCGGTAATTTCTATGAATTTGCTTTAGCGAGCTCAAATCTCCATTTTTTCAACACCGAGTTTTAATTAAGTCTCTATGAGCGACGTCGGCAATGGCGAGATTCCACCGACCGCGAGACCAGCAGAGTCACAGACTGACTCAACGAGAGAGTCCCACGGTAGGAGTAACTAATGAAGAGAAAAATTTCCATGACAAAGGGGCGAGCCAACCCCGAATTCGAAATGACTCAGTCTCTCTATTACTTTGGAATTTCACGAACTCAGTGCATCCTCTTTTGCCATGAGCTATGCCATTGCACAGCTATTGAAGGCAAGAAAGCATTTCTGCAGCATGCAATAAAGTGGTCAATCTTCTCTGCCAGCAGCAATTAAATGCTCTCTATATCACTATATGTATTTTTATTATGCTATTAAAAACCCTTCTATACACAAAAAGTTGTGCAAATCTGAAGCAAGAAGATCTCATGAATCCGTTTCATTTTTCGAGCAATTTGAATGTTTTCATGAAAGCCCTCCTTTCTCCGTTTACACCAATCCCTTCGTCCCTTAATATTTAATTAAAATGTTTTATAAAAAACGAGTGCACATTCTTGCACGTGCTTAATTCACTGAAAGTTGGCAACCATGCGTACGAACTTTGCCAAAGCAATCAATGCCTGAGTAACAAAATGCTTCAAAAAGAAGGCAACAAAAAAGTCTGGCAACACCCTCAGGCTGGATCTGAGTCAGAGTGAGTCGAGGATGAACACTCGGAGTGTGTCTACCAACAATAATCCTGTAAGTGCAGGGAACGTGTTGCCAACTTAGCGAATTTGGTGACTGTCAGAAAGTGTTTTGTGATATGGTTTTCGGCAACTTACGGTTTAAAACTGCTCTTGGTTTTTGTGGCTTCTCTGCCGAATTAATATTCTTTATTCCTCTACGTTTTCTGGTAATGACGCAAGGAATGAAGGTCAGAACCAGATGGGCGGTTGTACTTACCTACCACCTGCATCGTGCCGAGAGCGGTAGCGGTCGAAAAGAGTGGAGCATCTGCTGTAACCTCGCACGAGAAGTTGCCGGAAAGTCCGAAGCCAACATTCCGTATGACCACTTGGCTGGCGTTCGACATCGAAACCTATAGATGCAGGACCGCATAGGCCCCAAAGAGAGGAAGTGAGAAAGAAAGAGAGAGAGAAAAACAGTTGCGAAGGCGTTATAGTCATATATAATGCGAATGCTAGGAAAAATATTTAAATAAAAATAATATTTAAACTTATAAAAAGGACTAATTTTGTAAGGTTTTTATGAATTTTGTAAGCTTTTCAGCTCGAGAACTAACAACTGATAAATTTTTATCCTCGCACAAACTGACTTGTCCCTAATCCCTCCAAGGATTTAAAATGGGCACGGATTTAAAGGACACAGCAATCGCAAATTCCATCGACCATCGTTGACAAGATTCCAAATATTCCGAATGTAAATCGATGGAAAACTCATTATTTGTGCTTTTTTCTTTGGTTTTTTGTCCAACTCTCTAAGCTTCAGGATCGAACTCAACGCAGTTCCTACAACAGCACTTAAAATTATTAAATCAACGACGGACGATGACAAAAAGCGCTTCAGCTGGAATTTATTGAATGACATAAAATAAGTGGGTGGCAACCGCAGCCGTTCGATCGCCGCAGGATTGCGGTAGAAACAAAGAAGTCAAGCCACAGACCAAACAAAGGACGACTAACTCCGGCAGCGGTCTCCATCCAGCAGAATGGAATGCAAAATCGTGCAAGTGTAACTTTTTCAATAATGACTCTACAACTATGCCCGCCGACTACCCTTCCGCCGCACCCAACAGTCAACGGACCGATTCGATTTGGCCCGGGCCAAACTGTGATGACGTTGATGGCAGAATACTCCTAGAGGCGCTTCGGCCTGAGGCGGTGTTGGAAGAGCGAGTGTGCGTGATGTTTATTGAGATGAGAATGATGGAAGTGGAATGATGGAGCCTCGAGCCTCCCTCTGTCGCCGCGATATTATTTTAAATGCATTGAATATGCATGAAGAGGCCGGTTCAAGAACGCCAACCAACATAAGTGGGAGGGGGAAGGGGCTGATTTTCCTATTATGTCGCCGGCTTCTACCTTTTTGAGGGCGACGATCTGCTTCGCAACGAAATCTAAAAACAGCTCGAAAAACATCGAGCTTTTATGCAAAGTTTTGGCGGCAAAAAAATAGCAACTTTTATGACTTTTAGCTATTTATAAATTTACATTGGACAAAAACTATGAAAACCGACAGCCTGGAGTGCATAAAAATGTAAAAATGTCCGTAGTTGGATGAAAATATTGAGCCATATTCAAAGAGCGCTTTTTCTCGGTTTTGTTCCTCAATCATACACTTTTTCATTGATGCACTTAGTCACTGACCCAATATTTACTCACTGACTCACTCACTCATTTAGTCTCTCTCTCTCTCTCTCTTGCTCGAAGGGGGCTGCAGCCACTCTCTGCACTTACGCGCGCCCCCTTTCTTTTTGTTTTGGGAGACCAAAAAGCCAAAGCGAACATTAGAGACAAATCCATAATCTGGCAACACTTTTTACTCACGTCCACGTAGATGCCGGGGAAGGGGAAAACTTTGGTGCTCGGCGACTCGCCGGGAGTGTAGCGGTAGAACTCCAGTTGACCACGGTAGAATTTGGCCGAGTACAGCGGCGCCCCTTCCAGGTCGTAGCTGCAGCGCAGGGTTGCATGCTGGCCGCGCCGCACCGCGGGTGGTTCTATGATTAAATTGACATTCCGCAGGGCGCCCGCAACGAGACCTGCAAGAAACAAAGAAACGACAGAGGTAAAGCGAGGGCTATGAATGAATGGTAGTTAAAGCGTTAAAGTTTTTTGGGAAAGTTTTGGCAGGTACGACAAGTACATATTTCGTTAATTATTTTCGAAAACAAAGCGCGGTTTGAAGACTCTTAAAGACTCTAAACAATAAAACTTGATGAAGCGAAAAGAAGCAAAGCCGTTGATTTATTTGACAGCGTCTTAATACATTCTTAATCAATGTGGAAAGCTTTACCAGCGTCTCAAAGTTAGTCTTAGAAAATGTTTCGAAATTAGGAACTTTCTATTACGATGTTTGTGGGTCCTTCATCCCCTTGCCTTTATTTATTGGGTTCTATTTCTTTGCTTCTGAAACGACAACACTCTCACAACCTCAAGGTATTGGTCAAGGCAGTTGCCGTCCGTCGTTGGTGTCTGTTTGTTAGAAAGTTAAGAAGCTCTTACGTTGTCAGATTTGTTGGCGTGTCTAAAAGCCATCAACGGCAACGACTTCGAACCTTCGGCCAACCTTTGTCTTCTCACATGTTATACGATAACGATACTCTTTCGACTAGACCAACAGACTCTCGGTCACAAAAGCCCAAGTGAAAGGTTATTTGTCCATTTATTTTTTATTTTGAATTTAGCAAAAGTGGTAAAAATTTCACTTAGTCTCTTGTTCTTTCACTTTAGTTTTCTTTCGTTGGCGAATTGTTTGGAGAAGGAGGAAAATGTAACGAAAAGGCTGTAAAAATGGCCATCTTAATAACCTTTTCCAGTTTGGCCCCTTGAAAAGGGCACTCCAGGAATCCAGGAAAGAGTAAAAAAAAAATTGTTAAGTTCGAGGACTTCAAATGATAATTCTTGAAAATTAAATTCTAAAGGAAAACCTCTGGCGACATGATAAAATTCTTCTCTAAATAATACTTCCCTTCAACGAGTATTATGCCATCAGGATACTATCGCTTTCTAACTGACTCAACTCGAAGAAATATTTAACAACGAGTGCTTCTCAAGTACTCAAATATATTCACCGGAAGCTCGATTTTGACAATGCAAATGTAATTCATGGCGTTTGTTTCGAAAGGACGCTCTCTAGACTGTTCTTTAAGAGGCATCCTCTGCTGTTCCTCAACGCTCTCCAATGGATACGAGATCGTAATCCGTTGGTCGGATCCACAGTGGCAAGTCACTTCCTCTCACCTCCGCCATACGATGCACGACGAAGCCGTCCCGCTTTTCCGCCAATTAGATTGTGCTGCCGTGCAATAAAATGCAACAACAGGCAATAAAATAAACTTGTTACGAAACAGCATTAGTCATATCCGAAATGAGATAGGCAGCAGTCGATACGACACGACCGAAAGTGGAGCAGGATGCAACAAATTTGAAACTTCCAAAACAAACCGATTCCGATAAGCGCGCAGCCAGGAACAAGCGCGCGACGGACTATATGTGCCGAAATAAATACTCGCATCACAAAGCACAGCTCTCGTTGCCGATAAGCACACCGATAACCACCGTAACCATGGAAACATTGGTTGGCACAGCACCAAAATAAATAAATGCCACTGTCAAGAAGATGACGAAAGGGGCGGTGCGGAAGGAGGGGAGGTAGCAGAGTTGTGGTAAGATAAAGCGAGAGAAAACTGAAAGTATTTGTGTTTAATTTTCCTCCGAATTTTTCCAAGGATATTTCTTATTTATCCTGCAGAATGCGCTTGTGGTTGCGTCTGTGCGCAATTAGTAAACAACGAAGCCGCTAGAAATCATTTGTTGAAGAGAAAAGTATCGCAATGATCGCTGCCAGATTCAATAAATTATTTTCGCCACAACTTTTCCTGCATTGCCATAGAGTTCTTCGACGCCCTTCACATCCCTTCACAAAAGTGTACAATTCCAATTTTTTGTAAGTGACACTTTCCGTCCAGCTCTCCCCGCGTCGCTGCTTTGTCGCATCGCTCAATACAACTCAAACCAGCTCAATAAGACGTTGGTAAATACAAACGGAGACCAGTCTCGTCTCATGTCCTTCCACTCATCGTCACTTCTCGAGTTTTAATTTGCTTCAGACCGATTTTCCACCAGAAATCAAATAATAACTGAAACGAAAAGCGACCGACTGAAGGGCTGCAAAAAAGTATTTACCAAGTTCTTCTCATTCTCTCAATGTTCTGAATCTACCGAGTTATTAAGTAAAAGTTTACCCCTTTTTTTTTGTAAATGATTTACAACAAAATCACTGTCTTCTTTTTGAACGCTGGCAAGTTCGAATTTATGCGATGTTAGTTTGAGAATATGCTTATTAATCCTATTAAGCTTATTAATCGCACAACTTTGTCGTCTGCAGGAAATGATTTAATATTCGAACAAGAACAAGCATGAATTCAATACTATACAGGACTCCAAACAACCAAAATGCGAGGAAGTGGAAAGTCGCTTGTAAACAATTTTCATCGTCTTTCTTTAAAAAAAAATCAAATTTAGGGTGTGCCCTTGTGCTTGGAGGGTGGGTTGGTGGGCGATGACGGGGGAAGGTGGTGCTGTGTCGCGTTCAAGACAGGCCAAGAAAGGCACTAAAACATTTTGAGACCGAGCATTATTGTTTACTTATTTTATAAAGAAGCTACAGGTTGCGAACAACAACAACAACTACAATAATTTTAATAGAAAAAAAATTGTGAATAAGATCAAATAAAATCGAGTGACTAATTCATCAGTTTAATTGTTTGATTAAAAAGCATTACGAAAGAAATTTGTCTTATTCCAAATATAACCACCCTCCCTTACGCCCCCCCCCCATTTTGGTTTTCAAATTAGCAATTAATTACATCAATTATGGCGGATCGTAAATATTTTATGGCCACCTTGACGGCGCTCGCCCGAAAAAGCCCTGTTTTTATGGCAATTTAAGTCCATCCGATCCGTTCGAGGCCTCCGCACAGCTGAGATTTCGCAGGCTCGATGACGGTAAGAAGACTCGTAAAATTAAATTATTTCAAGTGTTACGCCAAGAGGTCATTTTTTGTTGTTGTTTTTGCAACTCGATGGAAATAAAAAAACTACTGCGTTGTGTTCATGTTGTGTGGGCGTATGTATAGCTCTGTGTGTGTGTGTGTGTGTGTGTGTGTGCTTTATATCAGTGTTGCCACTGCCGTCTCATTTCCTTTCCACGCTATAACAACATTTCATTTTTATGATCTTAACAAAAATTTGAATAAAACGCTTGAGAAGGGCAAAGAGTTACAACAACAACAACAACAACAACAACAGTGACGACAGGAGAGGTAGCAAAAAGATGATGGTAACCGAAGGTTTGTTATTAGAAAGTAACAGTCCGCCTACGAAGGATACGAAGGAAATGATGGATACGCAGGAGTAAGCAAGAATCAGCGTGTGTGTGTGTGTGTGTGTGTGCACGAACCATGCTAACCATTTTAATCTAATTAGTCGTCATTTATATTGCGAGCTGTTTATAGTACACACATACATAAACATATACTCGTGCAATTACTCGCAAGTAAGATTTGTATGAGCATATGTGTGTATGAGCGTTCTCTTCTGAACAGATCTATGGACGTTTGAAACTGCATTGTAATCTGAAGAGCGCCGACATCAGACAAGCGCCGACGAAACCTTTTTCTTTTCCTTTCTCGAAATTGCTGCGAGTGTATCCTTTAAAGGTTTCCGCTTTCTCATGGAATAGCAACCGTTTCCTTTTAGCGTTTCACGTGATAATGAAAATTGACGGAAACACTTCGAAAGTGATCACTTTCCTTGACTCCTGCCGACAGTTTCTTTTATGCCAGCGATTCCGATTGCGAAAAACTTCTCAAATCATCACTTCATGCAGAGGAATAATTTGGAAAAGAAGTAACATAACGGGACGTACGTGAGCGTTTTTCCTACTTTTGATTTCAGCTCCTTTGAAAGGACTAGAAACATGTTACACAGCGTGGCATTCGCTCGCATATACTTTATGGACATTCGTGTAAGCACACACAGCCACACAGAAGGCTCACACGTACACATATGCAAACACAGGCAGCGACCGTGCGCGGCACGTGTGTCGGTTCATTTCGTCTTTTCATTGATACTGCGCGCATTCAGCAGCGAGCGTAATAAAATACTGCTATCAGTTTGTAGAACAACAACAACAACGACCACCAGAGGTGCAGCAGCAACAAGGACGAAAAAGAGGGCATCGGTTACAAGGCCAACAACAACAATGTCTCTTTTGTATGAACGTTCGAGTACGGCGTATGCATTTTTGCTGCACAAACACTTCGCAATCAAGCTAGTCGTTCGGCCAACGTTCTGCTAGACAGACAGCCACACACACACACACACAGACCGACAAGCAGACAGACAGACAGACAGACAGGCGTGCTCTTCAGCATTCGAGTGAGCCCCGGCATCCTTTTTGTTGTTGCCGCTGTACGAATCCATAAAACCTCAGAATTTTTTATGGTGCATAAAAATGTCGAAACGTGTCAAGAGGATCCAGTCAAGCCGAACCGAACCGAACCGAACCGAGCCAACCCATCCACCAAGGACGTATCTTGGTGAATTGAATTTAAAAATATTTGATGGCAAAAGGATGAATTCTCAGATTTGAGTCTTTAAGAGAAATCCGTTGTTATAAATGTACTCGCATTAATTCCAAAAGCAGCAAAAAGTCGACACATGAAAATGGACGGACTTATGAAATATAATCTCTCGAAATGTGGTTACTTTATATCAAATAGATTCTAGGTCTGCACTCAGTCATTTTCATTTAATCAGTAAACGTCTTGACTTACTCTAATGACTGTCAATGAGTCCAATCAGGCCACAGTCGTCCGATTAAAGGCTCTGGTAAATCATCGAATAATATTAAATCCGTCAGCCGGTCAACCACAAGGTGAGTGTTCTAGTTAACCATTAAACGGAAAAGAATATACATAGTATATACGTATTACTTGGCTTTAATCCAAAGACTGCTTAAAGTTATTGCAAAGAAATAAACATCGCTTTACTGCACCGAACAACTCAAATCATTCTTCTTCTTCTTCTTCTTCTTCTTCTTCTTCTTTCCCCGGCTCACTCATAGCAAATACACGATTTAAATTTATAAGCCACTATCAAAGCACTTTATGTTATGTCGTCCGAGCCTCGTTGTCCACGCGTTTATACATGTAGACATATACATATGTAAATGCTCGGACGCGCGTGAGTATGCACACGTACGTGTGCGTGAGTGTGAGTGCCGCTTGTTGCTGTTATTCGCTGCTGCTGCTGCTGGCTCTGTGTGTGTGTGAGTATCGATAAGTACGAGCATGATACTTAAGCACATCCATTAAAGTGATGATGCTCTTCTTGAAAAGGATTTCGTGCTTACATCTGTGTGTGTGTGTGTGTGTGTGTGAGTAAGTGTGCATTGCAATTGTCAAGTGATCGCTTAGTATGGATCGGCGATGTCAGCTTAAGCGTTTACAGAAATTATTTAAGTGTTGCTTCCTGAATGAGTTTTCGTAACTTAATTAATTTTTCACAGCACTTCAACGTATTTTAAGATGGCTTTCAGATGGCGACTTCCGTCTCAGTCGATAAAGCGTCAACAAAGGTAAATTTCTTTCGATTTTCAGACAGATTTCTTTAGACCGATTCACACTTTCTCACTTACGAATAAATGTTGGTAACTAAAGCGTGGAAGAGGCGGCGATCTATCGAGAGGCATTCGATGCTCTTCAGTGTGAAACTCTTCAGTTTCGTGTGAGACGTATTTTTGGCTTGAACATTATTTAAGCCGAACCGCCGTCACAAACCGGGCAGAAGGATTTCAAACATAAAAATTGCAAGCTAAATTCAAATAACTAATTATCAATAACCAGAAAAGTTGTAAGTATTTGGCATCCATCATAATCCGATGAACGATCAACTACGATAATTATGCATTTGGATCATATAATATTTGCACAACAAATTCGCGATGAGGCCAAATATTGATTGTCAGCATGTCAATACAGTGAAGTGGGCGGTGGGCGGTGAGCATTTTGTTGATTTTACGCGAACAGAGCAATAAAAATGTACACAAAGTGGTACAGCGCGATGAAGGCGCAACGATTGGTTGAGATTGATGCAACTGAGCGCAACCGACAGTTCAGTCGAGTTCAGTTAATAAACAAACACAGGATGCAGGAGTTGCCACAAGGGCATGCTGACGGACAGGCTCTATGGAATACTATTACTAAAACAAAAGCAAATATGAATACAACAAATGAAGGCCTGAAAACGAACACTAAAAATAACAACAACAACAGCAGCAAGAAGCAAAACACGCCGAGCCCGAAAAGCCCGAAAAGCCCGAAAAGCGTCACAAGAGATAATTACTAAAATGATTGCACTAATCGTAACCAACTTCGAAAGAGCAGGCACACAAACATACTCTGCAAACGGGCAGGACGAAGGAGGCACGACGCACGGAGCCTTTCCGTGTAATTTCCGGTTCCGTTTGAAGCGGCCCACGCACGCGCTCAATTAAAAGTTTTTGGAGTGATAAAGTGGAGAGAGAGCGAAAGGGGGGGGGGCCCAACCGCTAAACCCAGCATATCTGCCAGCCGTCATCCTCAGCACCATTAAATCGGCTTGTGCGCTGCTGCGCGCTAATTTTGTTCGTTGATTGTTTCAAATATTTCGCGGAATCCAACATAATTTGTCTATTTCTCATTTCGACAAACACACACACACACACACACACAGTCCCCCTACACATTCGCAAAGCGGCCAAGGCGCACACGGCCGTGTACAGATAATCATTTGCTTAGTGGTACCTCGTTAGTTTTGAAACCGCGGGCGCCGGAAACCAAATATTTATTTATTTGATTTCATTTATAATTCGTTTGTTGGGCTTTGTGTCCTTTTGGTTGTTGTGTCTTTTACAATTCTGCATAATGCTAGAGAAATTCTGCAGACAGACTGAGTCGACAGACTGATGGAGAAATCAACGCATTTAAAGGTTTTTAAAATAAATACTTTTAACGCATATTTTGGTAGGAATTTAATAAAAATGGAGAGAAAGGAAAATATTGTATAAAAATAAAAACTTTTTCTTCCGACATATTCGTCCTCTCTATCTGTCCCTTTCTTCCTTGGCATTTTCCTCTTCCGAAATTAATGCATTCGCTCGATTTATTTCAGTCTTTATTTTTATTTTCAAGTTTGACGAAGAAGAAACGAAGAGAAGAGAAGAGAATCGATGGTAAGGCATCGCCTCGGTGGGTGCGGCACGGCGGAGACAAGGTAGAGGGACGAAAATAAATGTGCTCTAAACAGAAACCAGGCGCCTTCAGCAGCCACTTAAGGGTTCTTTGACATTGTCGTTGTCGACGTTATCGACGTTGTCGACGTTGTCGATGCTGTCGTTGTTGTTTTTGCCATTTTTATACCTGTTAAGCGTTGTCAATGAAACGGATCGACAATTTCGTGGCGTCTTTATAGCGCGCTGATCTGTCAACGGCTGACATCGAATTTGTATTGATTTTATGTTGAGCATAAAAGCAACAACTGCGGAAAAGCAACAACAACCAACGAACACGGTAACAAAACGACCCACCCGAACGACTACTCGGCAAGCGGGAATATTCCACAGCAACGAGCTGAAGCAACAACAACAACAACAGCAACACCCAGCACACAAGAAGGATAGAGTATGAACGACGTCTGTGCAGACGAAGCGAAGCCAGAGACCGATTTCGCTAATAATGTCTAATAACAAAACAACAACAACACACCAGCGAGCAATAATGCGTTTATCGGAAGAAGCAGAGCTCGCAGAACTGAAACCGTAACAATAACAACAACAACAAGAACCGCAAACAACAGCATTAGCCGATCATTATCGTTTTGTCTTTTTGCTTTACTTCGGTTTTGCTTCGGTTTGGCGGTCGCCCTTTTCAAATCCTGCACCCGAAAGGATGAAAAGAGTGAATACAGGCTCCGTTCTTCTATTTGCAGGGCACTAAAGAGGGCGTGGCATGTACATTCCTGCTTGGAATAACCTGCTGAGTCGATTTAGCCAGGTCCGTTCGTCGGTCTGACTGTCGCTGCGTCTGTCCGCCCACTTTTTCGTCAGCGATTCGGCAGCTCCGGGTGTAGGGTGCCTCAAGGCTCGCCCAGACCGAGCTTAGCGCGCTTACTTGTTACTCTTGTGAGCGCATTTCTTTATTATTTTGCTCTCTCTGACTCACAGTGCAGTCGCTGCCGTCATTGTTGTCGTCATTGTTGCTGTTGTTGTTGTTGTTGTCGCTGTCACTTTTTAAGTGCGTGACTATGTATCTAATGCTATGTCATAAACATTGTCAAGTGCATTCTTCGCTGCTTTTATTGTTATTGCTGTCGGTGTGTGTTGTTCATTTCTGCGAATGGATGTTTATGGCCGTGAGCGTGAGGGGCATGTGCATGTGTGCGCACACAGCACAAGCGCGTAGGCTGCACGACGTGAAAGGGTGGCTTTATGGCTCTGAACACTTCTTCCTGCTTCTTTCCAGCCTTTGAAATGTTCTCGGTCTCGATTGTAATGACATTATTTTTGTGATCGTTGCTTTTATTGATTGGGCCTCTTGCTTTTGTTGGTGCTCATCTTCTGCCACTTCGGCAAACACTTCGGAGTTGTCGAAACTCAATGCGATCCATGTGAAAACTGAATGTCGTTCGTGTGTCCATAAAAATACGCGCACACACACACGAACACAAACACTGTTCATACACCGGAGAATGACACCCAGCGATCACGAAGCCGACAGCCACACCCAAACACACACACACCCACACACCCACACGTACGGTGTCCTGCCATTCAACGAAAGATTACAACTGAAGATGTTTTACATTTTTAATTACTTTTTTTAATTAAAGAACGATAGTATGAGTGTGAGTGTGAGTGTGAGTATGAGTACGAGTCGTGCGCTTGTGTGTGTCCGCGTTGAAATGAGAGAGCATCGGCTGAAAGAGTTTGAGGACAAGTCAATAGATTTCTTTGAAAGCCTTGTAACATTTTTGTATGGCGTGTCCTTTGATCCTTTTCGACTTGATTTTTCGAAACTGGTAAAACTAGTTTAATTAATTTATTAATGGAACTGGTATAACTAACGTTTTCAAAATCAAACAAAACGCAAAACATTTCTTTGATATTTTCTACGAAATACTATTTGCACAAATACGTGAGAGACCGTGATTACGGTCATCCTCTACAACTTACCGCTGCTCACTATCGGAATCAATAGCGTAAGGGCTGTGATGAAGCAACGCAAGGACCTTATGTTTGCAGTTATGTTGCGGCCATAGTTTTCCATTTTACCGGTAAGCATTTTCGCAAAGGGCTTCTCCAAGACGCTTCGAAGGCAACAAATGATTTGTTCTCGATAACAACCGGACCACTTGAGGGCCACAAGAAAACTGCGATTAAACAAACTTGGCGTATTTTTGAAATGTCACTTTTCCGTTTTGTTTAAAGAGGTTTCAACACAATTTCGTTTTCAAGCGCGATCAAGCAGCAACAGCTGCCAACACTTTGCCGCACTTAGGCCAAAATGGCTTGAGGCAATTGAAGTGAACCGTCCTCAAATCAATCGCTTGTACTCAAACAATGTTTATGTTCGGTTTATTAGAAATTCGAAAGCATTCGTTTATTTATTTATTTGTTTTTTTCACAAAACACACGCGCGGCAGCGAAACTCTTCTCGTTGTTGGGTCGTTTCTGGGTCTTTCGAAGATCTCACTACTTTCATTCTTCACATTCTCCGCTTTGCCCGAGAATCGATGGCATGCGTTTGAAATGTGTCTTATGGATCGTTAACATTTGCTGCGGTGTATCTCATGGATATTTTATGTCTTTTCACGCATCACGCCATCTTTGCGAAGTGTAAACAAATATGAATTTTCGCCTCAGAACGATCAAAAGATGAAATAGAGTGAAAGGCGTTTTTGAAATCGGTCGAGGCGCCCGGAACGGTCTTCGAACTGGGCGCTATCTATTGGACTCTTTAAGTGAAATCGTTTTTACTGCCTTCTGCTAACCGCTTCCTGCACTTTCGGCTAAATGCAGTAATATTGTCAACCAATATCCTTCGTACACGCGCGACTTCTATGAGTTCTACTCAAGCGAAGGTGATTTGCATCCGTTGCACGTTCGCTTTTTTCTTCTTCTGTTTTTATTTATTTTGATTTTTAATTCACTCGACTTTCAATCTGACTGCAACAACAATGCAGCTACTATTGATATCTAGAAGATGATATCCTTGACGCAGTCATGATGCTGCGATTATGGACGCAGTTGAAGAGCATTTGCCGGAGTTGTTGTGTTGTTGTTTGTTTGTTATGAAGTTTTAAAACGATTTCATGTCGATTTTAATGTACGAGTGTTTTTGCGAAACGAATCCGGAGAAATCAATATCACGATATTTAAGCTTCATTCCAAGTATTGTTCGCTTTCTTTCTAGCCATCCTTCTCACTCCTCTACCGCCTCCCTTTCTCTTTCTCTTTAGGAAATCTGAAATTAAAATTAAGGTTAAGTAAATTGAGGCTTCTGAAAATTTTTCGGGGTAGATTTTGTAAAATTATTGCATATTCTTCGTTTAAACACTTCGCAATCAGTTGACTCAACTAAACTCGGTGTCTGGAATGCACGTAGTCAAAGTCTCGGTGTCAAGTGAAGCGCTTGCTTTAATTATTTTGGGAAAAAGAACGCTGTTTGATATAAATCATTACGCACTTTTTATTGCCGTTGACGACGATGAAGACAGCTTAATTATTTCTAAATTCTTCAACTGATTGTTCAATTTAATAGCAATTGGAATATTCATAAAGGTTATGCGCCGTTTTTATGTCATATTATTTTTAGTTTTGACAATTGATTGATTGTGATTTCTTTCCAACATTTGTTTTACAATACAACTTGTTATTTTTTAGATTCTTTGTATTTATTATCTTTTCAAATGTTTACTTTAAATACAAAAAGTTCAGCATATTTCCGGTCGCTTTTATATACGCTTACGTCAAGAACAACAGAACCGCCACTACCGACACACAACGGTTACCATCTCTTCACGCCGTCAAAGTTGACATACGAATGATGATGCCTTTGCGAAAAATAAACACAAAATAAACCCCGAAGACGCTGCCTACAAGTCTTCAAGCAACTTCCAGTTCCAGCCGAGATGGAAGTATGGTTTGTGCTTGTTGGAAAGGTTTATAAGAAACACTGATACATGTTTACAGAAATCATAAATATGCTGATAACATAGATTAAGAACAAAATGTTTACAACATGAATACACAGAAGATACATTGTATCAAAGAATATGTAATAAATACGTAATATGTAAATAATACGTAAATATGTAATAAATGTACTGTATATTCTTTGATTGTATATTAATTCTTTGATGGAACCAGAAGGGAGGAAACACATGTTTATAAAATTCGGAGGAATATAGTGGAAACATGTTTACATCCTACAGCATTAACAGCATGTATACAAGATAGAGAAAAGGGAAAATTTTTATAAAATGTATATGCGGAGTGACAGACAAGTTGTTATAAATTGTTATATTTATAATTATTTTATTTTTCACAAAAACTTTAGAATGTCAGATTAAATTATCAAATGAAATAACAAAAAGTATAATTAACCAATCTAAGTGACAATTCTTCTTTTGCATCCTCTCATTTTTGCGTCCTCAAAATATGTTCCTTCCAAAAGCGAATGTATGTGGGTATGTGCTCCATGCTTACAAGAAAAATGTATATGGACACAATAACGCTGAAGTACTAGAAAGCAGCTTAAAAATATTATATTTATATCTTCATTCGTTCATCTCGTCTTCTTTCAAAATCTTCTATTTATTATTCTGCATTTAAAAAAACAAAAGTCAGTAAAGAATAAAACAAACAAAGGAAAAACAGAAGTAAAGCCAACACTTTGTGCTTTGTTTTTGTTGCTTATGGTGATGAGGCTGATGAGGCTCATCATGAGCTGATTATGACAAACAGACGAACACACGTCGTGGCAGATGAAGCACCGAGCACCAGGGTGCGGTGGGCAGGCAGGCAGGCAGGCAGGCCTGCTGCTTGCATGTCAAGTGTAAATTGCACAAAGTGTCGAAAGTGTTTCTTTTCGCAAACCGCCTACCGCGTCGCCCGCCCTCGTGCAAAGACGGCAGCCACTTACGCTTGAGTCTCCGGCCTGCTGCCGCCCCCACAACACCCATCGCCGGTGCTCGAGCGCGTTGGGTCCTAAACGGGATGCATGCAAATCGCTTTCCGTTCGACTGCGTCCATTTTCTGTTCCTTTTTTCGTTTCCTACGTTCTTTGCCATCGCATTTTTAGTGTTTGTTTGTGTGTATCTCACTTTGGAACACAAACGTTTGTTGGGCAATGAGTTGTTTTCAAAAAGATTCCATGAAAGATGTCGTGTTTCGGTTCGTGCAGTTGTTTTGCTGCCGGTTTCGTTGTTGCTGCTGCGCCTGCTTGTTCTTGCTCTTGTAAATGTGATTGGCATTCATTTGAATGCTGGCTCTTCGCACATGTGCCAAGACGCAGGAACGTTGTTGCTATTGTTGCGCCGTTGTTGTTTTTGCAACCGTTATTGCCGCTGTCCTCTGCCGCTCTCAGCATGTGTTCGGGTGCGCGCGTTTGTTTTTCTATTTCAGAATCATAATTCATAAAAAATTCATAAAATGCGCGGCTGCCAAGCCGTCAGTTGCGTGCCTCGGACGCCCCACAGCCTCGCCAAGAGGGCCTCCTCTGCGACCAGCCCTCCATCAATGCGGTCGGCTTGCGGTCCCGTTGCTGCGAGTGGTCCGGTCGCTTGTCGGCCTGCCGTCTGTCGGCGTGTCTCGTGGTAATGCCTCGTTGCAACACTCAGTCATTCACTTACTCGTAATTTGACTTCAGCCCTTCCCTCCTTTTTCACCTTCGTTATTTTCGTCTTCTTCTGCTTCTTCTTCTTCTGCGTCTTGGCAGTTTCGAAGATGCCTCTTTCGAAGAACGTTTGCGTTTGATTTAAGTTTCTGCGCCTGATGAACACATTTTGTGGCGCATAAGATAAATAAACAAGAAATGGGTTTGCTGTTGTTGTTGTTGTGGCTGCTGATACAATACAACTGCATTGTATCCGATCAACATGTTCAGGTTCGGCTGACGAAGTCATTCGATGACAACGAAGATGGTTGCGAGGGCTCCAACGACGCCAGCGGCCGGCCCGCCCTTTCGCTTTCGCTTCAATTTCAAAGTATTACAAAAAGAACAACTTATTGATTGACCTTGATCGTCAGATCGTTGACGGTGACAGCTTTTTTCGTGAAGTTTTGCTGGAGGGGTCCATTGAAAAAAGCTACCTTCTTTATCTAACTTTGCATAAACTTTAAAATGAGTTCAAAAAATTACTACAGAAAATTGTAGTAATGCAGTTATTAAAAGTACGTCCGCCGCCCGTCTCTACGACTGCAGATCACTTCGACATAGAGACGTTCCTTGGCATCATTCATAAAATCATAAAATGTTGCCGCAATTATTTCCATTTGACACCTCGAATGCGTTCGTTGATCGCGGCCGATGAAGAACTGCTTACGAATGGCAGCGAGAAAACCAATTAATTTTGTTGTTTTGATGCAGTCCCATGCGTCTACATGCCGCTACAGAAGCAGCAGCAACAACAACCACAATATCGTCACAATGCTCACGCTGCACGCAACATAAACCGATATCAACAACGACGCAATCATGTTTAATACGTCAAGCATTCAGTTTTTATGACTAACGAAACGGTATCTGTTGGCGGAATCCTTTCCTTCGGTGTTGCCTCTTTTCTGTATGAAGAGTATTTATTTGGGGAACAGGCAACAATGGAAATACAACAGTAGCCCAAGCAGCCACGACATCAACGACAATGACAACAATAAAACCGTCCGTCATGTTCTGGCGGGAGTTTTATGAGAGTGTTTATTGCAGTCGGCGGTGACGAGCCACCGACTGACTCTGCCCGCGCAAGAAACGAATGAACGAATAAACGCCGAGTCTCTGGCGGAGCTATTGGCAACACCAACAACAGAAACGGTTGCTATCAACATGTTACATCTTCAAGTCGCTACGACTTGCTCGCAACATTGACGACGCAGTCTCTCGGCGGCGAAGATTCAATTGATTAGAAGCAAACTGAATGAAGTGTGAGCCACGTGACAAATTTAATTTCTCCCACAAGATCGAAATGTTCCTCCTCCTCCTCCTTCGCCATCCTCACGCCCTGTGCAAATCCTAACCTGGCACCGTGCACGCCTCTTTGCTGATGTCAAAGTGAATGGGTGAGAAAAATTGGCAGGCTTCTCCAAGCGGTGCCACGAGCCGGACTGACAACGCAACAGACAAACGGATAAACAAATAGACGAGGTGCAGCCGCGGCCACGGACACATACTCACAGACTGACAATCAGCTGGTGCAGTCGGTTCTGGCAATAGTGAAGCGCGTAATGTAACGATATCCGGTCGATCGCAGCGAGCGATGTGACGTTGCGCATTGCGTGCGTGATTTGCTATTAATTAAAATATTAGCAAATATTAGGCTTCTCGGTTCTTGAGCGTTCGTGTGGTTCCTTTCGCGGCTGTTCTATTTTCGGCATTGCTTTAATGGCCAGTGTTGCCGATTTCAATGCCAATGTTGCATGACTAAATGGCAGCTTGGTGCGTACGTTTGTGTGTATGTGCGTCGGTGTGTGCCTGCGCTTGTGCCGGCAACGTGTGTGAGCGCGCTGTCTTCGATTTTACGAGGGCTTGTTGCAGCCACAGTCGACGCCATCGCTGAGAGAATAGTGTTGTTATTCTAGCCATTTTGTGCTTCGTGTATTTATTGATATTGTTGAATTTCTTCCATCTGCAGAAGCTCCTCTAAAGAATCAGTTCTTCGTTCTTCATTCTGTTTTTCTTATCTTTGATTTTGATTATTTCTGTTAATGTTTATTTTCGTTAATGTGTACGCGGTTTTCTGGAGGGCATCGCACGAACCAAGAACAACATACTCCAATTATTTGTGTTTTAGACACATTTTAGAACGCTTCTAAACGATTTCTAGAGCCTCTGGCTATTGCAAACAAAACAAGTGCCTGAGAATGCCTGACTTGACTGAAAATGCAAATTTTGAAGGTTCTAGAAGGCAGACTCAAGCTAAAACACGAATCAAATGGGCTCGACTCGCGCGAACGACCGCTCATTGTTCGACTACGCTAATGCTTGCACTTCAACTAAAGCAACAACAAGTAACAGCAACAAGAACGGAGAAGAATTTCGCCACAATCGCAAATGAAACTCATTAAAGCGCGGCGAGAGCAGTACGAGTATTTAAAACCTTTTCCACGGCTAGCCCTTCAAGCCATCCCCCTTCCGCCGCGCAGCGAAACGACACCGACCCTCTCGCTACTCGGGCTACTTCTGCAAACTCTCAAACATCAATCAAAACTTTAATTAAGCAAACGAAATTACGTATAAAGCCAGCGCGTAATGAGTTGTTCGTAGGGACGAAGAAGCAGAGCACGACGCCACCAACAACAACGCGACGAGTTCAAGCAAAAGGCAAAAGTCAAAAGGAAAAGTTATCATGGCTTTTTTGTAGAAGGGTACTTTTTAGTAGAACATTTGTTGGGTGGAAACGTCAACACCAACCGACACCAACAACAGCAACGACATCCTCAATGCAAAAACTACAGAAGGCTTTATTTCGTATCCAAGAAGAACTGATATATTTTCGAGTGTTATGATTTTATTACATTTTTATTTCAATCGAAGGAGCCAAAACATATCGTACAAAGATCGCAAGTATTACTTCGCACCGACTAACAAATTGCTACCATTTATGTCTAGAAATGTCGCCCAGTCTACGCGACACGATTATGTTGTGATGAAGAAAACTTGCGTGAGAGAAGCACAATATATCATTGTTATTATGGACACATCCTGAGCATGACACATGACACTGAGCAGCGCACATCGTGCATTTATGGATGACGTGAACTAACACCAGCCCTCGTCGTTGTTATTGTTGTCATCAGAACTTCTAACGGCTTCATTAGACTTCGTTTCTGTTAGAATGGAACTTGAGGTGGTGCATGTGGAAAAGTTTTCAAATAACATCACAGGCGGCAAATCGCATGCAACGACAATAGACGAGTACTCGTGCGAGCAAAGTGTTCACGGCAAGGAGATGTCACTTGCGCCGAACGCGAAGCAGGGCTCAAAGCACGAACACAGTTGTTCGATCGACAGCGCCATTAAAACTTTTCAAATACGTCTGCTTTGCGTTGTGTACCACATTCTTCAATACTATTGTGGGATGCGCCAGGAGCTACAAAAGCCGGCATTGAAAATTACATCGCACTTACTTTCATTCTTCGAAAACTGGATAATTTACATTTTAGTGTTAATAATACATACACCAATATTAATGCCATACTTTACAATTTGATAACTCCTGCCACCGTATTCGCGAAAAGAATCTTAATAAAATGGAACAAAATCAGAACACGTCAGCTTTTCTGGCAACAGATTGAAAACAAGGACATCGTAAATCTCGACGAGTATAAAAAAGTTCAAATCATGATTACATGAGACATCTACGAGTATTGAGTAATACTTGTCAGATCTAAAATGAGAAAATGGAGTCGTTGCGATAGCAACAAATTGACAGCATTTTCATTTGCGATGGATTCCGCTTCCTTTCCGGCTCCTTCTTTCTCGATATCTGGCGTTTAGGAACGCTCGAGGTGGTTAGAAGGAGCAGGAATCAGTGCCAACGACATGAGAGAGGATAACAAGAGTAATGCATAAATAATTTTGGCGACGTAGCAAACGCAGAACACAATAAACGAACGATGGCGAATGCGCTTGACGATTGTCAACAGACATGCTGACGCCCTGCATGAGGATAATGTATGTACATAATCGTATATGTATAGAAGAAGGGGCGAGGAAGAGCAGTTTCAAAAATAATTACGAGTTCGTGAAAGATCCTTTAATGTTCGGAATACACAAAGACTTTATGCACTTCTCAAAATCTGTACGAGACCGCCGCGAAGGCAGCAATTACCCTTCCTCTGACGGTATCGGTACAGCGAGCAGCGAACCCTATCGTCATCATCATGCGGATCATTTGGAATATAATTAACCGGAGTTGGATTTATAAATGATGATGATTGATGTCGGATAAGCATTCAACTTTTTCTATTTATCGGTTTGATGGCACGATTCGGTCAACTAACCTTAGATATCGCTTCTATATCTCCGATAGAAGATTCGATCAAAGCACACTTCATTTTTTCAATAATATTTTATCTCTTCAGTTTTGCATTTTCCATGAGATAATTCGTTTATTTGACTCATCTCTAGAAATAGCTCAAATCTTCAGTGCCTCCGCTGCTTTGTTTATGATGATGCTGCGCAGCGGACATCTCAGAGCTCCACTTGAGGCAGCCCTTCCTCTTCGACATTCCCTTCGACTGCATGAAAATAGTTACTCTCTCAACGATGTTATCCCAATTGCCGCATTTTATATGAAAAGCTACTTGCTGAAGGCACCCTTTGAAAACATGAGGCTTGCTTTCCATACGGTTTCATTTGCTCTTCCGCACTTTCAGTGTCCCGGCTACCTGCACTATCATACCCCCCCCCCCCCCCCCCCCCCCCCCTCAACCCCTGGGCATGTGACCGCGGTGTGTCTCGCCGAATAAACTGTAGCAAAAACTCTCCTCGAAAGAATGCTGCTACAAGTAATTAAAATTAAGCATCTCTACTTTCGGTATTTAATAACTCAAGCCGTGCAGCGGCGAAATAAAGGCAGGCAAATAGGTCAAGCGTGCAGTGAATGCCGTTGCTCCGACCTACAGTGGTCTCTGGGTTGGCAAGAGTCGGCGAAAAACTGAGCATAACGTTTCGAGTCTTTGCGGCTTTGCGGCATGTCTGCTCCCTATTAAATTACTAACAGCGAGTTGGAGCTTTGAGTTCAGACGAAAATATTCCTCTTTCTGAAAAAAACCCTATTTGCGTTCGGCATTTGTCCCTTTTGCTTCACTGTGCCGCCGCATGTGCGTCGCCCTGCTTCCTGCAGATATTACTAGCAGTACAGTAGCTTCGAAAACTCCGCTCCTGCCGAACTGCGGTTGTCGCCACCGCCGTCTGCTCCCCGCCCATTGCTGGGTGGCCACTGTTCGGTACACCCCGACAATTTCGGTTGCACTCTTATCATGAATGCGAAAGGGCTTCCTTTTTATATTGAGCGACGCAGCAACGGAAGAGAGTCGCGTGGTGCAGCGTGGAAAAGGTGGCGGAAGCGGAAGCGACTGAAGGGTCCGCAGCCCACACACAAACGCATACTCTCTTTCATATCATGGCAATAATAAGAATGAAAATGAAAATAATAATAATAAGAGGAAATGTTAAAGTAAATTTAATCAAATGGAAACAATGTCATGAAATTCAGCAACAAATTAAATGCTTAAATTGGAGTTACTTTTTGTCTGCCCCTCCCTCTCCCTCTCCCTCTCCTCCTCTCCCTCTACCCTCCTCTTTTAGAGAAGAGCTGCGTTGAACGGGCGCTTCATGCCTCTAAGAAGAAGAGCAAAGAGTTTTCGACTTCACACGAACACGCATACATACACGCATACCGATCAACAGCTGAGCTCTGAACGAATTTGTGCATGTGTGCTGAAGGCAGCTTCTGTGTTTTCGTGACATCTCGTTTGTAGGTTTGCCTCTAAATTTTTATCTGTTCGCCACGTCCATTCTTGGCCCGCCCGGTTCTGACCTGACCTGCCCTGGAGGCAGTTCGAGCGCGACGGTTGACTGCTTGAATGACTTTGTCAACAACCGCCAGGATCAAGTGGAGCAGCGCAAGTGAAAATGGTCTGCCGCTGCTGTCATTGCTTTTAATGCCGTAACGCTTTGCGCTGACAACATTGGGCACACGCAAGCGGGAAAGAGAGAGAGAGAGGGGGTGCGTGGGGAGGGGGAGGGGAGCATGAAAAGCATCCGGCATGCATGTAGGACACTGTTCGTCATCATTCATCCTTAATGTTGTCATGCAAAAGGAAAGAACAAAAAGGATCCGAAAAGTCACTTTTTCATAGATACTCGCATTTGTTTGGCATTGCATTAGTGTTGGTGCAAATGAGATCACATCAGGAGCATTTTTGATGACGGCGCTGTGGAAAGCGATGCTTGTGGGAGGGAGCGTCTGCCCCGCTTCCTCCTTTGTTTGTTTATCTCTCTAACTATGCGCTTCATGCGCTTCATGCGCTTCATGCGCTTCATGCGCTTCATGCAGTTGGTTGTGTTTGTGCTCGTATATTTCCTGTGAATTGTTATGATCGCTATAGAATAATAATAAAAACAACTGAAGCAGCAGCAGGACAGCGACTGCGACAGCGACTGCGACTGCGACTGCATTTAAATACACAAATTGTAAGCGGCGTCACTCGCTCATTTCAAATTTTCTTTTCACTGCCTCTGAACCATTCTATCCACTGCGGCAAGCATGATGATGACGATGCGTGAGACGAGGACGAATGAGGATGGGTTGTAGGCGACGGCGATGCTGATGATCGCTCCGTTGCAAATACATCGACATTTGCATTCGTTTGCTGCATTTTTCATGAACACTGTGAGTTTTTCCGGTGTCGAGTTTTTGAACGGAGCGGTTTCCTTTCCAGCATTTTTGATTTCTTCCTGCACTAACAACGAGTCGCGGAAAATAACACTCGTTCTCACTCTTTATGTGCGTTTTTTACTTCCTTGTTGAAGAACGTTAGAGCATAAAAGGAGATGAGAGTTGGAAAATTTCAAATTTATATAGTCCCAGACGGTTGGCATTGGTTAGATTTTTGCAAAAATACCCAACAAAGTTTTCACAAGAGCTGACATTTTAAATTAAGGACGAAATCAAGGATATTTCCTGCAAGACGGAAGAGCAAAAGCTCAGTGATTGAAACGAAATGTGACTCATGCGACGCGTTGCACACAGAGAACATAATATTTTATTTTTAACCGCAAATTCGCCGTTTTTTCATTTTCTTTCAGACGAATTTTGAGGCGGTCAGACACTGAAAACCTCCATTCATCAAAAGGATTTGTGAAAAGGCAGCATTTGAAGCAACAACAACAACAACAAATGAGTTAGATACATTTTACAGGCACTCAAGTCCTGATTCCTTCTATTTATTATCGCCACAATTTTTCATTAAGTATTTCCTGTTTAATTGTAAGAAACTGAAGTTTCTCTCTCCCTTTTTTTTACTCATTTTTAATTGCTGCAATAATTTTTAACAAAGAAGACAGATTTTCTTATTAACAGCATAAAAAGTGTTTTTAAGTCTCTCCTTTTCGATGGAATTTTCGTTCGAATCCTTCTTTGCTCTCTTCTTATTTCAACATTTTTAATTTTTCTCCTTTCCTGAATTTCCATCGCGTTTTATGTCCTTCGAGTGCTGCGTCGTAAACAATTAATTTTCACATTTTTACGGTCTTACTCGCGGACTGCCGTTACCCATGTTGTTGTTGTTGTTGTTGTTGTTGTTGTTAACGCTGTTGTTAGTGTTGTTAATGTTGTTTCAATGCTGTTGCTGCTCCTAACGAAAATTGCTGTACGTACATACATTGTTGCCGGTGATTTTTATTGCAGTTTATTACACTCGTTGTTGTTGTTGTTGTTGTTGTTGTTGTTGTTGTTGTTGTTGTTGTTGTTGTTGTTGTTGTTGTTGTTGTTGTTGTTGTTGTTGTTGTTGTTGTTGTTGTGCTTATTGCTAGGAATACATACAAATTTCATGGCATCGAACCTTCAACACTGCGAATGTCGTCGTCATTCGTTTTAATTGTTGTTGTTGCAATTGCTACGAGTATATTAATTGCTGTAGACTTTTATACTCTCTATAAATCCGCGCCTATGATGACATCGCTCGCTTTGGATAGATCTAAAGGGCAACACAGTTTCGGTATTCTCGTTTATTGCGAGGTGCTGTCACTGCCGAAGTATGTGCCACGTGAGGGTTAAGTGAAGGGGCTGTCGCAGGGCCCATAACAACACGTTTTACATTATCGTTAATGACAAAACGGCGTCGACAAAAGCAGCAACAGTTAACGTCAAAAGCAACTGTGCCATGAAAGAGAAGCGCAACGGAACAGATGGTCATTCAGCCCGACCCGAAGGACAGACTGGATGTGACTATAATGTTCTTTTATAAATCTCGGTGTATAAATATATTAATTTCGAAAAGGACATTCCTTTCGGAGGCTTCTTCAGGCTTTAGTGTTTGGAAGAAACGATTCGATTATTAGTGAAATTGACAATAGTTCTGAGTGGCTGTGCCTTGGCCCGACTTAGTCGATTGCCACCGCCTGAACAAGTCGACGCTAAGTCGATTGAGTGCACCCCTCAAGGCGTGGGTCGTGAGGACTCAACTAAGACTGTTCCAGCGACCGTGGCGGATTGATTGCTTCTCCTTTTTAGCTCTTTGAAATCTAGATTTATGTTCAAATTATCACAATTTACTGAAGTAATTTGCATCATTCATTTCCCGCTTTTCTGTTCTAGTCTCTCGCGTATTTCTACTGCTTCACTGTTTTCGAGCGTCATGGCTCTATTTCGAGTATCAGCCTCTTTCAAGGACTTTTTGAGAAATATTTCAAACGGAAGTATTTCCATTATGAACGGAATTGGTTATTGCGACTCTTCCAATTCTTCATTTCTATGGCATACACACTAATAATTCTGCTTTCTCGGAAAATTTCATTAAAGCCAGTTTCGTTGAGTTACTGAGCAAGAAAAACTGAAAAAAGCTAGAAAAAACGTTGGCAGAAAGCAACAAATTTTTGTCTCCGTGAAAAATATTCGTATAAACTTCAAAAAGTTTTATCATAAATTTTTAGAACTTGAACAAGTTTTTGGTGAAATCTAGTGTTGTTCTTTTACTTTTTCGGTTGTTTTGTTGTTGTTTTTGCTGTTGCTGTATGGCTTTCTTTGGCCCAAGTATGAGAAATGTCAACGAAAACGGGTCAGTGGATTACAATAAGAAATAATAATAAACACAACAACAGCACAACAACAAAAACGACGACAACAACCATTCCAACAACTCAACAGCAAAAAGAACCTTTAGGAAATAATCGAGAGGAAGTTGTTCAGCGAATTTGTTAGCGGAAAACGAAATAATTTTTGTTGTTAGCAAAACTTCCACCATCGAAGCTGCAGAGGACCAAGATGGCGGAAGAGGCAAGCAAGAAGCAGGCAAGCTAAAGGTAATGCAGCGGCTAGAACTTCATGGCTGTTTGAATTTGAAGTGTTTGAATTGATTACTCCGTCAACCGGCCGTCAAAGAAGTCCTCAGCAGTTGGTTCAAGCGTTCACAAAAAGGCATACGTTGCGGTTATAATGTTGTTTTTGTTTTTAATTTTCATTTAATAAACTTTTTCAACAGTCGCTGCCGTGAAATCGCCGGAAAACAAGACAAAAAGTTTTGATGGTCGCTTCTAGAGCAAATATTTTAAAGTTTTCATATCCTTTTTCTTTAACATTTTTGCTTTCTTCGTGTTTTCAATGATTGGGCAACATTATTTGATCCATGATTGGCCAACTTGTTCCATCGATCCGGGTTGACCGTTTTTCGGTTTGGATGATTCGTTTGTTGATTCGTTTATTCCTATTCGTCTGTCTCCTTTACTCGATTTTCAATTCATGTCAACGACTCTTTTGATTGGATTGACTTTCTTGCTTGACTCATTCTACGCACCGGCTTGTCCGATTCCTTTGAGTCGTTTACTTGATTGCTTCAGGCTGCAGCCCGTTTCTTGATCTAATTGAATTTTATGAAACGCCAGATTTCTTGGCTGGCCGCGGCATATACCCACAAGTGTACAGTTACAACTGTCTGCCTGACCGCCAGAGAACCATCGCTCATGTTGGCGGCGTTTCGTTCGCTCTCTTCCTTGAACTTTAACCACAAATTTTCCAAGTTTTGTTATTTATAGTATGTATTTATTATGTTTGTGGTCCTTGCTTCATTCTTAGAAATTCACAAAGCAGAAAGGAAAAGGAGAAGTAAAACGCCGAAGAGCTTCAAAGTGTCGTAAAATAAAATTAAAGAGACATCATTAAAAAAGATTTGTTTTGATGTTCCAGAACATGAAGTACGAAAGCACGAGAAAGAAACGCTGCAAGTGGCGCATTTGAGGGGTGGTCCACGGGGCTGGTCACCACCACCACCCCGGCCCACCAAATTTTGACCCCATCAAAAACAAAGGGAGGATGTTCGGAGGAATCGCGTGGAAACAGTGTAAGTTATTAAGAGAAGTTTTCGTATTGTTGACATGCTATGACGTCCGTCATCAGGAGTTTATTGGGCGGGAATTATGGTGAACTAATTGATTTACTGAGCCCGCTTGAGTTGCGAATGAATAAGAGTTTTCGGGGGAAAATCTATCCCCTCTTTCGGATCCATGCTATTGCTGCTATTGTTGTTGTTGTTTACCCAGCCCGCAAAGCATGACCCATTTATAATTTATATTGCAAATTGTCATGTAATTTCAATTTATTTAGCATGATAATTAAATAATTTAAGTTGTATCCAAAGTGAAAAGAATTTTTTTAACGTCCTATGGCGGAAAGCGTCGCCGTTCACGAAGCCTTCCCTGCCCTTTTTTCTTTTTCCCGTGGGCCCGCCGCGGCGTGAGCGTGAACGCGCTGGCATTAATGCGTCCTAGTTCGATTCAACGCGTATGAGGCCGTGCGGCTGTGTCTGAATGTGTATGTAAATTAATGCGAGGCTGTGAATGTATAATAGTGTGTGTGTGTCATGCAACATCTCAACGAAAAGCACAAACATTGATACATACGAGTGTACCGGCAACCATCAACCATCACCTTTCTCAAAAGTTTATTATAGCGACATACCGCGAAGCATATATGCATGTGTGTATGTATACATGTACGTGCGAATAGACACGGTTATACATATAAGGTACACTTGCACAGGTACCCTTTAAGTAGTCGAAGAAAAATGGTTTGCTTTCAGAAAATTGTCCAAGAAATATCCGACTTTGGAAAGAAGTCAAACAAACTGTAACCTCATAGTTACGACTTTTAAATTATATTCACAAAAGTGACGATAAATCATGCGCATATAATGCACGTACCGATATGTGCGCTATTGCTCTCTGTCAGGTTTAAAAGCTCCAGCAGTTAGTTGTTAGCAGTTTTGACCATTTTGGTTACCTCGCGCGCAAATTAACATCGATTGTACCATTACCATGAAAATTCTCTGACATAAGAGTGTTTATATCATACCATCGGTGAGTTTCCGGACAGGAGAATGTCATGCATTGCTTTGGCTTCAGAGTTAGGAGCGAGCGAGTACAACTTCATAAATTATTTCTGGCCAGAAATAATACTTTTGTTACTTCTTTCTTTCGTCGCTGCTGCCGGTTTGTACTTTTCCATTATGGTATTGCTTTATTATATTATGGTTGCGTATTGGTTACGCTTTATTGGAGGTCAAAATGCTCACAAGCCACAATACGATGCATTCTACGGCATGCCATGAACCTTTTAATAACGTAAACGCTATTATTTCGGAATGTTTGCTTGTTTTTTTCTAAAAAATTATAAGTAACTATTTTCTGAAAAAGTTGCTCTTAAATTCTTTATTGTTTTTAATTTAAAATAGTATGAGATTTTGTGCTTAAAGCCAAGGTTTTAAAGTCTCTTAACCCCGATTTGCTTTCAGATGTATTTGACTCTGATGCATATTTTGTTAATCTCTCGCTGAAAATGTACTCAGCACCGAGCATAATTTTTCTCTCTTAAGTCTCTCAAAGGCTCTCTTCGGGCTATTTTAACTAGAAACAACAACAACAAAGGCAATAAAATAATGCATAATTTAATTAGGCCAAGAGTACCAACAAAAATGCGTAACTAACAAAGTAGTAAGAGTCAACGTTATGAATTTTAATGAACTACGTCGAGCTGATTTAGCTCTCAAGACAAACGGTTCGGGAAAGTTGTAAAGCCAAGAGGAGACGAAGAGCAAACAATTAAGGTGTCAAAATTTTGCTGTGCTCTCAGCACAAGCACCGACAGCGAGCATCTGCAGCAGCAAGAGCAACAAGAGCTTCATCCGTCATTAATAGCAGCACGAGCAACAACTTTCGCTGTTTACGTTAAAGTGAGTTGGTTGGTTCTGTCAAAAAGTCGTAAAATTGCAAAAGTTGAGGGTGACCGACGAGCGAATAGATTGAAGAAGCAGGAGACGGTTGTTAAATGGGTGTGAAGCAAAGAACGAAGTAAGGAGCAGCTCTGCCTGACTGTCTGGCATGGTCTCAACTGTCATTCAGACAGACAGCCAGGCCGAGACTTACGACCCGATTCAATACTTTCGAGGATAAAAAAGAAATCATATGAAAGTAAACTCCCAAGATTTACCGAAGAAGGTCCCGAGAAAACAGACGCGGAAAACGACAACTTACTATGGAGAGACTTGAGTCTCTCTGGAGTCAGACTCCCTTCAATTAAATGACAATTCGTTTGACATCTACGCAGTAGATGGTTTTTTAAAGATAACTTCTTCTCCTCCAAAGTTATTAAATTAGGATATCGTATTTTTTACTTTCGAAATCACTTTCTTTCTACTTTTCTCTCCTTCTACGTTTGCTGATATTTGTCTACTATTGCTTCTTGTTCTTCTGCTGATGTTCCGACTCTCTGATATTCTTGTTATCTCTACGAAAATACGAAGTTCTTATTTCCTCTTATCTTTCGCTTCGTTTAACTTCTCTTTTATCATTTGCAATTTGTGCGAACTTCGACAAAGCCGGGTTGTTTTCGATTGATTTACCCTCTCCCCTTGATTTTCCTTTCCCAACCTGCTCTTCCTCTTCCTCTCTCATGCATGCCTTTACTGCCTTTCTGCTTCCGGTTCCGTCAGCATTTTCAGTTTCCTCCATTGGTTGAATTGAAGCTCCTTCCGTCCGCTTGTGAACCTTAAAATGTTCATACGATACGAACATTCGCGATGCACTCAATGAATATTTATGGAAAGTTTTACATTTTGATGAATTACTTACGCCACTTGGCGGCGGTTTGAGGGCGAAGCCAGAGAAAACATATTCATGGTTGCAAAAATAAACTGGAATCACAGAAAGAATCGACATGGGACGCATTTTACTACAAACTACGAACAACATTTCTGCGAAATTCCACATATTAAAACTCTAAGATCTGGCAGTGCGATAGAATTTCTGTTTTTGTTGCTTTAAAGTTCTCTCCAGAAAGTCCTTCTTTCAAAATCAAGCACTTCTAGGACCTTAAAGTTCTGCATTTGCATGGCTGTGATGGTTATTATTAGCATCGTAAACACCAACATTTTCTGCAACACCTTCAACGACTTTGGTCATAATCGACGAACTCGTCTACCGAGCAACCGAGACTCACTGGCCGCCCGACCGGCTTGCAGTTTAGTACCTCGTAACTCGCAAACTTTCCATCGCATAATAGACAGCACTCACGTGTCTCACCTGCATATTCTTCGAAGTTATCGGTCTTCGGTGCAGGTCCGCACTTTGGTC
Organism: Conops quadrifasciatus; assembly: GCA_949752815.1. Lineage (NCBI taxonomy): Eukaryota > Metazoa > Arthropoda > Insecta > Diptera > Conopidae > Conops > Conops quadrifasciatus. The sequence goes on from OX457078.1 coordinate 41,096,191, forward strand.
GGCGTTGAGGACTGGGAATGATAAGCAAGGAAAACTCCTCTCAACTCAATTTGAATTTTTCCGGAATCTGCTATAAAATAAATACGAGCCTATGCAAGATGCTAAATAAATATTGAATATTGACTTTTATCACTTTGTGAGTAAACGCAAGCAAATGCCGAATTAATTGTTTTTGTTCATTGTGATCGTCTGATGTTTATTTTACTCCTTCGTTTTGTCCTTCGATAGTTCAGTTTCTTGTTTTGATAAATTTCAATGTGCTTTTACCTGCATTAAGAAGACAAGAACAAGAAATATCCTGAAGCTGACGAGCTCAACATTGAATAATTTTGTTTTAAATTAAATATTTATTTTTATTTTTATATAATTAAAACATTCGCAAATGAATACCTAATTGTCAATGAGAATCTTATAAGAAGTCCAGTCAAAATTTCAAAAGTATTGCTGAGTCTGATTCTGGAATGGTATTGGAGTATTGCGGTGCCTTCTTTCAGAAAAAGGGCAGCGTTTCAGTTAAGTTGTTTAATAGATTGAAATTATTGATGCAATGTATTGACTGCAATGCAATATACCGCAATGATATCTGTTGCGGTCGATTTGTCGAATTTTGTATTATTAGGAATTATATGAATTATTATTTGAGTTATATGAGTTTTCAAGAATTTGTTTAATCATTAAGTTAATTTCTAGAAATGATTCATACAATTAATTAGTGCGTAAAGAATGTGGTAATATCTCTTTTTTAAGGAATACTTTATACATTTTTGAACAGAACATAGTTGAAATAATTATAAAATAATTTATATTCGTACTTTTAGTTTGGAATGATTTATGTCATAGAATATCTGGCAGGTCTTGAAGCTTTTTTACAGAACGTCGCACATTCGAAATCATGCACCTCTATGAAACAATGCACCACAACAACAAAAGATCATAAATAAATTCAGGTTTAAGAAAAACCAAATAAAATTAGAACAAGAACAAGAAGTATGGAAAAAAACTAAACTGAAGCCAAGATGAAAAACATAGAATAAGAAAGTAATATCTTGGTAGAAACAGTAAGGAAAGTATCGCATAGAAGAAGAACAGGGAAAAAAAAGGAGAAACTTAAACCAGCTTTTCCGTGCTCTTGAGTAAAACAGCAAAAAAGAAGAAGTACATGCTAAAGAAAAATATACTCGGCTTAAAAGAGTGAACGATTTGACAGAATTTAAGTCAAACTAAAGAGTTTCAAACACGCTCGCGAAATGGGGCGCTGAGGATGGGAAGGTATGTCCGGTTATGGAAAGAGGCACGAATGCTCCCATTCCTTTACGCTCAGGAAGCTAAAGTGACGTGGGTTGTCTGCGTCGGCTGCAGTTGCTGCTGCTGCTGCTGCTGCCACTACTAGCAAAAAAGTAGGTTACTACAGCGAAGATGTATGAATGCACGAATGCGAGACAAAAGAGTATATTAGGAGAGAAGGGCGACTGTGTGGAAGCGTGGGTTTCGGTTATGGAAGCTTGGGAGGAGGGAAGAAGGTGGGTCGACAAGGGAGTAGAGGAGGGCGAGAGCTTACTCTGGATGCAAGTGGAGCAAATGAGGATAACAGCAAACGTGGCGTTTTCCCATTTTCCCAAAGTGTTTGTTTTGCACAGAAGAACATTTCAACAAATAAACAAGCACACTAACACAGACTCACACACCCACTTTTACCCACACCCTCTTCAAGTATTCTTGTAAGTTGCCGAACCGTAGAGTCGTTAGCACCTAGATACGTTGGAGACTGTGATGGATGGTTTTTCTCCTTTTTACAATGAGAAAAGCAATAACTTTTCCGCTGAATCACGAAACGGGGGGGGGGGGAATTAAAAAAAAAGGAAATTAATACCTTCGAAATTATTCAAGTCAGAGAGAGAAAGGGTAAGATGCAAACCTTTTAGTAAACAGAGCGTTCATGTCAATGCGAATATTATATCACTAAAAATTTGTTGCACTTTCCTTTTCTTTCCGAATTGTTTCGGAATTCAACAACCACAGAACTCGCACGGATCGTTTTGAATACTGTTTTCTTTTCATTTGATTTTAAACATTTTAAACATGGACAAGGACTCTTTCGATTTCTTGCTTTTCCTCGTTTCCTCTCCACCACTTCGTGGTTATTCTGATTTAACCGACCATTAAATTCAACGTCCGAAACGCTTCTACTGCCAGCATCGTTGTCCACGACCACGAAATGTGTTTAAGTTTCGCAAATACGAGGAAGAAATCGGCATAACGTCGAAATGAATATTCGAAGTTTCCTCGCAGTCCAGTCCCTTCCGCTCTCTCGTACTCTCTCTCAGTAGTCTTGGTAGCCGTCTCACTTATTTTCGTCGTTAATCTCGTACGGTTACGTGATGTGATAACAGTTATTTAACGACCACACAGTTATTTAACAGCAACAACAAGAGCAGCGCCAACTATGCGAACAATGACTACGACGGAGGAACGTTTTTCATGTAAAAACAAGACCAAATAGAGTACATGTTTCATAAATACCAAAACCCATTTCGTAAAAGTTCGAAATTAAAATAAGAGAAAATTATGGCTCTGAGAGAGAGGTTGTAATGTAAACTTAAGAGAGTCTTTTTCTCTTCTTCGAATTTGCGAGCTCGAATTTCACAAGTTCGGAGCTAGAACATTTTGCATTTTCCATAATATTGTTATTATGATTAGACATTTATCATCTGTCTATCTGTCTGCCTAAAAGATTGTCACCTAAAAAATATTATCTCATGTAAGATATTATCACCTGAGAAAGATGATCGCGTGAGAGAGATTATCGTCTGAGGAAGATTATCGCCTGAGAAAAGTCGTCGCATGGAAAAGATAAACGAGTTAGATCGATCACCTAAAAACGATTATCGCGTGATAAATCTGCCTGCCTGCTTGTTTGTCTATCTATCTCCTTATCTATCTGTCTATCTGTCTATCCACACAGCCGCCTACTGTTCCATCATCGATTTCACAGCCAAGGGAGTAATTCATATATGAGATTTGGTCGGGGCTCGTTCTTCCTTCTTCAACAATGGGTCGCGTCACATACTGTATTGTTACCTCAAGACATTGTGCATTATGGGCTCTTGCCATGCAAAAACCTTCTTCGACCAAGCTTGTAAGAAGGTAATATCCAAGGTAATATCCACCACTACCATACAAGTTACTGAACGGACAGGCTGATGACCTCTAGTGACAAGTTCTCTCTTCGAAAATTCCAGTAAAGTTCGAAGTTCGAGCAGAAAAAGCTTCTGATTTTACGACAAAATCGTTTCCAGCGACCGGAATCTCTGTGGTTGAGAGTTTGCGCATGAGAAAAAGTGAGAGACGAGAGCGGAGAAGTGTATACGATTAAAGCCTCAATTCTACATAGACGTGACGTAACGTGACGGGAGAGAGCGAATTTCAATAGGTTCATACGAACCGTTACGTTACGATTTGAGTATGTAATCGTTTACAGTAACCGCCGCAAGTAACCTCTCTCTCGCCGCCACGTCACGTCTAGACTAATTGAGGCTTAGAAGTATTAAACGACATACGTAATCAACGACGAAGCTAGAAAGAGATAAATTAACCTCCGTGCTTGTTAATTTATCTCTTCCTAACCATTTGAAATAATTACATAAAAAGAATTACATAACTCAAATTTAAAAACACATGGTAAAAATTAATCGCATATTTTCATAAAGCCCACAACATTTTTAAATAATTACAGCGGTTCTCCTACCAAATCATTGACAGAGAGAGCTTACGGTAACGGCCCTTAAATCTAAGAAGGCTGTTAACATGACCCAATACCACAGAACCGAATACACGCCACACGCCACTGCAGCACTCGAATTAATTGGCGAAATCGGAATATAAATGCGAAATAGGAACAAAATATGAATATGAATAAATGGAGAACCTCATAACAATAGCTTCGACAACACTTCTACTAGAATAACTTTTATTACAGCAGGAAGCAATTTGCATTAATCAATATTCGTTTTATTGGGCCTTAGGACTCTAAGTCAGAAATAATCCCAGCAATTGAGCGATACAAATCCCCGAAATTACAAAAATATATTGGCCTCTTCCAGTTTCTACTGTCCTTTTCTTGTTCATCTTGCTCGCTTGTCAATGGTTCAAGGCGCTTTCCAGTAGGTTCAATCAAACGAGTCCTAAAAGAATACCGGCACGCACCGAAAGTGAAGATTTTACTTATGCTTAACATGTAGAGTCTCGAACGAAATAGTTGTGGAGGAAGAAAGGAACACCATCAAAACAGAAAATGAACCGGAAGACGAAAAACCAACCAACGGAGAAAAAATTATGAAGCGCAGCGATAGGAATAGTTGATACGAAGAGTGTCCTGCATATTGATGTCATGCGAATGGCATCAGAGCTGCTCAATAACAAAAATCAACATCAACATAATTCGAAATACAATTGGCCTCAGCATCAGTGTGGTCATCAATACTCTCATCAAGAAGCTAAAATTGTGACGATGATGGTGATGACGATATGCTGAGAAAATCCTCGCTGCAGCAATCCTCGCAAATTGCAAATTGCAGCAATCCAGCAAACCGTGGTTCGCTGCGAAGTCGAGCCACTTTTCGACACTTGTGCTCGGGGCGTGTACTTGTATGTACTTTGCCTGTAATGTGAATAATTCAATCGCAAAATGAAGGTTTCATTGTACACAAATTTGGTTTCTGATTGATTTTGCTGCACTGTTCTCCGTCCACAGTGTTCAGGAGCGAAGAGTGTCTCCGCTACAAAAGTTTCTTAGCGCAGAACAGCACTTTTTCATTCATCCTGAGGAAATATTAATTAACAGTCACGTTTTTTTCTTGCGCTTACATACGCCGAGAACAGTTCGAAGCTAAGGATATGTTGGTTGATTAGTTTTCTTTAGATTTCGTTCGTGGGTGGTCGCGATTGCAGTTTTCGCTTGCTTTACTTATTTTACTTGCTTGGACTGGTTTTGCTTTGTTGCCTCGGTATTGTTCTTTGCGCTAATTCAGCGCATTTCGATTCAGTTTAAGAATATACGTTTTTGCATTTGACTTCTTGTGAACTTCAGTTTTGCGCTTAGACTCCATTTTCTCTATTTTGGTCTTACTTTGTTTTACTTCCTCTCCTCAATTTACCTATTGTGTTATTGTTGTTTTTGCTAATACTTTTTAGCACCTTTGATTTTGTTTTATTTTCCTGCCGTAAGTTTTTCTGCCATTTTCACGTTCGCTCTACCGCATTCGAGCTGCTTCAGTGAGCGTGAAAGTGATGTCAAAATATTGTAGCTGATCTGAACTCGAAGGAACCTGAGCACTGAAAAAATTTAATGACTTCCGTTGTGTAAATATCGGTATGAATTGTACACTTGTCTTTTGAAATATTATTGTAGAATTTTTGGTGTCGTCGCTTCAAGTGATTTTATGAATAGAAATTAATAGAATGTTAAATTTTTTAATACAAGAGAATAAAAAAAAATAATTAAAGCATAATTACTTCATTTTAAATAAACAACTGTAATAAAATTCTTCATGAACGTGGTTGCCTCGAAAAGAGGTTTCCTTTTAGCATCATTTTAATTGCTAATAATAGTTTAGTTAGTCATTGTTAATATTGTTGGCATACAAGAAAGTTTAAATTTTCATTAAATTCAAGAATATTAAATATTATCGCATAAATATATTTTCCACTAATTTTTTTCTACAGGTATAAACATAGCGCTCTCCGGAGTCGTTGCGTCCCATTGTTCTTATTGCCGCTTTTGTTTTTTTTAATTTTTGTTGTTATTGTTGTTGTAATGCGTACATGCATTACCGTATGTCTGACATGCTCCTTCACCCGCAGACATTTATTTTACGGATGAAAAAAACAAATTCAAAATAAAAACAAAACAAAAAGGTCTGCAAAATCCAAAGGAAAAGAGAAAAACGCACAAGCAACAGCAACAACAATAGGAAGAATCATCTGTATTCTCTCATAATAAAAAGGTACCTACGACAACAACATAAACGTCAGCATCAACAATGATGAGAAAAGGTTAAAATAAAACGCAACAGAGTAAAATGGAGTAAGCTCTTGCTCTGTCCTCCTGCGTTTTTTAATTTTACTGGACTTAATTTCTTCTTTTACTTCTTTCAGCATTTCTCAGGCGGTAGAAGCTGGTTGGTTCCTCGCTCGTCCGTTGGTTGCTCGCTGCTCGTGGCTTTGCTCGCTCGATTGTTGTTGTTGTTAGCAAGAGGTTGATAATAGTTTTTATATTTAGTTTTGTTTTCAGTAGTATCGTTATCGTTATTGTTGTTTTTATCTATTGTTTCTACTTTCGTTTTTATTTTTATTTTCACAATGTCTTTTCACCTCTGAACGTTCTTTCTTCTTCTTCAGACAGACAGACAGACAGACAGACGACCAAAGGTTTTCCATTTTTATTCACACGAAATTTTCATTGTTTCTTTGCAAATAATGACTGAACATTTAGAGCGAAGTACTAAAGAAGTACAAACACAAAAACACACACAAACACGCACATTAATATGAACACGTACAAATACCGTACGGTACGGTACGACATTCGTACATCAGCAACGACAAAGTGAAACGTCAACAAAGCGACTGACGTTTAAAATGCGTTGCGAATGTCGTAAGTGGCTGCCATCAGCGTTTTAGGGACTCTCATTAATCAGGGCAGCAAGCAGTAGAGAGACAGACAAGAAACGGAGAGAAGAGAGGCAAGATGGCGAAATTATTTATATCAAGACTATTTGACTGAGAGCAGAGTTGGTTAACCTCGCGGCAGGCAGTTATTTATTCGGAAGGAATCGGATTAGAGTCGCTCCAACCGAGTGCAACACGTCGCATGAGCAGCAATTATTTATCGTCACTGTTGCCAACCGACGCGACGTCTGTCACGCAGCCAACACATTCAGCTGGACTGACGGGAACGCTTTTTGGAAGTAAACGCAAAAAACGTACATAAACAAACATTTCCAGAAGTTTATTCATTTTGAGAAAATAAAGAGAATCAGTTCAGGTGAATTCTTGGTTTAGTTGAACTTAAGTTAAGTTGAATTCAGTTCAAGTCAATTGGTGCAATCGATGTCCATTGATTTATCAATGCCTCGATACATTTCTACAAAGGCTGTTCACCGGCATTTTCTGCACTTTTTGATCTGACTTCAAGCAAAGTTACCGCCGTCTAAAAGGGTCTTCTACGGCTTTCTTTTTCTTCTTGTGCGAATTATAATGGTTTGTGGATCGCCTTCGTTCAATGAGCTTCAAGGAGTTCTTCCTTGCAAATCTTTTTAAAATAACTGCATTTTGTTTTGTTCTCCGCTCCGTCTTTCTCGTTCACACTTGTCTACTATCGTATCTTCATTATTTTTATTTGAATCCTTTCTCAATTAATTCTACGAGTTGATTTTTTCTACTTTTCTACTCTTGATTCCTTTTGTTACTATCCTTAACGTCTACCAAAGACGTCGTTATCATTATCATTATCATTATCATTATCATAATCTTGCCAGATGATGTGTGTTTTTTGAAAGTGTGTGTCTGTGTGTATGTATGCATGCTTTGTACATTAAACCCGTCGTAGCAAATTAATTTTGCTGCTAGATGAAAAAACAATTGCAAAGCACTCTTCCTCTCGTTTCTTGCTCTCTCTTTTCTCTCTGCCTCTCTCTCTCTCTTTCTCTTCCTATCTTCTGCTCAAAAGAAATTTGCAACACCGCGCTTTCATTGGCGAGCAAACGAGAAGTATTAATTTTCTTCTTTCGCTGGCCAACAACAACAACAATTCCGTTGGCACAGCTGAGCCCCTAAATATTCTCCGTTGCTGCCTTTTCATTGTTGCTCTTCTGTGATATTTATTCCCAGCGTCATTCATTGCGTTGTTATCAGTGAAGGATTCTGTCTTGGCTTCCGCGCGTACATCGCCTCGCCCTCTGCCGCCCTCTCAACACTTGCATGGCCGCCAACGGGCGCTAAGAGCCATTCTTGTCCACTTAATCCGGACTCGAAAGAACCTGAAAGCGTTCTCGACGTTGATGGTGCGAAATAATTTGATTTCTTTAATTAAAAAGAAATGCGCACCACCGCAGACTCTTTTCGTTGTTGTTGTTGTTGTCGTTGTCGTTGTTGTTGAGGTCTTCTTCTTTGCTGAGGGCAACTGTCATTGATTTGCTTGTTCTCGTTATTGCTGCTCTGTTTCCATTACCCTGTTGGTTGTTGTTGTTAGAGTCTTCTTCTTCTCCTACATTCCTCCTGTTGCTCTTAAATTTTTCAAATTCGTTTAATCTTCTAATTGAAATCGAATTAAATACGAGCGTCGTTGAACGCATACGATTCGCATTGTGCTGTGCAATCGCGACGGGCTCGAAAGGAAACGGAAACGGAAACAGAATTCGGAGGAGGAATAAGTAAGCCGTACAGAAGCCAATACCTTCGCAATACTTTTATTTCTATACATATTTATTTTTCTGTAGCAATCAAAATGTTATCAAGAACGCAACGCAATCTCTAATAAAAACCTATTGAGGGCTGAAGAGATACAAAAATATATAAACATACATATATTTTTATGTTTATCTTCATTAATAAAGATAATTTCAGAAAAGCAAATTTATTCAAAATCGGTTGATGCTTTGCGTGCGACGTTTTCGTAAAGATTAACCTAAAAAAGAATTTCGTTTGCACGAAAAGAAGATAAGGAAAGAATAGCGGAAGGGCAGAAGGCAGAAGCTTCTTCTTCGCATTAGCTAATTTATCGTCCGCATTCCAATTAAACAAATGGAATTTCGTAATGTGTGGGTAATGATGATGATCGGCCTTCAAGCCAAATTAAGCGCTCTTATTTACTAAAGCCGTCTGATATAATTCATATTCAGGCACTTCGTTCTGAGGTCCGTAATCAGTACCTCCTCATGCCTGTTTCGATTCTTCAAATTTCCTCAACGAGAGTCTTCGAAAATGGAAGCAAAGGAAAATTATAGCTGCCATATATGCCCCAAGAAACGCTTTCAAAGAGTTGGCAAATTTTTGTGATTTTAATTTTGAGGTTATCTCGCTTGGAGCACTTGGTTTTTCATTATATATTTGTGTATTTATGGTTATTTTCTTTGTACGTTTACGTTAAGGCAACAAAAGTATTATTCGATTGTGTTTCTAAACGTCTGCAAGTTCTCCGATAATCGCACGCGTTTCTCATGAAATTGTTGATCCTGCCATCAACGGAGTGCAGCAGACTTATTTCCTCATCGCGCGGGTCATTCCGATTCGCCTTCGTTGGAAAAGACGCCCGTGTCTTATCACAAGTTGGCTCATGCAAGCGCCCTTTAGCTCCGCTTCGCCACGCCCCGTATCATGCCGTACCTCGTTCTGGTCCACCTTCTCGCAGCAAGGATGAGAGGATACGCCGCATCTATCTTGATCAACAGAGTCCGACCATATTCCGATTTACATACGAAAACACACAAACATACGTTTGTCATACGCACTGTTGTTGTTGTCGTCGTTGTCGTGCTGCAGTAAGCCCAAGGATGTACGAGCCTTATACGCAGAGGTGCTCGTATGTGCATACGAGTATGTCTGTCTGTATGGCTGCATGAATGCATGTATGTATGTGCCATGTCATCATTGGTTTCAACAAATCGACGACGCATTATATTGATTAAAGGATTGAATGGAGCAAGGTTTAGAGTTCAGTCAATCAAATGATATCCGATTCGATGTCTCTGTCTCTGAAGAAACAGCGATAATAACTACATAGTTGGATTAATTACCGCTTAAACGACATGGAATGGAGGAGTCGTTAAGACAATGGCGCCAACAAGTGCAACGACAGCAACAGCACTACCAGCTACCGTAAGAGATGTTGTTTCTTAGTACGACAACACACAGTCCAATTCCGTCTGCCGCACAGAAAATATATTAATTATGCAATATTAATTTGCTATAAATTATAAATTTGTATAAATTTGTATAAATTCAATTAAATTCGTGTAAAATTTTTGTATTTAACAAAGTTTTGGGAAATAAGTCAGCACACTGAACTGCCTTAAAACTTTTCAATAAATTTAGGAAGCATTTAATTTTAAGGATTTTCAAATTCTAAGAATAAGAGATACTTCAATAATCATTCTGCTAAGATTTCGATACACTAAACAACACAACATGCACAACAACCACAGCAGCAGCAGCAACAACAATTATAGGAGCTAATGCGGCTGCAACAACAACAGCGAGAAAATTAAATGCTACAAAGTTCGAAGCGCAACAACGACAATGTGAAGAGACAAAGCTGGCAACAAAATTAATTATGCGTTTAGGCCAAGAAAAAGCACTTTGCCATCTTTCGGGCACGATCGTGTGTATGTGCATGGGTGTGTGTGTGTGTCTAACCGCGTGTGGTCGGTCGGTCCGCGTGCGTGCTTTAGCCACTGCCCGTGCTTGTGTTAGTGCCCGCCGCACTCTGTTGATTATTAGGAATGTGGGCCAATAAAACGGCAAGTATGTTGTTGCAATTAGGTCGGAAGTATGTATGTATGTGTGTATGTACTCGCACTAGAGTGAAGGAATACGAAGGAGTGGCGATGTGGTCGCGATGTGTTGAGGAAGGCTGTCTTTTGCATTAGAAACGCGTGAAGAAGCAGCAAGCCTCGCCGGAACTGATCCAGGTTCCTAACGTACCATACCTGTTTGCATTCCGCTTCCGCTGGCGCTCTGCGGACCCTCCTCTCCTCCCTCTTCCCCTTCAGTTCATTTGAAAACTACGCTTCCGCTCCTTCCGCTCCTCGCTCCAAAAGCTGCTGGCTTGGCTCCTGTTCATTGCTTCTGTTTTATGTTTTTAACAGCGACAGCCAGTTTGCAATTAACTTAAAATGACAATGGCGTCCATCGCGGCCAAGGCGGCGACGAAGGGAGCCCCGTGAGGGACGACGCCGACGCCGACGCCGACGCGACACTGATGTTGCTGATGAAAAAGCATTAAAAAATGTGCGACTCATTTGGAACGGCGACAAGAATACCGCTGGCCAAGTCCGGTCCACTTCACTCCGGCACCGCTGGTGGACAACTTTCGAGCCAACTCATGCTGCTGCTACTACCAATGCGGCCAGTGCTGCTGCTGTGTTGTTGTTGCTGCCGTTGCCGTTGCTGTTGCTGTTGCCGGCGTACAGCAGTTTTTAGATTTTTGGCGCCGATGAGCGCCATTTTGTTAATTTGCTGCATTTATCAAGTAACAAAACACTTTGAAATGACAACAACAATAACATGCTGCTGCTCTGTTACGTAACATTTTTTTCTACCTCGTCCTTTTCTGTTCCTTGCCAGTGTTTTATCATCCGACGTCCACCGCCGGCCACCCCCTTTCCCATTGCCATCCCCTAAAAACCGAAGAAAGATACACTTTGATGGCAGATCCTTTGGGTTTTCTGTCTCTTTCGATTTGTGCAGCTATCTCGTGTGCGTTGGCGAGGCATGAGAGTGTGTAGGTATGCGTGTGTGTGTGTGTGCGCGGCTATTTTCATTTTGTCCACTTGAATATGCGTTTAATTATTGTTGCGGCTGTTTTTGCTATAGTGCAAAATTTATTTGTTTAAGTGCAAAGTGCAAGAAAGTCCCTTTGAAAAAACTTGCAATGAAAAACGATACGAAAAACACAGAATGCAGCAAAATTAAAATAATCCTGCTGAAATAAAATAATTGAAATAAAATAAAAGCGTCCTTTGTCGCTGCTTCGACTGATTTACGGTCCTTTGTTAAGTTCCAAAAGAGTTTCTCAGCCTCTCTTGCTTCTCGAATTGTTTCCCCGAGTTCCACTCGGCCAAGTTTTGCAGATTGTTACCTTCTTAATCACCCTCCACTTTTTGCGCTCTCTTTTCTTTATTTAACTCCTTTGTTTTATAGCCTTTCTGGAATTTTTTCTTCTAATGCTTTTTTCGATTTGTTCTTTTGGTTTGTAAATTTTGGTTTTTTCTTCAACGACTTTTTCCGTTCGGCCTTTTTCGCTCAACACATGCGTAGGAAAAGTTCTTCTTGAGTTTATTTAATTTATTATTTGAATTCAGGAAAAAGTAGCCAAAGAGCCAGTCATTTTTTCTTTATGTGGAAATAGGAGAAACACAACGAAGAAGATAATACGGCCCAAAATTAATCCGGTATATTCTGAAAGTTTTCCTAATGCAGCTGCAGCAGCCGGAGCTGGTCTCGACGGCGTTGGCCGCCGTTGCCGGAATTCATTTTGTCTAAGTGTCGAAAGTTTAAAGTGCGAAATGTTTGCCGTATCAACTTCGGAGCCATGCGTTCGTTCTCTGATCCATTTGCAGAGTTTAAGAGTAATTCGGGTTTTTATTCAGTTCGGTAGACGGACGACTTGGGCTGCTTTTCCACCCTCTGCCTCTTCCGCCCGCTTTTTATATGTTCCTTGCAAAATATAAAGACTGTCCAACTGTCCACAAAGCAAATGCTCGATAGCTCGATAATGGAATGCTATTTCTGCTGTCAGCGCAAAAACTGTTAGAAGAACTTCACTTATAAATTCTTTAAAAAATGTCTATCAGAAATACTTACTGTTTTCGTGATAGTATCCCTTGGATCTCATGCATTCTGAGGCTGAGACTTTTTACATTTTCGCTGCAATGATGGTCTTCTCTCTTCTTATCGCAATTTCTTAAGACAATTGTACTTGAAAGACACTCTTGTAGTGTCTAATTAATCACTATAGTCCTTAACCCTCACTTAAGCTTTTAACCTCAAGCAGAGTCAAGTGAAACCACTTAAATCGACCCGCCGAAGCACCAGGTAAGTATTTCGGTTGCGCGATGATGGATGAGAGCGTACACATGAACAAGAAAGGGCGATGGAGACCAAGGACAGGATTGGCATTGGAAGGCGGAGGAGAAGGAGAAGGAGAAGGAGGACTGCCAACAGCTGGTTACATAATTTTTGAAAAATGACCTTTACCGCACGAAGCACAAAAGCGAGCACGGCGTAACTGCAGCATTGCAAGGAATCGTTTATCACCGAATTGGAACGTTTTTCAGTCTCGCCCTTCTTCGCCAAGTCCTTAACGTTAGCGAAACTATACTTCACAAAGGTCCTGGAGGACCGACAGCTTTGTTTTGCTTTCAATAGGTTGATTTTAAAGTGAATGGTACGAAAATGTCCGAAGGATCATCCACTAAGGTTCCATGTAAAATTTCACAGATACCTATTTCGATGGCAAATCTCATAGATATTATTGTAAACATTTGCTAATTCTTGAAGAAATTATAAATTCAAGTCTAAACAAATTGTTTTTCAAGTTTAACTTCTTCCCACGAAACTCAAAATGAGCCTTTTTAATATTTCGAGTATTTGAGCAGCTTTTTTCTCAGATTTTATTACTATAAATAATTAAATTAAATCACTTTTAATTGCAAGTTATCGTATGTTCTAACAAACTATCATTTAGTGATGGCTAAGAATCGTAACCTCATTTCCTTTGTCCTTTTAAGTAAATCGTAATTGTCCTTAATTACACAAGCCCCGACTCGAAGGCCGTCATCCTTCGGCACTGCTGCTTGGCAGTTGCTGTTTCGGCCGCTGTTGGTGCTAAAGGGCTGCTGCCGCTTGTCCATTAATCTTCGTCACGTTATTGGCAATTAATGGCCTAAGCTCTTGAGCCACTAAAAAATGAAGAAAGAACAAATTAAAAACTCGACCAACAACGACTTAAGTTGTTGCATGCTCACACACACACGTACCTCCTCCTGCTCCTCCTCCTCCTCCTCGTCAACCACTTTGTTCAGTCTTTTCATCTTTGACTTCTCACTCTTTCCTTCGTCACACACACACACACACACACACACACTTAAACGCAAACACTGTGCCATATCTTCGTGGCTGTGTGTATGTGTGTGTCTGTCGCTCAACAAAATTTAGACAATTTATTCAAAATGATAAATTGACATTTTTTGTGTGTTTTTTCTTGTTGTGGCACACGTGTCGGTAACGATTCGGTTCTTGGTACTCGCATCTTTTGGGAAGCGTTGCCGGAGTCTGCCAGTTAAACAACGCATCAACCAACCAACCAACCAACAAAGCAGCCCATGGATCGATCGACCTCCTGCAGCTAACGACTCACTTCTTGTACTTTGCTCGCCTGCCCTCTTGGTCTCTTCTCGCATCCCATTCCGCCCATACAGCTCTTCCTTTTCACCGTCCGCTCTCCGTTTCTGTTCGCGGCTCATTGTGACTTGTCAGTGTATCAAAATCTATAAACAATTTTAATATTATCCTGGCAAAGGATTGGTATTTTCGTAATGGAAAATTTTAATAATGAACAGCAACAGCCTTAACGGCAGGACGGTGTGACGGTGTGACGGTCCTCCGGTACTCCGGTATTTCAATGCGCGGGTGACTTTCATCATGCCGTGAAATGTTTTAATTCGCGGTTTCATGGTTTCATCACGGTCTGGAAGATGATCAGAAAGCTCCTCTACCGCTTCTCATTCTAAAGTGAAGTGTTGTCGGCCTTGTTGTTGTTGTTGTTGTAATTGTTTCTGGGGTTGTTATTGTCGTAGCTGGTGTTGTTTGATGTCTCTGGAAATGATTAGTCGCAAAGCCCTTTTGAAATATTGTAGACCAGTTGAAAGCTCATCGTTATTCTAACGATGATGCGTTTTAGAATGATTTTTTCTATAAAAAGAGTAACAGAAATTCTTATTCAATTATTTAGGTAAAAGTTTAACTGAAATTTTGTGGCAAAAGTGTATAAATAATAACCATTTTATCATCACAACGTCTACAAACAGGTGGCGACGACTTTATCGTTGCGGTAAGTGTTTTTGGTAAACGCCATGCCGTCGTCTATGATGACGAACAAAAAGGCGTCTGAACATTCATCATTTTGAACATAATCGTTTTTGTATTGTTAAGGTTGAATAACGCAAAGACCGCACTAAAAAGTAACAGCCACGGTAGTGCAGAGCTATTCTCGCAGTCAGTGTCGTGCAGGATTGTGTTGGAGTGGAATAACGGTACAAGTCATACACACACACACACACACACACACACACACACACATTCATGCACCTATAGCACAATGTCGCCCATCACCATTTCTTCTTCTATCGCCCACCGCCGCCACAAAGCTATTTTGTTCACACAGTGAAACAGCAATAGGTCTTTCCCTTCTCTTTTGCTGTGCTTGTACTGAATTAAATTCAAATTGTTTGTTCGCATGTACACTCAGGAAAAAAATACTCTTAAATCAATAGTTTTTTTTAAGTATCTACTATTGTTTTTGGTCAATGTCCCAGCAACATTAAAATTAAAGTTTTTGAACTATTGTATAATACCTACTAATTTTGTACCATTAAATTAATAGTAACTCATTTTGAAAGCAAAAGTAAGGTGTACCATTAAATTAATGGTATCTATATATTTTTAATACATAACCCATTAATTAACCCATTACACGAATACAATTTATTTTAGGCAAACATTACTATGACTTCTGGAAGTATCGAGTCGGAATTCTCATCCCATTCGACTCGTGGTAATGATGGGGAAAGAACACTCGTAGCGATGCGGGAATGTTTTAAGAGCACCGAAGCTGCCTCAAGGCAGAACCTACTTTAAAGCAACCACTTTCGCAGTTTACGTAGTTTGCGCAGTTTCGCATAAAGAACGTAGAACAGTATTAGTTCTCAGATTCTATGTGCACTTCTGTGGTGGCCTCATTTTCGAAATTCACTTTTAATCAGAACAATTAATCGAAATAATTGATTGGTGCTTTCACAAAAACAAAAACTAGGCCTTTCCTATAGAGAAATGAAATCTTATTAAATAAATCATTTTTAGTGAAGAGATTCCTGAAGAGATTCCTCCGACTCCTAACAATCGACTTCTTTTTCTTCTTCTTTTTTCCTTAACTAGCAACACATAACAAATGACAGGAACCGAATCGAATAAACTGAATTCCATTTGAACCAATTTGCTCGATGCTGCTGTTGCGGCTCCAGTTGCGTTGCGTTGCCCGTGTAAATTCAGTTAAGCGAATGACGCGGAAGGGGCACACAACTTGGCCCGCCTTTTTCTGAGTTCCGGAGGGACCTTCTTTCGGTCTTCTGGTTTGTTCTCGGTTTTTGCTTCTAACATACTTCTGTTGTATGAAAGTTCTTTTCTACTTCTTCTTTTCTACTTTTCTACTACTTCATTTCATACAACTAAATGTTGTACATTACAACAACAATGTTGTACAACATTTAGTTGTATGAAATGCAGAAATATTAGCTTACCCTGAAGTGACATGTCTCGAGTAAAAGAAACTGAATTTGAATGGAAACGTATTGGAGTTGAATTTCTAAACTGAATATAGCCAGACACACACATACACTTATTGGAATCTTAGTACGTGTCTGTGGCTATGACTGCGACCGTGATGACGACCACGATCAATGACAATAATGAACGAATGAATGAATAATAATGACAACTACGCAAAAGGAATTAAAGAGAATGATAATTTTTTGGAATATTTCAGGATCCTTGGTATTTCTCCAGAAGTAACCAAAGTAACCCTTCCACCCAAAAAATACCCAATACCCCAAAGGGGCTATGAAGGTGAACATCAGTAGCGACCGCGGCCATGCTGCGCGGCTGCCGCAGTGTAATTAAACCACGAAAGAGGCTCGTGGTTCTGCTCGAACAATGTTTTACTGAGTGCGCTGCCGTCGTAGAGCATCGTATGTTTACCGGAGCGAGCCTGCTCGGGCGACGCACTTGTTGCCGACGCATTCATCAAAGACTCAGTTACGGAATCAATTAGGAGCGGGTCGGTCGGAGGAAGAAGGCCCAATGCAGGGGAACGGTGTTGCGGGCCGGTAATTTTGATTGCTGCTCATGAGAGCTCGCACCGATTCGATTTTGGGTCAAATTCGGTCAATTCACTCCAAGTTTTTCATTAATAATTTGTTTACTGTTTTATTTATTGTTCTTGCACTTTGTGTGTTTGGTCGGCGAGTTATTAAAAATATTTCAATAAAAGACAGCATTATTTAAAAATGAAAGAATGAGAATAATTGGAATAAAAAGAGGGCACTTAAAAGGGTAAACTTCACTGATTCACCGAGTTCTGTATGAAGCGTTATTACGAAAAGGTGCTGCTGCTTCTGGCATTTGCTTTTAAATACAATTTCATTTATTGTCATATAATATATTTGTCCATAGATTTGCTCCGAAAAACTCGTCTGTTCCTGCCACTGACTTGTAGCATTTTGAGAGCTGTAAGGGTCATTTGAACTGTCCTCCTATTTCGGTTTGCAAACCGCAATACAAATAAGCTTGTCAGTTCTATTATTTCGAAACAACAATCAGGGCATCCCATCAACATCAGTCTCCAGATACGTCATTAACCCGAGCATGCGACGATTACATAACTGTGCACCTTCGTAGCAAGGGTTAAGCACGATAAACGATAGCCAAATTGCCAACATTCGAATGTCTTTTGGTCGAAATTGTAACAGTGAGCGATGGCAGGGACGAAAGGTGGTGCAGCTTGGTTGGAAGGCGGGGCAGACTCAGCCGAAGGAAGCGGAGTCTGGATGCCAAAGGGATGAAGGAAAGAGGGCGGCAGTATAATAAAACAAACAGTCGCAAATGCGGACTCAGACAAAGAAGAAAACAGGGCTAACGAACCGTACGACACGCAGGGACACTTGTTTGTTGTGTTGTTGCATCGTGCAAAGGTATGTTTACGGTGTCATTACGTAGGACTGACAGTCCTTATGCTGAAAGGAAGAGATAAATTAAGCAGAAGCGTAATTGCATTTAACTTTTCGTTTGGTTTGTTTGACTTTCATTAATTTACTTATTTCGAGACGATATCTCTTTAGGTATTTGGTACGTCTCTCAAAAGCTCTCTCAAAGACTCTTCATCGTATTCTTGAAGACCCTACCGGAACCTTTCACCACCTTCACTTTCTTCTTCCCGCTCTTAATAAAAGTGCCTGCAATGAATGAACAGCTCCCAAGTCCGCTCCTGTGCTGTCGGCATCCGTCGCCTTGTGGTGAGCGGTTGGTGTGGAAATTGCATTCGGCATAGGATTAATAGGTCTCAGTCAACATCCGCAGGACATGGACACACAGAGACGATTAAACTAATCCAGGAGAAATTGTCGTGGTTGGTCGGAGCCTCCTCTTCTGGAGGGTGGCGAAGATGGCGACGGTGGGTGGGCCCAAATGGTCATTCAGCAATCACGATTATCAGCCATTAACTTCCTGACGGCCTCAATAGTGCACCCGACAGGCTTTTATTGGACCTGGCGTGGGCTAAATTGAAACGATATCTCTGAAACTTCGCAATGCTTTAAATTTTCAAGAGAGAAATTTCGAAAAGACCGATTGAAGCAGACACATCGACAGTATTCATCGGTATTTTAAATACGAGTCATTAAGTACATTTGTGCTTATTATTTTTTGCCAAAATTATTAATTAAAAAATGTAATCAGCATTATTTGGGAGAAACAATTCATTAACAAATTGTTAAATTGCGGATAAAAATTAAATGCATTTTATTTTCGATATGGCTCGACTTTGTCGTTGCTCCCCGGTTTTTCCGCTTTTAATCTCATTTCAATGTATTGGTTTTTTCACTTCCGACACAAAAAAAGTTGCCACTACTTAGGCAGATTGAGCCTGTGGGTGGCCACGTGTTGAAACTGCATCGCAAAAAACGAAAATTACTTTACGAATTTCAATTTTTGTATTATTATACTCTTTTACACGCAACTGGTTTTACATTTTTAAAACCACAAAAACATTTGGATTAAAACAAGAAAACTCG
Source organism: Conops quadrifasciatus (assembly GCA_949752815.1). Taxonomy (NCBI): domain Eukaryota; kingdom Metazoa; phylum Arthropoda; class Insecta; order Diptera; family Conopidae; genus Conops; species Conops quadrifasciatus. The sequence goes on from OX457078.1 coordinate 41,115,030, forward strand.
GCCTCGCCGAAGCTTATGTACGCTACCTCCGCAGACGGCGAAACAATTGATGGCGTATGCCCATTCCTGACACTTTATTGAAGATAATAGTAAATAATTTTCGATTTTCGACTTGTTCGACTTGTTCGAGAGGCAGACGGACGCTTCTAAATCGACTCAAGACGTGCTGCGGGGTGAGGATATGTAACTGTTTCAATACATCTATCATCCTTCTTTAATGCATGCAAACGGAAGAATAAGGAGATCCCTTTGGGTGTAGGGTACACATTTTTTTCAATCGATAAATCTATAAATATTTTAAATGTGTAAATATTTTTTCTGTTTAAGATTTTTCTCATTCCTCTATTTTTATTTAATTTTTTAATTGGACGCAATAAAATATTCATTTACTCCGGATATCGCTCTTTGTTTAAGCCGCAAAAGGTTAAGTATTTTGTGTAAATCATTTGTTAAACTAACTGTAATTAAATATTTCCATTAGGTTTAACCAAAGAACATACAATATATTAATATATGTATATACCTTACAATTTAATACAATATAATAAAATAATATATTATATGTTCTCTGGTTGAACGCACTACGGCAACAACAAAAACACATTTCTGGCGAACAAAAAGTTTCAGACGCTAAAGTTATTCTGAAGACGTTGTTTCGAAAGATGAAAGGAGGAAAGCTTTTTGCTCTGAAATGGCGTGAGCGACCATGAACCTGGTAAATAAAATGGGTCTTCATCACTCCGTCGAGGACTAACACCTAAACCTAGCCTGGGGCCCTTCTCTGCGGGCCTACCATCAAGTAAAGAACAGTCCCCGGGAAGAGGTTTTAATGTAAAAAAGCGTTTAGTTACCATAGAGCTTAGTCCCGGCGCTGCTAAAGCTCAAAGTGCCGGCTTGAGAGTGTGTTGTGTTGTTGTTGCGGTTGTATAGTCCTCAGTTGTGCGGCGTTTTCTTTGACAAAGGTGAAGGCGGGTGGCATCGCGGCTGAGCTCTTGAAATGGTGGAGGATTTCACGGCCTCGATCTTGTCGCTGCAAGAATAAAAGGATCCGGTTGTCAGTTATGTCTTTGGTATAGGTAACACGTTTGGACTTCCCGTCTGACCTTGCTGTAGCTGCGGGTGTTGTTGCTGCTGATGCTGATGCTGATGGTGGTGCTGATGTTGCTGCTGCTCGTGATGGTGCTCGTGATGGTGCTGCTCCATCACGTTATGCGCCATTGGCAGCACTTGGTCCATCAGGTACTGGTCGATTTCCTTGGGATCGATGTCATCCACAGTGGCCTCGGTTTCGTGGGACGCCGCATATTGAGGATTTGTCGTCGCATGCGCCATATTGGTCTTTGTGGGCTCAGTCGTCGACTGCAGGTAATTAAGCGAAGCCGTCGATTGTGGCGACATGACTGCGGTGTCCTCCAGCCAGTTGCTGTAGTAGGCGGTAGCAGCGGCGTCTGGGAACGTGTCGTTGTAGCCCAAAAAGGCCTTGCAGGAGTCCGCAGAGTGGGCGGAAAAACAGTGAGCATGTGTAAAGTTCTGGTAATGATGGAAGCTCGTCGCGGCCACGGCTTCGTTTTGATATTGCAAAGGGATGGCAGGGTAACCCATCACTTCGCCGCCGCTGGCAGCTGCACCAAGAAGAAAGTCGCCGGAGGATGTTGCTCGACCGAAGTCCATGCCACTTACACTCGACAAATACTGTCCCTCAGAGCCTTCAATGTCGCTGGCCGCCGAGTGCTCCCGCTCGTTCGTCGTCTCCGCAGGGGGTCCTTTGGTCGTGCTATTGTCAGCGCTGAGTTGCCGCAGCAGCAGGCTCTGCTCGTCTGGTTGTGTCGCGGGCGGCAAGCAGCTCTTGGCCGCCAGACTGGTCAGCGGTAGCCCGAATGCAGTCATGTTGTGTGTGTAAGGAGTTGCCGGCGGCGTCAGAGGCTGCCCCTCGTGCGCGCTCTGAGTGCACGACGCTAACGAGCCGGCGTGGGAGTACAGTGAGTCCATGTGCCTCGCGTAGTCCTTCTCCAGCAGGCTGTTGGCGCAAGTGTGCTTTGGCGACTTCACGAAGACGTCGTTGGTTCCAGTTCCGTTGGCCACACTTTCCAGCGGCGCTGTCGGCAGAAGGGGAGCGTTTTTCAGCGATACCAGGTCAGTGAAACTATTCGCGGTACATCTGTTTCTTTTTAGGAGTTGCTGTTGATATTGTTGTTGTGTCTGTTGTTGGTGGTGTTGTTGATATTGCTGTTCCGGCACTGTCACTTTTTGGCCGGTGTTAAATTTGCCATCACGTGGGATCTTTCCGAAGTCCTTCTTCATGTGACCAACTGGTCTGGATAATTGTTGACCTGCTGACCTTGATGTTGGCGCCGTGGTCGATGAATTGCCCTTCACTGGTGAGGTACCCACAATATCCGGCTGACCGCCTGGCGAACTGTCCCGGATCGCTGCACCGCCGCCCACTTGCGCTGCACCAGCTGTTATGAGGCGCGCCCTCTTACGGCGGGGCTGGTACTTGTAGTCCGGGTGTTCTTGTTTGTGCGTCATTCGCAGCTTCTCTGCGAATTCGACGAAAGGTTTTTTGTCCGTATCCTTGAGATTCCTGCGGAGTCAAAAGAATACCTGATCAGAAGGATTGCACTGAAGTGAACCGATATAAATGTCTTTGCTATGACATTTTGTTAAAAAATTTTGGGTAATTCCGATATTAACAGATTCTGTAAGAGCGTTTGCGGTCTCTCTCTAAAGCTTTACTGAGCACCATTAAATTTTCTAGCTTCGGGAGATTTCAAATGGCGGAATATGGGAAGGAAAAAAAGTAATTGGGGTGAAAATTCAGAGCAACAGACCGATTAAAAAACCAACCCAAGAACTAGCGACGAAAACTCCAATTTTACCATGAGTTCGCCGACGAAATTTCACGGTTCATGTAGTCCATTGATAAGGTACATGCTTCGATCTGCGTGCTCCCTCCGAAAATGCCACTTAACACTCTCTTCAACGAGCCCGCGAAGGCTGCGGCCAAATCAGCGGGGCTCAGTTTGTCGATAAGCACCACAACCCATATCTTCGAGATACGCGCGCGCACACTGGCAGTTGGTTAGGTTTGCGCTTCGTGCTATCAGCTTGTCAATTAAAATCTTTTCTGTTGCGAGTATAAACAAGAAATCGCGGCCGGCCTTATCTTCAGACATGCCGTATATCATATCATTTCGATGGAGGCAGATCACTTGAGCGTCGAGTGCGATCTCGACAACGCCGGGGTTAATTACTTCTGTAAGACAACAGTCCCATTAATCCCAGTCTTATTAACATTCTGCGGAGATTCTTCTTCATTATTGAGGTGAAATCCTCGGCAGCTCGGAATATTAATATTGGAAAAGGAAGTCGCGCTTGAGGAGTATTCGTCGGATTGTTCGACTTCATATAAAATAAGTACGTATTTTATGTATTTGAAAAGTTTCGCTCTGACTCTTTGGTCAGCGGCAGATGTTTTTGTACCGTGTTTTTTTTTTAGTTTATTTCTTTTATGCGCTTTTGTGATTTGAAACACGTGTGTGCGGTTGGGTTGTGTTCATTCCTTCAACATACGTCGCTCGGGTGTTCTCCTAACCCGGGTGTTTCCTATTCCCGAACACCCGTAGCACATTCCAGCATGAGCAAATTGTTTTGTTTACTTTCTTTAGCTTTTGTTTGCACAAAAACCACCGAATTGAAATCATCGAAACTGTTGGTAATAAAAAGTTTTTCTGGTTCTTCGTCTTTATTCAAAGTTTGCAAGTATTTATTAATCAATATAACATACCTAATATAATTAGATTTTGGCAATGCCGCTCTTTCGGCCATGACGGCTTTTTCCCGAAAGCCATAAGAACGCTCTCAGGAAAAGTATGAGCCTCGAACTGAAGTAAATAGTATAAATACACACTCCAGTCAACCTTTTGGGACTGCTTCTTTTGGACTGCTTTTTTGTGGAAGCCCTTAAATATGTTTTAAGCACTAAGCTCACCGTATTGTGAGTACACGCAAAGACAACTTCATCAGAGAATCGCAAAATAATCGAGGTTTTTCAACTCACTTCCATAATTTTCCCAATGATTTGCTCAGCTCAGAGTTTTGAAGATGTGGATACTGCCTGGACATCACACGTCGTGCTGCCTGAGCCCAAACCATGAAGGCGTTCATGGGACGTTTGATGTGATCCCTTTTGCGATCGGAAGGCGATCTGGAAAATGGAAAAGATATCATTAGGCTTTAAGCGAACAAAGATTTATTGGAGCAGACATTAGCAACTGTTTCCAAGAGATCTGTGAAATACCCTCAAAACATATTTTAATAGTCTTCTTTCTCGCCCTTCTTGCCCTTCTTCGCCATAATGCCATTAACTTTCTCAATTCCAGCACTTTCGTCATTCATCGTACGTTCTTACAGTCTCATTCCTGGTCCTGTCTCTGGGAATCACGACTCTCTTGATTATATTAACAGCGCCATTTAAGTGGCCCAGCCTGGCACCTGCCCCCTTTGGCCACCCATCTAATGGCACTTGCATGACCGGAGGTTGCCGTTACTGCACGCGTGCTTGAAGAGGCTCGTATCAGTTTAATGAGTTTTGCGCATCTTGGAAGACGTCAGCTTGGACTGTGGATGACGGCAACGGGAGGCAATGCGAGGCACTGAGCAGCGAATGATTGCTAGATGGAATCGCTTGACGCTTGTGCAGTGTCATGTCAACCGTGGAAGGAAGACTGCTGCTGGCGAGTGGGCGAGTGGGCGAGCGAGGGAGCGTCAGCAGTTGGCGCGTTATCCTCCGCTGCAAGAAGCTGCCCTTCTCCGCACCGAAATTTGAAAAAAACCACCCATTACTTGCGTTTGCGAAAGAAATTATTGCAATTTTAATTTTTTCTACTGCTTATTTTATGCGAAGGAGGGCTGAGCGGCTGAAAAATTTCTTGTATCACAGTAAAAACTAAAATATGTTCCTGGAATTTCCTTGATTTCAAGAAGTATTCTCTGCATGATAATATCGTAATTATTTCATTGCACTTCGGTGCGAGATAACTCAACGGTCTGCGAGTATGCATGAATCATCGCATGATCCATAATCCATGCAGCCTCGTACCCTCGAGGACGACAATTAACACATACTGCCAACGTTATGTATTCAGTCTGTTTGCAACTTGACATTTATTTCTCAAATATTTTGTGTGTGAGTAAGTAATTAAAGTAAACAATACTTAACAGGGCGGGCCAGAGGGAGGGGGAGGGAGAAAGGCGCAAGCCCACTGGCACTAATCAGAAGTGACACTTTGGCAATAACAAAATGCGAGAGCAACAACTACTACTGTAACAACAACAACAATAGAGAACGAATATTGACAAAGTAACCAAATCTGGTGAGGCGGCAAAAACGCTTAAATACGCTCTTTTAGCATCAACGTGTTAAATGGTTAACGAGCTACGAGTTAAGAGTGTAGCAGCATCCCTTGGGACCTCTTTTCCCCAACAACAACAACAACAACAACGCGTGAATTCTATGTGCCTTGCCGTGGTTTTATTTCTGCTTTTAATGAAATGTTGTAGAAAAACTATCGTAGAACCGAAATAGTTTTCGCAAGTTTCACAATTTATACTTTATTTCAGGCGACTGGCGCCTGCGTCGCATAGCTTGCAAATGGGTCCCACTAATTGTCACAAACATTTTAGTGAGTGTAACTGTGGCCACACCGTGACCCGCTGGACAGCAACTACCGTGGGAGACCCGAGTGAGGACAAAACCATTTCGCGCACTCACCTTTTATTTCAGCGAGTGCTAATTACTCTTAATATTGTTACAAAGCGGTGGATTTTTATAATTTTAACGTCGTAGTTACTCGCAATCGATAACTGACCAAAAACAGGGACAACTAAAACCGCCCAATTGGGTTGACCCATAAAACACTGGCACAGGAAGGCCGTTCAATACATAATTCATTTTAGAGACATACGAGTATACGGGTGCACATACACTATAGCTATAGATATTTGATTAAAGATTGGGATATTTTTAATTTAATAGAAGGAGTAACCCTTGGGATTTTGTCAAAGGAGAAGTGGCTCCAAGGCTTATCAAGTGGCTCCAACGGCGTTTTTACAAAATACTTTAAACTGCCAAACACCGTTGGAATAGACCATAGTCTTTCCGAGGCTAGATCCCGGATATTGCGGTTTCAGTATTTATCATAAATTTGTTCTTTATGATGACAATGAAAAAAACTCCATATTTTTCGGTGAATATCCCGAATATCCCGAAAATGAAATGAATAATTTAAATTTTAATTTTTCATCACAGCCTTTTTTACATAAAAATCTGTACGCGAATACACCGGTATCTTTTGAAATACTCACTTTGCCGAAGCCTGTACTAGGTTCCAATCGTATCCTTGCAACACATTCATCACAGCACGCGTTATCCTTTCGTCCTCTTTGCGATCGCTTCCGCTTGCGCTCTCGCCGGGCGTTCGCTTCTGTTCAGTCTTGGCAGCATAGTTGGCCAAGACCAAAGTCTCCACAGGCTTCGATTTTTCCAGATTCGCGGAAGCTATTCCAGCAATAGTTTCTACATTCATATTGATTTTTAATCCTTACGTAAATCGAAAGTTTCTGTTACTATAATTCGCTGATACAAATCCTTCGAAAAGGCTTAATGAAATGCGAGACAATTGTTCAAGCAATCACTTCCGGTGTCTACTAGAAATATTCGTTTTTCCCGAAACAATTTGTTCGTAGCTTGAAAACGCACAGCTGCGCCTAAGTAATCCGTTATGGAACGAAGCTCGACACGAACTACACCGAATCCGAACGAAAGCCTTGGTTGATCTCGAAGACAAATGTTTGGGCTGCGCCCACCACGCACACATGCATACACACACACACACACACACATACACACACAGACTGCTCCAGCACAGTGACAGCGATACGATCGGAGGCGCTTTACTCGTACTGATAAGTTTGTCTTTACATCTGTCCCTCCGTACGTCTATCTGCTTCTTCTTCCTGCCTATTTCTCTGTCTGTCAGTCAACATGTCAAGCATGAGTTTCTTGGCTTCTTGAATGAATTCTAACATGTCCATTAACTGCTATGCAGCACATTCGCGGACGACCATTTGGGTACCGCGCCGGAGCTGCTCCGTACACTCCAACACGATGCTCGTTGGCCGTGCCCAGGATATGATTCTCTTGCCACCATTTGTGGATTTGCATTCGCAGGAATTCTTTCAATAAAGTTCTTCCGCCAAATGCTCTCCTCATCGAATATAGTTGCTCTTACGGTACGCAACAATTGACGAGTTTCTGTTAAAGGTTAAGAGATTTTTATACAGGAAGATTTATACGATTTATACGCACTTTTAAATGCGTTCAAAAAGGGCAAAATGAGGAAAAATAAAATAAGATTATAACTTGTGAGGTAGAATCAAAAAGGAATGGAAGGATTCAGATTTCATTATTTTTTGTGGTTTCAAGATTTTGGTGGTTTCAGATTTTTCATGATTTCAAGACGATTTCGTTCCCAAAATTTATGTTGAAATTGAAATAATAAGAAAACCAATTCTGGCAAGAATAATTATAATTAAAATATTCGTCATATTAAAAAATTACCTAAACTCACACCAGAATTAATTCTTAATCTATTTCCGCTGTTCCCGTCAAACCGAAAAATTTTTTGAGATCCAAAAAAAGCAAGAATCAACCACGAAGATCGGAAAAGAAAACCAAATTATACAAAAAAGTAACTGCAGCGCTGCCTCGAAATCGTTCTTGTTTCTTCAACCATTCGGATTCATTTAATTAAACAGATGATCCAATTTCGCAAGCCGATCCCGCCGCCTAGTACAAGCCCGGCCCTTGCCGTGGACCATGGCGAGCGGATAAGATCAAACGCGAGTGGCTAAACGACGCGCCGCGGCGTTTGCTGTTGCTGATTTATGTCCTCGACGAGTCTATACTATACGTACATATTTCTTATGCTCGGCGAGTGACGACAAAGTCGCTATAGGCCTGGTGTAGCGTACTGATTTCGAGCTTATGCTCGCCTTTTTACTACTTTGCATAGAGTTTCGCGCTGTTTTATGCTCTAGTTTGATTACAGACATTTTTCCCGTATCATGTTGAAAATTCGTTTCTTCTTTTTCTGATTCTTTGTGTTCGTCCTCTTCCTCTTCTTGACAATATTGATAAATGTTTCAATATGTTTCGGCGAAATCGGATCACTTTCGCTTTCAAGTTTTCCGCCGAATGGCAATTAATGCAATCTAGTAGTCGGTCGTCGCAGTTAGTCGTCCATCCGTGCATTGAAATCACTTTGGCAATGGAAAAATAGGAACTGCAGCAGTTCAAGCAACTCCAACGGTCTCAAGGAAAGCGAAAATCTATTTGCGTAGTGGAAATTGTGTAAGTGCGAGAACGAAAGTAAGGATATTATAAAGAGAATATTTAAGAACATTTGTACATATTGCATACGCATTTATTAGCCAAAAATGAATCTAAAGAAAGAATTATTAATTGAAAAAATTGAGAAGACAATGGCAACCGAAGTCTTCTTCTCATTGGTTCTCATAGTGATCACAGACGAAGAAGAGTACAGTCGCTCTTCATGTTTGCTCTGCCAGCTGATTGGTTACCGACGGTTAATGACTTATACACAGAAACAAAGGCAGTTAGTTAACGATCAGATCGGATAAATTCTCACTCTAACACAATAACAATGAATAACAATACCTCATAATACAATAGCAATGTGCTACTACTGCGGATTACACGATTTGTTGCACAACAACAACAACAACAAGCGTAATAAATTGATCGGCACCATAAGCTCTGAAATCAATTAACATATTGACAAATAAAAAACAAGGGAATGCTGCCGCCGACTTAACGTTTCGTTGCTCGCTTATTTACTATAGCGCGCCAAGTGTTTTACTTTTGGGGAGAGAAAGAGAGACACAGTTTAACAGACTTAGTAGAGAATAGCACTGTCTGGTGCAAGTAGTGAACACTCTGAGTGTTCAGTTTGCAGAGACTGTAATATAAACTTACATCGCTGAATTTGTGTACAGCTTGTTTGTATAAATAAATTTTAGTTCTCGAAAATCATTATGTTCTCGATAAAATACTAAATAAGAAGCTGTTAAATGATTAACAGAATTGAAGTACATATGTATTGTCATTAAAGAATTCTTGCTAATAAACTAAATAAGACGCTGTTAAACGATTAACAGAAAAAGTTGAGGAGCAAACTATTTTCGCTACACTTCGAAAAACCAGATCATTAAACAAAATTTTAAATTTTTTTATATGCGAATCCATCTTAACGCAAAAAATTTCCGTTATCTGTATGACGGAGAGTGGTATCGTACAATTCCATGAACGATTTTTCAAAAGTTAAGAATACTTAAGAATGGAATGCAAAATTTAAATTTTAATTACGGTGGTTTAGCTCCACCCTGGAGCTAAAGCCCCTTTGCCCCGTGGTTAAAACGGACCTGCCTGCCACAGCTATAACATGTTCGACTAGTAGCATTGTTTAGTATTTGTTCAATGCCTAATAAATGAATAACACTGAGCATCGGTGGAGACATAGAAGCAGTGTATATTGTGACTTTTATGTGCGTATTTAGAGTGAGGAGAGTGGTATCGCAGAATTTGGAAATAGTTTTGACAAATTCCAAAAGAAACGTTAAAACATTATGCATTACGGCAGAGATCCAGGACTATACTGATTACTGGCACATTTGCTTTTATTCGTCCACTTCTGGCGGATTCTCGGTTTCGACATTCGGTTGCGGTCCTTCGCCTTCCTCCTGAGATGCACCTGCCATTTCGAAATCTCTATTGGCCTGATCTTCTTCGGCATCTGTAATGGCTTCTCCAGTGTCCTCTATAGTATCACCCTCCGCAGCTTTTGTCTGATGGGCCAAAGCCTTCTGCTTTATCATATCCCTAAACTTCTGTTTCGCAACTTTCTGTTTGGCCTGCGACCGCTTCAGACGGTAGAAGTCTTCTCGTTCGAACTCATCCAGCTCATCTCGGATGTAATTGACGGTGTTGGAGATCTTCGGCATCACCACGAATTCCAAGCCGTTGACACGCTTATTGTTTTGCTTCACAGCTTCCTGCAACATCTTCGCCGAGTACTTCAACGAGGCTATCGAAATCAGCAGCTTCAGGGCCTCTTGGAACTTCTTGCGAATGAGTTCCACCTGCTCGCCGCCGTGGGCCAGCCCCGTCAGAGGGAAGCTGGAGGTGAACTGACGCATGGTCAGTTTGAACGTCGGCAGCATAACGCCGACCACTTTAGTCATTTCGATCGTCATGAAGATATCGGCCCGTTCGACGTTCATTACCGTGGCCGGCTTAAAGTCGGTACACAGATACTTGGCCTTGGCAATGGAGAAAATTGCAGCACGCATAACTCGGTACATTTGGCCCTGGTCTCTTTGCATTTCGGAGTTAATTTCACGCAGTCTCAATTCCAAGGCATCACGCTTTCGCTTGAGCAGATTCAGACCTTTTCCAGCACTTATCAAACGCTGCTTCAGCAGCACATGATTCGCACGAGACGGAAAGACGGCCAAGCGATCCCCGGAAGCCATCTCATTGAATTTTAAGAGGAAATTTTGTCTGTGATCAAAACATATAACGTGAATTTGATTTTACAATTAATCATAAATAATTTCGCTTGACTGAATGAAATTGAAATTGACAAACTGTAGTGACTTTAGTGAGACGCACAGCGAACGGCTTCGGGAGGAAAAAAGCGAAGTGGAGCTTTTTCGAAAGCGCGAATGTTTCGAATATCAAACTATTATCGTGTGTAGAAGCATAACAGACAGAAGGAAGGATGGAAGAAATGAGAAAAAGTAATTATTCTTGAACTTATTTAAAGGGTCATGCGGGTCATGGGTCAGCGAACATGAAGCAATGGTCATCGGAAACAATTTCAAATCAGTTGCAGGAAGCATTCGGTATTCGCGTGGCCTTATTAAGGAGCACAAGGCCTGAGCTTGCTAAGTGGCAAGCGATTTAACATGAGCTAACTTCCTCTCCAACACTAATAATTAATTACAACTACGATAAGCTTAATATATTTATTATCAGACTGTATTCTTCAATTGGATGTGATTTGATCGTCTTTCTATCATATTGTTTTTGTCTAATAATCATCATAACCGTAATAATCTTCCTCTTCGCCGTTGTTCAGCATATCTTTGAGCGACGAATACTCGACGGAAGTCTCGGGCTCTGCTTCAGCCTCAGGATCATCGATATCCTCATCCAAATCATCTGCAGGAGAAAGTAGATTAAATACCTCTGAATATCGGTTTCGCGCGTTACAGGACACTTCTCTGTACCATTATCCAAAACTACTGGCTCCGTCTTGGGAACCGCAGACGTCTCTTCTGCTACTGGCAAACCTGCCTCCACCTTGGGCACTTTAGCAGCTGGCCCCACGAAAGTGTAGGAGGGCTTGCTGCGACTGAGAAGAGGAGATTTTGAAGAAGAAACGCTTCAAGCAGTGCTAAATATGTAAAGTGCTTCTACCTACCTGCTTCTCACTTTTAGTTGCTTCTCCTCTTCGACAGTTGCGCTCTTAACATCTCCGCCGTCCAACGCCGTTGTTTCACTCGCCTTCTCGTCGGATTTGGACTCCCCACCTCCAGCACCCGCGGCTGTGGTGCCCTCTGTCAATGTTCTTAGAATGTCGTAGTTTATTTTCGTGGAGATCTTCTTCTCCTGCAGCATCTTTTCGATAGCTTCGCCGGCGGTGGTTGACGGTCCGATCACCTTCTTGCGCGGCTTACGTTTCTTCTTCTCCGGCTTGCCCTCCAGGCGCTCTTTGGCCAGACGCTCCTCCTTCAGTTTCATCTCTTGCAAATACTCGGCATTCAGGGCGTTCCACATGTTGTTCTTGTACTCTGCTTCCTCATGCGTCAGAATGTAGTTGTTGATCTCCTCGTCGTCCAGACCTTCTAAATCCAGCTCCGCCGCCGCTTCTTCGCTGGCTGGTGCGTTTTGCTGCTCCATTTCCTGCAGTTCACTGGCTGTGGGTCGGCACATCGACTCAATGTCGGGCTTGAGACCCTCTATCACAACTCTCTGATTCGTGGTCGGCACCAATTGAGACACTTCAGGCGTGGAGGCCAAGCATTCCTCGATGGCCTCGAGATTCGATTTTTCTATGAAAGTGGCAGTTTCGAGCTCTTCGATATCTTCTTCATTAGCTCCACCGCCGGTGAGATGCTTTATGGTGGATCTATGTATTTTCCTCAAATCTCTCTCGAGATGTGTTTCGATTTCTTTTTGCAGTTCGGTGAGTTCGTGGTCTCCGATCTTGAAAGGATTACAATTGAGAAACACATGCAAAAAAATCGATATAAATATGAGGAGAAATTCAAATACAATAAAAAAGGAAGCGGCGAAAAAGAATTCTGAGATTAAGAGTCTCATGCTCTACCGACTGAGCTAGCCGGGCAGTTGGTGCGCGAAGGCTTAGTCATGAATGGAATCAATGGAAGTGCCAGGAATAGCGTCTAAAAGTAAACATCAGAGATGCCGAACGTTTGGGTTCGAAAACTTTGAATACTGCTGAAGCTAGTACAAAAGTATATAAATAGTTCATTATAGTAGCACCTAGTAGTATTTTACGTAGGTTCGAAGTGTAACTACTTTTACGTATGTGTGTAATACGTACCACGCACCCACTTAATTTAGCACCGAACAGTGCGCTTCAGGTAAATAGATTAATTGAATTCCTTTTTACCACTTTTTAAATGTTAAACATCTTTTGTGTATTACGTCTTTTATGCGGTCCCGATCTTTTTTGCGCGCTGCCTTGAAGGCCGGTGGATCCTGCTCAGCCTCCAAATCGACAGTCATGAATTCGTCCAGGGTTAGAGCGCTGGAGGGAGTGTCGGCGAACTCGGTGAGCCTTTTGCGTAACGTGGACTCGTGTATTTTCACGATGCTGATTATGTCGAGAGTAGTGCGACTGAACTCGTGCATGCGAGCGGCTATCAACAGGGCTGAACGAAAAGAGTGAGAGTCGTGTTCTCTGGAAAGCTGCTGCACTAACCTGCACCACACAAGCCGGTCGGCCGACGACCTGAATGCAGCGAATCCTTCTTCATACGTTGCACGATCCGCAAAGCAGTCATTGAGACCTCGTGAGTCTTGGCACCGAACTGCAATTTATTGGCGAAGCGCATGATGTACAAACAAGGATCTTAAAAAGTAAAATGGAAACACTTCATGATTAATTGGTCTTGAGATTTAAAAATACTGGTAGTGTTCCTAACAATTTTTAATTACAAAACGAAAACTTAGTGACATCCAAGCCCATTTTTTTTCTTTAAGCTAACGAGCTATTCATTCGTCAAAGTCTGAATCCGATCGACGCGCAAATTAGTTTGTTGCACAACAACAATTTCTGGTATTCTTTTTGTTATTTTAGCGCCGTCGCTCTTTCTGGCAACTCGACACTTCAAGGTCGTTTCGACTAACTGCGATTTTACTTTTAAAATGAAATTGTTTTTTCTTTACTTCTTGACAAAGTTTTAGCTTCGAAACGAGAATTAGCTTAGCTTCAAAGTGAACTTAGTCAGACAGACACGCCCACGCGTGCTCGCCCTCGAATATGTACAAAAAATTTATGGTTGAGCTTTGTATTTTAGGTTTAGGCTAACTTGTCTCTTGATTCATTTCGGAACTTTCAATAATTTTTTCAAAACTCTCCGATTTTATAGTAATAATTTGTTTTCCAAGAAATATTGAAAAGGAATGAAAGAGTTTTTAACCCACCCACGCCTACATAAGTGAAAATGTCCCTTCTAATGTCCCGAAAATTTCATACTGTGCTTTTATGACCAAATTTCATTTAAAAAAAGCAGTTGCAGTAAATTTTAGTAACCCTGAACTAATGATCTACATTCTCACGTTTTTTGGGCAGTCAGTTTTTCTCTTCTTTATTTTTGATGTCGTGTCGGATGCAGGTGTTGCATGCTAGTGGCTGAGAAAATCAAACACAACTGCAAATCATTGTCGTTGCTTAAGAACACAATATTTTTTAAACTGAAATGATTCGCACTTTGCAGCAGTCGTATGTCAAAGTTTTTGTCGTTGCATCTTGAAATTTTCAATTTTCACTAATGAAAAATGATGTTTCCACTTCTTATAAAAGAACTTGAACTCGACGCCTCCCAGCCCACTTCTACCGTGACGCTTTGCTCTCTGCTCCTTAACTTCATTATTCTATCTTCGAAGTACATGCACCATCAAACTGTTCTCTGACGAGTATGAGTATGAGTATGAGTATAAGCTCTGCACTACGTTGACAGCTTGAATGCAGCGAGTATTAAGAATGTACTTGCACTAGTGTAGTGCTCTAATGGTTTTTTAATGTTCTTCACCTTCGAAAGAACTAAATTTATTTAACAGGCAGATCCATACATACATACTCGCATGCGCATACACACATTAATGGAAGTGTGTAAACAACACACGGTTCATGTTTGCTTCAAGCGTCCACTTGAAAAATTAGCTGTCCTTTAACCATTCATATTATCTGTAACTCTGGTTGACTGGAACTGGTTTTAATTTGATGAGTTTTGGAACGAATTTCCGTCATCCCCTGCCTTCTTACTATCATTAATTATTGGATACTTTAGTTTTTTCTTCTTGGTAGCTCATATTTTTTATAGAAAAAGCAGGTAAAAGTGGTGATAATGTTAATTCTTTATACGCAATGCTACGTGTATTTTTAAAATTTTTTTCTGTTAATAATTCCATTTTTTCCATGCTTCTTGCTTTTGCTGCATCATCTTATTATCAGCGTAAAACTAAAATCACTAATGCCGAACGGTATTGAAAGCGGCAAGCAATAGCGCGTTCCGTTTGTCATTCCGTACCTATGATGATTATGACTATTGCTCAAGCCCAGAAATACCTCAATGTTAAATACAGCCTGTATTGTTTTGTATTCAATAGTGTTGACGGGCAGTGCGTCGATGGGCCTCGTCAATAGTGGAGACTGATTATGGTTTGAAGCATGGTCCAGCGAACTTTCATTCCATTTTCGTTAACCGTATACCTGCCTATACCTGCCAACAACAACTCTACTAGCGACTCCAGCAATCAAGAAAATATAAATTTTAGTTTTGGATAAATTGAGACTCATTAATGCGAAAATGGAATGAAAAAGAGTGTCTTTACTCATGGTTTGTAAAACACCTCGAATAGATCGATTGGCAGATATTGGATTTAATTATGATTGTGAAAGTAAACGTATTTTGTATGAAAATTCAATGAGAGTTTCTAAGCTTATGTTCTTTCTTCATTGATAACAATTTGCAGTTTGCTCGCAAGATCGATAAAATTCACATCGATAACATTAAGCCTGGCGATTGATTGAAGAGATAATAGATCATTCCTTCTCTCATAAAGAGAATTTTTAAGGAACTTACAACCAACAAAACTTTTTTCCAACAAATAATGACTACCGGACGTACAAGAACCTTTAAAACAAGCTTCGAAATATTGATCGATGGCTGCGAACTGGCATTGTAATATGTATGTTGTTTATGAAGTGTAGTCACAATGGAAACAGCTTGATTGAAGAGACAGAAATGATTTTAAAGAACAATAGTCAATTTGAAATAGTCAAGTTCGACGACGACGGGCGTTATGCAATGGCAATGCAAAGAGACATACGATATATTCATCTTAATTACTTAGAGGCTACAATAATGACACATTGACGACTATATTAACAGCAGAGTCACCAAACAACGAAAGCAACAGAGAAGCAACACGAGCACCAACGACCGCAGCCAAGTGGATAGACATAGACCACGGCTTCGGCAGTGGTAGAAGCAGCAACATTTTCCTCGTAGAGATTTAAAACGAGCTCGCACGCCGAGTTGAGCACAATCGCAGAAGCGTGTCGCAGCTGCGCGAATTTGAAAAAGGAAAACCGTACGAAGCAAGTGATCTTACGCGCGGCTCTTTTCCTTTCTTTTAGCTCTGTGCGTTTATATTGACGTGTTTTTAAAGAAAGCTTATAATTATCTTGCCAAAGAACGGCCAAAGCATTATAGAGTATTACTATGTAACACAAAAGTAGCGACTCCAACATATTTTGTACGCCAAAAATGATGGAAGCCTTTGTCAACCACATCAGCAGCCATCTCGGGCGTCATCTTTTCTACTGGGCCATTTCTCAATCTGATGTCCCGCAATTCTACATGCGCTTAAGCGAAATCATCAATAAATTTCATGCACCACTCGAGTGTGGCCTGCAGGTTCTGGATCGCCTTCTAACGCTGGAGGATGATGATGTCAACGGTCACTGGGGCGATGCTTATGCGACGCGCGACTGTGAATCGCGCCTAGACAATAACATCAGCAACAATAACGATGAGTTTGAAAATCAAGAACACCCTCAGCCATTGCATAATGATGGAGAAAATCAGAATGAACAATTTGTAAGGATAAGAACCAGTGAGTACTTGTGAGCTCTTATAATATATCGCCAACATAATTGAAAATAGAATTCTGTAAACTACATCAAAAGCTTTACGTTTTTATTTCAAAAAAATGGAAGTGGAAAATGTGGAAAAGAGTCCCCATATTTTTTTTTTAAATCCAAATTTCATCTACTGAAAATTCTGTAAAATGTTAAAAGAGCTGTATCCGCAGGATGTTGTATCTATGTAAGAGTCTCTCACTCTACATGGAATACCCTCTTTTGAAGGCAGTCTACAAAATAGAAAAAAATGTGAAACTGGCAATACTGCTACCAACTTCTGTTTCTGACATTAGGCTTTCGAAAAGAAGAAGCTATCGGAATGAATACAACATAAGAAATAGAAATAAGTAAACAAGAAAAACAAAACTCTCATACGCACGACATATGTACATACGAAAATTTCATCAAGTCGGTAGCAATAGGAAAAACTGAGGAATACAAGTGAGATGCAAATTTTTAAGGCAAAGTTTTGATCCCCTCAGAACAATCAAGTCCAATAAAATTTAAAGCAACGATTTTTTAAAATTCTAATAATTTACAAAATTCAATGTAGCTGATCATAGCAGTCTCGAGGACAATTAATTTGATAATTTGGCCAAGCAGGGAACATAAAAATAGAAAATTGTCCCGTTCGCACCACTAGAACTCGTTCAGTACAGCGACCGCAGAACAAAATGGCAAGCAATAGTTCTGCAGCCAGGTTAGCGCTAAAGCCTGCACAAAAACGCAACCAAGAAGCTGCGATGCACTCGCAAATGAACGCTTGGATCAACGGTGAGTGAAGGAGACAAATTTCAAATTGGCAGACAGTCTTGAAAATCGGGAAGAGATGGTAGTAAAACACTATAGTAAATACATTTGTGCTTAAAATATGTTTGTAGGGGAGGGGAAGAGGCGGTTGATTGGACGGAATGCTTGAAGTGGACCGAGGGGAGCTGGTGGTTGTAAAGCAGTTTTATCGATTTTTGTCTGCTAGCGCCGCTCACTTATTCCATTAAAAGGACTTGACTCTGTGACATCTTATGTCTCGAGTGTTAGAGTACAGTGTCGAAGACGGATGGAAGGGAAGAATATAAACTGACTAACCTTTTCGGGTGAAAATATGTGAGCTTTTGGTTTATGTAATAGGAAACAATTATAAACACTATCTAGTCCATGGTACTACAATACCATACAATACAAATTGCAAATCAAAGCCGTGGAGCTTTATGAAGGATATCAGAGAAGTCGTCTCTACGAAGAAAATAATTTCGAATGAAAGTAATAATCGTCATTAAAATCTCCCAAATTTCAACTCATTTATTAAGTGGCAGAAGAAGAAAAAATACAATTCAGAAGTAAATCTTTTTCTTTCCAGTTGAAGCATTTAATACCAGCAGCAACAACAACAACTCCAGTGGTGGCAGCATGTTACTTTCTCCCCCGCACAGCAATTCCGCACAGCCTCAACCACAGCCCTCATCAGCAGTTCGCGGAGGCGAAATATCTCCAAGACCAGCTAGCGGAAGCGGCGCGATGGCCAGTGAAAGTAATATACAAATAACCCAACCCACCAGTCCACCGTCTTCTCCCTTGGCGTCGCCGGGTGCCCTCAATGGCACGTCTGTTTTCTGCTTGCCATCTGGCTCATCAACACTTGTTGCTGCTGTAAGCGGTGGAAGCGGTTCGTTCGTCTGCTCCTCAATATCAGCAGCAGCAGGTAACAAGAGTCACGCAACCAAAGTGGATGACACTGCCGATCCCAACTGGCAGGCCACCAAGGCCACGGTTCTGGAACGCAACGCGGCCATGTTCAATAATGAACTCATGTCGGATATAAAATTTGTAGTGGGTGGAGATTATGGTAAGTGAGAGACCATCATAAGTCTTGGCCAATTTCCAAACTGCTAATCGTTGTCTCTGCTGGACAGAAGTGACACAAACTATACCGGCGCATAAGTATATTTTAGCAACCGGTAGTTCAGTTTTTTATGCCATGTTCTATGGGGGCTTAGCGGAGCATAAGCAGGAAATCAAAGTGCCTGATGTAGAACCATCAGCCTTCTTAACATTGTTAAGGTAGCACACTATTTGGAATCGGGACAATTTTCGAAAAATCAGCTCTAAATCAATTTTTTATAGATATTTATATTGTGATGAAATTCAATTGGAACCTGATAATATTTTGGCCACTTTGTACGCGGCTAAAAAATACATAGTGCCCCACTTAGCTCGCGCCTGTGTGAACTACTTGGAAGTCAAGCTGACAGCAAAAAACGCTTGTCTACTTCTCAGTCAATCTCGTCTCTTCGAGGAGCCAGAACTGATGCAGCGTTGCTGGGAAGTTATAGATGCACAAGTAAGGAGCTTCAAAAGTTTCTTGGCATTTATTTTGAACTAATGTTATTATTATTATTATTTTTATTATTCACTTCTGCTTAGGCCGAAATGGCAATTAAATCAGAGGGCTTCGTCGACATTGATCTGAAAACCTTTGAGTCCATATTATCGCGAGAGATGCTTAACTGCAAGGAGATACATCTATTCGAAGCCGCGCTGAACTGGGCGCTGAGCGCCTGCCAGAAAATGAGCATTGAGCCGACTGCTCAAAACAAGCGCAATGTGCTGGGACAAGCGCTGCACTTAATACGCATACCCACAATGTCGCTGGAAGAGTTTGCAAACGGCGTCGCCCAAACCGGCATACTGACGTCACAGGAAACCATAGACATCTTCTTACATTTTACGGCTACCAAGAAACCAAGCTTAGGCTTCCCAACGCGCCATCGCATGGGTCTGAAAACGCAAGTTTGTCATCGTTTTCAATCTTGCGCTTATCGTTCCAACCAGTGGCGTTATCGCGGTCGCTGCGATTCTATTCAGTTTTCAGTGGATCGCAGGTGAATAGAAAGCAAGCATACAACTAGCATTAGCAAAATTCACAATTGATCTAATTTTTACAGAATTTTTATTGTTGGTTTTGGTCTGTACGGCTCTTCAACTGGCGCTGCCAATTACAGTGTCAAAATTGAGTTGAAGCGCTTGGGACGTACATTAGCGGAAAATGAAACGAAGTTTTTCTCGGACGGCTCGAGCAACACCTTCCACGTCTTCTTCGAAAATCCTATACAAGTTGAACCAGAGTGCTACTATACCGCCTCGGTAATACTGGATGGTAACGAGTTAAGTTTCTTCGGGCAAGAGGGCATGACCGAAGTTTGCATGGGCAATGTGACCTTCCAGTTCCAGTGCTCGTCGGAGAGCACAAACGGCACCGGGGTACAGGGCGGCCAAATACCTGAACTAATATTCTACGGACCATCATCCTTGACAGAAATGCCGAGCTTAACAATAAGTGCAAGTGCAAGCTTGGCGAATTTCGATGAAGGAATGGATGGCGGTGTATCAAGTGCTTAATTAGAATTTTCTTGAGCGCTACGCTAGAAGTCTGAAAGTATTGTTGTTTGGGCTTTTTTGTGGCCCTAGTGATAAGGAGAGGTCGAGTCTCGACAAAAAACTCGCAAGTTTACTGGGAATCATAATGAAGTCTCATGTTTTATGCATTTTTAACTTTACATATATACATATATATCTCATGTAATCAAAGCAAATACCTTCTGTTTTTTAAAGTAATACTTTTGGCTGCGAATTTATGAACCGATGACTGATTGAGGAAGGACATAAATTGTTGATTAACACTGAAATAATTCTAAAATTAGGCAATCAAAAATGAATACGCTTTCTAAATGAGAAAATCTTTACGAAATGAGCCACTAAGGTTTGGCGAAGCAAAAAAAGAAATTGTTAATCTCTATTTTAATGATATAGGAATTGGATGAAATTACAAATATTTGCTGTTACATAGCATTTAATGCTGAAGAAGCATACTTATACTCAAACAAAAAAAAGGCATTCGTAGTTATTATTATTATAATCTTTTATCTACCATAACAGTACCTATGGAGATCCATATTAAATGCAGTTACCATTTAGGAAATGGGGGAATAAAAAGCCATTGAAAAAGATAATTAAAAAAGTTGAAACATACTGATCTGGATTTATAAGAAAAACATAAGCAAATAAACAAATCTATAATCATGCTGTAATAGCGGCTGCGATATCGTTCCACAACTTAAAACTTTATTTAGAAATGGAAAACAATAACTACTTTTTAATCAGACTATACGAAAAATAATGAAAAATTAAACACGCTGGTTACATGAAAGGAGAATTTAAGAAATACAAGCCTAATGTAAGGTTCACAAATTGTGATGGTGACCCTTGTTCACTTTTTGTGTTAATATTAAGATGCTCGCCTTATTTTATAAAGCACTATAACGTCGTTTTTTGTAATGTATTCATTGTCTTTAATTATCTACTAAAAAATAAATTTTCTTCAACTTCCCTCTAACTTCGCATTCGCGATTATTGAATATCTTCACTTTTTGGAAGACATTACAGTGGCTCCAAATGCTCAGACCAGCAAACTCAGTGGATTAGTTCTGTGGCAATCGGAAAAATTCTAACATTTTTCATGTATTTCAAGTCATGTTTGTTTTATGGGCACAACAGGCCTTAAGGTCACAGTGCATTTTACCCCAATACATGTACGAGATATGAGATCTGCACACTTAATGACACATTGCTAAGAAATTTACTTATTTCACCTCCCCGAGTAATTGATGGAGTAATGGCTTTGATTAATAACCTTTCCCGGTAAATCATCAATAAATGGAAGAAAAGTGGTTTCAAGTAAGGCATTTCTAACCACAAGAACGTGTCGAGAAGCGTAGATAAAAAATAGTAGACCACCGATTGCAAATTTAAATTTACAACAGATCACAAAGATATGTGCAGATAACGACATCTCTCCAAAATATCGTAAAACTATTTATCTAAAACTTACCCACTGAAGGTATATTAATGCATAGTGCATTTGATAACTTCAAATATGTCCGACCCAGTTCGTAGGAGCAGATTTGCTGCACATCACTAATATCGATAAGTAAATCTGGAAGAAACAAGAACAAATAGAAATATAAGCCTGTTAAATATGTCTGCGAAAGTAACTAACGTGATGTGCCTTCCGTGCGGCATGTCAAATAAACGCAAGCAGCGTAGATGTGGGTACTTTTACGTCCACGCGTTAGATGCCGCATTAGAGCCATTTTAAAGAAGTTTAAAGCAGTATCGATGTAATGCTGCGTCAACTGAAGTTGGTGGCAGAGATGAGTGATCTCACGCTTGGCTTTTTTGATAGTTACTTCCCGTGATTCGGTGCCTGAGCCGACCTGGAACTTGCCATAGCCGTAGTTGGTGGCACCACCAGTAGAATCGTTTGCCACAAACTGCCCAATTGCCGAAACGCCGCGTCCCACCTCTTCAAATTGTATTTCAGAAACAATGAGTGAGTCCTCCAGCACGGACCCACAATTGGTGCAGACAGCATCTCCCCGTGCGCTGTCTTCTTCAATTTCTGTTGAACCACAATTGCGACATTTAAGGCTGGACGACATTATTCTCGCTGAGAATAGAATAAAACGGGACCTCCAAACAATGGCAGTGTTTCTAAAACCTAGTTTAATGATCTTCCTCGATGAGAATTAACCATTAGCAAATTGAAATAAAATGGTTAAACAGAAAAAAACCGAAATTGTAAGCAGCTGTCCAAAAGTTTGCTTTGTTTTTCAAGAAGTCTATTTTTTCCAACGCACAGCTGACAATTATAAGGAACACAATGAACTTTGTTGCCAACTTTTCAAATTTTATCGATTAATTTTTATGTATTTTTGTAAGTATTACGGCCTTATTCCGTAAGAGTTGCGTGTAATGATTTGTCCATTTCTGATTTATAATTTTCAACATTTTTAGTTTCTTATCAGTCAATAACCCGAAAATTAACAATAATGGCAACATTGCTGACAAACGAAAAAGTTAGTGTTCTGCTTTATGATTTTCCAAATTTTTTGTTGTTTTAAAGAAATCAAAAAAATTAACAAAGCAGAACGTACGCTAATTTTACGTTTAATTTTTCAGGAATGATGCCAGAAAATTAATGTTGATAAACCTAACCGATTCGTAAAGAATTCCTACTAAAACTAATTAGAAATTAAACAATTAAATTTTTTTCCAATTTTGTGTCAACCTCTTTACAGCCAATTTTAAGCGCAATTACTTACTGCACAACGACGGGTTTTCTCATTTTGCGATGACTTTGATTCATAATCACATTGGTAAAATGGTATGACTACAGTGTCGCGAGATGCCATTATTAGAATGCTCAATAAGTGTTATTTAAGGTTAATATACGACCAAAACATAATAGATTTTTTATTTAATGTAGCAAACATTCTGAGTAATTCAAACCAAGCGAATATTTAAAAGGAGAACGAAATTAAAGCCATTTTTAAGTTGTAGTGGTTTTATTTAGCTTTAGTTATGAAGACATAGCACATACATATATTGACCTATGTACTCGTAGTTCAAAAAGTTAAAAATATACGGGTCATCACCTAATTTTACGGATTTGTGCTGTAGTAAAGCTCAACGGGCACGTTATGTGCGCCTCCATACCAGTCCAATACGTAAATGTTTTTAATTTTAAGTTTACAGAGGTAGAACGCATGAGCTGTCAAAAAGATACTGAATTAAAAACTAGAACCAACTAATGAACGGAATTTCATTAAAATGTTTAGGTGAATAATTCTTAAAACTGACACCACCGACTAAGAACTTACTTTTAATCCAAGTGGTAGCCTGTGGGTGACGACTTAAATACGCAGCAGCTGCTACCGCATACTCAGGATCATGTTTATTTATCTAACGAAATGTTATATTTATAAATTTTTTTCAGTCTATTTTTCTCTTACTTCCTACCTCATTTACTTGTCCACTTATCATGGCCCTCGGACACGTTGGTTCCATGGGATCAATCCCATTTCTAGTGCAATTTAGAGACTGATCAGCACTGAAAAAGAAAGTTACTTTATTGGAGTGCTTCCAATCATTGCCGGTGAAATCCAAGTCGGTCAGCAAGAAATAAATAAAACCAGTTGAATTTCCATTTGCGGCGCTGTCGGCTATTGATATAACGTTGACCATAGGGTAACCCATTACTTTGTCATCGGTTGATAAGCTACCGACGGCCGACCAATTAGCCTGATGTACGAGACGACGTGCCACCAGAGCATGATTTGTAGGTCGATTTCGTTCATTCAATTCACGTTTATACTCTGCAATAAGATGGGCATCCTCAAGAGCTGAATAACCACGGCTTAGATGAAGGCATTGAACCGTTACCATCAGAAACGATACAGTCACTGAAAAACGTGTCATTTTTCAAAAATTAGCTGAAAAGTGTATGCAAATAAGTATATTAGTATGATATTGCTAATAATTACAATCTATATATGAAATTTATTAAGGTAGGATAAATACATATTACAAATCCATAAAAATAAACTTTTGAAGCCATAGAATAACGTTGGCAACTCAACCTAGGGATGGGATCAAGAATTCATCAATGATGCTCCCTAGTCTTTACGCACAATTTTTAGGGTATTATGATTTCTAAAGAAATTTTAATTCTAAATACTAACAATCCCTCGAACTAAGAAATTTATTTAAAACTTTTTGTTAAAATTATTTAAATTAAAAGAAAATTATTATTTCATTTCAAAAAAAAAATATTTGAAATTTTATATTTACTTACTATTTACATTTTATTTTTTAATAAGCAAAATGTAAGCTTTTGCAACATTTCTTTTCACTTTATGTTGCTCTCAATTATATAGAACTTGTCAGACTACTTTTACAACTCATGCATGGATAAATAAACATGAGTATAAACATTTTATATAAGCAAAAACCACAATTTTTTTGGGGCTAGATTCTAGCCGCTAGAATTTTCAACTAAAAATTACAATTTTGTTAGACTTACATTCCTTTCGTTATTGAAATGTCGGAACGAATATTTGCTACCACAGCAGTCCTTCCAGAATTAATTATTAATCTTATGTAGAAGACTAGCTTTATATGCTTTTATACGCTTTCACAGTGACAATAATCAGAGATATCTCTGACGATGATAATGAAAATCAACTTGTGACTAACTGATCGAGGAAGTTTTGTTTGGTGCTCTGTTTGATTGTTATTTTTGTCAGCTGTTTATTTGCCATATTATCAGTCCAGTTTTTATTATTCCATTGAAAGCCCCTAATGTGTGTGTGTGTTCTATTTGCGTTTATTGACTACACTCTGCGGCATACAGAGATTTCTTGGCATTTGAATTAGATTGGTAATGACGTTTCTTTTGATGCAAATGCTACTTTGACAACAATAATTTACAAGCAAACGAATGAACTGTTTCAGTGATTCTCTATTGATCCCTTTCTTACCAAGAAGGCCGATTTTAGATTTTCTATAGCTATAGCTATTCTATAGCTATTTAGCTTAGACGCCACTTGAAAAACAATACGGAAAAAATTAGGTATCAGACAGATCTCAGTGTTTCCTTTCCTTTTGTTTCTTTTTTTTTTAAATTAGCAACATTGTGTGACGGTGGAATAAAACAATTTTGATATCTCTAGTTATACATGGGTTATATACAAGGGTTGAAGATACTAAGGGCTCATTTTACAATGTTCGGTTAAGTGCTAATCGAGACTTTGTAGATCATGTCATTAATCCGATTTGTAATCCGAAAATTTTTCACATAAAAATATTTCGTTTCTGTTTCATCCCTGATAATTCGCAGTTGTAATTATTTCTCTAGACAACGCTGTAATAGAATGAACGGATCGACGGATGAAAAAGTAGAAAATTGTTCTTCTATCCGTTTACGCTTGTAAACGCACGGATCCCTTGAAACTCATCCCATATGTTTACATATATTTCAACTTTTCTTGGTTGAGATTTCTGACGGATACGCAAACGGAGTCTATGAAACTGAGCCTTAAGGCCCAACCAGGCAATGCTTAGGAATAGAAAAGTGGTAAAGAGCCAAACTACGAATGCACAGGTTTCAATGTACGCACCCATACAGTGGACATGCATGGCTTCGTCAAGTTCGTACTCTCTTTCCATGCATAGTTTTCATAAAAATGTGCGCTCTGGATCGCACTTTCCGTAACAAACAACGGAAAAAGAGTAACCACCCACACGCTGATTTGCAACTTGAAATTTTACAACGTAAAATCTTATTTTTAGTTAGTGCTTTCCTATTGAAAACTGCCTAAAAGTACTACAAATTATTAAAAATATTACTACATGACGCCCTTTAAAGTTTTTAATGAATTCAATGCAATGTATTATACAAGCGATGTTTTGAAAAAATTTTGAATTTCTGAAACATATAGAAACATAAAATATTAAGGTTTGAGATCATAATAAAGAGTCTGATTAAATAGTCTTGCTAATACCTAAGTATAAAATTATTAATTTTTTAAAAACCGCAATTACATATAGAACCAGTAGAACTATATCAATAAACTTTGTACTGTTAATATCGTTCGGTTTCGATACGCTTATCGCTAGTTTTGCGATAATTTATTTCAGTTTTCACATGATGTTGGTAATATCAGCCTTTGAACAATTTTAAATGTTTTCAGTTTGACTTTTTTTTGCTATCGATACTACACGCAATGTTATACTGTAAAATTTATAATTGTCGGAAAAATCCGATAGCTGGTTCTGATAAGTGATAAGCTTGTTCAAAAGTTTAAAAAGAAAATAAGTAGGTACCTAATGCTTACAGTGACTTTTTTAAGACTTCTTTATTTAGGTTTCTTGAGGATATTGAGCTTGAAGGTACCCACATAAGGATCAAAAGTTTTCAAGCGCTGGTTAATTTCTTCTTATTAAATAACCCATTAACCCATTTCATTGCTTTCACTGTATTGAATACGGTTTCGACTCTGTCAAATTCTATTCTACCTAAAGCTTTATAAATCCTGATTGGATGCTTTGTGGGTCGGGAGGCTTTTGATGGATAACCGAATACGGCGAATTGTCCTAGTCTACAATAGGAAATATTCCTTGAAATACGGGTTGTGAAATAAAATATGAAGTGTTGAGAGTTGTCTCAAACCCACTCGCGTTAAAAACATACTCACGTTCGCAACTATGATTACAGAGCAAATCATATGTATTTGCTTAAACCTTGCAAAGCCTTCTTAAACCTTCTTTTCAGCAGAAGAAGGGTGGGGTTATTTTTTACAGATTCCTTTGAAACTGCTACAATTGGCTATAAGGAATTTTAGTATAGTCTAAATGAAGTGAAGACTAAAAAAAATAAACATTTACACATTAAGACACTGATTTTATTTTTTTCTTCGCTCTTATCAGTAAAATACTCGTAGTAAGTGTATACATAATGTTTTCTTCATAACATTTTTCCTTTTGCTTTTTTTTTCAGTTTCTGAAAATAAATATGTAACATTGCATTTTTTTATGTTTTTATTTATTTTTTCCCGATTTTTACTTTTTAACTTGCTGGAAATCCGGACACAAACACATTAAAGTTGAATTTTATAAATGTCTCTTTTTGCATGCTTTTTGTGCTAATTTCTTTAGGATGATTTCAGTAAATTTGTCGAATTGTCCTTTTTGTTTTTTTATTTTTTAGTGATTACCTTATTTGAACTTGCCCTGATTATTATAAGTTTTTAATTTGTTGTTATATTTTTAATTGATTATGGTCTCCATATCACAAAACTAAAGAGAAAACTTGTTTTACCATATATTATTTAAATTTCTTTTTGTTTATTTAATATGCACACACATCTAAAAAGGTGTGACATTGATATATTCGTATCATCTTGCGTAAATAGCATTAGTAAATTTTTGTCATCAATGCATTTGTAATGTCATTGACATGTGCGTCTCTTTTACTTTGTCATTTGGTTAATTTGTGTACCCACAGGCTTTTGTTAACCGCCTCTTAACCTAATCGAGTACACCCTTAGATAGTTACTCTATTGTATAATTTTTACAAGGATAGTTTTCTGCTCTTTGAGTGTATAATATTTGTTGAGTACATACATATATTTATTCTCAACGTGGCTGTCTAAATATCATTATTAAATATGCAAAGTATGTAACAATATTAAACTTTATATACTTTATTCATAATAGATATTATGAATCTATTTCAATTATTGTTTCAAATTTACGCTGCAGGTCAATCAGAGAGAAGTCCTCGTGAACTTTTTGTGTGTACGGGTACTCATGTATTCAGTGCTAGTATTGGTAGTACATAATTTGATAGTGCTAATGAAGTGTACGCGTTTTTTTAGTGATAATGGAAACTTAAAGGCAGAGACAGATAAAATCGTCCGCCGTTTCGTTGAAGAGTAATTTCACACTATGCTATACAATAACACACCACGCGTGCGTGTGTCGAAATTACTATAGATTGGCATTTATTTGCATTAGAAAATAAAATATTTTTAAATTTTGTATTTTTTAATACTTCGTATTTAAATACTCTAAATAAATTTCGTAATACTGTATTTTTCTTCGTCAGCCATGTAGATTATAATTGCTAAATGCATAATAAATTTATATTTTATCCACTTTTTTATGTATGGATTCCGTCTTCCCCGTACATGCGATATTAAAGACGTTAAAATCAGTTTACAATTTCGAATAACATTTTTCTCTTAAATAACTGTAGTGTATACACTCACATGTATACTTTCACTTCCCATAACACAATTACATATAATATTATTATTAGACACGATTTTTATAATTATTTAATTAATTAAAACAATTCCTTTGGGCGCTTAAAAACTGTTCGAGACTTATGATAAAAGGCTTATTTCATAAAGGGCTAAGCAAAATACGCTTTAAAATTGTAAGTAGGATGATAATCCTTGCAGGAAAAAATGAATAAAAATTATTGAACTTAAATATTACAAAAAGTTATCGTTACTTAAAAAGTAAACACAATCTAAAACTCCAACAAAATGCGTAAAATTTACGAGATAATAAAATTTGACTAGATTGAGAAGTTGCAATGTTCTCGCATTTTGCAATTTCAAATTAGCTTACGATTTTGTATGTAGGAGTTATGACTTCTACTCATGATTATGAGTAGAAATCATGACTCGTACTTTCAATTCACAAAAGGCTTTGATTTGACAGTTACACAAACGTTTTCTTTGTTGTCTAAAAATTACATTGGTTAAAATCAATTGAAATGTGACTGTAACAAATGTACAAAGTACATCCCGTCTATTTTCCTAAAAAACATTAAATAGATTTGTGAATGCAAAGAAATACTCGTACAAAAGTATTATTGAAGACGCATAATTCTTACATTGAGGAGCTGAAGCTCCATATTAAGAGCGCTATAGTTCAAGCTGATAGTGAACCTTACGCCACAGTACTCCCTCTGTAAGTAATTACAATTCCATATTATATCGTCTAATTCTAATGTATTTTATCTTGGCCAGGAAACAGTCTACAACTCCATGTCTAGAAGGCTGAAGCCGTGTTGAAGCCTAAATGAGGAAGCACAAAATTATGAGTTAAGAAATAAACTCAATGAAGAAACGGTATCCGAATGCAGTAGTTGAAAAATTGTTACAAGCTGAAATAGTGCTATTGAGCAAGGAAAGCCTGAATTAAGCTCTATTTTCACGTTCGAACACGTCTCTATTCGCGGAGTTTTAGAAAGAAGGCAGCATGCGAAGCTTGTTCAAGGAGACAATAATTAATACACTAAAAAGACCATAGCAGTATCGCAGAAGAAAGCACATTCTTATCCATATTTTCTCAAAAACTATAAGTTTTTTAGAAGTAATACTCTTCGTTGTCGCTGCATTAACGTCCACCGAATTAGCTGGTTACTGGAATTGAACATGCGAGTAATTTAAAAAAAAATTAGGTTTTATATAAACGGTTGAATTTACCTTTTATGATAATCATAGTCGATGAATACGATTTGTTTTTAATGCAGAATATAATATAGAAATAATTACTCTATTGCGGTTATAATATACGGGTTTCCGTATATTAATTAAAACATAATTTAAACAAATTACATAACATAACTGGACATGATTGTACTCAGATTTTAATTTTTCGTGGGCTCGTAATGAAACTACTTTGTAGGAAGGTTCAACATTGCTCTCCTAATGAGTGCTCAAAGCCAGTCACCAATTTGAACTCACATCTGTCGATATGGCGAATGCATCTTAAGCCACTGCAACACCAACGATGGTCCGCCAGCTTGTATCTCCGGCGGTATGGTGCTCAAGGGGCACTTATCAATGTTCAAGTACTTAAGGTTTTGACACAACGCCAGCTCGTAGGGAAGTCTCTCCAAACAAGGATTTTGATTTATATACAAGTTTTCCAAATTCTCTAGCGATCCGATTTCCTCGGGCAAATACTGCAAATTATTCTCACTCACCGACAGGTGAGTCAAATTCGTCAGATGACCGATGCTACGTGGCAGCAATTGTATTTGATTTGTCTGCAAAATAAGCTTTTGCACTTCGTGGAGAAGGCCGATTTCGTTGGGCAGCACTTCGATACGATTCTCTTCCAAATCCAGGATACGCAACTTCCGCAAGTTACCGATAGTGCTCGGTATCTTTTTTAGCATATTGTTCGACAGAACAAGTATTTCGAGATTTTGCAAATTCATAATGTCATCTGGAAGTTTTTGCAGTGCATTGGTAGCCAAGTTGAGCTCCACCATGTTTATCCAGCTGCCCACATCAAGCGGTAACGAGGTTAGAGCATTTTCCTTCATATTGAGCTTTGTTAGACCCTTAGCACGGGAGAAAATACCGTAAGGTATCTTATCGATGCGATTGTGTTCAAGGTTAATGCTGTACACGTTAGTGAATTGCGCCGGCCCGCCGGTGGGGTAGCTACTGAAAGAGTTACGCGATAAAGTGATGGTAGTCAAAGCACTGAGGCTAGCTAACAAGCCATCTGGTAGTTGCGTGATACCATTTCCCTCGACGTTAAACTCATCCATGCATTTGCAGTTTTTGAGCGACGACGGAATGGACGTCAGGCGATTGTAGCTGCGCAAGAAAGAGGTCTCCTGTACGATCTGGTAACCACAGAATATAGCGCCAACTTACCGCAAGCCCAAGCGCACTAAATTCTTAAGATTTCCAATGGTGTCCGGTATGTCTAGAAGTTCGTTGTGTTGCAAGTCGAGTGCACTCAGGTTGACGCAGTTCCCAATGTCCTCGGGGAGATGCTCCAAGTGGTTGTGGGATACGTCTAGTGTGGTAAGATTAACCAAGGCACCGATGGCACCCACTCCCAACTCGCGTATTTTGTTCTCACGCAAACTCAGCATGGTCAAGCAGGTCAAGTTGCGAATGTCGGCAGCAACAGCAGTAATCCGGTTGAAGCGCAAATACAGAGTGGTCAGTGAGCGCAGGCCGTAGATCACGTACGGTATTTCGGCCAGCTTATTGTGCCGCAGATCAAGCACTTTCAGTTGTTTCAGATGTTGCAAAGTGTCCGGCAATGAGGTTAATGAGTTTTCATTCAACGCCAACGTCTTCAAATTTACCAAGCAGCCAATTTCGGGAGGTAGTTGGCCTATTTTGTTGCTGTACAGGTAGAGTTCAGTGAGGTGGGGACACTCCTTGACGGAGGCTGGGATAACAGTTATGGAGGACTTGCTTAGATCCAAGCGTTTAATACCTGAAATAGACAACAATTTTAAAAATCAACAATCACCCTTCGACGGATTCTGAGAAGTCCAAGTCTTTCACCTTCATCCCTGCAACGTTGCAACGCTTTAACCACATCTTGGTCAGCTTGGATTGGCTTGCTTTTCTTTGTTGTAGGCTTGGGTTTGTTAGACTCCGGGTGCTTCACTGTCACCACTTTGGGCCTTGTTTCGGGGGGCATGTCGTTACTGCCTCCACCAGCTGCTGCTGAAGTGCCACTAGCTTGGTTGTGCGACGACGACGACGATGATGAAGCTGCCCCTGCTGTTGCCGCCGATGACGTTGGAGCTTTGGGTGCTGAAGTGCAGCTAGTTCTACCGCCGCCCCCGCTACCAAAACAATGAGTCGTTAAAGCTCCGCCGCCGCCTGTTCCGGCTTTCGTGGTTGCACCCACAGTAGCAGCTGAGCCGCCTGATGCCAATGAACTGGACGATGATGATGTTGCCCCCGCCACTAAAGAGCACAAGTTCATAGTTTTTCGGAATCGAACAAATGGTGGCGACAATTTGTTGGAGCAATTGTTTTCGCAGCTTGCGCACAGCAGATGAGGTTCAAAGCCTTTGTAGAGAACCAGGAACGGATTATAGATTATCGGGGCCAATGTTCTGTAAATAATATAATATAAAAATTTGATAGAAATTTTATAAAAATCGTTCGCTCTCCGTGGAATTAAGTTTACGAATTAAATATATAATATAAAAATTTGATAGAAATTTTATAAAAATCGTTCGCTCTCCGTGGAATTAAGTTTACGAATTAAATAATTCGTGAAATATTGCCACAGACACATACTTCGCAACATGTGCCATTTAATGTGGTTGCCCCAATAAAAGACAACAGCTTCTCAATTTTATTTTTCTAACATTCTGAAGTTTGTACGTCTCGGTAACAACGTCGAGGAAGGATGAACACTTCGTCTTCTATGTGAAACATTGTGTTTGAGTAAAAAGTAAAATTTTGGGCTGGGATTTGGGGATTCTTGAACCTTTAACTTCTATAGGGGCAAAAAATATATATGCTTATTATAAATGTCGAACCAGTTCAATTAGTTAATTTAAGACATTTTCTTCTCATTTAATTTCCTTTTTGCTTTTTCCAATGATAAGAATAACTGATCACACCGACTGGTCACACACTGCAGCAAGGGCCTGTTGTTCCATCGATGGTGAATCCTCTCGATTCCGATACCCTTGAACTCTTATTCGGAGATTTAGATTTTTGAAGTATGAAACAAAAAGCCATATATCCAATAAAAAATTTCTTATTGTAGTGGTATTGACTAACTTTAGCTCTTGATTGACAAAGTCCTGAGAAAAAAGCACATAGAAGTAATTGAATACAATACATCCTGCTGATGTAAAGAGAATATCTGGTTTGTTCCATCATGTTTCAGAATCTACCCGTCACGGCTTAATTACTTGCATTTGCGTCGATGATGCTAAGCTAATAGGAAGATTTTGTTATAGATAACTTTTTATCTATTTTCGAAGCAGCAGAAGTTGAATTTTTTCGACTAATAATATATTTTAATAAAATTAAAATTTCACACGTTTGATTCGTTTAATTCTGGGTGAAATATGCTATGCAAACACAATTAAAATTTCTTTAAATATTCCCACCCAAAAATCATTTGTACATACGATATTCGACAAATTCCTTACTTCTTTTATTCGCCACCATTGATATTATTTTGTTTCTAACTTTTTAATGCATTTCCAACTTATTTTTATATAGAAATCTTTCCCTTTGTCTGTTTTGGAATTTACTTGAAATCTTCTGCTTTTGATTATGTGTGCTTCTCATTTTGTCTACACTAACTACAGTAAAGTCAACTAAAAATGACAAAATTATATTTTTATTAATTAGAGAAGATAAAATCCACAAACATATATATATATATATATATATAAAGATTATATATATATATATATATATATATATATATATATATATATATATATATATATATATAATATATATATATATATATATATATAAAGATATATAAAGATATATATATATAAAGATTATATATATTATATAATCTATAATATTATATTATAGATTATATTATATATATATATATATCTCTCTAACATTGTGATATAAAATATATGCTTTATATATATATATATATATATGTATATGTAGAACATATTTACTGTGGAACGTATAGATATATATATGGAACATATATATGCGCAGTGACAATTTTGTATATAAAGATAAGCAATTTTGGAGCATATTGAAAACAGATTAAAGATTGAAAATTTAACGTTTATATCTCGTAAACTGTTTAATAACTGCGTTTTAGTTCTTCCTTTCATTATTTTAATATATCCTAAATACTGTAGTAAACAACTTAAATGGTAACACCATCGGATTGTGTTCAATTGTTGTTTACGTATTTTTCAGTTTGGTAACTCCTCAAAATTGTAAAAACCCATGATTGTAGTTTGCAAGTTAGGGCGAAGTTACATTGCCAATTTTTGATTGACCAATTTGTCAAATTGTTTTTGTTTTCTGTAGAAATCTGTCAACTTTTCTCTCTCATTCTCTGAGACTTTGGATAAATTTCTACATAAAAACAAAAACAATTTGACAGATTGCTCAATCAAAAATTGGCAATGCAACTTTGCACTTAGTAGTACAAAGGAGTGATAGTATTAAGAGTAAGAGCTTGAATACAATAAAATTCGCTGGCTATAGCGATTGACGATGAGAGTCCGTCAAAGGGTGAACACAATAAATTTCGCCAGCTACGGCGATGAGCGTATAAAGTATGAAGGAAAATGAAGTAAAAAAAAAAACAA
Source organism: Conops quadrifasciatus (assembly GCA_949752815.1). NCBI lineage: Eukaryota > Metazoa > Arthropoda > Insecta > Diptera > Conopidae > Conops > Conops quadrifasciatus. Next base: position 41,149,077 of record OX457078.1, read on the forward strand.
GAGGAAGAGTTCCGATATCGCTATGAAAATAGAAATATATAGTTCCGATTTTTCTTTATGTTACCTTTACGCATTTATCATAGATAATTTTCTCATTTCATGATAGTTTTCCAAAAAATTCGAAAATTATTAAAAAAGTACTAATTGAGTCAAAATTTATATTTAAGATAAAGATATTTATTTATTTTCGCCCGCAAGAATTTGAAATCTTTTTTAACTACATAGTGCTATTTACTGGTTTGTTTGGAGCGATATTTTACCCTTGCCCTAGTTTCAAATGAGCACATGGTAAGTATGAATGTTCCTATTCGGAACTTCCCAAGTAGATGACCCATATAAGAGCTCTTTGGTATATTTATATTCCTGGTCTAACGAACAGTGGCATTGTTATACATAATTTGTGTTCTTAGTTTTATACACAATTCAATACTCACATGCTACTAATAGTCTATTTGACTATGTTTCCATACAATCTTCAACTTTGCATTTTGGAAATCAAAGATTTTCTGCGATTATGCACGTACAGAAGAATATAAAGGTTTTACCAGAGTTCTTAGTACTTGTTGGTATTGCTTTGTATTTGCTGGCACTGATACAAATTATATCAGATTATATTTGCTAAAAATGTGAATCCTTTAATGGACGTTTGTGAGAAAGTTTATTAATCAATAATTATGTACTTAAACTTATACACTTGAACTTTATTCCCAAAATTTTCTATTCAGAAAGAGATATGTAATGATTTTGGTTTCCACAACTTTTATTTCACTAAAATATCTTTGCAATAAAATTTTTATGTGCACTCGTGTTCCGTAAGAGTTACGTGTATGATGGAAGGATGTTGTGCGATAGGAAAGGCTGTGGAGTTATTTTGATGATACTCGTAGCCCTGAAAATTGTTAGTGCGCAGGTCAAACAAATGCCAAGTTGCAACTTACGGTTTCGGTTATCGTAGGTACACAAAGTATATACTATTCCGGAGAAAGTGAAACTATTTTCAATAGTAATCGTTGAAAATGCACACCCTTATCGTAAATTCGTATTTTTGCTATTATTTAAATTAAAAAGTACTTTCTTAAAACTTAACAAGTGTCCTGTTTATTGTTGTTGAAGAGGTTTATTTTGGAGAGGCACATCAGTTTTATACATGTCTCTAATTTGTAGTTGACAAAATTTTTTTAAATTCAGTTTTACCATAATTTTAACGGCTCCCATGAAGTCAGTTGTCAACAGTAAAAAACAAGGCCTGGCCGAAGCTCATATACCCTACACCCGCATCCGTCAAAGGGAAGATTATAGTGGGTGGGTGACGCCCATTTTCATTTCACTTACATACAGTAAATTTAGATCTATTAACTCATTCACAACACCGCATTTCCCAACACACACCTCATTATATGGTATGTTATATCCGTGGGCGTGTCACGCCCATTTTTTCGAATTTATTTTAGTCTTAGATTCTCCAATCAACCAGCATTGATCAACCAGCCTAGGATAACAAGGAATATTCGCACAATGACAATATGACAATATCTCTATTCGTTCTCCTGCAATCGTGATTTCCACAGACGGACGGACGGACAGAGCTAAATCGAGTCAGGAGGTGATTCCTCATCCTCATATACCCTCATCCCTTCGGGTGTAGGGTATAATCAAATATAATAAGGGAGTTCTTATCAACTAACGATACGTTTCTCTTCTATTCTGCTTTGTTATTTTCGCTTTCTTAACATTATCCTATTTCTGATCGACGGATACTACTTTCGCTTACGTTTGCTGTAACTAGTGGACGGGTCATGCCCATATTTCGTAAGTTGACCTCTCAATTCGATAAACTCTGCAATGAAATTAGAGCTTCATATCTGGATTCTTAGATATTTATTTCTAATTTCTAGATATTTATTTGAAAAAGGAGGCGTGTCCCTGATCCGATTTTCCCAATTTTGCGTTCCAAAGAGTGTTCTATGACATAAGATATAGCAATATTCTTTCGGGTGTAGGATGTAAGAAGCAGACGTATTCACAATGGGCTTCCGAAAGGTTATTCTGAAGCTTTAAACGAAAGGGTTGTCCGACCCTGAAAAAAAATTAGTAATAGCCTGAACACAGTCATTTCGTCGACGATGAGCGATGAGCGATGATAGTTGTCAAACAAACAAGAAAAGAAGAACAAGACGTACTATGTGGCTAAGGAATTAGAACACGAGCGACTACCGACGTTGCTTTCGTCGACGAATGCAACGAAATTTTATTTTTTTCTCGTTTCCCATAAGAGCCAATGTAATTTTGACACTAGCGACGTCATTTGAAGTCAACGAAATTTGACTGTGTTCAGGCTATAAGGCCTTCAATAACTTAGGGCCAGATTTCTGATCAATGTAGGCGAACGACGTAGGCCTACGACAGCGAACGTTGCGTTTATCGTCAATTTTGCTTTGCGGTAATGTTTTCAGCAGCGCTTCTGAAAGTCGCCGCTGGATTTGAAAGCAAATGGAAGCATTTCAGACAAACCCTCAAACTTTCAATACGTCTTGAACTAGCCTTCGAGACGTCTCGTGTAGCCCTAATACGTATCTATCAAGGTACCCGCGAACACTATAAGCACATACAATACATTCATAGTTTGATTTAGTTTGACTTACGGTTGAGCATGAAAAATCGAATTCTTATTATAAGACTGTATTTAGGGAGGCTTTTTGTGCTACAACGAGAACAAGACCGCAGATGGTCCACTTCTTATGGCATGGCACATAAATGTGGCACATGTGCTAATAAAGATAAAAAATATAAAAATAAAATATAAAGATAAAAAATATATGTATGTATTGCAATAAGATAAAAACAATTCTATTAACTTAATGGCTTTATCTTTGTTTTCTGCTTATCATAATCATGTGCCGTTTATAAAAATAAACTTTATTCAATTTCTGTATAGAATAGTTTTTGCCTGAAAATTAATGATATAAAAGGGATAATTTGAATTCGAAACGATCATTATTTTCTAGAGTCACTATGTTAACTGTACAATCATTAAACAAATTTAGTGTAACTTTTGTGTTACTCGCTGTTTTTGCTTCTGTACTTTGTGAGGCCGCGAGGACTCTAGTCGGTAGTCGGCCACCGCGCTGCTACCCCGGACTGTACGTTGAGTGCAATTTGGGAAATGAAGACATCGTTTGGGCAACGGATCCTAAGAATCAGACATGCATACCTTTCGTCAATACCTGCGTTTTCAATATGGCAAATTGTAACTTCTTTAAACAAGGCATACATCGTAAGTGCAGACACATACATACATACAAACGTATACACAGATATTGAAGATATGAAGATGAGAAGAGAAGAAAAGAAAAACGATTCTCATCTTCTCGTACCGGTCGGATCAAAAATGATCTCAGCTTCGGAAAATCTTTCTTCCCACAGAATTGAACAGAATTTCCTGGGAAGATTGTCGGAAGATATGCGACAGAAAAGAATGCCCCCAGACCAGCAGCGTAGAGGAGCAAGTGTGTGCCAAAAGAGAAGAGAAGTTTTGCTTATTCGAAAGCACTTGCAGATTGGAAAAACATATCTGCACTTCTGGCGAATGTAAGTCTTTATGATAGTTCCAGCAGCGAATTTGAACGAATAGCCGTTTATTTGAAAATATATTTGTGAATGCATCGAGAGTGTCATTTTTATTACAGTGTGGACCAATGGAATACATCTATCGCAATGTCGAAATGGATTAGAAGCAGACAGTTGCTATAGTTCTTTGAACAATTCCGAGGAGAGGAGCGTTATTGTTGCGAGAGTCTGAAGGTACATACATATATTCTTTCGAGTAACATTATGTTAATTTATGCTCAAAGAAGAAAAAAATTTTCTGGAAAGAATTTGTTACAATAAACTAATATTTTCAATATTATACATTGTTTTGAAATTTAATTATCACAATATCAAAGATAGTCGAGGATGTGGATTCTTTGGCGTGTCCACCGTGTTGCCCAGTTATTTCTTTCAACACAAGAACAATTTGAAAAATATTTTTTCCTCTAGTGCTCTCTCTAGAGTCTAGAGTACTAACATACTAATATATCTGTCTAATCAGCTCCCATTTTTAGCAGATAATTGCCACCGTCCCTCATGTCCGCAGTCGTATAGCTGAGACTTTCTGCTATAACTCATTCCGTCCACTGATCCACAATTCAATGCCATTCAATACATGCAATGCTTGTACAAAATACGAGCCGTTTATTTTAAAAAGATTGGTCTCTAAATTGAATGCAAATTATATAAATATCATACCAGAATAAAAGTTTTCGCCTTAACTTATTGAAGTGGACTTGCCCACCTTCAAAATAAACGGCTTATATATTCGACATTAATATATTCTGAAGTGTGACCATTGGCGTATTTAGGAAGGGTGTCCACAGGTCCGACCCCCTTCCAAGGAATAACGGAAAGGGCAAATTCAGGGTTTCCTCAAAAAATTGTTACTTTCTGGCTTTATTTTACTATATTTTCCTTATACTCGTATGTATACAAACATCCGAAATTGTCTCAATTCAAATGACAAAGGAACCCAAAGGTTTTGGATGCCCACCAAAGGCAAAATCTATTTACGCTTCTGAGTCTAGCATATTTTCATTGCATTTAAACTTGTATAGTCTTGTATAAACTTGTATAGATTTCAGCTTTTGACACCGAACTTGAGTTTTGCTGGTTTTTGAGAAGTTTAAACTTAAGTTGTTTCAGTTATCAGTTGGTTTTTGTTTGCACTGAAATTATGCAACTCACTATCTACTCATAATTATCTTTGCCATGGTCCCCCTACACCATTCATATAAAGTTATTAGAAATAAACTTCGTTTAAAAATGTCTTCGTTCTAAATTGTAATGTTGGTAATCTTGGTTAATCATGGGAAGAATCAGACCACTGTCAGGCTGCACTTTCCAAACCAAATATGATTACATCTCTCTTTGACGAAAATTGAAAGCCTGACAGGAATACTCTGTTCGGCCCAAAATAACTTGCTATGGACTTGAAGCCACATTTCTACTGCTGTTTTCGTTTAGACGGCATGTAGAGTACGCCGCTTCCAGGCAGGGCAAAAGAATTCTTATTTAATGGTTTTTGAGAATTTGATCACATGCTTATGTTCACAAACATGTTTGTTTGCTCATGAATAAATTAACAGTTAATATTTGTTATAACAAATAAAAGAATAAACATGAGGTTCTACAAGTATCTGTGACGACTATAAAAGAGTCAGTGTTTTCTGTATGCCGTCGAAGTGGTCGCTTTAAGAATGAGTTCTAGAATGTGTCGCTCAAATCTCGTGCATATTGTGACTTACTTGGCCCTCACAGCATTGCTTTGCAGGCCCCTCTTAGCCTGGCCGCCTTGTCCTGGTGTGTTCCAAGACTGTGATGAATACCAGGATGATGTCGTCTGGTCAAGGAATGCGCAACAACAAAAATGCATTCCTGTGAAAAATCGTTGCTTCTTCAATACCGTAAATTGTTACTATTATATTCGTGGATTTCCGCGTGAGTACTGAAGGAGGAGACGTGGTTGAAAGGGCTGACCAGATACATTCCATTTTTAAGTTCTGGAAGAGGTTTCCCAGGAACAGTGCCAGAGATTATGCCAAACTAAATGTCGAAGAGCCAATGGGTGGCAGAAACCGATATGCGCCAGCAGAGGAGTAAAGCATAACGACCACGTTGCAATGTATTATAAAAATTTCAAAAGCACCTGCCGTTTGGCAAATTACATTTGCAACACTGGCCGTGGTGAGTACTTACAACAGATCATCCTTACGCCATTATCCATTTAAACCTAAAATACTTTCTCTTATCGTTCTCAGTGTGGACGATTGAGCCAAATGATGAACCGTGTAAACACACTCGAAGGAGAAAGAATTAAAGTAAATAATACGGTATAAATCAAAGTAAGGCTTTCTTTTCGTTAGGCTGATTTCTTTTTGTAACCGCTTGCACGGTAACGAATGTCCCCGCAGGGAGGAAAGGGAGACGCGAACATGATTTCTCGCATCAACATATCCCACAATATTATTACACTCGCATTATTTTAGTGGAGCGTAAAACTTCGAAACTTGCTCTTGGTAAGATTTCGTGGATAACAAAAGCATTATAGTCCTAATATATTCCTATTTAATCATATCGTACTAATACCAAAATATTGTTATCACGAGCGCGGCAAGATATGGATACACCGACAAAGAAGAGCAAAAATTAGCTTGTAATAAAAAGAGCTTGGTATATCTTATCAGTAATTAATAAATAAATACTTTCCGATTAAGGTTTTCCGCTAGAAACCTTTCGGTATGATACAAGAAGACGTTTTGCGTGCTAACAAAATAAAAATTTGAAAAAAGAATTCTGAAAAATTTTTATGATTAATTAAAAAGAATAATTAATTATAAAGAAATAAACTAGTGTAATATTGAACAGGTGTCAGCACAAAATCTTTTTGGTTTTACTATTATCAGTTAAAATTTTTGGGTCGAAATCGACATAAAATTTTATTTTTTTTTAACATGCGGCTACGGTTACTCACAGAATGATCTCACCATCAGTGTCGATTGTAAATTTGACTGTGATGCCTTCTACGCCTATTAGTTCTCCAGTAATTGTGATTTCTACTGACGAACAGACAGACAGACGGATGGACAGCTAAATCGAATCAGGAGGTGATTGTAAGCCAGAACCTAACACGCCTCCTTTTGTTGCGTTACAAAGGAAAGAACGAAGCTTATACACCCAGTTTCGGCCATTCCGAAGATAATGCTCTTGTTGCAATATACTCATAACTTAATTGAATTCTTTGTAGTTTTTCTCGACTGTCGATTTTAGTTAATAAAACAAACAAGGACGGACGTTAAGATTGAAAACAGAAAGGCATATGCATAGAGAGACAACTGCTCGATCCTCGATCAATAAACTCAGTGAGTTTGGTGCTTGGGCAGTGAATTCGGTAACGAATTCGATAGTTAGTGCGTCCGTCAGCCCGTCGGTCGGTCAACTGAACTCGTTAGTTGCGCATAAAATTGTTGCAACTGTAATAGACTTAAATATTTATAATGCAGCTTAAATGCTGATTGCTGCATGTTGCAGAAGTCTTCAAGAGAATTGCAAAAAATTTGTGGAATACATAAGAGCGTGTAGCGTCGATTTGAAATAGCAAAAATAAAACGAATATGTTATCTTCGCAACAGTTACGGAATTAATTATTATTTTGATTTTAACTTAGAATTTTTCGACACTCGGCAGGTTGTGGTCCACCACAGGCTCCTGGACGATGGCTGAGCCAATCTGCGGTAAGAAATAGATCGCAAAAATACAAAGTTTCATGGTAGCCATATCATGAGTTCACAATTCTTACTTTCGTTGGGCCGTCTGCACTGAGCATATGTCAACATGCATGGATTACCGAAGGTGCATCGAAGATTTGGTCCTGGACGCTTCAGTGTCGCACAAACCGGATTATATTCTCTGGTGCAGGCCCCGGGACATGACGGATGACAGCCATCAGACAGAGTCGCATGCAAAAGTAGGAGAAGAGCCACTGTTATCGATGCGAGCGTTATCGAAGGAGTTTGCATTATTTTTGTGGAGAAGTCTGTTGAGGAGCTTCTGAAATATAAAATTGTCTGCTGTTCTGAATTCAATGAAAGTACGATATATGTGTATATATAGAACGGTACAGGGAAAAAGTTGTTTGAAGAATGTGTTACTATTGTTCTTGAGCTGAAAAAATTATAATAACAAGCATTCTTACGGTCTGTTTGTGCAAGTGAATTTTTAAAATAAGAAACGCTTCCTGTATTTAGTTCAATAGCGATCATCCCTTTTGACGAAAAGGGAAAGAAGGCTATGAAAATGAAAGGAATACTGTAGAGAAAAATTCTTTTGTCAACCCTTAAAAGAAAATTTTTGTCTGAAGATAAAGAATTATTTATTTTTTTAAAAGAATTGTATTGATTCAAAACAATTTAAAAAAATTTGCTATGTAAATTCAATAATCTCTTTCTTATTATTTCTTTGAGACAATTATATTCCGAAAATTTAACCCATTTCTTTTTTTTCTTTTAAGCTCTGCGCGAACAAGTCGCTTCTATATCCGCACTCGGCAACTTTTGTCTCAACAGGTCCAAAAGAGAGAGAGAAAGAAAGAGAGAGTAATATTATAATGTTTATAATGAATATCTGTCATAAACTGATGTTTTTAATTTCATGTTAATTTTCTTTATTGACGTTTCCTTTATAGAACTTTATACAATTCTAACATTTTTCAAAAGTTTTTATTCATTTCTTTCGCATGTGCCCTGGCGAAGAATTGAGTAGGCTGAAAGAAGAATATTAATAATGATTGGTTGTAGTTATTATCGTTGGTAGGTACCCACTTTCTCCGCTTAAGCAGATGTGACTGGAGAGGAAACAGGCGTTCGAAAAGGTCCTCTGAACGCCATTGTACGTCGCACAAATGGGTCTGTATTCTAACGTACAAACCGTACGGCAGAGCTGCTGGCATTCTTTCTTAGAGACAATTTTCAGATCTGCGAAAGATAGAAAATAACAGCCGTAAAATTATTTTTATACACCCCTTTTTCGAAGTAGTTCATAATACAATTAGTTGTATTATAAAAATCGTTCACACGAAAATAACATTTAATTCATTGTGTGTTGAACCAATTCAAGTTCATTCTTTCATATTTACCTTCAGCGTGACGGTTCCGGCGGCGACAATTTTCACTTAGTAGAAAGCATCGATTACGAAATAAAAAGCAATTGTTATCGTCTCTGGCCCATACGACGTCCTCCGCAGTGGTACACCGGTATGCAATGTTACAGGGTCTTGAGTGATTTCCTGCAACGACTGAAATCGCCCAACAAATAAATAGCAAAAGGATAGAAATGAAAATTATTTTACGTTGGGTATGCCGAAACATTATTGAATTGTTTAGATGTGAAGAATTAATGAATATTAAGTGAACCATTTTCAATAATAATTCAAGCTTTTATGGCTTGCTCTCAAAAGATTTCAGCATTTATTGATTATTCGAAGGCATATGGTTTGAGTAAGAAAAATGAAATTTTCTGAAAAAATTGTATTGTATTTTATTTCAATTTCAAACTTTTTTTTAAATTCATTTTTTACTAGTATACATATGTATAAGCATGTCTTCGCCAGGAAGTAATAAAAAAAAGTGAATTATTTTTCAAAATATAATCTGACAAATTTATCAGCACAATCTAAGCAAGCGTAGTGGAAGGTACGTCTTCGAGCATTGTACTCGCCGCTCAAACTTAATAGAATCATATTCCGAAAGGCAAAGCACCCGGCACGCTCTTTGGAGACATTTCTCAATTCTAAATAAAACAGCGAGTGATTGGAAAATAAATTGAAATCGTTTATATCTTGGATTTCCTTCCTGTGAAATTTTTGTGTTAATAGTGTTGTATTTGTTTGCTTCACACCAATCGATGTTTTATTTGGAAGTGTTTTGTGTCTGGGCCGGGCCAATGATTCCTGATTTGCCAAAATTAAACTGTATTTGTGTATTTTTCATTTCGTTGCTTTTTTGTCTTTGTTACTTTGTCATTCTTAATAATGAAAATCATGTCATTACTTGTGGTGCTGCTGCTGTTATTGTTATTTTGGTCAACTTTGTTAGATTGGATTTTAAGGCTCTTTATTAAAACTGCCTTCGTACAAGTATCGAGTTAATAACTAGTTTAGCTTTTTTTGGACACTACTTATTTTCGGTTAATTTGACCAAAAGCTTGTTATCCAGCAGAGGCAGAGAAGTCGTACCGAAGACAACAACTTCATCAACTTAATCAAGATTTCTCACATTAAAATTTTGTTTCTTTCCTGACACTTACATTATTCCAAAATTAATTCAAGTCAAAATAATTTTAATCCGCTTAACTGAGAATGATAACGTCTTTAGATTGACGTATTAGTCCGTGGAGAATTTTGACACAATTAATAACGCCCAAAGCCATTTTATGTTGGAGAAATTACGTCGCGACGTATTGGTTGCAGCAACGGACTGATGCTGTATTGATTTGTTTATTGGGATGCTGTGATTTTGGTATATTTGTCTAAGAATCTTTACTGCTTTTAAAATGTTTCTTAATAAAACCATACGCTTTCTGTTGCCAATTAAACCGTTATAAAAATCCGGTTAAGTGCGTGAAGCACGCTTTGGAATTTCTTAACAAAGCAGCCTTAATTGTTGCAGTCTCCACGAACATTTTTCTCAAAAACAACAAAAAACCAATCCCATTGAGGTTGAAATAAAAAAAAGAACTAGTTACAATAAAACAACAAAAACGGCCACCCGAAGGCGACTTCAGAAAAAGTGCATGAATTTCAAAACAAGAAAAAAGCTGAACGCAATAAACGATAGACCGATTGATCGGAACGAATCGAATCCAAATAATATCGTAATTGTGCCCAGCGTCACAAAAACAAAACCAACAACAATTACAACGCAATAAAATAATACTGCTTGGAAAACCCGTACCTTGGGACCCGAATGACCTGTCAAATTTCGAGCCCCACGAACAAAATCATCGAAAAAATGAAAGGAAAAAGAAGGAAATAAAGGCAAAACGAAACTGAAATCTACTAAAGCAAACCAAGCCGGTGATTGTGTCTGGCAGCGCCCAGATGCTTGGAAGCGGTTTCGGTTCTTCTACTGGTTGGTGCTTTGATCAGAGCATGGGCAAAAATATTGTTGCACAATCCATTGCAAAAGTGTAATATTTAAGAAGTAAAAAGTGTGTTATTCTTTACATAATTTGTGATATGCAGAACCATTCAGTTGGGCCGAAGTGAATGGTGCCCATGGCATGCCGTTCGAGTGCGCCTAAGCATGTGGTTGCCAGTTTTAGTCCTTAGTCGCGATCTTGTCTTATTCACGTCCTCCTAACTGACCGACTTATTAACCAACAGGCTGCCAGATTGTCAGTGTTTGTCACACAAACCCTCGTTAAATCCATTTTTTATTCAACTGATCTTCCGAAGTATGGGCCGAATGGACTTGACCGCTTAACAGACGGCCCTTTTGGGCGAAATTATGTAAGGTTAACAGTGTTTACATAAAGCACTGACTAACACTGACTCTCTGTTGCTTTACAGAGAGATTATTGGAATAACAGAAATCATCTAACAGTTCACTTAAATACAAAGAAGTGACCAACAGAGCGCGTTGGTGGGCGGTCAGCAATTCGTTGGTAGGTATGGTGAGGTATGCGACCAAGCTAAAGCGTTGGCGAGAAACGTTACTTTCTAACTTTGACATGCAGCGTCCTCGACACACAGACCTACATACACACACACCCAGAAAAGAATTTATTCTTATTCTACATTTTTATTTCGAAGTACGATTTTCCGTAATTTACTATTTTTTGTCTCATTATTCAAATTGTGCCCGGTTGTCAGATTTTGAGATTATGGTTAATCTCGCGAAGGCAGCTTGGTGCTGGAGGTGGCGCCATCAAGTGTTGACTTCTGGTGAAGGGGCAGCTGGCAGCTGGTGAAGGGGCAGCTGGCGTTATATATTCAACAGCTGGATGGAAGCATTCTAAGTTGATGTAGTCACGTCGATCCGATCAATTTCTGAGTCAGGAGGCAACACATTGGTGTTAAACACATCGAGAGTAATAAGATAACTGCTATTCTTGACATAGACATAGAAAAATGACCAGCGTTATCGCAACACCGATTATACACACGCCAATAAAATCTGGATGGTCGAAGTGGAATAACCGATTAATATCAGATTAAACAAAAATATCGATTTCAAGAGTAAACAAAAGTATAAATTATGATTTATATTTCTTAACAATCAGTTTAAAGGTATAAATAAGGCGAGTGATTAACTTTGTGTATTTCGCAAAAAGAACTAAGAAAATTAATTAAAAAAATTATTAAAAAAATTAAAATTAAAAAAATTGCTGACGGCTTGATGGTTATGTCGATTGCGACAAACGCGTAATGTGTGTCAGCCTTTACCGAGAGATGGACATTTTTCAGGACAAAGGGCTAAACAAATTAAACGAGTATAAATTAAAATGCAAGAATATTCGGAGGGCAACAAAAAATCATATGTAAACAAAAACCCACTAAGAAATATTATTCCAAACTTTCATTCGATGTGTCCCATTCTTCCGTCTGTCCGCCCATTTGACTTCTTACAAATTGCTTTAATTGCACAATCCCGCGCGTTCTGCGCGCAGGCGAGTCGATTGTGAGTAACCAGCTAATTGCAAATATTACTGCATGCACAAAAAACAACACAAAAATGTTCTTGTCATACTGTTCTACTTTCGAGCGACTACGCAACAGGTTGTTGTTGTACTTGTAGTTGCTTTTGTTGCACACATGCGTTAATGGCTCTTGGGCTGATCCAATGTTTCTGTTTCGTATGATTTGGTTTATCTGATAAGAAGGATTATATTTTGTCCACGATGTTGGTGTCGATATTACCGTTGCCGGTGTTGTGCCAATAGTTTCGAAGGTACAGAAGTAAAAGCAAAAACAACTCGTATATTAAAAAATAAAAATACAGAAGCCGCCATCAGCGCGCAATATTCAATAAACAACAACAAACTGTTAAATTAATTAAAATGAATTTGGTACGAAAATGACAAATTGCTAATTATACGCTGGCATCTGGAACTCATGTACTTTTAAGTTCAAGTAAACCTCAGAACGAAGCCGCAGAAAAGCATTTGATTAAATTAAAATTGTTATAAATACGTACTGGAGAGCTTAATTAAAGTAAACTCAGTTTTCAATAAATGTACGTATATTTTCAGATGAATCTAACTTCATGATCCAATTTCAGATTAGTCATATAAAGCATAACTTATGACTCTGAGTTGTTCCTTTTAAAAGAGTTTAACTGATTTCACTTTTTTAACGTTTTTTTTTTGAATTTATTTAAATGTTGGTTATGCTACGCTTAATATGTCAAGTGCAGAAATGCAGCGATTGAGAGCAGAGAAGAGATTAGGAGAATATTATAAGCCAAAAATAAACTCTATGAAAGCAATAAAGGTTAATAAATTTTAAACCAATTCCAAAGTACCAAATTTTACAACGGTTTTATTAATCCTTCATTATCGCTCGCATTAAACGCAATCGTATCTAATCGACGCACTTGGATAATTCCATTTGCTTACTTTTCGAATAAATATTGCAGAATGCAGTCAATATACTCCGCAGCCTGGCATAGTAAGTCGTAGAGACTCTTACTTAGACTCTATAGAGGAAGAAACTCTCTTACGAGTAACTGCTTTGCAAGGCTATCATATTTCATTTCAAGGAAAAATACTAGAAGAAGCAGGAAAACTTAGAAATGATGAAGGAACTTGAGGCAGTACCGAAGAAACGAGAGGCAAGTTTTCCACCAGAGTCTCCAAAGTGTTCTGTCTGTAAGGCCGGAATGGGAGACTTCATCGAATTGTTGGTGGCAGGAACATAATCCAGGAACATTGTTTTTTACAGTTCGTAGACGTGCGCATCCGGCTCGCGTGGGGCGACATTGTCGGTCGTTGGTACGGCGACCGCAGCCTGCGTCCTATCCTTGCCCTGCACGGCTGGTGCGACAACATCGGCACTTGGGAGCTGCTGCTGCCGCTGCTGCCTGCACACGTGGGAGTACTTTGCGTGGACCTGCCCGGACACGGACTCTCGTCACACTACCCGACCGGCATGCTGTACCACATCATCGACTACGTGCATGTTATTCGGCGCATCATGGAGGAGTTCGACTGGCAGACGGTGTCGTTGATGGGCCACTCCTTGGGCTCCACAGTCAGCCTCTATTACACGTCGCTCTTCCCTCACACCGTGGACCTTCTGATCGCGATTGAAGCAGTAAAGCAGGCTCCTCGATCCATAGATCTTCAAATCTTTCACTTAACGTACATCTACGAGAAGGCGTTGGTGGAGGATGCACGTAGGGAGAAGGCGCCACAGTTTCCTTACTCATATCCCGCGCTAGAGCGCCTGCTGTGCGAGGGCACCGAGGGTTCAGTGGAGTTGGGGAAGTGCAAATACCTCCTGGAGCGCGGCGCCGCAAGCTCAGCAGAGGATCCCGACAGGTATGCATTTACACGTGACCTAAAGCTGAAAATCATACGCGAGTTCAATCCGACACCGCAAATGGTGCTCGAAATGGGCAAGGGGGTGCGCAACATCCCGTACTGTTTGGTTAAGGGTAGCGAGTCCAGCTTCATCAATGAGGATTCGAGGGACCTTATCGACTTGCTGCGTCGCCAGAACCCGGACTTCGAGATGCACGAGGTCAAGGGCACGCATCATGTGCACTTGAACAATGCCGAGGGAGTGGCGGCTGTGGTGAATCCTTTTATAATGCGTCACCGTCCAGCTGTGACCACCTCCGGGACTGGAGATCGTGTCCGAAAATCGATCGCGAGCATCAGTAAACTGTAAATGGCGGTCAAAGCTTGCTTGAATTATGAAAAGCTCTTGTATCGTACTTGAGTGGAACAAAGTGATAAATTTACAATAAAACTTTCCGAAAAAACTTATCGCTATCTGGAATACAGTCTAGATCTAGTTTACTCGTAGGTAACTAAATCAATAAGAAGTATTGTTGCATTTATTAATATCTTGGTCGATTGGTAAGAGCAGTTTTTTAATCAACATGGAGGCATTTGAGGATGAAGAAGAAAGTCATCTTCTTCGATCAGGAAAGAGAAATGATTACCGCAATTTGAGAATTATAAGCAACCACTTTTTATTATCAGTTATTTTTGCTGAGCTCTTCTGAATCTGAAAGTCCGGACTCTTTTAAATTCATTACGACGTAACAACAAAGAGGTTCAGGGTTATTAAGTAGCGGGGACCGTCAGCAATTGGAATAAAAAGCAAATTGGCCTCGCTTGTACGGAAAGTCGTTTATAGATTTTAATCTCTTGGTTCAATAATTAAAAAACAATTTATTCCAATGAACTCTATTCACTTCTTTTTGGGGAAGTATCTAAAGAAAAAAAAATTATCTTTTGAGTGAAACTTTCGTTTTTGCTCTAAAAACAGTCGTTATCATCAACGTCACGCTGATTAACTGTTCTGTTTTGTTGGATTGGACTTATTTTAATTTTATTACTAAGAGCAACAACAATCAGTGAACAATAATGACACGAGCTCTCAAATATTTTGCTTTGCCGAAATCGTTTTTTAATGTTTTCAGACTTTTGAAGCAAAAACAAAGGAAAAAACGATCAGAGAAACAAAAAGTATGATTGAGCAACCAGATTTACTTTTGATTTTCTTATTTAATGATTAAATGCTTGTCTTTGTTGCTTTTTATTTGATGAATCGTTTTGTGAATATAATTTTTGCTAGTTCGTTTTTTTTAACTCAAGGCAATCTTTTGTCACGTCGTGACGAATTTTTAATTAATCAGAATTTTGTAAAGTTTATTTCGCTGAATGTGAAATAAAGAAAAAGAGAAAGTGCCAATAACCAGCCCTAGTAACGAATTAAAAAGAGATAAGTGAAATCTTTGAAAAACCTTTGTCAGGCTTGTTAATGAAAAGAAGTAGGTAAGTAATTATTTCGATAGAAATCTATATCGTATGAAGTTATTTAAACAATTTTAGCTTCAAGCTGCACAAAACTGCTGAATAACATATTCCAAGATCTATAAAGCCTATAAATCTTTAATCACTATTCTTTCCAGTAGCAAGAAACAACACAAACTGGTAATTTGAGAATGCGTAGACCAGAAGAAACAAACAAAAAGCAACCTGTTGCGTTCAAAATGAAAATGTTGAAATCCTTGGTGCCGCCACGACACCGAAAAAAAGTTGCAGAAAAACAAGAACAAACAAATAAATTAAATATGCTCGAATGGAAAAATTAATATGTAAAGTCTGTGTTATTTATTTTTATGCCTTCTCTTTTGCAGTAAAAGAATTTAAAACAGAAATGCGCAAGCGAGCAATTTGCACGAGAAGGAAGCGGCGACTGTCACTAGCGCGATAGTATTTAGTAAAGGGTCACAACAGCAACAATGAAATAACTATACCTCTTTGAAAGCTTTTCATAGAAAGGAATCGAGCCGTAGAAGCCGAGCCGAGAATAATTCAGAGAAAATGTTAAGTCGTCACAGAAGTAATTTTTCGATATTGCGAGGAAATCTCATGAGATTTACATTCCTTAAAGAGATAATTTTTACAAATTAGTCGATATAACTTCAATTTAAGCTCTCGAAAAAGTAACAAAAGGCTGACGGCAAGATTGAATTGATTTTTGTATCAATTTTCTAGTTAGTCTTGGAATGATTGCATGATTTTAGAAATGATGATATCTTTATTGAAATCAAAACAAGAGAAAGATTTTCACTGAGGAAAAATCTACTGAATTAAATCATTGTTAAAGTGCTATAATATTGATATTGCGGCTGTTTAAAATTACAATTTTAAATAAAGTGATGTATGAGTAGCATTATTTTGCATCATTTTTGAAATACCATAAAAAGAGATTTCTTTTTTTCGGTTTCGAGGGAACGTAAGTAATAGTAACAAGATAGTAGTAATAAACCAACAGGAACAACAACAACAACAGAAGCAACAAATTTTCTATTTTATCCGTAGAAGCAA
Source organism: Conops quadrifasciatus (assembly GCA_949752815.1). NCBI lineage: Eukaryota > Metazoa > Arthropoda > Insecta > Diptera > Conopidae > Conops > Conops quadrifasciatus. The sequence continues at coordinate 41,165,733 of OX457078.1, forward strand.
TTTCAATAATTGTCGATCGCGCACACAGAATTTAAATTAATTTCTGACCAAACTCTTTAAAAGACTTCTTGCAAACAATGCACGATGATCGCAATTGATCGAAGGTTGCACAATTCAAATGTTGTGTGAATTGCTGTGTGTACACCACACAGTTTTGTTGTTGTAGTCTGTGTTACACAATGAAGCCTGAATTTGAATTGAAGTGATGGACTGAGTGAAAAAGTGATACCATTTACCAAATTTTATATTTTATCATACGAATGGTATCATACGAATGGTATCAACAACACCAAAACACGTAAAATAAATACATACATTATACATTGCGGACTACTTTACAGATTACGCCGGAATCTGTCATTGCAGTTGCGTAAGTTTGAGCAAATATTCAACACTATTCAACGCGAACGCATTGAAGACCTTTCAGTATAACATCAATTATTTCTTGCCGATTTGCGGCGTTAGACCGCATTACTATTGTATTATTTCTTAACAAAAAATTGTATTCATCTCGCATCTCGCAAACATCGTCGTTATATCGAGACGAGTACTAGAGGTTCTTGTTTATGGAGCAACTCCTTTTTGGTGGAAAGTATTAAATCTTATTTGCGCTTTGTTATAAAAGCTCAATATTTTTTTACGCGGTCAATAAAATTCATAAGTCATCAGTCAAGCGGCTCAGTTAGTGTGAACGCGTCCGAAGTACTTTTGACCAAACAATTAAAATGAACTCTTGCAATCAGAATTATGAATTGATATGAATTTCATTTAATAAAAAACAAATTTAGTCAACTGAAAGGAAAGACAAAAACGGATCACAAGAGAAAAGCAAAAAAAAAACTGTTTCACATGAATTTCAATTGTTGGCAAACATCAATTCGTTTCCTCTGGCAACTTGGAAGGCAATAAGTTCGCAAGAAACTGGTTCGTTGTGCTTCCCGTCTTGTTGTTGCTGCCATTGCTTCGATTCCGGTCCTTTTGTCTAGCACTAGACGCCAGTTGCGAAGGTATTTAAGTAAACAAATACAAAAGTCGTAAAATTCTGTCGGTCAGAGAACAGCAACAACAACAACAACAACACTGCTCAATTCGAAAATGTGGAAAATTTGCACCGATTGCGCTTATCAGAAACGGTAAATGCGGTGAATACGCAAACCGATGATTGGTAGATTAGTTGGCTTTCAATAAGATTAAGTTTAACATGCTTCGCAGACTTCATTGCCAAAAAGTAATAATTTGCAAGAGTTTACGCATGCGCTAATATGATTCTTCGATGGTGTAACACATGCCTTTTCCGCTGCCGCCAACCGCAACGCACTATAATAATACAATTTCAATTTTCAATACAATAATGCAATCTTGTTCATGTAACAGTGACAAATTAAAAGAAACCACTATCAAACGTTACAACAAAGTCTCTGTACTAATGCATTCTGAGTCTGCAGCTTTAAAAACAACCGAGGTATTATTTAAATGCGTGAATGGCTTCGTTTTAAAGCGCTACCTGGTTTTATTTCTTCCAACGTTTGGTTTCGCTTTAATGCTCTTTGATTTATGAGTTGAACTTTTGGCCGCCAGCAAAACGGAATAGCAAAACCTTCGAAGCGATTAAATTTCGTGGGTTCAGCTGCTTCGCGCTCGAGATTATCATAGAAACAATGTTATTGTTGTTGCTTGCAGGTAATTCCTAAGCGAGTACTGTTTACTGACGGTGTTTTTTACGGAGTTCCTTAATAAGAATCACGCAGCGGCGGGCTAAGATTTGTTTAGAGGTTTCTTTTTCAAATTTTTACTTAAAAGAGCTTTAGCAGTTACAGATTCCAAATTGTGGGCAGGCATAAGATAATGGCTGCCTGTACTTCGACAAGAATCCGAAGTGATTTGATGAAAATTTAATAATTTTCTGAAAAAACAAAGAAAAATAATAGAGGTCTATGTATAAAATCTAGAAAAGAAAAACCAAACGATCCATTAGACTCGTAGAGACCAATAATATGCACACGCCACTTGGTGTAGGCTTCTCTGGGCGAATGAGCATAAATGCAGCAAGCGGAGGCAGCTTGAGTGGAAAATACTGAAGATCGACGGAGCATAAAATGAAAGAGCGCGAAATCTTCATGCTGCTACTCATAGCTCAAAACTTTAAACTCACGCTACTGCATTGCAACAACGACAAAAGAAGAAAAAGAAACACAAACACAACACACTCACACACGCCTTTTCGTGTCAGACTTTCAAATTGTGGATTTTGCACATCTCTAGCGTTTGAGCCGAAGCCAGTTCGACTCTGCAGACTGCCTTTGATGTCTGCTACTGCCGTTGCAGCCGCTGCCGTTGCCACCAACGCCAATGGCGTCCATTCCAGTGGTAACGTGTTAACGTGCAGCACTCGGTCACCGCCGCGCTGGGTTTTTCACGTTCAGCAGTCGCAAGTATTCAACAGTTTGTCGTTGAGCGTGTGACGAAACAGTTGAAAAAGCGGCTGACGGTTTGTGGATTTCGTTTCAAAGCGAAAGTCTAATTATGTGAACTAAAGAGAAAATAGAACGATTTAGCGGGAGTTGTCAGCTACGAAGGACTTAAAAATCCTTTCTTTACACACTTTACAAGCCTTAGGAAAGAGTTGAGCTGAATAATCTAATAATAAAGCTTCATAATCTTAATCTTCTTGTGATCAATCGGAAAAATAAGAAGATTCTTCAGTTTACCGAAACCAAATAAAATTAAATCGAACCCACAAACAAGAAAACAGGAAAAAGAGAAAGCATCTTTTTTATTCAGAATGTGTGCATAAAAATTTGAAAAGTTTCTAAAAACATCGAGTTTTCTCGGGAGTCGCGAAGAAGCAACAAGAACGAAAGACTCAAGGCACGAACTATTCAAAATCATGACACGAGGGCACATACGAGCTCGAATACCATAAATTAATTGAGGCCAACCAACGGTGTCATCGCTCTTATCATAGCTACTGTTGGCGGTCGAGTTCGTCACTTCTTCAGTCGATCAATTGTTTGATTGTTCGGTTGTTCGGTTTTTACCATCTGTTGTGTCATCGGTAGTGCTTGCGGCTAAGTTCTACGTTAGCTCAGTGTCAATAGAGCAGTTCAGCAATAGTATTGTTACCGTAATTGTGATCACGACTGATTGCGCAATCTTTTAATTCTCATTCAACCTATCGAAAAGTGTTTATTGGCAAAAATAAAGAGGTCCTTTCCTCACAGTCCTTCACGCATTCTGTGTCTTGAGCTCACTTTATGCTTCTTTGGTGTTCTTTTGTGGAACAGTTTTAATCTCTTAAGTACCATTTTATTGGAGAAAAGTAAAAACTATATTTTAAAGTTTAATATTCGCCAAAATGATTTTAAGGTAAGTTTCGTGGTAGTTTCTATTCAATGGCTTCTATTTAAATAAGTTGTTTATAGAGCGAAGTTCTTTGCTTTTATTGTAATTAAATGAATTGCAGACTGAATAAATGTTGGTTGGTTGATTTTATTTGACATTTTGGCAGCTACCTCTGCGCATTACCGGGTACAAAATTGGACAAATTGCTCATTAAATGCGCCGGCCGTACAGCTTTTTTGAATTTAATGTTGGTGGCGCCGTCGTCAGACAGCAACAACAGCAACTAGCCACAATACTAACTGTTCATTCATTCAATAAAGCATCATCGTGCGTGCAAGGTGTCGTTGGCAGAAATTCATCTTGTCTCAAACTGGACATTTTTTATGGAACATTTTTTTATGGGATCACTTTAGGCCAAGTAGCTCTGTAACGTTAATAATTTGATTGAATTTTATTTGAAATTGGTTTAATAACGTAACTTCAATGAATGAGTTTGGTAAAACTATTCTAAAAACAAAAGTAGTCTGAAAAATATTTAATAAAATTTATTCTAAAAATTTAATACATAACTAAAAAATTGTCCGTTTAGAAGAAAAAGAGGTCGAGAAAATATTTCTTAGTCTTAGGCGAGAGTTTTTAACGAAGAAATGCTTTTACTTGATATAATCTTAGCACTTTTCAGCCCGTAGCACCTCTTCCATTGACAGACTTCCTTTCATCCCAAACTTCTTAAGTCTCTCTTTAGTACATATTGGATAGCTTAGAAACTCTCTCTAACTATTCTGCGAGGCTTCTTTCTATACTTCTTTCTCTTCTTCTTAGTACTTCTCTGTACTAATTCTATACTCATTCTCGTCGCTCTATGACCTAATTTTATAGTTATTAAAACTACTTTTAGTGCCATTTCATTAACATTGCTGAATAATTTTTCATACGAATTATTTGCGTTCGAGCAAAAAGTGAACGTCTTTTATTAAGACGAAAACATTAATATTGATATAAGCGAATGAGATCAATAAATTTTGAGGCAAATCGATGCTGGTAAGACTAGAAGCCAGACCAGCCGATTCAGCAAGCGCAGCCTGCCAGCTTCTATGCATATGGCTAAGAAAGTCAAGGCGGTTTGGTGTTCGCGCGTCCAAGCCTTACTTAAGAGTACTTACACCACCGTTGCCACCACCACCACCATCCAATGATGGCTGCTTCCACACTTTATGTAGTGCAATGTTTTCTTCTATGTTTTCCACTAACTCGAAAGCTTTATATAACGTGATAAACAAAAACATTGGCAGCGACACCATCGATTCGAGGAATAAAGTCGATCCATATATATATACACCAAAATGATATTAACAGCACAGCTGGTTATTAAATTGATTTATTTTAATTTGGAAATTTATTTTATTTCGTTTTAATTGTTTCATTATGATTCGAGCTTTAAAATAATACTCGTTGCCTTTTCAACGTCTGATATCTTCAGTGTCGACTAATAACTAATTGGCATAAGTTAGGTTTTCGAATGGAAGCATGAATTTTATTCAGAATTAATTCGCAATTTTAATTTCGTTAACTAGAAAGCTTTTTTTGTCGTGCTTAAAAACAAGTTATATTATAATTTTATAAGTCTAAGTTCTTAATAATAGCTTAATTATCAAGTTTCTACTTTTTTGAAATTATATGTAGTAATTCTCATTAGTGTTCCTCGATGTCTTTTTCGATTTATTTATTATGCTGCTAAGCAGAGTATGTTAAAAATGTATTTCCTCCTTTCTTTTTCTACAAAAGTTTGTATAATCCTCGCATCAATTCAATTTTATTACTCTATATTTATTCATTCTTCCATAAAAATGCCAAAATAAAAAAAATAGCAAAACAATGAAAGGCACCAAAGTGATTTTGAGAGAGCAGCAAACTCGTGCTGAAATTCAGCTGAAGACACACAGAAGGAGGAATAGACGGAGGGACAGACATGCCAAAGCCGAAAAGAAATAGATAACATGAAAAACGTCCCAGCGCTTCGAAAGAGGCAGAGGATTAGAGGATGGACAAACAGATCAGCTGGAAGGAGAGGGACAGCGGGAAAGAGTAGCCAGAAACGCGTGACACACAAGTGCCGAGCAGACGACACGCGGTGCGACAACAGACGGATGGCTTCGAGCCAAAGACTCAAACTTGGTCTGCATGCCTTGGTTTACACGACGCGTCGTGTGATAATGATATTGACGAAGTCAGTGATGATGATGGCGGGGATCACAATAACGACAATAACGGCGATGATGACAGCAGCAGCCATCAGATGCTTCTCACAGCTGTTCCACGAAGCTGCAGTTTCCTTTCACTATTTCGCGTCTCAAAGCCTTTCAACTTCTGCTTCGATTTCAAAATCGCCAAAAGACGAAGAGGACGCAAAACACGAAGAAGAAGATGAATTTAATGAGCGCATACCAACCAACAGCTCTTGCTGTGCGCACATGTTTTTCGTTGCCTTTCGGTGGTTTTTTCGGTTTTATGGCATTGTGCAAAAAATCTCTGATTATGTGCGGCGTTCGTTAAATAATTCTGCAAAATTATTCATAACAAGAGAGGAAAAAGGAAAACCAGTTTGATTAACAGAGGAATAATTTACAATTAAGCGCATTTTCGCAAAAATCGAATAATGATTTGGAAACCTAAACTAATTGAATGCTGATTTTATTTGAATAGATTATGACCTAATTTTAGGATAATTTTGCTTACATTTTTCGCACCGGATCTTACGAGATCTGGGTATAAATGGTACTGGTGATAATACGGTCTACGTCATGGTAGCAGTAGCCAGTGATGGAAAGTTTTCTGTGGACGTTAATAAAAGCGATGTTGGTGGTGCACTGCGGTGTGCGTGGAACAGTGGCATCATAATGATATTGATACAGAGGTTATGAAACTATCCGGGTTCTGGTGTACATTTTCCTTCTCATTTTCATTTTTTGGTCTTTTGATTTTTTCTTGATATAATTTCAGTTTAGAAGCAACAACCAAAAGATTTTTTGGAAAATTCGTCTCCTTTTTTATATTTCTCACGTTATTCTCTTACCCAAAATTTGTTGTTGTTGTTGTTGATTACTATAAATATTGTATATGCCTTTAACTAATTCTTATAATAATTATAATTTCAATATTTATTTTATGAGTTAATTCACGCTGTTGGAAGTTGTTTCGGTTGAATGGAGCAACCGATAACAGTAAACAAGTATACTTTTATGTTTGTTGTTGTTAAGAAGCAAATTGTAATTAATTGTAAATAAATATTTACAATATTTTTATTTTTTTATTTTCTATCCGAAAAGCTGCATGCGATTATTGTTGTCTAATAAATTAAAAAAAAAATTGTTAATCACTTCATGATCTTAGAATTGTTTAACAAAAAGCTTAAGAACGATAATTAAGACACTAAGAAAAAATATATTATTATTTATTTTTATTTGAAATGACTTTGGTATTAATTAATTTTTTAGAGGATTATTTTATTTTTCTTAATTTGAAGGAATTGAGAAGGTTCAGGATTAACATGAGAATATTTTGAGCTGTGAAGGTTAGCAACTTAGATTATGAGACTTATAGATTTATTTTTAAGGTTATTCCTTTGAAATGTAAATAACACACACAAATTATTCAAGTACAAGAACAAGATTTATTTACATTCTTTTAGAAAACCTTGAAAAAATCCTTGAATTTTTATATTTCATTTTGTTACTCAGAATAAATCCAGGATGATCCGGATAAATGCTTATTTAGCATTTGTTTAATTACTTTAATCTTCGATCAAATTTCGTGTTTTCAATGTTTTTATAACTTTAAAATCCGCACAGCAGAGAAGTTGTTGTTGGTGTTTTCCTTGTTGTTGTTCTCGTCATCTACTGAAGGTCGTTACGTTCGAATATTTAAAAAGCTGTTATCGGAATTAAAGTCATAAAGATTTATTATTTTTAGATTTATTTTGTAATATTTAATTATTTTTAATGGAAGGGATACTTTTTGAAGCTAACATTTTGAATAATGAAATCTCTTAGCACTTTTCTTCAACTGCTATTGATTCTTTTTATTTCTAAAATAACTATTACCTTAAGTAAATAACTCTTTTTAAAATTATATTAAAATATATAAAATTTGGAACAATTGCTAAGATTTCAAAATTATTTTTTCCAACAATATTAATTTATAAAGTGATTACTATGCTTTCGCAAATGTGACTAAGAATTATTTGCTTTGAGTTTGCTCTTCAGTTGCGTTAAGGCCGCTGCAGCTCGACCCTTTTGACATTGATTACGGTGGCAATCAGAAGAGAAAACGTGACAGCAATTATTATTGTAACTGATAGTTTGCTGTTGTTGTGGATTTATTGCTAATTTAATGCTGTAGTCTTGAAAATGAAAGAGTTAAGAAACAAACTCGGAGTTTTCATCGGTTACTGCGATTTATATTTTTCATAAAGAGCTCATAATTTCCATCCTCTTTTATGGATATTCGTTTGATATTCGTCCGCGAATCTTTGCTTTCTCATGACTTAATCGTTGTGAACTTCGAGTTTTTGAAGTGTTTTGTGAAGCATTACTTTCACCGGAGAGGCCTTTACCAGCAGCATTAATACCATCATCTTAGCCCTCTGCTGGTTATTATTTCCTTTTCTGCCAGAGTGTCTACACTGTTTTTCTTTTTCTCTTTTATACATTTGAAAACCGACTTTCCTTTTTTTTGTTCTGTCCTTTCTTCCAATGATAAAAAAGAAATAATGTCTATATTTTGTTACTTCATTGAATGATTTTTTGATCTACAGTTTTTTCCTTTTATAATTCAAAATTTTTGACATTTTCTATAACTCTCATAATTCTGATTTTTTTATAGAATAGAATAAATAGAATACATAGACTTTGATTGTATAAAAGAATGGAATCAAGAAAATTTGAATCAATCGAAATTCTTTTTTCTTTAAGTGTTTTTTTTTATTTGTGTTCCTTTATAGAACATCTATTGATAATGAAGAATAGACAGAGACAACAACGTAAGAAATCCATTCGTATGTTCACCCGAGTCGTTCATTGACATCGTTTCTATGATGCCGTATTGCAATCTCAGCCAAACGTCATTAAGTGTTTTTTTTTAATGGTCGATAAAAATAAACGTCATGCTAGAAGAAAACTTATTGCGATTGTTGCGGCGCGCAGTGCAAATTAAGTCATACATTTTATAAAATAAATTATCGCACAAACAACGGCCACACTTAGTACGCGTCGTATGTCGTAAAAATATGATAATTGAATTTTTATTAAACGAGACAAACCAAAAAAAACCAGCAACGCATACTTTCAATGAACAATTTTTCAACTATTTTATAAATGTTTTTTTAAATGGATTTTAAATGAGCAATATCAGCAAGAAAAGCGGTAACAAACACAATGACATGATGAAATGGCGATGGCGATGATGATGATTTGGATTAGAATGGCGATGACGATATGGTGATGATGATGATGATGCACCGGCAATAGCAAATTATCTTCTTCTTTGCGAAAATCTCATGGAAAACCGACACTTAAACCGTATTTGCTTAAAAGAAACAGCAGCGAAGTCAGTCAATATAAAGTTGGTTAAAAAGCAACAACAGCAACAACAACAACCACAAAATCCACAAATAGGGTCCGAAATAACAGAATAGAAACTGAAAAGTCGACTGGCAAGAAATACGATGACAATTTGAGGATGATGATGACTTTTGTTATTTACAAAATTTAAATTTTCCCTTTCATAAAAAAATTAAAATAACTAAAGTAACCAGCGCAATAATACGTATAGTCAAGAACACAATTTACTCTCAAATTCTTTATATTAACTTCTTTGTATTGTAGTTAATATATTTTAATGTGGCTTGAAAAGAATTTAAAATTTCCTGGCTAATTTTGCAATATTTTGTGGTGCTTAAAAAAGTCTATTTTCGTGACAGTGTTAACAAATGCGCTGCAATAAATCACAAAATGCGGTAACTCACACAAAGTGACAATCTTTCGATGTTGTTGCTGCTGCGACGGAGGGCGGGCCGTTGGTAGGTGGTTGCGGCCGTGTCCTCGTCGGCGGCGAGGGTGTTGATTACGGCATCGGTGCAGCGGTAGTGGCAGTGGCTGTGGTTTTCTGCTGCTGCCGCTGCGAACCACGAACAACGTGTTGAAAGTGGCGCAATATAGTTATAACTGAGCTGGTTCTTCAACATCAAAAGTGGACCATTTACGAAAGTGGTAGCGCCAGCGGCGTTTGCTCCGTGGAGGTAATACTTGTCCCACGTCAGTTAAATTTTTTGTATGTTGCTCAAATAAAAAATTCTGAAAATTTTGAATTCACAATTTAAATTGTAATATAACTCAAATTGTTTATAGAGCGATTGCTGCCTGTTCCTCCAAATGAAAACCTGGAAAATTGTTGCTGGGCTTTTTCCAGACGGACTTGCCAATTCGCAAAACTATTATCGTTTATAAACTGTGAGGTGTGAGCACGATTTTTTCATAAATAATCGATCATAATTACCAAAAAAGTTCAACAAAATAATAACTTTTGTTGACAAAATTACCAATCGCCATTTTGACAATCATTACAGGATTGTCATGATGACAATCATGAATAATTAGTGAAATTATCTGAATATTATCATGAGAAAGTAATAAGTAATTATGAAAACCGATAGAAGAGTCATTTAAATTTGTTATTTCCTGTTGTTTAGCATAATTGAGATACATAAAAACTCACATGAACACGAGAAAGATGACAAGTGTCATACTTTTTTTCCTTTCAGCTACCGACAGATTCTTGTACTGTACTCATTCTTCACGGTTTGACCCACTCTTGTATTTGCTTAGCATTTACATGTTCGGCACACAAAGGTGGGTGTGTCTGTGTGCGAAAGTGTGTAAATATTTAACAAGCAGGCAGCATGCAAGCAGCGCAATGCCTGCATCAGGGCATGTCTTCAGCCACTCCTCGGTAATGCCTTCTGGTACCTAAGTTTTTCCATGTTTTCACATGTTGTTTGATGTTTAAGAAAATGGGAGCAGACCGATTAGAAACACATACACGGCATGTCAGCATAAATTCCAATCTTTTCCAGCCAATTATGCAGATTATACAGTTTCGAACTCATACGAAATGAGCTCAGGAAGAATCGTTGGACGGAGGGAAAACGGGGCAGGACTGATTAGTCAGTAGAGCATTAGAAGACCGATTTCTTCAATGCATAATTATTTTTGCATTTGCATAACTGAACTGTTTGTAAGCTGAGACTTATTATGCAAGACTTATTACTTTTGTAAGATAATTTATTTCTTTCAATAACTTCTTTCAAATAATTTGCACAATTCTTGAATTCTATTTTTATATTGGTCGCTGTCGTTGTAGTCGATTTTAATTGTTTCTAGACTTTACTGATTTTATTTATTCTTGACAATTAACAAAAATTATAAATAATAAACTCCAATTTTTTTCAATTACTCGCTTTGCCACAGCCTCACTGTCTCACCGTCTCACCGTCTCACCGCCCACTGCATCACAATCGTACCAGTCGTAGCAACGATCAACAGCGAAAGCAACAGCGGCAACGATAACGACATCTGGTCACTGTTGCACGGAGGAGTGGCGGCTGCTTCGGGCCATTCCAGCGAACTCGTCGAATTCGTGTTAATTAAGTGCGCAGGTCCATTTAAGTTGCGCGCATGCGTTCGTGCGTGCGCTGCATTCATTCCACGCTGTCGAGGCCCCTCCGCCCCTCCGCCCCTCTGCCCCTTGGGGTCAAAATGGGTATAAGCTGCAGTTGATTGGTCAGCTGCTGGCCAAACGCGGCAAAATGGTGAAGTCTTGTTTACATCGGAGTCTTCGTAGTCTCTGGCGACTGCTGTCGTTGCCACCATCGTCATTTGTTGATTTATCTAATTGTGTGTGTCAATCGAGTGCACGACTTGGCGTCAAGTTGAGTTTAATTAACGAGAAGTTCTCGTTGTCGTTTTTGAGAATTCTGCAGATTTTAATGCATTAGAACATAGACGTTCAAGCATCAAAATGGTATGACTTGGTTGCATGATCTCTGTAGTTACCATAAAAATGTCGTAATTAATATTATTACAGGAAGAACAAGTTTACGCGTCACCAATTTATGGATTAATCATTTCGATTGGTTTTTAATTCAAGCAAAAGTGTTTCGTTCATATCCTTTCTCTGCATTTTCTCTCACTTTTCTCGACTTTCGAAAATCCGCTCCTTTCTTTTTTTGCGGATAACGAAACTTTTACTGCAAAATTAGCTAAAGCAATAGCAACAACAACGAGACCTATTACACTGCTCCACTTTGCCAATAGCAAAATGCAACCTTTCAGAGAAAAACTAAGAAAGAAATAACGATAATGATTAATTGTTTTGCACCGAAGGCGGTACGGCGCCTGGTCGCTCGAAGGCGCCCGAAACTATTGCTATTGTTAATCCAGTTGTTGTTGTTCCCCAGAAAGAGTCAGATTTAGTCACTGCGGGATGTCGCGGTAATAGAAAAATGGTTAAGGTTTGTGTAGAGCAAATATCGGGGCAGGGTTGCCTTTGTTAATAAATTATTAATTGCGTTAATCGTGATTTTGCTGATAGTTTAATTTTTTTTTAAATTAACTGAATCAAATAAAAGCAATCGTTATTCAATAAATAAAATGCATTTCGCTTCTTCGCTTTAATGGCTTTATTGACAGTGATTTTTTCTTTCTTTGATTCGCAGAGAGCTCTTCATTGCTGCCGTGCTGCTAGCAACATCCGCCACCGCTCAGTTTCATCACTTCGGTGAGCCGCTGAATACTCAACACGGCTCGGATTGCGCTCTCGTGCTGTCCGGACCGGGGCGTTCGTCGGTCTATGACTACAATGTGAATCTCTTCCGAGGCACGCTGTAAGTATCAACAACGACCTTCCATCAGAAGTCAGCATTTGCTGAACAGCAAGAACCAACCTTTAATTAATTAACCAACAAAAAAGTAAATGCTTCACAAAATAAGTGCAGCCCACTCCGATTTCGATTGTCTCTGTCTCTTACTGCAATATTTTACCGAACTGTTTTCGCTACTGCTTCGTTTCTGTTGCCAGCTGCTGCGTCTGTGGCAATTTTGCCTCGACCACATTCGAAAACACGGCGATGGCTTAACAAAACCCATAAAAATTAGCATCAGTTGCCGCATGATTATATCGAGGTGCTGAACAAATGATCTGTCAGCACAGCCAGTGTCGGCGTCTTTTGTTTCTTTACAATTTTGAAGTGAACATTTTTCTGAATAGAAGCTAAAACAACGGTTTGCGGGTGACAAAGTGAGGAGTCACACAGCATGCGCTTTTGAATTATAATCGAGCTCCTCACATTTCTTTCGAAATTTTAATTCATCATCGGTCTAATTTCAAAGTGAAACCAAATTTAGACGAAGTCAAGAAAATTGTATTTTCGAAACTGACGAAGGAAGCAGTAAATGAAATGTTACATTTTTATGTATATCTTATATACATATATCTATACAAGTACAGGTACTTTACCCCTTTTGGTTCCTGCTCCTTCTTGTATCATCCTAAAGCGCTAAGTGTTATTATTATTGGTCGATTTCTTGCTGCGATACGATTACTCGAACTCTGCCCGAGTAAGACTCATTGAAACCGTGAAATGAACACGGAATGAACATTTGTGGAACGTAATGTATTTCGAGCAGCTGAAGCTGCGAATTGTTCTTGGCCAACTTTGCTTTTGGACTAGATGACTTTGAAGGAATCATGAATTGAAATTAATGAGAATATGTTGAAATCTTTAGAGTAGTCTTTGTGTGCACTCGATATTTGAACTACTCTTTTAAATGTCAGTGCTGTTGCATGGATATACAATATCTTCAATGACACAATGTTGCTGATTGCTAGACTTTTGCCGTCTGCCGTTGAGAATATTCAATGCACTGAATCATAACAAACAATATTTTCAATTATTCTAATGTGAATTATTATTATTATTATTTACGATTTATTAAAATTATTAAAAAAATTTTTAAATTATTAAAAAATTAAAAAATTAATTATTATTAGTTTGTACGATCCAATCAAACAATCAATCCAAGCAGTTCTTGTACTTTTGTGGGACTCTTTTCAACCCGGAACTGCATGAAGAGGCTTCAATTGAGTCCATTTATCTCGCTTGATTATTACCGAAATTTCAAATTAAAACTTGTATAAATCGCAAACCAAAAACGCAACACTTTCACTTCGGACTTTGTTGTATTATTGTTAAAGGCAAACGTTTTGTAATGCCAGCAGCTTTTTATTTTTATCGAATGATTGCCAGTGGACTAAAAGGAGCATCTAATGTTTACAGGATTTGCTGATGATGACCAAAATATGATAAAATTGTATCGAACTGGACTTTGAATCGGTTCGAGCTTGGCTTTTAATTTTGCTTTTATGGCAGTCGGAGTGCATCGAAATCAGTGCAAATCTTTATTTGTTTCATTTATACGTTCATTCACCGACACTGCTTTCTCTCTCGTTCCCTCACTTTGGGAAGTGTGGTCGGCTTAATCGCAATTCTACAGGATTCCTAAAGCATTGCAAGTTCAAACTGATGAGGTCCATCGAAATTAAAGGCCTCTGCTTTAGAAGAAATAGCTTTAATTGTTCATAAACGCCTGCAACCTAAATGAATTGGTCTTCCTGCGATATCGTGCGATTGCGTGGTATTTCGTGAAAATGGAAAGTTACTTTTTGCGTTACGTATTTCATGTTGCCGGAATCTGTAGCGCCTCCACAGCTTCGATTTTTACCCACCATCGTGTTAAGGCAGCAACAACAACAACTACCGCCACTAAATCAAGCATGCGTAGAATGTATATTTATATACGCTTTGATGACTTATATGTAAATGTCTATTTTGTTAATCTATATACAATTTTATCATAAATCTATTATGAACTTATCCGACCGTTACTTCGACATGTTTCGCGCTGCTATGGAGACTGTGAGCTTGACTTTGAGAATAAAAAACATGTCATTGATGCATAAAGGGTTAATGCGTTTCACATGAATACTGTTATCCAACCAGATCTGACATTCCAACAGAACATTGCAGAAACTGTGCACTAAAAATTACGATACGTTGACTTGACTTTCGCTGATCCGCAAAACGATCAGTTTTCAGTTTTGTTCAGATTTGAAAGATTGACTTTTCTTGCAATGGAAGAAACGTTCCTGATGGTGCTGATGGAAACATTGTCGAAGTTGCATGCAACTATTCCGCAAAAGGGAAAAGTACACCTTCTCGCCTTTTGGTCTTTCATGAAAACCAAACAGCGACAAATACGAACATTTTAATTGGTTAAAGAAAAAGACTGAAGCTATGTTTTCATTTAACTTAGATATATGTACATGAACTGATGTATTGCATTCCAACAATTTTACACGCCGTGAAAAGCTCCCAATTAGTCGATTTAAGGTAAATAAACAACCAACGGACCCATGGACCGTCTACCCTGCGAACAGCGCTTCGAACAGTTTCACAACAACAACAATAACAACGCATTCACGCATGCGAGTGGTGTTGATACTTTCATCGGATACGCACATTGAACTCGAGACATTAAGAGCTGGTAGACGAGCAAAAAGAAGGAATTCCGAAATGTTCATTATTTTGAAGGTGCACCACTTTTTGCACCGCCAGCTGTACTTTCGTTGTGCCGGGCGGCTCTTGCTGTTGAGCGGGCACGATTCCAGCCAGTCAACTGGACCGGTCCGGCCAGTAAAACTGATATCCAAATGTATTTCGTCTGTGAGCCTGCTTTTTGATGGCTTTTTTGTATTTATTGTGAATAAGTATCCAGTCAGCATCTTCTCGGCTTGTTTAAGCGACGGGCACATTCATCAACAGCATTCACCGAATCGCAATGGTCGTGAACAAGTAACTAAAACCTTTCTGCCGAAGTTGCAGAAACTGCCACTTTATTGGTATTATTACGAGCGGTGTTTTATTTTATTGATACAACAGTTTAAGCCATTTCACAGTGCACTGATTTGGCCACGCGCCACTTCTAACACTAGCGTGGTTGTTGTTGTTATGGTCGCCGTAAAGTGGCTCGTTATTCGCACCACAAATCTCTTTTAAGGAGTCTGGAAGCATTTCTGTTGTGTGTCTGTGCCTTAAGAGTCGCGTGGCGAGAGCTGGTGTCCAGAGCGGCACTTTTTTAAGGCACCGGCAAAACATAAACCGTCGAAATGATAATTTGAACTCACTTTTTAACGCAGGCAATCTTCTGTGACATAAACTAATGAATGGTTTGGTCCAAAATGGTTTCTATTTTAATTTATACAACGCAGTTAATCGCAGTTAATTCAAAAGTGAAATCATTTAGATCAACCAAGGAAATGCTTTTCACTCCTCGATGAATTGAAACGTTGGCGATTCAGAGGAACCAACAAACTACTGCTACTTAATCATACTCAGCGCCAATGGTTAGACTCAATTCACCGGGCTGCACGAAGGTTTGGTGGTACCATTTGTTTGTGTCCAGTACAACTGCGGGAGAATCGAAGAAATTCAGAAAACTACGGCTGGGGAAGTTGAGAAAAGGAGCTTACTTATGTCGCCTTTTTCGACAACGACGTCCACCGACTGGCACTCGAAGTAGCACTCGGGCGGCGGTGCCAGAATCCAACGCTTGCTGCCTCTCAACTGAGCCTGCCACGAAGGCAAACGAACGTCGTCAACCTGAAGTGAAAGAAAAGAAAAGAGACGTACACACTTTCGGAAGAGCGAAACGATATAAAGTTTAGGGGAAGGAGCGAAAGCGAAAGGAGTACAGTTGAAGAGTGTAGAGAGAAAGAGATGTAGAACACCAAAATTATACAAAAGCCCATTCAGCAATTTAGGTCTTGCGAGGAGCAAGAAGCAGAGGTTCGATTCGGAAATGAAAAATCGCAGTCACAGACCACAAAGCGCCCTCCTTACGTGCATGTGCGCCCCCCATCCAGCCGTACCAATGAAGAACCAATCGACGGCATTGTTCTCCGAGTCAGCGGGCAGAAAATAGGGCTTTCCATAGTGGCGTCGAAGGACCTCAGCTGTCTCTGGGTTGCAATTGCTCCACCCGAAGTACCAGGGCTGGGTGCCTGGTTGCTGCTCGACACGTTCCCGCGGCATATCGAGAGCTTCGTAGAGATGCACGAAACCGGTCTTGTAGGGCAAAAACTGGCAATCCAGTATCTTTTGACGACGTCTGGCCTGTTGGTAGAGCTCCCGGAAATACCAGTAATCAAATTTCTACGAAAAAAGTACGCAATCGATTTAGTTGTCTCGTTGTTGTGTCTCTTCTGAGCACCAACGGCACTCAGACTGAGTGTGCGACATTACATTCAGCGCTGTCCAGTTGGTGGTGGCATCGGTGACCACAATCGGAACTCCGGTGTAAGCATATTTCGACTCGAACTCTTCGGTGCTCACTCCGCTCAGTTTGGGCACTTGGGTAACGTTGCTGCAGAAGTCGCACTGCTCCGGCGGCCGAAAGGCGTACCTCAGTGACAACGGCATAGCTACGATGCAGGCCTGAGGAATGAGGAAAAGTTATTCGTGTCCAGATCTTTTTATTCTTCCACGTCTTCTCATTTCTACTTTGCTGTATAACTCTCGGTGGCAGTACTTCGCCAAGTAACAAAGTGCAGCCATCATCAGGAGATACTTCATCCACTTGTTGAGCTTCTTGCTCTTCCAGTCGCAGGCCAGTTGCCGACGCACCGCTTCTAGTTCCAGAGGATCGACGCCTTGGTCCTGGCATCGTTTGAGGAGTACCTTCAGTTGTTTTTCTGCTTGTTTGTTGTTCATGCTTCCGACGAGGCCCTTTCGCTGAGTTATTCACTTTCTCGAACTGTGGATTTTTTAGGACTTCTCGCACCAAACTTTGAAGATTCTGCACGAGAAAGGAACAACCGCACTGTTCCTTGTCACAACACTGAATGGCACCGAGTTACTTGCAGAGGCTACTATATTTCCTCTGCATTATCTACAAAGCCACAGGCACCACAAGGGTCCATCTGCCTTCGTATCTGCTGAATTGGCAATAATTTCGTTATCGGTTTCTGTTCAGGCCTTGACGCAGGCCGAATTGAAAGGAACAACCAACCACATCACGAGAGTGCGAAGCGGGGGAGGGGGTTGGTGATTGAATGATGGTCTGCGTGTTCGCATGTGATGAAGTAAAGGATAAGAGAAAGAGGAAGAGGCGGGGAAGAGAACTAATCTAATGCTACGAGTAAATTGTTGCAATTTATTACATTCGAGCAACAAATGATTTCGATTTGGTTTTCCAAAGGACGGAAACTCTTTCAGCAGATTTTCCAAGTTGTTTTTGTACTAATCGGATTAATTTGTTCCGACATTGTTTCCTTTCAGAAATCCTTACGGAGGCGACAATACGTGTATCACTTACGATGCGGTAAATGCTGCTTATTTGGATGCGAGGAAGAGAATACGTAAGTCCAACTTAAGTTACAGCAGCCATTTTCCTAAATCCTTTAAGCTTCCTCTCTGTAAGTCTGTAAGTCTGGAAATAACGGGTCATGACCGCCTAACCTTTGCGAAAATCCTGACGAAAAATCCTGAAAAATCCTCTAATTTAATAATTTTTTAACACTTTCCGCCCGAAACAGATGTTGCTCAGCCGAAGGGTGACTGGAAGACGGAGGAGTTGGCGACAGTGGGCGAGTTACTGTTGGATATATCGATACAACTGGCCCGAACGTAAGTACCACAAAGTACACGGTATACCTCACATACCATACGACGAAGCATTTAGCTGGACAACAAGTAGGAGGGGCGGGGAGGGGAGGGGTGAGAGGCTGCGCCCGTTTGAACTGTATTTGCATAAACATTTGATGGATTTCGCTGATTTTCAGCTAAAACGTATTACGTGTCGCTGTCGCGATTGGGCGTTTTCTCTCGCTATGACGCTTTTTATGGTTAATGTTGTTGTTGCCAGGTTGCTGATGTTGTGGACAATGATGGTGTTGGTGCTAATGGCCTGTTTACAGCATTTAAACATAAAACGAAACGACTCGAGTTGTGCAGATACATTCGAATAGATTGTAATTTTTGGGCAACGGTTTATAATTTAAATAGTTTTTTCCATTCATATAATTTGTTACCCCTTTTTTGAATACGTTTGTACAAATTCTCGAGCGTTTAATCAAGCGTAGTCGATGCTACTTGAAAGATATTCTTACGTTTTATTATTCACGGTTTTCTCTTCGTTAAACTAAAGTAAAAACAATAAAAGGTTGTCCGTAATAATCTTCATTTTTGAGCAAATTAAAATGTCGGTTCTTGTTGCGTAATTTATAGTCACAAAAATATTACATTGCTTTTAGCCGCACTCAACCAAGAGAAAGTTGTTGAGTCATGCAGTCCGTGCACAAAGCCGCAGCGTCAGTGCAATATCCATGCGATAGCAACAATTAAGAAGAAATCTTAAGTGCGAAGTATTTTAAAAGGACGGAGAAGAGAGAGAGAGAGAGAGAGGGATAAATAAACACAAAGTCAAGGATAGTTCTCGGAGTTGAAGGATGAGCATTCGATACTCAATTAATGCGGCGTTGATGCGTTGCTGTTGTTGTTCATGTTTAATGTTATTGTTATTTTTATTGACGTTTGCACAAATAACATTTTTATGATTATACTCGTCTGCTAATAGCTACAAAAATGGCAACAACAGCCTCAACCTCGAATATATACGTATTTGTGTGCAGCCAAGAGATTGTAAAATCGTGTTACAAACTTGAGTTTTGGAACCTTACTTGCCCCTCTCTCTTCCCGCCAACGAAATTGGTTTTATTGTTGCTGAAAATAAGCATGCACGCAGTCTGAAAACGTCTGCAACTTGTTTTTGGGCGGGAGTGGTGGGGAGGGGCATGCATGCAGTCTATTCAAGATGCGCTCAAAAGTGCTGCTCTACTACTAACTTTTCTACGGCACTAAACTAACAAGACGATGTTTCAGAGAAAGACTGGATAAACTCACAAACAATGTAAGGATGTGTGTGTGTGTGTGTGTGTGTGTGATTAAACCAGCTGACCAGGAAGAAACCAAATGTAATTGTCTCTATTAGTAATTTCATGCGTATCTTTTGTGTACATTTTTATGCTTTCGTTTTTCTTTGGTGTAAATTTGTTTAAATTAAAGTGCGCGTGGAAAATGGGCGTGGTCCGCTCACTGGTGGCAAGAGCCACGATTACAGGAGAACGGGTAGGTATACCACTGGGATACCACCAGGCGGTGTTTGTTGCGAAAAGCGGTGTGTAAATGAGTTAATAGATCAGAAAGCGACACGCGCCTACTTTTTATCAACGCTTCGACAGATGTGGGTGCGGGGTAAATGGGTTTCGGCCAGGCCGAAGTCCCTTTTACTTGTTCTATTATAATTATTTTATAAAATGGCAATTTGAGTGAGTTAGTTGAAGTCGAAATTCAGTGCTGAATATTTGCCGATGATACTAATGCCAGCAGAATTTATATTTTCTAATGATAAGCCAAAACACGTCAAGATCCATGCGTGCATGCCACGACTTTTGTGTCGAGGAATCAGTCAAGCAACACTTGTAGCTATTCGCGGTCGCTGGTGATGACAATTTTGTTATTATTTTGTTATTTTTTTTACACGAGTAGGTGTCAGCCGGCATAATCGACGACGCTGCGACACTTCCCTTGAATCGTCACGACAAGTTCTAGACGTTAGTACATACATACATATGTATATGTATGTATGTATGTATGTGGATTGACTGCACTGTTAAGGAACAGAAGAAGCAGCAGGCAATAACAAAAAAACAAAAACAACAATGAGAATATATTTACATTCATATGTATGTACATATATATAATTTTTTGGTGGTATATTTTTTTATACATACATATTTATATTTTTTTTTTTTCGTTTGTATCTAAGTCATTACATAACCAAAGTTAATTAAACGACAAATAAAGTTGTCTGCGAAAATCGCAAAAAATGTATAGAAAGATTTATTTCCATTGTATTTGTTGTTGTTGTCGTTCTTGATGTTATTGTTGTTTTATTGTATAATGGTCGCATCATCCATGATGCAACCGGACGTATCGAAACCGACAAAATAGAAAGTCGTCCCTTGTGATAAGTTTTTTCATTATGACAAAAAATCAATCCGTCACTCTATCACTCTTAGCCATTTATTGTTTATTCATTGCTCAAACTAATCAATTTTTTTGTTTGAGGCGATGCAAAGATAGAAATGGTTATGAAATCTAATATTAACGCCTTCGATAATTTGATATTTTTTTCTAACCTGAGACGTTTTTCTAATCTCTTCCATAAGACAGTTATTTTATTAACGTGCACCGACTTCCGTTTCTCAATAACAAGATAATGATAGGTCACAGAGCAGGAGGAAGAGGGAGGACCACATGATCTTTTCACTTTTACTTTCTCTAAAATGTATATGGTTTCTTCGGCATTTTTTAATGAGGAAAGCAAGTATGTTTATCGTATAAGTCTCGGAACTGCGGTATAGTATTTGAAAGGCTCTGAGGTGATTTGCCATTTACGCTCTTTTCGATCCTTCAAATCGCTCCCTCCGCCTTTACCCTAATCCTCATCGCGTCCAATTGTTTCAGCTGCGCTTACTTTGCGTACTTTGTAACACGAATCCGCTGCGAAACCATACAATTTCAATCGCTCCGATGTGCCACCATCGAAAAGATGTTGAAACACCAAAGCAATTGCAACAACAAGTGCATGGAAATAACACGACATCTCTAGTAACAACAACTACTTCGGGCCTAAAAAGAATATAAAATGTTGCCTGCATCAAATGATGCATGCGTAACATGTTGGCGGTATTAAATTTCATTTTTAATGAAACCTTAAAGAGCGGTTAGTTTTAATTTTCTTCATGGAGTAGATTTGAGACTTTAGTGCTTTTGTGCTGCTGCCGTAGGAGCGCTTACCGTTTTATTCAAAACTCATTCCACCGCAAGAATGGTAGTGTAGCCACCAGAACCACGGAGAGCGTGTTTCTGCTGTTTTGCTGTTAGTTACTTTTTACGGTTTTCTATCGTGCTAATTAAATGTCTTGCACTTTTCCGCCGCTATCCATTGTTGGTACAATGGCCGCGGCAATTTGTTAATTTTCAAAAGTAACAAAAACCACAACAACAACAACAACTGCCGCAATAATATCAGGAAATAAAACGACAAGACTTAAAAGATGTATGAACTATAATTAATAGATAATAATAATAATAGAAAAGAGCTCAGCCCAAAACAACGAAGCAATGACAACTTTTGTCTCGTCAGTTATCTACGTCGAGAAAAATGTGATAAAAATTCCAAATATTACCACACTTTGATGGAAATGGCATCCAGCATCCAGCATCCGTTTACGCAAACGCAAACGCGCAACGAAGGCTGCAACGAAAAAAGCAAATAAGTTTATCCAGAATAAAAGGGGCTTAAAAAAGAGAGACAACTTCTGAGTGACAAATAGACCTACACATAGGCTTAGATAAGCGTGCACACACACGCACCATATGTCCGTACGAGTACATACATATGTGTGTATGTATATCTCTTGGACTAATTGCAAATCGCGTAGCGGCAGGAAATATCTCAGTGGATTCCACGGCTTCAAGCGGCTTCGACTTCGCCAGAAAACCCATTCAGAGAACCTCTGCGTCAACGATACGCGTGCAAACACCATTTAACTAGTTTGCGTTTGCGTTTTTGTTGTTGCAATTCTTTCTGGCCGGACTAACTCTACAAAATAGTCACTGCGTTTAATTAAACTAATTCAATTTATTAATTCAGGAATGGTAACCTGCATCCATCACGTTAATCGGTAAAGAGTGGCAGCAGCAATAACAACTATTGAAAAAAAGACAGCAACCTTAATTTCCACAAAATAAATATTTTTCTTTTCTGTCAACATTTCCCTGATTTCCGTTCTGCTTGTTTTGTCTTCTTTCTTCCGACCAGTTACGGGCTGAGCTACGAAGAGATCGAAAAGGGCCTTCCCACTATCGACACTTCCAAAACCCTCATTCGGGAGGTGTGCCCGCCCTTTTTTGCTGGCGTCGAATGCCGTCCCGGGAAGTACCGCCGCTTCGATGGACTGTGCAACAACATTGAGCACCCGACTTGGGGCGCGGCCATGGCGCCCTTCCAGCGCCTCATTGGCCCTCTCTATTCGGATGGTATCAACGCACCGCGCATTTCCATAACGGGCCACGACTTACCTTTCTCACGCGTCGTTTCTCGCACCATGCATCCCGACGATGGTTACCACGACCACGCTGGCACTGTGATGGTCATTGCATGGGGTCAGTTCATGGACCACGACCTCACATTGACGGGGACGCCTCTGGGTAGGTGTATTCGATACGGATGGATGCATTTGATGGGTGTCTTTTCATTAATGTTTGTGTTGGTCTCCTTCTTTCTTGCCAGATCCCATCAACCGCAATGACCCCGAAGAATGCTGCAAACGTCCTCTGCACTTGAAGCATCCATATTGCAACGAAATCCGCGTGCCGGACGACGACTACTTCTATCGTCTGTTCAACGTGAAGTGCATCGATTTTGTACGCGGTTTTCCATCTCCCAGGGCCGGATGCCGGTTGGGTAAGTTGGGGTGTACCCACGAATTTTGTTGCCCAAAATTCAGACAATTCATACGGACCGGTTTTCTTCCCTCACAGGATCACGTCAGCAATTCAACACTTTGACTGGAGTCATTGACGCCAACACCGTTTACGGCATCAACGAGAAGTTGTCCCGCAAACTGCGAACCGGATATGGTGGCCTGCTGCGCATGAACCCGGTTTTCCAGGAGTACGGCCTGAAGGATTTGCTCCCTCTGAAGTTGGACATTCCCGACGAGGGCTGTACCCGCCCGAACAAGAGCATGTTCTGCTTCGAGGCTGGCGAAATACGCGTCAACGAGCAGCTGGTGCTGACGTGCATGCACACGCTGATGGCACGCGAGCACAATCGCGTCGCCACGCATCTGGCACAAATAAACAAGCACTGGGACGACGAGACCTTGTTCCAGGAGGCGCGGCGGATTAACATCGCGATTGTGCAGCACGTCACTTTCAATGAGTTCCTGCCGATTCTGTTGGGCAAGGAGGTCATGGAGAAGTTCGGGCTCGTGCTGACCAAAGACGGTTACTTTGACGGCTACGATCCCAAAGTGAACCCCAGCATCATCGATGCGTTTGCGGGGGCCGCCTTCCGCTTCGGCCACTCGCTGCTGCCCACCGCGGTGGAGCGCTGGTCGAAGGCGCACAAGTTCATAGCTTCGAAGCGCTTGTCGGACTTGATACGACGTCCCTACGATTTGTATCGCGCCGGAGTCCTGGACGAGTACTTTATGGGTCTGATGAATCAGGTTGCCCAAGCCATGGACGACTCAATCACGCAGGAAGTCACGAATCATCTGTTCAAGAAGGAGGGTGCTCGATTCGGTATGGATTTGGTGTCGTTCAATTTGCAGCGCGGGCGGGAGTTCGGCCTGCCCGGCTACATGGAGTTCCGCAAGTTCTGCGGGCTGCCAACGTCGAACACGTGGGACGAAATGTTCGGATCGATGCCGAACGATACTATTCTACGCTACCAGAAAATTTTCGAGTCAGTACAGGCGGCGCCTTTTATTGAGGCTTCCTATAGGAGGTTGCCTAAATGGTCTCTCTCCCTTACTTTCAGGCATCCTGCTGATATCGATATGTGGTCTGGAGGCGTGTCTGAGAAATCGCTTCCGGGTTCTATGTTGGGCCCTACATTCGCCTGCATCATCGCCACACAGATGAGCTACGTCCGTCGCGGGGATCGCTTCTGGTATGAATTACCCAATCAGCCCTCATCCTTTACGCCGGAGCAACTGCAGGAGATAAGAAAAGCGAAACTATCTCGTCTCATATGCGACAATACAGACTTGATCGATACTACACAAATCTATCCCATGGTGTTGCCGGATCATGAAATGTGAGCTAAGGTTTTTGGGCGTTTATTTATTTTTCTCTAAAATTGATTTTCGTGGTTTTTTGATTTTCTTCGTACAGAAATCCACGCGTGCCCTGCAAAAGCGGCATCATACCGTCGATCGATCTAACAAAATGGGCGGATTATTCTAGTCCGGATGTGTCATCCGCGCTTTTTGTGAGTTCCTTTGTCATTCTTTTATTATATCGATGGAGCACTTAAAATAGTTTTGGGAATAATGCATTATTAATTTATTCGTTGCGTTTTTATCTTTCGCACTGAATCCACAGAACTACATCAATGAAATCCCCGATACTCTGCTAACCTTCAAGAAATAATCCAATTCGGAACGATGGGCAACACATGAAAGTCGGAAGACCACTTT
This sequence comes from Conops quadrifasciatus, assembly GCA_949752815.1. Taxonomy (NCBI): domain Eukaryota; kingdom Metazoa; phylum Arthropoda; class Insecta; order Diptera; family Conopidae; genus Conops; species Conops quadrifasciatus. The sequence goes on from OX457078.1 coordinate 41,190,522, forward strand.
GGCAGTTCGAGAGCAAGAATTCTTCTACTTCATTATGACTCTATTTCTTTTTGTTACTAAAGAAAAATGTTGGATGTTTAGCTGTGATGCTTTTAGCGATGTGAGCTTCAATTCTGTGCATTTACACTTTTTTCGTAAATCGTAATTTCTTTTACTCTAAGTCACTTTCTTCGGACCTCTTTTGTATTAACCAATTTCCCCCCTCGTTTATTCCTGTATTTATGCTACTGTTTCTCTCTACGTGTATAAGCTTTCTATTTTGCACTATAAACGTTCTTTTCATCCATATTTGCCATTTGTATTTAATGCCATAAAAATTCATGCATTCTCGTTATCCATTTTTTGCATTTCTCAGTACGGTTGATTTGTTCGAGGCAGCTCTTTTTTTAATACCTTTGTTATGTCTTTTGCTAACTTTTTGTTTAAATTTAGATGTTTTTTAAATTTTCGTACTGTCTGTTTAATTATTTTATATACAAGAACATTTTGGATTCGATTTAGTAATTTTCTTGTTTTGATTGTTTACTTCCAAAATCATATTGTTTTTAATTTTTATATTTTTTCCACTTGTTTTTTGTAAACACCTCTTGTAAATATGTATTATTTTTAAATAGTTAACTTTTTGCAAGAACGAGAATTTAAAAGCCGTTTTTTTTATATTACGAAGAAACTTTATACATATACATATGTACATCTGTTTAAGTTATACTGATATGTATTAAATTAAAATATGGATTAAAGAAAATAACATTTCAAAGTAATCAGTGTTTTATTTAGTTACAAGCGCCAATTAAACTGTATTCTGACTTTTAAAAAATAAGTGCATACATACATATACATATAATTTTTATAAAAGACCAAAGTAAAATATACGAAACCAGGAAAAACTAACTTTTTAGAAGCGGAGCAACTTACTGTTCACCTGTGACTACGCACATATGTACATATAAATCTCTTTCAAAAAATATCTTACATATGGTGTAAATATGAGCTCAATCGAACCAGTAATATAGAAGTTGTATTGTGGCGCCACCTTTCAAGACCAAACCTCACTATAAACCATCTTCGCAACCTAAGTAATAAACGCTGTGAATATTAAGTCAATCGACCGACTACTTTTAGAGTTTTGCGGCCATTAACATATTTATTATTTGTGATATACTCGTATTTTATTGTTTGTTTTTTTTAATTTTGCTGATCGTTTTATATGTAACTACATAGTTCTCGTCGTTGTCACAAGTTTTCTCATGTCATAAATGTTGGCAAATTTGTAGCTTTTGATCAGTTAATAAAGTTTTATCGGCTTCGAACCCAAGCGAAAATACCAACTATTAAGATCTTTAAGCAGGAACGGAAAAATTAATTACAACTGTAGGAAAAGTATCGTATCGAGACGAAACGAAAAGAAACGAGATTTTATTACCTCGATCGCGTTTTACTGCCCATTTTTATTTGCTTCGCGATTGGATATTGAGCCAAAACTACTCATAATCCGCTTCAATTTTTTTCTTGTATGTACTAAAAAGAACTTGTGCTTTTGTGTGTACACAAGTAATCCACTATTTTTCACAAGACCGCGGAAAACTGTATTTTGGTGTTTCTTCTGGTGACTCGCATTGTAAAGCCAAACTAACTTCATTTTTCTTTTTATTTTACGACACTTTTATGAAGTGAACTTTTCTTTTTAATTGATTTTGGAGCTTGGAAAGTAAAAATCTTACTTTCAAATCTTTTCTAATCTCTTTCTAAAATCTTTCTACTAATCTAAAGAGTTTAGTACCCATTTTATATATTTTTCGAAGCTGGCAACTCAGATATTAGTTTTGAGATGTAAAGTTTGGTTTGTGCAGCTGCTAAGCATTCTACACATTTTCGTTTTATTGATGGCCGAGTCACGCGCTGCCATCAATACTGACTGCCATTTCGAAGTTGGCAACTCAGATATTAGTTTTGAGATGTAAAGTTTCGTTTGTGCCGTCGGAAGAATGCCTTTGTGCAGGCTTGTGCAGCTGCTAAACATTCTCCACGAAAAATGTTTAATAATTGTACTGGGCCTTTTTGCATAGACAAATACGAAAGTGTGAAAGAAAACACAAAAAGTAAAGTTACATATATGTTTACTATGTATATATTCATTACTATATACTATATACTATATATTTGTTCTCATTTATATGAAAATCCTAAGCTCTGAACTGATAAGACTTTGAGCTTCTGTCAATAAGCTTTTAAATGAGAAAGGACCTTTTTATAAACCATAACTTAATAAGATTTATGTATGTCTGTGATACTGTCTTAATTTAATGCAATATTTAACCAAAGTTAAATGATGTAAGTAAACACATGAATTTGAGGAGAAGAGAAATTATAGTAGTCTTACCAATATTTCGTTATTAATTTGAGTTTTTGATTTTGTAATATACATTTAATTATTAATAACACCATAAATAAAGTCTATTTAGTACATATTTCCTACTTCATATTTAATCTAACTGTAAATAGGAACTTCGAAAGCATTTACTTCTTTATCTTAAACAATATATACCATATGCACTAAAGCCAGCTTTAATTAAATCCATACGAGAGTTATTTATACTAGAAAGCAAATTACTTAAGGAAATGCCTAAGCCACCAAATCACGCTAAATGTTAACAAAATACAAGATATTAAAAGTCTGGCATTAAATATCTTCAGGCCATGACCATCATCCATTAGACTTGTACCGTACGTGAGCGTCATAAACACATCACACAAGAGCTTAGTCGAGGCGGCTGAGGAACGGAGCTATTGATCCAATGTCTTCACAATCTGGTATAGCTCTACCCTCGAATCGGAGACAGGATTCACCGCATGCTTGGCCCTTAAAATAATCGCCATACATTTTTTTGCACTGGGCACAATTGTTTAGACAGATTTGAATGAAGTACTCAATGCTGTTCTCTGATTAGATTATGAGATAAAGTATAGAAATTATTTAGATTTTTTAAAATTTTCAATTGAACTTCTTTGAAATTATTGCTTACCATAACGTTTAGTGTAGGAGCCACCATCGCGTATGTAGTGGGATGTGCCGTAGCTACTGATGGAAGGTAGTGCCTCCGTGGTTTTTTGCAGGCAACCCAAAAAGATTGCGGCCAGGAAAATTGCAAGTAAAATTGGTTTGCTAAACATTTTTAAATCTAAAAAAATTATAAAATTTTAAAAATTCTACGGAAAATTAAAAATTAAAAACCGCCTGCTTCAACCGTCTGAAGAAGACAGAATAATTATCGAAAACTACGTCGTCCAATTTTTATATGATTGGGTAAATGATCATCATAAAGAAGAATCGTAAAGAATGAGAGGAATAAAAAAAACTTAAAGTTCGAAAGCTTGTTTAAAAACAGGATATCATCGGACCAGAGAATGATCCCAATGCTTACTGAATGCTGACTACCGGATTGGTTAATAGATCGATTGAATAATGATCGTCTCGAGTGGACTCATAGATCCATATGCAAACATGAACAATCGATTGTTGACTCATCTTTGGCCCATTCGATTTTTAAAAGGGAAGTTTTGGGCAAGGTTTTGAAGCACTTTCAATAACTAATCAAAGTTATTCATTATTCAAATCTTTTCGCCGCAGATTATATTGTATTTAAACTGGTAAATAAAATTGTTGAAAGATTGTTAATTAAAAATTCTCTTTTTTCTATAATAATCTTTTAGCAATAAGAAAACAAATTAACTGAAATAATTATAAAAAATATATATTAAACTAAGCAGGAAGTGCATGAATTCAGTTTGTTCTTTGACCAAAAGAAGAGCAAATAAACCAAAAAAATTATTATTTTCGTTAATCACTGAATAAATTCAATAACCAAAAATTAATAACAACAAAAACGCGCTCCTTATTAAATGACAACCGGATATATTTTATTAACTTGTTTCAGTTAGCAAAAAAATGTAAACAAACGAATACAAATAATCAGACAATTAAGAAAAAATTGCGGGTTGGCACGCGTTATTAATCGAATTTTTTTAATGTATTTTTAAAAGAGTTTAACTGTCTCTGACAGATTGAAAAACAAAACAATTTAAAAAATTTTTTTTAAAAGTCCAAATGACATCAACAAATTTCAAAAGTGCTTGTTTCGCCCAAAACATACTTTTATTAACATTTTAATAGCCTGTAAGAGTGTCTTTTAGGGTGTGTCCACAAGTTTCAAAGCAAAATGACGTACAATATGTGTGACGTAGCTTGATTCGTTTGTTGAGGTGTTTTTACTCATTCACTAAGTAGCAAAAGCCACTCAGTAACTCCGTCAATGAGCTATAGTTATGATAAAAAAATTGTATGGTACAAAGTTATTTGTCTATATATTCACAATACCTTTTCTGTCTGTTTGTATCTTGTGGTGTTCACACCAAACACAACTTCATTACCCGAATTGTTTACTTACCAGCACAATTTATATGTTTGGTACTTTGATATGTTTTTTTTGCTTATGGTCAGAACGAGATCCAATCAATACCCAACCGATTGAAGTAATCTTCTGGAACTATCGATACATTCAATAGCTTTGCGCCTTTTATACTCATGAAGTGACTGTTTTGTTGATAAATATAGATAATCTATTGGAGGATTTAATTTTTTTTTGTGAACTGGAAATAATTTAATTAGAAATAGCGGAAGTTTTATTCAGAAGCTAGACTGTTGTGCAGAAATGGTTTAAGTGAAATACGCCGCAGGCTATTTTCAAGAACGGAGCTGCTCCATTAGTGATGAGTTGACCATTTGTAACGATTCGGCGCTCTAAGACCATGTCGATATACATATATGTATATGTACATCTAAATGAAGTACTCCTCTCGTACTTCGTAAGTACTTAAGATTTGAGGACTTTATAGTAACACACAATTGAATTTTATTGAGACAGCAACTCATCTTCTTGATGCCCAAGAGTATTAAGGTTTCCTTCAGATTTACATAAGTTTGCTCATCTTTTTAAAGTTCAAGGGACAAGCTTATAATATGCCACACTTATGACACAGCCTGACACCACTATAGCCATCTATCATCTTCCAGTTGTTTGACTTTTTATCTACATGTGTAACTATTTAATTATTCCCCACTATTTTAATTATTCTAAAATCCGTTATGTACTTCTCAAAATTTCGAACCGTTTAACATTTTTTATGTAAACAGCACTAAACATAAAACAAAGCAAAAGTTTGAAAAATGGTTCACGAGCTAACTTTAAAAGGAAATGGCTACAAAAGTTATTAAAGGCATGAACCAAATCGTAAAACTTGGCAGCACTGACGCTGCAAAAAAGGAAATCGCTGTTTATTACGGTTTACAAAAAGCACATAATTTGGACCAAAAAGCGGAAAATAATATCTTAATTAAAATTTATTTAATTATTAACAAAATAAAACAAAACTTCCAAATCCACAGAAATTGCATTGCACTCGAAATGCAAACCTGTAAATATCTCGGTTGTAAAACAAAGTGACTTGTATCAGAGGCAATTTCGAAAACCGCATTCAATGCGTTTGAGCGGTTTCTTACATATTCACGATTCCTTATACTATATTATTCCTTATATTATATCTTCCAGTAAGTCTAAGACCTACTTCGCTGTAATTGAATTTCTTTAGTCTGGATTCAGCCAATGGCATAATCCAACTTTGACAATTATTTTGCCATTGCATGCCAAATGCATGCCTTATTGCGTTTGGGCGTCATTTCATAGAGCCTGTGGAAACAACAGAGAACAACAACAAAACAAAAGGAATAGTGGCAATAATCATTACAACACTAGCAACAACAACTACAAATGTCTGCTTTAAACAGAAATAGCAATAGCAATAGCAATCAAACGAAAAGCAATTTAAAATCGTTTTCATCAACTCAAAGAGATTGAATGATGGCTTGCATTCAGTGAATGGTTCTGATACTGAACGACTCTGATGACGATGATGATGGTGCGTGATTGTATTTGTTGAAAGATGATGGTAGACTTGATTGCTCTTTTAAATTGTGATTTTAAATTGATTTGTGGTGAACGCCGGCGCAGCTGCGCTGGTAACGAATCTTACAAACGACTTCGTTGAATTTCCAATTGCCTTGCGATGCAACGTTAACGGCAGCACGGCGCTGTTGCTTGATGCGGCTTAATATGAAATGTGCTCGACGAAATAAAGCGTCAGGCAGCACCTTACGTCGCGTCGAATCACACGAATGAATCCCATTACTTGTCGGACGAAGTGGACGGTCGATGAGGGGCCAGCGTCGACGATTCAGTTACCGTCTTTATTTGTCTGAATTGGCATTAAGTTGGTTAATTTAATATTTTCTCGATACGCTTCACTCTCAATCAATTTGTTGTTGCTGTTATTGTTTTTTCGTCAACTCTCTTCACGCCTCTCCGATAGCGATTTCTTAAACCTCAGCGTTTTGTTAAACTGGCGGCTAAAATCGTTTTCCTGCCGTAAGGTAATGCATAAATGTTTGCTTTTGTTTATTTTCCTGCAAGTTTTCGATTTCACTCTCTCTCCTCTCTTTTCATACTCTTTCGTTTTTTTCACTTCTGGTTGCAGCACTTTTACTGTTTCGATGTATTGGTTCGGTTAGCATTACAATAATACGCCCTGCCCCATTTGGAAGATTGTAGTGATCGTTGTTGTTGTTGCGGAGTGTCTTACAATACCGCAAAATGCAACACAATAACAATTTCTGTAGCAGCAGAGGCAACAACAAGGCAGAGATCGACAAACGTGTCCTGCAATAATAAATATGGCGGTTTTGAGCGAAAAAAAAAACAGCAAAAACTCGCGAGACATTAATCAGTTTTCGTTTGAATGGCTTTCGGTTAATGACAAAGAAAAAGAAATCTAATAAAAATTATATTCTGTTGAAAACGTATTTATTAGGTCGCTTTCGTTCATGTTCAGAACAAATTTAAAAACTGATTTTAAACTAGCTTCCCGATAAGCTAGAGACTTGAAATTTTAACCATAGCTCAGAACTAGATGACAATGCAATAACAAGCATTAAATAACGACTCACGCCCACTTTGATGCAAGAAAATTGGTTTCTCTTTTGAATTTCGCTACAAATTTTGAAATTAATTTTTAACTAGCTTCCCGCTGAGCTAGAGGCTCGAAATTTAAAGAAAAACAAAGAGGAAAAGAAAAAAAAAAATTAAAAGAACACTTAGGACCAGTTTCACAGTACGCACTTACGCGCAAACTAAGTGCAGACTTTGAAAAAATTTAGCTAAGTGAACTGTAAGCTTTTCCCCATGCTAAAGCTTTTCTCTGTTTCACAGTGCACCCTTAAATTTTCCTCAATATGTTGAAAAAACAAAAACGCTTTCTGACTTTTTTGTCAAAAAACAAAAACAAAAATGTTTTCTGTCAGTTTATTCTATGAAAATTTTTCAAAAAGAGTAACGTCAAAGAAATTTTTTGAATTTTAAGGAAAATCTAAGTGCTCAAACTCGTGCACTTAAGTGTACTGTAAGTGTGGGACAACTGTGAAATACAAAATTTGTATTTCATTTATAAATGTCTATTCAATATTTTCGTTTCTTATTATTAAATTTTAAAACATTTTTCTGTTATGATGTATGATGTTTCTACGTTTTTGCGGCTTTGAAATCATAATCCACAATCCAGCAAAAGGTTCACTCAAATGTAAAGAAGTCAACCCAATTGTTGAATTCAATTTTTTTACTTCAATAAAACAATTGAGGAAATCATTCGAAGATGAATTAATTTTTTGGCAAAGAATTATTTGCCATTGACTGACGACATCAACTTTTGCGAGGCTCGTCTCAGTAAAAATCTTTTTCCGGTAGCTCTTTCAGCATTCAGCTGCAAGAATGGTGAATGTGTTCTACCAGTTTTACTCTTGTTATTGTTTTCGCAGGTTTGTGTTATATCTACGTACGGATTCTCTCAGCAATTAATCAATCTTCCACTTTAACCAAGAGTACACAATCAAAAAGTAGGTACATAGTAATCCTATCCTCCTCATCTGCATGCCTTATTCCACGCTACCAGTCGATGCTTCGTTTACTTCTCCGTCCTTCCATCAATCAGTAAACTTGTAGTAGTAGCACCGTTCCGCTGATCCTATCATCGTCGTGGTCAAGTCTGCAAACGGTTGCTGATGCTGTAGTGCAAAAATGGAAAAGCTTCAATTTGTCAAGCGCAGCCACAACCACCCGCCGGCCGATGATTTCTTCTGACGATGCCCAGTAGTTCCATTGGTGCCTGCCCCCTCGTGCCTCCTCGCCCTTCTCCTTTGGTCAAATGATACTTAATTGTTGTCGCGTTCGATTGGACGCACCGAATACATTTCGCTGGAATTTTAAGTGGCCAACGATGACAACGACCGCCGTCTGTCCAATTAGCCGTCGCTATATGTCCGCTGTTGGCATCGTGTGTGTGGGTTTGACAATATTGTGCTTTTTGTCAAAACAAAGTCATCACTTAGCTGTTATCATCACCAAGGTACGCTCCAAACATACGGCCCATGCGAACGGACAGTTGACCTGCTCTTCACTATATTCATTAAGGAGCAAATAACCGAATCGAGTCTATAATAAATTTAATTTTATATGATAAATACTGTTTAAAAAAACTTCATTGAATGTTTTACTAAATTCTAATTCGAGTGTAAGTATGTATAGCACTTATGTATGCACAGATTTGAATGGTCTAGTGTAGCGTGTAGCTTACCTCCAGTATGTAGGTGGGACCTAATCTCAAAGTTGTAATAACCCAGTAAGCCAAACGGATCCGTTTCGAATTCGAATCAAAGCCAAATTTTCGGTCTACCTCTCAAAACACGGATAAGTTTTCGTATCACTTTCGAATCCGGTTTCGTGGGACCACTTTATTTTCGAGAAAGCAAGAATATTTTGTTTTTTAGATTTTTCGGATCCGTTTCGGATTCGAAAGAAACACGTTCTCGACGGAACAGAGAAATCGGTTCCGTTTCGAATTCGAAACTGTTACGACTCCGTTTTGTGGTTTACTGGGAAATCACTCGTTGCTTCTTCTTCTTCTTCCACATGGTACCGGCTCCACATACTTCGGTTGAAATGTTAAAAGTGTGAATTAAGTTTAAAATGTCGCTTATCGCTTTCATGTTATTGTCATGGTGTGAGTAGTCGTTGTTGCGATATTGCTGTAATAATTAATGTTCTGCCATTTAGTTTGCCTGATTCCATTCGTAAATACTAAAGAGAAACCAACAGAGGAACCACTCATCATCGTCTTAGTTTAGGACGGTTGAGAGAAAGAAGGGACGGTTAGGTGAATCTTTGGACCGAACAAATGAGACTATGTTTGTCCAACGTAATGGATTTGCAGAAGAAGAAAAAAACAGAAAAATTGTTTGCGGTTCTTCAGTAAATCAAATTTCTTTCGAAGCACTTTGAAAAGTTTTTAAATAAAATAAATTATATAAATACTCGTATAATATTTTACACAAAAGCTAACGACGATAGCAGAACTCATTTCTCTAGAACAAATGACTTCCAAATATGTATGATTTCTAAGCACAGCTTGTCAATACAAGTTTTCATTTTTCTACATCAGTCAGTCAATCAATCAACCCTGTTTCATCGGATTGTATGGATCGAAACAATCCAAATCAAATACACATTACAATTTCGGAATATCATAAAATATACATACGAAAAATATACATATGAAGACTTTTTAAAATGTCTTTGTTGTCACATTTCTATATTTTAAAATAATTCTTCCAGCGAATGTGTGGAACTGCGTCCTTTTTCGATATTAAAGGACTGCCCAAGACGTCTTGAAAGCTTGAAACTAACATAGAAACATCTTTGCGTTGACTGCAGTGCTTCCATTTGATTTTGAATTCAGCTATAACTGTCAGAAGCATATGTGGCAATTTATTTAACAGCGCTTCCGACAGTCATCGCTTGATTTGAAAGCGAGTGGAAGCATTTCAGAGAACCCCTGAAACAGTCGACCCACTAAACATCATCAACTAATTCAGTGCCATCTAATGGATTCTAGCGCAGTAAATTTTTCCAAATAATATTAGAACAATGCAAGAACTCTTGAAGAAATGTGAGAATTCTTTATTTTCTCTTGTCTTCTCTGTAGGGTTTTCAATTCACTAAGCTTCGCTATATATACCGTAGTAAATGGAAGATCGGTTCCTGCAAATTAAACATCTGAAGATCTGAAAGTTTTAAAACTGTGTACGACAAAGTAATTAAAAGAAGTTTGATTCTGAATGCTTCGGCGTTTAAAATGAGAAGTGTTTGTACCATAGGAATTAGTTAGGAAACACATGCAACCGCTGATATATTTTAAGACCTTCTCGTTTAATCACTTAATTTGTTGAGAACGATTCTTAACTCTTCTAAGTCAAGAGCATTAGCGTCGCGCCGTGGTGACTTTGATGTGACATTATCTTTATGGTTGTTGTTTTTAATTTTGTATTTCAGTGGCGTGACAAAGACACTTTCCTTTCAAGCGCCTTCTTCAAGAAGTATTAAAAATTAAAAAGGACAAGTGAGAGCCCAATCGTCAGTGAGCCTGTCGGCCAGACTGGTTGAAATATGTCGATTAGTGTCGGTGACGACCTTTATGGTCCACTTTAGCGTTATTACGGGATCGGAGTTAGTGAGTCATGCAGTCATTCATAAATGCTTAAATGCGGGATTCGGTATAGCGTGCGCGATTATCGCTGATTGGTGTCCCATGTTCCTTGTCCGCTCTGGGATGTTATTGTTTGTTGTGTTATCAGCTGAATTCTTTGGGCGTCTGCACATTGAGTGCTCTTTAAGAGCTCGTTTCGGCTGCGGCCGTTTCGTTCTGAGTGTTTTCGACACTTTTATGAATTGTTATTTCTCAATGCATATTTAACAGGCACTAAAAAATAAAACATTTTTAATTTATTATCTGCCGAAGTATTTTAAAAGCTTTTAAATATTTCTTTGTGTTTGTGTGTCTGTTTTTCAATCTTTTTACAGTAAATTAATTTGTACTAATTTCTCATTTCGCTCGTAGTATTGTCATGGACGTAGCTGAAGTGATTTAGTTAAGCATAACGTACCTTTCGGCTGTGATGAATTGGGGAAAAAAAAATATATATTTATTCCAGCCCACTAACGACCTCAATCACGTTATTGATTGACGGCCCTGAAAAAGGCACTTTTTCGATTGGGATAACGATTTCAGTAACTGTGGGTAACCCCAACCAGTTACCAACGAGCTGAAGCCCGTCAACCAAAGTTACCATTCAAAAATGCATATAGCCCCAAGTCAAGAACCACCTCAATGCCCGCAATTATCCATTCCGGTTGTTGGGAAATCTTTGCAAATGTAAAATTAATCAACCGAGCTACACAAGTTTGCGAATCGGTCGATAAAAATACCCAAAAAGGACAATCACAAAAGTCACTTCCAATAATGCTTTCGGTCCTAAGTGACATTGTGGATGTGCGGCATCATCCAGGTAGCCAGAATAAAAATTAAGTCGAGTCCGGAGAACTGCTTACAATCGTATAGATAAGTTTCGAGAATAAAAGCAGAGCCAACGAATTCGGCAGACGAAAGGGAAAAGAAGTTGTTGTACTACGGTTGCGGTACTTGAATAACAATGGCTGTAAGAACGTAATCACAAGGGTAATAAGAAACAAGTAAGTAAATTCAAATATGCTTAGAAGTTGGCCATAAAATCTGGGCCGTTGGTCGGAAGGGGCGCGGCGGGAGGAGTTGTTGCGGCGAATGAGTACACAATAGGGTCATAAAGAGAGAGACAACGAAAGACCTGTAGTCCCATTCAGCTCGTCTTTTGCACATCAACACTCATTCCGCCAATCCAACGAGCTCCTCTCGAGTGAAACCGATTTCGTATGCAAAGCAAGTATCAATTGTACATGTAACTATACCCGACTATAGCGCTTCTGGTGCCAGATATATGTATGTTCTGTGTATGCAATATATACGTGTGAGTGGAAGAGTGTATTCCATACAGATAAAAAGTTTTATTGTGTAATTACTTTGTTCTTATTATGGTTATCGTATTACTGCTACGAAAATGCTCCTAATGAAGTGGACTTCTTTGGAAGCAAGAGTTTTTGTTGTTGTTGGTTGAGATTCGAAATCAAATTAACTGAATACAAGCAGTAAAAATGTCACTTTGGTTGTTGTGAATTCTACATATGTGATATAATTCTGTATCTTTTTTGTAGCTTATTTTGGAAATATTAACCGAAGCCCAAAATGTCCTTGATATTTTCGAATATTCTTACCGAAAATAATTTTGATTCATTTAATCTACGTCACGACGTTTGATAAAGAACTATTTGCTAAAGCGCTGAATCGTGTAGGGATTAGTTATCCTCAAATCCTTTGCGTCTACCTTTGAAGTATGTGTATACAAGCATGTTTTCCTATTTGGTTATATATTTATAAATTTAAAAAAAGTTTTCTATATTTCTTTCATGGCTTATAAATGGCTTAAAGCAAATTCCGAGTACTTTGCGATCAAACTTATCATATTATACTTGAAAAACAAAATGCACAATATCTTTTTGGGATTGCGAAGAGAAATAAAATGCCGCCAATCAGTGGCGTATTGAAGGGGGTTTCAGGGGTCCGGACCACCGCTACAAGAAGAAATGGAAAGGAAGAATTAAGGGTTTCCTAAGGGTTGTTTTTTTTTATTATATTTTTCTTATACTTATCTAAGTTTTGCATTTATTTTCTTTAATTATACAAACATTGAAAATGTTTGAGCTGGAATGAGCCTGGGACCCAAAAGAATTTGGAGGTTCCCAAACAGCGGAAGCTATATACGCCACTGCCAGTGACTTGGTTGGTCTTCTGTAAGAAAATCTAAACCAACTACAACCAAAAACAGACGAGCTCGCAAGCAAAATCCAAATACTTGCGGAACGTCTTAATAATTAATATACTAATTTATTAGATACTAAATTGAAATTACATTGAAAGCGTAAGGCAATCCCCGCAACGAAAACAATACCAATAATAATGACAACTCTTCAGTGGGAAGACTTCAGAAAAGGAAAGACCTAGAACGAAGAATAGCATTCATAAGTGTGGAGAAGAGTAGAGGGGAAAGGTTAAAGTGATAGTAGCCATATGAACGAGGAGACAGAGTATTTGATGATGGTTAAGGAAAAGCTGTGTTTCAAAATGTTACTAAAAGATGTACCATTATGAAATCAGAGCATCCGTTTGGGAACCACAATAAGTCTGTTAAAATTCGCAAATTGTTCCAGACGTTATTTACGATAATTATTCGAAGGCATGAAATAGACATATAGGGGTTGTTTTAAGTGAATCGGTGTGAGCTGGGAGCTGTCTCGGGAATTAAGGCAATTACCCAAGAAATGTAAGCTTTTTATGACTTTGCATTTAAGAATTAATAATAATTACAGCACTTTTCTACACCTTTTCTTTTACTTTTATTATTATGTAGGTAATGACTTTTTAACAGTAATTTCTAAAAATTTTAATTAGTGCCTCGTCATTTATAATATTTAGAATATCAATTTCTTCATTTTCTTTATTATCCACTCTCTTTACATATTCTAAATAATGAATCATGCTCAAATATTGATTTTTATATCTATACTATATATATCTATACTAATATTATAAATGCGAAAGTAAGCCTGTCTGTCTGTTACCTTTTTACGGCTAAGCCTCAGCACCGATTTTGGTGAAATTTGGTGTGGAGATAGCTAGAACCCTGACGAGGGACATAGGCTACCTTTTTCATAAAAAGTCTACCTCTAAATGGGAGATGAAGGATTGTAGCGGAATTCAATCTTAATTTTAAGTTAAGTAAACATTGTGCTGGACAGAATAGATGTCAATAATAAGCAAGAAGTATCTTTTGGGCTCTCGGGTTGTCAAGACAACCATATAACGGGCCTCTTCTATCCAAATTCAAAAGTGTCGTGTATATCATATGTACGAGTATTTATTCAAGCAAACGACTGTGATGTATACATATGTATATCATTCAATCAAACTAAGTTAGAGCGAGCACTATTCCACGCGAACGAAGTTGCGGGCAACAGCTAGTACTATATATATCTATACTAATATTATAAATGCGAAAGTAAGCCTGTCTATCTGTTACCTTTTTACGGCTAAGCCTCTGCACCGATTTTGGTGAAATTTGATGTGGAGATAGCTAGAACCCTGACGAGGGACATAGGCTACCTATTTTATAAAAAGTCTAAAAAGAATTCAATCTTAATTTTAAGTTAAGTAAACAGTAAGTTGTGCTGGACAGAATAGATGTCAATAATAAGCAAGAAGTATCTTTTGGGCCCTCGGGTTGTCAAGACAACCATATAACGGGCCTCTTCTATCCAAATTCAAAAGTGTCGTGTATATCATATGTACGAGTATGTATTCAAGCAAACGACTGTGATGAGTTCATATATCATTCAATCAAACTAAGTTAGAGCAAGCACTATTCCACGCAAACGAAGTTGCGGGCAACAGCTAGTATAAATATAAATTAAATTAAACTTACTATAGAGTATACATTTTAGTCTGAGACGGAGGTACGGACGAATTCATATACGCTATATAAAATTTTCGTGGCACTAGTCAGATTTTTCCCATTCAATCCCAGTAGGTCTATGATGACAGAGAATATTCGTGCCAAATTTCATCACGATAGCTCTATTCGTTCTCCTGTGATCGGGATTTCCACTGACAGACGGAAGGACAGAGATAAATTGACTCAGGAGGTGATTCTGAACAAGAATATATATACTTTTCTATACCTGTCACGTTATAGAAACCCACCGACATTTCTACTTTAATGCGTTACAAACGGAAAAACAGAGTGAATATACCCTCATCCCTTCGGGTGTAGGGTGTAAAAACTAATGAATACGTATATTGAAAATACTCGTATATTAAAAAATAGAAGAAAAATATAATTTCTTAGGATGCGCTGATTTGTTCCTCTTAAATTTTCACAAAATACTAAGTGGAGGTTTGGACCTAAGCAACCTGTCCCTCCTTTAAAATACGCCACTGATTAATTGGAATCAACAATGTCCGTAACATTGTCGATGGGTTGGTTGCAATCAGTTCTTCATATTTATTTCATCTGTATTTAATTCTTAGATTTTTACATTCATTACACTCAAAGAACTCCATTTCCATTTTTCCAATTTCCATTTTTCAAACTATGCTCCAAATAAGTAAAAGTAGAGAAAATGACAATAAAGATTAGCAGAGGGTTTAGAATATAGACTCTGAAGGCAGAACGTGTTCCATTTAAAAAGTATCGCTTCATGGATTGAAAATCTTCCAGTACTCTCTTAGACTCCGATTCATGCTCTCTCCTCTGCAATAATCAATCGCATTCGTTGCCTGGAATCATTACGGCTTACTCGACCAGTGGCCAATAAGACGCATGCAAAATACCCAATCAGCGGACGAGGAGCCCCGCGATGAAGCTCCGCCTTAAAACTTTGTTTCTTGAATTACTCTGTGACTACAAGGAGCAGTGCTACCAAATTTGTGTTTGCTGGTAAGTGTTGTTACAACATACAATTGTGCCCACCGAAAGTGGAAGAACTGCTTTTCAGAGCATGTACAAACAGGAGGTAGGCGGTGCCTGAGAACCATTGTTATGGTAGGTTATGTTCATTGCGCGTGTGTGAGTATGGGCGTGCGCACGCCATCAAAGCTCTTGGGGAACAACTCAACAGAGTACCTGTACAAGAAGGCATCCAACAACAAAGACGGAAGGAAGAAAGGAAGGAAGGAAGGAAGAAAAGAAGGAAGGAAGGAAGGAAGGGAGTACAAAAACTTACTTAACAGGTTTTAACGGCCACCGCCAACACCAACGCCGTCTAGTCGATTGGCGACTTTGGTTGGCGAAAAACCCACCCCTAACAAGCTGTTAGCATCGATTGTTAGCGAAAAGAAGCCTGCTGGACTGACAGAATTGAACCTCGGTCGCTTATTTGTCGTTCGTCGTCATGTTGTTTGTATTGTTGTTGCCGACAGCGTTCTCAAATAGATCGTTGCTGGCCACAGACGAAGTCGCGCTTAGTCAGTCGGTGTTGACACCTGAATTAGTTAAGTTTGTTCGTGACGGGCGAGTTGGGCGAACGAGAGAAACCATAAACCACTCTTCCACAATCAAAGCAACGAGCTACAGCGTGAGTTGTTAAAATTTCCTACCGGCTTTCTAAAAAATTAAATCGTCGGAATCGTTTCACGTCGGAAATTGTGATTAATTAGTTGAACCTCTTATTAAAATTGTTATTGAATGGACGATATGACAACTGTCATTCAAGCAATATAATCGTTCCGTACGTTTAGTGACTGTGAGACCTTATTTCTTTAGACGGTGGTTCTAAAGTGATTATTGAATTATAATTTACAAACTGTGCAATATTTAGAGACAGTTTCGACCGTTTATCGAAGTTTATCCGTAATCTTGTACCAGTATAAGGAATTAAAATTGGCGCCACTCATCAACATGTCGTCCACCCATGAAGACGATGATCGGGATGATGTTGAACAAGAGATCCATGTGGATGTCGATTCCGATTCGAGAATGTCATGCGGAAGCGGTTCCGATATCGACATGGATGGCGGTAGCTGCTATGACGAATCGGAGGCACCTCTGAGGTACGTACTTGTTGCGGAATATTTTTGATAAATAGAGTTTTTGAATTTCTGAGGATTGGTAGCAAATGTTCATAGAAAAAATATCGATCTGCGAACTTGCTCCTGTTGTACGAGCAAAATGTACGAGCGTCGAGGGCTCAGTGATCTTTCTTCGACAAAGTAAGCACAGGAATAATAGAATTTCCGTTTTATAACTAAAATACATGCTGTTGTTAGTCGCGATTAGCTGTGAAAAGCCTCTGATTTCACAGAATTTCACCCTGATAATAAGCAAATGCGTGGACCATGTGTCTACAATACACCTCTTAATACGTCAAAAGCGAAAGAACAAATCAAGTATACCCGATTCCTTTGGGCAGTGTGTAAATAGGGATTGGGTGGGGTTCAGGCTGGAAAGAGCATACGAAGCCCAAAGTACGAGTAATAAGCAAAAGAATAATCCAATGGATTGAAGGCGCAGCTACGCAGTTACTGTGTGGTTTAAGAGTGTATTTCTAATTCCCGAGGAATTAAGTAACACTATAAATACTTCTTAACTCTCTTTTAGGAACTCATTAAGGTCTTAACTAACACCTAGAGTTCTTAATGCAGAGTTCTTAAAGCATTTCGTTTAAAATACAACATCTCTCGATCTGACTGGCTTTACCTCAGTATTGAAGCTCTCATCAAACTGAAATATTTTATTTTATCTGAAACTTAAATTCATACATTCTCTAGGCATTGAATGACCAATTAAATAAGTAATTGATTACTTTGGCTGACGTTAATCAAAAAACTTATTTTAAATTTTAAGAGCATTTTATATTTATTTTATTTTATTTTGCTAATTAATTCGAAAAGTCAATTAACAATTTCTGTTTTTTGTGTAATTTCAGCTACGAAATATTTTTTGAACACTTGATATTTTGTAGAGGCTTATCTTTGTTACTTTTTCGATACGTTGCTTATGAATAATTTATGGCTTATTCATAATTTCATAGCATTAACTTATTCTTCGATTCTGACTTAATTTATGAATTCAACAGTGTTAATTTAACAGTTAATTTATGCGAATTAATTAATTGACAAGTTGAAGTGTTCGTAGCTCTTCTTATTTCAAGAGATTATTTTCGTTTGAAGAGAAGTTGATTGTGAGTGATTACACGTGCATACAATATTTTTCAAAAATAAAGTATTTGTACAATTTGAAATGTACGATTTCAAAAAGTGGTATTTTAAACATTTTTCTTTTTCATTTTGGTGACATTCAAAAATAATTAAATTATCAATAAATAATTTTATGGTCCTTAAAATTACTAAATTATAATATAATTTGATTGATAAGTGACTTATAACTTAATGAATTTCACTCCTCTTCGATTGTTCTTTTTAGTGAATCTCTGCAGTCGGAACAGACCCGCTCCTCGTCTAGTGAAAACCTGCCCTTCAGTATATCGCGTCTGCTCTCCAAACCTTTCGAGCAGAATAATAACAATAGTCCTGACAGGGACATACAAAGTGAACACGATTTAGCTGCGTATAAATTGGCCACAAGCATAGCCACGTCCTCGTACAACGCCAGTGCACTCTATTCGTATCCGCATCTCTATCCATCGGCAGCAGGACATGTTCTACGAGTGCCACCACAAAGGACACCGCTAACGTGGGCCCTGCCGCCACTGCATCACGCGGCACTGGCACATCAAGCCGTCAAGGACCGGCTGGCAGGTGAGTTTCAGAGTAAGTACTTAAAAAAGAACATTGAAATGTAGTAGTTTTAAGAAAGTACTGAACCGCGGGGATTTCAAATAAAACTTAAAAGAAGCAGACTATACGTCACAACAAACGACACAGAGGCGCTCGTAAAATGGACAGGACATGTTTTACTTACGAAGCCACGGGTAAGCGACTTCGATGGAGGCACGACTTGGCTGAGACTCCAAATACCCGGAGCAATCATTAAATGAACAGCATGAAATTAGACGCTCTCATTATCATGCTTTTAAATGGCACATTTCAATTTAATAGTTTCGGGCTACCGGCCAGTGGTTGCTTGTTGGATCAGCATGTTATACCATCAGTTCCCAATGGGTAGAAGATTTTAAAGAAGACGGGGAAGCTTTTATTGTCACAGTGTTTCGATTGCCTACGATAGAGTCATCAAGAAAAAATGCAAAGTACTCATTTCAGAAAGACGGCTTTGCGTTTCATCTCAAAACGCTAATAAATTCTTCCTTCCTTGAAAGAAAATGCTTTTGCCTTTACTTTTAAACACTTTTTAATTCAAGAGAAGATAACAGAAGAAAAGAGTTTTATATAGAGTTATAACTTAACCGCCCTTCATTGCGCACATTATCATTTTTTGGACACATAATTGCTTCTGAACTAAATAGTTTTTCGGTTATTCGTTCCTTATTCCTGATAACCTTTCACCTTTTTATTTTTTCATAATTTCTTTATCAATTACTAATACCCAAAATAATACCTTCGTCATTCAGTCTTTCGATAATTCCTGAATGGTTAACATAACAAGTGTTTACTTATCCCACGTAAATATCG
Source organism: Conops quadrifasciatus (assembly GCA_949752815.1). Classification (NCBI taxonomy): domain Eukaryota; kingdom Metazoa; phylum Arthropoda; class Insecta; order Diptera; family Conopidae; genus Conops; species Conops quadrifasciatus. The sequence continues at coordinate 41,209,752 of OX457078.1, forward strand.
CTTCTTTAAAATTGGCATATTTTGCGCATGGATTTTTTTAAAATTATTACCTCGAATTATTTCAATTTTGTACCAATTTTTTTAATAAATATTCGAAAAAACATTTTTTTAAATATTTTTTCTAATATGAAGTTTCTAGGATTTTTTCCATAATTTTAAAAGCACCACCAAAAAAGATTTGAAGAAGAAAAGCTCGTTTATAATGAGTATAGAATAACATGATCAGCATCAAACGCGCATGCTGCTCTGCCGTCTTCGTCCTCTTCTAATTTTGTTACTTGTCTTCCAGTTCATCCTGATTTTAAGTCTTTTATTGCCTCTTTCCGAATAAGCTTCTTATATAAATATGTATGTATTAAAAATGTTCTTTGCGATCATCTCAGTATCTCCATCTGCGTCATTTCGTCCTCCAACACAGCCACATGTTATTGGTGTAATTAACGCGAGTGGAATTCGTATGCGTGGTGGATCCTAATAAGGCCGATCAGAGAAGTCTTTTAAGCCAACATAACTATCGGCATGTCATTTAAATTGAACAGTAATAGTAGCAGCAGTCCCTCGTACCTCTTGACGTGAGGTTATGTTCATTCAGTGGTTTTCGCGCTTAACACGATCACGGTCGAAATCTTGCGCTTTTGCGCGCTGGCGATTTCCGGTTATCCTGACTTTATGCTCATTTGTTTCGAGTATCCTGCACCGCATCCATCCTTCATGTTTCTATCTTCAGGTTTCAGGCTCCCATTCGCCCTCGGCAAACGTAAAGTATAAAAACATGTTTGCTTTCAAAACACAATCGCACTTCTTTTGTACTGCAGCACCTCCCAGAAGTAGTCGCGCAATTCTGACTGGTGACCGATCAAACCACATTTTATTCAAAGATCCCCTTCTGACGCTTCAGAAGTGCTGCGCCTTTGCTAATTTGTTTACATTATGGGTTTCGCTTGTGCTTTGCCGACGAAAGTTGCTGATCACGAGCCATTCTGAAGGCTATCCAGGAAAGCCTTAGGTTTTTCTTATTGCTTTAATTGGTGTATTTTTCTTATGAAGAGATATATATAATTATTAAAAGGTTTAATTTTAATTGTATTGAATTGTAAGAGTTTTAATTTTAAAACAATCTAAAACGTCCCCGTAATAGACGTCAATTCGGAATTTACGGCACCCTGTTTTCAGAAGTTGATTCGAATAGAAAACATTTCGACGGTGAATTTTTTTGGGCGAATGATAAAACTATTTGTTAAACTGTAGTTTCAAGCGAAAACTGGAAGCTCCATATTTTGATCTTAGGTAACAGTTGTTATTATCGGTTCTCCACATAATCGTATTTTTTCTTCACGTAGGAGCGTTGTTTCAGCCATGCAAAACATTATCGCGAATGAACATGCTTCAACCAAAAACGCTCGGACATCACATCAACAGAATTAACGAAAGACTTATGGGCCATACAATACAGCCCGTTGCCTGAACAAGGAGACATGCTGCATGGACAGACAGATCCCGCAGGTATCAATAGTAAATCCGTGACGGCAAAGAGGCTCCTGAATTTAATACTCTCCTGATCCTTAAACTACTTAAAAGATTTTTATGATCATGTCCACTCGGCCTGCCCGGCATACCTCAGGTCTCCTTTAGGCTGAAAATGTTGCTTTCCGAGTTGGTAGGCTATCGTCGCCACCTCTGTCATCAACATGGTCGGCAGAATTCTTATCGTCGCGTTTACTTCTTTTGTGCTCAGTTATTTTAATTAGGTGGTTAACATGACTTTTTAATTTCGAGCTGAAGGAATTAATTACGCACTGGGCGGTCTTTCGATCGACAAGTGGATCGTAAACTGAGAGAGTCAACAAACTGGTCATTTAAGAACTTTAAGGCTCAGCTGATCCTCGTACTTGCTGCAGGGACTTGGACATTTGAACGCGTTCTGAAGGTGATGGTGACGTTGTAGACGAAGATGGAGGACAAAATTGCGACAAAGCTGTATTAGGGAAGCTTATTATTCTATGGATGCATAAATTGAGTGTTGACATGAAATTAATGAGGGTTAGTGAAGGTGGTGACAGTGAGTGGATGCAAGTTAGTAAAGCATGAGTGGGTTACGCATCCAATCAGTGACAGCGGGAATGCTTCAGCGGTAATGTGGATGGATCCTAATAAATGTTATTTCGTGAATGAGCTGATGAAGTTGGATAGTGAACAGTTGGTCGGTCGATTTATGACAAACGTGTGTATGGGTTTTTAATAATCATCACTTCGTTTTCTGTGCTTAGTGCTTAGAGAATCTGCGGCTTAATTAGAAACCGATAAGAAGTCGGCAATTGAATAATGCATGCCAATTTTTAAAATATCATCTGTTTTTAGTTACATCTAAAAAATTTAGTTAAATCTAAAAAATTTAGTTTAATCTAAAATTTTTCAGGTTTTCTCTTAATTTTTATGATCTTGTGAATTATGGAACAAAAAACCAAACATGTGTAGGTATCGACGGGAAATTTTCTGACTGGATACTCGAGAATAAGTATTTCCTTTATTTGGTCCTTGCTTTTATCGCCTACCTTGATGATTGTTTGTTGTGGTTGTTAATGTTGGTCTTGCGTTTGGTCCGGCGTAACGTTCTTCACTGCTGATAAGCTGGCGCCTTTACCACTACGCTAAATTAAAAATCTTGTTTCTTTTTCACGATGTAAACAACAAAGAATTTAAAAGCCGTCGTTGCCGGCTCACTTCGCTGCAAGTCGAGCCGACAGGGACTGAGGAGCTTTTATTCAAAATATTACAAACACAAGGAAAAGCAAAAGGAAGCTGAGGAGAGTATATTTTGTTATAAATGAATTTTGCTGGGGTTTCGTTTTGCTTTTCATTCAGGTTCGTAAATATGATAATTGAACCTTTAGAAGCTCTCTACCTCCTTCCTATCTCTATATCTATCTGCCTACTAGTCTCTTCAAAATATAATCAAGTCATGCAGTTGATTAGAAAACTCTCCATGTTAATTTTAGATTAAATAAAAGGCTTGAATACACTGCAAAATAATATACTTTGAATTTATAATCAAAAATCAAATCAAATCAAGAAAAAAATTGTTCATTATTTGTAGTTTTATAACTTCCTTGGTTTGTGTCAAGCTATTTGGTTGGATCAAAGGCAGCTTTTGCATACTGCTTCAAAGTGTTAATTTGAAAAATACATTCTCAATTGCACTTAGAGCGTTTTCGTTTTTTCGATTCAATCTCTTAAAGTACTTTTAGAAAATTTCTTTGCTCTAAAAAGAGATGGTGGTTACGGTAATTTAGAATTTATATTTCAATTTATTCAAATCGTGTTCTAAAGTATTATTTGGACTTAAAAGTCACTATGGTTTGGATTGGTGCACCTTAAGCCCAAGGGCAAAGTCAGATTTAGCAAAAATAAAGAGTAGAAGAAAAAGAAATCAAAGGAGTGTTCTGTAAACTACCCTCTTCATGTACATATATTGTAGGAACAACTTTTTATAAATAATTCACACTTTAAAAGCTTTCTACATGATGTGTTCTGCGTAACTGACTTCCCATCGTTCCCCTCCTGCACCCCGTAAGCAACCCACTGGAATATTCAGTCAAAGGCGTGCCTTCATAAATCCCAAATATTCTCCATGCTATTTTCGAAACCATATTTTCAAAAGCGCGGTCATGATTACACACAAACGTTTTGGTGGGTGAGTATAGTGAGGCCTTGTTCCCTTGAAAAAAATAACGTTGGGGTTGTCTAGAGGAACATTTTAATAAACGAATGGATTACAGAAGCTTCAGGTTTACATGTTCTACGAATGCATAAAACAAAAAGCTTTAAAATTATGTTTCTAAATGTGGCAAAGGTGGATGGGGACGGGATGTGCGCCGTGCGGCCACATGCACTGAGCTGAATGGATAAGAAATTATGACGAAGAAGGAAGGCAATGTCTTCAGGCAAAGGATTCAATGTCTGGAAAAGGGAGCACGTAGAAGAGAAGAGATGTGGGGGGAACTTACAGTACCAGGGCTACAACGCCTTCTAAGACATCGAATATTATGCATCATTATACGAGCGCATGTGGCTATAAAGCTTATGTGGTGCTATAAGTGGGTTTTGATTGTAATTGATATTGGGGAATATATTGATATGGTCGTTCGCAGGAGCCGGGAGCCGGGAGCCAGTTATTATCTACGATAATAAGTTCTTATTTTAGATGGTGACGGTCACATATGAAGTGATTTGAAGTGAATTTTATGATTTATTCAGGTTCAAAACGCACCGTCATCGAGCTTACGAACGAAATTAACTTTTAGTGCGTATCTATTTTCGACTGTCAACATCGACCCGTCTCTATTGGAAAACCCTTTAGTGGTTTTCTTTGCTATTAAACCTTCAACATTCCACATAAAACTAAACTAAATCTCTAGAATATGCCAAATGTGCTAAATCAGGATAAATACAAATTATTTATCATATAAATACTACATTATTGAAAATAGCAGTTAGTTTTTGTGACATATGATTAAAAATATTCTTTATTAAGCTTCTTTGAATCAAATTTTGTAAATTTAATCAATTTGTTTTTGTGTTTTGTGTTAATCACGGAACTTAAGTGAAATGTGTTTTGTGTTAATCACGGAACTTAAGTGAAAAGTTTAAAATATTTAAATTTTTTATTAATTATTGACCCATAGAATTGGGAGATGCTTTTTTAAATCAGTCTGACTTTTTTACCTTCTCTTCTGTCTTTATGGTTTTTTTAAATTTCGACTACCCACGTTTTTTAGCGCCAGGCGTCAATGGCGTATTCTTAATTCCATATCCAGACATTTGCTTATCTTTCGTTGGGCTCCTTTGAATACTTTGTAAGAAATGAAATGAGACAAGGAATGTTAAAAGGTTCGTCAATTATTGTCACCGCCGCTCAGCAACCACGCACACACATACACACACAACATCGCGAACGAGCCTCTTGCCGCAAGTCAATGTAGATGTAGATCAGTGCTTCCCAACCCAAAACCCATCGCAGACCGGCAAATATCTGTTTTTTATGCGGACTGGTGACAATATTATTTCTAATTTAAAAAATTTGTTGTTAAAATCTTCAAACTGAATTAAGCAATTAATATTTCTTATTTATTTACCAGTACATAAGTATACTAATCAATGTGATCGCTGGTTTTCTTTTGGTACCATCTGTGTATTGTTTTTGAGATTGCTTCTAATTAGTCATAATACAATTAATAAAACATTTCCAAAAAAAGTAGACTTGCTAACAAATTAAATATACTTTTAAAGTTTTCGCGGACGGTCAGATTAGAGTTGCGGACCGGCACCGGCCCGCGGACCGGCGGTTGAGAAGCAGTGATGTAGATTGCACGTTAAAATAAATTTCTTATTTCTCTATTCAGTTGGTCCGTCAGCCAGTTTTTAGTGCGGCCTCCTTGTCAATTAGTGGATGAATGATAGCAAACACGAATTTTTACTTGTGCGGATGTATTTCGTAAGAGCAACTTACTACGAGACACACACAAAAGCAACGGTTGATAATAAGAGTTGCCGGTTATGACGCTGGCGCACGTTGAGTTGACGCAGGTCGAAATTCCTTCAGACTGACTAAAAGAGGTCGCTCTCTAATTGATTTTAAAGCAGGTAGTTACAAAACACTCTTTATCGGTCAGAAACCAATCCGAGTGAGTAATTGTAGGGTTGACCCGGAAGCAAGTATCGGAAACAACTTGTTATCCTTTATAATTTATTATCGTAGTAATTGCTTGGAAAAGGTTCGGGTTGCTGACTAAAGTAACTTTCAACGAAGTTCTTCTCCTGAGGAAAAGACGAATGACTTTGAATGAATGACGAAGACCTATATTATAAAAAATATAGTAAAGAAGTTAAGCGATATGTTTTCTTTGACACTGGAAAACTTTCTTAGCTCTAGAATGACTAAGCGCTGTAGACTACTTAATTAACCACTTAACGTAAGTTAGCAGCATCTAAGTTTTTGTCATCTTTCTCACGACAACAGCAAATTTTTCCATTGTAACTAAATCTAAAATTTATTTGTACCGTTACCGTTTTTAATTATTTACATTAATTATTATTTTACAGCTGCTTTTCCCATCACACGCCGTATTGGCCATCCTTATCAGAATCGGACTCCTCCCAAACGAAAAAAGCCGCGCACATCCTTTACACGGATTCAAGTGGCCGAGCTGGAGAAAAGATTTCACAAGCAAAAGTATTTAGCATCAGCAGAAAGGGCAGCCCTGGCGCGTGGTCTGAAAATGACCGACGCTCAAGTGAAGACGTGGTTCCAGAATCGCAGAACGAAATGGCGGTAAGCTTTTCAGCTGATCTTCTGAAGAGAAACAATCAGAAATTTGTGCACTTAATTTTTGAGAGGCATTACAAAACTAATTTTTTAGCTTTTTGATGATATTCGATGTGTACCCAAAGATACTTTTATCTTGTGCTACATATGTATGTGTTCAAGTGTTCTTAGAATCCTTGAAAGTCCCAAACTTTTAAATTTTTCTCACTGCGCTTTTAGCAGTAATGCTAAAACCATTATTTATTATTTAGTAGTCAAAACTGTATTCGCTGCAAACAATTCCGATGCTGTCAGCATCAGCATTTTTAGATCCACTTCTCCTTCTACCGTCCTCTACAATACTTTTTGGGTCCCTAAATGTGCCAGGGTGTCTCTTGGCCCTTCGGTTCTCTTGTTTTTTATTGTGTAAATGAGTCGATCGTGTAGAGTTCACATGTCACGTTTTAGCAAAATGTTTTGTCTATGTTTTTAGACGAGTTTTTACTTATAGAAGAAGAAAATTTCTTAAGTATTAGGGCTTTTCTTGACAACCCCTCGTGGCGAGTATTTACGGGCTCAAATGTTTCTTTGTTTTATCACACACGAACTAAAACAATATTTAAAAATACCATAAAAAAGCCATCGTAACCACCATCGCCGTATTGCCAAAATACCAGATAAGAACTAATAAGAAGAGGGAGAAGAAGAAGAGGAGGGGGAAATTCGACTACACTTTAAAGCATGGCCACCTTGTATGTAATGAGGGGAGAATTTGCCTAAACTCCTGTCAACATAGTTCCTCCTCCTTCACGCTCTTATTAAATATGCCAAGTAACAATTCTAAAAAGAACTCACGAATCAAATTCACAAACATCATTATTTTAAGTAGGACAAGTTAAGGCCTCCTCGAAGGCACACGTCGTTAGATACCATGGGCTGGCCATTCCGTGTTTGCGCCTTCGCACAGAAAGCTTGTTAAGTTGTAATCAGATAATTTATTTAAATCATTTTCTTTCTAGATAAAGAACTCTTATTAACATTATAACCAACTACAACTACAACTACAATGCCTAACTACATAACCTAACTACAAGTACAGCGAGTGCAATAAATCATTAACATTTTTATACCCTTTTAGTGTGGCGTTTTAACACATTTGGTTTCCCATTTTTTAGAGTATAGACTTAGAAAAAGCTTCCATCGCGCTTCACGTTCTTTGCATCGATTCATACGGTTTGCACAATGAAGATACGGTTTGCACAATTTTTGAAGGGGTATAAAATCATAATTGATGTAGTGTAATGATGCTATCTTTCTCACAAAGTTTTTGAAAATAAAGAGCAGGGACCGTTTCTTATTTAAGAGCTTAAATCGAAATTTTATCTATCTTCATTTGCCATACAACATTATCATTCCAAAAATAGCTGCTTTCAAGCCTTAAATACTCTTTCTGTAAGGCGTTGATCCAACTTGATCGAACATTGAGGAAGTTAGTTATTGGCTATAGAAAAATAAAAGACAAAATGGCAGAAATATGTTTTTATAAATCAAAAAAATATGATTTTAAGAACGAAAACGCAAATAACATTCCACCGCATTTAGTTACACATTTGTTTAGTAATACATACATATGTTATATGTTAGATGTTATACCGTTGTACCGTTTGGTCGCCTCAATAATTCATCTGTAAAAAATTTGATAAACCAATCGGCACTCTTTTCGTACTACACATGTACCGAAAGTAAGTGAAGCGTTATATACGACATTCATTAAATGGCAACGTTAACAACATCGAAATTAAATTCAAGAAGCAAAGGTAAAACAGAAGAAGCAGGACAGGTGGGAAGAAAGGGAAGAAAGCAAATTCTTTCCTGTCTGCTCCTGCAGCTTTTGGCCAAGGCAACAAAAAAAATCGCAGACAATTTGCCAAAATGGACTCCTAATAGCATGTTGTTCATTAACACAAACAACCGCAGGTCGTATACAGCCTTCACGAAACAGCAAAATAAGAAGAAGAAGAAAAACGTCGGAAGCAATTTTTAACTTGCGGAAGGATGCGAGTATTTGTGTATTCATTGATTATTGACACATTGCCACTGCTGTAATTGTTTCTGTCTTTTTTCGTAACGGTAATATTGTCATTGTTGCTGTTTTGGCTTTATCTATAAACGACTGTGTCAAGCAAAGTTGGTATTTCGAAGAAGGAAGCATGATTAAATTCGGTGAAGAATGGTACAGTGACAAATCAGTGACACTGAAGAATAAGAAAAAACAAACAACTTGAAGGTTGGGCTTATAGTAAACCTCAAAAAGGAGGGTAAAAACTAGAATCTAGGTAAAGCTAGAATTAATCTACCCTTCACAGAATATATTAACAAGATATATATAATTTTTCTTTAGAAATTAACCTTCTTCAATTAAATCATTTATTTTTTTCTTGATTAATTACTATCGCTAACGGGAGTAGAGTCGTAATGGAAGGAAGAAATGTATGAGCAAAAGATTGATATCCTCAAAATAAGTTTATGTGAATTCAAATGCGTTTGCATGAACTGCGAAAATGAAATATGTATTCGGGACCGTCCTTATATCTGCTTACCTTTTAAATTAATTGTCTGCATGCGTGGGTGATTTGTTAAAATGTTCCAAAGTGAAATTATAAATTTATGCATGAAACTCCCCGTACAAGTAGCCAACACCAGCCCTCAAAGCATCACGCTACACCACAACTTACTGTACATTCATTTAATAATTTGTTGACATGAAAAGCGCTCACCAACACCAACGCCAACAAAGCCACAAGCACCAGAAAGCAATGGCGAAGAAAACTTTGTGCAAAGTTGCTACCGCGCTAGTTGGTGTGGTTTAAACCTTGAAGGATGACGACGACGACGAGATCACCACACCACCGCCACCGCCACCATCGCACCGCACAAATCATTTTAACCAACTAAAGGAAGAATCAAGGAAAATTAATTATAAAATCTTTTCTCAATCCATCAACAGTGCTATAAAACTGTCCGACGCAATTTGGCCATTAGCTAAATGAAAACGGACCAGTTCGAAGGCAAATGTTAAATCAAATAAGGACGAAGAAGAAGAAGAAAAGTATAAGAAATGAAGAAACGGAAAAGGAAAACCATGAAAACAAAATAAATAAGCGACGGAAGGTGAAAAAGATCCTTTGAACGATATCGTATAAATCTTCTGAACGCTCAAGGCACTTGAAATGTTTTTGTGACTTTTGGATATCCGATTTTTAGGATAAGGCTAAAAATCTCTTCATTATCATTCGACATTTCTAACGGAAGGAGAACAGCGATGGATTCATGTATTTAGCGCAAAATAAAAAAGTACTCATTTTAGATTTAGTTTAGTTTAGTAAAATTTGCGTTTCTATTTTGATAGGAAGAAAGAAGGGGGAGAAGTCTATGTTTCAGTTGTCATCTCCTCATGACTTTCTTTATTACCATTGTCATTGTCGCTAGAAGATAATTACATTTTTCGTCATACCCATTCTTCTTGTACTTGTTATTGGTGTTGTTGTTTTACCGTAGTTCTCCTTTAAATGACTGAACATTATTTTAATTGCTGTTGCTTGATGGCAGGCTTCATACATAAAAAATTACATTCTTCAACAATTCACATTACAGTCGCAGGTGGCTGATGACCACGCCTTTTTTCGTTGCGGCTTCTGATGTTGTTGCTGTTTTATAAAAGCTTTCAAGCCCTAAGGGTCTATGCCATTTGGCCGAAATTTATAATTTTTATTACAATTTCTGAGTTTTCTGAAGTGTGAAAACTAAGTGCAGCAATTAGTTGAGATAGCAATTGGTTAGGTTTATTTATTTTAGGAGGTCTAATCATCTGGTAAAAGTTTATGTAAGAATAGACCAGTCTTTTGAAGATATGTATACTCGAGTGTACTTAATATAGTTTTTAACATTTCGTCAGCTTGTACATTTTAATTGGACATTTTAATTTACCTCTTTAGAGGTTTATTATTAAAAAAATGTTTAAACAACAGCGGCACGATTAAATCGCCCTTTGCCCTCCGTCCATCATTCTTTTCGGTCAAAAATCAGTCAATTGACCTGGATTTCAATCAGTCAGAGAAATGCAGGATTTATAAGTTTTTGAAACCATACAGTTTACGATCTTCTAAAAGGTGAGCAGAGACGTGCAGTAAGTAATCGAAAACAATCGTAAAAACCAAAAGAAAATTCAATAGTTTTCAAAGTTGCACACAACAATAAAAACCACAGTAACACCAATAAAGACCTTTCGGCCTCAGCAGAAGGGTAGAGAAAAAGACAAGGTTTAGGATTGCGAGCAAGAATCCAACAAAGATGCGTGGGGTAGTTCCGTGAAGTAAAAGAAAATAAAATCACAAGAGATAAATAACGATGGGAAAAATGGCAAAAGTAAAATGGAATAAATTATCACGAAATACTCGCCTACCGCTCATTGTTTAAATAGATTTGAGTGTCTCAGGACATCGGACCGTGCAACAAAGCAACAAAAAAAAATAATAATTACAACTGTTACATTTCGCTGCTATTCGCAACAAATCAAAATTAAAAAACAACTTTTAGACACTGAAAAACACGCTTTGTTTATAGTTGAAGTTAGGCAGAAATTCAGCCTGAAAGTATTATCTTTGGTAATAAATTTGGATCGGAATTTTAATTAAGCCAACTTTTCGTTCGCGTCACAAAGATAAAATGCATGCGTGCGTCGTAAAGTGAACATCTGGCCATTTTCCAGTGCGGGGGGAGGGAATGCGGATTTTCTCGTGTAACCTCTACATTGGATCTAGTCCGCTCTGTCAACTACCACATTTGCAATTTGTTTCTAAATTAAATTTCTGCTTTACACCTTTATATTAGCTGCAATTGATCACAAGACCCTTTCGATCCATTATATATTAAAAATTAAACTGATATATTTTGTTATTTTTACTCCTGTAGATATATATGTATATGAATCGCTAAGAAGCCAAATAGGTTAAGTTCACTAAAACTTTAAAAATTAAGACAATTGTTGTTTTGCCTTCTGAAAATATGTATTATTTAAAATATTCAGAACCTATAAAAGGGCCTTTTGATCTACAAAAACGAAGCAACGTGTAAATGCTTTCATAATTAAAAATTAATTATTTCCTTCAATAAAATTTAAAAAAATAGAAATTAACCGGATTAGCTTCTGAGCGACTCATGTAAGAATAACGATAAAATATAGTGAAATCTTACATATTAAGATAGATGAAGGTGATAGATTATAGACGAATTGAAATCTTCACATCAATTGCATCATGGTTCTCGATATATTTAATACTTGAATTAAAAAAGGGCGAAGGGCAGTTACATTTACATAATCTAAATATGTACTATTATTTTAGTACTTTGTGCAATTATTTTAGTAATTTATGTATTCTTAATCATAAGCAATAATTTAAATTAAATAAATTAAATATTATTATTAAATTAGATTGATATCGATTAATTACTGTCAACAATTAATTGATGACAATTGATTAATTAGTGAACACAATAAGTTTTATACTATATGTACCAACTAAACCGTAATACATAAAAATACAGTAATAATGACGCTTATATTTTCAAAATTCGATTTCATATTGGCAATAACATCAACTACAACGACAAAAAAAACAACAATTGAGAAGTTGTGGATATGGGTAAATAATTTTAAATTAATTTTACTAGAAGCTGAATAAACCAATCGTTTTTAAAGTCATTAGATTTGAAATGGTTGCTTCGCTGAAGGGGAAAAAGACAATTTGGAACCGCGCAGTTGGCAGATTTCAATTATGTAAATCGTCGAGGGATCAAATCGGGAAGGATTAAGTGGGTGAAGTAGTTCAAGGGGGGGCGTGCTTAACTGGATTTTACCAGAAAGGCAGCAATCGTTGAAGGCTTTTATTATTCATTGCATCGCAGCATATCAATTATCAACATTTTGTTCGCGTTTGTTGTTGTTGCTGTTACTTTGCCTGCAGTACAATAGAAAGAGTTCACCCAACTGGGTAAAAGTAAGCTCAGATGAAGGACAGGACAAGACGATAACCATCATGTTTATTATTAGATGATGATAATTATTATAGAGATAACGACAGCGATTCTAATTTTTTTTTTTTTTCTATTTTAAGACAAAGATGGAAGATGCCAAAGATAAAGATTATGTTAGTATCATAATCGTTGTCATGGTGATAAAACAGCAGCTATTGGCAAAGTGAGCCGATAATCTAGGATGAGCCAAATGATCTTAACCGATCGTACTCTCAGAAACCAATAATAATGATGCCAATGGGGACATATAACTTGAATATAACTTTTAACAAATAATTATGAATATAATAATAAATTAATAATAATAATAATAAATAAGAATAAATGACCAAATTAAAAAAGGAATATGATAAAATAATGAAGAAAATGTTTTTGATGATAGCAAATGAATCCGTGATTACGATATCACTGACGATACTAGTGACCACATAGGCAAGGAAACTGGCGCTGACTAAAATGATGGAAATATGATGAAAATATGATGGGAAAAAATGCATTTAAATGGAAAAATAATTTCCTGAAATGAAGCATTTATAGGTTTTTCTTAGATGAATACCAAAACATACATGTTTGAGAGTATATAAGGTTGTGTGTGTGGATGGATTTGTCCAGTTGTGGCATGGAGTGTGCGCATTCGTTGCGTTACGAACATATTCCGCCATGTTGAATTTCAGTACATTATCTTCCCAGTACGCTTTGTTCTATCTCTCTCTTTCCGCCACATTGTGTATGTAATAGTTGTGTATGCTTGCCCTGTTTCCGATGAGGGTTGATCGACCGAGAGGCCAGGATGAGGAATTGTTGAAAAAGCTTTGCCAGCCTAACAGCTCACAGCATAGTTTGGCTGATCCATCCACTCGTCGTTTGATTGTTCTTAGTACGAGTATTACGGAAAGTAGTCATCATTATCATCATGAGTATCACATGTATGTATGTACGTTTATTCATAACTGTTGACAGGCATATTGTGCCGGGTTAAAAGCATAATTAAACTCTGTTGACGGAGCTCGAAATAGCGTTTGGGGAAAATATCATTTCGTAATACTTTACTCCTCATTAAATAATCATTTGATGCGGTTGTTGCATGATCCAAAGTTTTATATCGATGAAAACGTATACAAAAGGGGTTTTTAGTGAGTCACTTATCAATAAGTCAACCCATAAACCTTCTTGTTAAATTTACAAAATTTGCTTAGGGTGACAAAAAATCTTAATTTTTAGATCTTTAGAGATTTCCCACTAAAAATTTAGTTTTATTAACTGTTTAGCCGAAAATGTGGTGAATGGGATGAGCTTCAGATATTTAAATATTTTGACAAAAAATAGAAAATAGCACAAAAAAAGAGAAAATCCATGATAATGGGAACAATGTAACAATGTAAATAATTTACCAACAAGATAACTGAAGCTTTGACATAAACCCAGGAACACTTTACCGTCGTCTCTGGTTGTTAATTAACTATACGATGATCGTAAAGGGACAACTTATGACTTCTTAATATCGCAGACTAATTTTAGTGTTCCCTCAAATGGAATTCACCGAATTCAATGAACAACAAATTAAAAATTAATGTTACTATTGATTGGTTTCATTATGTTTGAAACTTTTTTAAGAGCAAAAAATATACAAGAAAGTGCGTATATATGTATATATGTATGTGTCCCTGTCTATAAGATTAAAGCAATAAAATTTTTGTAAATGTAAATGTAAAATTTTATAATGTAAATTTTGTAATGTAAATGAGAACCAGAGTGGTCTTAGTCAAGAATTTGCATTCTGAGAAATAGAAGTCTAAAGTCCCCAAAAGTATTAATGGATTCTTAATTAATTAAGTATTAATCAAGATATTTAAACTAAAGAAAAGACTTTAGAGCATTTCCTATTAAAACGGATAATTATTATATAAGACGAATAAATCACTATTGGCGAAAACAATCGCCATCGGACTGATCATGAATTATTGGCAGATCTGCACTAGTTAAAAGTCACTGAAGAGGTGAAAGAAAACTAAGTTTTCATAAGCTATTCTGGATTTTCTAAAAACTTAATCTCAGATTTTTTAACTCCTATTAAGTATGTCTTTGGAAAAAATAATCGCGATTTTAGAAGTGTCACGTATTCGTTTTCAACGTCTCGAATCTAATTTTAAATTTATCTTTCTCTTCTACTTGAAGTCGTCAGACGGCCGAGGAGAGAGAAGCCGAACGACAGGCGGCTAATCGTTTAATGCTCTCCCTTCAAGCGGAAGCCATCAGCAAAGGATTCGCACCGCCCCAAGTGCCCCCTTTGAATAGTCAGTCGATAAACGGAGCCCCCCTGGCAGCACTGCATGGACTGCAACCTTGGGCAGAGCAACCGAATGCCGCCGGTTGCTAGTGGCGATTGTCGGCCATGGTTGCTCACGACCGGTAGTGAGTAAGAGCGGAGAGGAGCAAGGGCATCGGACTCGTGGGAAGCTCGCTTGTGATATGCATATGTAAATAGTAATAGTTCTAAGTTGTATAAAAAATTATTCGAAGAGAAATCAAGCAAGAAATTTTGACTTGAATTTAATTTTAAAAAAACGGGAAATAGCAAGCGGTGAATTAAAAACATAACGACTAGGCCTAAAGTAATGGTAAAATTTGCTATGGTTAATTGGAATCTATATAAATACATATGTATATAAAAAATTATTAGGCAATCATAAAAATATTATACAATATAAACTCGGTTATATGAACTAATAGATATTGTATTGTATTGTAAAATATGATGATAAAGTTAGGATGTACACCAAACTACATATTTCGGTTTTAATATTGAGTATTTAAGAGGTTTTCGGTTATGAACCGAATTTGATATGCCACAATATTAGTTCTCATTTAGATAGTTTCTATAAACGGGGATTAATATAATCGAAGTTATGTTGTAAGAAGACAAAACAATTGTAAAAATAGTCATTAAGAAAATAAAAAAATAAATCATCTAAATTGAAATAATAATTAGAATTAATTTTTGCAAATTATTGCCAAACAATAAATAAACAATTGTATTGTTGCATTGCCTCGATGTATTCTACTGTAAATGTATTTTGTAAATCAAGAATAAATATTTATAACAACATAAGTTGGCTATTTCTTGGATGTTATCCAATGAACCTTCGAATTAGTACGAAATATAAGAAAATTAAACGCATGCGTTGACGCAATACTAGAGATACTCATAGAAAAAATTAATCATAAAACTTTCGCAATCAGTAATAAAACAAATAATTAACAAAAAATAAAACAAAAAAACATAAGAAGAAGAGCCATAACACATTGTGACTCAGTCCGTAGGTCATTCATGGGATTGTTTCTGATTTGTTTTTGCCTTCTTCAAAACAGTTAAATTAATATTTTTTCCAGATATTTCTCAAGAGAGATAATCTTTCTTAGAATTTGGATTACTTTGATCTCTAGACGATTGTTTTTATTTTTTCATTTTCTCGTCTCGTTTTTTTATAATGAAAATGTTGATTATATATTGTACAATCAAATGAATTAGAGTATGTAATAAAAATAAAAATTTAGAAAAATCCTTTTCGAAAACTGAATTTTTTCATTTATATCAAATCGAAGATATTTGCGGAATAATAGCACTGTTTTTATGCAAATCAAAAGGATACAAGTGGGCTCGACAACTTCGCATTACACGCTTGAGCAAAAATCAAATTAGTTGTAACCTTGACATTACAAGAAGCTGAAGCGTCGAATTTTCGGTCGCTGTACTGTTTGCGAACAACAAATTAACAAATCTACAACGTCTTCCAAGTACAGTCTTCTGGCGTTCTATATATTTCGATGCTTTACGATCATGTTACTCAAACTCAGATAATTGTCCAATCTTAAATGCTTCTTTATATCAGGCTATAAAGAATTTGTCGGTTAAAACTTCAACATTAGCACGAAATAATGAAGCGCCAGGGGAACAATGTAAACTAAAGTTAAGTTTTCGTGTTTTTCTGCAAAGGCGCTTCCTTCCTTTTGTGTCTGTTTTTCTAACAGCAGTTGTTGCTGTTGTGATACTGTGACGTTGTTGTTGTTTCATTGTGATGTTGCTGTTGTTAGACATTAAAAAACCAGAAGTATCATAAAATTGTCCAATTAAACGCAATTTATATACGGTTTCTGACTAAAGGATGATTTGCTATTATAAAAAATGGTTTTAAAAAGTTGGCAATCATCATTCGAGTCAACAACTTAAGAACACATCGCCAACATCAAAGTCAACAAATTGACACACATGCTGGACCTTCACTTCTAAATAAGCTACACACACATAAACACTCGCGCATATCATATGGGATAAAGCCAAGGAAATTAGTCAACCGTGTCGACGGCAAATAAAGACAGACAAGCAGAAATATACAGGGTGGGTCAGGTATCTGCTACCTTAATAGGATTTAAGTAATTTACCCTTACTTTACTATACTTTACTAAGGCTGTCGGAGCCATTTTGAATTAAGTTTGTATTATGAAATGACAAAAGGACAAAAAATTTTGAATTAAGTTTGTATTATGAAATGACAAAAGGACAAAAATACATTATTTATATTTTAGTATAATTTTTTAGTGAAAATTTGGATAAAAAAAAACGATCAATGAATCCAGCAAGAAGACCACCACCACTAATGGGTCCCTGCGTCTATCTTGCTCGTGGCAAGAGGTATGAAGGCGGTTATGGTGACACACACGACCAGCGAAAACCTATAAAACAACTGAAGAAATCGCAAAACGCCGGCGTCACTTTGAAAACGACTATTGAGAAGAATCATCTTTTTCGGTGATTCCTAATGAATGGCCAGCGCCTAATAATCGGACAAATTACTGTGCATAAACCCACACACGCACTATTTCCTTATACCTGTCGGGTGTTCATGTTCATGACCACTTGCCACCAAACATAATTTACGAGCCGTCTTTAGATCGTCCCTCATTCCTTTTTCCAACATCTTATTATGGGCGGTGTGTAAGAGAAAAAAAGTAGGAAGTAGGAGGGAAAACTGTTGAAATCCTTGAACACTGCGGATAAGGATTGGACTTGAGGATATCAATGACGACGGACGAAATGCCAACAAACTAAATTTTTCACACACCGTGCAACCCTCGGACATGATCCGTACGATATGATTCTTCTTCAAACAATTGATCGTTGTCGATCGATATGGGATAACGTATGGCGGCGCTACGATCAATTGACACAACATTGGGAACCGTATATCGTGATGATATGTATTATCTATAATTAAAGTGTCCAGTTGAGCGATCAGCATCAGTTCCGTGTTTGTTTTATCAACAAATAAATATAAGAAGAGGGTTCATGAAGTTCGAGTTAGATTGTGTAGATTTGTAGACTTGATTGTGTAGGAACACTAAAAATCCGTCACTTTCCGACGGACTGAGCGACGTTGGTAGAGAAGTTAAGCCAAAAATTGTTCCTTAAGCCTGTGACGACTGTGACTAATTGCGTTTTGTTCTTGATATTTTCTGGATAGTTTCAGTATACTCATCTTTCAGTAGTTCCTTTCGCCATTTTTTCACCAACACTTTTTTCTGCAAAATTTTCAATTTCAGTTTTTTCAATTTCAAAATATTTTTAAATACTTGTTCGACTTCAGTTTTGACCCCTTTAAATTCCTCAGATCAAAGCAAAAAGAAATCAACCCTAAGAAATTTTTTATTCTTCGAAAATATTTTGGCTTCATTGATTTTGTATTTTGCTTTCTTGTTAGATAAAATTAATTTGTAAGAGTAGAGTTACGAATTCCCCCCAAAAAAAAAATAATCCTCCTAGTCCAAATACCCTAAAAATAAACACTTGTCATAAACAGAGTTCATCCACTATCAGTATTGAACGGTTCCACCAAAGAAAATATACTATTCTAGTCTAATAACCGTCTTAATAACCGTAGAAATTTACTCCTGCCAGAAATTTTGATGTACCTTATACCGGCCTACCGCAGGTGAGTCTTCTTTTTGATTGTTCTTTATTTAAACCAAAATTTCAATTTAATTCATTTGATTCGGTCACCTTTGATGTACTTGCTTCAATTGTCCCCTTCGCTTTTTATTTGCTTGGATCCCTTTCATTGGACCCCGCCTTTTTCTCGTGCAGTTCGTTAAAATGGACGTATGTATATGGATAGATAGACAACTTCATACAATAATCAATCAAATTGAACTCTTCTATTTATTTATTGTGTTATCTTTTATATGCTTTGGTATTCTTTGCTCGAATGGCTTGACTGATCGTCATGAAACCGGAAACCATTCAATTTATGTGCAAATGATGAATGCTCTCCAACATTTGGATTGGTAGAAAAGTTCTAAAACAAGAAAATTAGGAGTGTAATCATCAAAAGTAGTTTGTAATCATTTAAGATTGTATTTGTCATGTTTTTAGGAAAGAAAAACAACATGCGTTAAACTGGACTTGTCATCAGTCCGTGCGTTTTATGACACTGTTAATAATGCGGTAATCAGTTACGCTTTTGATTCCGTAAATTACGAATTGTTAGATTGTTAAGTAAACGACGTGATGTCGCTAGATCAGGCCTGCTTAATAACAGAGATCAACAAAGTGAATGAAAGAAAGAACAGTAGTACAAATAAACCACAATATTAAAGAGAGTTCTTTTTTTCTAAGAAACAAACCACACTACGAAACAAACGAATAAATGTTAAGCGACAGCTGTCGACTGACCGACGGCACCTTGAAAGTCTTCACTTTCGCCGGTTTGTCGAACGGCGAACCTTTGTAATTATCGCTTGGTATACCCCTAAAAGAGCAGAGGAAAGAAACAAAATGCTGGCATACACTTTTTACCTTAGAAAAGTTCGGCACAAAAAACGGAAATAACGAACTTCCTGCATATGTACACACAGAATAAAACGTACCTTTAAATCGTCAATAGTACTCCTATTGATTTTATAGTACAAGAATTAATAGGTTTTTTCCATTAAAACAAATCTTTTCTATTAAATTTAATAGTTTTTGAAAACTGAGGTATTATTATTCTAATGAGACACGTACTATTATTTATTTAATACTGCGAAGATTTATTTTTACAAGAAATACTTCAAACTTAATAGTATTTCATCTATTGTATTTATAGTACAGCAATATAATTTTAATACTACCATCCCGTTGCTGTTTACTATTAAATTTATTTGTTTACTGTTATATTAATTCGTTATGTATTAAAATATATAAATACTATAAATTTAATGGTACATCATATCAAAATATTAGGCGATGTACTTTTATTTTACAATGAGATACTATTAATTTAATGGTACCTCATACATTTAACTCAGAATTAAATACTATTAATTTAATGGTACATCTTACTTTTGCTTTAAAATTAGATACTATTAATTTAGTGGTACGAAACCAGTCTTAATACAATAGTTATGCTATGATTTTTATGTTGCTAAACACATTAACCAAAAACAAGAGTTAATACTATTAAAAAACTATTGATTTCATAGTATTATTTTTCTGAGTGTATGTACATAAACCCATGGACACATAGGAACATTCTGGCGTGCATGGCGGTGCATTAAAGATGTAACAGGCGTGTCTTCTCTTCAACGAGGGCGCGTAAATACATGCATACTGTACATGCAACCAATCAGCTAGCCGTCGTCATAGGTCGGTTGACATTTGCAAGAGTTTCACACGTTTTGTATTTCTGTCGTAAAAACGTCATGGTGAACTAATGAGGTCTCAACCGAAGCGGTGGAGGCAGCCATTTTAAACAGTTATTGTTAATGACGACTATCACGTTATCTGTGGTCTTGTTAATTATTATTCTGTTGTTAATAGTTATTGTTAATTCTTAAAGGAAAGCAGCGTAAGAAATTCCCCGTTTCGTTTTTCGTTTTAGAATATCGAACCTTCCCAGCGGTAAGGTTGCGCACCGATTTTGTCGATGAGTTTCAAAGTGCTTCGCCACGAAGGTAGTTGTAAGCGAGAACAATACCTGCTTACGAATCGTGAATTCGAAGGAATTCGAAGGAGATTTTTGAGTTAAGTTTGAAAAAAATTTACATAAAAGAAATCTTTAAAAGTTTGATCTTGTGAATAATATTAAAAAAGGTGAGTCATATCAACAATTTTTTTATAGCTATAATAATAATAATTATAATAATAATAATAATAATAATAATAATAATAATAATAATAATAATAATAATAATAATAATAATAATAATAATAATAATAATAATAATAGTAATAATAATAATAATAATAATAATAATAATAATAATAATAATAACAATAATAATAATAATAATAATAATAATAATAATAATAATAATAATAATAATAATAATAATAATAATAATAATAATAATAATAATAATAATAATAATAATAATAATAATAATAATAATAATAATAATAATAATAATAATAATAATAATAATAATAATAATAATAATAATAATAATAATAATAATAATAATAATAATAATAATAATAATAATAATAATAATAATAATAATAATAATAATAATAATAATAATAATAATAATACTAATAATAATGATAATAATAATAATAAAAATAATAATAATAATAATAATAATAATAATAATAATAATAATAATAATAATAATAATAATAATAATAATAATAATAATAATAATAATAATAATAATAATAATAATAATAATAATAATAATAATAATAATAATAATAATAATAATAATAATAATAATAATAATAATAATAATAATAATAATAATAATAATAATAAAGGTAATAATAATAATAAAAAGATATTAAATTAATTTGAATTTATTTATTGCCTACGTCTTGGCGGAATTTATTGGTTTGCTCGATGAAAAAGTGCTTACAGCCGAAGCGAAAAGCGAATGGGGTATCATCCACAATGTATGACACTGTATATGACGGTAGTATACAGACGTCATGCGTTAAGTGCTCGGGGTCCTATGATACGTACGGGTTAAAGTAATGTGAAAACTTGGTGTAGAATCGAGTCGATACGACACACAAAATCATAAGGATATGAGCGATGATGTCATGATGATATTTACCACTGGGAGCACTTTCTCCTTAACCTTTATGGGACTGAAGAAAAAAACAACATATTATGGCTGACAAGGTACCCAGGAATGAAAATGAATGAATTGAGTGAACATTTTTGGAAATTTGGAAATAGAGAAAAACGCACCGGAGCGTAACTGTCTTCCCCGAGTGGGTAGCCGAATACCTCGTAGGTAGCTATCATATTTGCAGGTCCTTGAATATAAACAAAGGAAAACCAGAAAATGCTGTTGTATATGCTCGACGCCCGTGTGTAATATACACTCTATTTCCAACCCTATTTGCAACTAATATAATTCAATAAATTATAAGCTTTATAACTTCACATCGTTATTTCCTTTCATTTCATTTTCAAAATTTGAAAATTGTATGGAAAAGGCACCCGGGTACCTCGTCAGCCATGATAGAGTGTCAGAAATAAATCGACAGATTTTGTAAGAAAAACTTTAAAAGAGAAAGACGCCAATATTATATCATAATCTAAATTACGTGTTTGGAGACGTGATGGAGATTACGTGTTTTGGAGAATTTCAAGCCTCTATGTTTTATAGAATAGAAGTTATGTTGCTCTAAACATGCAAAAGGTACACGGGTACCTCCTCAGTCCCATAAAGTTTAAAAAGGTTTTTTTTTTATTTCCTACAACATTTCAATTTTATTCTGCCAACCGTTCGATCAATCTGAAAGCTATAAAAAATTGAAAGCGTGAAAATTTATTGTCAATTCCATTAGAATTATGGCAGTTGAAGTGGGCAGAAAATGTTTGTGGAAGTGGATTTGTTGGATTCTTTTGATAAGTTAAAGGTCGACGAAGACGACGACCTGTACCTAGTTAGGTTTTTGCGAAAATTGTCAATAAACACTGTTGAAAGTGCGATTTATTGAGTTACAAGCTAAAGCGATGCGGTGAGTATTTGCAAAAGGACGAAAAGACGTCGCATGTTGTTCCATTCCTTCTTCCTCCGCCCCATGCCTACAATGGTCCTACGTTGTTGTTTCCTTTCTTCCCCCCTTTAAGCTTTTGTTTGTTTGTTTCGAAATACTTATCATTATTGCTATCGAGAATATACATATATGGCATATACATATAAACCTGCATAGACAGACTACCTAAATTGCAGTTAGTAATTTTTTAGTTTTTAACTTTATTTTGTGTGTATTTTGTGTCGTAACAATTTTTTTGCCATCGCGATGATGATGTAGAGATTTTTTTGCTATTCAATTGTAGTTTTTCTACATTTTATAATTTATATGTATATAGTGGCATACAATTCCATACAAATAAATAACTCTTCAAGGGCTCTTGGGGACTGCAAGTTACACTGGACTTATAAGCAAAAATTATGTACTTGGTCCACTGTGCAATATAAACTACAAATACAATAATAAGGAAATTAAAATATAGGTAACAAAATAAAAAAAACGGCAAAGCTCTTCTCCGCTTTATATGAGTATTAGTCTCCTGTTTTGTGTTATTCTTTAACGATTGAAAATAAGTGAAATCTGCCTGTGCTTAAACAGTTTATAATATGTACTTCTATTACACGTAAATACTGTTATGACAAAGCATCAAAGGGAGTAAAATGAATTTTTCCCAAAAGACTATCAAAATTACTGCAATGAAGAACAGACAAAAAGTTCAGGCAGAAACCACTTTGCGCTCAGGGAGACAAATAGTTCTCCTCAAACAAGACTATCCAAAGGCAGGTAAATGTGCAAAAGATACCAATAACAGCAGAGACAACAACAACCAGCACAACAGCTATCTCGTAACGACTTACGAAACTTTGAGAATGTACCTCAAAAGTATCGCACCATAATGCTTTCATTGTCGGAGAACGAGGGAAGGGGAAATAGTATTGCATGTCAGGGGTTATAAGGTCATAAACAAGCTTGTATCGTTTTTTATTAGCTTACAAAAAACAATCACAAATAAAGAAGCAGCACTGGAAATTAAGAGTGCCAAATAAAAAAACTCCCGGGAGAATTCCTTCACCTTACGAACAAAGGACTCACACACAGATCCTTGTGTGTGTTTGTTTTTGGGTGTACGCTTTAAATCATTTAAATAGATTGACTGAAATCGTTTTGAAGCAGTGTTAAGGAGTGCTGGTGTATCTAGGGGCAGAGAGGGCGGTTGCTTGCCACGTCGGTGTCAAATCGAAGTACGAAACCGAGTCACACAGACCCTGCTAACGTACTCGTACGAGTATAAGGCACGCGTTGTAAGCAACGTATGTTGTACGCGCGTGTATGTTTGGGTTTTGTTATATGTTTGCTTGTTTATTTGTTTGACCGTTCGAATGTTTACAGGCCTGTAGAATGCCTGTTTATGGCCTGGATGGCATGAGAAATAAAGTGAATAATTGCTTCGGCGCTTTGAAAGGGATAATTGAAAGGGTGTTTTATAGAGACGTTCCGTTCGTTGATTTTTCAGTTAATTTTCCTGGCCGGTCCAACATATTGCACGGAGTCGCCGCGCGGCGGATGAGTTGGGGGCCGAAGAAGATGTGTTTTTCGTGTGGCAAAGATTACGGCGAACATGGTTTCACGAGTATCTGGTTACAACAGTGACAATTCAATTGAAGGGAATTGAATTGTTACTGCTCCTGTAATCCTTATCCTTGCTCAGTGTCATACTTCATCGTTTTATAATTTGAACCAATGATAACACTATGGCAGGTACGAAAGACTGTAGGGTTAGCAAAGCGAAAGGAAAGTTAACTAGATAATTATAATTACTTAACTCATAATAATTTGTTATAATTATAAAAAATTCCCGAAGTATTTTAAAAGCGTTTGAGATTTGAAGGAGTTTAGAAGAGCAATATTTTCGAAAGGGTTTCAGAAAGGGTTCAGTAAGTAGTTCAGTAAGTAAGTAGTATAAAACATTGCACATATCGATTGATATCGACGCCGTATTTCAAACGATTCAGTTTAAATGGCTTTCGTTTACGACAAAATCATTCGAAAATGTATATTCTTCGTTAAAATGTATACAAATTATTAAAATAAAATAAATATACTTTATTAAAATCAATCATAACAATGTGAAAGACAACAGGAATTATAACAAAAAGAGCTGCGATCAGCAACTGTAACAGCAAAAACGACATCACATCAACAATGACGACAACAAAATGCACTTGTACGCATACACGTGCCAAAACAATAACAGGGCACTACCGCCCTCCCCGCCTTCTCCATCAGCACCAACAATGACAAGAGCGACCAGAACACAACAACAACAACAACGAAGTCAACCGTCCGCAACCAGTAACAGCGTCAACTGCAGGACATGAAAATTCATTTCCATTAACGTGATGAACAGGAAGGAGTGATGAACACACACACCCTTTTACATACTGATACGTATACAAAAGTGCACACGTGTCGCATCTCATCCTGGGAATATTACTTGTCACTGTTGAGCCTCAGTTCCACTTTGCCTTTTGCCAGGACGAGTGCCGCGTCCTTTTCCCATGTACCGCTTATAATTGCATTTTAATACAATTACACCAAACAGCTTTCGATTGAGTCGTCTGCAAAAACAGCACGAACAACAACCACTTCGCAGTATTTTGTTGTGGCTGTTTTACGAGTATGGGCTCCGAGGAAGATCAAATGAAAAATATTGCTATCAGTTCCTCGGCGTGGACCCGGTCATGGTCGCTAGTCAGCAAAAACAGTCGTGAATCATGCAAGAGTTGCTGCGTAGATCCCAAAGGATCGATTAGCTTATTGTGAATTCAATTGTGAAAGTTGCTCACCATCACTCCGCCCTTTTCCCCTTATTCAGCCCTAGCACGCCGAAGAGTGCTCCCGGGCCATCCCGTTCCGTGTAATTTCAGATCCCTCAGTTGACCGCTTGTGTGTGTTTGTGAGACTTGTGAGACTGAAAAAGGCATTAACCGAAAAATGCAGTGGTTAAGGTCTTACGCCTATTTCAATACGGTTCCACTTTTGAAAACAAATCGGTTCCGGTTCAAAGAACAAGCATTAGAAAATTGGAATATAGAAAGTGGAACTGGTCCGATGAAGCTTAGTCTGCTGGATTGGCTTGGTGCTGGTGCAACCGTAGTCCCAACTAAAAACATTTCGGACATGGACCCAGTAGGTTTTTCTTAGATTTGCCATCTCGTCGAAACAATCAATTAATTTTTCCGGTAGTTTGAGATAATTTTCGCTCAATTGAGGTACTGATCGTGTTGCGCCCGAACAATTTATTTTAAAATTTCAAGAACCCTGAAATGACAAACCCATCACCCTTCCCCAGACTCCGATACACTCGAGAGACCCTTTAGTAATAAAAACAAACCTTAGCGTTCCGCAGTTGATGGCGATAAATAGAATTTCTTGGGCTTTCTCCCAACCTCGTTATGAATACCTTCCCCTGCTTAAAACAACTAGAAGAAGCAACAAGCAGAATCCGGAACAGAAACAAGTTAATAACTAAAGTGAATTAAATGGCTTCCATTCATTCGTTCATTCCTGCAAACAGTTTCATAGACTGGCAACAATTTGGCGATTGAACAATAGTTGAAACGACGAGGAGGAAGATGGCGTGGTGGACTCCCAGATCGTCGTCCTGATGAGGGGTGGTAGAAAGCTGACGCTTAGCAAGTGGCTGCATTAAGTATTAATAATTTGTATTCGTTCCGTTGGTGCTAAATAAAATATTGTATTGTACGTGGCCAAAGAGGTAGGAGCAGAGGAGAAGAGCAAGAAGAATGAAACTGCTAGACAATGAAAACCAAAAAGGGGGTGAGCATCTTTCGGCCCCTTAGCTTCACCTTATGTTCTGTCCTGTGAAAAGCTCAAGTTCTTAAGAGGTTGCATAAAAAAAGTCATTTCTTATGACAAAATATTACATGTTCGTAAGGGTAAGCGGTTATTCTTTCCAGTCATAATAAAAAATTGATGATGGTGCAGAGGTTATGGAATGGGCTAGGGATGGTGGATTCGGCGGGAATGAAAGGAAAGAGCTGAAGAAGAATGAATCTTATTAAGGGAGGATATAAAGATGCTTTTGGGCAAGACCTAAGAAGTGGGATATTCTCTAAATTGATATTTATTAAATTCATTTCTAATGGGCGAACATTAATTTTCACAGCCAGGAGGTAATAAGTTCTCTGTGTTTCCTTTTTGCTTCATGACATTATTTGTTAATTCGATTAAAACAAACAATATACTTCCGGAGAAGCAAAAAAATGTTACTCTGTGGTGATGGAAAAACATGCTTATAATGAAATTGTAGTCGATCTTTAGATGTCAGATCTCTTCTTTAGATCTCAGAAATAATTTGTCGTAAAATAACAAAACGACAAATATTACAACTTCTTAAGAAGAAGTAGGTATGTGTACGTGTATAATAAGCTTAAAATTTCCAACAGGATTTTAAAGAGTTAAAGAACTAAATAAAAGGTATGACTTTTCATTAAAATCCTTTAGAGGGTTAAGTAATTTCAGTTGAACACTGCATCTGCCCTATATTCCATAACATTATTCCTGTTTTAAACTTTTATTATTCTTTTCTATGATTTATTTTCCGCCCGTTGTGTTGGTTTTTGCATAGGTTCAATTATATAAAATTTTTCTTAACGAATTTTCTGTCAGCTTTAAATCTTAACTTCATAGTCTTAACAGAAATATGAATACTGTTAAGAAATGACTTCGGTTGCATTTTCCCTTTACATTATCGCTTGGTTTTATTGTTGATGATAACAAACTTTTTGGGTACTTCCGCTCCCCTAATCCTTACTTTGTCCAGTGTATCTCTCAATGTCTCAAATAATCACTTTGTAAGCGTTCGCCGCTGGTGTTAATGTCTTCAAAGAACTCGGTTGATTGATGGTGATTGGCAAATACGTTGTTCTTGTTGTTATTTTGGCTTCTTCTAAGACTGTCGCTGTTAGTACCGCCCGTATTGCCGGCAGCAAACTTGCCAAAGGAGCGAGTATCAAGCGGATTGCAGAGCAAATGTTGCAGTTGTTGTAAGCACCTACAATTAGGCAAATAGAAAATAAGAAAAAGAAAAAATTCCTTTTTTCCGATCTCAGTTAGATCATACTTTTCCAGGCGGCGTTCATTAATTTGCATCTCGTTTAAAAACTCTGCTGGTCGAATGTCCTCTTCACGATGAAAATGTCCGGTCATAGAGTCTGAGTTGCTGGCTGCTCGCTTACCATTAGTCCAACCGCGCGAATACTGGAAAGTTTGTCCCATGCAGACAATGGAGATGGTGAAGAGTAGCAGAGGCAAGTAGATTGGCCGCAGCATCCTGGCGAGAGACGAACGTAAGTGGTACGCCTAATCGACCTAAAATTTCGATTTAGTGTCAAAAAAATTGATATGATAATGATTATAACGACGTACTCGTAATGGTGTATGTAATAACAAAAACGAATAATATTCAACTGTCCCTCGGCTTTACTTTGTTTTCATATCAAAAGAGTGATATTAACTTTAACATTAATTTTCACATAAATTTAATTTTAGATAATACGTGGAGATAAGTTGAGATAACAAGTTGAGATAAGTTAAGACAAGTTGAATGTGTTGAATGTGTACAACGACAATTCCTTTAACGATCAGCTTTCAATCGTCGAAGATATATCCCATCTGATCGGCGTAACGGTCAGTCATTAACAACAGCTCTTACTTTTTTTTAAAGCCCGAGTGAGCTTTCAAAAACTTTACACGCGACTTTATTAAATTAAGTGAGCTTTGCATTTGAACCCAAACTTTCGGCGTTGAAAGGCATCACGTTATGCCAGTTCGATGACGATTCGCATATCATCACCAATTTCACTAATCACTGAGTGCTCAGAGGGCCGTCCCAGAAAAATTCATAAAAAGAAGGAAAATTGATTGGAATAAAAGCTGTATTCACTCCACTATCTGAAGAATTGTGGATGGTGTTGACGTGATTCGTATAGTAGCAGAGTTCATGTTACAACATTTTTTAAACCGGCAGCTTCTGTATTCGCAGGGCTAAGCTTGCAACTTCTGTCTACATATTTACGACGGAAAACAGGTATAAAACGATGAGAAGAAAACGAAAAAGTCGCGTAACAAATGTTGTTTAAAGATTGGAAAATTACTATCACAATCTATCAGATGTGCACTGCAATACTTTGAAGGAAATGTCTGCTTTTAAAGCTAGATGCAAAGGACAAATATATGTACTTAAAATTTGTGAAGAAACCTTCTACAAGAGAACTAACTTGGAAAAAACCTGTTTAATAAACTTTCTCTGTTCCTTGATGCTGTCTGAACTTTGACACCGCGAAATATCGCACCGTACTGACTGAAATCTCATCGGTGTTGCTGTGTTTTTATAATCTTTCAGAGGACCTGGTAAATTTTCGAAGAAAAGTGAATTAATTTTTTCAATAAAAAAAGGTTTCTTAAATAATAACTACGCAAAAGCAACAAAAGGAACCGTTGAAACCACCAACATCAGCTAATAGATTACACGCACACTCACACCTAACATCACATGTGTACACTGAAGAAAAAAGCATTGGTGAAAACTGCTACTTAATGTTTCCCGATCTTAAGAGAATAGTAGACTGCTAGTAGACTGGGCTTATATTTTTTAATTTATGTTAATCTGGTTAAAGATTGGTAAAAGACAGCATTTTCTCGGCTTTGTTTTTGCATATCCTTATAAATCAGCAAAATGGAAGACACGAAGTTGTGAATGTTTTAAGGATTTTTGAATTTAAGATAAGATTAAATAATAAATAGTAAAACTAAAACAAGTTCTATGTTAAAAAAACTTTTAAAATTAATAACTTTTTTAGATAAAATGCACTAAAAAGAGCTGAACTAGTTAGTAACTATTTTGTTACTGTGGTGACATCAGTTAATCAGCCAGAATACGGCGGTTAATTTTTTTAGTGTAGTCAAGCACTCTCAAATTTCTATGCATTATGCAAATTAACGGTTATTAAGGACCCAATTGTTTCGAGCTTTTGTTGTTTTTGTTTTATTACCACGCTCAGTAGCAACAACTAAAGTACTTTAAGTAGTATTTAAAAAAGAGTGTATACGTACACACATGCTCAGGCACTCGCACACACACGTTCGTATATTTAGACTTTCAGTTCGGTTTCGTTCACATTCGGATAAGCAAAATCAATGCATTTGCTGATTAAAATTACCACTTTGTTAACAAAATTTTACGAGATTTTCTCAAAAGGTCAAGAGGAGTAGGCGCCGCCAGAGAGCTGTAAACAAACTAAAAGAATTCTTCGTTCATTTAAAATATGTCCATTATTAGAGACATAGTATAGACGAGTGTTTGTACAAATGGTTATAATATACAAATTTTAAACAAGATTTCTATCCAAAAATTTATATATACGGATACATATGTATGTTTATATGTATATACATATCTTTCCCACGACAACTGACATTGTTGCATTTTCTTCGAAAAATTTCCAAGTGGACACTTGACAGATATCGTACAACAAACTTTATTAATCGTGTATTAATTGTACCTTTGACTATACAATACAATTTCACCGTACATACTTGGAAAGAAAAAGTAATGTGGTTGTATGTTTTCGTTGTAAGGCCGAAAATGTACTGTGTTTTAAAAATCAGCATTCCGAATTAAATGCACTATTCTCAAATACTCGTAGCAAACTGTCCTCACTATAAGTTCGTGACCTCACAATCCGATATTGCCGTGGAATTTCTCCCATTCGTTGTAGTTCCGTCGAATTCGTCGTTTTTAGCTTCAACTGGTTTACGCTTGTACCGCCGTAGGATAATGTAACATAATCTAGGATATACAACTTATAATTTAAACATCCAATAAAGGAACAATCTCACATGAACACGACAACATTAGGCACATAGAATATTTCACTAAACAAGAAAATGGCCCCCGGAAAAAAGTCAACTGTACTTTTGTAGATAGCACTAAACACAGGAGCGAATATAAATTGACCGATGGGTTCACTGATGCCGAAGATGGAATACATTTTACCTGAAAGGACGTGTAGTTTTAATGTTTTTGAATTGTAATAAGTAGGAATCAGAAGAAAGGTACTTACTCAATTCCTCGCCTGCAACGATACTGGAACCAATTGATTTGATAGCAATAACGCGTAGTGATACAAACATGTCGGCTATGCCGGCCGCATAAAATGATATGGTATCCTTAGAAAAAGCCTGAAGCAGTAAGCAAAAGTCACCTTTCTTTAATTTCAGAAGCTTTCTTGTCATAAAGAACTTACGAAGAGTACTCGTGAAAGGACAATGGAGAGAGCTGATAGTATACCGATTATGGAATCATTGAGTTTCAGGAGTTTACTAAAGATCGCAGTACCAATGAAGGTACCTTAAGAAGATATAAATGAAATTTTATTACGGTTATTTATTAGAGTGACCCACTTCACGCACCCACTACAGCCGTTGCTGATACAAAGGTGAAGTAAAAACTGAAATCGTTACCGTTCCAATTGAGTTTCTTCAGGGTGTAGCGGTACCAATAATCACTTTCACCTGAATTCAAAAAGAATAAGAAGGGGTAGGTGTATAACTAAAGGTTTTGACGCCTACATGCACACTGTCAACTCACCCTGAGTTGGACCGACTGTTAAGAAATAAGCACTCAGTAACAAAACCAACAGCATGCGGCCGTTATTCGGGCGCTTGATCAACGGAAACTTGATGCAGTCGATAACTAGCGTCGGATCAAAAAATTCACGGAGAAAAGAACATCTCTTGGATCTGGTGAGAGGATGGTCGAGCGTGTCAAGTTTGGGTGATTGTGAAGTGGAATGTGATGATTTCAACTCAAAGGTGACATTTTTATTCAGTACAGGTAAAACTTTGTCTTCTTCTTTCTCGACCGTCTCCTCATAGGCTTTATTTTCCACTCCATTCACAGAAGACGCTGTGGTGAAAGAGGATGGTGTTGGGATAGAGTAAATTTCCGGGGTAGAGCTAGCATCAGCAGATGTTGGAGTAACCTCGTCAATGAAAAAGATTATGTAGAGTATAGCGATTACTTGGAAAATGAAGGCCATTAGGAATGAGACTATATTTTTTGGAAAAATATTTCTTGATTAATTATAGAAAATTGCTTGATAATCATGCTTTATTACACAGATACTCACGCACATAACCCAAGCTCTGAAAAAGTAAACCACTGACGGGTTGGCCAATAAAGGGTACCGCATTTATGAACATGGCGAAAATGCCGAACCTGTAAAGGGTATGAAATCATTGAGTATGGCGACAGGTTAAAATAAAAGAAACATTATTGTGACTATTCCTAGGAAAAGTTACCGAAATACACGATCCTCTTCTGGTGTGGCAATGGTAATGTAGCTGTAGACCGCCATTAAAGAGAAGGTAATACCACCAAAAAAGGCGGGAATAATAGCTTCGAGGTAAGCACCGAATTCCATGGGTATCAGTTCAAAGAATATCGCCGATATCAAGAGGCCTCAAAAAATCAATGAAGTTAAAAATTTAATCATTTAAACATTTTTAAAAGAAAGGTTGGACATGTATATAATTTGGATTGGTCTTACGTACATCCGAACGAGAGCATTTCTCCGATGATGGGTACGATCATACATGGCTTGCGCTTATTGTAACGATCACTCCAGCCACCAGCAAAGAGTAGAACTATGAAAGGGAAAATGGCGGCTGTTAAGGGAAAAAAGGAAATGCCATTTTAGGCTGTACACGTACTATACAATATAAAATTTGTGCGAGATATTTTATAAAAGATCTTTTATAAAAAGCCGACAACTACTGTTTTTTCAAAGTTAAGTTTAAAGTTGCGTATAGTTGCCTAACAGAAACTAGAAATTATATCATGCCCTGGTTTTGGAAATGTTTATGTAACAATATCCGATACTGATACTTGGCAATAAGGTGAGTTTTCAAGTCTCACCTCTTGTAAGATAATAATAGTTTTACTTGCGTACAAGCATTTTGTATCGACCACAAATGTCTTTCGCTCTTTTAAACTACTAACAGTTGAAAAACCTTGAAATAATGGTTAATAAAAATAAAATAAAACTCATAAGCTCCGACGAATTTTACCGACACTGTTGGCATTAAATTTATGTCGTTATAAACAGGTTAAATTCTACGACTAGGAACAGAAATCTTTAGTAAAACGCCAAATCATTCAATGAAAGTCTAAATAGATTCTTCAAAACTAGTTAAATTTCTTAAAATAAAGATGATGAAAAGCGAGAAGAAGAAGTGGTATTTTTCGGGTATCAACAACAAAAGTTGAAAAACTACATTTTTCTTCAAAAATTATTCATATCCAATTTACGTTGCGATGATGATGATTGGTCTCATTAACAAAAAACAGGAAAGTTGAATTAATTCAAAGAAAATCGTTGTTTAAGATAAACAATTTTTAATCGTTTAATTTTGAAAATTAAAAACAAGCTCTTTTAAACCAAAAGTGAACCAATGGTACCAATAATATACCATATCTGGGAATAGGTCGTCTTCTACCCTGTCGATGGACATACAAATATAAACTTCTACCTGCATTTCGAAGAGTTAGGTTCTTCAAAAAAGCGTGCTCTGTCATGTTTAATCATGTGAACAATTTTTCTCTTGGGAATTGGCTCGTAAAAACTCAATACATGAAAATTATCTCTACCTACTAACCGATTGGTGCCCTCTTTCCGGAGACATCGGAAGCCAGTATCTGAGCCTCAACCTCAGCTTTGCAGACGGTGTAGTTGAAAGCCAAAGAGCCATGGTTGAGCATGGTCATTTCGGAGCAATTCGTTGCTGTTGCGCAACCGAGTGCGGCATTGGTAAAGTCGAATTCGTCGCATTCGATTCCTAAGATCGATTTATCCAAAATGGTATCGCAAACTAATTGACTGTAACCCATATTGACCCGGCATGCCTGAAAATATGGCACTTTTTATTATTATAGCATTTTGTTATTTATAATGTGTTTATTTCTAAGCTTCCAAAAATTATTGGTTAATATTTTTAATATTTATTCCAATTTATTTAATTTTAAAGTATTTTAATATTGCATCAAAAATATTTACTTAAAATTCTTCGATATTTTTTTAATTAAATTTTTTGTTATGAGCATAATTTAATTTCAATTCATTTAAGGGATGAACTTCAAAGACCACTCAAAATTATTTGTAATTTATTTCTTCTTTTTACACTTTTTGATTTGTTATATTCAATAAATAAATGAAATCTTAAATTTATTAATATTTTAATAAATATTAAAAAATAAATTTAATATTTATTTAATATTCAATTTTAGTTTTATTTGATTTTTTTCGCAAATGTATTACCAATTTTCGGACAAAAAAATTATTAATATGTATACAATACTTTCCGACAAAGGGAGTATTAAATACGAGTATATGTATATTAATTCAATTTGCATTAAACGATATTTGTATATTTTTTTCTATCAGAACCTTCTCTAGGGGAAAATTTTGAATCGCCACTGCATTGAATACACTCGCCATCACGTAAAAAAAGAAATATGGCTCGACCACTAAATATCGTTTATATTGCCATAGTTTTAGAAAATAACTTGGCGTATTTGGATTTTGCGCATGCGCACTGTGGATATTTCCGTTGTTAGACATTTTTATTGAAGGCAATTATTTTTTATTTATAGCTTTTTAACCTAATCGAATTATTGTCATATTGACGCTACGTGTAAAATTTCCTTCTCTTTATTAGAAATAAATCTTCCTCAATCACTGCTTCCGCTATACTGCACGCCTGACTGAAGCTTACTTTAAGTTATAAACTCATAGAAAGTCGATCGCCGTTTTTGATCGTAGAGAATTGTCAAAAATCTGCTGCTGCTGAAACGCCGGCAGAGATTTTGAGTTTGTATTGTATTTGTATTGCTTCACCTCTTCAATTAGTCACTCAACAATTATCCATCCTAATAATATTTAACCTTTACTAAATTAACATCAATATGATTAACTATGATGTAACTTTATGATGTAGCTTCCATCAACATCTATCAATATACTGAAGCATTTTGAGAAAACTGCGCCATTTAGTTGTGTTTGGCGGGCATTGAAAGCAAACCACCTCGTGAATTTTAAAAAAGTGAATTTCGTGTGCTGATTAAGCATTATTTTTTACGTAAAAAAACCATCACCGAAACCAAGAAAATACTTGATAAATACTTTAAGGACTCTGCGACATCAATTTTAATGGTTAAGAAGTGGTATGGTGGGCGTACCAGCACAAGTAACGCCAAACGTTCAGGTCGCCCAAAAGACGTGGTCACGCCAGAAATCGGCGGTTAAATCCATGGAATGATATTGGACGAGCGAGGTGGCTGAGGCTATAGGCATCTCAACTGAGCGGGTACATCACATTTTACATGAATATTTGGACATGAAAAAACAATCCGCGCGATGGATGCCGCGATTGCTCACACTCGACCATAAGCGCAACCGTGTGACCACTTTAAATCAATCCGAACGATTTTTTTTACCGTAGACGAAACATGGATCCATCACACCACACCAGAGACCGAAGAACAATCAAGAAAGTGGGTCTCTCCGGGTGAACGTGCACCAAAAAAGGCCAAGGTGGGTCTGTCGGACAACAAGGTTGTCCTGTCTCATTAACATCGATTACCTTGAATAGGGTAAAACTATCACCACCACATATTATTTAGCAGAAAATAAAAACCGCATTTGGCGAAGAAAAAAAAGGCTGTTCCACCGTGTGTAGTCACCATCGCAAAAATTCATAAATCGGGCTACGAACTGCTACCCCATCCAGAATATTTAGCCCCCTTGAGAAAACCTATTATTTGGAAGGAATAAAAAAATTTAAAAACGCTGGACTAAACTTATCGAGCTAAAAGGAGACTATGTTGAGAAATAAAGTGCCTTGCCGAAAAAAATTTCTTTTATTAAAAAAATCCCTGACTTATCGAACTACCCACATAATTAAATTCAAATGTCAAATTGAATGTAAACAAACAAGGAAAAGTAAGAAAAAGAGCAATGACAACGACCAACAATAGAAAATTATGCAGTTTTTCCGCAGTCGTTAGCATCGCTAGCATCGACTTTCTATACGATCAAGAAGGGCGAACGACTTCTATTATATAATGAAATTTTATTGTGTTCAGCTCTCCGAGTTTGACAAATGCAAGGTACAACTATGTCTTCAGGCTACTACTGAGCTTACTATTAAACTACACCCATGATTTTTCAGAAACTCATTATCCTAAAAAAATTGGTAAAGGTACAACTACTACAGTGCTTTTCAAACACACGATATATGAATGAAAAGATAAAAATTATTCAGTTTGCCATTTATTTTCAATTTTATTTATTGTAGCAAATGTAGGAATTCTACCACATTTCCTATTAATATAGCTACCCGTCATTAAATGCAGTTTTCTGTTTCAAATTTACGTTTGTATAATGTTGTGAACACACAGTAATTCGACGCCGACAATGGTTGTTGGGAAATGTCAAAACAACACAGGCTCTAATGGAAAACTCTAAGAAAAAAAAAATACGACTGCGACAAAAATGTAAAATTTCCAATTTTTGTCGGTGCCGGTTTTTTTCGTTTGTTTACATTCAATTTGACATTTGAATTTAATTATTTAAATTAGGTTTGCTCGTTTACTTTTCTAGTAAATAATAGTAAAAACTTCAAATTTTGTAAACAGAGAGAATTTTACTTCAACAGTTATTAACGAGCTCGTGTAAAAAATAGTGAAATATTTCAAACTATCTTCCAACGCATCACCGATATTAAATTTTTGACACGTAGAAACGACCAAAATCCTTTTGACTTTTTTATGTGTATACAACTTAATAAAAATTATATGTAGTATGATATCAGCATCTATTGCCAAACGCAACCAACTTCACAGTGTACGACTTTTATGGTACATTCAGCTACTTTTCGTGCATGTTAGAAAGAGCCAACTATTACCACTTCATAACGAAAAATGAGCACAACAAAGTAGGAAATTTGATGCGTCCACTCATTGCGCTGCAAATGTATCCGTCATCATTCATCAATTTCTCGTTGGAATGTCGTGACAGTTTCGGTAGCGAAAGGTTTTATGTTTTAACGATTTAATTAAAATACTTCTAACGATAAAGAAAAAAAACCTTGTTGCAAAATAAATTATTCAGCATAAACTTAGTAAAATTATCAGCCAACGTGGCCAATGAAAAAAGTGGCTGAATATCTTAAAAACATGACGGAAAATGCTGCTCTTATTCTAAAAGCATTTGTGCAGTGAACAATAAAGTTTCTACAAAGGGACAAAGAGCAAGAGCTTGCCACAACACCACAGGCCAGACTCTAAGCAGCTTTTCTATTTGTCAACATTAAAATTGGGAAAATTTCCATTAATATATCGATAATTGTGATGCATTTCGGGGACTCTTAGATATTTTTGAAAAAAAAATATTACAAAGAAAATTCAACACAGCATGAACTACATACAAACACTCAAAACTTGAAAAATTCCTGTGAAAGCAGAAAACAGCGAATTCTTCCGACAGCGTTTGCTTGTGTTCAGTTTTTACTTCGCCAATTTTTTCAGTCTGCTTTCTTGGGTTCGGTTTGCAGCTGTATTACGTTCGTTTCATCTATCTCTGGTTTGTTTTGTTTACGGATTCCGTGTTGGTTACAGCGGCGTACAACGCTGGTATACCTGTACTACCCCACAGCAAAAACATTGGTTGACCAACGCCTTTCCAGCCAACTGAGCAAACATTTTAGCTGAACGGAGGATTTTCCAGACGTCATTAAACGATCCGGATTTGGCGATTATCTAAAGGGAGTTGCCAAAAATGGACACATTCAGGAAGTGGTTGAATAAACCAAAGGTAAGTTGCACAAATAAATTAATTACAAGATATCTTGCAATAAATATATCCATATACCTAACAAACGTCATTATTCCGAGAAAAAAACTATAATAAAAAATACTCGACCGACTATTCCCGATTCTCTTTTGTTATTTTCGTTGTTTTGCTGGTAAACCACAACAAATTTGGAAAATAAAGCAGGATCAGAAAGAATCGAGTAGTTTTCAGGTTGTTTTTTCGGAATAAAGGCGTTATAATGTATTGATACGATTACGTATATAATAGGCATACATACACACATATGTACATACATAGATGTACAATAAATATGATTGCGATTTTTATTTAAGGGCCAGATTTCTGGTCAATAGACGTTTACAACTATAACAACTGTTGTAAACGCACGTACTCTATGAAACTCATCCCATATGTTTACATATATTTCAACTTTTCTTGCGTGACATTTCTGACGGATACGAACGCAAACGGAGTCTATGAAACTAAGTGGTAGATTTCTGATCTACGAACGATTGACATATCGCTCGTTCCGCTTTGTTTTTTTTCAAATTTGTTGTTGTTTACCAGCAAAAACAAGAAAATAAACAAAGCAGAACGAGCGATATGTCAATCGTTCGTAGATCAGAAATGTACCCCTAAGCCTTTAGTCAAAACGTAACGTAACATAGTTTGCAAAATTGAGCAACCAATCTTTCGGCGGTCAATGTAAGCGATTATTCAAATCGTATCGTAACGTGACGGCCCTTTCGAACCTATTGATATTTGGTCTCTCACCGTCGAGCTACGACAGCATTGCTTTTAGTTTTTTTCTCTCTTTATGCTTTCTATATACAATGCGTTAGAAGAAACAAGAAAGCTTCATAGCTCTTTCATAACTTACTGGCACTGCTCTCTTTGGCTGTGTTCTCTCGCTGGCACTGCTCTCTTCGACCGTGCTCTATTTGAACTATAGTTGTTGTTGGTTGGTTGTTGCGTTTTTACGTTTCTACTAATTGCCACCACGTAC
This sequence comes from Conops quadrifasciatus, assembly GCA_949752815.1. Classification (NCBI taxonomy): domain Eukaryota; kingdom Metazoa; phylum Arthropoda; class Insecta; order Diptera; family Conopidae; genus Conops; species Conops quadrifasciatus. Next base: position 41,248,133 of record OX457078.1, read on the forward strand.
AAATCGCAAAGTCTCGCTACGATACGTTTTGACTAATTGAACCTATCCCGATTTTTATAATATTCTGGGCTTTACATTTTACTTTGTATTATATTTTTATAAACCTTAGTAATTTCATGTCCCTTGACAAAAAAACTTAACCTTTATAACCTTTATAATCCCTTTCTGAGCTTTTATATTAAAATCCCATAAATTTTAAATTTACTTGCTTTTTCGGAATACACAAAACAGCACAATCTTCTCAATTCTTCTTTGTTATTTTCCAAATTTGTGGCTGCTTACCAGCAAAAATCCGAAAATAACAAATCAGAATTCCGAATTGTCAAAACGGAAGCTTCGACGAAACCGTTTTTACGTTTTTTACATACTCCGGCGGGATACATTTTCTGCTCTAGAGATAGATTATTATATCTATCTACAATCTTACAAAATCTTAGAAAAACGCAACTTACTGCTTACTTATCGCTGGTCTTAGTCCGCTCTGCTTCATTCCACTCTAAACCACTTCTTTTCGCCAGACATAGTCCCTATATTCTTTGCAATACTTTTCGCGCATATGCATACGATGTTCCTTGTAGGCTGGTTGATTGTAAGTCATTCATCCATTCATGCAACCTGAGAAAACCAGCGACTGCAGAAGAGGCAGAGGCTGATGAGAACTAGCGAGGTGTAAAGAAGACTGAAAGCGTCGGTGAGGAAAAAATTTTATTTACCTATATATTCATTGCAAATTTTGCTGTGAATATTTACTCAAACGGTAGATTGATCTGGTAAGAGGGTGGAAAAGACAGAAATATCTATAAAATACATACATTATTAAAAAAAATCAACCATGAGCAAGCGAGATCGTTGCACTCTGTCACAGAAACAAAAACTGTACTACGGACGGTTCATACGTAGAGCCTCATCATCACTACTATCTCCAGCATTCACAACCTACTGCTTGGAGTCTTAGCCCCAACAAGTAATGACGATAACAAAAATGGTGTAGTAGGAGAAGAATAAGAAAAGTTGACATGATGACGTCGCCTGCTTGCAATAACGAATGCAACAGTAAAACTGCAAAATGAGGTCAAGTTGGATACAGATTAAAAAACTTCGCAAGCGGCAGTAACAACAGATACAGCAAAACAGTAGCGCGTAAATTGTTGAAAAAAAAGTTTAAAAATGCTAAAAAAGAGAAATCATAAAAAATATACGCACCATGCATCCAAAAAAGCTGAACTTATGAAGAATGAATGCATGTATTTAGTTTAAATGTGAATAATTTTTTCTCAAGTTCGCAAGGTTTTTAATTCTTCAGATAAAATTGTGTTGCTGATAATCAACACATAAATCCGTATAAACAATTTCAATAAATTCTATTTGATACGTGTATGTAGTCTTTCGTGATATTGTCTTATGATGCTAAATTAGTTAATTTTAGCACCTCCTAGTATTTTTATTCCCAGACGTCTGCTTCTTTAAGTATCTCTATAAATATTGTGGATATTTTTGGGGTTTTATGTGTAGTGCAGTAGTTTCTCTGTGATGGAAAAGTAGGAAGGAAGGAAAGAAGAAGGGAAGGATGGAAGGAAGGAAGAAAGGAGGGAATTTTATATGGTGTTTCTATAAAATGATTTCGGTTTAGGCTTTCAAATATCGACAAGTGTCAAGTGTTTTCATACAAAACTGGTTTTATTTTTGGTTTTGCTGGGTTTCGCCCCCTGATGTTGTTGTTGTAGGTAAAGTCAATGTTTTGTTTTATTTGTTAATTTTGATAGAATATTTTTGTGTACAATATTTATCTTTTTCTACCATATTAACTATAGAAAGAGACAAGGCTTTATCGTCTAGTTTTCAAACTTTAAAACAGGGTTGAAAACTGCTGAAACCAGATTTTTTGTTTGTTTTGCGCTGAACTTACAACAACAATTTCAATGGATATTTATTGGTTTTATAATGGTTTTCGCTGCAAAAACCAGTTTTGCGCTAAACCGAAGCAATGGCGCTTTATGGAAACACCATATTAGACTGCATATAAGAGAGACGAAGTGAATGAAAGAAACGGACAGAGAATTAGCAAAACAAACACAAACACACACACACACAAAAACACAGTAAAGTATTAAAGCGTTTAGAGCCGATGATACAACAAGTTATCGATGATGCAACAAACCAACTCGTGCTTACAAAAAACCATCTTGGCTCGGAAGTTATATAGTCTTGGAAGTTGCGTCTGGCGGTTGCGCTTTCGTTTCAATGTTTCCAATCTTTTAATTTCTTTCTTCTTTGTATTTTGTACCTCTTGATGCACGTGCCTTGCAAGCGTAACTAGCAACAATTCATACTTATTTAACAACTGTTTCTCTATTTCTCTCGTGGCTGGTGTGATTGTATGTACTTTCTTTTCAATCTGTTCCGACCTTTTTCTACGCTGAGCGAGAAAACAACTGAACTGAACTTTTTTAACAACTAAAACATTTGATTTGATTTGATCCTTATAATTAGGCATTATTTCTTTTTGTGATGAAATTGCGTTGATGAGCGGAACATCAATCCGCTCATTTGCTACATATAATTATTGGTTGCACGTTTTGTTTTCAGAAATAAGCGAAGGAGAGTTAATAGAAGTTAAACAGTGATAAATGTAAATATTTTTAATGGATTTCAGGAGCTATTTTAACTTTATAGTATTTTCCAATAGAATCACTCGAACTCCAAACGAGAAATGAAGCAACATCTTAATACCAGTAACAAGAGTATACAGTACGAAATGTAATCGATAGAACTCAATCCTCCACCGTGATTGATCTGAAAATGCTCTTTTTTCCGAATTATCTCTTTCAGGCTAAGTTGTGAGCACGAAAGAGGGCCGGGAAAAGGATGTGATTTTATAAAATCAAATTATCTCTTTTTACGTCCATACTAGAAGCTTTTCAGATCGCTTTATTTTTAATATTTCAGGTAATTATATTCAAGGTTTTTAAGGTATCAACGCTACGATAAACCAAAAAGTTAAGCTTTTAAGAGTGAGTGGTGGTTGACTTTAATTAAGGAAGTTCGTGTCATTCTTTTCCTTATTCCATTTGTTCACGAAAATGAAAATTAAATACATCCGATTGTTTGGAGGAAGAGAAAACACAATTCTTAAAAACTTGGATATTTTTGAAATTAATACGCTTTAAATTTAACTTAAAAGTTCACTTCTTTCTTGATACGAGTAACTGCATATTCGTACATATATACGTACATATTATACATAAAAGAGATACATATTCGTACAAGGAATATTTGTTGTTATTCGGTACTAATCCGTGGAATATTTTACACAGTTTGATTATACACTAATGCAAGTCTAATATAATCAGTTACTGATTATGTCTCACAAGACCACGTCTTTGTTGCATTCAAAATACATATTTCAATATTCACATCATACGATATTATTAGGCAAAAACAGAAACATATTAAGGAGGGGAGGGGAGGAGTCTGAGCAACTAATCATCTGCCCAGTTCCGAAAACGAAGTCTCATGTCAGTTGTAATGTACAATGAACGTCAATTGTAACTAAGTTTTTGCGGAAATGCTTGACCGTGACTCACATAATGAAATAATATATAAATCTTCTACTATAATAGTTATCTTATATACTTATGTGTATGTAATAAATCTATACTATAGTAGCAATCTTCCATGTGCTCAATCAGTTGATAACGAAAATCCCCGACCGAATAAAACCCTTGGAATCATACCGACGCCTGATGCATCCCGCGCTCAATTTTCTATTTACATATTAATCGAGTAATTATCATTACGACGATTATCGTAGCCTCTAATATCCCTACCTTTTGTTATTCAAAAGCAAACAAAATAAAAGAAGCGAATCAAATTGAGGAAAGATTGTTAATATGTAAGATTATTGAAATCAGAAATCAGAAAATTTTCGATTGATTGTTATTTTCATTTATTTCAAAGGTCACACGTCTATAATTAATGGTGGTATATAAGTATAGCATTTGTCATTTGGTCTGGACTACGATCTTTACCATATTGTTTTGGAATTTTTCCACCCGAAGTGAATACCCTCATATTCATTTTATTCTTCCGTTTGTAACTCATTAAAGGAGACGTGGCAGGTATAGAAAGTACATATATATATACTCTGGATCAGAATTACCTCCTGAGTCAATTTAGCCTTGTTCGTCCGTCCGTCTGTGGAAACGACGATTACAGGAGAACGAATAGTCATGAAAGTTGATACGAATAATCTTTGTTATCCTAGGCTGTTTGGTATTGAAAATAGAAAAAATCGGACCAGTGCCACGCCTACTTTTTGTAGCGAATATAACCTTGCTTATAGCTTTCTACCAATTTCTCAGCTTGTAGAGCGAATTTTAAGTAAACAATTTTTTTCTGAATTCACCATCTTAGAATAATATATTCTTTAACAAATAAGAGCGTTACTTCGGCCTGGCCGAAGCTCATATACCCTACACTCCTATCTGTCGAAGTGACGATAAAAAGTGGGCGGGTGACACCCACTTTCATTTAATTTAAAGATAGTAAATTTTAATATATTTACTCATTTACAGAACCGCTTTTCTCAACAAACACCTCATTATATGGTATGGTATACCAGTGGGCGTGTCACGCCCATTTTCTGTGAGATAACGTTTTATTTTATTATTATTTTTATACCCTACACCCGAAGGGATGAGGGTATATTAACTTTGTTCTTCCGTTTGTAACGCATTAAAGGAGGCGTGGCAGGTATAGAAAAGTATATATATTCTGGCTCAGAATCACCTCCTGATTCGATTTAGCCATGTCCGTCCGTCTGTCTGTCTGTCTGTCTGTCCGTCTGTGGAAATCACGATTACAGGAGAACGAATAGAGGTATCGTCATGAAATTTGGCATGAATATTCTTTGTTATCCTACGCTGTTTGGTATTGAAAATGGGGAAAATCGGACAAGGCCCACTCCTACTTTTTATAAAAAATATGAATTTGTCCGAGTCCACCCTCTCAATATATAATCAAAATATAATCCCAAAAATAGGCGTGGTCCGCCCACTGGTCGCCACGAACATTCTCTACCATGTAGGGCTTTTTGATATAAATAGAGAAAATCTAACCGCCCCGCCTACTTTTCAAGTAAATATTAATGCATCGGATTTCAGGCCTGTATTTCTCAGCTCGCAGTTCGGATCTGAAGTTAAAATTTGATTGCCGTGTTTACCGTATTGGTGAAAGTCATCAAACAAAATAATGAGGTCTTATTAATGAGGTTTGCTCGGAAAAGCGTTGTGTGAAAGAGTTAATAGATCAAAATTTACAAACTGTAAATCAAATTCAAGTGGGCTGAACGCTCTTACTTGTTTTTAGTTAATTTCCATGGATTCATCAGGACTTGCGAATAGAAACGAATAGTTCGAGTGAAAATACGAAGAGGCAATTACCAAATTTTATTAAATTTTTAAAGTGACGGTTTTATTGTAATTCTCGGGAAATCACTGACTTATTAGTAACTTTCAAAGCTTTTGGGTTTCCTTTTGGTTCTTTTTTTGATGTAAAAGGTTCGATAGATATCTCCCGCAAATGCTTTTTCTAAGCTTAAGCCCGATTAAACCGAATTGAAATTAGAATTAAAATGATTATCCCTGTTTTTCATTTATGAATATCACTATAAATATATATGTATATGTATAAACATATATATGTATATGTATTTGTAGACACATATTATTCAAAAATAATCTATAACGTGTCTGTTCAGGTGTTTTAAAGCGTTGAGTGTGGCTACTCAATGCCATTCACAAAATTTCCCCAGCAACTTAATTAATTCCTGGTATTAATTGAAAATGAGCTGCAAGTTTTCAAGCAGTCTTCCCGTTGTGATTGAAAGTTGTTTTGAAATTTGCATTGAGGAATGAATCACGTTGATATGGCTTGTGTGTTTATCAGATGCTTCGATGTTTACTATTTTGCTTCTCCTATTATATATAAAAAAAATTTTAAATATATGTATAGGTACATATATGTACACAGTGAGCATAAGGTAACACCAAATGGAAATTGGGCTTTAGCTGTAATGCATATTTATTAATGATCTTCTCAGTTTGGTTAGTTTTTATACCCTACACCCGAAGGGATGAGAAGGGATGATTCACTTTGTGCTTCCGTTTGTAACGCATTAAAGGTATAGTACCAGGTATAGAAAAGTATATACATTCTGGCTCAGAATGACCTCCTGAGTAGATGCGAAGTAGAAGCTCTATCGCCATGAAATTTGGCACAAATATTCTTTGTCATCATAGGCTGTTTGGTATTGAAAATTGTGATAATCCAGTGCTACGCCTACTTTTTAGGTAAATATCCAATTCAGATCTAAATTTCTTAGCTTGTAGTCCGGATCTAAGGCTGAAATTTCAGTACCGGGTTCACCGTGTTAGTGGGAGTCATCGCACCAAAAATGGGCGTGACACTGGTATGCCATTCTATATAATGAAGTGTTTGTTGAAGAAAGCGTTGTTGTAAATGAGTTGATCGATCAAAATGTACTATTTGTAAGTGATATGGAAGTGGGCGTAACCCGCCCATTCTTTGGCACGTGCGGGTGTAGGGTATATAAGCTTCGGCCAGGAAAAAGTTAACGCTCTTACTTCTTTTACTTTCTTTTATGCCCCATTATCATGATTTATATTAAATATAGAGCTTTGAAACTTTCGTGATAGAAGAGAAATGGTATTTTAGAGAAATATTTTCTAGATTAAGCTAGAGTTAGAAGCTACTTAATTTTCTTTTAAACATAATAGAACATAAAATAGCTTTCTGATCTATAAAAATCGAATCAACGAGTAAATCCTCTAATAACTTAAAATAATACATTGATTCATTAAATTTACGAAAAAAAAAATTCAAAAAATTGATGGATGATCGCGTACTTGGTTATTCAAATAAGCACGTATAATAATCAAGTTAATCAAGTTATTCTCTTCACGGTCGAAAATTTTGGTTTAATTTTCCAACTTAGCAGGTTGTCATATACATCCTAAGCTAAAAGTCGATATCTTTAACTTTCTCTACTTATTCCCAACTTTTAAGAGGACAAATTTTCATTTGAAGTTTAAGTTTCACGCCTTTCTGTTCACGATCTAAACTTAATAGTTGACAACAAAATTAAGGAATATTCCAACCCAAAGAAAGTTGAAAAAAATGAAAAATTAAACTTAATTTTTGACCGTGTTCCACTATGAGTCCATTTATTAATTTTTGTTTGCATTCGACATTATCAACCTTCGTATTTGACGTGTTATTGTCGTGTTGATACGAGTACTAACCGTGGTTTTGCGTTGCAATTTAATCTTCCAAACGTTTTACTCCATTCCACTGAAACGTAAAAAGAACACAAACAATCCAACAAAATGGAAATCTGTTCCTCATGTTCTCGCTTCTGAACATTAAACCCTGAGTGTACGTCACTGTAAGTTTGAGATTAACAGCAACCTGAGCGATTCAGCAACTAATTCGTTGCTACTGCAATTTACTCAAATCGCGAAAAGTTATTGTTGTTACCGTCACATGAGCTCACATACTTGTATGCACGATAAATACGTACATATGCACATACTTGTATGCACTGATCGTATAGATCGCTGCTACCATCAAATTTTAAATCGTAATAGTAGGCGTCATAGTCACCTTATGATTTAATTTTTAACTGCTACTGCTCATCAGTTTGCGAGAACGTAATAAAATGTATAAAATGTTTATTACCTTTCGTTATATTCCATAAAATTTAGATCTGGATGGCGATTTGGATTATTTTGCAATTCTATACATTCTATTTATAGTTTAAATTGTGTATTTATTTATACAGCGTTTTGTTTATGTTTGGTACTGTGTGGTACCAAAAAGCTACAGGAAATCTCGGCGGGGTTTGATGTACATACGTTAAAATGTCCAACGGACTGTTTTTACTTGTAATTTATTAAATATATTCAGCAGGTATATTATGTTCATTAGGAAATTGGTTCATCATCGTTTCATGAAATTATTAATAATAACTTGATGGCAAAACTGCTTAAAATTGGAAAAGAATTCTTGCAATATACACGTCAATAGAAACAAGCTGACTTAAACGAAAAAGCAGAGGGGCAAATACCCGAGATCAATATCTAAAGGTCGGTATACACGCTCATGCAATTTACTCCAACTGATTGCAATTGGCGCAAAATTAAATGAATGCAATGTCGGTGCTCTGAACGTTTTTCAGTTCTCCATGAACAGTTTTTAGGCCATATCTGACAGTTTCTGACAATTTTGTTTGAAGGTTATTAAAATTTTCTAACGGAAACGATTTTACTCAAGCCCAATTTGTTTACTTGTGCCAAACACAAGCCTTCGTTTGCATGTGACGATTTACTTGCACCAACTGACTAGTTCATGCCAATTGGCGCAAACTGCAGGAGCGTGTAAACCGGCCTTAATACAAATATACAGAGTCTCGTATGCTGTGTACTGTGTTTTTTTTAGATATTATTGCAGTAAAATTCGTCGCAAAGTACAGACAGTACCAAAATAGACCAACTCTAGACCCTGACTTCATTTCTTATATTTCTTTTTGCTAATTACTTCTAGTTGTACATACAAATTGTGTGTCCGTCACAATGAGTTAGTTACCTGGTGGTGAAAATACACTTAATTTGCTCACGGTTGCTTTCAAAACCTTAAAAGGAGTTTTGTGGTTTTTGAGGTCGGTTCGTTGGTTTCTTGAAGCCCTCTACCAGTTCTCATTATTAACAACAGTCACAGAGAGAGAGAATGATACTTATAGAAGAAAGCCCCAAACATATTTTATTATCTTCTCCGCCTTTTCAGAAACGTACTCGTGACAAATCTGTTAACAAGGTGATTGTGCTTTGAGCTCGTTTCAAAGCTTGCCCCTCTGTCTCTCCGCTGACTTTGTTAGATGGAGCAGCAATAGGATTGGCCTTGTCTCTGAACTCTTTTCTTTAACCAAAACGAACTGCGCAATTCATACGTCGTACAACCAACGAAAAAACCAGCCGATGTGAATAACGCTTTTTCTTTGTTCTTTGAAGCCAGTTTAAATTTGCACAAGTATAGCAACAAAAAATGGGAAACCTGTATCTTTGCTTTTAAGGTTGTACGAAGCTTAAAACCAGCAAATCGTGGTCGCTGCGGAAAGCTAGCCCTTGCATGTTGATTGTCACCTTGTGGTCAATGCGATAAACGGCACCTCAATCCCACGTTCCTCCCTGGATCACAGTTGTGACTGACTGCGGGTATATCACTGGTGGTCATTGTCACTATATTTGTTAATTCACAAAGAAGTATGTGCAATTTTTCTGGCTATTTTCTATTAATTCAGTCCATGAATTGATCGATTATATCGACTGAGGTTTTTCCTTAAAAATTGTATCCTATTATTCATATTTTTCATATTATTCATATTTCAGGCGGATGACAAATCATTGCTAGCACGGTTTTATCATGCCGATCGCTCCCTCCAAGCAGTTGCCAGCGAATTGGACAGCTTCGATGGTCGCGCTGAACCAGACCGTTGCTCTCGCCTAGTTAGTCGCCTCCGGCAGAGTCAAGTAAGTGGACAATATTCACTGAAGTCGCAAGCCGATTCCATTTCTATTGTTCGGTCTTCTCGATTTATTGTCAGGATAAAGTACTTTCCATCACCAATCTCATAATGGATGAGTTACTGGGTGATGATCGTGACCCGCGCTCGTTTCGCGCAAAATTTCCCGAAGAGGTGTTGCAAGAGAATCTCGCTGGGCAGCTATGGTTTGGCGCTGAATGTTTGGCAGCTGGCTCGTCCATTATGAGTCGCGAACAGGAAAGCAAGGAAATGCGTCCACTTGCACAGGCAGTGACCAAGAGTTTGGGAAATGTACGTAATTTACTGCGCGATCAATGTCTGCGCAATAACGTTCCGAATAGCAGAACACTACGCTTGGATCTAAACGATTCCAGCACTGAACAATTATGCGAAAGTCTCAAAATATTCGATCGCTTGTTTGCTGAGTTCGAGCTGCGTTACGTAAGCGCCATGGTGCAAGTGAAAACTAAGCACGAGTATGAAATGCAAGAACTGATCTGCGTGCTCTTCTCGGAGACTCTGCAGCGAGCTCTGACCATTGGTTTGCTTGAGCAGGACAAAGTTGATTCCTTTGATCCGGCTTTAATGTTTTCCATTCCACGTTTGGCGATTATCGCCGGGCTAGTTATCTATCATCGTGGCCCACTAAATATGGATATGGCGGCCGATCAGCTGTCCGAAATGTTTCGACCCTTCAGACCAATTTTGATTAAAATACGCGATTTACTCCGAATTTTGAATAAGAGTGAGTTGAATCAGTTGGAAAGGCTACTCTGCACGAATGAAGATATCAATATGAAGGTAAGAAACACATCGCCTCGGAAAATAAGTATTTTATATGTATTTTTCCCGTAGGTTCCTGTGTGTAGTAGTAATATTGAGGCTCCGCCAGCTTGCGACAGAGAAAACAACAACAACAACAATAGTGGAGGTAACAATGCCAACAGTAACAGCAATAGTGGCAGTGGCATCACCTGTCATATGGATAAAGGAGATGGAGCCAGTCAACACTCTGAAACAGACCTTGAGCGACCAACAACAACAACAACAACAAGTAGTATACGGGAAAACAACAACAACAACCCTTCCGGGATAGGGCCTGACAATAAGAAGTTTTATGAAGCTGTCAGTAAGAGTCGCAAAAAATTATTACATCACGTCATTGGAAACGCCACCTACACCACACTGACCGACACCAGACACTCGCCCACGCTTTCAGACTCTTCAGACAGCTCTGCTCCATCTACGCCGACTGTATCGCCCGCTGTTTCGCCTACTCCGTCGCATTCAGTCGCGTCGACCTATTCGGCGGATTCAACATCCACATCGTCACCGACTGACTGGACAGATGATGAAGTTGGTGCATCTGACGTAGACGAAGACGCAATAGAATACGATTTGTCAAAAGAATTGGATATCGTGTCTACAGACTGTGCTTCAGGTTATCTTGTACCAAATACAAACTTCGGCAATCTCCTTCAACCGCAACAAGTTCCCTTGACCGATAATTTTGTAGCCAGCGAAGACGAGTTCGCTAATAACCTCGCCGATCCCAAATACGCCGCTAATTCGTCCGAAGATCTACCGACTACAAGTACAAGTGCATTGCCATTGCAGAGTCGTTATGCGTCACCACAAGCAGATTCTTCAGAAGAAAGTGAACAGCTGACTGTCAAAGCATCGGAGGAGAGCAGTGCGAGTGGTGCAAGTAAAAGTAAAAGTATTGAGGAATCATTTAGCACAAGTAGTGGCAGTTGTGCCGGAAAACGGCGACAGCATGGTCTTCAGAATTTACCGGAGACAGTCGGCACAAATTCAGTGGTTGAAAGGAGTTCACGACATCGTCACTATCACCATGTACATCGTCACCACCATCATCATCATCACCATCATCGCCCAAAGCATTCCAAAAAGAAGAGGTTCAGCATGACTGGTGCGGAATCTGATGAAGGGGAAATTGTTAAACCAACAACGAGTGTGGGAACTGCAAAGACCCGAACTCTATCAAGACCTTGGGCCAGTCAACGCACTGCGAACGAGGACATCTCGAGCGTAGATAGCACGTCGTCTTCACAGAGTGATGGTGACCCGCATGAACCCTCGCTAGCACTGAGGGTGGCAGGACGGCTAAAATTCAAGTAAGTTAGTTTCTTTGAACATGGAATTTTTTACTTCTAGGCTTCATCTTACAGAAGTACTGAAAATCTACTACATCGACTGTTTGTTTGTATAGCCGGCGTAGCAGATCAACTTCAAACGAATTTTGCATCCGATTTACGGCATATACTACGAAGCGTATTCCTTATGAATATGACCCTCAGTCAAGAAGAAATACTCGATATTCCGGAGAAAACTAAGGATTCGGAACTTTTCGAATTTCGTGCCTCGGAAAACGATGTAATACAACAGAGTGTAGGATCGAATCAAAGCATTTACTCCGCGGAGGAGGTGAATCCCGAATTAGACAACGTTTTTAGTGGCAGTGATACGGGAGTGGTCATCCAGCGCGTCCACACAGTTGACTTGGGCGTCCCTGGCGAGGCGACTGCCTCGACTAACCGTAATAGCATCGAGCGAAGCCACAGCTTAGGTGACCAGCCTAGTGATGAAATGGCAACAAGCACTAACACGCACAATATGAGATCGATAATAAGTGGACGTTGTTTGTCATCCACCTCTCGTCAATCTGTGACCCCACAACGCCACCGAAATCGCACTAATACCTCGTTTACCAATTTATCCCCAACCACCTCGCCTTCCTCCACCTCGGCTTCATCATCGTCCGAAAGGAATTCACCCGTAAGCGAACGCGTTTCTCCTTGCTTCCCACCTGCAGTTAATTGTAACCAGTCATGCACCACAAACTCGGTCACAGCCGCAACTATCAACAACCGCCGCCGAACGACGGAGAGTGGTTCACCACATTCTCAGTCCCAGTCAACCTGTCTTGCTCCACCTGCTTGGATACCTGACGAAAAAGCGCCACGCTGCATGTCCTGCCATACTCCGTTCACTGCGTTTCGGCGCCGCCATCATTGCCGCAACTGCGGTGGTGTTTTTTGCGGTGTCTGTTCAAACGCATCTGCACCGTTGCCTAAGTATGGTTTGACGAAAGCTGTGCGCATGTGTCGGGAATGCTACATACGAGAAGCTTGTAGCGTGAGCTCAGTTTCGGTGAGAAACAATTCTGCGCCTCATGTTGGAGGACCCACTTTGCCTCCATCGACCGCTGCTGCTGTGGGCTCCTAGTTGAGAGGGTATCAAATGATGTGTGGAGGAAAATGTCCGCCGGCGAACGTGTACAATAGAGTGGTACACTTTGCTTTGTAATTTCCAGCAAAGGCAAAAACACTCTGAACTGAGCCACACCAACAATTCTTTCAATTAGAGACAAAATTTCATTTTTTTCTGGATAGAATAATGGGCGATGAGAATTTTTTGGGTTGGAATTTATTGTATGTATAGAGTTCGCATTGGGTTTACTATTTCAGACGATTACAGCTAAAGTTGTAAGTTCTTTTCTTTTAATTCTGCTTTGCATAAATTGTAAAAAGATGATATCTTATGTACTATGGGAGAGGCTGAATAGAGATGGTTGCAATAATGAACTCGAAATTGTTCCTAGACAGCGAAATGGTGGTTCCATGATTCGACTCCCTTCTTTCACGTTTCGACATTTTCTTTGCCAAATGTCCTTATATTAAAGGGCTTTGTATCTACCATATTTTGCATAATTACATAATTTACAGATGCTAGAAAGAAACGCTGATATGTTAAAAAAATTTTAGCACGTGCAAAGAAAGAAAAAAGAAAATTTTATCAACTTGTGGCACAGTAAATTCTTCATTGCGACTAATACATTTAGTTCCTGGCAGATAAGATAAGATAATAGAGATAAAACAATGATAACAAGCTAAGAGTAAAATAACAAGCTAGGTGAAAATAAAGAACACAATTTTTCTCAAGCTTGTTTATGCAAGTCTCTGTTTGAATAAAAGTACTGAAATTATATTACTCTGTATACACACATTTACATTTTAAAAATGCATATGCCATGGTATACAATTTTGAATTGAATTATATTGTTTTTGATTGAATTTACTTGTATATGGCAGACATATTTCAATGTCTCGAGACGTATACGGACACGTAATTTGAAAATATGAATATGAATAAGACGATGTGCTTCAGAGAAAAGAATGTATTTTTTTCTTAAAAAGTTAAAAATAAATAAAACGTATATCCTCCTTTGTATATTTGTATACTTTTTAAATTGGAAATTTGTAGTCAAATTACTTAGTAACAAGGAAGTAAAAAGGCAATATTATTTGTTATTCAATGGTACAAGTTTAATTTCGTAGAAGCAGTAGTTGCTGTCGATGCATAAACTAATCTCTAAAAGTTTATCAGGCTTTCGTTTTACTGTAAGTTTCAAGAATGCATTCATTAGTGTTTCTCTTTTCTAAATCGATGTGATTTCATTAAAAAATATTTCTCCAAGACTTTTCAATTTTCTTGTTGCTTTTGTAACTACAATTTAATTTGTTCAAAACTTTACTTGTTTTCCTAATTTAAAATTGCTTGCTGAGTCTTTTATGATGCTTTGTTTTCTTTTTGTAAATTGCAATAAGAGAAACTAGAAATTAGAGAAATAACATAACCGCAAGGAATCAATCTGGTAACACTTATGAAATTTAAATTTGAAAATTTCTTTATTTTATTATTTTTTTAAGTGTTTACTGCTGTGAATTGTCAACTATTTCGCTTATTTGTACTTTGGTGTCTAAAACTGTTTTTTCATTCACTCATTCATTCATTTTTCCACATCCTTTTATACCACTGTTACCACTGTTTTCGTGCTATTTAATAGTATTCAATAAAAATATTAAAATTAAAAAAATCTACTAAAAAATTCAAACCAGTCTATTTTTTGGGTACAATGATAATTAATTTTCATTTTCAATTTCTTCACATTATAATAAACTTACATTTTAATGCTATCGTATTAAAAACTACGCACTCCTCTTATTCCGTTCTTCAAGCCTCCTCCTATGCCATTTCACTCGTCACAAACGTTTTAGCTGTCATTTAGCCGAAAATATTTTTTTCTCAATCGAGAGTAAAAAATATTCATATGTAAAAAATATTTTTTAATAGACTTTTTTTCCCCCGCATCGATTAAAAAATGCCACCAAAGAATGTTAAAAAAAAGGGTGCCGGCAAGAAAGGAGGCAAGAAGGGAGAACCTCCTCCAGTAGTAGTGGAGGAGCCGCCAATAATAATTTCTGAAGATTCATTGGTGGTGGAGGATTTGGATTTATTGAACGATATCAACGAGGAGTTCTTTAACAGGGCGGACAAGGTTTCCTTGATAATTTTCTAATGATATGATAGTTTTTCCATAAATTTAAACTAATGCTATGTGACGTGCTATAGGTTATACAAAATTTATCGGTCGCTGGACGAACTGCTGAAGCTTCCAAAATCCGAAAATATGTTAACATCGTACACAGTCTCCATCGTAAATATGTTGAAGAGGTTAAGGTTACATCGGAGTTGCGCCCAGAAGTTGAGCGCGCCGATTACAAATTGCGGGTAGCACTGGAGCTAACAGCAACATCGCAGGAGGCTATGGAAGGCCTAAAGGAAGCACTGAGTAAGAAGTGGCATATTAAAGCCATCGAAGGAATATTGAAATTGTATAGTAAAACTCAGTAAATATTGTAGTAAATCACACATGCACATGCAGTCATCTGCAAACTTACATTGCAAAAGTGACCCAACCCAGCAATAAACCACATAATCCGAAATATTAACCGAAAAGTGTAGAAGTGTTTGTAGTGATATAATGATGGGTTTTTTTTATATGCCAATTTTGATTTCATTTGTTCAATTATTCCAGGTGAAGCCTGGAAGGAAGCGGATACTTCGCAGATTCGAGAGCAAGACATTCAAGAACAAATGCAGGAGCTGGTTATCAAATGTGAGAGTTTCGAGAACAAACAGGCAGCAAAACAGGACGATTCATCCGAGTAGTTATGAAAGATCAGATCAAAGGAATCGTACTCTTGTACTAACTTTTATTTAAATTAAAGTATACAATATACATTCCTTCAGAAAGTGTTTTAAAGAAAGAGAGAAAAAAGGGGATAAGAAAGTCGTAAAAAATCTTATACATTTATATTTCCCGTGATTCTCTGTTCCGAAAGTTTTTTAAAGTACGCTTTCTTTGCTCTGAATTGGAAACCACTTTCAAAGCTTTCAGAAGTTACCTTCCTTTCTCTGTTGCTCATTGAAATATAGATTTGGAAATTTGGCTAAATACAAAAATATCATACTACGTGAACGTGATCGTCTCAATGGCGAAGTGGTTGATCTCGAGAAACGCCTTCAGTTCAATCGGTTCTATTCGGAATCATTGGAATATGTCAATAGAAACAATGAGGACACCGTTAACAAGCAATCAGTTCGCATTAAGTCTTTGGAATTGGAGAAACAACATTTAGATGTGAAGATCAGAAGTGTGCAAAGTAATCTTGAAGATCAAAAAGAAACCAATGCTCGAACACAGGCCAAGTTGGATCACTGCAGCAGAGAGGTTTGCCTTGAATATATCCATACATACAAGCATTCAACGCGGTTTGTAACAGTTACACGAGACACAAAACAAATTGCAAAAGAAAATCGCCGATTTCGATCGTCAGAAATTGACACTCGAAAGATTTAAATCCGAAAATCTTACAATTAGTCGCACCCTAACAAAGACAGAGGATGAAATGGAGGAATTGAGAAAGAATTACAAGGAAGATGAGGAAATTATTAAATCACTTCGACTGGAAGACAAGGTTATTTGATTGATTGGCTGATTTACGCGCGTTTTGTTAGGACAGATTAAATTTTGCTTTTCCCTCCGTCCGTAGGTCAAAGGAAACATAATCTTACAAGTTACTAAGAAGTACAAAAAAGCGGTACAGGATCACAGTTCCGTTTCCTCCAAATTGTATACACTGAATAGAGCTAAGCACGCGCTGAACGAAGAAATCATACGTTATAAGTAAAATGCTCTTCCCTGAGAAGTTTATTCATATAGTGTTTGATACAAACATTGGTATTTACAGAAATCAAATTAACGCCCTGGAGAAAGATGTACTGATGTGGACGCAGAAGCACGACGAACAGCGCCGACTAAAGGAGAATATGGCACGTGATCGTGATTCTCTGCGCAGCGATATTCTCAAATTGAACAACCAAATCGCAGATCTGCGTCATACGATAATGGTACAAATCAACACAGCGGATAACTTGCAGTTGGATATAGCAAAGTTAAATGGCAAGCTTGACGAAGTTAAAATTAGTAAAGCGAAAACGGAGAAAGAACGCGACGAAATGGCGCAAGATATGGAGGTCCTACACGAACGTATAGACACCTACCAAGGTTAGTACGAGTATGATCGAGGTTTTTTAAAAACATTTCACAACTGAAATTATTCATTTCAGAACAAGTCCAACATAAAACGGAACAGGTGACCGATCTCACCGAGAAGCTGACTCAAAAGCAGCATGCCTTGATAAATATTAAGAAGCAATTGGAAATTGTGCATTCAGACAAAGTAATGCTGCAGCGCTCGTTTGAGATTTGTACCCAAGAGCGGGATAACTTTAGACTTTTACAAATGGTTTGTATTATTCAGTACTGTGATATCCACTCAATAAGAACTTTGGCGTATTCAGAAAACCTCACATCAAACAGCGCAACTTACCAACGAGATTGCAGCGAATCAAAACAATATTAACTCCTTGAATCTGCAAATCGATCGAATGAACAACGAGAAAAAGGAACTTCAGATGGAGGTGCGCAACAAGGAGAATATGATGAGTTTGTTGCGCAAGGATCTAAAGGAACTGACCGCAAAGAATGGAAGCCTTATGAAAGTAATTGACGACGATGAGCGGAAATTCATGAAGATAACGCACGAATTGGATGAGACGCGCAAGGAAAAAAATTTGATTGGTTTGCAAATGGTGCGGCGAAACGATGAGATAGTCCTGCTGAAGGAGAAGCTCAGCATTATGCAGACTGCAATGGATCAAGGTGAAAAAACCATAAAGTGGAAAAATACATTTAGAGATACGGAGAGAGGAAAGAGCTTATTAAATCATACGCTGAATCGACTTTCCAGGTCAGTCACAATATCATCTGCGTGTGGAGGATATTCGTTTGCTCAAAGTGGAGATAAAGAATTTGGAAACAGAGCGCAATATTTTGACAAGAGCGATCAAAAGCACCGCCGATATGCGGGAAGAGATAGTGCGTTTGCAGCGTTTGCTGATACAAGAACGTGTCAGAGTTCGGTCATTAACTGAGGATTCAAAAACTCCAACAGGTGTGCATCGCTGGCGCATTCTCAAGGGTGAGGATCCGAACAAGTTCCAGCTTCTGGCGAAGGTGCAAATGTTGCAAAGGTGTTGATGATGAGCGATATAACACAAAACCTTTTCTTAGATTCTTTTATTCTTCTTTTTTAGGCGTAATCTCAGGCAAGAAGTTGAGAAAACCAATCTCGAGCGCAAACTAGCCGAGAGCACGAAAGTCAGCGCATCACTAAAGAAAGTTGTGGAAAACCTACCACCGTCCGATCTGAAGCAGCGACTTGTGGCGACACAGGTTTGGAAACATGGGACGCATTCTATGCATATTCTCAACTAATTACTTAACAGCGTGTAAATCGGACCCAACGGAGGAAGCTGAAGGCTCTCAACGCTGAATTGGCCATTGAAGATATTGAATTGAGAGCACGAGAGTGCATCATAGAAGAATTCAAGACGACTCTGAAGTTAACTAAGCAACAACATCCTCAGGATGTCCCCACTTCCAGCTCCAGTGACATGACGCCCTTCGGAGCCTACTTCAGCCACGAAAATTACATGGACTGCATTATGACAAGCGATCCGAGTCACGAAGCCATCCAGAACAAAGGAAGCATTACTAATTGAGACTTTTTGATATTTTAATGAATATTATAAAATCTTTTTGTATACCAGAAAAACACAACTTTTTAAAATGCATTAAAGTCTAGTTTAGGCTTCTGGCAAAATTACAGTTCAGCTTATACTTCGAAACTCGTACCTAGATTAAGGTTTTTGCATTGTTGGAGGTGCTGAGAAGCATTGTGTTCGTATTTGTAAAAGAAAACGTCGCTCTTCTAGCAGCTTCCGCTTCTGCTCTTTTACAAGTGTGAGCTGTGTTTTAGTCACCACTAACTCCGACTTGAATTTCTCTAATTTTGATTCCTTGGATTTATCCTCAAGATCCGTTGTGTGTAGTTCGGCGAGAACAGCCTTCAGTTTCTTGTCCTTCCTGGACAGTAAGTTCTGCAGATAAAGATGTTTTCAGAATAAGAAGCAGAATCTGTTGACTTGAGGCAGAGAATTACCCTGGTTTCGTTTAACTCTTCTTTAACTTTGTTGCTGGGTAGCTGGACCATGAATTTTTTTAGGGCGTCATAAAGGCGCCGAGACTCTTCCAAAGCACGTTCTTGTTTTAATGCAAAAACGTTTTGATTCAAAATTTGCCTGCAAAGAGATCAAACAGTAGAATAAACATTTGTGGAGCTTTTTCTGAAAGGTATTTCTCGAAAATGTTTAAGCTATCACTAGAAATAAATTCTTATTTTACTGACTTTCGTAACAATTGTATGCGTTTGATAAGATCCATTCTTTCTGGATCCGTACCGCCCAAAGTGCGCCAACGATGTATATTCATTGGTGTCATCATCTCCTCTAGTAGAGCACGTGCCTTGATGCGCTCCTGGTTAAGCGTACGGTGAGCTTGCAACAGCTCGTGCCGCAGATCAGCGGCGTTTTCACGATCTTTGCGAAGAATAGCATATATGGTGCGTAAATTCTTGATCTGGATACTCAACAAGTTTATTTCATCGTGACACTGCGATAATTCCTTTAGCATTTTGTTGTTGGCAACTCTCAAGCTTTCAAACCCTCCCTTTAGTTGTGTATAGTCGTTATTGCGTTTGGTGAGTTTTGAGAAAATAACGTTTTTTTCATCCCTAATGATATCGAGCTCTTTCCTCAGGAATCCTAAGTTATGTTCATAATCCTGCAGGAGCAAAAAGGATGATATAAAGAGTGTGTGTTAGAGAGCAAAGCACAAGAATATTCTACTCCCACCCACACTACCCACACTACTACACTACTAATAAAATACATGTAGATTTTCTGTTTGTGTTTAAGGACAAACTTAATTTAATACCAGATGGGTTCTGCAACGAATTCCGATCATTTCTTGTCAAGTTCGGTTTGGGGACAAACAAATTTCAAGAAGCGTTCAATACGAGCATTATGTATTGAATACTATTATATACTGTATAATATACTACATATATATATATTATATACTATTGAATTAGTATTGTTGAACCACGTTCAAAGGCATGCAAACTTGTTACATGGTTGATACCTATCGTATCAATCATGCACAAGCGTAGCCTTGCACAATCTCACTTGTAGAACCCACCACTAACTCCTTGTATCGCTATTTTTATACCCTGCCCCAAAAGGTTTGGGGTATATTTCCATGGCTCTTCCGTTTGTAACCCATCAAAGGAGGCGTGGTAGATAAGAATAGCCCTGTTAGATTAACGGTTACAGGAAAAGAAATTGAGGTATCGTAATGAAATTAGGCAGGAATAGACTATTACAGTAAATCATGACTGTTTAGGATTAAAAATCGGATCGCACTAATTCGAAAGAAGTTTGAACTCAGTTTTGATTTTCCCACAGAGTTCATAAGGCTCGCGCCAGGTGCTGAACTGTGTGCCTCTCCCACATTTGTCCCAAATCAAAACACAAACGTCCCCTAAACTATTCAGTTGTGCACACCTGTAGAGATTTTGTGAATTGATCGTTCTCGTTTTTCTTCTCCGCCAACGTAGCTCTGATATGGTGATGTGCTAATTTTGCACTATAAAGTTCTCCTTTCATCGTCCGACGATCTTTCTCCAGTCTATCCAGTTGGATTTGTAGTTTACCGATCACACCATTTTGAGAGAGTGTACTCTTTTTCAGTTTTTCAATTTCATCCTGATACCTTGTGATAGTTTCGTTCAATATCCTCTTTTCCTCTTCCATTACTTGTAGACTCCGTTGTAACATATTTCGTTCGCTAAGAATAGAGTCATATTTTGTCTGAAGCATGGCACATTTTTCATGAATATCACTGATCGTGCGCTTCAATTGGAGTTCATTATTTTCTTTTAAGTGTATTTCGTCTAGGAGAATAGAAAAAATTGTTATTAAAAATCAGTTTCGTCTCTGACCATGTTTCCTTATTTTACATAATGAATCTACTGACATTGTAAAGTATCTATGTTTTCACTTAGCGTTTGTAGTTCTTCTTGTTTTTTTTCCCGACTCTTTTGTAGTTCATTGCTTTGGGTTTCGAATTTCTGCTGTTTCAACTCCATTTGCCGCAGACAATCCTGCAATGACCGAATTTCATGCTGAGCCTTTTGGAACTCTTCGAGGGACTTCTTCGTCATGCGTTTTTCTTTCAAGGAGTCGTGTTTAAGCTCATCTCGCTCTTTCACAAGATTTTGGTTCTTTCTCTCCAGCTGATGTGCCAGTCTTCGCAAACATTCTACTTCCTTATCTTGCATAATCAATTGTGTCCTGAAAGGAGTAAGGTGCATAAATTAAAAATTAGGGCAATAAATTTAGGCAGAGCGATCTTCTCATTGTAATGATTACTTCAGTCGCGTATTGTCTTCATCCGCCGCCCATTTTATTTCTTCTAAAAGACCTTGCTTACGATTAGTATTTTCTCGTATTTTGACCAACTTGGAAATCTCTTGCTTAAGTTTAACCATTTTATTTTCTCGCCTTTTCAATAAATCAATTTTTTGTCGCAACTCAGATTTGTTTTTATTTCGCTCTTTTACCGCATATTGCAAATCAATGGTTAACTTAGCTAATTTGTTGGTCATTGTATTGTACTGTGAATTTAAATTTTTCAGATGGTTTTTTAAAGTTAGAGTCTGCAAGTTTTGTTGCACTTGATCTTTTGCAAGGTCAGCATTTATTGTTTTGATTTCGTTGTGTTGTTTGGTGTACGTTAATTCCTTAGCCTTCATGTTGCTGAGGTCTGTTTGCAATTGGCGGATACGTTTTCTGTTGGTGTCTCGTTCGATGGATGCTTCCTGAAATAGATAAAAATGTTTAAGAATATAATGAATGTGAGGTGAAGCTTTGTGGTTTTCTAGAGATCTTGACACATCATTTTCTAAAACATGAACATATTTTCCTTGAGTCATATAATAACGAATAAGACGCTTAATGAGGGAGCCTTTTTAACATATGATTATGGTAATATTTTTTACACGGCAAAATGTTTAATATCTCTATCTCTGCCATGATCACTCACTTCTTGAAATTTTATAAAAGCCTTATTTTTTTCTTCTAGTGTTCGCGTTACTGCTTCCAGTTCCGTGGTATAGGAACTTTGTAAATAAATGCGTTCACTGAGATTAATGATTTCCTTGTCAATCTGCAATTTCTCCTTCTTTTCATCTGTACTGCTGTAATATGTAATGTAGTATAATATGTTATGCTATGTAATATGTAATGTAATATAATATTTATTATATTTATATACAATATAAATATACCATATGGTATATATTTACTTTCGTGGGATCAAACTCTTATCAGAGAATTGTTGCACGTCCTTTTCTAATGTCTGTTGTTTCTCTGTCATCCTCTTTGCTGCGTTTTGAGCGATTTCTTCCCGATTCAAGGCGGCATCTCGCTGCTTCCACGCACTCTCTGAAAAAAAGAAAGACACGATATTTTCAGAAGCTTCATTTTTGATTTTTCATCTGCGGAAACACCTATAACGGCTCGCAGCTGAGTTATTGCTTCCTGATCCAATTTGGAAATTTGGGCAGCGCTGTTCAGCCGTTTTTCAAATTGCCTAATTTCTTCTAGAAGTTCTTCGGTACGAATTTGCTCAGCACGAAACTCTGATTTGCAACGATTGAGACATATGAGAAGACGCTGAACATTATCGGCATTTTCGGAGGTGCCCTTTTGTCGCAACACTCTAGTAATCTGTTTGATGGAAGACATGATTCTGTTTAAGAAGCGTCCTGTAAATTGTCGGGCCAAGGTTTGTAAGTCTGTCGGCAGTCAGATACCTCGGGAATTGTTGCTGCAAGAGTTTGTAAAAATTCCTCGTTAATTTCTTGGGGCACCAGAGGTTCTTCTTCAGAATCGGAACTTTTTGAATCAACGTGGCTCTCCATTTTCTGTCCGAGAATTGAGGCTCACTGCTGTGAGCTTATATTGGCTTATATTTGAAAGTTTATTGATAAAACCCGCTGTTGCTCGAGTTTCAATAAATCTGCGTTGTGTTACTCTGTTGCTATGGTCTTTAACAGTAAAAAGCACCCTATTCAAATGTCTCAACCTGCCTTGATTAATTCATTCTGGACGTTTCTGCAAATTTAGTAGATTTTCATTCGAGTCTTCGGTTCATGCATATTCGTCTCTAATTGACGCCGGCTGCTTAGTTCACAATTAGTTCACATTTGTGGTTCCTAGCAGTTGCGTTGCTGATAACTAAATTAAATGACTGCCCTACTGCACATTTCGAGCTTGTAAGAGCACCCGAGCTTGTCTACTCTATTCACTATAACTATTTTAAGCGTGGGGTGCGATGAAAATCTCTGATTCTTGTAAGGTTTTCGAGCGTTTTTAGCATTGCCTTCTTAAATTTTTTTCAAAATTGTGCTCCGCCTCTCGGCTGTTCACAGCGAAGCAAAACCGTTAAGGTTCTTACGCAATAAGGAGAAGCGTGTCACTTGGTAGGAATGGTAGGAATACTGGAAACTGGTTTCTGAGCATTAGTTAATCATAAAGTTTCTTACTCTATGGTTTAGAGTCTACGAGTAGAAGAAAATATTCAAAGAAAGTGAATTACTATAGAGAAGAAAAGTTTGAAGAAATTTCACTTATACTTTCCAAAAAACGGAGCCAGAGAACTGTACTTGATAACATTTTTGGGAAGATAGTAGAGTAGTTTTTGGTTGAAATCATCTTTTTTCCAACGATTGTACTCGCTCGCGAAAGAAACGAAAATGAAGTCAAAGAAATGTGGACAGATAGAGAGCGTGTTAACGTAAACAGAAAACAGCCATCAGATGATGCAACCTTTCTTTTTGGTCTGTCCCTGTCTCTCTTTCTCTCCCTCTCTCTCTCCCTTTCTCTCTCGCTCTCTTTCTGCCTCTCTCTACTCTACCCTGTTGTCATTCGCCGTGTTAGTTGAAGTTTTAAATTGTTATACAACTGATCATTTGATCAACTGATTGATGGACAAGGTAAACCGATCCACTATTAACACGTTTTACGCTCTCTTGATCACTATCGAGCCGATTGATAAATGATCAATGATTGAATCTTTACCATTGTATCATCATTCTCGTGCTTTGTAGAGTTTTCTGAATAATGTTTCACCTTTGCTTTAATTACTTACCAGATAATGACTAATGACCAGATAATGTCAGTTTATTGATGTTGGGGTCGCAGTTTTTAAGCTACTGCTATCGTTGCTGTGAATGCTGTCAATTTAAGTTCACGTGATGTAAGAAGGAAATTGTTATTGGCTCTTCGAAAATATTATCAGCTTTTGTCAGCTTCATCTAGTCGTAATTAGTGCGGTTTTTTGTCTAAAGCATACTTTTATTATTTGAACACATATTTCAATACCTGTATAGCTTTATATTGTTTTCTAGTGCAAGGTATACAAATTCGTATCACCAATGCTCTACTTGTCGTATAGTTCCCTACTTTCAAACATCGAACTACTGCAACAAATAAAGTTTCTTCCGCTTTACAGCCTAAACACAACGACGCAGCGACTGCAGCGGCGAGCAGCAAAAATTGTATAAATAAATATACAGAGAGAGCAATGGAATGGAATGGAATTTCTTCCGCTGCTACTCTCCCCATGATTCCCAAGCGAACCTCGCAATGACTGCTGCATGAACTCTCTCTCTCTCACGCAGCAGTAAAACACAATCCACGCAGCAGGGACGGCTGGACTAATTGAACCTTAATGGGGAGAGCCACTACGCGTGCAGTAGCGGAAGGATTCCATTACATTCCTCTCTCTGTATATTTACTCATAAAATTGTATGGGATTTTTCAAAGACGGTGGGCAAAATTTTTTTCTAGCTCTTTGGCCTTAAACACAGCTACAGAAATAGAATATATTGCCTCTGCCACTGCAGGTCCGCCCCATATGCATGTGTATAAAATGTATAGCATTCATTTTGCTGCGTGGTAGAGAGTTGCTGTTACAGCAGTTTGCTGAATACAATTTTGTATTTCTAATTTTTGATCCAGTGCTGATCCAGTGTCTCTCTTCACTAAAAACTCAACTTGCTGGTGGAGTTAAAAAACAAAACCTTTTTCGCCTCGTCTGGTCTCTTCCTCTACCCCGTTATGGTCATACAGAAATAATTACTCTTGCAGCAAAAGTTTGCAAACGACCTCTCAAGCAACTGTCACTTTTTTAAGGCAAGCAATCCAGTACTCATATTTCTTTCTGTTCCAAGCTTTTACTATCCTGCTTGTCTGCTGGCTTTCGTTGTTCGCTTCTGCTGCCTTTTCCGGTTTTTATTTCAATAAAAACTCTGTTTCAGCTTCAGTTGCATTTTCGATTTCGTTGTGTCGAAACGTTTGTAAATGTACGTACGCTCTATCGTAAGCCGCCGGACTCCGTCTTTGTCATAATTCGCTTTTTTCGTTTCAGGCAAACGAGCAGCTGTCGGTGGCGTGCGCAAACAGTCAATTTTGAGCACACAACAAAGTTTCAAGACAAAAAACGCCAATAACAACAACAACAAAATGCAAACAGCAGCCAAACTGAGAAAATCACAAACACAACGACGAAAATAACACAACAACACCGACTTTTATATACATATTTTGTCATTAATTGTGGCTTCGAGTAAATCAGTTTTGGTTAAGGTTTTATAAATATTTGTTGTTCCGGGTTTTCGTGATTGAAAATAAGAAAAATGAAAAAATAAAAATAAGCGAAAAATTACGTTGGTGCTTGAAAACTACAACTTGATGTGGAAAAAGTATCTGTTTATACAAAAAACAAAGTGGTAATTTTTTCTATAGTCTAATAGAAATTTTACTAATATGTAGTTTTCCATTTGTCTTCAGTTGAACACTTTTTACAAAATTTTATTTTATACTCTTAATTGGGCATTCCAAAAAGTGCTTTTTGTCATTACTGCTATTGCGCTGCTGCCACTGAAAGCGGTGAAAATGGTATTCAGAAAAGATTCAACAACTTTGAGCGACAAATCTACGAGTCCTGTCCCGGATCTCGAGCGCATTAAGCGGCATTTCAGTTGGTCTGATTCGGATTCAGTGTAAGTTAGAATTAATTAAAGAATGTGTTTTTAAAAAACCCGAAATGGTTTTTTATTTGTCTTTTCTAAAAGTTTGCATAGCGCGAATTTTTTATATTGCTTGAAACGAGTTTGTTTCTTAAGTCGTTTGTTTGCGGAGAACTTTTCAATTATTCTTAATCAATCCTCGTGTCTTTCTACGAGTATATAGAGTTTCTTTTTTAATGAATTTATATTTATCCATTTTTACCACATACTTTCGTAAGTTTTTTAATTTTTTTACTAAACTTCTTTACTAAATGTGGTAATACACATTTGCAACTGCCCAATAATTTGATAATAATAATTTACGTTCGTTTATAATTACGTTCGGTTGATAATGTGCTTGCTAATACAGTGGAACCTTGCATAACGGGCAGTTTTCCAGTTGCCCGTTGCCCGTTTCAGGGCAACAGTTTTCCACACATACATATTTATTGTCCAATTTTCAATGTAGCCTTTTGATACCCTACACCCCAAGGGATGAGGGTATTTCATCATTATGATGATTAAATATTATTTTAATGATCCAACACTCATCATTATTTTATATTCTCAAGTATTGTTAGAGTACATAAGAGTAAATGGCATTAGCGGTATGTAACAATTATACCGAAAAATTCGAAAATGTTTGCATGCATTTAATTGCTTTGTGGTAGTCAATCATGAAGCCTTTTGACAAGGCTGAATCGCCCTTCTCATTCCCCCCTTTCCCTAGAACATAGCACAGTTTGATGATTAAACTTCACATTATTTAGATGTTTTAATATCGACGTAGATTCATGCAACGATGCACTTCAGCAATAACGATGGGCTTTGTGAACGAGATCGTTTTATATTTTTTTTGGAAATTTCGCATTGACTTTATCCTTAATCTAACCCCAAAGAAAAAGCCTGGAGGTGTAACATCACCATTTTAGAAAAGTCGATCATTTAAAAATATTCATTTTTCTAAGTCTAAAAAAATTTCATACCAGAAACCTTACCATGAATGGTAAAGTTATAATTAAAAAAGATTTGTTTGTGGTTTTAGTTTTCTTTTTTCCATTGTCAATTAAATGGTTTTGACGTTTTAACAATGCTTATTTGATATTTCTCTCATTGATATTGCATTAAGTAGAAACTTTAGGTAAAAAGCTTTTCTCCGAAAGCTTTGGCCGCTTAAACAAATTTTATCTGTTTATGTCTGTGCTACTACTTTACAAATGCGATGAAACTTTACCGCCAGATGGTTCTGTGAGTTGACTCTAAGTTGATATAATGGTTTTTATATCGAATAATGAAGTACGCTTCGGTCAAATGAGATAAATAACACAAAGTGATGTTATTTTTCATTCGCTCCAAGATAAATATTTCACGATTAATAATGGATTGCCATAACTATCGAGTGTGCTCTCTTATTTACGAGCTACGTGATTGTTAAGGTTTCAGTTAATTTCCGTTATAAGTTCAGTTTTTACTCCTTTGTATCTTTTTAATATTAGATTTATTCTGTAGATTAATATGCTAATAAATAATAGGAGAAATATTAACAAAAATAATACCCGGTCAAATCTTAAAGTGAAATAATTTTCTATTACACTTTATTACACAATTCTCTATCAGTTTCATATACACTCATTGCTTTCTTCTTCTTGAAGTCGCTGATTTGTTTGACCTGGTAAATTTTCAAATGTTCTTGTGACGCTTATACTCACAAATTGTATAAGCTTCGAAGTGTTTACCCGAATCAACAAACTTCATTCTCATGCTTAACCATATTTCCTCATTGAAATATGAGAACTGTTACAGGAACCTTGTATAATTGACGAGTTTTAATTGGTGCTGTTTCTTTTGGAATAAATCCCTGATTAATAAATCCATCTACGAAGAATCTACAACGTATGTAGCGGTGTATTCCAAAGGATTTGCCCAGCCAGCTGCAGGCTGCTTGACGTTTGCGAGTGTCATAGTGAGTCGCATGCATGAAATTAAAAATTTTGCATGCAGGACGTCCGACAGAAGTCCAGTTGAGCCAGCCACAACAAAAAGTTACTCACAATTGATATCAAATAATCATGAATTGTTTCACAATTCATTAGTAAATGTTTGTGAAGTCTTTAGTTTTGTATCAAAGATAAAATTAAAGAAACAATTTACTTTTAGAATTAATTGATTAATGATCATGAATTCATCAAGCGAGAATTTCCAATTTAAAATTTTACAATGGCCCTGATTTTATAAACTCAAAATACGATTTTTATTTGAAATTATGGTAATGGTACGAGCTTTTTAGCTTTTGACCAGAGATAATAGATAAGATAATACCCATGACGATACCTAAGAGATAATGAATTGAGGAAACACTCAAAAGAGCAAAGTATAAAAGTTGATTGCGTATGCGTAAATTGAATAACATATCCCTTTTATAAATTATGGTACTTTTTCTGTGCTAATATTCAATTTTACTACTTTAATTTACAATGTGATGATTAGAAAAGCACTTCACGCAAACCTTATTTTCTCTCGATTTATCGTGCGCAATTGTTTCTCCTCTTGTTGCTTGTTTAAAGGTCGTAAAACAAATAAGCGTGTGCTTCAATGTGAACAAATAAAGGAAGAGCAATTTTTACAGGGAGACCGTCGTTCAGTCTGTCAGTAAACTTTGTGACTGACTTAATATTACTATTTCTAGTGTAGAAGAGAATTTAACTACGAACGAACGAGTTTTGTGGTTGTTAATCGTAGTTGAGATTATGTCAAATTTGAGCCCATATTTAGCTTGAGTGTTTGTGTTCGTGCTTTTGTAGTATTAGTGTTAACGGATGAACATGAACTTTGTACTATTTTGTATTATTGCTGTGATCTCTCCTAACCTTTTACTGCTTTTGTAAGCTTTTAATTTATTACAATTACATTTTACTAACTAGTTTTTATATTACTCAAAATATGGTTAAGATGCAATACAAACAATAGTCAGCGTACTCCTATTGAAGGTAATATGAAAAATGTTGATATGTTGGTAACGAAGATGTGCTTCAAGGTGAGGCTAATGATGATCTAATAATATTGGTGCTCAAGGAGGAGAGTTCTGTAAAAGGAACGATGAAGATGATTATGTCAGAGGTTATAAAAATAAAAGAACAAAAACCAAATTATTATATATTATTTTATAAAAAAAATAATTAATGTTTATTGATCTGTGCCCTGGATTTGTCCCTCCTCTTGATTTATAGAAATTTTTATAAATGATTACATCTCTAACTAGTGTCTCTAAAGACGCAAATTCGCTCTCTCTCTCCTTCTCTCTCTCTCTCTCTCTCTGTTTTCTGAGAGAGTCTGTTTGCTTTATCTCTCTTCGACTCTCCCTTCCTTTGCAGAAATATTGAGTTAGTAAGCTTTAATAAAAAAGTTGTAGGCTATGAAAAACCTACGTTTTTCTGTGTGTGTAAGTGTGTCTGTGTGCGTATTTTTAGTCAGGTTTGTGTTTGAATAGGAGTGGTGAAATCTGCTGAAATTGCGCAATGAGTTAAATATAATTAAAATAGGAATACATATTCAGAAAGCCTAAAACCTGACCTGGTGTAATCTAAGGATTTCAGGTCGTATACTCGCGCGTTAGTTGTTTTTAAATGTTCTATCCAAAAAGTTTAAATTCTGCATGTTTGCTCATAATTATTGGAATAAAACCGGTTTACCATATAAAACCCATTCATTTTATTGGACGCAAAACTGAAAAAAAGCTAAAGCGTGATGAATGGAGAATTGATTAAAATAATTCTTTTCTGTCTTAAAAAAATTTCACTTCAAAATATCAGTTTCTGGCAATTAGAAATGAAATAAAAATTAAGTACCAAACTAAAAGTAACCAGTTGTTCTAATTTAATCCTTGCAACTTTTAAAAAGTTGTGGTAATTTTATTCAAGGGCATAATATGCAATAACCGTGCAGTAACCGTGATTTTGTATCTTAACGTTTGATTTATGACTGTTGCTTTATGCTATGCTATGCTATGCTATGCTATGTTATTCACAAAATGTTACGAGAGTCGTCGAGAGTAAGATAATTTTAATCATTTTAATGTTAATATTATTTCAACTATGAAATGGAATGGAAAATGGAAATCTCTGCGTTTATGTTATGCCATGAAAGTAAATAATTCAAAAGAACCGGCGCACAACCAGAACGGGCCGGACCGTCTACCACTCAAAAAGCGAGCTAAACTTTAATTACGAGTTCAATCGTACTCGTAAAATAGTGAAGAACAACAAATAAAAAATCAGTAACCAGTCCCGTGTCTCATAAAGATACTTCGCTTGCAGGAGTACTCGAGGTTGTTGCTCGAATTTTTGTGTTTTGTGTTGTTTGGTTTTTTATACCCTACACCGAAGGGATGAGGGTATATTCACTTTGCTCTTCCGTTTGTAACGCTTTAAAGGAGGCGTGGCAGGTATAGAAAATAATATATTCTGGCTCAGAATCACCTCCTGACTCCTGTCCATCCGTCTGTCTGTCTGTCCGCCTGTCTGTGGAAATCACGATGGCGGGGAACGAATAGAGGGATCGTCATAAAATTACGAATATTTTATGTTATCCAAGGCTGTTTGGTATTGAAAATGGGGAAAATCGGACCAGTGCCACGCCTATTTTTCATAGCGATTATGGATTCATCCTTGCTAATAGCCAAATTTTTCAGCTTGTAGAGTGAATTTTAAGCTCAATTTTTTTTTAGATCACCATCTTAGAATAAAATATACGAGTACTCCCAACAATAGGCGGGATCACCATATAACGAGGTGTTTGTTGAGAAAACTGGTGTTGTAAATGAGTAATAAGTCAAAATTTACTACCTGTGAATAAAATAAAAGTAGCTGTCACCCGCCCACTTTTTGTTATCACTTCGACAGATGCGAGTGTAGGGCATATGAGCTTCGGCTAGGCCCAAGTTAAGGCTCGCGCTTCGCTCTTACTTGTTAATTTTTATTATTATTAATTTTTGCATTAAAATGCATTCATCCAACCAGACTGCGTCTAGATTTTTCATTGTGGCACTTCATTCGTCGAACAGAAACCAGGTTTGTGTGGCAAACGGACAACCACCTCCAGACGACTTTCACTCCTGACGCAATCGTCGCCGATTACAGAAGAAGTAAAAAAGAAGCTGCAGCGATTTCTCTCCGCAGCGAGAGCTGAATCTGGTGGAAGCTGATGTTGCTGAAGACATCAGAAGAGGAGTCGACTGGAACAATCCAGTTTTGCACGAGCAAAATCCGCATCTGGTACTGCTCTGCTACCGAGGCTATTGAGTGTTAAAGAGTGCTCCCAGCGCCGTTTGTACAATATAGCAACAAGTTCATGTCGGTATGCTTGGAGCTGAATTGAAGTTTGTTGATGTGAGTGTGTACCTGTCTGTTCAGGTAATTGTAATTGCAAGCACAAATTATCCAAGCAGTTGCTTGTAATTATTTACATTGCCCAAATGTAAGCCCAGTTGTGGGACACCATCAGCTGGAGGAGCAATTTTTACACCTTTGGAGCGGTTTCTCACTGACTGCATATTGTATATTGCCTCATTTTAGACTAACGCTGTTGCTAACAAGTGTGCTGCTATCTCCCAGCAACATGCCGCCACGCTGCTGCGCAAGCCGAATATTCGCAACATGTCTTCTGTTAAGTGTGCCAGATCATATTCCACACACTGCGAAAATATTGCGCCATCGAAGTGTAGTCATTTGCCTCGTTTGTTCGAACTTCTCTTTTATTGCTCATTGCATGATTTTTCTTCGCTCAAAAATGTTTCCACTAAGTGTTAAACGACTAAAGCAAAGCTGTCATTAAAGTGCTGATGATTGCTTCTGCTTGTTGATTGCTTCATGTGACCTATTTTCCGAAAGGAGCAAAGCAAAACAAAAGATACCAGTGTGTGCACATTTTTTTAGTGGGTTGATCATATTTTTCGTGGTTACGTCGAATTTGTTTTAAGTTCAAGGTTGTTCAACTCGAAACCCAAATCACACGCTTGCAATCGTACAAAACATTTCTTTATGTCTGTTATCTGTCTCTCTTCGTTATCCACTGTCCTCCTCTCCATCTTTCTTTAGTTGTTTTTAATTTCCTCACAGTTCGGGTATTACTCCCTGCCGTGGTCTATAAGAAATATATGTATATAAAAAATGAAAGCGCCTTTCATGTATGGTGTTCTTTTTGTTGGCTTTGACGGAACTTGGCCTGAATTCGTAGCTGTCTTTAAGCGTAGCATTCCATTAAGTGTGCACTTATTATGGCACTTATTATACCGACGAAATGCTGTTTTTCTAACGAATTTTCCAAGATAATTAGTTATTATTTGAACCGTATATCATGGAGTCAAGGACAGAAAAAGTTTTATTATAGAATGATTTTTAAAATTGTCATTCCAATTCGAAACCAATCTTTTAAAACACAACATTTTCAACCGTCCAATGAGATGGTTTGCGGTCAAGGCTAAGCCATTGTCAGTTTAATGCGATCAACACAAACAGCAACGTGCAAGAGAGACAGTTAGCAATACATTTAGCAATGACACATTGATTATTTTGCTTTCCCTCCAAAGTACGAGGTCTGTTCAAAAAGTATCGCGAATTTTGAATTGCCGCGGGTTACGTACATACATATATTCGATTTTCAATTTTTTGTGGCGTTATGTTGCTAATTAAATAGGAATTTTTTAAATAGGAATTAAATAGGAATCAACAGCTATTTTGCTTGGACGTGTTTTGATGGACGTGTTGCGATTGCTTTGTGCCATTCGATTTTTACCAATAATTTTGGAATGAGACCAGTCGCCGCGAAATTCGTACCAAAATTGCTCAATTTCAAACAAAAACAGCATCGCATTGCATTGCTAAGAAGATGTTGAGCTCTGTCCACGACGACCCAAATTTGCTCCAGAGGGTCATAACGGGTGACGAACCCATGGGTTTATAGTTATGACGTGGAAACCAAAGTTCAATCATCCTAACCGGCATGATTGGCAAAAGTCGAAGACGAGCCAAAACACGTCCAAGGAAAATAGCTGTCAAAAATTAACTGAACATTCAAAGTGGCCGAACTTGTCAGCATAAGTGAGGAACATGCGTACCAACGCCACCAAAAAATTGAAAATCGAATATACATAACCCGTGGGAACTCAAAATTCGCGATACTTATTGAACAGACCTCGTATGTGATATGTATTTTCAAACTTTGTCTTAGCATTAAGAGTAATTAAAGGCAATTTATCTTGAATTGTTTCCTAAATACTAAAAAAAAGAATACTACTTCTTGCTGCTCTCATGCTCTCAACGAAGACAACCGTTGAGGACCTGTGGAGGGGACAGTTACAAACTATTGAATTGCAAACATAATTTTTGTAAATGGCGTGGTTGTTTTTCTTGAGTTGCGAAACTTTTTGTAAGTAGCTTCATAAAATCTCACCACATAATGTCAAGAGTTTGTATCCAGTTAGTTATTAAAAAGCTCATAGTAAATAGAAGAAAAAGAAGCAGAAGGTGTAGAAGAATAAAAAGAAACATTTAAAAATGTTGGCAATACCATATGGCTCGATACAGTCACCGGTGACTACGACCAACGACTATTGGGTCGATGCTTCATAAACCGCATAATTAGCAGACAAATTGAGCGAACAACTTGCTGGGAAGCTAAGCGAAGTAAAGGGTATAGAGAAAGAGAAAAAGAGAGAACAGAAGAAGTGATTCGACCTACAGCTCACTAAATCCACTCAAACACTTCATGACTTTGTAATCAATGATAACCACTGATCGATTGAGCAATCGAATGAATCGCAGCAGAAGTTCACTATTCGCTGGCCGGTGACCATTTAAGCCACTGGCTAATTCAGGCCAATTCAATTCGTGCCCCTATTGTTGTTGTAGTTCAGTAAAAATGTTAATTGGTTGGTGCAAGAAAAAACACTGTCAAAACATAACGCATAAAGTTATGCAAAAGTGACCTTGAAATGATCTCAAACAAAGTTTTATAATAAAAAATATTTTTGTAAACTTGCTGGGCAGTTGTTGTTGTTACCCAGTTGTTGTTATTATTTCATTGTAGTTTTTGTTGTTTAACCGTGGGTTGGTCAATCGTCGTGGCTGGTGCGCTGCTGGTTTTCTGTTGTTGGTATTCGATCATTGAAGGTCTCTGGTTTCTTTGGTGTGAATGGCCGTTGACGTTGCTGTTGCTGTTATTAAAGTAGGTCCGATATTGGGCAATGCTATCTTGACTTTAATTAAAGTAGAATAATTTTACATGCAGTGTTGGAAGCGCTGCCAATATTTTCGAATACGTTGTAGAGGATCGTTTCAGTTGTTTACTATCGTTGTGTGATGAGCGTATATCGTTGTCGTTGCAAAGCTTGCTGCAATAGGAGACACCAAATAATGGGTTTTTGGGGAGCAGAATTTTCGTCAATGATAATTGTCAATGCGAAGAGTACCTAATTGTAGAGCTTTTTGTGACAAGTTAATTTTCCAATAAACAATTTGGTCAAAAATAAAAATGCCTTTTCGTGGTTTTATTGTTTACTGTAAAGTTCTTTTGGGCTTTGAAAACATTCGTATATGAAGTTGTATACGAAGAAAACGTCAATGATGTCCTGATGAATACGCGATTTTGTGATATAAACTTTATGATAATTTATTTATGATACATAAATTTCCAATGCGTGATTAATGCGTGACCCAAATTAATTTTATCGTACGTTTGCAATCGGAGTATTATTGACTGAATTCGAATTACCTCAGACCCAGCTTCACTGCTGATTACGTTAATAACTTAACTAGCTTGAGTCGTTGTTGTCTAATTATTCTTTAATTATAATTATTAGTTCATTAAATTAATTGTGTTTTGTTTTTCTGAGTGTTATGGTTCTGCTGGTCGCCATTACCGGCCCTTTGTACGCGATGGTTTATAAAAAGCAATTCTCATTTAGTAAATGTTAGGAGTATCATTTATCGATCTTGTGATCTTGCGATCGACTGTAATCGATACAAATGAAGAACTTTATATTTTGGAATTTAGAGTTCGTTTACTGTCCTTTTTCTAGAAACATTTTCCATTTTATATTTAGAACTTTAGTTATATCGTAAATTAACAAATTTATTTGTAGTTGAATAAAAAAATATCATTGTATAATAAAAGCAATATTATTAATAATGAATTACACATTTATATGAGACTTATTACAAAGAGAATAAAAAACTTCAATTAAAGTAGATTAGAATTTTTTTTCCATCCATTTTTTCCATTGAAATGCTGTTGAGTACAATTTCTGAAATGCGGAAGTGTTAAAAGAATTTTTGTTTTTCTGCTGCGTTAATAGAAGTCGCAGGGCAAAGGTTCTCCCCATTAGTTCCACTTTGCTTTTCTTTTTTTCTTTTCTTGCACTTTTTAAATTAAACTGTATTTATTAATTACATTTAGACCGTTACGTTAATTTTCACCATGGAAATATTTTCGTCTACGGTCGACCGGATCACCCTCAAGCATTCTGGAAATGCTTTGAAAATGAAAATTGTGAACAAGTTAATTAGTTGATAGCAAAATGAATTTAAATAATAAAATTTAATAAAATTTAATAAAATTTTAAATAAATAAATTTAATAAAGATAATAAAATTTCTACCGATCAGCACGCACTAGAAGAAACAAATTGATTTGAAAGCTTTCTTGCTTCAACAGTCACAATCTTTTCCTATTTCTCTCCACTTTTCGCCCTCTTGAAAACTATCACACTCTTTTCTGCTCCCTCCAAAACTTCTTTTTCGGATCGCGTCATTTTGCCAACAATTCTCTTCGATTTTCACAGCACTCTTTTCTCCTATTTCACTTCTTATTGTCATTTCCTTTTAGTTAAGACCGCTTTCAAGGTTAAAACGCAGGCATAGACAGACGCGCATCACAGTTAAGTTATTACGTAATTGCGATGTCGACAATGAGGTTGAAAGAAAAAAGTGATACTTTCGTGCTGCATGGCACACATTTTTTGTTGTTGATTTCAAGTTGTGGCAGCAGACACAAGCACCGCATCAACGACAACCGAAGCAAACAGCAAAAACAACAACATGGCGTGCTTGACAAACAACAAAATTTGTGAAACATTTTTCACTTTTCTCATCCACTCCAGATTGTTATTTTCCAAGGAATTGCTAATTAAAAAATTTGCACAAGATTTTATAGATTTACAGC
The DNA here is from genome assembly GCA_949752815.1 of Conops quadrifasciatus. NCBI lineage: Eukaryota > Metazoa > Arthropoda > Insecta > Diptera > Conopidae > Conops > Conops quadrifasciatus. The sequence continues at coordinate 41,284,432 of OX457078.1, forward strand.
ATCCAGGCGTCAACAGTGGCAGCATTTTTTGACGTTTCTTGCGACGCAGGTTCTCTCAGGTTGATCATAACAATTTCCTCTGAATTGAGTGCAACATTCTTCATTCTCATAAATTATATTTAGCAGCAGCAACAGAGAAATAATGCAGTAATTGATTTCGGCTTTGTTTTGTTTTGTTTCGAGCTGCTTTTTAGGCTAAAAAGAAGAGGTTACTTTCATATATTAAATGTTCCAAAAGAAACAAACAAAGGGCTTGACGAGACCACTTGTGAATGCTCAACTCCGTGACAAAACGTAGATTTTTAGTTTCTATTGGTTTTATTTCGTTCCCTTAAGTGTCATCGTTCAACTAGGTTTTTCTTGTAGATTTATCAAAAGAGGCGGCGGGTAGGGTATTTTTTGTGCTATATTGACCACTATTTATTTGCAAACAAGCATAAAAATTCAACAACTAAAAACTATAGGAATGCGCTTTAAATACATATGCCTCGACGACATTAACAGCGAGCAGCTAAACGTAAAAGATAAATCGTACCGTAGTTCAGTCGCGTTTCTCGCTTTCGAAGCACAAGACGTGTTGCTTTCTGCACTTTGTATCTTGTTGCTGTTGCCATACTTGTCATCGCACTCGTTACTATCTTCGTTTCCGTAATTCTGTTTATTGTCGCGTTTATTTGACACGCGTTTGCTTAGGCTCTGAGCGTGTCTCTCTGCGCTTTCCTTGGCTGCAAAATTTGGCAGGGCGAGCCTCTGAAGATATCGAGAGAATCCTCTCAAAAGTTAGTGGCAGTTAGCCCGAGCGGCGGAAATAAGTCAGCTTTGATTGTACGTGTCAGTGTGATTCGATGCGAGTGTGTTTGCCTTGTCTGTGTTGGCACATATAACGTTACATGTGCCTCAAGTGTGTTCCATGTCTAAAGTGTAAAGTGCGTCGTGAATTTACGCCGACGAGTTAAAGCACATAAACAACAGCAAAAGCAACAGCCGCCACAACAAAAGCACAGATCAGAAAGCTTGTGAAGTGTTAACATTTTAGGTAGCTACGAGTTAGTTTTATCTGGCCTTTTGTACGTAGCGCACGTTAAGTGACTCGGCCCGGGCATACAGTGTACAGTTCAGTTCGAAGTAACGAAATCACAACAAACTATTTTTGCAAAATCTAGTGCGCTGAATTAAGCTTTTAAAAAGTCGTTTTAATCGAAACAGTAGCTGCTGAAAATTTTACAGAATATTCACTTGAAGAAAAAGTGATAAATGAATGTTTTCAACTTTACACTCGAAATCAGATAAAACTTACGAGCGATTTTTATTAAATTAGGAAAAAGCTTTTAGTTGCCAGAAAAGGAGCATATTTTTTTAAGTTGCGCAGAAACTAAACGTTTGTTTAACGAAGTTTGAAAGTTTGTTTCTAAAGTCTTTCGTTTTGGGCTGTTTCGAAACTTACATATGTACATATGTATGTTTTATGCCTTTTGCTTCGTTTCACAATTCCTGCATCAAATCCGAGGTTGCTTTTAAATGTATTGGCTTAAAAAATTTTCTCAAAGAATTTCTCTAAATTAAAAATATATTTCAGATTTGTAAATTAAATAATATTTACTAATTAATTAATTTAATAATTAATTAATATTTTATTAATAATTAATAAATAATTAATATTGTACAATTAGTTAAAAATATATTTGCTCTAAAATGAAAATAAAAAACCACCATGACTAGATCCTCTAACTTTAGTTCTAATTAACTGTAAAAAGTGACAAAATATTGGCATATTTCTTTTAATTATTTTTGTATTGATGTATTGATACATATGATGGCAACTTAAATCATATGTATCGATTCGCGTTGTGTGTACGTATCGACAGTTTTACGGAAAAAATTAAAAATGACTCAAGCTGAACGGAATACATATACATAAATAGTTCACCATTCACTGATTTTGTTTATCGAGATATGGCAGAATCAGTGGCCATAAATGGATTGTGATTTCTTTGGTCCTTCTCATTTTTGCTCTCTTTCTTTCTCATTCTTGCAAAGGAATCGAATCAAATTTAAAATTCTTTCCTTGTAGATTTGGGAATATTTTATGTGAAACGCGGAAAATGTCAACGATTTCTAAAGCCAAACGTTTTTTCAATAAAGCTTTTTAAATAAAAATTCATTTTTGTACAAACTTTACTGACAAAACTTAAAAATTTTTTGCTACGACTGCTGGCGGTTTTCAGTTCTTGAACTTTGATCTTCGTTGTCATACTAATTAGTTTCGTTTGATGTATTCCACTGCCTCCTAAAGTAGATAAACGCAAGTATTTAGCAACAATTTTTTATTATTCTTGCCGTATTTTTCCACAGTTCATACCCGTGTGATATACGGAGAAAAAACGACTTGTTCTTAACAAGTATTTAAAGAATTACTTAGATAGTGCTTTTAGACTCTGTCCGGGAAGTCAAAACAGTTTTTAAAATAAAAAACTGGTTCTATAGTAGTGCATGGGTCAACAAAAGCTGGCGAATTTGCGTCCTAAATGCTCTAGCATTTTTACCCAGTGCAGTTTTCTGTACTCCCAACCATGCATATTTTTACTGCAAGTGCTCAGAATCAAGAGTAAACTTTTTGTATGCAGTTTTGACAAACAATTTAAATGAGTTGACAATTTAATTTCTTTAACTCCTTTAGAAAGAAGTTCTAAACTAAATCAGAGAGATGGTCAAAGTTAATTCTATATACCATTTTTAGAAGTCCATAAATCACAGCAGTATTATATTCCTAAATACGAAAAAAAGAGTATCTTTGAAGTACCATGTTAGGTCCTCCAGAAACGTCCTTCCACTCGCTATGTACATATTACAATTATTCGCTTAACCTTGTTTTCTCTAAAGAGTCAACCTGAATTTACTAAAAGCATTCAACATCAACAGCGCCAGGTTATGGCTACGAACTGGTCAACCCTGACAACAGGAATTGGTTTCCGTCTTGACTCAAAGCTTTCCTTTTCTCCTGCGAAAATGCATGTGCTTGATGTTGTAATAATCGTATTCGTACACAGAACATAACAATAACAATTTGAGAACAACAACAGCAGAGAAATAATTTACCACTTTGCGATGTCTGATGGCTATAAGTGCACTCACGGCATTCTGGCATCATCAACAACAAGAAAACCACAACTATCACGCTCTGTTGCCACTGCATGGTTGTACAGAAAAAAGCAAATCTGCTTGCGTGCAGAGAATATTGCGGATGCTGTTGGTTTGCTGCCATGCATGTGTGTCGCCTTTGTTTGTTTATCCATCGGGCGGACGCGCGGACGCGCGGACGGACGCTAGGACTCTGTGGGGCTAAAGCTTTTGGAAATTATGTCATCGAAAAACCCGACCAATCGACCAGCTTCTCAAACCGGCTTCTGTACGCAACAGACTCTTGCGGCAGGGGGTTGACGGGTCAGTCGATCGGTAGATCGGTCGGGCTCTTGGTCGGTTGGTCGGCTGGTCGGCAGTTGGTCTCTTGCAACAACTGCAAAATCACCTGCAGAACCCGATTTCAGCGGCTGAGTTGCGTTTCGTTATGATTGTTGTTTTCTTGTTGAATGCTAACCAACTGCATTGAAGCAAATTATGTTCGGAATTTTAATTTTTTTTATTTTTTAATGGAATCCGGTGTTACGATATTCGTTCCTCTGCCTTACGTTACCCTTGCTTCTCGAATTTAAAAAAAAAATTATGCAACAAATAATAAGTCAGTGTTTTGTAAATATGCCTTTATCGAGGCTACCCTGATCCGAATATTATATCCTACACCTGAAAGGATAGGGTAAATTCACTTGGTTTTTCTGTTTGTAACGCTTTAATTGAGGCCTGCTAGATATGGAACAGCATAATATTCTTGCTCAGAATCAACTGGAATCGATTTAGCTCTGTCCGTCCATACGCCTGCCAGGTCTGCCTGTGAAACTCACGATTACAGGAGGAACTAATAGGTATCCGCATGCGATTTAGTAGGAATATTATTTGTCCCAAACAGCCTGGAGCATGGGAAATATCTGACAAGTGACTCGCCTACTTTTTGTTCATCTGTAATACAATAAATTCATCTATCTTTAGAGCTAAATTTAATAGCATGTAATGTTGGCGATGTTGTTAATGGGTTAAGAGATCGAAACACACTCTCTCATCATCTCTTCAACAGTTACGCGTGTATAAGCTTATTATTTTTTTTTTATTTTGCGGTTTGTCTTTCTCTTTTTTCATTGTATTTTAATAATTTCCATAGAATGCATCTTGAATTAATAATACTTTTTTATAAAGAATTTTTTACGTCCGATGCCCCGACGCTTCTTTTTGCCCAGTCTGGCACTAAAACAACATTTATATGTTGGATTTTTGTGCTTTTTGCTATGCAGAAAATGTTTTTAGCTGATTGTTTTATTGCCTAAAGTAAGCAATTGTGCGTCGAATTCTTTAAGGAATTTTTTTAATTTTTAAATATTCTTATGTGTGCAAATACATGTGTGTATGGGTAAATGTTAATGGCTACGTATCTCCCCTTCCCGTTTTCTAAACTTAAAACGTTTGCTCTCCCACAAATTTAAAAAATTCTTGATCCTACTAATTTTTGTATTAATACAAATTATCGTACCTTCATGCACGAGAAAAATGTTTTTTTTGTGGTGACTCAATGTTGTTTTACTCAATCTAACGAACATTGGAAGGAGGAGGAGTAAGAAAATACGAAGGGTGCAAGCAGAAATGCAACGGTCTGTGAGGGAGGACTATTTCTCAATCTAAACCCAAACATTTCAATTACTCCACAATCGTTAAAACCGAAAATACATTATAACCGATTGAATCGATGAAATATTTTGATTAATTGAAAACTTGTTCCTGTACTATAGGTTTCTGACGGCTGTGTCATGTACAGTAAAGCTGCATTTGTAGACGTTGCCAACACCGGTTTCTTTTTTCTTCTCTTAAATTTGGTTAATTATTTTGGTAAAAATGTTTGGCTTTTACATTGGCTTAACTTTTACCCGGTTTTGAGTTTGGGGCAAAACCTTATAGTTTCGGTTGAGTATTTTTAATTGATCATTTTGAGGTGCAGGTTAAGTTGATTGCTTACCTGACATTTATAATTGACAATATTTAAAGACAAAATATTATTCCATTTTTCATTCATTTTCTCTTTCAGCGAATGTCCTGATTCTGTAGCGTTCGTAATAATTAATTCCTTATAAGTAAATGGCGAATTATTGACGGACTTTATTTGTACAGCTCAACAAATCACAGACTTCCAAATTTAAAATAGGCTTAGGCTTGCTAAATATAAAAAATATTTAATAATTGAGATAGTGTTTAGTGTGGCCATGCAGGGGCATGATCGCCAGGTAAAACTCTGAGCGGTCAAAATTATTCCATTTTTCATTTTGAAATCTTGAAATCTGTCATAATGACAACGATTTAAGGAAATTCTTTTATTGTTTTCCCATATTTGGGCTTTAAACTGAAGCACTCCCTTGATCGGAACCTGTCAATGGGATTATGAACCAAATGAGCTAGCTCGCGTCTTAAAACGCGACCATCAACTAATTTCGGTCATGCAACAAAATCAAAGTGTTAACTTGTCATCCGAACACACTTCCGGTTTCTGTTGTTTTAAGTGAGAGAAGCTCACAAAATACTTGAGAGACTTACAGTGTGTTAATAAACTAAGACGGAATATATGCGATCTCGTTCGTAATTACGCAATTGACCTACAACAACTCAAGAAATAGACCCATGATAGACCCAGCCTTCACCTCCTTTATTTTGCGACTACTATGTCATCAATAGTGTACACCTAGAATGCTGGGGACAGTTGCACAGTACCAAATCACCCTTTGCGGGGCGTCGAAACACATTTGTAGGATGATGTCGTTTTTGAAAGGCATTTGGAAAAGCTTTTTGCATTTTTTATTACTGTTCTTAATTATTACTATTTCAATTTTTCTGTTCTGATTATGTTCGAACATAAAAGTATCGACTATTTCAAAATATGTAGCTATATATGTATATAAGGTCCACAACATTTAAACAAACAAACAAACGACAGAATAGAGAAAAACACAAAATAATGTAGAGTACAATGTGATTCGAAATGCAGTATCGTTGATGAATGCACGAGTAGCGAATGCATTCAGACAACATGAGTCAATAGTGGAAAATAACCGGTTCAGTAACAATTCAGTTCAAGTTAAAAATATTCCGTGAAAATCGGTTAAAAATCTCGAAGTATCTGATAAACAGAAAAAATCGATAGTTGTTTTTATGACAAACAGAAAATCAAGGAGGTTCTTCCGGTTACTGGAAGACAGAAAAACCAAAACACCTGAAGTTGGAACAACGGCTAAAGTTTTTAGGAAGTCTCTTAAGCATTTTGACCCTGAGGAATAATTAAATTTATATTAAAAAAGAGGAATAACTAGAAAAAGAAAACAGAAAGGAAAGGAATAACAACGACCACGTGCAATAGGAAGAGGCACAAGGGCGCGAAACATATAAACCGCAAAAACAACCAGTTTCTCGAGCTTAAAAAGCTTCTAGGCAAATGCAGATGACCCTTAATTCAAGGGGTATTCGCTATTCGCTATTTGCTGTTCTGTTTCAGCATTTTGGTGATCACTGAACCAAAATTCGGAAAGAGAATAGCAAATAGCGAATAGCGAACTGTCAGTAAACAAGTTCGACCTCGTCGCAATGAAAATTCATTCGTAAACCTTCCAGTTTTTTGCTTTTTCATAATTGTTCCTCATAACGAATAATTATGTACATAACTTAATGTTTCAAAACGAAATTTTCGGCTCTGGTCTTCCAGGATGATCTGTTTGATTTGGTATTTTATACCAAATATATATGTATATTTGGTATATTACTATAAGAAACTCATTGAAATAATTAGAGTGTTTTTTTCAGTTGTTGCTTCAACAACAAAAAGTATTCAGCGATTAACATGCAATGCATGCGCGTTGAATAGCAACAAAACTAAAGCAACAACAAACAGAAAACAACAATTTATATAGTAGAGTGCTTAACTTTTGTGACTCAGCAAAGTTGTCTCAATGTCAACCGGAGGTTGCTAGAGGGAGAGGGTGAACCCGGTTAGGGTCGGAGAGGGCGCTGGCGGTGAGGAAATCATTTCTGTACAAAGAACCGCACATCACCGAAGCCACATTCCAGTGAGGGTCACAGAAGTGCTAATCGCGGATTTACTAGTTAGTGTTTCTACGAAGCGGAGACCGACGCGTCGGTACGACGAACCGATGGGCAAATGGACATGGATATTACATTTCATTCTCATTAAATTAAAATTTTTCTTTATTAGTACAAAGGTTGAGGGCAAGTTCGTTTTATTATGGTTAAAGATTGAAGAAAAAACATTTTATTTCTGCACTTGTACATATTTACTTTAACCGTAGTGTGTTAGTCTTAGCCTTAGTTTTAATAATGCCATAAGAAACAAAATTTGGTTCGGTTTGTGCTTCAAATACGAGTAAATAAATTTGAGATACAGTTAAGAAGATAGCGTTAAAGTCTCCTTAAATTAATTAAACTAACCACTGATTAATTCCTCTTTTAACATTGAACGAAAACCAGCCAAAGGGAGAACAATTAGCAGTCAAGCGATTTTTGGGGGATCTTCTGAGATAATCGATAAACAGCTCTTTAGTGAGATATTGTTCGACAGAATTGAGTAACTATAGTTAAGTCAAGCTTTAGACACAGAGATTTTGCAATGGGCGTCTGAGGTTCATTTCATACTCGTACAATATAATTTCCTGGCACTGCTGAAATTACAGTATTTATTACAGTATTTATACCATTCGTAGTATGTGATAATGGTTTGAAAGTTCTAAATCGCATTGTTTTACTCATATACACGAGGACGACCCTACAATTAGCATTTTTGATTTTCCAATTTAAAAAATTGCTCCTACTGCCGCTTCCCTTTCCTTCAGTATCTCAAGCCTATGACTCACCTTTCAAAGTTCTTACCTAGAGTATCTTCAGTATCTGTTCAATTGCACAATACTGAGGGTTCAGCAAATAAAAATCATGGTTGAAAAATGAGCAAATATTAATTTAGCAAATCTATTCCGAGCGCTCGTTCGTAGTAGATACGTACCTATTGTTATTTGTACTTAAAGTTAACGACGTCTATCGTAGACTGCGGCATTGTACGGCATTTAATATATTTGCGTGCGCCTTCGTCGTATGTTGTTGCCGCGCAGCATTTACACAATACGCTTTCAGTTTGTCGTGGCAAGATGGTGGCGAAACGCTAATTTTCTAGAGTGATTCTTGCAGATATCGCCCCTCCTTTCTCCGTTTAACTCGTAGAACGCTACGCCACAAGAAAATCATCCCATCACGTGGCTCGAAACAATATAACTAACCCTTTGAAATACGTAAAAAAACTCCTATGCTTTATAGAAGCGTAAGAAATTTTTGGCATACGAGCTAAAAGCAATAAAAGTAATACCTGAAAATCGAATCAACGACCACGGCAACAACAACCAGCACCATCAAAGCATACAAAGACTATATCGCAGCAAGCCACAACATGCTGTTAACTACGTAAGTAACAAAAGAATATGCTATACCCATGAGGCGGGGCACAAATTATTGTTGTATTATACAGGGTGCGTCGGTAGGGACGGACCAAACTCCAGGAGTGTATTGTACACGTGGAAATAACGTAAAAAAACCCAAATATTGTTATAAGATTTTTATTTGTTTTCAAGTTATAGCCTAATTTAAAATATGCCTCTCCCTGTATTATGCAAAAATGTGATAAGAAGCTTCATTAAAAGAATGTCCATTAATAGCCGAGGCAGATATTGTATTTCGTTATCGCACAGTTGGTATTTTGAATTAACGTAAAAATATTGTCCTTTTTCACAAAAATGTGGCGTTTTCTGTTGATTTAAAATAACACCTCTTGTCGAAAGACGCATTACAACATAGTAGTGTGTATAAAAGGCTTATTATAAAGCAAATGTGGAAACGGAAATTAATTATAATTTTAAATTAATATAATAGATACGAATATGTACATATTATTGCTGAATTTTTTGATATTGATTTTCCACTTACCGCTTTCCCCCAAAAGTTCTTTTTATTTTTAGAATAACTTTAATCAAACTGCACAAAATCAACAAATCATTGCTTAAAGTTTGTTGAAAAGAATTCATTTTGTATATTATTTTTGGTTGCCATTAAACGCATTTAGAATTTTAAGTAATGACGCGGACAACATCATGTGACAAATACAGGCGGAGCACACACGCCCAGACGCACGCACACACACGCTTGCGTATGTATGTATACAAAAAATCGAATGATCGACAAATAAACTGGCAAGTTCAAAGTAAAAAGAAACTAAAACTGATTTTGTTCCTTATAATTTTTATTTCAAAATCCACTTTTCGATGGGCAAGGATCATTAAACCAATTGAAAATAGGCGCTTAGTCTTCGTTTTGCTTACAACCTGTTCATTCATTTCGCCTGTTTAAAATTTACTATCTGTAAATTAAATGAAAGTGGGCGTCACCAGCCCACTTTTTATCGTCACTTCGACAGATACGGGTGTCGGGTATTTAAGCTTAGGCCAGGCGGAAGTTAACGCTCTTACTTGTTTACTCTAAAATTTATCTCTTTTTTTCTTTAAGTGTATTCGGCGACTTACTCACCAATTTTGTAGTGTCATATTTAGTTTATGGTGGCTGCACAATTTAACCTTGACCTAGATTGTCACTACACACGATTGCAGCGACTTCAAACAATAAAAAAACACTATAGACTTTTGTGTGTAAAAGTAAAAGAGAAAAATAACAGTCAATAAACAAAAAACTAAGAAGACGCAAAAGTCAAAAACTGAAATACACGAACCAAAAAAACGTATAGCTTCCACAAACATCACTGTTTCCATGAACGCGTATAATATTTTTATTTTGAAATCTTGAATATTAAGTTGTTGAAGCTATTTCAATGAACAAAGAAAGGAAAGGGAACCATAAACGGGGAACCATTCCTATTCCGTGTAGCCACGAGATTCAGGTCACCAGATGTAGCGAACCTTCTCAACGCTGCCTCTTTCTCTACGTTTTTTCCATGTTGCATATTCTTGGCTAAATTTCTTTTATACATCATGAAAACAACACAACAATTTGAAGTTGTATCAAACAGTTCTTCGCCATCGCACGCAATCCAAATGCATTTATCAAATTGCAACAAAGCTTACGTAATAAACAGGCAGTGAGAGCAACAACAATGAGAGTATCCACAGCAAAAACAACAACCACTTTTACTATTTCAACAATATCAGAAACAGACACATTAACAGACATTATCAAAACGACGCCAAGCTGTATCCAAGCACAATAACAACAACAACGTCAGCCAACAGCAGACGTAACCGACTTGCAGTATCGAAAGCTAACGTACCGTAGAGAAAAGAAACAAAGTATGTATGTTTGCTGATTTGCAAGAAAACTTATTGAGCAATCATTGAGTATTTTTGTTTTTGCATCGTGTTTTTGTACCCTACACCGAAGGGATGAGGTATATTCACTTTGTGCTTCCGTTTGTCACGCATTAAAGGAGGCGTGGCAGGTATAGAAAAGTATATATATTCCTGCCCGGAATGACCTCCTGAGTCGATTTAGCCATTTCCGTCCGTCCGTCTGTCCGTCTGTCTGTGGAAATCACGATTGCCGGATAACGAATAGAGCTACGAAATGAGCCATGAAATTTGGCACGAATATTCTTGGTCATCATAGGCTGTTTGGTATTGAAAATTAAGAAAATCGGACCAGTGCCACACCTATTTTTTAAATATAAATATAAATATTATAATAGTAACTATTAAAGCATCCAATTTGAGAGATGAATTTCACAGCTTGTAGTCCGGATCTGAAGCTGAAATTTCAGTGCCGCGCTTACCGTGTTAGTGAGAGTAATCGCTCAAAAAATGGGCGTGACACGCCCACTGGTATACCATACTATATAATGAAGTGTCTGTTGAGAAAAGCGTTGTTGTAAATGAGTTAATAGATTAAAATTGACTATCTGTAAGTGATATGAAAGTGGACGTCACTCACCCACTTTTTAGCCTCTCTTCGGGTGAGGATATCCTCACAGCTGCGGGTGTAGGGTTTCTGCCAGGCCAAAGTTAACGCTCTTACTTGTTCTTCTTCGATTCTTTGATTTTATAATTTTTCATTTTAAATTTTACTGCAGCTTTTAGACTGTAGTAAATGTAGAAAAACTGCAGTAAATGTAATTATCATCGCCATCATCATGAACAACGTAGAGTGGAGTGAGTTTACTTGAGCTATGTTGGAATGCTATTGAGTCGTTTATCGAGTTTTGAATCCAGTACAAGTTTTTTGTTGATGATGATGATGACGATAATGATGAGGAACGCTTCTCAGCACACACATACACTTATATTTAATATATATAATCGCCACCGCGGCTTTGTGTATGTGTGCTGTAGTAAATAAGCAAAAGCAAGACAAAAACAACCGAAAAATGCCTGTCTTTTCTTACAATAACAATGACCGATCTATTGACACATTTTTACTAAACATGTTTGAACCATCATGCCTCACTTTTTACATGCATGAGCAAGAAATGCGTGGCTTGGCGAAAGAAAAGAGACAAAAGAAAGACGTCAAAGAAGAAAAAAATGCTTTTTAAACGAAAAAAGCAAAAGTGAGCGCTGTGCGGCAGTATTTATATTTCTCAATAAAATTAGTTGATCTGTCCAGGAGTAACCATAAATGATCGGAAGTAATCAAGATTCAACATAAGTGTAATTAATTAAAGATTGAAAGGTCGTTACGCCCGGACTAAAAGTATTGTCAAGTGTGAAGTAACTAATTTAAAAGAGGAACATCCTAAACATTTACTGCATATTATTTTAAAATTAATAAGACCTTATTTAAACAAATGGGCAAACTTGAAAGTTGGCATGAAAAGGAGGTACAAGTTTGTACCTTTTAAAAAGCACTATTATAAATTAATGAAAAATTCCTACTAAGTAGAACTAAAAATAATTCTTTGCTTCAAATTCGCTTCAAATTTACCAAATTTATATTTTTAAAATTTCAGTCCCACTGACCTGGTCATGGCAACAAACGATAACGGCGGAACGCAACATTGGACACGAAATCCTCAAGCTGCCGTCTCCGTACGACACGCTTTCAAGACGTACGGCAAAAAAAAGACCGCCAATCAAGTGCTCAACAATTTAAATATGACTGTACCGAAGGGCACAATGTAAGTAAACATTAGAATGAAGGATAAAAACTTAAACAAACCCATCGAATTGTTAATAAGCTGTTTTGTAAAAATCAATAAATCAATCAATCAATCATCAAAAGGAAAATCAAAAGAAAAAGCAAGGCGTGAAATTTAACAATTCCGATTGTAAAATTTTTTTATGGGATACATTTTTTTATCGGCCTATTTTTTTATCGGATCCATGTATGGTTGTCTAATCGCCTTTCCTATAATTTTCTCTATATATTTAGCTTTCTAAATGACCTCGACTTTTCTAATCCTGTCTAATCTTGATAGAATTTTCTTGTCCACCTCCATAAACTTGACAGCCAGAAATGCACCCAACGAGTTTTAGTGGAATCAATCAAGCGAAACATTTCCAAAATCTCGTTTTTCAATACGAAGGCATTATATTCTGAAGGTAGGATGCAGGATGTGGAATGCGTCAGACAGTCTTACCTTTTTGTATGGGCTCTGTGAAAAACTGGGCTCAGTGAATAAGAGTAGCCCGTGAAGACATTTGGTTATGTGCTTTGCACCGTGTACATAAAATGTACCGTGTAAATAACCAAAGACATATTTATTTATTCTTCCTTTTGGTGAGCCCAAGTGATCTAGTTCGTGTTAGTTCATCAATACCACGTAGAGTGAGTTTCGTCTGATGTTTTACGTTTCTAAAATGGTACCGCGATAATCGTTTTTCATAAATACGAGTAATATAAAGTATTTAAACTATCACTAAAATACCTTTTTGAACTGAAGTAGTGGCTGCATTTTTGGGATAAAGCTCCTTTGTAAAGCAATTCATTTATTTACTATTTTTTTTTCCAGTTACGGTTTGCTCGGCGCTTCAGGCTGTGGAAAGACCACTCTTCTCTCATGCATCGTTGGACGACGGCGCATAGACTCTGGGGAGATTTTCGTACTTGGGGGCAAACCGGGCTCGCGGGGCTCCGGGGTTCCGGGCAAACGGGTTGGCTATATGCCGCAGGAGATCGCACTATATGGCGAATTCTCCATACGCGAAACCGTGATGTATTTCGGTTGGATCTTTGGCATGGACACGGGTGAGATCAACGAACGCCTTCAGTTCCTGCTAAATTTCCTCGATCTGCCCTCGGAAAAACGATTGGTAAAGAATCTGAGCGGTGGTCAACAGAGAAGAGTCTCTTTCGCCGTTGCTCTAATGCATGATCCTGAGTTGTTAATATTGGATGAACCTACGGTGGGTGTGGACCCATTGCTGCGACAGAGCATCTGGAATCACTTGGTGCACATTACGAAAGCTGGCCAAAAGACGGTCATCATAACGACACATTACATAGAGGAAGCTCGGCAGGCGCATACGGTAAGGGAATGTCGGGGAAGTGGGTGGAGAAGAGAACTGGTGACGGGCAACAATTAATAAAATACAACTTTCTGCCAACGATTTTTTGCAGATTGGTCTTATGCGTTCCGGCCATCTTCTTGCTGAGGAATCACCCAGTATACTTCTCTCCATGTACAAATGTACCAGTCTGGAGGAAGTTTTTTTGAAACTGTCCCGTATTCAAAGCCAAAAAGGAGATATTTCCCAAGTTAATTTTAGGTAAGTACTTGCCGAGGAGGTCAATAAAACTTTAAAGTATCTGTGCATCTGTACTAATTAAAGCTTCTTTAAAGCTTCTTTAAACCTTTGCTGCTCTTAATGTCGTTGCTAAAGCATGCTCCTTTATGTTCTTTTTGTTTTATTCATTTCTTCTTTTACCGATTTTGTGATATTCGGGCTCACTTCATTCCAACCATCCATACAAACAACTCTGCATCCCTCCAATGATCCATTCATCGTTTGTGTGGATGCTTGCGTGTGCGTGTGCGTGTGCGTGTGCGTGTGCACACCACTCCATTTTTATTCCTTTTACTGACTCAGTAATAATATTTCATTACATGCCATGGCATTCGGTAGTAAAAAGGACGTGCCCAGCTCGAGTCAGGATGGCGGCGTTATCGGGCTGAACTTTCATCAGAGTAAAGAGATTTTGATCAGCGACACCAACGGATCGATTTACACGGTTTGTTTAATTTGTATTGTTAAGTAGGGCTTTGTCGTTTGAGTCTATTTGTCAGTCCATTAACAAACCGTTATTTCATACTCCCTACGACTTTTGAACTCACAGAAAAACCAATACCTACTAATTTCTTAATCACCTTCAGTTAAATCAAGATCCTTATAATCCGCCACCACCGAAACGCAGCAGTCCCCAGGACGAAGAAAGTTGTCAGGACTGTTACGCGAACATTTGTAAGGTAAGGAATCAACAAACGACCCGCGCAAGATCAGCAGAACAACGAATGTTTGCCAACTTAAAACCTTCTCCCCTCCCATACCCGCCTGCAGGTCACATCAAAGGGAAAAATCAAAGCTCTGCTCACCAAAAATTTCCTGCGCATGTGGCGCAACGTCGGCGTGATGCTGTTCATCTTTGCACTGCCGGTGATGCAAGTGATCCTCTTCTGCTTAGCCATTGGACGTGATCCTCAAGGCCTCAACCTGGCCATAGTAAATCAAGAAATGAACAACACGGTATGGCGACAACGCCGACTCATGGCTTCCATGTTTCCTAATCAATTCCTCCACTTGCATGGCGCGCAGGACGTCTGCTTCTGGGAGGATGGCTGCCACTTCTCGAACTTGGGTTGCCGCTATTTAAATCACTTGAATCGCAGTGTCGTCAAGACATTCTACAGCGAGCTGGACGATGCGAAGGAAGCAGTGCGCTTGGGGTCCGCCTGGGGCGCAGTCTACATAACGGATAACTTCACGGACGCATTTACTGCCCGGGCGGCACTGGGTCGTGAATCGGATGACGAGATCATTGAACAGTCAGAAATCAAAGTGTGGCTGGACATGTCGAATCAGCAAATTGGCGTCATGCTGAACCGCGACATACAGCTGGCCTATCGTGACTTCGCGATGATGCTGCTGGGACAGTGCGGTAACAATCCGAAGCTGGGCGATGTGCCAATACAGTTCCGAGAGCCCATTTATGGAACCATGAATCCTTCCTTCACCGATTTTGTGGCACCCGGGGTGATACTGACGTAGGTGAACCCATTCGAGATGGTCATTCCGTTTTTAATTGTCCCCTTCTTCATTCTCTTCTGCCAGCATCGTTTTCTTTCTAGCGGTCGCACTAACGTCATCGGCTTTGATTATCGAACGCACAGAGGTAAGTTTCAAGTCACAATAATCTGTACTCGTGCGACACTTTCAATAAACTTCTCTCTTTGCATCTTTCTGTTAGGGCTTGCTTGACCGCTCCTGGGTGGCGGGCGTGTCGCCGGGCGAAATACTCTTCTCCCACGTAATCACACAGTTCGTGGTGATGTGCGGCCAGACGACTCTCGTGCTCATCTTCATGCTTGTCGTCTTCGGAGTAACGAACAACGGCGATCTGTTCTGGGTGGTCGTGCTAACCCTGCTTCAGGGCATGTGCGGCATGTGCTTTGGCTTTCTTATATCGGCCATTTGCGAGTTGGAGCGCAACGCAATACAGCTGGCTTTGGGCTCTTTCTACCCAACGCTCTTGCTATCAGGTGTCATCTGGCCCATCGAAGGGATGCCAGTGGTGCTGCGGTGCGTAGAAATTGATTCCGATTTAAACTATCTTTTTTCATAATAACTTCCTTTTTAACTTTCCCGTTATAGATATATTTCACTCTGCCTACCCCTCACTCTGGCGACCTCATCTTTGCGTTCGATACTTACTCGTGGTTGGGAGATTGTCGAAAAAGACGTGTACAGCGGTTTTCTAAGTACTTTGGCATGGATTTCGGGATTTCTGATATTGACAGTATTGGTCCTGCGGTGGAAGCGCGGTTAAACGTCGCATCACCAAGCACTTCACAAGGCACAAGGGCTTAAGAGGGATATCGAAAGAGGCAGGTGATAGAGAAATGTAGTAGGGCACCCTCTCTGTCGATAACCAGGGATAACCAAGTGGGTTGTCCATATTTTTCTCCTCCCATTGGCTGATGCGCTGCGAAATCTTCCGAGAAGTCTTTACATTCTCCAGGAAGCCTCCTAAACATCTTACTATAGGTTTAAGCTATAGTACGGATAGCCATTTACTAAAATTCTTCGAGCTATACTTCCACACACTACTCATTCTCGGCTCTTTCTTCGTCGTGCTTCATGGATCATGACTTTTCGGCTCTGCCGTTCTTCTGTCTTTATCCTACACTTCTTATTCTTCTGTATTTTTCCGTAGTCTAGGCTTTTTATAATTTATTATAAATAGTTAAATAACTGAAATATATCTGGCACTTAAGGTTTAGGACTTAACGATATTTTGTAAATAAATGTATATTCGCAATTTTTAGATCATCGCAAAAATAAAGCAGAATTGACACTGGTTCAAAAGGGTTAGTTAGCTATACGATAGGATTTAAATTAGATTAAGTTAATCGGTCTTCCGTCTCTCGTTTGCCACTCGCTCACTTCCTCAAATCTTCTCAATGTGTGTACACTCTTATGTTTAATCAGCTTTTATTATGAATGGACTGTGATCATAAGCAACTTTTTTAATTTTTAAAACTTTGACTATTTTTATTATCCTTTATTACACCCATTTTCGCTTATTTTCGTACTGCACTTTCCAAATATATTTTATAGGGTGTCACTGGCCTGTAGGGACGTTAATTTTGATTCTAAACTTAAGGCTGGGCAACGTAGTTCTAAATCTTTACGCTTAAGTTAATGCTAATGAATTGTTGCTTATATAAATACAATAAATACAATACAATGCGATAATCAAGTACATTTTTTTAACGTACTCTGAAAAGAGTTTTTTGCACTTATTTTAGTCTAGCATTATTTTTAGTCTTTAGCCTTTATTGAGAACATTGTGTTGGATGGAAAATTGTTGAAATAAATTACTTCTCAAAAGCAAATAAAAAAGTATTTTTATAATTATCCCAAACCATGTGCCAATACAGTTCCGAGAGCCCATTTAAGCCCTTGAACGCCTTGAACGAAGGTATTTTATGTAAAAAAACGTTTTAGAGTAACTATATGGCTTGATTTTTATACCCTACACCCGAAAGGAATGTATTCCGGTGTATTCCCGGATGAGGGTGTATTCACTTTGTTCTTCCGTTTGTAACGCATAAAGGAGGCGTGACAGGTACAGAAAAGTATATATATTCTGGCTTAGAATCACCTCCTGAGTCAATTTAGCCCTGTCCGTCCGTCTATCTATCTACGAATAGAACTATGGTCATGAAATTTGGTACGAATATCTTTTGCTATCCTGGGCTGTTTGGTATTGAAAATGGATCATTGCCACGCCTACTTTTTATAGCGAATATCGATTCGTCCTTGCTCATAGCTCAATTTCTCAGCTTAAAGAGGGAATTTGAAGCAACAACAGACAATGCTTGAACATTTTTTTTGTTTTAATTGGATTTTAAGTTGACTTATGCAGCTCTCTATTACGTATTTACGTATGACTGAGAATAACCTAAATCGCATCGTTCGCCAATTCGAGCGCTCTCGAACTACACGAAATTCTTTCGGTTTTCTCAATAAATTTAAAAGCAACAGAAAACAAATTCAAATTAAATTTTTAACAGAGAAATTTTGTCAACATGTCAACAGATTATTACGTGTACGGCAAATTCAGTATACGGCGAATTTGATGAAGCCCACATATGGAATTACAAGATCAGAGTATACTTTTAGGCTCTTATTTAAAATTGTTTCTATATAAAACCCTAATAATTGCAAACTCTAATAGTAATAAAATTCCTCTAACAAACAAGTGCGGCATTGTTTGCAACACAGTCGATTACTTGTGGAAAAGAAAAATGATACTTCTAGTATATTTGCAAACTTTAAGGTCTCACGCAGATGCAAGCACCAACCTCAAATATGAAAAGTATCCCTTATCGGGATACACTATATATGGAAGTGAAGAGTCCTAGGAATAATACAAGCATTATAAAAAAAAATTATTGAATTAAAAGCTGCGAAATTACTTTTATACACTCCTAGTAAAGAAATCAGATTTTAAAATAATTTTTATAATATTATAATAATCAAAATATAATATAAAATGAAAATACTTTTCAGCGTAACCCACCAACTAAACCATTAGGCCCTACTCGATGTTACCATAAACCTAAGAGCAGGCTCTTTAAAATCACTGTTAATTGAAAAATTTTGTTAATGATGAGAATACTTTTTCTAGTATGACCTTTATATTTTCAGTTAGTTTAGAGACCAGACTTTTCAAAATGTATTAAGTTTTCATAAAACAAAACATCGCTCTCCATAAGAAATGCATTCCATTCAAAATGCAAACCTGTAAATGTCTCGAAATAAAAAAGAAGAAACGTACACACACTTTCAAAATAAACGGCCCTTTTATTTCCAAACAAATTTAAAATTATCTCATACATCGTCCCTAAAAGCCTCGTGCTCGTACTTAAGCTTTATGCACTTCATGGGTTTTACAAAACTTTTTGGTTAGGCTTTTAAAGACGGCTTCTTTGTTATCTTTTTGTTAGCCGTCTAATGACGGTTAATGACGATTTTTGTTTTCTCTCATAGTAGGTGAAGTGGATTCAGTGGAAGTCATTTAAGAAAATTATACTATTCTGAGTAGATAGATGGTACCTATATACGAAGTATAAAATGACATTAAAAACCAGGGCTGCTCATAAATTACTGCTGCTCGAAATTACTCATAACGCGGTTTTCATATATCGCGGCACTACAGACTAAAGCGTTGATTGTATAAAAAAGTATAAAAACATTCCGAATTTTAGAAAGAAATCCATGCGTAAATTGAACATATTTTCGTCAATGACTAGAATTAAACACGTCGTAAAAGACCATACGTGTTCAATTCTAGTCATTGACGAAAATGTGTATGTTTAATTTGTAAGTATGTATGTCATTCCAGCTTTTCATCTTTTCATCATTATCCAATGATCACCATTATCATACAATATTCGAAATAGTTTACGTCTTCTCCTCTTATCATCAGGTTATTTTACATCTGACATAAATTCCAGGAATATTCCCTTTCGGAAGATACAATTAAATTAATGTGATTGCATTAACTAATTAACTGTTGCCGGTTAAAATTAATGAATTAATTTAGTAAGGCCATGCTCCAGCGGACTCTTGAAAGATCTGCTAACGCGCCCAACCGAAGTTAATTCATCCATAGCGCCTGACGTTGCCGCGCCGCCGTCATCGTCATAGGATTGTGATAGTATGCGTGGATAACTCAAATGCACCTTAGGTTTTGTGCCAGCGAAGGAAATGATAATCAGTTTTTGGAAATCTGTACTAAAAATAGCTTGTGTCTCATTAAGCGAACAAACAACGAGTCAGCGTCACTGCAGAAGTAATGAGACATTCTCGCATAACGCGCAGCAAAACGAAGCAAATCTTGCAAACGTTAGTCAAACAAAAAGTATAAATAATACATACTCGTATGCCATAATTGCATCTACACACATCCCCACATACACACACATACACACTTTACTCACTACTTACGCAATGCAAGTATGTGAATATAATTTTAGCCAAATGAATTGAAACAAATTTCGTGTGACGAATTGAAAAAAATTGTAGAAAACAAACAGCTGTCTCTGTGTGCAGGGCTCGTAATATTGAGTATCTCTGATGAAAATGCCTTTGCAGACGTACAAAATTTCTGATGGTGAAGTTATTAAACCCGGGACTGCGCGTTGCGAAGAAAGCTGCAAAAAATTTCTTTTCCAAAATTGACTAGTTTCTATATCTAGGAATCTTTCGAAAACAGATCAAATGCGAAAAAGATTACTTCAATTCAATTATATTAACTCTCTGCGTCAACCAACAACCCTTTGCAAATAAATCAAAAGAGCTCAGACCTCACCAGATGATCTGAACGGGCTCGAACATTTGAAAATAGTAATGACCTCCTTACCTTTTCGATTTAGAAATGAGCATCAGATGTATTTATGTATGTATATGTAACTGTCTACTGAAAGGGGCCAAATGAGCCTAGTACAAAAAATTCTATAATGGTAAAAGTACCAAACTCCCGATTTTTAGAGATGCAAAGTTCCTCCTCCAGAAAAAACAAGTAACACTTTTATAAACATTTTTAAAAGACTTCAAATAACTCAAAAATAGAAGTAAGATTGCCCGCCATGGAGCGCTTTCTTGATGATTTCACAACGTTATAGTGGTTGTGTTATAAGCAGATATTTCCTTTAGCTTCAATAGTATTTCTTGATCCCGCCGTCATCTTCAAAATGGTCAAGGTCAAAGTATTTTATTTACAAATAATATGTCGGGGAATCAACTTGAAGAACACTTGACTAAAGAAAAATAAATTTAGAAGCATTCAGGCAGTAGTACTGCACTAATAACGGTCTTTAACTGCCACTGTGCCGCTCCACATTGAAGCACAAGGAAAACAAAAGCAGACCCCAGCAATTATAATAAAAACTATTAACAAACAAACCCTCTCAAACCGACCACAGAAAATGCCACACAATCGAAATGGAATCAAAATGGAAATAAAAATAAAATTGAAACTGAAAATGGCAGTAGCATCGACTGCGTGGAAGAAGTGCGGCAATTCCGTGGAAGTGGTGCGAGCCCTAAGCTGTCCCTCGTCAGTGCTGATAAAAAAAGTTTGCTGTGGGTGTGGCGATGTGATATCAACTTCACTATTGCATGTTGTTGGTACCATTTAATTTTTCTACATAATTATGGCTCTTCTGCTCGTCTTTCACTCCACTTCCTAACAACCATCACGACTTTAATGACGATAATTGGTAGCCATTTTTATTGTTGTTCTCCATGCATCAGTGCCTAAATTACGATAATATTGATAAAACATTTGGCCTCATGGTTCCATGGTTCCTTCCATATTTGTAATAAATTGGTATATATTTAAGGAGTTGGATTGGATGGCGTTAAACAAGACGTCTATGTCAGTATCAGTATCAGTATCACAGTATCAGTATCACAGTATCACAGCATCACAGTATCACACTATTACAGTATCACAGTACCACAGATCACAGTATTACAGTATCACAGTATCCCAGTATCACAGTATCACAGTATCACAGTATTACAGTATTACAGTATTACAGTATTACAGTATTACAGTATCACAGTATCACAGTATCACAGTATCACAGCATCACAGTATCACAGTATCACAGTATCACAGTACCACAGTATCACAGTACCACAGTATCACAGTATCACAGTATTACAGTATCACAGTATCACAGTATCACAGTATCACAGTACCACAGTATCACAGTATCATAGTATTACAGTATCACAGTATCACAGTATCACAGTATCACAGTATCACAGCATCACAGTATCACAGTATCACAGTATCACAGTATCACAGTATTACAGTACACAGTATCACAGTATTACAGTATCACAGTATCACAGTATCACAGTATCACAGTACCACAGTATCACAGTATTACAGTATTACAGTATCACAGTATCACAGTATCACAGTATCACAGTATCACAGTATCACAGTATCACAGTACCACAGTATCACAGTATCACAGTATCACAGCATCACAGTATCACAGTATCACAGTATCACAGTACCACAGTATCACAGTATCACAGTATTACAGTATCACAGTCTCACAGTATCACAGTATTACAGTATCACAGTATCAAAGTATCACAGTATTACAGTATCACAGTATCACAGTACCACAGTATCACAGTATTACAGTAGCACAGTATCACAGTATCACAGTATTACAGTATCACAGTATCACAGTATCATAGTATCACAGTATCACAGCATCACAGTATCACAGTATCACAGCATCACAGTATCACAGTATCACAGTATCACAGTATCACAGTATTACAGTATCACAGTATCACAGTATCACAGTATCACAGTATCACAGTATCACAGTATCACAGTATCAAGTACCACAGTATCACAGTATCACAGTATCACAGTACCACAGTATCACAGTATTACAGTATCACAGTATTACAGTATCACAGTATCACAGTATCACAGTACCACAGTATCACAGTATCACAGCATCACAGTATCACAGTATCACAGTATCACAGTATCACAGTATCACAGTACCACAGTATCACAGTATTACAGTATTACAGTATCACAGTATCACAGTATTACAGTATCACAGTATCACAGTATCACAGTATCACAGTATCACAGTATCACAGTATCACAGTATCACAGTACCACAGTATCACAGTATCATAGTATCACAGTATCACAGCATCACAGTATCACAGTATCACAGTATCACAGTATCACAGTACCACAGTATCACAGTATTACAGTATTACAGTATCACAGTATCACAGTATCACAGTATCACAGTATCACAGTATCACAGTATCACAGTATCACAGTAACACAGGATCACAGTATCACAGTATCACAGTATCACAGTATTACAGTATCACAGTATCACAGTATCACAGTATCACAGTACCACAGTATCACAGTATCACAGTATTACAGTATCACAGTATCACAGTATTACAGTATCACAGTATCAAAGTATCACAGTATTACAGTATCACAGTATCACAGTACCACAGTATCACAGTATTACAGTAGCACAGTATCACAGTATCACAGTATTACAGTATCACAGTATCACAGTATCATAGTATCACAGTATCACAGCATCACAGTATCACAGTATCACAGCATCACAGTATCACAGTATCACAGTATCACAGTATCACAGTATTACAGTATCACAGTATCACAGTATCACAGTATCACAGTATCACAGTACCACAGTATCACAGTATCACAGTACCACAGTATCACAGTATTACAGTATCACAGTATTACAGTATCACAGTATCACAGTATCACAGTACCACAGTATCACAGTATCACAGCATCACAGTATCACAGTATCACAGTATCACAGTATCACAGTATCACAGTATCACAGTATCACAGTACCACAGTATCACAGTATTACAGTATTACAGTATCACAGTATCACAGTATTACAGTATCACAGTATCACAGTATCACAGTATCACAGTATCACAGTATCACAGTATCACAGTATCACAGTATCACAGTATCACAGTATCACAGTATCACAGTACCACAGTACCACAGTATCACAGTATTACAGTATCACAGTATCACAGTATCACAGTATCATAGTATCACAGTATCACAGCATCACAGTATCACAGTATCACAGTATCACAGTATCACAGTACCACAGTATCACAGTATTACAGTATTACAGTATCACAGTATCACAGTATCACAGTATCACAGTATCACAGTATCACAGTATCACAGTATCACAGTATCACAGTATCACAGTATCACAGTAACACAGGATCACAGTATCACAGTATTACAGTATTACAGTATCACAGTATCACAGTATCACAGTATCACAGTATCACAGTATCACAGTACCACAGTATCACAGTATCACAGCATCACAGTATCACAGTATCACAGTACCACAGTATCACAGTATCACAGTATTACAGTATCACAGTATCACAGTATCACAGTATTACAGTATCACAGTATCAAAGTATCACAGTATTACAGTATCACAGTATCACAGTACCACAGTATCACAGTATTACAGTAGCACAGTATCACAGTATCACAGTATTACAGTATCACAGTATCACAGTATCATAGTATCACAGTATCACAGCATCACAGTATCACAGTATCACAGCATCACAGTATCACAGTATCACAGTATCACAGTATCACAGTATTACAGTATCACAGTATCACAGTATCACAGTATCACAGTATCACAGTATCACAGTATCACAGTATCACAGTACCACAGTATCACAGTATCACAGTACCACAGTATCACAGTATTACAGTATCACAGTATTACAGTATCACAGTATCACAGTATCACAGTACCACAGTATCACAGTATCACAGCATCACAGTATCACAGTATCACAGTATCACAGTATCACAGTATCACAGTACCACAGTATCACAGTATTACAGTATTACAGTATCACAGTATCACAGTATTACAGTATCACAGTATCACAGTATCACAGTATCACAGTATCACAGTATTACAGTATCACAGTATCACAGTACCACAGTACCACAGTATCACAGTATTACAGTATCACAGTATCACAGTATCACAGTATCATAGTATCACAGTATCACAGCATCACAGTATCACAGTATCACAGTATCACAGTATCACAGTACCACAGTATCACAGTATTACAGTATTACAGTATCACAGTATCACAGTATCACAGTATCACAGTATCACAGTATCACAGTATCACAGTATCACAGTATCACAGTATCACAGTATCACAGTATCACAGTAACACAGGATCACAGTATCACAGTATCACAGTATCACAGTATCACAGTATTACAGTATCACAGTATCACAGTATCACAGTATCACAGTACCACAGTATCACAGTATCACAGTATTACAGTATCACAGTATCACAGTATTACATATTACAGTATCACAGTATCACAGTATCACAGTACCACAGTATCACAGTATCACAGTATCACAGCATCACAGTATCACAGTATCACAGTACCACAGTATCACAGTATCACAGTATTACAGTATCACAGTATCACAGTATCACAGTATTACAGTATCACAGTATCAAAGTATCACAGTATCACAGTATCACAGTATCACAGTACCACAGTATCACAGTATTACAGTAGCACAGTATCACAGTATCACAGTATTACAGTATCACAGTATCACAGTATCATAGTATCACAGTATCACAGCATCACAGTATCACAGTATCACAGCATCACAGTATCACAGTATCACAGTATCACAGTATCACAGTATTACAGTATCACAGTATCACAGTATCACAGTATCACAGTATCACAGTATCACAGTATCACAGTATCACAGTATCACAGTACCACAGTATCACAGTATCACAGTATCACAGTACCACAGTATCACAGTATTACAGTATCACAGTATTACAGTATCACAGTATCACAGTATCACAGTACCACAGTATCACAGTATCACAGCATCACAGTATCACAGTATCACAGTATCACAGTATCACAGTATCACAGTACCACAGTATCACAGTATTACAGTATTACAGTATCACAGTATCACAGTATTACAGTATCACAGTATCACAGTATCACAGTATCACAGTATCACAGTATCACAGTATCACAGTATCACAGTATCACAGTATCACAGTATCACAGTACCACAGTACCACAGTATCACAGTATTACAGTATCACAGTATCACAGTATCACAGTATCATAGTATCACAGTATCACAGCATCACAGTATCACAGTATCACAGTATCACAGTATCACAGTACCACAGTATCACAGTATTACAGTATTACAGTATCACAGTATCACAGTATCACAGTATCACAGTATCACAGTATCACAGTATCACAGTATCACAGTATCACAGTATCACAGTATCACAGTATCACAGTAACACAGGATCACAGTATCACAGTATCACAGTATCACAGTATCACAGTATTACAGTATCACAGTATCACAGTATCACAGTATCACAGTACCACAGTATCACAGTATCACAGTATTACAGTATCACAGTATCACAGTATTACAGTATCACAGTAGCACAGTATCACAGTATTACAGTATCACAGTATCACAGTATCATAGTATCACAGTATTACAGTATCACAGTATTACAGTATCACAGTATCACAGTATCACAGTATCACAGTATCACAGTATCACAGTATCACAGTATCACAGTATCACAGTATCACAGTATCACAGTATCACAGTATCACAGTAACACAGGATCACAGTATCACAGTATCACAGTATCACAGTATCACAGTACCACAGTATCACAGTATTACAGTAGCACAGTATCACAGTATTACAGTATCACAGTATCACAGTATCATAGTATCACAGTATTACAGTATCACAGTATTACAGTATCACAGTATCACAGTATCACAGTACCACAGTATCACAGTATCACAGCATCACAGTATCACAGTATCACAGTATCACAGTATCACAGTATCACAGTATCACAGTATCACAGTATCACAGTACCACAGTATCACAGTATTACAGTATTACAGTATCACAGTATTACAGTATCACAGTATCACAGTATCACAGTATCACAGTATCACAGTATCACAGTATCACAGTATCACAGTATCACAGTATCACAGTACCACAGTACCACAGTATCACAGTATTACAGTATCACAGTATCACAGTATCACAGTATCATAGTATCACAGTATCACAGCATCACAGTATCACAGTATCACAGTATCACAGTATCACAGTACCACAGTATCACAGTATTACAGTATTACAGTATCACAGTATCACAGTATCACAGTATCACAGTATCACAGTATCACAGTATCACAGTATCACAGTATCACAGTATCACAGTATCACAGTATCACAGTAACACAGGATCACAGTATCAGTATCAGTATCAGTATCAGTATCGCTATAAGTACAATAAAAATATTTCAGAAACAAAGGACATTTGTTGTCTCTTATTTACAGTCGCCTTTTACAGAACTCGCATCTTATATTTTACTATGCGTACGATATACGGCCGATAATTATATGACCTAACGAATTTCCGTCAACCTCTTTCGGTGTTTTGAGAAGGGCGAAAATTTGTTCATTATCCTCATTCATTATCCAAAATTCATTATCCTCTAACCCTGTCGAAGAACTCAAAAAATATCAATAAATAACAACATCACTATTTCTATTTCTTCGACTGTGTAATTTTTACGATTTTGTTGTGAAAGCATTACGATTTTTTAAGTCAGAACTTTTCACTTAGAAAATATTGATTAAGTGTATTCCCGTTTTCAAAGAGCTGAAGAGGACGAATATCTGACCTAAAGTGAAGTAGAAACAATTTTGGATCAATTTTATTATTTAGTAGCAGAACCCAGGAAACGTTTTTTATTATATATTTAGTCAAAAATATTGTATTACATGCTTCTTTTTAGATTATTGTGCCATTGTACATACATATACATATACTCGTAAAATAAAGCAACATATAAAGTAAAATAAAGAACATTTTAAAAAATGTTTGCCAAATCGGACCAGCCGTTCTCAAGTGAGAACGGCAACTAGCGAACAGCATTAAATTTTTATTTCGAACAGCATACATATATAGATTATTTCTCGTACTAGCAATTTTATATATTTTATTGTTATTACTTCTTAAGGCTTCTTCCATTGTTTTCTATGATGTTCTTCTAAGTGTCACTTGCGTTCGTATACTCTTGTATGGAAATTTTTTATGAAAACTCTTTCCTGTAGCCTTATTTTATAATTATTACGATTACACCATTTTCACATTGGTAATTTCTTGCAGTTGAACCATTATCATAGCGACGGTTGGCAACTTTGTCGTCTATTTGATTACGAAATGCATGCGCCTCATTTTCTCGAGTAGTAATCGGGCGGCCGCGCATTAAATGAACAACCTGGCAACGTTGATGTTGTTTCTTTGTGTTCAACGAAAGCCGGAAAACTAAAAAAAATTGCTGCTGGTGATAAAGAAATAAGAAAGAGCAAAGAAACGATACCAATTGATAGGCACAAAACCGCAAGTTGGCAACACTTCATTTAATAAGTGTTAATGAGTTTCTGGAGCGAAACCATTAAATTTTTCACTGCAAGCTCTAATACACTTTGTTTTGCAGATGATGATTGCGACGTTATTGGTCGTGGAGGTTGAGAAGTGGAGGGTGGTCGTGGTAATTTAGATGCTGGTATTGGTTGTTGCGGGAGTCTGTAGTGGTAGGGGATGACAGTGACAGTGGCTTGTTATTTTTGTGGCCACCGAACCGCAAAAAAGAAACCTTCAGAACTTGTTACCAACAAAGGTGCAGCGTAAAGACGGTAACAGCCTGGTTTAAGGTCTCTTAACCTTTGCAACTTTGTTGTAATAAGCCGCTGAACCATAAACTTGAGTGATATACTCGTCTCTACGGTATCTGCTTCTGACTTCTTGCCTTGTATGGAAATTTTTGGTTGCCTTCTCGGATAATTAAACTAAAATCCATCAAAACATCATCAAGCTCGGGTTGATAACTCACCCAACCGCAAGCTTCATAACTCATGGCGTTTATGATGATAGCAGTGTGGTGGTCGTGATGTTGATGGACTTCATGCAAAAAATGTGAGAAGTAAAAACAGGAGACAGTTCTGGATTCTGGGAATTTTTAAGATTAGGCATTCAATATTACCTTAAAACCTTAACCCTTTATGGTTACGTTATGGCTTTCACAACAATTGTCCGTTAACTTATACCGACGACAAAGCATTCATTTCGACCACCGTTGAAACAACATAAAGCACAAATTACGGAGCTCAACATATCAAACTCCCATCAGTTCTTTATCAGGAATCAACATTTTCTAAAACATACTAATACGACAAACACATTACGGTTCCTTTTATACCCTCAGAGTCAACGAGAGAGGTGAGTGAAGGCAAAATTTGTTTGCTATATAATTACCATTTTCAGAAAGACGTAACAAGGTTTTTTAAAATTAGAAAACATAAAAACCAGATACTCTCAGTGAGAAATTTATTTAAAAATATCTTTTTTATTATTCGAAAGAATCTTCTTTTGACGGCATTTCTTCGTAATATAAGAATATATTACTCGTATGATAATATATTTAAACATTTATGTAATATGTATCATTTATTATGTATATTTAAACAAATCCTAATGACAAATGACAAAATTTCGTGAAATGTAATGTTGAAGCGTACAATAAGTTTGCGTTGAATGGGTAAAGATTATCAAACGATATCTTGGAATTTTTGGAAAAATAGAGTGAAGCAAACTTTAATCTCAATGAAAGCAATAATTTCAATTCATTGATAGCCTGATCAAAGAATCTTTATTTTGTTCAAAAGAGTTCTTTGAAATGCTACGAAATACTTCGAAAGTAATGAGTCGTTTTTCAATCTATCTGCAATCCTTTTTTAAGGTTCAACCAATCCTTACTTGCCTCTTTTCGCCTTTTTCTCTTTAATATTATTATTCTCTTCCTTCCCGTCTTCCTTCATTCCATCCTTCATTCTTTCGTTTTCTTATGTAATAAAGAAAGTGAAGAACATTTTACTGTTATTATGAAGAGCGTCTTTCATAGTCACAATGAAATGTGGCTTGTGCTTAAATGATCGCCGCAAAATGTTTGATCGTCAACATGTTATTTAGTTAATGTTGACTTAAAAGCAAGGTGTTGATAATAATTGCTTCTGGGCGTCACTGGCTATCTGATCTGTTGGTTGTTTTTTCATGTAATTGTTGTGTACGAGTATTACTCCGGTGCGTTCGGAAGCGATCATATCGACCTGAAGATCAATAAAGCGGCGGCATCGGTATCGGCGTTGGCATTAAGACGATCACTCTGACTTGGAAAGACCCAAAAATTAGCTGCCACATTAAGCGCTACCATTAAAAATGGCCGTAATAATTACTGATCATTAGCCACGCCATGCGGACTTTAAACAGGTGCAACACGTTTTCAATCAATAGAAATGTTTTGCCGGCTGAAAGGATTATCAATTCTTCGTTTGGGTTTTTGAAACCGATTTCTGAATTAAAATTGATTATCGTGAGATCCATGCCAGCTAGAAATTTTAAATGAAATGACGCGGTCGTTCTTCTTCAGTGAACACTGGAGGAATGGTTTTCTCAGTCGTGAAATTTAGCGTATGTTTTTGAAATGTTTTTGAAATTTAGCATAAACATTTTCTGCAAGCTTTTTGGTATTGCTATAACACTCAACTCGTAGTTTAGATATAAGGCTGAAATTCTATTCCGGACAAAGGAAATCATCCCTCCTAAAACTTACATTATAGTTTTTGTTAAAAAAGCGTTTATAGAAATGAGTTAAGAAAGCAAAATGTATTATTTAAACATCTACTATCAATAGTAGATCTTCAAAAGTGATGGACATCACTTACCCAATTTTCATCATCGTTTCGATGGCCTTAGTGCTTGGGTTCTTAAACTGATGTAGTTTGAGGACCTCCTTTAACAACATTTTTCGCTGCGGACTCTCCATTTTACGTCGTTCTTCACTCTTAATTTCTGGCTCAAAAAGTTAATAGTACATGAAGCTTAGGCCTAATCGAAGTTAACACTTTGATTTAGAGGGCTCTACTCTAAATTCAATATACAGGTGACTTATGGACAACGCGGTAGCCACGTTCCAAAAAATAGCGCGTTATGCGAATTTGTGTTATGTGAATCCGTGTTAAACGAGACAAAGAACTAGTGCAAAAACCCGAGTTACTTTTTAAAATTAGAAAAGCCTATACCGAAACCGTCCCTGTTGTATGAGGTGGTTCTCTACTTACCAACTTACTAACCATACTTATAGCGCAAGCGTGTTGTAGAAGTACCGTGTTATATGGGAGTTACCTGTTCTTTCTTTACTTCTCCGATATTTTGTGTTGTACTTCACGATAAATATTTACTTCGTGTTGTTGTTTTTATTGCGAAGATTAATGCAATTTTGCATAATATCACAATGTCTTCTTACGTCATACACGATTCTATGCACTGCGTCATTTCGACTTTTTGGTCTTATTTTTTATTGTTGTAGTGATTCTTGCAATAGCTGCTATAGGTTGGCTTTTTCTCTGCGTACGCATTGTCATTTGTCATTGCGATGGATGTGATGTTGCTTAGTGCGAGATGCTGGAAATGTCGTAATTGGCGACACAACATGCGGCGGCAGTGTTGCCAATTACAGATTGCAACAACTTAATGACCGTCGATATGGCGGCGCGCAACTACTTTGTACTTACTCGTATGCAAATTTTCCTTGTGATCATAAACACAAAGTATTTTTTGTTGTTTCCTTTGAAGGTACTTGTTGTTGTTGTAGGGGTAAATTAATCCAGTGGGCTTGTTCATATGAGCCTAAGCCTAAGATATTCCGATCAGTGAAAAAAGTATGCGGCTTTTGAGTGACAAAGAGACTTAACCCTTCCAGAGTTTCGGTTAGTTTCTTATTAGTGTTCATGTATGTAGCGATTATATACGTACATACATTACTTCAATGTTAGACGGACGAATTTATGTATATCTTCTAGAATTGTAATGCTAACTGAAGCCTTCAGATATTTTTATGAAGGATCGTTCGATGTTCATCGCTGATTGGCCGTAAGAACGGCACAAAAAGTATGCGGCTTTTGAGTGACAAAGAGACTTAACCCTTCCAGAGTTTCGGTTAGTTTCTTATTAGTGTTCATGTATGTAGCGATTATATACGTACATACATTACTTCAATGTTAGACGGACGAATTTATGTATATCTTCTAGAATTGTTAAAACTTTAGCAGCACTTCTGTAAGATTTGTTTTAAGCGGTATGTTGTAATGCTAACTGAAGCCTTCAGATATTTTTATGAAGGATCGTTCGATGTTCATCGCTGATTGGCCGTAAGAACGGCACAAAAAGTATGCGGCTTTTGAGTGACAAAGAGACTTAACCCTTCCAGAGTTTCGGTTAGTTTCTTATTAGTGTTCATGTATGTAGCGATTATATACGTACATACATTACTTCAATGTTAGACGGACGAATTTATGTATATCTTCTAGAATTGTTAAAACTTTAGCAGCACTTCTGTAAGATTTGTTTTAAGCGGTAGGTTGTAATGCTAACTGAAGCCTTCAGATATTTTTATGAAGGATCGTTCGATGTTCATCGCTGATTGGCCGTAAGAACGGCATAACTTGAACAGAAACTGTTTTTTTCTCCCAAAATTGAATAAAGTTCTGTCTTTAATTTTTCGAGGTAATAGAGATTATATAAGCTTATTGTATCGTATATCTATTTAAAGAGAAGCGAAAGGGATTTTGAACTTTAGAAAATTAATACAGTATTTTATAGTAATTTATTATGAATCGAAATTGATAAATTAAATATGTGCTAATTTCTATTTATATAAAAAATAGTACCTAAATTTCCATATATTTTTGCTAAAGCGTTAATAAAAATAGGAATCGTTGAAATAATCTCGGGGTAAACTACTGATCTTCACTGAAATCGCGTCGGAGCCACATTAGACATGACAATGACAACAACAACAACGACAATGCCAACTCGCTCGCATGGCAGCAGCCTCTTTGGCGTTGGATGACTGACGTTGGGTGATTTTCATTACTGTGAACACTTTAACACTAATTGACTTAATTAACATTTAGCTCGTCTCTCGAATTTGTCATTGAAAATAGACTGTGCAACAAATTGCACAATAAATTGAACAGCGCATTAACGAAAGAAAGAAAGAGCAGGCAAGCAAGCCTAAGGCTTCAGAATTAACTTATTTATTTGTGTTCTTCAAGATTTCTTAAAGTCTGGCTTAGTATAGAGCTCAAGCAGAGGCACGTACGACAGCGCCTTACAACATATCATATCAGTTTACCTACGTACACTCTCGCCACTAACGTGACATGACAGACAAATCATGATATCATGCATCTGCTATTAAAACTATTAAGCATTAAGTGGAAATTAGCACTTCATACGACTGGACAAAAGCGACGACGAGCGCTAAACAAAAGCCAGCTGACCGAAGGCGAAAACCGATTAATTAGCATCGTCATGTCAAAATGTTAACAACGGAATTTTAACATACGCTTTAGCTTTTGCTCAAAGTTCGCACCTTTTCCGTTGTGATGACCATTCGACGAACTCGACTGCCAGAAGGCCCAGATGCGAATGCCTAAAGCTCAAAGATAAAAATTTAAGGTCTCCGGCAAAAAGAGACTAAACGAGAAAAATAACGAAAAAATTCACATAACTGAAAATGGATATGGCCAAGATGGCGTTTCCAAGTTTGCTTTCTGGCCTGCCAATCGCTGCCCTGCCGCTGAGTTTATCTTTCGCGGCTGGTTTTTTGGGCCGATGCTCAATGCTTATTGACCAATCGTGTTCCGGGCTTGGCTCAGGGCTGCCTTATGGCCACATGGAGATGGGCCTTTTGTTTTCTTGTTATCGTTTTGAAGATTGATCTTCTCACCATCGTTCATCGTTTCCTCGCAAGAGTCGGTTGGACCTAATTTGTTATTGTTCCGAGTAACATGAATGTTCTTGGTGGTCTTGCTACTTCGCTGTTGTTGATAATGTCTTCCTACTCGCAGTGGTTGATGTTCTGTGTAGGCCAGTTAAGGTTTGTAAGCAAGTATATGCGTAGATCGTACATGCGTTCTCAAAGCGTTGGTAAACTCAAGCCAGCACAAGAGATAAAGTTTTGATAGTACGCTCCTGAGCTCCTGAGCGTACGGAGCGCAGAGAAGGTTTGCTTAAAAAGCATCCCAATCTTTATTAATTATAAGAAATGCTTCGTGTTTTATCTTCTTATTTTAGAAATTGTGCAGATTCTGGCAGACAATATTTACGAATGTGAAGAGAACCAGAAAGTTTAACGAGGAAGATAAAACCTACGCAAATATTTCACCCTTAAAAAACTTTATGTCAATAGAAAACTCGCAAATCGGGTCCATTGATACGAATTAAGACAAATGTCTTCATCCGAACAGACAAAACAAACGCACCATCTTATTCCATCACGGGATCAAGTTGCCTCGTGTCATGTAGAGGTATTTTTACTATATAATTGTTACGCTTAACTTAGCACCTTTAGTATTTCGTGAGCATACTCCTCATCTCAAAATTGATTTTTAAATCGATTACCGCATAAAATGCTCCACATTTTGCTCATTAACTGAGTTATCATATTAAATTACGATACTTACGTGATAATAATATTCTAATACTCGTCAGTTGCGTTCGGGTGACTGGGGCTATCCTTGAGACAAGCCCCAAGTGTGTACGCACGTGTGCGCGCATGCATACAAATCTACGTACGCCCGTTCCGCTAAGTAATATAATACGAGTACCATCCTCAAACCTTCACCACAGTACACGTGCCTTCTGGATACTTCACGTTCTAAAGTTAACCTTCAATTAATCCAGCTTCATGTTTCACATTCGGAGAAAAAAGAAATTGTCTTGGAAATATTGAATACGGTTTTAAAGGAATCGGAGTTTTCACGGAAATACTGAATATGGTTTGAAAGGAGCAAATACCTCACTGTGTCTTACGGTTCAACAAACTTCATTCGTGTTCATTCGTATATCTACAAGCACCTAATAAGCATACAGGAAGCACTTTATAGACCCGCGGGAACAGATCGCAGGGTCTTAGCGGGAGGAGGAAATGAGAGACAGGTGTTTTTGGCATTGGAGAGGTTGGAAATCTGCAGGTTTTGGGCTGAGCTGTGCCCTCATCATCTAAAATCATCTAAATTTTCATTTTAGATGATTCGATTAAGGTTAGTTGGCGGCACCTTCAATTATATCCAAATATTTTGCTCTGCTATTGCTAAAGGCTATTGCCAAAGCAAGCCCGCCTTGTTTTTTCATTAGAATCCATTCAAGCGAATGATAGGTTCATGCTTTAGCGCCCTTTCCGATTTTACAGAGTTTCCAAACGGGTCCATTTTGAAACCAAATTACTTTTGTCGCCATTATTTCTTTCAACTAAACCCACGGCAGTTTTCCACTCTTCAGCTGAAGAACGTGACCTGGATTTGGAATGGATTTCAGTAAATGTTTTCTTTTGGAGAACGTTCATGGAAGAACTAACCACAAATTTATATTGGACTAAACAAAGGCCAGGCGAGGGTTTATTTAAAGAGTGGTGGCAAAAGCGTTGATGGAAGCACTGGTGGTGGTTCTTGTGGTAGTGGTGGTGTTTGTGTTAGTGGTAAGGGTAAGGTTAAAGTGAATCCAACCGTTCAAAAGAGACAAACTGAAAGGAATGGTTCTCTTTTCCTCTGGACCTCTGGAAGGATTACCTTTAAAAACTTAAACGTTTCAAATTTATATATTTTTTAATCTTTTTCCAATATATTGTCCAATAATCTTCATCCCTTTTATTTTAAATGGATCGAGTATTTTAAAATTCGCCTTCTGGAAAACTCGTATTTGACCCACTGTCTGCAAGCAAAGGGCGAGAACAAATCTGTGCATCATCACGAACTGACGATAGAAGTAATAACAACAACAGCAGCAGCAACGCCAATGCCAACAACATGACATGTCGACATATTGTCAACATTCTGGTTTTATTATTTTTACGCATCACAGAAGCTAATGCGGATAAATGATCTGACAATTACGTTCAACATCAATATCATTCCGGGCGAGGCCAACTGATGCATGACTCTCCCCAAAAGTCGCAACAACAACAGTTAATGGCATTGCTGTGCCGCTGAGGACAATATATACGGATTTGGAGGGTTGGTTGTTGGTTGGTTCGTGGTGTGTTTGTTTGGTTACCAGATTGACAAGACGACCGATGAGTTGGTTGGTGTTGAAAATCACACGAAGAAAATGAAGGCCGTAAATAAAACATTTAAAGCTGTTGTCCATCAACAGCAAATAAAACAGTACATCAACAGCAAATAAAAGAGAGATGAAGAGAGATGAAGCGAGTTGAAGCAAATTTCAATACTGATAGTAGCATTCTGTGAATATTCGTCTAGGATTATCCGGAATTTTTATATTCCCGAAGTTGTTGAGGTCTTCGAGTTGTGCCACTAAAATGGAAATGGAGAACATCGAACCACTGCCACGCCTACTTTTCTAATTAATATAAATTTATAAGATTTCGGAACTGAAAACTCAAATATATTACCTGTGAGCGAAGTGAAAGTGGGCGTCCCCCGCCCACTATTTATCGTCACGTCGACAGATGCGGGTGTAGGGCATATGAGCTTCGGCCAGGCCGAAGTTATCGCTTTTACTTGTTTCAAGTTTTATATGTTGTGCGCTTTCAAACACTCGAGCGTACGACATCAAAGACGTTCGGTGGATACGCAATGCGTGACAATTTAATGAGGATAAATACGGGCCTAGCAGCTCGCGTGTTCGTGCGATAATCGACACGCATTTTAATCCAAGATGATGATGTCGATGAGGACAACGACAACGACAACGACAACGACGATGGAGCGTTGGAGCCGCGACGGCTTCCGCGAAAGCGCGCCGACTAAACAGTCGTGTCAGACTAATTAACAGCATTTCAATAAACGCTCCATCAAAAGTGACGCGCACCACGCAAGACACATCCGAGACAACTCAGCTCAGCGACAGAGTGGCATGGTGGCAGTGATGCATCCATCATGGAAGCAACAGTGACCTCTTTCGTCAGGAAAGGCCTATTTGATGAAGGAGCACGACATCAGGAGCCCTAGTTTTTAGTGTATAATTCAATTATTCCTTTTTTAAATTACACTCTTCCTACTTTCTTTGACTTTTAATATTACTAATATTTATTGACTGAAAGATGAAATGAAATAAATTTATTTCGAAGGTAATTTATTTCTTAGTATTGTTATTTAAATACATATAGGGAAAATTCAATAAAAATAACAAAAAATAAAGTTTTTTTTGGACAATCACTTTCAAAAAGGCACGTCGGAACCACGAATAGTTTTTTACTTAAAATTGATAAATCTTAGGATTAAGATAAGTAAGTTCCACAAAAACTGTTTCACAGAATTCTAGAGAACTTTCAATTAAGCATCACTTGAATCATTTCTCTTCTTTTTCTGTCTGTCCCTCTTTTCCGCAGAATCGAATGGACATTTTTGCCCGTTAAGAATTTTAATTCTTTAGACTGCTAAGGATGGCTTCTTAGATTGTCTGAGCATCAACGAACGACCGGTAGCGTTTATGTTCACGTCATTGAAGTTGCCGACGCGCCGTTGGTGACGACAACGTTCCTAATGCGAATTAACGTAACGGAATACTGACCATGATGATGATGATGATCGTATTACGAGATCATTTATTAATTTATTGATCGTTGATGGGCGGTAATAGTTAAAGTGAAATATGAATGAAATTCTTTATGAATGAAATTTTCACAGTTTTAAAAAATCAATCAAGCACGCAATTCATGCTCACTAAATGCTGGGAAAGGCTTAGTGGTACGTATTTAAAATATGTATATGAAAATAATAATGCTCGTAATTAATTAATTGCTACAATTCTTTCTTACTATATCAATTGTAATCTACTATTCAATACAATTGTAATACTATACAATTGTAATTTACTATATCAATTGTATAGTTGATACTTTTTAGCTTAGGATATCTTAGACACTGAGCAACATCATTACCAATGATGATGATGACGATGATGTTCATCAACGCAAAACAAAAAATCAGTGTTGATGAATTAGTTAAGCGCAATGTTTTCCCGAGAAAATTAATGGAATGAAAACATTTCTTACAAAGAAAAAATCAAAAATAAAAGAAGCGACAAATAACAAAAGAGCGTATTGCATAATACTGAGTAGATATAGTCGTCCGGGCATGTGCAGTTAGCCTTTTGTTTCAAAGCTTTCTGTGCTGATACAAACTTCAAGAAAACAAAATTGATTCTTGTTTTATTCACTGAATGCGTTAATGACGGTGACTACTTTTATACTTATCTGTCTTGCGCGATCTCTAATAACTCCCATTTTCCTTTTTTCTACTATTTTACCCGAAATGTTCCGAAAAGCAGAACAACCAGAAAAAAGCAATTTTATGGAAAAGCTGTTTATAATCGTTGTTGAATTAAGTGTTTTGTTGCCTCCATCTCTTCCTCTTCCTCTTTCTCGCTCCCTCACTCTCGGCCTCTCTCCCTCTAAAACATAAATACTTAATTTAGACCTCTCCAGCTTTTGAAAGCAATAACTAAATAATTTCTCGGTCGATTGATCAAAATGACTTTATAAATGCCCGCCATTTCAGCCGTTTCAGCCGTTTCAGCCAATCCAACAAAAACAAAATCTAATATCACGAAGAAAGCAAGGACAACAACAACAAAGCGCCCATGAACAATAGCTTCCACCAACGAAACTATTAGAACCAAGCCGATTGCAGTAAACGCTACCAAAGACCGTTGTGGGTTTGGCCACGTGTGTTCGAGACGGACCAGGGACCAGGTTGCCGACGAAGATTGATTCGGTGGGTCGGTCGGTGTTCGAGCTGTTGTTCGATTTCGGCTTTCGAGCATTAGAATGATTGGGAGTGACTGCTGTTGTTGCTTTCTACTGGGTGTTCCTTAACAACCGGCATACAAGAACTAATGAAGTCACAAGAGCTGCATTCGTTGCTGTTTTTGTTCCTTTAAATGCTTTATTATCGTATGACAAGCTAATTTTCTTCAGGTTTCGTGAAACAAATTACTCATTTTTGTCTCGACCTCTTCTCAGTCTTTCATTCCGTTCGGCATTCATTTCGTAGGCACGTAGCATAAAATATGACGCCATGGTTACCACATCGTTTACGGTAAGTCGCTTATAAGTATATCCATTAATTTCTTATGGTTGGTGCGGTTTTATAATTATTGTTGTCATTTTTGTTGTTGGCGTTGTTGTTGTTGCTATGCCTTCAGACAAATTAATATCATTTGTTTGGCATTTTTTTAGAAATGAGTGAATATTTCTTGCGGACACCGGACACATCGCGGTATCGAAACCCTTTGTAAGCATCGCAAGGATATAACAAAAATATTATTAGGTCGTTATTGTTGTTGTTGTTGTTATTATCACTGTGTTGTTATACGGGGCTGTTCTTCGCTTCAGTGCAAAGGATTTTCCGCTTCTTATTTTAATTGCATGCCCTGAACCGCAGACGCAAGACCATATGAGCACTATTAGAGGAGAATTTGTTTTGGCAAAATGACTTTTAAATTGTTTCGTGGTTTTTTCCTCGATTGTTTTTGGCTCTCCCTGGAAAGAACAGCTGTCGTGAGTTTGATTGTTTGTTTGTTTGGAGAACTGATGAATTTCATAAGAGCCAAAGTTTAATCGCTTTAAGGAAATTAGTTAAGGCTATTTCAAATTTCCTAGATTCGCAGATACATTGTTGTATAGTTTGTATTCTTTAACATTCCAACTTTGTCATCGCAACCCAAACCAGACTACTCGCCTGGGCCGGGCCTATTGAATGTAAAACCACGTGGGTAATATAGTCTGTTTAAGGTTTCTACCGAATTACGAACGAAATCATACTGAATTTTGTTTGATTTTTATTTAATAAGCAAGGATTAATTACTGCAAATGGAAACTCGTCTCTCAGAAGAAATTGAAAGACGTATTCGTGGGTTCCGAAACGAATTTGCAGCACGTTTTTAACGACTACCGACAAAATGAGTCCAAAAAGCAGCAGAGTTCTACCGAAAACAAGACTAAGATGGGACAGTTGTTCATCTTATACGAAAACTAAATACGAGAGTCTGCAGCTACTGAAAACTGTGCGTATTGGGCCATCAGTCTATAGAACCGATCCACCAATGGAATAATAAAGAAAAGTTAATCGTTAAAAAGTTATTAATTTATTGATTGCAAGTTGGTGCAACACCGACGGCGCGACCTACAGCAGCGCACTCTCACGATCATATATATTCCCAGATTTGACCGAGCTTCAACCACAACAACAACAACCCAATAAAGAAGAAATTATCAATTTATTTCACGCCTTGGCATCGAACACAGACGAACCCAACATCAATGGCCAACGACTTAATTACGATGGACGGATGAAGGATCGGAGACGTGAAGATAAAAGAAACGACAGAAAGAGAGAAAGGATAAGGTGGAACGACTATAGAAAGGAGCAGGAGACGGGGTGAGGAGAAGTGGACTTGCAGCATCATTCTGATGAAGATCAATGCAATTTTTCCCAAAGCATCCTAAAGCCACGTCCCAGTACCGACGAAGGGAGCGAGGAGTGCACACCAGGTCGACAGACGAACTTACAGACGCGGAGAGCCAATGTAGATATGAAAAATCGATTCTTTGCTGCTTAGTTCTAATATTTTCCATTAGTATTCCTTTGTTTCTCTCTCTCTCACTCTCTATATACATACATACATACAAAATATACTATATCTCTTTTGTAGAAGTTCTTACTGTCTTTGTTTGATTGGAATGCTATCCGTTTCGGATTAAGAAATGATTTAATTTGTGTTTAAAATTCAGGCTGTTAAAGTCGTTGCGAGATTGTGTGGTATACCTCACACGAGGCTACGAGTATGGAGCTGGGATGTGTTCATAAAAAGACTGATAATGATCAATTTCACACAGATTTCTTCTTTAATTTGGTCTTCCGAAGATACTTACGGCATCGAGTTAAGTCGCGCTTAGTCGACGTCTTCTGCCGTATGAGAAGAAAGACAGAAGGCTTTTCGAATGTTATGGAGAAAAGCTCACTCTGGGTTGGGAATAGTTTTCGGGGCCGGCATGAGACGTTTTCAACGTCATTAACCTTGGACTCTTCCCTCACTTTAAGGTTTTTCCCTTCCTTGCCTTCCTTCTTTCATTCCTTAATTGTGTTGCGCCTTTTTTAAAGAAAGGACGAGACAAAAGTTAAAGGTATGTAATAACCTTCCTCTCGTCCTTTCTTCCTTCGTTCCTGCCGTTCTTCTTTTCCTCTTCCTTTCGATTCTTCCCACTATTTTTATGTCGTCTCTCACTCCAGCCGCCTTTTCCACCGCCCTTCGAAAGGGGCCGATCGCATTCTAGCTGAAATTATATTATTCGCTGTCTTTTGTGCTAGACTCGTTTCTATTGTCGGTTGTCTTAAACGTGGCTCATTAGTGCAAAGCCGTTCCCGCTGCGGCAACCGCCGCCATCATCGCTCGTATTCTTTACATATCTAGGTTGAATTTACCACTGAATGGTTTTATTTCTGGAAGGTGTGAAGAAGGTGTGCACCATCCAGCGCCTCTGAAAGAAACTCCTGCTCCAGCGAGCCCCTTTCAGGGGTAATTACACCTTATCCACTGCGGCGATCACACGATCGCATTGTGCGGCTCTTGCGCGGCAGTTTGATCTGCCGTTCTGCGTCACTTTTTGTTAATGGTCTTACCTTTTCTTCCTTTGTGTTCCTTTCTTTGTGGCGCAGTAGATTTTTGCAGTTTGTTTCCAACTTTGTTTGCGATTCTGGCCTTCCTCGGGGATTAGCAGCGCAGGTCCCGACTGTGCGGTCAAGTCGGGCCAGGATACCGCCACCAGCACTACTGCTGAATGGAAGTGTGCGATCCA
Source organism: Conops quadrifasciatus (assembly GCA_949752815.1). Classification (NCBI taxonomy): domain Eukaryota; kingdom Metazoa; phylum Arthropoda; class Insecta; order Diptera; family Conopidae; genus Conops; species Conops quadrifasciatus. Next base: position 41,326,003 of record OX457078.1, read on the forward strand.
CGGAAGATTTATGCGAGTTTGATGAAGCCGCCTCAAAGATCTTCGCCGACGCTTGTTCGCCGCTTGATGGAGTCTCAGGGATCACAGAATTTGCGGAGCAGGGGGATGTGCGCAGTTTAAATTGATTGAAGGTTGATTGGTGTTGTGGTCTGCGTGGTTTGTTGCTGGCTGTTGGTGAGTTTAGAACACGTGTTGAACACGATCACAGAGAACAAATGAAGGTCGCTGATTAGGGGCTAAGAGAGAACAAAAGAGAGGATTTAAAATTATATTGACAAATGACAGGTCAATTGTAATGCTGTGGTAAGAGGCGGGTCCCGGAGGCGAATCCCTAGGAGTTAAACAGTGAAAGAAAAGCGAAGAAAAGGGAAAGGAAAAAGATTTAAAGGTTCAGTAGAACTCGTCGAAGTTATCAACTTCTTTCCATTAAAACTAATTTAGACTAAAATTACTTCTATAAATGTTTATAGTTAGTAGTTAGTTAGTAGTTATTACTTAGTCACTATATTTAGTAGTGAAGATCGCGTAAAGGGCGCAGGAGTACCTACTTCTTCTTTTATGCTTTATACCAAATTTTCTATTGGCCTGTAAAGCCGTTAACTACAGACATAATCCTCGGCTACGGAAAATACGACTAATACTGGTAAAAGCTTCTGCCATGTAATACTTGATCAAGATACGATACTATGCACAGTTTACCCATCATCACCCTTCCCTCAGCAAACCAAACAAGAGGAAATTTACCAAAATCAATGAATAACTTCAGTGACTATGGATTTCCGTTTGGTTTTTTTTTCTAACCCCCCCCCCCCCCTCCCTGTCTTTCCACGGATACGGCTACGATTACGGTCACCTACAGCAGACCGCCGCCAGTCCAACGTGGTCGTACCAGTCTCTCAAGAGCGGTAATCCGCATCTAATAATATAGAGCGGAGTTAATTTTCATTTAAGGTGATTGCGCGCACGTTTCGCTTGGAACAAATTAACAAAGTCAAGATGATGCGCTCAGTCCGCCAACCCACCGAACGATCGACCGACTAACTCGACAAGCCGATGGTTGGGCAGGCCGCACTCTTGCGCTTACTTCGTGAAATGAAAGGGATACAGAATGAAGAAGACCTCCAACACGTTACCTAGTGCCGGTGTCATTACGCCAGGTTCAGTACCAGTCGCAAAGAGGCTGGTGCCAGTGTCTGAAGCCCGAAATATAGTCATTTGTCTCGATTGCTTGTTTGAACGTTCCCGGCGTGTTGGCACTAATTGCGTGCGTCAAGGAAATTCATCGCACAATCGGCAGACCGCAGAGGTCGACGCGACGTTGTGTGAACGGGTTTGAAGGGCCCCTGTCTCTCCTTTCCGCCTTACGACATCTTGTTTGTCAGAAAGAGACGAACTTAGTTCGGGCAAATCGGCCGATTTTAAATGGGAAGTCTTAAGGTGACGTCGTGAGAGAAATGTTCGGTCTAATCTACGGCGTTACTTTAAGTTTAAGTGGCCCTCCTTGTCCGTTTTCCGTTTTTCTCTTCTACAACCTGCATCCAGCATCCTTCATTTCATTACTCGCTGATTCATTTATTCGCTCGCTACGTCATTCCTTCGTGAGCGCGAGCTCCAGTCTCGGATTCGTTTGTGGCAGCGACGATGGCGGTATAAACAAAATTTGTTGGATCTGTTGGCGAGTCTGTCTAATAAAAGGTGATTTTACTTCACAGATAATTCGGGTAAATTGCGGCGAGGCTTGCGCTGCCGGAGCAACCTAAAAACAGGAAAATATAAAGGGGCGACCTACAGCGTTGTGGCTGTCTGCTTTCACGCTTCCTCTGCCGATATCGATATCGACATCAACGATGATGGCTGGTTAGTCGGTGCTGGCTTGGTAGAGCTTTCGAGTCGTCATGAACTGATCATCGGCATTGGACAACGTAATGCATTCGGTAGTTTGTTTACCGTCCACTGTGCTCGACGATGCGATTATCATCAATTGCAATAAATCACGGAGAGTTCGAAGTCGCTGGCGGGCGAAGCGATGTTCCAATGGTGTTTGTTTTTCGAATCGGAGTATCCACGGGGAAAGGCTGCAGAGGAGGTGGAGGGATGACCAACTTAATGCAACTTAACATGCACGGTGCACATATTTAGGTATATTGAATGTGCTTTGATCCGGTAATTTTGCAGTTGATGCAATTTGCTGGGACTATTGCGATAGGAATGTTCTAACGGCAACCTTCTCATTTTGCAAATACGTAGAGCTACCGCAGAGTAGCTCTGTACTACTTTTATCCATTTATCCATACCACATTTTAAGGTCTGCTTCATTGAGAAGAGCACGTAGATATGAATACAATAAACAAAATTATTTTGGCTTAATTAAGTTTTGCTAATTTCACGAATGCGAATCCTTAGAAATAACGACATTCTTCACGCGCACTTGCCCGTGACAAGAAAAGAATGACTCCGAGAGCAAAAATTGAATGTACCGAACAAGCCAATAGAATTTTCCACTTCGCCACTCACCCACTCACCCACTCACCCTTACCGCCTCACCTACCCCGCCGCCGCAAATTCACCCTCTTGTGTCGTAGAAGCACTTGAAGCATTTTGTTCCAAAAAACTCGTCACGCCCCAAATCCCAAGCGGAAGTGCAAATTCCAACAGCAAACCTCTGAAGGGTTCGGCGCCTCTGGCATCGACTGGTACGTACGTGTGTGAGTTTATTAAAACCTCTTCAAGCGAACACAAAGCAATAAAATAAAATCGGTGACGAGAACCACAGCCTCCGAATGTGCCTCTGCCGCTTCCACATCTACCGTATCAGCCGCCACCGCTGTTCTCGTCATCCAGCCTCTGCCACGGGCTGTGTAATGCTCCTGGCTTTGTAATGTCCCTGCTGGTGATGCGCGGAGTTGATGACTGTGGAGAATTTCGATCGCAGACGCGGTGACAAATACGCAGTACAACGAACAAGGAGCCAAACAACTGAACACCGGCTGGCACAAATGTCAAAATCGCGGTGCTGGTAATGCGCTGGAGTGGTTACCATCGCAGTGGCACTCCCGTAGACGTGCCTCGGAATTGCTTCAATGGATGTCATGACCTCTGAGATAGTATGGGTAAGTGCTCGTGTGTGAGTGGCCGTGCTTGCGCTTTTGCGAAGTGTCACAAAGCGGTGTCACTAACAATGTTTTACGATCCTGGGCCACTACATCGAGTTATGAAACTTCCAGTCCGATGCCTTTCGGTAAATTGTTTTTTTAACTTTTTCAGAAGTTGTTGGTTTGTCATACGCCGCTTCTTCAAGTGAACCAGCAGCAAAGTGATGCAATTAAGGAATGGTGGAACCAAAGCGTGGAGTTAATTAGAAATTGTCCTCTCTCCGCCTGGAAAGAAGACGCGAAGCTATGTAACTATAATACTTAAGCGATTAAAACCAATGCAATAATCCAATAACGATCTCTTCTGAACACGAACCTGAAGTCTGCTGACCTCCTGACCTCCTGACCTGAGAGATGGTGGAATCTCTGAGGAAAACACACATTTGCATATCATCCGCAGCCAATGATATTTGGCATTTGGGCACCGGTTACACATTTACGATTCTTTCAAACCTTCCTGGTCCTGCTGGTGGTCCCGATGCTAAGTCGAAGTTTCGCGGCTCTTGCTCGAACTCACGTGGTTGCTTGGTAGGATAACAGAGAACGACCACATCAAAGAGAGATGGTGGTATAATTGCCACCTTAAATAACACGCGATGGCGGCTTTCCGACCTCTTTGATGTTGCGCCGCACTGACAACAACAGCAATAGCCCAGCAACGGCATCAACCGCAGCAAAAGCCAAGATGGTAAGTTGAAGTTAAGCGCGGCGCGCGCTTTGCAACAGCAACAAAGACAGCAACAGCGCCCATTCTTACGGAACAACGTGTCTGTGTACGCAATGCATGCATTCGTTCCTTCGTTCGCCCGTCCTTCCATTCGGCAAGGCTTCCTTGACCCCTCTGCCCCACCCACACTTCTTCCGGGCCATTGATTTTAACGCGAAGCTGACATTAATGACAGCGAAGAACGTAATGAGAAGCCCAGACGTGATGCCAACTGGCGAGCAATCATAACACATTCCGCAATACGGCAACGCTATACGCAGGGACGGTGGTATGGAGGCGCTGCGCCATACGAAACCAAAATTCAATATTATCTGCGGACCGACACGATCCGTCGATCGCAACGACCTGTGTCGCGATTCTCGCACATTGATTCTCTTCTGTTCTCGCTCTTCATATGTCTCCTCGTCTCTTCTTCTGTCTTAGTCGGTTTACAGGGTGTGGCCTTATTGGAAAATAATTTCCCTTAGTTTAGGGAATTATAATTACTTACATACTTGCACTCTCGTATGCCATGCATGTTACGTTGATTGCTCACTGCAATAAAGCTAGAGGATGGGCCGGCAATTTAGAGCTGAGTTCAGTGCAACGGATTGAAGTAAAAAGTGTCTTTTGACTGAGCCATACTCCCAGACCAGACCCCGTCAGCCCCGGGCCGCATACGCTGGATTCACGAAGCTATTTCTTCAACCCATCAATCCAAATTTAATGGAGGCACGTGCTGGAGGGCGGATTTCGATCCTTCCTTCGAAGGAAAGCAAACATTTGATCGACGCTGAGCTGCGGAAACCTCTATCCTGGAAATTATACGGCATAACTTTATGAAATTTTGATACAATGTAAATTTCTCATTTCTGCTCTGTTACATTTGAAATGAAAATGTAATAAATTATTTTTAATTTTTGTTCATCTGAGATCCTAAAAATAAACACACAAAGTAGCGAAGTTTTAAAAAATACAACATTAACATAGAAATGTTGTGGAAGTATAGAAATTAACTTCCGCATAAAGAACGAATTATAGACGCGGAAATAGAGGGCCCAGCTATGGAACCCATAAACCAAGGAGTACTGACGAATAACGAAAATCAAGAAAGAAACCCTACAAGTTTTTGATCCAGCTGAAAATTACGAAACATACTTTTTTCCCCAGAAAACACGTTTTTCGCGTACACATGATTGTTGCGACAGTTTAACGCTTTTGACGCAAAAACAGTGTTCCGGGAAATACTTATGCTACGCAATTTTCAATTGTGTCAAGGATTTCAAGACATATGTACATATATCCTGACACATAATCTTGCTTATTGACAAAGCCATTGCCGAAAATTAGCTTCATCGCTGAAGATGGTTTTTCGATGGATTTCAAGATTTTCGTCAAACTTTAGCAGAGCCCAATCAGAGAAGTTTGGGCGCTTCAAATAATCAAGAGGCTTCAAGAGGCCTTGTTCTTGAGTTTATTTAATCTGGTAAGAGTAAGGTCAACATCTTTACGCAAAATTCGCCACAATATGGTTCGAGAGATTCCCAATTCCTGTGAACGGCGTGGAATGGACTTATTTGGAAAACCCGAAGGAAATTTCACTTGGGAGACCCTGTTCGGATTTTGTTTTGTAAGCGCACTTGGGCTGCGTGCTCATACGGCTGACGACCCCGCGTGCGAGTCCGACCCTTCTGGATACCGACGTCTTAGCCCCGGCGCAAAAAGTTCGTCACAACGTTAAAAACAAAGTACAAATTTTGGAGAAAATGATGCTCAATAAATTCATTTTTGCCGTCATAGGTTTAAAGAACTTTCTTCTCTCATGTTTCTCACATTTTGTGTTAAGACCATTATAAACATTTAATAATAGTGTTCAACACAACCGTGCACCAATGAGAATAACTAAACCGATTAACCACAAACACTGGCCGGTCACGAGAGTTGGTCACGATTTGCCAACCTGTCAAAACTTTGTCAACTGCTTCCAATTCACCGCGTCATTATTATCGGTTTTATAAGCATGCCATTTCCTTGCTGCTGCAGCTTCTGTTGCTGCTGCTGCTTGCGAACGTTGCATGTTTTTCTTCACAATGTTGCTGCCGCACTGCCTCAATTATGACGATTCGGCAGCCGCAAATGCACCATGATTGTGACAGTGAAGTGACATGAGAAGGGCATGACAATTGACGAGAACAAAACTTTCGACAATTTGTGGTTTCGAGTCGGGCAAAGAGAAAAACAAAGAAAAAAGAAAGACGTTTTGACACATTCCACATTTCGAAGCGGTGGCAGCACTAGTCGCATCCAGTACTAGGAAGCGATTACGGTGGAGTTGGGGATGGTGAAACGGGCCAATGTACCAAAGTTCGAAACCTTCCGCCTTGTGCAACGGATAAATTGAATTAAATCAAAACATAGGTTTTGCTACTTTTTGTCTCCACCGAATTTCAAAAAACCTATGGAATTTTTTCTCAAGTCTCACTGTTTTTTTATTTTTCAATACGTCAACCTTTATAAAATTTGGTTGAATGAGATTAACAGGCCTATTCTCGTAGTCCAGTTCAGACACGGTCGAAAATTACAGTTTAGTTTTGCGATTTTTCTTTCTTTGGGTAGAAATATTCCTTAATTTTGCCATGAACTATTAAGTTTAAATCGTTTACAGAAAGGCGTGGCTCAGAAAGGCAAAATTAAACTTCGAATGAAAGTTTGTCCTCTTTAAAGTTGGGAATGAGTGGAGAAGGTTGAAGATATCAACTTTTGCTTAGGATGTATATGACAACCTGCTAAGTTGGAAAATTAAACCAAAACTTCCAACCGTGCCTTTGTATACAATAAACAATTGCTCTTTGGTGATAAGGACGGCGCTTCTTCCAAATGTCCAAATTATGCAAGTCTTTTATAGGAGTCAAAAGCTTTTCGCTCCTTCAACCAAAATATATCTAAATCCCACAAAAATTATTTAAACAGGCTCATGACCAGTACCCACAGCCCGAAGGAATCGAGCGGAGGAGGATGCAATGCATATTTAAATCCAATTAGGAATTGTACATGCGACATGATTTGAGTTATAATCCTGCAGTTATTCCGCGCTGACTGTTGTCGACGCCATCGCTGCCTGGCGCCGACGCAAGAACACCTGTCCTTCCGCGTAGTCCCTCTGCGAAACAACACCGCCAAAACCTAGAACCAACCGACCGAATTTCCACCATTGCGAGCCTTCAATTAAAGCCGAAATATGCTGCGTCCGATTGGTTCTCAGCTAAAGTCTCTGACTTCACACAGCATTACTTCCAAATAGCCCGCCTCTTAAATGAACAGTCGGTGGGCAGTATTTGTGCCGCCTGTGAGACTGAGGAAGGCGCGATGATGCCTAGATGGCATCTCCCTCTCTCACATGGTCTTCCAGCCATGCCTTTGTTGAAGAGAGTTTGCCAGCGGAGCGAGAGAAAATCGTTTCGTTTTACCGCGGTCAACTTCATGCCCATGCACGTTTGAAGTGTCGGATCGATGGCAACATGTTGGTTGTTGGTAATGCAGTTTCCAATATTATACTTCCAAGGCGTTCGTAGGCAACAATCTTTTTATCCATTAGTGACACAGGCGTTGCTGGCGCTCAAGTCGCCCGAGGCGCTTTGGCAGCTTGTGCTCTGCAAAATCATGCTAATAATGAACGACAAACTAGGTGCGTGCCACTATTATGAATTCATTAATTTATAAATTTATAACTCAGCCCAACAAAGTGGATTAAAAACTAGCTTTTCTATCTATAAATCATCTCTCAGCTATTGAGCAACGTACTTTCAGCAAGGATTAAATTAGTCAAAAAAACATTTACCCCCGATACTGTATACGCACACAGAACTGCTCTTTCCTCATTTCCCACAGGACCTTTCTGCTCTGCTATTTTCTTGTTCTTGTTTTTGCTGGTAAGTAAACAAGGACAAATTTCGAAAATAGCAAAGCAAAAGCGGAATGAACTGTCCTGTATGCGTTATAAGTATCTGGGGATGAAGCGCTCTTTGTGTGATGGTGTAGGTGATGCAGATCAATACAGTTTTTTATTTTTATAGTAGGTACTTCCATGCTCCAGTTTATAGTATTATTTTCTCCAGCTTAAAGTCCTCGATGAGCACTACTTTTACTCTCACGCTGCGCCCTCACTACTTTTATATTTATTTATAATTTTTTTATTATTTTAGGTGCCATCCGTTTCTCTCAATGATGCAATAAATATCATGTTTTCACACTTTTCATCATCAACGAAAATGAAATTCGAGGGTAGTAAGATCGCCCTCGCGTAAGATCGGCTTCCTCGATACTTCAGACTCTTCGTACGGTTTCTTTTGAAAAAATGATATCCGCGATCACTCACAGAGCCTTTAACTATTTATAATTATTTTATGTGAAACATTCTTCGCACTCTTGCCGCACTTTTCTCAAATGAGGCGATAAAATTGCTGACAATTAGTCTGTTGTTGTCCTGTCCGGAAAATTTATTTAACACCTAAGAATAGTTGACCCGTCGCAGGCATGGAAAACGGCTCTCTTTCTTAAGCATCTAGGCACCATGGAAGCAAAGCGTTTGATTGTAGAAGCCTTCCTTCATTGTCCGCATTTAGAGGCATACGAGGCGGATGAGCCAGACACAGGTTCTTTCATCTTCCACAAGGATATGTTTGCTCTGCCGGACAGATCGTTGAGACACAAATCGATCTGGCAGACCTGATAGATGCTGCTGAGCTCCGAGAGCGTGATAATCCGTGCCGATGACCACCAAAGCCAGGGGCATTCGTCACACATCGTTAGAGTGATTTGCAGAGATGAGACGAGTTCTTGTGCTCTTTCAGCTACCTGCAGCCGAGAAAAAATCGATCGATTTGGCAAAATTGATCCTTTGAACGGTTGAAGGCAGGGGTCACATGTTAGTGGAACCCTGTGTTTTTGGGTGTTTTTCAGCGTTTATAAACTCTTAAGGGAGCGTTCTTCCTTGGTGTTGGTGGCACGGTGAGGCTGCGAGAGTTGTACCACACTAGGGTCGGTGGTTATTCCTACCGACTAAATTCACACCTCAGTTAATTAGTTTCTTACTTGGCATTTTCTTATAACCTCTGCGTCAGAAACTCCTGAAGGAGCGTGCAAAATCGGAAACGAGATTCGATCAAAATCTAACTAATGCGATGCTCTTCCTACATCTCTTTGATCTCGCCCGACTGACAAAAATCGGTATTTCGGTTTAAATTCAATGCGTTTGGGTCCAACAAAATCTCTTGATTAGTTACTGAGATGCCAGGTGCCCGCATCGGCCATGGCCCTTTTGCGAGTCCGATCGAGTCTTCTTGGGTTCTTTTAATGCATAAAAAACATTTTGGTAATAGCCGTTGAAGGAATTAAAGCCAATTTAAAGGATATTTCATTGAAATAATTTGAACATTTATATACGAAAGCGTGATAATCACGACCGCAGTGAAGTTGACGGCAAAATGTTTCTGTAGGAGAGCATCGATTGTTGATGGATATTTTCAAATTCCGAACAAAATTCAAGAACTGGTCCGGAATCGTAAATTGTTCTGATGTTAGCAAAGATCATAACAAATTTGGACGAACAATGAAAGAGCCCTACGTCTTTATCAGTTTTCCAAATTAATTCTTTTCCATGCTTATTTAACAACCTGACGAAAATATAGAAAATGTTGTTGAACAATTGTAGTTTCAGGGACCTCGAAATCGATCGCCAGTCACTTGCTTGTGAATATGCCAACGTTTTAATATCGATTCATAGAACATGAGAGGATGAGGTGGTACTTTTTAATTAGAGCGATTTCTATTTAGGTACGGTTTTGTTATGTATGTTATGTTTTCAAAAGTTTCGTGAGGTGTCAAATGCCTAAAGGTTAACCCAACACAGTGTCACAGTGTCAGTGTTTTTAAAAATGGTGAAAAGAGTGTGAAGCAATAACGCATTACGTCACATTCAGTGCGACATCAAGTAGCCTAAAGCAAGAAGTTGCTGATGATTGAAGGAGGCTAGTTTTACTTTTGTTACTTCATCCTTACTTCCGTTTTCTGAGGAGTCCGGTTCCAATCCTGCAGGACAAGAGCACAAAAGTCCAAAATATAATCGGCAAGAGAATTGAAGAACACTTGAAGAAATTGTGCTTAAAAAGACAAAGAAGGTGCGAGAGAAATCTTGGGAAAATTGTAGTTTTCGAGTTCTTTACACTTTCCGTACTAAATACAACTGCATTCTCAAAGCCAGCCAGCTCCTCAAATTTCAATTTCTCCTTTTTTCACAATAAAAAATATTGTACTCTGCTCGACTGCTTCTTCGAGCAGCCTCGTTTTCAAAGCGCCAAAATTCATCAGAAGCTATCAGACATCTTCACTCTACCGTGAAAATTTATGTCATCTACACTCAAGAACGATCAGACCTTGGTGTCGGTATCGGTCTCGATCGCGGGCTTTGTAATCTCAGTCGCTGGAAAAGATACTTTATGCTAATTATCAACAACAAAGCGCCGATGAGTTTGCAGAAAGAGTATTCTTCTTCTCCTCGCCAGCAGCAACGTACAAGACTTTGCCAATTTTGCAAATTTTGCATATTTCGCATGTCATTTTGTCATGTCATACGGCTGACGCCTTTGTGGCGTAGAGGCAGCCGCATTCGTTTAACGCCAGTCATTTGTCCCTTCCGGTCGGAAATGTACACGTATGCGGTACAGTGCTGATTATAAGCTGACATGGGAAGTGGGTTCTGTTGAGAGTGATTGTTTTTTAGATATGATGTGATTTGATGATCAGAGAAGCGGGCAAAAGAGATGGGAGAAGAATAAACCTACACATGGACCAATATGCATGAATTAACACTGGCTCGGTTCGGTATTAGAGATCCTTGTCCGGAAAATATTCTTCTTGAGTGTTTAAAAGGTTGACATATGAAGTAGAAAACAGACTTGTAGGTTTTTAAAAACTGTAATGATTTTAAACCCCGAAGAATCTGCATCTCCGCCAAAATCAAATCTAAATACGCCACTGAGAAGGTCCATTCGGGATCTCTTCCAAATATCAACACCGTAACTTAAATACTTTAATTGCTCTGCCATCATCTCATTCTCTAACTTAGAAAGAGAGACGAATAACATCATTGATCAGCTACTATATCCATATGTACTTAGATGTTCGGAGTCCCCCTGTCCCGACGATCGCCACTGCCTGGTAATCAAATTGGCCCGAGAATGCTTTGCTTTTAGCGGCTTGGACGCTGTGGACCTACCGCCACGATCACACGACCACCTCTTCACATTTGCTGCTTTGATCTCGGCCGCCAAACTGAAAGAGCGGCCAGGAAAAGGCGAGACTGGCTGAAGTCCAAAACCAGCCAATGGCCATTGTTATTGTGGCTGTTTGTTCAAATTGCAGCTATGTGGTGCTCTTAAGCTGATTAAGCCTCGCTCTTCCGCTCGCTGCCAACTCTTTGATTTTGTCTGGTTTGCTCTTTAAGACCTTCTCTCTGTACTCAGTGGATCGGTCCAGAGCAGGGCTGCCAAGTATATTTTTCAGATTCCCCGATTTCCCTCAAAAATTACCCAAATTTCAATTTAATTTCCAACAAAATTCCTTATGATTGTGTATTCCTTTTTTAATTTATTTAGTTAAGTACAGTAAATAAGTTAGCATTTATTTTATTGCAACAAAGAAAAATATTAATAAATTTGACATTTGTTTAGCCTTCACTAGACAAGCTCAGCAAACGCCTTTGTCATACCATGTAAAACTCATTAGATGTAGACGAAAATCTCAGTAGTTTACTAACTTATTTTATTTTTTTATTTTTTTATTTTTTATTTTTAACTTATTTTTTTGTTCTTAAATACATAATGTTTTGCATGAACCGTGCATTCTGCTTGTTCGTGGAGTGTTGGAAAATGGAAAAATTAAGCACTTTTTATAAGTGCATTGTTTATAATATATATTTACCTAGGAACTATTAAATTCCCCAAAATGATCGTTCATTCCCCTTTTCCCCAGAGGATTCCCGCAATTTGGGGAATTCCCCACGACTTGGCAGCTCTGGTCTAGAGTGGCTCCTCTGTCTGTCGCTGTCATTTGTCAGTGGAGTCGCATGGAAACTCACAGAGCCTGCTGGCACCATGCCGCAGCAAAGTGTTATTGAGCCTATAGCCAGGGCCGGCATCACCCTTGCTGATTGCTCCAGCTACCAGAGAACCAGTTGAGCTCATTAGCTTTGAAGTTCAGCGCGGTTGCATGATTGGTTGGAGCGCAGCTCTGGTGGTGTTGCGGCTCAGATCGCCGTGCGTCTCTTTCTTTGTCGTAAGGCCTCTACACTCGTTTTTCGACCTGAGTGTCAGTCACTTCAGCATTTCTTCTTCGCCGACAAAAAGTAACGACTGTATTTAAAATTTGTCTGCTGATTTGTGGCTTTCTTCTGCTTTTACTTTGTTAACTTAATCTATTAGGCCCGTGGTCGTTACCGTTAATGGCTCTGTTGCCACTTGTCTTGAGGCTGGGAGACGCCGAGGGTGCGTAACGGCGAAAATTGCTGGTAGGCATTGTCGAGTCAGTAGCAGAAATATTTACATATGCGGTAAGCTTTACTTATTTGTCTCGTCGATGGATTTTCGAGTCGTAACGGCCTTCTTCTATTTCGGCTACAAAGCTGGCGCTGTTGCTGTTAAAGCTACCGGTGCAATTATGACCCGTTCGCCTGATGGCTGGTCGAAACTAAATAAGTATTACCGAATTTCTCGCTCGTAAAAGACTCTAACACTTACTAGAAAATTGAAGAAGAACGGAACAAATAATCGCAGGAATACATATACATACAGCGACAATCCACAAAGTAGAAAGTACGATATTTCGATCATACTATTGCATTGGATATAATTGTTTTGCTAAATATTGACACTGCCACGACAAGTTTTCTACGCACCCACAATTTTCTCATGCCTTCCCTTCGTCACAGGCCGGGGACTTTCGTTTCCAAGAGATAGATTGCCGGAAGCAATAACTTCGCAACACAGTATACCACAGCGGCACCGCAGCGACCGAAAATCCTTCTTCTAATCGTCCCAATTTATCACTGAATGCTCAGTAATCAACCGTAACCGATCGGCCGACACTTTCTTTGTTTGGCAAAAATTTTAATTACATAACCGCTAAATTAGTTCAATAATCCTCCCCCTCCCTACACTTCTTCTTCATTTGCCACAGAGTAAGAAACAAGCAGAAACGAACAGTAAGAAGATGGAAACAGAAGCTCGTGGCCTTTTGTCGCTGCATCCATCCCGAATCGGACCTGTTCAAAGGGGCCGCAACATTTCCCATAATCGACTGCACCGCAGGGAACGATTAATTACCATGAAAACTCGAATAAATCGATGCGGGTAAGAAAAACAAATCGGCGACAATTGTTTTCACTTTCTCTGCGGGTTGAGGATGGTCCGGGGGAAGGTGGCTGGCCGGCACAATTGACACCGGCATGATTACATTTGTTTTTCAGGTGGCGGGGGTCGGTGGGGATATGGAACATATGACTTCAGAGTAAAGGCACGGGTGAGAAAACCATCTGGACCGGAAAAAGTCGACAAATCAACAGCGCTGTTTCCACTCGTCTTATCTCCATTTTATTGAAAGCTTCAATTTTGGAACAGCGAAGGACGACTTGCACAGAATCCTGGCGGAGTCACAGTGTGACTGAAAATTAGTGTGGCCTCAGTCAGAGTAAATCAGCGCAACTAATTTTAATCCCATTTGGAATATCCCATTTTTCTAACGGTGGCGTGTTGCCAACAATTTTGCTATATATTTTCATTGTCGTTTTGCTTGTTCTTCTGTCGCTTTGTATCTGCCGTTTGTCAGTCGAAGCACACGTGATTTATTTCGCTGGCAATAATAAATTTCTTCACTCCAGGTGATAACTTATAAATCACTCTAACAGATGCTAGTCGATTGCGGGCGGGGTGGAGATGGCTGATGGTGAGGGTTGTTGCTCGGCGACGAAGACTGTATTGGGCGTGTTGTTCCACCCGCGGAATGATTTTAAGGACGAACAAGCTTCTCTACTGATTATTGCTGCAAAGATTAATTTAGATTTATTAGGCCTGAGAAAGGGAAGGGGATTTTTCGAAATCAAGCGATTCGTCCCCGGCAAAGGAGGAAGAAGTTCCTCCACCAATGCAGCATATGCCTCTTCATTAAGCATTCTTTTCGCTCGTGTTTGTCTAACGAAACTGTTAAATGAGAAATTGCCGAAACCACGATTCGTCAGGCCGAAATTGTCGACGCCAATTAATAATCGTTGCAACATTTCAAACGTTCCATGCAATATTTGGCTGGCAGATCGGAAGACAGTGGGCTGCTCGCGCCGCATTCAAGTAATCCTTCAAATTATGCACAATTACACAGATCGCCAGATAATCTTATAGAGCCCCATACACACACTCGCGCGCACTCATTGCGCACTTACACACAATGCATAGAAAGCCAAAGGCGAGATCTTGACACAGAGAAAACATATTTTGGGCATGATTGGGTATGATTTTTGAAATATTTTCGTGAATATTGGTAGTAATTATTAGTAGCACTTTTGGATCTAGAGATATTTTACAATTTACCATCTCCGCCAGAAAGAAATTCGTTGTCAAGTTAAAATAAGCCCGTGGTGATCATCAGTTGTTTGCAGGGTGCGTGAGGATTAGTCCTTTGCAATCCATTCTCCTCCATTATTTTTACATGCACGCCAACGCACAAATACTCCCACACTTCTGTTTACACCTCTTTCTTGTGTTGACACCGCGGCGCTAAGGGTGGAATTTGATGAGACCAAGTCGTGCAGCGAAGTAAATATTTTCATTGCACACTTTAAAATCTCGGGGTGTTAATAATGGCACAATTCGTCAGCTGCCAGAAGAATTCAGTTTTACGCAGCATTAACAGCGGCGGTGATGGTGGTCGTTGGCTTGGTCTTGATTGTGGTCGTCAAATTAATCGCAATTATCGTACTTAGAAATTTGTCCGCTTTCGAATTGCTGCCAATTAATCGCACAGTTCAATTGATGTAATTTGTGTAAAGGCCGGCTCACACGCTCATACAATTTGCGCCAATTGGCATGAGCTAGTCAGTAAACCATAATATACAATAAACCACAATATTGCATATAACCGAAGGCTTGTGATTGGCACAAGTCAAAAAATTGGGCTTGAGTAAAATCTGTTCTGCTAGAAAATTTTAATAATTTACCAACAAAATTTTTTAGAAACAGTCAGATATTGTCTAAAAATTGCTCTAGGAGAACTGAACGTTCAAACACCGACATTGCTTTCAGTTCATTTGCGCCAATTGAATGTAGAAATCAGTTGGAGCAAATTGCATGAGCGTGTAAATTGGCCTTAACTCTACCAAAAAATAATCTTGACATATTGAAAAAAGGCGCTATCATTTAAATGCAAATATAATTTTCGAATAAATCAATTGTGTTTTTATGTTTTGAAATCTGATTCAATCATAATAAAAATCTGATGCGTGCAACATATGACTTTCTTGTTCGACTATTAATTGAGTTATTCATTATTATTGTAAAATGCTACAAAACCCTTAAGAAAACTGTCCAACCAAGTTTGCCACAACCAATTATAACCAAAATCGGAGGTACACACTTAAAGGTCATAACAGTTTAAAATACAAAATATCAGTTTTCTACAGCTAGCCGTTTTTAAGTTATGCGACATATGTACATACGTACAGACGTCACGACGAAACTTAGTCAAAAGAATTTCGAAGAGACTAATTTTTATCATTATCGCTGTCACTGTTCGATGCTATTCAGTGTTTATTGGTCTAGTGGTGGACAAATTTAATTGCTGCTGATGCTGAATGCACGAGTTAATGTGGCGTTTATCGTTTCGCTGCTGCTACCCAGACCCTCCTATTCCTCCCCCTACAACGAGGCCGGCATGGCAGCAGAGTGATGGGCGTGCCCATTCCATGCTATTTGAATGTATTAATTGGCTGACATGATCATTAATTTGAGGCATTGATTAAACTGCGTGTACTCGGGAAATATTGAAATTTGAAAAGTGAAAAGTGAAAATAAAAACGTTGATTCCACATTTCGCAATTGCACATGACCACATTTAAATTGAAGTTGTTTTGCGTCGATTTAAATAGAAACAATTATGGCGTCCCTAAAAATATAAATGGGTAGTAAAAAATCGAGCTGGTTGGCAAGAATTAGTGAATTAGTGAAATATTATGTACAATTTACCTACATACGCGTGTAACAAGAAAATGTAGAGAGTGCTTGACAAAATTGTATGTATTTTGAATATTTTCGTGTAACTCTGAATTCCTAAGAATATGTTACTTCATGCCGTATTGGCAAAATGACGTTCACACCAACTGATGACTATTAACTTAGCTCATAAATCCTCTATTCAAGAATTCACAAACGATTTACATTCTCAATGAAAAATGTTACTTAATTAATTCAGGAGCCCGCCATTCTTCGAAGGTCTAAAATGTTAATATAGTTGATTTTTCACGCCTCTCGACAAATTTGGGTATGAGTATGAGTAAGTGCTTTTCCGTGCGAGTACAAGTCAATTAATTTCAAGAGCATCATCACAGTCAAGAGAAGGGCCAGCATTTTTGAACTCAAAGCCGAAAACCTACCCTAAAACATTGTCTCAATGTGATGATGATAACGGTTAAAGGGGGACAAAGGGAGGAGGAAGGGATAGGGAGAAATCAATTATCGTGGGTTAGGCATTGTTCTAAATTATTGGCACCGCAATGGCACCTCAATGCAGCGGATATTCTCTCTTGTGGACAAACGAGGACACACCATCTCATGATCTACACATAACAGCACATGTCATACTGATCACCGTACCATGCTCGTATACATAACCATTTATTAGTCCTAAATGTCAGAATAATGGACTTCTTTAATCACTTCACACTTCGTCTATTTAAACGGGCACAAAAAAGACCTATGAATACTCTGTGAAGAAATTATTGTGAATTTTGATCTATTTCAAGTAAGAGCATCTGCAAAAATCTGTTGCTGATTTTATGCTGACAATCAAACTCCTGATTGTTTTGGAATTTTGAGAACAGAGGACACGAGGGCTCGAGTGAAACAAACTCATTTCGAATACTAAATCAATTAAGTGTAACCGGGTTCCTTAATGGATACAGTCGACAATGCTCGTACGTTGCTCTACGTTGCTGACACTTCGGAACGATCTGGCTGTAGAATACTTCGGCAAAAAGCAAAGAAGCAATTGGTTCGGCTTCTTGAGATTGAAAAGGAGTTAAAGACTTTTTAATTGAATTACTTTCACAGAAGATTTCGGGCCTGGCGCGCCTAGTGATGGATGTGTAAAACGGAATCAATTGTTCGCGGTACGCAGACGTACTTATAGCCACAGCAGAGACCTCGTATATGACACAGTGTTGACGTTGATGTTGATGATAATAAAAACTACATTTTGTGAACATATTACCAATATCGCAATAGCAATTACCAATTGTTAATCGGAGAAGTTTGGCTCCATCTAAAAACGGGGAGACGGGATTACTTGTCTGTTCTATTGCATAATGGTCTATATTTATCAGCAGTCATTGTAGAGTCAATGCAACATCGTGTATTGTTGTTTATTATATTATCGCATTTGATGCGATACCTCTTGGTCGAATTTCTTACGATATTTGCACGCAGGGAAAGTACTTTGTACGACATTAAATTTAATTAATTTGAATAAAAGAAACCGATTTTTCACGGACACTTGTTCAGCAAGTGTTTTATACACCATTCCTTGAACGGATACCGAGCCACCCTTGAGCGAAACCTTTCACGCTCCCCCTCTCCCTGTCTCTCTCCGGCCATAACCGTAATAATTTAAAAGTCACGACGACCGAGAATCATTTATAATGGTACACTTCAGTGCATTCTCGGCACGACGCAGACAAAAACTTAATCTCGTAGAACAAAATTAAAAGTGGTGGAGTGGAAAAAGAGGCAGGAGATGCTTTTTATTAGCAGTCTGAAACGGTATATAATGCTCTTTCATCCTCTATAAGCGTAAGAGAAAGTGATTGTTTATTTGAAATCATTCGGTTTAGAAGACTAAAGAGAATGACAGAGGCCAAACAGATTAAAATTAAAAAGTTGCTGGTAAAAATATTACATAATTCTAATAAAACATTTAAAATAAATTCATTTGATTTCAATTGAGTGGACTAAAACTAGGATACCTTTCTTCATTTGTGGTTAGTTTTTATGCACCGTTTTCAGTGATTGCTAAACTCCAAAAAGAATTTAAAAACCCTAAAAAGCTTCTTAATAATTAACGTACAGCAACAACGACAACAACGAGCGCGGTTGCTTCATAAAAATCGATTTGGTGAATTTTCTTGTGTACCATCTTCTTGCGGTTGCGCCTGCCGCTGCCGAGGCCGCTGCTCCTGTTGCTCATATTCGTTGTTGCTGTTATTGCTATCCAACGCATTCAACTCATTGACTCATCGGCGGTCGAGATAAAGCGTGGCGGCATCCTTTGATCAATTCACATTATAAAATACTATGGTCACGCCTTGAAGGCATTAAACGAGATGGCGCTCAGTCTCAGCCTCAGCCGCAGCTTCGACCAGCTCGCCCGTCCGTCCAGCAATCATCCGGCAGAGGTTCAAGCCGGCCTTAGCGATGAGGACGTCGGTGATGCCGCTGAAGCCGCTGATGCCAAACAATAACTGAATGAATGCAGAATCGGCGCAGTCGCAATAACGAAAATAAAAAAGGTGTGCAACTTATCGCATTCCAAGCATCGTAAAATCGTTGTTCTTGTAGTTAGCTTCGCAGGAGAAAACCGGCCGCAAGAATAAAGGCGCACTCAAACAAAGAATAAGGAGAGTAACGTGGCAATAACGACACTAACAACAACAAGAACAAAAGCCAAGCGACAATCTGACTTCGAAAACAGCAAAAAACCAAGAAAAAACTGAAAGACTTTTTCTTAACGATTTATTGGCAAGTTTTCCGGCGGAGTCCAAGCGATCTCTGCTCGTACATCATGTGGCAATGCGATGTCATCCGCAGGAAGGACGGGACCGCTTGTGTGTTGCTCATTGGCAATGCCGCAACAGCAATGACTTTGGCAACTCCAACTGGCGGGCAACAATTGACGCGAAAGCAACAACAACATACCACACTTGATGCTTTCAGCAACAATTTTCAAAGACCACCAAGACTGGTGAAATGGAGGCCGGTGGGAGCCCAGGGACGGACCATGGAGGAGGGACATTAACTAAGGAGACCAAGGCCTTAAGCTCATTCAGTGGTTAGCGTGCTTTTTACGGGTTGTCCAATTTTTGGCGAAGCCAGTTTTGCTCGCTTCTTCCTTGTCATTTCATTTTATTTATTCGGCTCGGTTTATGCGTTTTTCGTTAGTCGTCTTCACTTGTCTGCTGGTTGCAGCCAGCGCCATTTTCTGTCAGACTGCAGGCGTGTAATTTCGAAAATGCTTAACATTTCTGTGTCAAATTGTTGTTGCTGTCGCTTGTTTGCGCTTAATTGTATTTTTAATCAAAAACAATATTTTTTCGGCATTGCGTACGACATTTGGCGGCACGGTACGGAATGCGTTTGTATTAAGATCACCAATAAATTTAATTAATTTGCTCTGACGAGTGTACTCGTTCGAGAAAACGAAAAGCTAAAAAATATGTCAATTAAAAGCTCAGCAAAAGGCTATATGAGTTCCAAGCATTCGCCGCTGGAGGGCGCAGTGCATCTATATAATAAAGCTGAAGTTATGTTTTTTTAGTTTGCGATCGATAGCCGGAACCGGAACCGCATTTGAATGGGATTTCAGGCATTGTGCCATATGAAGTTTTGAAGGTTTCCCACTGGAGGGCGCTGTGCACTTTTTATCGAAACAGAATGTGGTATCAAGATGCAAATCTCAGCACCGATCAATTTTAATGCATTGATGCTATAGTGCAAATTCCTTTATAATTTTTCTATAACTACGCGCATAATAATTACATGAAATGAACTTCTCATGACGAGTATTTCGATGCTTCTTAGAGATGAAGTTCTCATCACTCTGAGACTCATAGGCGTGTTGCAATAATGAATAGAAAGTCAACATGAACATTCCTAAACTTCGGAAAAAGTAACACTAACATAAAGCAAACAAATTAACAACTTTTCAAACCACAGTCGCACAGTAGCCGCGGCCGCGGCCTCGTCTGCGTCAGTCCGGCGGTAC
The DNA here is from genome assembly GCA_949752815.1 of Conops quadrifasciatus. Lineage (NCBI taxonomy): Eukaryota > Metazoa > Arthropoda > Insecta > Diptera > Conopidae > Conops > Conops quadrifasciatus. The sequence continues at coordinate 41,346,154 of OX457078.1, forward strand.
TTTTCAAAGCAATCTGTAGTCAGTTTCAGGACGACGAGTTTCGATTTATTTACTTGCTGCGTCTCCCGCCGCCGCCACGCCCTTGCACCGAATCAAAGACAGCCGCCGTCGCGTTGCTACCTTGATTTCATTTACACCTTTTCGGCCTCTGACCCGCGGCGGCATCCCACGACGTCGGTACTCACTTGTGGAGCTGCTGCCGCGGCTGTGGTTACCTGCATGAGGATATTCGGTAACTGGTTACGTTTAAAGTTTCTAGTTGAGAGAGTTGTTTTGACTTCATTTTCGATAGCTTCAGTCGTGGCGTTGGACGCTTGTTGATTGTTCGACCACGATTTAACGATTGGTTTCTTTTTATCAATATTGATTTGAAAATTATAGAAAAACTGTAGACGAATCGGGAGCGCTTACAAGTGTATATGTCCGTCTTTTGCTCGGCTTATTTTGGTCTTCGCGTCAACGTCGTAGTCATCTTCATCTTCATTGTGTTCGCGTGACTTGCGGCAGTGATTGATTCCTCTTCCCGATTGCACTGATCGGCGGTGCGGTCATGACCCTAAGACGCACTCAACAAATAAGTTCTATTGAAAGTGTAAATATAATGAAGACTGGAGAGAGCTTGATTGAAGTGTTCAAGCAATATCGTTTAACATGGAACATGAATTCGGAGGCACTTTTTCTCTCTGGTAGCAGAAAACGTAAACCGTATTATTAAAGATTGTTTGTTCGTACAATCATCGCGTGGTGTGGCGTTGGTGGCTACAAAAACTAATGCAGTGGCAGCGTATTCACGTCTGTGCAACCGCCTCCATTTTGGCATTTGATCACTTTGGAGAGTGCAAAGTCAACAACAAAGCCTGTGTCGGCGGCTGTCACGCTTCTGCATGGCATTAGCATCAAATACACATAATCATCAATTAGCAGGCTTTCAACGGCAGCAACTCTAGCAGCATCAGCAATAACATCGACGACAAAAAGAGCGGAGGAAACCGTTCCTTCACCGTAGACGTTGTTGCTGGCAAATCAAAAGTGCGAAAGAGTGCGGCATGATCCACGCCAGCAAGCCAGCTGAGGTAACGACCACAACAACACCCGCGAACACAACGGCCGACGACAGCGGCAATTTATATATCGCCACTTCGGCCGACAGCCGACAGCCGACAGCCGACGTCACTTTGAAACCTACGCAAACAAAATGTACTTTGTAGAGTCAATAAAAAGCTAAAATAGAGTGAACTTTTCGTACAACGACTGAAAGGGGGAAGCCTTTGGAAAGCTGCAAATGGGTTTAATACACGGCTGCATCGTCATAAGATGGTAACGAAAATTCTAATTCGGTAATCATCGCGTTGAGGCTATATTTCGGTATAGTGTAGTCTGGCAGATCCCAACAAACCGGCATCAGTTCTTTGACATGACCTGACCTGACCTGAAGAAGTTACTTTCTCAGTGTACCGAAGAGACATAATACAATCAATTCCCGCACAAAACACAGTGTCGAACAGACACAGTGTCGATCAACCGTCTGACTATAGTCCGCATTCACTTCGTAACATGTCCAAAGCACATACTCCAAAAGTTCAGACAAATATAGCTGAGTATCGTCGGCATAGCCATGTTTCGAGACGTATCGGACAACAGAGAAAATATCATCAATAAATTAAGAAAGATTAACGGACCCAGCACAGAGCTCTGAGGTACTTTTACTCCGCGTAAAATATACCCGGGTAATTGGTCATCCCGATAAAGTTGCAAAACGAAGATTGATATGCCACGCCTCCCCGAAGTGATCAAGAACAGCCCTGGACATAAAAACATTAAAATTACAAAAACTTCTCGTGAAGTTTCAGCCTATCTGCTTCCGATAAAAATTTGGTTTCGAAATGAAATCTGTAGTTACCAGAACCCGGGTCACGCACATAAGGGTTAATAATATTTTTACATCAGTTTTTTAGGTTGTGTCTCGTAATCGGCAAAATGTATTGAACATTTTCTGTAAGTCTTTTTGTCTGTCAGCGGCGATGATGGCTGCTGCTGCAATTATTCCGAAGTCGCTGCTGCTGGCAACTGCCGCTGTTTGTTGTAATCATTAAAACAAACGACAAGAACAACAACACCGTTGAAATTGAGCTTTTTCTAAAGTCGTTAGTGGCGTAGTCGCTGCTTTCATTTATCGGAACGAATACCGCATGAACGACATCCGCGAATGGCCGCGGTGCGGGATGGCAAACGTGGAGTATCGCATACGGCTATCGACGCTCAACCATGCGACGTCGTGTGATCATAAAACGCCTTCCGGAGTATTGATATTGGCGAGTTGGTTTTTGTCGCTGCAATTAATGCTGGCGGCAGCGTTCGCCAATTTTGTCCTTTTCCGCCAATTTGTTAGCTTTAATGAAGCCTTTTTGTCGTTCCTGACGCAGTCGCTGTTTTTCCATAATTTCGCTGTAGTTAAAAACACTTTCGGCAGTGATCGCCAATGAAGTTACGTGGAAGAAGGTGCGGCCATGGGCTGAGCTCTAGCTCAATTTGATTTTCGGTTTCGGAATATTTGAGTGTCTCTCTATTTCGGTACCGCCGGTCCCTGCACCTCATTCGTGCCTCCACAACCTCTACAGACTTAAGCACTGCAAGCAAACCGCAATCGCGCCATTATTTTGCGGAGGCGAAAATAATTTGTTTGTTTTTCTAACGAAAAAGAAAAAAACTGTGAACAGTTGCTTTAGCTTGTATTAATTAAGGTTAATAAGAGATAATTTCTAATAATTTATGGCTGCGGATTTCGTTTAACAACGATCTTATCCGCTTGCTTGTTCTAATTTATCGAGAGCATGCAATGGTTCCTGTGCTTATCTCATATTGTTTGATATTTCACATTTATTAGAAGTGAATATTTTCTGATTTAATTGTTAAAGTAGAATTATTCAAGTTCTTGTGAAAGGAAAATAATTACCCATTTTTATCATGGTTTTAGAAAGTTTAACGCTGTAATCCTTCAAACCATTAGAAAAAATGCAGGAAAACATTGTGCCGAGGCGTCATTTCGTCTTTGGGAATTGCTTGGATTCACGGTGGCAGTCACAGTCAGGAATACAATGATAAAGAAACCATACCGAACGTCGCGAAGCAGAAACTAAAAAAGAAAAACAGAAGAGTTCTTATTGAGAAGGTCTCAGCTCCTGGGACCTCTGCAGCAGCGGCAGGAGCAGCAGCAGCTGCCACCATGGTTCAATCGAGGATTTCCTTTGATTTTCATCGGCGCATACGCAATAGCGCCTACTCGTATGAATATTTGACTGTGGTCACTGAAGACGTCGAAGGAGGGAGCTAAGGAAAATTGATCGTGCCGCCGGCCGAGGGCATCTTTTCGACCTCTAGCGCTTCTGTGTTTCTGTCGGAGGCAGGAGGCAGGAGGCATTTTTATTAATATCACAAGACAAAAACGTATCGTTTGGATGCGCCTTAAATCACGATGCGTGGGAACTAAGTTACGAGTATTGCTGCGGAGAGGAAAGGATGATGGTGAAAAGTGTTAATTAATACGAAGCACTTTAATATTGGTTGCGGGCGGCGAGTGACGAATGAGGGGATGACGGGATAGTGGAAGGAGAGGAAGCTTACGGAAAGGATGGCAGAATTAATACGCATCGTCCGGACTCTAGAGGAAGCTGCTGCTGACGATTTGTTCTCTCGCAAGGCTTTAGAAGTAAAGACACCTGTGCGTTGAGCCATGAGAGAATGGATAGAAGAAATACATAATGAATGAGATTTAAATTAGAGAGCAGCATCTACGGCGCAGCTGAAATGGCAGCGTTTTTAATGGATCTTCATTCAATCGAGACGAGCGGACGAACTGATAGGAAGTGAAAATCTAAACAGTATCTATTGCCTGTACCTGTTCCAGGACAGAAGGCTAAAGGGTAAGGAATTGAGTCGGCGGCAGCTGAAACTCGTGAACCATAAACGGAAGACGAGAATTTCAAGGGTTCCGAATCCTTTCTGCCATAAAAACACTTGACGTAAGCAAATGATTACAGGCGCATGGATAATTAATGATTAAGTGGGGCTGGGGGGAAAATTATAAGATCTGTATGTATGCTGCTGTTAAGAATATTTTTCAGAAATAAAGAAAGTTTCTTCTTAGTTAGTTTTTTCTTGAACGAAGTTTTGGAGAGTTTCTTTATATGGACAATAGACGTCAATGACTGAGTAGTTATTGTGCATCTGCTGCAGTTTATTAAACATATCTTTTTCTATTTTATGTTTATAATTAAACTTTTCAAATTATTTATTCTTTTTCTAAGTAAGTATGCAGTCACGCTCGTTGGGCGGATTCGTGTTTAGTGTTGGAGTGAAGTTTTGCGTGTGACATTTTGGACAGTAAACGTGCATGGATTTACAGGGGCTTTATTGATTCAAAATAAGTGAATGAATATCTTTCCGATAAGAAAATTGAACAATTTTACGTTTGGGGTCTTTTGGGGCGGGGGTGGTAACTAGTCCCCCTTTGGAGTTGGCCAAATGGGCCGTGTATGATCTAAATTAAAGTGCATTTTATGTACAGACTTAATTATTTTAAAAGTTTTTAACAGAGAATTATTGTATTTTTTCTATTTTTTTGTTTTTCCGCTTCCATTTTCGGGAGACAGACAAAATTCCAAAGGACAAAATCCGCACAATTTTTAAAAATCCTGAACGATAAAATCCCGAATCGACAAAAACCCCGAACCACAAAGTCCCGAATTGATAATATTGCGCAGCGGTTTGAGTTTGGTGTCGTGAAATTTGTCTAACAAATATGTACGTGTTGTACATATCACAGCAATGTCATCATCCCACGTCCTTTAATCTCCTTAAATATTTTGTATCTTAATGTTTTCGTTTAGGAGAAAAAAAAACTGTGTGCGGTGCGGAGGTTTTTTGTAAATTTAATTTTGCTTAATTTGTCCAGCTTGCTTGATTTTCTTATGGTTAACGAAAAAAAAATTAAATAACATAAAAACATTCTTTTCATTGATTCGGCAGTAATTTTTTTGCGTACCTGCAAACTCGTAGTTCTTTTCCATTTTAATGAAATCATCTTTGAGAATGGAAGCGGCGTCTATTGGAAGATGCGACGCCGACGGGCTTTTGGCACGAAGCGCAAGCCAACACATAATTACTTACTAATTACATACTAATTAATTAAAACGGATGTACAAGGATGATAAAAATAAAACCTTTTCTAAAATAAACATCCTCAAACCAGAAATAAGGCCAAGTAAAGCCTTAAAAGTAATATAAAAGTAGTCTATGCCTAAACAGCTCAACAGATTTCTTTAGAGATATAGGCAGAGCTACGCCAGAGGACTACGCGGTTACGTTGCAGAAACAAAAATATAAATTTTTATCACAAGGATTGGAAGGATTGTAAATTTTTTTATTTAAATATTTTATTTTTTAGTAAGTGCATATATGTACATAATATAAACAAATATATGTAGGTAAGTAGTCCTTAATCGCTAAGATCAAAAAAAGTAATCTGAATTATTAAGACGTTCCTGCACATACGAGGAAGAGGGAGGGAGAACTCGTGAAAAGGGCAACTTTGTTTTCCTTCTAAAACTGTTTAATATTTTAAAAATAATTTTTCAATTAGCAATGAAACTTAGTCCTGTTTTACATTGGACAAAAGTTGCTTTCAACTTTCGTCCACTTTCGTTTTTACCAAAGTTCACCCTCTCGCCGACGAACTCGAATAATTGCCAGCATTCATACGACTGAGCGAAAAGCACGCTGAAGTGAGAAAAATAATGTGAAGCGACGTGCCAAAATAGCGAAAAGCACAAAAGGAAAGCGAAAAAGTTTGCCGGTACGGTGTCTATACTCGTCCGCTTTTGTCTTTACGAAAGTTCACCCTCTCACAAGCGAACTTGAACTTCGAATTCGAAGTTGAAAGCAATAATTGATTGAAGAGATTTCAAAAAGTTTACAATTTTCTAATAAAATCATCTATGCCAAAGCTGAAGATGGATAGGATCTGGCCTATGTTATGCCGCAGTAATATTTTAGGTCTAAATACACTCTGGTTAATGCACGGATTGCTGCATACGGCGCAAGCACGCATGGGTAGGGATACACACATATTCACATATTCACACGTACGTACATATGGCCAATACTTCCAGCTTATTATGTTTACCAGTGATCAGGCCTTCTTGCAGCTGCAGCTGTCGTTTCTGATTGCTTTTCTTCGTTTTGCGTTCGACTGATGTTCGCCATAATTACCGTTAAAGGAACCACCATTCCTATTTTGTAGTTGCGGAAGCAGCCGATTGGCCAGCCACAAACACCACCGGACGCCTTTTCACCGCTGCTCACACTCTGTTTCACTCTGCTCGAAGGCAATCAAACGCGCCACTGAAACGAGAAAGCAAGCCAGCGAGTACGCAGTCGACACTCTCACTAAACATTTCACAGCATTTTTCCTTTCACATTGTCGATACGTCACACTGTTTTAGCACACTCTCTCATCGACCGTCGACTTAACAAACCTCAAAAATATTGAAGCCAGCAGCAACTACCGGATATATCTGTCTCTGCACTCACGTGCATTCGTTGAACCTTTCATGCTTTTATCCCTTGATTTTTGCTCCTTCGGCTCGTTTGCTCGCTGGTTCCTCCTGAGAGTTCGTTCGATTGGATCTCTTGCTTGTTGAGTTCATTTATGATTTGATTGGGAGTTTAACCACCGATAAAGAAGCCAACAACGAGAGAGTGAGAGAGTTCTGCTGAGAAAAGAGAAGAGGAACGGCATACTGTAGGAAGAAAGAACAACAACGCGTCGTCAAGAGGAAAACCAGAAAGTCGGCTTGTCTAGTTAGCTCTTTAGCAATCTGCAATCTAGTTTGGAACAGTTGACTGTGAGGCGTCGAACGGAGAGGTGTTTTCGTTCGATCATCGTCGTGTATGTCAGATAGTTAACGAGTTACGGAGAGGAGTCAAGAAGAAGCAACACGATTAACAAAAGCATAATCGGAAATTTCTAGAAGCTGCTTAAGGCAAATGAGACCGATTGTGTTTTGATTGATTTCATTGTGCAACGAGCAGCGAACGTGTTCGGACGGAGGATCCACCGGCTCTTCGCAGAGTTCGATATAATTAAAAATAAAACAAAACAAAGAATCTGAAAATAAACGAAACCACGCCAAGTGTTGTTTGAGTATCTTAAATCAAACCGTTTTTTCGTGATTCGGGAAAATTTGAAAAGTGTGACTGTTTATTAACTGTTAATTTCCTGATTGTGTGACTGTTCATTTCCAAAGATTTCAAGCATAAAACCAGATATTTGATTTCTTTGTTGAGGAAAAGCTAAAAGAAGGCAAAGAAAAACCAACTTTTGTGCAACCATTTTAAAGCAATCCGACTGAGATCGCGATTTCACGTGCAGCATGCTGTGTCCGCCCACTCTGCGTCCTGCCAGTCCTGCGGAGTCAGAAATATCCGTGGGGGGCGCTCCCAGCCCGCTGCCCCATCACCGGGGCACTATGGATTTGCTGCAGCATCAGCATTTGTTGATGCAACAGCATGCGGCCGCCGCAGCAGCCGTGGGCTTCAGTCGAGTCACCGTCGGCACCATGGCCGAAGAATACTTCCAGCCGTTGAAACGACTGCGCATGTCCGCAGAGGCACTCCACATGCACGATCGTACTCCCAGTCCCTCCGACATGCCAGCGTCGCCACCAGCGGCAACAACAACAGCGGCGGCGACCAATGCAACCACGGGCTCCAAATCGAATATCGAAGGAGTCAAAAGTTTCTCCATCGCCGACATTTTGGGCCATGAGAAGCGGCGTTCCTCATCGCCCTCACCGCCGCCGATGTTGCCATCAACGACCGCTACTCCGGTAAAAGTGGCCGCCTGCAGTGCCGCCACGGGCCCTTATCACCCTCGTTCGGAGCCGCCACCTCCACCGCCGCTATCTACGTTCGACGTTGCCACCGGCATGACGCTCCCAGCCGCCCAGTTGCTGCTCCCGGGCGCTCAAATCGTCCGCCCTTGGGACCATTTGCTGGGCCCCATGCCGGTGCGCCCGTTCATACCATCTGCGCTGCTGCACTACGAGCAGCGTTTGGCTCTCGACTACCACCGCCAGCTGCAGGAGCACTTCAACGCTCAGGCTCAGCTGCTGCGGCACATGGGCGTGGACATCATTCCTTCGGAAAGTGGATCTGAGCGTTCAAGTTCAGCGGCCAGTGACTGTTGTTCGCCGGAAGGCGGCAGTGCCCGTCTTTCGATAGAATCGAACATGAACACTGGTGCCACGCCCGCCGCCACCGCATCATCATCACACCATTCGCCGGCACACGCGTGCAACGATCGCGAACGGCAATCCTCGTCGGTAACGTCGGCGAGTAGTTCGGCGGGTGCAAACAATACCGGCTGCGGAGGAGGCGCCGCACACGGCGGAAGCTCCAAAACAAAACCCAACGGTACGCCATTAGATGCTCTCTTCCAGATGACCACCAAAGACTTCGACGAATCGCAAGGTAAGGGTTGAACACAACGCAATTACAGCGTTCAGTAATGCAGTAAGCAGTAGCAGGCGATCGGCTCTCCCCCGGAGACGACCTTGCCAAGTGCGAGGAGGAATCAGATGGATCGATACGTCGCGCGTACCGATGTTCGATTAATACTATTCAACTATCGAGAGGAATAACAAATAATACGAAGGTTCCACAATCTGAGACTTTGAAATGGCGGTTTTTTAACTACAATATTTAATATATTTTCTCATCAATCGAAATCATGCGGTTCGCCGGACCCAAAGGGCGACACCGATAATTTAAAAGTACAATAATTAGTCAAGTATTGCTGCGCAGCGCTGCGAATGCGAAACTATTTGCGCTTCGGATTTATTTTTATTTGGTTTTTGTTTGTTTCAATTTAAAAAGCCATTCATGTTAACACTGTCGACCGTAATGGCGAAGAAAATACATCATGGTATTGCACATTCTTCGGTGACAGTTTTCGAACAACTTCGAACCTACAAAAGCTCCACCTCTGGTTTGCCAGAGAGCGCCGTCGCCCCCATTGTCGCCACGAAGCATCTGACTGAACAGATAACAATAATTACTTTGCTGCCGTTTATTGGAATAGCTGTCTGCGCTTCTCGAGCGACTGCTCAATCGTCATTAGAAACGTCCGCAAGCAAACACACGGCCCAATAAACACACACACTCTTCGCAAAGTGTCAGTCAAATACGAGGAACCATCTTTGTTTATGTAACTCTCCAACCTTTGCTTTGTGCTTAATTACCGTTAATGGTTTTTCGAAGGTAATGGCTTCCATTACTGCGCCTGGAATGAAAAACAAACCACGATTAGGTAAATGCACACTTGTGTAAATGTATGTGTGCTTCTGAATGTGTTGCACGTGGTTCGAAGGAAGCCAGCGGGAAGTTGTCGTCGCGTCTGCAGTCGCCGCGACACCACAACTTTCCGTTCGTCTTCGTAACAAATTTGTTACGCCCGTTTTCGGTCGAAATTATCGAAGCGGGATGAAAGGAAGAACAGAAGCTCAGCAGTGTTCAAAATTGCGTATTTCTCAATCCTTGCTTGTACATTGGCATCATCAAAGTTTGTTGGAATGAATTATTTGTTAATTGAAGATGCGCCGAGTAGGAAAAATTACTAATTTTGTCTGTATTATTCTCACCGTTCGCCATACAATACACCACAACGTGTCTGAGTCTCTGTTAACGCGGTTTTCAATAAGCGGGTTGCCCCAAAAAGCAACTCTCTACTAATACATATATTTACGCGGATGTGTGTAATGCGTCTCAACGAAGCATTTTCCATCAACACACAACCCATGGAGAGCAGAAGAGGGGAAGAACTCGCTTGTTGCTACTTCATTAAATTGATGCTGACTTGATAGCTTCGGTCTCGAAGTGTTCGAGTCGTTGTTTTCAATTCCGGAACCCACACATTTTCAAAACACAACACAAATTTTTATTTGTCAACAAAGCTATTAGCCGCCATTGATTCGATTTCTGTTGTTGTAACCGAAATAGGGGCCATTCCGATACTTTTCACTGGTGTTGAATCAACACTGTTGATGTCGGTCGAAGACTAGAGACGAAGTTGTTGAGAGACAACTGATTCCAGAAAGTGTATTTTAGGGCCTTCTTGGCCTATATCAATCAATCGAATCAATATGACTCAATTATGCCTTAGTATGGAAATACTAAGTGGTGGTTCATTCGAAGTGTACCGACCTTTGGTAGGAATGTAATGTACCTCCTCGGTATTGGTGTTTCTGCTTTGGGAATTGGGTAGTGCTTGTTCTCGCTGAATGCGCCCAGCCTCGTCATGTGGACTCGTGTCAAGTCGTTCCGACGAGAGCAACTAGCGCTCGTGCCTTCAATGGGGCAGTGGTCACAGCGCAGGCAAAACCTGAGCAACAATTGTTCTGCTCCACTCGACTTGATTGCTCAAGCTGAATTTGTTTTGAAATGCGATTCGATCTTTCCAAGAATCTAACGTTTAATAACGCTGCAATCGGAAACTGCTTTGCGGACTGGAGACGCGCCAGACTGGGCGGCTCGGCAGCTCGGCAGGTCAGCATTGGTTCTCAATGAAATTCTTTGGAATTCCCAATGAATACATCGCATCGAACACCTTGGTCTTCCTCTTCTCTCCAGATTCTAAGACGTTCTTCGAAAGTCTCTGGTCCCATAATTAATCAGCACCGATTTGGGTTTTCCACTTTAGGGCTTTTTAGAAAAGGAAATGGCCGCTAATTCATTTGAATGCGAACGTACGCGCAGTACCCGGTTTCTTGCGGTCTCCTGCATACCTGTCTCACATTACCAGCGTCGTTGACACAGAATTATGAAAACGAATGTCGTAAAACGAAGCAACAGTCCGCCGCTCATTAGTCTTCCTAATGATGCTTGCAGTGGTTTCAATAATTAATAAGGTTTTAGAAGAGGTCGTCTGAGAAGTTTTGCCATAACAAAACGCCCTTGAGTGCCACCATATTCACTTCACCACACGGCCACTTCAAGTGGCTCTAGAGATGTCGCAGGACAATAATAGAACAACTGGGAAAAGGCCTGCCAGCATCACCAAGGATCCATATCATGTGGTTGGTTTCGAGTGTCCACTTTGGCTTCACTTCTCCGTTTCCTTTCTTTAGGCCTGAGACCTTTTGGAAGATACAAATCTTTGAAGAGATAAGAGCGAATATTTCAGCCCAAAGAGAAGAGATCATGAGTTTCGTGTTACCGAACAGAAACCAGATTTCAGGAGACTCACTCCTTCGCTATCGATAATGGGGAAAAGGCTTCAATGCACCAACTTCACTTTTCCTAATTCCACTGAGCCCTGACTACGAGCAAGCATGGGTCCGGCAAACGAGCACTCCACGCGAGCACCTTCTGCCCACATAAATTCAAATCTAATTTTAATGAATTTTAATGCGTTAATCGGACTTAGCGCACGAATATATTAAATCCATTAAGAACAGGCCAAGAAGAAACTGATAAAAGGAGTGCTCGAAGAAACAGACAGCAGGCGCGGTCACTAGTGGCTAATGATGCCCGCTGCCCGGAGGTACACGCGCTAAAATATTCGTCTGAGCCGGTAGAGAAAACAGTAGCCTCAGTAACTCTGCAGCGGCTATAAATTTCTTTTGAAATTAGCCGCAAGTTGAAATCGAAAAATAAGGTACGATCGGCGGTAGTCGGAAATGAGAAGCGGACTTAATTAAGTACACTCGGAGAAAACGGAGAGAAGTATAAATTTGTTAGGAATAAAACACCGCAAAATAAACAATTGGCTCCTCCAAAAAGCTCCTTGCACAAACGTTGGTCGAGTTCTCTTTCACTTACCGTAATTCAAATCATAAGACACTCAAGTCAATCGACTTAAACCTGTCAATCGAGAAGTCGATAATTAATTACACGCACTTTTGACAGCCGCTACATTTTTCAAAGGTTTCCCTTTTATTCTTCATTGAAAAACGATGCGATCTTATTGTACATGTTTCAAATTAAAACAACTATTTTTATACTCAATCTTAACTGGTTTCTATGCGGTAAGCCCGCAGCCGCGTCGCGTCAGAGACGGACGTGCGGATGTACCGCATAATTACCAAGTGTTGCCTCTGGCTGAATGTCAAAAGTCAGTCGCACAAAGTGATCAAATTTATTGCACTGATAGTGCTCGTTAGTGGGCGCGCTGCGGCGTTTAACGAAATGATTTAAATTGATTTACGGTGATTATTTGTTATTTGACGTGAACGGTTGAACGGTTGGACGGTTCTTGGCTCAAACTCCAACAAGCGGGAGTGCTCTGGTGGTCTGTCCGTCGTATTGCATGCTACATAATGTCTTCGAGAGCGCGAGTCAATCTGATAACAATTTAATCAAGTAATTAGATAAGAAACAGCAATTGTTTGTGACGCGAGTACAAAAATCCTGTGTCGGCGAAAAAGTGATTCAGGACTCGTTATTTTAAGGGAAACGCGATCGAGGCTGCTGCTGTTGACCCAACGCCTGAGGTATCTCCACAGTCTAACATCTTACTTGTGATCTTTCCTTTTGCAGATAAGTCCCACTTGGATCTCTTCTCAAACCGTCCCCAGCCGAAGAAGAAGCGCAAGTCACGCACCGCTTTCACCAACCATCAGATCTTCGAGCTGGAGAAGCGCTTCCTCTATCAGAAATACCTCTCGCCGGCCGACCGCGATGAGATCGCTGCGGCGCTTGGGCTCTCCAACGCTCAAGTCATCACCTGGTTCCAGAATCGACGAGCCAAGCAGAAGCGCGACATTGAGGAGCTGAAGAAGGATTTCAATAGTGTGAAAGTGTTCTCGGCTCACAAAAGTTTCTTGGAGAATGTCAACGATCTGAGTATACTGAAGAAGAAGCCGATTCACGACGCTGAAATGGTTGGTTTGGCAGCTATGGGTGCTGGTGTTCTCGGTTCGGGGGTACCTCCTCCGCCACCACTACCACTTCCACCCGCACCTTCTCTTGCCCAGCAATCACTCAGTCCACAAAAATGAAACTTTTGGCAAACCTGGCCAACAAGTTCGCCTTTTCGTTAATAACAGTAATAAATCTCTGGGTCTTGTATCGATTAATGGACCGGACAAAGACAGAGACAGAGAGCACTCTAGATAAGAAACAGGAGGATAGAGAGGGGGAGGGAGCGACAAGGAGCGCGAGAAAGACAAGCATTTGGGAAAATCAGTCACCATGACACCATTCAGCCGGAGGAGCGTTATCGCTGTCGCACTCGCATAGCCGGACTGAAGGTCGGTGCTTGACGGTTGATGGCTGGCTGGGGTGAACCAGAGAAGGGCTGTCCAACCACCTCAGATGAAGTGAGAGACCACTGTAACCAGATCTCGTGGATAACCTGGATTCGCGCGAAACTCAAATACTGCCGATTAAGACGAATAGTGGTAAAATTCATTCTGATTGCGATAATTATTATGACAGATCCCCAAGACTTCGATGGGCAATGGCTTACAGGGCTCTACGTGGTTCAACAGATGAAGAACACAAATCGGCCATAAGCACGGTAAATTTGACTAGACCAGGAGGAAGGCCCGTTTGAAAGATGCCTTTAAAAATTGCCAAAATCACAAAAACAGTGATATATTTCAAATAAATTCATGAACAATATCACAACGAATAAAGAGTGAGACGACATAAACATACAAAATTGAATAAAAAGAGTCAATGGTTCTTTTCAGAGCCACCAAGTTGCCGATCAAAGAGATACAGTTTTGATTTTTATTCGATAATTTGATAATTTATAGTTTATTTATTGGAAATAGTTCGACTGGTTCGACTTCATTTGACTTTTTCGAGAAGATACCCATACAGGAAACTTTTCGCCCCACCCTTATGTACTAAAATGAATCAAGCAGAGCCAAACAGTTTGGTCTACGAGCTCAAAGCTGAAGTTAGATCAACGTGATTAATTAATAATGCGATGTTTCATTTGAGTTTCCGTGAAGCACCGTCGTCGATTCAGATTGTTTTTCAACTTCTTTATACTCGTATTTCATTTGACGAAATACTCGTTTATGAGTTGATCGATTAAACCTGGAAGCTGGATGTATTCAAATATCTACTACGCATTTTCTCAAATTTGCATTTAATCAATGTATTGTAGCGTATATCTTGTCTTCTTCTTAGTAGATTAATAATTCGTTAATGCAAAATAGTATCAATCATCGGCACCTCCGCAATAACTTAAAACTAATTAGCTTTAGCCGAACTATAGTGGTTTAGTGTATATTCGAAATAGCAAAACTTTAAGAAAAGTCAAAGGAAGCGAGGAAAAGAGACGAATTCGTATTTTTTATCGCACTGTGCTTAACCCGCTCTGTTAAGGCTTATTAAATATTTAAATTGTGTATTCGTTGGTCGTTTACTCGCGCTTACTGACTTCTAATATTTATCGGGATCAGCTAGAGCAGGGCGAGAGAGGAAGGGAGAGAGCAAGTGAGCCACCGACTCACCCAAAACCACTTCGTTTGCACATGCGCGGCTACTGTGCGCCGTGGGCGCAGATCGACGAAGCAGGCTGCCAGGCCCTCTGGCGGCCTTTTTCGCGTCGGCAGTGCGACCATTTCGGATGCTCTTCAACGATCATCGATCGATCTCTAAGGCTCCGACCGGCTCTACTGATAGTCACAGAGAAAAATTTGAATAATCAACCCATTAATTTTATTGCTAAAGACTCGTTTTCGGGAACAGATACGCCCGAGAGAGAGCGCTTTGTGAGTAGCTTACGTTATCTGTCGCCTTCTGGAAGTTATTAAAGCATTCAATTAAATTTATATTCTTTAAATTGAGGAAAATTTAAAATTTTAATATGCAGGCTAAGCGGTTTCAGTAATCAATTGGCCTACACCTGAGCCTATGTAGCGCGTTAGGGCTCTGCTTAGTTTCCGTTTCTCTCTCTGTGCTGCACTCAAAATATAACAGCTTTTAGAAAAACAACGCCACTGTGATGCCTTCGCCTTCGATCTGAGAACGCTGTGAGAGTGCCTACCCCGGCATGGTTCTCTGCTCCTTTGCACTGAGCTTATTTTAATGATGGCTGTTCGCCGCCTGCCCTCCTTTGAAATCAAATTTCGTTTTAATTCTAGCCGGCCGTCGGTCGCCGCCGAGCTTCTTTGATCTGGTGCCGTCCAAAGGGATCGTAATTTCAAATAAGGTGTCAAAAATAGCGACTTCCAATCAGTCGGAACGAATTCCGAATTCCGAAACCGTACGAGCGGACCACTCCAATGGGTGTGAGGGATGCCACAACATCGGAGAAAAGCGAAACCTGGAAAGTCGAACAAATACCGTTCTTGATGGTCTCATTGATCTGTTGGGTATTGTGACTCTTATAATGTGAGGCCTTTATGAACAGCCATAACTTTGCAGTTGCTGCGGGGTTGCTCGGGGATGCCAAAACACCGAGGATATGCTGAGAGAATGGCTTGAAATAATCTCCGTGTTTGCATGCGAAATGTAAGTAGAGCAAGAAAGAGTAAGTAGATATACCGGACAGCATGGACGAAGGGCTTTTTGTAAGCTCGAACACAGCCAAAAACAATCAGAGTAGACCAAACAAACTCATTAATTATGTACCCGCAAAAACAATGGCGAACGGAAGTATAAATTTGCGTAATGTCCGGCACAATTGCCCGAGGAAGTCCCTACACGCCGCACAGTCTTTCTCAATCTCGCCACCATCATGGGAAAATATTCTCTTCAGGCCACTTCATCCGCTGCGGCGGTGTCCCGAAGAGGGGGGCGGGGGAGAGCAGAGGTCATAATGCTACTCATTGCAGCAGATAATTGATGTGATTGATCTGAAAGCGCAGCGGACCAGATGATGAACCACTTCGAGGTAACGCAGAGAAAGTAAAGAAGTGAAACCATCGAAGGGGAGATTTTGAAGACGAGAAAGCGACACATTTGAAAGCAACGCCACGAACTCATTAAACTTGTAAAGAAATGAGTTTGCATCGACATTGCAGTTTCAAAGATCCAAACTGAGAGCTCTGCAATCAAGCGATCAATGCTACCAATTGAACTGGATCCAATACATGGACTGTCTAGTCTAATTTCATTCCTGTGTGTGCACTTTCCGTGACGGAATATACTCTTGATGACGTTGCGCTGATATCATCAGGCCTTCAGTCAGCCAGCCAGTCATTACGATCACCATCACGATCAGCAGCTCCGTCATCATCACCATCACCATCACCATCACCATCACCATCGGCATCAGTAGCAAGACAACAATAGAACTGTTGATGTATACCACTCAATGCACGGATCCTACGAATCGAGCTTGCGGTCGTGTATGATAAAGATATAAAAGCCAAATTGGTAACTCATTCTTAATTTGTTGGCGGCGCCTTTGAACACTCATCCAATTAGTCGATCGCCGACACCTAAGGCTCGGCACATTAAGCGGTGACGGCGACGGCGACGGCCAAGGGGCGATGAGGAGCAAAAACGAACGATCAAGCAACCATTCAGCCGCAGTCAGTCTCTGCCAGTCTCAGTTCGTCTCCGGTGCGCCTCGACGCTGCCGATGCCTGAGTCGAAATTATAAAAACGCTTTCAAACTTGTTTGCCTTTGAAACTTTGGGGCATAAGCAAATTAGTCTTTTCGTTGCTGTGTCCGTACAATCGTCCGTACAGCTCAATGGGAATGAGTTGTATGTCGTCGGAGACCACACCAAGTCTTCCACCCAATCGGGCATTATAAATAAAAACTTTGAATTGTTTTACGGAGTTGGTGCTCAACATCACGGAAGAGGATCCAGGACGAAGCTTGAGGCTCAAAACAGCAAGGCCGGTACACTGAACTGAAAATCTCGGAGGTTAAGAATCAAAATAACTAAATTAACCAACGATAAATCGTAGTTCTTTTCTGGTACTTCCGTACAAACAAATGAACACCCAGGGTTTTTTGGTATTAAAATAAAAGTAAGAATACGAAATTGCGCCATTTAATTTCTACAATTTGAAGCATTCCACTTTCGTCTTCCTACGTTCCCTAAAAGGATGACCTCAAAATGACCTTTTGTTATTTTGCGTAAAGAGGTGGTAAGACAGGCTTCCAATTGCTTCCATCTGCCAAAAGGAAGTTCTTCTTCTTGTACAATACTCGTCCCTCCAACAGCAGCATCCCGAAGCATTTGCCTCTAAAGCTTCTGTACAACTCTTCGCGGACTCTGCGATCAGTGTTGTGTTGGTGCTGATGCTGGCGCTGTAGCTGTTTAAAGGTGCTCAAATGATTTCTTGCTCTCCGATGGTTCCCGGTTACGATCACTGCGCGCCGGGCTCTGTTCGGCGCTGCGGATCTTTCTTTGATGTTACTTGTGAGTAACATCATCGTAACATCATCGCTGCTGCTGGGCTGAAGGACACACACTGCGACAACTGATCATATCGCATATCGCGAATTAGCGGATGTGCGAAAACCACAGAAATGGAGGACAAGGAGGAGATGGAAATCAACCCCACCGTGGGGACCGTAACGGGTGGCCGGTGATGGTGCCCTTTGGAGGATTGAACACCAAGGAACTGATTAATGATGTAACATCCCAAAGATTCAACAGAATCGATTACGAGACCATTTAGCGAATTCACCGACTAATTCATCTATAGGGTAAATATACATAAATTATTGTATATACTCGTAATGAGTATGATTCATACTAATAATACTCGGTGAAAGCCATTAACAATAATAATAAACAACATCGACTTTTGTTCGAAAATAAACAATTTTGATTCAGTCGGAAATTGCTTTTGCTTTTAAACGTTTAATTTTCCGTTTTACCACGAAGTGGTTTCCATCGAGATTCTTGGTTAATTCGGTTGCTGAACTTGTTGTTGTCATTCATATTTGTTTATTGAATCTGAATGCTTTGCGCTCACTAATTTCAACGAGATCGCACGCAAGACAAAAACTGTATTCGGCCTGTAGCCAGAAGGTAGGAGCCAGCTCTAGCGTCGGGCGACTGCGACTTAGTTAAGCAACGTCTAAAAGTCGCTTAAGCCGATCAGAGAGACTTGAGTAGAGTAGATCAAAGGAAAAGCAGAAGAAGACCAAATAAAGTAGGAACAAGTCAACCTGAAGAAAGAAAGACTGCGAAGAGAGGAAGAGAGAGAATGAGAGAGATCTATCTTTGAGATCGCTCAGTGGAGTTCATAGCAATTACAAGAATAATTCAAAGAGAGGAAAAACGAAATGCTTCGTGCTGCACGGAGTTGGCACCTCTTGGCCGTTGAGTTGGCAAG
This sequence comes from Conops quadrifasciatus, assembly GCA_949752815.1. Taxonomy (NCBI): domain Eukaryota; kingdom Metazoa; phylum Arthropoda; class Insecta; order Diptera; family Conopidae; genus Conops; species Conops quadrifasciatus. The sequence goes on from OX457078.1 coordinate 41,364,475, forward strand.
TGACAATTTAAAGGGCAGTTGGCAACGCGGCGGCGATATAGATTTGACGCTGTTGCTGGCTTGGTTGTTAATGCAAGGAAAAGTTGGGTGAGCTGCGAAATCATTTGAACTATTCATTTATGAAGTTTGACTCGGAGACACTTTAGACTCGGAGAACACTTCTGGTTACGGAACCATGTCAACCACGAATTGGAGTCAACCCGGTTTCAGTGATGTGCCATCTTCAGGGTTTTTTCGCTGCGAGTATCAAAAAACCGCAGATGTCATATTCCTGAAATACGAGAGACTTCCAACGGGTTGGTAACGAAATCCCGAAAGACAAAATCCCGAACGACAAAATCCCGAACGACAAAATCCCGAACGACAAAATCCCGAAATAACAAAATCCCGAAACGACAAAATCCCGAAATAACAAAATCCCGAAATTACAAAACTAGTTTTTCGGTATTCTCCATCTTCTTGAACATTTTAAAACCACTAGCAAACTTCAATTTAGCCACTAAATTTATTTAAAAAAAAAATTACAAAAATTTTAGCAGAGCCGTCTCGGTAATATGAGGTTTTTTGCATACAGGTTTTTCCGCGTTTTGGCAGCCTTCGGCTGCGGCAGGGATCATAACCCTCAATCAGCAGAATCCTCACGGTCATGTGAAGTTTTTTGCATATAGGTTTTTCCGCGTATTGACGGCCTTCGGCCGCGGCAGGAATCATAACCCTCAATCAGCAGAATCCTCACGGTCATGTGAAGTTTTTTGCATACAGGTTTTTCCGCGTATTGGCAGCCTTCGGCTGCGGCAGGGATCATAACCCTCAATCAGCAGAATCCTCACGGTCATGTGAAGTTTTTTGCATACAGGTTTTTCCGCGTATTGGCAGCCTTCGGCTGCGGCAGGGATCATAACCCTCAATCAGCAGAATCCTCACGGTCATGTGAAGTTTTTTGCATACAGGTTTTTTGGCGTATTGGCGGCCTTCGGCCGCGGCAGGGATCATAACCCTCAATCAGCAGAATCCTCACGGTCATGTGAAGTTTTTTGCATACAGGTTTTTCCGCGTATTGACGGCCTTCGGCAGCGGCAGGAATCATAACCCTCAATCAGCAGAATCCTCACGGTCATGTGAAGTTTTTTGCATACAGGTTTTTCCGCGTATTGGCAGCCTTCGGCTGCGGCAGGGATCATAACCCTCAATCAGCAGAATCCTCACGGTCATGTGAAGTTTTTTGCATATTGAAGATTATAACCTTCAGACAACAAAATTCTCTCGATATTACAACTTTGCTTTTCTGCCATTATAAAAAAAGGCAAGTAGGCGCGTACTTCGAATTGGAAAAAATTGTGACTTAAATGTCATTTCTTTATTAATTTAAAATTTTATGTCGTGATTTTCGGGATTTCTCATTTCGGTATTAAAAATTTTTTGGGATTTTGTCGTTTCGGGATTTTGTCGCATCGGGATTTTGTCGTTTCGGGATTTTAAAATTTTTCGGGATTTTGTCGTTTCGGGATTTTGTAATTCGGGATTTTGACTGTCTCCCACTTCCAACGGAATGATTCCGAAACTTAAGAAATTTTGTCGGTTTGTCCTCAACAAAGAGTACCCCACAGTAACCGAAACAAATAAAAAAAGTCATGGACCACCGATTTTGATTTTATTAAAATGACGATATCTTTAGTGAAAATACTTTCGAGTGACCAAAGATACTGCGTGTATTTCAGGTGATATGTGGTTTCTTTTATTATTTCTTCGGTCGTAGATTTAAAGCCTTGGGGTCTTATCCTTATCCTTATCCTGCGTTGTGGTCGGGCTCTCTGTACAAAGTTTCGTTTTTGTTGCAGCAAACTGGGCATTATTACCGCCGCACTGGGCGACTGAGACTCGATAGAGAAGCCTAAACTCGTAGAGCGAAGTCTTTCCCATTTGAAGCGGTTTTAACAAACTTTACATACTGGCAGATATACAGATAACGGCCAATTTATGTATGTATATGTCGAAATCGGCGAAATCAGTTATTTCATATTCAATTTGTTTCCAAATACCTTCTTTCAGTAACTTTCTCAAGAGTTAAAGCCGTCAAGACTGAGAAGTTGAAAACACGACTAACAAATTGTCCGAGGAGCTAACATATTAAATTTAAATGACTTGGCGTTACTAATTATTTAACGACGACGTTTGTTTTGAAGACAAACCGGTTTCGGAGATGTGCCGTTTGCGATGGGGGGCTTGTCTCCAAACCAAAACTGACAAGGAATGACGAAAATACGTTCCAAACCTCATCATTATCCAGCCCTGTCGGAAACCTTCATTATTTCATAAAACTGTATGAATCCTCTCTCTGGTGGAAAAAAAATTCATGTAATCCATTTTTTGCATATTTTCATTTAAAATGTTAAAGTAAAATATTGAGAGCAGAGTAAAATTTAAGCACTGAGAAGTTTCCACGTAAAATCCAGATTATACAAAAAGTAAAATTTTTTCCGGTAAAACTTTTACCGAAAAGAACAAAAAATACATATTAATAAAATGTATCAATTTTTTTTCTTTCATTTCATTTCTTTCTTTTCATTCTTTTTTCTAGTGGGGCAATTTGGTCCCACTAGGAATCGAATCCGACGCCCTGAGGGTTTTGGACCAACACTGCTCTCCTCACTGCACTCACACAAACAACTCGCTTCATACCTACTCTTTTAAAATGTGACGCATAAAAATATAAAGAAAAAAGTATATAAAAGTTTTTACATTCTATGAAGATTAAAACTTAATCCATACCATCCATCCATTTAATATATAATTGAATATGTATATATAAAAATGCCACAAAATTCCTAGGTTCATATATAAATACATATGTATATGTACAATTATGGATATACATATTTCATATATGCATATATTTTATATGGATATGTGTATTTATATGGATATATAAATATAAATATATATAATAAAGTACTAAGGTAAGGTATATACATATATGTTATAGTATATGCAAGTGCTTTCCTGTTCGTCGGTGAACGAATTAAAAGAGCAATGTGACACCATTAATTTCATCGTTTCGACCTTCTGTAGACACACTTTTGTATGCATTAATGTGAAAAGTTTCAATTAATTAATTTATAAGGGCTCAGTCTGGAAAAAAGTAAGTTCGTATGAACCTCCACGTTCATGCGATTAAGACCGTACCCTACACAGATAGTCGCCAGTCGAACAACACCCTGCAGCCAGCATAAGAGTTCCATATTCGCAGTCGTAAAAGCGCGCGTGAATGTACAATGACGTAAACCCTTTCCCTGGACTCAATCACCATTAGTTACTCCAAACCATAACCATTACTTTGATCATCTCGGGCGTAGTTTATAACAGCTTCGATTTTTAGGAATTTATAGTGCCGCCATCGAATCCCTATGGCAGTGGCGTGTCCTCCCTCCCCCCTTCAGAGAGAAACATAAATGAAATCTGTGAGTGTCCTGAGAATGTTGTCACTTTCTTGCTAATTTTACTAAATTTTCCTTACATATTAATTAATTTTCGCATTTATCTGTTCTAATTGCACAAACAACCAAGATTTTCTCAATTGAAAAGACTTTGGACCCCCCTAAAATAATTTGTCCCCCAAAAGCAAAAGCTATATGTATATACATCACTGCTCTATGGCATTCTGCGTTCAGGATCGACAATCACTTTATGCTGTTGCCGACTCCGCAGCCATTGTTATTCCCAGAAGTCGGGAAAGCAGCCAATCAGCCAATCAGCCGAGGAACTCAATCAATCGTCTGAAAGGCCACAAAATCGTAACCATTACTCAAACCCATTCGCGGCCAAATTGGACATTTTTATAGTAGGTTGCATGACAAGCACGGTCACAAACACAGACACACGCACACGATATATGTACCTAAATCAGTCCAGAGATAGAGAGAGAGAGCGCGAACGGAGACTATTCCAAATTAATTTCCAGTGGCGTGAAAAATGTGAAAAAGAATATTAGAGTTTGTTTGGTTGTCATTCTCAAAAGTGCTGTCATTTAATTACTTTGTAATAAAGTCATTTGTGATTCGAATTTGTCACGCCCCAAACTTCATACATTCACGAATACAATGTCAAGAGGATGCTGCTGTTGACTGCGTTGAGGCAATGGCAGGCAGTCAGTGGATGTTTCATTGTGTTTGGAAAAATCTGAACATCTGCCAGTTGACTTAAATATGACATTCATTCATTCATGCATTACTATGGCATGGCATGGACCGATCGCTCTTTTTGACGAATACGCTTTTAATCATATGCCGTGCTGCCTGACCGAGAAGTGGCTCTTTAAAATACTGATACTCGTAGCAGACTGCAATATCGCTGATTGACAATTGGAAATTGTGGTCGTATTGTGTTGAGTACGTATACTGTACTGGAGTCCCATTGATTTTCGACGGTTTACGATAGAATCGCTTTTACATCCGGCATTATATTATATAATGGAGGTACATATGCTTTGAATTAATGAAGTGAGGACGACCAGGAAGGCTCATGAAAGCTGTAATTAAGATCTAACACATTATTGCACTAGTCGGTTAGTCAACAGCGGCGGGCACTGAGTCGCTCCGGATACGCTCTGGTCACAGGCACACCAAGTCGAGTGTAGCCGTTTATTTTCTGTAACGAAATGACCACATTAGAACTCTATTGTTCGACAAATCTATATGCTTATCGAACTAGGTACTATAATATCCTTTAACATCAATAAACCGCTTTTAGCGAAAGGTTATTATCACACTTTATAAATAGTGATGCTGGTTACCATGGCGTAGTTTATTTTACGGTGTGATATTTTTAATTTGTTAATGATTGAGCATTTTAAAGCCCAAAGCGAACTCTCATAGATTTTGCATCATTGACCTCTAAGCGGATTTACTGAATAGAATCCTTTCGTTTAAAAAAGGACAACAGAAATACTTTTGTTCCAGTATTTTCATTTATAAAAACTGGGGTTGGGAAAGCCCAAGCCAAATTTTGTCTATAGAAGGACTTGGATTCCTGAAAATTAATGTATATTTTTGATACTTGCATTTGTCGTGTATGCTGCATTGGAGTCCATTGATTTCTCAAGTATTCCCAATTGTTTCTATGTAGTAAGTCGTTATTAGACTTGACGGAAAAGACGCTCAGTATATGATCCCTTCATAGCACAAATATATTAACTTTTTCTTTTGTTTTTCTTCTTTCTTTTTTTCTTTGACGACAAAAATGTCCAAACTTGTCAAGTTCGCCCAATTGTGTATTAACCAAACATTGAACTAACGAAGAACCCAACAAATGCACTAATGAATTTGCGCAATGACGGCACATCATCATAGCTATATATACCGTAATGTCGAGAGCAAATACAACACCCACATGCCTATCTGAATACAGAATTTATAAATAGACCACACCAGACGACAGTGACGAATGTTATTCCGACCAAGTATCGTCGCAAAGGGAGAATTCGGAAACTTGCAAAGAGTATGTACGCTGCGGAGAAGAGATAACAAATGTGTTCGAGTGCAAAGCGGAATGCAGTTTAAATACCTCGACGATTTGGAACTAACAAATGTGATTTGTAACCAGATACTTGGATATCTTTCGATTCTTCTAAATCGCATACCAAATCTGCTCCGCGCCTTAGTGGCCATGGCTGGAAGTGCCGAAGCAGACACCTTGAGAGTTAAAGACTTTTGCAATTACTTTAGTCATCGAATACATCAAGGCGAAAATGGCCGACAAGGCAGAGGAAAACAGGACGAATTTGGACCACAGGGCCACAGAACCCGGCGAGCACATCATTTCGTTCTTAGTTTTCGTATGATCGAAAGGGACCGACAGAGGGTAGAAAGCTGGACGTGATAGTTTTACTGATGACATCTGACAGCTTACCAATATCATGAAGGGAGAGCGCGGAGTAAGCACCAGAGAACGGTGCTGCCCCTGGAGGGAAAGGAGCTAGGATAATGGGCTGATGGATCAGACAATTAACAGAAGCAACCATGTGGAAATACATTAAGAAAGAGCGACGTGGTTTATTAAAAAAAATAGACTCCGAGAGTATTTTGAAATTTCTTACAAGACAGGGATGGTACTAGGAATCAGAGGTAGGAATGAGAATAATTGACAGAGAAAGGCAGGCAGAGAGTGTGAGTGAGAGTGAGAGAACGAGAGAGGTTCGAAGTACTCTCCGTGTTAATAGCGCTTTGTAGACAGTTGATATGAGACGAAAAATCATCAAATAACAAACAAATCGACGTTTCTCTTTGTTTGGCAGCTGAATTATTAGTTCGCGCGATGGGATTGGCAGAAACGCAGTGGGACACGCCCCGCCATGAAGTTCTCTTCAGGGCGGTCTCAACTCGGTCAATTGTTTCTACAGTGACGTCAGACCAATGTGAGAGCGAAAAGGGGTTCAGTTCGACAGAGTTTTCTTCGAATCGACCATTTCTGCCGTTTCGTACAGAGAGCACGAGAGAGAAGAAGCGCATTGGAAACCAGTCATGAACAAACTCGGAGAAAGCCAGCAACGTGTTTGTTTGGAATGCAAACGGTTCGCCCAGTTTGTTTTTACAGTTGCTCTCTTGCTTTGCTCTCGGTTTGCAGCGAGTCGAACAAAAACGGGTTGTCGCACACGAATCAGCTTTTCAATGGATACCTTCAAGCGATTGGCTTTACCGAGTGCGAAAACGCGAATCGCCGACGCGTTTCTACGTATTTGCTGGTAGGATCGATCACTCGCTTCGCAGGAGACTCGAAAAATCCATATTCGTTCTCGGCGCCATATTGGAAACCTTTTCCACGTGTGTAGTGTTTTTGGTGTGAAATAACGGAAATCACCAGACAAGTGACAAATTGATCGGCCCAGCAGAGCGGGCTCACTGCAGAAATTTGAAGACCGCGCGTAGTGAGCAAGTGAGGAAAATTAATGATATTCGACAGTGGCGGTGTCCGCACTGCTGTACCGACGACCATCATGATGCGTTCCGTGAGTCCTGCTCTCCGTTCCTGCAGCCCGGCGATATCCGAAATATCCGTAGGCTCCCCGAGTCCACCGCCTATCGGAAACGGTTTTCAGCAAGCGGCAGCTGCATGCTTTCGTCCGCTCAATGCGAAGCGTTTGCGTTTGTCGCACGAACGCCCCATCAGAAGTCCACTCCCACAACAACGACAACAACAACAACCTCCCAATGTAATAAATGGTATACTAGCAGCGACCCCCGCTCGAAAATCAAGCCTTGAAGGTGTAAAAAGCTTCTCAATTGCTCACATTTTGGGGACGAAGGGTGATGACGAATCCATAAACGCATCCGCTGCAGCTGAATTGCCCGACCACCTGTCCCCACCGCTTCCAGTGTCAACTGTGCGCCCAAATCCAACGACATCTTCACATGCAACCGCATTACCGCCAACACCGGACATCAATCTGCATGAGCGCCTCCAGCCCATCCCGCCGCCCTTGTACCCACTAGGGCTCCTGGAGCTTCCCTCAGTGGGGAAGCTGGTGCCTTCGTGGGACCCGTTGCGGGGCGCGGGCGCAATACCGCTGCGGCCACTCCTGCCACCTGTTCTCTTGCATGAGCAGCGTTTCTCTTGGGACTATCAACGGCAGTTGCAGGAACACTTTCAGGCTCAGGCCCAGCTCCTACGTCAAATGAGTATGGATCCGACAATTATACCCTCGGAGGATGGTTCTGAACGTTCGCGTTCAAGTTCGACTGGTGGCAGCGAGTGCAATTCACCGGAAGTGGATGTCCAAGGTAACCATAGCCACAGCAAAATCGGAAGACGTGGCGACGAAAATTCGAGTCTCCACGAAGATACCAATTTTCCGGTGGGACACGGAATGAAGGGGACGGCGAGAAAAGATGTTGAAGGCATTTCGAAGGAAACGCCCGCTGATACGCCTTTGGACGCACTCTTTCAACTTTCTACGAAAAACTTTGATGAACAACAAGGTAGGTGTTGTGTATTAGAGGGCTGCCCAAGACGTCTTGAAAGGCTTGAAACTGACAGAGCACCATTTGTGTGTTGATGCATTGCTTCCATCTGATATCGAATCGAGCCGTACAGCACGTGTAGTGTTTGCAGCAGCGCTGTTAACAGTCTCCGCTTCCGACAGTCACCGCTTCGAAAGCATATGGAAGCACTTTAGACAACCCCTGAAACTTTCAAGACGTCTTGAATAAGCTTTCAGGGCGGTTTGTGCAGCCCTTTATTGTATATCAAACAGTTTCTGACATCGCTGCGAGATGTTTCGACTTTTTCTCCTTCACACTGAACTGTACCACCCCATTCTGGAGACTAGACGAATTGAAGAAGAGATTAAAACTGCGAATTTCTTGAGAGGGAGCTTCTGACTCGCCCGGTGTAGGTTTTATTTGAAATTGTGATTCGCACTTTATGGTTTATGGTTTCTGAACATTACCATGTGTTTTTATTATTTTTCAATTTTTATGTCTGAAATAGAGAACAAATGTTTGTATGCCTTTATCCTGTACCTACTTACAAATATCTATCTATTTTTCTGTCGTACTCTAGTGCTATCGTAAGCGGTGGTGGTCTCAATCTCTGTGGTATGAAGCACTCAATCTATTTTCACAAAACTTCTACTACTTTTTTACGAACACTTCTTGCCTCAATTCTGCTCCATGACTTTTAATCATATCAACAACCAACGGTTGTTAGCAGGTTCGTACTAATGTAAAAGCTCGACCCAATTTTCAAGACAATCTTATCGATCTTTCGATCCAAAACATGATCGCGCATTCTGCTACGATGTAAAACCATAAAAGACGAAATCAATCAACGCCGTGGTTTGAATCTCGATCGCAGCACGAGGCCTAATGACCCCGATTCTGGCTGGCAGAAACGCATCGGCGCTCGATGGCAATACTGCAAACAGTCAATCAGTCACTTTGTCTCATACGAAAGACGGCCCAATGCAACGAGTCCAAAGTTCGTCCAATGCACCTTCTTCCATCAGCATGCCGACCTGGCTGCTGGCCGACCGCGCCGTTTTCGCACCAACTGCGAACAGAGATGATGATGCTGTACGTGCTGTACGTCCGTATGCTGCTGATCAATTGCTGTCGTCATGAGTTTGATGGGACTCTGCTTAAAGCGTAAAAACAGTAGTGGGGTCAGTTGCCCGGGGTGGCTTAATCAATTTTTGCCCTCGTCTTCAAACTCAATACAGTCCGTACCATTGCGAACGATTTGGTTTCTGTGTTTCCTTTGCTTCGCCTCCTTCGGTTCTTCCCGGACTTCATTATAGTACGATCATCGTTTGGCGCATGCGTATCATTCGTAATTCCCTCGAAGCTCGAAACCGTAACTAGAGTTACCGGCAGAGCTGATCACCATCCCTCCCCTTATGTTTCGCCGGCACAGCGCGCCGCTCGTTAATCCCAAGACAAACGACCTTCCAATCATGTGGTCACTCTGCACAGAAGCTACTGTTCTGGCGCACTTCGCGTTGGAACTTGGAATAAATTGAATTTACGCGAAGCACGTTCGTCATAAATCGGTTCATAATCAGACAAGAGGAAGCACTACTGCTCGTTGTATGTATTCGGTGGATTGATCGGTCGACGGATAGATCTGAAATATTAGCCACTTTGTGGAGACTTCAGCTTATGTAACCGCAACGCTTACCGGCGCGCCATTTGACCGCTTTGTAGCGAAACTGATGATGATTATCTTCTCCTCCGATTTCCTTGATTTTTTATGGATGTAGTTTCTCTTGTTGTTTAAATATTTCTTCAGCTTGTTTAAATGTTTAAATCGTTAAACGGATTCAATTTCTCGTCACCGGTTCGACTTTTTGTCAATAAAGAATCAAACAAATCGAGTTTATTTGTTTAATTTTAAAAAAATTAATTTCAGTTAATCATTTTTGAGAAGCAATTTTCATAACAGTTTTCTAAAAGGTTTTCTTCAGAATTGTATGGTAACGGTGTACATTGTTGTTGTTGATGGTATCTTCCAAAGTATCTATACTTATACATACATACACATACACAACCCTCAATGGAGTATATACAATGGGTTTTGGAACGAATTTCTGTCTTCGTTTGTCAAGTTTGGTTCGGAGACAAACCGGTTTCGGCGATGTGCCATTTCCAGTGTCGTTTTTCGTTTTTGTTGTTCGGAGACGTTTGGCAGCATTCAATTTTACGATAGAACACAAAATGCTGCGAAATGACAGGAATGGTCAGAGGAATTACGATAAAGCTGACAATCGCTCCAACACTGTAACGCTCAGTGTAACGCAAAAATTCATTTGCCGAGTTCTTTCTTGTTCTGGAATCGTCGGTTTACTGAGACCATGAAGCGGGGGCTATGACACCTGAGGCCACTCGCCTGATTTTATTCTACAAACACTTCCTTCCGGAACAAAAAACCGACACGAATGGCGATGATGTATGGCGAGATGTGGGACAGACAGACTCAGAATAGGCTCGCGTACCGGTTGGGTACACTATGTATACATGTGTGGTCACTAATGCACCAACTTTTTGTTAACTATCGCATCAAGTCTTGTAGATTGCGGCTGCGGCACTTTTCCACACAGGCCAACAAGCTTTTTCTCTGCTTTTGTGTGTGGACGGGTTAGTTTGCGATCGTATTGTTAGCAGGGTACAAAAACACAGAGGCCAACTTCACGTGGTCGTCCGTTGCCGCAAATAATGCCATGCCTCTTTAATTCTCTTTTGTGTGATTGTGGTTAATGCTTAATGATGATTTCCTTTTCCACACAATGAATGCATACGAGTACAACAACAACAACAACAACAACAACAACAAAAAAATCGAAAGCAAAAGTCAGCAACCGAAGTACAATAACATGGTAATTGTGTTATGGTCGTCTATTGCAACAATAACCAAAGAACAACAATAATGAAAACAACAACAACGAATGGCAACTGCTAATGAAACGAAAGCGAATAAGTCCAATTCGCAACTTGTTGTGCGGTTAATTGCCAATTGATCAAACAACATTCGCCGGTGCACTGAAGGACCTCGGAAGGATGTAGTGCTGCAAGTGCCCGGCCGCAAAAATGCAACTAGTATACTCGTCCTTACCGACTTAAGTAAAAAACCAAAGGTCAATGAGAAATGAGTTGAGAGGAATGATTAGATCGTCGTACGCAGTCTTCAGGGCTCAAGGAATCGAAGGAATTCCATAAGGTCGGATTCCTATCGTGGGCAATATGCGTTCAATTCGATAAGACCGCCTATTTGGGGCGGAAAAGTCGAAAAAGAGTGCAGAGCAGAAAGAAGAGGATAAATGCGCGAGCGTTTCTACGTAAGGACTTTGCTAAACAATGTTATATGTTCGAGTATGTTCGCGGCAGGCACGCATTTCGACATGATTATCTACAGTCGTCAAACATGCGATGCAGCAACAAAACAACAATAACAATGTAACTTGCGAACGGAGGCACCCTTAATTGCGTTATAATTACCGAAGGAACGTTCCGAACGTACCTACTTACGAACATATTGTTCAATATACAAACGAAGCTGCGGAATCACGACATTAAAGTCAAGAAGGTTTGTAGAAAATGCGTGGTAAGAGACAAGAAAAGTGGGTCCAGGTCTTGTTGTTGTGACAGCTGAAATGACATGAGAAAGCGGCAAGAAGAGTCAGTTATTTAATGTAACATAAGAGAAAGAGAAGGCAGAGCAGTCTGCGATCGAGCGATAAGAAGACACAGATGCGGATAACATGAAGCCCATTGCAACCAAAGATATTCTCTATCTCTCGTCTCTCCTCCACGCCAAAAATAAAAATAAATTACTACATTTATACAATTATGAATAATTGCTTTATAATCATTTACAACATAAAATGATAATTGCTTTCATGTTTCAAAACAACAACCGGATTTAGATGGCTGCAGCGTAAGGAAGGAGCCATGGCCGTCTCGTTACAATGCTTAATACTTTATTTACGTAACTGATTCCCTCGAGTCCCTTCATCTTCCCTTCATCGCCAAACCAATTGACGGCAATTATTGCCTTTTATCGTAGCTGAAACATTTTTGAAACATCGCGGTTGTGCTTGCTGTCCTTATCGGCATCTGATAGTGCTTCACCAACAAACTGCACACCGTTTGAACATCTCACGGCAACATTGCGGACACGTTTTCGACAATATTTTGTATTATCATTTCCTTCAATCCAATTTTTGCATTTCGCTATAATTATCATTTGAATAGACGTTAACTAACGTCGTTAGGACACATCGCCGTGTGTAAGTCACAAACTCACTCACGTCATTTCGTATTCGTATAGAAACTGTGCCGTTCTGTCGCTGCACCAGACACACATTGGCTTGTATGCCTGTTCATGGTACGGTGAGCCGTCTAAAAGGAATAAAGACACGTTGCTACGAGTGTGCATTTGCAAATAACACGCCATGTTAAATATGGCGTGACTAATTAATTGAATCCGTACTAGTAAAATTAACTTTTTGTCCAGAGTGTGGGCACATGTAGTGGTTGCATGTTGTGGGCGGTTTTATTTGGATATATGGGCGTACATACGAGTACTCGAGGCCCAGATTCATTTCGAAGGCTATATATTTGACCGTGTGGAAATTAGATTAAATTAGATGAAGGCTCAGGTTTAGCACGTTAATCTGGCTAGGAAACACACACACACACATACGAACGCGCAGGCATCTGCAGGTCATTATCCTTCCTTTGCAGCATTAATCATGCGAATCTTTTGCGCTTCCAACGCAGCACCTGGGCAGCACGCATGAGTTTGCTCCGGCGGCGCGCGCATTTAAAAACGCATTTATGACAAGAAATCACTTGGACTCGGCCATTTCAGAAGTGTCCGTCGCAAAGATTAATGACTGTAGGTATATTAAGCAAAGACCCACTGCCCTACTGGACTTTGGGCAACACGATCTACTGACCAGCCGCTTGACCAAGCAGCCGACTGACTCAGTCTGCCAACCAACCGTCAACGACATTCAAACAAAACCCCTCGAAAAATTGGCTTTGCGGAAAAATTGAGAGCAGTATTTTGCAATAAAAGAAATCGCTTTTTCTTCTGCATCTCGATCTTGCATGGTCGACAGATACTGTCAATACGGATCCGCAGATACTTGGCACTCTGTAAAAAACGTTATTATTAAAATAGTTCAGACAACAAATTGTAATGAAAATGAGACTGATATATTAACATAATATACAATATTATTATACAATATTAATTTCAAATTTCTAGTGCACTAGACTTTAACCCATTTGGGCATTTTTCCATGACATTATTTATGTTTGAGTGCGAAGAAAATGTTAGTCTTTTCACTTTCTTCATACAATGATTAAAAATTTAAAAGCATTAAACTTTTCCAGAAACAGCTATAAATTTGAAATTTCTATATTATTCATTCTACGCCTATAGGCGTGTGTGGCGAGTGCGTATGTACAGATTACTTTGAGTAATCTCTTATGGTTTAATTGCGTTGCGCTGGACGCATTTTGATAAATGAATAAATGCGAATTGAAGCATCGCAACCATTAGCAACGAGGCCGAACGAACTGAGGGGACCAAACGAGTCGAAACGCGTAACTCCTCTCGTCCGTCTGCCCGCTCGGCCGACCGCTGGCTTCTGCTCGCTCGCTTCAAGCTGAAATTTAAATTATGTTCTTTAAGGAAAAAACGCGCAATACGTGTACACACGCTCGTACGTGCGTATGTTTGCTAGAGAGCTCTGCTGCTAATCGAGGCCTCCCGAAAGCGATTCGTCGCGGTACAGGTGAACTGAGGAATTGTTTTTGAGTTGCACCAACGTGACGAATGCCGAATGCCAAATGGCGACGACAGACAACTGCTATGGCTTCCCACCTGCTTTTGGTGCTCGCGGAATAATCGAAAACGGCGCTTTAGTGTTAGGTTAAAGGGCGCTTCATTTCTTAGGGAGGTCTAAGTATCCAAATATGCACTGACAGCTCTGACACTTTTATACAATGAAAACGAAGAAATAAAGAAGATACAATAGAGAAAAGAGAGATACAATAATATACTCGTACCTAAATAAAAGTATTTCATCGAATATTTCAAGAAACTTATAAACATAACAACACAATTTAAAAAATTAAACTCAAATTTATAAAACGCTTGGGTTTTAAAGAAGTGTCCGTAGTATGGTGTCCTCCGCTTCGTCATTACACTGAAAAAACAAAAAGTTTTCTCCCGCATTTTTCTTTTTCTACCAACACTAATCAACTTTTCGAAAATATTCCTCTTCTATACCTAACTGCTCTCCCCCTCTTCTTCCTTCTCATTGGAGAAGAAGGAATCCAAAACTGTTGACAAATACTTCGGTCGAAGTCATCAGTAGTCCCGGACGAACGTGGAAGGCGTGAACTGATTTGCTGAAATTGCTTCATTGAGTCATTTATTCCGACAGGCACACCCACGGTCACAATCACCTCCGCCGTCGCGTTGGGTGGATACATGTCGGAGAGAAATTTATAAATAAATAGCGTCAATCTTCCCGTTCCGAATAAGAAAAAGAGTGGACTATTCTGAATTTATGGTGCGTGAGAATTACTTAAAATTTCATCGAAGACACGATATTATCAATTTTTCAAATCATTGACAAACTAATTGATAAACTTTAAGTCAAGTTAATTGCGAGACTGAAGGGATGGATTCGTGCGATGTAGAGAATGCGGAGGAGCATGCGCGGGTGAGGAGATTAAGAGAGGGATCCTGTGAAGAGTTTTTGACGGGCCCGAAGTGCTGTGAAGCCTAATATTAAGCCTAAAATCAACCTTCCTGCTCAGTTATATTGATTCGCGAAGGTAATAGATTTCGCCGTCCTCTATTACCAGTGGCTTCATTGATAGTAAAAGGAGGCCACTGTCGGTCTCTAAGTTTATAAGCATGTATGTACGAGTATAAGCATATGCTTGTATAGGTACTGCTTGCTGGAGAGGCCGAGCACTATATCTCTAGACACTATATCTCCAAAGCCTCTGGTGCTCCCCTGCACTTATATAGTACGTTGATACTATTGGATGTATAGCTAGACCTCTCAAAAGTTGCTATATGTTATTTTATACTATTTTTATTGCTTATCTCGCATTTCTCGAGATCTATAGAGAACTAACGACATCTGTATACAGTTTTAACCCAGGAACAATAAGCATCCGGGCGGGGGCAACTTAAAAGGTTGAATGTATATTATTCTGTAAAGGATTTATGTCGGTACATACATACATACCTACTTCCGTTTGTCTCTTACTCTGTGGGATTCACGATTACTCCGCCGATTCCGATTACAACCAAATTTCTCCGCCACGACGCTCCATGTGGGATTGCCACGCTTATTTTTATAGTAAGAGTATCAAAATTTGTGAGAGTCCTCGACAGGAGGGAAAGTCGAGTGTGTGGTGATTAAAGTCTTTGGTGGTGACAGACTCATGAAGGAGGAGTGTAAAAGGATTAAAAAGCATCAATAACCTGCTTCAAGACTTTCAATCAATCTGAACAATTCGTAAAACTTATGAGAACTGATCGAGATTAAGACGGGATAAGACAAGAGAGATCCATTCGTAATAACTAACAACGACTGACAGCATTTTAGGCCTTAGACATAATATGTTGCGGGCTTAGTTCATCCACCGCGTGGTGCCTACCGATTCCAAAAGCTCGGGAACTCGTAAAATTTAACTACTGCTGCTTACCAAAGGCCCCTCGGCTTTAATGAGGTTATAAAATATCACAAATGCAGTCATAAAGTTAGTCGTTAGCGCCGCCGCAGCCAACGCCGTCGTTGCACTGATAATTGTTTCTCTGAAAGCACATGGACGGCACACGACCGGGCGGCCTTCGGCGGCTCGAAATCATCTCTGCAAACGTCATCAAGGCAGTCACTATGAAGTGCATCTCCAGATGGAAAGGTCCCTCAGTGTACTCCCCTCGTCTGCGCTGCTTGAATTGCGAAGAATTTAGTCGCTACTAAAAATCGCAAGTGATATAAAAGAAGACAACATTTTTAAGAGTTACCTCCGTGTTAATCGCTTTGCCGCACCTTCTTTGCTGCAATGTATTTTCATCGCTTACAGACGCAGACTTAATGTGAGTAAGTATGTACAAGTATCTACATACGTTTTGGATATCTCGAGTTGACCACAAAGGATCGGTGTAGTTTGTGTCTGCGATGCTGCATCCGCTCGCCGGCTTATCGCACTTCCTGTAGGCCGGGGCATTATGAGTGCGATTAAAAGACCACAAATAGTCAATAAATGGTAATTTCAAATGGAACCGATCTTCGCTATGTAACCTGGACTGTCTGATTAGCCTCCGTTGTTGGCAGTACTTGATCGGCGAGGCCGTCATACAAATTGAACCACTTGAGTTCGGCGTCTGGTCCGTCTCGTGAAGCGGGCAGAGTAAGAAGTACTTGTTGAATGTTTGAAATGGTCTGGATGTTATTTCATTTTAAAAGGTCTGTGTTTGTTTTGGGTATTTAGTAGTTTTAATTGCTGCAATGAAGTCATCAGCGACAAGATGGCGGTGGCGGCACTTTACGCAACGATATCAAGCCACTTGAATTCATTCGTTTCAGGTTTGCGGGCTTCCGAGTTTGATTGCTTGGGTTTTGTCGGGTTGTTTTGTGACTGTGGGTGTGTTTGAGAAATATTTTTCTTAAAATATTACTGTTTCTCTCTGTGTCTACTGCCGTAGTGCTCCGTTTGGTACGTTTGTTAGTTTTACTTTTTACATAATTTGAAGCATTTATTGAGTGATCACTTGATTAGTGGCATTATTTGGCGACTCTGCTCATGGATTTGTAGTCATTGGGGGCTGCTCCAGATGCTAGCGATGACCAGTTTGGGACTTCTTCTCTGGCTTTCAAATTACTCTCAAGCATGCTTCTGGTGACAAATCCAAAAATTTTGAACCTTTTATTTTATACCAGACTACAAATTAAATGAACGAGGGATGGCTTCCCGCCCTTCCTCTTCACAATTCCATCCCGATTGCATTCAGTGGAATTAGCTCGAATTCGAAATCTCAGAGGCGCACTCAGCCGCCGACACGGACGCACAGTTCACGAGCAACCAACTCCAAGTTGACAACAACAACTACAATGAGAGCCAGTCATAGTCAGCGGACATATTCGCAGCGACTGAGCGGCAAATGTTACGGTATTATAATTACTGTGTGACAAATAAACAAAGCAATAAATTATCGTATCACAATCGAGTCAGAATCAACGAAAACCGAAGTCGGAGCGGCGGGCGGACACAGAGCATGCCAATCAACCCACTAATTTTGCTCCCGTTTCGAAGCTGCTGCAGTTTAGTGTCGCCTTTGGAGCCATTGATGTCGCCGTCGCCGTCGCCGTTAGCCCTGCCGTGGTCGTCGTCGTCGTCGCCATCGCCGCCATCGTCGTACAGTGCCGCCATCGTTTAAGCTGCTAATAATCGCATGATATACGAGTATGAGTGCCTATTAGCATACATTTTGAATGTGTGTATGCACCTCTGTGACATTGTGCGTGTTTGCGATCAAACGAAGTACAAAAAATCGTCAGCTCAGCGGAATTACCTTATGCCCATTTAGAACGGGCACGACCACGAACAAAACCAACAAGCTCAAAATGAGCAACTTTAAATAAAATCCATTACAACAAAAGCAACCACAACAACAGCATCGAGGAATGGTAAGCTACAGCGTACCATAAAGACCAAGTTAGTGCAGTTAACAACTTCAAAGAACATGCAGCACGCTCTCTTAGCCACAGCTAAGCATAATACTCGTAAGCACTAGAAGTTTGACTAAACACGCTACAACAACAAGAAACAACGAGGGGGGCAGGTCAACTGTTGTTTTTCCGCAACCAATAATAAATATACAAAGTTATGAATTCGTTGCGGTGAAAGCCGCTGCCAATGCTCGGTGTCCCCGACCATTTAAATACACGCAGATTTATTTAATTATATTCTCTGGACACCAACACAATCGACAACAACGACGGCCGCAGCAGCCGCAGCAGCCGCAGCAGCCGCGGTCGCAATTTACTGTTGTCACATTTGATTGTTTCATGCGCTCAACAAACTTGTCCGGCCGTCCGTCGGTCCGCAAAACGGTGACCATAAATACATCGATATCCATGCTTCGGCGACGATTAAGAAAGCGACGACAAGCAGCATGTTCCCAAAGCGTATTTAATTAAAAAGTCGCAAAACACGACGGCGGTGCTGCTGGCGGGGAAGGCAGTGTGCGGCTCCGAGAGTGTCCCCCATAATTTTGAGAATTTATGCAAAGCTCGCGTTATTGCGATGTAAGCAAGCAACCAAGGATTAACGTTAGTGAGCTATGGCAGGGTCGATGGAGGGAAGTGCCGCTCCTTGCGTCATCTTCCCAGGTGTGTGTGTGTGTGTTTAGACGACCCACGACATAATGATTAGCGGACTAAGGAGCAAGTGCTGTTGGGACGGACAGACGGAGGGGGCACAATTGGACGACTTTTGATGCGCAAATGAAGTGTGGTCGCGGACGGCGAGGAGGAGCGGCGGGTATCCAAAGTATCCGAAATTATAAATGTCGTGGAAAACACTGACTTTCTCCGGTTCATTTCACCTCAAGTGAGGGTGGGGGGACTCGGACCAGTGCGCACCCCTCAGAGGCGCCACTGGAAAACTGTCGGTACGCACGCACGACGGTTGGAGAAAAGACAAGCGGCTGCCGTTGCGCTGCCTTAACGGCACTGTCATCTGGGCTCCAATAGTCCGCTGGTGGCATCACCAGGCCTGTCCGCGGTGGCAATTCACTCGATCGTTAACTAGTTATGGCGAAGTCAATGGTTGTAGATACAATTATGAGCCTGTATCTCGAGATAACGCGTCAGTGTTCGGTTGGACATAAACACACAACAGTTAAACGGGCCTTGTTAGAGTCGCGTATTGATGTATTTTTAGTTGGTTACCGGTGCGTTCTTGGAGGACTGGTCACTGGTTTTTGCCTGCCTGCAAAAAGAGCGTTTATGGCCAACGCTTAATAACGTAATTATGGTTTTTGCGAGAGATTAAAAAAGGGGAGATTAGAAATTCTAGAACGTGTTCTTAAACGATTCCTTATGTTAAGCCTCAACGTTTTTGAAATGGTGTTGCTCTTCGGCGGCAAACTTAGAAAGGCGTCGGTCAAAGTCCGACAACTTGCGTTGAAAGAGTCGCGGGCAGTCTGGAAAGATGTAATCATTTAATATTCGGGGTATTCAACTCAAGAACTTCGAAAATTCCGAACATTTTTGCTACAATTAAATTAAATTTTACTACATTTTTACTACATGCACGCATGCGACGTTAGGATCAGGTTGTAAATAGCGGGGAGCCCGGCGAACAATATGAATTTTAAAGAAAAAAGGTGCACGTTTCAGAGCAAATGAGTCCCAAGTTTCGGAATAAGTCAGCCTTTAATTAGAGGCCATTAGAATCTAAAATGTGATCAGCTGAGTTCGGCGTCTTGTAATTTCTGCAGTGTAATGAAATTAAATTTATGTGATTAAAGCGTGACAACGATTGTTAACATGAAAGCGGGCTACACTTGTATCCAAATACCGAAGATAGAGATGGACCGCACCATACTAGCGCCTTCCAACGCACTGGTTAGCTGCTTTGGAGATTGGAGCCGCGGTATATCGGTAGTCCGGTCTTTTACAATTTCCTTACTTTCGCATTTCAAAGTCCATTAGCGGTAAACTTTCTTCAATGCAAGCAACGATCATTTGAAACTGCGCGCGGCCCATTCATTTTGTCTTCTTCGTCCTCTCAATTCTGTCTTCTTCCTGCAGTTACTCGTACCGTTCTTGCTTTGTTAGTCCATAAAAACACTTGTTAACGAACTAATTTGTCTTGTAATTTATGTGTCAGATCATGCGAGATCAGTTCCTGAGAGACATTAAGAGCGCAGCTGGTCATCCATTTCACCGCAGCACGACCAGCTCCATAAAAGACCGCAACCCTCATTCCCATGGCGATATGGATCCGGGTAATGATCTCGATCGCAAGCACCAACCTGGTAATCACAAGCGTCATTAAAGACTTTCATCGGCCAAATTCGATTACGATCAATCGGCTGATGGTTTCGTGGCAAGCAGCAACAACCGCATCCTCTACTTATCACCTGCAAATACCAACGATCGTAAATATTTGCGTAAATTGTCACAGACGAGTACCATTAAAATCTCAAAGGCGAAGAAATTAACGAGCACCGAAGAAATAGCCAAAAACGCATAACGCATTCACTATTGCGTATACCGGATAGTACTGGCGTTGGAGTCGACTGTGCGTGTGTTGTATGTGTGACATGTGAGTGCTTGAATGGTGCATGCCGCAAGTCAGCCGACGATGATGATGGCCGCCGCGGGTGTTTACATGGACTTATTGGCACGCATGCGATCAAGCGAGCGCCGAACGCAGTCCGCAGGTCGAATGGTGACTTCACCATTGCCTCTACCACCACTCAGCCTCAGCAGCGGCGCATCTGCATCACCATCGCCTGCAACCTCAACGGCATGCATGCAAATCCTGTTTAGCGGTCGATCCTACGCGAGAGATCGGCGCTGACCGCTGATCAGTGGTAATGGGCGACATCCCGCCGCGTTTGTGGTGATGGTCACAGTAAAGGCTGATGGAAAAGATTAAATTAGCTTGTTTGTAAAAAGCGGTCGGCGGCATTCGCGCGCAACTTGTCATAATTCGTGCGTTAGTTAGTTGTCGCCGGATGGCTTTCGTCCGATGGCTCTCTATCCGTGCGGATGATCGGTGCGGCTGGCGGGAGTTTTGTGGTGCGTGTGTGTAGGGAGGAGGTTCGCCAACTTTAATCAAATCGATGCTAATCGCGGAATGGCTGCGCGGCGGCCGGTGCGACATGACATTGTTTCAATCATTCGAAAGGTTGCCGATTGTAAAGTTGCAATTTTTAGATTTGTGGAGTTGTTTAACGATCCGCGCAGCCGCCATGGCGCGCCACCACCTGTGGGGCAGTTTATGGCGTTCCCCGCTTGCCGATTGGCGAGTAGTGGGAAGCTGTGGTGGCTGCTGGTGACTCGCGGGTGAACTGTTTTCGATCTGTTCGCGCAACTCTGCAATCACATTCTCTTCGCTCAACTAAATTTATTCATGCGTTTATTAAAAAAGTTTTTCTTTTTTCTTTGTCCGTTTAATACATCGGAGTAGTCGTGTTCTGGCCAATAGAAGAGACCGAAATTTTTATTGGTCTTCGCCATAACGTTCCGTCTCATTGCTTCGAGGGCCTGTTTAAATGAGTTTCAGAATATCGGAAGAACGAATAAAATGTCGAAGGAAGGACTTTACAAGGTACGAATTTGTCTCTTATGAAATGTTCAACTTTTTGCTAACTAGATTTGAACTGGCTTCTTGTTGACTTATGGTAGAAGTAGTAGCGTTTTTGTTGTCATTCCTAAAATGGACTTATTACTTTCAAGAATCGTTACTCGCTCAAGGACAAGCTCTGAAATTTTCCAAAAACCTTAAAAAAAATTTTGTTTAAATTGCTAAAAAATAAATGATCCCTCGTTTTCTGGTTGCGCCACTGTACAAAGCTTCCCCGTGGTCTCCTCCAGCCCGCTTCCCGACACTACCCGCCCCTGAAGCATGCATTCAGTCATTCTGAGAGAGCATTGCCAGAGCCACACAAAAGCCGTTTGCTTGCGCGCCGCTTTGACCAACAACGAGAAGAGGTTGATATAGAGCATAACGTATTATTAAGGCGGCATTCCGGTCTTTGATCTTCAATCCAAAGGTGTAAAAGAGGAATGACAAGGTAAGGCGATATAGAGTGTGTGTAGTAGAATGTGCGTAAGTCACTGCAGTAGAGAGGCGAGAGATATGCGTCGCTGGCACCGGTTCAGTGAGACCAGAAAGAGCTGGTTGTCTCTCACTCGGTTGCTCGGTTGCTCGGTCGGTCGGTCGGTCGTCGGCCGCGTCGACTTGCGGGTTCGTCTGAAATAATTAAGTGGGGCACGCCGTGCAGTTGGACTGAATGATGAGAAGAATATTTTCAACGTAACTATCGCTAATCGCGAAGGGTAGCGATAACCCATTGGCCATTCACGACACAAAACATGAAAAGTCAAATGAGCGAAATGTGTCGGATGAGTTGACAATCTGTCGGAAAACATGCCATTCAATGTTCTCAGTGTACGTTTGAACACATCTTTGCTGCCGCACTCAGCACTTCTCTTGGTGAATGGTTCCGTTGCAACACACTGAGAAAAAGGCCGATTAGCGGAACCGTATTTTTGGAATGTATTTTGAATGTAAGGAAATTAGATTGCGAAGTAATAGAGCAACTTCTACACGTGACGTATATTTAAGCCCTCACACTTTGTTGGAGTCGTACTTCCGTGGGCTTCCTCTTACCTACCTTGAGTCCATGGAGCTGTTTCCCTTAAACTCACTTGCATCCATGTGGAATCCCGGAGACAACTGTTTCGCTCTGATCACATGTTGACGATGATGAGTAATGTTAACTGATGTTGCCGACGCTCCGCTGAGGCCGATCGTCCGGATGCCGTTGCCAGCTCCAACGTGTGTGCTTGTACACACACACACACACACGCACACAAGCATTTGTGTGTTTGCTTGTTTAAGGAACATCCGAATGACGAAGTAGAATCCGAGTTAAAAGCTTAGCCTCGAGTGAACACAAACAACGCATTCAAGCCTGGCCCTGCAGGAGGGGAAACGCCAGCGACAGAGAGAGAGGCGAACAGGGTGGCCAACACACACCGCTGCTCACACACAAGTCCTCTGGCCGCCTTTTCACTGCTCGTTCGGTGTGCGCACGGGCATTTTCCTCAGCCCGATCCTCATGACCGCCGTTGGCATGTGGAGCATGTCGGCTCTCGATGGAGCCCTGCAACTGTATGGAGCTTAACGTCGTCGTCGTCGTCGTCGGTTCGTCTTGGGTCGGCGCTTACGTATGTGTGTGTGTGTGTGTGTACAAGCAGCCGCGCTGTGTGAATGGATGTATTTAAATGTTCCTCGGTCTGTGTGGTTACTGAGCGCCATCTCGTTTAATCTACCTTTTGAAGGGCGTGGCCACGGTATTTAATATCTTGTGATCAAAGAATTCCGACACTTTGTGCCAGGCCGACAGACGTGGTTCTTCTCTCGTTTTGCTGAAGTCCATTAAACGCATTATTGGCTGAATGCGTTGAACCAAAGGACTAAGATCCAAGAAGTACCTCGAAAAGGGTGAAGAATGTGTTCTTGATTAGCCCCGACTATTTCAAGGAGTAGCGCATTGATCACGATTAACTCAACGATTCAATAAACGAAGTTTTGAAACTGTCAAAAAAGCGAAAAAAGGACCAGACAAAGAGTCTGAGGGTTCGGATGGAACTGCACCACTGTGCAACAATAACCTCCATTGATTGAAAAGCTACGTTAACTTTGTTGCTAATCCCATCGAAAATTAGCTCGCATCTTTAGTCTTCAGAATAAAATAAAGGTCACGAAAGTGGTTCGAAACTTGCAGCGAACGACACCTCAGCGTCTGGGTCGACTCATAAAATCGGACCTCTCACTACATACACACACGCACGCACGTATGCTCACACCTCCACATAATTATGTCGATTTACGCGCCGAGATGTCGATCGACATTTATTGGCTGACACTTTAGAGTGCAGCCGCCACCAACGCCGAAATTCTCCGAACCAGCGCCTGCCAGTGCGTCAAACAACCAACAGGTAGAGCGGACAGTTGCTGAGTCCGAGCTTGGACGCCCGGTTTTTTGACCCCAGAGCGACGAGAAACAGCCATTCAAATTGACAATTGATTAGAGCGTATTTTTGGTCATCGTCATCGCAAAAACGCTCCAAACAAGCCCTTTCCCGCCCACCGAACTCTTCCGTCGGGAGAAACAAGTGCCAGCAGCAACCAGCAACAGCGTCAGGCGACAGAACATGGCTTTTGCGGTGCTACTTCAGGCGCTGCAGAACATCAATTAAAGTTTTATTGATACACATTCCGCCTGGTACACGGCGGCCGCATACGGGACACCGATCAGATAAGGTGCGATCGGAGCAGATCGGAGCAGGGCCGCCAGTGCAGCTCCGCCGGACTCAAGACGCGAAGTGTCAAAGAAACACTTCAGACTAATGGCTATAAATTAAGTAAAAGCGCATGATAAATTACGAAGGGAAAGAACAACGTGAATAACACCTTTTTGCTGTTCCTGTGTGCGGTGGCGGTGGCGTTGGTGGCGGTGGTGGTGGTGGTGGTCAGCGAACCTCTATCGCGCTGCATAAACGATCGTTTACTGCCTCGCTCCAAGCCGAAATTAATGTCCATGTTCATGTTTACATGATGTTGTCCATCACCAACATCGGCAGGGGCACCGCAGGCAGGAAGCAGCCCCACGGCTGCAGTTGCGTCCGCGAGATGACCGTGCCGACAGGACCATCTGTTCAGATAACATCATATATTAGGCGTACCCAGGGGCGGATTAAGGACTGAATGTAGGGCCCGCAGACTGCAAATGTTGGCGGCAAGCATTATAATCTGTAGATGGCATATTCCCGTCAGCCGATTCATTTCTGATTAATTAATTATGAATACACAACGCTTCTCACGGGCCAGTTCAAAAAATAATGATTAGGTTGATTTCGTCTTACTTCTTTCAATTTGTTACAATTTCTTACTTCTTTTGTCTTATCTTTCTCGACTTTTAATAAATAATTCGTAATTCACAAAACGCGTGCTTCTTAGACCGTCTTGGGGACACCCCAATGACTTTTGATGCGATCATGAACCTACTGTCCACTAATTACTTCCTCCATCAACTAGATTCAGATTTAAAAGACTTTTTTCCGGTTTTACGCTCTTTTAATATCTATTACTCGTATCTCATTAATCGGAATACGGCCCTGAGCTGGTCGGACAGAATTGAGAACAGTGAGAATGCTCAGAAGTTAATTAAAATGTTTTAGATTTAACTATCTCAAGCCTATCCAAGAAAGAGGAAGAGGAGGAGCAGCAAGAGGCGCGGGAGCGGTTATTGTTTAAAGAACTCAATTAGTGCTGAAACAGACGAAGAAGAGTATGTTATATACTCGACTGTACCGAGGTTTTCTTCCGAATTGGATACATAGAAGTTACTTAGTGCGAAATCCTTGACAGATTGAACAGTTATACGGCCCGTTTGCGAACTATTGCAGGCTTTTTCAAGAGCAGAGAGCCGCAGTTAAAACGACCACAATTAAGTCGGAATCAAAGACCTTACCGCTCATACTTGGCCACAAGTCAGCCGGACAGAAGAGTGTGGCGCGGAGGGGAAGGGAGGAAGTGGTTGGTTCAATGCTGGTAATCCTTTCGCAAGGCTTGTGCATTCATCTGTGCCCTCGCTGCACCATCGGGTAGCCAGATTCAGGCTTATTCGCAAGAGGGGAGAAGGTCGCTTGCTCTACTTGAGGAATTTCTAATTATTAATACCTATTTGCACAAAACTGCAATTATTTGTACGTAGCTTTTGCTTGAAGGAATATGTTTCAGCCTTATTGGCGCAGATGGCGCAACGGTGGCGTGTTGGTTCGTAGCAGTGCAGAGACTTACTTTTCTTATTTCGTATGCAAATCTTCGAACCGTAGAGCCAGAAACCAGCAGTGCATTGTACTTGCTGAGGGGCGAGGGTAAGAGAGCGGCTGTTGGTTCGTGGCATTCGGAGGAATTTGTTTGAGGAGGTAGTGGGGGGAGGGGGCGCTTAGCGGCCCACAGTCACGAAGACATCTGGAGTGTTGCAACATTCTAAGGAACAAAAGAATCGATCGGTGACTAAAGTGTGGAGTTTCCGGTGCCGTCGACGGCCAGCCGTAGCTAAAGCCTGGGCTCAACTCAGGAAGTCGGCTAATAGTTAAAATCGTCAAATTGAGTATTTACTCAATTGGACTGACCAGACCTGAATGCTCCATAAACCGCGAAAGTGGTGGGCAGCTGCGGTGCTTCTTGAGAGAGCACGAGATGAATGGAAGAAGGAAGGAGAAGAGAGAGAAGTAGACGTTTTAAATGCGATTTTCTACCAAGAATATTAAATAATCAAATGATATTTTTTAATGACTTTTTATTAAAAGAACGCGCTTTTGTTGGTGCCAACTCTGGTATCCCGTTTACACTTCGTTTGGGCCATTCTACTGATTCCGCTCGTGAGGTTTCCTTCGCTTTGTTATGTTGCTAATCTTTTTGTTCCTTTTTTGCCAGAAAATGTTGCTTCTTAATACATTTTCATGTTTTTTAATGCTTTCTTATCACAAAGCAGCAAAACTTACTGTTATGTCCGTTGATCATTATTTTAGAAGATCATCGTGGAAAGAGATGTTCTATATTTTCGAATGAAGTGTAAGACAATAATATACTTTAGTACCATATTTTTTAAGAAGCTCTACTAATTCCCATCTTTTTCTCTAGTGCTGTTTGATTATAGAGAACTGGATAGTAGAGAAACTCCATGAGGTCTGTGAAACGTTGAACGTTTTTCCTTTAATAGCATAGTTCGCAAATGTTGTGAGTGTTGTTTCAAAAAAGAGCGATTAGAAAACGCCTTGCGATCGGTGACCTGTCGAGTTTATTCTTCTTTCGGGCTTATGTTAAAGGATAAAGTGTATCGGATATTCTTTGGGGAGAATATCCGAGCTTTTATTGATGAAATTATCCTGCCTTTGTCATAACCTAATGCAATGTTTTCCTCAAGAGCGTTGAAGAAGTCGTAGACCTGATCAGAGGGGCCTTTGTCAGATACTGTTCTCTAGTATTATCAACGTTTTACGAAACAGACAATTTCTTTACAAACGGCGCACCTTCACCATCCGACCGCCATTTTAGTTTCCCATCGAAATGACTTTACAGTGACGTAGACAAGGATGACCTTAAGACATTTACATACACATTAAGGTTAACAAGTTACTGTGCTCTAAATGACCGGCCGACTGGCGCGAACAGCAAACAAGATGCTTCGAAAAGAATGGCGTTCTTACATTAATATTATAATTTATAACAAATAACGTCATCAGCATAACTAATCATTAGTTTACGATGACAATCCGAGGGAGCGGGTACCTGCGACACGATAGCCAGGACGTGAATACAAAGAGTCTGAAGTACCTTGTGGCCGGGCACGAAGACAGTACAAGACGGGAAGGGTAACAATGAGGGAGCCGTGTCTGGTGAGAATGCCTCGAGTGCGCACGTAGTTAGTCTTTACGAATGAATGATAACCACGCAAAGGTGGCAAATGAAGGTGTCATTGTTGTTGCTCTGGAGTGCGGCTTCAAAGGACATTCTCTGCTCGCCGTAGTAGAGACTGGCCATTTGTACGATTTGTGAAGACTCCGAAGGTGGCGTGATGGTGCTTAACTGATGGTGCTGTTAACGGAAAGAGGGCCAGCAAAGCTAGAAGTTTCACCTCGTCTGAGGTAAGACAAGAACATTTTAGAGTAAACTGATGTAACAGAAACAAATCAAGATTTCTAGCTCCTTGAATTCGGGAGCTTTCGTCTCGGATTAGAAATTCAAAGTTTGGTCAATAAAAACATAAGAAGACAAACTTTACGTATTTTTACTCATTTTAATTTGATACATTTTTGGATACATTTTTAGATAGATTTTATTTAGATAGATAGATTTTTAGATACATCAAAGGGTCGAACGGACCTTCACGGACAGTTCACCTTCACGATCTAAGAAGAGAAAACCGAAGCAACAGATCTTGCCTGAGATCTTATTTAGGACAGAAAATGAAAAAGGAATCTCAGGAACGAAACCAAGAATGCTACAAACCGATTCACACGTCGATAATTCCGGACCTTCGAATACGTAAAAAGGGTGCCTTTGAAAAGCGATGACATCTCGCAGTCTTCGTGAGGTATCACATCGCATAGATCGCCCGGTTTATAAACCATCCCGAAGAGGATTAGGCGAAGAAGAATGCGAAGAAGGTAAACTTTGACAGTTCAGGAATTTCGATCACTTTCTTCAGCACTAAATCTTGTAGCGCTCCGAAAAACCAATTACGTCAGTTCAAAACATTCGTGATTCGGTGGCTTTGAAGGTGGATACAAATGAAGGGCCTCCCGTAATAAGAGTGCGACGAAACTATTAAAAGATGAAAAAGGAAGATATTTAAGAGGAGTTTAAGCGAGACCAGTTCATCTCCTACTTAAATGAGATTTCCTAATTGCACTTATTCCTCAAAAGTGTTGAGTATTGTCATCCTTTGACTTTATTATGCGCCGCTCAGGCTCGGATTAGTAGCTACCATGTGCTTCTCCAAGATCGAATAGGAAATACCCATTAATAATGCGTCGTATGATAAAGAAGCACAGGCTTTGCTGAGCCCAAATTCGAAATTTTAGTATTAACACCTAAATTAATATCTATAAACCGTCAATTTCGACTTCATGGGACTTGATTTCACTTGGTTACTTTCTCATCTCTTCTTCTTCTTCTTCTTCTGTTTTACCTGCGCTACACCTTTTGTACTTCTTTGTGCCATTCTCCTTGTTATTGATTGTAAAGGTATTAATTCATTCTAACCTGTTCGATCCCATCAATTTCTTTGCTAACAACATCCACCAACGACGGTATTCACGTTTCATCCACCAACGACGGCTCTTTGATTCTTCCTTTTTTCTCGATTGTTGCTTTTGTTGCCGCTGCTTTATTTTGATTTGAATATGGTTTTGGGAATTTCTGACTTTGAGTCATTATCTATAGAGACGGACAAAGATCCCAACATCTAGAGAACGTGTTTATCACCATCATCATCACAATGAAGAACAATAACAACAAAAGCTGGCTCGTAAAAAGCATCATTTAGAGAATTTTTTGAGGACCTACCGCTAAAATCTGAAGCAACTTTACTCTTTCGGCGGACCGCTCGCCACAATCCCTCAGAGCTCCATTAATCTGATCCCTCATCAACGGCCCAAACAGGATTAAAATTAGTTTTTGATTATGCTTTCGAGCTTCTGGACGACGCAATTTGCGGTTGGTGGAAGCAGCTTAAAGAAATACACCGCAACTGAATGGACCCTGTCGTGCCTGCCCAGCCGTTGCCTCACCCGACTCCGACGGCACCCCCCGATAATATGCCGACCCATTCGAAGTTTGGAGCGTATTGAAAAGGACGGAATATGCTTTGATCGTCGTCTTTAAAAACTAAAGAGTCTGAAGAAAGCAGAGAAGAATTAAGAAAAAACCCAAAGGGGAAGGGCGAGCACAAAAACACTGAATATTCTGCAGGAACTAATACTTTTTTGAGGCGGCAAGAACTGAAGAATCTTTGAAGGAGTCGCGATGGCGGCTTTTGTGAGCATAATTAACGCTTTTAGGAAGTTGGATGTTAGGTATCCGTGTTCCGTTGTAAACAATTCTTATGTCGAGCTGGCAAGGAGTCAAGTTTAAGTCATGGTCTTCTTCTTGTTGCTTTTCGGTCTTTTACTAACAAGAAGTTCCTAAATATACATACATACTGCTATTCTGCACCGATTTGACATTTATAGGAGACACATGTATACTCGTACATTATGAAAACACTGACTAGTATTTTACTGATTTAGGGACGGGCTTGGAGCTCTCCTAATTGCCCTTACGGTAAAAAATGCCTCCAAATAAGTTGTCTGAATTGTTCTCTCGTTCTGCTCTAAACATACTTTTGCTTTGAGAGCTGATTATAGAGATTCTTGTCAGAAGAGACTACTATTTCAATACCGTTTTTTAAACCAGCTGCAAAGCTCTGTATAATAAAAAACCAAAGCTTGGAACTTCCAACCACGCGACCTTTCACTTGCCGTAATACGTTAAACCACCGCATTTCACCCCACCCTGCGATTTCGAAGCAATCGCGTCTTAATGTTTCCTAAATGACAAATACATAAATTATATAATTGCAAACTATGTGATGACGTAACTGCGGCTCGAGCGAAGTTTTACTGAGCTGGAAAAAGAAGGGAGCTGCAAAATGGCCCCAAACGAAGGCACAATGACAGCAACCTCAGCGACCTAAACAACCACGACATCTACATTAACCATCCACCAGCGGCTGCGGAGAAGGAGGAGGAGGAGGAGGAGAGCAAACACCATCAAACAAACGGAAACAAAGAACCGAAATGATGTATGCTTTATACACTACGTGTTATTTACTTTGCGCCGTATTTAATCAAGTATGTAATTTGTGTAAATGATGTAACATGTCACAATTACGTGGAAGGGGCAGAGCCTCGCACGCCGTGCTGCCTTTTCAAGCAATATTTGGGCATTGCGGAAGACAATGCAGCCGTTAGCAGCTGTTTGGGTTAAGCACAAGGCAGCGCTTGATGAGCTCTAGGTACTCACCCAATCGGTAAGACCAACTAATTGTCAGTCCGTCGCATCGGCAATGCCAAACGAGAACCACCATGCATTGGGTATACGAAGCAGGAAGCGGTACTTATTGGCCGTCCTTTAATTAAAAAAGAGGTGTTTCAAGGTTCCCTTCAGGCGCTTGATCGGTATTGATGATTGAGACGTGTGCATCTTATAACAAACTAACATTTAAAACTACTAAAAAACCAACGAAATTTTATAAAAAGTTGGGACTTTTCTCTAATTTTGTTCTTTGAAAATTTCTTATAAAAATGTAATAAATTGTTCTTCCTGTAAACTACAACAACAACAGAGTACACTCTGCGGAAGCCGCTCGCGATGACTTTTTCCCCCTTTCAATGCTCGAAAACGATCGTTCGATGAATGGGTTGATTGTTCGCGATCGTGCGGTTACTCAGATTTGAAAAAACACAGAAAATCGCACCTCGGCCGCGATTAATTAGATCTATTGGAATGGTCGGGATCAGTCTAAGCCGTAAAGTAAACACCGACTGAAGGAATTCGGAGGAAACGACTGTTGAAATTAATGAAAGCTGAATTTACAATCCCGCAATAATATTTTCAATACTTTTATAAGGAAAAAAATAAACACTTCTTTGATCTCATCCGACGAAACTGACGGACGATCAGTCGTAAAATCTTTCTTTTGAAAAAGATTTATAGAGAGTTGTCATAAAATTCTTTACGCGGCGCGAAGAAAGGGAAGCCGTTCCGTTCCGTTTATACGATTTTGAAAATTACATAAAAACTATACTCAAAGAATTTGTATTGCATTATTATTGCTCTTGATAAATAATGGAAAATGTACTGTCTCTTTTAATTTTTCCAGATCCTGCCACCCTGAATATCTTTGCCACACGGCCCAATCCCAAAAAGAAGCGCAAGTCGCGCACCGCTTTCACCAACCATCAGATCTTCGAGCTGGAGAAGCGTTTTCTTTACCAAAAGTACTTGTCGCCGGCTGATCGTGATGAGATCGCAGCCGGGTTGGGTCTGTCCAACGCGCAGGTGGGTCGGGCAGCGGCTCCTTTCCTTTCCTTTCCTGGCAGTTTCCATAAACAAATCTTCTCGCTCTCTTCTTCTTCTTCTTTTCGCTGATGTTCTTGTACTGATTGTAGGTTATCACCTGGTTCCAAAATAGACGCGCCAAACTGAAACGCGACATGGAAGAGCTAAAGAGAGACGTTGAGAGCGCGAAACAATTGTCAGCACATGAAAGTTTTTTAGAGAATGTTAATGACTTAAGTATTTTAAAGACCCGACCAGTCAGCAGACAGCATTCAACACCGCCACCAGCACCAGCAGCATCCTCAACGTCAGCAGCAGCCCTCGAGGAAGCAGTTGCAGCACCTACATTTCTTTCCATATCAGCAACAACTACAGCAGACGAGACTGTTGACAACAGCAATGCACCAACAACATCGTCTCAACCGCGATTCAATCTCAGCAGCAGCCGAGGATAAGAAAGAGCTCAAGATGCTCAAGATGATGACGCTGATGTACTACAGCGGTTGTCACGGCGTAGCTGCCGCCACCCCCGCTGCTACCCTCCGAGCTGCTGCTGCCCCAGCAGTTACTGGTGACGATGGCAACCCTGCAGCTACAACGCCCGATGAGAACTCAGCCGACCGATGAAGACGAAACCTAGCTCTCTCATGCCTTATTTTTATTAGCTTAGTTTTCCGCAAATTGATAAAATGTCTGCTGCCTGATTTTGGCAGTAAAGTGTTCGAGAATGCAATATTTTCGGGTAACTGATATCTGTGCATAATGAAGACCGTAAACAACCCAAAGGTTGTTTGTTCAGTTATTGTGATTTTTATTTTGATAAGTTTAAATATTTTAATGAGCCGAGCATCATGAAGGAAGAACAGTGCAGTTAATTCAAGGCAGCACAGCTGTACAAATTTGCAATTGTGTGCTTGTACTCGTGTGTACGCATATGCGTACGTGTTGTATATATATTTAGTTATCGTAGACGAATTAAGAGACCAATAAACTAATACAATATATAGAAGCAAGACTCATTACTGACCTGACTGAATATTCTGTGAATATTCTGTGTAATGATGGAAGGATTAAAAATGAATGTTCATTCTATTTTCGAGTATACGAGTACAGTTTATTAATTCGAACTACACTTTCATTATCTCCGTCCTTATTTGCCACTCGTTTGTGTTAGCTTTGAGTTAACTTTTAGTAATCTTCTGTTGACTAATTTTAGTTTACTTTGAAGAAGTGTACCCTAAGGAGGTTTCTGCGGTAAATCGCAGTCTACCTCAGACATCAAAGCAGGTATTGGCAAACGTTTTTGGGAGCGGGCCAAAAAAAACTTAGCGGGCTAATATTTATTGAATAAATAAATTGTTTTCTAAAATTTTAAAAACAATGTAAGTATTAGAACACAAATATGAATGTGATGAACGAAATTGCAACAGCATTTTAAAAAGTACCTTATATTTAATTCAAGCTGCAAATCCGGCCTAATTGCTGCACTGAATGGCATTGAAATCTTGAAATTTGGGTTTAAATTCAAAATGCAGTTTTTTATAACTTTTATGCTTGTCTTTATGGACTGAGGGTGTTGAATTTAAGCTCAGGAAATCACACAAGTCGTTCTTAACTAGAGAGAAACCTTGAGGTGGGCCGAATTTGGCCCGTGGGCCGTAGCTTCCTGACCCCTGCATTAAACCAAACCAAACTGGAAAGTGTGGGCGAACAGATGATTCTTGTTTTGATATGCATACTCGTATTCAGAGTGCCACCTGCTGGAAAATCGAAGCAATTTCCATTCACGAAAGTTAATAATTTCATAACATTTATTGGTTGCGAAAAATTGATGTACCTTCTGTGCATTTTGCATTAACTTAAGGATGCAACCCATTGACACGCATTAAATGCTTACTATTCTCGTAGTCAAATGTTAGTTGACAACGCTGTTTTTGGCAAATTATTACTATTTCTATTGTGACTGTCAAATACAAGCACTTTTCTGTGCAACTGTGTCAAGTACCGAACAGGTCCATTTTTATTCTATGCAAAAAAACCCGTTTGTTGACCATTTTCCTCTCCTTCTCTTCACATCCACAACTTTAACGTGTTGATTCTATTGATACTCGTATATACAATTTCAAGCTACCGCTACTTACTTAGTAAGCTATTGTTAATTTTCAGAGCTTTTGGCAAGTCGCTTGACTACGAGAATACGAAATTTAAAAACAGTGACCTTTGGCAGACAACTCCTGTATAGAACGAGACTTTAAAAATTGCAAATAGTAGGTAAATATGAGGGAATTTCACCTCTATGTAACGTATTTCACCATAAACAGCCGAGTCCAAAACCTTGAAATACTAAGGAAATGAGAAAACATACAATCTAAATTCTATGTTATTTTTAACTTCATAACAACTCCGCCGGAAACATCAAAAAAGCCATAGAAAATATTTAAAAAAAAATAAATTAAAATTAAATTAAAATTTAAAAAAGTAAAACTAGAAATTTTACAGGAATTATGGTTTTTGCATGGAAAAAAAAGGCAATTTTGTGGATAATTTACTTAATAAATTTTTGTACTATTAAGAAAAATAATCCACCATATTTTTAAATAATTAATTTTTAATGAATTGCGTCGCCTTACGCCCATAGGAGAAAAAATAAATTGTTCTTTTCTAATACTGAATTGTATTTCTCTGTAATGCATGAGCTGCCATCTAACGGGAAAAACGAGGCAGTTTCACACACGAGCAAAAAAAAACAGTGCAGTGGTTTTCCACTCTCCTGAGGTGGAAAGTGTATGGTTTGAAGCCAAGCTAAAATCACATGAGAATTGTACTGAACGAAGAAAGTGGGAAGAGTATAAACAACTCTTTTCATCCGTAAAACATTTTTCTTTAGTTTAAGGATTGGGCTGCAACGAAAAGTTTATGTTGCGGACATTATGCCCGGATAGACCGATAGATGGCAGCCAATCTTTGTTTCGTCTGCGTTTGAAATTGTCAACATTGATTCGAACATTGAATTTTGCGAAAACAAAAGAGTAAAAAAATCATATTCTACAAATAGAAAGAAAAATTGATAGCGAAGACTATATGTCTTTTATATATATAAAAGTACACACCGGATTATCCACTACTTACGCCACACCCTGTGTATATTGTTGCACAAATGAAGTCTTGACATAAAGATTTCTTGCTTTTTCTGGAAAAATTCATTCGCGACTGTGTTTTTAACGTCGCACATTTTTTCTTTCAACGAAAAGAAACCCGTTGCCGGATGAGAACTCCTTCTGATCTATACTTTTTGTTGCTTCCTTACACTGATTTCGAATTTGTATTTCTCGCACTTTCAAGCAGTCCCAAAATTCATTCGCGACAAATCGTTTTTTGAATCAGTGATGAAAATTTAATGCTTTTAGAAACCGATATTAAATGACTCCAAGCTTTATATAAATTCATTTATTAGAGTTAAGAGTGACAAAAGTGCTAATTGCAACGACATCTCTCTCGTCGGCCTGCAATCCGGCCATTTATTTGAAATTGTCATCGACGGTTTTTCTAGCAAGTCAACACGACTCATGCACGACGGCGAAATATCATGCGTAATTCGTCTATGATCGCTTAAATACATGAACTAGAGGGTTGACTTTGGAAGAAGGACAAGCGACAAGTTGAAAGCGGTGGTAAATATTGGCCTCAGACCTTAGAAATTACGTCCTACCGAATAGAGCTCGTTCTATTCAGTTATCTGCGACACCTTAGCAGCCCTCACCATCATCAGCAACATTCTCCAGTGGATATCTTCAGACGACTGGCCAATTAGCGGCTTAAGACTGACGAAAACTTGGTAAAATATTTGATTTGATATATGTACCTCTTTTCGCCATTCAATCAAACAGACAGATTGATTGAAAGATTTTTGTATATTTTCTCAAGTAGACTGAAAACATTTACGGATTATTTTCCATTGGTTCTGGTGCTGCTTCTAGTTTATTATCTTCGCTGCAAGAAAAGAGAAAGAAAATAATCGCAATGTTGATCGAAGCTGTGTACTCGAACCCGCTGAAATTGTTGGGTAATCAACGCAGCCGAGTTCACACGCGATCGTGGGCAATCGTACTTGTTTGTATGTGTTAGTTTAAACATTTGGAAATTTGAAATGAAAATAACTTTAACATTGTTGACATGTTTTTGCGAAAACAAAAGCAAATCGAAACCGCGAGAACGAGAGAAGTTATCTTCAACGCCGCAAATCAAATGGTTTCTGTTTTATTTTCCTTTTGTTCCGAGTCGGCTGGCTTTGTAGAATGTATAATGTCGAAATAATGTCGGGATGGGGATGACTACGGCTAGGTGTATTCAAATTTTGGAAATGTTTTGTAAGCGTATCAAACGTTTGAATAGAGAACGTAACGAGAGATCTTCAACTAATGGATGGGGCGGTTGGCGGATAGATGCTTCTGAGGTTACATGGCTGTGTTGAGTGCTTGGGACGTGACGTCTGCGGCGGCATTGAAATAGTCTCAAGTGTTCCGCAAAGCGTTATCAATTTGAAGAGATTCCGAATTAACAGTTTAACGGATGAAGAAGTGGTAAAAATGTTAAGAAGTGAAGGCATGGGCGCAAGGGAGGCCTAGTTCTGAAAGGGCCTAGTCGCTGCAAGGAAAGGGCAACCCGTGACTCAGTAAAAGAAATAGTCTCTTTCAATGCTTTGATCCTAATAAATTCACATAATGATTCCCTAATGAGGATGACTCCCGCGCCCCCTTCTTCCTATCTTTGCCCTCCCATCGTCCGAATGGACCATCCCAACTACTTGACTTGAGTGAACCTTTCACACACTTTGGTGCCCTTCGAGTTCGCTCAGTTGCTTCTAATTGTTTAATTAGTTGATTGCAATACTTCACTGCAAGACGACGGAACGGGCTTGGGGTCTGTTTCTCAGGCTTTCTCAAGGCGGGATAGGTTTTCTCGGTAGGGCAAGCGTAACTCAATAGTGCGTGCATATTTTCGGGGGTCGAAAGCACAAGTGCGAGTGAAAGAACAAGAAACTTAAGTAATCATGTTCATTTAAATATGAATTTGCCAGTAATCGAGTAACGTTTTAACTCGTCGAAACTAAACTCAAAATAGTCATCATTGGACTCTTTGTTTAAATATTCAATAACATTTTTTTTTTTTAAAATTGACGTGCAACATAGAGGATCTCTTATCTTCTGAGATAAAAAAGATGATTTCTTTATGGGTTAAATACCACATCCCAGGTAGAAGGAACGGATACCGGCCTACTTCAGTCCAGTAATGAAGTCACAGATTAAGACTATTATAAGATAAACTACAACAATTCCATTCCAAAGTATTTTATTTAAGAGAAAATATCTTTTTACAGACGAACGCAGAAGCCGGCTTGAGATTTCTTACCTTGGGAGTAAAATGTGTTGTAGAGGCGGTGTTGTGTGATGACGACGTTTGTGATGATTACGACGACCACATGAGAAATTGCCCCTCTGATCCCGAAGCATAAACAACCTCGGTCTCCGAGTATCGTGCAGTGCGCGTATAGACCTGCAAAGACTAAACAATTCTTTGCCGAATCTTTCAGTTTCGCAAGAGAGCAAGATGCTAGTGGCATTACACGTATTTACCCTTTGGGTGGCCTCATAAAACTTGACACAACATTTTTACAATGGACGAGTATTAGAGAGCGGTAAAGAATTACAGAGAAAGGGAGAGAGAAATTAGTCGGAAAGAGGTGACAGGGAGAATTATCGGGGATACCAGAAATCACAGCCCATCTCAAACCACTTCGCCTCATAAAAACCCAACCTCAAATGTACACATTGGTGCACTAAGCTTCCAGATTTTCTCACATTGAAAGACTTCAGTTTATGCAGCGACTCGGTGAAAGGGATGAATTGGAGAATCGAAGAGAAAAGCGCACAAATTATGATTACTTAGCGAATTTTAAAGACTGTTCGACAAACAAAAAGACAGACACAGAAGCACAGCGACGGCCGGTCATACCTAGCTACGACTTAACTCATGAACTACACAAGCCTCCTTCTAATAAAGGCTTTTCTCCTGAAGATTATGTAAGCCTTTTGTTCCGAGCATACGTTTTTTCCTCAACACTTCTGAACAAAGGTGAAGCTAATGATCTCCTCTTCGAAGGTACTCATGCGCAATTAATAACAATCCAGAGAGGCAGTGCCCCCCGACGAAGAGAACCCGAATGGCCTGACTGAAGGGAACCCCTTGCTTCCGAACTCAGGAATATAAAGTGTGTCACATTCCGGTCGCAATCCGGTCACCTTCCGGTCACATGCTACATGCCACACATTAACTCTATCGTGATAGGAACAGAATCAAATTCAGCAAGGAAAGCATAGTACTCGTATGTTAATCACTGCCGGCGGTGGTGCGGTCTAGGCGGTCGTGGAAACAATGCTAACCACTGAGTGAGCAAATAGCGCGAGCAGAATGTGCGGGGATAACAGCCGTAACCCACTCTTGCACGCTATTGTGGAATAATTCGATTTCCGTTTCATTGATTCGCTTCATTCGTGGCCTTGGGCCAAGTTTGTTTGTAGAAGCCGACGCACTCGCAGGCAAGAGCCCAAAGATCCGCGGCTAATTATTTTGGTGTAGCTGAATGGAATCAAGTTTTTTAAAAATAATTCTTCTAACGAAATTATTTGAGCAAAAAAGGTTCGGTAAAGTCTCGAAAACATCCTTCTGAAATATTACTTTTCCATACTTTTTAATCGTGTCGTATTGTACTTTATTTGTATTGTGTTAAAATTGAAAATCAGGACGTCGAAAACCATAATCCAGCATGAACTGATTGTGCATGAGAGCTTCCATGTAATCGTTCCAGCATTAGTGTGAGCGTGTGTGTGTAGGTGGGCGTGCGTGTGGTGACCAGTAACAATGTTAAATGATCACGGGCTCGTTGATGCTCTGATCTCTAATGGAAACTTTCTGGAGTTTCCAGCAATCCGGAGGAAGGGGTGCGTAGCCACCCACGTGTGGCATCCTATAGGCCAGAGAAACACGATACGATCTTGTAGTGGAACATGTGCAGTTCGAAGCGGCCTTTTCAAAACAATCTCTTCAAAAACATTAAACGTAGCGCCAAAGTGTACCTCGGCTGCAGGCGAGGGGACGGATAAGCATGAGGGGAGTCAGAAGACAAATAAACACGAACTCGATCAGCAATCAGTAATTCAAAAGGATCTGCCCTCACCTCAGGCCAAGGCCGCGAACCAGTGAGGCTGATCCTTCCTCACTATCGACGACTAATCAGATTTTAAAATACTGTTTTACTGCATTGCGCATTAATGCAACTTTTTCCGTTTTCTCCTCTTGTGACGATATTTTAAAATCGTCGACAAGAAGTTGTTGAGTTCGGAACAAGTCGATTGTGCTCTCAGTTTTCACTCACAGAGAACAGAGTGCCCTGCAGTCATGGCGGCCTAAACACAGCGTCGACTGCCACTGCGTCGCCAGCGTCCTCCCCACCGCGTAATTGATTGAAAGTGGTCTGAGACTGTAGCGAAAATCCGTTCATTGTTTACTCACATGCGCGCCTAAGCGTCGCGCGATCGACTGCGAATGACACTTGAACAAACACATTTGACAGCGCCATGGATCGTCAAGTGCGGAGCAAGGAACTGTTTAAAAGTACTGAGTACTAAAGAAATCGAGCAAAATGAGGAGAATGAGCGACGACTGCGACGGCCGAACAAAATTTAGAGCATTGTGTTCTGCGCAACCCAACGAACCCATTTGTTTATCAACCATTTCACAAGTAGCAGCAGGCTGGTGATGGACTGAAAACATTAGCATTAAACTACCGATCTCTAACCGTCCATTAATACTTGCTGCCTTTTATCCATTGGCGCAAACCAGACGGTCTTTAGCCCAATTTGTTTATTTGTTTATAAACAAACTCGCACTTAACAAGAATGTCACCGAAATGTTGAACATGATCACCTCGGCCCGATGTCGGCTTGTCCGGAAGGACTAACTGGAGTCCACTTGACAATGTCGTCACCACTTACGAGTGCGTGCCGTGAACGAACGAATGGATGGAAAGAATGTTGGTGGTCATTGTCGCCAGGGCACTCGAGAGCGCCGATCGATCATTAGACGAGCCTAATTTGACAGATCGGGACAAGTGTGGTCACACAAAGCGTGGTTTGTCTGCATCCGCCTGGAATTTGTGTGGTCCAGTTTGTGGTCTGAAGTAGTGCTGGTCCAGTAACGTGGTCACAGGCCTTTCCTTACCCTCAGCTGGATCGAGTTAATTCTCCATTCAGTCGAAAATTTACCTCCGGTTCTAAGATTTTGCATACAGCTCTTCTGGCTCTCCTCATTGTTCAGTCCTTCATTTGTATTTTAAAAGAAACTAAAGGTTTTTCAGAAACAATTTCATTGACTTCATAACTTAAAATATTAGTACGGTTTTCGGAGATTATTGAATTGGCATCGTTTATTACGAGTTGACGGACTGCTTGATGGAAATGCTTTTGAACGAAATTATTTTCAGTTTTATTTATTTTAGTAAGATAGTTTTGATCTTAGTTCAAGTGCCGACAGTTTTGATCGATTTGTCCCCAAATTTGTTCGTTGCAAATGCTAAAACCGTAATAAAAATGCCAAATTAATTAGTTAATCATAATACAAAAAGAATTATAATGAATGTAATAATAACTTTTATTGGTAAATTCTGGAAAAACCTTTGTTTAAGCAGTAAATAATAATAAATATTATTTCCCTTCAGATGAAATTTCCGTCTTCACCGTCTTCTCCTCCTCCTGATCGTCCCTCTAAAACAGACTCTGAAGGGGGAACATCCGAGACCGGCTTGTCCAAAAAGTAACTCACTCTATCGCGAGAAGACGTAAATTCGTTCCGAAGAGTTGAACATTACTAAAGCTCCCGCGTAACAAACACCGCCAATACATTCGCAAGAACATTTCCAAAATAGAAGTTTAAAGAAATCGACATTCGATTTCTCAATCGACAACAACAACAGCAACAACGCTAACATCATTAAGAATATGGACCACGTGGTATTTTTCTTTTCCATAATTTTGGCGGTCATAAAGACCCGCACTAACTAATTGTAATGCATTTCTAATGAATCTAAAACAGTGGAGATACAGATGGCGAGAGAACGGACGAGACGAAGGAGGCAGAAGCAAACGAAAGAAAAACGAGGAGAGCATTGAGAAAGGCCGGGAAGAGAAACGAAAACATTTCAGTAAATATTAAAAAGGCATCAGCGATCAAAAGCGGCAAATTAAAATGGAGTTAATTTATTTCTCGGTTAGACTCCTCTGCCCCCTTGCCGTTGTGCCATGTACCGCCAACCCATCACCGATCCGTTGATTTGGCTCTTTATTAAAATAACCGCACACCGGCGCACACTCCCACACACACACACACACACACACACACACAAATATTCTTCTCTGCTTAACAGCAATCAGCGCACTAAATATACGAGTATTTAAAAACAACAACAACAGCAACCGCAGCCGGAGCATTTTTGAGGGTGGGCTCAGGGTGGTCGAGCCACCCACTGTCTCTGCCAGCAATTATGCCATTCCGTCACAGTCGGGTGTACGCGACCTCCCTCCAACGTGTTCAAGCATTTTCCCCGTTTTCCCGTTATCCGTCAACGATCCGGTCAAGCGAGCGTATCTTCACACACGAAGGTATTTTTTATCGTTCTTGTTGTTGTTGCTGTCGTTGATTATTTTGTGGCAAATAAAAAGCGTTTAAATGATTTACCAAAAAACTGAAATGATAAATTTTTGGATTTTCTGATTTTGTTTATTGTTTTGAAAGTTTTTAATCGGTTTTGGTTTGGTTTTGATTGTGTTTGTGTATTGCTTTTACTTTTACTTTTTCTGTGAATTGCGGACGATGGTATTCTTCAGAAATGAGCGGAAAACCAACAGAGTGTGTTTCGAACCGATTTGAAAATATGACATCGCATGACGAGTATTCAGATCACTAAACGAGAATTTGTGATGAAACAAAAAAGACGAGAAGATTGTAAATTAAGAGTTCAATGAAATTATTCTGTTTATTAATCCATTCGTATTTATTTCCCGTTAATTTAAAGATTCAGTTTCGGAATGCGCACAATTATTAAACTTTTCAATATTTCATGAAAATTTCCTTCAAGTTTAACGAATTCCTTGAAGTATTTATACACATTTTACACTTTTATCAAAGGAAATGTTGGATTTGTCCTGAACGCTTTATAAATGACACTTCGTACACTTTTTTTCTGATGTACATACATACTTTCGCTACTACTAATTTGTTAACATATACAACGTTTTGACAGTATAAATGGAAACTGAAGAAAGTTCTTAATTTATAGATTTTACTAATTTCCGTAAGAGCTATAAACATTTTTAATACGTTTTGGGATATCGAAGATTATTTTTGAGTCTGCGTGGATTCTAGAATGAAGAGTTTCCCAGCTGAGACTAAGGTCCAATAAGTAACGAAATAACCGCGCTAAAATTAAATATTATTGGATTGTGTTTGCATACAAAAATATCTGCAAATATTCCGCATAAATTATTGCAAAACTTGGAATGAAAATTATTCTTTGGGAACTGAAAAACGTTTTATTTTAAATTGAACAGACGCATTTCGATGTCCTTTTTATAGAGATCTAATTCTTCTTCTTTGGGAAGTGCTTTCGACTGTCTTATTCTCATTCCTCACTGGAACACAATAATGGACTTTTTGGAAAAAGTTGAAATTCGTGAAAGCAGACGAGAATTAAAATATGTACCTAAATACGTAAAATAAAATTACAAAAAAATAAATTGTTTATATCTAAGTTTGATAACAATTTGTTGCTTGCTTTATGAAAATGAAAAGAAATGGCCCGTCAAAATGGGACCACCCACAATTTTCAACGAACAACAATTAGCTAAATCTTGACGGCATTCGGTGATAAACATTTTTAAGTAACAACAACAACCATCGAGAGAAGTAAAAACATCATTCATAATCATAATTAAACGCTGGAAAATATGAAGAAAGGAATACAAAGCAAAACAATTCTTCTGCGTTTACTTAAGGAACTACTTTCTAAAAAAAAGAAACACAAATCGTTGTCTATCGAGACTTTTCGTTGAGAAATCTCTACATGTACGTACATACATATCTACACATACTGAGATACACGCAAGAATCGTTTCTGAAAACAAAAAAAAAATTAGTCAAAGTTAAAGAGTTCTTTAAACAGAAGAAAACAAAATATTGCGTTAATTCATTTCTTAAATTTTGGATGGCAATGTCTCGCTCATCTGCCCTTATAGCCCTCGTCCCTGGTCCGAACGATTTCCCCGTGCTTCGCGCTTCGAACGGAAAACAAGGCAAATTTTAAATTGAAACATAATCCTCAAAACATTTATTTTACATAAACAAATAAAAGTTAAAGAGACTTCGGTGGCAGTACACTTGATTTAGCGTTAGTTGCTCTATCTTGAGTAGATTGGATCCGAGAAATAATCGGAAAGAGGGCAGCGGTGAAGAAATAAAAGTATACAACCGTACGAGTATGGAGAGTACACTCCGCATGTTTGATCGTGTATGTGCGTTGTTTCGAAGCAATAGATTCCTGAGGTCTTTCCGATTGAACGAACACATGTGCAGCAGATTCCCCGACTATGAGTGGTGCAGTTCGATGGAGACCACCGCAGTCAATACTTTCGACTAATCAAAATAATGAATTTCTAAGTAAATATTCTCAAAATTGCATTAAAGCCTTTTAGAAAAAATGTATACAAACCAGTCTACGAATGCGTCTGTACATCCTCGAAAGGTCCTTTAAAGCTTCTACAATGCGCTGTCGGTGCGAGCTATGGAGAGCCTGAATTTTATTGTCATGCTTGTAATGTTTCTTCTTTAGACAGTTTACTCACAAAGTTATTTGTCCCTGCATTCCGCTCTTGTAATGAATTCGTTAAGTTATCAAGAACAAAGTCTAAATGATGTCATGAAAATATCACAAAACACCGCATATTTTTTCCTTATATAAAAGTTTTTTCACAGTCGTCAACTAAGGCACACTTTGTTATATTCACGTTCATACACTTGAACAATACGCACATACGAGTGTGAGTGTACTTGCAACATTCCCAGAACTAGCTCTAAAGTATATATTCGCACCAACTGTATTGTTTCCTGCGATGATTTGATTACTACTCGTGAATCATTGAAAATGTTCATGCAATTTTATAGTCGATATATGTACATTCAAAGTCTCTGGGATACGGGCGAGGTGTCTGAACGGTGGATTTGAGAACTGTTCCTTCCTCACTTCAACAGACAATCTCAACAAGTAGAGACAGCTCTTCCTGCAGAACTTCCCACCAAAGACGCTTCGGCCTGGAGAAATGATCATATTGTTTACAAAGTATTTAGGCGCACATGAACAGCTCCGAGACAAGCCACAGTCGGCCGGATTCAGGCACGCAAATCGGAAGGAGTACTAACCGCCCCTGCGCCCACGGCCGCTTTGGGGTTGGTCGTACTGTCGGAGTGGGAGTACTCACTCAGTCGGCAGTTGATGAAAGTGTGGCGCATACCACCGTAGGTACTCTCAGTTTGCCGCTCTGCCCCTCCGCCCCCTCCGCCCCCTCTGCCGCAGGAATGCTCTTACCAAGGGACCGGATTTTGCTTTGTTATGATTACATTTCGCTTGCACGGCTTCCCCTCTGGCGAGTCCTACGGAAGCGCGAGTACTTGTTATTGGCTTCATGCAACGTGGTCGAGTTGAGCTGAAGAACGAAGAGCCGACGCTCTGCTCATGGACGGAGGCGCATCTTCGCCGCTGCATGCGAGGTACAAAATTCTGAATGAATTCTCGGCGAATGCTCGGTGGTGGCGTAAACAAACGGCCCACAGACACAAAAATTAAGCAAAACAAAAACAAATACAAATCGGCAGTCGTTTTGTAAGGAACAAACTTTGAG
This sequence comes from Conops quadrifasciatus, assembly GCA_949752815.1. Lineage (NCBI taxonomy): Eukaryota > Metazoa > Arthropoda > Insecta > Diptera > Conopidae > Conops > Conops quadrifasciatus. Next base: position 41,408,924 of record OX457078.1, read on the forward strand.
GAGCAGAAATAAAATAAAAAACTCTAGCTGGACTGTCATGTGTTGTTATTCCACGTACCCGGCGCGCCGCACCGTTGTTTCGTTGTTGTTTTATTGCTGCTGCTTCTTATTTTTATGGTTCTTGTCCATCATCGTCGAAGGCAGATAACAACAAATTTTCATCTCGCTTTTCTTTTTATTGGAGGTGCGGCGACGGTGCCTAATGGTCCATGCTGTTGCCTGCAGATCCACCCATAAACAAATTTTTAGTATGCCTCTACAAGTATTACTCTAGGAGTAATTGCCCGAAAGGAAAAAACACATCGAATCACGTGAACACATCTTCGCAAGTCCATTAAAAGCGACTTTAAACATTTCAAGTGAAATTAACTGCTTTGCGAGACTCCGACAGAAACGTATGGAGAGAGAGGGAGACGCGCAGGGAGGCCGTGGGAAGACAAAGGAAAGAAGAAGATAAAATTATAAGAAATGTGTAAAGCGGGCGGTGGAGAAACGAATCTAAAAGAACTAATTTCAAAATGTTCTTCCAAAATCTTTAAGAAAAGAATTTTAAAGAAGTCCCTCAGTCCTTTGTCTGGTGTCCAAGGTTTCGTTTCTTTGAACAAAATTATAATCTGTTCTCATTCCTTCCCTTTCGCACAGCCCTACCAGAATCAACCCACTTTCTGAATAGCGTTTAAGTGCAATTTTGTCCTTACGCTGCTCAAGCATGTCCTTTGTCCCGCCGCTGCTGTCTCGAAGCTCGTTAAGAATTCTCTTCTTTCCATTCTGTGCTTCACAATGGCGTAATGGCCATTCATTTACACCAGCTTACATGCGAAGGATACGGAGTAATTTCTTAAATTCTTCCGAGCCGGTCCGTTTATTTGTCTGTCTCTTGGTCCGTCTGTCCGCTATTTTCTCAAGGAAGCGCGAAGCAACAGCAGTCGAAATAATCAAAGCTCGTTGGAAAAAACCAAGAGCAGCGCAGTCGGTAGCCTAGCGCATAAGAAGGCCAATCAAGGACGTGCAAGATTTTTCAAATCCTTCCCTCGGTGCTGTATAATTTGCTCTTGCGATGTGCTTCATCAAAAAGGAAATTGGAAATTGCTGCTGCTTGGAACAGCTCGGAAGGGAGAAACTGACAGAGGAACAAGTAAATATGGCGCTACCGTGGTAGCGACAATGCCGTTGTGCTGATGGGGGTGGTTTCGGTTCCGGGGCAAACGGTTGTGCTGGTGGAGGGTGCGCGTGCGAGAAAAACGTACTGCTTGTACTGCTGTATTGAACTGGTACACTCGGAAAATGGAGCACACAACATTCACTGAATGACCAAAAAGAAGAGACGCTTCGGGACCTGCTTTTCATCCAGCAAAGGTCGAGAAGGCGCAAAGGTACAACTAGACTTTTTTCTAAGTGTATTTCTCTCTACACATTTCCTGCGCAATTTCTTTTACTGTCTGCTAATTTTTCTTCACTTCTACAAATTGCTCAATTTAAGAAATAGTCGTCAATAAGTTCGCTCTTATAAAATTAAATGGATTTTTTTCCTTTGGATCTTGTGGAACGTTTAACGAGGAGGAATCAAATTGATTGTCGAATGGTACCACAGAATTTGGTAATTACAAGACTGCGATTAAATCCATAATTACATTGATTGATAATGCCCGCAATTTCGTACCTTCCAGCAGCCCGAAACAAGACGGCTTTCGGGTACTTGTACGCGTAATGCGTAGTTTGCGCGTAATTGCGCTTTCCTTCCGGTAATTAACATTTCAGCGAGCACTCCTGTCAAAGAACTCAGCGACTCAGTTTAAAAAGACATTGATAAGATGAGGTTGTCAACAAGTTTCCAGTTACGCATTTTGTGCCATTCTAAATAATGTTTCCATACAACCTTCTGACGATATGAAATGATAAGGACACGTCCTAGCGTTTAGTATTTTACTCTAATATAAGGTAAAATCACAACAACAATGACATCATGATGGAGAAAATATCTACCAAGTGGCCTCTGGGACCACTTTCAAAGACGTTTGGGACCACTTTCGCGAAGTATTGATTGATTGTGCTCGCAGTCCAAAGGAAGAGCCCCAAATGTATTACTTCGCACGAACTTGTCGACATCAATTTGAAATGTAAAAATTACCACAACTGCAACAACAAAAACTATTAACTCAAATGGCAAACGGGAGAAAACAGCAGAAAATTTGAGGACACTGAAAATAAACGAATGGCAACATTCAACGAAGTAGACAAAGGAGCTCCCTTGAGTTGAGGAGGAAGGCGGGAGGAGCGGTTTGTACTCTAGAAAGAAGAAGAAAGTGTTGCTTCTTCTCTAATGACCATTCTAGTGGTAGTAGCAAAATGATGCAAGATAAATAAAGCTTTATTACGACACTGAATAATTTTAAGATTTCAAACGAAATCGGAAAACCATCTTTAGGATTGAGACGACTCTTCATTTTTAACGGAGGAGAGAGATTTTTACTAAAAGCTTTTACAATATTTAGCGGTGATAAAACGAGCAAATCCAGAAATAAAGAAGAAAAGCACTCACAAAATTTTAAGTAAATTTCAACATTCTTCAAATTAAGTTTTTCTGCTTCTTGTTATTGTTTGCTTTCAATTAATTTTGCTTAAGAGTTCTTAAGATTTACAAAATTTTGCATTTTCCACTTAAACCACTTAAAAGAGCGTGGAACCGCTCAATATACCGCATTCGTGGCTGGACCTTGACCCAAATTTAGACGCGTAGTACATTCGTACGTTAAGGAGACCTATCTTGAAGTTGGTGGATGAGGGCGGATGAAAGCCCGAAAGGATGACTGAAGAACGAAGAAATCGTTCGAGGCTGAAAGACCTCGCAAACAGAGTAACTCGGTAACAAACTTTGCAGTCTCGTCTCGACTTCCAAATTCGTAGGCGAGAGTAGTCTACCGCATTCCTTCTAATCTATTGGCGGCATCTGCAAATTGCACTTTGGCAACGCATTGCTTCGGAATCAATGCAATTAATCTGCACAATAAATCGTACCTCCTGATGCTCCGCGTAATTGTACGCGTAGTGCTCTTCAGCTCCCAGAAACAGCCCGAACACGAAATGCATTTGCGAAGTATGAAGTGCTTCGTTCTAATTTTTCCAAAGCGATTGTTCCGAATACTGTACGATTTGTTCAATGGAATAATGCAGTGCATCTACTCAGAGCATCCATATGGCCGTAGCACGAGTTTGCGACCGCAATCTCCGCACACCGAATACTCTTGCGCGGTGGCACTTTCCACGTAGACTTCGTTATGGCTTCTAATTGCGGCCGTCGAAAATGGAACTAATTAAAATAAAATTAAATGTGTATCATTGTTATAAAAAGTGAAAATGAAACATCGGCTTACTATAAGAAAGCAAAGAACAATTATAGTTATTGGGATTGTGATTGCTCTTGTTGGCCCTTTTTTGTTTGCTATATTTAAAAACGTTGGCACAAAATAATTTTACTCAAGTTGTTAAAGTCATTCAGCATCCAGTAAAATGTTTCTAGAAAGAACTAATATTTTTAATTTTTGAGTTCCGGAATATTTTTTTTAAATTTGTAAAATTTTTACTATAATCAAAATTTGACGAGGTACGCACGATTTAATCGACGAAGTATTGTTAATTTTTTATGAAAATAATTCTTTTAAGAATATTTTTAGAACTTGTATAAATAAAAATGTTTAATAACGAAAAGATTAAAAAATTATGTAGTATTTTTTGTTTTTGAGGTTGCTATCATCACATTTTTCTTTAGGTGTAATTCGGGAGGTCCCATTATTAGCCTGCGTCGAGGAAACACAGTGAGACTGGCGTTCTTTCTCGCTCTCTCTCTTACGGTTGATCCCATGAATTCTGTTGCTATTGTTGCGTGTGCGACCATGTTTATTTACAAACATGTCACGCAGCCTTATTTTCTATCACTCCTAAACTGTCAGCAACCGCCCGAATGAGTCCACAGTTGGTGCGAGCGCCTACCGGACTACCGAGTGGCGGCTACGGCTTACCGGCCACTTGACAGTGTCGTCACCACATAGAGCGTGGTAAAGGACGTGTATTGATCTGTTCGAGGTAGTAAAAGACACTCGATCGTAGACGCTTTCCCACATAGATCATTCCTTCTGCATCTCGCGCCCAAGAAGCAGAAGAACCGATTGGAAGTATAGAATTTAAGAATAAATAGTAAACCTTTTTGATTGCGTGAAATGAACAAACTTTCGTAATTAGTGAAATAAAGAGGCCGAATTTTCTGGTACGTTCAAGAAGGAGCGCGGCCGCGTCACAGTTTTGAAATCCACATCGTCACTCTGCTCGTTTTTATAAAATTCGGTAACGAGGCATAAACACTTCGAAGTACCAGAATAATGCTCTTCTTGCATGCAGCCTTAGGACTATGTCCAGACGGTATCTAGTTATTGACCACAAAAATACTAATCTATTGTTTCTAATGAATTTCTTTATTAAATCCAACCTCATCCGTCTAGTTAATATATTTACATCAGATTGTTCTAACACATTAACAGATTAATTCGCCATAAAGAATCCTCTAAAAATACTAAAGCTATTCGTTGAAAAGAACAAGGCCGCTTTCTCCGACGCAAACCTGAAGCGGGCAGATTTGTCAGATTAAGAAATATGCTACCGGAAAAGCTTTTGCTTTCTGCGCTGCCCCGAAACTCAGCCCACTTAGTCGATTTCCACATTCTCATCACAGTCCAACCCTCCCGCCTCTTCCTCGACCCCTTCGCAGGTTATATCGTCACTCTCGGCACCACTTTCAGCGTCTGTCGGTAGAGAGGCCTGCGAAAGGCTTGCTTGACGGCTGCCATCTCCATTTCTGGGGGAGGGGCTTCGGTTGGAAGGACTGATTGTTATTGTGTCGAGTGTTGGCGAGGATGAAGCGGATGATGAGTTGTAGCGATGGAGAGGGCGATGATGATGGTGATTATGGCTGCGATTCACGTAACGCGTTCCTTCACCGGCCGGAGATGCGCCGCTTTCCGCCTTAAAGGCAGCGGCAGCGGCAGCGGCAGCGGCAGCGGCGAAGTTCAGTGGTATTGTCTTAGGGGCGGCGTGTGTTGGAAAAGTCGCGGTCACCGGGCACGATTCGGTGGGCGGTGGAATGCGTTGGGGTACTTTGCTCGCCTGCGGGTAAAAATAGGGGAGTGGTACATGTGGTGGTATCGGAACACCAACACCGTAGGCCACTTGTAACTAAAAACAGAAAGCAGCAAAGAAATAGCCGAAATTAGTAAAAGATTAGGAAGAAGTTGTCCCCATAAACGACTCAGTGCTTTAGAACTCACCTGATGTCTGTAAATGCTCAGAAGGGCCGGATCGATACCGTGCGGATAGCCTGCACTTTGTGGAAACATGTGGGCGTAGGCAGTGCTGCCATCTTCTCGTACCAACACTTGGACGGGCACCCGCTTGGTGGCACTCAGCAGGGCTGCCTCATGCTGTTGAATCTGCTTCCTCTTGGTCTTGTACCGTCGATTCTGAAACCAAATTTTCACTTGAGTCTCCGTGAGGCGGAGGCTCTTCGCCATTTCGGCACGTTCGGGGCCGCTGAGGTAACGTTGCTGGGCGAAACGACGCTCCAACTCAAAGACCTGAGCATGGCTGAAGGCAGCTCGAGACCTCTTCTTGCGATTGATAGAGCCAGCCAATGAGTCGTCCAAGTGCTGCACTGAGGCATTGCTTGAGACCGCGGAATAAGCGGTCGACGGCAGCGGCGAATCGCATTCTGTTGCCGGCATAACAAGACGAGGCGGAGAAGAAGAGGAAGAGTTCCGAAGATACAATAGAGTTATGGATGTACGAGTATTGTGAAAGCATAACAAAGAAAAGTTGGTCGTGCGTCGAAGAACTGTTTCCTCCGAACTAAATAATTCTAATTTTACCTGAGCCGGAATTTGGACAGCGCCGCATGTCGATGGGGCAATCAGTCTTCAGGGAAGAGGACCCCGCTCCAAACACCAATTTACACTTGCGTTGCATGAAGTCCGTTCGACTGTTGTCGAAAGTTGCGTAATAGTGCAAATAATCTGAGCCCATTCGCGGCGACCGCGACCCGTCCATTTTCATTTCAGTGATTGGGCTAGGATTCGAGGAGCCATTGTCCGGTCCATTGCTGCATTCGACCAAGGCGTAATTATTCACGTCAGCGACATGGGTGCCGCGACAACACGCGTTGTTTCCTTCGTCTGCGCTCGATTCCCGCGACATTTTTAACGCAGCTTCCGGGGCGCGCGAGAGCGGTTGCCTTTCTTCGAAATTCCCGGTGAATGTTGAGTTATTGCGCGTCAGAATATCGTTGATGGAGAAAGGCGTAGTTAGCGCCTTAGCCGACAGGCCCGACATGGTATTCGCACTTTCCACATTGGCCAACATTTTAAAATTTATGGTTAATTATTTAAATTATTCAAATTTTTTATTTCGGAAATTTAAAAAAAATCTTTTTCCGGAGATGTTTTTCACTTCGCTTCGTTTCGACTCTGTTCGACACTCTTAAAAGCGACCTTATGTTGCGCTGTCCACCTTATGATGGAATCCACCACGGTCCCTTTACTTTAAATACTGCCCGAAGAATGATCGCACTGCTGCCGTTCGAGTCATTATTCACTACGGACCTCTCTGGCACTTCGTGTGCTTGAGTAACCGACTCCGTTCGAGTGGCGGACGCTCTATTTTTAAACACCCTCTTTGCGCACCCAACAACAACAAGAACGCAACCACCGGTGTTCTTTGCGCTTGGGGAGGGCCCGCAGTCTCGGTTGGTGGAACAAGTGCCGAAATGACGAGCGAACGATAATGAGCAATTTTATGTTCATTCTTGTTCGTATTGGTCTGTTACCAAAATCACTCAAGGATTTCTTTTGCTTTAAGTTGTTTACATGCCAGCAATTTGTTTAGACAACAACAATTTTCATACATTATTATCGACAATTGTGTAAGATTTAAGTAAACAAATTACTGAGAGGAAGTACAGTGCCGTCGAAATCTAGCTAAGAAAAAATAGTCAATAAACTCGACAACTTCAAGAGAATTAACTATAAATGAAGGGGGACAATTTAGCTTTTTAGTAATTTTCCTCCTGAGTTCAAATTTCATTTGCTTCATTTAATTAATCTGCCACTGATTATTAAACAAATCACAGTGTAGATTTTGTCTTTTTTTAAAACTACTATTAAGGTTTACATCACGAGATTTCTTAATAATTTATATAAAGAGCTTACCTTCTATATAAAGTCATTCCAATTTTCAAGCAAGGAAATAATTCCAAGAGAGATGCAAGTAATGCGTAACTTAAAAGCCATGGTTGTAGGCAGACTGGTGCGTATGGGCATCTGAGCCCCGTTAGTTCCTCGCTGCCAACTCAAATTCAAATAATTTTGTCTCGAAGTATTTTGAGGTGATTTTTTAGCATTGAACAGTACTTCATTAGGACTTCAGAGTTCTCAGAGATCTGAAATAAATGTCAATGCCTCGGCAAAGTTTCTTGTTGAGCGCATTTGCTTTCAATTTATATTATTCAACAAAAAATCTTGCAACTTTTGCAATGAACTTCATGAGATACGTGGATGTAGGTTACCCAAGACTTTGTTAAATTTGCGAGGCATGAAAAAATCTTCTAGACTCTAGTGGCCAAATTATAGAAACCTGGCATGGCATGACTTGCCTTAACTGGATATGTGCGGTACACATATGGGAAAATGACGACATATTTCTTTGAAAGAAGGCATCAATTTCGTTTTATGTATTCTGTCTGTTTTTGCCAGTATCAGCGGTCTTTGTAAGCGTGGTTATTTTATGTTGTGTAAGACCTCCAACCAAATTAATTCATTTCCGCAAATTTAGGTAATATATGTAAACATTTTAAAAAAGGGAGGTAATTAATTAAATATCGTAATATAAACTAGTAGAAAGTAAATTTTTGTTGTTTAACTAATTGTTCCATTTTGGAGGATAATAACTTCTAACTAATTGTTTTCACACAATTATGTATGTATGTCAAATTCATTTCTTAAACATTTGAATTATTTTTAACTATAGTCGTAGTTTTTAATTAACTGTAATTTACGTTTTACTTGCAAAACGTTACGTTAATAATGATAACATATTATTACTGTTTTCTCATATTTTTCTGTGTTAATCAATTTCCTGTAGACGTAATCTTATCCTCACAAATTACACTTATTAAGGACCAAAACTCTGGCTACGCCCCTGATCTTATTGAAAAATAAGAATTTTTTCTGAGAATATGTTTTACTTTGGTTTAAGATATTGAAAATCTTAATAGCCTTTTATAAAAAGAAGAGAAGTAGCACAACGTCAAGCACATCGTCATTGGTTCGCTTGCAGCCACTGATGCTGTGAGTGCTTCTGATTGGATGAAAGACCACAAAAATGGTTGACCGTGAGAGGGACAGAGTGAAAGAAATTAATCTCCATGCTTCCACAAGTGCTCCCATTGCAGAGGCGCCGCCGAAATTTTTTAAGGGTGTGCTCAACTATATTGAAGCTAATCAAACATCGCTGAAGTACGTACCTCATCGTCTCATCTATAAAAATTTCACATTTTTATATTCTATAAACTGATATTACAGAAATTAGTCAGACGTAGCTAATTAAAAACTAACGTATTAATTTTATAAGCGCGTAATAGATCGATCGCATCCAAAATTTCAAATGGAAATATCTTGTTATTATTTTTAAAAAATTGAATCATTTTTTTTAATGCTCTGTCTGTGAAAACTATGATTATAGAGGAACGAATACAGATATAGTTATGAACCTAGGCGTAAATACTTTCTACTACGAAGCGCTGTTTGAAATTGAAAATTGCAAAATATGGGAACAGTGTTACGTTTTTTCTACACATAGCAAATATAAATGTATGGTTGTTTAAATTCGTAGTGAAAATTATTAAAATATTTATCCTCTCTCGAAGTTTACTAACGTGTACTCTTTTTCAAATACGAAAGTAAGTGAAAACAAGGCGAACAAATAATCCCCTTTTTAAAATTGTTAAATAAGTTTGCATTTGCGCCCTTCTACCCAAAGGTCCCAGCGCCGCTGCTCATTGTTGTGTTATTGCATAAAACATTCTCTCGTGCATGTTGTGCTCTTTTCTTTCTCAGACTCGTACAGAAACAGTCTGTCGTCACTTCTGAAGAGTGTAAGAAAAAGGAGAAAACATGCCCATTCTTCAGTCGGGGAACCACAAAATTCACTCAGAAAAACTGGAAGAACTTCCTCTCTCTGAGTTCGCGCTGAGCTCGTTAAATAAAATCTTCAGGCGCTAATCAATGTTTTTATGGCAATCTTTACTATTGCAAATTACTCTCGATTCAATTGGTCTATTCACTCTTCAGATTTCTGAGCGATTTTTGTTGTCGCTCCTGTTGTGGTAATTTTCTGTACGTATTGTTTAGTGACCGGTACTGATGAATCGACGGCTCATCCGTTGGTGGGCACTCGCTGCCATCCGGACAATTGAATGATTTCGGATAATGGCTAAATAATTAGGAAGCAATAATGGTTATTTCGGGTGTTTTTGTTCTCCTCTCGTCATTCAACACAACTCTTGCATTAGGTCGGAGAGAGATTACCACTTGTCTGTGCGTGCGTGTGTGCGCACGTGTAAACGCATGTGGTTTGTGGCCGCAGGCAATCAACCCCATCCAAGGAGGAAAGAGCGAAACTTTTGCAACATTTTGTAACCTCGGAGGATTACTTAAGGTTGGTTATTACCGCATAACTTATGGTTACCCGCGGCTCTATCTAACCAATTTCACTACTTTTTAATCAAGTTTGTTGTAAGTTCTTTGAGATTTATTGCATTTGATGGCATTCTCAATGAATAATTGATTTAGAAGAATCGACCCTTTTCACGCTGGTCGCTTTTCTTCTTCAAATAAATCGATGGCGTTGTCATTGTTGTTGCTTCTCGCCTGTTTGCCGTTAGTCGTTGCTGATCTAATTACAAAATATTTTCTGAGCTTCAGCAATACGTCATTCGATACGTCCATCGACAATTGAATAAACAATCCATTATAACAAGAGATTCTTAAAAGCTATCGCATTAATGTGACTTTATGTTTGCAGGACTTGTTAACACATACCGCATTAAACCTTATGATATTTAATATACTTCGATTCAGGTTTATGATTTCCATGAAGAGTAGATTTTCAATTTTTTTCTGATATTGTTGTTTGAAGCCCTGGCGTGTTTTCCAAAAAGAAGAGGCCGTTTTCACAGTTCTGACTTTTTTATTTTACTTTTACTTTAACATTTTTTCAAATATTTCAAAAAAAATCCATTGAAAATTCATTTCCGCATCTGAAGCGCATTCTGTGCCGCTTAGAAAGTGTCGCCATCTGCCGTTGGATAGTCGTCCACCAACGTTACTCGGCCCATTTTGTGGATCTAAGAGACGTCCCTTTAAAATTAGTACTCGTTTGTGGGTTTCTCCACAACTTTGGCCGTTGTGGAAGTTATTGATCTGGTTCCTGTCTTCGCTAAATCATTCCACAAAACCTTGCTTCCACAGAAAACATAACCTGCAAAGAGCCTACACAAAGCAATGACCATAGAATTATGCAAGGAGTCTGTAGTGCGTTCGGCCTACATTCCACGAATCTTGATTCCGGCCTGACTCGTCTAGCCGTGGCGAGCGGGAACCAAGAATTGGTGAGATTGATGATAAAAGTGTTTTCATTGAGTTTGCTGTTTCTTGTTTCATTTCATTTATTTATCGAGATTACAATTATGCCACAAGTTTATAAACCTTGTATTTGGGCATACATCATACTTGTTACAATGAATTAGAATTGCGAATTACAATTAAAATAAGAAATAATGTGCCACTCTGCCAATGGCACAAAAAAATTACATGAATCAAAAAATTGCATGATTAAAAAATTTGCACGACAAAAAATTGTATTCAAAAATGTCATGAGTCAAAGAATTGTATGATGTGCAAAAGCCAACATTCATAAGAGTGAAGATTGCTTAAATTTCATCAATTTTGCAAGCATTTTTTTGGGAAAACTGCACCCGCTGACAGAACTTCACTGCACTACACTGCATACGCTACACAGCTTTGAACACCAGCTACTTTTTAATAAGCAAACTAGAGTTTTTCTGGCTTTAGAAGACATTTTTACAAGCTCATGTCATTTCGTAAGTAATGGACACAAAAGTCTCGACAAATTCCGAAGCAACCGAATTGCTCTGTTCCTTCTTTATTTTGTGAATGCATCAGTTAATTAATTGTCTGATGTTCCACTTGAACGCATGCATTCCGGCAATCGCGTCAAAGTTCAAAGCAACAACAACAAGAACGTCTACATAGACTCGACTTTGATTTCTACATACCGCCAGAGACAGCGCCGCCACCAGAGATGTTCTCAGATGAGTTAAAAATTACAATAGAAAATGTCATGGAAGCAGAGGAGCGTCAACCGAGATGATATAATGTCAGCAGAGACGATAAAATGCGGACAGAACACTTGACATCACCAGTTAGCGTGCCACATATCCACCCCCTTCCCCTCCCCCTCCCCATCCCCTGCTCGGGAGAAGTCAGAGTCGGCCGAATCCTGGCAGCACGGAGGCGGTCAATATTGTATAAACAAAAGACAAACCTTTTTAAGCATTGGAAACGACTGGAAACTTCGTTTTGTCCAAAAAATAAATAAATAAATTTAGAGTCAGCCGCCAACGTGCAGAAGGACACATTTCGTTATTGTTTTACAGAATAAATAACTTTTTTGGTTTTGTGTAATTTGTTTATTTTCTCCCATACTTTCATACTTACAGCAATAAGTTTCATTTATAATTTGTCATTTGTTGTTTATTTGGTTTCAATTGATTCGAAATGTTTGTGTTTTTGTTTGAAATAAACGAAACTCATTCCACCCGTCGCCATTTCTTTCCTTAAACGAAATATAGCATGTAAAACGAAAACCAGTGAAACTAACATCAAGGATATATCTACGGCTCCTTTTTTCTTTGATCCTATGGCGGTGCCATTTGCTGCCTCATCTGTCGGTCTGTCTGTCTGTCGCTGTGTCTGTGTGTCTGTGGGTCTGTCTGTGCCTGGGCTTTATTGTCACGTGTTTATGTAAATACGAGCAAGTTACAAAAGTATTGAGAAATGTTATATCATTCGATAAAATCAAATAGAAAATGACACTTTCCACTTGAGAATATGTCGGTCGCTCCGGCGCAATTTTTTATTATTTTCATCTCTTGTTTATAATACTTAAGATTTTTATTTAACGTCTATGTTCTACTTTTCTTTTATGTCTAGTGTCTAGCGTCTAGAGTCTAGACGAATCCGGTGTTCCTTCCGTCGTCAGCAACATCGGAAAGTTTTGCGATAGTCGTTCTGGCTTGTGTCGCACGTTGTGCCCTTCGCAACATGCCACGGCCACACGACTGGAAAATAACATCCTGTAACCTGAGCCAACGCTTCAGACACTGCGGTCAGTTCATCGCCAATTACAAACAATTGTTCCCGCCATATTCACGTCTCCCGTGACGTAGTCGACGACTCTCGACGACTCTCGACGCCTTTCGTAGGCGTTTTGTTTGAATGCAAACTGATCGCTGTCTCCGGTCGGGGTCGAGGTTCAACATGACCCTCTTGCAACAGCAACAATTTAGAAATTTTGTTGCTGAAATTTTGTGGCCACTGCCACTGCCTCGCCCTCAACTGAACCGCGTCGCATACCATTCCATCAGTTGAACAATATCTAAAACAGATTCGTTTGGCTGTCAATCAAACGAAAGGGTGCCCCAACGCGCCCGAGATCAGCGAAAGTTTAGCAGAAAGCGCGGATGCGACTGCAGCTGAAACGGTTTTAGTGAGTCTTTCCTACGGATACGTTTCGTGCATCAGTCCGCCGGGCCTTCAAGTGAGTTCACTTTTCCGATTTGATGTTTGTCTGCTGTCCTTTGATGTGCTCAGCCGCACTCGGCATGTCAGACCGCGATGCCAGGAAGCGGCGGGGCCAGACGCGGTTCAATTGTGTTTACTTTGTAATTGATCTCGCACTCGCGAGCACTCACTCCATACACTTTCTTGAGGTTTTGTTTTATTTCTTCTCCATATTAGCTGATCAAGTTGTCATAATCGTACTTAGGAAAGAGTGGAAGAGGAGCGAAGAGACGAGGGCTGATCCTGTCTTGTGAAGATGTATTGTTGCTTTTAAAATTGTTCGGCACGGCGTCGGTGCTAAAGGATACTTTGTTTTCGAGAGTGGGAAAGAGTGCTCAGCCAAGATCGAAGCGCACTTACTTAATCGGAGTTTGCTGCCGCAGAGACGTTTCTGTGTACCTAAATCATTTTGTTTTCTGAAAATGTTTGATGGAATACATCTTAACAATGATTTTTCAATCTTCAGTCTCATACTCCAACAAAAGCGCTATAATCTTCAATATCCGAAACTGGCAAAACTTAAGCAATGGTCAAAACTAACTTCAATAAATTTGGGGCACCTCCGTAAGGTATGTATCATCAGAATTCGCGCCTACTCTTGCGTCAAGCACCCGGAATGATAATCCTTCTCTAAACCGTATTGAACCGTGGTTTGTCAACTCTCAGCCTAAATAAACAACACTAAATTAAATTAGGTAAATTAATTAATTAAATTCTAAGTGGTTTTAATTTTGAGTTTACAAAAATTCATCGCGTTTATGAAAATATCTCCAGTGACTGCATACTCTCGTTGGGCGAATGCGTGTTTAGTGTAAGAGTGAAACTTTGCGTGACATTTTGGATAGTAAACGTGGTTGGATTGACATGGGCTTTTTTGATTTAGAATAAGTGCATGAATATCTTTCCGATGGCGTGTAGAATTTTTACGATCGGGGTCTTTTCGGGCGGGGTAACTAGTCCTCCTTTGGAGTTGTCCATATGAGCCGTGTGTGATATCAAATTAAAGGACTTGCTGAGTGCTATCAAATGGTAGATTTCTTAGTGAATTTAAGTTAAGTGCAGTTCTTTTTAGTGTATTTTATTCAAGAAAGTTATTAATTTTAAAAGTTTTTTAACACAGAATGTATTTAGTTAGAAAAAAGTGCTTAACTATTGAAAAAGTCACTTCTAAGAAGATAATAAAATAAACAATTTATTTATCTTTTGTTGTCGTCATCGCGATAAAACATACGTATTTTAAGCATTTAGAGCGAAAGTATTTACAATAACATAACTCGTATAATTTCTAATATTCGTTACATTTTTACATTAAATAAATTATTCAAGTAACCAGAGCTTTATCGGCTGGAATGAACTGACCCTCCGATTTTTCCGCTTAATGTAAACTCATAGAGCGAACCCCTTCGATTTCTACCAATACGTTTTCTGATTGTAGACACTCGAATAAACCGCTTGCATTCCGACGCTCTCGCTCCCACTGGGCGGGTACGAGGGTGCCGCTTGTTGGGCTTGCGGTGTCCGTGGCGGCGGCTGTGGTCCCCCAGCACTGGGACCCATTAGGGATGCCGCTTTAGAAGATTTGTGGGCAATTCCGGCATTGCCTGAATGACCCACTTGCATTTGCATTCCATCGCCGAATTTTTGCCACGATACGCTGTACTTCGGCTGCTGGCCGATTGGAAACTGGTCCGACTTCGGACACATCGACGCCAGCGACGAGGAAGAGGCTGACGACGCCGCCGGTAGCGATGAAGGGTCACCATCGATTTCAATGCGCTTCGATTTATAACGACGATTTTGGAACCAAATCTTCACCTGCGTGGCCGACAGGTTCAGCTTGTGGGCGATGACCTCGCGTTCGGCGCCGGTCAGATACTTCTGCAAACGGAACCGGCGCTCCAACTCCAGCACTTGAGCTTGCGAGAAGAGCACGCGTGGCTTCCGCTTCGAGCGCGGTTTGCCATTCTTACGCAGTTCCGAGCGCGATGAGGTCACTTGAGAAGAATCTTCTGAAAAGAACGAAGTGCGTTAGAGGAATACCGAGCGCTGAGGCTTCTGACGGGACATTGCTTACTGTGATTGTTTGGGTTGACCGCGGTCGGTCGCTCGAATTCACAAATCGATTCCAGGGATTTGACGTGTAATGAGGTTGCACCCATCTGTGGGCACTCGCCACCTGTATTTGGGGGCGCGGTGTGAACAGGGGCCGCTGTAGTTTGTGGCTCTCTCTGGGTTTTCGGCGCCAGCGAACAGGCGTTGGTCACATCGACCTCGGCCGAACTGTTTAAGTCCAGGGTGGGGGAAGGTGTTACGTAGGGCGACGTGGTGCTATCATTTCTCACCGAGTACACTGTGCCCAGATCGACCACCGGGCTCGACGCATTGGAGCGGGTGTACAGCTCGTCATTGTAAGTGTACGAAGAGTATCCTTCCTCCAGGGGCACCGATTGCGTGTGCACGGTCGCGGGTACGGCTGCTGCGGCAGTGACGTCAACGACGGGCACCGCACTGGTGGAGCAGGCAGAGGCGTAGTACTGAGGCGGGTTGTACGCCGCTTGATAGTACGGCTGTGGAGGGGGCTGCTGATGGGGATGGGGTTGGGTGTGGGTGTGTGCGTGTGCGTGGGGGGAATGCGGCAAAGGGACAGCCAGTGCCGGGTGATGGGCCGCGTAGTCGGCATAGACCGTTGGATAAGCGTGAGTTGGTTGCGGAAGAAACCCGTGCGGGGCCAAAGGAACGATGGGCTCTTGTTGAGCATAAGAACGGCCATCGTACTCACCAGAGTAAAGAGCAGAAGGATTATGAAGATTGCTGTAAGAGAACATAAAAAGGAAACGCATTGAGACAGAGAACGGTAGGAAGGAAGAAGTGTGAATGAAGTCAACAACTATTGCTTGCATTAATTTTGTTAATATATCATATGTTTTACATAACTCTACTCGAGGGCTCTGGTGGTCCGAGAAGGACTCTTTCTCTCTCTCTGTGACATCATTTCAAGCTTCATTAAAAACTAATTTGACTAAAGGACACCTCCTGCGATGACTGGCGGGGTGCAAAATGAAAAAAGGAGCAGTGCGCGGGACACTGTCCAGTCCTTCGGCGGCAGCAGCAGTAACAGACCAGCTTCACAGAGGATATTCCTCCATACTTTTGACACATGTTCCACATGCGAATTTCAAAGGCATGGCCTTGTTTTCATTTCCGTTGCTTGTTTTTCTTCTTAGCCGCCGGTACCTACCGTGCATGTGCCGTTCTTTCTGCCGAAGGATGCACTTTGTTGAGGTTGACGATGCGAATTGTTCAAACAAAAAGTCATTCTTAGTTTGTCAAGTCATACTTTGCTTGTTTTTATAGGATGGGCTTCGAAGGGCTTCAGCATGAGGAAGGAAATTATTTACAGAAAATTTGTTAAAATAAAAGTTAATTTATTTTAGCCGTTTGAAGTCATTTCGGACGGTGGATGGCGGCTGGATTAAAATCAGGCTGTCGGGTTCAAACTAGACGAGTGTTTACTTTACTTCTTTTTCAGCCTTTTTGGACTTACAGAAACAGGCTACGGCTTTGAGCCAAATAGTTGCATTTGAGGTCTTGAAATGCGGGCCCAACTACATTTTCAGACTGAGATAAAGGCTGAGACCCACGAGAGTTCGGAAATATTCTTCGCCCTTTAGTGTATGTACAGAGTACATAATTCTCAAGTCATCGAGTCTCTTGGTGAAGCCGTGTGCCGCAATTAGGTACACTGACTCAGATCGCAGAAGTTTTAAGGACTTTTTATCTGATTCTTTCACTGTCATAGAGCTTCATCGGACCGAGATGCAATCGCAATAGACACAAAAATTCCATTTGAGTCCCTTCCAGACATTTAATTTTTTTTAAATTTGCAAGCGTGAATCAGATAAAAATCGGTATAAAAGTATTTATCATTAATATGTAGAAACTTATAGAAACTGATTTTTTAATTATGTTCTAACCTTTCCAATGGTCCGTAGCCGGCGTAGGGCTCATTTTGATTCACCAAATTCAAGATATCCTTCACCGAAAACGGTGTTGAATTCAGAGAGTCCGAATTTGTCAAGCTGCCCGGGCTGGGATGGTTGTAGTCGTAGTAACCTTGTGACGTATGTGGCTGTGGCTGGTGTTGTAACATATTTTTCAATTTTCCCAAAAAATCATCACAAATAGAGAATGTCGGTTCGGCTTTTTTACGCCAATGCTTTGCCTGTTTTCGATTGTGATTGTTTTATGATTGCGCACAAGCTCCGCCGCTGGTATAACTCGCTTCACGAAAGGGTCGAACCACACGCAACAACCGAAGAATCAGCACTACACACATACACATAAGAAACTCCCGCGCTCGTGTCCGCAATTTGTCAGCTCTGTTCTTCAACTGAATGAATTCCGGGACAGGCTTTGGCTTCTGCAGAAGACTTTGCTGCTTGTGCGGCTGCGGCTGCCGTCGCCGCTGTCGAAACGAATGCCTTTCCACTGCTCCGTAACTTGTGAGGGTGTTTCCTTTCCATTTGTTGCCTCAGTTTGACATTAGCTGGTACAACAAATTAAAAATGGCCGGCTTTCGTTGGTGCGTCTGACCAATCAGCGAGCGCAGCCGCTTGTCGCTGGCTTCTGGCTACAGAGCAGAGTTTGTTTCCGTTTTCAATCTGTTCCTCTTCCACCGTGCACTCAAGACTATTGAAACCGTTTTCGAAATTGATTAAATTAATTCGATTTGCATTATACCTACGGACGCTTTTCTATTCTTGAATGAAGAGTTCGGTTGTTGCAATCCGCCTTATTTACTGTCGGTGCGGCTGACTACTTCTTTTAACACGATTGCACTTGTCGCTTATTTTGTAGACTCATCCATCCACGCATCACCCATGCCCTCGTTCGGCATCCTCCGTCCATTCATTGACTTCTACATACAAACGCAAACACTCTACTGCGTTTGTCAGCGATTGAGGCAGGCCTGCTTGGTTTTATTGAAACGGATTTATTTTGCATCATCACTCTTGAAGTACTTCTTGCGGTATTTCCCTGAGTTTTATTACTTTTCAATTGTTTTGCCCTCACCACAATTCGATGGAGTGCGCATCGAGAAGTGGCTGAAGTTCGCACTCGTGACTTTTTTCATTTATTTGTGAACACTTTGAAATCTATTTTTTCACAGATATTTTATAATATGTTTAATTGATCGTAGCAATTCAATTGATATGAAAAAAAACATTTGGTTATTTTGGCTTTTTAGTCTTTTTCATCGTGCCTTCCTCCCTTTTGCTTCTTCTTTCCTTTTTCTTTATCTTCTCCAAGTTATTCTTATCATTTTCAGTATTTTACTTCTAACCCGTTAAACACTTTTTTGTTCGTGGTTTTTATAATGAAATGTTCTGGATATATGGAAAACTATAGCAGGCGATAAATTGCATGGAACGAATGATATAGTTGTGGCATGACTTTTAGAATGGTCTTCCTAAGCCATTGAGTTCTTTGGAATCATTTTAAGTCGGATTTCATAAAATCTTCTCCGATTTCATAAATTCCGCAACGACAGAGGAATTTGGTACTCTTTATTCATAAAGCTTGGCAATTAAAATGTCTGCGCAAACTGTAGCAGAAATTATTTTTAAATAAAAACTTAAAATTATAACATAAACGATTCGTTTAGACGACAGAAAACGCTGGGGTGTAGACATCGACACTTGAGAAAGGAATGTAAATTTTTGCTAGGGTGGCTGTAGGGTTAAAACGGCATGCGGCCTTATCAAAGCTGTAAAGGATATTTGTGTCATTGCCTTTCCCTTTGGTTACTTCAACTGGGTCTTTCTGAACGAAAAGATCGTGGATCGTGGCCGCCTTCAATGAAATATGCTTCACAGGCACGAAGACTGAGAGAAGAATAAAATCTATTTACTAATTAAAAGTGAAAATTGTTAAGCATTCTTAATTTCTGCAGCTGTTCAACTACGCAAGAGCGCACTATACGCGGTTATGCTGGGATCCGTAGCAATATATGTACCAATGTTTCATAAAAGGAGCTGATAATTTTTAAAGCGACCGCAATGGAAGAAGGAAAGGAAATTCGGCAGATCACTTAAATCGATACCGCACAAAAATAGATCGGAATCCACTTAATAAAAGACAATGTTTTAAACCATTTACGGTCGAAATCTGGCGGTTTGTACTCGATGCAGTTCAGTCGATGGGAACCACTATAGCATCCTTTGCTTGCGGCCAGACTGACTACGTGCACCGTGCTCTGACGCAAAGTCAGGCAACCTGTTACGTCAAGATCAAGGGAATTCGGCGACGCCACTTCACGTCAGGCCGCACCACTTTAAAAGTGTTTTCCATTGAGCAAAATAGCGGAAGATGAAAAATGAAAAGCCACGTCGCTGCCACCGCCGAAAATCGGTAGCCGATCAGAGGCATCGCTGGAACATCGAACGTCAGAGACATCATTCAGCAAGCAAAACACTACGCGCCCGTTTAAATGGTACAACCGACACCAATGGTAAAGTGTACGTACTGAAGAAAGAGCAAGGTTGCTCTCTTTGGGGTTGATGGAGGCAGGATCGAGAGGACAGACGGGTCATGCAGTATGCAGTTGTGCGCAGTGTCTTCTCGTGCATAACGAACTTTGCCTTTTAGTGTCTTAAATGAGTCAATATTATTCCAAGCATCTCATGATCAGAGCCGTAAAAGAACATTTTCATCCTGATCCGTTGGAAATGTTGGAAACCTCTTCAGCACTCGCCAGGACTCGTTGGGTCCTTACCGTTGAACATGGATATTCGATCCAAGACCTTCGATTTTCTATTTGGTGAAGTAATTTCTCCTTTTGAGCAGCATCCTTTGGAAAATATATACATATGTATATATGTATGTATATGTACAGTGCACAGTGTACATGTATATATATTTTATATATGTGCAGTAAAAAGTATTGTAAGAAATTTCCCTTGAATAGCTTTTTCTTACGAAAACTACGAGGAAAAGGAACATTAAGAGATAAGGCCTAATGGCATTGCCGCCTTGCGCCCCTGCCCCGAACCATGCACATTTTAGTGGGACGAAATATTATGGGATCATCAACGGACTAACAGCAGCAACTGCTGCTGAGCAATAATTCTCCCGATATCGAATCGCTCACTGGAGAAATGGAGAGGCAGGGGCAGTATCCGCGGCGGTCGCTCGGCGGCCATCGTAATACGTTTTCAGACATTTCGGTCGGTTCAGAAGATCGATCGCGCGATAGCTTTGACTAATTGATCGTTACATTATCGTTAATTGAAGATTCTGCGGTCTCTGCTGTTGCGGGTGGCTGACGCTGATTTCGCGGGGGAAGGAAGGGGAGGACGGGGCGACGGTAGCAGAATTATACACGAACATTTTCTACATTTACTCAACGCCTGCCGCGCCCTCTCTGTCGACGACCCTGTTGTTTTTACTGGTGTTGTTGCTTCAACGCGGCTTCTGCTTTTGCGTAGCGGAACGATCGAGTTGGTTTGCGTATTTCCGACATTGTTTGTTGTTGTTTTATTTTTTGTTTTATTTTGTTGTTTGTTTTAGCGAATTCGCTACCCCTCACTACCCCTCCCTCTAACCCCTCTCCCAAACATCGGCATTTTTTTTTATTCTCTATTTACTATTTGCTGGCTATGTGTGTAGGCATGTACGTATGTGTGTAGGCATGTATGTACATATGTGTGTGTATTTGCCAGTTCGCAGTCGCGTCAGTTCCTCGGCACATGTGACATTTTTACCACCAACCACGGTATATCCGTTTGCGAAAATTACGAAATAGAAAGAGCGCAGCACTTCTTAATTGTTTACGTTTTTGTCTTTATTTTTCGAAATCAAGTGTTTTTAATTCTTTTCTAAAATTAATTCTAGCTATGAAGGTTATTCGATTTAGTTACCACTAGTGACCTACTAGCTCTCATTTCTGAAAGAAGCATCGTATTTATTCTGGACGGCATCAAAGATGCTAAGGGCAATGTGTTTGCGTGGCATTTTGTAAATGACCACGCATTTGGAAAGAATGCCCATTTTTTGGCATTGTATATAATGGCCAGGTAGTTTGAAAAGGATAGTTCGTCTCAATAAAAAACACATTTTTAAATTTTCTTAGCAGAACATTTGGTTACATTGACCACCCCCCTCTAAGCCGGACATTCTGTATTATAACCAGACATTTTATAGATTGACCACAACTTGTTATATGCATTCTACCAAAGAATGTGTAAGTAATATATGTATATAATATAATTGAACATTCCTTGATTCTTCACACTGCCCGGTCATTTTACAAAACGCCACCGTCAAGCACTTTGCCCGTAGCAAAAGGCAATAGAAATGTGTTTTTGTTTTCTTTATGCTTCTTCTTTTTCCAATCCGACACAGTTACGGAAAAATGTGCAGAGGTGCGAAAAATCCACAATATTCGTTTAGCAAAGACAGTGGAACGTATTCTATTAATGTAGAACGTGGTAAACATTTAAAGTGTACGTTCCACAATGACTTCGTTTTCATCTTATACAGAAACCCAAATTTCTCTTCCGTTTAGCTCGTACACAATCCACGCTCGTAATTATTTGAAGACGTTAACAGATGGCAGCTGGTTTTTATTTTGTGAGCGATGAATCGAGCACAGGGCGATAGTGAGGAACTATTCTGCAGTAAGAAAACAACTTGAAAAATATTTATATGAAAAATATGAAAAATATTATATTTGCAGTTGAACTCTATTATCCGGGACGCTCGAGACCGGGCTGTGTATGGATAATCGAAAATCTCTGCTATAAAAGGTTACAGTTGAACCTTGACTTTATACCTCTATTAAATGATTTCCATCCATTATCCGTGAAGCCAATGACGTAGCGGAACTCTCAGACAGATTGTGCGCTCACTATTTAGAACTGTTTCTTGGTGATTCGTCAATACCTTTTGGCAGAGAAACAACTGTAATATGAAAGCATTTATTTCGAATGGACTAGAAGAATTATTTAGTGTCTAATCAATTCATTTTTTATACATATCTATACTACACTAATAATATAAATGCGAAAGTAGCCCTGTCTGCCTGTTACCTTTTCATGGCTAAGCCGCTGCACCGATTTTGGAGAAATTTGGTGTGGAGATAGCTGGAGCCCTGACGAGGGACGTATGGTACCTGTTTTATAAAAAGTCTACCTCTAAATAGGAGATGAAGGATTGTCGGGGAATTCAATCTCAATTTTAAATTAAATAAACATTGTGCTGGACAGAATAGATGTCAATAATAAATGAATTTATATCGTGGTAAGACACAAGCAAGCAAGAAGTATCTCTTGGGCCCTCGAGTTCCCAAGGCGACCTTATAACGGGCCTCTCCTATCCCGATTAAAAAGTGTATATCATATGTACGAGTATGTATGCAAGCGAACGACTGTGATGTGTACGATACATACATATATCATTCAATCAAACTAAGTTGGAGCAAGCACTATTCCACGCGAACGAAGTTGCGGGTAACAGCCAGTCTTTAATAAATAAGTTATTTTCTATAACACATTTAAAAATTTTAAAAATTTATAAAACCGTTTTTCTTAAAATTGCGGTTTTAGGTTTTATGCATCTCTAATATTTTTACACCCTACACCCGGAGGGATGAGGGTATATTCACCTTGTTCTTCCGTTTGTAACGCATTAAAGGAGGCGTGGCAGGTATACAAAAGTTATATTTCGGATCAGGATCACCTCCTGAGTCGATTAAGCCATATCTGTCCGTCCGTCTGTCTGTCCGTCTGTAGAAATCACAATTACAGGACGGGATACCTCTATTCCTTGAGGTATCGTTATGAAATTGATACGAATGTTTATTGTTATCCTAGGCTGCTTGGTATTAAAAATGGGGCAAATCGAAACAGTGCCACGCCTATTTTTTATAGTGAATATAAATTTATCCATGCTTATTTATCCTCATGAGATTCGGCGCGAATATTCTCTCCGATGTAGAGCTCTGTGATGTTGAAATTGGAGAAATCGGACAGCTGCCACGCCTACTTTTGAAGTAAATATTAATGCATCTGACTTGGGGGCTGAATTTCTCAGCTCGCAGTTCGGATCTGAAGCTCAAGTTTCATTGCCGTGTTTACCGTGTTGGTAATAGGCATCTTACAAAAAATGGGCGTGACACGCTCACTTAAATACCATACCATATAATGAGATGTTTATATGGTATGTTTATGTTTATGTTTAAGAAAAGCGATGTTGTAGATAAGTTAATAGTTAAAACTTTATCTCTAAATGAAATGAAAGTTGGCGTCACCCGCCCACTTTTTATTATCACTGACAGATGCGGGTGTAGGGTATATGAGCCTCGGCCAGCCCGAAAATGACGCTCTTACGTGTTACAATACATTTTTACTCTCACAAAGTGTTGAAATTGTTTGAAAATAATTGTATTCTGTTGCATTGACTTAAAATATTTTAATAGTGTCTATCCTATAATTTTTGCTGATAATTGAAGAATGGAAAGCAATGAAGTTCTGGTACATGGTCTTGTAGACAAGACATACCATGATATCGGTCTCCGCACATGAAGACGTTTATTGCTTTTATCTTCGGTTGATGATTTTTGTCATTGCTTTTACCATTCTGCGCAATAAAAAATGCCGGCGAAGATCTTTGAATAGTATCCGATTTCTTTTCGCACACCATCGTAAATGAGCGTGAAAGTGATAATTGTACAAGTGAAGTCGGTAGCGGCAGGTATTCGAGATAGCTTCACAAACCTGGTTAAGTTCTGTAGAGCCGCCGCAGGGCGAAGGAGGAAGAGACCGAGTCACCTTCGCCGTTGGAATAGAAAGTGGCATGGAGTAGAGCAGAGCGGAGAAGGGTCAGGACCACCCGCAAGATGCTGTTCGGTAGCAGTGAAGTCCTTAAGGTAAAACCCATCTTTCTGAAGAGCGCTGCAAGATATAATGATCTCTTCGCATAAATCCTTAATATTTTGTATGTACGAGTATTTTCAAAACCAAATGGTCGTTGTCAGAAGACAAAGGAATTAATTCGAGTCATTAACTCCCAAACGATTATCGCTTCAGTTGCATTCAGAATATCTTCGAACAATGCAACCGCTATCACAAGGTCGTCTGTAACAAACGTGGCCAACAAGTCGTTTTCAGTTCATTCATTCATTAATTCATCGAAGCGTCTTGAGAATGTGACGAATTGAAATAGAAAAGTGAACAGAAAGAAGAGCGGTTGAAATGTTTCCATAAACAGCTCTATTAGCAATCAAAATAAACAATATCCACCAAATGTGGACCACTTGCTGTTCGAAGACCATAAAGGCACACTAACAAAAAGTGAATAAAAACAAATACGCTTAAACGATAATAAAACTTTGAATATTAACAACGAAAATTTGGGTTCGACCAAATCAACAATTTCCCGCTATCAGCACGAATCCGGATAAGCCCTTGTTATTACGAGTAGACCCTTCACTGAAGGGTATTTGGAAGTAATATTTCGTATCGCATTTCGACAGCTTTCCGTTCGATTAGTCCATTATGCAGATGGTTGTCTGTTGGTGGGAGAAAATGTGGACCGACGGAAACCGGGAACGACCATTTTATGGAAATTAATTTGAGGTCTGTGTATTTCTTTCTCTGCCGCGTTTCGTGTTTGTTTAAATACTTGTAGTGATCAATCCGTTGATGACGAAGTTTATGAAATTAATGCGTATCATAATAATTTATTTTAATCTCCGCGTAAACCAGACTTGCTGTGCTTCGTATATACCTCGAGGGTCACACTGAGTCTGCGCTGTAGAATTTGCTGGATCACTCGCTGAGACGCTATTGATGATGGCTGTGCCCGGCAACCATCCGAAAATCGTTAGTATTAATGAAGAAAAATGACTGTATGATGTAGAAAAAGATATGTCCTTTTTCCAGAAGTCTGCCCACTACCATCTCGAGACCGCAAATGTCACGAATCATGTCATGAATATCACAAAAAACTAAAAGAATATTAGAGCTTAAATAAATACAAATACAAACAAATTAAACTGAAAAATTAGCGTAAAGATATTATAAAATAATGTAAATGTAAATGGATTCAAACGACGTCTACGATTTATGCGTCCGGAAATCACAAAAATCAATAAAATCATTACCAACAGATTATTGCATTATTAGAAAGTTCATGAGATCATTGGATCAAAGGAACTCGTTTGCACCAACCGAACAACTTCATTAAAACCAACGAACGACGCGAGAACCATAATTCGCTGAATAACCAAGGAAGGAATAGCAAAAAGGCGAAATAAAAGTACAAGCAGACCAATGGAGCTCACCAGCGGTCATATCAACAACAACAACAACAATCGAACACAGCGAACGACAATAACAAGGATTTACAAAACTAAACTAATCTATTTTGACAACATTTAAGCAAGCACGAGATCATAATCTAAAATGCCAGCGATTGACTACACTGGGCCGCGGACGCGGACCGGGACCGGGACCGGGACGGACCAACAAACAAGTACAATTGCCGACTGCGGACTCATATTCGCAGTCGTAACCGTTAACGTAGTCGTATTCATCTCCTCGTAACCATGCGCACAACATGACCGACCACCAACAAAATTTGTAACGACTCAATTTGAGCCGATCGTACAACGACGAGAGCGGCGAAGATAAAATAAGTATCTTGACCACATCTACACCACATCCGCGAATCCATAAGGAACGTACGTGACCACCCCGCCATCTCCAGGGACGGTAACCTCTCTCCCTCGATGTGCTTCCTCATGCACTCATTCTGCAATCGCATTAACCAAATCGTAGCCGAATTGATCAATGCGATCATAGTACCGATCGTTGCGCCGCGATCAATGAATGCTGTTTGTGCGAAAAAATAAAAGCGCAGGCAACAAAACCATAAACAAATAGACATGAAGCCAAGAAGGCAACGACAATGAATCGAACGTCGGCCGTCAGAAGAGAAAGAGTGTGTCGCTGTGAGACAGCAGTTTGCCCGCTGCCCCTTTGGCGGCCGTGTGGATTGCGCGATGGATTAATCGAGGCGGGGAGCGTCCAGAACCCACTCGTTGAACGGCACGGCGCATGTAATAAAATATTGAAATGCATGTAGTGAGAATGTCGGACAAGTTATGATTAAGAGACGGAAAGGGGGAGAGAGAGAGAGAAAGGCTCTTTGTGCCCAAGACATGGCGTCACTCCATTTCTGTAGAAGTGTTGGACCACGAGGCCCAAGGTGGACCCGGAGGAGGCGGTATGAGATAGAAGAGACAGAAGGCCCGAACAGTCTTCCAATGTTCTCTTGTGAAATATATACCTTCCGACATCGTAGTTCCACAGAATTTGGCCCATGCCCTTTTTAGCAATTTTGACACCGTACAAAGTGTGGGTCCACGAGTAATATATTGTCGCAGTGTTAAAAAAGTGATGTAACCCTCTTCGATACACCGGCACCCCGATGCTCCGATACAATACCGTGCTGGCTACAGTAACAACTAATTAACTCTTCTCACACGGCTCCAGCTCGCCTTTGTTTCGTTCAGAGGCGCCACGTGATTATGATGGTCTTCAGGGCTTCCACTGGGAAAGAACCGAAGGCGCAAGAGACCAAAAGAACCAAACCAAACAACTTAAATTGAAAACGAAGGATTGAGTGAGACGAAGAGAGAAGGAATGCAAAATCGAAATGAGACGCAAAAGCGTTTCTGTGACCGGCAGCCGCTTGTTCGTGCGAGATTTATTGCACGCGGACGCCCGCTGCTCCAATATTAATTAGTCACATTTAATAAACACATTCGGCGATAATTAACGCTTTATCAAGCTCAGCAAATCACGCGACGAAAGGCAGCGACTGCAGACGAAGGATCAGGCCGGATGCAAGCTCGCACGTGGTCCCCAATGGTCGTAGCACCAGTAAAGTGAAATTTAAAATAGACAATTGGTAGGGACTGGAGGGATCAGCGAGGAAGACGGACGGACGGACGGACGGATAATCACGGATGGGTGATTATCGGGCAGAGTGAAAGACAGAGCGTCCTCCGAGGAGGACGAAATTGTGAGAGGAAAACGGGTGAGCCGATCTGGTCAGACATATCAAGTACATACACACATACCTTCAAACAGAAGATCGCATGCAGCCCCGCAGAAAAGTAAATACGTGGAATTATTAGAAAATCATCTCAGTGATGAGTTGGTGCATACATTAGAAAGGCTGAATAGTATTTTTTGAGGAGTGTAGGTATATCCTTCTGGCCCTTCAATTCAGGTCAATTCGGTTTTGACCATTGAAAACTTTGTGGAACGACAACTTTGTGGGAGTTAATGCTGTCTAAAAGTGTAGTGTTGGGAACTATCGAAAAAAAACTATCAAACTAAGTAATTACTAAAAACGATCGAATGTTTCAATCATGTTTTTCTATAGTTTTTAGTAATTTGATCTCATTCCCACGGCTTGGAGTTACTCGGAGCCAACAAACACGTTTCACTTAATAGTGAAACATTAATGGAAATAAAAGGAAAGCCGTTTTTGCATCAGTATTAAAAACAATTGTTATAGTATTTCAGGTAAAAGTACAATCCACAAATGCTATATTTTTTGCAAAAACCAAAAAAAGAAATATTTCATTCGTTACAACTGTATATTTTATATGGAAAACAACGACAAATGCAAAAGTTAGAGTTTTTTATATTATGGCTGCGAAATAGATGAAGTGAATGAATGAATGAATGAGTGAAAAAAATCATTCGATAGTTCCAATCATTCAGTAACTAACTATCGATAGTTAAAATCACTGCACAGTTCCCAACACTAAAAAGTGGACACTTTTTAAGAGCGCCATTCGACCGTTCCTTTACCAGACTTCGAGTGTGGTTAGTCTGCTTATTTTGGTTTGAAGGATTGGATCCAAATTGGAAAAGAGAAATCAGGCAGCAGTCCTCATAAATTTAGTACATGGCCGTGGGCTGCAACATGTCCTTAGTGATCACTACACACTTCTCAATTTTTATTTCAAATTCAATTATTTTCTTCCTCTAATCGATCTGCTCGCTTACCCTCTGAAGATCATACTCTCTCAATCTCTTTATTACAGAAGAAAACCTGCCCAATTGTTGTTTCAAGAGCTGTACTGTACTTCCTTGTACTTTCTGTACTTTTTGTGGGTGTGTGTGTGTAATACAAACCTTTTGTATAATTTTAATTGCCCAGTAAATTTGTCCCCTGACGCCGCAACGGCCTATAAAACAAGATCTTCGTGAGACCTCAATGGATTGGCCTGTTTTTTGTCCATTCGACACTCACGCACGACAACTACGGGCATTGTTCGTCTTCGTCGTCCATGTGTTGGCAGCCAGTGTAGAAGATCTCTTGGACGATTGAGCCGACCCAGCATCAGGTGCAATAAATCAATTAGTGGTGCATGGTCGAGAGTTGAAGCGGAGGCGTCCTTCTCATCCTGCTGTACCGATGTCGTTTTATTGTAGGTTTCAGAGCGGCGATCGACTTTCTCCGAGATCATCATCGTCGCTGATGAATGGACAGCTCCAAATGTGTGGGAAACTTGTGTCGGTTTTGTAACAAAGCGCACAAAGTGTTGTCTCTTGAAGCACCAACGATTTAATTGTACTTGCTAGAATTGTTGCAACGTTTGATTTCACAGGAAATTTGCTATTGTCGTTTCAAATTTATTGCGAACAATTGAAAAATAAGGTCTTATTTTTTAGGGCATTGTTAATAATCTTCACCGAATTCATTCATTAATTGTTTCCTCTTAGGTTCATTCATGATTGTTGATTTTTGAGGCATTTTAATTCTATTTATAACAAGCACGAATTATAGCCGTTGTAATTTAGTAATACGTTAGTATAGCCGTTGTAATTTAGTAATACGATAGTATAGCCGTTGTAATTTAGAACCCTTTTCAGTCGCGAAACGCGTCTTCAGAACACCACTCTTCTTCACCCTTTCTTGAATTCGATTTGATGTGATCACTTTAACCATCACGGAGTAGATATTTCAGATGTAGGAAGAATATTCCGTATAATTCGAAAGATAAGTTGAAGGAGAGAGGCCAGGATTGGATCGCCAAGGAGCTACTCGTATATGCAAACTGTGGGTACCTTTTGTCTTTCGTCATACCTAATTAATTGATTTTTTCTTTTGTCGCCAGATTCATTCTGCCGCCGTCACAGAAGAACTGAAAAAGGCGAGGAGCTTTGGAATTTCAAAAACGATGTCTTTGCATCGTTGCTTCGATTCTGATTCTGTTTCATAAATCGTCTGTATGATAATTATTCCGAGAATGAACCGAAGTCTGGGAACCGGCGAGTATTGTTCAGAAACGGGTAGAAAGAAAGTAATTTTTTTGTAGAGCCTCGTTTTATGGAAATGATTTATTAATTGATGACGGTTCGGCCGATTATGGCTAAATCTCTTCATATCCACAATTACCGATTCCTTTTTGCTGTAAGAAAATTGAAAGATAGATGGCTTAAGGCTTACAAACCTTTGTGGTTAGTGTATTGGGAGAAAGTCTATGAGAATGCTCCACAGAGGATCCAAGTGACAGCCGAATGATTCTATATGCAACAATTAGTAGACGCGTTTGTGCTTCGCCCTGAAATGGAAACAACTAGAATTGTAAATTGCAAGTCCTTGTTGAGCATCCTCATGCTACCAACGGTTCGTTCAGTTCCCGTTTTCAATCAGATAATGTTCGGTGCAATTAAATGGCTCGAGAAAAACCCTAAAACGAGTCACTAATTCTCTGCGGGCTCAGGTTAGCTAATGAGCTCATAAATTTTACAAGCTAAGTGAAGAATCATGAGCATGCGGCCCAAGGTTCATCAGCAACATCACCCAAGTGACCACAGCGCTTTCTGTAAATAAAAAGAACGAAAACTAAACTGATCTAATTGTGTCATATGTACGTGTCTGTGTGTGTGTTGCTGCTGGGCGGAATGCGATCGAAGGACATTCAGACTAGCCCTTGTCAAACGTTTATCTTGTCTTCATCGAATAACTTGATTACATGCGTTTAATTTCTTGGAATTGTTGGAGGTGTTTTTTCTGTTTGCTTTTCGACTACTGTGCCGGCTCGAGAGGGCGTTGCTAGCGTTTTGGTGAGGTCGTAAATTTATGCTACCGGTTAACGGCGGTTCTGGTAGGCTGGGAAGCACACTGTCAACAGTGTGGACTTGGGAAGGTCTTCCAGCTACATCGCTACCTGCACGTAAGGCAGAGGCAGCCACACTTCTGCGGGAATGAGGAAGAAAAATGAGAGAATCTCTTTTACATCATAGATAACTTCATTAATCTGATACTCGTGGGTTGATTATGTGTTTTGTAGCCACTACGACAAGGGCAGATCGAGATATGGGCGCTCGATTGTAGAACATGTCCTGTCTTCTGGCATTAACGAAGTTATTAAATTGAAAAATGTCAAATATTCACATTCTGAGAGCACAGCTCTGAAGACTGAAGGCGTTCGCTGCTCTATCTCTCGGCATCGCTGCTGTCTGTCTGGCTGTTCGTCTGCCTGAGTAACGATTACAAATAAACAATAAATTACAAGAGAGCGAATAAGTGATCACTTCAGTTGAACGATGGCTTTACAGAGACCTTTTGCAGGACCGACAGTGGAATTACTTCGTATCTTACAACTAGTTTGCAGCAGGTGGTTGCATATTTCCAGACTTCTGTGACATTTGACGTCCTGATTGAAAAGGATCCTCTTCATTTACTTCATTTAAGTCAGCACCTAAAACATTCGGCAGCTGATCAGAGAGAATTTAACAAAATGAGTCTCTTTGCAGAGGAAACAGTTTCATATCTACAGACTAGACCGCGGTAGTTGCGGACATCGAAATGCGAGTTATATTTGGATATTGAATTACAAACTCCGTGAAAAATTAACAAATTTATAATACTCTGATTTTTACTGAGTGATCTGGTTGGAGGATATATCATATTTATTGGAATATACGATCTTTTTCGGTTGGACTTATTAGGAGAATGCTTATCAAGCCGTTGTCTGTATGCCAATGGCACAACGGTTCCCACAGTTTATAATGGCTATTGTGTCTGAAATGTCTGGAGTGCTGTAATGTGTAATTAGTGTACTCGTGTAGTGTATATCTTCTGTATATAGTGTATACTATAAAGTTTACAGCATCGCTATTATACAATAGATATATCATGGCACGTATCAGGGTGCAGAGTATCATGGTCCCGCTAGCAAAATCGTTATCTTTTATTGCGAGCGCTGGGATAAAGTCGTGATCTGACATACCTTGCAATACTCGAATATTGTGCCCTTTGTGTCGCGGCCTTTATGTTAATGTGTCTATACATATCCGTATAGCTGATACCTATATATCTGTAGATCTGTATGTCCAATGATGTGAAAGTGGAAGGAACACAAAAGGTTATTTCTAAAGATTTGACTTTCACTGCTTGAAACAAGCTTCGAGTGGCCGAGCATATTTTTCGATTATTCCTCTTCGCTCATCATCTTGGCCCATTCTCGTCACTGATCCCAAAATCAAGTGGGCTTCTAATCACAAACAAGCCATCTCCGATCTATTTAAATATTATTAAACATAACCGGTAGACACAAACAGCTCGGAGCACAAAATTATGCAGTTGAGTATACAATAAAATGTCGCATGCATATTGGATGCATATCGAAGCTGATGCTACAGATACCATCAGCGGAGATCCCGAGAGGCTGATAGCAGCCCCCAGACAATGGGCCCTACTGTGCATATCGGATGCGTCTAAGCAGCAACAACAAATGAAGAACAAACAAAGGTGCTCCAAAATTTTGAGGCGTCCATTGAAGGCACAAAAAGCTTGCTAGAATTTTTGAAAATAAATTACAGCAGAAGAGTCGGTAATAAACATACATAATTTTGAAGAGAATGCATGCGCCGCCGTCGCCACCGCCACATTCGCGGCACAGGCAGCAGCTGCCGCGGCTTTTCTGAATCGCAGCCAGCTTAACATTCGCTTAACGTGATTTATTGTTGGATCCGTTTGAATTTCTTTGTTGGCCAACATAATCGTCCGATTTAACAAATCTTGGCAAAGATTCGCCAGCAACCGCTTCAAGGCCAGAAGAGAGGGAGCAGCAGCGTGAGCAGGGCCGTGCGGCAACAGAGCAACAGAGACCTACGAAGCAGCATCGCAGTCGTATCACTGCCTTCGCGCGCGAAAAATCTTTCCAGCCTGTTCATGGTGTCGCTGCTGTTGCTCTGGTTGCTGTGCTAGCTTTTGGTTGAAGCCGCTTCTCTGCTTAGAGAACGCTTATGCGTATTAATCGCTTTCTTCAACGAAAATAGACGTGCATTTTCTTGTGTTTGTTGTCGTCATCATGGCTTCTCCTATTCCTTCTCCTTTATTTTTGCAATATCAGCGGGAGGGAGCGGAGCGGCTTCCAAGCAGATCCTTATCTCAATAAAAGCGATACTGGACTCCTTCCTCTGCTGGCTGCCGGCTAGTTTTCTGTGATTGTTGTGAGGCGGCTTTGACGGCTTCGCGTATTTGATTTTGGCCGCCAAATACAAACGCTTAACCAAATTCAACAAATCTTTGACCCATTCGGCACGCGATGTGAAAATCATTCGTGGGTTGAACCTACTGGATTTGAGTTATCGCGAAGTTTTCATGATCGGTGGTGCTGCTTTTGTTGCTGCAGTTACTTGTTGTTTCAGCCAGTTTTAGTTTAAGATTTAATGCGAGAGAAATTCTAATGAGTAAATGCGTTTACCACAAATCGTGATCTGATCTCCCTCCCGATGTCTGCATCCGCACCTGCCTCTTTGGAGAAGCCCTGCTTCCGGAAATACATACATACATATGTGTTTTGTCTGAGAGTGTTGATGACGATCGACACCGTCTGTATTTTTGCTTTAATTTACGTCCATAATTAAAACATTTTTATACAGCTCGTGACTAGTGCGCTTCCTTCATCGCCCCACCCACGGATCCATGATCCTCCACCTCCTCTGCCTGCTCCTCCTCCTTCAACAACGACGGCATCGACAAGAAAATTATAAAATCAATGATTTCGGCAATTCTTCATAGTTTTTCATTAAGAAGTCGCTCTTCGTTTTCGTGATCACGAGATGCGAGCTCCGTAATGATTGCGTTACTTATAATCGTGACGAGCTGCTGTCGAAACACAGACCATTCCTTAATGATGATATAACTATTGTTAATTTCAATCAACGTTGCCGGTTTATTCGTCTAAATGGTCGCGGCACCTAAGAAGTTCTTCAGTCCTGCAGCAACAGTTCGTAAGTGCTTCTCTACTCACTTAACGGTAATTATGACCAATTGAAAGTGGTGGAAGATCAACTCTAACAACATCTCATAATCAATTGACGTTAGACCGTTAAAAATCATGTCTCTTTTGATCTTCACCGGCACCGTAAGTGCAGCCACCTACTTTGCCACCTACTTACATGTTACGGAAGGTAGTTCCGACCAGTCGACCATTCGGGGTCTTTTTGAATTAACTTCTTATGGAAAGTGTAAATAAATGAGCAGCTTGGTCCCAATTTGAATGTTAATTTGAAGAGCACACGAAAAAGAAGGACGAGGCTCTACTTAGTTCATAGCGAAGACGTTGAGAAGGCATAGTTTTACTAATAAATAATATGGCGCAAGCCAGCATCGAACCGTCGAGCACTGAAAATACGTCTTTCAGGGTGTTCTTTAGAATACCTTCCACCGGAATGTCAGTTCGTCTTCGAACCCGAACGAATTTCTGTGGTTATTAACTTGTGACAGTATCAATTACCGCCCACAAGGCGGTCACGAAGCAAGCCCACAACCCAAATAGTAATGATAATAGGAAAGATTTATTTATTATTTATGACGGGCGTTGTTTGCTTTGCTCAATGTGGAACAATGATGGAAGGGAGGAGTAAAAGCCGCATGGGAACGTTTACTAGGGCTGCCACCACAAAGCGAAGGGTTGTTTTCATTGCTCAATCTCAAACTTCATTCATTTATGCTTTCGTTGTCTGGCTCTGCGGAATAACGAGAAGATTGAACGATTTTCAGAATGTCATGAATTTCAATAAAATTTATCGGGCTTTTATTGATTTCGCAGGGGCGGAATATTATTCGGTGAGGGTTATTCACGACGGTATAACGAGGATGGTTAACACGTACAATCTGTTACTGTGGCAGCTGGAGGAGCGCGAGGGAGGGTGCGAAGCATTCCTTGTGCGGAATACCAAACTACCAAAGAACATGAATCAGTGGAGGGCGACGGAGAGGCGAGAAGGGGCAGAGATAGAGGAGTGCGAAAGGCTGTGCTGCCAGTTTCTCAAATGTGTTAGATAGCAGTGTGTTTTGGGGGATCGTTTTTTTGGTTTAATTTGGGGGATACGCTTTTAATTTGGAAAATACATACTTAATTGTATGAGGCAGGTTCCTTAATGAGCTTAATAATGAGAACGAATGACGTAGGTAAACAGCTCACAAGAATAAGCCCAGTTTAAGTCAGTTAAGAGAAAATACTTTAAAATTCCGTCCGAGTACCACTAAAATGCGGCTCCTTTCAGTCAGACCACTTACAGTTTCCAGCCGTCTGCTTGCTCCTCACCCTTTTGATCACACCGTCTTTTCCCGCCTGTTTTTATTGTTTTTTGGCGTTTTTGTTTGAATTGACTTAAGGATAACCAAAGTAGGTAATAGGTAAAGGGTGAAGCGAAGTCCCGCGCTGCTCGTCGCTGCGGCACAGCTGCGGCACCGGGAGCGATCAAGCTCTCCGCTCGAATACCTCTCGATGTGATACGACCCGACGCAAATGAATGGACGCTTGTAAGCGGCGTTGCTGAGTGTACTCGCAGCTCGCAGGCAGGCCGAGTAAGCGGCTTTTGGCTTCTGTTCTTTCGCAGTTGGCCAGAATGTGTTTGGCTTGGCCGTATCCCCTTCAGCCAGGCCAACTCGGCGTTAGCTGCTGCTTTCGAGATTTGTGGCTGAGTTGTTTTACTTGTTGTTTGTTTGTTTGCGCTTGCGCTCGTTCGTTCCTTCGCATCTGTTTGTTTGCCGGATTTTCCATCTTCCGACAAATTGCGCTTCATATTCATTGCAGGTACTCGAGATAAGCTGGCGAAGATAATGACCATCGGTCCTTTTGTTCTTTAGTCAGTTCTGCAATCAATTTGGCTGCCTCAATTCTGGGTCTACGCGAGTAACTATAATGTTGATCATTAAGCTGACGATTACGACAGCAATTGTTAACATACGAGCAAGATTTTGGTATTTTGACTGACTGTTTTTGTAAATGATTGTCGCGTCGCTTAGAAGGCAATGCGAGCGGATGCTTTTGTAAATTTCAATGCAATAAATAAAGGTTATTAAAGGTTGATCCGTTTTCGACTCGTTGCAAGATTTTCTATAGATCAGAAAGCTCTTGTTTATAATTTCTGAATTTTAACATATAATAAATAATGTTCAAGAAATATTGGTGCCGGCTACAGCTCATTGAAATGAAAAGAATATCTTCCTTCTACCTTTTATAATAGAAGATTTAATTTAGTAACGATAACAGTCCTTCGAATACCACTTCATTTGGTTTGCTCTCTTGGCTCTCAAAGATGTTGCTCCATGTTGATCCATGCAGCAAACGCAAATTGGTAAATAAGTCCGAGGCAGGCTTCAGCGATTAACCGAGCTAAATGCACACACACAAACTGCCAAGTTCCAAGTCGTAGAAACTCGCTTATCTGCCCTCCGCCCGTGCCGCCCTCCGGCAACGCTGAATGTATCAAATTACAATTTCCGACAGTCAACGAACGGGCGAACAAACCGACGACGGAACGGCGCTCACAAACTGCACTCGTCAACGGTGCCGGTAACAACAACAACAACAGACGCGGCAGCAGCAGCGGTAACGACAACAGCCCGAATCCCTTTATTACGATGACTTAATCATAATCCCATTGTGTGCAATTCAGTGTGCCCGCCTGCCTCCTGGCGCACCCCTTCGCTCCGGCGGTGTAACGGTGGTGGTGACTCCGCTCAAATGCCGAAAAGTCCTTGTCATCCGGGCCCAGGAGCGAAAGGAAATATGTTTCCGCTGGTAATTGGGTTACGACAATCTGCTTCACAGCCCTCCGACGCCCTTCGCCGCACTTCCGCGTCCTGAGAAGAATGCGCTCTTCTCTCATGGCAACGGCTGATTAAGTTTTAGTGATTTGGTGATAACCGCCGCCCCAAGACCACTTGCCCCTCCGCCGCCATATCTGCGCTTCCTTCCACCCTCTTCAACCTCACCACGACCAACGCCCGTTGACTGTGAGACGCTTAAGCATTACGACGATTACGTTAACGACATCGTGTTGATTTCGGGCTGATGTTGCGCGCATTAATCCAATTACCGCGCACAGCAGACAAACACGTTGGCGACGGGCGAGGGCGCAACGGTGTTAATGCCGAAAAAATTCAATCGCTTAAATTGGCTTTGGAAAATACTCTTTCTGGCCTCCTGCTTGCGATCGTACGCAATCAAAAGTATTGAAAAAATTGTTGATCGCAGTCTTCAAAATGACTTTAAAGCAAACGGATTCGCAGCAAAAGCTTCAGAAGCATCGACTTCGGTCGTTCGAGAAAATCTCACTTAACAGTGGGGCCTATTAGTGCTGCGCTAAATTTGGCTAAAGTTATTTGTCCGCTAAAGTAGAACAACGTAGTCCTCCTCCACTCCGAAAATCCATCGGTCTACTCGGCACTGCTAGAAGATCCCTGCCAACATTTTCTTTGTATTCATAAAGCAGATTTTGTAACACGAACGGCACTCTCTTATTTTGGCTGGCCCTCTTCTCGCATGTACCTCACTACACTAAACCGATAGACAATATATTGTACAATACAATAGTTTAATTAAAAAATAAAATTGATGGATTCGCAACCGACCATAAAGCGCCGGGGAACGCCACGCCATTTGGGTACTGCATCGGTGTCGAACCGCACACATGGCTCTGAGAGCAATGCTTATGCAAATTCGGTGGGTAGATGGTCCTGTTCCCATAATGATCACCACCGGCGGCAGCCGCGCCGGTCTACCGGATTCACGAAGTCGTACGAGTGTGAGGAAAATTAATAAATTTTGTCACCGGCAACGTGGTTGTGGCTCGTGGAGGGATTACGGGAGACGAGCACGAGGCAGGCTTGTAATCCTTTGGTCCTTTAGTCATCGTCATCATTTCGATTCTCATAAATTCATAATAAAAATTATTGAAATTGTTGCAGGGTGTCGCCGCCGACGACGATGCGCCGCTGGTGCACGTTGGCCAAACGGCTCTTCTCCTTGAAAACCTGATGCGAGTGCAAACGGTGTACTTTCTGGGCAAAAAGGCACATCATACACCCTCGGCTCGTCACCCTTGGAAGAGGCTGGTGCAGCCCTGGAGACCGGAAATTAAATGATTTTGCGCAGTCCGACCGGAACTAGCTATTTTATTGGCACGCTGCGTGGGTGTTGCCCGCTTCTGGTCATGTGCCATCTACTCGTATTAATGGCTTAAAGTATTACCAAATTGTGGCTGCCGATTTTTAATGCCGTTGCTTTCTTGATGTAATGCTTGCGATACTTAATTTTGAATTCTGAGGTTGGATAACATGCATTATTATGACCTGATGAGAAGCAGTCCGTTCCCGTGATTCGATATTATCGGGCGAGCATCTACTTGCTGCTGGAAGAGCGACATTCGACACAAAGCGATTCCTATGAAACATAATTAGAGGACAAAGAGAATGGGATGTTTCTCTCACAAAGTCTTCTCTTACTGTCGAAAGAGTCTGCCATGTTTCTCTTCGGAACGACACTTTGAGGGGTACGGTGGCTTTGTGGGGCCAGTGAGATGTTTGGAGAAATTGCTCCTCCTTTGAAACATTGAGACATTCAGGCTTCATGGTCTACAAGATCCCAAATCAAATCGTTATAAAATCTCCTGAAAGTGCAGGCGGAGACACATGACCGTGAACAAGGGTCCGATTTTAGGGGAGTCGTCCTGTCTAATATTTCTCAATCCACTGACGTAAAACGTTTGCAGGATTATGTGTATCCGCAACTTCTGTGCTGGCGGAAGCCATCCATTACTATCTCGTCTGCCGACGTGACAAAAAAATACTCATTTTCGTGGCTCCCTGATCGCGATGGTTAAAACGGTGTTCCTTGAAAATAACGAATTCCTTTTTTGGCGCAAACATTTCGAAATGAGACGCAATTCAATCGCTTAAAAGGAATTAAAATTTGATTAAAAAATCTAAAATCTGAAAGATGGCGAGCCTGAAGCTAACAAGAAACATTTTTCAATGGGATGAAACAGAGACAGCTGGCGAGAGGAAGAGACAAGAGAGGAATTACGGTAAGTCACCGGCCATGGTCATGAAGCAGACATGAAGTGATGTGATGTGATGTAATGCGATGTTATGCGACGCGAGGCGAAGCGAGGCGATGGGATGTGGACATTACGGATTCATGCCCGAATCTGGGTGCAATCGCAATTCGTTATGAAGACATCAGTAGAATGGGCATACAAATGTATCGTACTTACTCACTTAGTCCATGCTAGAAATGCTAATACTTTCCACTTAAGGCTGTTTCTCGTTTTGTGGCGTATGAATTAAACGAAGTGGGCTGTGGTGTCCCAGATCCGGAGGTCATCGTCAACGTCAGTCTCCAAAATCACTTACTAACCACATACGTAAGAGTCTGTTCGATGGAGAGCGTATGATGGAGACTTCGAGAAAATCTGCTCCGTCTCCTTCCACTTCTCCTCCCACTCAAAGGCGAGTATTGTAACGCGATATGGGTAGGTCTGATAGCGTTTCCAATTACCGTTCGGTTTAATGTAAAATTCTGCATGCGCGTCGCGTCAGCGCTTTCTTTCTTGTGTTTATCATTTCGGTGATCTTAGCTTTTGAGAGCTTGTCGCGTAAAAGGCGAAATGAATCGCATCAACTGCTCTCCAGAGCGCAGTTATTTCGCAGTTGGCAAACGTGAAATCGAATTGGAAACGTGTCGAACTCAATGTAGTTTAGTCGAAATGAAGCCTTGAATGTAGCCCTGCCGATGATTTGCATACAAACTGTCGATGGTGCGGGCGTGCCATCAACTGAGAAGTCATTGTGAAGAAATGAAAACTGATTTCAATCTGAATCACTCAATTTGAGTGAATGAAACGGAAACGGAAGCACAACATCGCTGCGCAGCGACAGTTACTTACAGCGTCAGCCTTTTGGCAGCGTGTCTCTGAAGTAAATACAGAAAACGAAGCAAACACTCGTAAGGGCGTAGTCTATAGTGGCATCAAATCGAGTGTGAAAAAACCGCCTTTGCCATAAGGCGTTAATTTCACTACTTTCCTTTATTCTCTCACCATTCGTGGAGGTTTGTAATTTTCTTAACAACGAGTTAATAGAAATGTCGGATTTTGATTACAATAAAGTGAAAGTTTTTTAAATTTCCATAAAGTTCCGTTTGAGGAGACGATTTTTGCAGTGTATCAACTTACACACTGAGCGCCATGTGATTCGCATGCAAATTCAATTTCCTCATCAAAAGTGCAAAGAAAGGCTCACGTAGTCCTGCGATTTTTATTGAGCGTTGATTCATTTTATTTTGCTTTCTGAAAAAAAGCTGGAGTGTAGGAAGTATTAAGAAGGACATGGGAAAGGGACAGGGGCGTAAGAGGGGGAGGGCTTTATGGCGTTATGGCGTTTAAGCAAATACTCTGGGGAAGATGGAGAACTCAACAACTTGAGAGGACTGCAATTTGATTACATTTTATTTTTTGGGGCGTTGATTTTTTGAGTCGCGCTTGTTGTTGTTGTTGCTCTCTAAGGAGAAATTAAATTACTTCTTTAACAGTTTAAAGCTGTAATCATGCCTTAACAAAGAGGACCATACGCAGACCCGCGCGTGTATGGAGAAATTATATGTTTTTTAATTCTTCTAATATAAATAAACATTTTTGGTTTTGTTGGAGGTCCTAATCATGAGGGGAGGGGTCCAATTTCAGTTAGGAAGTGCTTGATGTTTTTATAATAAAATAAAATAACTGAAAATTAATGAAGAAGAATGGAAAAGAATAACTGCTGGAACCGTACACTTTTCCGTATAGTTTCTTTTTGGAGTGGTGCTCTTCCCGTTAATAGTTTTGCCTCGTTGTTCCCATATCCCTCGACGGCGTATTATTGCACACCGACGATCCTGAGTATTTCTAAAGACATATCTTATTATCCCTAATGCTTTTACAATGTGTATTATTTGTAAACTTTTAATTCTTAATACAAAATTCTGCTCCAAGAATTTGTTTACTGGCATTTTACAACAATTTATTCGGTTCCGGTTCTCACCACTGCATACACCAAAAACTCATACAGATTGTAATGTGATATGTTTGGCCTTTGTGTACGCGGCCGATTAATTTCTTCAAAATCAAAACCATTCATTCGTCAGAAGAGCAAACATTGTAAATCGAGGCCGCGCTGTATTCGCTGTCATCAGTCGCCCCGCGGAAAGAGCGCTTTGAAATTACTGAAATTTAATAATCATATTTCATCTCATCATCAATGCTTGATGAACGATTAACTATTTTACGACCCTTTGAAAATGTCGTCCATCAAGTCTGCCTTCATTCAATCACGAGAACTCTTCAATGCTCTTAACATCTCGAAATCGAATTTGTTTTGTCAAAGAAGCAGCTGCTTTGAGGGCTACTCACATCCTCCCTCTCCCTCTCCCGCTCCCGCTCCCTCGCTCATCCCTATCTTTCCGTCTCTTCCGCCGGCCATTTGTATAAATGTTTGGCGAGGTGTTCGCCGTGGCTTCACCACCTTTTTGTTGTTGTTGTTGTCGTGGCTGTTGAAAAATCCAATCAACAATTCAATTTACTCATTTTCGTCAACGCGCTCAATGGCTTACGCTTAGATTGTTGTCTATTAGCACTGTTTAGCAAAGGCTCGTTATTATACTAATAAAGCCTTGTTGTTGTTGTTTTCGTTGTCGGAGTCGCCGCCGCTGCTGCTCTTAAAAGTGG
This sequence comes from Conops quadrifasciatus, assembly GCA_949752815.1. Lineage (NCBI taxonomy): Eukaryota > Metazoa > Arthropoda > Insecta > Diptera > Conopidae > Conops > Conops quadrifasciatus. Next base: position 41,449,977 of record OX457078.1, read on the forward strand.
CTTTCGTTTGTTTGCCAATGATCACGACGATGATGATCGGCGGCATCGTTTTGTGTCCGTCTGAGATTAGAAGAGAATGCCGAAATGTTGTTGTTATCATGACGATGATGGTAATGTTGTTGATGTTGTTGTGTCTGTTATTGTTTTTTTTGTTAATGACATCTGCGTTGTTGAAGTGATCGTTTTTGTGGGGGTTACACGGCGGTGACGGAGGCGACGACGACTACGATTAGCGACATCCTCCGTTAAGTATCGACGATGTTGCTGTTGTTGTAGTACTTATTTCAAATAATTTTTATTTACCTGCATTTATTTAGTCTTTTGTTGTTGTTGTTGCTGTTGTTATAAAAGAAAACTCATCATGGTTTTCAGCAGCTGCGAATGACGAAAACACAGCGCGACCGAAAGAAGGTCAAAGGTGAGCTCTCTTTTATACGATATTAAAAAATCAAGTCAGTAAGACCTGCGAAAGTGCCACACCCATTAGCCAGTTTTCTGTAAAATAACCGCTTATAGTACGTATTAATCCTCCCTTCCGTTACTCTCTTCACCCCTCCGCTGCGGAGGTTGTTTGTTGGATTCTAAAGTTCCTTAAACACAAACCGTAAGTAATCCCCAATTTTTTAATGTTCATAACCGCTATTTTAGCTCTTTTTACTGGTTATGGTCCTTACGATTGGAAAAAGGGTCTTGCACGATTTTAAAATCATAGGTTTTTCTGCCAACCGAACCCCGAGCGCTCTGATGATCACGTGTTGTGCGGACTGGTCACGTGACTAACAATCGCTGGAAAATAATAATCATTGACAGTAACTTCCGAGACTCTTACTCAATCGCCGTCGTTCGTCGTCGTTCGTCCGGATAAATGTCACTCCCTTCGATTAGTTGATCATTTTGCTGTCGGTATGTGCACAAAGAGGTACCGATCGGGCGACGGTATCTGATGGAGGGGGTGGCGGCGTTTAAGCCTCTTATTGTTTATTAACAATAGTATTCTACACGATTGCGACGAGGCTGGCGTACAACTGGTTTAATTCTTAATCGCAGAAAAACTGATTGATGTTTAATTCGTTCTCTGGCTGAAGATTTCTGGTCCTCATTTCCTCCCTTCGTTACTTCGATTCTCCGATAAACGTTTTCATATCTTGATTAAGTTACAAAGCGACAAAATTAGAAAATACCGAAATACTTTAACCCACGCATTCGTCCGTAAAGCACCAATCGCCAAATTGGGAGGAATCTCGCCTCCACCCTCGAAAAGCTCTTCTGGTTGCGCGACGCTATCTTCTTCCATGACCACGAAATGCTTTGTCTGCTGATGGATTTGACGACCTTTAGAACATTTTGCATTCCTTTCCCAAAAGTTAAAAACTGTTTTTGGTGCCGAGCGTGATGCAGCAACGACACTCAATACGTTGTCAAATCGATAAAATATTAGCCGACAATATCAATGTGTTTTCAAACTTGTTGACAGCGACAGCGCGAAGCTCGTGGTGCAAGGAGTCCAATCGCCAACATCGTTGTTGTTACCTTGTAGCTGACGACAAAGTTTTGCGTCCCAACAACAATTTCGCAATCCATAAACTTCGCAGAGGAAAAATTATCATCTGATTTGTAAGGAATACCACACGAGTGTCTAACGGGCGACTGACATGTGAGTAGTTCGCAGAACCAACAGTCAAGGTCCTTCCCCACACCAAGCCCTATTCGAATTTCGTTCATATGCTGACGAATCCATTGAATCCCGAATGCTTGGCGTTTTACAACTTCTTGGGTTCATGCAATTTCACACCTTCCATGCTATTCCTCGCAACTTGGTCATTGCTGTTGCTCTTTTCCAGGTTGTTATTGCTTTTATATTGTTGTTATTGTTGTTGTTGTTGTCCTTAGTATTCACCACCCTCGAACAACCCTCCAGCATGCAAAATGCTCACCTGGATCGAGCTGCGGAGAAGAAAACTTTCTTAGAGCAGCTTCTGAGACCTTTCAGAGCAAAAGAGATAGTAAAAGAGAGAGAGAGAGAGAGAGAGAGTGTGTGTGATGAAGTAAAAACAGAAATGAGAGCCCAGACGCGGCGATTTGCATTAATTTGCAATTATTCACGCTGTGTTTCATTACTTTCTCAAGATTTATTACTCTTTTCATGACTAATAAAAACGGAGAAAAGCGCAAATTTCATAAGTGCGGGGGAAATTTTCTTATGGAAATTATCCTCGTAAAAACCGTTCCCGTGAAAGCCCTGATTTTTAGTTTTATTGCGATATTTTCATACCGTTACGGAAGGAAAGTACCTGCACAGAGCAACACAACGTACCGTCAATTTGATGATTGTTATAAAGTGAATGGCGATAATGATCTGGAATATGAGATATATGCCCCAGGGACTTAGGGACCAGGGACCAGGGACCTAATTAATATTATATGCAGAAGATATAGACTATACAAAAGCAGACAAAGCAAAATTTAAGACAAACTCGTTTTCTGTTGCTTTCGTAGCTCAGACAATTTCTAATAAACTTTGCTGTGGGAACCTTCAGAGTTGCCAAACGTTACTGGAGTGTAATGTAATAGGATTGCAGTGGAACCGTCTCGTAGTTTTCCGGACTAATCGGGCTTATATAAAAGTGTCAACACTTACAATACGTTTAAGTAATTTGCCTCAGTTCGTCTTTCTCTAGAGGCCTCAGGGTTCACGGGTCGCACCACCACCACCACCACCACCACCAACCCCCTTCTCAGCTACGCCGCTGCATGATATTATACGAGTAGAGGTTGTTCTGGTATTGTTGCAAAGAAAATAGGACGATAATAATGAGCAATGAGCAATGAGGCTAAACGGAACAATAAAGGCAGAGATGAAAATTATATTCATGAATACTATTCTACCGATGGCGACAGTGACCGTTGGACACCTTCCGCATATGACGATGATAATGATTAAGGAGGTCGGTGAAGTTGATTCTGGGACCGTGGGTTTTGTTCGTCGTTATATGGAAAAGGAAGACACATACCTACATATTGCAGACGTTTTGCCACTCTGTTAATTTTTTTATTATTTCTGCACAAAATGCAAACGCGTTCGAACTATTCTTAAAGCAGTCCGTGGAGGAACATCAGCCGCAGGTTGCTGCAGCATTCAAGTGACGGTCTCTTCGATTTGAATAATACGCAAATAAAACACAAGAATTAACCGAAAAGGTGCACCATTCATAACGGCAACCGGCTTCGGAGCGTTTGGCGTATTCAAATCATCCGTTCCGTCGCACTGCTCCGTCGCTGATGTGTCGCGGAAATGCGATTTGTGTGGATGTTTCGTGTTCGCCTTGTCAAGGAAAGTGACAGGCGCTTGTTGGGCCCAATCTCTTACTCACCTGCACACAGCCCCTCGCAGACACAGGCGCAGCGGCGCAGACATTCCAGCAGTCTCAGTTTAAGTCACGATCGCTGCTGTCAGGCGTCGTCGTTCGTATCTGGCAGTTTTATTTAAATTTCATCATCAGGCGCTCAGCGGAAGCAGCGGCAGCAGCGGCAGTAACAAAATGCTAATGTGCATTTATTGAGTCCTGTCGATGCGTGATATTGTTTAAGTGGGCTTCAGCGCGGTGCGAGCGTCGCTCTTCAACACATCCTTCGTGTTCTTTGACGTTGGCAATTCCTCAGAAGGCCCAGCGATCAGGTCCGGCCATTCGGTTAGTTAGTTAGTTACCAGAAACGGGTGGAAAGACCGGCGGGGAAGGGCAGAGACGGCGACAGAGGGACAGATTGAGGAATGGCGATGGCTGAACATCGCGCTAGCGGCACAGGCAGCTGCGCAGAATTATTTCACGAATTTATGAGAGCATGCAAATCTCCTGCGCCGTCTTGCTCCGCTGAGCATCCTCACTACACAACTTAACCACAGCAACAAGCTCTCCTGCAAGGTACACACGGACTCGCATATTCGTACAGACAATTTGACTCAAGGGAAGAAGAGAAGGCAGATGTCATGTTTGACAAGTCAATTTGAGATTCGGTTATGGCTACCGTGGAACCTGACGACTCATTAAAAAGCGCTGGACTTTCCCTCTGGCGGATGGAAATGGAAACGACTCCAGTTCGAAGGCTCCAATACGTCAATGGAAATGGAGGAGAGTGAGAGCGAGAAATAATACGAGTATCTTTCGTCCTGCGGTATCAAACTCATCTGCATCCACAAGCGCCGGCTACCTTTGCCTTTGCCTTTGCAAATGCGGCACATCCTTCTGATCCTTCGTCCGTCGGTCCATTCAACAGAACTGAAGATTTGTTTGCGTTTCTCACAGTCGTCGTCCGCGCACCCGGCGCTTCCCTTTCGCGCGATTTGGTAACATCCTGCATCGTCAGACAATGGACCAACAAGGACCGCCTCCTCCTCCACCACCAGCATCACTTCCTTAATCCGCTAATAATATAATTTCAGCATCACATCAGGAAGAGCAATAAAGAGGCAAGTCCGAAGGAACAGGCCTGCAGAAAAGAAAACAAACAACTCAAAACATTCGAATAATCGGCGTAATCGCCGTGAGTCGCGGAATAGTGCAGATAAAAAACAAACACAGGCGGCACACACACCGCCTGCAGGACGCATACGATACACGCATCACCAGCGGCAAGGACCTCCTCATGTGAAAGTCAACAGTCGGAACAACGCTAATCGGCTTAGGACATGTTTTCGAAAAGGGACCTTCGTCAACAACAACCAGAGCAAGCCCTGCTAATCCCCGGGTCGGGCAAAAGGGACTTTTCATAATTGCTTCTTTTCGATACTTTCATTGCCAGCGCCGGATTACTGTTTTCTTTTTTTCGGTGGCGTCGGACAATTATGGGAACTTGAATCGGGCACGCGGCTACACTTGTGCTTTCTGAACGACTGGTTGCAGTGACTGAGGCTCCAGTTAATTACGTTTTGGATTATATCAGTTTGGTTGCGAAATGAGAGGCAAGAACACACAAAAGAACAACTCATCTTTTTCTCAATGTTACCAGGTCGAATACTCACGGGCTTTCCACTTAAGAAATTAACATCGCAAACATTGGCTTCCTGGAGAGAGAGAGAGAGAGAGAGAGAGTGTTTCATTGAAAATTCGGACCAAATTTGCAATACACCGGAAGGGTGGAAGGACATTAACAGACACCAATATATACCAATAGAGGTACTTATTCTTGCTCAGAAGAGATTTTGAGTCGATTCAATTTGTCGACTATATAATTTTAGTGTTGAATTTCTTAGCTTTTATTTTAAAAGTAAAGCCGAATGCGATTCCCGGGCTCACCATTTCAGTGAAAATCATCCCATTAAATGAAGTGGTCCACCTGATGGGGCACACTATATAATATATAGTATGTATGTATATAGGTATTTGTTAGGAAAAGCAATTACGCGTCAAATGATCAGTTCTCCAACATTGCTGTGACAGCTACGGCTGTAGGACGCACCATTAACTCGCTTACTTTTTTTTTAACCGAGAACGCAAACTCCATGATGGAAAATTTAGAACAACAATCGCGAAGTATCCTGCCAAGTCGAGTCTCTTTGAAAATTGTCCATCACTCTAAACAAAGATCCTCAAAAGTGTCAATTAGTAAATCACCACCAAAACGATTGTGCTGCGAGCCACCGCTCCCCGCTTACCGCCGACATTCTACAAAGACAAGAAATTCTATAACTTCTCAGGAAAATTCAAATTCAGTCTGAGTGAACTCAACAAAACGAAAATGAAAGAGTGACCGAAAGCGAAACGAAACAGTCACCGAAGCCACCAGACTCCGCCGGCTTCAGACACAACCGCATCGAAGCATCGAGGCACTGCGAAGGCCAAAACTAAGGAGCAGTCGCGGAACGGGCTGCAGTCAAAAATGGACGAAAGGTGCGTCCGTTGGGCTTTTCCTCCGTGCAAACCGTTCCGCCGTTGGTCGATCTGTTCGTCGATCTGGTCGATCTGGTCGATCCACCGGCCCGACTGACCGCCTGACTTCGGTGAATTAATTTGTTTATAAGTCTATTTCCATGTTAGTCGGAGATTTCCACGAAATAAAATATTTTAGCTTCAGCGACGCGACAACAATTCCAAATAAAGATTCCTCTTCGCAGCGCTGAGCTTGACAATCGCCAGGAGCTGCATTGCATTCTGCAGCAGTGGCCATGGGTACGGACACGTCCACTGCACACACACTTGCGCCCGAATACATTCGCAGCAGCAGCCCCAATCGGACACGCCCCATCGCCTTGTCAGTGGCCCGAACAACAAACGCTCAGGTTTCTTCACAGAGGAATTGAGACATCAACGCGAAAGTATGGAGCAACAACAACGTGGCCGTTGCTCACCGAAGCAAGGCTGGCATGTTCTTGGGCCGGCAGCAGAAAGTGAGCAGCGCTCCGTAGAACTGAGGAGCTTCAGTTTGAATTCAGTGTAAACGCAGAGGCTCTCGGTTTGATCACGAACGAATAACGTCAGCGCGGTCCTTACGCGGGCCCTTCACTAAATGTGTTGCGACAGAGAAAATCGCTGCTATAGACGTAATTTCAAAGAGGCACATACCATAGAAATAATGGCTTGAGCCCGATTTTGCTATCTAATAAAACTGGCAGAAAACCTAAAAATGTATCAGACGAAACGAGCTTTGTTTTTGATTAATTACGAGTGAAATGACATTTTTCTGAGGAAACTTCGAACGAGGAATGTGATATCTTTTGGTCAAATAAAATTGCTCTTACTGAATAATTTCTCTCACCGAACAGATTGTTTTACGCTATTTATCGAACAGGCCCGGATAGCCTGAACTATTACCTCCTCTGAATTCAGAATTCACAATTTCGCACAAAAATCAAAGCGGCTTCGGGTTAAACTAAACCTCTTACTCGTCTCGTGCCGGATTAGCATATTTTTGCAATGCTGCTTCTACAGGCTGTCACAGGCTCTGGAAGCCCACGAAAAGAGGGTCCCTTCGATATATTACTTGGCGCTCGAAACCAAATTGACAAACAATTCAATTTCTACTAACTGCACAAATGAATGCTTCATGCCGACAGCAAGAGGCCGGTCGTTCCGTCGGTCTGTCAATCTATGGGTTGATTGTGTGGTTCTCTGGAAGACGTTTCTGTTGTCGAAATGGCTCTGTCTGTCTGTTGGCCCGTTCGTCGATCGACAGCTCTCTCGCCAACGTGGCCGGGCTTCGTAGCCTGATCCTCGGCTTAGCGTCACGATCGTATTCTTCAGCGCGACCGAGCCAAATACAAAACCAATCAGACTTTCTCACTCTTCATCTCAGGCGCTGAACAAATAAATGGCCAACGGATGGGACTGAATACCGAAGAGCTTGAGGCCTGAAGAAGGAGGGACGCCAGGACTGGAGGAACATGTTCTCAAAGGCGGAAGGGAAGGATGGGTGGAAGGCGCAGCAGCCAGGATCATGCCATTGTTGATATTTATTGCACATACTCGTATCTGCGCCCTTGTTGTTGTTGTTGTTGTTGTTGTTGTTGTGTTCCTAGTGTGCCTGCGCGGTTCCCTCGAAGGCGACTGTCTTCGTGAAATAGTGAATACTGATTGTATTGTGCAGCGCTTGCGAGGCTTAGCTTCGTTGAATTGGCTAAATCCGCTGATCATTTGTTTAAAAATGCGGCTGAAGCTGGCCGTTGTCTTCTCTTATTATCCTTTGCACTTTGCACGTTAAACAATTCAATTTATTTTCAACATCAAAACCGCAGCATCTCAGCATTTTAACGAACGACTGAACCAACGAACGACCGACGACCGACGACCGACGATCGAGCGAACCAAGCAACCAATAAACCAACAAGCCGCGCAGAGGAATGGACATGAAATTGCGAGAATTTTAACATTTCTGGAGAAACAAACGAGCGACACGATCCAACGTCGTTAAACGCAAGAAGCTGCTGCTGCGGCATCCAGCGCTCGGCTCCACGCCGCCACCGGATTACAACAAGAGCTCTCCATTAGGCACAAATTCAGAGGGAAAATCTTAAATTAAAATTTTTGAAATTTCAAACAAACACACTGCCGACCAACAACAGCCAACAAAATAGCAATAAAACAAACAGCAACGAGCAACAAAAGGCGGACGCGACACAAGGAAGGAGAGGAATGAGAGCAGCGGAGGCGCGAGAGGGGTTGGTGCAGAGAGAGCGAAGTAGTGGCGAAGAATAATGATTACAGCCAAAGCACATTGCGGCAGCGACAGCGGCAGCAACTCTCTCTCGCTGCTCAGCAAAGTACATTAGAGCAGCGACAGCAAGTCGGCTATTTGTTTTTGTATTCTGTATCCCATTCTCTCGTCTTGAAAGAGAGCTTACTCTCCGTATATTTTTCAATACAATTTGTCGGATTTTCAGTGAAAATTGGCAACACTGAGTGAAAAAGAGAGTGGAAAAAAGAGAGTTTTGCTTGCTGCCGTAATAGAATCTATTTTCAGGGCAGCGGCAGCACCCATAAGCCTCTATATAATTTGCTGTTGCTGTTGCTGCCGCTGCCGCAATGTGCTTTGGCCCTTACGCTTCTAAACAATGGACAGATCCCGACTAACCCGAAGCATTCCAAATCAGAAGCGTACCAGAAGAAAGCAAAGCGTTTGCTTGATGTTTGCTCAAGCGACGAGCGTCGGGCAGTTGCTGCGCGGCGGGGGAGAGCGGTGCGCGGCCTCGAATGACGCGCGGTGAGCGGCGAGAGCGACTTTTATGGAAAGTTTAGTCCTTTTTAGTGAAAATGCGATTTGTCTGGCGAATTGTTTAATGGATCGTTGATGTGTGTGTGGGTTCGCGGGGCTGTTGGGAGAAGTAAAAAGGTGAAAAGCGAGAACTTAGTTATTTGCTGAAAGAAAGAGTCGCACGAATGGAATCTATAAACAATCCACACGACAAATTAAAAGCGGTTTGGTTCTGTCGCGAGCCAAGCGTTGAGTCTCCAAAGACTGTACCGGAACCCTTTGCATCACTTTTTGCTATAACATTGCATAAGCGTACCTTCCAACGAGAATTGACAACTTCTTGTTGGACAACTTCTTCTTGAATCCAACACGAATTGACAACTTTAATTGTTAAAAAGGCGAGGCTTCCAATTCCTTTTTGTTGAAAATAAAAAAAACATCCTATCGATTGCAAAAAGACAAATTTGTTGTTCAAAATACTTTGCTCAAACAGTGACGTTGCGTCTCTTCGTCCATGAGTCACTCCCTTCCATTTTGACCGGGAAAGCAGCCTATCGTTTCACAAAGCCGGTGCTGATTCAACTTGCTCGGCATTATTGATCTAGTTTTTGATAAATACGGCTCAGAAGTTTGTGAAGCCCTGCCATAGACTTTATTCTTAAAACAGCACCGAAAAGTAAACGGCAAGTCGAATTATAATTAGTTGTCGCATTATTTGATCGAGATGGATCAAATTTTCTAAAAAGATGCCAACATTTTTAGTAATGAAAAAAGTATGACCTTCTTGAACTTACATTTTCTTTAGCTCTTTGTAATCATAGTAAGCAGGTACCGCCTTTTAGAAAGACCCAGCAAAGCGAATCGCAAATGGAAAGCCATTGATCATTTATTTTTGAACTGAATGCCAAATTGAAGCATTTTTAGTTTATACGATAATAATTAGCAGGAAGGAGGAAAGGGAAAGAGCCCAAATCTTCCTCGTCAGTGGCCAATTATTCTGCCGAACGCTAAACTCAATCATACGAAGAATCGCCAACAATCGGAGAAGAACAGCAATGGAGAGCAGCGAACGCGCTACCAAGCAGCAGACTGTGTGCCAATGCTGTCAATTTGAGAGGCGGCAGAACAAGGAGAGGGAGGAAGGCCAGCCAAGGCCACAACAAAAGGATTCAATTTAAAGCAATTGACAACACCGCTCGCTGCAAAATAGTGAGTCCTGCCAAAGAATCCGAGGCAGAAGAACAACATGCGACATGCGACATTATATATACAAATCTGTAAATAAAATTTGAGATTGTATATGAACTATATAACACAACAAGACAAGATAAATTTGTATAACAGTTTTTATTCATATGACAGGACAGACAGTGACAAAGTGAGAAAGGACACAACAGGAAGACAGAAAAATGATGCGAACAGACGATCTCGACAATTCAATTTAAATAAAATGGGGCACACACACACAAACCCACGTACACGCGCAGAAAAAACAATCAGACAAGGATTAATCGTCATCACTCTCTGGCCATCGAAGTCCGACGTCGAGAAGGGCGGCTTTGGCGAGGAGCGGAGCCGTCGATTAGCAATAAGGGCATAAAATATCACAAGAGAGCAGAGACAAAGTACATAAAATACAACATAAGCAAATAGAGAATGCGGGGCATGAACCGTGATGCAGAAATAAAACGCGCGGTTTTTTTAAACAGCGCTAAATGATATAATGTGTATATATCGACAGCCAGCAGCAGAAACTGCTGGAGTCGTCAGACACGGCTGTGACGGGCAGACGAGTGTGACGAAGCCGCGGTCAGTAGCCATTGATTGTTCGCGAGCGCCAACCAGATTTGCACCATTTTCATCCCGAGCTCAGGCGCGGCTGCCGGCAGTGTTGTCTTTGAGTGGCATGAAGCAGATTGGCGCAACTGCCCGTTGGTCAGCGGTCGCCGCGTGGCGTGAATGTGTCCGCCCGGAGCGGACTGGGCCGGCAGCCAACCGAGCAACCAACCAACTAACGAGGAAACCAATTTATCTGCTGATGCATACGAGGCACAACTGCCGGCACTAACAACACTTACTACCAACTGTTCGGTCTTTGGCTTTGAGCAGTCGGTAGAGGACTAGTTAACTTGCTATTAGCCAAATACAAATGCTGGAGCACAAGCTTTTCAGAGAGAATGTGCTCTGTGTGTGTGTGCACGCATACACGCTCGAATGCGAAAGATATTGTAAAAGCATAAACGTCAATTCGGTGTATTTTATTCCTGCCAACTCACTTCAGAGCCTGCCGTTAAGCCGGCCACATGGTTAACGCACAATTTATGGGCCAATATAACGTTCGCGTTGTTGGCCCGGATATGATCAGTTTTTTTCGAAATCGGCTTAACGAATCTTTCCAACTGACTTTACGATCTGTGTCTATAAATACTTGAGGTCCTATAATGAGTAGATATCTTAAACAACCTAAATATATACAGCTCTTATTGGGTGTACCGTATTAATTAAATACTAATTTATATATTACCTCTATATAAACGGTTTTTGTTTCATGGAAATCCGTGAGGGCGACAAGCTCTCCCCGCAACACCACAAAGATCTCGTAGAGCTCAAGAAAGTGTTTGTTGATCCCTGTCAAATATTTACTGGTAGTTGTTCGACCTCAGTTACCCTTCTTCCGCCTCACACACTTCCCCGTCCACACGGCCTTCCTTCCCCCAGCTGCCCCGAGCTGCCCCTCGTCACTCACAGGCAATGGCAACCCCACCACAAACGGGCCGTATTCGCTTATCTCGCAACACACTTAATTACATTTGAACGAAAGACGTTGTTGTTGGGGGTGCGTTGAGCTCTTTTTCCAACCCTTAGCCTGTCGCACAATCGCCGTACAATCGCCGTACAATCGCCGACATACGAGAATTTTGGGGTTGCCAAAAGGTGTGGAGCATGGCAGAGTGTTTTCTCCTACACAAAGGGTATCGTGTGTATCCGGGGCGGGGGAGGAGTTTGTTTACGCTTAAGGTGTCCAAATATGAGCGCGTAACGGTAGTAATCAAATCACGCAGCTGTATTTCAAGTGTTTAGCACCGTTTCGCCCACACGGTTTTTGAGGTTAATTGTTTTCGTCTCTACCACGGGCTGTTAGTCAGAGGAAGAAGACGAGTAAGCAGGAGAATAGAAAAAAGAAAGAAAGAAGTAGAGAAAAGTTGCTAAACAATTGACTTTCTTGGATAATACATTTTTTCTGCGGCCTTGCTCGACTGAGTGATTATTTTTACTTCTGGATGATCGGTTAGTTTCCGACAGGGATGGCTGATGATGGTTTTTGGAACGAATTTCCGGCATCGCCGTCAGATTTAGTTTGACAGACATTTCATTGTACAGCACTAGAAATGTTATAATTGCAGTCCTAAATATTTTTATTTAAGATTTTCGACTTATTTCTTTTGTCGCTTAATATCTCGTTCTTTTTCTCAGTGTACTAATCCACTCTCGCGTATACCTCACTGCCAACTTCCCCTCAAAGAGGCTTGTTCAACGGGGTGGGGATGAAATTCAGTAACTTGGCCGCCCCCGGTCAAAAGGGTAGTAGTAATACACAGCGCCTCGGTCGTTCCGCGTTTTTCCAAGAAGTTAATGAGGTATTAAAATTAATTGCCCGAGCGTTGATGAGATTTCATTTATTTTATTTTCATTTGTTACGTGTCGCGTCGGTGCTGGTGCCACCACTGAAGATGGTGGCCGTGGGCAGTGACGGTGGTGGTCTTGACGGTGGTTGTTACAAATTAAACCAACACGAAACGCTTTTTAATTATTATTTATTTCGCAAGCAACACCTTAAACGGCAATTTCATGACGGAAACGGCAGTTCAGACAACTTGAATGGTCTTTTTCTTCCTTATTTTTATTTATTTATTTTAATTAACGTAATATCTTTATGTATTACGTTCGGGTAATTTTTTGTGGATTTAATTAGTAGATCATTATGATAATGTCTATTGTACGAACTTACTTCCGATCTGATTGAGAAGATCTTATACACTCACACTCAGAAATGTTTCTTTCAATTCGGTTCACAACATTATAATTACCGTCCAAATCATAGTCAGTCAATACAGCATGTAATTTACCAAAAGAAAGGTTTACTTCCGCGAAAAACCGCGGAGCTCGGGTTGCAAAATACTCTGCCAGAGTAACATCACTTCGGAGGAGTCTATCGTGTAGCCCTTCAGAAGCAGTCCTATTCTTCTTTGGGCACACTTTATTACAGGTTCCGACCCGAAATTTCCAAGGTCATGGGCATACACTTTTCTTTTATAGGTTTCGTCTTCATAATTACAAATTGTTGAAACTTGGAGTAATCCGAATCAGTCCCTCGAAGAAAGTATTCCACCACCACGAAGTTGAGGGTTGACTTCATTAATAAAGACGTTGATTAGCACCATGGAGGACCCTGCTGTCTCGTCAAATGAGAAAAGCAAAATGACAAGCGCAAATGCCGACCACAAAATAATGATGAATTAATGGAGGTTTCATGAGAAAGAATCGTCTCAATGATAATCACGTCGTCAACAGGTGCTGGCACCTCTTCCTCTGAACACATGAGGACGAGTTCTGGGAAATGATATAAATCACCCGGAGCTTCAAAATTCTATCATCATTTTGAAACCAAATGGTTCATGTGAGCAGAAAAGGTAACACCCCGCAGAAAAAAACCAAATTAACTCTTACAAGGTCTTCATTCACTGAAATGAAAACTGTTGGACCCGCACCACCGAGGCCCGAACGCCTTTGACGGAGTAGTTCGCATTCGCTCAGCTCATGCGGTTCTTGTGATTCCGTTGGTCCTTTCGAAAAGAGCGATGCATAATCAGAAACTTGTTAAGTCGCCTCAGTTTCTATGTTTCACTCCAGGTCGTGCACGCGCATGCAATCTGTCAAACGTCAATTGTTTCGACGTCGAAATCGAGTGACTCACGGGATCGGACAGTTGCCGAGGCCTTCAGGCATCGTTAATCGCTTTTGTGATCCTTTGTGACAATCCATTTCCTCAATTTCCTTTTGATTGACACTCAGTTTATCCTTTCATACTTCAACTCGTTTAGTCGATGCGGGCTGGCCGTTTTCGTGCGGTTTTTCTCATCGTAAGACTTCATTATTTTGCATCTATTTTCCATTTTCTGATTCTAAGACTTGATTTGTTAAAATCACGTCTTCTCTGGTTAGGTCTGACTTTGGTTTGTTGTTGCTGGAGAACTAGTGCCGTGATAACAACGTAAGGGAAAGCCAATTGGGTCAAAACTAAAGAGCAGCCATTTATAAGATAATTCTCCGTAAATAAAATCAACTGTTAAGGCAATAAAAGTAGTGTCAGTTTTAGTTGGATAATTTCGCAATAGCAAACAGCTTTAAAAAGTAACGCCATCCTCACCATTTTTCCAGCATCGCATGTACGAGCACTTTTATAGCATATAATTTTCAGGAACATTCAAAGTCAAAACTCTTTTCTACTCTTCCTACCCTTTTACTTCCATCACCGTTGTCGAGGTCAACCCCTAACGGCCAAAGGAATATATAGGAGTATATACTCGTACTTCCCCTTCTTTCGGTATTTTCTATTCCAAAAGGTAACTATTAATTAAACAATTTCCTAATTACGGTCAATATTCTTCTAATTGCTAAATTTCATGCAACAGACAGAGATAATCATACAGTAAGAGCGAGAGAGAGAAATAAGAGTGAGTGTTGGAAGAGTGAAAGAAGAGGGAGGGAGGGATCCGCTTCGAAAGGGACGGACTATACTGTGCTTGTTAAAAAGACAATTATGCCTTTATTGCCAGTATGTACCACGAATAATGCAGAAAATAAGAGTGGCAACACTGGCAATAGAGAGTGGTGCTTTTATGTATGTATATACCTTCATATATATACGGCGCTGACAGTAACAGCAGCACAACACCGAGCTTCCCTCACTCGGCAACCGCAACGAAGAGAAACCAACAAGTTGCCAGCATTTTTCGGAGGGGAAAACTATGTGATAGAGTATCTACGGAGTGATGCACCCACCGCGAATGTTAAGTGTATTGGCAAAAGAGTATGCACACAAATGTAGCGCCGGTGTACCCTCTAGTACGTATATTTTACATAATGTGTATGTAAAGCATTCAATGTTGGGTGCTGCTGAGAAAATCAATACGTCGGTGGAAAGCGGGAGAGGAGAAAAGCGGTCCACTCCACGTAAAACACGGTTAAGTCCTCCAGCCAACTGAACAGAGTCATGCGCCGTACAAAACAGTAGGTCCACCTCACATCCATTTCCAAAGTGGAAAAGAGAGGGAGAGAGAAAAAGTCGGGCAGCAGGGATAAAAAAACATTGCGTTAGAGTGGAATAACGAGAGTTGCGCCATTTACTTAGACACATTGTCGTTAAGTGTATATATTATGCGTATACGAGTATGAACGGATGTGTCCAAGCTTTCCTTTCCCCGCCCCCTTTCCCAGGCATCGTTCCGACCACCAAAGCCATCTTCCACAATGGCGTCACGACGCGTCGTGGCATACAATCGTTGAGGAGGACTGCAGCTGGAGCGATGGTGTGCAGGGTGGATTGCGAAGGCGCTGGGGGCCACTCTGGATGCCACTCCGCAGCGACAACCATATCAATATGTCCAATTGTGGAAAATAATTACAATGTAACAAATTTCCTCTCATTTAAAGAAGAGAAACGTGCTTGGAAACTTCCGTGTGAGGCGGCAGGAAGAGCGACAGTCGCAGCAACAAAAGCTTTGAACAACGGTCATCCTCGCCGTCGCCGTCGCCTTCAACGCCAGCGTCAGCGTCAGCGTCAACGACAGTGTTGTCTTCGCACGACGCAGTCGCTGTCCGCCGCATAGTCGTTGTCGTTTCACTATAATGGCGTGAATAATGGTAACCATTTAAGAGTGGGCGAAAAAGGGTTGCCACTGTGATCTGTGTGGGTGTGTGTGTGTGTTATAGGTTGAGCATTTAGTGAAAAATCAAAATAAAAGCAAATTTGGTAGCAAGAACGGCGAATGTGAAAGACAGGAAGTGCGAGAAATAGAGTTTCAGCTTGCAATTTTGTTGAGAACAATGAGAGCTCGAAAAGCGAAGTCCCTCCGTACGGCGGGGGCGGGGGATGGGAAAAGGACCGGGAGGGGTGCAAAAGGAGCGTCAGAATTTGAATAGCTCGCAGCAACGATGCCAGGATATGACTCGAAACCTAGGAAATACTACAAGAGTAAAAACCATGGAAATATCGGAGGTCTATTGGAGTTGCCACCAACAATCTCCGAAGGTAACTAAAACTAAGAAAATTGTTGCTGTATTTCGACTTAAGTTTCAAATTAATGCGAAGGATGCCTCGAGGATGAATGCTGAAAGCTTTGCTATTTGGAAAACAAGTGCAAAGGATGTCAGTTCATAGCGAACTTCTAGAATGTCTAGAATTTTCCTTCTGAAGGTATTCAAACGATTTAAGTACTAACGTGCCAAACGTTGTCATAAAAATTATAGATGATTCTGAATCGCACTTATCACGCATCCGTGACTATATTTTATTTCAAAAAATATGCATAGTAGATTTTAACAACTCAAATGTTAGCTCCTATAGCTTTTGGCAACCCTAGAATCTTCATCGAAAGCTGTATGCTTTACTTTTATGGGTCTTCGCACAAGGCTCGGAACAACGAGAACGATGTGAAGTAATACGTTTCCATCTTTCGCTCTTGCCTTCACGCATCCTCTCTCTAGACTAACCCTCCCCTCGGTGCGTCTCGGCTGAGTGTACCTACCACATACAATCCTCTTGGAAGTCATAAATAATGGACACACCACAGACAGCCGTACACGGACCCATTGCTATCAATTCAATTTAACTGCAACTTGGCAAAGTTCAAAATGGCGTCCTCGGAGCGGCAGCGGAGCGCAATTAAAAAGTACTTGAACTGCTTGCAACGAAACGCAAATTGCTCAATGAGGCCACAACCCAATCCGAGTGGGCGGAAGGTGGTGACGAAGGTGTTGGATGCAGGACCCTCCATTGCTTTCCGTTTGCCACACTGCCGGTCCTCCGCAGGATGTGTTTGTCGCCCAAGCCGGCGAGGAGGCAGGTTACTAGTCCTTGCTGCGCTGCGTTATGCTTCCTCTTGGCGAGGTTGTTGTGAAATCGCTTCCTACGTAATTATGTACATTGCAGCAGCGAGCTGAAAAAGCCCTTCCCAGGGTTGCCACCGCTCAAATTAACTATTATTTGATATGAAATTTCACGGTTCTCTTGTGTGCTGCACCAAAGGCTCTTCATTTTTCAATGGTCCAAAATTTTAGAATGAAGGAGAAGGAGAGAGGGAGTGAGAGAGATAGAGAAAGAGAAGAGAGAGAGAGAGAGAGAGAGAGAGAGAATGTTGCAAGAGATTCGGTCAAGGGTACAGCAAGTGTATACGGAAGTGTCCATGCGCAAGTATGAATGTATGAAAATGTGTGTGCGTGTGTAAGTAAGTGCTGCCAGGGTGTAGATATATGTATTAAAGTGAGGAAGGGATGTAGGCTAAGGCGAGGGTGACGGTGACGGTGTGAGGTATGAATCTCGGAAACATCATCAAAAGAAAATAATGTTTATAATGATGTCGGTTATGAAACTCTGTGTGAGAGTGTTTGTGGTGGGAGGTGAAGGTGCGGAGTGACCGATCTATCAGAAGACCAAGAGTGCACTACAGCCTGGTTAATGGTTTAGGAAGCCGTCATTGAAAATATTCCGTGTAAAATCAATGTTGAACGATTTGGTTTTTAGTCCTTTGTGGATAAGAACAAGAGATGGAACTGGCTTGTGGGAGGAAAAGAAAGGTACCTCAGTCTAATGCTACTGCCGCTGTTTTCGCTGCCAAAGCCGGTCATCATCCTGCTGTGATGATGCTGCCCGAAGTGACTTTTGGCATGTAATGAATCTTCAATCAAATTGCGAAATCTTAACTGTTCCAATTCTTCGTCCAGCGAAGCATGCGTTTCACAGACTCGTACTTTGGTCGGTCGCTGTTGCTGTCGCTGTTGCTCTCGTTGGTGTTGGTGTTGCTGTTGCTGTTGTTGTTGATGTGGTAGTCTCCCATAATGACTATTTTGGTAGCAATAAAAACAATGCAGAAATAAACAATTACATCAGCATCGTCATCATCATCATCGTATCATCTCCGTCATCATTACAGAAGACAACCAACATCATTGTGCGAGCACCGAGCAAAAGCGCTGCAACAATTGAGTGCCGGTGGCGGGCGTGTGTGGGTCGTCGCATGAGCCGCCAGTGCTGCCATCAATTCTAAGTAGATGACACCACTCAGATAAATTTGTCCCATTAAATTGTCCACAACATGAAATAATTGCGAATGTAATTAGTTATGGCCTCCGCGAATTGCTTTCCGCGCCTCCGCCGCCTGCCCCTGCCCGCACTCAAAAAACAATGTTCCCAACAAAGAGTGGGTAAAGTGATTCTTGCTGTTCGAGGGGTTTTCTTTTGTGCCCTACACCCGAAGGGACGAGCCTTTAGTTCTCCCGTTTGTACTGCCTTTAAGGAAGTGCAGTAGATTTTCACCTTCTGATTCTATCTGAGAACGAATAGAGACATCGGAATCTGGCACAAATATCCTTTGTCATCACAGGCTGTTTGGAATTGAAAATGGGGCAACCGGACCACGGTGCCGGTGCCACGCCAAACATTTCAAAGTAAATGCAAATTCATCCATTCTGAGAGTTGAATTTCTCAGGTTGTAAAGCAGGTCCGAAGTTGGAATTGCATGGTCACAAGGTCGGTGCGTACATAAATCGGTTGTGCGCGATTTGCTGCCTGTAAGTGGAATGAAAATGGGCGCCACACTCCCACTTTTTCATCATCAACGGCAGTTACGGGTGTAGGGTATATGAGCTTCGGCCAGGCCGGAGTTGAGGCTCTTACTTGTTTGAAGGTTTTTTGTTTCGTACAAGTGTTCAAAAGTGAATTGTCTTGTAGAAATCTTTCGCAACAACAACCACAGCAACACAAGTATGAGTATCAAGAACATTAATGTGTACGAGTATTATCATAATACACTTATGAACACTTTATGAACATCGCAACATTATCAGCATCATCACCAACTCCATGAACGCCATTATTACACTCGCGAAAGTAATTAGCAGCATTTTCCTCTTTTAGCCAGTCAGCCTCTTTCATCCCGCAGTCCGCCAGTCAGTCAGTCAGTCTCGTTCGAGACTTGACGGTGTTGTTTGCTTGCTTGGTTCGTGTTTGTTTGATAACATCTTCAGAAAAATTTTTCCATTTTGCGATGAATTTTTAGGATGAATTAAAACTGAAAATTGAATTATTGCGAAGAATGTACGAAGATAACGCCGTTGTTCTTCTTCACTTTGCATTTTTGTACAATAATTATTTGTAGCATTTTGTTGCATCCGCAGCAGCTTCTCCCTGACGTTGCTTACCTGATTTTATTCACCCGTCTTCCCCCATCCCGCTGCCGCTCCCGTGCCCTTCCACCACCCTCCCGCAGAAAAACTGTTGCATTTCATTTCAGCAAAATTAATTGTGAACAGAAGCCGAGCGTGCCACCGACGCGCTCGATATGCGCAATTCCTTGAAATTGATCGCATGCGAGTTGAAAATTTGTGCGAAATGCGAAAATGCGTCGCTTTCCGCCGCTCTCTGTGTGCTCGCTGCTGCGCAAGAAGTTTTCTTATTTGCTTTTAATTAAATTGTCAGAATTTACTTCGGCACAATTAATTTATGAACGAATAAGAGGAAAGGAAGAAGGAGCCAGTGAGCGACTGATGCTACGATTTGTTTTAATCTCTTACTTTTTAGCAGCTTTATCCCTTGGAAATACTACACGCTCGTACAATGGAACCACTACAAAAGATGTTCTGAAGAGTCAGGCGATTATTCACGATTCTATCTAATCGTATTTCCTCTGCCTTTTCCGAGATTTCGATGCAATAGAGCAAATATTTGCATAGCGCGGTAAGCTCTCTTCGAGATGCTGTACAGAATGCAATTGACCAAATTCTAGCAAATCGATTTTAGCCCACTTCTACGCACGCACTTTTCCACAAAAAGCCTCATAAAATCATCCTACCCCCAACATCTTAAGATATAACTCTCGATCACTTTGTATTACGTGCACCTTACGCCCTCCGCGCCTCATTCCTCCCGCGCAAACAACCAGCAGATCCCTGGGTTTTTAGTACCGAGAATAAATTGGGGTAATTAGGTAATAAAAACACCGTCCGTCCATTGCATAAACAAAATCGGAAGCCAAACACGCTTTCGGTGACTCCGGAGGATCCACGACCAACCAAATCGCAACCACTTGAGTGTCGACAGACAATTAAAAATATTTCATTTGAATTTATTAAAATTTTTTGATTTTGTTTTCGATTTAGACTTTAAAACATTCGCGATTGGCTTTAGACTAATAAAGAAAAGGAGCGAGATTGTTAAATCTTCTCAGCTCTTATTGATCGTGTGCAAGAAAGAGATCACGTTTACTTTGTTAAAAAACTATACACTGGAAAAAATCTAAAATAATTTTTGTGAGCTTGAAAAAATAATTGAAAACTATTTCAGGCCAATTAAAAAGCAAAACTGAATAATGAAGTATTTATTATACAAATGGGCTTCTAAAGTTATAAAATAAATATATGTAGCTTTATGATATATGATATCATATATACATACTTTTATGAACGAATGAGAGGAAAGGAAGAAGGAGCCAGTGAGCGACTGATGCTACGATTTGTTTTAATCTCTTACTTTTTAGCAGCTTTATTCCTTTGGAAATACTACACGCTCGTACAATGGAACCACTACAAAAGATGTTCTGAAGAGTCAGGCGATTATTCACGATTCTATCTAATCGTATTTCCTCTGCCTTTTCCGAGATTTCGATGCAATAGAGCAAATATTTGCATAGCGCGGTAAGCTCTCTTCGAGATGCTATATGATATATGTATAGCATATAGAGATATATGTACATATAAATACTTATAAAGCTATATAGAACTATTTCAATTAGATAAAAGAAGTTAAGTGTAGAAAAAGATTAGGCCCAGTCTCTTTGGAAGAGATTGTTGGCGATGTGGAGATTTCATTTGGTGGTTGAAAGCCAACTTCTTAGACTGCCTCCTGACTTTAGACCACCGGTCTTAAATATGGCAGCTATATTTTTAATCATTGCTTTTCCAATTCCTTTTTATCAGCTTTCACTTCTTTTTTCGCTCACTGGAAGGAACTAATACCACCTTTATAAACTTTCTTATTTGACTTCCACAAAAAGAGCTTTTCTCTAAATTCAGAAGAAAAAGACAGAAGAGTTGAAGGAGTTCCATAAAATTTCAACACAAAATGGACATATTTTTCCCATATTCTCGTTTTTCAATACTTGTTTCTGTATCATTCATTCGTTACAATTTTTGAGGGACTAATAATTCAATTAGTTCACTAAACAATTAACAAATAATGCCACACGTTATTAGAAATGACATTGACAAATTCCAACAAAAGGTAAATTAATAAATTATTCAACAGATATCAGTTTTTTTCGTGTTTCTTAAGGCGGTTTTTGCAGTGTACCGCAGCAAAAGCTGCACCAACGTAGCCAGCGGCGTACGGATGGCTGCGCGGGAGGGGAGCACACATGAAGGTGTTGGCTGGGCTTGGTGCTACTCGCGTAATGCTTCAGCCATCACCAGACGCGTCGCGTCGCTTCACCTCACTTTGCCGCCTCACGCCCCGTTCCGCCGGCCTTGCCGTGGCCTGCTTTTTTATTCTGTCTTGCTTCGAGAACTTTATGCAAATGATTAATTTTCCATGGAATTTTCAAGTCAATTAAATTCTCTTTCCTTCAAATGAAACAACTCTTTGCGGAATGATAACTAAAAAGAGTAAAAAAACACAAAACAAAACAACAACAAGTACGAATCCAAACGTGAAAAACTGAAAATAAATTACAAAAATTACATAAATCCAATGAAATTTTCGATATGATAGACGTAACATGCATTCGCATTAATGTGTGTGTGTGTGAGCATATGGCTGTGGAAGAGACAACTGCATCATCCACCAGCTTCATTCTTGCAATGCTGCAGTGTTTTTTCCGAATAATTGGCCTCTATCCGAAATGATTTTAATGGTTTGTGAAGGTGAAATTGTTGCTGTTGTTGTTGCGATCGTGCATGCGGACTGTGGAGAGCCATTGCGGTGGCGGCAAAAGGGGCAGAAATTTTAATTCAATATTTTTGTGGAAATAATTCGTGGAAAAATTAATACGCTCAACCCAAAAATGATAATATGGAAATACGTGCGTTTTTATTGCCATCGTCAGTTTTTTATGAGGTGTATGTGTTGCTGTTGTTGTTGTTCATTGTCTTCATTCATTGTAATTATTTTGGCTTCTGTTAATTACGAACCATTGAAACACTTTTCGTTTGTTTCGGGACCGATTCAATTTAAGCGGAATCGGTTTGGCGGGTGCAGAGCAAGCCCAGATGACGGTTGTCGTTGTCTATTCATAATTAGATTCAAATAAAGGTTTGTGAGAATATAACCTGATATAGTCTCGTTTGTTATGGTGATGAGGACTGCATTTGGTCGCATTATTTTTGGGGCCTGGATTACAAAATGCTCGTAATAATAACCGCTTAACTCATTCCACTTTTCCACTTATAAGTTAAGTGGTTGTGTATAAGTGGCTTCAACTTATTCAGAAAAAAGGATATAATTGCGGTAAAGCAGACCAATACGATCGAAAGTGTAACGAAAGTAAGCAGAATTGCTTCCGAAAATCCAAAGAATTTTAAAACGTGGTGAAACGTTCCATCGCGTTTTTTATTTTAAAAGACTTACGACGGTAGAACCATTTACGTTTTCTCTACTGTTACGTTTTCTCTGAAAAACGATAAAGATTTCTCCGATTTAGTATTTTCCTGTTTTTGATAACATTTCTATAATCATAACGCTTTCACAGTTGTCGGAGTTATCATTTTGGTTACCTTACCATCTCCTAGATTCACACTGGGCCGATTCCAATCTACTTCATTAACTTAAGAAATAGCTAGTGGACAATTTCCTCAATCAGCTCGCCTTAGGACCGCCCTCTCCCATCTGCCGATCCGCCCGCTGCCCTCCTCCTTGACAATGACTGAGCGTGGGCTCTGCTGTCACCGCTATAATGATGGCCGTCCGCCCAGCTGGGTACGGCGACAACCCGCAGCGCGCGTCTTTCGAAGGACTTCGTATTGACGCCGGGGATCCATTTGGCGGTGCAGCAGTATGCCGATGTGTCGAACAGATCAGATGGTGCAAAATTGGGACACTGGGCGCAGTTCTACAAAAAACAGGTACCGAACAAGGGTAAAGAGAGCGAAGGGGGCTCGCGCGTGGAGCAGAGTAAGAAATATTTGCTGCGACACCGCCGACAGACGCGGCGCCTCCAGCCATTACGTGGACATACCGCATAATTGCTTCTCCAACAAGCCGCAGGGTGGCGCATTGAAGCTTTAACGCTTTTATCGATATTGTAACAGGCCTATTTATCGTTTTCACCTCCATTGATCCCTCCTTCTCTCGCTCTCCCATCTAGAGCGGCTCAGCGCTGATGGTTCGCGTCTGCCTTGATTTTCTTTTGTTCGTGGTGTTGGCAGCTCAAACGACAATTCAAGGGACTGTCTTGCCAGCTCTGCGATCGCGTTATGGCCTATCGATTATTTCGGCCCGCAGTCGCCGCGCTTCCTTCGCTTTTCGCCACCTGCGGCGCTGGCTGCTGCTGTTCGAACCTTTATTTATTTGATCTAATTAATTGTTTTAAAATCACGCTTGCGCGGTTTTCGTTTTTTGTGCTTTATTACTTGACGCAACAGTCGCTGAGACATTTTACAATAGGCCTTGGCGGGTTGCTTCGCTGCCTCTTAATAACTGATCCCATCCAGAAGGGAAAATTAGTTAATAATTAAGAGTCTCTCTCAATTCAGTGTACGACCCACGAAACCTCCCGGCGGGCTCAGGCGCCGGAGGTATTTACATAAAGTAAAAAGTAGTCGTAATCGACAGTCGGACGGAAAGGAATAAGATTTGAGTGGAATTAGCTCTGAGAAGGCTGATTATGGTCTCTATGCTTTTCGATTTATGCGTAATATGTACGAGTATACCTTAAAGGGCACGTCGTTAAGGCATGCATATTTGACAATCTGTCAATGTGTCCATCCTTTTAAATGCGAATTCATGTGTTTAGGTCTGATAATTCAACTGAACATTTTGTATATTTAATGAAATACAATTTTGAAATTGCAAATTTTGCAATAAATAAATGAAATGAACGCATCAGAGTTTGAAAAACGTCGCTTGTTTACGGAAGCGTCGTTATAATCACAGTTTATGCACAGTGTGCGATTAATTGGTGAAAAGGCTTGACTTAGTAAGCTCTCGTAGAACAAAGAACGAACAACGCCGTACAGTGGGGCAAATGATCTGATCTGTACCTTCTCGTAGAAGCGAATACTTGCTTTCCTCAATACTCGTTTTGTTTTGAAAGATTCCGGATTTATAAATTAACCATTTTTTAATATTTCCAAAAAATTGAACGAGTTGGGATCATTTTTTCACCTTTTCGGAAAAAGGTCGATTTCGGCTCAGATTTGGTTAAGTTCTTTTATTTATTTCACTAACATTTTATTTTTATTGACAAAAGCGAATAAAAAAGTGTTTTCAAATCATTGCATTTATTGTGGAAGTGTACAATATCTTTTATTCTGAAGCGGATTGAACTTTTCACCTAAAATCTAGCAAATCTTACGAGTGTAGCAAACGCTCCCGCTGTCCAGCGTCAGAGCTATCAGTTCTCGAAATGAAGCAACACAACAGCAGAAAATCAAATAAAAATATGTATAAAATTTGTTTCCATCCGTCCGTCCGTCCATCTGTCTGTCTGTCTGTCTGCCGCTCCATCGAACAATGCTAGGAAAGTGTGATTAGCCGTCGCCTGCTATTTGTAATGTAATTAATTGAGTTTTAATTTCAGCCGATAACGTGTCAATTCGTTGTCCAGGCGATAACGGAATAAAGAAGAAGACGAGGCTTTTTCAATACACGAATACACGAACTGCGAATTTATGAAGTGATTACAGCACTGCGGAGCCAGCAGAGGGTCGGCTCGCGGCGGTTTTGAACCCACTGACTTCAGCACTTCAGAATCAAAAAGACCCACGAAAACCTTACAAATTAAATGAAATAATTCAAGAACAATGTCGCTCCTTCGTTTTCCTTTGTTTCAGCAAGAAACAGATATATTTTATTCTGCTACGAGTGTTATGTAGAAACAAAAGCCTCTCTTGCGACCATCACGGGGCCGAGGCTGATCGCCGCGGCTTCACCTTGAACGAGATCGCGTTCTGTTTAATGTTGAGTTTTATTTTTATTAATTAAATTTTAATTGCATTGATAGAGCTGCAACTGCGACGCGCACTCTCGAAACGAGGCTAAATGGGACGGCCTGCTGCTGCGTCTGCTGCGTCTGTCTTGCACGTCAAAATCGTCTTCGACTTCGTTTCCTTGATTACTCGTAATTATTCGCTCAACGAAACTGAAAATGAAAACGCAAATTTGTAAAACCCAAATCTTTAACGTCTTATTATTTAATCTTATAAATTTTTATTTCTTAAGTTTATTTTTCACTTTATATCAAAATGTACAGAATGAGAGGGAGAGATGGAAATAATAGCGGTCGATTGGGCATACACGATTTCATACTAATGACTCTTTCTGCCGTCACAAACAAGCGCGGCGCTGCCTGAGAATAATTCATGGGTTCGTAACGAGTCCTCTCGCATTTCAAGCGTTCATCGAATACACGCAATAATTGCACAAAACGTACTTGTTCTGCTCTACTAGATTGTATTTTTCTACATATTTTAATATTAAACAGGTCTTTCCGCATACGCACCAGCCGATCGATCACCTCAACTTACCGTTCGGAACGATCAGTCCGAGCTCTTCCGCAGGATTGATCATTGCTTCGTGAGTTTGTCAATTTATTGCACAATCGCGGCAAGGTTCTCAGCAGTGGCGGCGCTAGTGTTCGCTTCGGCAAAGTATTTTGCAGCATTTGATTGAGACATCACAACTTGGTTGATCCTCTCGCGGTCGTTGTTGGTCTTTTGTCCAAGAACAGAACTATAAAAGGAAAGACCACGGCTCACGGCTTGTGCACCAGCAGCACAGTTGCGCCTTCAGCAGCGTGGCGTAGGTCAAAGCGATCACTCGAGCGCAGTGCAAGGAATATCACAATACATTCGTATGATTGGTATGATTGGACGAATGAATGAATGCATGAATGCAGGAGTGAGAGAGCAACACGACTTCTCCTTCTCAGGCTGTTGTCGATGTTAACAAATAGATTCCGTGGGTCCGTCTGCCATCGTCCGTCCAGACGGACCATGATGAACTCAGCCAAATGAGCTTGAATGCTCTTCGACGACTGCAGTCAGAAAGCATTATTTATTACTGTGCGATCAAAATAAATTGTTGTTGTCAACAAAGTCGCAGTCGTTCCATTCAATTGGAGTTAAGAACAAGAGAAACAATGCGAAAGAATTCAATTGAGAATTTGAAAAATTGTTTTAATTGAATTTATGAATATGAAATTCGCCGTAGCAGCTTTTAGGTTGCTAGCAGTGATTTGCTTGATATTATTCTGAAGTGGACTGCACTAATTGTGAATCCAGTGAAATATTCAAATTGTTCGCGCACTCAGAGAACCCTTTTACTAATTAACTGCGTACCTCCAGCTACTAATATTTCCAAATAATCAATGTAGACCACTGCGCACTCTAAGTCTTTTGAGTAGCTGTTGCCGAGTACCCTTCGAATACCCGAATACTCCTTCCTTAATCTCGTAGACTTTGCGATGCTTCGTTGGCCGCCGAGCGGAATCCAGGGATGATGTTTTGCTCTGATGTCTGACGACTGCGCAAGCACACTGCACTACAACTAGGATTCGATTCCAAAGTTTGTTCCGCATCTTCAAAGGGCGGACACCTAACGGGGAGAGCAGAACGATATTCTTACAAAACGCTGGTACAATATTCGAAAAAAGAGTATTTTATCAGGAAAAACTACTTCGACATCGGCCGTTCGCATTATTTTGTTTATATTAAGGAAAACCGAAAAAATCAGGCCTGAGATAGGAACACTTTTATTTTTCGAGCATCAACAATTGAATGATGCAAATTTGAAATTTGAAAAAATAAAACCATAACTTCATAAAATCCGTCAAAAACCCAAAAAGAACTGCCGGAAAACTTTCCTTATCGCTGAAATGAACAAAATAAAGGTACATTTTTTGTTGAATTTCTTTTTAAAAATTACTATTTATTTTCTTAATTTATGTTCTTGTGTTGTATTTCTTTCAGCTTTTATGTTATTCTGGCTTTATTCATAAAGCTTAAAATCTAAATAAAGAATACTAAAAACTAGTTCTGTTTTGTTTGGGTTTTGTAGTTGTTTTTCCTTCCAAACTTGTTCATTTTATGTATATTTTATGTATATTAATCTACTTAACATTTAATACTTTAAATAAAATTGCTAATGCCGAATACTCTACAAAACGCTTACTCTTGATTCTTTTGTAGTGTGATAGCTTTACAACTCCTTTCCAGAGTATATCCTACGTACAACATGGTAAAACGGTCAAATGAAATGAACTCGTGTATAATTAAACTATGTACAGGGCCGTTGAAGTGTTCAAAAATCCGCCGACAACGTTTGAGAATATTTACAGTGTGGAACGCTTTGTTAGAAGGTACGTACTTAGCTAATGCGATACTTAAGTAACACTTAAACCCTATTTTTGGATATTTTTCCGTTTCATCGAAGACTTCGTTTCGCGTTTCTTTCCAGGAGAAATTTACAAGCTTCTCTCGATTGGCTCAGACGAAATAAGTTGACAGTACATTTGTAAAGCAATTTCTCAGGAAGCATTTTATCTTCAAAAACAATTGTTTGCATTCTTTGTCTGCTAAATGATACTAAGACTTTACAGCTTTTTACAGTTCATCCGTTAGGTTTGGGATGGTTCTCGGCATTTCCATGTTGATCAATACGCACAACAGTTCTTAGCAAATCGAAGATGATAAGTTACGCAAGCATCACAGCAAACATGGCGATTGGAAGAGGTTTGAGGATTGCAAGCCTTGTCTTGAAAAGGGTGAGATTTCTCCCATTCAGCCAGTTTTCCGCACTCGTGCTCCTCTTTTTCGACGCTCAGTGAGTTGCCGTCGCAATCGGCGACAGCACCGATGCCGTACTTCTCTATGAAGATGTGGTGATGGCAGTGGACGCGGATCTTTTCTCCAGCTCTTGCTTATCCCAAGTGCATCAGGCTCGGATGAAAGTACCCGGCCATGGCCCACTGGGCTCCGGGAGCGCCGCGCCCCAAAGCGGCCATCTTGATCTTCTCGATTTCCGCCTCTTGCAGGCGCTTCGCCTTGGCGCGCCGGTTTTGGAACCAGATCTTCACCTGCGTCTCCGTCAGACGCAACGAGGAGGAGAATTCGGCACGTTCCGCGATGCTGAGGTATTGCTTTTCACGAAACTTCTTCTCCAGGGACAGCAGTTGCTGAGTGGTGAAGGGCGTCCGAGGCTTCCGGTTCGGTTTGTGCTTCCGCAGATTGCACTTGATGCGAGGCGGCTCGTTGTTGTCTGGAAGCGCAGAAAAAGAAACAAAATATTAGGAACGAGCTCAAGCAAAGGGAGGGGATAGTTAATAGTTAGGTAGTTTCGGCAATTGTTGGTATCAATTAACCGTAGTGCTTCCAACATCAAAGAGATCTCCGTCGATCAGTCGGTCGGTCGG
This sequence comes from Conops quadrifasciatus, assembly GCA_949752815.1. Taxonomy (NCBI): domain Eukaryota; kingdom Metazoa; phylum Arthropoda; class Insecta; order Diptera; family Conopidae; genus Conops; species Conops quadrifasciatus. Next base: position 41,478,557 of record OX457078.1, read on the forward strand.
TCGGTCGGTGGGTGGCGCGCTCCGTCTGGATCAGTCATGATTTTCTCTCCCTCGACTAAACTCCCGAATAATATCTCAGCCGTCCTCCCCCATCATCAGAAACCTTATCATTTAGATCATTTAACGACTTCATTAGTTCAGCTGACACTTTCGGAAGGGCCGTCCTCGCTCGGCCCTCTTCCCTCGCCCTTCCGTGGCCACTTACCCCAAATGAAGTGTTAACAATTTTTCTTGTGCCTGCCATATTTTTCCGGCTTCTCGAATTTTCAAACATAAATATTCGAAGCTGCCCGCTTTTCTCCTGAATGACATTTCAAAAATGCTACATAAATCTTCCCCGCCGGATGAATAGTTTTGATCGCCGGAGGGGAGGGTGCAGGGGCTCAGACGGAAAGCTAGGAAAATGTTGTGACAAACATTTCCAGCAACGGACTGACAACGCGTAAGCAAATAAATGCAGGCAGACAGAAAGACCTCTCAACCCATGGCGGGCAGACGGGACCAAATGGGGGGCGGCCGACGGTGCTTGGAAAGTGAAGGAAGCAGGAGTGTACCAAGAGAGTGCACCGACGATCGGGTGTGCCTGAGGAGAACAATGAAGAATGTGGAAGCGAGTGCTCCTCACTCAATCTTTCGGTGCGTCAATTTTAGAAGAAGCTTTTGCACAAAATAAAACTTGTTTGAAATTGAAAGTGAGTTGTATGTATTTTGAAACAAGCGCTGTTTATGTTTATATTCTATAAAAGGCACCGCAAGACTCTCCAATAGACCTGAATTGAAGATCAGCGGGTACCGAAAAGTGCCAATTCACCGCAATTAGCGACGGGCCACTTCAACCTAAGCCCATTTACATCTACAAATATTTCGAATTCCAATAAATTCTTCGACACGACCATCCGCTACGAAGGAACCGACCAATCAAAAGAATGCACCCGGTGCGCCAAATCGCAGTCACTCAACGCCTCAAATTCAACATATTCTCCTCGATTCGAAGCAACAAACGCTAATTAATTTACGCTTCGGTGATTACAACAATAACAAATACTCGAAGCGGCGCGCTGACGAATCAAGTGTGCTTGGAATTTGCATACAATCGATTAAATCAATTAAAAGATCATCGGCGACACGAAGCGAAATCGAAGTTGCCAGAAGATCCTTTCTTTTTATTGAACGGAATCACCTCAAATCAAGCCAAAGAATTGCTGGCGACGTTTAAGCAGATGCCGACTTCACCAAGCCACAAACGAGCTGGTAATTATCTAAGTGGCCAATAAATTCGCTGTCCACACTATTTGTCAGACGGCTGCGGCAGCGGCAGCGGCGGCGGCAGCAGCGACGCTAAAACGACAGCAACAACAAGAGCCAGAGACAATAAAACGTCAAACCAACTGGTTGGCTCTGATCGGGCAATTGCTTGGCTTCTCGCGGCCTGAACGACCGACCGACGACTGCTTGACTGCTGCAGGCAAAGTGAGCGCCCGACGCTGATCGAGCTGGGAACGACGCTTGAGTGGCAAGTACTCTGCGGAGCCATGAACGCGCACGCGTACACTTTCAAACAAAAACGACAAACGCGACAAACTCCAAGCCATGGAGGACTGTTGCAGAGATTTCCACAAAATGCAGCCGTACCGAATACCATAAAATGCCAATCAATGGAATTGCGATGGCAGAGGATCAGCCAACCCAACAACAACCTTTTCCAATTTCCAATGAAAAAACGAGAAAGAAGTCTTCCGGAGAAGTGAAACCTACGAAACGACTTCGAAAGATCAACGACAGCGACAGCGACAGCGACAGCGGTAGCGCTGACTGCGTGCGCCGTCTCTTGAATGCGAACTATTCGGTCGGTTCGGTTTTGTTGCAGAGAGATTTTCTGATCGGATTGATGCTAATGAAGTCATGTTATCCAGCTGAAGGCAGCAGCAGCCAGCAGCAGATGTTCCATGTGCCGCCGAGAGAAGCAGTCGCTGGCGTCGATTTCGTCAGTGCCGCGCCGCCGCGCCGCCGCCTGGAAACCGCAAGACTATGTACCGATGGTATTTTAAATGTCGCTATTAAACAGGGTCAGATGGAGATCGGTTAATTTATTGGGTGGTTTGTATTTGAAACGAGCGACTGCACACTGTCGTTTGTTGTTGCTGTTGCTGTTGCTGTTGGTGGAGTGGCTTTTTGGGTAATCTGGTGCTTGCCCGCTCGCTGTGTTTGTTTCGAAAAGGAGTTGCTTCTGCATACAAGAAAGAGACAGCCAACTACGGAGAGCGGCAAAGGGGCGAGGAGGGAGGAAGAGTGAGTGGAGACAGAAGACAAAATTTATAAAGTATTGCATATAAATCACGTCGCAAACAGCAAACGCATCAATGTTCGTTCCTGCTCTTTCGAAATTTGTTAAATTTTAATTTTTTGCTCAATTTAAAAAATTCGCAATGAGCCATAAATTAAACAGGAATTAAATGAAATACAAACAAACAAAAGAAAGCCCGAATGCAAACAGCGAGGCGGTGAGGATGCACCATTGGGCATACTTCGCTGAAAATGAGACAGCAAATACACATATTTTTTTGAATTTCTTTTAAATGAGGCATGGAATAGGCGACTCAGGAGACTGCTAAAAGTCGCATGAATTGCGAGATGTCAAGAAGTGCACCCAAATGTTATTTGAAAAATGCTAAACAATTCCTGCAGCGACTGAGAACGAAAAATAACAAGCCTCCGCCTGTACGTATCGCTTGTACGTCAGAATTACGTCACCTGATATCGTAATGTAAGACGTAATGTTATACGTTAAAAACTTCATATGATTTTTGAAAGTTAAAAATATGTATTAATTAATTTTAATAATACATATTTACTTAAACGAAGCTCGTTAACTCCAACGAAGCTTGTGAAAACGTAAAAGGTCGAACAACGCACGATTATGAATTTGGCTCTCATTCCGTGAGCTTCCAGTCGTTAATTCTTGGGAATGTTCTCAGCCCTTTTATTTCAGTCTCAAAATTAAATGCTTCAAGTTCCTTTCTTAGCCAACGCAATGAATAATTACAATTTATATTGTCTTCATTATTATGAAATCTACAAACGAAGAACTGTAGAAATCTGAAGGAAAAGTCGAATCCTTTAGCAACAAAAGCGTCTAAATCGGAAGTGTTTTCAAATATCATAAGCCCCAAAAGAGGAGGAAGCATTAAACACTCTTCAATCTGAAATGTACAACACGATATGTTTTTAGTAGAAAATACGATAAATATATTCCTGGCTTTTGTATTGATTTAAAGAATTTATACTCATTTAATGAGTTGGAGACAACGACAACTACAAACACAAACACATACGTACAAACTTTCGGTTCCAGAAACGAAACTCTTTATAAGAAAATGCAAAATAAACCATAAGCGGCCGATAAATATAAGCTAAAGAGTGGAAAAATAAGACAAAAGAAAGTGAGAATCAACACAAAAGGAAGAAAATTCAAACCGAACACACTGGAGCGGTAACGGTAAGAGCGGGCGAGGCCCTGCGCAATCTGCGGTAACCTCGATCAAACGTCCTAAACCACGAAGGCGGCGAGCGGCGAGAAGTATTCATAAGTTGGTCTATATTCGTACATAAAAATCATAACTCGCAATACTCGCGAGAAGAAAGGAAGAATCAGCAGACTCTGTTTTGTATATATTGACAACGGCGCCAAATCGAAACTAATTTGATGAACACTTGAACAAAAATGGAATGTGTCTTCATTTTCCTATCTTCTTTCTTATATCAATATTATTTTACTTATAATCAGTTTTTCGGGCCCTTCCAAGAGCAAAGCACTCGCAGCATTTCAAACGCTACCGTGAGGCTCTCCGGTGAAATGTATTAACGCCGATGGTCCGTCTACAGTGAAGACCTCAAAACAATACCTGTCGTTGCTCCTTCTTCTTTTGAGTTGTTTCGATTAGCTTTTATGTTTATACTTGTAGTAGTGTGAGCGTTAGTGGAGCAGCGTGTCTTCTCGGCATGTACGAGGTTTCACGGTTGGCGTCGACGTTGAAGTTTCTATGAGTTTCTTATCTGGCGGATCGAAATACTGTTAATAGATACTCGTAGATTTCTTTATAGCGTCGCTCGGCTTGTTAACCAATTGATATTTATCGCTTTCGATTGTGACAGCGCGCGGGGCATTTGCATGAGCCACTAAATTTCTCATAATCGATTCCATTGTGGCTTCAGTTTTGTTATCAGTTCGGCCTGGTCTGTCTTTTGTACACCTTTCCGTGCTCTCGAATAAGTTTTCTACAATCAGAATTAGAGCGTCGTTTAGTTTGTATGCAGCGATTTAGATAATATGCTAATTTATTATTTCATTCGATGGGAATTCAATCACTGTCGGCCATTGCTCGCTGATGAGCCGACGGGTTCGTTGCGGGCAGCGGAGTGCTGAGCCGGAGGAGGGCGTCAGAGGGTAGGGCGTTTCCTGGGAAAGAATTCGGCCCCGGCCGAACCTTTCACAGCCATTTACGCTGTTCACCAGTCGTCGTACATCATTGCGACCTCTTTTTGTGGTACAAGCGGATTTCCAACGAATCTGACAAATTTGGCTCCGACAATTTGGTGGCGAAATTTTCCGTGCTGCGTTGACAACATCGACATCAATATTCTTCGTTGCGAACACGAAAACTCAAATGCAACAATCGGCAGCGTCGGACAAAACTAATGGACGGTTTCGAAAATTAATTGCAACATTTTTTCCATTGCGATTGGGTTCCACTAAAATCGTTATCTGGTGCTACATGGGTTAATATTACTCCATATTATTGATACAACAACAATAACTTTGTATAAATCGTACTCCGCCGAACACAAATTATATTGAGAAGCTATGGCAACAACAACGGTGTTTAACAAGTAAAGACAAAATGTCACAACTGACGCTTGTGGAATGCGTCGCGTTGCTGTGGAAGCAGCAGCAACGAACTGAACAACTGAACACCATCACGTTCGTCTGTGTCACTTTTTGCTGCGAGTGACGAGAGGCGCTTATGGTGAAACATGTCGCGCAATAGACAGAGCGCCGCAAATGTGTCTGCCGGCTGTCGACCGGTCTTGAGGGAGGGAGAGAGGGGTAGATGGCAGACGCGCGCGTGTGTGTGTGCGGTAACCTATACCAGCAATTAGTTACAAATGAGCAATTAATTTTGCAATAAAATTAACAGTGCAGCGACCGGCAACCAACCGGCTCCGGCTCCGGCTCCGGCTCCGGCCGCGGTTGCCAGCAGCATGTACCATGTAGCCCGGTCTTTTCGGTCTTCTGTCTCGCTGCATACAATTTTGGTCAGTATTGCCATTAGTGTCCAGCTGAAGGAAGTTGTTGTTGGCGGCGTTGTTGTTTTCTGTTTGCTGATTGATAGCTGCTGCTTGCTGCCATTGCTCTGCTGTTGCGCGCAACTCTCCTCAGCTTTCGCCTCGTTGTTGTTGGTGTCGTCGGTTAGTCGTTCTCTTGGGTTCGTGGGTTTGTGTGTGTTGCCAGCTGAGAAATGGTATGTACGATACCTTAAGAACGGAACGACCATAAGCGGTGAATGGGTAAGTCGTGTCGCTCCAGCCGCACCAACAGCAACATGAGAGGCGCTGACGACGATCGCACGAGAAACAGAAACAGAAACACAAGCGGCGAGAAACGTTATTCTCGAATTTGGCATCATTCGCAAGATCGTTGATTATCTCAAAGCGAATGTCGGTTTGCTTCTTCTTCGTCAATCTTTGTTTGTTTCTTGCTGCTCTGCTCGGTGCTAATCGGTTCGGTTCTCCGCTCTTATGAGCTGTTCTCTCCCCCTTCGCGCATGCGGCTTATTTGTTGATTCTGGCTAATTGCCGGAATTTTCATTAGCATTTTATTTTTATTGATTTTAAATTTAAATCAAACCTGCTGCGCCTGAGCGAGATCTTGACGAGAATTATCATAATCGAACGGTTAAAATTAATTTGTTTTTCGAATTTATGAGACAGTAGAAACGAGTCGTGCAGAGACCGCGAAGCTTGTTGGTGGCTGCGAGTGTATTGTCACCGCTCGTCTGTCGAGTGGGAGTGCGTGGGACCGCCGACATTGGTTGCCGACGAACACGATCGTGGCCATTATCAGTAGGACAATGGCATCAGATTCAGCGCGTCGTCGCATCATTCAGAAATTAATGGCCAATATTTATCATCTTAGTAGACTCTTACAATCAGCAGAACCGTCCAAAACTCTTGCCAAGGACTCTTCTCGGCATAAAAGCACCCTGTATTTCATCACCAAAAAGGCAGCTATGAAATTTGCTTCTCCAAATCTTCGGCAAAATTTAGGAATCTGAATGCAAATTTCTTTTATCAGCGAGTTTCTTTGATATGAAATATCATCACTATTTAGATTAGATTAACGAAATATTGCATGACGGTTTGAAGGCGGGCGATAGCAACAAGATTCGTGCACGGCATCCGTCCGCGGTTCTCAGAAGTACTCTTATCTTGACGCTCGCGCTTGAGCTCGAACAGAAAAAAAGCTGCCCTCGCAAACGGCCGATAATACTCTCGGCTATTATGACTTCATCAATAGTACTAATTTGTGCAGAAGAATGCTATTGACAAATTACTGTGATTAATATTCGAATTTGTGTTGCGAAAGATTGTTACAGTCGAAAAGTGGTTGTTAAATTGATTAATTATGTTTTTGGTGAATTAAAATCGACGTGATCAGTGTCCTTGTAATGGCGAGTTCTTCGTGGACCGCTATTTTCTGTAATGAATCGATTCCTCGGTTAGAAGGAGCAGCATTCTTGGTTATCTTTTTACGTTTTCTTAAAACGGATTCAACAGTTTAACTGTCGCCTGCTTTGGGAAGAGAATTGGTATCCGTGGCCAGGTCAGTCGCCGATGGTAATCGGCTACGTCACTGATAACGTGTTCGAGCTTGTGTGGACACGGCATCGCACGAGAGCTCAACCAAGCCGCGGCTGCGAGTGTGCTCCAAGGCCCCCGTGCGTCCTTTACGTGCCCGCGCCATTCACCGCCAGTAACGCGCCTAACCTTTGGAACGATAGATATTTTGGGTACCTCATTAACGTTGCAGAAACAGATGAAGACAGTTCGCGTGTTGTTGTTGTTATATTTCTGAGCATTTCAGCATTGTCCATTCCAGCATTGACCACAACTGGCTCCGTTTCGTTCCAAATAAGTTCCCTTTTCCCTTTACTTAACACATTGTTGCTAATGTGTGCTTCGGGTGGTTGCCGCTGCTCCTGCGTCTGCTGCTCTCGCTGTTGCGCCGCAATAGTATTGTGTTCTCGCAGCAAAGTGAGGCTAAACGGTCTGTCATATCCGTGGCACATCGTACGTACTGCGTAGGCATAAGCAGGCTACACAGAAAGAGTCTACGCAGAATTAATTCGTTGCGTGTTAAGCTCGTAATTTTTATAACGAAATAAACACTGCGCTCACATAAGAATTAAAAAATGGAGAATAAAGGAGGACCAGTTGGCCGTTGGCTTCCAAGGCAGTCGCGTATGCGCTGGCAACCGGTTGCGTTGAGAATATAAACTGCTGTTTCCGAAAAAGGAACTGCGCTAGAGACAGTCTTAGGCTGAGCCAAGAACCGAGTTTCCGCGGAGTCGTGGACTGCTTTCGGGTTGTCAGGATGGTTCACATTGTCAGACGCTGTCAGGTGCGTGTTTTAGCCGTCCACAAGGTGCTAACGCCACGAGAACTATCGTGAGAGCACAATGTTGGCGATCGACGACAAGTCTAGTTCAACGATAACGACAACGACGGTGAGGAGGAATGACAACGGCTGAAGTCAGCAGGAAAATATCAAAATACCAAACATCCAGTAACAACAAAAATAATTATTGGTGAATAGAAACCTTTTTCGAAGACGACTTGTCTTTGTATAGCGCTGTTGTTGTTGTTGTTGTTGAATAGAGCTTGGAGAGCGTTTGTAGTTTTCACGCTTTCGTCAAATTAGCAAAGAGATAATGAAGACGACGGCAACTGCTCTTGTTCGGGCCACAGTATTAATAAACAGTTGTTATTTCTGGCTACAACAACAGCAGCAATAAAAACGTCCACGCTGATAACAATAATACGAAATTGCTTCTCTGTTTACCTCACACTCCGCCGGGACAAAGTAATGCGGCGGCAAATATTAATAGACGCCTTCTGCCAGGCGGAGACTGCAGCAAGGAGCTGCTGCTGCTGCTGCTGCCGCTGTCGCCGTGGTGCTGTTGCTCCATGCCTTCCAGCATGCCTTACTTAGTGTTGAAGCAAATAGGTTGTGTTGTTGCTGCATTAACCGTTCGTGCAACCTTGTGGAACAGAAAGCTCAGTTGTTGTGGTTGTTTTACTCTTTGCGTTTATCGCTTGCCCTTTTGAGAATCCACTGCAAGTTACTGTGGGCAATGTTGTCGTTGTTGTTGTCATTATTGGTGTTGTGCAGCCGCTGCTCGCCAGCCGTTAGCGTGCATGTCGCAAATATTATTAGCGAATGCTAGACACGCCATGCCGCAACGACGCGTCGCCCAGCGCAGCACTGCATGGCGTTGCGTTCTCAGTACGAGTCGAAATGGTGTCAAAATGAATGCAGAAGCGGCTGACAACAACCAGCGGTCATCACACACAGTCGTCATCAACATCAGCGCAACGACAACACGCACAGTCAGCAGGAGCAGCAACAACGAGTTCAAACAAAAACAAGCAGCAGACAAATAATTTCGCCGAGGTGCCAACACGACAGAGACTGTCAACAGCGACAACAACAGCGCGGTTGCGTGTTGCGTGGTGGGTGGGACCAACGACACACCTCGAAGCCCGTTCCAGGCGGCACACACGGACCCGACGCCGACGCCGACGGCATGAGTGTGCGGTACTCGCATACCCACACTCCTCCACTCTCACCCACACTACCAAGAACCAAGTCACTCGAAGGCGTGCGAGTGAAGGTGTTTTTTACTGTTTCTGGGCTTTTGCATAGAAACCAATTCCTTTAATTGCCAGACGGACGGCAACACGTTGCCAGGCCAAGCTAATTCTTAGCGTCCACAAATAATTCTTGTCAGCGACTCACGGCGGTGTTGCTCTCAAAACGTTAAACAGGTCGCCGTAGGTTCATTTTGAAAAACGGGAAGAGAACCGGGCTGCAGACTGAACGCTTAAGCGCGCTTCTGAACGTTCAATTTGAGCTTCAAATTCAGATTTTTTAGACGGAAATATGTCACTATAACTAACTGGCAATCAGGCACAAGACCGTCACCAGACGACACCGTACTTGCGGTTCAGTGAGGTTACGTTGAGGTTGGTTCCTCCAATAGGGACCGCACTAAGGTCGACAGCGAGGGTTTGGCAATTTTTTCAATATCGCATTGCCACTGCTAGCACTCTTTGTGCTTGTCTGTGTGTGATCCAGCCAATTTCGGACGATCACTTTCCATTTTCCGAAACCGTGCCCGATTGTCCTCTCTTAAGTGCTTGAGTACTTGAAATTGAAATCGTTCTTGATAACAATAATGCGGTTATGAAGCAGCATGCCCGCTTCGCACCGGCTAATATTAAAATACGATTTAATGACCTGGAACACGTTGGTGAAGCGAGTAGCGACGGCGCAAGGAGGGCAGCAAACGCCTCGACCCAAATGATCTCGCTCCCAACAGTAGCTGACCGACGAAGTGCACTGAAGCCGCCCAAAGAACACGACCTATCTTAACCTGGAATCTGACTCGTGACCCAAAGACCGCTTGCTGGGCTACTCTCTGGTCTGCGCAGGCGGATCGAGGTGTATATGCATCGAGTAGATGTGGCGTGACCGTTGACCCAGTTTTCGGTTATCTTCAGAACAACCGCCAACCGACGCACGTGAGGACGCGAGGACTGAAACTACCTCACTTTGACATGGACGCTGACATTAAACGACAGACCGCAGGCGCCAAACGCCTTTCGCGGAAGATGGATAAAACTCCAGTAACTCGCTTCTGAGACGCGTAACCGCAGAAACAATAAAACCAGCTGGAAAATTGATATCGAAGCGCCTCAATGAAGTCGTCCGTTAGAATAATTACGAAAACGCAAAGCAAAAACGTTCCTCGAATGTATTTGAAGGAGCTGGAGCATGCGGCGGACTCGAGAAATTAGAGCTAGAAAGCAAAAAACAGTTTAAAATAGCTGACGGTGCACGCCGTGTCGCCTTCACGACGCTTGTCCGTATCAAAGTCAACGACTGCAAGCAACGGACAGTGGAGCCGAGCAAAAAGTCTGGAATTAATTCCATTTGTCACCAGCACAAATCCGTCTTCGACCTGGAGGGAGTGCCGGGCACAAGAGGAAGTAGGTGTCACCGAAGTCCGTCGGGCTCACCTCGCTCACCTCGCCAGTGAAAGCGTTGCGCCACCAAACAGAAAAACTGGTGGACTCCAGGATGGCAAAAGGGCAACAAAAACCAGCCTGCTTCTGCGATTTCTGCGGCCTTCCGGAAAATGTGAGAAAGATAGACCGAGATAAAAGTAGAGATAAAGATGCAGGAAGACTGATTTACCGAGAATTAAATCAGAAGATTATCGGAAAATTCTAAAACTTATTCGGTTGATTAATTTGTGAACTATGCGAAAAGTATTGCACGAAACACGCAAAGGGACGTTGGTAGTGGTGCTCCGAGGAACCGAACCTCCTACCAATTATTCTTCTTTGTTCTTCTTAGGAGAACTATTATTAGGAGTTTATATCTATTGCTGACAATTGTTAGAGTCTTGTCAGTGTCTGATCAGCCGATCATGGACCAACAACAGTATCCTTTTGGTGGCTTAACTTCAGGCTCGAGCCCTTGAATAAATTCTCTCCCAACCCTAACCGTTCGCGGTATCGGCGGTGAAGCTGGATCTGCTGCGCTCGTCGGAATTCAGCACTGTGGGCCTACTGCTGAAACAGTCCTTTTTGCCAACGGAAGGACAGCACCAAGACTTGCCAGTCTTTGCAGAAAAAGCCTTTCCGGGTTCCGCTGGTTACCGGTTTTTGTATTTGTACAGTTTTTGTGCAGTTTTTGTACTCTAAACAAGGCGCCGCGCCGCCTCGAGCTTGACAAAGTGCCGCTGTCGGTGCTGCGGTTGGTGCCAGCCCTGGGTGGTACTGCTAGCAGTGCTGAAAAACGTAGTGGGAATGTTTATTGTCTCCGCGATATCGCCACCTGCGAACAAGGTATGCTTTTTGCTAGTGCCGTTCCCAAACATCGACGGCGTCCGTCTCTTCCTGGATACGGCTTGGAGCCATTCGGACTCTTCGTGTAGAAGAAAAGTTTTGCATGCATAATGCAAAGCGAACAACTTATCGCAGTCGGTGTGTGTTTGCCGCGTAGGTCCCGAAGTGCATAATTTAAAAGTGTGAACTGGGCATATGCAGATAGGCCAGATAGCCAGATGGGTGGATGGATAGATGGACAGATAGCAGGCAGATGGTGGAGCGCTGACGAAAAGGTATTGCAAAAACCTGGTTCGGATTTGAAGATGCGAGCGGTCGTACTCAACATCAGCTCCTGAGGGCGCGCGATGGAAGGAGGTGCAAATTATGTGGCAATTTTCGAAAGGAATTTTTTAACAAAAAAAATTATGAAAATTAAAAAAAAATAAATAAATAAAACCTCAGAAGAACAACTTTGCATACGCTCGTGCTTCCGCGCAGAAGAATCTGTCTAGTCCGACATTTGTGCACCGGAAAGAGTATTTATTCCTTCATACCGCGTGGCTTCTCTCTCAAAGCGCTCTATAAACCTCATAAATTTTGTTAATACAGTGCCCGGCAATTGACAAAAAGTTCTGCAAAACGCAGGGGCACCCTAATGGTTCTTCAGCACAGTGGTTTCGACAGCACTGACTATCATCAAAAAGTTACGCAGTAAGAAAAAAAAAGTCAAAGCAGCCTGATAGAACGAATTTTTCTCCGTCTTCCTTTTTTTACTTCTGTCGCTTTAAGAAATTTAAGCAAGAAGTCAAATAAAGTTTAAGGATCTCAATTGCGCTGGAATGATTGTAGAAAATTGCGAAAAAATATGGGAGAGTTTAACAAACTAAAGAGTATGTCAATAAGTTCTCGTTGTTTATTAACAATTTGACAACATTAAAAGTATCGCGAGCATTTTCGATCTTTTTACTCCTCAAACAATTGCAAGAAAAATGTAGAAAAGGTTTGATGAGATCTTAAGCGAAATCAGATAAAAGAGGTCTTCTTCGAGATTACATACGTTTCATGTAGCACTATTTGTTGTAGTAATTTGTACTTCAGCAATCTGCAGAGAAATTATCGACAGTCTTTCGTCTTTTGTGTGAAATCGTCAAATTTGAAAAAGGTGTTAAGGCTTATCTCGCTCAAACTCGGTTTAAAACTTCTCTTGTGTGTGTGTGTGTGTGTGTGTTTGACTTCGGAAGTTTGATCGGCGGCAAACACCTTCGAGCCACCGTGCGCGCTGCTGCAGCGGCATCAACCGAGCAATGAGTTCATAATTGAAATTGTTGGAAACAATCAAAAACCATTTCATTTAATGCGATAATTTTACGCATTTCATGCACAGCAGCCGCAGCCGCAGCCGCAGCCGGCAGCCGGCAGCCACAGCCCAAAGTGCTGTTGAGAGCACCAATGGCACTGTACCACTCAACAGCTCCCGGCACTATTAACCGCCGTATTAAATTCAATAAAGCGTAGCAGACACAGAAGCGCCCACTCAAGTCTGGACAATCCGCGGGCAAGCTCAGTCGAGCAGCCGCGTTGGCCGCCGATATCGGTTCAAATCGCCATCGGACGACTGGTGAGTTAATATGTAGGTACATAAGTAGAATAATTCGAAGAAGAACTCGCTAAGTTTCGGAGCGTACTCGTCAAATTGATAAATTATTGGAGGGCCTTGCTGGGCGCCGTGTGCGGGTGCTCTTCCGAAAGACTTCATGAACATTTTTTGAACGTAAAATTAAATCTACCGTCGGCGAATGTTTGTCACAGCGCTTACCTCCACCACCGAATCCTTGGCCGGGAAAGAGGCCCGGGGGTCCGAAAGGCGGCATCTGCCGAGCTCCCGGCCACGGAACTCCGCCGCCAATGCCGCCCCACGCCACCGCTGCTGCCGCCAGAGCGCTGAAGGGAGTCGGTCTGATGGGCACATGACCCGAGGCCGCCAGAGCAGCAGGCGATAGGATATGCGGCGACGAGGGCATCGATGACGAGTGCTCTTCCAGCGATTTGCCGCTGTCAAGGCCGTCAGGCGTTGAACGGGGCGAGTCATCGGCATTCATGTCCTCAATGTCCACAATCGAATCCTCCTCCTCGTCGTCGCGCTCGTCCGCTGCCAAATCGTCGTCATAGTCCAGCTCCGAGTCCGCTGAACTGCCCGTGGGCGTGTGCCGTTCATGTTTGGCGGGCGCTGCGGAAGGTGCTGTCAGGGCTTCGGCGGCGGCGATCGCCATCGTCTGCTGCGCGCCAGCCGTCGCATTGGAAGTCGCCGTGGGAGTGGATCGGGCGGTGGCGGGCGGGGTGATCGCTTGGTCGTTCGTACTGTGTGCCGCCGTCGCAACCGTCGCCGCCGCTGCTGCTGCCACATTTACCATGTGGTTACTCAAGGGCGACAGACTTGGATGGCGGATATGCGTATGTTGGTGCTGATGGTGATGCTGATGGTGTTGGTGTTGGTGCTGGTGCTGGTGCTGGTGCTGATGATGAAGATGGTTGGACAGATGCAGTTGTGGAGGCACTGGCCCGCTGCTGTTGGCAACGGCGGCGGCCGCCATGGCCGCAGCGTGTTGTTGCTGAGCATGTGCCGCCGCGGCAGCTGCATGAGCGGCGTGCAGCAAATGTGCGTGGTGCGCCACCGTTGCAGGATGGAAGTGGGCGTGAGGAGTGGCGGTTGCCAGAGGCGACGCGGGTGAAGAGCCCTGGGACGCGGGGGAGGTTGTGGATGAAGGCGTCGAGGAGAGATTCGTGGGGGCCAGCTGAGGAGGCGGCGCCTGCTGCTGGTGCTCCGGCGTCCGAGACGGCGAGCGCGCGAGCGGCCTGGTGTCGGCCAGCAGCGACGCGACGCTGAAGTTACTCAGGCGGGAGCTGGACTTGTGGAGCTGCAATTGCTGATGGTGCGGATGCAAGTGCTGCTGCAGCTGATGTTGGTGGTGGGCCAGCAGCAGAGCCGAGGGCGACGTGGGACTTATGCCGCTGCTGTTGTTGTTGATGCCGGTGACGACGTTTTGGTGGTTGCTGCTGACATTATTGCTGCTGCTGTTGCTGTGATGGTGTTGCTGATTGTTGCTGATGATGCTGTTGCTATTGGGGCTGACGACGACTGTAGTGGTGGCAGTCATTGCGGTAGCGGTTTGCGGCGGCACCGTCGGGCTTGTCATAGCGGTGCGTAGGCCAGTGACTGTCATTCCTGATGACAGTTTTATCATATAGAGTCGGGTCAGACGGGAGGGGCGGCAAGCGAATGAGGAATGGTGACACGAACAATATGGCTTTGCTCAGTGCGTAACTGCGTAGTTCCGAAGAATGCGTATTCTTTGCGGTCGCATTCGTTTGCGAAAAATAAATTGGTTATAAACACTGCACAGTTTTTATTAATTCAATTATACTGATATATAAAATAGAATCACTTTTATGGCGAATTTTTTTTCACTGTAAGAGATTATTCTTGCTCAGTTATGTTTAATTGAGTTCCGCAATTATTTTTTATTCTCTGTAAATTATTTGTCATCACAAATAATCGAGCTCGTTTTACTGCATGTGAAGAGGAAAGAAAGACTTTTCCTCTAAAGAACACGACGAACGTTCAAAACCGAAGCAGTCACGTCCTCCTACGATCACGACTGGTCTACAACTGAACTGAGCAGCGAACGTTCGAAATCTCGGTCGATCATACACAAGCAACGAACAACAACCATATATAGAGTTGATTAGATGTGTTTCCGGAGGGAGGGGTGACTTCGTCTTATTGACTGGTGTTGGTTGGCAGTCGAATAAACCAGTTTTTCAACTTTGCTGCTTTGGAAGGGTGGTGCGTGCGAACGGCGTTATGTGTGGCTCTCATTCGCACTCATCCCGCATTTGTTCGTTATACAAATACACCATTTTTATTTTGTTTGCTTTTGATTGCGGCTTTTTTCTTTCTACAACAGCCCTGTTGACAGAGTAAACAGTACTTGTCTCTTTCCTGCTCATAGCGAATGGCCCAACCAATTGTCTGTTAGTGGTACTATCTACTGCTCTTTCTGCTTTCCGGAATTTGAATAATTTTTTGTTGAACGAGTTGAGAGAGATTGTAGAGTGTTTTTTGTGTGCGTTTGATAGAAAAATTAGTTTTTCTGGGTGACGCCCATTTTTCAGGTTTGTTGTTGAAGTTTTCAATTCAACTAGGGTTGGTGAGTCGAGGTGAGTCGTGGTGAGTTTAGCCATATATTTTACCGTCTTTGACTGGGAAAGAGGCAACAGCTTGTCGCTTTTCCTCTCTACGAAGGAGAGACTTCTGCTCGTTTGAGGTTTTACATACGCGCGTACGGTTTTTGGAATGGCTTATTAGAGTGAGGGAGAGCGTTGTACACTCTCCTTAATTTTAAGACATAATTTTCTTAATTTTTTATGGTTTGCCGTCTGTGTGCTTGCTTGTGCGAGGTGGTTTTGGTTAGTGGCAACACTTATTTTCGTTTGAACAATTTTCCTCGCAAGTTAGCACCATTCGGTGATTCTTCTTATTCCACTTTAAATAATCTTTATTTCATTTCTTTCTTGTGGACTTTTATTGGGTTCGTTCGTTCCATCGCTCTTAACCCATCCTGCCGCATTGAGCATAGACTTGCCATCTTCTTCTATGGCAGTCAATGGCTGGCCTCTTCGTTTTATTGTAGTCTAATAATGAATAAGGAGAGGTATAGCTTCCTACTTGTTGTTGTTCCGTGTTGTGTCTCTTGTTTTTATTGGTGTTATGACGCTCGAAATATGAGATAATTTGAAATCCACTTCAGCTGCAGCTGTCGCCTCGTGGAGAGAGAATGACTGGCGGTGACTGGTCGAGACACGTTGCTTGGGGACGCTCTGTCTAGGCGCGTACTTCGCTACGGCAACATAATTCGTTGGTATGCGTGGTTGCGCGTGTTCATACTTTTCATTGTGGCCACTGCTTTTCCGAATGAAGTTATTCATTTTTCGCAAGCCTTTTTTCCGTAAAATCTTGCTCTTAGTTCTTTAAATTTCTGAGGGCGCTTCAAAGTTAATAAGATTCGCTAGCAATATGTTGCTAGCAATAAACAAAAAAATAGTGAAATTCTTATACATAACTTCAGACAAATTAATGACAACGGAAAACATTTTTTACTTGTAGCCAGTTTTTAAAAACCAGGCGTATCTAAGGGTGATGCACAAGCTCCTGGAGGTGAAAATGAGAATTGCGTGTTTCTTCAAAATTAGTATGTCTTTCTTTCCATTTTTATTTTCAGAGCGTTATTAATATATCATTAATTATATATACATATATTATATATTATGTATTTACTTCCTATAAATCCCTTAAATTTGTCAATGGAACACCCTTCCCCTCCAAAATCTCAGTGCTTCATATGCTTTTTTAATCTAGTCAATTGGTCGAATAGTTGAGAAGTTAGATGCTAAGAGTGAAATTTAAAAAAAAAAATCGAAAAACAGAAGTTTGACTGAATTATTTTCAAAATCCACGTCAATACGTAAATTTCTGTTTCTTAAGCAAAATGTCCTTATCAATCCTCGATAAAACGCTGGAAACCGTAAGTTGCTATCTCCTAAGGTTTTGCAGAAAAGTACAAATTCCGAAAAGTACTTCTTACCTGAAAACTCCAATTGGGTATTTCCGTCTTATTTTTATGGCGGCAAATTAGCTCCGAGCCGATCCTTTTTATATTTAAAAAAAAATAATAAAAATTTATCATTACAATCAAAATGTTTCGTTCAACGTTTCATCGAGAATTGAAAGAGGAATTTTCCTTTAAGAAAAAAATGTTACTGATTGATGTGGATTTTTGAAAAAAATACACCCTGAGCGTCTGTCGCATTTTGTGCAGAACACCCTGTATAGGTATGTATAGTCATAGTTATAGGTATAGGTATAGGTATTCAAGAGAGCATACCAAAATACAGCCAGCTTCACAAATGATTTCCGACACGGCCAACTGCTTATTTTGGCGCCATTCAAGCAACGCGAAAGACAGAGATGTCGCTGGTGTCCTTTTCACTGAACTAATGCTGCGCAAGAGAGAAAGGAAAACGATACATACTTTTCTGGAAAGAATATTTTAAAGCGGAAATTATATTTTTGTGCTTTCTTGTGGAAACAATCAAAAATGGGTTGATTGATTGGGGAAGGGAGACGGACCAACGTGGAAGTGGCACAAAATTCTAATGCCCACAAACGCACATTTGCACACTTTGAAAACAGTACAGATTCTGTGTGTGTTTGCGGCGAATTGGGCGGTGTGGGGAAATTTTTGGAAGAGAAATCCATTGTTGGTGTAGTATCCCGGCCGAATTGAAGGGTAGGTGGATGGATGGGGATGCCTTTACAAATGACAATGAGTCGCTCTCTTGGAGTTTTCTCAAATTTTACGGAAATGACGAAAGTATTGGCAGCGCGGTGATGTTTCGTTTATCAAAAGCTACGCTTTGACTATTCACCCTTCACTTTCTTCCTCCAGCGGTCAAGGCGCTAATTTCTAGCATTTTTCGCGCGGTTTTATTTTTGTTCTCGACCCATACTTAACGGAGAGAGAGATAGGCAGCTTGAGAGAGAGAGAGAGGGAGGTAGCTCCTCCTCAAGCATTTCCTTCCTCTTCAATGCCTTTTTCCGGTTTGAGATAATTTTTTTAGGTAGAAAATTATTGTAATTCCAAGCGAGAATAAAGCGATTTTCGCTCAAAAGCTTAGAGTTTTTTGTTTATGTTTGTACTTCGTTCCGTCGGTGTAGTCTTTTGAGATTTGTTCGATTCCGTTCTTCCTGCCAGTTTTGAATCAATTTTGAAAGTATGTACATATGTACGTACATATTTCTTTTTAATATTCGGATTTTTTACAACAATAATATCGTCTTTCAAATTATAAATTCTTTATTTTGAAAATTATTGATTAAACAATAAAAATTAATTAGTTGTTAATTAGGTTGCTATCTGTCAAATTAAACAGATACAGGGTCCATCAGGAACCATTACTGCTCAATAACGAAAATATTGTTCATATCAAAGCACGTTTTTTTCTTTCCTCAGAGCTTCCGAACGAGAACGAGAATGCTCGACCGCGATCGCGCGAGTTAGTGATTATCAAAAGGGAACACGAAGAAGCAGTGGGTACAGCCTCTGCCGCCGCTCATTATCAGCCGCGGCTCCAGACCAAGGAGTCAAGTTCAGCCGGCTTCATTGAAATGATTAGTTCTTTAAGTTGTTTACTGAATGCGTTGGTAACACTTTTACGTAATCAAAAATAAACGCTCGGTCCCTTCAGCGTTGATGATAACCTGGGCAAATGTCAAGCGCTCGGCAGAATCGAATCAGCCTAATTAAAATGTTAAAAGTTTGTACTTTGTACTTGTGCAACGGTTGCTGGCATTGCATAAGCACACTCAGTCACACACACACAGCCACCAGCATGAACTTACCCACTAACCATAATCGGTCGGAATTTAAATCTTTTCATTTTAATTGCAGCATAGTTTAAAATTACAGAAATGCTCACAGTAAAATTATTATAAATACAAAGTGAGAGAGAACCTTAATGAGAACCGTAATGAGAACCTTTTAAGCTGACTGCAGAAGGATCCGGTCTCACGGAAAGAACCATTAACAGCGCACACTCTCGAATACACCAATACACATCAACCTGGACACATCATTAAACCAATCTCGATATTCGACTTCATGGCTGCCATTTTGTTGGAATCTAGCAAATTAATATCTCATTTATCAGTATTAGCCAACAATTCATTCGGTGTTAAAAACCCATTAAATAGCTTTTCAGACAGTCGCCACCACCAAGCACGAAACCAACCCCTGAAGTAGCCCAGGCGAACGGTGAAGAGACCCAGTAGGAAACAAGGCGAGTGAGACCTAAGTAGGTATAATACGATATGAGCAAGAGCTTACCCTCAGAAAAAGAGTGACCATATTGTAGGAGCTACGAACTTTATCTTCAACTCTCTTTAACATTAAATTGACCCTTTGATCAATTTCAATAATTCAATTTATTTAACTTTAAAAAAAATATAAATACATATTAAAATTGTTTAAATAATCATATCACGATAAAAAACTTATTTATTTTAATAAGTTATTACTGTACTCACGTATATACACGTGGTTAGCGCCTTCAATACGCCTTCAAAAGAATGAAGCTGATGAGTTCCACAAAGAAAGAGAGAGAGCGAGAGAGAAAGAGGGAGAATTCCCCAATTTTCTACAGGGATTTCTGAGATATATGTATACTCGTAGTGGTTGTCTACTTTGAAATAAATAAAAATGTGTTCATAGCATATAATCGTATATATATTGTACGAGTATATGAATATATAGTACGTTCTACCATGTACGCAAAGTCTAATCTAAATTTCCATCTAAGTCTAAGAATGAATTTGGAGAGCTGCAACTACGGCAGCGACGAACGAATACATTCTTCTGAATTCTCATGAATTGCCTCGATAGCGCTATATAACGATATTGCTCTTTGGTGGGAAAGTTGATGACTTGGAAGTAATTCAATCTCTTGCTTCCTGCCACGGACGCAACAAAGACATTTTTGCTAATTTCCGTACCGTCAAGCGTAAACGTTCTTTGCTGATGCTTCGGGAATGATACAATCGATAAGAAATCTCGCACTTTTCGCTCTTGCGACCTCTCGAAGTCTCTCTTTTACGCTGCAGTGTAAGACTAACACTGGACAGGGCACGTGCGATCGTTTCTATCGTGTGCAAATCGGTCAATCAATCAATCAAGCTTTTGATAATTATTTGAAAACGTTTGCAAAAATGTAATGTAAATTGCGTTGAGAATTACTTTTTGAGGCAATCTGGCAAATACTCGGTGTACATTACTTCAATGGGCCTGGCACGCATTTCATAATTCCTTTGCTCCTTTTTGACGGCCGAGTTTTGAATTCATAACTATTTCAGACCTAAAAGTACCAACCAAAGTATCCACTCATATGACGATGCATAGTTACCACAATTAGTTACGATTCTGCTCTCCCTGTCGCTACCGCATTGCCTGATTCTCGGTAGTGTTGCCGTTTCTCTCTACCTGTCAATTCTCGCATGATGCCTCGCTAATCGACCAAACACGACGTTTCCTTAAATGGTTTGCAAAGAGTTGTTTCAAATAATTGAATGTCATAAATACAATCAGACAAAGCGTCGCTGAACGATGCCGCACACTGCTCACAGCAATCTCCCGGAAAACCACGAGCAAACACACGGTACATCTACGAATCCAACCCTCGACCCTCCCGTGCCATAGACGAGTACTTGCCTCATTAGAAACGGATGACACCCTTCGTTGACTCCACAACAAGCATCGAGCTGTCACTCACACCGACACACTAGCCGACACACGGAACAAACGAGGGAAGAACCTACCCTCTCTTTCTGCCCTTACTCGGAAACCATTCGGTAGTTGCTGTATTCATTACAGCGTCAGGACTGCTGTCAAATCTGATGGCGATGGCAGCGGCAGCGCTGTCGGCCGTCGCTGCTGGGAAATCAGTGGGGACGATTCACAAGTCGACCGCAAATAGATTGGAAACCGGGTACCGGCAAATAACGTTATCCAAGTCGAAGATTGTTTGGAAAACTGTGGTTTTGGTATCAAACTGAGAGCCATCCCCCATCAGTTGTGGAAAGGGTCAGCGAGGGAGGGTGTAGCAGAGGATTTTCGAAAGGCATTGCACAGATTGCGTTTGTAGTCGTTCTGGGCTTACCGAACTTTGGCTTGGAGAGGAAGAGGAAGATGACTATATACAATAGTATCACACGTGGGTGGTTTGCTTAATACCACTTTGCAGAGAGAAGAAGATAGACGGACAGAGAGAAAGTGTTCCTATTTTTTTAAAATAACTTGTGCTGACAGTTCGTGTGTCGCTTTCTGTTGGCATGACAACGACGATCAGCCGTTATTGTACGCAAAGGTTGTTCCCAGCCGCTGGCCGAGAACTGCGATAACAATAAACAGAGTTATTCGATATTTAGCAATCATGACGGCCGGCGCCCATAAACCAACGATAAAGGTTATGATGCCAAATGCTGGAGGGCCGTCCGGGCGTACAAATTTACCGTCTGCCCTTCGGCGGCTGCTGCCGGTGCGCGTTTATTGAATTATGAACGCCTGACTGACGATGCGACTCGGGAGATAGCTTACGCGCGTGTTGCCGGGTGGCGTTAATGTTTGACAAACAAAGCAAATCAGAAAAATAAACAGCCAAGGGCTGGAGTTGCACTGGAAGGGGGCGAAATGCTTGCTGGAGTCCAGGAAGGGAGGTGGATTCAGCATTCTTTCCTTTCTGGATGAAGGAAAGGAAGATAAGTGCTTCGTGATTTTATTGACTTGACGTCTTCCAACGAGTTGGTTGAATAGCTCGGCAACGGCGGCAGCAGGAAGAGGTTGTTTGCCAAAGGATACGCGGTTGTACGCCTGTTTAGGGCTAATAGAGTGGTCCCGTGGTGCTTCGAGGAATTCGGGTGAGAAACTGAACTGGTCCAATCAATTCTAATAGAAAAAGTGCGCAATCTGATTTTGCACAATTGAATTCGAAAAAAGATTTTGATCAGATGTCGAGGAGAGCGTGGTTATGGAGAGTCTAACGGATGTGGTTCTTGCAGTTGCGGCATCTAAAGGGAGTTCTTATCTTCTGAGGAGGGAGGGATGTTCCTTTGAAATTTATGAAATTTTAAAAATCAGATTTTTTATAATCAGCGGTATAAGGATTAGATGAACGTTTTAATAGTCTTGACTTTCGTAAATAAAGGTTGATCCTCACCCTATTTCCCTCTCCGTCTCTCTCTTTCTTTATCTCTCAGGTGGCGATGAGCTAAAAAATACAAGTTTTCTTCGAGTGTATTAAAATCGACTCAGAATATAATCGAGTTTATTGTGCTTTCATGATGGCAGGCTGTCAGAGAAGCGGCTTCACAAAGTGTATCCCTTAAAGTTTAAGCGGACCAACCGCCCTCGCTGACTACCAGCTATCAAAGACTCTTGTTGGTGTTGTTGTTGCTTTGCTATCTGAAGTGAAGAAGCATTAAAACCATATAACTTCGTTTATTCAATTTACAATTTTTCCAGCAACACTCCTTGGGGTTGGCATCATAGAAAGCGACGGCTCGGAAAGCTAGCAAGGGGCGGATGGGGTGGTCGTTGGGCGGTTGGTTGATGGGAGCGCGCAGGCGAAGAGTAGCAGTAGAAGGAGTCCGGTTGAGTTTCGCAATGAAGTGAGCAAGTAAAGCGATAAATTGAGGCGTGAGGCAACGTACATACATGTGTTCCTTGTCAAGAGGTTGGTCGGATGGAGGCCAGTGCACGGGCTGAAGCCTTTGGAAGCGAGCACCACAGCGGAATCTCCTTCTTACGCTATTTGAACAGTAACCGTAATGAATTTTGATTACTGTGCACCCTTCTTCGCTCCATGCGAGTGAGGACTGTTCTCCTTATATCAGTTGTCCTGGAATGAGACTGTTTGGCGGGTTTTGCTGTTTTGCCGCAGCAAAGGGTAATTCTACGTCTGCATGGATTGACGGGTATTCACGACTTTACGTGAAGTATGCGTATTTATTGTTCGTGTTGTCCTACTTTCTCTTTATTGGTGTTTTGTTGTGGTTGCCTGTTTTTCAGCGGAATAAGACCTAACCCAAACACGAGCGACTGGTACAAAACACACGCACACAACCATTCTCATATACACACAAATGTGTACATAGTTGTGTGTGCGTTGTCATATAAAATAAGAAAATGTTTACTTTAAATCGTAATTAAATATCAGTCATAATCATATAAAAATTAAATGAAATCTATAATAGTAAATTATACTAATTTTACGCACTCAATGAACGAGTATTTTAAAGTAAAAACAAAACTTTTGAAAACTTAAAATGTTTAGCTTTCTCTCTTCAAGTATGACGAGCATAAGCGCGTTAATTCTTTTATCATAATCATCATCATCATCATCATGATTTCATTTCATTCCCGCCACTCATGGTGCGACGGACCGAAGCGCCCTGTATCGTCGCGCACTTCTCAATACGCAATTGACACTAACAACAAATTAGCAGCAACACTTTTCTTGCCAATTTGCGAGCCATAAGTCGCTCAGCTACCGAATAGCAAACAGTTCATTAGGCCCCAAAGCAGCGCAATCAATTTCCATGGCCTTTCCTACTCTTCGTCCCCCTCCGCCAGACGACTTCAAACAAATCGCTGCGCGCTCATCCGTCCAGCGCGGAAACAGTACAGTGCCGTGCCGTTGTTGTCTACGCGGCCGCAATGCTTTGTTGTTGGCGGCAACCGTTGACAATGTTGACCCAGCGTTGTTTGCTGTTTCTCTTTCGGTCCCATCCAGGCCGTATGAAGACTTTTCTAGCTCCGAGCTCTAAGCTTTTAGCGTCCTCTAGTGCCGTTGCCTGGAAATATTTTGCATTTAGTGTCATTTCGAGACTGCTAATTGACACAACAAATATTCGCATTCGTCCCTAGACGTCACCGCTAACTTCGAAAAGAACAACAACTGTTTTCCAGACAAAGTCTCGCGCCACGATCGGCTTGTGACAGTAACCGATCTCCTCGCCAGTAGTGAGAATTAGCGAGTTTTACCAACTTTTCTTTCTGTGTGCGTGCTTCATTGTTTTTCAGAGGTGCCAACTAATTTGGGCGACAAACGGCAATGAGTCAGATTCTCCGGAGAGCTGCATCGAGGATGCGAGAGAGCTTAGATTCACTGGAAAAATTGTGACCTTAAGAAGACCACTAGAGACTAGGAAAGACCATCGATCCAAATCATTCATCTCAGTAGTTTTCAGTCCGTCAATAAAGAACAACCTGACAAAACCGGACCAAATAAAATTACAAAAAATTTTGAATACTCGTACTTTGCTCTCGCTCTTGCTTTGGTTCATTCCTTATCACGAGTTCATTTGAACCCATTTCAGCGAAAATGCAAGCTTAAAATCTTTGAGTTTTTCATGCCTTCTCAATATATTGCAAACAGTGACTGAATGATGGACTGACGTTAAAAAGTCAGTCGGTCCTGTAGACCACAAAAGATGCAAACAGAGAGATGGAAGGTGTCCCGAGAGCAAGTGAAAAAGAAGAGGAGCGATCGCGCTTAGGCGCAGCGGGAGCAAAGAGGTGCGAGGAGCCCAAGGCCAAAGTAAATACCGAACACACTGAGTTTAATTAAGTAATTGAGTGGTTTGTGTTCGGCCATTAGCGGCTATTTGTGCAGTACAGAGTTGATCCTGCTGCTGCTACTGCTGCTGCTGTTGCTAAAACCACTTACACCAGAACCGAAAAGAATCGACAACCAACAAAAACCCAAAGAAGTTCCACGAGGTGGCATCAAGGAGCTCGCAAGTGCCCAAAGAACACGAATAATACATTAATTGTTGCAAGATACGCCACAGCCGAGAGCTCTTACTTGCTCACTTGGGTCAATATTTGAACAGTATTGACGGAGGGTGATGATGATGGAGACGAGTCAATTGGTTTTACGTCTTTGCCGACTCTGCGGAACCTCTTCTTAGCAGCACTTCAAACTACGCCACACCGCAGTCATGTCATGTGTTTGCAGAGTGAATACTTTCTTTATTATTTATTAGTTGAAAATAAAAAACAATATTTATGTTCAAGTGAAGAACTTTTTCATACCTTTAATGTTTGCCGAACATCGTCACGATCGATAATAAATGAGAGTCGATCAATTAAATCAGTCTGCAGTTAAAGCGGTTCAAAGCAGCAAAGCACGGAGGGGCAGTCACAGGAAATGGGTCAAAAGAAGTGGACCAATTTCAAGTGGACCAAGAGTCTGAAGTGATTGTCTTGATTTCAACCAATCATAAGGTCCTCGAGGTCTTCATCGATACTACATCCTTTTATTCGATGTACCTAACAACCGATACCTACCAAATCTCTCGTCTTAGAGACTTAACCTTCCCCTGATAAAGATCTTCCTCTATCATCTAAGCCCTCTCAGTTCATAGTTCATAGTTCTAGCCCTAGACAGACTGGAAGGGAGGACTTTTTATACGAAGATCTAAAATTGTGGCTTAATTTCACTTGAAAAAGGAAATTCGTTTACTTTGCTTTTTGTTACAAACCTGTGTACTCTTTTCAACACTTTTGATGGCTCGGGCACGGCTATTTTGTAGAATAGCCGCTAATGGATGTTGATATTTGCTTATAATTTCCGCTTTCAAATTAAGGATTTACGAAGGATCTATAAAATATCTTCCGCGCCAGTAGTTTTGTATCCTTCGCAGGAAATTTTTTCGAGTCAAAAAGGAATGAAAAGGAAAAGGAAAGAAAATCGTCGCTAATAAGTACGCTTATAAGTGAAGAGTCGCAAATAAGTACGTATAACCACATCACACGGCCACCGTGATTGTTTTAGCGGCTAGAAGTGGATCAATATTAAATGGTCATAATTAAAATCGATTATGTATTCGCTTTCGCTAGTGAGACTGTCTGCACGTTGGCAAAATTACAAAAGCACCGTACATATGCCGTCGACTCACGTTCTTAAATCATTAGAGCCGGTCATTCCTGGCCGTGTGCACCCACTCTGCGGGTACTTGAACTGATCTTTGTTGGTAGTTAGGTCGAGCCGAAGTTTTTATTTTCGGCAAGTTACAGCTGTTACAGCCTGCCTGTTGCCTACAGACACCCGGGCCGAAGTCCCTTCATTCTAGGTTTGTGTGCAAACCGCAGGACATTTATTGCGTTCATCTGTTTGTCCTTTGCCGATTGTCTTTACCCGGACTATTATATTGACACTTGAGAATAATTGGATTTTACTTGAGTCTAATTTGAGTTCTCCTGGACTCATTTATTTTCTGTTTAGCTCTTTTTTGTGATCCTCAGTTACACCACGACCAGGTAGATACGCATACACGTCGTCCCTTCTTGACTTTTTTGTTTTGGTCCTCGTCTGAGGATGTTGCAACATTTGCTGCTTATTGTTTGAACTAAAGAAATCCTCCCGAGTCGCCGCATCGACCTGCCTTTGACTTTACGTAGATACTTTTAATTTGTTATTGAAAAATCTTAAGAATTTGTTTGAAGATTGTTAGCTACTTTGGCGCTCTCTTGTCTTTCAGAAAAACATGCTTGTAGTACTTCAGTTAATTGCACGAGACTGCTGATCATGGTAAGAAATTATGAGGCAGAGAGACTTCTTTGATTACAACTAACGTTTATCACATCCTTAGGCTCTTACGACTGGGTATCCTACGAGTATCCTATCTCAGAACAGGACTCCTCCTTTGTCCTGTTGGTTGGAGCTACTATATGAAGTAATTTTATGGACCTAGAAGCTTTATCGGAGAATGATTTTGTTTCTGAAATCCTTGCAAATTATTGGTATGAAGATATAACGTTCAATATTTTAGGCGATGCCCTAAATTTAAACAAAAGGAGAACACCTAAATTTACAGAAGCCTTTTCCGATTTAGTCGGTGAAGTTATTTGGACATTTTGGAACATCCAATTGAATTTTAATTTCAATTTTATCAAATTGAATTGTCAGGAACATAAATAATCATAATAGTGCCAATAAAGATCGACTACGGTGTATTCGCGGCACGTAAAAAGCAAAGCCTTGTGTACAACTTTCAAACTGACAATTTCATTGCTCAGCTGCCAAGAAATCTACCGGGTGTAACTGAGAGTTACGCTTGCCATATGATCCTAAGCGTTGCAGGATCACCGGGCACGACCACCATCGTCACCACCTCTGCGGCTCTTGCGTGAGGAAAGAGCATAACAAACGCAATCGTAAAGCGATTCCCAGAAACTCATCACGTGCCAATTCCGCAACAAAACAATGTCCTGTTTCGTTCTTCACAACTGGCTAATTCGGTTGACTTCCAAAGGTCTACCAAGGAAAAGGAGATGAAGAACGGCTCTTCAAAAGTGGAAAGCATTTGCTGTTATCCTCGACGAAATGAGGATTATGCACGAGTGCCAACACTTCAAGGAAGGCATTGTCCGACGTGGAGAGATCCGTTGTGCGCCCATTGTCTGTGACTTGGCAGGAACGGACGGCACAGGCTCGTTGTCGAAATGCGGAGCGGCAGAATCCATACCAGCCAATGCGTAAGCAGATTAACAGAGAAAATCTGTTCTTTCAAAATCGCCTTAAGGCAAAAACTGTGGACGCGTTAACTCTGCCTTTGTGACTTTGTATTAATTTTCAATGTTGTCTGTGAGGAACATTGACGCGGTGACTGTGGATGGTGGATGGCTGTGAGTAGTGTCAGTTTCTCTGCTGATAATATTTCCAGTTGAGCTGTTCATTGTATTCCAGGCACAATGGGTTATAGAAATACATCCGAACAGATAATTCAAGGAAGCTTGATTCGATATGCTCGATAAAATCGCAAGTTATAATTATTAACGATAAGTGAAGTGATTAAAAAGACCCAAACAGTGTTTTTCTCATGTAGATGTCCTGCCATTGTTTCGACCTCTGAATGATGGCCTAAGAGTGACTTCAGGACGAGTACAATCAATTTCGTATTGTTTTCCTTGAAGTGGAAATACTTCGTTGGGTTCAATTGAATTCGAAGTACCATTAAATAGTGATAGATTTATCCTTATACTTTCTGCCCTTGCGTTCCTTCTCGGGCCTTGGACTTTATCCGATCGGTCGCCACCGATCAAAACAAAAGTCTTCAAGCGGTACTCAATAATGATAAATGTCTTCAAATCTTATTCAAAAGTGAACAATTCTTTCCGTCGCAGCAAATTTTTACATCTGCCGTTCGGTGGTGCTGCCAGACAAACGCCCCGTGGACTAATCAGTGACTCAACATCAAATTGGAAACAACAACGACAAAATACAACATCGATCGAACTGCATTGGGAAACGCGCAAGAGCCTCTGGTTCATCAACGTGGACTATAACGAGCGCAGCGAGGACGCGTAACGCAAACGAAAAGAAGTTACCTGGAAAGATGCTATTCTTCCCGGTGAAGATCTTTGCAATAATGACCCATTTAATGTCACCAACGAAAACCGCCAATCAGTCACGCAAGCGCTGCTCTCGACAACCGTAGATGCGTTCAGCTCAAGCAGCAGCAACAACCTCTTCGGCAGCAGGCTCAAGAGCATAATTCGATGCGGGCAATCAACCCATTCGAAGGACCACAGCGTAAGGATTGGATAAAGGAGCAGCTGCGACCGTCCTCCTTAATAACGATTGTTAGTGCCCACAAGGTCTTACGAACGGCCGCAAGGACTAAAGAATTAGTTATTCATTAAGAAACAATGCTCATTAAGAGGAAATATATTTGGAGGAATTGTTGAGGAGGATTTTTGCGTGAAAACGTTAATGAGAGTGTCGTGAGGTCGACAATGTCTATACAATGTTGTTTGTTCGAAGACTAATCGACGTGACGCTGCATTATTGAATAATTTTGTTAATATTGTATTTACGAGTATGCGCTGCATTCAAAACTCCATCACAAAGGCTTTTGTAAGGGCTATTTCTATCAGAGAGGCTTAAAAACTCATGATAACGACTCTTTCATTAGAGAGCATTCAGAGAGCATATTTAAAATGGTGAGTATACTCGTACACGTCTAATTTTGTGGTAAACTCGGAATTCCTTGATACTTTTTATGGTTGTGGAAGTGTCATTTGGACGCTAGTTTGTCTGTTGCGTACTTCAATTCTCCAGATTTTCTTGCTGTGCAGCTGCTGGCTTGCTCAACCTGCCTTCCTGCAGAGAAGCAAGCAGTAGTCCTGTGGTGCTCAACACGACCGTTCTTCTCTGCAGCTTATTGATTGTTTCCATAAACGGCGCTTCGAAGTCTGGTTCGTTAAAACCTAAAACCTGCGGAGTGTGAGAGCGGCAACTGTACCTGTTTTAGCGTGACCAACGCATGTGTCCCAGGATCAGAAATCGACAGAAAAAATGTCCACACCAGGAAGCTCTTGACTTTTGTTTATTTCTTCAAGTTGCCGAGCAGTACGAGGAAGTCTCGAAAAATATCACTGCACACTCTTTTACATACAATTCGACGCGACCGAATGGCCGATGGATGGGCATGTTATACGCCAGTAAATCTACAACTTTTTGTGGGTATTAGTTTTCCTTCCACTCCCCTTGACTTATTAGACGGAGTAGTCAGGTCCCAAAGACATGCTAATGGATTGTGGCATTACCGTGTCTGCCAACGAATAGGTGACGGCTGATGATAAGAAAGCCAATCACAATCATTAAAATGAGCCCTTATTTATTGTTAACATATCCTGATCGTCTCGATTGTGCAGGTATCGCCCAACATTCTTTCGCCTCGTTAAAGTTCAGCAAAACGAAAACTCCAAATCTGAAATCTAAAGAGATAAACATCTCTGGTTCTATTATAAACGCACGGAATTCAATTTTGCATTGGCTGCCTTTCGGTTGAATCCACTTTAATAAGTGGATTTTCCGAGGCTGCCAGATTGAACATATGCTCGACCAGCTTTCATCAAATCTGTAATCGTTTGGCCGTAGCTTTTCTGGGCACGTCGTAATTATACGGGCTGACAAAGGATTTCAATAATCGCATTATTCGTTTGATGATGAAAACGCACGCAAATGAGTGTCGTTCTGAGGGACGACACCGCTTCTCGTACTATTGTAGTTATGGATGTACGGCAGCTAATCCAGTTGATTTCTAAATAAGCTCACTTTTTCCAAAACTCAGCTTCGGTCAACTTTTGTTCGCAAGTGTTGAGTCGTGCCGTGGAAATTCGCGTAAACCTTATCATGATTGGAGCAGCTTGACAATCATGGTTCATAACTCACAATATGTGTTGTATGATTTATCCAGGAGGAACTGATATTTTCAACCCAGCCCTGCTTCTCAAACTACAAAAGCTACCACTACCGTGTCTTGAGGTTTGAAGACTACGAGTACAAGATGGAGCAGAAGAGATTACTGCGGCAGTAAATATTCGGAAGAGAGTTCTCCCTCTCTATCGCTCCCGAGCAGCGTGCTTACTCTGTCGGTACAATTAGAAAGCAATTTACTGAGCAATTCTTTCTTGGACTTTCTTTTATGGATACTAAACAATTAGCAACGCATCACTTAAAAATCATTCCAGGCCAATTTCGAAAATTGTG
Source organism: Conops quadrifasciatus (assembly GCA_949752815.1). Lineage (NCBI taxonomy): Eukaryota > Metazoa > Arthropoda > Insecta > Diptera > Conopidae > Conops > Conops quadrifasciatus. The sequence goes on from OX457078.1 coordinate 41,508,899, forward strand.
ACAGAATTTTATTTTAGGGATAAATCAAAATACAATGCATTTTATAAACTGCCAGAAAGGAACATCACAGAAAGGAAGGCACATCGGCACAACAGATGCTTAAGAGCGAGTGTCTCTGTTTTTGTGTCCTAGATACACCCACCGGGGTCGAGACAAAGACCAGCAGGGAGGCAACAATCCAACGGGCACGGTTTCTGCAGCCGGTGAACAATGGCAACAATAGAAACACTTTAAAAGCGAGCAGGGTACCCTTTGTAACCACTCCTCGGCACTCACGCCCACCTGCCCTGGAAATTCACACGTCTTCGAGGGATCCGAAAGGACCACGGCAGGAGCTAACGGCCATTTGAATGCTCTCGAAGCCGAATTCTTCTTTGTTTTTGCACTTCCGAACAAAAGCCAAGATGCCACCACAAAAGAAAATAAAAGAATGTTTTTCCAAATAATTAAAGAGAGAAGAAAAAATCCTTTTTCGGGCCACTTTCTGCTGCTGGCATCGGCTCAACCGTCGTGTGTGTAATTTATTGCAACAGCCGGCTGACTAATGACTTGCCGCAACTTGTTGTTGAATGCCAACAACAATCATCTGGTATTCTTGCTGCGATTGCAATAATTTCCTTGACTTGGCTTCTTCGGCCTATTGCGCTGTCTACGACTCCTCAACGAATCGCCTGCAATTATCGCATTGAGACTAACGGCCGGCAGGTCTGAGAAGGTGCAGCCGTAAAGCGTTGTCGCTTTTGCATTAAACAATTGAACTAAAAGACACTTTAATGACCTCTTTTTGATATGTTAATGTAACGCGTTTCTTGTGAGTCTTCATCCTAAAGAAAAACGGTAGGCCCCAGGTTCAGTTCTGTCCCTAATCTTTCTAATTTTCTAATTGCAATCAGAAATATTAAATGTAATTCAAACTCAATAAATGTATCACTTTAGAAGCGGTGAAGTCCTGCACGAGTCGCTACGTGTACAGAAGTGGTCACCTCTGTAGAGAGATGAAAACTTAGTTCATAGATTTTTCCGTACCAAGGTTTTCATCTCGTGTTTCGCTTGAAGTAAATCGGTTTTCGATTGGAGTAAAAACCAATAAACTATAAAAGAGTTGTTATTTTCTGTAATTTTTAGTAATTTGAAGATATTTCCCAAATAGTCGTTATCAACATTAGCTCTTGCTGTAATTCTGTCACTTCTTATCGATTCTTATCTGGAGTCATTCCGATCGTTACAACTTAAGCGGGCTTACTTGACTTGACATGTTACACTCAGAAAAATACTAGGTGCTACGAGTTGAGTTTTCGGGTTTTGTGGGAAGCATGACCAGGAAAAATTTGAAAAAAAATTATAATTTAGAAAAAATTTTGGCATGCTTAATAATGCTTAAAATAAACTAGACTCAAAATTGAGTAAGCGTGCTTACCGCAAGCATTTCTTTTTCTGAGTGTACGAGTATTATAAAACGTAGAGGATAATGAGATCAATGGCTTAAGTCATTGAGGCTCAGTCTGTTATCTATCTACTCTTTTCTCCATATTATTCTGCCCTTCAGACGAGAATCGATAGGACGATTCACTATCGAGTAATGTGTTTAATTGTTATGGTTAGTCATCACTTTTGTCTGAACTGACAGTTCGGCTCTAATTCCAACAAACAAACTGCTCCGAGCTTTGAAATTTATTAGAAATTTTAACCAACCCGTTTCTATGCCCCCGACTCTCTACTTCTTCAAATATCAAGTAATTATGGAGGGACATAAATTCTTCAATTTTAATATTAAAAATTTGGAAGATAACCCTTTGCGATGAACTTCTTGTGTTCGTTGTACAGAATGGGAGGAAGGTATGTTTAGGGAACGTATTTTGCCTCTTGATAACTTCTTATTACTACAAAAACAATGAGTAGACTGTGAAGAAGGAGAAAAAAACTACCCAGCTGATAAGTAAAGCCGTCGACTTCTTCAACTGATTAAAGGCGACCGCGACACTTGAATTTTACTGAGAGTTGGACCGGTTCTAAGGCATGTTAATCGCCCTGTATTGCTTGTTAATTGGGTTCACCAAGGGCTATTCGTCTTGTCCTGGAAGAGGTACCCGTAGGCTCCCACTCTCTCCATAAATCGAATCATCACAAATACTTAAAATAACATGACGAGTACATGCTGAAATGAGTTTAGTGGGTCTAATGAGCTCTCTCGAAAATACGAGAACCCTTTGTGGACAAAGAGGTGGACAAGGAAAGGACGAAGATGAATATGAACATACAAAGAAATATTGATTAATATTCGTCCTTCTGCTACTCTTGAAGCCGCCCATCGTCTGCGGGTGCTACTAGTACGGCTTAATTTTTAAAATTGTTCGTTTAAAGTGGCGCCAGGGTGGGTACACACAGTACTTCATACTGCCTCCTCATACTTCTCTCGGCTATACCTTTCGAAATGGTATCCTCTTTGCATGCACTTCGAAGTCCTTGCTACCGTAAGTCAGTAAGTCTGGATGAGCTGCTGACATGGGCTGGTCCTGTTTCCTCGGAAACCAAAGGCCATAATGTTCCTTCTGAATGTGGTCTCCAATTTCCATGACACAAACTCACAGAAATTATTACTAAAGGAATAAGTTGTTGCTTCAGTACATAACATTTCTCACTCTTTCCACAAAGTAGTTCGTCACTTTCTCATGCAAGTGGAGGAATCATAGACGCTGGTGGATTCTGTGGGATCCTAAAGACTCTCTTTACTAATTCGATTACCGATCAGTTTTCAAAAACCTCTTTCTAATTGTTTTCGAAGACATTTTCTTCTCTTAAAGCTATCGTGAGCACAATTAAATTGAATTGATACGATGGTGGTATTCGGTAAATACCTTAGAGGCCGCGTACACGACATTTGCTTTCTCAATTCGAAAGAATTGAGAGGTTCCCTTTCAAAAGACGGAATTCTTCCTCGGCGAAATTCGAACCTTCCTTAAAGAATGTGAAAATTGCGGCTGGTTCAAAAGCAGACGCGTTTGTTGCCACTCCCACAACGACACCTTTTGGACAGCAACCCAATTTCTCTTCTTCCCTAACTAAGTCTTCAGCATCGGTATTATCTCCGGCCTTGTCGGCTGCCGAATAGCGATCAAAACGCTGTTTAACTGATCTGTAATTTTCATGTCATTCTTGACACGCCTGACATTCGATGATTTATTTCTGCGGTCAAAACATGTGTTAGAGATGACGGCATTGCACTCAGGAGCAGGGCCGCCAGCAGCAGTAGCAGTAGCAGCAGGAGCTGTAGGAAAAGTGATCCATTCACGCAGTCGGTTCTCTGTACCGCAGCGAGTTCCGCCCACCGAAGAGTATAACAACACGAGTGCGACCGACTGTAACGCGGCCGCCTTGCTAGACGGCGGCCAAAGTGTCTGATGATTAGTTTTGGCATCGGATTTCCTTTGTTTAGTAGCTCGTCCAAGTGACAAGATCGATTCCGCGATTCGCCGCGGTGCTAATGAAAGGCGTTCACCAGCCCTCGAAGTCGCTGCGATATCACGAAAAGGTTTGTAGTGTGCGGTTACTAGCGCCATTGCCATTAACAGGACCAACGCCATGGTCTTTTGCTTTCACTCTCTCCACACATGGTTTTGTGTGGGGCGAAGCGACGGTGCAGAGGCAGGGGCATGTGAAGATCGGGGCCACAAGAGAAAACAACCGGCACAGGATGCGCACAGAAACGATTTGTCAAAATACTAACCACATACGAAGCGACGAAGTAGGAGGAGAGAGAAGGGCGATCTTTTTTCATTCGTTTGTGAAGCATTTCCGGGAACTTTGTATTAGTCTCATTAATGAATTGATGAACGTTTTAGTAATTAAAAACTATTAAAAATTCGAAATACACGCTTGCAGTGTTTGTTAACGAGAATAAGAAAAGAGTGAGAGATACAGAGAAAGTGGGTAGGGGGAGGGGTAGGCTGATGGGGAGGTAGAAAAAAATTAAGGGTAAAAGACAAAAGGCAAAGCAGTGAGAAGAAACTGACGCTGATCAAGGAAAGAATCGGGTTTTGGGAATGGGTACCAATTCCTTTCTGCCGAATTCGACTTATTTAAATGTTTTGCTTATCAATTACAGAAAACTGCCTTTCGCCGTTAATGGAAAACCTCATCATCGAAGCAACATACTCACTTATCTTTGAATGAAACAATAATTTTCCACCCTCATCCATTTTCGTCTCTTGTTCCGAACAATCGTTCACTCTATAACGCACTTCGTATAATTTCCTAATGAAAATTAATTGTGCGAAAATGTGTCGAAAACGGGGAAAATTACACAACAAATAAATATTCATGGCTTCATTATCCGACATGTTCGCTGCAAATGCACATTTAGAGCCGTGAAATAATATTGTACCTATTTCGCACCACCCTCTTGCAGCCCCTTCCGCTGCGATATTATTGCAGTCAGAGCGGGGCAGCGAAGAAGCGGAAGGTCCCGCTGTGTCGCCGAACATTTTCGCCATAGCGTCGTCGTTGGGGTGAATTTAGTCGCCTGCGTGATGGAGAGCACCAGCATCAATAGAACCACGCATACGCTCGCACGTACACTCACGCGGACCGCCATTTGTGCGAGGGCACGAAGGATCATTTCGCATTACTACGATTAGTTTTATCAAAATACCACTTAAACAGCGTGGTCCTCTCCCTCTGGCCTCTGCCTCTTTCGTGGGCCCAGTTTTATTAACATTTTCACAGTTTGAGATCATATGTCGCCATTTTTGTTTCCATTATGCGCAACCTTCGAATGATTTGACACTGTAACGCATTTCATATTTGACATTCTCGAGTGCCTGCCAGCATGCGAAAATGATAGGACGTGGCCGAGGGATCCCTCTTCGTGGTAAGCGCTGAGGGTTTTCTGTTTTCGGGTTCGACTATACGATTTGCCTGCGCGTCCCAGTTCAATACAATTCTAAATGGCATGCCTGTCCCTGGAAATTAAACCGTTTTTGATTTGCTAAATGGCTTTTCTTCGGGAATGACATGGCGTGTGTTACTGATCTTTGATGAACTTAATTTGATGGAAAACAAAATGGTTTCCAGAAGAGACAGAGGTTTCCATTCGTATGGAGAATACGAAGAAGTCTTCAAATCTCTTTGATCCATTTAATGGACCATTTGTTTGTGACTAAGCGAGAATAAAATAGTATACCATAACAAATAAATCAAAGCCACTTCAGGTTCAAAGTCTCGAGAGAAGGTCTGGAGAGCTTGTCGAAAGTGCTGCAGGCTCCATCTGGAGGGATCTAAGGCATTTGATTGTACTCAGTCTTCGGCGTCGAGTTTAATTCGAATAGTGCTGACTTTCAAACGTTCTTTTAGTAGTTATGTTTATTCCGCTGTTATGTTCTGTCTGAATTAGAAATGTTTAATTGTCACACGAAATCAAAAAAGGGATTCCTCTCAATTTTGCTCCCTCATTTTATTGCAAACAATTAAATCTGATTCTATTCTTTACTGAACCGAGTGAAAATCTCGATTTGTTTTGCTTCTCGCAATCGAGCTCCATCCACTTTGTCCTTGTAATTGTGGTCTTCGAATGCGTATCCTTTTGCCTGTGTTTTCTTCTCGTATTTCTATTACTTTTCCATTACACTTAAACGCTTCGAATTGCTTTATTTTTCCTTTTTTTGTCATGCGCACAGCGAAGGATTCTCTCTCATTAGTTTTTTCCTTGAATAGCAGAGATCGTTGCTGTTGCTGTTGCTGTCGCTGCCGCTGCCGCGTCCTTTAGTGAACATCCTCACCATGCCCGGTGCCGCTACCGCTGTTCGTTTTTACGCTTCGTTGCTTGCAAACTCATTCGAAATCCTTCTCCCATTAAATGAAGTTAATTTATTACCCATTTATTCATTGTCCTCCTCGAGCGTCGAGCGGCAGGATCCATGTGCGTCCACAATATAGTGAGTCTATTAAAAGTGATTTCTGTTGTACACGCATTGTACTGCTTGGTATTGTCTTTCTGGAGTGGCTGAGCAGCGGTACAGGCTTTCATGACCCTCTTGCACTTCAGTTTCCTCTTCTTCTTCCTTGTGCCGAGGGCCCTTGCTGTTGCTGTTGCTGTTGTTGCTGTTGCTGATGCTCTGCTGTGTCATGATTATTTGTTGTTGTTGCTGTATTGTTGTCCTCCTCGTGTTCGCTCTGATGAGGTTGATGATTTCAATTTAGTTTAATTGTGAAAATATTTATTGCCATTTCAGAGCGTAAGTGTTGTGTACACCTTTTCTTTCCTTCTCTGCAGTTTGCCTTCCGCCTCCCCTTCCTCTACTGGTTTCAGGCATTTTTGACGCATCCTTGTTTACTAACTGATCAGGGTATGCCGGCCCTTCTCGGCTCAAAATCATTCTTCGATCCTTATGTGCCGCAAATATACAACGAATGTGTGTTTCCGATTGAAGCACATTTGCTGAAGTCGTTGTGGTTGTTGTCGTTGTGGTTGTTGTTGTTGTTGTTGTTATTGTTGTTCTTGTTGTCAGAATGACATTTGTGTCATTAGAGGTTACAAAAGTGGCGATGAATTTCCGTTTTTAATTTGATTTATAATAAATTTTAATTGAATTAATTGAATTTTGAGATGCTGCCTTAAATGGATTTAAATGGTTTGACTCATAAGACTTCGATGAAATTGGGAGGTTACTATCGATACTTTTATGTAGCATATTTATTCTAAAACAAAACCTCCTGCCAGGATCTGCTGCGGTATATTCCTCGAGTCCTGTGGAAATATTGAATCGGTTTGGATAAATACAAAGATCATGGCTACATTGAGTGCAACTTCGGTGGTTGATGCTTTGGTCTTACAAAATCTCATCTAAAAAGGATAAATAAAGATACCGATAGTGAAAAAAATTACTATTTTTTCAGCAATCTTTGTTCACTTCAAAGATTGAATTGATTCGATTTACTTCAAGGGACTTAATCTCTTTCTTTCATTATACCCATTACAACCTCATCCATCTATTGCTCCTCGAATCCTGATCCTGCTCCTGTTGAAGACGTTCCCAGAAAGCATTTTTCTTAACATAAAAACAATAGACCTCGTAAAATCTTACAAAGGAATTAAAGATCGATCCGATCGCACTCATTCATCCATTCATCCATTCATTCATTCATTTCGACCAGAGCGTACAAATTTCTCGTCTCCATGCTAGACAATTGCTTTGTGTCTCTATTTTTTATCGTCGGCGAGCAAGTCTCTTTTTTGCTGGAGATTCCATTTCAATTTTTGCTGCCATTGAAATTGTCAACAGCGCAATAAATACACGATTATTAACACTTGATGGCACTTCTGACATAATTACGACAAACACGATCGCTTACGAGCACGTAACGCAGCAATAATGGCGGCGAAGGTGTCACTTCTACTCGAACGCACACGACAATGGCAGTCAGCGATCGGGGATGAATGGCAAAAGTGTCAGCCGAAGTGACGTCGTCATCATTGTGTGTTAAATATTGCGGCATGTTTCGATTTTGGGCATGAAGCTCAACGAGACTACGACAATGATACTCCAGACGAGGATTTCTGAAAGTGAACCGAATGATTTCGGGAGATGTCTTTATTTCGTAGAGAATAGACGTTGTTGTTTGTCGGTATTGATATTTGATTTCACTTTTCAGTTGGACCAGACAACTACGCGTCGCTTGGGTTGGACACCAGCGACCCTGATGATGGCATCAGAGCGTGGATAAGCTGGTATTCTGGGAGTACTGCGGGTGCATTTGGCCCAATTAATCGCCAACTGCTGCACTGAGCTGGCTGTACATACATACATACATACTACACTTCCGATCTGATCTGCATCGTATCTGATCGGTAGCACTAGTCTTTCCTTCTCATTTTGTCTAATTGTTGCAGAGAGCTGAAGCCGGTCAATCAATGAAGCCTTCTGACGACAAAGAAGTAGTTTCGCTGAAAGTGGCATCAGAAGGCAGTTGATGTCGGTGGCGGTACACTTGTGGAGGTTAGTCTCTAATATGTTCATGGGTCTAACCGACAACGAACGTTACCTGTTCACCGAGAAGAAAAGACTATTCCCATCTCAAATACTATTCGCAATTAGGTTGCTCTGTCGTAAATTTGTCCCTCACTGCGTCATATAATTTATCATTCTGCTCAACGATCGTGCACTAATTCGCTTGCGCAGTTCTACATGCATGAATCATGCTTGAGTTATGTTCAACTCTTTTGCTCTCAAATTATAAATCAATAAATCTACTCCAATCGAGCCGCGGACCAGCCGGTCGGCCGACCGGTCGGCCAGCATCAGCTCCAATTGTGGAGCACCGGCTGCAGTGCGGCTGCAGTGCGGCTGGATGCTGTGGCACCGTGGCGAGTCCTCCCTCCCGTTCGGAAGCCGTACGCAACGCACCGACATTTGATAATTTATTATGCAAAATACTCATTCACTCAAGGCGTTAATTTGCTGCGTTCTAGAGGACGACGGAGGGAAGCAGAGGGAGAGATGAGATGCGGAACGAGAGGATCCTGACTCGCTGAAGCCATTAGCTTAACGATCGCCGGACTGCTGTGTCGAAACGCATTCTTCCTCGCTGTAATCATGTGTTTGACATTGGTGCGATTTTAATCCCATTTCACGGTGATCCAGCCGTAACCCGGTTGAAAATGATAATGGAATGACGATGATGATGACGACGACGGCCATGGCGGTGCCGCTGGTACAGTGCCCGTTCTTAAGCGGCCCAAATTTATACATAATGTGCCATGATTAACCATTTGTTGGAGCAAATTCCGGAGCCATTCATTAACGCGTTCTGGGTTTGAAGTGCGGCTGGCAATTAGGAAGAATGATTCAAGCGCTGTTGAACAGAAAAACGCAAGCTGAAGAGCTGCGAGGAGGTCGTCCGCACTAATGTTGCCAGCTTCCTTTAGACTCTAGTATGTTGCCAGTGGGTATTTCTCAGTTGTGTGGGATTTTCATTTTCGTTTTTTTTGTTCTTCGAAATCGATCTCTGCTCGGACTGTTAAATTGGCAGGAACTTCTAAGACTTTTATTAGCTAAATTGTCTGCATTATTGTTTAAAACTGATTATATTTCTTAGTTGTTTGTATATAAAAAACTATTAAGAGTCGGATCGATCGGTTGCTTTTCACTCAACATGAGAAGCAGAGTAGAAAAAATTGTGTCTTTCTTCTCCATTTCTCAATTTTCTCATCATTGTGAAGCCTTTATTAATTTGACGAGCATTCATTGTGGCTAATTGCGCCAAACGAGCTCTCTTGTGACAAGCAAGAGTGTTCAGTGTTTATCGCAGCTCACAGCCTCACCAGACCGCGCGCCGGACACACACGCGCCAACAATTGCGTGATGTGCATCACCTGAGACCTACCGACGGAGCTCGTGAAAACGGGTCGCCGCGGACCAACGAACCGACCGACCGACCGACGAACCGACCACCAATCGTCGGATGATCGTCGGCTGTTGGTAAAGCCGAAGCAGAGAATGGGCCTGGGGCTGAGGCTGAAGGAGCAAGGTCAACGCATTACTCATCGGAACGGTTGAGATGCGATGCAGATGAGCTTCGAAAACGAGTCTTAATGAGTACTCAATACAAAGGTTTAATCCAGCGATCGTCGGCTGTGTCGTCTCCTTGTCTGCGCGCCTGATTGCACTCATTGTGTATTTATCATCGAGCAGTTTGAGTCGAGCGAGGCTGAAGCCGAGCACCTCAGCGGCGATCGTGTTCGCCGGCGCGTTGCTGCTGAGGCTCTTTCTTACGCTTCGAATCATTAATTAAATTAATTCGCTTTGAAAATCTGACTTCAGCGCAAATAACGAATCGATCGACGGAAGGACAGGCCGACCGTGTAGAGACGATACTTGCCGACATTCTTGTTGACAATTTGTGAATTCAGATTCCGGCTAATGTGTATACTTTTTTATTTATTTTGAATTGCCATTGTTTGGTCTAAGCGGGACAAATTAAAATGAACAGTTTGAACCGTTTTTAACTCTCGACACTTTTAATTTTAGTATACTGTCCAATGCTTTGTTGAACTGTGACTCTCGGTCATCGCGCACCCAGCGCCGCACTCAGTCGTGTTCGCAGACTCTGTTGTCTTTGATGTCAGTGACGCGCAAATGATCCGGAAAAGACGAATAACCGAATGATTAAGACCAATTTTCTGTTTGCTGCACCGAACGAAAATGAGTCTTCGTTGCTATAGTCGTTGAATAATATTTATTCCGACATGAATCGACACCTTACGAATGTGTTCCAAGCGGAAGAAGCAACAACTAGTTTTTAAGAAATCGTAATTGCCAGAATCTTAGCGATTATGTTTGAGCTGTTTTATTGCGATCATGCTAAATTAGTTTGGAGAATTGAGTTGATTCCAGTTTTGTCAATGAAATTATATTTATTATTATATAACGAAAACGAGACCAAAACTATTTAGGAGTTTATTTAAGTTATAAGAATTAGTTGGTTTTTATATCAGAGCTCACCAAACATATGGAATATCGTGAACACAGCAACGTATTTTAGCATTCAGCTGAAAATAAATCGCCATCGATTACTCGACAACGTAATCATTTCAATAACTATTCAACACTTTCGGCGTGAGCGCGGCTAAACTCATGTACCAATTAATTTCCACACTCAACAATATAATAACAACAATCTTTCAATGAAATTGATCAATTTTCTTTACGGCGCAGCACGAGTATGCGGCGTTGCGGTCTCAATCTTACTCTGCCGTCTCTGCCGCCACCGCCGGCCAGAAAGGGACGAATCGCGCCGGAGGAGCGGTTTTTGTTCGGAATTTTGCGGGCGCTATCGAGGTGTACATTTCCTTAATTTACAGGAACACAAAAATGAATTGTTCAATTATAATCAGGGACGGCCACAGCAAGTCGATCGCACCAAGTCACAGAGCCCTGAAGGTGTCGTGCCCACTCCGCATGTATACACTGCCCTGGGAAGAGGCTGCTGCGGATGCGGCTGATTATTGCTAAACTTGATTACATTGCCGCGTAACTAATGCGGAGTTTAGCAGTTACAAAAGCTCCGAGGCCCATGTACCTTGGCCTAGTCGTCTGTCGCTCCGCATGCGAACTGCATTGTAGCAATTTGTCTAAACTGCCGCAACAACCCGCAGTCCAGTTAACTCCAGTCTATTAACTGTAAAGTGATGGTGGGTTATCATCCGACGGTGTCTTTTGCGAGGAACGCCGCGCCGCGCCGCGCCGCGCCGGTCTGAGAGGATTGAGCGATTTCTGCTTCATGTTTAATTCGCTAACAAGATCGCGAGCCGCTTCAGCTTCCCAGCTCTTCGCAGAGCAAGATTGCGGCCTCAGCAAGCGCTAACGACGTACCCAGCCAGAGGTGGCTTAGTCGCTCCCTCTCCCCGTGCCTTCCTTTACTATTGATCTTCTCGTCCTGGCCGTAAATAATATAGTGTTTTTCCAAATTGCCGTTTATAATACGCGAAAATGAATAGAGCGTATTATAAAGGGGGTGCCCCCCTTTGGGCACCGCTCTTCACCACGTCCTGTGTAGCGATCAATAATCGCCAAGACGCTGTTGCTGCTGCTGTTCCTCACGATCGAGCAGCTTCGATGCACGTAATCATCAATTGTGTGGTGGTCAGTTCCGAGCGGTCTGTTTGAACGTTGTTGATGTTGCTGCTTGGGAGAGAAGTTGTGGAATTAGTTCGTTGTTTTGATGAAGGTTAAAACCCGTCGTTGATCTCTTGCTTGGTTTGATGCAATTGATTGGTGTCCGATACCGCGGTCCGTTATTAAACCTGAAGTGTTGAAAAATTTGTCTGAATTTAATTTCCAAAATTACTTGAACGTTTTATTGACAGGCGCTAATCATCGACGATCAATTTAGGAAATTACGAAATTGACCACTAGAGATTTGCAGTCCGTGGTCGGAGAATTGAATAAGATTCAACCTTCGCTTGACTAAAGAGCAATATGGTATATGTTTTTCTAGTTTTAAGGTTTTTTATTGAAATAAAACTTCATAATCGTATATTCTCATGGTCATGGTCACCATGATCATTTATGGATAGCTATTTCCTCATCGTCGTCAGTAATCAATCATCACCACTCAATGGATTTCCGAATTCTAAAGCAAATAATCACACTTGAATAGCATTGGTTTCTTTGAGCCTTTCCAAGTACCTTTCCATTGTAGAGACCTAAGCGTATGGTCGCTGGTCGGGCAGACACTGATGCGAAGGCGCGCTGCGATGTCAAGCCAATAGTTATCCAATTGAAGAGATTCTCGTGAGCACTGTGTCGTGGCTTATCTGTTCCCGATCGATGGCACTCAAGACATCACAACGCCGAAGAAAGGGTCACTTCAGTCACCCAATAACAACCAATCATCGGTGAGGTGTCTGGAAGTGTTAGATTTTGACAAATGCGTGAAAAGAAAGAAAGCATGATTTTCAATTTGAGCATTTGAAAACGGGAAGAAACCCAAGCCGAACCGAAGACAGAGTTCAGAGCCCTTTAAACGTTCGCGCCGCATTCGGTGAGACTTAAAAGATCACTTCTACGTCATTCGAAGAAGTACCAATGTACAATAATTGCATCATTGGTTGGGTAAGGTTAATTTTTTATCATTAGCACTGGCGATCGCAGCCAATTTGACCAACAATTCGAATTCGTACGCACGAAAGAGCGCCGATCGCTGCAACGCGGCGGGAACGTAACATCAATAAATCAATCATAAACCCTTGATCATCCACGCGGTGATCGAAAAGAAAGAGTGGTTTTCACCGATCATTGAATGGAAGCTGATTTTCTATGCAGCGAGATTTCGAAATGATTATCGAGGAAGTGTTGAAAGAACGTATCGTTTTTTGGGCCTTGCAGGTCCAGACAGATTGGAGCCTTTCTTTCGCGCCCAACACGTTCCGTCTAGTCATGTTCGGTAGGCTTTTTTATTTGTTTAATAGAACTACCAAGACCATCAGCATCATCATCGTCATCATGATGGCCTGATGGTTTGATGGTGCCAGGAATTTAACTTATAGCTTTATAAATTATCTTTTATTACTCATCATCAAATGGAATCGATTGTGAACCGAAGCACCTCTAGGGACTTTCTAGGGTTACTTATTTGTATTTGTCTTTTCGTCAATTACTCAAAAAATTAGAATACGCGATCGCTAGAGTAATGCAAAACATGAATATTGCGAGCTCTTTGTCCACTAAAAACCTTCGTGGGCCCTAAAAATAATTCGAATTCATCTGAATAGAGATGGTAAGCGTTGAAAGCGTCGGTATTCACCGTTTTTCTGGTATTGTAGCACTGAGTAGTCGGTGGTTCTGTCGGATTTCCATGATGTGAGCTTCTCGATGCCAAAGATCAAGCGTCTCTATTGCAAACGCTTTATATCTTACGCGACTGTCGTTCTTGACCACCAATCTCAGCCGCGAAATAATGCATAAGTGCATAATGTGGAATTACATTTCTTCTGATCTACGGCTGGTTGGCACCACGTCAGAAGAGCGCTGAAAATACCTCCGCCGTGAACCCTTTCGCCGCAGTCGCAATCATATGAAAACATGACGACAATAAATCCTAGCATGACACACCAGCATGGATCTCAGCATTCACTCCTCGGAGATGCCGCGCCGCCGCGCTCTGCTTCTTCTGCTCTAGTCGTTAATGCTCAGTGCAGTCAATGGATGAATGAGCGGATGACTGCGTGAGCATGAATGCGTGTTTTCAATGGATTACGTTCTTTTTTTAATGAAAAGTTTTGATTTATTTTCTTCGTTGATCGTTTGAGAGGATTTTCTTTTCCCTCCGCTTTGTCTCCGTCTCCTTCTTTTGTTTTGTCCATGCTCTTCTGAGTAAAGATCGGTTACTGAATGAATTGGCTGCTTCTAAGAGACCTAAAACTTATTTTTTCAACACTATTATCCTTTTTAATGTGTTTTTTAGCCTTGCTTCTCTCATTCTTTCAATCCATATTAAATTATTGATTAATGACTTTCTTCAGGTCGTCGATTCTTTTAATTTCTTCGAGAAAATGTTGGAAAGAGGTCAATGAAATGTTCTTGAACCAAATAAACTAAAGAACATTATCAGATTTATTGATTTTAATGATCATCTGCAATTCAAGCTATTTTCAAACCTTCCTCTTCTCGAGGTTGTGTAAAAAAGCATCTGTTGGCTTTTTAAAATGGATGCAGCAGCATCCCTTTCAGTTATAATGATAAATAGTTTATGGGCTGTTTCGTTTAAATGGCAATAAGAAGTTTCCAATACGAACTGATATTTCAAGTCTCTTATTCACCATCAACACAGAGGCATGACTCTAAATTTTAGCCAAAGTGCAAAGTGCGTTAGTTGCATTGATTTTCGCCGTAGTTCACGGTCGAACATTTTGGTTCAATTTTCCAAATTAGCAGGTTGCCATATAAATACATCCTCAGCAAAAGGTTGATATCTTCAACCTTCTGTACTCATTCCCAACTTTAAAGAGGACAAATTTTCATTTGAAGTTAAAGTTTCACGCCATTCTGCTCACGATTTAAACTTAATAGTTGATAAAAAAATTAAGGAATATTCCAACCCAAAGAAAGTTGGAAAAATTAAAAATTAAAGTGTAATTTTCGACCGTGTTGTTTCTGTTGAATGGCGATTTGGCTGGCACCGCAAGCTCCCCGTCGCCACTCTCACACACAGCATAGAAAATATGTACTCACACCTAACAGACGTCAGCAAACACCAACACTTAGCCGCTGCTGCCTGTGTTAGGTTTTGTGGTCGACTTTGTTGTTTGTTTTTCTGCAGTTGCCGTTGCTTGTTCTGAGAACAATGGCCTACAATCACAGAAATCGTGTTAGACCAACAGCAGTCGTTTGCAATACTTTAGCAATAGAAACAACAACAAGAATCGGAATAATAGCGAAATCAAGCTCAGCCGAACTGCAATAACAACGTCATTAACAACAAAACCAACTCTGTTCAGACCAGCTTAATGTTAGCAACAATGCAGGCTGCAGCAGCAGCAGCAACGCTTGGAACTGCAAGTTGCTGGATGCACGGACCAAATTCCGCAACAAAATTTCAACACTCATAAACCAGGATTAATTTGCTTTGAATCGAAAAATCAAAACGCAGAAACAGCCGGAATATTGTTCGTTGGACGCCATCACATTGCAGTTGCTGTGGTTGTTGTGTGTTGTCGCTGTGTTGTCGCTGCAGTCGGCTTACACATTTTGCATGGAGAGCTTAAAATTTCAGGAATTGTCGCGAATGAATAATACGAAGCGATCATTGCAGCTGCGTTGGCGGTGAATTCATCATTCGGCTCGTGTTATTGCTCTTATTGTTCTTGTTGTGGCGGTCATTGTTGTTGTTGTCGTCATTCTCATAGACAGATTTCATATGAGAATTAGCCTGCTGATGTATATTTGCAAAATGCTGCCAATGCCATTTTGCGTGATTATTATGAATTGTTAGTTCGTCAAGTTTAATTGTTGTAGTAACGCTTGGTTTTTTAGAATAGGATAAAAGTCGATTGTGCCTCTGGTGCCACGCCATGATCCGTCCAACAGCATAAACGGCTTGCTCAGCAAATCGTTTCCCTAAATCTTGTTTTTTGGATCAGTGTACGCTTTTTATTTCCATCACAACAATTGAATTTCAAC
Source organism: Conops quadrifasciatus (assembly GCA_949752815.1). Lineage (NCBI taxonomy): Eukaryota > Metazoa > Arthropoda > Insecta > Diptera > Conopidae > Conops > Conops quadrifasciatus. Next base: position 41,524,573 of record OX457078.1, read on the forward strand.
TTGATTTTACTTTTGAGTTCCACGGAGCCAAAAAGGTGCAGGAATAATCTATAATGGCACTGACGAAGCCTTGACACGGCGCAATTTGTGCTTGTCCTCAACTCAGAAGGTGCATCCTTAACTTGGGCCTGGCGGAAGCTCATAACGATACACCCGTAGTTGTCGAGACGATGGTCTCCGATCCAGTATTAATTTTATTATTGCCGCAGTGTCTCGTGTGAAAAGTGCGCATCAAGTCTCGAGATATGATTGAGGACGTACTAAGTCAGCTCCCACAGAAATGTGCCAACTCCCCCAAAGTTTGCTTCTGGCTACGGCCGTGGGATCAGTTACACTCGTACCTTCAACTAATCTAATTCGTTCATTCGAGTGTCGAGATTGGGTAAATTTTGCAACCAATTACGCAACCAATTGTGATGGTGCTTAAGTCGTTCACATTCTGTATCAAATACGATTCGTCCTTATCTTTCGTCCTAAAAAAGCTAAAAAATCTTAAGGGTATAGATATCTCGGTCAAAACAAAGAAAGGATTTTCCTGATAAAGGACGCACCAGAAAATAACCCACGAGTGTCGAAACAATTGTGAGAAATACTCTCGGGCAACAGATCGCGAAGGAATAAATTCGCGGCGCATCAAAGGCTGCAAAATGAGCCGTTGATAAAGAAATAAAGTCTGTACTTATAAATCTTTATGAGGAGCAAACAAAGCTGGAAGTGCATTCTACACTTCGGCACAAAGTTATTAATACCTACGAACGACAGTTGCGCATGCCCAAATAAACAACAGCAACACAACAACAGAAGCGAGACAGAACCGGCAACACCAACAACAGCGGATGCTGCCGGTGCTGCGGCAAAAACTGTCCGACTTTACAACTTAACTTGGTTTGTTGTCAGCAAGAGCTGCCCAGGCGCAGCATTAGCTTCTGCACAGAAATCGTGCCACAATCTCACGACACTCACCGCGAACAAACCCAAGCGACGCATTCACCGCATCCCCTCAGCCTCCCCGTCCCACACCCGCACTCCGCCCGCAAGCGTGCCTCGACGGCGACGTCATCGAGCCATGCGGAATCTGAAACGGCGATGAGAATATCGATCGCATTATGGTTAAAGCGCGCCGGTGCGGCCGCTGTTCATGCAGACGACGACCGCCGCGCCGTCACCGTCGCCGTCGAGACAATGTAAATGCAACGCGCTTGCACATTATTCGGCAGTTAGCAGTTTAGCACTCGGCCGATCCGTTGTGTTTCCTTGCACGCTCCCCGGCCCTGTCGCTGCCGCGCCGACGCCGTGCGCCAACAGTGCTGGTGCCTCCTCCACACTTCTGCTTACTTGGAGAGTTTAGCACGAGGTCGAATTGTCATCGCGTTCGATAAGAAATCGCGCATTTTTTGGGCTCTTTATTCCGCTTAGCTCTTCGCCTCTTAATAGATCGTTGTTTGCATAGATTGCTTCGTGTTGTTGATGTTGTTGGTATGATAAACAGGTACACCCAGAGGGCACAGTGCCGGCGAATAAAATGGTGACATGCGCTGATTATGTACGCTCTGCTACTTTGGCGAGAGAGCAGCGCTACCTTTGAAACTGTTGAGGGACGGCCTTCAAACCACTGGCCATGGCTTACAGAGTAAGGCCGTAGGGAATTAGTTGCTAGTTCGGATACCACAACCGGAAATTCGTTGCGAGATGCGAATTAATATGAATGCAAAATGACCTTTTTTCAGGCAAACTGACTGCTTAAGACCGTCAGTAAGATTGCAAAGGTCTTTCGCCACTTCTGTAAGTACGAGTGCTTTAATACGAGTACTTATGAGTACATAAAGTCTATTGTGATCACAACTTCTCTGCCTTTCTTTGCCTGAAGAAGATTAAAATAAAAAAATGTAAGCGTATCAGACACCGAGACGCTCGGAATAATAATAAAATTGAGAAAAGTGCAACAACAACAACAACAACAGGGCGACACGTCGACGACAACAATGAAGATATTAATCGGCGCCCAACAACAAAAACAACACAGCTTTTACTGTAAGCGATATCAAAAAGTGTAGAGGCGATGAAGTTATTGCGCTTCGCTCAACATAAGAATCGTTCTTGTTGTTGCTGGAGACTGCGTTGTTGCTGCCTGTTCGGGCGCTGCCGATGAGGCTTTAATACAAGGAGCAGCAGCTGCAACGTCATAGAAGCCGTAGCCAAGCCTCAAAACACTTGAAACCAGCTTCGAATGTTGTTGTTTGTGTTGCTGTTATTGTTGTGATTTACGGCGCACGTTCTCGGCTCTCTCAAAACTGCAACGAAAGAGCGATAGTATGAGCGAAATTTCTTGTTGTTCGAAAGATTGTGCAATGCAGAGCTCTGCGCTGCGCCGGCTGAGAAATTTGCATCGCATCGTACGGATGCGATGGCGGGGCTGCCGATTGCAGCAACAACGACAACAACCAGCGCGATACCAAACCACGATACCACTAAACTGTCTACATTTTTTATCATATTTACAACATCAAGCAACGTCGCAGTGTCTGTGCGCCGCTGCTGAACTTTAAAAGCTTTCATTCTCGTGGGCATACTTTTTTCTGCTGCTGCCAACAGAGTTCGTGAAATATCTTGTTCGTATAAAGCGTTCAAGACAAGATAATTAAAAAGGAAATTTGTTCTTTATGAAATAATGTCGGGACATGCCCCGAGCAGCGGGCAGCAGCCAGCGGGCAAATTGAAATTGCTCTGCATTCTTTGCAACAATCTGGCAACACTGCAATGTGTTGGCAGGATCTGGCCATCCCTTCAACGCGACTGAAACACGACAACAGAAGAAGAACACATCGTCTCAGGAAGAGGTTGCAGAGCGTGATTCCACCGAGTGCACGCCGTCATTCCACGATGAGAGCGATAAAGGATCCATTTATGTTCCTTCTATTTTAGAGTTCCGTGGTTTATGATAAACTTTGAAAGTTGTCTAAGGAATAAATATTTTTTTGAAACTAATTAGATAAGAAAATGAGTTTTCCTCCGTCCCTGCACCGTTTGCGATAAGTTACAAGAGTTGAAGAGCTCAGAGTCTTCTGGTTTCGTCCGAAAGCGCTTTCAAAACTACTCCACTGTGCTTTAGCTCGCTTTTAATCATTGGTAGCGGTTCCATACGCAGACATTATCAACCGTTATGCTTTTTTTATTGCCAATTATTTTCGTAACTCGTGGTCAGCATCGATCCATCATCGGTTTGGGGCAATAATCACTCAATCTTCCCACATCAGTGAGGCGTTCAGCGGTAATAACATATCATCATAAATATTATAAACTGTATGATGTCATAAAATATGTTATACTATAAGAGTGCGGTACGTGCTCCGATCGTTTACTTCAGAGAAGATCTTAACGAATAAGGAACAGAAAAATCCTGTCCAACCGCAAGAGAAACATTAAACATGTTCAACATTAAGAACAATTTATGACTAATAAAAATTTGCGGATTATTTCGGACAGTTTGGTCGCAAGATCAGCTTCGCCGCTGGTACTATCATCATAATCACCGTCACTATACCACAAGTAATGACACAAGTATTGGTAATTTTGCTTATAATTACCAACGTCACTCTCACTACGAGGAAGACTATTGAAACTGTTAACTGTTGACGTCTTTTAATGATGCGTACAAACAGTCTATTTCATAAAGCGATCGGTATAACTGTTTACTAATTCAGTTATCACAAGCAATAAAAGTGTCGCTTTTGTCAACCATAACGAACCCTTTTCATTGTTGGCAAACCTAAACATCAACCTTATCGCAAGAGAAATATCATCATCGTCAGTATCATCATCCACCAACGTCGCGCCGTTGTCGTCGTATTCATCCTCAATCATCCTTCACGGAATCTCGGTCTCTTCATCGCTCTAAATAGATTCTAACTGCATAATATTTAACAAATTTATTTGATAATCAGCTCAAAGCGTTGCCAGCGCTCCACCAGAGCTCAATAAATCTCGATTTCTACAATAAAGACTGCGTTTTATCGCGTTTTAGCACTTCACACAGCCGCCGAGAAAGCTGGGCCGTCGCAGCCACGACAGTAAAAAAATCATGGAAGCCATGATTTATTTCCTCATCGACAAACTTAGCGCGCACACCGAGACGGCGGTGTGGGTGTGCGCGTTTGTGTGTACTCAAACTGCCGTAGAGATAAAAAACTGAACATTTTTAATTAGTTGGAAATGAATTTTTATGCACCGTTTTCTAATGTTAATTAATACTGGCATTATGATGACGGCGGCGGTTGCTATGATGAAGAGGAAGTCTGTGGAGCATGCTTTGCTGCATGAACTTTTAGGCATTTACTGCATGTTCCATTATCTGTCTGTCAGTGAAGTGTTGATCTGTCTATTTGATTGTTGAGAGGTTTGTTCGAACGAATTCCACTCCGTCCATCCGTCCATCCGTCCATCCGTCCGCCCATGTGTCTCTCTGCTCTTGCTCTTGCGGTTTCTTTAGTTACGAGTACTTTTCGCTCACTGATCGTGATTTCTCCACTGTCTGTCCGCCTGCTGCTGCCTCTCTCTCCAGCCATTTGTCCCGCTGTCATTGTTAAGGTTCTGTCCTCTCTTCGGTTCTGTCTGTCTGTTGATCTGTCTTTCTGTCTGCGCCTTTCTGTAGTCATGGCAATAAAATGTGGATGCGTTAATAACTACGTAATAAAAGAAGCGCTCGTTTCTTCATTCCTTCATTCATTAGCGTTGCTCGCTTAGTCAATTCAACAGCTAACGGCTAGTTGGTGCTGGAATTACCCGTAGCAATCTAATAGTCGTTGTTGTTGTGTTGTAGCATTTGACAGCTTAGCGCTAGATTTACGATGGTAACGCTATTAGCATCAGGCACCAACCCAGCAGTCAGGCCAGCCCGAACCATCCAAGCAAGCATCCGGAAAGCATGGAGTAATAAATCCGATGATCTGATTTTTAATGCATCTAATTTCAGTATTTGTTGTGTATATTCGTTTGAATCGTGCACAGTCCATAAATCAAGTCTTTAATATTTTCCATTAAAAATGGTTTTTATTGGAAGATATTTCCAGGTTTCTACGTAGTGCGTCTCTGCTCGTATGTTATTTAATCTGCGATAGATATTACCGATATCTGGTATATATCGGTATATATGTATATACATAAAGCGATAAACGGAAGACTGATGGAATTGGCGAACCTAATGTCAAATGCAGAAGACTCATGTAATGCACCCATTTTCGAACAGCAGGTTACGTGCGGCAACATCGCGCAAATGGAACTTTATTAAAATAATATTACTTCCATTCTTTCGAAAAAGTAGCTGGAATCGAATGATTTATAAAGTTCTGACTAAGCGGTACCGCCGCGGATATTCACGAATAAATCGCGGTGCAGGCCGAGAAGGAAAGAACAAATTCCATCAAAATGCAAAACTTTTCAATTAAAAGAATTGTCAACGAGCTGCTCCAGTTGCTCGCTGCACAACTGACAGAAGTCGACCGCCCCATCGCTCTCTCCACCGACCTTCTCTTTGTTTATAAACTCATTTACATTCTCGCTCTCATGCCTAAAAACCAATTTATTTGAAGCCATTACGTTGGTTCTTGTTGTTGCTGTTTGTGTTGGCGATGTAATGATTTTTGCGCTTCTCGTATTGTGTGCAATGTGTCGCTTGCGTTGCCAATGAAATGGGCGTGGTCAGGGATCAGATTGAGACAACAATGTGAAAACCAGCAACCACGGCCACGTCTGCCATCAACAACAACAACATAGCATCATCAACAGGAAATTAGTTTCGTTTTTTGATGAATGCCCGCCCTCCACGGCCTGGACAGAATTTGGCGTCCTTTTATTGAATTTTTTCCTCGAATCTCTGACGAGATGTTAATAAAAACCTCATCTTATTTCGGCCCCGAAAACCCTTCACAGAAAAACGTCGTCAGCAGCCTCAGCGTCACCATTTTCTTTCTTTCTCTCTCTCTCTCTCCTTTCTCGTTGCCTCGCTGAATAATGGAGTCACCGACGTCAGGCGTTCATTTTCCTTCGCTTTCCTTTGTTCGTGTTTACCACGTTTCGAATGCATTGAAGTGTTATCAACCAATTTCCACCATCACCCATTGACTCATCTCCCATGGACCGCAGCACCCCCTCGATCTCTCTGGAAGGGCATCATTGCTTGCGAATTGAATATCTTGTCATTTTGTCGGTTCTTACTCCTTCTCAATTACTTTTTTAATGGCTTCATTTTTTATCACTGAATATTAACACAAATATTATCAAATTCATCGCTTTTGATTTAAGAGGCTGGAAAGCAGCTCTTTTCACGAATCTTCATTTCAATGTTACTTACTGGAATACTCGATTTTTTAACCTAAGTCATTTTTGGCGAGAGTGTCTTTGATCATCATCAGCGTTAGTTTTTTGTAGTGCTGAAATCACCTTCTGATAAATGAGCCGCGGAAAGTCTTTGCCGTATTGTGGTCGATCGCCCCGAGCACAAGGACTTAACGAAGTAAGTACTGCCAAAACTTATATCGATTTTGAATATCGTTAATATAAAATGTGAAATCATTCGTGTTCGTAACTCGTAGGAATGCATTCGGGTGAGTTCTTCTGGAATGATTAGGAAGATTTCCGGACTCCTACGACTTATTTCAAATTAAGGCAGTTCGATTATCAAAAAAAGGGTTTCAGAGAAAAGAAAGGACTCTTCTTCTTTTTTCCTCCTTTCTGCGCTCCCTCCTCCCTCCACCTTTTTCTTCTGGCCGAATGGAGGTCAAAATGAGGTTGAAAACTTAATGCTTTAAGAAGTTTTTATGTTTTAATAAAGTTGTTTCAGCCACTCTGGAATTTCTGCCCACAGCAACACTATTTACCATAACTATACACACCGTGCACGGTGCACCATTCAATTTCTCCACTCTAGACTGTTATTGAGGTTCATTACAACTTTATTACTTGAAATAATATAGCATCAAACTCTTGCTTCAGGCATAAGCAGTAGATTTGATTCTGTCCCTGATGAGAGAAGCAAAGCTTAAGGTGATACAAAAAGTACGCTCTATCTGCAGCCGACGAGTTTAAGTTGCAGTAAAAATGACATTGGTCATTACTGGTACATACAGCTGCTGGGCGTGATATTCGAAAACTAATCGACCTTATTTAACTAAAGGAAAGGTCATATTGATCCCGGTTGGCCAGAGTTGTTTCTACTTGTTGTTGTTTCTCTGGGTATTTAAGGCATGGACCAGCGCATTTTTGGTAAAGCACTCTGTCTCTCTTCCACTGCTAGTAGCTGGGGCATTAGCATCCAAAAAGGTGTCTTCTGTAGAGCTAGATATGCTAGAATAAGTCATAAGATCAAAGTCAACTTTCGAATCCATCACGTTAGTTTTAGGTTCTTAACAGCTAAAACGCCAAAACACGGGATGGCCTTACGAAGGGTCTTGCGATAAATGCCTTCTGAAATGCAGTAAAGGAAAGTTGCATTCTCGCGTTATTATTTTAACTGTTTAATTTCAAATTTTATGAAAATTTATCACAGTCGTAATGTAATTTTATGCATATAAAGTATTTTATTTAATTTTCACAATTTTTCTACACTCCAAAAAAACAGAGCCGTCCGTTTTCTGTCTGCAGTAATTAAGAAAAAATTATTGATTTTTTTGCCAAATAGTTTTAATGTGTGTTTTAATAGTTTTAACAAAGATTACACTGCAATCCTATACTATTTCGATTTAGAAAGAAATGGTGGAATTTGGGATGAGAGAAAATATACACACGATTATTGGAATTTGTTTATTACATTTTGAACATTGTAAATTCCGTTATTATAATGCTTAATGTGTTTAAGAGACTTCTGTCATAATGAGTTTCGGAACGAATTTCCGTCATCCCTTGTCCATTTTGGTTTGGAGACAAACCGGTTTCGGCGATGTGCCATCCATGAGGGATGACGGAAATTCGCTCCGAAACTCATCATTATCCAACCCTGTCGGAAAGCTTAACGAACATCGAGAACCAAGGCTCTGTCGTTTGCACAGCAAGCCTCGTTGTTTGGAATCGATTGATTTAAAATAATTATGTACTCCTCTGTCAATTGATTTTTAGTGACTCCGCGGCCCACACTCTTCCCTCGCTGATGCGGTTTCCAGAATCTGCCCGACAGACAAGCTCTCCTTCATCACATCAACTTCAGCTTCGTTTTCAGTCAAAATAAAATGTTATGTGACTTCAGCTTCGGCCGACTTAATTAAGTTATTTCAGTATATACTTCGCAGAGTCATTAGTTTTAAGTACTAAAAGCATTTTCAGGCTGTTCGCCTCCTCCGAAAAAGATGGGCCATAAAAACCAATGCTGAAGCATAAAACTTCCTACTTAACCTTCCTTCCTTCCTTCCTTCCTTCCTTCCTTCCTTCCTTCCTTCCTTCCTTCCTTCCTTCCTTCCTTCTTTCTTTCAAAAATTGACGATGGCAGCAAGAAGTCGTTGGATTGGAAGGCATTTTGAAGTCAACAGTGAAGAAGAAAGGTGCAGCGGACGTGGGCAACCGCCAGGAAGTAAGCCTTGGACACGGCGACCATGATAATGATGATGGCGACGAAGATGAAGATGGATCGATCTACTGCCAACCGAAAAGAAATCGTTTTGCATCAAATCAGAAAGCAATTAACACAACCTATAAAATTTTAACAACAACAAGAACACAACAACAAAACGATCAGTCTAAAAGACGGACTGCAAAACAGCAAGGGCACAGAAAAGCTTTGGCCATGATCGTTGAAATGGGAGTCTTCAGGCGTATTCGAGCGAATATAAAATATGAAATATTTCGGAACCTGAGCGAGCTGCGTTCGGTCAGCCGCCAGACGACTACACGGACAGTCGCGCATGCCGCGACCAGTCGCATGCGTCCGCTCACTCGTTCGTTCGTTTTATTACTTCATGTTCGTGTTGTTTGTGAATTTAACAAGATAATTTTCTGAAGGCATTTAATGATGCCCACTGCAGAAGCCAACAAAAACTACCAGAAGAGCGGCAGCGGCGAGAAAGAGGGGCGGAGCAGCGACGGGCAATAAACGGCCCATTGGATTCTGTCTTAATTTAACGTGCGGCATTGTGTGGCGTGTACTTAATTTAGTCGCACTTACCGTTCGCTTGTCGCTCGCTCATTCGCCATCGCTGTTTGCTGTTCGCGGTCATCGTGGTTCTGTTGCTATCGCGGTTGTTGCTGCTGCTTCTGCTCCTGCTAGGTTTTACTACCTTGCTTTTGGGTGTAGATTTTATTGCCTGCCGGTATTTCGCTTCTTCCTCTCAAAGAAGATGTAATCTATTTGCATTTGTTCTGCGCCGGCGCATCCGTAGTTGCAGGAACTAAATTGTTTCACTCGAATTTCGGTTTCAGGGACTGAGGATCGAATTTTTACGAGTAAGTTTAACATATTTTAATTGCTGCATTCTAGACGAACAGTCTGTCGTCGATCGAAAGCAGCTTATTTTTTTACTGAGTCGAATCAGTCGGAACCTGATTGAACAACGCGCTATTAAAGATTGCAGACTAAATCCAAAATCAAATGCGTTGGGATGAACCAATCCGCAGCAAAACGAAGTGGAGTTACGTACACTGAGATGAATTGAGTAAAAGTAAAATGTTATGACTTAAGTCGCACCGAATTTTACTTATGTTCAGAGTGAAATTAACTGAGACTAATTAATTCTCAAGCCTTTTAGGAATTGAGAGACTTTCAAAAAACCGAAAAGAGCTCATTAAATATAAATAAATTCGACTGGAACGAGTAGAGCATAAACGGAATATAATTTGAAATAAATTGAGCTTACCGAAATGAACTTAAATGAACAAAAATGGATGCAAACGATTTTGAGGCGACACAACCGAAACGAATATTCGCAAATGAGAGCACATAAAGTAAAGAGCGAACAGGAATGGAAATATGGAGCTTTCGTCTATTTTTGGGGAAATAATGGGTCGGATGAAGAAGTATCGGTTGCGACTGTTTCCGAGATGAAAATCCCTTTAAAACTACCTCCACATATGGTCCACACAGGCCTCCAACTTGAGCCTACGATCCGGATCGCAAGAAACAAAAATTGAGAAACTCAGTTCTTAAATCGGATAGATTTATTTTTACTATGAAAAGGAGGCGTGTCTGTGATTTTTCAATCGCAAACATCCTATACTAACAGAGAATATTCGTGCCGCGTTTTATGGGTATATCTTTATTCGTTCTCTCGTAATCGTGATTTCGAAAGACAGACAGGCAGACAGATGGCCGGACAGGGCTAAATCAACCCTTCGGGTGAAGCGTATAGAAATGAGCTTCGCTTAGGTCGCCATTCTTCAATGAAAATATTCTATACTCTTGAGCCCACCGCGATCAACGGCCACCATTTTTTGAGCCCTTGGCGGTAACACCATCTTGACCAGCATGGATAATGGAGATCAATGCAGAAAGCATCGGCAAACAGCAAGCAAGAAAGGAAGAGACAGAAAGGGAAGAAGCAGAACAGCACACAAACACATCAATACTGGAGACGTGTCCACCAAGGCAGTATGACGACGCGAACAACAGCAGCAGCAGCAGAGGCTCCACCCTTCGAAAGAGGTGTGAGCGCTGTCAGTCCAAAAGCCGGACTGCGCAACAAGTTTATTTGCTAATAACGAAACAAAGGCAACAACAAAAAGAAAATGCACCACCACGAAAAAGCGGTTTTGGTGAGTTTCGAAGTGTACCTGGTGGCTCACATTCGCGATGGTGCTCCCGCATCGAAGAAGGCCGCAACAAACGGGTTTACTCTTACTCACCTTCTGCTGCAGACGCTGTTGTTGGTGCAGATGTTGTTGTATTTGTGCTGCCTTTGTTGTGTCGCTTAGCTTGAGAACATGGTGGAATTGGATTGCACGGACCATGTTGTTTTATTTATTGTTAGTTGCGCTTAGCATTGGCGGCTGCTACCAACAAAGTGTTGCTCGATGGTTGTGCGGCAGTAACGAGGACTCATTTCCGTCGGGATGGAAAAAGTTGGGAAGTGTTTAAGATGATAAAGATGGATAAAGTGTTTGATTGATTCTAATGAAATAAACAAATGATAAGTTAAAAATATGGAAACCGATTTCGAATACGACTCAAATGAAACTGTAAAAAATTAATAATGAACATGAACATTTCAAAATATTACGACACTAAATTTAAGCATAATCCTACTTTAAATGTATCCACTCACTTGAATTATTTCATTGCAATAAAGTTGTTCCACAAACAAACCGAATCTAGTGATTTCTTGTCTAGTTTTTAAAACCTTTATGGCTAATTCTGTGCTTGTGGTAACCGTTCTTTGAGTGAAAATTTTACTAAAGCCTCAGATAATACAAATCCTCTTGTCACAAATACTGAAGATATACCACCCGATACGTGATTAATACTAGAGGTATTCAATTAGATTTCATTCTTTTTTTCCATCTTCATTTTCGATCTTCAGACGTCGAATACAGATGGCCTCAGATAGCCACAGGAGGGAGGCCACTTCCCGCATTAAACCAATGATTTCACTTAGATTCAGAAGTCACATAAAACCTTAATATGGCTCTCGATCTATACGCGGCACTGAATTGGATCAGCTCCGTTCAACTTCCTCGGACTCCCTTCGGCCTCGATATGTTCGAAGCCCGGTGTACAATCCGCCTTCGATTTGCACTGGTTTCCACTGTTCATCCTCCCTCGGAAGTGCCACGCCTTTAAGCCACTTATTTCCGACTACAGTTTCTATATATCGTAAATTATAAGAGCATAGCTACCGCCGTAGACTTTCATAATCTGAAGAACTTAAATTGAAAACTACGAGTACGCGACGCCGCAAAACTTTCAAATTGTGCTTCTGGAGGTATTGCCATTCATAGCGTCAATGGAACGATCTATTAAGCATTCATTGCTTGTCGTTCTCGCTTCGAAACAAGCGCAATACGTACTCGTAAAGCCTTTTTTGAAACCGAATTTCTCTCATACAATCCACGCCGCGTTCATGTTCGTCTCCACGAATTCGCTTCCATTTACGCAGTTCCGCGAGCTCCACGGCGGCGTTGCTGGCACACAATCCGAAGATGGAGACCATTGTGCATACGATAAGACGATGTGACGTATTTTACTAATAATTGCACACAATTGTATTTGGCATGGTAACGGAGCTTATTAAAATCATAAATCTTGCAATTTGTTTCATGGGAACTGCGTTGGTAGCGGCTTTGCACCAGGCGGGCGATAGATTAAAATCTTTTTCCAGCGGAAATGAGGTTATTAATAATAACGCTCTGCCGGCCAAAAATGGTGTTTGCAATGAAACTTATTCCGCCATGGAGAGCTTTGTAGATGCTAATTGCATTCCGAGGAACGAGACTGTTGTTTTGGTGGATAAAGTTTCGCACAAATGTCTGCAGTCGCTGCAAAAGCGACAATCTATTAATGGTCTTTGTTAAAAAGGCAGTTTTTCAGTCAAAGGATCAGAAAACACTTAGTCAGGAAGTCCCACAGGAACTGATGAACTCTCTTTGCTCGTTTGGATCAGTTGGAAACATCTCAGAGTCTCGGCAAAATACGAGTATGATATAAATCTTGGTATATCTAGACTACAGTTCTAAGGACAGACGCGCCTTTAATTAACTCGAAACCCGAAATCAGCAAAAAATATGTATGTTTCTTTCAAAAGAAACCATTTTTTGCCAATATAGTACATTCTTAATCTTAAAATACGTCTTCACACAAAAGGATTTCAAGGATATGCCGGAGAAGAAGGGACAGAGAAGAAAGACCTTTACTAAACAGAAGCAAATTCAGCACGCAGAAGATATCGCATTATTAATTGGTGCAAACAGTAGCCGACAGATTTAGAATGTTCGCTAATTTGGAGATATTCTTCTTTGATATTCTTCATTGTCTTAGGTCGAAATCAAAAAGGAATCGAAACAACCAAAAAAAAAAGAAAAAAAGAATGAAAGGAAAATCGAAAATATCCGTCCAGAATATTGTGATTTGATTTTAATGAACACCCTACGAGAAGTATTCAGTGGTTCGTCTGAGGCCGAAGCTGGCTTTACGTAAGTGAACATTCACTCTCTCTGTGAATGAAGAATTTGCAATGAATGGTCGGTGTTCACAAGAGATCGTATATACTGTACGTACGTACACATCATGGGATGCTGCATCTCGTATACGTAATAAATTCGTAGCGCATGATAAATTCCTCTGTAGACCACAACTTCCTTACTCCAATTTCATCCTCTCAAACAATCCGCAAACAAGCGAGATCAGCGAAAGAATGGCCAAGCAAGTGTGGCATGTGGCTGAGTATTTGTTGTTGTTGTTGTTTTTGTTTCTGTTATATACATTTTATAGGAAAATTCGGTATAAATTCAGCGATAACATTAAAATCAACTCAAGCTCAATTTGGCTTAAATTTGATAACCGGACAACACTTAAACCTTCCGACTGGAGGTGACCAGTTTGGGCGGACACATCTATTGATACATTATACGTACCTAATTGTTACTCAGTGACTGTGTCCTACTGGTGGCTAATCGCCGCACCGACTGCCCGCTACATAAACTATTTAACTTAAGTACGTTTGGTTCTGCCTTTGAAACCTGGTTGTAAGCTCCAGTTCGATTATTGGTCTACATGACGTGGTCTACATAATATTGTCAATGAGTATTGTTGAATGGAATACAGTGCGGTCAAGCAATAACCACCACGAAGCCGCAGCCAGAAACCTGCACCGAATCCATTGGGACTGGGTACTGGCAACTGACAAACAGTCGATTAATGTCAGTTAAAAGCAGCCTCTGTCCGTCTGGTTGGTGTCCGCGTCTCCTCAGTCTTCTCTGTAACCACTGCGCAACGCGCTCGGGATCAGTCTAGACTCTAGAGTCTAGACATTGCTGACATTTTGGACATTTCTGACGAATTCCCAAAAGCAGGCTCGTCGGTATGGACCTGTTATTTTTGTGCGTTATTGCATTTTTATGATTATTGTTTGTCATGGTCTCGACTTGTTTGTCCATCCAGCAAGTAGACAGAATCGCGACGACCATACATACCTATCCACACACACACACGCTATCGTATATGTATTTATTATTATTTATGCACATCGACTGAACCAATGCAATTATTGTAATGATGTTGCCATCAAGAGACCACTAAAAGGCAGCTACTTCACTCTTCTTCATTGTGCCTTCCTTGTAAAAAGAATCGCAATCAAACGAAGAAGAGGCTGAAAAATGTTAATTATTTATGTTGTTACGGACAATTAGAGAGAATTAAAAAGGATTATTATGCCGGATACGGTGTAGCTCAGTGCGCTGGAGGAAGCGTGAATGACGAGCACACGTGAAAAGTGTAGCCGATGATGAACTTCTCCTTCGCTGCCAATAAAAACTCGAAGTAATAAAGAAGGAAAACGGGATTTTTGAAACGGAAGAAGTAGAGAAATCTTTCGCATCTCTTTAAGCGCATTAAAATATATTTTATAGATGTGGAAAGTTTCTCTTATCATTCGAAGAATGCGAAGTAAAATTCAGAAGCTGCCATTAAAATAATATCATCGGCAATCATTTACATATTTTAAATTTAATATCATCTCTATTAAGAGTTATCAACGGAGAAATATCAAATTAAAAAATTCGGTAGCTCACAAAGAAGAGACGAATGGAGGAATCTTGTGGCGGTTTTTTCGAATTAGGCTTAGGACCGACGATATATGTATATGTCGTAGTTACGATATATTCTTTTTGAAGTCCTGTGTTTATCTGGATTCTGAAATCAATTCGCTAATTAACTTCAATCAAAATTAACACGATACAAAGAGTCGGTATCTCTATCTGCATCTGCACTACCTGCGAGCTAGACTGTATACCACACGAAGAATATACTCGTTGGAGACCAGATACCTTCGACCGATCGCTCTTTGTTACGGAGAGAGGGGTAAGAGGGGTAAAGAGTAAGGAACAACAGAAAAACGTATTAATAGAAGCGAGTTAAAATCTTTCTCGAATGACAGTTTTCCCAAAGATGAAAATATGAGATGTCGATAAATAATGATCGAGTCCTTCCTTTCATTATTTCTTCCACCCTTTCTTTAGATCGGCAGCATCAAAATTGATTGCATAAGATTTTGAGTTGTTCTCAGCTGAGGTTAAGAACCTCTGTCTTCACGGTTGATTTTTAGGGTGCACCAGAAACTATAGAGAAATTGTATCTTCCTCTTAGGGCGAATATGGACGGACATGTGTCAAAGATAATACTTTTTAACGATTGGTTTTTACATGAAGCAACAATAAACGTTCAGCCCATTCTCGTATAGAATATTCGGTTTTGCATATATTCGGAGTGAAATGAACCACTCCGTACGTACCACTCGGTTTGAAGGCGCCACTACGAGTTTAAATATTGCGATGTGAATGAGGTTATATCAGTAAAAATGAAACCTGGTGCCAGGATCATAATAAAATAGCCCACTTAATGGGGCCATTCAATTACAAATCTAAGTTCTCAATCCCAGCCGAAGCCGTCGCAGCCTAGCAGCTATTAATTTCGAATTAAACTATGCCAAAAGTACGAACAAATGGTCTGCAACATAAACATCATAAAACTATACTGTTCTCTGGGGCCATAAATTCCAGCAGCACGAAAACCAACCACGCAATCAAATCAACCGATTTCGAAATCGATAATCCACTCCACACCGAGAGACCCGCTCTCTGCACCGCGAGCTCCGGCAGCAGTAAAGAAAAAGAAGGAAATTAAAGCGCCATTAAATTGGATAAATTTACAAATCTATAAACAAACTAGTTAGTGTCGGTAGGTTGGTTGGCGGGCACTCCGAATGGTGTACAGTAAACAGATCGAATAAAATAAATTTGAGGGAACCGAAGGCAGCAACACGAAACACAATGTTATCAATTAAACGAGCCCGAGAACAAAACTTCAACTAATTAGCATTTCTTCGATCGTTTGCTTCTGCTTCAGCGAACTTCAACTAAATTCGTTAACTCCAAGGGACCGAGGCAGCAAGGGGTTGGGGACCGAGGGCCCATCGCAAACGACTTGGACAATAATTTACCTACGTCAATGAATTTCCGTTTCATATTCAGATGCTTATCGCGGGCAAAACGTGGTGTTGAAGAGCTCTGATTTCACAGCAGTTGGTAACCGTCGTCCGTCCGTCGGCCATTTGTCGCCGTTGTCGTTGACAGCGCCTAACCAGCCGAGATGACGTCGAGCCAATAACAGAACTGTCATTCATAATTAAACAAGCAACCGCGCGAGAGAACTAAAAATCGAAAATTATTACACCTACTTCGCGATGGTAGCGCGATAAGGACAGAAGTGCCGGTGGGAGGGAGCGGGGAGAGCGAAGAGGCCCCAGGTTCCTTTGAGGTTTCCCAAACGCCAAACATTAGTTATACCTCTCAGTTCGACTGTTCGTGTGTCAAGGCGGCCTAGGCAGGAGCATTGGGCATGAGCCAGAAGGCAGAGGCAAAGATATAATCATAAATTTTCAACTAAACCATCCATAGGTGGAGAAGGCTTAGTCCAAAGATTGGCCTCCAAAGATTCTTGCCGGCGCATTATACAACGTCCTTTGGAACATCTATCTGTTTTTGTTTTCCTGGCGGTTGTTGTTGTTATTACTGAGTAAATTGCCATCCTCGGATACCGATATCCCTTCTTCTTCAACAAAACGTTAACTATTTAAGCTTCTGAAATCAAGAAAATTAATTCTTTATCAAACTCATTTAGAAATCTTTTGTAAAGGTAATTTGGAAATCGTTTAAAGGCTTGAAGGAAAAGGTTTACTGACGAAGTGAAGAATAGCAGGAAGGGTAGCCGGGGAGGAGGTTTCGGAGAATAAGAAGAAGGCGTTTATAGGAAGACTGAAAATAAAGGTACGAGGATTTCGAATCAGCGTCAACATCGAAAAGCAATACAAAAGTCATTTTCACAAATCGTTACAACGGATCCGACCATTCCTCAATAACCGTTGTTGTTGTTGCCGTTGGTTGTGTGGACGCTTCCGAAGGTATGTATGTATGATCGTTTGTTTTAAGTTTAAGTAGAACAACATAATTCCCAGAAGACGAAGTCTGCCGAACGAATGCGCTACGACAGAATCCTGTCAGTCTGTAACCCACAATCTCCATAGAGTCCAGGCTTCGAAGCATCTGGATCTGTGATTCAGCCGGGTGCGCGGTGCACCCTAATGTATGCAATTCCAACTAATCAAGGTGAAGGCATCGCAAATTGCTTGGTCGTGGTGTCTCCTACGACGCAGTATAAAGGATGGCAAACAATTAAAGTCGCTTAAGGCTAAGAAACCATCCGTAATTGGAATAAAAGGGCCAAGTAAATCTAAGAGACCGCGGCATGAAGAGATATAGGTGTAAGGCTAGAGATAATTAAAGACTATACATAAAACTCTCTGAGGAGAGAATGATGATGGATTAAAAAGCAGACGAAAATACTTTTTAGCTTGAAAGTACGGAAGTACGGAAAAATAGTCGCGCGAAACTTCGAGGACTCCGAGGAAGAATTCCACTCTCTCTCTCTCTCTCTGCAAGTGAAAGAGTTAGTCGCGGCCCGAATAAGACAACAAGCTCCTTCGAACCAAACTAAAGAAGACGGCATTGAATACTTTCAGATTTATGAATTGAACCATGTAGAAATATTCATACAAACAGAGACGCAAAATTTCCTATTTTTCCTTTTCATTTTTCTCCTGGCCAATACTACTATTTTCTTATTTCCTTGCCTCGTCAAAATTGAAATTGATTTTCAGTGACTCAAGACATTAAAACTCCCGATTGTTTGCGTCGTCGTCGGTCGCCATCCCGTGTTTTGCACAAACCGAAAATACAATCGGTTGGCATCATCGCCAGACCATGAGCTGCACTAACCGCGGCAGACCGCGTGGTCGCTCCTATCCCCGTCCTTGGAA
Organism: Conops quadrifasciatus; assembly: GCA_949752815.1. Taxonomy (NCBI): domain Eukaryota; kingdom Metazoa; phylum Arthropoda; class Insecta; order Diptera; family Conopidae; genus Conops; species Conops quadrifasciatus. The sequence continues at coordinate 41,542,572 of OX457078.1, forward strand.
GCGACGTCGACCCCTGAAAGAAACGTTTTGTTAGGCACTCGAAGCCAATTAGAAAAACTTGAAATTAATGAGGCACACGTAGTTGCCACCGCTGCCACAACAAACCCATTCCTTCCCTCCTGCCTCTCTTTCCGCTGCCTTAACAGATGCCTGATGACTTTCAAGCCAGGCACCATCAACTCCTGCAGAACTTGTCTTTCCCGGGTATCTCCATCCGGGATTGCTCACTGGTCGGCGGGCTCGGTGGCTACCTAGTGGCTACCTGGTCGTTGTGTGGCTTCGGGATGACTTCAACGTCAATGTTGTTATTGTCGTTTCAGTTGCTCTATCATGCAGCCAACCTGGAAGCCTGCCTGCGCCTGCCTGCGCCTGTCCGCGCTGCACCACGCCGCAGCACACTTCTTCAGCCCATCGCCATTCCAGTGAAGATCGCAGGCACAACGATCGCAGTCGCTGATCGCGCCCATTTAATTGGTTTTAATTTCTCTCCACACCAGCTCTTCTGACGAAGCCTCTGCAGATACTCGTTAAACGGGTGCACACACGTCCGTGTTCGTATGGGCTGCCGTCGACCAGACGCTGGCTGCCTGCAGGAGCCCTTCTGCCGAGCCGATCTGCTGAACATGATCTGAATTTACAATTCTGGCCATACGATTTATCACCAGAGATTTATCTGGGTCACAACCACTGATGAAGTGATTCGACGCGACTCGACTCGACTCGATTCGATTCGCATGTGTGCTTACTAGCTTGCCATCGAGCGAGCTGGCACCGAGGAGCACTCAGCCACAAGCCTAGAGTTGCACTTTTATTAGTCCGAATTAAATCAGATCCACACAAAACATTTGCTGCTGATGCGATCGCTTGAGATTTATGTACGACTTTCGATGGGCCGATAAAGCTTAATGCAAATCGGTTGCAATGAAGAGATCAAAATTTATTTAGCTTCTTCTTTCGGGCTTAGTTGGGGTCGCCAATACAAGCTTAAACGTTTCAAATTAGTGCTGTCCGATCGCGTTGCTTCAATCGTTATTCAAAATTAATCCAAACTGTCGTTGGTGTGTGTAATCTTCGGTTTTAGTTTTTAATTAATGGAAATGTCAAAACATTGATAGCATCGTAATGAAGCGATATACTCACATTTTTGATTTCACGTAACTGATCGTGCGACGGCGGCACTGGTGCTTTACGCAATCACATTGATCGCCGGGCATGTCATAATCAATTAGGAACATGCTTAATTGCTTGAGATCAGCTAATTCCTCAACTGCCTCGCCCCCCCTTCCGCATTCTCTGCTGCCACATTCGCCCTTGCCTATCTCTTTCCAGCACGCGGCCTTTGGATGCAATCACAAAACGCCATTCGGAATGAGGTCCAATCGGTTTTGAGTCAACCTGCTTCGACGGGTCTTCTTCTAAACCTATACACAAATCCTCCTGATACGATCTTCGGCCTGCGTTTTTTTCCCCTGAAGAAATTTATGTTGTGTTTACAGCAAGGAGCAAACGCGGCTTGATTGATTGCAGGCAAATGTACGATTGAGATCTTGAGTAATTAATCAAAATAATTAGTTGTATCTAAAAACTGACGATCGTAATTCCTACGAGAATTCTCTTGATTTAATCGACGATCAACTGAAATTGAACTGAAACACGATCGCTTTTATTCAAATTAGAAAAATGAATGAAATAAAACAAGTAAGAGCGTTATCTTCGGCCTGGCTGAAGCTCATATACCCTACACCCGCATTGATTGATAAAAAGTGGGCGGGTGACACCTACTTTTTTTAATTTACAGGGAGCAAATTTTGATATATTAACTCATCTACAACACCGTTTTCCTACCAAACACCTTATTTATGGTATAGTATATAAGTGTGCGTGTCACGCCCATTTTTGAGAATATATTTTAGTCTAAGATGGTGAACTCGGAAATAAAATTTTACCTGAAAATTCGGTCTACAAGCCAAGAAATTGAGCTAAAAGCACGGGTGAGTGCAGGTTTTCTATTAAAAGTAGGCATGGCACTGGTCCGATTTTCCCCATTTTCAATACCAAACAGCGTAGGATAACAAAGAATATTCATGCCAAATTTAATGACGATACCTCTATTCGTTCTCCTGTAATCGTGATTTCCACAGACGGACAGACAGGCAGACAGACAGACAGACGGACGGACATGGCTAAATCAAATCAGGAGGTGATTCTGAGCCGGAATATATATACTTTTCTATACCTGCCACGTCTCCTTTAATGCGTTACAAACGGAAGAACAAAGTGAATATACCCTCATCCCTTCGGGTGTAGGGTATAAAAAGCTATTCCAGAGCGGAAGATTAGCGAACAATTACTCGAACAAACACAATTTTCCAGAACAAGTCTGTGCGCTGGCCGATGAAAAATGGTCTTCTCATTAGAGATACATATTAATAAAAAAATAATATTATCACGTCATTTCGCGTTGTGCTCGAACGCTTCAAAAGACAGAACAGACACCCTTCGAGAGAGTGCGCCTCTTCCAGAAAACACACTTAATGAACGGTTAGTAGACAATCATTTTTGTCCGCTGCTTTTTAATATCGCGAAATGAGGCTAATTAATTAGCGAACATGCTCGCTGGTGTTTTTGTGATGATATTTTCATTGAATTAGTTAAGAATTTATGGACTTTTTATGATGCGAGCGTCGGCAGTTTTTGCAAATTTACATTTTAATTGTTGAGTTTGTGGAATGGTAAAGGACGTATCTCCAAAAAAAGGAGGAAAAGGAGAAAGAGAAGAGGTTGGCAGCGCGAAAGGTGGATCGATTCCAATAAATGCTCTTTGTAAATAAAAATCATTTATTTCTGATTCTTAATTTTTGATTTTCATTTCTCGAAATCACTTCGTGCAACAGTTTCGAGAAATCGTTTGCAGAAATTCGCATACGGTTAGCCCAACCGGCCCGAAAAGTCGGTTTCGCTATGTGTGGAGGCAGCCGATTCGACTGCGTCCGCCCGCTCACAACAAGTCCAAGCAACAACGGCGACAGCAACAACAGAAGCGATCGCCCAAAATGGCTAAATGATGAAATCTACAACTACAAGAGACCAAATGCAGAAGAATGCCACAGCGACCAAACAGTCAGACGCGACGGCAGTCGCAGCAAAAAAGCCAACAGAGAAAAGACTAAAAGAGAGAAAACTACAAAAACATGGCCAGCAAAAACAGGTATGAAGCAATTACAAATTAACGTAATTGCGAACATTTTATTTTCTCATTTCGCTTTTCGGGCTTCTCGGATTTGAGCCGAGCATGTTGTGACTCGTTTTGGCTCTCTGGCTTTTCGCTTTTCGCTTTCCGCTTTTGTTTTTATTTTAATGAGAGAAATATTTTAATTTGGAGTAAGTCGTGACATTAATCGTTTTCAACACAGAGTTTTTTTCGTATAGTAACACAGGAAAACAACAACAACAACGACAACAACTAAGAATACATACTAATAGGAAACTGAAACAACAGCACACGCAGCAACAACAATTACAGCAATAACAAGAATAAGAGGGCAAATAATATTGGCATAAGCATCGCAGAACGAAGACGCCAAAGAAGACGCCAAGGCTTGTGGTGTTCCCGTGTAGCTAGTTCAAGAGGAGAATGGTCCTTCACTAGTACGAGTCGGACTATACCTCACTTTTAACACAAGTAGGAACTGACTGAGCTGACGGATGTCGTCTCAATTTCTCGTCAAGGAAAAACAGCTCGCGACCGCTAGCAACTTCCTTAACCTCCTCCAATTCCAATTCCAATTCCTCCAATTCCTTCCTCCAATTGTAGACACGTGTGGGACATGTTTGTGGCACAGAATCGGCCCTAAATAGAGTCCACTATGTATGTATCGTATATTTAGGCTAAACATGTTGCTGCTGCCTTTGCTGCAACAACAGTCGCAGTAGACTTAGTTTTCTCGAGGGCTGGAGGAGATGATTTTTGGTCTTGTCGCTATGGTTCCTCGATTGCACGCAGTTGGTGCAGTCTGCGTTTTGCTGCAGCGAGTCTTTGCTTTTGTCGCTGTTGCTGAAGCAGTTGTTTTTGTCCTCGTTGTTGCTGTTGCTGCTGCTGTTGCTGTCTTTGTTTATGGGCAACAGCACCCATTTGTAGCTACTGAACTTGGCCATAAGCGAATTGGCTTATCGTATGCTTTAGATCTTGCAACAGCATGTATCTTTTTGGCCTCACAGTCTCTCTTTCTCTCTCTTATTATTTTTCTCTATTTCCGGAACAGTGGCGTATTTAGTGGGGTGGTTCACGAGTATGGTTTCCGTTTAAGAAGGAGCTAAAAAATTCAAAATTTCCCAGAAAGTTATTCTTTTCTGCCTTTCGTATTATATTTCCTCGAGTATATAGAGAATACAGTAATTTTCGAACTGATCTTGTCCATTGTACAAATAGTCAAAGCATTCTCGACTGAAGTGGTGTTTTGGACACTCCGAAAGTGTGCACCCTCGCAAAACCTAATTTTGCCACTGTCTAGTAATGAACTCTACGGCGGTCGGTTTGTTTCCGTGAGTATTGGTGACTATCGGTTTTCCAGCACCATCACCAACAATGCAACAACAACTCCTGCATTAACTACGTTGTCGTATTGTTCGTTGATCACGCGCATTTGTCGTTAAAGTGTTAAAGTGTACATTTTCAGTTTTCCACCGAGGCGCGAGGCCGCCCGGACTCAATTCGATTGAAATCAAATTCGCGATTTTGTCTTAATTACTCGCACTGTGGGCTGGTTCGGTCGAGCTTTTAGCGGTACTTAATTAATCTCTACTACGCGTATAAATTTTTAAAAACATGTTTCCAGACTCAACGTTTCTCAAATCAATCTTTGACATTTTACAAGAACAGCTTCGAACTTCAGGATCGGGTAAAAGCATCACAGAAACAGACCGTATTCGCGGCTGGATCCTGTTTATTTTGCGGCTCTAACAAGAAATGTATACTGGCTACTACGAGGATTAACCGATTGCTAGTAATCTTAGGTAAAAAACGGATTATCCCATTTTTGGTAAATAGAATGAAGCTACTTAATAAAAAGTGACCTCAGCGCTGCCGAATATAATACTATCATCTTGAATTTATGTCCTGACCTTCAACACTTCCATTTCACGAGCAATATTTCTTCACATCGTCTGGACTCACCTTCATTGTCCTCGAACGGCCGTCTGCCAATTTCACATTGTCCAGTTGCGGCAGATAAAATTTGTGGCATGTAGTTTCACTAATTGTTAGCCACACAACGTAGATCAACCGTCAACCATCGAGCATCAGTCAACCAACAGCGCTCGACGAGAGCGCGGACATGCCGTTGACGCGCTACCAGAGACGAAAACCAACCAGATCCTTAGGAGAGAAAATAAAAAGAGGTCCAAAATACAAAAAACTGCAATGCACAAATGCCAAATGCTATAAAAAGCAAGCAGCTTGTTAAAATTCCTAAATAACTTTGATTTTTCGCCTTCGATCACGTGAAGAGCAAAAAGCGTACCTTCGGCAAATAAAGTTCTGCAATTGTTGGTCGGAAAGCAGCAGCAGCAACAACGGCGTCACAGCAATCACAGCGACAACAGAAGGACAATGACATCCCCTTCCACGATCAGCGATCAACGATCAGCGCTCAACGGTCCACGCGGCAACAACAACGGCCGCAAGCAGCAGGACAGAAGAATTACATTTTATAACCTGTCGAGCAGCGCCAATTAAAGAAATGACAAATTATAGTTGAGGGAACAAAAACCAACAACAACGCCAGCAACAAAGAACAGCAAGGGCAATGCCACAACCATCAATAAATTGCTGATGTCGAAAGTTGTCGAGACAGAGGCCTAAGTGTAAAATGGATTTGTTCCGCTTGAGGCTAAAAAACGCTGAATTAATAAAAAGGACTTCAAAAAAGTTTTACTTTTTGCTAGAGTGAAAAGAGTTTTAAAAAAAAATTGAGTGAAATAAGCAGGTTCATTCGATTTGCAGATATTAAGATTTGGTGAATCCTCGAGGATTCAAATCTTAGTCAGGATATTTGTAAGATACTTACTCAGACAATGAGTTCAAAAAACTGTCACAGTGACCCTCTTTGAAATTTTTCCTACACCTCAAGGCCTGGACGTAAACTTTTAAAATGTTAGTTTCTTATTACGTACCCAAATGAAAATGGGGTACCTATGGGGTAACTAGGTAAAAAGACCTCTTGCAATCCGGTAGTTATATCCGGTTCCAGATCTTGCTTTTTAACCTAAGACTCTTAAGACTTTTAAATTTGAACTCTTAAGGTTGAAAGAAAGATACTTGCTTTTTAGTTAAAGTTTAACTGAAACTTTTGATCCTTCATTGACTTATTGATTATCTACTAAATTTTCATGAATCCGTATTCCTAAATATTTATAATCTTTTTAGACTGCTGTAACCGTTTTTAAGCCTTTGTTAGTTCGGGATGAACATCGTTATCGAGCAATATCCTGGACATATTTAGCCCCTTCTCGCTTTAGTCTTTACAACAGGGCCCATAATGGAGTTTCGGACGGACACAAATCTCCAAGTTTTCTCCTTCATAAGCCTTCATTTTCCCGATACTTTTCGATATTATGTTGCTGGCATTTCAATTAAAATGCTTTTGTTTTTGTGCATCCTGTATTGTGCCAGTTTTTGTCAAATTAGGCGATGATGAAATTAGAAATGCAACAGTTTCTTGCCTCTTTGTCTGATTGCACTTGTTCATACCTTGTTGAGACTCGATCGCCAATGAAAATACCACCGAGCACTGAAGTGAACTCTCCAGAGCTAAGTCTGAACAAAAACAGGACGAGAGGTTGACAACAATTTGGGAGCAAATCAGCAGGAAATTGACCGCAATTGGTCGTGTTGATGCAGGTAGCAGACGGCGACGGAAGTCACCGCCATCACTCAAGGCGGTCAGCAATCAATCGATTGTCGCTGCCAGCCATTGCGCCTGTCCCTCCACGCAGCCGTCTATCGGAAGCTCTAGCAATCGAGACATCCATCCATCCATTGAGCCATCATCAGCCCATGGTCGATACCTCGGACAGCAAGTCAGCAAGCTACCAGCGACCATCGACCATTGTCGACCATCGCTCGGTGGATCGGTCGACGGCGTTCAATCGCCGCGTCGCGACGTCTGTTACTTGTTGAACGATGTGAAATACCAAAATGACGAAACAGTTAAAAAATAATTAATTGCCATTCCTAAAATGGCTTAAAGCAAGTTTTTCGCTTCATTTACAGATGCTGCTACCAGCGTGCTGTCGTCGCTGTCGTCGTTGTCGTCGTTGTCATCGTGATCGTCAACGTCACTGCCGCAAGCTGCAACAGGTTGTGGCAGCAATTTGCGCTCTGACATGCGTCTGGACGACCATGTTGGTTAATCAGCCTTTGTCCCCTCAGTTCAGCCGCTGTCCATCTATCCCTCTCTCTCTCTCCTTCGTTCCCACTTTTTATTACAGTGCCTTTAGATTTGTAGCTTTTCTAAGTTGTGAAGACTTGAAGCTACAGACCCTTTTTCAAGGGTTTCGTTTGGTTGCAACTGTTTTATCTTCTGCCATTTATTTGGCGATGGATTTTTGTCTCGACTGGTTCTTCTTCCGATTTTTGGTAAATGTGAACAAAGAGCGAGAAAGTGTGTCAACGGCAGAGACAGCGACAGCGGCAGCGATCTTGACAAATCGCCACCGAAAAGATCTTCCATTAAGAATAAATGAATTTTTTTCTTGCCTTGCATCTTTTGGTGTTGGTGTTGTTGTTGGTGGTGCTATGGTGAAGTTATTAATTGGCAATTTCTTCATTTTTGATGCTTCAGGTGCGTATAATTGATCAGTTTTTGTCCATATTTCAATGCAATTTCTGCTTTCGGTGGCAATTATCATGAGGCATACACTCACAAAAATTGCATGGCCTTTTGCAACCAAAGAGAGCCCTAAGTCGCTATTCTAGCCTTTGTTTTCAAGTTTAATTAATGTTTGTAATTTTATAGTTGATACAGAACATACTGAACATAATGAATATATGGACAGACAGTATATAAATTGGACATAATTTTTATTATTGTTGTGCAGATTGCCCGATAGTGATCGAAAGCTTGTAGTTTTGTCTGAATTGTGAGCTCGGTCTGAAAGAATTATTAGAATGGAATTAGAACAATTTAGCGTTCTTGTTCTAATTCCATTCTACCCAGAAAAATCCCAGAAAATCCAAAATTCGAGTCTTTCTTTATAGAGTTAAGGAGAAGATACTTATTATCATAAATATACCGGACAGAAACGGACCAGCTCATGTCCCTCTTCTACTTCTTCTTTCCGCCCCTACTGTTCCTCCCTCTAAGTGCTCTTGTTATTATTGCTCTCCGCTTCGAGGCATTATCAGACAGACTTCGCGACAATCGCGCTAATGGAAAATTAAATTGTCATTTGTAGCTGATGCTGATGTTGCATATTCTTCTCCACGTTGCTGTTGTTGTCGTTGTTGTTAATTATTTGTTTTCGTGACAGTCATAATTAAACACTTCTTCCAACCGAACTCTTTTACGCGGATATTCTGCCAATGGAGTGTTGTGTTGTCGTTGTTGTTGTTGTTGTTGCTGTCGACATCGCAGCAATTCGTTTTCATTGTAAGGCTGCGCCACAAGCCGCGTTATGTTGCTGCACTTAAAGCAAAGCACAGAGAGGAGCCGCCTCGATCAGGGCGCAGCTACCAGGCCCGCTTCCCCGCCGCCCCCTTCCGGAAGCCCAAACAGCCGGAAATATTGACTGAGAGAAGGCATAGGTACAGAGAGTCGGACGGACGGACGTATCGGCAAACATACCGGCGAAGAGATATATGCACCGCCAGGCGCAGGTGATTCGCTTCGTGGTCTGCTTCGCAGTGCCAGAGTGCGATTTTGCTATTGTTGTTAGTGTTGTTGTTGGTGTTGTTGTTGGTGTTGTCATTGCTGTTGCTGCTGGCGTTGTTTGCTGTTTGTTGTGAATTTATGCAACTAATGAGTCAATAAATGTTGCTCTAACTGACACCGATGATTTATTTAGTTTTTCTGTGTTTTATTCCGCCGCAGTCGCTGCTGCTGCTGGCGCGCTCGCCACTGCCCAAACGCACTTCGGCTCTTGCTGCAGCGTTTGCTGCCTTTTTGCAGCTGCCATTTTACGATTCTGGAGGGAATAGCTATTGCTTTTTATTTTCATTTGCTGTTGTTGTTGTCGTTGTCGTTGCGATCGTCATGCTTGCGACTTATCTCGTGGTCGTCTCTTGTTTTTAAACGCTCTCGGTGCGATTAATTTCGCACTCGTTATCGATAATGGATTCGTTCAACAACAACAAATCTATTGGTAATCAATTTTCGATTGTTGTCGTCGTTGTTGCTGTTTTTGTTGACGACGGGCGACTGCTACCGACTTTAAAGCTTAATGTATTAATTCTAAGCTTTTCCATCCTTCAATGTTTCACAGCAAATGTACTTTGCCATTGCTGACAGTACTTGCTGTTGTTGTTGCCTCCACTGTCGTTGTACTGTCGCTGTCGTTGTTGTCGTTGTTTCATGGCTGCTTTCTATTGTTCACATGTCGTTTCTGCTGCCGATTGTGGCCGACGATGCTCTTCTGCACAACAACGAGGAAAGACCTCTTGGCAACAGTTTTTGTGGCCATCGTGTAATCTTAAGCCGGTTGTGTGAATTGCTTTGTTCGCGTTTGAAATGGAGTCGTGGGAATCGGTCACTGCTGGTCCAGCGGTCGCTTCGTGGCCCGTTCGGTGAACACTTCTCCGAATTAATTCCAGCTGCGTACAACAGAAAGAAATCGATTTCCCCTGCGTTTCTTCAATTATTTCTTCGATGTTATTTTCCATTGACTTCATTTTTCATCCTTTTTAATTTCGTACTCCGTTTGGTATTTGCCCAAAGATGACCAGCTTTTCCGCCGTTAACTGTAATGGGCCAGAGACCATTTGCTAACCGTTCATACGCTTACACTTGAAGTGTAAGGGTTTTTTATATGTTCCATATTTTCGATAAAAGTAAAAGCTTTAAACGACCCAAATTACAGCGTATCCCAAATTGCCCCTCGTGTATTGTTAAAGATCAAAAAGGTGTCTTATGCGTGTTCTGTAACGTCGTTATGAAGTCATAAATGGTATCTTATTTTTACGTATCATGATATTTATGTATCATGTATTGCGATAATCCGAAACGACAATTACAATGCAACGTATTGACGTTAGTAATCCTCAGTATCCTTCCCTCCCCGAGCTCGCACTGGACGCCTCGCGCTCCTTCCCCAACCCTCTGTCATTCCGGCATTCCTCGCGCCCGATACCGTTTGTCTGGCAGGAGAAGCAGCCAGGAAAATCCTCCTCTTTTCAGAGTCAAGAGCTAATTTATTGTAATAAACATTTCTGTTAATTTCGCTGCCGCCATGATTATTAAAAACTTGTCTAATTGCATACATCTGGCAGCACAACGCCGGCGGCAAAGGCGAGAACGAGACCGACAATGGCAGCGACTATGGCCATTGCGTGCCACGAGTTGTCGTGCAGTTGAACAAGCCTTCTTGAATTCGCCAGGTTTGGTTTTGGCAGGAAGAGTGAGAAGAGCTGGAAATAAGTTGCCTGCTTTTAGGCGTTCGGAAATACTTTTTGTAGTTTGTTATGCTTCTTCGCAAAGTCGTCGTTGTATTTGTTACCGGCAACGACCCACAGTAGCTTTTCTTCTTTCTTTATTCTTCAAAGCGAGGGCGATGGCGACGGCGACGGCGACGACGAGGATGACAACAACGACTTGCAAATTTGATGTTATTGCTCCTGTTATTGCTGCTGGTGCTTAAATTAGCATTTCATGCTCGTTCAGTGCGAGATACGGCCGGCGATTCCAGAGCCGGAGTCGAGCGACTAGCGTGCCGCGGTTGCTGCTCACGGGCGCTGCCTCGGTGTACGGCATATGGACACACACTCGTATGTTGCAGGCAGTTGCAACGTGCCCGTCCGATGGGCACACACTCACACTCTTACGACGGCGCGACTCGTTTCGTGCACGCATTCGTAATTAATGAGAGTTTTATTGAATTTTAACTTATTTGTAGCGTACGTCGTTGCTTATCGTGGCATTATTTATGCTATTGACCCTTTCGTGTGTCAATTTGTGAATAAACATCTTGCAATGCAACATTGAATAAATTCCATCAGTGCAAAATAAAAATCGATTAAAGGGAGGAATCAACAGTAAAGTAAAGTTTTATGGAAGGGCGGCCACTTTTAGCAAAAACTAAAAGAATAACTTATAAATTTAGGTTAAATGATCGACAACGATTCCACAAAGTGACTAGAAGCGAAGCAGTTAGTAGTGACTTCTAAACTCATCAACTAAAATATCGCCTGTTTATGTCTCGTTACTGCATTAGAAGTGATGCCATAGAATTGGATTACATCTTTTTGATATGCCCTTTTCCTCTACTCCCTCCAGAAACATTTTTAGTAGAGTCTTTTTTTGGTCTGCCTAAACAATGATCGCAACACTCGCACTCTGGACGATGATGGAGGTACGCAAACCTCAAAATTGGTCATTAAGAAGGTGCTCCTTCGGCAGTATGAGACGACATGGTCTTTCCGCCATAACAGAGACAAATACACCCATCTTTGCGACAGTAGAAACCTACCTTTTGATATTTTTTAATTATTGTCGCCACTTCTTACCTGAGCTGAAAGAGATGCGAGGCGAGACAATGCGCAGTGTGTTCATTCTTCATTCCATTCTTTCTATTCATTTCCATCATTCATTTCTGCCATTCATAATTCATCTGATCATTCATGCCAAACATGGGGCTCTTGTAAATGTTACGAGGTGTTGCGCTTGCCTGTAAATTCGATTATGGCTACTTGAAAACCCAACAAAAGCCATGAAGTTCGGATAATGATGTTCTCCATTCATTCCTTTCTCTCGGTTACAATTAAATTGGTTTTAACCGAAATGAATAGAAATAGAAATGCATTTAAATTAAAATGTTGCTCGTTGGTGGCATTATTTTGTTCCCAAAACTTCTCTTCTCTTTCGCACACGGCGACGGCGACGACGCAGACCTTGTAAATGCTTCCATTTGAAGCGTGCAATTTATATGACCCTCATTGTGGTCTCCCGATTTTGGGTACCTCCGTACTCTGTACTCCAGCGACTGAATGCATTTCGATGGCGTCAACCGCTTTCGCTGCTGGTTTGCCAGCTATTCTGTCCTATTGCCTTTTGTTGCGTTGTTGTTGTTGTCTTATTTTTCTCTTTGTTGTCTCTCCTACGGTCGCAGTCCGCTGGTTGTTGGATTGTACTCCGCGCACGATTTATTTTCCACTTTTGGCAATTTTCGAGTTGTTGACAATTAAAATGTTACGTGGGTTAATTTTTCCTTCAGCTGCTTCTCCCCCCTCCCTCTGCCACGACGTTGCTGTCTCTTGTTGTTGTGTCAAATGATGATGGGTATCGTTGGTAAAACTGGCGACACTACCATCGAGAAACGTGCAGGTGGTCCAGCGTACCAACGTGAAAACGGTTTTCTTGTGTTATTGTTTTCGGGTACACTTTAAGAGGAATCAAATGAAAGGAACCAGAACTGCAAAGGAATTTTTCCCTTCGTCAAGGAGTTCCTTCGAGGAAACACTATGCGGATAAGCAAGTTTCTCCAAAAAATGTACTCCACACTTTTACCATCCACACTTTTACCAATAAATTGAAATGTTTTGTAATTTCACATTTGAATTTTTTCAAATTTTAATTTAGCCGAACGGTTTTATTGTCGCAGGAATTATTGGAGAAATCCATTAAATTTTCTTCATTTTATTAAAACCGTCGTCAATACATTTTGCGTTTAGAAAGCTTTTTAAAAAATTTTTTTTTGTAAAATTCATATGTTTTTTTTTAGTCCACCAGCCGTGGTCAAAAGGTAAGGTAAGGTAAGGTAAGGTAAGGTAAGGTAAGGTAAGGTAAGGTAAGGTAAGGTAATCAAAGGTAAGTAATGTACATATTCATATACGATAGAAGATATATGGAAAATGATGTTTTTTCTGTTCTAATTATTTTATCAAGAATTTCGGTTCTTTCGGTGAAAGTAGCTCTGTCTGTCTGTTACCTTTTCACGGCTGAAGTGCTGCACCAATTTTAACGAAATTTGGTTTGGAGATAGCTTCAACCCTGAGAAGGGACATAGGCTACCTATTTTATAGAAAGTCTAACCCTAAATAAGGGATGAAGGATCAGATGGCAATTATTATATTATTATAATTATTATATATAAATGCTGGATAGAATAGATGTCAATAATAAATGAATTTATATCGATATAAAGCACAAACAAGCAAGAAATGTCTCTTGGGGCCAAGTTGGCAAGGCCACCCTATAACGGGCGTTCTTCTAGCCAAATTAAAAAGGGTCGTGTATATTTTATGACGATACCAGAGAAAAATTTTAATATGATACCACCATGGAAGCAACTGGCCGATCAGTTTTATGTCAGTAAGTTTGTTAAGGCTGAAAGCAAGCGACTGCGATATATGTAAATATATCATTAAGTCAAACTAAGTTAAGAGCAAGCATAAAATAATTAGAAAAAATTTGAAGTTTAGAAGAAAGGAAAAAAAGACAGACAGAAAGACTGACGAGCAGCTGTATTTTTGTTGACTTCAGGATTCATCGCCTGAACATAACAATCTCTCTAGAATAGGAGACTTCGTTTTTGCAAGGTTTTTCTTTTGCAAAAGTCGCTAAAATAACTCTTCGTTGATCTTTATATTTAAATATTCGTTTATTACTTTAGGTTTCGTTAATTAAGGTCATTATCGTCCTTATCACAATCAACATCATCTTCTCATTTTCATCGCCTTCTACACCGTCAAGTTTGCAGACTGGCCGCAGCGTCGGAGGCGGCCAAGCAGAGCCTTTGTGTGTCGAAGAACATTCGCGGCTGGCGCCTGGCGCCTGGTCTGGCAACAACAACCACTGGTGGCCCACAGCCGGAATTTTTAATGCAACAACAGCAGCAAAAATAATCGCAATCACAATCGCCGCGAAGGCAAAAAAATTTCATCAAATGCATTCACCGCCGAGGCGCTACGAACATGACTTCAACAGGATTTCTCGTTTAATTTCTTCGGCTGCACTGAGAACTTCAACAAGAAATTATTATATTTCGTCGCCAACACCACCGCCACCACCGTCGCCCCCGCCGCCGTCGCCGTCGCCGCAGCCGCAGCCGCTATCGAGTGTGTGGAGTAATGAGGAAGAGCGATTTTAGGAAGTGGTTGTTGGCCGGCTGGTGTGTTGGTTTAGTCGGTCTTGGAGTTGGCGAGCGCGACGCCGAGTCAGGTGGCGGCTGTGGCGACAGTCGCTGCCACGCTCGTTGAACGCGCACAGACGGCTCCGTTCAGATTTGCAATGAGTGCTCTTGTTGTTGCTTTGTTTTGGAAGGTGTTGTGCGTTGGTCCTTTGCTCCAATAGCAATAAGTGGGTGGCGCTGTTCGCGGTTGATCACTCCTCAGATTTTCACATCAGAACACGCAACAACGAACCGTCGAGGGGTTTGGGGAAGGTGTCTAATAATAACGTTTATGTAACGATACTCGTGGGGGAAATATTATGGGTTCTCTTGGGAGCTTCAGCGAAGGGAGGAAGAATTTTCGTTCGGTTTCTGACAATCCGAGGAACTTTGCGTCATTAGTGGACAACTGCACCCAATCCACGGACAGCTGCTCATTGGTGACGAGCTTCCGCTCCGTCGGACAGCTCTTACTTGTTAATTTCCAATAGTATCTAAATGATTACACTCTGTTCTCCAAAAAAAAGTATTGACTGCTTTTCACTCTGATTCTTTGTGACCACCGGGACTTATCACCAACAAAAGAGACTTTTCCTGCCCAGCTTTATTTTCAAATGGTCGTCAGACGTTTCGTTGTGCCGCATGTGCCAAAAATATATAATTAAAAATCATTATGACAGTCATCATGGCTCCTAATTTTGCTCTCCTCAATAATTTTGCTCTCCCTCGCTCCCGGCATGGACTCTTCTTCATTGTGGCTGCAATTTTATAGACTTCCTTGACGATTTCGGGGAAAAGACCGAACAAAGCCATCGCATCAACATTGACTGTTTTTAGGCTAATTCCAAATTGTCCCGTTCATCATTTTGACACATGACGACAAAGAACTTGGGACGGAACCATGAGAAACCGCAACGTCATGAGTCGAGCTGTTCGTAGGTGGGTACAAGGGTGCTGTCCGTGGTCGAAGCGGGTAGCTGCAGCTGCAGGGTACAAAGCAAAGTAAGCCGCTTATAATCATTCACGAAAACTGACAACTCAAGTGCTCGACAATGCAGTGCACTCCAAACTCAAGTACATGCGTGTACCTCCGGGTGTCTTTCCATTCAGTCCGGAGCAGGTTGCTCGAGCCGTCCCGTAACCTGTTGCGAATTAGTTAATCTACTTTGGAGAAGTCAAGAGAAAGGAGTTTGAAAAATTATGGTGACTTCATTAAATCCGCATGACTGTCAACCTGGAGAAGAGTGTTTGAGCCTGGTCCTTTGCTCTGCTTTGCTGCTCGCCGCTCCGCTGCGACTGAACAGCTGTGGGTCTTTCTTGGTGTTGTTCTCGACTCAGTCTCTTATGAATGAATGTTCCATGAAGCTACAAAGGAAAGGCATTCTTTCTACTCATTGAAGAAACAAACGTGTCCTCGAGTCCTCTTGCGTTTACCCTCCCCCTCTTCTGATTCCAAAGTGGTACTCGAAGAGTTAACAAAGACACAGCAGGCCGCCGTTAAGGATATCGATTGCTAGTTTTCACGCTATTATTATTTAGACAAATAAACTTGACTTTGCAGAAATTTTCACACGCGAGTTTTTGTGTTTTGTTAATATTTTTCGGTTTTACCTGAAGGAATTTAGGATTTGGTTTTGGAGTCAGTACTTATTGTTGAATTTTTTAAAAAGTAATTTTCTTTCTTTTTTTTATTTTTCTTTGCATTTTTCAGAAAAGCGGCCTTTTGTATTTAATGACAATTTAATAATGTCGTATTATATTAATAAAATTATAATTAATAAATCACGAACACATCTACATCTATCAACTCACTTCAAAGTATACAGAACACAAAAAGAACCCATCTTTTCACCTTCCCATAACCGTCTCTACGGTCACCCTGGCAATGGCTGAATAACTCTTACCGCTGTAGAAGATACGGGTATATTTGTTGCGCTCTTGAAAATTACGAATGCATGGCATCACGGGCGGAAGAATGTCAGCTGTTGTTGGCTTGCACTTAAAGTGCAAATTTATCCAATTAATAACAAATCGAAAGCCTAATTGCAAGGCTTTACCGAGTAACTGACCACGTCCCGGGAGATTGTATTGTACTTCGTAAAGCCCGGTATGGGCGACCGTGACGCAGGCGTGCAGGGGCCACGGCCCGTAGGCGATGAGGCGATGTCAGGCCTGCTCCAAGGTACGCTCAAGCAAGTGTACGTAGATAATGATCAGCTGCTTGGACGCCAGTTCCTCCGCAAACCTACGATAATTCATTAGTAATGCGTTGGATGACTGTGCCTCTCTGACAGTCGCAATGGCAGCGGTTGACAGAAAGTACCTTGATTATGCAATCGTTAAGAGCGTGCAATTACGGTGCCAATTGCTTCGTACTAAAATTAATGCGATTCAAAATCTGCCATTTTTAATTCAACACATTTTTAATGAACCCATTCAGCACTTTTTCTTTCTTTTTGTTCTTAAGCAATTGATGCTGACGACTGTTCTTGTTGTCAGTGTTGTAGTTTTTGTTAACGTTGTTGTCGTTGTTGTTGCTAACATCGTAATATTGTGCTTTAATTAAATGACTCTTTGCTCTGAGTTGCAATGAATCGTGCACGCATAAATTAGCAAAGTGCTGAACACTTCAGTTGAAGTGTTGCCGGTTGAGCTCGTGCTGCGTTGGTCGTGCTTGCTGAAGAGTCCCACTGAAATGCAGCTGCGTCCTGGGTGGATCTTGGACGTCACGATGGAAGAGGAGTGCTCGAATGATCATCGAAAAGGAGCGGGTCGTTTCAGAAAAATCTTTCACTCAACTTATAAAGAAAAATGCAATCTCCATTAAAAATTGAGTTTGCCTCCTAAGTCTTTTGTTTGTTATATCTATTTTTTTCTCTCCAAAAATGAATATGATCCTCTTATCAATGAAGATGATAAAACGTTTCTGCAAATACGCTTTTTAAAATGTACGTAAAAACACGTTGTATTTGCTGCACTCTTCTCCACTCTTCCTCTCCCTTTCTCTCTACACGCTTTCGTTTACGATAAAGCAATTACAAAAACAATCTCCTTTAAACAATTTTGCTGCCTGAAATAAAATTTCGTATATTCTTTTTTAACACACATGCGCCATTCATAACACACACACACGCGCGCCCATACTGATTCGCCGAATCATTGGTAACAGCCATTGTTCTTCGTATTCTCCCTCTTGTTCTTCTTGGAATAATCAAAGAAATCATCAAAGCAACAGCTTCCACTGCTGTTGCTATTGTTGTTGTTGTTGTTGTTGTTGTTGTTGTTATTATTATTATTGTTATTGTTGTAGCAACAAACGTCGAATATCTCTCCCCGCCGTCGAAAGTATGTTGGGCACTTTGGACTCGTTAACGATTTACGAGCAACTTTTATCACTTTCGAAATCACTGACAAATCTGCCAACAATAATAACGCGTATAATAAAATGGCCCATGCCCTCTGCCGGCGATACGAGAAATGGCTGGCCGAGGATGCTATTGCTGCCAGAATCAGAAGCAGACGAAGCGAGACGAGAACTAAATAAAGAAAATAGAGCAAGCCTGGCAAAGAAGAAATTTCGTGAATAAAAGAGTGGCTAGAATTTCTTCCATCACTCCGTTGAGGGAACCATTATCTTCTTCTATGCTTCAGTTGCAGCGTGGTTGTCATTGCCATTGCCGTGGCTGTGGCTGTGGCTGTCGCTGCCGCCGCTGCGGTGCTCCCTGCATTTGACTCTGCAGACCATTTCGATGATTTCTTTCCAATTTATGTGACAGATTGATTTTAAATTGATAGACTATTTTGCAATTGCAACGAACAAGAAGCAGAAGAAGAACAACAGCAACAACCAACAGCAACTGCTGGACTGCCATGGCGGTCCGACTCCAACCGCGGCGGTTGCAATTGTTGCGACGATCATGCGTGGTCGGTCAGTAACTGTTATCGTTGTTGTTGTTTTCATTCGTCCGCCAACATTTGTTGAGGCCATTCCAGAATGGCCAGATTGGACTTATTGTTTCTGCCACAATGCAAACCAGCCACAGCCGGTTTCACGTGATTTTGGCATAATCAGTTTTCCAGATCATCTGCCTGTTTCCACGTAAGCGTATGCCACATACGTATTCGAGTGAGTATGTGTGCGTTCGTATATGGTTATATGAGCCTGAACGATTTCGCGTGGTTATCTGAAACTGGAAAAAAACTACTGCGTTTGAGGTAACTTGGATCTCTCCTTTTGTGGAGACTCATGAAATTGCAATTAAAATGCACTAGAAATTGACACGCCGAATGCTCTTTGGCTTTCTTATATCTACAATAATAAGAGTATTATAATGTTCAATACTTTGAGTCCATTCGAATAACAAATTTATTGTCCATTCACAACTCAAGCAGTGTTCTGACTCAATCATTCAGATGTTGTCTTTGATGCGGACACCTAAGTCAGGCTTGAGTATCGCTTCTGTGGTCTCGATCTGTTGAAAGACCACTGAATGAATCAGTCCAGAAACACTGTTTGCCTGAATCTTTCTGGGCAATTTTCAAGATTTTTCGAGATCAACTGAGGACTAAGAAGGTACACGTTACCGCGTAATGCCATGTTGACGTTTTCAATTCTACCGGTACGAAGAAGGTTGTACGGCAAAGCGTGTAAGTCATAAAGCCGCCTTCAAAGCGCATCTCAATTTGGAAAGCCAACTTTATTCTAAATGAACTTGGTAGTTAATTGTTCTTGTGGCTGATACAGTTTTGCCAGCAAGTTCGGAACCCGAGTTGGGGTTCTCTCCTCCCGTTTTCGCGCTAACCTCCTTCAACATTCTTCCACAAAGCCACAGCTCTACTCTTGCAAAACCATTGCAATGCTTTCATTCCGAGGAAACTGAATTAAATTGGTTACGATTCTACAATTCGATAAAAATAACAGCAGCAATCATATTTGCCATTTTTGTCCATTGTGTTTGCTATTGTTGTTGTTGTTCTTGTGGTTCGTTGACTGGTGTCATTTTTGTTGTCGTTGCTTTGTTGGCCGCTTCCTCCAGTTTGGGAGATTGGGAACGGAACGCATTCCCGAACGAAAGAACCAAGGCATCAACGACGGCAACAATGGCAGTGGCAACAGCGACGACATAGGTGTTAATGCAGCTGGTGCAATTTTGTTTGTGAGTCGAGCTAGAATTCGTTACATGTCAACTTATTTCCATTTTGAAGACCGCTTCAAGCCTTCGGCCCGAGGACAATGGACACGCTTGGATCTGCTATGAGCCGATCGGCCGCCATTTACGTCCACTCCGACTGTCCCTCTTGCTGGTCTGCCGGCCGATCAGCCAAGGAGTCCGCGGTCCGCAGTTGTTGCGACTATTCTCTGCTGTCATTGGATTGGATCCAGCGGCCGATCATCAGCTCATGTATTCAAAAATTAAAATTTACACCGCATCGTACCGACTGCTGCAGGCCATGGCAGTTGTTCCGAAGTGCAGAAATGCTCAATTGTTCAGAAATGGCTTAAATGGCTAACAAGCGTAGAAGAATTGCTACTGTTTAAACTTTTTTCATTCCGTTGCTGCTTGGTTTTTCGGTATTCTCTTTCGTGCCATATCGACGTGGCTGCTCACAGAAGCTCTTCCTCCGTCCGCGCTGAGCGAACATGGAAATTCCGGCCATTTTATATTATAATTGCTATCTGCTGCTGCTGCATGTCGGTCGGAGCGATAAGGATACATAAACACGCTGCGTTGGCCACGCGCATCCTTTTTTGGGTCACTTCAGAGCAGGTTGTGCTTCTGTGGCGGCTGTTAATGTCGCGAAGGAGCTGCCGCTGCTACTCATCCGATCTGATTGCTGCTGTGGGCCTTAATGGTTAAGTAGGCATATCATTGGTGATGTTCTTTTCGCTAACAATACATTCACGGAGCCGCGTACCATACTTCATGGTCGGCATTGTTGTTGCTGCACTGCCGTTATTAATATTCATTTTGAGAAGAATGTTTATTGTTATTCAGTGTCATGTTTGTTGATGTTTGGCTTCTTTGGCGGAGTTAAACATGGGTTAAGCGTATTTGAACTGAATTGAATCCTTAGGATTTCGATATTAACCTTAGTAAGGTTCTTCCCACCATTTCGAATGCTTTCGTAAGAATATATCAATGCGAATGTACAAATCTTCTTCGTAGATCTTTCATAACCGTTGGATTCAATTAGATTGAAAACTGTATTCATTGCAGCCTTCGGCGAAGATGAGATACGTATAACGGACGGAAACCGATAGTACTTTAAACAAACTGTGCTGTTTTGATGACTGAGGAGCTACCTAGACTGATAAAATGGATCTAAAACGAGTTTTCTAAAAATACAATGATTTTTTTAAACTTTATACTCGTATTATGAGTATTTTATTCATCCTCTTGAATCCTTTTAAGTCTTAAGAAGTAAACACATACTTCAAAGACACATTTTAATTCTTCAAATGTTATATTTTCCCCGTTGTATTTTCCATTAGCGGGCATTTGGAACACGGCGTATTCTATGGAGTGTTTGCTATACAGTATCGTGTCCTTCCATGCTTCTCGAGGCTCGAACGTGTCAGAATAAATCATTCGGTGCTTCTTTCCTGCTTCAAACACGAACACATTCGACATGAACTTATCCTTGGGGTGTGTTGAAGACCACTTACCATTTGCCTTTAAAAGGAAAGCACGTAAAAGTCGAACCACTTTAAACCGTTTCGGGATGTGGATGGATTCAATGCTAATATTGGTAGTAGCCCGTTATTAGTTGCTGCTACTGACTTAGGATCATTATTGTCCCACTCATTGACGCGTCGATCGCCACGTCAACTTTGTTGGGGTGGAGGGAAGAAGGGAGGGAGGGAGGGAGAGTTTGGTACGACCAACAGCAGCCAAGAAGGCGCTCAAGCGCTTTTCTACGGCGCCTTCCAGCCGGCTAGAGATCATCATGACTCTCGCATTTAACAGATCATTGCTACATTATTGCTGAAGGCAAGACTATTCTAAGGGCAACATGGAGCCTCGATCTTTTTTGTGTTCTTTCCTGAAGTGTAACAGTTGTTGTGGTGCTCGCAGCTCGCTGCAGTCGTTGGCAGCATTCATTTTCTTTGATCTGAAAGTATTTTAGTTCTCTTTCGGCTCTCTGTTTTTGCAGATCATACAGTATCAGTATGTATTGTATGTATGAAGATTTGTTGTCGCCTGTTTTTTTATAGTATGTTTATTTCTGTCAAATGTTTTCCAGTCAGAAACGAACCGCGCCACAAAATTAATGTGCTCCACTTAATCTCAAGTTCAGTCATCGGCGAGAGTCGTCTCTGTTTGCCTTCTAGGAGTTGTCTTAATTAGGCAGACTACTTCATTTCCGACCACTCCAGCAAGATCGATATATCATTTGGTCCTAATAGTGTGTATAATCATCGGTATTTCGAAAAGTTTTTCCATCATTTTCACTGAAGAAGTGCGCTTTGGTGGCAGTTGATTAATGGTTACATGCGGAAAATGTGTTGTCTCTGCTGTTGTTTCACGGCGAGAAGAAGGCTACACATGTTTTGTGGTTTGTGTTGCTGTTAATCAGATTGGTGTTGGTGGGCCGTCTGAGCATTGCGTCGTTGATGGTGCTCATACATTTCGTGGGTGATTTTCGTGCTGATTGTTTGGGTAAAGTTTTCAAGAAGAACGAGTTGGAGAGGATCTTTTTTTTTATCTTTCAAGACTGACAAAAATTGAATAAACGACCGATTAAGACAACTCGAAGGTAAAGAATCTGAAGCACTTTTAATTAATTGATTTTCACTGAAGGTTGAAAACTTACCGCCCATCTCTTTCCAGTTACACTCCTTCCTACATACACAGACATTCGCTTATTTATATTCTTAATTCTGACCTCTGACCCAACAACTTAAGACGACACTCAAAGCAATTGCACTAATGCGTTTTCAAGTATCTCCAAAGACCGAGCAATGCCCTGCCATGAAGGGACGGCACTTAAAATTTATTGAAAAAATAGGATGAACGAATGGGTACAGATTTTTTGTGGAAAATGTCGTGTCTTCTCATGACTGCTCTCAAGCGAGTGACATCATGGCGCGCGATCATTACAAGTTCCCTTCCATTCCGCCGCCAGAAGTCGACAGACCTCTCGTAGGAGTTGAGGAGTGCTGATTGAGGAGCGATGCAGGTTCGGGGGAGGGCAAAGAAGTGGGAGGTGCCCCTGAAACACCTCATAAAGTTACACTTGAAAATTAATGTGCAGCATTTAAGTCGTTTAAGGCTGCATGACAATGTGACAACACTGGAATTAAGATGTTCATTGTGATTTAGTTGGTCGTAAATCTTGCGGTTTAATGGGGAGGGCGGCTTGCTCTGGTGCTTTCGGAACAAAGTGTCGGAACTTTCTTTGATTTTCTACGAACGACCTGATTGGATTTCGTCTCATTCCAGTTCATATTTATGAGGAACAAGCAGTAAAGACTGTGAGAGGATGGTAATGAAGCTAATTTTGGATAAATCAGAACGCAGCACACAAATCACCAACAACCGAAAAAGAGCGCGAAAAAACGCCGATTGTGGAAAAAAAACGAGAAGGAGAAGGTGAGGAGGAGAAGGCGTTTCAGCTCCAGAGTTTTACGTGAGCTGCAAGAGGTTCTACCGATTCTCGCAGGCAAAAGTTCAATGGTCATGATTTTTGAGGCGATCTCCGCTGAAAACACACAACACTCAAGGCCAATCGTGGATTATGTTGTCCGCCGTGTCAGAGCCCGCAAGTAGCGTCATAGTTTTGTGGGGACGGTTTCTATTTCGTTTCGCACGAAATGACCACCAATGATGGCTTCATGTATAGCTTCATGCATGTATACCTACACCTTTTGTTAATCGCCTTTGTATACCTTTTTTTAATTTTACATAGCTTCTGTTAGATTTTTAGCTTGCAAGGAGTACCTTCAAGAATACGAGAAACCCTCTGTCGGAAAAATATAGTGACCTACGCACCGACAGATCATCAGACAAGGTGAGAATGTTGATCTCTTGACAGATACGCAAAAAAATACTCCAACCAAATCAATCCATAAAAGGACTCCATGCCGGTAACAAAATACAACATATTCAGCGTCTCTTTGGAGTCGTTGTATGAAACCGGCCACGACGTTGGTTCTCATACCGATCGCAGCAATTCATTGCACATTGCACTCCAAAGTAGCAGCTCTAATTATCGAAACCGAAATTAATTGCAATCAAGTAATAAACTTCAGCTCGCAACAATTATTGCGCAAGTTTCGATGTTGGTCGAATAAGGCGAAGACTACTTGGAGAAATAATCACCGAATCCGTCGGACAGTTTTGGAGGCATTCGACCGGGAATGTTGCCGACCATTTTGCACTGCTCTAGTGCGAGAAACATTCGAAACTAAACTCTGCGGAGCTACGAGTAACAAAAAATCAAGATGCGATATTCTATATACGATGTTCCGATGTGTTTAATTGGTTGTAAGTACTACAATTTACCTCCTTCTTTCGCAAGCAACATTGATCTCATACTGTAAAGTACTGTAAAGGATTCCTACAAAGAAAAGGAGTCCATCACAACAGTTCTCTTCTATTCCTAATTATTAGTGAAGTAAATTTATTTATTAATCTTTAATTAATCAATATTTTTTCATTTATCTCTTTCTTATCCGGTGTTGCCATATTATGATTATTTTCTACAACCGTGAGATTCGAATAAAATCGCATCGAATTAATTATTTTAGCGCATGCAGCAGCAGCAACAGCAACAGCAGACGCAGTTAGCTGTCAGCTCTGGCAATATTAACTACAACAACAACAACGCCGATGATGACGATGACACCGAGAGCAATACTTGTTCGTATCAGACAAGACAAAAAGAGTGCAATGCTCATAGTCGAGACCACAAGAAATCTGGCTTTTAACAGCTACAAATAACTCGGTCGGCGCAACATTTGTAGACGACATTATAATTGTTATTGCTGTTGCGATGCCATATTCAGTTGCAGCAGCTGCGGCAACAGCAGCAGCAGCAACAGAAAAACTGGCATTTTATATTCGCTGAATTAATTTTGCCAATATGTTTCCAGCAAAAACGTCGCGCTGGTTAGAATCAATAAACAATAAAAACCGCGAATTGGATCAACCGAACGATATTATGTCGCAGCCGAGCGATCGCCAATGATTGTCAAGGTGAACTAAATGGAAGCGGAGCGACTGATCGATTCGAAGTCGTCGTGGTGGACGTCGTGGTGGACGTCGTGGTCGTTGTCGTCGTTGTTCCTGCTGCTGCTGCTGCTGCCGCTGATGATGACGACTACTGTGCGACACTTGGTATTTAAGCCAATTAGTATAAAATGTCGTGGCTGACATCGCTTCCGCTCGAACAGGTAACAACCAGCAGTGGGTAGGACCAACATCAACACCATCACCAGCACAACCAGCCCCGCCGGTAGCAACAAGAGCCGCAAAATGCTGCAAGGCGAAAGCAGCAGTCGGGAACACCAGTCTGGCTCTCGATGAAATCTAGAAGCAATAAAAGTGGTAGTGGCGGCGGCGGCGGCGGCAGCAACCACTAAGCGCCACAGAAGACTGCGTTGCTGTTCCTTCGCGGTGTTTTGGGCGCTTTTCTAATCTCAATTTAATCAGCGACAAAAATTTCGAATTTAATTTGCTGTGATTGCGTTTTGTTGAATTCATTCGTTTGTTCGTTCGTGATGAAAGTGTGCCGATCATCAACATACCGGACAGGCCTGTGGAGAAGAGCTTCGCGGTTCGTGGAGAAACCGATTCCACGACTTCAGTTCCCAAGAAATGTATTGAATTAAAATTTTTTCGCGTTAAGTAAAGGGCACAGTAAATTTTAATAAGCCTTTAAGATAAGACGATCGCAGGAAAGTAGCGGAGGGATCTCCACAGACGAAATTTTAAAAAAATTGATTTTTTCGAGCAAACAAAATCCAGGGGAAATAATGCAGGAAGCTGTCAAACATTGTGACATTTCAGATTCTCAGAAGAACGAATTGTGACTGACGCAATACTCGCAAGTATCGATGACGGCCACAAAAGTTGTTCAGTGCATTGCATCAGCAATGGTTGATTTGTCTATTGAGGAATAGAACGGTTCGCATTCGAGAGACAGACTATCCCTTTCACGCGACAGTAACCCCTGATTATGCGACTGCGTCCGTCATTCCCAACAAATTAGAACTTTCTCTGAAGAACGCATTGCCAAAATGAGAACTTCTTACCTCATTAGCTTTGATGTTATTTCATTAGATTTCATTTCATAAAAGCCGAGTCGAGTTGGCGGAGAACTTCAGAATAATCAAAGCCAGTCGGTGTGGAAGCACCTTTTCATCATTCATTCCTTTAATGCCGCCATCGACGGGATTGCATCAGTTCATAATTGAGCAATTTTTCCTGCGCTCGTAAATAAATTTGCCACTCGCCGACACTCGCCGACAATCGCCGACTCCACTACTTCTAAGCACATTTATCCAAATCCAATTTCGATCCGGCAGATACACCGAACCAATAAATTTGCTGACGCTCGCCGCGCCACACCTACCGAACGCCCCGGCTGGCAATTATAATTATAAAGCAATCAATTCGCCGCAGAGGCGGACAACGCGTAATTGGAACGCAAATTGAAGTTACTTAATAAAACGCGCAATGTAAATGCTTCCAATTTATATAAACAACGAACTACGCGCCTCCGCGCGTCCGTGGCCGGCTGCGGCAACCTACTGCGGCTCCTGCAGCCGCGCCGTGTGAGGACGAAATCAATCGTTTGGCATCGCGAGGTGCGAGCTTTAAGAATTTACGATGGTGCTTCCACCGATGGTGCTGCGCTGGAGTGGTTGTTATTGATGCTTCTGCTTCTGCAGTGTATCCACGTCGACCAGCCAGCGCCCCTTGGGCTCTCACATCGGCCGTACACTCGAGCCGATGGAAGTACGATGGTGCTGCACAAGACCGAAACGGCATCTGATTGCATTGTTGGCTGCACTTGCGCCTCCGAGGGCTGAGGCGACATCGCACGGAAGGCATGTGTTACCTCTGTGTTACCTCCGGCTGCTCCGGCTGTCCGACTGCTACCGCATCTTGGTTGCTGCTGCTGGTGCTGCTGCCGCTGATCTTAAGTTGTTTGTTGGCCGATTTCGATAAGCTGCTGGAATTGGCCCGCATCGTGAAAAGGTTGTGTTAAATGCGAAAAACAGTCCTAATTATTATAAATAAACCAATCTGGCAATAAAGATCGCCAACGAACGAAGCCGAAGGAAGGAGCGCCCAACGATCGACCAGTGGCTTCTGCGAAAAATTGCTGACACTGTTTCTGCAGCCCGAAGTCGTCGCTGGTTCTTATTCAGAGAAGACGAACTTAATCTTGCGACAGCATCAGCACATGACCGGGCTTGTCCCTGAAGCCGAGTAAATTCGGGTGAACGACATGCGACCGGAGTAGTAGACTCAGTCCCGGAAATTTTGAAAATTCTTTATCGACTCTCATTCTTTACCTCTCCAGCGGTCCTCAGCTAGATAGAGACGACCTTACATAATAGAGTTTTAGTGTCATTCAGTCGACGAAAAGCGCACTGTGACCGCCCACGGAAGAGGTATTTATTTTGGAAATCTATATCGATTAACGTGTGGTTTATCGAACGACCTTACTTGTCGAAAACTATCCTTAGATTTTTAATCGATTCTGTTCTATTGTTCCACCTCCTTAGAAAACAATAGATTAGAACAATAGAAACAATGGAAGAAGTCGGACTTTCTGCCATTTTTTTAATGCAGACTTAATGCCTCTTCGTCTCCACTACGCGACGGCGATTCCGCACAGTTTCTACTACTTTTCCGAAGTACGAGTACTTTTCTTGCAAAGCAAAACGTTAACACAGCGCAGAGACTGAATGGATGAATGAATGAATGTTGAATTGCGCCGTGTTCTGTTCGGCTGCAGCCGTCATGTCAGTTTGTGCGACGTGCGCAGCAATTGTTTAGCAGCGCTGTGACTGCTCATGCCTTTAGTCATTCGCGATCGCATGCCGTTCGTGTGTTCTTAAGGTCATTCGTCTGCCCTTGCGCCCTTGCGCCCTTGCGCCCTTACGCCCTCACGCCCAGCCGCCCATCTGCCTGCTGGTGTGGTTAACTCCACCTTCGAATACCAGAAAAAAAGAACCCAACTCATTGTTTGTGTTCTTAAACAAGTGACGAAGCAACTCGAAGGATTAATCGTTGACACAGACAATGGACGATTTCGACGCAGTTTCCAATTTAATAATGCAATAGGAAGAAGAAGAAGAAGAAGAAACCAGGGAGAAGTTATCGCATCGCGCATTATACATATTGTAATTGGCTCAACAAGTTGAAGTGACCAGGTTCCTCCTTCTGCGCACCTTCCTCCCTTCCTCACTCCTCAGGATCAGTTTATGGTTTTGCATTGTTGTCCTTCTTATTTTTTCTATTGCCCGCCGATCGGCGACAAGATCGGACATCAACTGAGTTGGCGCGATCTTTTTAAGCATCAGATAAACGGCCAGCAGCCAACGAGAGTACAAGTCATCACTAACAACAACAACAACAACAACAGCTGCAAGACACCGGATCGTGCCTTAATCTGTTGGCTTTACTCGCGGTCGGAGAACTGGTGGTTTAGAGAGGCACACTGCACCGTGCAGCAGGATCGGCAGGTTGTCTGTCCGGCGCAGCCTCGGCGAAGGCAGCACAGTAGCCGCACGATAATTTGCTGTGGCATTCCAAGCGTATGTCTTCTTATCCCGCATGTCAATCAAGTCCCTAATTATTCCTTTGGGTGAAAGAGAATGCAAAAGATAATTGGGGAAAAACTGAAAGGATATTATTGGAATATAATAAAAATAATGGCGCACGGCAGGGCAGGCGGAGTGTATCCTCCTCGCCCGCCAACCGAATCAGAGTACCCAACAGCCAAGAGCTGGAACAGCTGCTGCCAACTCGAAGATTATCCATTCGGCTTGTTCGGATTATAATTTAATGCATCTTTCGGGTCGTGTTCTTCGGTCCATTCCTGTCACTCACCTTCCGTTTTCTTGGCAAGGTCCAGCCCAGAGGCGATGTCGCCAATCTATCTCTGTGAAGACTTTTCCTAATTTGTCCTGTATTTTGTGCTGCTGCGTGATCCCAATTAAGAGATATACCATTTTAACCGTTGATCCGTCCCATTAGACTGACCTTAGCATTGGAAGAGTAGACCTCATCAAGGTTCGTAGCAAGTGGTAAGTATTTCATATGCCTCCTAAGTGTATCATACGCTCAGATCGGGCTTAGATCAATGGTCTGCTTCGACAACTTTTGAGAGAATTGGATGGGGCGCTACACTCTCAGTTTAAGACGGACGTGTACACTATCGATAAATAAGTTAATCATTATCTTGCCGACCGTTTAATTACATGCCCCAATTGACTTTAACCTGCCACATTTTACATAAAATTGCTTCAAAGGGTATTTCTTGAATTTGTTTCTTAAAAATGCTTTCTTCCTTACAACATGTCGCAGATAGAGACCATCGTCATCATCGTCAAATTCGCATTTATCCCGCCAGCCAGGCTGATTGTGATCATTCTCTGGGGCGCATTGCCGCTCCATGCCACCGTCCCCCCATTCTCGTTTCACGTTAGTGAATTCCTGTGATCAATACTCGCAGTTTGAAAACCAGCGATCGACAAATAAAACCCAATTAAGGGGATAAAAGCTACCACGCGCGATCGCATCCCCGCGAACAAATTCATTCTCTCGCACAATCGGGCTAAATGCGCACTCGGCAGCCATTTTTCGAGTGGCTTTTCTTGGACAAGACCGCATTTGCCAGCCACTAACCGTCTTTGTGCCATTTTTCTGATCGGCTCGAGAAGAAATTCGTAGATTGTGTCCTCAGAAGCTTCTGCTGGTCCACAGTGTCCGCTCTATCTGTGAGTGACGATCAGAAGTGCCATCACATGCACACGGAGACAGAGACCCGTCGCGCACGTCGGCATTTTTGGACACGACGGGACCGCGCCTCTCCGCCGGCTATCTCGGACGCATTCACTTGTCAAATGAGTTCACACTGGATAAGAGCGGATTAGGCGATGGCCTGCTTGAATGTTTTCATTAAAAATGTATGACCCGTTTGTGGGTATGACGAAGCTACCGTGGCGGAAGCCGTCAGAAACCGATAGTGCTCACACTTCAACCTAGGACACTTTAGTGCGAGTCACCGGATGAATATCAACAGTCGTAAATGAAGGAAATGATGTTGTGTGTGCCACCAGGAGCCGCTCGGTTATGAGAAATAATTCAGAAAAGTATGTGCACTGAATATACTCGTACATAGATGTCTATAAAAGCAAGAGGACAGTCGGTGGGGGTTGTTTGTGCAATATAATTATTCTCATTCAAGAAAAAAGATACATATGTCGAAAAGAGGCTTGCTTCATTAGTGTTATGCTTTTAACTGTTTTCAAACTGTTCTTTCTCGATGGATGTAAATGTCCGCGGACGTGGTGCCATAGGCACAGGAAGAGGGTTGTCGACGTCGATGGCGCTGTGCCGCTTATGCTGGGAGAGGTCAGAAAACTACTGACCTCCGCACGAGCATAAAATCGATTTCGACGCGTACAAATTGTAAATTACGCATTAATGCACACTTCTTCCGCTGCGCCAACGACACCGGCGGTTCCTTTCCCTGCAAAAATACGCCTAATAATTTTCACCTTTGCCACTTCTCAAGTAGCATGAAAAATCAATTACCGCAGCAGTGCTTCCAGGTAAACGGCGTACTCAACCACAACCGAAATACGTAATCGCGCATAATTATGCTGAACGCAGCCCAGTTGCGCTAGTTTTTTGTTTGCTGTGCTCGATATTGCTGCTTCTACTTCTTCGAATGTGTTTGGGTGAACGCGAGCCAGTTCAAGCCAGCAGAAGGTAACGACCGCTGCGCAAACTGAGTGGAAGTAAAACAATAATAAAATAACCTAATAAAATGTTAATTCAAGACTCAAGCTCGTGGAATTGAAATTAATTTTGACCTACGATAAGTTCTGAAAAAAGCTGCGTAAAAAGTGTCACGCAGCTGTGAAAACCGTTGGCGGGTTGCAATTGGACTTGTTTATTTTTATTTATTTTTAAAGGAAACACTTTGTTAGGTTCTACCGAGATTTGAACTCGGATCGCTGGATTCAGAGTCCAAAGTGCTAACCATTACACCATAGAACCGACAGAGCCCCGCCGTTTATTACCAATGGAATCAGGTACGTAATTAGCATGTATTTCTGTTATAAGGAAAAACTCCTATAAAAACCAAAACCTTTTAAAATATGTTTGCATTTCATGCATATGTATTTATCATCTCGATCATACTCCGCTTCCAGACAACAAAATTTGAAAAATTGAAATTTCTGGTTTCAGATTCATTTGAAATTTTAATAAAAAAATAACGAAAGGAGCAAAATTCACGTGCGTCACTCGCATTTTTACTGGAAATAATAACAACAGGACTTCAGCTACAGAATGGAGGAGGAAACATTCAATTCCGCGGCAAAGTTTCAAGCCAAGAAATTCCTCGCTCACTACAAGTGTGAGTGCTTGGGCTCTGAAGTGTGCAACTGCCCGCAAAAGTCCTCGTCCAAGGAACACTTCCTCGACAACGTGCACGACGTGGCTTTCACTTTGGCCGATGTCATGATGATTTGCGGCATACACGAGGCGAAGGCGAAAGCCGCCGTCGACTTGATCGTCTACGCCTTCCTACACTACGATGAGATACGACACAAGATCGACGCCGCGCCCCAGAAGCGCCTCTGCAAGGAGGACCTTATTCACGATCTGGGTCGCAAGTGTCTGATGACGCGCCTGGAGGCCCAGTTGACCTACTCGATTGTCAAACGCGCTTTCAAGGCCTTCTACCACGGCACCACAGAGGGCGGCATACGCAATCGGGCGCTGGAAGCGGACCTCCTGCACTCGCAGGAGTGTATGTGGGTCCATGCGGCAAAACGTACCGCCCAGATCTTCGCCCGTTACGAAGGTATGTTCTTCAATGCACAGAAGACGTACGAATCGGAAATACGATGCGCCTATAAGCAGCTCTACGATAAGTTCCTAGCGCGCAAATTGCCTTTTAAGGGGAAGGGCGAGTGTCAGTGCGAAAAATGCTTCAGAAAGCGTGCCAGTGATCTCCATTCCAAGTCGACGAATAAGTTCGATCTGCTCGACTACAAAAGCGCTATACAACTGCAGCCGGTGGTGAGAGACGACGCGCTGCCCCAAGTCTGTCCGCTCAGAAGTTCCTCGAAAGTGATTTGCTCGGACTCCGAGGACTCTGTTCCCACCACCAACCAAACGGAGCAGAAGGTATCACAAAAGGTGTCCAAAATAGACTTCCAGTTGCCCCGCTGCTACAAGTGCAACTGCCCGAAGTTGATCTGTGACTGTGATGTCGACCGCGACACCGGGGTGGTGTCCACA
The DNA here is from genome assembly GCA_949752815.1 of Conops quadrifasciatus. Lineage (NCBI taxonomy): Eukaryota > Metazoa > Arthropoda > Insecta > Diptera > Conopidae > Conops > Conops quadrifasciatus. The sequence goes on from OX457078.1 coordinate 41,574,389, forward strand.
GACTGCAGCCAGGGCCCTTATAAATGCCAGTGGATAAGGATGGACGCCGAGGACGAAAAGCCGGACCCGTGCATCACCATCCCAGAGAACCACCAATGCCCTGTGGACTGCGAGACGGCTAGTATGGAGAGCTGCGACTCGGAGTGCGAGTGTGACTGCAGCGAGAGTTGCGAGTGTGTTTGCGAGGACATGTCATCCGGCTACGACTATTATAGCCAGGATGAAGCGACGATAGAGGACGAAGTATTTGAGGTTGAGACAGAGGACCAGGAGGAGCCACCACTCGAACTACCCGACATCAGTAACCGCAAACCAAATGCTCACTTCGGAGGCTGTCACATACCGGTGAGGAGTTCGATGGTCGAGGAAACAACTGTCCTTCCGACCAGTATTGCCCAGGTTCAACAACACCGGCAAGAAAGTTTCGTTAGGTCGGAGCCGGTGCGAAGCCAAACGAGCTTACTTAACCCAAATGCTGCCGAGACGACCGAGAAAAGTAAAACAGTCACGTCTGCGAGCGCTGCAGACAAGCAGAAAGGCCCAGACGCAATCGCCGAACTGAGCGGACAATTATAAGTAGTTCGAGTGATCGATGATGTCGATCGATTCGTACAACGTATTTCTTTCCATTGAGGAAGGGCTTTCAGAATTTGGCGTGTGGTTTTTCAGGAATTTTGAATGACAAACAAGAGTCTAAAGAATTTAACAAATTTTGTGTACTTTTATAGAAGTTTTGAAAATAAAAAATAGAAAATTAGATTCAGGAGAAACCGATAACAAAACAAAGGAAGAGGGGGGAAAAAGATGAAAACAAAACACGAATGAAGGGGAGGATAGAGCATCATTGGAGGGGGGATAGAGCATCAAATGTACAAAAGAAGAAAAAAGCGAAAAATGTGTTTTATCTAGGTAGAGATATCATATATATATATATAGAGAGAAAGAGAGAGAGAGAGAAAGCGATAGAGAGAGAGAGAGAGAGAGAGCGAGAGAGAGAGAGATAGATTTTGATAAAAAAAGATCTGAAAAAAGGAGAAAGATACATTGTAGTTGTGTAAAAGCAAGACAAGGAATAACATTGTAAGGTATGATTTCAGTTAAATAGGAAGAAGAGAAGGTAATAACTTTGAAGAAAAAGAAAAATGAAAATAATACAAAAGAAGAAAAAAAGTCCTTGCCCTCCGCTCTAGGACGACGCCGCTCTGCCCAGCAGGTTCTACCGAGACTTGAACTCGGATCGCTGGATTCAAAGTCCAGAGTGCTAACCATTACACCATAGAACCATTTGCCGCGGATTGGTAGAATCACCAAATGGCTTCCAAGAATTTCTTTCAAGAAATTCCGAAACAACAAAAATGTGTGGCGATGCCTTAAACACAAATTTATCTGTAAGGTTCATTTTTGAGAGAATTAGTTTGCAAGTAACTCAGACTGAAAGAATGTAACTACTGCATTCAGTTTCTTACAAACATAATCGTCCCGGTCGGAAGTCGTTCGTGCAATAACAGGTACACAATCCTCCTATATCCCACTCCCACTTCTAGAAGCTAGATCCAACACACTGCTTCCAAGGCACATTTGCTCACGTTCCTCATCAAACATAATTGAATTCCACCCGAAGAATAAGTTTCCTCTGGCATATACCCACACAAACCGAGTGTGTGATCGAGTGTACTGCAAATACTTGACGACGTCTGCAGCCAACCATGCTTAACGGCAAGATCGAAGAGCTTCATTTCCGAGATTCGAGATCACTGGCGACGACCACGGTCAGGAACATATTGCCGACTACAGGTAGTAGCCGCATGGCTACGTACATGCGCTTCTACATACAAAATAAGCGATCACGAGCCTTAAGCTCATGTCAGTCGTAGCCAATTGATCTGCACAAATCGTCGCATTCGTCGTCGTCGCTATCGCTGTCTTTCAAATCATACGAGACCTGAGTTTATCTGATGCTATTAGCAGCGGCTCTAAATCTGTCACTGATCGATGTAGCAACTATTTAGTCAGCAAATAAATACTGCTTTTACCATGATCGTACTAGGAACTGCGATCACTGACAGTGCTGCCAAATTAAAGCAAGGATCTGAGCGAAAGTTCAAAATCGATCTCTGCTCCAGAAAAGATCTGGCGCAGCCAATGGTCTAGCGCTCGCTATTCTGTAGTGCAAACAATGCGCCATCGTTCTGTGGATTTACGGAAATTCGAAGCGGATCAGCAAAGAAGCGAGCGAAAGACAGACAAAGAGGGCAGGAATTGGACAAGGATGGTGGAAGGTGAGCTGCAAGTGGCAAGCCGCGCATTTTTATGACCATACCAAGCGTACGAACAATTGCCAATTAAAATTTCTACACAGGCCCGCAAAGAGGGTAACAAAGGCTAAAGGAAAGTGAGGGAGGCAGAACAAGTTTCTGTGTTCAACTAATTAATTGCTTTGCTCACGTTTTTCGCGCAAAACGTTCACCGGAAAGAATCAATCCGAGTTTTAACCACGTTGGTTGGCTGGAGTAAGGCTGGCTGCTTGTTCGGGATGGTTGGCGGCACGCCGGTCAACCCGAGCTGCACCGCAAAATCGATCTTCAGGATGCAAAACGAAGTACGAGTTTCAAATTTATTGGGTTTCTCCGTATATAGTATTCTCTTAGCAAGTATGGAAAGAGGAGGTGTAGTGGAGCTGTGGGTGGTTGTGTCTAAGCTTCAACGTGAGCTAGCGTTTATGCAACGTGATGAAGTTGTTTCCCATTTCACAGGGTCATGAAAATAGATGTTCTTGTAACTGCTACTCCGTTCATAGAGAAGCTGTTGCTGCAGCAGTTGCAGATCTGTTTGTAGCTTGTTGTTAGAAGAAGGAGGAGCACATTATTCCTCCTTGGAGGTCAGAAATTCTACTCACAATAACACAAAACTTCATTGCTAAATTGTATCCAATACCGAATTGTTGCTATTTAATCCGAAATAATTTGAGAATATTTTTTTAAACACTGAAAAAAAAAATTATTTTTCAATTTGGGGCTAACTTGATAATTTCATAATTTTCGGTGGAGAATTATTGCAAATCGAATATATTTCAAAATTTCCTTGTGATGAATTTGAAAAAATATATAATAAAAATATATATATAGTATATTGTATTTATATATATAATATAAAATATATAACAATATAAAAAAATAAAATAAAAATAAATAAAAAATAAATATAATAAAATCAATAAATAATAATATGTTGGCGCGGCGCAATTTTTCGTTCATGTTTTTCATTGATTGTTCCACCAACGAATTTCACCATAAACAGCCGAGTCCAAAACCATGAAACATTAAAGTGTCTAAATTTTTCTTTGCTCTTTTCAAAACTTCATAAAAAGTCCGCAGGAAACATCGAAGAAGCCATAAAAAATTTTTAATTAAAATTAAAATTAAAAAATTGAGATTAAAAATAAAAATAAAATTAAAAATAAAAAAAATGAGCCCTAAAAATAAACCTTAAAAATAAAATTAAAATTTAAAAAATTAAAATTACATGAATTAATAAGGTTTTACATGAATAATAATTAAATTATCATTTGTGGATAATTTACTTATTAAATTTTTTAATAGTTAAAAATAGTTTTCAATATCATTCAAAGAGGAAGAGGGAAAAAAAGAGGCCTGGACTTGTGAAGCCACTGCAAGCTTTTTTTGGTACTGTACGTACGGTCAAGTTCGTCGTTGCCTAGGGATAGATTGCTACAATTTCGTTCAAATTTGGTGTGCTTATACACAAACGAATAAAAGAAGAACACTTTTTGTGTCAAATTAGAAATAGATCCAATACAAACACGGTTGTCTTCTTGGGCGTATATATTTATGTTCGAATTAATTTTTTTTAAAATTGTCGAGTAAAATCCTATTTTATTTTCATATTTGGGCTTCAGTTTTGTGCTACCGTTTCTATTCAAAGCATTATTCACTATGAATTTAACTTAATCTCTTTTATGAATTACGAAATTGTGATCAGCACTTTTGGCGCATTTTATTAAGAAAGTACTCTCAAAACATTGTTTCTGATTATATTTAAGAAATAACAAAGTACATAATCGGATACACGAATATATCATATATTTCTGGGGGAAAATCAATATGTAATTTTCTAAAGCTAATAATGCTGTAAACACAATCACAGCAGCGAGAAGCAACTTCAAGTTAGGGCTGCAAGAAATAGCGTATCGTTAAACCAAATGGCAGAGCAGCATCTTCTGGCAGCAAAAAATTGCATATGAGAAAGTCAAATGTAAAAATTTCATTTGTTTACAAACAGCTGTGTAAAACAACAAAAATGCGTTTTGCTGCTATCAAAATTCGAATTAGCTCGACAGCAAATTGAAGATTCAGCAGCAAGTAAGGGCAGCAAAATGGAAATCAAACTTTTTTCTCGATCTCCATAAGAGCCTATGTAATTTTGACAGTTGAGAAATGAAGTTGCTTCTCGCTGCTGTGATTGTGTTTAATGCTTAAGGCTCAAATAATAGGGTACAAACTATATAATACATTAAGAGAAGTTTCGTTAAAACTTCGTTAACATTAAGGAACATTAAGTGATAGCGAAACTGGTCGCATAAAATTAACACACACAAAAGACAACAAGTTTTCTTAAGTCTATTATAGGCGGCGCTGAAAGTAAACAGAAATAAAGCTTAAGTTTGCTTAATGCAATTATAGCGAAACTTTTAAGGCTATTTGGAAGCAACTATGATCTGAAACTATGTACTAAAAACTAACCACGCATTGTAAACCACCCTAAAAATTTAATATCGTAACTATATGCCTTCACGTGCGAGTTGACATTTCGCTTATTTTTGACATAAAAAATAGGGAATTTGAATTATTGGTGATAAAAATTGATGCTTCTTGCAACTTAAGAAATGAATAAAAGGAAGAAACCTAAGAAGCCTAATTCCGATGAAATTAGTGCCAAAAAGTCTGCATCTGCAAATTCAACAAATCCGTTCGCCAAACCTGGAGCCACGGCTCGAGCAGCTAAACGAATAAATCCTTTTGAAGTTCACGTTAATAAGGAGAAATTCCACATCATAGGGCGGACATGCAAGCACGACAAAGGCTTGCCAGGAGTGTCTCGGGCCAAAGCGGCAAAGAAACGACGCGAGACTTTAGGTCAAGAATATCGTGAGCATAACAAGAGAAATAAATTTAAGGATCGGCGCATTGGCAAAAATCATACTGGTTCAGAATTCAGTCAAGAAGTGTTGGATGCACGATTTGCAGCCGAAAAGATATCGCAGTTTAAACAGAGCAAGTTATCCCGCTTTAACCTGAACGACGATGAGCTATTGACGCATCGCGGGCAGACGCTAGAGGACATTCAGCAATTTCGTGATGACCGCTCAGATGATGACTATGATGAAGAAGATGCTTTGGATGGTAGGCTTTCTTTTGAAAGGGTCAGAGCCTTAAAAAATAACTCTTATTCAAAAAATTTTTCAAATAAAAGTCAACTTTTAACTTTTATTTTAAAAGAGTTATCCAAAGACTTTTCTTTTAAAAGTCTTTGAATAAGAGTTATCCAAAGACTTTTATTTTAAAAGTCTTTGAATAACTGTTATGAAAGACTTTTAAAAATAAAAGTCTTTGAATAACTGTTATGAAAGTCTTTTAAAAATAAAAGTCTTTGAATAACTGTTATGAAAGACTTTTAAAAATAAAAGTCACTGAATATTTCTTATTCAAAGACTTTTTTAATATAAGTTATAAAAGTTTCAAGCTCTGGAAAGGGTAAAATAGAATAAATCTATGTTTATTTTAGCAAAGTTCACTGAAGCGGCACATTTCGGCGGCGACGCAGCAGAGCAGTGCGACCGTAAGACCGCCATTGAGGATATGATTTTAGAAACTAAACGTCGAAAGGCAGAAGTGGCAAAAGATAAGGATGAAGTTCATGATCTGACGGAGAAATTAGATGCAAATTATAAACAGATTGCCGGGCTTGTGAATAAGTTGAGTAACAACGAGATGAAGACGAAACCACCAACCGACGATTACGATAAAATAATGCGGGAGATGATATTTGAACCTCGAGGAGAAGTAACAGACAAACTGATGTCGGAGGAAGAGCTAGCTAAAAAAGAGAAAGACCGTCTTGTAAAACTAGAGGAGGAACGACTGAAGCGCATGCATGCTGACGGGGAAACCGCAGAGGAAGACCAGAAGACCACACATCGCTCGGCAGACGCATTAGATGAAGGCTACTTTGCCAACACCGAGACGGAGAGTGAAGGAGGAACACTAACATACAACTTTGACGGTAAGGATACTCTTCACATTGGCAATTTACACTATACGCATTTGCTTCAGGCGAGCTACTCGGAAGCATCAATGAAACAGAAGAAGACCCCACAAAAGTTGGCGATAATAACGACATGGAAAATAGCAATAGTAGCGAAAGTGACGGCGAGGAAGTGGAAGAGGAAAAGAGTGAAAACTCTCCAGAAAACGGCGATGAAGAGGAAGAAGATGAAGATAACATGAGTGATTTAAAATCTTCAGATTCAGAAGATGACGGCGAAAATGATAAGGTAGCAGGAACAATAAAGCAACCCTCTAAAGCTAAAACTAAAATTGAGGTTAATCTAAGTCCCAATGCTGTGAATGATAAGCCTCGCAATGAATTGCCATTCATAATAGACATGCCCTCTTCTTATTTAGAGTTCAGAGAACTGATCAAAACGCACAGTGCAAAGGATCAGGCTACTCTCGTAGAACGCCTAATCAAATGCAACCATCCAAAGCTGGATGCTGTAAATCGCGAGAAGGTCGTGCAAATCTTCGCATTTCTCGTGGAGTACATTAATGAGCTTTTCGCAGACGCTTCCACCGAAGATGTGGCATTAAACTTCAGCATACTAGCCGGTCTGAATCCGTTGATGTATGACTTGCTGCATTTAAATGCGGAAAAAATGTCGCTCATTCTGCTCAGCGAAATTCAACGGAAGTATGCGAAGTTTATAAAGACTCCGAAGTCGTATCCTACTCTAGACACGTTTGTGCTGTTAAAGATTATCTCCAACTTTTTTTCTACTTCCGACTTTCGTCATCCAGTTGTGACGCCTTGTTTCGTTTTTGCGCAACATATACTTGCGAGAGCACGGGTGCGAACGCGCCAAGACATTGCAATGGGCCTCTTGCTGGTGACCATTCTGCTGGAGTGTACACAACAGTCGCACAGATTTTTTTCTGGAGTCTTTAACTATTTACTGGGGATCATCTATTTGGCCATTCCCAAGCGTTCGATAGAGGTACTGAAAATCATGCCACCTTTCCAGAGCACAGGTCCATTTAGTAAGATGTTAGCGATAGTAGAATCCTCAGTCGAGGAGGTACCGACTGAGCAATTAATGAATGGCGAAGATTTAGTTACTACAACGCTTACGACGAGTTTCAAAGTGCGCGCATTGAACACGACGTTAAAGCTAGCCAATGATGCCATTGAGATTGTGAGTGAGAATAATGGTGCCAACTACGTGGCTGCATCTCTGTTAGAAATACTCGATCGGCTTCCATTAGAACCTTATCCAGATTACGTTAGGAAAAATTTCATAAAAACTAAAGAAACACTGGAGAGTGTAGCTGCTAAATCTTTGACAAAGTTGGTTGCCCCGGAAAGTAGACCGAAGTCGTTGCGTTTGCTGGAGCCGCGCATTGAGCCTGTGTATGACGATAAGCGCCGTCCGAAGATGACGAAGGAAAAGGAGGAAAGGGCAAAACTCTTGCACAAGTTCAAACGTGAGAGAAAGGGCGCAATGCGAGAGATACGAAGGGACACTGATTTCCTACAGAAAATACGCATACGAGAACAAATTCAAAGGTTAGCCCGATTGAAATTACTTCTCCATAGTTTGGAACATTTAATAACCCTGCGCATTTATTTTTAGTGATTTGGAACGTAAGGAGAAAGTCAAACGAATCTTCCAAGAAGCTTCCATGCAGCAGGGTGAACTCAATGAATTGGCTCGTGCCAAAAAAAGGAAGAAGTTTTAATTTATTAGCTTTAAACAGTACAGACTTGTTCAGTTTGTTTTTATTCAAAAATAAATTTTTCGTAGTTGCAAGAATCTGAAGATGAGGAAAAGAGAGGTAAATATTTTTAGGCCTTTATTAATATACTGCACATATCAGTAAATATGGATATTGAATGTAATTTTAATTTTTAGTCTAGTTCAGTTAAATATTAGATCAAGGCACAAGCCATAAATTTTCTTGAACCTTCTAGTTTAATCCAAAGACCAATTTACCTCATTTTTTAAACCTGTAAAGATATAAAATATTAAAAATTAGTTTTGGTACCCAAAAAAGATTTTAAAATAGTACAAGAGTGCCAGAAAAATTAAAACAGGTCTATAAATCGACGGAATTGCTACCTCAAGTACAAAAAGGGCTACAGCAATATTCTTTTTAATAAGTCCTTAAATACTTACGCTTCAGATATTTGACGACTTCTCAAAGTAGCAGATTCTATTGCGCCAGCCACAGATCCACGAAAACCTAATGGATAAGACGGAGAAATGTGTGGGGCAACGGGAGTGTCTTGCAATTAAAGTCTGCCTACCTGTTTCTTCCAAATGTTTCAGGCCGGCTGCAGTCGATCCCAACGGGCTAGTTACGTTATCTTTTAATTTTCCTGGATGATCTCCCGTTTCCCGCATCAACTTACTCGAACCCATTACAGTTTGAGCGGCTAGTCGGTAGGCTAAGTCTCGTGGGACTCCCATGCGTACAGCACCGTCGGCCAAGGCTTCCAACATTACAAACACAAAAGCGGGTCCACTGCCGCTCAGGGCTGTGATCGGACTTATAAGATCTTCGCTGACCTCCTCACAAGTGCCTATAGCTTCCAAAAGATTTTGAGTTGTACACGCATCTTCATCAGTGGCTTTTTTGCCGCGCGCAAAAACTGAACAACCCGCCTGCACCAGCACCGGGGTGTTGATCATTGCCCGAATCACGCGTGCATTTGTTGCCAATGTCTAAGGTGTAGCGAGATGAGAAGATTATCGTAGATTATCCTCTAAGGTTCTAAATACTTCAAGGGTTTGATATAATTACACTTTCCATGGCATCTAATGTGACACCATTCGCCACAGAAATAAACAGTTTTCCGTCGCTTTTGTCTTTAACTTCCGACAAAAGTGTCGGCACCAGATACGGCTTTACCGCAATGAAGACTACACCCGACGCTTTTACGACGGACTTATTTTCGGTAAAAACGTTAATACCAAGATTCTAAAATATTTGAGGATAAGACTTGAGTTATTTTGGAATCAAAGTTGCAAGGACCTTATTCGATGCATAACCAGCAGTGTCAGATGGATGGACGCTGGCAGCAATGGCTTCAGGTTTGACTATTCCTAAAATAGTTTATTGTCAAAAAGTAATTTACTTGGCGTTGTCCATTTATCCTGCTTCACTAACCAGCGTTGAAGAAACCTTTGACCATGGCTTGTGCTATTTGACCAGCACCAAGAAAGCCGATTGTGCTTATTTTGGATTGACTCATAGTTTTAATGGATTAAAAAAGTTGCAGAACACGGTCGTCTAGAGGGTAAACTTCGTTCGCCCTATTAAAATAATTGCCGTATCTCGTTTTATATTTTATTTGTATGCACCAAAGATTTAAAGTTTCAGGACTCCGGCAAAATACACATTTAGCTGTGACAAACAATAAGTGATGTCATACATACATGATTTCAATTCTAGAGTAACTCAGTAGTTCATGTCTCGAACACATCTTCGAAGACGCGTGCAAGACATAAGGCCGTCGTCAAGGACTCCTGGAAGACAAGCCTATGTTCGTCTTCGAGGACATTTTCATACGAATGTCTCATTTGTCGTTGACGACAACAAGAGCGACAGTGTCCTCAATATTGTCTTCGACGACAACAAGAGCGACAGTGTTCTCAATTAAGGAAATTGTCGCCAATGTTGTCTTCGATGGCAATTAACGAAAATGTCGCCGCAGAAAATAAAAAAAAAATAGCCAGAAACTACCAATAGCACCACCAGAATCGTCCCTTGGACTTTATTTTGTGATATTTTGCAGACAAATATTAATTTAAATTTTATTTATAAATTTTTGTAAATTACCGTTGCGGGATTCGAATTCTCACTCCCAATATTGCTAGGCGAGCACTTACTCCACTAGGCTATTAAGAGCCGCTTGGTATGTTATATTTTTTTTATATCAATCACAATTTAAAATCAACGAAAGACTGAAAATTGGAAAAAAATTTAAGTATATTTGAAAAGTCATAATAACAAATGCTCGTTGCTATGCTTAATTTTCAATTTTTGGTTGCTAGCACGACAAACTGCAGGACGTGTCCCTCACAATGTCCGATTGGGGACAGCTTGCATTCCGTGTCCCTAAACATGTCGCCAATAAAAAATTTTGCCGACAAATAGAAATTTGTCTTGCAAGATGTCTTCGAGGACAATGTCTTCGACGAAGCTTTGAACTACTGGTAAATTGTCTAATGGAAAAATATAGAAAATTTGGTCGTCAAATACTACTTAATTTTTCACAAATAGTTGAGTCGTTCACTGCCAAATCGAATAACTGCACTTTTTGAATGCTTTTAAATATTTGCCAAAGTGCTGAAGCTCATAACATTCCAAACTTATATATTAATAATGATAACACCAATAAATTTATTAGGCTTTGCGAATACTTTACATTATACGCTGCTGCATACATTTGCCTCTTTGTGTTTTATGGATTTAACTGTGTTTTATGGCTGTTTAAAAAAAACTATCGAAGACTTAATTTATTAGGCCTATTTGAATTTGAAAATTCTGCCAAACCGATAGATAATCTCACAATTCGTATATTTGCACATTACATAATTTTCCCCTCTACCTTTATTACGATCTGAAGCGATTCCTGTAGGAGGATATTCTGCAGTGGCGCGCCTTCACTCTGTTAATTCCTCTAGTGGCACTGCAGCTTTTGTACTTCGGTACTTTTCGCTTTGACCAAAGGCTTATGTATCGATAATTTTCCAGCAAAATGATTATGGCGATTCTCGCGGGATTGGGAGTCTAATAGAGGCAATATAAAACGGTGGATCTAACCAAAGTAAATGCTATCTCATTTTGTAATGCATATCTGGAATTTTGTTCACAAATGCCTGTTGTCGAGAGCTGTCAGTAGTGTCAATAAACAATCAGTGTTGCAGATTTATGATACAACGTTGCAAAAATGAATCCATGGGATCATGGATCAAATGCATTAAATAAACACTAATTTTAAGGATGTTTATTTGAGGGAAGAAAAATATACTTTTCACTTGCAAGATATTGTCACCTGTGATGGAACAGGAGTGTCACCTGCTCCATCCTTTTATACAATATATGAATTTTAAAAATACTTCTGGGCTTCAGTCCTCGGATATTTGCCTGCATCTTAAAGTTGCCGATTCCACTGCCCCAGCAACTGCCCCACGAAATCCTAAAACAAAACCATAAGTACATGTTTGTCCTATTTAATTTCCAAACCTGATTCCTCCAAATGCTTAAGACCGGCCGCAGTTGATCCTGCCGGACTCGTGACATTATCCTTCAGTTGTCCCGGATGATCACCCGTTTGCAATACCATTTGCCCCGAACCCTTTACGGTTTGTGCAGCTAATCGATAGGCCAGGTCGCGCGGCATTCCCATACGTACAGCTCCGTCAGCTAGAGCTTCGATCATTACGAACGCGTAAGCAGGTCCACTGCCACTGAGAGCTGTTACGGGATTCATTAGATCCTCAGTGACTTCCTCACAGGTACCGACAGCTTCCATTAAGTTTTGTGTAACACAGGCGTCAGTGTGGGTGGCGTTCGTACCGCGCACAAAAACCGAGCAGCCCGATTGCACCAGGACCGATATGTTGGGCATTACACGAATCACACGAGCTTCTGCGGAGAGGTTCTGGAATAGTCATTATTTTGAGGCATAAGTAAATCCAAGAGGTCGTATTGTCTCTAATTTCTTTACCTTTTCTAACGTATTCAATGTAATGCCCATGGCGACCGAAATAAAAAGTTTTCCATTACTTCTCGGCTTCACTTCAGTCAGAATCGTAGGTACTACGAGCGGCTTTACCGAGATGAAAACAACATCCGATTTTTTCACTACAGGTTCATTATCGGTAATGGTTTCAATGCCCAAATTCTACGGGATAGATATCAGTTCATATTGTAATAAAATACACCTCCAAACCAAATTGAAAAAATTAGAAAAGCTACAGTTTTATCGTGCATTTTATCTATAGGCACCTTAAAAGAGTTCAAAGATATCTTATCGGTTTCGTGAACACTGGCCATGATAGCGGATGGTTTTATAAGACCTGAAAGAAAACATTTGGGTTTGTCTTTGGAACGTATACGAATTCACAGATATTGCGGACTACTTGCCGGCCGATATAAAGCCCTTGGCCATGGCCTGCGCTATTCTGCCTCCTCCCAGGAAACCGATGCGACCGATAGAAGTCATTATAATATAATATCACCAAAAAATAGATACGAGTATTTTATAATACTTTATTGAAATTGAACTGAAGAGTAACAAACAACTGGCGATCCGAAGGGAACTGACCTGCCAACGGCCGCGTTGAAGAATGTTACGGATCGAACTGGAAGAGAAGTCACTCAGTCGAGAACGGCATTCTCGATTATATTGAAACTGATAACGGTTCGTCCATGTGGTAGCTATTAGCTGTCGTCATGTATATGATGTTATTAGTTGTGTCTGTCTTCTGGTCTGTTTGCTGGCTCGTTATCTCTACAACCCGGGCTGGTCTGAACGACTTCGCGTATCCCTGGATGCACTCTTCGACAGTATATGTAGCGTTATCACTTCGACAAACAATTAAGTTTGCTTTGTGTTGTCCGACTGTAACGTCTCTGAGCACTGAACAAAGTAATATATGTATGTAAGTAATAAATTACAAAGTTTCAGCGATCAGCAGATGTATTATTCACAGGTTTTGTTGCATTCCGAGTAGCTTCTACATTCTGTTTGATTTTATTTGTTTATTTAATCGCAAGTAAGAGCAGAGCAGTCTTAGAATAGGTGCTCTTTACACCCAGTTTCTCTTCCTCGTTAAAAGTGAACACTGCGGATATTCACAAATGTGTAGTAGGAAAGATCTAAGTTTTGAAAATCTGCTTGTACAAGCTCATCGCAAAAGAATTTCTCGCGTCTTGACTTGCTTCGGAACTAATTCGCACAAATTCAGAAGAAAACATCCAGAAATTAAAGCTAGTCTTAGGTCTGAATTTTCCAGTCAAGATCTTTAGGAAGGTTCATTAATTCATTTCACAAGCTTGATGATTCCGATTATAAAACACGAAGAATGGTAATTTATAACATTAGTAATTTATGGTAATTTATAACATTAGTTGTAATCCATGTCTCTTGATCCATGATCTTTTTCTACATTATCCTAAACAAATATGTAATAGGGATGAATGGAATATTTTGATTTTTTTTTCTTGTCGAGCAATTGATTATGGCTAAAAAATTTTGCTTACACTGATAATATCTAAACAAATTTAATAGCTGAATTCTCCGAATCTAGATTGAGAAGACGATTTAGTCTTATAGAAAGATTGTGCCAAAAATTAGCTCAAAATTAAAGCCGCAAACAACGAAGTGAAAAGTTTGTCATTTGTACGCCGACCATTAACTAATATAAACAGTAAAGAACTGACAATGAAAATTAAATCAGCTCATGAAAAGTAGAGATTAGAAGAAGAAGACTAGGAGCTTCCCTTTATCTCCTAATCTTCTTCTTATTAGGAAAGAGAAAATTTGAAGTGGTAATGAAATTCTGAAACGGGCTTACAAACATTTAAAGCTGGCGATTTGCGACGGTAACACGTACTTATACTTACTTCTACCCTTCCGGGTTCTATGACTCCACAATAACTCTATTCCTTTTTAAAGATCTCTCAACAACCATTGCCAATCAAGCAAGCAGTTAAGCATCGGAGGAGAATATATGTAGGTGCATAAGATCAAAGGTACATATCTAGAGTAGCCACGACATACTTATTTAGGTACTTCCTGTACTGTCCCGCCTCATTGTTGAGTGTCTACACTCTTGTTCCTGTAGATTGTGGATATTTCTGAGGTTTTTGTGTACTTGTGTATACCTAAAATATTTGTGGTTGCCTGCTGGAATCCAGCAGGTGAGGCGGGTGAAAGGTGAGGTGGTCCATGGGTGGATATCGGTCCATACTGATGGATTCACGGATAAGTATGTCTTTAGGTGCAAACGTTGCAGCGTAGATAGATACGCAAATAAATTGGAAACTGCAAATAACCGGATTTGGTAAAGTTGAATATTGTATAAAATAAACATACTTGTAGGCCCACCCAACATCTTCCCCTGCACACCCACACACACACAGGAACACATTTATGTATCCGTACATAAGCCGTTATTCATGCCTAACGATAACATGCCTAAGAGAAATACATACGATGGAAGGAGCTGTTTTCGTTAAAGGCCTAAAGATTAGCCGAGAAGGACGAGAAGCAGGAGAACGGCTACAACAGAGCAGTTTTTAATGGCTATCTATAGTTCCATACACACACACATATCTGTGCATTCTCGATGTATTTGTTTGATTATAATTATAATGGAATTTGTTTATTGTAGGAAATTGTTTTGAATTCTGTTCAGTTGTTGGTTTTGTTGTGTTTGGATGTATGTATGTATGTAGATGTATTGCAATTTTGCGTTTGTGTGTGTGTGTGTGCAGGTTTACACAATACAAACCAAAATTTAAAATCTTCGTTTATCATCATCGATTCATTGCAATGAGTAAACAACAACAACGACACTAAATGAACTTCAGTTCAAAGGTCATACAATCTGCCTGGAAACAATTACTGAGTTTGCGTAAATTCTGTTTGTCTTCTGAAAAGTGCAAATGGTTGTTTTCAACATCATCAATAGCGAAGAAAATTTAATTAAAGTCTGTGCTCGAAAGAGTCAAAGGGAAAGTATTGAAATTTTCTAATTAAACAGGTGTCCAATGCCGCTTTGTGGATATGACCTAAATGCATGCGGTCAAGAGCGTACAAATAACGCGTCCTCAAAAATTTGATTGCGGGATGAAATCTACGCTACGTTCCTTTTTAAACGTTGTGATGTGTTAATTATTTTCTTGTCCAGATGGTCTTCTGGCCCAGAAACCACTTTGAAAGGAAATATCCGAAAGGAAGAAGTAGAACACAACAAAAGAAATAAGTAAAAGATATCATAGAAAATATAACACTTTCGTGAATGAATACGTGCCCGTATCTGCGTTTGTGTGTGCATTTACGTAAAAAGGCTTGACCAATTTGCTTCTCACTTTGGCAACGATTTATGCAGTCCTGTATCCTGTCACATGTGCTTCCTCCTGAAGTTGTGCTTCTCGTGAAAATGATAGCATAAAATGTCGTAAATATGCTGCATACAGCAGTAGCCAGAGCCGTAGCTTTCCTTAGCAGTAGAAGGTTACTATAAGAATACAAGCACGACAACAACTGCTGTCGTACGTATCCACGTGCCATCGCAACCCTCACCACCCAAACCAACACAGCCGGAGAAAGGAAGAGCTAAAAAATTGAAATCGTAGCTTATTTTCTTTTATGTTTCACAAGTGTACAGTACACTCAGAAGGGTGAGTGCATTCCGTCGATGTGGTATTCCATATGTCTGTATACTTTTAAACAGATGTAAAATTTTTAAATATATTAAAATCAATGAATTAAGTAATTCTACTTATAAACTTCTACATCTACTTACCGTTATGGTATCCGGTGGCTTTTCTTCTGATGAAAGGGTTTTTAGGACTATAACGGGATTATAACGCTCCCAACGACAAGAAAGGGTGAGACAATACTTTCAGGAATTGCCTGGACATTTCTAGTTGAGCTGAAATCTTTTGTTTTTCAGTGCACATCCCTTTTCGGGTAGCGACTACGTCGTATGCAAATTTTACTCATTCGGATCTGGCTGTCCCTTTGCCATTTTTCATTGTGACTCTGGTTAACCGAGCGCAGTTCTTCCGTTCAACGTGGCAAAAATACTGCAACATTTGGAAACGCGGAGGAGGATTTGACGGACCCTGAGCAGGACAGCAGTATGAGTCATAACGGTAACACGCAACATGTTTGCAATAACAGCTCTTGCTAGCAACATATTGTTGTTGGGTTATTGTGGTCATAAGTGTAAATTCTATTGTAATAAATTCTTTTTTATCAGAATTTTGTACTAAGTTTTCTGTTTTACGAATATTTGTTTAAGAGGGAGTAAGTTTTGTCCATTTTAAAGCGATATGACTTAATGACGTTAGCCAAATAATCTCTATAACGACTGTCGATGCTTCTAGTGCCAAATGCCGCAGATTTCTTAAAAGAACACGTGAAAATTACCTCCAAGAAAATCTTGCTTTCCAGGATGCTTTCAAAAGAAAACAGCAATAACTTACAAGCGCATCGCATTACAAATTCTTGTTCATGAACTGTACAGAATTCAATTTGATGCATTAAACGTGCCAACGTGTCTTTGCCGCAGCTCAACGTCATCGTACAAGTTGCTAACGCGCTGACGGAGAAATACGTCACAATGAATAAAACTTATTGTTCTCCAGAAAAACAGGGACCAAAGGAAGACTAGAAAAGAAAAATTGTTGAAAGGAAATCAACTAAGAGACGCTATAGTCGGTGTTTTCGTTTCATTACTGTTCCTTACGAAAAAGATGATGCAATCATCATCATCATTGCAAGTTGGCAATTAACTGCCAACTTAATCGACGGATTATTTCAGATCATCTGTCATCTGGTTTTTGCGGAAGGTACGTGGAAGACTGCTTATTTGGTCATCACAGGATGCAATCCCAATTCGTATATTTATGTCCATCGAACCGCCCCTCTTTTTTAAATTGCAGGGTATTCAGTAGGGTATAAATGGTATATAACCCATCTGACACCGTCACGTTACGCGGTTCTGTTTAAGGCGACAAGGTGCACCTCCGCCTCCACCACCACCCCGCCAGCAATCTAGCCAAACGAAACAGAGGAATTGTGTTTGATGCGCTCTATATATTCGCAGCATTGTCAAGAGCTAATCTGTCACGTAGTGCGTCAGTAAATTGCAATAAAGTCTGACAATTCGTGCGCTGCGAAATTTATTGGAAAAAATAGAAAAATCTATAGCTGAACATTTCTTTGCTTTCACTTCCGTTTACGTAACGCTCGATGATTTCATTGTAGAGTATGGGCTCCACGCTTCTTCTTCCTTCCCACCCATTCACTAATCGGCTGGGGTGGGTTCTGTAAAGGGGAAATGGTTGAAATTTTCTCATATCCTTCCGATTTGCCGAGCTCGTTATCGTTGCGACAAATTCGAAAGCCTGAACAGAGAATGGAATAGAGAGCCGAAGTGCCAGAAGTAGAAGAAGATTTTGCAGCAGAGAAGAAACGTGTCGAAATTTCATATGATTTTCTGAGTTTGCTACGTCTGAAACACTAAACGATTTGGAAATAACTTAATTTAAAATATTCTTGAAAGAAATCATCACAATAATTTACGGTGATATATTGATATATTGTCTATTATCTTCATCAATTTAAAGTCTTCATCTCGTTTCATCATATTTTAGTCTGACAATATTTAATTATCTTTTGTCTTTGAAGAATCATGATTTTGATTTATCTTGTGGCCTTCCTCCCTTCCTGCCCTTTTATACTTTCTTATCTCTCATCTAATTTTACTATACCACTTATATATAGTAAATATATACATCTGAATATTATTTTTCATTTTTTTGTGATTCGAAATTTTCAAATTCACTTTATAAATAAAACATTAACTACCGTTATATTTTCGCGTCATTTTTATAACAATAAATCTACTAAATATGTATTCTCTATAAATGTTTCTATATACAATAAATAGATATAGGTACATATGTAAGTACTATAGACTCTGCACCAAACTGCTCGTATTATCATGAGCTAATATTATGTGAATGAATAAGCAGGCATTGCGGCCTGGAGGGTCTTTGGTAGGGTAATCTTACAGGATACCATTAACCTACCTACCTACGTGCTCCTAAAATATAAAACTTATAAAGGCTCCTTAAATATAAAACTATTTCATTATTAAGTATGTGTTCCGTTTTCCTCGTCGTTTCATAATCTCCTTTATATTGGATTGGGGAAAAAGTATTCGGAATATACAATTTCGTGCATACTTTTCATTATATTCAGGGCAATCGGGAATTGCGACGGCATTTTGTTATTTGTCGAAACCTTTTGTTCGTAATTCCTGCAATCGTCAATTCCTACCGAGGTACTTCTCCGTCGGAAAACATTCGAATATAAATTCAAATTGTCAAAAGTTTGTTGAATAACCGAATTTTTTAAATTATGCTTAACCGACTCGCACTCATAAGGTTTCATACATAACAACGCCTAGTGGTTAGAGTCGTTACCTTGCAACCAGAAAGGCCTGAGTT
Organism: Conops quadrifasciatus; assembly: GCA_949752815.1. NCBI lineage: Eukaryota > Metazoa > Arthropoda > Insecta > Diptera > Conopidae > Conops > Conops quadrifasciatus. The sequence continues at coordinate 41,592,943 of OX457078.1, forward strand.
GAGTTCAATTCTCGGTGCGGACAATCATAAGGAATCCGTTACAATTAATTTTTTTTATTTAAGACCTAATTTTGTCATTCGCTTAACAACGCTGTTGCTTGGTACTTGCAGTTTGCAGGAATATCCTCTATCCTTTAATGTTAGCCCGGTCGACGAATCAACTGAGGTACCATAGGTGGGTATTGGTAAACGACGCAAAAAATTGGTAATGCGAAGGTTAAACCTCGCTTAATTCTATTTGTTTTCAATTCCAATTTCACCAGCTGCCACGGGTTGCTTCAAAATTTCGTTTTAAAATAAAGACGGAATAATTCAAGGAAAAAACTTGAAAATTCTCCATATAAATTTTGTTCGCCACTCGTCATTGTAGAATAATTCGCTACATCATCATATCTCCAGCCGTTATCCTTTCGTCATCGCACATTATCAATCAATCCATCAATCAATCAAATTCTGAATAAATATGAAAAGCAATCAGTTTGATGGTTTTGATTATGGCAATAATAGCAAGTTGATGCAGCTGGGTCAACTGCCGGTACTGGTTATTAGTAAGCAAGGACGATGATGCTTATGGCCGACAATAATGACGGTGATGCGATAACTATAATAATGATAGCAATAGTTGTAATAGTCACAATAATGCTGTCAGTAACGATAAGGATTATGAGGCAGGAAGTAAGAGGGGGCAGTTGTGGAGACGACGATGGCTTCAATAATGGTTATTCTTTTAAGAGGGTGATGGTGAAAAGGCAGCCTTATCAAGATGCAACCTGTCAATTCCTATTTTAAAGGCGGCTACCTTCAAAAGGATGTGTTATTATGACGTTAATAATGAAATACGATAAGATCCGTAACGTAAACTCATTTGCTCGAAATCAGATTTAATCAATCTAAGTGTACTCATACGTTGTACTAACGTACGCAATGTATAATAAGAACTTCTTCAAGAAAATGCGAAATTCTTCCTTATCAAAGGATCGGAATTTAAAAAGTGATTGTAATACCCGAAAAGTGTAAAAGTCATTACAGAATAAAGGAAGGAAAGGTATATGGATAAGGAAGGAAAATAACTTTAAAGCATTTCTGCAAAGAAAAACTTTCGTGGCTTTAAACGATGCTGCAGACTAGAAATGAAACAAAATAAGCATTGAAGTAACTACGAATGATGGTCCACGTTTTATAATGCCAATAAGTAGTGAAAAAGTAAATAAAAAATCTGTGGGAAAAACCGACAAAATGGTCGCTCTTTGTTTTCCGTTGTCCGTATTTTTCTGAAGTCCGGATAATATACTTCTTCCGCAATTCTCTTGCGCTTCTTGAATGTGTTTGGGATTCAAAGAAATGAAATAAGGTCAAATGACAAGAAGAGGCCACGGAAGGGTGTTACGCGATTCACTTAATCCAATCTACAGATTGGCAGTTGGCAAAATGATCCTCTCTCCCTTTTGCAGTTACACTAAAATAAAATCTTATTTTGTGTTTTCGACCGAGCAGAAAAGAAGAGACGATAAAAAAACCTTCATGAATAAATCGTATTTTTTCGGAATTATCATAAAATTACAAAGTAACTAAGCATTAAATTTGGATGTGTGTATGTGTGTGCGTGTGTGTTCTTTCTGCTCCCCATTCTCTTTCTTATTAAATAAAATTGATAACGAATGGACATTACAGGGTTAGTCATAAAATATACAACAAAATAAAACTTTATCTTTTTTCTGTCTTCTAACATCCATAGCTTTCCTCTGATGTGCTTGAATTCTTACTTATTTTGCTAAATCATTTATTTTTATTGTATTGTACTATAAGAATATATGCGCATATCCTTATCCCTGTGTCCTACTTTCTAATTTTAAATTGGAGAAGGAAAGGCATACTACATAGTCATATACTTTTATTTCTTTTTCCTTACTTTTTCCTTTAAAGTTTCTTATTTGCCTTTTTTTAAACCTCTTGGTTTTGACTCTTTTCTGAGTATGAATATTTCAACTTATTTTCTGGCAAACTTTATTCTCTTGAATTACTTTGACCACTAGTTGAACAAAAGACTGTAATGACCCTTAATTGCCAAAATTATACTCGTATACATCTCACCTCACCTCAATTTTGGATAATGCTCGCCGGTCTGAGGTTTCTGGAGTGTTTGAGAAATCAAATCATTTTTTTTTTGTTTGTTTACGAAATATTCACATCTTTAAGGTAAGCATCGGACCAGTCCTGACTTACGCTAAAATATTTACCATCGTTAATCGAAGGATGCAATATAATAACCGAATAAAAGCTAATATTATTCTCTTGAATAAGAAGGAATAAGACTTGTCACATAAATCCGATTTCTTATTCTTAAACTATTAAATATCAAAATTTGCTGTATTGAATATATACGATATCATACAATAAGAAGACCAACACGAATATTTTATTTGGTTTTTTATCTCCAACCTATTTCTCCTGTCCTTATCTTCGGGCTCCACTTGTTCGTCTTCTTCTTCGTCCTTGTTTTATCCTTCTCTTTTTTATTAACCTGTCCTTTTTGCTGATTAAAGGAGATTTTGTTTTATTGATTGAAATGACCGGAAGCGGATATTCATTGGGAAATTGATGCTGTGCGGGGAAAAGTGTACAGAGGGTGTAGTGAAAAGAAGGAAGGAAGGAAGGAACAAAAGGGATGTAGTATATTTAACTAGATAAAAAGGATCAAGGCATGGACTGCTGTTGCTGTCTCGAATTTTATTGCTGTTAGCGAAATTGATTTTTAGTTTTTGCTGTTAGATGAGAATTTCGTTCCTCACTGATGTCACATTTCTCGTTAATCCCGGCGTTGGTGTCGCAGTGTTGTTGTTGTTGGCTGCTGCTGTTGGGAAAGCTCGTTGCCCAACAAACAAGTCAATAAATATCAACTTTATTGTCCGCAAAATCAACGATGCTTCTATGTTGTGAATAAATTCTTTCTTACAAACTGTCTCAATTAAATCGGAAAAGAAAATTTTTTGCATTAGATTTTCGCAAGATTTTCCACATTAATTAAAAATAGTTTGTTTTTCTTAACTCTTCTTACGGTCTGTACTCTTCTATAGTCCCTATTTTTTATATTCTTATATAGTTAACTATATACATAGATATCTTAAAAAAATCCTTCGCAACCGGAGTCGAAAAAAGACATAACTTTTTAAATTGTTACTGAGAGTGCAGCGGAATATTCTGCGAATTGTGGAGTATTTCTTTTTAACTTTCTTGAAAAGTGTTAGCATCTCAGATATGGCAATTAATGTATTTTTTAATAAAAACTTCTTCCGAAATTATTCGAAATAATGACTTAATCTTCTGAAAAGTTTATAAAGATTGCTTGGAAACCTGAATCAAGAGATTTTTGGAGAAGGCTCGTGGCGTAAGAGGACATGAACGAATGTATTTACGTGCAAATTGATCATGATTACAATGAAATCATGTAAATCATCAGTGATTAATCATGACATCATGTCATTACATGTGAAATTCGGTTCCCCACATTTTCGATTTTCGCTCTGCAACCCCATTTTTTAAGTTTATTGACATGTGTGTATACGTATTCCTTTCCTTTTGGGCAATTTAAAATCACCAGATCAGACGAGAGCAGATAAACCAATAAAAAGCAATAAAAGTCGCTCTTTCCATCCATTCATCTATGATGGATTGGCGTTAAAAGCGTCTATTAAGCGAGTTACAGTCAGTGAAAAATTAATGACCTGCATTCAATCAGAGATAAAAAGGAAAGGCTCCGGGAAATAACGCCTAAATGAAATAAAGCCCACTGTGGGTATTATTTCATTTTGGCAAAATGGGCGCTATTTCATAAAAAAATTAAATAAGGCCCACTTGGGGCTTTAAACTCAGGACTCTGGATAAAGGAAGACTTTTCAGCAAAGAAGATGGTTTTGTTGGCTGAAGGTTTTAATCCCTGTCACGGCTGAAGGCCGGGATGCAGAAGGACACTTTGCCTGCGCAGAAGGACTCTGGATAAAGGATTACTTTTCAGCAAAGAGGATGGTTTTGTTGGCTGAGGGTTTTCATCCCTGCCCCGGCCGAAGGCCGTCACGCAGAAGGACCCTGGATAGATGAAGACTTTTCAGCAAGTAGATGGTTTTGTCGGCTGAGGGTTTTAATCAACAAAACCATCTCCTTGCGGAAAAGTCTTTCTCTATCCAGGGTCCTTCTGCGCAGGCAAAATGTCCTTCTGCATGCCGGCCTTCAGCCGTGGCAGGGTTTAAAACGCTCATCCTACAAAACTATATCCTTGCTGAAAAGTCTTCCTCTATCCAGGGTCCTTCTGCATGCCGGCCTCCGGCCGGGGTAGGGATTATGACCCTCAGCCAACAAAACCATCTTCTTTGCTGAAAAGTCTTCCCTTATCCAGAGTCCTTCTGCGTGCCGGAAAATCCAAAAAAGCTAACTGCAATTTCTTTTCTGCATTAAAGTTCAGTCGACGCCCTAATTTTGGGCGTTATTTAATTTTCAGAAATTTTAAAATTTTTTTAAAAAATTAAATAAAGCCCACAATAAAATGAAATAAGACCAAACATTTTCATTTTAATTTTTTTTTTTTTCATTTTTTTTTTGAAAATGAAATAAAGCCCAAAAAAAATGAAATAACACCCAAATTTTACAATTTCAAATCTTCATATAAAAAAAAAGTGGGCTTTATTTCATTTGGGCGTTATTTCCCGAAACCCAAAGGAAATCAAAACAAATCCAATATTTATTATCCACGGTTCAGTGAAGAAATTGTGCAATAGTGGCTGAGGATGGTGTTAATAGCGGTAATACTCATTAACTGTGCCAACCTATCATACTCATTAATTGCGCTAAACTCAGGACGACACAAGCTTTAACGGCTCTTGTACAACTTCTACAGAACATTATTATATAATTATCGTTTGTGCACATGTGCGTGTTCTCTAAATTGTTTGCTATATATAGAGGTTGGTTAACTCTACAAAGTGCGGTGGGTAAAAGTAATTTCTGTAGGTCACTCTGGCCAATTGCGTCAAAGTCCGGAATTCGCGTAATGCAATATATTTTTTCGATGCTTTCTTGGTTCATCGAGTTTTGCGGTAGTTAAAAGGAGCGCTCTTATTGATGTCGTTGTTTTTGTCTAATTGTTGCTATTACGGTGAAATTTCCAACGCCATTGACTGCAAACAGTATCACGGACCTATTCTTCTTACGAGTTAGTGACCGCGCGCCAGAATAAGAACTTATCTTATCGCAGAATGTGTTTTCGAAATATTCTCTTGATAATGATTACTTCAGTGAAATGGGAGATTACCTTTCACGGCTAGATAATTATGATAATGATAATGAATGACTGTTAAACACAGGTTTCTATAATCGAACGCATTCAAAGCCCTCGAAAATAATTGAAACAATTAATTAAAATGAATAAAAATCGAATTCGATAATGTTCTAATTAATTTGTCACAGTCGATGGTGTCGAAACGATACCAGCGAATTTGACCTATTTATCGATTGAGTTTAGCAAGAAAGTTGGCGTCAAGGATAAAGAGTTTTTCGCATTAATAAGACGGACTTACTGCGATGAAATCTATGGATCCAAAAAACCAATCCATCAAACAAATTATCAATTCAATTGACTTATTCCAAGCATCTTTTACATATTCCTAAAAGTCCAATTGTTGCTATTAGGAGCTGCTCTTTTACACAATAGGTACTACCGTCCCGCCTAAATGGTCTTGAATCAAGAATAGTGCCAGACCAGCTGGCAGTAAAAAGTTGCTCCATTCGAGCCGGCGATGTACCACAGCTGGTGCCGCTTCATGCACCGGTTGCTTCTGCGGGTAGTCGTCAGCATCACAAAACTTTTCAATACTTTGTGGCTGGTGCTGAAGTTAATACAAGCCGCATCTGCGACTCCTGCTGCCTCCATTGACGCCGCCTTCGTTGCTGTCACGCTTTCTGCTGATGCGTCCTCTTTACGACTCCCTCACTGTTTTCCGCTTTGGGGACAGTTTTTATGGCATCACTTTCACCTGCTTCAAATTTATTTTGCCGGAAAAATGATTTTAAACTTATCAACTCGTTCGCTGCATAAATTTGCGTCATTTGAACTTTTCTTCAGTGACATTTTTTTAAGTTTTGAAACTTACCCTTTTCAAGGGTACGTATATTAAAAACTTTACGATCTCAAGGAAGATTTTGGTAAATACCAACCTCAAATATTTTTTGTTTTGTTTTTCAATTAAATTTTCCAAATCCTCTCTTCCGATTATTTCAAATTTTTATTTAGAGGTATACATAAGTACCTCATTAAATTATGCTTCTTCGAAGTAGCCGACTTCTTCATATTTTTGGCTAAGTTTTTCACATATTGATGCAACAAATAATGTAACAAATTGATAATTTAATACATTAGGTAAGCCCGAGCCCCATTTTTCCAAAATCATAAAATCTCTAAAAACTGCAATATCGTGTTTAACACGAGTATTATTGCAATCAAAATAAAACTAGGAACCGTCAGGCAAAATGCAGCGAAGTCTGATGGAAAGAGCAACAAAACGCGTAGAGAGAATCAAGCGCGATGATAACAATCGCAGAAGAGTTTAGTTATCGCTTTAAAACCGCATCAGAAACAGGAAACATTAAACAGAGAAAAAGCACAATATTTACGGAACAGCGAAGACGCAGCAGCAACAAACGCAACTTGTTGCATATTATGGCATGCTTTTGGGGAAGAAGAAGAGGCAGGCAAAAGAGGCACTAAAAATTAGGGTTGCCGATGCTGACAGTTTTCAATCCCGTAATAGCTTTTTTGGGATTAACTTCTGCTGTTAAAAAAACTACACAAATAACGCATTTTTAGTTTTGTCGTATTATTGGCAGCGATGGACCTTGGATGTTGCATATGTATACATACGAGTATATACGTACCTCATACCGTAAAATAATTTATTTATAATCTATTTAATTTAAATATTAGCCGAATTATATATTTACATATTATTATAATAGAATATGATCCCAAATAAACCAATATCCCGGGTTTTTATTTTTCCAATACCGAGAATGGGATTGACAGTCCTGGTATCCAAATCTCTTTAGTGTCTGGATGTATGGGTTTGTTTTCGTACAAAGTATGCCAGTGTTTGTGTAAAGTGCATAAATTTTATTGGAAAAGATAAGCATTGTATTATAGTACAATGTACAATGTACTTTTGCTTGTTACTAAAAAAAAGAGAAAAGTAAAAAAAAGGTAAGAAGAGAGAAAAACACTTAGAAGAGAAAAAAAATGCTGATCCCCTGCACGCGCGCTAGCACAGGGCCGTTCAGATGGGTAAGAAATGCGGCGAGGCGGGCGTCAATTAGAATATAGTCGTGGTACCGATATATACTATGTAAAAGAGCTGCTCAAAGCGGAGCCATTGAAAAATTTAATAAAAACCTTTTGTAGAGTTCGAAATTCTCTCTTATGAATAATGAAGTATGCGGCGATAATTTTCTGTGCGGTGACTTGTGACCTTAGCACAAACAGTACACTTAAAATAAATGCAGGTTTACAGATTTTCACGCCCATAACATTTCTTGAACGAACCTTCATCATTTTACGGATACGACTCTGGAACACAAAACCCGCAACAACAACGAGTTAAATTAAATTGTCGGCAAACAAGTGAGCAATACGGAAAGTATGAAATGCATAAATTGTACACACATTGTGCCAATGGCAATTGTTGCTGCCGGTTGTCGTTGTTGTTCTTGTTCCCACAGCCTTGTGTGAAAAGCAAATAAGTCAGAAAGCGGCACTTCAGTGACCGATCGAAGTGACCACTGAAGTTGTTTCTTCCTGTTTTACATTTATATTGTGATGTTGCTCTTGCGGCAGTTGTGTTGTTGTTGTTGAAAGCGTTTCTTCCTAATGTGCCTTTGTTTGGGTTCTGTATGTTTGTTTATGTCTATTATGGACCATTGTTTTGTTCCCCTGATGTTGCTTCTGTTGTTTTGCTATTGTGAACAACTGTTGTTGTTGCTGGCGTCCTTTACCGCATACGATTAACCTTAAAATTCTAGCAAGGCGAAGTCTCTTTGAACGACTCCGGCCGTTATGCTCGTGGTCTGACGGATGATGAGTGATGATGATAAACTTTTCCAATTCTATCTTCCGGTTGCCGTACATTTATCACGCATTACCTTTTTTGTTTGTTGCTGCCATCGTTTATCCTTCTGATGTTACGGTTGTTTTTCCAGAAGAAACAACAAACAAAAAACAACAAGACACTAAGAAGGAAAACTAAAACTACCGTTTTTCCAAAACTTTTCTCTCTCTCTCTCTCTCTCTCTCTCTCTCTTTCCTTCACTCTCTCTCTCTTTCCCCTCATCTCTCTCCAGCAGATTTGTCGGGAAAGTTTCGTCGTAGGGCAAAGTTTTAACGTTTAGTTGCTGCTTAAAATTGCATTAAGGCAGATCGTTACTGTATGTGTGTGTGTTTCTCTGCATGTTAATTTCTTATTCTATGCTCATGCAGGATTCAGTTGATTTAATTTTTGTTACTTATTTCATTTTGTTGGGCTTTTTGCTAAACGATTCTACTGAACTGTTGATTCTTGATCCTTTTTAATGCCTTTTAAATAATTTTGAAAAGTGTTTCAAACTATGACTGGTCACCTTGACCTTAAACCGCAAGAAAAGTACCAGGAGCAGCAACTTCCCAACAATAGCATCAATTATCGATGGTACCAGCAGGAACAAGAGCGTCAATGACAATAGCAAAATGGTCCACAAACTTTACAAATGATTTTATTTTTTGTACATAACAGCAGTGGCGACCTCAACACCAACGGCTGAAACGGAAGAAGCCACAACACAAGCAAAGATAATTAACAACAATCAGTACTAAATCGTTTTAGCTGAAAACAAGCTTTTGTTTTTTAAAGCAGAAAATAAGCACTTTTCATTAAATCAAAATTTGAGGTAATTTGTGAAACTTTCAACGTAACAGTGGCAACAGCAACTGCTGCTGAGTGCAACAGAATTGTTGATGCAAACATAATTATTAATTTTGTTTCTGCGCTTTTAAAAACGAAATCGCAGCCAAAAATTAGCTTTAGTGGACTTCGGAAGGGGCAGGTTCTGATCATCAACATCATTTTCGCCACCATCATGATACAGATCATGGAAGGGACCTTCAATCTCTTGAGCTCTTTTATCTTGCGAAGCACGCAGCCACTTCGGATGTAGTCGAAAAGACAATAAAAAAGAATTAAAATGTGTATAGTATGTATATAGACAGCATGAGAGAAGATAGAGGAGAGGAGAGGAGAGGAGGAGGGGTATCCGTCCGATAGAGTTACTTTATAAACTAATGGAGAAAGGATTGAGGAAGTAGAAGTTTTTTCCAAGTACAAGAGCTCTGAAACCATTCTGCACCTGCATTCATAAGGCGCGTGAAGGATCAGTGTCGAGGATGAAGAGCGGTATCAAGACAGAGCCTGCAGTAAGAGAGAATAAAAGTACTTTAAAAGAGGAAATGTGAAAAAAGAGGAGGAAAAGAAAGAATTAGCAACTCATAAAAACTGCTTTGTCTATTGCTGAAAGCACTTCTAAAAAAAAATTAATCATCATCGAGTCAAGGAGTTGCTTTATATAATCTTGTTTTTTGTCTTTCTGTGTTCTTTACTTACGTTGAAAAAATGTTATGGCAGTAGAGAGATTTAAAGCTGTCGCGATAAATTAGAGATTATCTAAAATGTTGAGTATACTATTAATTGTTGGAAGAAATATTTTTAAGAAATCTTTTCAGAAAAAAAAGATAATTCATTCTATGACTTATTCATGGTTATGGAAAGACTGATGTTTCTACCCCACACCCGAAGGGTGATAGGAGAATAAGAGCAACGGATAGATCTATTAACGTATAAGACTTTATTAAAGTAGGTATAAGTATAAGTATAATTATTAAAGTATCAATCGGTTGATCCCCCGCCTCCACCGCGATGAGTTCGAAATCCAATATAGCGAAGTCCAACATGGCATTGTCAAATCTTGCAAATCCAGCTTATCGGGTTGCTGTATCTAATGCATGGCAATCTCCTTAATCATGTTTTGGTGAAATTTGTTATCTTCTTTTTTTTGCGAGGAATATTCGCAAGGTCCAAATTAATTACAAAAAAGGAATGCTTAATTATGGGAGTAATTTGGAGACAATTATAAATCAAAATACTAAAATATGTGGACTCTGTTTAAAATCGAGGTTGATTTTAGCAAGTGGTCGTGCCGAAAATAATAACAAATATATTAACTTAATATACATACAATATAAATTATAATACATTTATTAATATAATAAATAAATGCAATAATAAATATCTCGTGATTGAAGAATGTTAAAGAGTGGCTAATGAGAGAAAAAGAACAAATATTTACAGTTATAGTTTCCTCATTAATGATTTTATTAGGGTTAAAAAATTTATTTTCTTAATATAAAACTAATTCAAAACCGTTCAAGAAACCGTGAAATGTTTATAAAAATGTGAAAGTTAAAAGCTAACCCAGCTTCCGATTGGTTTAAATGATTCCTGAAGTTTCCAACTTCGCCCAGAAAAAATGGCTCACCAAACGAAAAGCGAAGGAAAAATAAAATTAAATAAAGAAAAGGTTATTCAGAAGAAAGTATTTAATTTATGTAGATTTATTTCTATTCCTCTTGTGGGTATCCGGGGTCCTCTTCCTTCGGCTGGACATACTCAATTTTATTTCAATTTCCAACACGTCCATTCTCCTTTTGCCTTTTCCTTGACACAAAGCTTGCCTTCCTTGCCATTGATTTGCTTTTCGGATTCTTTCTCTATTTGTTCAGCAGCAGCGGCAGCAACAACAACGTCAGTGGAAACAGTAACACCAATGGCTTCAATGGAGTAATAGCTGCGACAAAAAATGGAAAACGCCAGAAAAAATACAATTTAATTCGGTTTATTTGCCTTTTATGCGCTAGTTTTCTTCGATCTTACGTTCTGCCCCTGCTTTATCTTTGTCATTCTCCACCAATTGCCTTTGCCGTTCCGGCCTTCACTTCAATACCTCCCCTGCCACAGAACCCTTCCTCTGGTGTTAAGCAGTTACTTTTGCACTCAATTTTTACGCGCTCTTGACATTCATCGCAGAGCTCTAACTTTTCCACTTGCGCTGCCACTCTTTGCTTTGGAAATGCAAAATAGAAGGTTTCTTCTCCCGGACTAAGTAGTTTTTTATCGTATCTTCATCAGATTCTTGCCCTTCCAGCTTTGTGTCTTTTCAATCTTTTCAGAGGGACTTTCTCCATGCTTGTGGGTCCTTTTTCTGGCAACATGGTACTGTCCGGAAACTTTTATTATAAGCAAACCATCAAAGCAGCATCATCTGTTTTTGCGAACGGGTGGAAGCCAAAAAAACCGACCGGTGCTTTTATCAGATCTAAGATTTGAAAGTCAGCAAAAGTTTCTGACGGAAGTTGCTGAGAAGCGCAAAAAAAAAATAGTAATATTTGGAGTTAAAAATTTTTCAATTAATTAATTGAATACTAAATTTGCGTTGAGCAGGAGAAGCCACCGGGAAAGAAATGGCGGGTGTGAGGCGTGAGGAGCCAGCGGAGTTGGTCATATCCAGTCAAGAGCGGAACTGCTCCCGCATCGCGGCACTGATGACGACAACGACATCGACATCGACAGCATAATTGCATCAGGAAGAACTGAAGTGCTCGCAGACTTCTTTTTTTGAGAGAAGAAAAAGAAGATAACAATGAAAGGTAAGAGGTATGGAATAAGATGAAATATGAAAAATTGATTTTGAACATCAAAAACAACAATTGCAACGAGAACAATAAATACAAAAAACGAGCTTCGGTTACCGTCGTACATCCAATGAAGGCAGTTCCTTTCTACAGCGCTCGTTTCGTTTAAAAAATTAATATTGTTTTCGCTTGACAAAAACGTCGTCGAAAGTGCTGACGAACGGACGAAGTGAAGAGTACTTTGCGAAGAAGAAGTGGCTTCAGTGACTACAGCTCCTTCAGTTCGCTGTGGCAGCTGATTAGGCGCGGAGGAAGCAGTAAGCACGAGCGAAGTGAAGCGAGGAGGAATGGCAGGATAAACTCAGTTAAGTGTCTGCTTCAAGGTTGGCAGCGGAAGAAGAGCCAGGGATGATTGAGTGCTGCTGCTTCTGCTGCAATGAATCAAATGAAGTCACAAGCGGAACTGCTTCAGTGGGCGGAGGGATGGACGAGCCAGGCTGCAGGACACTGGAGCAATACGATAGTGACGCATGGCAATCGACGATCGACTTGTCGAGAAAATGTGAAGTGCATCAATCCGACGCAGATTATGATAATAAAGTGAGGAGATGATGACGACATTCATGTTGAGGAAGAGTTGAACCGTTTGTGAGGATTTGCAACAACAGGTTGATTCTCAGTGAGGAATAATTGCTGCAAGTTTTTAGAGATTGGATACAATGCAGCAGAAAATGTAATGTTTTCTGAAATGAAAATCAAAGCTATAGTAAATACTATAAAGGTAAAATGAAATTAGGTATGTACATATTTCATGACTCTGTCAAAAATGTTATTAAAATTAGGTCTTTTACCCATTTTGTTACTTCTATTAAAGTCGTTTGATGAAATCGGATGATGCACGCCCCTTTAAGTTTCAGTGCATCCCTGAAGACCATTGCAGCTTTCCGTTCCGATCTACATTTTGTTGTTGCTTTTTATGTAGGGCTCGTATTGCACTTTCATGCGTTTCGACCTTTTTCTGAGAACGCAAGGAATGCCCACGAATCGCTGCAAAGTACTCATTCATCTCTTGCCGTTTTAAAAAAGCCCGTTGAAGGCAACATTATCGCCTCCGACAACGCTTGTGGTAAAAAATAATGCATTCAAAAAAATCACGCATGATGCGAGTAAGATGATGCTTCTTTTTTATAATTGTGGCTGGTCTTGGTGCTTGAAATTCCAATTGAATATTTAGCACGAAAATTTAAAAAACCAAAAATGCAATAGCATAAAAACAAGGAGCGGCATGATCCTTTCCATCAGAAAAAACAAACATTTTTAATCAGCCAGTCTAGAATCAATTATCATTAGAGGCAGAAAGGGCTGCGTGCCTGTTTCGGTTGACTAGCGGCAAACCCAAAAATCTCTGCGAAGCGACGCGTAAGGATTTGCTTGTTTTTGTTGTGAATATAATGGAACTATTATGAACGCTGATACTAAGCAGTCGCCTCGACCCAGTTTCGGCACCAACAACACCAACGCAGCGCAGCAGTGCGTTGTTGGAGAAGGCGAAGGTGGTTTGTTTGAACTTGCAGCCGCATAATCCTATTTTTAGTTGTTAATGCCGCTTAGTCTGCCTCGTAGTAAGTGGTACGAGCAAGTCGGTGACGTTGACGATGACAGTGATGATTTTTTTACTTTTACAAAGCCAAATTGTGAAATTATTTGCAGGAAGTGTGGTGAAGGTTAAGAGTTGTGAAAAGAACAATGATTGCTTTTTGACGATGACGAGGACGGTCAACTGTTTAGTTCTCCAGATAATGGTTATGGTAAAATAAACTACGTAGCGGAGATAAATGTTTTCAGGAGGCTACATAAATATTACATTTTCGGATGAATAGTGCGAGATCATCGATTCATTTCGAATGCGAAATGAATTAATTTTGTTAATTGGTGAAGTATTTGTGAGTGATTGTGCGTCTGTGTGTGTGAGTGTACACTGGATGACGAAGTCATAGACTCTCGTCAGATAAATGTATGGAATATATTGATCATGACAACCATATGCGCAGAAATCGTAAATAGTTACACAAAACTTCATTTCGTTCATATTCACAGACGTATTAGTCCTGCACACACTTACACAATAGGCATGCTTCAATACACTCCGGCACACACAAACACCAGAAATGATTATTAACTTCCATTAATTTACTGTGTGTGTTTGTGCTGAAGCGTATAGATATGATCATACGTGTGTGTATCGGCTGCAGGATAATACCTCATAATGTAATATTATCAGCGATAAACTGCGTTCAGTCGGAATGAAAACATCCTTACGAGTTAAGCATTAAAAGTTAGCGTGTGGTGCATTTACTATATACAGTCTGTGGAGGGAGGCGAAATGGCTTGTGGGAGGTGGGTTGGTGTGGGCTTTGGCCCTGAGCAGTGTCAGTTTCGTCTTTGCCTTAGGTCAGGAACACACCAAAGCATATGTTTTCCAAAAGGATGTATTTTACACAAGGATAGACAGAAAGCAGGAGAGAAAGAGCGAGAGAGAGAGAGAGAGAGAGAGAAAGAGAAAAGGAGAAAGTTGTAAAATCTGAGTGAAAACAAACGAAGAGAGCTCGATTTACTGCTTGAACTTCTCAGTAATTCTCTCTGTAAGTGAGCGCAAGCGTAGTAAGAGCGAGAGAGAGTGGGAAAAAGAGAGAATTAGAGGGTGAAAATCGCTAAAAGCACGTGCACCAGCGATTAAAGCACGGCGGTAAGGGCGATACATGGCAAGGGTGGTGCACTAACGTCGAAGCACCTTTGAGCGTCAAAAGGAGAGAAAGAGTGAAGTGTACATTTTCAGCTGTTCCTCGAACACAAAACAAAAGTCTGGTGTTTCGGGGTAGTTCTACGTTAATGTAAACTCGCCCTAAACAAAATTAAGCACGACTCTACTGCCATTCCTCTCTCTGCCTCTCTTCGATCTTGCTCTCTTAACTTCTCTATCCTTTGTAGAACTTGTAAAGAAAATTTGAATATTCAGCGTGCATAATACTGTGTGTTATTTTGCTTTAATATTTTTTATCCTTCTTCTTCTTCTTCTTCTTCTTCTACTTGTTGTTCAACATGTTGCTGGTTCTATAATTTTTCGCGCCAAAACCTAACTGCGTCCCTGGAGTTCATTCGTATCGTAATTGTTATTACTACGAGTATTTTCTGTTGTCGTTGGCCGTTGTTTTCAGGCCTTACTGAGGTGGTGCACCAAAATCGCTGCTTTCTCCTGGCATAATTTTTGCTGCGGTTGTTTTTATATTTCACGGTCTGTTTATTCCTTTGTTCATCGTTGTTTTGCTTGTCATTTTGCTTGGTTCATTCATTGCTGTACCTATTTGAGTTGCTTCCTTCATTTCTGATTATTCGATTCGACTTTTTCGCTGCTTTACTCTAAAGACTTCAGTGCTTTTGACCTCAAACATTATTTTTTATTGAAGCCCTTGCGAAATATTCAGATGTGAGAATAAGAGGCGCAAACAAGAGTCTGTTTGTGTGAATGTTGGTCTTGTCACTGTATTGTCTTTGACTCTTTGTAACGCCGTTTCTATTGTCGTTGTTATCCCTTTCGAGGCTCTGTCTGTTGGAATCGATGTTTTGTTGAATTTGTTGATGTTGCGAGTTGCTGTCGCGGCTTCCGCTGTTGCTGTAACTGTTGTTATTATTGCATATGACGGCCTGACCAGGGCGACCCGGATACCGTTGCTAATCAGCGCAGATCAACCCATTTTTGCTTCCAGGCTTACTATAGCGTTGCTGCAGCACAATGGAGTTCCTTTCGTTTACGAGCTTGTAGTATCCTGCAGAGCCTGTCAGAGTTTGTGGCTCTGTTGTTGACGTTGGCTCTGACAATAGCGCCGGTGAAAGCGATGGCAGTGAAGATAACGACGATGAAAACTGCAGCATCTGCAACGACGGTGATGGTGATTATGGCAACGGCGGGTAAAGATGATATGACATGGATCGTGATGATTATATGTTTTATATGTTTAATTTTTTTTTTTTTTTTCGAACCTTCTGATAATTCTTAATTTTGCGGAAATCCATATGGTTTCGACGTCGGTAAAACTGAAAATTTTTATTCAAATAACGTTTTTGGGGGGTTCTCATACTTCCCCAAATACTTCTTAATGTTTTCGAAATAACATCGTAACAACTAAACGCCTTCAATCAAGTACAAAAGTCTTAAGTTGGCATCTCTTAGTTAAGAGTTCTTTGCTTTCTGTGTTTTTTCCACAAAAAATCAATCAATAAAAATGGAAAATTAAGGAAGAGAAGGAAAAATGCATTTGTTAGGCCCGCAGACAGATACTGAAAGAGAATGAATGCTTTAGAGAGAGCGTTCTGTATGATGCACTGTCTTTCGAAAGACCAACTAAGGGCTGAGCGAAAGAAAGAGAGAGAGAGAGAGAGA
Organism: Conops quadrifasciatus; assembly: GCA_949752815.1. Classification (NCBI taxonomy): domain Eukaryota; kingdom Metazoa; phylum Arthropoda; class Insecta; order Diptera; family Conopidae; genus Conops; species Conops quadrifasciatus. The sequence goes on from OX457078.1 coordinate 41,609,133, forward strand.
GAGGGATAGAGAGAGAGAGAGAACCTGCACCGCAAAAAGAGAATGACGAGCAGTATGTGGGCGAAATGGCGAAGCTGTGTTGTGTGTGGGTGGTTGGGTGTGATGTTAATAAACGTCATCAACAGCGGCAGAACCAATAAAAGCAACAACGAGAACAAAACCAGCAACAACAACCAACGCCAAACTGGCTGGATGGCTGCAACAGTTACCAGTCGGATAAGTTTATAAACGGGCACGTATGTGTGTGTCAATGAGCCTGTACGTGTGTTTGTGCGTGCCGACTATCTGTCGGTCTGTCCGTCCGATGAAGATGCTTTAACAGGACGATTGGCATTTTTAGAATTCAGTTCGTGCCGGCTTTTCGAACTGTTTGGACGTGTTTTGCTTCGGATCGGTTTCGGAAGAGACTCAATAAAGTAGTGGTTGTTGTAGCTCCGGTGGCACCACTACTTTAGGGATTAGGCCTTATTGTTTTTGGCTTTGGAGAGACCATGGTGATAGCGGGAAGGCGAGAGGAAAGAGCACTTCTCGTTTCTGTGTATGTTCCTGTATTTGTTCGGAGTGTAGAGCGCAATGTCATTTTAGAAGAGTGTTAGTGACCAACACATAAGCATACGCACATGAATGCATTTCCGCTCGGGCTCGATAAGTATAGTGCTGCTTAGTGTGCAATGATAGATTGTTTCGCGAATGATTTCAGTGTCGAGTAAGTCGCTTTAGAAAAAAGTGGCGAACTTTTAAACGACGACAAAAAAACTAACATACTATACAAAAAATTAAAAATTAAGCCTAATAAAAATTTAAAATAAAAAATTAGTTAAGAAATACAAATAAAGTGTCGTTAAACAAAGAAGTAAACTTCTTTGAGGTTTTAAATTTTGTTAAGGTAATAAGTACGAGTACCTACAAAGTAAGGAAGAACTTGTTTGCGTCTCCCACCGCTAACCTGCTTATTCAAATGCTGCCCAAAGCCGGCAACATAAAACATAAAACATCGGCAACACCAGAAAAGCATTTACGCGCACCATCTCATCGATTCCTACAAAAACGATCACAATAGTCCTGTATTAAACATTTTGCTAAACTAACAGTTGCGGAATGGAAAAACCGTGGCAGCATTTTAGGCACCTTTTCTAACAGACAGTGCCGCGTCCCGGCAGCAACCAACGATCCAAAAAATAATAGCAGTAAGACTGCAAAAAGGTGGAAAATTGAAATAAAATACCGGAAAGTGTGCAGTGCCGATTGCCAGACGAAGATAACATCAACGCCGGAGACCAGCGGCAGCAGCGCTTCCAGAACACCGAGTTGTGAAAACGAACACCAACAAAACAAAGAAGAAGGAGTGAGCACAAACACCAGCAATCGATCTCCTTCCGTCTCGCTGACTCCATGCAGATCAAGAGCAATAGTGCAGTTTATTGGTATCAACTTTTTGTGGGCCCTTTCGATTCATCTGTGCCGTGAGTCGTAGCCGGACGGGCCCGGCAATTTGAGGAGGCACCGAAACGGAAAACAATTTTTCTGCAGTGAATTATTTTTTGCTGTTGCTGTCGTCGTGTGCAGAGGACTCGAAGCAGGCCATACGCTTTCGCAGCAAAAGCTATTTGAAAAAATGTAAGAAAGTCGTCATGAGAAGCACTTCTAGTGGCATACGTTCGCTCGTGCCTGGTCGGATGGACCTGTTCATTGTGTATGTGTGTGTGTGTGTGTGTGTGTGTGTGAGTGGCTGTAGAAGTTCATTTTGTGAAAAGAATTAATGTCTACTCATCTCATTTCTCTTTCCCTTCGCCCTCTTCCTGCATTTAATCATCACATTCTTCTCTGAAACGCTTCAACTTTTTGCTTTCGAGCCTGTTCGTTCTTTGGGCGCTTGCTTGGCCGAAAAAACGCAAGTATTACAGAAGGAGTCCCTGACTGTAGCACCCACATGATGTCTTATCCTATTAACCTCAGAAGTTTCGGGTCAACCAGAATAAATTCACATACGACGAGGACTCGTTGCACAAGTTCTGAAATAAGATGAAGCTCGATGGACCACCCCACAATGATGAAAGCGACAATTTGCTCAAAATATTTACATTTTCTTACAACTTTGGTGGAATACCAGCGGAATTTATCTGTTTCAGCCACAGATAACCTGGTCTTTATTTAGCATTACAGTTATTTGCAAAAGGCCTTAGTTGCTAAAAAGGCCTTTTATTCAAATTCAAGCGAAATAGGTCTATGCACGATGAAGGAACGCGGTCTCTCTTTCGGCCATTGAGGATAATTTGCCCATTTGTTTGGAATTGTCATCGGCGATTTGTATGGGCGGTACAGCATGACGAAATGTCATGCGTGATTCGTTTATGTCTTCCCAAAGATATGACCCACAGAGCATGTGCTTCTTCACGTATGCGAGTACTGCAGACAGTAGTCCAGGTTTTGCAGGTTTCACACAGAACGTGTGTGTCTGTGTGTTGCACGTTCTGGGCCTTTTGCCAAAATGGCAAAAACAGAACTATTACGAGACAGACACAATGCCGAATTTGCTGCACAGCTTACGTGGCTATATCCGTCTGCACACACGCGCGCACAAAACCCACTAGCGTTCAAGCGTATGCAAGTAACATATTTTGGTATTTTTATCGTATTTCATTATTTTATTACTTGCGTTTTTTCTGGGTTGCGTCTGTCGTTGAAGATAACGAGGCCATTTCATGAAGTGATTTGCGAGCTTAAAAAGGCTTGGCATGCGGTTGCAGTTAGTTTTCTTTCCGTACAATAGAATACAATTTACGGTTAACTGTTGATTGTTGCTCGTGTTGGTTGAGAACGCTGTCTTGCGTTAGTCGCATTGATTGAGGGCAACGTCATTCTCACAAACCTTTAGACGTTTAAAGTCCAGAAAGAAAGTGGAATATGTTTGGATTAAGGGCTGCGTATGTTACTATACGTAGATTCTTGTATAGATTACATCCTAGTTTTCGATCGAAATGTATTTCAACAATCACAGCCAACCCATACCGTTCAAATGCTTTCCTTTCTCCACCTCATCCCTCTTGTGCTCAGTAAAAGAAAGCAAGAAAACAATCAGTCAAGCAATATTCTTGTACTTCACTCATTCTCGGGTAAGTGAAATCCACTTAAGCCGCACCCACTTGAGTTAAAACAACAATGAAGCAAAGGACACAAAAAGCACCTTCAGTCTTTTCGATACTGACGATGATGATGACGTTTAGTGGATATGAAGAGGACGATGATGGCGATACCTACAATTATGACGACGGTAATAATAAGGTTTTATTCAAAACATTGTATTAGTACTTGAAGGAAAACTTCAGATTTATCCTAAAATATGAGAAGAAAGACGTTAACGCTGGAAGAATAAAGAAACAGCAAAGTGTGAAAGACAAACCCAGCAACAATCAAAAGAACAATAACGACCGGAACAAACACCGTTAATGCTTTTCTGCGCCGAAACTCATCTCATCAGCTCGCATGAGTTCGCATAAGGTTGATCGTCGCCGCAATTCACGCCTCGGAAGGAAGTAACACACATACAAAAGGGCACAACCACATTAACGCCTTTGCACATACAAACAAGTACACGAACACTTCTGCTCTGAGTTGGTTGCTATTAAAAATTGCAAAAAAGCAAACTCCCTCAAAGCGAGCGTAGCGACACGGCCGTGCAAAATAATTGCAGTCGTACAACAAAAACAACTACAATGGCCTTGCGACCGCCTCAAACACAGTTTCTTTACGGTTAATGCAGCGGGGCAAAATTTATTTTGCAGTGTTTTTCCAAAAACATTGTTTGAGAGAGACTGAATAAAAAAGGACCTAATAATATTCACCATGTCGGCGGCCCATTAGCAGCACATAACAGGGACGACCATGACGATGATGGTGATGGCGATGGCGATGAGGATAATGACGATGTTGACGAGAATTATGACGACAGTGCGATGAGCCGGGGAAAGGCATCGAAAGGTTCAACGCAAAAAAAGAAAGAATAAAAACCGCCACGAGAAATAAACACAGCAAAAAAGCAGAAACAACTACGAGGAATACCGGACGCAACATTGCAAACGAGGTGTTACGCCAGGAAGCGCCGCTCCCGGAAGCGAGCCGGGAACAAATGTTTAGCCGCCACCGCCTTCTGCTTCGGCGTGGCGAAATAAAAAGTACAAAAGATTGAACAAGAACAAAAACGAACCGAAAGAGACCACGTTCACACAAAGCGCTTTTTGTTGCAGCGAGCAGGAGCAGCCACGTTTTCAATGCACTTCCGTTGCGCTACGGTCGAGTGTTTATGGACTTCGCTTGAAGAGTTTATTAAGAATGCATTTAAAGCTTAGCGCCGCAGTAATCCTCTGAAGGAAAGTAGGACCAAGGACTTAAAAGTGTACAACACTTTTACGGGTTAGCACATTTTTTAAAATGATGGGAATCTGCAAGCATACGAGTAAGATATCACATTCGGGCTGGCAATTGTATAAACAGTTTCTACTTTTTACGTCGCTCTTCGATCAAAAATAAAGAGGTTTCCCAAATGGAGCCGAGATTTGAGATCAATGAATTCCAGAGAGGGACGGACAAGCTTGAGAGCGCATCATGCTAAGAGCGATCACAAACAGTAGTTGTCCCTAAACTGGTCGGTTAATTTGGGGATATCCCCATCGATGTGTCGCAAATTTTATTATGAAACGACTTTCAAAAGATGGGTACCTTGGAAGATGGCACCTTTCCATACCGGACCACAATCGTACACAGAAACAAAATGTATATCTATTTTAAAAGTCAGTTAACGCTTAACTGGTTTAAAAATTCAATGCGGTTTAAATAAAAACTCTAATTATTGGAGCCTTTTTATCTACCTCCCGTTTTTTTCTGGGTACATTCACTCTACTCAGATTTCATTCCAACAACGACTCTCGAAGCCGAAAACTTTTGACATATGTACGTAGTGGCAACAGTGACGTAGTTGTCTACCCAGCAATGCTTGAATGAAAGAGCGAATTCAACGAAGGCTGGACACTTGAGCAACAGAGAGTAGTCCTTCCGATTCTTTCAGACGCAGCGCAGCGCAACGCATTCATGCATTCATTTAGGAACAAGAAACTTTTCGGTCCGTTTTATCGAATCTTGACTGGCAATGAATGCATGATGAAGCATAAAAAGCGAACGTCATTCATAGCCATTTTAAATAAAGTGACAAATCAAATATCACCACAACGCAATGCGCGCTCGAACAAGCACATGTACGGCCTCTTCTCCAGATAAACTTCAACACTAATACATTCATACATACCCTGACGAGGCATCAAATACCGAGTAGGTACATTTACACTTGAACCCAGACGCATATGAAAATGGCCACACACACGCACACAAAGCGAGTAACGCTTTAAGAGCAATGAAATTTTAGATCCGCTTTTTTGTTATTTTGAGCGACTCGTTGCAGCAGCACAAGTGTCGATGTCCTTCCGCGATTTGCCAGGCTCATATGTGCAATATATGTACGAGTATGTTGACGTTTGTGTGTGTAGGTGTCGTCTGTTGGTTTATGCTTGCTGAATATGCGCTTAATTGAGAATATTTAATGTTGTGTTTGTGTGAAGCTCCTGTTCAAAATATGCCCAACGTACTGCTTCTGACACAAACGCTCACGGGCGCAGCCACACATACGCACACACACAGACGCAGATCCACTTTAATAGCTCTCCATCAGTCTGATGAGTTTCCTTTTTTACAGTGAGTTCCGTTTTCTCTTACGGACGCTTTGCGAAAACGAGTAAGTATCTTCCTGCCTGTCGGCTTCTCTGCTTGCCCTTTTTCTTTGCCTGCCCGTTGCAGCAACGTAAGCTCGATCATTAGAGTATTATTTATTTAAGTAGCTCATTTCTGCTTACTCCAGAAGTTTCGACCGTTTCAGGTCTTTTTGTTGGTGTTGCTTCGCCAAATGGTCCAATAAACAAGTAGAAATTATTAACATCAACAACTTTCTTTTACAGCTTTATGACTTTTTATGAGGAAAGTTCTCATCTCCACTTCCTTTCTTTTATTCACCGCTTCGTATTCGCTTCCGATCTTCTTAAATTATTCTTGCTTCAAATACGAAATTTCTATTCAAGCACAGACCCACACGCGCACACTCCCGTTCATTTTCCGTTTCGTTTTCCTCACTACAGCAGCCGCCCTTCACCATGCTTCCATTCAACCTCCCCGCTTTCAAACTTCACACATCATTTTCACTAACCCTCCGCGTCTCGCCGTCTGCTTATTCTTCTTCTGATGACGATGATGAACATCAACAGTACTTTTTAAATACGACAAGCTGGACCTGCTCGCTCGTTTCAATTCTAATGTTTGCTCTTCATCAAAACAGTATCAGCAGCCGCAGCTGGATCTGCATCCTTTCACGCGTGTTCCGTGCATGCTTGTTCTTCTTTCCACTTGCTTTTTTGCTGCTGTCGACCTCATAAATACACTCGGTCGACGTGCAATAATTTTTCTTTTGAGAGTTGAGTTGTTGAAACGTTTTAACTTTCGTCACCTTTTTTATACGCAAACACTTTGTACCGTCGTAGTCACCCCCTCCTCAGTTCCGTCATGGCCGATTCTTTCGCACAGAAAGTGCGACGAGTCTATTTGGCCGGTGAGTGAATGAAGGCTGGTGCCAACGGGCGGCTGCCAGGGATATCCTTGATATTTGTTTGACGAGAGTTTAGATGAGTTCAGCTCCTTTAAAGTGACGACCAGTTGAAATAATGATAAAGTAATAGTGATGAATATAAACTTTTATGAGTTAATATTACTGCAGAAGAAAAAGAAAAGTTAATTGAAGCATTGTCTCTAAAATCCATTCAGAATTTTGCCTTCGTATTCTTTCAAAATAACCTTAACTCCGTTCAGTAGTTATTGCTAGAGGAAGGAGAGGCGTTACTCTAAGAGTACGGTTCATGAGACTTAGGAGACACTTTCCTGTATGAGAAATTCTTTCAATTCTTCTCCTTCACTGGCCTCAAAACTAAATTTTCTCAAAAGTCATGTCGTCATACTGTTTGTCACTGACGACACATGCAAAGATCTTTATTAAAGCATAATTCAGGCATCTACGATACTATTTTCTCATTTTCAGTTTCGAGACTCAACAAAACAAGGAAGAAAGAAGCAATTAAAACAAATACTCATAAAACTTAGCGGCCACAAACAAAACGTTAACAGCATCAACACATGATCAGTAGGAATGACCTTACTCGTACGGCTCATCGGCGGTAAGTTTAAGGATCAAGTATTTTAAAATTGAAAATGAACTCATGAATAAACTGAAATTAAAGTGGCAGTGCAGGGCTGGGAGGGGCTATTGAAAGTCGAGGTTGGGACCGAGTATGAAAAGCAGCACAGAAAACTTAAAAAAGTGGAAAATGCATTCATGCGAAAACAAGTGCACAGCTCAAGTAGAGCTAATTATGTAGCACTCAGCATCAAGCTCATGCAAATACAATGCAACGAATGCGCAGTGTAACAACCGAAAACGAAAAATGTGTCGTCAACGCTTTCCACATGTTTCGACAGTGGGTGGAAGAGGTTGAATATGTGTTGTATGTTCACAGTCACGCTAATATACATACATTCTCGTATGCCTTTTTAAGTACATATTAGTAAACCGGCTCACTAGAGAGCGATGAACAACTCTTTATTCATAACAAATTTGGCTTTTGTAACAACATTAACAAACTTTGTACTCACTGTTGCTTACCGCATTGATTTCTTGTAAACTTCAGCTTGTGCGCCCAAAAGCTTGCTAAAGGACTTACAGACTCCCAAGCGGATCGGCGCATTTATGGTGCATCTACTAGTGTTCCTATGGACGACTCCACCGGCCACAGTGCTGGCAACAAGCGGTCTACGGGTTCCCACTTTCATGCAGGAACCACCACCACGCGTGCTGTTTAGCAACGACACCGGCACCCAGATCACCTGTGCAGCACACGGTAATCCGCCGCCATCAGTGTCCTGGGTAATAAAGGACGGCTCTCCCACAACGCAAGTGCCGGGATTGAGGTAAGCGTAAGGAAGACCAGCGAATGCAAGCTCAGGAATGATGTTGGGGCGGTGAAGAGTATGTGAGAGTGACATAATGAGAGAATGAGTGCATGCAATTGAGTCATAAGTAGCTTGGCAAATAGCAAACTGATAGAGAAATCGAAATACATATAAGTGCCTAAGGGTTGAGCGAGTGAATACTAAGCGAGTGAGTGAGTAAAAGTGGCGTGTATTGAAGTGACTGAATTGAGAAGAGTCAGGGGGAATGTGGTAGAATTAACGTCAAGACAAATGCATAAAAAAAGGAATGAATTAATATACATAAATAAATTAGTGAGTGTGTTGAAGTTTGACGCTTTGCCGTTTAAACTTTGCTGCTACTTGCAATAAATGAAAAAGTTGAAAAAGTTAAAGTTAAATTTTCGGTTTACAGTATTATTTTGGGTTTATCTTTCTGTTGTTGTTGTCGTTGCTGTTTGCTTTTTTGCAAAATTTTTATTTTCCGTTTTTTGCATTTTGCCATTTCCATTTTCGCAGCATTCTTTTTTGTGGTTCGTTAATTAACCCTTTCGCTTCGACTGAGCTCAATCCGCCCCTGCAACTTCCGCAGTCATCAGCGAGGCATTGTGTGAACAGAGTTAGTTATTCGTTTGTTGCAGCTTTATTCATTCCATCTGGTACAATTCTGCTAAGCCTTTCCCGTCTGTTCTTTCGGTCCTCCCACCGTCACGCCATTCAGTCAGCGCTTTCGTGGTTCGGATGGTAGCAGTTATTTTATGCTTTGCTGCTTGTTTTTCACGTATTCACCAGAGTCCTTTAAAACTCTTTATTAAGTGCGCCCCTCTGTTTTCTCTCCTTCCGCGGCTGCGTCTGTGGTTGTGTGCGGCGTGTGCACGCGGAGGTGTGCGTCTGGAACATAACCATTTAAGTGTTCAACATGCCGCAAGTGTGTGTTTTGCATAATTTCGTTATTAGCAACTTGTTGTTCTTCTCTTGCATTGTCAAAGTTTAGTGGCGAGGTCTATAGTTGTTGCTTATTGGGTTCGTTGGTTGGTTAGGCGACTTTCGCTCTAGTCGGTGTATATAACGTAAGCCATAAAGATATAGAAACCGCAGTGGTCCAAAGAAAGGAAAAATAAGCCTAATTGAGACGATGAGCGGTGAGCGATGATGAGCGGTTATGGATGGGTGCATTTATGGAAAGGTAGAAAGTTTATCAGTGGTGCAGACGTCTTTTAAAGTCAACTTAAAGCTTATTCAAATTAAAGAGAAATAGAATATTTCTGATGTGCGAAGGGCGTATGGGATGAAGGGCGGACTCGTTCTAAATTAGCTTTTAAACCGGAAGGAATATTTTAAGTAATTTAAGCACTTCAGTTTCTAGAAAAAATTAAAAGTTAGTTAATGTAAAAAACACTTATACCCAAAGTATCCTTATATACGAGTACCTCTGGGATTAAATAACTAGAAAAAATGTCCTTTTCGTGCAAAACTCTAAGATTGATTGCGATGCGAATCGCAATGAGTGGTTCTATTTCACTGCATAAAAATGAAGGAAAAGTTGTCTTCAAATCTTCTAATAAATATATAATATTATCATAATGTTCTGCAACGTAATCGGCTGTGGTCGACCGTCTGTCTGTAAGACGGCAGGCTGTTTTTCGGTGTGTCTAGCAGCTACTTCATCGCTGTCTCCACGTCAAGTATTGAACATATCAGGTTTCTTGTATTCCTGCTTCACCAAAGTTTTGACAGTTGATTACGAAGGGATATGACAGACGACTCTTTCAGCACAACAAAGGAACTTCTTTCTTGTCGTTCCTGAATCCTCCCCGTAGAAGAGCCTACCCCCGGATAAAAGAACTAGTGGCTAAATACTTGAATAATCTCATGTTGCAGATCCTTCAAAAGCACGGAAGCCGTACAAAGAAACCTTTGTGCAGGATAACAAAACGCTCTTGTATGGAACAGAAGCTTCTGCTGTATTCTCGTTGTTGAAAAGTGTTTTTCGTTGATGAATGGTGAATGATGGAATGAACGAATGGTGGACTGAATGGAAAAAATATACAAATATGTAGTACACCGAAAAGATATCTTATTTGGCTTTTGTCACACTTACATTGTTGGCCCTGATAGCAGCCATCATCTTCACCAGTCCAAATTGTTTCGATGCAAATTGAAATTGCTTCTCCTTTTCAAATCCTTCGTGAATTAGTTCGTCTCTGTAGCTTTGGCTTACCTTCTGTACTAATTTGTTTATAGTTTTTGAGAGGCTAACCTCAAAGTCAGCATTGTTTTGAATGAAGGACCTCGCGGAAAATTATAATCAGGTTTAAAAAAAAATTTAAGTTTTGCTTTCAAAAACGAACACAAATTGTGTACAGTTACCCATGCCCTCACGTGCAAAAGCACCAAAGGCAGGTACAGATTTCGTCATATCTTCTTTACTTAAAAGATTTCTCCGTGTGCTTAAAATCATTTTTATGCGATATTGTGTCATTGTGAATTACGCGATCGCGTCAGTGTCTAGCAAGCAGTCATCCAAAGGAATATGTTGGTCGCGAGAAATACACAGGAAGAGGGTCGGGTAGCTTTTTATTCTAAAAACAAAAATTCGTAACTAATGTCATCCGAAAAATAAAATTGGAACAATAAAGTATCAGCAAATGCTTCATTAATTTCGTCCTTTTTTATACAATGTGCTTCCAACACTTTTTCGATTGCTGTAACATTTTATTAATATTGCTAATAGAGAATTGTTTATAGTTTAGTATTATTTTTATACCCTACACCCGAAGGGATGAGGGTATATTCACTTTGTTCTTCCGTTTGTAACGCATTAAAGGAGGCGTGGCAGGTATAGAAAAGTATATATATTCTGGCTCAGAATCACCTCCTGATTCGATTTAGCCATGTTCGTCCGTCTGTCTGTCTGTCTGTCCGTCCGTCTGTGGAAATCACGATTACAGGAGAACGAAGAGAGGTATCGTCATGAAATTTGGCACAAATATTCTTTGTTATCCTACGCTGTTTGGTATTGAAAATGGGGAAAATCGGACCAGTGCCACGCCTACTTTTTATAGAAAATATGCACTCATCCGTGCTTTTAGCTCAATTTCTTGCCTTGTAGACCGAATTTTCAGGTAAAATTTTATTTCCGAGTTCACCATCTTAGACTAAAATATATTCTCAAAAATGGGCGTGACACGCCCACTTATATACTATACCGTATAATAAGGTGTTTTGTAGGAAAAACGGGGTTGTAGATGAGTTAATATATCAAAATTTGCTCCCTGTAAATTTAAAAAAGTAGGTGTCACCCGCCCACTTTTTATCACTTCGACAGATGCGGGTGTAGGGTATATGAGCTTCGGCCAAGCCGAAGATAACGCTCTTACTTGTTATTCTTAAATTAATTTTTGGTATGCACGAGATTTTTTGTACAGAGTAAAGTTACTTTCCTTTGAAGGACCTATTAAATATGAGTTATTTTACTTTATACTGGAATCGGCTTTATCGAGCCTAATAATGATTTCTTTGCAGGAAAATTGCGCCCAATGGGACTTTATATTTTCCGCCATTTTTGGCTCAATACTTTCGGACGGATGTGCATGAAGCGACATACCGGTGTCGAGCCACGAACGAAGCAGGAACGATATTGAGCCGTAATGTTCAAGTGCAGGCAGGTAGGTACAACAACAAGTATACCACGACACACCCTTACAGTAGATACATACATATATTTCCAGGAGAACCTTCGTAATGACCTACCTTTTCCTCTGAAATAGCTCTTTGTCAATACCGTAATTGTACTTCTACAGATACATAGTCTGGATAAATAAATGGATAAAAATCTGTGTCTATATAATGTCACTACAATCAATGAAACTCTCTACCTCTTCTTTTCTCCCTTTCTTATTCCTTTTCTCCATTTAGACCCAATAAACCACATAAAGGCCTGAACCTTGAATTTATCTCTAAGGAAAGCTCGTATGAATCTCAGAGGTTGGAGCCTTTTTTCGGGTAAACCTTTCACCCTCATTCCCGTTTCGAGCTCATTAATTTGGTGCGAGAAACTCATTGAAAACATAAAAAAACTGAAATTGAGTCAGAACAAGCTTAAAATGTTGACCTCAATAATCTTTTATACATCACGACAATCTGGTCGTGCAGCTTCTATGGCGCAGGGTGAGTAGAAGAGGAAGCAAGCTCAAGAGGGTGATACAGATGAAAAATAATAAAAAGGAAGAGGAAGATTAAAAAAAAATAAAGAAAAAGTCTCTTCTTGCTTCTCCGGAGGAGAGCAACAAAGATCTCATTATATGATAAAAAGAAGTTATTGGAAGAGTCATTACAAGCAAATCAGAAAATACGATTGGCCAGAAAGGAGTCGATGACGAAAAGATGTGTACCTAATCCTCCTGCTTGGACTATTTTGCTTCAGTAAAAAAGATGAGGATTCAGACGAGGTGTATAAATGTTCGGTTAGATTGACTGAGGAGACTTTGACCTTACACCCTTCTATTACTTGTTCTCGAATGAACTAAGTCTTAGGCTGATGCCGATGCTGATCAGAAGTACATACATATATGCGTTTTCTTCTTGTTTAATACGTCTTTGCAGTTTTTACAGAGAAAATTGTTGTCTTATTATATTTCGTTGTTTAGCTTTAAGTTTTAACTTTGCGAAAGGGTTATGTTTTGTAAGAATAAATACGGCATTTCTACAAAACAAAGTAATTCTTCAACAAAGTAATTTACAAAGGAAAAGCAAACGACACATACACGGATAATCAGAACCATAATAATGACCTCGGCAACATCATAACTCAAAGGAATCGCACCTCAGTACAAATGAACAAGTGTTGATTATCCTTCGGCGTAGAAATTAATCAAGAGTGCGTCGCGTGCGGTTTGCGTTAACGAATCACTGATTATTGCGAAAACCGAAAGAGTGGTAAAATGGAGGGAGAAAGAGTGAGGGTGAAAAAGCGAAAAAGAATAGAAAGAAGTAAAGGAAGAAGTGACAAAGAAATTTAATTAAATTAAACTGTTACTTTAGTTTATTTATTATTTTTCTCTTCATTTCCTCTTTAATTATTTGAGCCATTTATTTTGAAAGTACGCAAGTTTCAGATGTTTTTTCCAATTCATCTTTAAAATATGCAGAGGCTTTTATTATTACTCGAGGTTTTTATTTTTACTAGATTCATTTTCACTTAAATCTATTGTAATGAAGGACGTCAGATCCTCAGAGTAGCTCTCGGTGAATTAAATTTTTAGGACTCGAAGAGCTAAAACGTCAAACCGTCGTTTACTTGATGGATTGGCAAATAAAATCAAAATTAAAATTTCCTGCAGCTCAAAAACGGAGTTGAAGCTTTGCATTTGAAGCGCATCCACTTCTAAAGTACGATTCAACAGTCTTCACTTTCGACCTCGTCACCCGTTTGTTGTCCGCCATTGTCTCGTTCCCGACACTGTGCTCTTGACCTCTTCGTGGCCACTTTCCTGCCCCACCAGCCACCACCCACTAGCCATCTGGCATCTGGCACACCCACTGCCCAATCGCTTCGCAGCTGCCCGGCCCAAGTTGCGTCACTCACTCGAGAACTCATTCACTTCAGTTTCAATATTTGCAGTTGCTTTTCATTACTTGCCCACTTCATGAATTCATTCGGTTCGTCATGACACGCCTCGTACTCGCCCAGCATTCGCATTGCTTTTTAATCCATTTAACTTTCACTCGACGCGCGGCTGGAAAAGGATTGCTTTTTCCTCCGCTAGTAATTTCTTACCTTCCCTAAATTTTTTATTAATTTTCCTCACTTTCTTTCCGATTTTTCATTTTTTTAATCTTCTTACCGGCTCCGGTTTACTCTGCTGCGGGCCTCAACCATCGGCGTGGCAGTGGTACGTCGCCAGTTTCACATTCACGTGGAGAACACGGAGGTTTACTTGGGCAATTCGGCGCTTATCAAGTGCTCGGTGCCGGAGTATGTGCGGCCGTATGTCAAGGTGACAAGCTGGCATCGCGGCGACGAGATACTGCTGCCGGATCTCTCGGATGTTGGTAAGTGGCAACGCGCTTTTTGTTTACACATTTCGTGCATTTTTCGATAGACATAATTTTACTGACTGACTGCTAAGGCAAATCATGCACTTTAAGAGATCACTCCACTTCGGAGCGAACTCCCTTTTACCCACTGAATATCCATTCAAATACTTTGGCCCGGCCATCATAGATTTTTCGTGATAATCCTTAAGGTCCAATGAATGAGGTTTAATTCTTGTATGAGATATCCTATAAATATAGTCCTTTTTATTTGAATCGACAAATTATTTACGCCTTTTTATAATGTTTGATTGAGGATTGAGGAGTAAAAAGGGATTGAGGAGTACAAACTGAACGCCTAAGAGAATATCCTTTTATCGTTAAAAAAACGCACACTTGTGCAAACGAACTCAGTTAGACTATGTGAGTGTGTGTAATCCTGCGCTAGGGAATACGGTAGTGGGTCCGTGTCCGTTTCCTGTTTATCCGTTGTTAAAATTTATGTACGCTTTTCGTTCCTTCCTTCCTTTCTTTCTTCCTTTCTTCCTTCCTTCCTTCCTTCCTTCCGGTTGCAAGATGGGAATACATGAAATGCGTCGTGAGCGGAAGCGACCAAGTTTGTGCACTGCACAAACACATATGTACATGTGCTGATGTGTTCCTTGGCATGTGCTCATGTGTGGGTGGGGTACGCATAAATTTACTACGAGGTTTGTAGCTGTGTTGTTGTTGTTGAATGTTGAGTATGCATTTTACAGAGTGTTGCTGACATTTATTGGGAAATGTTTCCAATGTTGTGTGGATTTCCTTTTGACTGAACACATGCAAACCATGCACACACACTGAAACAGCATTTAGCTTGATTTGAATAGCGTTAAGTGAGAGTGTTTTTTGCGGAAAGATCCGGAAGAGTGCTCCTTTCAATTTTACTGACTACCCTTTTTTGTTACACTCTATTTCAAGGAAACTGATGTAGAAATTACTTTACCACACATACATGCGTACATTTGCTTGATTGTATTTATGTGTATATAATATTGGCATTGATAAGATTAATGATAATGACAATCATGGAGTGCTTTCTTTTGAACCCTTAGCTGGTCGCTGCGTGGTGCTCTCCTCTTCCGGTGATCTTTACGTACGTTCGGTGCATTCGGAGGACAGTCTCCTCAAACTATCCTGCCTGACTACAAACTCTTTGAACGGCGAGCGAACGCGTAGCGATACCGTAACTTTGACAATTAAAGGTAATCCTGAACTCCATATTTTCGTGAAAATTTTTATAAAATATTTAAAATTACAATTTTTTGTGTTTTTTTCTTTTCAGAAATGAGCAATAATTTAGCTCCGCGTACTACACACAAACCGGTTACCGAGATTCAGGTCGACCGTGGGAATGACGTTCATTTACCATGCAATATTCACGGCAACCCTTTTCCGATTTTCACGTGAGTTAATAAATAACAAGTACTAATACTGAACGCTGAAAATGGTTCATTTCTTTCTTGAGAGAATCCAAATGATGTTCTTTCCATCAGTGCTATTTAATGTGACATAATTTAATGGTGTTGAATGGAGAAGAAGATTGGGTTTTTTCAATGAAACTACCGAAGCCGCTAGAACGAAAATGAAGTCTCTTAATTGCCAGATTAATTCTCGAAAATTATGAAATAAAATTATTTCAAAAAGCAAATGTTAAAGAATGGTTGTAAAAGCTTTTGTATTGTATTCAGTTTTTTATGACATTGTCTTAACTAGAAGTAAATACGGCTTTACCCAGAGATTATCCTGCCCACTGCACACTACAGACCTCAGCCCTCAGTTACTGCGAATCGGAGCATGAAGTCGTGATTTGCTCAAGCTTGCCTTCAAAACTCAAGTGTGCCTAAGCTCGAGAAGTTACGAGTGTAGCCACAAAACATATCACATGAACCGAGAATCCTGGTGTCCCGTAAAAGACCCATCCACAAATTTTATTCGAGATTGAGTGAGAGAGCCTCTTCTGCGCTTCCGCTAATCAAGTGTTTATCAATGCATTTTAATGAACTCAACTGAATAGCAACCGATTCATTGCTCCGGTCTGCAGTAAGAGGAACCGGGGCCGGTGTGGAGCAGAAGGTGAACAATGTGGCACACTGTGAGACAGTTGAGCTGCTGCAGGCTACGTGCGATTGACTATTAGCAGGAAGACAATTTCTAACGTTCTATCGTTCAACACAGAAGCACGGCTGCTAAAGCGAGATAGAGGGAGAAAGATAGTCACGACTAAGCAAATCGGTGACAATGAGGGCGAAAGAGTACAGTCTTTCCATACTCCCCCGCCCACACTTTCATTGTGTGTGTGAGTGTGATTGTTTGTTCTTGGTACTGGCTGGAAATTCGTGTATAGGACAAGATGACTGAATTTAATTTTTTCGGTTCTTCTTTGCTTGGCTTTGCTCAGAAGAGGTTATTGAGTTCAATAGGTTCAATAGGTTTCATGTCATCATCGTGCATACAAAAAGCTACATCGCTGGCAGCGGTTGCTTGTTTCTTCAGATTCTGGGCGTTGCTATGGTTTGTCGTTGTTTCGAATTTTCTTTCGAAACAAAACTAAAAGCTCTTTCAGGAGGACACACCGCTTCGTATCCTGAACACATATCAGACCACACAAACACGGCCTGCTCGTTGCATACACGAGCATGTCTGTTTATTAATTTATTTCTTTACAAACTCTTCCAGATGGTTTCGCGTTTCAGATTCCTCGGCGCTGTACCCAATACCGTCCTCCCAGCGGGTGATACTAATGCGCACTTTGCTGCTCATAAAGAATGCGGACGAGCGCGATGCGGGGAAGTGGGTAAGTTTTCCGAGACCTGCTGTGGCCGAAAACCGGGCGGCAAGTCGAAGCGGAAGGGAAAGAGGGAGGGAGAAAGATGGTTCAAGGTATTATTTCATTAGATTAAACGGCTGTGTGTTTGCGGAAGCAGGAGCTTTTATTACTTTTGAAGCTCGAAAGTAGTTCGTATATAACTCTGTTAGGCGGCGGCGGTACTTTATTATAATACAATACAGCCACAAATTGTATTTAATTTGTTATGGTCTAGTCACGCATTGTACACCCTTTGACTATTTCGAAGCACAAAAACGTAATGCGTAAGCAGAGGTTTTAGTGTAAGCCGCCGGAAAACATCGAGTTACAGCAACGTGGACGGATTAAGAAATTCATAAACATGGCTTTTCGAAGCCTACGGATTTTAGTGGGCTAACAGAAAATGTGTTTATTTTATTGAAGATGGGATTTTTTTGCAAATTAGAAATTGCAGTTCTTTTTTATTAGTTGAACTTAGCATAGAGTATTTTTTTATCTTTTGAATTAAAATTTCGAACAGGAACAGACAGGAAAAATAGCCAATGCATGTTCGCTATTGATTGTTAACATTCTGTTCATCCACTCTCCGGCAACTAACTCGCAATGCTTTGTTTTGCTCCTCTCTCGCCAACGCCATCACTGTCATCATCATCTTCATCACCATGCTCATCCAGATCTGCCAAGCATCGAACCAATTCGGCGAGCAGCGCGTCGAAATTCGATTGATTGTGAACTCGTACGTTTCGGTGCACATACTGCCACAAGTTCAAATTGTCAACTCAGGCGGAAGCGCCGTTTTCAATTGTTCGACGACTGGCTCAGCCGTCGACAGCGTGGAATGGCTGCACAACGGCAAGCCTCTGAAAGAGGACGATGCTCTCCGAACCGGTCGCGACAAGTGAGTAATAGCAAGAACCTCCGACGCCCTCCATCCTAATTCAACCCGGTAACCCGCCCATTATTGCACCCGTAGTAAAGAACAAAAGAAGCAAAAAAAGAAAAATTGGAATAAATGTTAAATATTGAATAAATATTAAACTGGTCTAAAAAGTTTCAATGGACTACGTACTAAATACATTCGGGGTAGTTAAAAAATTACACACTTTTAAAATGGAAGCTTGTCGGCTCTTTGCATGCATTTGCAATATTTTTCAATATACTTTGGAGATATATATATTTGGAAAATATTGAATAAAGCACTATAAATAACTGTTTTACGATGACAAATTTTTGGAGCTTAACACGTAAATTTTGTGGATTATCCCGTAGTAATTTTGAATAAATTTTGAGTTAATGCAAGCGACCATTTACATAATGTATGTATAATGTAAGCGATCACATTTACACTGAAATATTCGAAGTAAATCGGAACTGCAATAATATGGCATTGGTTGGTGAACAGATTGTGATGTATGTATACACATATGTAAGCCTTAGTGGGCCTCTGAGACCAGAAGGCAAACTCGCCGTTGTCTCGTTTTTGGCAATCAACGAGTTAAGGTGTTCTTCTTCTGCTTCTTCCGTACCAATGCTCATTTTCTTTAAATGCGTTCCATGCGTTGCAGCGTAATACTCTTGGCGAAAACTTCAATGATGATACAGAATGTGGGGCGCCGTGACCGTGGCGTCTACCAGTGTCTGGTGGGAAATCACAGGACCAGTGCCCAGGCCATGGCCGAGCTGAAATTAGGCGGTACGATCGAGTCTTCTAATTTATTACCTTTTGCACTTTTCTGCTGTTGTTAGACCTGTACGAGGCTTTCTTCTTGCAGACACGGTCCCAGAGCTGATTTACACATTCATCGAGCAGAATGTCCGGCCCGGTCCATTAATTTCCCTGAAGTGCTCCGCCAGCGGTTCACCGCCGCCGCAAGTAAGTGAGACGTGTATGCATGCAGAAGCCGGAGAGCCGGAAGCTACTTAAGAACCGAAGCATTTTTCCTTTAGCATGCATTTCGATCTTAGTGCACTTTTTGTATTAAACTTTTTTCTCTTGCACTCTTCGCCCTGGCCGCCCGTCATATAGTTTGCTTGGCTCTTGGACTCCCAACCCATTATGGACGTCTCCCTGCATCACCGATTCGCCATCGGGCAGTTCGTCGATATCGCCGGCGATGTGATCAGCCATCTGAACATCTCGCATGTTCGGCCGGATGACGGAGGACTCTACAAGTGCATCGCCACCAATTCGATGGGCAGTGTCGAGCATGCTGCCAGACTGAATGTTTTCGGTGAGTGGACCAAGATTTTGATGGCGAGAAGTTCATGTGATTAAAGGCCGGACGGGGAGGTGGGGCGTGGCGTATCGTATTCGTGTAGATGCGGATTTGGAGTTATCAAAAGCCTTTAATTGCTATCGTTCCATGGCTTCAATTGTTATCGCCGCTCGTCCGTAAATGCGATTTCAATGTTTAATAGACGAAATGGCACAAGAGGTTCTCGACACGTCCAGACATTTCTTATAATACTTTTTGTCTTATTGTTTTTTACTTCTCTAATCAGTAATTTGGTTGATAAGTTTCTAATCGAATTCGTTGTGAATATTTGCCGGGGTGACCCGCCACTACAAAGCGAAAATACTGCGATGTAATATCCTTCTCAATCACGAGGGTAATATGTATTAGTTAATTGTACAAGAGAAGGATATACGGTCATCTGTGTTTGAGGCACACACATGGTCCAAAAGTAACCCTAATCCAGCTAAAATAAAGTACTAAAAACAAAAGCTGTTAATAAGTTGCAGTCTGTCTGTCTCTCTACAGGCTATCTCACTATTCGTCTGGATGGTAATGAGTTATTTCTTTTTCTACTTCTCTTTCACTATATATTCATGTGCCATAGACTTTATAAAGTCACCGACGAGTATATTTGTATAAGTTCAGAGGCGTATCGAGGCATGTCCGTTTTCGCAATATCATTATGCTGCCCCCCCATTTTCATCACCTTCTTTATCAGAGCTTCGCAAAATTGCTTCTTCTCCTTTCGTCATTATCTTCATCGCCATCATCGCTGTATGCATTTATGGTTTACTAGACGAGCGCTCTTGTACGGGTTTTTTGTTGGTTCGATTATCAATGGTTTCCCTAAACCATCGTCGTCGTCCGTCCCTATTTTTATTTCAAAAAGTTTAGGTAGTTTTTGTTTTCCGCGTTGGTAAAACGGAATCACAAATAAAGAGAAAAACTCGGCCCGAAAAGCACCACTCCCCCAACCCTCTTCTAGCCTTCCTTGCGAATATGAACCGTATTGAGTTCATTGTCCTTAAAGCAAGTTCGAAGCGTATAGAGTAACAGTCAGTACGAACCGTCGGGCAACGTGCGCCAAAAATGTTTACACAAAGTGTGAAGAGCTCGTTATGCACTCTGGCGAATTATACCCGTTCTTAGTTTCTCCGGGGCTCAGTTCATTTTGGGGCTCATACATTCACCCGTAAATACACTCAATCATCGTCACCATTCTTCATTTCGTAATCTTTCTATCTCTATGCGTATATACATAATAATGACATGTGCTTGCCTTTGCAGAAATTTTAATGATTTCACGTTACGGATATTTTGTTAGACATCCTTTCAGCACACTAACAAACTCATGTTTGTTGTTGTTGTTGCTATTTGTTCCTAATACGATCTTTTCAACACAAAACGGAATCAGTCAGTATCGCTTTTGAGCTTGAAGCTCGGGTGGTACTTGAGAAAAACGACACATACCGACACACGTGTACACACACCCACGCGCCCATAAACATTCGTAACGATACTCGTGTGGCATAAACACAATCGATTATGTATGAAATACTCTTTTCACTATTTTTCACCCTCTCTCTTCGTTTCTTATGCATGAATTGTTTTGCTTACACGGATATTAGTTTGTGTGTAGCTTGTGTGTGTGGGTGTGTGGGTGTGTACAACAAAGTGTGCTGCGAGCAGCAACAAATAAATGCAATGATTTGTGTTCAATGTCCGGACCAGTCGTTAAATTTACCATATATTTCCTTATATCCTTTTCAATACTTTTGCTTCCTTTTCCAAAATAGCAAAAATCGATAATTTCAGGATCGACCAACAAACTCAACTCAACAACAATTCTTTTTCTTAAAACCTTGCTTTAATGGAAATTTTTAATTTTATTCTCTCCGGTACGTTATTATTTTATCTGGTTCATCCTTCAAGAATAGAAAATGGAGTATTTGAAGTAGATGCATTCACGCTATTCACGCTAACCTCATTGACTTATTATTACCTTTTTTACATTACCATTAAACTAATAAATAGCTTAACGAATTAGTTTTTATGGCTTTATTAATGAATGTTGCACTATACACTAACTACAACTACATATTTAAACTATAGTTAACAATATCACGTGAAAGGCAATGATTATGAGGCAGAGATGATGCATTATGTATACAATATACCTTATAAAAATATGAATTTATATTCATATTAGTTGTACACTTCAATCAATCAATAGAAAGGCTTAGTTTATAAATACTCCGATTTAAATGCAAAACATTTGATTAAAGTCTATATTTAAAGCGTTCACTTAATTTGCTTTTAACTCTGCAGCACTAATTCACTAATTTTTCAAATTCTTTAATGTGTGAATGTTCATTTTAAATTTATAATAATTTTCGCAGTAAGCCTCAAAATTGAAGATAATTAAGGAGCGAACAAATGCGGCGTACTTAAATTATAATTATTTATTTGAGTGCATGTCGGTGAAGAGAGATTAAGCTGCAGTAACGCGACTACCGGGTAGTGTTCAGTGCGTTGTGCGTTGTACGAGTTGTTTTGGCTTTTCCTATTCTCAGTCCTGTCGATGTTGTGTTTTGTAGTTGCTATTATTAATTTATGTGACAGTTTGTGTGTAACAG
Organism: Conops quadrifasciatus; assembly: GCA_949752815.1. Classification (NCBI taxonomy): domain Eukaryota; kingdom Metazoa; phylum Arthropoda; class Insecta; order Diptera; family Conopidae; genus Conops; species Conops quadrifasciatus. The sequence goes on from OX457078.1 coordinate 41,630,948, forward strand.
GCGTGCATAATTTAACCGTCGTGTAATTGGAATTGACACACACACACACAAAGTCACACCCACGTACACTATGAATGCGGCAAGCATAAATTACGTGTACGTACGCATTGAGCATCATGAATGCAAATTAGTAAATGCACCCGCCAGCGATTGCCCCAAAGTATGCAATGATTGAAGACGCGTTGGACATTGGTTCATCATTTCGCAGTGAATGCAATGACCATGCACGACTACTATTTGCCTTTATCGTACTCCGTTTGTCGGAGTCATACAGAGTCATACACGGGCTCGGAGGCGGCTGAGAGCGACGCATACACGTCCTTTTGTTTAGAAGTTTCAATAAAATCAAAATGGACTTTTTCATTGTTTTAGGCCCTCCGTACGTGCGCGCCATAGGACCTGTCAAAGCAGTCGCCGGCGAGGACATCCTTATGCATTGCCCCTTCTCTGGATACCCAATCGAGCAAATTAGATGGGAAAAAGGACATCAGGAAATGACACCAAGTAAGACAATTGGCCACTGCCGACCACACACCTGCACCACCAACGAAACCGTCATCTTCACTATGGCTACCGCGGTTCCGACCGCAACCGATCTCATCTTACCGACTCTTCTTCTCTTCTCGTTTCGCTCTCCCCAGACTCACACTACGTTCTAGCTTCGGTGCAGCAAGGCGGTTACCTAGTCATAAAAAATGTGGAGCCAAGCCGCGATCAGGGCCTCTACACATGTGTGGTGCGCAGTCGTGCGGGGGAGGAGGCCCGGCGGGACATGCAGCTAAGTGTTAACAGTACGTCTGCTTCTCACTTACGATTCCTGTAACAACAATTTCGATAATACGAAAGCATATCACGCGTATACGAATGTACTTTTCTAGACTTTAGCATGATTTCTTTGTCGCTCTTTGCTTTTGGTAGCCTTTTTCGTTTGAAACAGTTTCCTTTCTTCGATCATATACACTTTGAAGTTCACCAGAGTTGTTTCTTCCAGGTCCGCCTGTCATCGAGCCCTTTAAATTTCCGAAGAACCTGCAAAAAGGTGGCCGAGCACAAATAACTTGTGCGGTCTCCTCCGGCGATATGCCCATTTATTTTAGTTGGAAAAAGGATGACATCTCTATACCCATCAGTCTGCAGGTAAGTCTGACAGGATTCTTTCCGGCCGTGTCTCGTTCTTTGCTCGCGCATGTGACGTCCGCCGTTCCACGAACATCTTGCGTGTCAAACGCTGCCATTAAGAAGAGACACCGCCACGCAAAACAGAACGAAAAAGAATGCTTCCCTGAACTTATTCTGTTTCGCATTCATTCACTGCTAACACTCTTTTCAACCGAAGATAACGGAGAAGAAGGAGGAGTTCTTCTCGCTGCTGGTTTTTAAGGATATCAGCGCTCAGCACAGCGGCAAGTATACGTGCTTCGCCGGCAACGCAGCAGCTAAAGTGAACTACACCGCGGAGCTGCAGGTTCGAGGTGAGTTCATGTGGAAGTGAACTGGCGTCATTGGAGCGCGGGGATGGCAGCGGTGGGCAGGGTATGATGTGATAATAAATCACGTAGGATTTCCTCCGAACAATTCCGTAAGAGCTTAGCTCTTCGCAAAAAAAGCTCCGGCACTCGCTAAGCTTCTCGGTATATGGACTTTTTCGTCTACACACACTCTATTTTCTCCGCATTTTTCAATTCTTTCTGATTCGAACGATTTTTTAGTTACTCTCTCCTGTAATTTCCCGCCAATCCTCTTTTCCTCTTTGACCAAGATATCCTTGACTGTTTTCTGCAGCGCTGAGTCCACCAGTTTCGTCCTTCAATAACTTTCTTGGTAATTTTCTTGCTTGCTTTTATCCCTTCGTTCGGAATCGTACTCGCATCTAGTTGCTCCACGCTGGTCCTTCGAACCGATGGATAAGGCCATTATGCTCGGCAATACAATATCGATAAATTGCGAAGCGGAAGGATATCCGATTCCAGTGATTACCTGGTTCAAAGGACAGGGTAAGTTTATATTCTCCTTCTTGCCTTAGAATGGTTTCCATTCTTTTTTGTCCACCACCTTTTCAATATTTATTTTGGCCAATATTCGGCAGAGACGCAGAAGCGGGGAAGACCAGTGAAAAAGTTTGATAGTTGTCGGCAAAGGGATGGGGACGGGGTAAGAAACGGTTGGGATTGGGACTGAAATAAACTTCTGTCGGTTCGTAAAAGTTTAGAAGACTGAGCTGGCAGGTGATTATCGGCTGACAGCGTACCGAATAAATTTCCGTCGCGGAGTCTGAACTGAAGAATCTCAGCATTCCAGGTTATGTGTTCATCATTTGAGTTGAGTGGTAATCATATGAATTTAGTTATTCTTGTCTTATTCTACTTTTATCTTATTACCTCTTCAGAGGTTCCCACACTTTTGCAATTTTGTACGATAATAAAATTGTATTAACGGATTTCAAACTTCAAACCTTCTTTTGATCTTAGAGACAGTTTTTATATACAAAATATATATGTACATATATAGAATATGTAGAAGGAACCAAGCTTTTCTTCCCCGGCTTCTATTATTATACGCATTATTTTTAAAATATATAAAAGTCCTTATTTGATCGTTCTTAACTAAAAGGAGCTCAAGGTTCTAACCGGTCTTACTTCATCCCACCCATATAATCGGTACAGGTAAATCCTCTAAAGATTTCAAGCCGCTTTCCATGCGTAATCATACTTTGGTACTGAAGCTGGCCACCGACATCGATGAAGGCTACTACATGTGTCAGGCCACCAACGGCATTGGAGGCGGCCTCAGGAAAATTATACGCATCAACGTGAATGGTACGTGCCTCGTTCTCGCAATAGACCTTCGCCACGCCGCCCTTCCCTCCGTAACAATCTCTATTTCCTTCACTGATCAATTCTTTAGAACCTGCACGATTCGAGCAAGCGGCCCGTAACGTATCCTCCCGTCGCAATGATCCGGTCACACTTGCCTGTCATGCCAAAGGCGATGAGCCTATCTCTATTTCTTGGGTCCACAATAATGGACGCATCGACCTCAATAACTACCGCTTCAATATGGCCGAAATGAAGACTGACAAAGGCGTGGACTCGCAGCTGACCGTCTCTCATTCCGATCGCCACGATTCGGGCATGTACAAATGCATAGCTGAGAATCCGTATGGACGTTCCGAGCAAATCATTTTCCTGGCTGTACAGGAACGCCCGGATACACCATCAAGCTTGGAAGTTTTCGAAGTGGGCAGCCGTACTGTGAAGCTGTCTTGGCGCCGTCCCTTTGACGGCAATTCGCCGGTACTGAGTTATTTGGTGCAGCACCAAGCGCTCAAGTTTCTGCAGAGTCATCCAGCGGCGGCTGGGCCAAAGACTAGCGATGGCGATTGGAGCGGACCGCACACTGTGAACGTAACACTGCCGTCGACGAGTGTCAGTCAGAGGTAAGTGCGGGGAGGGGGGAAGGTTTGCGCCAGGGGTTCTCCTATTTTTCGCCTCGTTGGCAGTTACGATAGTGATTTACGGGAGAACGCAATTGTGTCGGGTTTGACGCCGGCGACGACTTTCCTCATCCGCATGCAAGCCATCAACGAAATCGAACGTAGTCCATTCACCGAGCCGATCGTGCTGAAGACGCAAGAGGAGGCCCCCACAGAGGCACCATCAAATGTTCAAGTGCAAACGGGCGGCGAGCGGGAACTAGTTGTTACCTGGCAGGTGAGTGAAAATAATACGAGTATGACTAAAATTTCACGGCATTAGGTCCAGTATCTGGTTCAATCTCTACCTTTGCCACTGAGCCACTTCCATTCCTTTCCTTCGAATTCGCTCCTCTGCTCATTAGAACTCACTGAACTTCTTAGGAAACCACAACCCAATCAAATCCACAGAACTGCTGCCGCCATCTTAAAAACTAAACTTTGGCTAATCATTTTCCCGGCCGGTTTCCGCCTTCCGGTCCTTGTTCGCGTAGATACCGCCACGCGAGTCCTGGAATGGCGAACTCATTGGGTATACTGTCAACTGCAGCGAAGAGAAGCAGAACATCAACTACATCAGCGTTGTCAATAGTTCGCTAAAGTCGGTGATTGTCAGTGGATGGGCCACGACCAAGGCAACCATCAGGGGGCTCCGCAAATACACCAGGTATGCGGTTACCGTACGAGCTCTGAATAGCTTCGGCTCAGGACCGTGGAGTGCTGCCGTGTTTGGGACTACAGCCGAAGGAGGTGAGTGGCAGAAGGAAGGATGGCAAGTGCCGGGCCAATTTGGGTGATGCTGTACTGAGGCGGCCGAGGTTAAGGTTGAGGGCGGCCGCTTTAAAAATTGGGCTGCAGCACAGAGAAAAATAGTACCACATAAAAATAATAAGATCTCCTTATTGAGCGATTTTACTATGAAATCTTATTGAAATATACAAATAATATGCTTTTTTCATAGAGAAATCTTATCATTTTTATAAAGAAAATTTTATTGTCTTGAAACAAAAAGTTAATCTTATAAATTTCGTGATTTTAATAAGAAATTCATATATTTCACAACTTCAAAACGTCAAAAACTCATGAGATAAACAAGTCTGTATGAAAGTATGAAGAATTCTTATTATATACTTCTTTTAATAAGAAACACTTCTTATAAAATATCGTCTGTCGGGCCGGAACTTTGAGAGTAATATTTTTGCTGTCAGGTTTACTTCAGATCTATAATTCGTATTAATTTTTTTTACATTGGCGTTGTTTATAATGGACGATCTTTGCTTCTCAGTTGTGAGTACTTTCCGTCTTTATAAATACAATACTTTGCAAACAAATAACAAATAATAGCATATTACTTTTCAGGCTTTAACCATCTTTAAAATCAGGCTTTAAAATCTTGTATGAATAAAATAAAATAAAAAAACATGAAAAAATATTTTTATTTTTATAAGACTGGAAAAGAATACGATTTTCTTATTGAATATGTATATTAATAAGATCGTCTCTATGAAAACAATAAGATATTCTTATCGAATATGTATTTTAATAAGATCGTCTTTATGAAAACAATAAGATTTTCTTATTGAATTAGTATTTTAATATGACTTTCTTCTTAAATTTTAAATTAATCAGATATTCTCTATGGTTTTAATAAGGCTTCCTTCTTGGATGAAAAGCATAGGAAAATCTGATTGTTTTTGTTCTATTTTATGTGGTGTTTTGTCTCTGTGAGCTGCAAGCGTTCTTATCTTAATTTAGACCAGCACTAAGCCATGTGGTTACAACAGCAACAAAGATAATGACGCCAGCAACTGCAACAACAAATCGGAATTAACCAACCTAATTTCTCTCTGTCTCTTTATCTATCATCTAATATTTTCCCATTATTGTATGTGCTTGACCGATAGTGCCGGAAGCGCCACCACAACATGTCAACTGTACCGCTCTGTCGTCGCAGAGTCTGAAGGTCTCTTGGCTGGAACCGCCACTGCAATTCCATGGTGGCATCATTCAGGGTTATAAAATTTTATACCGACCGATTTCAAATCAAAGTGAGTTTTCATGCAGTAATTTCAATCTTTATCGGATTCTCTTTCTTCCTTATCTTTTTACCATTTTAAAGTTGAATGTTTTTATAAGTTTGAATTTGAATCTTACGAGCTCTGAAGGTACTTTGGTGTTTTCCTGTTTCGATATCGATAGCGCCTTTGCCTTCAAGACTCTATAATGCGGCAATATACAAGTTTTTCCATTCCTCTTTCTACTTCTCTCATGCACGCATCCGCCACACCCTCCCGCCCCATTTGCAGTCGAATTTCCTACCAAAATGGAGGTGAAGAGGACCTCGAACTTGGAAACGTATCTGCACACGCTGCACAAAGCCACCAACTACTCTCTGCGCGTTCTGGCCTACACAGCCACCGGCGATGGCTTGGCCAGTCAAGCGTTACACTGCCAGACAGAGGACGATGTTCCCGATGCGCCGGCAGCCATCAAGGCAGCCGCATTGACGGCCGATTCAATTCTGATTTCGTGGCTGCCGCCGAAAAATCGCAATGGCATTATCTCGCACTACACCGTCTACTCGCGGGAGGCCGGTCGCAAAGGTCAATCAAAATGTAAGTCGCCGAAAACAGGGAGGCCACGCTAAAGTGACTATGGTATATACGCACTGATTACAGCATTTTTCAATGCGTTTATACGTGAATAATATTTTATCACGTATTTGTCACTTTGTCGTATTTATTGCTTCTTTTTACTTCATAAGACTTAATAAAAAAATGAGTAGGGCAATGGTCAAAATCAGAGATTTATCCAACAGCTAAACAACTTCCGTTTTGTGTTCTCTTCTCCAAATTAGCTCATATGGTACGCGTGGATGAATATGGCTATCCGGTTACCTTCGAATCACGTGGCTTGGCCGAGAATCAGATGTATGAATTTTGGGTGTCGGCATCCACGTCGGTTGGTGAAGGTGAACCCACATCGGTTGTGGCTCAGGCCACCAACACTAGAGGTGAGTAATGGGTCCCAATTGTTACCGACTAATTGTACTATTTCGATAAAGGTAAGCAGTTCTTAGTTTAGTGAGGTTGACCTGTTTCATTGTTGCGTGATGCGTTTGAGACCCAGACGAAATTGAAGAGATTTTTTCTTAACACCAACAATTCTTGAAAGATTTGAAAATTGCTAGACCGAAGGCCGAAAAATTAATGCAACAAGTTTTAGTTCATCAAATGGAATCTGTCTAATGGTTGGTAAACAACAACCAAGCATGTTGTGGATGCAAATCGACTCTTACACCATTACATTGCACCCACCGGGTCCTCTGGTTGGAATCCCTTCACGTATCGCTGATTTCTAAATGTTTTAATTGAAATTTCCAACGTCGACCGAACAGTCCTACATTAATTTGAAAACTCTGTTCGTCTGATTGCTGTTTTGCGGTGACCGAACAAGAGTGTGCGTGCTTGCTTGTATTGCAGCTGTGTTCTTTTTTATTTTTTAATAAAAATAAGGTTAATTCGAAGTGGTTTTTGATACAATTTCAGCGCCGGCACGTATAGCCTCATTTGGCCAGACGATTCGCAAAGCGATAGGAACGGTCCTAGTGCTAGAGTGTTTGGCCGTTGGCAATCCGACACCGAGGGCCAGATGGTTGACCAGAGAGCGTCCGGTCACATTTAGCCCATTCTATGAGGTCACGAATGGGGGCAACTTGAAAATACACCGTAAGCATAAAGCTCATTAAAGGAAAATAATTTGTAAGAAGGGCCCATGGTCCATTCCATAATCTCATTCACTTCATTCCTCGCTTCCTCTGCTTGCTGCTTTCTCTTCACCACAAAAAAGGCGTTGAGGCCAGTCTATCCGGAAATTATTCCTGCACTGCGAATAACCTCTTCGGCAACGACGAAATCCAGTACCAGGTGATTGCCATGAAGCCTCCCGCCGCGCCCCAGATCATTGTTCAGTACGCCTCTGCCGACAGCATACGCATCAGCTGGGATCCGCCGGCAGACGGCGGGGCTCCTGTGCAGGGTTACACCGTTGCGTACCGCAGTCCGGGTGACATTTGGTCGCATATCGAGCTGACGCCGGAGACCAGTGCTCACACCATCACCGGGCTCAAGTGCGGCAATCAGTACGTTATCAAAATGTCGGCACACAACATCGTGGGCGATGGAGCGGCCTGCGAGGAAATGAACGTCTGGACCAAAGGAAAAGGTACGCCGGGCGGGCTGCGGGGAAGCACGGCTGTCAGACAGCACTCGGAAGCTCGTCAATATCCAGTATTCAATTAAAACGCATTTTCATTAAGCAGTGGCCTCGTCGGCCACCTTCTCGCACGACCGTTAATAGAATTCCGCCTCGTTTTTGCGGCGCTTTTCCTTTTTCATTGCAGTTTCGCAGGCGCCCAACGGCAAAGAACTAATTGCAACTAATGCCACATGCGTGAACCTGAAATTGTCGGCATGGAACAACGGCGGCTGCCCCATCACGCATTTTTCCATCGAGCATCGACCGTTGGGTAAGCGAAATTCAAATTGAAATTTTCGGTTACAAAGAAGGAAGGGGTTGGATCAGGGGGGCCTGCTCAGTAGGTCCAAAATATCTACATACGATTAATAGCTTTTGATTTTGTCCTCCATTAGTTCAATCGAAATTTGATATTCGAAGAGGGTCTGCGGTAGAGGGGGAGAAAAGTGTGCCAACTGGAAATCCAGGCTTTGAACAGATTCATTCCGTGCCCTTTAAAGTGATTTCTAGTGATTAAATTTTCACCTTTTCGTCACATTTTAAAACGCTCGAAATTGATTCGCGTAATTCGATTGACTTCCCTTCCCCGGCAGGCGTTCGGACCATTGCTTGCCACAAAATGGCAGCTTAATTTAAAAGTTAAGAGGACTTACGAGCATAATAAAATAAACGACCAACAATTGGCGAAGAGTTTCTTTTGGAATGGATTCAGTGTGAAAGAATAAATTAAAATAAATGCAAGCAATTAAATTTAATTTTGCACATGCATGAACATATCCGTACACACACAACACACTCCTACGAACACGCATGTACACATGACACACGCGTGGACAGACGGAAGGCCATGTTGCCGCTTGTACAGCGCTACTAGATGGAGCCGAAAACAAAAATAAAACGATTAAGAATACATTCGGAGAGACACAAAGTTCAAAAATTGATTCCATTTCATGAAAATCTACTAAAGTTTATTTAATCTGTATTTTTTCTTGACGTCAATTTCATTTTCATTTCATTTCCTTCGTTTATTTGAGTAATCGGATTTGTCATTCAATTTCAAATTTAACTAACCATTTCGGTTAGTTTTTAGTAAAATGGATTTTCCTCTCGTTCCATTTACAGCTATTTTGGCGATTCGTTTAACTCTTTATGTGTTTTTGCGTACCTAAATTTTTATATAACTTCGGTTTCTAGTTTTTAATTTGGAATTATTTTCAGCAGCATTCAAATGCCATTTCAGTGAGTCCCATTTTGTTTTATTTGGTGCTTTAGAATTCTTTCATATGTTCGTTGTCTTCCAAGTCCAGTTTATTTTTACTTCACAAAGTGAATTCATTGACTTTCTTAGGAAAATATCGTATTGAATTTCATTTTCCATTCCTTCACCCACATCCTTCAACTCCTTAAATAAAGGAACGGTTTTTTTCGACCATTCCATTCCATTTCAGTCCTTATATGACTCATAATTGTTTGAGTCTTACTCTTTCAGGGGACATCCGTTGGACTGTCGTCACCTCCGACATCTCCAATGCCGAAGAGAACCGTGAGAATTTGATATTCTGCGACTTCCTCCCGGCCAAGTGGTATCAGTTGCGAGTCTCAGCCACCAACGATGCCGGCAAAACCACCGAGCACTTCCATCTGTCCACAACGAGTGTTGACGGGGTGACTATACCGCCGCCAGCGGTGTTCCCAATGGAGAACGATTTAGTGAACAATCTGATAAACGCCACGAGTCCGACGAATGGTGATTGGTTTTCGACATTAATTGTCATCGTCATCATAACGATTACCATCATTCTTGTGTAAGTATGGCGCAGAGGGAGTGGTTCTTGGACTGGGAGAGGGAGGAAGGTTCGAGAAAAGGATAAGGGCCATAATAAGGAAGAATGTTCCCAACCACAATTAGTCAGTTGCTAAGAGACGAGACGATAATATTTCGTACTGCGCGTATTTAAAAAACAAAATTCAAAAGATTTAAAAAGACGAAAAGATAGAGACTTTTCTGGTAAAATAATTAGTAAATATAAGAGCGAAGAATAATGAATAGAGAATGTACAATATTGTATTATACTGAAGTTACATTGCTTAATAAATCAATAATATTCTTCTTCTTCCCAAGTCATGACACTAACTTCATAACTTCCGAGACTTCTTTATGACGACTGTGTTTTTTCTCTTTTTTTCCTCCATTTCAAAAAGTCCTAACACAAGAGAAAGTGATAATAAAGTATGAAAGTGCGCTCATTTCTCAAAACTGATTTTAATCGTGACAAACCAAGATCTTTACCGTCCGTCGTTGAACCCTTTTGACATCAGTTCGTTACCGAATCGCAATCGTAAATTATTTTACGTCTTTCGTGTACTCGCCTTCTCTTCTCGTCCATCCCTTATAAGTCTTCTTTTCTCGCCTCTTCCCGATTCTCCAAATTGTATAAAAAAAGCTAATGGAAAAAGCTGTTCGGTGAATGAAGCAGACGCGTTTCTAATACTCAGGGAAGAAGTAAATAATTTTCATTCTATTTATCCTTCTTTTTTTTACTGCTTGTCCATTGCTGTACCACCGACTGACTGGCCGCTTGACCGGTCAATGGATTTCTGCCCTGACTGCGCTAAAGCGGATTGATAGTTAAGCATCGCCACACTCTTTGCGGCCCCATTTCGGAAGGGTACGAATCGAGGGCCTTGCCGTCCGACTACAAGGAGGAACGCGACAACCGGCGCAATCAGCAGGTGTACAGCGCCTCCCCGGTGAAGACGGTGGACAAGGGAAGCGAATCAGGTGAGTCTTGAACAGGGCGAACAGTCGGCCACTCCTCTAGCGCTATGGTCAAGCACGTGACAGCGGTCGACTCTTACTTTAGCCTTCGCTGTTAATTTCATTTTCCTTCGAATCGTGAAAAGCGCAATTCTCACGAACTTTCCTCTCACCTCCCTCTCCCCTTCCGAGTTCCTAGAAATGTACGAGATCTCGCCCTATGCTACATTCAGCGTCAACGGCGGCCGGACCGGGGCATCGAATGCTTCCAAAACGCCCTCTCGCGGGATGGCTGCCTCCTCGATGGACTACACGATGCAGTTCAAGACCTTCGGTCATCCGGAGGGCGACAATCTGAACGCCACGGCCTATCCCTTGCTACCCACGCTCGGGTTTGGTCACATAAAATCAAAGTCCAGTTGGCACAAGCAGCGCCACTTCAACGCCGAAGGTAAGCTAAATCCCTCCCCCTCTCCCCGCCCCCTTCTAAGGCAGCACTCCTCTTCTACCAGATGACTCCACGCTGAGCAAATCGATGACTTTGGTGGCTGGTGCTCAGGAGAGCCAGAACGGGAAGAAATCCTCTCGCGGTGGCAACAAGGGCAACAGCAGCAGCAGTGCAGGTGGCGCCGTCGGCGGCGGCGGCGGTTGTGGTGGGGCCAGCAGCATAGCGAGCGGCAGCAATGCGGGCAGTGCTGCCGGCGGCCACGTCGAATCGGAATCGGACACCAGCATCAGTCCTAGCACCGAATTCTCCAACATGCCAACTTATCGTGTTCCTTGCAAGCCGTCACGCAGTACCAGCGACGGTCGCAGCGGCGTAGGTGTGTACAGTGGAGGCAGGAGGCGTGGTCGAACTTGCGCTATATCCTCTCGGTTGGACCTTATTCACCACGCGTCTCTTTTCAGCAGACATGTTTCGCCCGGACTCAAGTACGGAGTCAACGAACGATCAGCATTCGCCGGTTGAGAGACGAATGAACACTCCGCACCACCTGGTGGTGGGGTGCGGCAGTGGTGCTAGTGCTGGCGCGGGCACTCCTCCTGGAATGCTCGATAAGCGGGCTGCCGTACACCGCGCCCGCAAACATCAGCAGCATCAAGTGTCCGTCAAGGATTCCTTGGACTTGATCTGTCCTGGAAGTAACAACAGGTAGTTCAGGTACCTAAGCCCCAAGTATCCAAAAGAAAGAAAGAAAGAACCGGGAATAACCAAAGGAGTGAAATCAGTCGGAATGGTGTCTGATAACACGTCTATACCGTTTTGTCTGATTTCTCTTCATTGCTCTTGCATTTTGTCTGATTCAACAACTTTTCTATCAACCCGTTCCTGAAAAATTGGTTCGTTTATCCTTGAATTCTGAAAAATTCTCTTTCAATTTTAACGATTGTATTTACAGAAAATCTCTCTAATGTTTTCTAAATGTTTTCTAACTAGCTCCTTTTTCTTTTTCTCTCTCTCTGGCTTTCTCGTTCTTTTTTGTTGTAATGCCGAAAATCTTCGCGGTAATTCAACGATCGAATCATGGGAATATCCACGGCACGGTGGTTCTCGGCTCTCTCACCTAATCCTTATCAACTGTATCACCTTATCACCTAATCCTCCTCTCCATATCCTTCTTACTCCGACTGCTCCGATTTTTCTGCACACCTGTACACCGGTGGGTGCACCGTCATGCAACCTTTATTCTTTCGTTAATAACGCCATCTATCGGTTCTCACTTTTATTCTTGTTCTTTACACGTCCGTTAAAACTTAACCTTTTAACCTTTCATTGTATCAACAATCCTTCTATCGGCCATTCGTCTCCTTCTGCTTGATCACTGATTCCTCGCAAACAACGTTCGTGTACTGCGCAACGTTGCTGCGCTGCCGCCGCTCAGCTTAGACCCTGAGGTCAACTCGGATGCAGCGGTCAGTCTTGCTGCTGCCGTCGCCGCAGCAGCAGTCTCTGGCGACTTAGGCTTTCGTCCGCCTTCGGGCTTCACCGACTCCCGGGAGCTCAGCGAAGTCGAGTGCGACAGAGAGCAGCGAGCGCTGGATCTGGAGGTGCAACGCGTCATGGAAAACAGCGATGAGCAGTTGGCCAAAATGGACAGGGACGAACTCACCACACTGCTGGCAAGGTAGGAGAGGGCAGGCGGAAGTGTTGCGCTTGCAGAATAAAACGGAGGAAGTTACTCATGAAGAACTTTTGCCTCTTTCTTCTTCTTCTTCTTCTTCTTCTTCATGCTTTGACAGATACCACGAGAAAAAGGAGCAAGAACGTCAAGAATATACGATACACGTTTAAACTCTAACCAAACTAAAAAAGTGAAACTATTTTTAAAACGGACTCGAAACGAACACAAACGAAATCGGCAAATTCCAGAAGTCTATAGCACTTCAACAGAAAAGGTTTTGCTTTTTAGAAGCTATAACTGAAGAGTGTTCGTGACTAATTTCATGACGCTACAAATACTTACAAGTCCTGACAGGAGCTCCTTTGACTTGCAAGGAACTCCGATGTTGATAGACAAGGAATATGAAATATGGATGAATTGAACTTTCATCAGTTAACTGATCAGCTATGAAGAAGCTAAAAAAAAGTAATACAATTATTACACCGTTGTGATATGTTTAAGACAAGTTGTATTCATATAACAACTGCATATAAAAACTGCGGCGGAGGAGACAGAGAAGGGTGGATAGCACGCCGTTCATTGGAAAACACGATTATAGTCTTCCTTGTTTGTAAAGGTTCGAAGTTTGCCAAATATCAGCATATTTGAGGAGACCTCTGCGATCAACGAAATGTATGGTATACGAGTATACTTGAAATTTCTATTGCGACAATTCGTTGCAAGCATCTAACCTTCTCTCTCCCGCCAATACTCTCTTTCTCCTTATTCGTAATTCATGGGTAAAAAATGGAGTCTTCTGTTTAAAAAAAAAATTATCGTTTATTTTTTACTATTTTGTAACATTTCATAAATTAAATTGTGGATAAACGACATAATATAGAATTAGTTGAAATGTAATTAATTGATCCCGCAACCATAATGGATATGAACGGTTAAGAATATTAAAAACTAAATAAAATGAAGATGCCAAAATTAATAAATTAAATTATAAATAATTATGACATAATTGTCATCATAATGAATATTAAAATCAACAAGAAAATCTTTGTCTATTGTTTTGTTTGTTCATTCAGGGTTTCTTTGAGGAACTCGGTAGCATCAACCGAGGTTGTCACAGCAGCAACCTCGATGGCAACCAAGCAGTCAATTTGCGGGCTGTTGACAAACATACGAGAGCTTAAAAAGGCTTCCAATCTGGCAGCTCTCTCTGCTGGCAAAGCTAACGTCAGAGCTAATCAATTCTATTTGCTTTGCGCAACACGGACGACCCGTCCCGCAGAAACCAACTCGTTCCGACTGAATGCATGTCGCGAGGTGTTATTACCTCGCTTTGATAGAGCTTGAAAGGGGCTGCCATTAAAGTGATTGAAGTTGAGGTTGCTGTCGGTGTTCCTGTTGTTGTTGTTGCTGCTGAAATGACGCGAAGTGGTTACAACACGGTTGTGGCAAATGGTTTTTGGATCGCAAACTGTGCTGAATGAAATTGCGTGGTTTTTAGATGAACTGTGGCATACGCGAAAGCAAGTATCCCGCTATTATTCTATATACATACATACATACATACATAGAATATTTAATACAAAAATCAAAAATTGGCGGCAATGAAACTATGTATCTGTAAAATTTAGCGATATCGATTTGGGATAAAAAACGAATCAGACAAAGTTAAACTGACGGATGAAAAGAAACATTCGAAGATTCTCTCTCGAGAAAGGTACTACATACAGCAAAAATAATTTATAAGATTTCGAGAATTCATCCTAAAATTATTTCAAATAACTTAAATATAATTCGGCGAAAAAAGAACAAATAAGCAGAAAACAAACCTTCGCAAAAACCTTAAAATAAATGTCCGCATAACGGATGGACAACCAATTTTAAAGAAAATTGGATCAAGCAAGTCAATGCAATTTATTCTTGAAATACCCACACAAGAATTTTACTTAATCTGTGAATGTTATTTGCTTTTTGCTCAACGATGACTACTCAATGTTTTCAGCAAATTATTTTCAGTTTTCGAAACGATCCATAAGAGTGTATGATTTATTTTTAAGAAACTCTTTGTTATTCTTAAAAACAATTTTGTGAATAATTTTTTTATTGCTCTTTGAATAACAGCAGAAAATGTTTCAGTTCGTCAATGAATCTGCTTGAAGTAAAGTGAAATTCAATTTAAATTATTTTAATTAAAATGTACCCTTTATTTGTTAATACTTATCTTCGTATTATTTATGCACGAAAATACAAATCCAAATCTTTCTCACATCCACACCCACACCCACGCCCACTAGACCAGAAACACACACGCCTACTGCAAACTCTTCTCCGAGCTTCGACACATTTAGTGATTCCTTGCGAAAGTGGTTTCTACGCAAAAATAATTTAACCAGATTAAATGTGTTGCCATTTTTGAAATGTGTTGTCCGTGTAGTAGTTGGTCGTTGTTGTTGTATTTGCAGTTGTTATTTCGTTCGTTTGTTCGTTTGTGCTGCTTTTCGGAAATTGTTCTACTAAATGTTGCAGGAGTTGTTGACTGGCGCTGCCCGCCCTGATGTCGTCTGTTTTTTCGGTAGTTGTTGTTGCTGTATTCTTCAACATTTGGATATGCATTTTCAATGGCTTTCCACATATCTTTCTGATATATCCTTTCTGCATTTGCTCGTCATTGCGAGTGCATCTTCTGTGCCCGTCCGACTAGTCCTAGATATTCAAGACTATTCCAAATGTTGCGACTGCTTGGAGTTTGGCAGTTAAACGGCCGGAATCGAGAGCCCTCCATCCTCCGTCCACCGCCCCGAAAATCGAAATCACATGCATTAAGGATGTATCACAAAAGAGGACGGACAAAAATAATGCAAGAGACACACTCACACACACGGACACACACACATTGTCGTGTATGCTCGTATGTGAAAATACCTCTCACGCACTAAGGTCCAACGTAAATGTGTGTGTGTGGGTGCGTTTGCCATTTGTGTGCGTATTTCGTGTCTGTCGTTGCAATTTTACGTGTTTCCGGCCTCCTGCTCGGTCCCTCTTCTCTTCGACTTTAATGCTTATCAGAGTAAATGCTCGACATTCCAAAATGCAATTTGACTTTACCGTATTGTTGGTGTGCTGTTGTTGTTGTGTTATTTGGAATTCTATTTTATTTCGTCCGCAACGGCCTACTTAAATTTAAGTAAAATTTAAATCTCTGTCTCTTCTCTCTCTCTCTCTCTCTCTCTCTCTCTCTCTCTCTCTCTCTTTCTATCCCTTTTACCCCAATCACATTATTATACTATAGACTAGAGATGATAAGGACTTTCGATCTTCTTGTGTGTGCTTGTGTGTTCAAATGTATCTATGTACTATTGTTAATGCGTGTGTATGTGTGTGTTATTGCCCGAATTTGTTCAGCTGCTGCTTCGACCGTTTGCAAGGAAAATATCGATTTTGGTTTTAACTTTGGACCCAAACTAAACAAAGCCTGCCTTTCGGTACTTTAATTTATCCAACAGAGTAAATTAAATGGTAACCATTTTCATCTGGTCTTGGTTCAAAAATCGTCACCAAACAAAAAAGAAGCACACAATTAGAAATTAGAATTTTAATTAACAATTAAACGAATAATAACCTCTCCTTTTAAAACGAAGAACACTTTAAGAAGACATTGGTTAACGTCTACCCACCGAACCCATTCGAGATCGACAATGAAAAACTATAAAAGTTCGTGTAATCTTTGGATCCTACGAATGTAAAATAATGCATTCTCTATTCGATGGTAAATGATGCGAGTCTCATTCCTAACACATTCTGCAAATACGAATAGATTGCATTAAACATTAAGGCCTTGATTTCACTCAAACGAAATAGAAACAGCACACCCAGAACCTACCCAAAGCCTTCTACAATAGTCTTTACTATTTGCTATACCATCCCCTTATCCTCAGTTTTTAAAAGCTTCTCCAGGACTTCTGCTTCGGCCATTAACTTAAAGTATTGCACTTGAGTAGCGCATACATTTTTGGGTAGAGGCTAATGCTACACACACTCACACACACACAGACACACTTTCCCAAATCCAACCATGATCACGTAGCCGCTACTTTAACTCTAAGATAAAATGTAATATTTCACTTCTTCTTCTTTGATTTCGTAGAAGAAGATTAAGGATATGCTGACGATGACGATGCCGATGATGAAAAGAGACGCAGGCAGGCAATGATGAACGAAGCTATTTTGTGGCTAAAGAAATGATCACTATAGAAATGGGTCATTTCAGTACCAGTAGCCACAACAGCAATTTTTACAAAAAGAGTCTTAAACATATCAAATATCACAAAAATATATTATAAACAGCCATTATTGGGACGTGTATGGGTCGCAGTCTTTGTCAAATTGACACAAAGTAAATGGATAGAAGATATAAATATTTGAAAAGACTGATGAGAAGGAAGAAGAAAAGACTGAATGAAGCTACTGGTGGGTTGGTGATGAACATGTTGTGGAAGGACGGCATGAAGGTCGTCGGAACATGGCAATGAACACTTTTGCGAACACCGGAGCACTAAACCGGTGTCAGTCAGTGCGCCCGAACGATTTGAAGCGGTGTTAGTTCGGTTGACGGTCTTGGAGCCGAACTGACTGACTGCCAGACTGAATGCTGTTCAACTACAGTCAGGTTCTTATATCCGCGGGCTGACCGGGCCTTTTCTCTGCCGGGTTGAACGAAATGTGCAGCGCAAATGAAGCAAATTTCGAAAGCCTTTCAGCTAAATGCACTCGCATTCGAGCCGGATTCGGAGGCAGGCTCGCCTACCGCACTTAGCAGTCTTCCTCGACAGTTACCCAA
This sequence comes from Conops quadrifasciatus, assembly GCA_949752815.1. Lineage (NCBI taxonomy): Eukaryota > Metazoa > Arthropoda > Insecta > Diptera > Conopidae > Conops > Conops quadrifasciatus. The sequence continues at coordinate 41,648,392 of OX457078.1, forward strand.
AAGGTGTATCCATGGGTGTAGATAAAAGTGGGATGCGACTCGGAGGCCAAAGGGCGAGCATTTATTGCAGTTGTTTTATCTGGATAACTTTTGAGATTTAATTTATCGCACGTGCTGAGTTCGTTGCAAATTTTTTCAACAGTAACATTGAAAATGTTAACCCTTGGCGATTCATGCCTTCCCAGAGTAGCGCATGCATCTCATACGCCTCTGAGGTGGACACCATGCGCTCATTTGCCTTGGCCGATGCGCCGAGGGTGTTGATGGACGGCACTGCATGTAGGTCACCATTAGTCCTCTTATAGAGTAGGCAGTGTCCGCGTCAGTGTACGCCTGGCGATGAACGAAGGCGACTTTTATTGACAGCGTGAGGCACATTCGTCATTCCTCGTCGGCAACTCTCGAAGCTTTGCCATTTCGGACACATCGACGTGGCTCGATTTCATGCTAGTACAAATTGAAGTCAGGGCGGACTAGTGCACACATTAACACACATTATATGAACAGTTTCTCCTCATACGTGTGTGGATGTGGGTGTGTATGTGTGTCAATAATTTACTGGGACAACTTGAGTTAGTTGGTCGCTTGTGTTTACTTACGAGAACACGTAACGGGTTTCGAGAGCAATTGGTTCGTTTTCGGATGGCCTCGGTGTCGCATCAAAAGTATAGTTTTTAAAGAGAATTCAAAATGAACTGTTCTGAATTTGCAATTTGTGAAATTATGATTTCACAAAATTCTCTTTTCGGCCGCAAAGCAACTCATGGAGGTTGATTACTTAGAGCGACTGGAGAGAGGAAAACTTAATTCAAATGGAAGCCGGCCGCAAGCAATCGATTCTACAGATATTTATGCTTTTTACAATACGACTATTTCCTTTGACTTATTATTCGTCATAGTATGCAATTGCTTCATGCAGGTAATTATATTTGGAACATACGCGCACACTCATAGGACCGACCGCACGCATTTACATACACTGAATACATACATACATATGCAGATGCTTGCCTTCATGCAAGTATGCACACGCTGTGTTCACACTCACAAAGTTTCCTCATTAATAATGCAATCTATTGCACAATATTTAACTTATGGAACGGACGAGACCAACTCAACTCACTCAAACATTTGCAATCTATGGAAATGGCCAGTTTGCACATATGTATGTACATAAGTATGTATGTATGTATTTGTATTGACAAGAACTGATACATGCTTTAGATGCGTGTACTTATTTACGTTTACATGAACTCACCTTTGCGATGGTGATCAAATGATAAACAATAGGCACGGTTAGGTTGCACAGAGCTATCTTTATCGATGTTCAGAGTAAAGTTCAGAGTAAAGTCAACAATAGCAAATATCAGCAACCGCCAGTAATGAACATAAAATTAGACGAACTTATAACAAAGCGAAAGCAGGAGCCGCAGCGACAGCTTCACCAGCAGAAACTTGTTTACTCTATAAATTGTAGGTAATAATTATAACAACTACAATATAAAGCAATTTTAAAGAAAGCCTTTCAGAAGGTGTCAGTATGAAGCAACCACATTGTTTAGGAAGAACAACAACAATTGCTGTAATAACACAATATTATACAGAGTGTGCGAGTAAAATCTTTGACAACCAAAAATGCAACTGTTTTTCCCTTCATCGAAGAAACACCTTTTAAAACGGTAGAGAAACGGCATCTGAAAATTGAAATGAGTCATTAAGTCTTTAGAATAACAGCAATAACAAGAAAAAACGAAGCAGCTAGAGCCCACAACAACATCGAGAAAGAATTGTAATAATTCTCCTAAATTTTTATATATGTAAATTACTTACGAAAGAAAAGAGTGGAGCGGTGCATTCTCTAACCCATTTAAGCATCTCTTTAGAGATGCATTAATCCTCGCTCTCAATTAATTGAATTGAATTATACATAATAATAATACAATAACAGTAAGTGTGCTATGGCTTCGCAAATACTCTCTCTCGTGATAATTATAATGGTAGAAATTACTACCAACACTTCATCAAAGACATTCAACAAATTATTGCAGACGCGAGACTGCGAATAATAACACGACGATAAAACGCTTTCCAAAACATACACACACATAGCAGACAGTCATACACAGACAGTCTTATAAAAACGGACAGACAAAGCGACGAACCGAGATAGAGCTGCGTCTGGTGGCAAGCGTAGGCAAAGAGACAGCTGCTACAATTTGAAGAGGCGTCAGAACTGAAGGAAGCCAACATGGAAAAATTGCAGTCAAATCTAAAGAGAGCGCAAAATGCTTTGTGAAACAAGAAAAAACAAAAAAAAGTCAGGTGAGCAACGGGCAGGAAGGGAGGTTCTAACGAGAAAGACGCCTCCAAACCTTCAACAACAACAAGAAATTATTGCAACTTGAAGAGTGTTTTGCACGCGGCTCGCTCAAATGAAGTGCTCGCTATGCGAAAAAGAGCAGATGGATGGCAGGCGGCCACGCGACGAGCAGCTGCACTCAGGACACGGGACGACTGGAGAATGCAGCAGCATACCCAAAGGGTTCTAAAATGTTTTAGAGGACCGACAGTTAAAGTGGACGGATGAGCAGCAAAGTGAAGTTGCGAAGGAGAGGAGAGAGAGAAGGACAAGAGATATTCAAATCAGAAGTTTTTAAACAGAAGCGATATAAAAACGCTTCCAAAGCAAGATAAATATGCTTCAAGCTAACGCTATTCGTCTTTCAATTTTCAAATTAATTAATCCTCCGTTCCTTCTTTCTCTCAGCTATGTTCCATTCGTCTCTTCTGTGTGTGCCGAAATCTGCCCACAACAGATGGAACAGATGGATTTCTTTCTCTTGCTATAATCGGAATTCTATTCGCCCTTCTTTTTTAGGCTTAATTATTCTATATTCGTAAAACATCGTACTAATTTTGTCATGAATTCGCCACTATTCAGTGTTCATAGTAAGCCCAAAATGTACTGCTTTGCCATCGTAGCAAAAGCAAGAAAGCACAATCATTTCTAAACGCTTTCTCTGAACATTTTTTTAAAATTCCTTTGAAATTGTCATAGCACTATTTTTTACGCTGTATCTTTTCACACTGAGCATTTGGAGAAAACGGAAACTTTAATACGATTTTTATTTGCGCACATCCGCCACACAAAACCACATTTCATGTGTACATGTGTACGTATATACATATGTATGCATGTGCGAGTACGTTTCAGACGTCCTTGCGTACATCGCACACTTTGTATTTGACAGATAAAATATTTTTATTAACGCTTTTTCGTCAGCATCCTTTTGCAATTATTCAAAGTAAAGTGCTTCCGCCAAGTAGGTCCACGCACACAAACCCTCGCCACACCCGAACACACCTTCTCCGCCTGTCCGTCTTCACCCTCCAACGGAGGCGTATGTTCACTTCATCCAGTATCGCTCAGGTCTTTCCGTCTTTTCCATTTTCCTGGCCATTATGATAATTTGCGAAAGCAAGCAGGAGAATGGAGCAGCGCGCCTGCATGGCTGTAGCTCGTATGTACGAGTGTTGGGTTCTGTGTGCTTGTGTACACAACACAGGAGCGCGTGTGTTCGTCTGCGTAGTGGTATGTTGAAAGTGTGTGTGAAGTTCACGGAGAGGGTAATTTTTATTGTCTGTAATATTTTTTGTGCTTCACTTTTTCTCATGTAATTAATTATTAAAATAAGTTGTATTAAAATTATAAAAGAATTAAGAACAGAATTAAATGCCTTTCAAGGATCAACAAAAATAAATAAATCTATAATCACATACACATACACACAGCCATAGAAATAAGAAACAAAGTTAAATGAATTTTTTTCGTACGTTTTCCAAGAAGCCTTACCAAAGGACTTTAGTCAACGAGTTTAAGCCATTAAAAGATAAACAAATAATTTAAGGACATTTAAACATAATTTTCTTTCTAGATGCTCGTCTTTAGATGCTAATAATATTTTCATTTTTAAGTAATTGCAAATGCGAAAAACTAAGTTAAACTAAGTAAAAACTTCTTCCTGTTTATTTCTAAAAAAACATTACTGAAAGTCCCAAACTCTCGCAACATGTACACACCTCCGTCGCCTCCTCTTCGGTTCTGTTCGACAATCACACCACGTCTCCTCCGCTGCTCCATCCTCGCTTTCGGTTTCTTGTCTAGCTTCTCGGATTTCTGTTAGCGTCTCCATCGTTTTCTCACTCTGCTGACTATGTCTTTCCAACTTTGAACTTCCCGCTTGACGCCTTCTATCCTTCCTTTGAAATGCTTTTCACTGTCTTTTTCAATTATTTCTGTCATAATCCTTTTTTGTCACCCTTTGTCTTCCTCTTCACCTACCGATTTCAGCTTCTTCAGTTTCACGACTCAACCTCATTTAATTTGCATGCTTTTTCCATTCGAAAGCGTTTTTTATTCAATTGAATCGTCGACTTTTGCTGAATCGAGTTCAGGCGAAACTGTTTTCTTTCGGTGCGGTACTTACCGTCACACTTCGAATACTGACGAAGAAAGAAAAGACAAGAAGAAAAGATAAAACAATTGTAACCACTTTTTTATTGCCTTCGGATTTATGATACCGAATGCGGCGGTGGAGGAGGAAGGACTACTATATTTTATTTAGCCTGCCAAAACAAATACGGTAAACTTAACAATTTAAGATTATTAGCAGATCGGGGAGATTATTTTGAGGTTAATGCATGAGGTGTAATGCTTTCGTTTAAATACAAGTGTAGACTTAACGAATACAATTTATTCCCTACTGAAGTTTGTCAGTATCAATTTTTTTGCCAGCGCTGTGACCTCCCCGCACGTTCGACCGTCCTTGCTTATATTGTTTTCATTCGTGGCATTTGACGCCGCAGGAAACAATTGACACCAAAGAATTCCCAAAACCTCAAGGAAGGGAGGGTAGGCAACACCTTCACCGGGTTAACACCTCAACAATTTTCTGTTTTTAATCTCTTCAAAGCAGGAGAAAAAGGTAATAAAACGGACAAGAGAAAGACAAAAAAGATAAACATATAAAGCAACGGTTACTCGGACATAATCCATTGATAAAACGAAATTAAATTGCTTTTAAGCTACGGATACATAGCTTTGAGCTTCAAGTCAAAATGTGAACTTTATTTTACATAAATAGTTCTTCAGTGTAGAAAGGTTTTTTCTGTCACTTTGTTCAAAGGGAACCGTTTTGATACCATTTTCATTAGTCCTCATATGATCTTGCAATGCAAAATTTTGTAATAATATGAGAATAAAAGATAATGGATATAATACTCGTACTTACAAAAGTAAAGCACAACATTCATCAACTTTTCCACTCTCCTTTCATAACGCTACATTTGGTTCTCCTTTTTGTGCATCAAATAACGATGGAATACTTTTGAAGATAAAAATTAAAGCATTCTTAATAATTGACAACAATGGAAACCACATCGAAGCACTCGAACCCACAGACTTCAGCATTTTATGACATTTTCGACTTTTCGGTTGACTGCTGCGGTTTTGATTTTTCAATTAACTCCTCGCAGTCCTGCCGGCAGACGCTGCAGAAAACCGGCTTCGCGTATTTTACACGCAATTACAATGATAAATAATACGATGCTTCGCAACAACAAGAGCGCAGCCACACAGCAACAACTAATACGTACAGACAGAACAATCAGTCGCGCTTGATAACCAACCGTACGGTGGGCTGGCAACCCTGGCTGATATCGGTCTCACCGACGGATCCGCGCCGTGGGGAGCTTTTTAATTGTTTCCTTTATTATTTTTTATGGGTTTTTATTTCAATGTGAAGGATGAAGGATGAAGGATGAAGGAACAAATTCTGGTACAAATTCTGGTATTATTCTGGAGTAGGTAGAGACCACCTAAAAAAAGAGACGTAAAGGAGTCAAATACAAAAAAGAAGGGAATAACGCTTCAAAAAGCAAAGGGAGCCCTTCACAAGGGGTGGAGGGAGTAGGGTAGTCCGGAGGGAGTAGTATCCTGTAGTCTCATGACTTTGAGAGAGACGTTCAAAATCTTTTTCATTTCCACTTATCAAAATAATTTTGGCCGTAGTAATAAATTATTATAGCCGAAAGGTGGCTATAATTCTACCTGATTCGTGCAGTAAATAAGTAAGAAAAATAGAAGAAAAAATGAATAAGGGATACCAAAAACATATACAAAAATAGCACAAAATCATTCGTACAAAACTTTCCGACTGAAAAAAGCCTCCGAGTCAGTGGGTTGTGTTCTCGATTGGGTGAAGAAGTCTGAAGCGGTAGTACGTGCCTTCGTGAATATAAGCTTTTTCCACAATAAAGCACCATTAAAGAGGTTTCAATTTTAGTCCAAGTCTTTTTCTTTTCTATTCTTTTTTCTTGCTTTTTCGTCAAAGATTTCACAAATGTCTTCAGAATGGTTGAAAGAAAAAATGGTTAAGAAACAAGAAAATAACCCTTCTTCGCTTACCTGCTTCTTTATTTACTTCCACACTTCTCTCCCCGCCGCCTTTTCCTTACAAACTTTAAACTTGCCAAGACTTTATTTAGTTTGTAAAAATATTCGTTTACTTGGTTGCAGAACTTCATGAAAAGAGCTTAAACACATTGATTAACCCTTTAACAATACTCGAGGACCCACCGAGCTCGGTTCGGATCTTGGTGGGGTGGTTGTTGTTGTTACAGCGGCTAATATTCCTCCGTGCTAATCCATTTAGCATCGTTTCACTTGCGCGTCTCCTTTGCAGCTCTCGGCTTAATTTAATTGCTTCGAAGTTCGAGAAGAACATTGTTCATCAACCTTAAGCTTTTGCAATGCTTCTGTGTTTCTTTACAAACTTTAGGCATCGTTATGTTTCTTATGTTTTTATCGTAAAGTTCAGGTAAAGGTGATGGTATAGTATTCCCGAGATCTTTTTGGTAATTCGGAATTAATGGAATTAAAAAGGAATTGTCCTATTCCGAACTATACAAACGAAATAATAAGTTTCAATATTTCATTTTTTTGAGATTTAAAAACAGTTCCTAATGGATATTTTTGGTATTGACATTAGTATTAGTTACCATATTTTTTAACAGTAAAGATATAAAGTAAAGGAACAAATTCCTCCAAAGGAAGAACAAACAAATGTTTGATAGCTCCTGGGCCCATCTCTAGTCGGAGAAGTCGCACTTTGAACACTCCTGACTTTCATCACGGATTTCATTCAATGCCATTTGTTTTCTTTGTTTGCTGAGTTTCGGATTCGACTTTTAATTTTCTATGCTTCTTTGAATAAGTCTCAGTGTCCATTTTGTGCAGCAATACTTTGTCGCTTCTTCATTTCGTGTGTCTTTTTTTGGGAACACTTTCCTTTACCGTCATCATCATCATCATCATCATCCTTTTCAACCCATTTCACCACCAACACCATCGAAGAAGGAAAGAGAAAGGGTCCGTAAAGGATATACTCATTTATTGCCAAAGCAGCAAACTTCAAAGGATCAAATGACGAATGTAGACAATGAAAGAACAACAGAAAAGAAGAATTTTGTTCTACAATAAAAAGCAATGTGGCAAATACAAAGAGAAGCCGTGTAAAAAAGTAACAACAAACAAGAAGTAAAACAAAGCAAAACGATTAAGGATTTTTCTTGTTACACTTGAGTTGATGTCAGAAAACAGCGATGGCTGGGAGGGAGAACAACAACAACAAAAACAGCAATAATAGTTTCATGAAGAACCGAACGGAAACTCATATCCTTGTCGCTTTGGCAAAGGATATCCATAAAATTGTCAAGCGGGCGTTCGGAACCAAACGAAGATTGCCGTCAGCGATTGACCGAACCGACAAGAAGACTGCTACAGAAAAGTAATACCTTAACAAAAAAAAACTAAAAATTAAAAAAGGGAGGAAATGGTCAATAGAAGGAATAAAGTGCGCACGGAAGTCAGATCGAAGGAGTCGAATTACTTTCTTTTACGCTGTCACCAAGGCAATAAGAACAAGCACAGCGGCCGGAGAGGAAGACGAATGCGACTAGGAACAGGAAGAAGAAGAAGGAGGTAGAGGTTAAGAAAGGAAAAGAAAAAGAAAAACGGAAGTGAAAAAAGGACGCAAAATAATAGTTCGCTACGGCAAAGTAGCAGAGGATAAAGAGAAGAGATAAGAGAGAGAAGAATGATTAGAAAATTAGAAAGAGAAAACGGCGTAAAAAAAACTAAGAAGATAGTGGAAAAGGAGACGATGTCAAAAAAGGACAAAAAGAACAAAAGATCATACAAGTTTCTTTTCGAATTAAAAACAATTTTTCTAAAAGGAAGATTTGTCATCTGCTGATGTCCTTGTGGCGTGTACACAGAGGAGAGGATGCGGATTGCATCCGTTCGCAATGTAAACGCTTGCAGGATTGATTACTTAGCAATCCCTAAAAAGACGTGATGCTCTTTTCCCCTTTTTCGCTTCATTGTTGCTTCGTAGTATTCGTCGGTCCTTCTGTGGAGACAGTCTTTGCAATTGTCAGTTCTGTCAATGTGGCTTCATGTGAGGAACTAAACAGCCGGAGCAAGAAGATTGCGGACTTCATCTTTGTTGTCGAATGCCCTTGTCTCTTCCCCCGACGCTCTTGCCGTGTCCTCGCATGACTCGGACTTTGCTGAGCACGTCAATTAAATACCAAATGAATTTGAAACGGAAATGGAAAATCGAAGGGAAGGAAAGTCGAAAGGATACATATTTGAGCAAATGACGAAGAATGGACAGCGACCTACAAATCGATGCTTGTTCCGGGTCTGACTGCTCTTGTGTATTGATTGCATTCATTTCTAAAAGCTTCTCAGCAACATTTTATTGCCTTCGTCAATGTCCGACGAATTTGTATCACCTCGAGCAGCACCGACGAAGACGGCTTGTTTGATTTGCAAGCGAGAAGACGAGGAAACGCAAGCAGTTGGAGGAGAGTCGAACAGCGCTTTAGACCGCTGAGCTGAGCATTGTGTGGACAAACAGAACTACAATGCTTTTGCCGCTGAGGCGAGATATAAATCTATTTTTCTACATTGAAAACCTCAGACTACGAAATTATTTGGTGTAGACTCAGACTCGACATTATTTCTGTAGTCAGATGTAAAAAGGATCCTTTGGGCTGACAGACGTTTTTTTCGCAGCAGCCGTACAACAATAACAACAATACTCTTTTCGTCAACCAACCATAAACCATAAAGACCATAAAGACCTTCAGTGAATAAAACCAAAGAAATTGAGAAAATCTACCCCGCAGTGCTTCGAGAGAAGCCGTAAAAGAGAGAGAGAAAATGGGAGTAGAGGAATAGCAGAAGAGATCTTCATAAAGATTCACTTTTGTGGAAACCGTAGCAGGACTAATGGTTACCTAATGGGAACAAAATGCTTCGTTAGCTCGTTAAAATCTTGAAAATGTTAAAATTATCCGGAGGCAATGAACGACTGTTCACGTTCGTGAGCGCTGCAAGTAATTGGACTGAGTGACGCTGCGAAGGACGAGCTGAAGCAATATTGCGACAGCAACAACAACAACAACCGAGAGGGTATGGATATCAAAACTTTGACACGCGTCGTCCAACCAACCATCAGCCAGACAGCGAGCAATGAACAAGGAGATGACGACTTTCAGGATTTTGTTTGACGCTTCCAACGACAAAAACAACACAATGAGGACAAGGGTAAAACAAGACTCAGTTGATTTTCAAAGGAATAAAGGCTTATAATAATGCAATGATACGTGCATAACCATCACCGCCGTCGCTGCAGACTTGAACGTGACTCTGCTGTCTCAATGGTCTGAAGTGAAGCATGAAGAGGGTTACCAATTATTATAACAGTTATCACACAAGGATTATAAACACAAAATAAAACAAGGCTTTAGAAAATATAAGTATCAGAAGGACTGAAGAAGAACACTGAAGAAAAAAATGGAGAATACGAAGATCTTGAGCTCTTTACAAATATAAATACATACTATTACTTCCCTTTTCATTTACTCGCATTTTGTTTAATTACGTAATTAAGTGGCAAAAACCTTTTAGTGATCATAGTCATTAGAATCAAATAAGCCGGCTTCAGAATCTGTAGCAATATTAAACACATCGACTTGCGTATAAACATTGTTTTTTAAATCTGGGAAGGTTTTATAGAAGAATATAGAAGACCTACGATAACATCAAATAATTCAAAAAATTATTATTTATTAAAAAATTAAAAAGGTAAAAAATTGCACACGTTCAAAAGGAAACAATTTTGAAAAACAAGGACATTTTAATTCTAAATGCAATTTATAAAAACCATGGGACCGCCATGGCCGTTCTCATCCAGCGCAACACCCAAAAGTAAAAACGGATGCTGAAGAATATTTTTTCTTTCTTATGCTCTTGGATTCCTTATCCTTAATGCTAATTATTTGATTCTGAATCTGTTTCTATAAGTTTCTAATTCTCCGTATCTAAAACTCTGACCCTTATATTCTGATTTTCTAATTTCGAATTTTCTCATTCCGGTTTTGATTATTATTCTGCCGATTTTAGTGTTTTGAGTTTCTGATTTTAAATTTCCGGGGCAAAGTCACCAGTTTTCCTGTACATCCAAAGCGAGTTTGATAAAAATCCTTCGGAGAGTCAATCCATTCGTCTTTCGATTCATTAAATATCTGTGGAGACAAAACATAAATTCCTGTAAATAATTAGAATTGAATCTGTCAACCGCAATAATTAATAATTAAAGATTCGGAATACAGTCGGCCCCGCAAGAATCTGTTGCCGACTGAAATTGAAGTGACTGATGGTGATGAACACAAACTGAATGGATTGACTTCGACCTTATCAAAGCAAGAAGAGGAGACTGGCTTAATGGCTTAAGAATGATTATTTGTAAGTAAGAAATCATGCAACGACGGACGACCAAGTGAGAATTGTGTATGTAAGTGTGTTATATCCTCATATTTCACTTCCTCCACAAGCTTAATGTTAGACGTCATTTCATTGAGTATTCGTTCGTACTTCTTTCTCTCTTCTGAGATTATCCATGTAGAAGCATTCACCTTCAAGTGTTCAGGAAGAGTATTTTTTTGTGATGGAAGTTGCCTAAGTACCTTGTTTCTTTAATGTGATGATATCCATTAAGATCATCACCCGTAAGTAATAATTATAATTACATACTCTTTTGCGTAACGAATCGTTACGAAATGTCTTCCTTTTCTCGGTAACCCTTTCTAGGTAAACAAAATTCAACCTGCCGCAAAGAAGTCACTGAGATAAAATTAAAATTAACAAGTAAGAGCGTTAACTTCGGCCTGGCCGAAGCTCATATACCCTACACCCGTATCTGTCGAAGTGACGATAAAAAGTGGGCGGTTGACGCCCACTTTCATTTAACTTACAGATAGTAAATTGTGATATGTTAACTCATTTACAACACCGATTTTCCCAACAAACACCTCATTATATGGTGTGGTATACCAGTGGGCGTGTCACGCCCATTTTATGCGAGATCATTTTTTCTTTTATTATTATTTTTTAGAATATTTTTAAGAGAATATTCGTGGCAAATCTCCATTCGTTTTTCTCTAATCGTGATTTTCGTCACCAGTGGGCGGACCACGCCCATTTTTGGGAGTGTATTTAAGTTTGAGACAATGGACCCGGAAATGAAATTTCAACTTTAAACTTGCTCTACAAGCTGAGAAATTGAGCTAAAAGCACGGAAAAATTTACATTTATAAAAAGTAGGCGTGGCACTGGACCGATTTTCTCCATTTTCAATACCAAACAGCCTATAGTGACATAGAATTTTCGTACCAAATTTCATGGCGATAGCTCTATGCGTTCTCCCGTAATCGTGATTTCCACAGACAGACAGACGGACGGACACGGCTAAATCGAATCAGGAGGTGATTCTGAGCCAGAATATATATACTTTTCTATACCTGCCACGCCTCCTTTAATGCGTTACAAACGGAAGAACAAAGTGAATATACCCTCATCCCTTCGGGTGTAGGGTATAAAAAGTATATCTTACAAATCATTTATGCTTATTTGCTGCATGTACCGTCTGAAGAGCAGACTGCATTTTACGTATAAGTTATAACAGAAATTTAGATTGTTCTTCGAAAAATTGCGATGCTTTGCAATTAATTTAGAAAAAAATTTATACCACGATGTTCCCTGAGGACAGACTCATTTAGATTTGTTATTAACGATCCCGCTCCCAGAAAACCTCCGATTAGGTTTTTGGGTATTGTCCCCAAAAGCTGTGCTCTTTCATGAAACAGTGGCTTATTTATCCTTTACACATCAACGCAAGAGTCTCGAGGTGTTAAACAGAACAGTCAGGCCACAAACAATTTACGTTTCCAAAAAGAACAGACATTTAATTTGTGCGCGGTCGAAGCCACTTGGTAGACTGAATCATGAGTTTGTGGCAAAAAATTGTTTAAAGTTACAAACTGTACCTCTCCCCCCTCCCTTCCTCCTTCCTTCTCCCTAGCAGGCTGTTCTCACCTTATGCCTTATCGATTTAAACATGTTTATGCTTTTCGAATACATTCGAAATATAGAAAAACTCAGTTAACCGATCAACCGATATGTATTGCAGCGGAAGCCAATCGAATGCACTTCGCATGGATATATGTACATACATAAATGACGCAACAACAGTAGAATCATCACCATCGGCATCGAGCGATGACTTTAGTGGCAAATGATCAGAAAGCAAGCGCTAAGAAAAACTAACAACGAGGAAGCGCGGAAGGAAGTCAGGAAGGACAGCAGGAAGGAGAGTGGAGAAGTGGAGAAGAGACGGTGAGGATAGACTGTCGCGGATAGAATGGGTCTTGCGGTTTTATGCTTATCTAGTGCTCTGAGCAACAAATTTAAGCTAATCTCGGTCTGGAGTAACCAACGGTAAATCATTGCATTAAATCGAATCGAATACTCGCCTCTGTGCATGCTGTTTGAGATGTACATACATATGTGTGTATATGTGAGTATGTTGTGTTAAATTTTAGACGCAATGTGCTGAAATATTTTTTATAATAAAAAATCTTGAGTCTTGAGGAAAATTGGTGAAATTTTGCTCAAAATTAAATTGAATTATATAAAATTATATTAAATTGAATTTACATACTCCTATTTATTAAAGTTATCTAAGATAATCTGTCACTTGTGAGGAGAAAATAAGATATTTATACGATAAAAGCGTTGAGAAGTTTCCTGTATTCGAAATGAAACATATGCGACACTTTTCGAATCTGCCCCCAGCGGATGAATAATTGCTAGAAGTGATATTTTAACAGCTACAACAAACGAAACCGGCTCTCGATCACTTGGAATGTCAAATACTTTAAATTGAAAGCGATTTTTTTCAAAAATCAACGGACGCCTTGCTCCAAAAGTCACCAATTGATCATTATTATTTCGGTAATATTGATCTTTGGAGTAAGTTATTTATGTTGTAAAAGCATTCGTCAAAGTTCGCCAAAAAGAAACTGTCTGCGTACAAGAAACTTTTCAGATTGCGTTCATCTGTGCTCCACCATCTTCCACATCTTTATCTCAGTTCGCGCGTGCGTGCATCTGGGCATTTGGCGCTGCTGATGTTGCCTTAATTTTGAATGGTATTTAAATTAATTGAATTTTCACGCCTCACAAACTCAATTCAATAAGTCAGGTCGTGCATCGGCCCAACGAGACGACATCTCATTTCTTACTATTAACTTTTAATCAAACAAATTAATTTGTTTATACTTCTGCTCATTTTCGTTAAAAATATTATTATAGAATTTTCGCTCCTTTTTGTTGGGATTTTATTTCAATAAAATCATAACAGATTTTTTACAAAAATTATAGGATTAAAATCGCAGGAGCACCAATGAAAAAATATTTATTTTCCCATACATACAATATATATACACACTCACACATACATACATAAACCAGCGGATGGACAACTCGAATTCTGTGTCCTCAGCGCAGTCCTTCGCAACTTCGCTGAGCGTGTGAAGGCGTGCGTATATTTCAGTCCTTTTGCATGCAGAGTAAGCAAATTAAATGCTGATTTAGGAACATAAAATAATTTCATTGTAAAATGAATTCATCTCGTCACTGCTTTAGGAAGCAAGGATGCTACCAAGTAAAGAAAAAGAAAGGAAAGAACGAAGGAAGGAAAGAAGTTAGTTGGGAAGGATGGCAGCGTGGTGGACTTAAATCTGAGGCAAAGACCGACAAAAGTTAGTCTGCTTATTCATTCATTCAAACCACCGAGTCAACCTAATACGAAGCCAGCATACAGATGCACCGGTTTCGACTTTCGCCACGTCCATCTAACCCACCATCTAGTTTCTCTCAGTGTATATCCCCATACCAGTATTTCGTAGATGCTACGGCAGTAATCACTCTCAAATACTGAATAATTAATTATCGTCATTGTCAAGGAAGAAAACACGATTTGTCCCAGCAAAAAGTTTTAGATACTAATGGTTTTATTACTAATGGCTTCGGTACTGAAGGACTGAAGACGAAAGTAACTTAGGAAGGAATTTAAGAAACACTTGATTAAAAGTTCACTTTTTGTAATTTTTCGCTTTCAAACAACGATCAATAAAGCGATGACAGAAAAGGATCCTTCTAGTTTGATCTACTATAAGAAGAAGAAGAGGAGATTTCTAAGAGAATTACCATGCAACAAAAACCCCGCACATACAAGAAGTTGTATAGGAAAAACCAACACATGCAAAGAATCGAGACGATTGCATTATACACATCTGCACGCGCTCTGTATTATTTTCTTCCTATTTTGTTTGTGTTGATCAATGGGCTGCGCTAGTGGTAGTTATGTAGAAGTATATGATATGAGGAAGGGATGAAGGAGTTTGGCGAGATATTGACAAGGGTCGGAACGGCGGCGCCAGGGCGTATGTCAGGGCAGTCTGTGGTAACCCACAACGACGAACTATCGGCGAGAACAGTCTGAATCCAGAACCATGAAATGCTCTTTTTTTAAGCCGTGCAGAGTACTACTTTCCATTTTTCTTCCGTTTTCGCTGCTGTTAGCGTTAAGTTTTAATACAACGATGGCAGCAGCACAAGCATCCTTTTGCACACACGCTTACCGACACAGTTCGAGATATAAATATTGCTCCCATTAGCCATATTCAGCCATATATATGCGACACACACACACACTTATTGTATACGTATGCATCTGTAGAGACTTGCATTCTTAATGCTGTAGCAGCGCATTTATTGAATGATTTATTGCTGTCGCTATGGTTAGTTTAGCAGCGGAAATTGCAGCCACTCATCAGCACACAAATACGAGTACAAGAATGTGTGCATGCATACATACAGTTTCGCATACCAATACATGCACCCTTTATGTATATGGAAGCACTTTGAACAAATTGTGTTCGTGCCGAGCATCAAAACGCTTCCTTAACAAACTTGTGTATACATAAGCGTATGTATGTGTGTATGAATGTATTCATACATATGTGTGTGTGTGTGTGTGTGTATATGTGTGTTTCTGTGTGAGTTTGTGCACAAGAAGCTGTATAAATTCGGCTAAAATATGCTAGTGTGCACTTGTATGTTCGGCGTGTAAAATATTCTCCACTTCTTGCAATTACGATCAGCTTTATTTCGTTCCAAAATGGTAAAGACTTAACTTTTTTGTGCAAAAAGATTACAAATGGTTTCTTAATATAGTTTCTGTGGTGGCAAATAATAATATATATTATTTTTAAATGGATAGCTAAAAGGGATTAAGAGGATCATTGAAAATTTCCTCCGCTCTAGGACTATGAAGAGACTTTATTCATTGTGGCAAGAAAGCAGTCAGTTGCGTGAAGCAAAATAGGCGTCAGTCACTCTTTCGGCATTCCTTAGTCTTGCCTTCAGTAAGACAAATAGTGCGTCTGATGCTGACAGCATTTGCTCTCGTTGCCAGTAGCTCTAGACAAATAAAAAGAAAGACTTGCATTTCAGCAGACACATACAGACGAACAGGTGGCCATAAGAGTGCACCAACACAAGGAAAGCATTACAGAAAGCAGACAGAAAACATGCACTGCCAACGTCGTCGCCATTACAATCGAACAGTATCTTGCTTCGCGCAAGGCATTGACAAACGTGCCTGTATGCACTTGCGGATTTAACGAAGCACTTCCGGTTTCCATACATTCGGTAAAAGAGTGGATTTTTCAACCGGAAATGAGTTAAACGCCAACGGGCGGTTCCGTAGAAATGCATACACACACACACACACACACACACAAGTATGACTACGTACGAATATACGTATGTATGTTGTGAGTATAACAGTGTCTGTGTGTGTGTGTGTATATGTGTGGATGTATGTTTCTTCATTTGCTTTCGTGTTTATTGCTTTTTATTTATAAAAACAAGGACTATTTGATGTCACCGGAAGCGGCAATAAAATGTTTGCGTCATTTATTCAAAGAACTTGTGTCTGCCTGAGCGTGTGCCGAATAGCACTAAAATTTAAGGCAAGCGCGGTGAAATGGACGTGGCTGTTTATTAGATATAAATGTACATTTGGTGTAGAACTTATGATCGTATCGACGAGTGTATTTACCGATAAGACTTCTCCGTTGCGTGTATCTTTTAGAGGTTAAGAAGTGCAAGGATTGATTCTCCTAAATTCGAGCAAAGGTCCAGGTTTTTATTTCTTTTTATTTTCTTTTTCATAACCTTATTAAAAATAAAAAAAGCAAATTCTAACTAATGTATTACAAAATAGGATATCGAAAGCCAGACGCCGACATCAACACAGATTTCAAAAACACTAGAGTCTATTTCTATTTTTCTATAAAATATGGTGGCTTGCGTCATTCTTCTTATCGCCCTCAATTTTGATACCGATCAATGCATACCGATACTGATGATGCATTAACAGCAGAATGTAAAAATTTCACACTTGAGCCCGTGGGCCATTTAGCGCTCACACACTTACAAACGCTAAGTTTCCTCTGTCAATCCAATGCGTGCGTATGAATATGATACTCGATCAAATTTATGCAAATTGGTCTTGTGTGGCAACGTTTTTCGACCACGTGAGGTCAGACATCAAAACACAACACACAAAGAGACACAGACGCACAGACGCACATGCAAATTCTCTTCTTTTGTAATACATTCCATGCCGATCCTGAAATCGACGGTTCTTGTGCCCCTTTCTTTCGTTCTCTCTGCTTGTGTCTTTTGTGGCCTTTGATTTGCCCGACTTTCAATCTAAATTAGTTGACAGTCGCTGTGTCAACTGCTGTATACTCAGGGCGGCCACTGCCACCGCTGCTGCTACTTCCGCTACTTCTGCTGCGTTCCAGCACCTAAATATCGAGGAGAAAGCAAAGAGTTCAAAGGAAAACTTTTCCATTGCGTAGGAGGCAATATGTGTGTGTGTGTGTGTATGTGTTAAGGGGGTGCGCATCAGAGTATGAGCGCAGAAAAGCATTTAAATTGATTATTCTTGCACCTTGTGATATCAAAGGCTAATAGTCTAATTTATATTCCAGTTTGCTTGACCAAACTTGATGCAATAGGTTCTGTGATTCTCGTCGGCTTTTGTTGTTCCTTTCCTTTCCTTTCCTTTCCTTTCCTTTCCTTTCCTTTCCTTTCCTTTCCTTTCCTTTCCTTTCCTTTCCTTTCCTTTCCTTGCCTTTCCCTTCCTTTCCTTTCCTTTGCCATTATCCTTTTCTTCGCTTTGAAAAAATCAGATTATCACTAAAGCGGTTTAGTACTCAGCTAAAAGTATTCTATAAATTATTCAACCATTTATACAACTATTCTTATTACGATAATAGCTATTCTTATACTCAGACTGTGATGATTAATGACAGGAAGAGAGCAGAATTCCATATTACCTACATCTATTTCTCCTCGGTCTATTTCCAAGAAATATCATTCCCAGATTATTTGATTTGAATTTCTAATCATTCTCTGGAGTAAAAGAGAAGATGGCTGAGAGAGTCTGCACAGCAACAGGGAAGCAGAGTAACATAGCAGCAGGTAAAAGCCACTAAATCCATTACTAAATTCATCAAAAGCTGACAAAAATAGATACGAGCGAACGAACATAAACAGCATTGCGCACCCGAGACTAAGCTGATGTGGATACGAAAGCACATACACGGAGTTACCATCGATTTGTAAATTCTTTGAACTCATCAAACGTATTCAAACACATTGAGACACAATACATAAACACTCTGCAACATTAACGAATCCAAACTTATTCAAACAAATCAAAATGAATTCGAACACTTTCCAAAGGAATACTTAACAATTTGAGACACTACGGAATAGACATATCCTAGCACACAAGGACTTGTACTTAATCACATCCAAACGTATTCGAACATATCCTTCTGAAAAGTATTCAAGTCTCTTCAAAGGCATTCAAACAAAGCACAATCTCTCGAAACAGTGTCCGTTGGAGCGTCATGAATTAATGAAGCACAGCCAGAGAAGTTTGAGGGGAGGGTTTAGGTTGACGTTTCTAGACACAAGCAAAAAGAAGAGAGGACTGCCCATCTCAGGTCTGCACTTTGGTAGCTGAACAAATCATTTATTGTATTAAAAAGGAATACATGTTTCGTGATGTTGTGTAAGTATGCTGTTGGATTTATGTACGAGTATGTATGTACACGGCAGGTGTATTCGTAATGTAATCACGGTAAGTGCTTGCCTTGGTTTCTTCGGTTTACCGCAATTCGTTCATTTCTCTTGCCTTTTTGCCTTAATGTCGTTGTTGCCTTCTTCCGTTGATCGTATTTGATTTGATCTGCATTATTCTTGATTTATTTGTGGTATTAAATGGAAATTAAATGAAAGTTTCTCCAGAGGCTCACACCCACACAATGCATGTCTTTCGGCTATTATATACAAATATACATTATTTCATCTCATTAGACTGTAACTTATTAAGTTCGGCGCGAAGGAACGTATGATTAACATTGAATTTTGTCAAATTGTTCGAAAATACGCTCCGTGTTTTTTACGCGCAGACAAATGTTAATGAGATAATATTTCTGTTTGTTAGCAAAATTATTAAATTGTTTATTTCTCCGAAAAAGTCGTAGAATGAAACTGTAGAAGTCCTCTTAAGGGTTACCGTAAAAGGGGGTTAATCTTTCATCATTCGCAAAATTTGATTGTGGGCACATACTTATGTATGTACTTATGTATAGTAAATATATAAACCAGAGAGCGGGAGACCTTCTTTCAGAGCTTCTATGCTTGCAGATAGTGGCTTTATTATGGTTATGTGCGTGTTTGCGACATTATCTTAGAATGGCTGTGATTTTTGGAATTCTATTCTTTGAAGTGAACCTTTCGTTATGACCCTGGATTCAGTTTGCTCGAACAAACAAGAGACAAATAATACTTTGCAGATTTGAAACTGCATTAAAAATTTTTGCAATTTTGTTCGATTTACATTCGTAAGAAAAATTTACATGCGTCGAATTCGTAAGAATATGTTTGCGTATGGTACTCCACAGTCCGATTGTCCGTGCCCTTTGGCAAAGCAGTCAACAGAAAATAATTTCCTTTAAACGGACAATGCCTTTGAATCATGTTGAACCGAATGCAATCGAATTAAATCATTTTGCATGAAACTTGTATGGGCTCAACTGGCCAATAATGAATTAATATCTGCCTACAACTATCCTACAACTTACCTGTACATGTACCTATGGGTATGTGGGTGTGGGTGTGTGTGTGCGTTTGTTTGTATGCTTGATAACAGCAGCATCACTTGGATCTCCTTGAGTGTGTGTTTGCTGGCGAGAATTTTGAGTATGCCTTTAATTTCTACAGAAGATTTATTTGAATTATCAGAAACATAATTCGCTTCCTTGCACAAAATTCATCGGTTCGCTTCGTCTCTCTGTCTGTCCATCCATGCATCTGGACATATTTACGTACATATATGACCACGACAACTACGGATAGAATAATTTCGCTGAAATTGAACCGAAAAAGGCTTGGTTATCTTTAAGTTGAAATAAAACAGACTGCACCAAGCTTTTGAATAATAGATTCATGAAATTATAATTTTATTAAGAGCCAGTTTCACACTACGCACTTAAGCGTAAATTAAGTGCAGATTTTGAAAAAACTTAGCTAAGTGAACTGTAAGCTTTTCCCCACTCTAAAGCTTTTCTCTGTTTTACAGTGCACCCTTAAAGGCCAGTTTCACAGTACGCACTTAAGCGCAAACTAAGAAAAAACTTAGCTAAGTGAACTGTGAGCTTTTCCCCACTCTGAAGCTTTTCTCTGTTTCAAAGTGCACCCTTAAATTTTCCTCAATATGTTGAAAAAACAAAAAAGCTTTCTGATTTTTTTTTGTCAAAAAGCCAAAACAAAAATGTTTTTCTGTCAGTTTCTTCTATGAAAATTTTTCAAAAAAAGTAACGTCAAAAAATTTTTTTGAATTTTAAGGAAAATCTAAGCGCTCAAACTCGTGCACTTAAGTGTACTGTGAGTGTGGGACAACTGTGAAATACTTTTAGGGTGCCATAAACTTAAGTGCGTACTGTGAAACTGGGAATAAGTTTTTGCTTCTATATTCTATGCTTCAGAAAGAATAGCATGAATTAGACCAGCATGGTCATTTCGTAAATTACAGAAGAGAAAGCGAAAGAAAGGAAACAAGTTTTCAACAAAAAAGATATCTTTTCGATGATAGCTTTACGAGGTTATTTATGAAATGCTCTTATTTAATAAAGTTGTAAAACATGATACTTTAAAAAATCAAAACTTTAGTAAAATAAAAAATTATTATTATCATTCAAATGCACACATCTATGTATTCAATTTCTTCAGTTTCCCTGCAAACATTTGAGCGATGCCTGGGCGAAAAATGTATATGGCGAGCTCCGGCAACTCGCTTTCTTATTGTCGGGCCAATAGTTTGGCAAGAAAAAATGTGACGATAAATGGCTATCATACGGCGACTTGCTTTCTTACAGCCACGGCTATAGTTTGGCGATAAAATTATGACGATAATTGTCTACCATACGGCGACTCGCTTTCTTACAGCCACGGCAATAGTTTGCGATAAAATTATGACGATAACTGTCTACCATACGGCGACTCGCTTTTTTACTGCCACGGTAATAGTTTAGCGATAAAATTATAATGATAATTGTCTACTTAGATTAATGAAATAAATTGTTCATATCATATATTTTTCTGTCAATTTTTATTTAAAATAATTCTCTCTGCGGACATAGAATCATCCTTCGTCCGCAAAAAATAAATTATTTAATATGGAACCCGACTAATTCATCGGAAGCAACCCATCGCGAGCAACCCATCGCAAGCAACTCATCGCCCAGCAACTCATCGTAGCAGCAACCTATCGCAACAGCAACCCATCGCACCAGCAACCAATTACAAGGAAGTTTTGAGAAATGTTTGATAATTCTCCACCAAAAATTATGCAATTATCAAGTTAACCACAAATTTTAAAAATATTCAAAACTCTTTTTTGCAGTTTCTTCAACAATTTTCTCAAATTATTTGGGATATAATTGCAACAATTGGATACGATGTTGCGATGAACTGCTACGCGATGAATTGCTGTGCAAAGAATTTGTCTTGCGACGAATTGCCGACGCGATGAATTGCTGTGCGATGATTTTGTCCCAATCACAAAAAAATTTTGTTGTATGACATAACAAAATGTTTATAATTTCAGGTGCGATGCTTGCCATCTTATCGCCATAAAATTTT
Organism: Conops quadrifasciatus; assembly: GCA_949752815.1. NCBI lineage: Eukaryota > Metazoa > Arthropoda > Insecta > Diptera > Conopidae > Conops > Conops quadrifasciatus. The sequence continues at coordinate 41,670,155 of OX457078.1, forward strand.
TTAGCAATGAGACAGCGATTCGACATGTCTAACTGCCGGCAACTCGACATGTCTAACTGCCGGCGACCGGACATGTCTTATTGCCGGCGAGGTAACAACTGCATACAACCGGCTATCAGACAGCAATAATTGCCGGCAACTAATTTATTGCCATGGCGAGTCGCTTTCTTATAGTCGGCGATTGAAAATGTCTTATTGCTGCCGACCGGACATGTCCTATTGCTGGCGAATCGACCTGTCTTATTGCCGGCGAGGAAACAACTGCATACAACCGGCTATCAGAAAGCTATCAGACAGCAATAATTGCCGGCAACTAATTTGTTGCCATGGCGAGTCGCTTTCTTATAGTCGGCGATTGAAAATGTTTGCGGGGAATTATCTCTCTTCACAAAGAATTTTTTGAAAGCAAATATTAAAGCCACGTTTATATAAGGCCATGTTCGGAATTCCAAAGATTACGCATTTCATCATTTCTAAAATCTAAAATAATTCCTGTATTTTACAAAAAACATTTGACACGAATATTACACTTGTTGTGGTTAAATATGTACAGTTAGAAATTTTACAATTGTCTACGCTCGGCGGTCAATCCAAACCATCTGACAGGCTGCTTTAGCAATGCATTATATGCATTATGCATGATAAGACCCAGCTTGTTGGAAAGTACATAGTTGGAGCTCTCCAACGATACCACCGGCTACTGAATCCTATATTTGGAAATATTGTAAATTAATTTAGAAAAGTGGCATTTTTTCTATTATTATACTATTTTTGATACATGATTAAGGGGCCGTGGTCACTACCCTTTAAACTCTGCCATGATAAGACCCAGCTTATTGGAAAGTACATAGTTGGAGCTCTCCAACGATACCTAGGACTAGTAAATCCTGTATTTGGAAATATTGTAAATTAATTTGAAAACGTGGCATTTTTTCTATTATTATACTATTTTTGATACATGATTAAGGGGCCGTGGTCACTAGCCTTTGAGCTCTGCCATGATAAGACCCAGCTTGCTCGAAAGTACATAGTTGGAGCTCTCCAACGATACCACGGACTAGTAAATCCTGTATTTGAAAATATTGTAAATTAATTTGGAAAAGTGGCATTTTTTCTATTATTATACTATTTTTGATGCATGATTAAGGGGAAGTGGTCACTACGCTTTGAGCAGTGCCATGATAAGACCCAGCTTGTTGGAAAGTACATAGTTGGAGCTCTCCAACAATACTTAGGACTAGTAAATCCTGTATTTGAAAATATTGTAAATTAATTTGGAAATGTGGCATTTTTTCTATTATTATACTATTTTTGATACATGATTAAGGGGAAGTGGTCACTACCCTTTGAGCTCTGCCATGATAAGACCCAGCTTGTTGGAAAGTACATATTTCTGGTACATAAGAAAAAAAAACTTTTATATAATTTTAAAAAATTCATATTGAATCAAGAAAATGCGCATCAAGTAGAGAGAGTGTCCCATCTAATTATCTCTGATAACAGTAGTAAAATTGTATCACAATACCGTCTCGCTCGCACTTAAGTCTTCATGTATGTACGAAACCTATCGTGAAAAGCAGATAATAAAGTGTAGAGCCACACTATGCATTGTAAACAGCCATTTTGCATTCCGAAACTTCTGCACCATTGCTTCTCATTGTGGTGGTGCTTTCAGAGAGTATTTTGCTGTTACTATCGCATAAGTATAATGTACATGTGTGATGCTCACAACATGTCGTCACGTTTATAGACACTTTCTTTGGATATCGTTTATGAGAACAAAAGTGGATTAGTTTTGAATTTTAATTACGTTGATATTATAATTAATTAGTTATTAATATGATATCTAATAATTAATTAGTTATTAAAATATGTAAAAAAGGGGAAGTGGTCACTACCCTTTGAGCTCTGCCATGATAAGACCCAGCTTGTTGGAAAGTACATATTTCTGGTACATGAGAAAAAAAAACTTTTATAAAATTAAAAAAAATTCATATTGAATCAAGAAAATGCGCATCAAGTAGAGAGAGTGTCCCATCTAATTATCTCTGATAACAGTAGTAAAATTGTATCACAATACCGTCTCGCTCGCACTTAAGTCTTCATGTATGTACGAGACCTATCGTGAAAAGCAGATAATACAGTGTAGAGCCACACTATGCATTGTAAACACCCATTTTGCATTCCGCCATTTTGCATTCCGATACTTCTGCACCATTGTTTCTCATTATGGGCGTGCTTTTAGAGAATAATTTGTTGTTGCTATCGGAGAAGTATAATGTGTGTGTGTGAAATTAACCACATGCCGTCTCGTTTATAGACATTTTCTTTGTTTATTATTTGATGAGAACAAAACTGAAGTAGTTTTTAATTTTAATTACGATGATATTATAATTAATAAGTTATAAAAATGATGTTCCATAATAAATTAGTTATTAAAAAAAATATATAAAAAAAAATGTGAAATTCTGGGCTCGAACCATGGCAAATTTTCGGCATGCAGAAAAAGTTTATATAGAAAAATTGTTTGTGTACAACAAAAGTGCGATGGTGTTGTTGCTTTTCTTGCCTTCTAAAAGGCTGAACAAAACAAAATGAAGCTTTGCTGCTATAGCCAGCTATAATGTGAAAATTACGTTGGCTTTTATGGGAAACGAGCAAAAAACAAATTGTTACTCGTATTCCAGCAAAATGCCGCGGTCATTAGATCTATATTTAGTATATTGCAGCTACACAAAGAATCGCTCAAACGAATTGAATGCAACTTAAGGATGTGTGTTTTATAAATTGGGCCCTTATTTCCCTTTTTACGCTGCTCTATAAAAATACCAAACGGTAACAACACTTTTTACTTAAAAAGTGAACAATATATGTAACAACAACCAAATTGTGCCACATTACCTTCTCGCTTGCACTTGACTATTCATCTCATTATCCATTCTATATTTTTAATCGCCATTATGCATTCCGCCATTCTGCATTCCGCCATTATGCATTCCGCCATTATGCATTCCGCCGTTTTGCACCATTGCTTCTCATTGTGGGCGTGCTTTCAGAGAGTATTTTGCTGTGACTCTCGGATAAATATAGTGTGTGTGTGTGTGCGTGTGTGCCTTTGGTTGTTAAGTTAACAACTTGCCGTCTCGTTTATAGACATTTTCTTTATTTATCATGTTATGAGAACAAAAGGCAATTAGTTTTTGTTTTTAATTATACTGATATTATAATTAATTAGTTATAAATATGATATCCCATAATTAATTAGTTATTAAAATATATAAAAAAAATATGCCCAATTCTGGTTTCGAACCGTGGAAAATTCTCGGCATGCAGAACGAATTAACATAGAAACATTTTTTTTGTAAAACAAACGCGCTCATTGTGGGCGTGCTTTCAGAGAGTATTTTGATGTTACTATCGGATAAGTATTGTGTGTGTGTGTGAAGTTAACAACATGCCGTTTCGTTTATAGAAATTTTCTTTATTTATCATTTTATGAGAACAAATGTGGATTTGTTTAGAATTTTAATTACGCTAATATTATAAATAATTAGTTACAAATATGATATCCCATAATTAACTAGTTATTAAAATATATAAAAAAAATATGCCCAGTTCTGGATTCGAACCGTGGAAAATCTCGGCATGCAGAAAGAATTGACATAGAAGAATTATATGAGTAAAACAAAAGTGCGATGGCGTTGTTGATTTTCTTAACTTCTAAGAGGATGAACACAACAAAATGAAGCTTTGCTGCTATAGCCAGCTAAAATATAAAAATATTTCTATCTTTTTGTTGTTTGTTTACTTTTTGCTAAGCAGCTAACAGTTTTACCTTGTTGCTTCGCCGCTCGTAGCTGTAGCTATTGCAATTTTAATTTGTTCAGCTCTCCGAGTTTGACATCCCGTGGCTTGTCGCGGCTGCAAGATGCGGCTATTGTGTTCAGGCTTTATGTTTAGGGCTAAAGTTAGTTTAACTTGCCAAAAAGTTGCGTTTGCCGATGGAGCGAAGGTAGCCGAAGTGGTTAAGATGCGCGCCATTCAGCATAGAAGTCGTTAGTGAGAAATAGTGGCTGATTCTCACTAATCAAGGTAGAAATAAATAGATAGTGATAGATAGAGATAGAAATAGATAGGAAGATATAGATAGATAGAGATAGAAAAAGATAGAGAAAGATAAAGATAGAAAGAGATAGAAAAGATAGAAAGAGATAGAAAAGATAGAAAAATATAGAAAGAGATAGAAAAATATAGAAAAAGATAGAAAGAGATAGAAAAAGATAGAAATAGATAGAAATAGGTAAAGAAAGATAAAGGAAGATAGAAAAAGATAGAAAAATATAGAAAAAGATAGAAAGAGATAGAAAAAGATAGAAAGAGATAGAAAAAGATAGAAATAGATAGAAATAGGTAAAGAAAGATAAGAAAGATAGAAAAAGATAGCAAAAGATAGCAAAAGATAGAAAAAGATAGAAAAAAGATAGAAAAAAGATAGAAAAAGATAGAAAAAGATAGAAAAAGATAGAAAAAGATAAAGACAGATAGAAAAAGATAAGAAAGATAAAGAAAGATAGAAAAAGATAGAAAAGATAGAAAAAGATAGAAAAAGATAGCAAAAAGATAGAAAAAGATAGAAAAAAGATAGAAAAAGATAGAAAAAGATAGAAAAAGATAGAAAAAGATAGAAAAAGATAGAAAAAGATAGAAAAAAGATTAGAAAAAAGATAGGAAAAAGATAGAAAAAGATAGAAAAAGATAGAAAAAGATAGAAAAAAGATAGAAAAAGATAGAAAAAGATAGAAAATAGATAGAAAAAGACAGTTTAAGAGACAGAAATAGAATAAGATAAAGAAAAGATAAAGAAAGATAGAGATAGAGATAGAGATAGAGATAGAGATAGAGATAGAGATAGAGATAGAGATAGAGATAGAGATAGAGATAGAGATAGAGATAGAGATAGAGATAGACGATAGACATAGACATAGACATAGACATAGACATAGACATAGACATAGACATAGACATAGACATAGACATAGACATAGACATAGACATAGACATAGACATAGACATAGACATAGACATAGACATAGACATAGACATAGACATAGACATAGACATAGACATAGACATAGACATAGACATAGACATAGACATAGACATAGACATAGACATAGACATAGACATAGACATAGACATAGACATAGACATAGACATAGACATAGACATAGACATAGACATAGACATAGACATAGACATAGACATAGACATAGACATAGACATAGACATAGACATAGACATAGACATAGACATAGACATAGACATAGACATAGACATAGACATAGACATAGACATAGACATAGACATAGACATAGACATAGACATAGACATAGACATAGACATAGACATAGACATAGACATAGACATAGACATAGACATAGACATAGACATAGACATAGACATAGACATAGACATAGACATAGACATAGACATAGACATAGACATAGACATAGACATAGACATAGACATAGACATAGACATAGACATAGACATAGACATAGACATAGACATAGACATAGACATAGACATAGACATAGACATAGACATAGACATAGACATAGACATAGACATAGACATAGACATAGACATAGACATAGACATAGACATAGACATAGACATAGACATAGACATAGACATAGACATAGACATAGACATAGACATAGACATAGACATAGACATAGACATAGACATAGACATAGACATAGACATAGACATAGACATAGACATAGACATAGACATAGACATAGACATAGACATAGACATAGACATAGACATAGACATAGACATAGACATAGACATAGACATAGACATAGACATAGACATAGACATAGACATAGACATAGACATAGACATAGACATAGACATAGACATAGACATAGACATAGACATAGACATAGACATAGACATAGACATAGACATAGACATAGACATAGACATAGACATAGACATAGACATAGACATAGACATAGACATAGACATAGACATAGACATAGACATAGACATAGACATAGACATAGACATAGACATAGACATAGACATAGACATAGACATAGACATAGACATAGACATAGACATAGACATAGACATAGACATAGACATAGACATAGACATAGACATAGACATAGACATAGACATAGACATAGACATAGACATAGACATAGACATAGACATAGACATAGACATAGACATAGACATAGACATAGACATAGACATAGACATAGACATAGACATAGACATAGACATAGACATAGACATAGACATAGACATAGACATAGACATAGACATAGACATAGACATAGACATAGACATAGACATAGACATAGACATAGACATAGACATAGACATAGACATAGACATAGACATAGACATAGACATAGACATAGACATAGACATAGACATAGACATAGACATAGACATAGACATAGACATAGACATAGACATAGACATAGACATAGACATAGACATAGACATAGACATAGACATAGACATAGACATAGACATAGAGACATAGACATAGACATAGACATAGACATAGACATAGACATAGACATAGACATAGACATAGACATAGACATAGACATAGACATAGACATAGACATAGACATAGACATAGACATAGACATAGACATAGACATAGACATAGACATAGACATAGACATAGACATAGACATAGACATAGACATAGACATAGACATAGACATAGACATAGACATAGACATAGACATAGACATAGACATAGACATAGACATAGACATAGACATAGACATAGACATAGACATAGACATAGACATAGACATAGACATAGACATAGACATAGACATAGACATAGACATAGACATAGACATAGACATAGACATAGACATAGACATAGACATAGACATAGACATAGACATAGACATAGACATAGACATAGACATAGACATAGACATAGACATAGACATAGACATAGACATAGACATAGACATAGACATAGACATAGACATAGACATAGACATAGACATAGACATAGACATAGACATAGACATAGACATAGACATAGACATAGACATAGACATAGACATAGACATAGACATAGACATAGACATAGACATAGACATAGACATAGACATAGACATAGACATAGACATAGACATAGACATAGACATAGACATAGACATAGACATAGACATAGACATAGACATAGACATAGACATAGACATAGACATAGACATAGACATAGACATAGACATAGACATAGACATAGACATAGACATAGACATAGACATAGACATAGACATAGACATAGACATAGACATAGACATAGACATAGACATAGACATAGACATAGACATAGACATAGACATAGACATAGACATAGACATAGACATAGACATAGACATAGACATAGACATAGACATAGACATAGACATAGACATAGACATAGACATAGACATAGACATAGACATAGACATAGACATAGACATAGACATAGACATAGACATAGACATAGACATAGACATAGACATAGACATAGACATAGACATAGACATAGACATAGACATAGACATAGACATAGACATAGACATAGACATAGACATAGACATAGACATAGACATAGACATAGACATAGACATAGACATAGACATAGACATAGACATAGACATAGACATAGACATAGACATAGACATAGACATAGACATAGACATAGACATAGACATAGACATAGACATAGACATAGACATAGACATAGACATAGACATAGACATAGACATAGACATAGACATAGACATAGACATAGACATAGACATAGACATAGACATAGACATAGACATAGACATAGACATAGACATAGACATAGACATAGACATAGACATAGACATAGACATAGACATAGACATAGACATAGACATAGACATAGACATAGACATAGACATAGACATAGACATAGACATAGACATAGACATAGACATAGACATAGACATAGACATAGACATAGACATAGACATAGACATAGACATAGACATAGACATAGACATAGACATAGACATAGACATAGACATAGACATAGACATAGACATAGACATAGACATAGACATAGACATAGACATAGACATAGACATAGACATAGACATAGACATAGACATAGACATAGACATAGACATAGACATAGACATAGACATAGACATAGACATAGACATAGACATAGACATAGACATAGACATAGACATAGACATAGACATAGACATAGACATAGACATAGACATAGACATAGACATAGACATAGACATAGACATAGACATAGACATAGACATAGACATAGACATAGACATAGACATAGACATAGACATAGACATAGACATAGACATAGACATAGACATAGACATAGACATAGACATAGACATAGACATAGACATAGACATAGACATAGACATAGACATAGACATAGACATAGACATAGACATAGACATAGACATAGACATAGACATAGACATAGACATAGACATAGACATAGACATAGACATAGACATAGACATAGACATAGACATAGACATAGACATAGACATAGACATAGACATAGACATAGACATAGACATAGACATAGACATAGACATAGACATAGACATAGACATAGACATAGACATAGACATAGACATAGACATAGACATAGACATAGACATAGACATAGACATAGACATAGACATAGACATAGACATAGACATAGACATAGACATAGACATAGACATAGACATAGACATAGACATAGACATAGACATAGACATAGACATAGACATAGACATAGACATAGACATAGACATAGACATAGACATAGACATAGACATAGACATAGACATAGACATAGACATAGACATAGACATAGACATAGACATAGACATAGACATAGACATAGACATAGACATAGACATAGACATAGACATAGACATAGACATAGACATAGACATAGACATAGACATAGACATAGACATAGACATAGACATAGACATAGACATAGACATAGACATAGACATAGACATAGACATAGACATAGACATAGACATAGACATAGACATAGACATAGACATAGACATAGACATAGACATAGACATAGACATAGACATAGACATAGACATAGACATAGACATAGACATAGACATAGACATAGACATAGACATAGACATAGACATAGACATAGACATAGACATAGACATAGACATAGACATAGACATAGACATAGACATAGACATAGACATAGACATAGACATAGACATAGACATAGACATAGACATAGACATAGACATAGACATAGACATAGACATAGACATAGACATAGACATAGACATAGACATAGACATAGACATAGACATAGACATAGACATAGACATAGACATAGACATAGACATAGACATAGACATAGACATAGACATAGACATAGACATAGACATAGACATAGACATAGACATAGACATAGACATAGACATAGACATAGACATAGACATAGACATAGACATAGACATAGACATAGACATAGACATAGACATAGACATAGACATAGACATAGACATAGACATAGACATAGACATAGACATAGACATAGACATAGACATAGACATAGACATAGACATAGACATAGACATAGACATAGACATAGACATAGACATAGACATAGACATAGACATAGACATAGACATAGACATAGACATAGACATAGACATAGACATAGACATAGACATAGACATAGACATAGACATAGACATAGACATAGACATAGACATAGACATAGACATAGACATAGACATAGACATAGACATAGACATAGACATAGACATAGACATAGACATAGACATAGACATAGACATAGACATAGACATAGACATAGACATAGACATAGACATAGACATAGACATAGACATAGACATAGACATAGACATAGACATAGACATAGACATAGACATAGACATAGACATAGACATAGACATAGACATAGACATAGACATAGACATAGACATAGACATAGACATAGACATAGACATAGACATAGACATAGACATAGACATAGACATAGACATAGACATAGACATAGACATAGACATAGACATAGACATAGACATAGACATAGACATAGACATAGACATAGACATAGACATAGACATAGACATAGACATAGACATAGACATAGACATAGACATAGACATAGACATAGACATAGACATAGACATAGACATAGACATAGACATAGACATAGACATAGACATAGACATAGACATAGACATAGACATAGACATAGACATAGACATAGACATAGACATAGACATAGACATAGACATAGACATAGACATAGACATAGACATAGACATAGACATAGACATAGACATAGACATAGACATAGACATAGACATAGACATAGACATAGACATAGACATAGACATAGACATAGACATAGACATAGACATAGACATAGACATAGACATAGACATAGACATAGACATAGACATAGACATAGACATAGACATAGACATAGACATAGACATAGACATAGACATAGACATAGACATAGACATAGACATAGACATAGACATAGACATAGACATAGACATAGACATAGACATAGACATAGACATAGACATAGACATAGACATAGACATAGACATAGACATAGACATAGACATAGACATAGACATAGACATAGACATAGACATAGACATAGACATAGACATAGACATAGACATAGACATAGACATAGACATAGACATAGACATAGACATAGACATAGACATAGACATAGACATAGACATAGACATAGACATAGACATAGACATAGACATAGACATAGACATAGACATAGACATAGACATAGACATAGACATAGACATAGACATAGACATAGACATAGACATAGACATAGACATAGACATAGACATAGACATAGACATAGACATAGACATAGACATAGACATAGACATAGACATAGACATAGACATAGACATAGACATAGACATAGACATAGACATAGACATAGACATAGACATAGACATAGACATAGACATAGACATAGACATAGACATAGACATAGACATAGACATAGACATAGACATAGACATAGACATAGACATAGACATAGACATAGACATAGACATAGACATAGACATAGACATAGACATAGACATAGACATAGACATAGACATAGACATAGACATAGACATAGACATAGACATAGACATAGACATAGACATAGACATAGACATAGACATAGACATAGACATAGACATAGACATAGACATAGACATAGACATAGACATAGACATAGACATAGACATAGACATAGACATAGACATAGACATAGACATAGACATAGACATAGACATAGACATAGACATAGACATAGACATAGACATAGACATAGACATAGACATAGACATAGACATAGACATAGACATAGACATAGACATAGACATAGACATAGACATAGACATAGACATAGACATAGACATAGACATAGACATAGACATAGACATAGACATAGACATAGACATAGACATAGACATAGACATAGACATAGACATAGACATAGACATAGACATAGACATAGACATAGACATAGACATAGACATAGACATAGACATAGACATAGACATAGACATAGACATAGACATAGACATAGACATAGACATAGACATAGACATAGACATAGACATAGACATAGACATAGACATAGACATAGACATAGACATAGACATAGACATAGACATAGACATAGACATAGACATAGACATAGACATAGACATAGACATAGACATAGACATAGACATAGACATAGACATAGACATAGACATAGACATAGACATAGACATAGACATAGACATAGACATAGACATAGACATAGACATAGACATAGACATAGACATAGACATAGACATAGACATAGACATAGACATAGACATAGACATAGACATAGACATAGACATAGACATAGACATAGACATAGACATAGACATAGACATAGACATAGACATAGACATAGACATAGACATAGACATAGACATAGACATAGACATAGACATAGACATAGACATAGACATAGACATAGACATAGACATAGACATAGACATAGACATAGACATAGACATAGACATAGACATAGACATAGACATAGACATAGACATAGACATAGACATAGACATAGACATAGACATAGACATAGACATAGACATAGACATAGACATAGACATAGACATAGACATAGACATAGACATAGACATAGACATAGACATAGACATAGACATAGACATAGACATAGACATAGACATAGACATAGACATAGACATAGACATAGACATAGACATAGACATAGACATAGACATAGACATAGACATAGACATAGACATAGACATAGACATAGACATAGACATAGACATAGACATAGACATAGACATAGACATAGACATAGACATAGACATAGACATAGACATAGACATAGACATAGACATAGACATAGACATAGACATAGACATAGACATAGACATAGACATAGACATAGACATAGACATAGACATAGACATAGACATAGACATAGACATAGACATAGACATAGACATAGACATAGACATAGACATAGACATAGACATAGACATAGACATAGACATAGACATAGACATAGACATAGACATAGACATAGACATAGACATAGACATAGACATAGACATAGACATAGACATAGACATAGACATAGACATAGACATAGACATAGACATAGACATAGACATAGACATAGACATAGACATAGACATAGACATAGACATAGACATAGACATAGACATAGACATAGACATAGACATAGACATAGACATAGACATAGACATAGACATAGACATAGACATAGACATAGACATAGACATAGACATAGACATAGACATAGACATAGACATAGACATAGACATAGACATAGACATAGACATAGACATAGACATAGACATAGACATAGACATAGACATAGACATAGACATAGACATAGACATAGACATAGACATAGACATAGACATAGACATAGACATAGACATAGACATAGACATAGACATAGACATAGACATAGACATAGACATAGACATAGACATAGACATAGACATAGACATAGACATAGACATAGACATAGACATAGACATAGACATAGACATAGACATAGACATAGACATAGACATAGACATAGACATAGACATAGACATAGACATAGACATAGACATAGACATAGACATAGACATAGACATAGACATAGACATAGACATAGACATAGACATAGACATAGACATAGACATAGA